>OX381614.1:3770973-6270973 GCA_947459985.1 Diloba caeruleocephala
CGGCAGCCCACGCAGGGCACTCACCGAACTTGTGCTGTGCGGTATCCTGATCGTTTCCACAGTGGTGGTCTGTGCCGTGACCTCGCGTCCTATCCTGTGCAAGTACGCACCTAAAGAACCGTGTTCGGTGAATACCTGCGTCAGGCGGAATTTAACGTGCTACTTTGGAGCCAGGCTCCGAAGAGCGGCAAGACGGCCTCAAAGACGCGCTTTAGCGTGTACTGCGGCAGCATGAGCGGCTCGCGCCACAGCTCGAGTGCACGCCGCCGAGCCTGCCCTCTTAATCGTAAGAGACCTACCAAAAGGTGAGATCGTAGAAGTCAAGGGGGCCCATCTATACAAATAAATAAAATTGAAGTGACTGTTTGTAATGTCAAAATAACAGCTTTTTACTAAATGCATATGAAAGTATATACGGAACATATAACAAAAAATGCATTTTAATTTTTTTTGTCTGACTGTCTGTCTGTTTGTTCCGGGTAATCTCCGAAACGGCTGGTCCGATTTTGACGGGACTTTCACTGGTAGATAGCTGATGTTATAAGGAATAACTTAGGTTACTTTTATTTTAGAAAAATAATTAGGGTTCCGCGCAAAAATAATAAAACGCTTGAAATTCAATATATATATTCTATGTCATGTGTCTATGTCGAAGTACTCTAAATTTCTTTTAAATTAAACGCGGGTGAAACCGCGGGTCCCAGCTAGTTCATTAATAAAATAAAATAACAAGCAAGTGCGAACTGAACTCAAATAAAATACCTTACATAAATTTTCATTACTTTACTAATCCTAATCAAACAAGAATATTGGAGAAGTTTAAACGTACCTATATTTGAATTAGTCGAACGATTTGTTTAATTAATTGGATTATTTTGCTAATATTTCGCTTCAGCGGTCACTACTTGTAGAAGGCTTAAATATTTTAATCAAATTGGATGGTTTTACACAAGCAAGAAATAAATGAACGAATGAACCAATCAACTTTTCAATTTATTAATTAGAATAAATGAAGTGTTCATAATGGTATGATAAATTAAAAAAATCAGTATCAATAATATTATAATGTCGACGGAAGAGATCCAAGTTAAGCAAAGACCATATGGCAATATTAACCTAGCAGCTATGAGGTTAAGCTAGTCGTATGTTCGAATCCTAACCACCGAACTACAAATTTGGGTCGTAAAATATTGCACTGTTCCGCTTAGTCCGTATATTGTCCGGATAAAGCATATAGCACCACTCCGTCTCCTCCCTTGGATATCGTAAAATGCGACAAAGGGACTCTAAACCAGAGGGATGGGCAGCAGCGTCCCTTCTGTGGAACAGTAGCTATTCTCAGCTCACCAACCCGCTTGCCAAGCGTGGTGAGTACTAGAAGATTCCCCCCAATATGATAACGCAACTGTGGTAATCTATGGGGAAGGCCTTTGTTCAGTCGTGTTGTATAGTCAATATGATGATTATAATAGATATGAAAGAAGAAAGAAAGAAAATCAATTTATTATTTGCACCTTAAGGACACAACAATAGCGGTTATAAAACACGTACAAAGGATAACAAAGAAATATAATAAAATAAAACGAACTAAGTGAAACATTTTCCCAACTGGCAACTGGAATTGACTTAAAAACAATGCAGCCAGCAATCCAACATAACACAGTAAAAAAAATTAATTAGTACATCAGGCACATGTTGGCTATTCTGCATTAAATGCAGTGAGCGTAAAATAAAATAAAAACGAATGGAAGTGTGTCCCGCGTGTGCAGAGAAATGGGCGTCGCTCAGCTAACTGTCATTAGTGTTATAATAACACAAATAACGCTGGTTTTCAGCGACAACCTGGTGACGTAATGGCAGACGCCTAGCGGTGAGGTAAAATAAATATAAAATATTATAAAACAGAAATTTATAAATTATAAAAAAAAAATGATTTAATATACGATGGAAGAAATAATATTAATTACATAATAATTATCTTCGTGCGGTATGTGAATAGTGATTTTGATTAACCAGAAGTAACATCACTATGGCTAAATATTATCTATGGCGGCCATATTGCTGTTACATACGTCATCGTTATGATCAACAAACTCGTGATATGCCGCTCGCTCCCTGTTGAGGGTATTGACAAATTAATAAATGGTGTAGAGTTTATGTAATGTGTAAATATAATTCATAAGTTTACTACAAGTAGGTATTGTGTGAATTCGTATTGTAGTAGATAATATAGAGATATCATACTTCTATTATCAATATAAAAGTTTAAATGTTAGAGACGCCCTCCTGTTCGAATGGCTTTCGAGGAAATGTAAGTGAAATGTAGCTTTGAGGTCGATTACGATACCTATATGGAACAGGATACATTTGATAACTAAAAAAGAACCACGCGTTATGCCTTTTTTATTTTTTTATTTATGTCCAGTGGAAATTCTACATGGAACTTCCTTCACCCCGGGGAATGGCGAAGGGGTATGCCGGTCATCTTCGGCACCGAAGGGGGGGGCTCCAGGTCCTCGTAAGATCACACTAGAGCCGCCCATTGGTGCCACGCCTTTAGGCACATCTCGGAAGGGATGACTGTAAAGCGGTCACCCCCTCTAGCGGAGGGCAGGCGACTGTAAAAAGGTCGCCTCCCCCAGGCTCTCAGGGAGGATTGTAAAGGATCCCCCCAAGCCTCGCTTTGCGCTGTGCTGCGCACACGGCGGCACGTGACCACGTGCGCGCCGCCGTCTTCCCGGGGGTCGCTCGGTGTGAGCACGCAGACTCCCCAATCTGCGCGCCCGCGACCCCCGAACGAGTTATGCCTAGCGAAGCGAGAGGTGACGGCTAGTTATCTATTATTATATGTTATATTATATTATTATAGAAAGCAAAATATATTCATATTTGTTTGTAATAATTGTATTATAATATAAGCTTAATATTTATATAATATTTTTATATTTTGCGCTACTCTCAGCAGTATTTTTACATTACAAAGATCAAAGTCAGTAGGCGTATATAGTAACTTTTAACAGAATTATTGGTGGTATAGAAACGGAATCTCAATCAATGTGAGAGCAATTTACCTGCAATGTTTAGGGTTCGGTATCCTTGTGGTTGGGGTCGGTACATAGGGTTGTCACTTGAATTATAATCAACAGTTAGTACAATAAGGACTTCAGTCATACTTTATTTTAGCTTGAGGTAGTTACGAACTTTGCGTTTGTTCTAAACGACTTTAACTTAAAAAAATCCTTTTAGGTGGTAACAAATTATATTGGCAATTAAGTTTATTGTGCGTGCTGTTTTATGAATCCGTCACTCGAACAGAAACAGGCGCGTGTATTCTGCGCGCGCCTCTCTGTAGGATATGTGTGTCCAGCCGGGTCGCACAGAGACGGGGCCCGTCAAACAGGGACGGGATACCTGCCGAGGGCACCGTCTAATGCACCCCGGCTAGACATAAGTGGAAGGACACCGTGGGGTTTTGGCCGGTAAGAGTTCGGCTCCTCTGGCGGCCATGCTCCTCCACCCTTCCCAAGACGGAGAAAATCCGCTAGGATTTCCCCACGACAAAGAAAGCCCTGGTGTTTTATGCTGTTAACTAATATTAAGTTATCCGCCAAGATATTTTGTTGCGTTAAGTTATGTTAATAAATAAAAAAATACATAGAGAAAGTTTAGGGAAATAACCATAGAATCTGGCAACAAACTGTTTGGCAGTAGATTATGTTAAATTATAATGTGTAATTTTATCGTTGATTATAATAAAATTCTCCGTGTGGTGTCCGGATTAAGAACATAGCACCACTCCATCTCCTCCTGTGGAGATCGTAAAAGTCGACTAAGGGATTCTTACCCGAAGGGATGGGCAGCAGCGTCCTTTCTGTGGCATAGTAGCCATTCTGTGCTCACCCAAAGCCAAGCGTGGTGAGTGCTGGCAAATTCCCCCCAATATGATGACACAGTTGTGGAAATCTACGGGGGAGGCCTTTGTTAAGTAGTGGACTTTGTATGGCCGATATGATTATACTAAAAAATAAAAACCTACGTCAGGTACCATATCCTGGACAGGTCAGACCAGTTTGGCTAAACGAAGAATGTTGATGTTGGGTGTTATTTTTGACACTCTCAGTCAGTCACTACTACTCCTTGTTCTGATTAATTTCGGTGCGGGTTCCAAGACAGTTATTCATTTCTCTGGGACGCACCGAGCTTCATTGATCAGTGAAAGTACAGTGGTCGCCATTGTAGATCCTGGCTTACAGGAGTTGCAGTGGTTGGGAATGTGTGGCGGGCTTGAACGGCAAACGTTCGGCGTGGTCTGCTTATGGATGGGTGACCGCATAGTGGTATTTTAATTAGTTCAAATACCACTGTGTGGTTACTCATGTACTCTCTTCTCATACTTGTCGTCCCTTGCGTAGACCGCAGTTTCGGCCAAGTCGGAGGCCAGTTGGTGGCTTGAACAACTTTGACACTTCCCAGTGACATGACAAGCGATTTGCCTGGTGGTGAAAGTCACGCCTGCCCTTATCAATTGTAATGCTACCCAGAATACTAATCTCTGCGTGGCAGCACATTTCTTTTCACTTTTCGCTCGTCATCTCCAGATATTAGATAATAAGTCATATTATTCTGAAGTTTAAACAGTACTGCATGGCGGGGAATATAGCACTGCGGTGGTACCTTTTTTTATTGATTTCCAGTGGACATTCTAAATGGAACTTCCTTCGCCCCAGGGAAGAGCAAAGGGGTATCCGGACGGACTGGACGCGGTCATCTTCGGCACCGAAGGGGGGCTCCAGGTCCTCGTAAGATCACACTAGAGCCGCCCATTGGTGCCACGCTTTTAGGCACATCACGGAGGGTATGACAGTAAAGCGGTCACCCCCTCTAACTGCGGTGGTACCTACCGAGCTGGATTTTTTTGGCTTTTCTCTTTGACCAGTTGAAACATAATATAACAATGGCACAGAGTATGACACTGTCGCTTATGTCGGAATAGATCCTAAAACAATATGTACAGCACTCTCATGTGAAAAGGAGTGCCCTATACTTTGCCCTTAAAATAAAATTAAAAAAAGAAAATTTGCTTCAAGCGCAGTTGTTAAATCAGTAACTTGAGGTAATTACGTGTTTCTACAAATGTGCTCTAACAAGGTGATTGAATTTAGGTTATTTTATACGGTACCCTACACTTTCGTTACTTCGTCATTTCAGCCAAATAAAGCCCACTGCTGGACACACGCCTAAACCAAAGATCACCACAACGACCTGTCGGAGTGTGTTGTATGTTCATTGACGGGGGTTTTCCATAATTGCCACGCTTGGCAGGCGGGTTGGCGATCGCAGTTGAGTTTTGTTAATATACTCGAAGGACCCTGCTGCCCATCCTCCAACTAATACCATAGCTTCACGACACCCGCGGGATGAAATGTGTTGGTGCTATTTTAACCGGCATCACATGGCTTTTTTCGCTATTTGCTGTAAATAGTAATATTTCGAATATTTTCAAAATTCGTAATTATTGTCATTTTAAATGGTCATTGGGTTCGCCCACAGAAATAGGAAATAAGGAGAAGTGGTACGGGGGCGTAACCGCACCACCGTGATATGCCCAAATTGGGCCATCCGGAAAAAAATGGCCGTTTTATAACATCAGTTGAGATTCGATCGCGTAAGTGAAACTTTGTTAAATTGTCGTGTTGTTCGGCGATAACATGCAAAAACCGAAGCGAAAATAATAACTTTATCAAGGAAGGAATCATATACATTAAGCATGTAAAGGAGTTTTCTTGTCATCATATCAGCCACAGGACGTCCACTGCTGAACAAAGGCCTCCCCCTTAGATTTCCACAACGAGCGGTCACATGCCGCTCTCATCCAACGACTCCCAGCGACCTTCACCAGGTCGTCTGTCCACCTCGTTGGAGGTCGTCCCACGCTGCGTTTTCCGGTGCGCGGTCTCCATTCGAGAACCTTTGTGCCCCAACGGCCATCAGTTCTACGAGCAATGTGCCCTGCCCATTGCCACTTCAGTTTACTAATCCTTTCAGCTATGTCGACAACTTTAGTTCTTCTACGGATCTCCTCATTTCTGATTCGATCTCGTAGAGAAATACCAAGCATAGCTCTCTCCATAGCTCGCTGAGTGACCTTGAGCTTTCTTATGAGGCCCATTGTGAGTGACCACGTCTCTGTTCCATATGTCATCACTGGTAACACACACTGGTTAAAGACTTGCGTCTTGAGGCATTGCGGTATTGTTGACGAAAAGACGTTGCGAAGTTTCCCGAACGCTGCCCAGCCGAGTCGGATTCGACGATTGACCTCTTTCTCGAAGTTGGACCTACCTAACTGGACAGTTTGTCCTAGGTAGACATACTCGTCAACAACTTCGAGAACAGAGCTCCCAACGGATATTGGGATGGGCACGACATGGGCATTTGACATGACTTTTGTCTTGCCCATGTTCATCTTAAGGCCCACCTGCTGGGAAACTCTGTTGAGATCATCGAGCATTGTGCTGAGCTCTTGCAGCGATTCTGCCATGACTACGATGTCATCGGCAAATCGAAGGTGAGTGATATACTCGCCATTGATGTTAATGCCGAATCCTTTCCACTCCAGTAGCTTGAAGGCATCCTCCATTGCAGCGGTGAACAGTTTCGGGGAAATGACGTCCCCCTGTCTCACACCTCTCTGCAATGGAATTGCCCCCGTGCTCTGTTCATGTACTCGGACCGACATGGTGGCGTTTCTGTATAAGCACTTCAACACTTCAATGTACCGATAGTCAATCTGGCACCGCTGCAGAGACTGCAGCACTGCCCAGGTTTCGATCGAATCGAAGGCTTTCTCATAGTCCACAAACGCCAAGCATAGTGGCAGATTATACTCCTCGGTCTTCTGTATAACCTGCCGCAGCGTATGGATGTGGTCTATGGTACTGAAACCTTTTCGGAAACCGGCTTGTTCGGGAGGCTGGAAGTCATCAAACCTGCGCTCGAGACGATTTGTGATGACCCTTGAGAACAGCTTATAAACATGGCTCAGAAGTGAGATGGGTCTATAATTCTTCAATAGGGTGTTATCACCCTTTTTGAAGAAGAGCACCACCTCACCTCTGTTCCACGCTTCCGGCGTTGTGCCCTCGAGTAAGACGGAATTGAATAGCTTCTGAAGGACTTTAAGTACCGGTGTGCCACCCGCTTTCAGAAGCTCTGTCGTAATTCCGTCTCCACCCGGCGCCTTGTTATTTTTAAGCTGTTTCAAGGCCATCCTAATCTCGTACAGGCTGATGTCCGGGATATCCTCGGTATAGTGTCGGGTTAGTTTGGCTCGCGGGTCTTTGTCAGAGCCAATGGTAGGTATACTTACCGAGGTGTATAACTGCCGGTAGAACTTCTCAATCTCTCTCAAAACCTCTGGCTTAGTCGACGCTACACTGCCGTCCTCGGTCTTCAGCTTCATAATACGACTTTGCCCAATAGACTTGTCTCTTGCGAACACTTTGGAGCCTTGATTCCGCTCAATCGCCTCTTTAACACCGTTGGTGTTAAAGGTGCGGATATCGTGACGCAAGGACTTCCATATCCGTCTATTGAGCAGTCGGTATGCTTCAGCATCACCGGAGGACTGCAGCGTCATGGCGCGTCTTTCTGCCATGAGGTCGAGAGTGTGATCGGAGAACTTTTTTGGTCTACCTTTACGGTGGGCTTTAAAGAACTTAGACCCAACCGTTTGGACAGTTTCTACAAACCTACCATTTAAATCGTCCACAGATACGCAATGTTCTAGGCACTCGAAGCGGTTTTGGAGTTCGAGTTGAAAGCTCTCGGGGTTTTGGATATGAGCACTAGAGGGCCGGAGCGTAGACCTCATCAGACGAGACCTCTCAACTTTGAGATTAATATTCAATGTGCCTCTTACCATTCGGTGATCACTACCGGTTTTCACCCTGTGGATCACAGAGACATCATTGAATATTTGCCTCCTATTGGTCATGATGAAGTCAATCTCATTCCTCGTGGAACCATCGGGACTCATCCAGGTCCATTTCCTGTGAGGCGGCTTTTGGAAAAAGGAGTTCATCACGAAGAGTCCCTCCTTTTCCAAAAAGTCGGCCAGCCTCTGTCCCCTGGGGTTCCGTTGCCCATATCCAAATTGCCCCACTCTCAACTCACCATCGCATCGAGTGCCCAGCTTCGCGTTGAAGTCCCCCATCACAACAGTGAAGTGTGTCTTCGAGGTATGTATGGCCCTACTTACGTCCTCATACATATTCTCTACTTCATCATCTGGGTGTGTCGAGGTCGGTGCGTAGACCTGTATGACCTTCAACGAATACCTCTTGGATATTCTGAGTATAAGGTACGCTACCCTGCTCGACACACTTTCGATAGCCACTATGCTGTTAATGAGGGACCTGCGGACGAGAAACCCGACACCACCTTGAGACAGATGTTCGCCTTCCCGGTAGTAGAATAAGTTGCCAGATTTCAGGGTTATCGTGTCCTCGCCCTCTCTTCGGACTTCTGATAGACCCATGATATCCCAGT
This sequence comes from Diloba caeruleocephala, assembly GCA_947459985.1. Taxonomy (NCBI): domain Eukaryota; kingdom Metazoa; phylum Arthropoda; class Insecta; order Lepidoptera; family Noctuidae; genus Diloba; species Diloba caeruleocephala. The sequence goes on from OX381614.1 coordinate 3,779,524, forward strand.
GCAACTTATCTATTTCTTCTTCCAGCTCAACAATCTTTTCGTCTGCCCTCAGTGTGCGTGTGTTATACGTTACCAGGGCCAGTTTTCGTTTGGGGTGGTAGCCGGATCCCGTCCGGTGATTCTTAGCACCCCCTGCCCCGCCATTACCGTGGCCGCTACCATGACCAGGAATAGCGGGGCTGCCGGGAACTGGGGGCCGGTGCATTAGTCGTGTCGTCATTTTGGGGGGAATTTGCCGATACTCACCACGCTTGGCAGGCGTGTTGGTGAGCGCAGTAATGCTTCTGTTCAGCAAAGGGACGCTGCTGCCCATCCCTTTGGTTAAGAGTCCCTTAGTCGACTTTTACGACCTCCACGGGAGGAGACGGAGTGGTGCTATATTCTTAATCCGGACACCACACGGACAACGGTTTTCTTGTACTTGTCTATAAAAGAATAAATTAAAAATTATTGTTTTCTTTATTATGTTACATTTGGATTGATGGAGCAGCACGACATTATTATTTTTGTACAAAATACAATGCTTCTTATCTATCATTTTTAACTAGCGATCGGTGAATAACAAACGCAGTGATTAGAACAGCGAACGGTATTCCCAATAAACTTACGCGTTGCGTGGTACGGCTGTCGTTTGCGGTTTGGACGCTCGGTATGATTGACTACCTACAAAGTCGTGGGTGTGTTTTAGTATGAGAAGCCAATTATAATGTTGTGTTTATTCAGTTCATTGGATGAGACCTTGTAACTGTGTGCATTAGTGTGCTTTTATGAAGAATGGTAGTGGGAAAATGGATTTCTAGGCTTGTATAAATTTTGATCTACATGGCATATCTCCTTTCTTCCAATATCTTTGGGTTCGCCACTAACTAAATTAAACGTGTGCGTATGGACCTAAGTAGCTTAGGCTTTACATAATCGAACAGTTTGTGTGGACAGCCCTAGCTGTATAGCGTTTCCTGTGTATATACTTTATGTGATGTAGACGAAGTGAGGAATGTTGGTATAACGCCATTGCCGTCATGTGCAATGAGCCATCGATTGAATGTCTCTATGTAAGCCTAGGCCATCGTTTGCATAACATGATGACGGCATAGTCTTTGATATTATTATTTTAGGTGATGGGAAAGGTGTTAATAATTATTTTATTCCAATGAGAAATATACAGAATTACTTCTTAAACATGTGACGTATTCAAACGCATGATAATTTATGGCATTAAATAACATCAGCTGACGAAAAAAAATAGATTAAGTTTATGATAACATAGAAACAGATTAGCAAATCGTGGTCACTCTTCCGTGACGCACCCGACTAATAAAAGTAGTAGTATTGTGTGTGTGAGCCGTGTGGTGCCGGCTCAGAATACCACCACCCCATCTCCTCCCGTGGGTGTCGTAAAAGTCGACTAAGGGATTAGCCGGAGGATGGGCAGCAGCGTCCTCCGAGTACATTAACAACTCAACTGCGATCGCCAACCCGTCTGCCAAGCGTGGCGATAATGGCAAAACCCCCCAATGAGCCCACAACACACCCATATCGGTCGTTGTGGTAATCTTTGGGGGAGGCCTGTGTCCAGCAGTGGACTTCATTCGGCCGAAATGATGATGAAACTAGTATTAACCGATTTTCCCTTAATACTTTAAATCGGCAACTTATACAAAATAAAAAAATATTTAGTACTGAGGCAAGTAAACGATAGTTTACTTTTTTTGTAGGTTTGTAGGCCTTCTCGCATACATTTCCAGGAAATGTAGCTGCTCAACCGGAAATTTCCCAGGCTTAAAATTAATATTATAATCTAAGCAACTTGTGCTATGGGTGCCCCCTGCGAGACACGGACATCGGCTGTGGGCGTTGCTGAAGTTTCGCAAGCTAATTGTTGTGGGGACAGCTGGATCGGTACTATTTAATTTGTATTAAGGCACGTTTATATCTACAGGCTCGGCACGTGCCGGCGCGAGCATTGGGGGAAGCATTTACTACTTCAACGGAATGGTGTTGTCGCGGCGATGGGCCTCCTGGACGTCGGTGAGGCGGGCATCCTCGTCGGCGAGGGCGGTATACCGGTCGGGGTATAATTTACATCTGAACCAGACTTCATGTATATGAATGAGACTGGATGTTGGTTAGTCGTAGTGATGTTGCTATAGCTGTGAGTAGAAATTGGAGTTGTGGAGATAAGGGAGTAAAATATAAAATTGTGTGATTTGCATATTTTGCGATAGTAAGTTTTAGTGGTAATGAATCAAAGTAGTATTTCCGTATGTTGTAAAGCTTCAATTTATTATATACTAGCTGAGTCCCGCGGTTTCATCCACCATTTAATTTAAAAGAATAAATATAATGTCTTTCGCGGAACCCTAATTTTTATTTCTAAAATAAAAGTAGACTATGTTACTCCTTATAACATCAGCTATCTGCCAGTGAAAGTCCCGTCAAAATCGGTCTAGCCATTTCGGAGATTAACCGGAACAAACAGACGGACAGACAAAAAAATGTTATATGTAAGTACCGTATATACTTTTTGACGGCTGTTTTTGACATTACAAACAGATACTTCAATTTTATTTATTTTTATGTATAGATGAGTACCTATATTTTTATGTCAAGATGTTCTAATGTGATTAAGAAAATAAAATCAGCTTGTAGTGTTCGTCTTTCCCCCTTCGTGTGATAAATTGCCCTGCGTCATCACTTTCACTTTAGGGAATCCAAAACTGCTTTTAATCATGTAGATTGTTCGAGGCGTTTTACTTATACAATATATTCTATATTGTTTACGTAACCAAAATGGATACCATGGATTCAGTAAATTATTCTGGAACTCTCAGCGTTCGAACGTTGCGTCGGTCTTTTCATGAATTTTTGGTTTAGATTTCCTGTTTATTTAACTGCTGAAATCACTTAAATAAACAGAGAAAAAATAATTGTTTTTGTCCATCCTAATGCTATTTTGAATAAAAACACAATAAACTATTTATTTTCACATAAACTGCAATGTAAATGAAAACTAAACGGCTGTTGTTTTGCTACAGTTCACGGATGAGGTCATCGCAGTAGCGTAATAATATCATACCATAGTACAAGAATCATGTAGCGGTGTGATCGCGTTGTTTATGATACATTGCGTGTTCAAAAATTATATAAGCTGTAACTTATTATTTTAGAGATAATTGGCTTTTCTATTTTTATTATAGACCTAAAAGTAATCTTTTTTATATTGGATTCATTTGAAACTCGGCATCAAATTCCTCCACCTCGGGGAAGGACGAAGGGGCATACTGGACTCCTGCCGCTTAAAACCATTGAGGCGGTCATCTTCGGTACCTATGGAGGGCTCTAGGTCCTCGTATGATCACACTAGAGCACCTAAGTGAAACCTATTCTCAAAGATTTCGGTAAATTGTCACTTACATCGTGAATTATTATAAATATTGGCATGGAAAATATTTTGACACATGCCGTTCATAACACTCCGCGGAAAATCTTATTTTTTTAGTATGATAACCCCCAACATATCCAACCTCTTTACTTCGCCGTGTGGTGCCGGCTACGAATAGCACCAAACCATGTCATCCCGTGGGTGTCTTACTAGGCCACTATGGGATTTGCTGGAGTATGGACAGTAGCACCCTTCAAGTACATTAACAACTCAACTGCGATCGCCAACCCGGCTGTCAAGCGTGGCGGTTATGGCAAAACCTCCCAATTAGCACACAACACACTCATATAAGTCGTTGTGGTGATCTTTGGGGGAGGCCTGTCTCCAGCAGTGGACTTTATTCGGCTGACATGATGATTATGATGATGAACCAACGTCTTCCAAAACTGCTGGAATAAAATTTAATTTCGAACTGAAATTGCCGCTTTAAACGTATTCAAAACGCCTCTTACGTTATGCAGGAGTAAAACAATTATAACTTAATACAAAGCGTTAAATTGAGCTATAGGTGATGGGTAATTAAGTTAGTCACTTTGTTGGCGCTACACCAAGCAATTTGATTAAACGCTCTGAAGCACCGCGATTGACTTTGTGAGTATGGGCCGGGAACATGCGAACAGCGTCTCTACCTACCTAAACTACTCATAGTTATAAAGAGAGACTGAGTTTATGTTTGTATTCTCTATTTAATCTAGCACAGTCTGTAAGTCTGGATGAGTATGCTTTTAAAGAAGGTTATTTCAATTCATTGAACTCTCCCATTTTTCGGAGTTACTCCTTAAGAATCGTTTTATATATAAGGTATGACAAATTTATGAGGATTGAAATTTTGTCGAGTGTTAACTAAAATGCGTTACGTTTTTCTGCGCACCTACCTTGCACACCATCTGCGTTAAAGTCATATATGTGTCAAATGTCGTTTGATGTCAAAAATATTGACATTTAATTATTAATACGCAGTGAAGTGATTAAATAAAAAAGAACTAGAAAAATTAAGTGACGGTGGTAGAAAATTCGACGGACACGTGGATACAGTTAGTAGGTAGGTTTAGTTTAGGACTTAGAAAATAAAAACGTAGAAAATACAAATATGTATAAACTCAGTCTCTATTAATTTCAATGGAAAATATACCACCAACTTATAATTAGTGTTTTATGGCATAAAAATGGCTTAACGCTTACGAGATTCTGCTGAACTGATCGGTCTTGTCACCTGATAAATTTAGATTTTCTTACACGTTTACATTTAGAAAGAAAGAAAGAAAACATATTTATTGGCACAAATAAATAGGCAAACAAAAACATAACAATAAAATAGATGTGCCAAAAGGGCCATCAGCTCAGCATGATGTCAAGTAGCAGTAGTAGGTACCACTACCTAACGCTGATTTTCAGCTGCAACCTACAAGTTGTAGCCATACGCTTGAAACTAGTAAGATATGTTATTATTATGTATATGATAAAAGGTATAAGTAAGTAATAACATATTATAATTTGTGGGTATATAATACACACATTTTGCACATTAATTACATTGCATCTAGGGCTAAATTGTCAGCCCACACCCTCGGTCTTCCCAGAGTAGTGCATCATATTCGTGAACGGGTGCCGTTATTTGGGATTGGTTAGTCTTAACTCTCTTACTCCTTACCAGATCGACGCTGAAAACCGGTGCTATTGGTGTTATCATGACACCTGTGGTAATAAGCTGAGCGACGCCCATTTCTTTGCACACGGGACACACTGAACTGAACACTTACCTACTACTACTAATTATGTAGAATTTACTAAATTATTTCTACGCTCCCTGCTTTCGAGTGAGAGTCAAGTGTTGTTATATACTACAGAGTACATTATATATATTTATAATAAACTATGTTTGGCCTGGATCATAGATAATACACGGCCTTGATTCCAAGTTCTTCAGACAAACAAGGGTCGGTCTACTGCAGTGTAGCCAACTGGTGAAATTGTGTTGTGTCATGCCAGACTGCAGACACAGTGTGACAAATATGTTGGATTGCTGGCTACACTGTTTCGCTGTAACATTTGTCACCATTTTTATCCAGTTGGTTTTATTTTACTTGGATTTTACGAACGTCCGAAGGAGCCTGATCCTTCAATTTTGAAAAAAATAAAGTTAATAGCTTTTTACCTATTGATTACAGGAAAACCTATAAGAAGTCTATGGTCTTAAAATAACATGGTAAATCTTTGAATATTGTGCGTACAAACTTACGTTTCCAGTTCATGTTCTCCAATACATTCCATATTGGAGAACATGCTTTTAAGCTACGATGTTAAGTTTTTTCTCGGGATAAGTTACTGTTACAAGACCGAATTCAACAATAGACAATATATTCAGCCATTTTGGAAGCCTCTTCATGCGAGTTCAACTCGTACTTGTCCAGTTTTCTTGTTTCTATGTTTTATTATGTACTATTTTTGTGCGTGTTTTTTTACTAATATTTTATTACTTTTAATTAAAAAGACTAGTTCTAAATACTAACTAATTTTCTTTCTTATTAACATGCAATCTTATTTACCAGTGCATCATTATTATTTTTCTTCATCCATTTCACACTGGCTGTATATTATTCTTACATAACTTAATTATATTTTAACCATCAACATGGTATGGTATGATGTTGCACCATAATGTTCTTATCATGTTTAATTTCTTTTTGTAGCCGATATTTACAATTTTTACTAATTGTAATAAATGTGAATTTCTTTCTTTTTGTGTTAATAAACACATTTTCTTTTTTTCTTTATTTTTTTTTCGTTCAACAATGTAACATTTACTGTCTATGGAGTTTCTTGCCGGTTGTTCATCATAGGACCGACTTTTTGGAACCGTGTAAATACATTCTGGCCATTCATAAGTACCTTTATATGGTACAAATGAATAAAAATCCGTTCCGTGTTGTGCTCGCTACAAATAGCACTAACCCATCTCATTCCGTGGGTGTCGTAAAATACGGTTATGGGATTGGGCAGTAGCGTCTTTCGAGTACATTAACAACTCAACTGCGATCGCCAAGCCGCCTGCCAAGTAATAAATGTTTTTTATTCAAATTCAAATAAAATATTTGAATTTGAATAAAAAACATCGTACCTATTTTGGCTGATGTGTATGCTACAGCAGTACTACGGGTCTGAATCATTTGTATAAATTAATGACTGCACAAATGACGCAGTGGTCAAGCTAATGATTTTGTACGCTACTGGTCGCGGCTTCGATCCCCGCACGAAACAAATATTTCTAAGGCCTACAGGTAGTTGTTAGGATCTTAGTGTTTTGACTGCAAGATTATCTATAGGCGGAATTCTATATCGCGGCATCGTAAAAAATACCAGAGAAGCGTGACATTGCCGATGCAGTTTTGCTAAAACAAAACACAAATCACTCGGAAGGATTAGCACTTATAATTAAAAATGTTCAAAATATAGTTCCAATCTAGTCTCAATATCGTAAATGTCACAGATGGTATTCTCCTGAATCAACAAATAACCTGAATAATACTGAAATCCAACTGAACTTTTGGTGGAGCAGAATTCAATTTTTTTGTTAATTGATAAGTTAATCTCAGTTCGGTAAACTTTCAGCTACAGTGTAAATTAACTGCGAGAATTGGTCTGCTCTTTGTTTGTGTATACGACAGTACAAATGTATATACATTAGGGTTTTTTTCTTTTATTTCCACCTTTTATTTAAGCAGTGAACTGGGAGCCAGTATTAAAAAAAAAGCAGCGGTTGCAAAAACGGTAGGTTAACTTTTCCAGCACACCGCCACACGCTTGCTTTCAGTAGTTGTTGTTTGTGTCGATAAAAAACGAAAGAGACTACGTTTGTGCTGGAATGTCCCGGACAAAATTGATGGTGAACGTGGAAAAACAATTATCAGAACTTGTTAAAGTCAAATGAAAATCCCAATAGTTTGTAAATGTGTGTGTCGCAGCCATATTGTATTATCATATAGTGTATAGATATATGTGCGTTTGTTTGTTCACTATTCTATTTAATTGTTTAGTTTGCCATATATAGGAAAGTTGTGTTGGTTATTTATAATCATTTTCACATCATATATATTTACACATAATATATAATTGTGTTGTTTGTTTATAATCTATACATAATTATATATTTTTTCATATATTAGTATAACTTTACTAAATTAAAAATAAATATTAATGCTGTTTTCGCTTCTGTGAGCAACTAGGGGGTCTAGTTGAAAATCAGCGCCAGGCGCCTGCCTGGCACATTCTGAACTAAATACCCATTCAGCGCAACTGTAGAGCATACACTTTGATCAAAATGTTGCTTCTTATTTCTCTGTTTAGTATGTTATTGTTTGTGATGTCTCATTTTGTCGCTGAATAAATGCTTTCTTTCTTTCTTTTTATATCAGCGAGAAGTCAACTGTTTGTGTGTTGTCCATTGACCATCGACAGACGGTTACAAGCCGTTTGTTGCCATTTTTAAACACACGCACACAAGATACTCAGTTTTCTTTTGATGGGCAGATTTTTGTCACACATATGGCCGAATTATAGCGCCAGTTAATATTAAATCACGCTTTAACTATTCGAGAAACCTGTTTTTGGTTTAAAACCGTTCGGCTCAAATAGTTACATTACGCCTTCGGACGCCTTTCTTTAAAGAAACTGCCCCACTTGTATTTCTCCCGTATCGTGGGTGCGTTTACAGACAAAAATTCTCCACACAATACACCCAGACCCGGAATAACTAACTGCATTTCATACAAATATTTGTTCCGTGCGGGAATCGAACCCGCGACCCGGAGCGCAGCAGTCGACTGTATCAGTCACTGCACCCCCGTGCTATCATCCTTGAAGCACTCATGGTTGGTCACAAACCACACGATAGGGAAGAAAATAAGTTACATTTGTTTTCTATAAACATTCGTTTTTTATAGACACAGAATGTGTGGGGTCCAGGAATATTGTTAATTTCAGTATCCTCATCGTCATCATTATATCGGCCATGCAACGTCCACTGCTGACCAAAGGCCTCCCCATAGATCTCCACAATTGTGTCATCATATGGGGTGAATTTGCCAGTACTCACCACGCTGGGTAGGCGGGTTGGTGAGCGCAGAATGGCTACTGTTCCACAGAAGGGCCTATCTCTCTCGTTTAGATCCCTTAATCGCCTTTTACGACATCCACGGGAGTGTAATGGATGGATGAATGGAATGATGCTATATTCTTAATCTTAAATTTTCTGTACAGTAAAATGTATTATTATTATAGCAAGAATATTTTATTAGTTATTATTATCGCTTACCTTCGTTCGTGTGTCACTGTGAGGTGCCAACTGAAAACCAGCGCTGTTACAGCCAGCACATGCTGAGTTGGTTACCCTTCAGGTATGGCCATTTTCATCAGAGCACTTATTTTCAAATGTTTGTTTAATTCTACTGCATTTTTTATCATGTGCTGTATATACAATTTCATAAACAATTTTTTTTCATTTGCATTGACGCCTGATAGTTACGTCCAAAAAATAAATCTCGTAACATGACATTAATAGTATTTTAATATCGCAGATGTAACTAGTAAAATTTCTTCGTCGACGATACCGCCATCTGGCGTGTTCTCATCGCGATAACCGAAGCTCAATGGTGCGCAACAATTTGTGGCAATTCCACGGGTCTATGAGCTCTCACGTCGGATTATAAGGCATTTCCTATTCCAAGTTATTTAGTTTTGAATTCCGAAGGTAGTTCTTGACGACATGTGAATTTTACTTAGAAGCATTAAGTATAAATGCATATAATATAATATATCATATTTGTATTTGGTACTATATTGTTGTATTATCACCATCATCATATCAGTCAAAAGATGTTCACTTTTGAACATTGTCCTCCCCTTAACAACCAGTTGTACAACGTGTGTCATAATTTATCGGAGGAAATTTGTCTATTTCTAGCTTGGCAGGCGGCTTGGTAAGGGCAGAATGGTTGTTTTTCATAGAAGGGACGCTGCTGCCCATTCCTCCGATTTAGACTCGCACAGTAGCCTTTTACGACATCCACAGGAGGTGATCAAGTAACATAATCATCTTCATATCTACCAAGGGACGTCCACTGCTGAACAAAGGCCTCTACAACGAGCGGTTACATGCTGCTATCATCCAACAACTCTCAGTGACCTTCACCAGGTCGTCTGTCCACCGGGTCGTCCCACGCTGCATTTTCCGGTGCACGGTCTCCATTCGAGAATCTTTTAGCCCCAACGGCCATGAGTACTACGAGCAACGTGACCCGCCTAAGTGGCAATGCCACTTCAGTTTACTAATCCCTTCAGCTATGTTGAAACTTTTGTTCTTCTACGAATCTTCTTATTTCTGATTCCATCTCGTAGAGAAGAGCTTGGTATTTACCAAGCATGGCTCTCTCCATAGCTCGCTGAGTGACCTTGAGCATTCTTATGAGGCCCATTGTGAGTGACCACGTCTCTGTTCCATATGTCATCACTAGTGTCATCGAGCAACGCTATATTCTTAATTCAGACATTATAAATACCTATGTAATTAAATTATTATGTTTGAAATAAATAGGAGGACTGTAAAGGAGTTACAATTACGAACATATTAAAATCTGATTATGATAAAAATTTAAATGTATTGCCACGAAATAATTTAATGTAAAACCTTTACTAAACTTGTACATACACTTGTACGCAAACGTTGCACATTGAAGTGCTTATTACCACAATAAAATGTCGTACAACAAACTACAAATTGAAATCACAATAAACTTAATGTAAAACACGAAATAAAAAAGGGTATTCCCTGACTATTTCATAGGTCGGTCGGGGAAATCCTTTTCAAATGAATTCCCGTAAATTTCCATTTAAAACGAACGCGATAAAAGAGCCCCTAGCCCACTTCTCACAGCATAAAAAAGGTTACGTAAGCTAACCTATGCCTTGACATTTAAGCTCCTTTGCTGCAATTCGACGTAGGTAAGCCGCACCTGGTACTTCCAACCCAGTGAACCGCATTAACGTGTAAAGTGTGGCCTGTCTACGTCGAATCTAGTAACAAACAAAGTGAAGAATCTTGAGTATTCTCCATAAATTGAAGTGACTGCCATAAACTAAGTTGAAAAACCTTGCGGGAATACCACGTTGGCAGGGAATTGGAAAACTTATATTAACATTTTTATCGTTTGAATGTGACTGTGATACGTAATATTTTATTTTTACAGATATTACGGCGTGCATTAATGCTTTTCTTCTATTAAGAGATTTTTCAATCTAGTTAGTCATTTTTAATGCAAGGTGATAAAGGTGTCAAGATTAGATTAATCCATTTAAAACTTTACAATAATATTATTAAATATTATTTTAAACTACCCATACAATAATATTTTTATATTGGTTTTTGTTTAATTTAGCTGCTCACCAGTAACTCGGGGTTTGTATAACAAACTATGTCAACTTCTCACCAAAAATACTGATTGTTCATCAAAAATAATAATTGCACACCACAATCAGTACTTAAAACAAATAGTAGCATTAATTTATATTAACATTTACATTAAGTATATCTAACTGGTAATAAATAAATCAAGGATTCATTTGTGCAGCATAAGGATCGCTCGGGGGTCACCCTAGCCGCACCTTAACCTACTGTGAGTAGTAGTAGTGAGTAGTTCTTAGTCTAATTTAATGTGCAATCGGTATTATTCATTTGCCTTCTGTATTTGTGGTATAAAAACCATATTACGAGCCATTTAAGTTTAATCTTCTAATATTAAATGTTTCTCTGTTCACGGGTTAGTAGTCTCTGCAAAGAGGAACCCGGTCTTTTGATAGGCTGACGTGGGGACATTGGTCCAACACGCAGAGGCATTTAGTTACTTTTAATCTTAAATGTAATGGAACACTAACCAGGGACTGTTCAAGGGTGCATTATAAAATGCAATCTCAGATTGTTCCCGGAGGTATAAAACTATTGCATGAAATGGAAACTACAGGTATAAGGTAAGAAAAAAAAAGAAGAAAATAAGACAGGTCTATTGCAATGGGTCCAAAAAATGGAAAATACGGCATCTGCCTTTACGCCATTCACAAGATGGCCATTTAGGCCCCCCCTAAATGGCCACCACTGCAGGCGACAGGAACCAACACGTGTGTGTGTGTGTGTGTGTGTGTGTGTGTGTGTGTGTGTGTGTGTGTGTGTGTGTGTGTGTGTGTGTGTGTGTGTGTGTGTCAACAGTGTGAGTGGCTCGGGGTGTCGAGAGATACGGCAACGGTTTGACTATCGCGCGTCTCGGTGACTAGGAGCGGGTTTCTCCGCTATTTCGCTATTAGACACTTCCAATCTCGACCATATAGCTCTGGCGGCCCCCCTCTGATTGGCCAATTAAGGCAATCCAGAATTGAAAGTTTTGGGTCCCACTCCAATCGACGAATAAAAGAAAGCCGGAGACGACGCCCTGACCGACTCTCTGGAGCATTCGGGTAAGCTGTGTCGCCACTCACATTAAGCTCGCCACAAGCTGCCATGTGTTCTGTAAGCGTCTTAATAGATCTCCTTATGATATACTTTTTTTTGTATCAATAGGGAGGAAGAAGTTAGGAAGTTGCTTTAAATGATTAACTTTAACATTATTATTATTAAAAATCATCATACCCATGTACTAAGTTTGTTATTATCAGCTTCCATTCCATCTTGACGCGGCCAATATCAATATTTTATATTCAATAAACATTTGAAACTTCAATTTAATCTATAGGTAGATAAGTACATTTGCCAAACAAGACTTCAAAAGATTTCAGCACACTGAATAACATTTAGATTTTTCTTACATCTGTAAAGGAAAAAGGCGAACGGTACCAACAATGTAATAATATAGCTTTGGTTACCTTTCAGTCGAAGGGAATCCATCTTTTCGATATGGATATCTTACATAGATTGATTGCAAGGTTCTGTTTGATTTCAAAATACATACTATTTGCTACTCACAACTTTCCTCGTGAACGTGAAATACTTTCACGTTTTTATGGTATTTGATTGTATTACTATAAAGACTTAATATTTATTACATTACTTGTTGAAGGTTCTGCCATCGCAATATCTATGCCTACAGAGATTTTTACCGTTTAGCTACTTCTAATGTTGTGGTGGCTCGCTTCTGCACTTGGTTCGTGGTCCGGGTTCAAACTCTGGCGTGTACCAATGTCACTTTTTCAATACGTACTTTTTTAATTAATCTAAGACATCACTGATTTTTATGGTGAAGGTAACATCGTGAGGAAACCTTTTTTTTTATTGTTCCAGTGGAAATACATCATGTACTTCTTCCGTCCGGAAACGTGGAGGGTTAAGCTAGAGTGGTCATCTTCGGCACCGTAGAAGAACTCGAATAATCTCCATCTAGAGCCACACCTTTAGACACATCTCGAAGGGGATGACTGTAAGGCGGTCACCCCCTATAGCGGAGGGGAGGTGACTATAAAGAGGCCACCCTCAGACATATCTCGGGGGAATTGTAAAGAATTCCCCAGAAGCCTCGCTTGCACTGTGCTGCGCACACGGCGGTACGTGTCTACGTGGATACCACCGTCTTCCCGGGGTCGCTCGGTATGAGCACGCAGATATCGTGAGGAAACCTGGATGTAATGGTCTGAAATTGCCAACACGCAGCGAGCAAGCGTGGTGATCAATGCCCTTTCTTCCTCTGTAAAAGAAGAGGTCTCTGCCCAGCAGTGGGATTGGCTGATATCATTATATATCTGCTACCCAGCTTAAAAAAAACACTAGATTGCGGTGTTGTCAGACCCCTTTTATAAGTGTTATGTTAATAATGACTTGTGAATGTGTTGTCACGATTATTCCTCATTACAACAAAATACTTAGACGGATTACATCGCTATATTATATATAGATTTTTGTTTTTCTTGACGTTTCGAACATACGCTACCAGCGTTCGTGGTCGCTGGATCAGTCAGTATAAGTGTTATGTTGACATAATTACTGCCGGTTCCTTGTATTTACATATAAGTAATCGCTAAATTTGTTAGGAGTAACATTTCACTTTCCGAAAATAAAGAAAATAGTAAATAAAAGACTTATGTCCGACAAAAATGCCTGTGCCTTCCGTAGAATTATTTCGAAAGAACTGTATTTATAGGGTTCCTTTGATTTACAAGTCTTTGCCAAATCGAGTTGTCGACCTTCATATTAATAGATTTTGTTTAGAGAAAACAAAATGGTCTGAAATGATGGAGCTGACATGCTCCGTCCGTCAGAATGGCGTAAGCGCGCGGGGCGTTTGATAGGCTGAGGCGACTCGTGCGGCGCGCACTCGACAAGTGGCGAGAGCGCCTTAGGTTGCGGTTCAGAACCAAGCGCATCATCGAGGCCGTTCTGTTGCTCTTCGGAGCCTAGCTCAAAAGGAACGAGCGCGGCACCGCCTGACGCAGGTATTTACCGGTTTCGCTTGGTTTTCGGTTCTCACGGCACAGTGCCACACTGTGAAAGCAATCAGCATACCGCACAGCACAGGCTCAAAGAGTGCCCTGCGTGGGCACCGTGGGCACTGCCAATAGGCAGATCACGAAACACAACCGCCTGCAGGCATGTTGTATCTGGGTGCCGTCTCGCGACTTTGGGGATCATTAACAACCACCCCGAGATGTGCCTTTGGAGGTAGCTAGGCGCTAGAGGGGTTGATCGCCTTGCAGTCATAGTCATTTTAGCTTTTAGGAGTCGCATGCCCCTTCGTCCTACCCCTGAGCGGAGGAAGTACTGTTACTGTGGACATCGTGCCACCTAGTAAATATAACTTGGAACACAGTAACTAATACACGGATATATATAAGTAACCGTGTGGTGCTGGCTAAGAATACCATCACCCCATCTTATCACGTGGGTGTCGTAAAAGATATTGGTGGTGTGTGGACAAGGTATTGCATTAGGCTGAGGATGGGTAGCAGCATCCTTTGGTTATGTATAACTCAACTGCAATCCCCAACCTGTCTGTCAAGCATGAAGATTATGGCAAAATACATTTGGAGGCTGGGTTCAGGCTCCCCGAATATCGCAGTTGACGTCTATCACCTGAAATGATGATAATTTAAAAGACACTTATAACTAAAGTATGTATGACATATCAAAACTACACAATTGCTTTATAATAAACGTAGTTGGATCACAAGATAACACATATAATTTACGTCAAATCATTCATGCCGATTAGATCTTATCGAGGCACGAACGTCGTAAACGTCACGGAACCGGAAGCGGCCGCATACCCCTCGTACTTAATGACACTCGATGGTAAAGTTTCGCCCCCAAGAAATGTTACTTGATGCGAGACTTTTGGGTGTTGAGATTATCTGTAATTGTGAATCTCAGTTGGAATCTTACGTTTCTTTGTTGGATTATAAGGCCGTCGAAATGTCTGTATAGTTTCCGGACAAACTTAATTAGACCTTACAGTAAATACGAAGTAGTTTGCTACGAACAACATAAGAAAAGCGATCAAAAATCTGCCTGCAAACCGTGATATTTCTGGCAAAATTCATTTGAGCATTCATTAGGGGCCGTTGTTGCCGCACCGAGGATACAGCTCTATATGCTACACCTGTGAAGAAAGAGGCTACCTGGAGTCGGTCGAGTTGCCCAAAACGATGTACGTCAAGAGAAGATGAGTCAGATAAGAGGGTGGTTAATAGATCAGCAGCAGGGAAATAAGTAAACACCAGGACTGCAGGGCGTGCTGGCTGGTGTCCAAAGAGCCCCAAGGATCTCAATCTCACAAGCCCATGATGGGATCAGCCTGATTGTTCAAGGACGATGGAACTCTATATAAACTGACGTTAGATACTGTAGCCTTCCGCACGGTTGTCAGTTAATTGTTTAGGAGTAGACGCTTACAACCTGATTTGAACTGTTCTGATCATAATGTTAAGTATACCAACAGCAGCCGACTGAAATGAAAAATTCGCGATCAGGAATATCTGCAGAGCACACAGGTTAGAAAAGAGACCCAGCTATCGTGGTTAATCTTAGAAATCTATGATACTTCCTGCTTCCGGAAATCAGATATGTAAGTAATTTTATATCAAACGAAATTCTAGATGATTCCTGTGATGCTACTGAACAGAGGGTATCTGCCTCGAGCGATAGATTAATTAACGAACCTCACTTTAGAAAGCTTTACGTGTACATGTTTCGGGTATGGGTGTATTGTGTGTGAAATTTATGTCTGTAAACGCACCCACGACACAGGAGCAATCGTAGTGTGGGGGCAACGTTTTAAAAAATCTATCAATGGATATATTTATGCCTCTTCCCCCTTAAATAAACGAATGGTATTTTTTAAATTTTGTCTTTGAAATAAATTTTCTTTAAAATATGTGTTAAAAGCACTGGCCAATCCGTAAACGTGATGTTTAGTATAGACATATTACTTACTATATATATCGTCGAACAGCAACGTTACAACGTTTCACGTTTGCACGAAGGACAATAATCTGCCACTACGCTTTGCGTTTGTGGACTATGTCAAAGCCTTCGATTCGATTGAAACCTAGGTGGTGCTACAATTTCTGCAGCAGTCCACCTTGACTATCGGTACATTTAAGTGTTAAAGCATTTATGCAAAAACGCCACAATGTCGGTCCGAGTATATAATCAAAGCATTGGGGTAATAAAAACTGTTCGTAGAACTGATGGCCATTGGGACAAAAAGGCTCTCGAGTGGAGACCGCACACCAGAAAACGCAGCAGTCAGCAGATGACGTCCTTTGGCTGATATGATGACGGAGACAATTCCATTTGCAGATAGGTGTGAGTAAAGGGAACGTTATTTCTCCGAAACTGTTAGAGGATATATATAATAAAGGATGCCTTCAAGCTTCTGGAGTGGAAACAATTCTGAATCAAAATCAACGGCGTATAACACGCACCTTCGATTTGCTTATGACATCGTAGTCATAACAGAATCGCAGCAAGAGCTCAGCACAATCCTTGATTAGAAATCATCAAGCTTCACAGGTAAGCCTTAAAATGAACATAGACTAGATGAAAGTTGTATGTGGAATTCATGTCTGTAAATGAACCCACGACACAGGAGAAATCCTAGTGTGAGGCTACGTTTTTGTTTTTTTTAAAGAAAAGTCATGTCACATGTTGTGCCCATCCCAGTATCCGCTGGAAACTCTGTTTTCGAAGTTGTTAACAAGAATATCTACCTTTTTATTATTTTTTTACTATCTCGGTGTAAATAGATCATGTACTTGCGCCATTCCGGGGAAGGGTGGAAGGGCATGCCAGAGTCCAACCGGCAAAACCCATCACTCATCACCACCCTCCGCTAGAGAGGGGGGACCCCGCGCCGCAAAATGCAGCGTGGAATGGCTTCCAACGAGATGGACTGACGACATGTTGTAGAAATCTTGAGGGAGGCCTTTCTTCACCAGTGGGCATCCTTCGGCTGATATGATAATGATCATGATGATGATGACAAGATATATGATGATGATGACAAGATATATGATGATGATGACAAGATATATGATGATGATGATAAAATATAAGAGGATTACGCCATTCGTGTTAAAAAAAAGAACGCATTTTACTCTCTGGACGGCTTTGTTTATCCATGCACAGAAAGTCAACATGCATACATAAAACACACCTATGCTATAACCATACGTTGCCCCTGAAATATGACGTCCTAAGCTACCGTTCTCCACACGTGCTCAGAATATAATATGAAGCGTAGATGTTTCACGGCAACTCCCTTACGTTTGCCAGTGACAAATTTACACATTGACATTGTGGTTTCTGCGTTTATTTTGGGAATCTAGAATCATAATTATTTAGTTTGAAATTTCTGACTACGTTTGACAGGCGGGTTGGTAAGCGCAGAATGGCTGCTATTCTACAGAAGGGATGCTGCTGCCGATCTCTCTCATTTGGAGTCTCTTAGTCCCCTTTTACGACACCCATGGGAGGAAATGGCGTGGTGCTATATTCTTAATTCGGGCACCCCACGTTTCAATGGGTAACAATAACTAATTAGTTCATTGATTTTATTTTAACTCATATGCAACTATTTTAGTTGGCAGAATTGTCAAATGAGTGTTGCCAGCATGATTTGATAGTTTTACATTTTAATTTTGTTTAGTAGTTTTTCTCTTTTTTGCATTGGTAATATCAGAAGAGCTGGTAGTGGACTGTTTTTGGTTAGCAAAATTGTCAAGGGGTGTTGCCAGCTGATCGGTAGTTACATTACAATCTTGTAATTGTGACCGTCATTTTGGGCGAGAAAAAAGATTATTTTCTTCCAACCTCGGCTATCACATTTGCTGTTGCTGTTTTATAGTTAATCAGGGGGAGTGTCACATCTTTAAGGTCTGCAAATACAACATACCAAGTCATACGACGTAAATTATTTAATTAAAATAGCTCTAAATCCGTATCGCCTGAATAAATATTATTGGTAAAAATGTAGTCTGCTTTCAGGAGAAGGCAGTGAATCGAATCAATTAGCGATTGAAAAGTGCAACGAATATTTTGCTTACATTCAAATGAGGAATTGAATTGGTGAAGCTATCTGCTCTTTGAACTTTGAATTTCTCCAGTATGTATCAATGAATGAATGAATAAATGATTTTGAATTGAATGTCGAACTTTTGGAAATCGGTAAATCGAATCGAACGGTAAAGTATTAAGTCATCATTTCGGCTGAATGAAGTCCACTGCTGGACACAGCCCTCCCCCAAAGATCACCACAATGACCGATATAGGTGTGTTGTGTGCTCATTTGGGGGTTTTGCCATAATCGCCACGCTTGGCAGGCGGGTTGGCGATCGCAAATGAGTTATGAATGTACTTGAAGGACGCTGCTGCCCATCCTCTAGCTAATCCCATAGTCGCTTTTTACGACACCCACGGGATGAAATGGGGTGGTGGTATTCTTAACCGGCACCACACGGTCTTAACAGTAGTATTAAGTGCCAGTTATAAAAAAGGTTTGTAATGACGTTGTATCGAGTCATTCTGTTCCCTGCAGTATGGTTGAGCTGAGCGACCCTGATGCATGCGTCATTCTCGTGACTGGGTACCGTCATTTGAGACTGGCCAGCGCTTAATTCTTTGGCATTATTCTTACATCACTTTTCAAAAAAATCTGTTATAACTATCCAGAACTATATTATTATTTCATAATTTTAAAAGAGTGTTTACGAAATTTCTTGTCGGCTCCATGGAACTAACAACTTGGAACCTTGGTTTACATTAATAAAAATCTACTCATTTCTATTTTAATTCTGTATATATATATAATGTAAGTAAGTTACCGAAACAGTTTAAAGTTAGTTGGCTGAAGTGGCAATGGAGACGCTGCTGCCCTTTGGTTTTGTCACTTCCAGCCTTCTACGACATGCGACGACTAGTGGTGCTATATTACAAGACGCCATGATTGCTTACTTATTACCTTTTTGCTGCCATTAGAAGAGACAAGGCAGGTAAGGGGAACTTTAGTCACAGTACATAATTACATACATTGTATTATCTCATTTACAATATAGTTACATTTTGATTGTCATTGAAAGCATCCCAGTCATACAATTTGCACGTTAACGATGAATTACACGACGTATATGCAAATGTGGCGTGATACGTTATCTGTGACACCACTCCGCCAAAAGGCGAGGTTTTAAACTGTACATCGTCGGTATTTTCCGATAAAATGCAGTGACGGAATAATGTTATTTTCGTGATGAAAAGTGAGCCAGCTGTGTTTCTGTGGGATAATGAGAGTAATTATGGGGCTGGAAAGTTATAAACTATCAAGTGTAAATTTAACAAAGAGATCATGTGCCCATTTCAAGTTACTTAATTTCATTATTAGCTTTATATCAGCTGAAGGACGCCCATTTCTCTCATTTCCTCTCACTGTTTGTGGTTATCATTACATACCAGTCTGGTCTGATTCAGTCTAGATGCTTCGAAGCCGACTTGGGACCTTTTTAATTGATATTTAGGCTTAGGGGTGAATAAAGTTATATTATAAAATTTACATACATTCTTCTGTTCATGGTTAGTGGTTTGTAGACGAAATATCGAGCACAAGGTAGAAATTATGAGTTTTCCATTAATTCAGCCATTGAATGATCTGCTGATGAGCTGTACTTGTACATTTACTTATACTTAATATTTTCTGAAATTTACGCGAATAGCATCCATCGAAATGAAAATAGTTTACGGAAATATATCGCGTACATTAGTATTTTATTTTATATATTTATGGTGCATGCATTTATGTTCCAGTATACAAAGGTGTTGCTTAATTGTGTATTGCACGTATGATTATTTCAGGTATTGTTATAGCAGGTAGTGTTTTATTTTGTATTTCATACATTTATGTATTAATAATATAATAATTGTATGTGCTGTGTGTGGCTGCACGTTGCACGTATAGATGCTGTACGTAAGTTTAAATAATGAATTAATTAAACGCGATATATTTCCGTAAACTATTTTCAATTCGATAGTTATACTTAGTTATGTTCTATTTTATTTCTTGTGTTTTGTTACTGGTAGAATTATGGTAATCACTATTCATATAACGTCACCTTCGAGTAAAAACCTCGTATGTGAAGAGGAAGTAGTTTTACAGGTTCGGCTATGCGTCATGTCCGTGTCAGATAAGAAATAAATATTCTTTCTTTCTTTCATTTCTGAACAAAGACCTGCCCCATAGACTTCCACAAACTGTGCCGTCATTTTGGGAGGAACTTGCCAATACTCACCAGGGCGGGTTGGTGAGCGAAGAATGGCTGCTGTTCTACAGAAGAGACGCTGCTGCCCATCCCTCTGGTTTAGAGTATTTTAGTCGCCTTTTACAACATCTACGGGAAGAGATAGAGAAGATGGTTGGCACTTGGCAGGTACCACCTGTTTGGAATCCAATTGTTAAAATAATGACTTATGATAATGTCTTGTGGCTGATATGATGACCTACTGAAAAGCGTTACTATCTTTAATTTTGTTAAAGACTTGCATTTGAGCGCTGACTCATATGGCCCACGATAGTGCACGCTTGCCTGCATGAAACTGGTTTACTCGTGACTTGAAGATTCTAAATGTAAAGAAAACAAATGTCTAGGTATGCGATACGCAGGTTAGCGCGGTTAGCAGGTCTAGTCTTGGCCACTCATCATTTCGGCCGAATAAAGTCCACTGCTGGACAAGCGTCCCCCAAAGATAACCACAACAACCGATATGGGTGTGTAGTGTGCTTAGTGGGGGGTCTTGCCATAATCGCCACGCTTGGCAGACGGGTTGGCGATCGCAGTTGAGTTGTTGTATGCTCGAAGGACACTGCTGCCCATCCTCCGGTTAATCTCTTAGTCGACGTTTACGATACCCACGGGATGAAATGGGGTGTTCGCATTCGGAGCCGGCACCACACGTCTTAGCCACTCAGCACACCTAAAACTTCGATAAATACAACTAAATTAGTTATCTAGCATGGTTTTCTTTTTCGCTGTAACTAGGAAAAGACAGCAGCGATTCATCCCCTTAAAAATAAAAACGATAGATACGGTAATTATTTAAACGAACTCTCAAGACTATTTAGCTTTTCAAATATAATAACAATTAGGTACTTCATATTATAACAAATCTTTCGTATTTACCACGTCATATAGAAACAACGGGTCGCATTTCGCCACTAAGACAACCTCTGAGAGGAATAGCACTGAAAAAAAATCTTTCCTTTTGTATAAGTACCTATTTTGTTTTACAAATATGTTTCAAAATTATTTTTACCAAGTGGTTTAGAGTCCCTTTGCCTTTAATGACATCCACGGGAGGAGATAGAGTGCAGCTACATTCTTAATCCACATCACATGAACCATATAAAGAGTCATTCATCATCATCATTTCGGCCGAATAAAGTCCACTGCTGGACACAAGCCTCCCCCAAAGATCGCCACAAAGGCCGGCCTGGGTGTGTTGTGTGCTCAACGGGGGCTTTTGCCATAATTGCGCTGCTGCCCATCCTCCAGCTAATCCCATAGTCGCATTTAACGACACCCACGGGATAAGATGGGTTGGTGATATTGAATTTAATAGAGATATTTAACATAAGCTTACCTACATTTTTATAGTTGAAAGGAGTTTGAAATGTATATGTAATTTTTTTTGTGTGGTGCCGGCTCAGAATATCACCACGCCATCTCGTCCCGTGGGAGTCGTAAAAGTCGGCTATGGCATTAAACAGGACATTAAGAGGATGGGCAGCAGCGTCCTTCGAGTACATTAACAACTCAACTGCAATCGCCAACCCGTCTGCCAAGCGTGGCGATTATGGCGGCCTGTGTCCAGCAGTTAGGACAGGACAGGTAGGTGCAGGACTTAATTCGGCCGAAATAAGTCCACAGCTGGACACAGGCCATGATTTGTAAAAATTATTTCCTTTTAAAAATTATCTATAAGCACTCCATAGCCATTAGCGTTGAAAATGTAACGTGGTTATAGATTGTTTCGGTCTGAAAGCTTTTATCTCAAGATTATCTTGTCTGTAGCTATTCGCACGGTGCAGGGTACTTGCACTTTCAGTTCCAATAACTTGATGCAATAAAATTGCACTAAACTAAGAAAAAGGTACTCTCTTTATGGATTACAAGCTGAACGGGACAATTGTCCAATAGGCATAAAGCATGTTTTTTAAACATTTCCCCACACTAGGATTTGTCCTGTGTCTTGGGTGCGTTTACACACAAACATTCCACACACAATACACCCAGACCCGGAACAACTACCTGCAGATCGTAAAAATATTTGTACCGTGTGGGAATCGAACCCACAACCCGGAGCCGTGCCGTCATATTATCCAGTTAGAATCACACACGCCTCTGCCTTCTCTGGAGCGGGATTTCCATGAGGATTTACGCACAATAATAAAAGGGATATCATTCGCGCCTTGCTGGTCCTGTAAAACTTCTGTCAGGCCTATTTTGAAGACTCCCACATCAGGAAAGAGACTGCACCGTTGGTGCAGTGGCTAAGAAATTAGCTTTATGCGCTTCGGGTCACCGGTTCAATCCCCGTATGGAACACACATTTGTATGATCTACAGATATTTGGGTCCAGACCCAACACCAGATGTTTGTTGCATGTGAAATTAATGTCTGTAATCTGTACCCACGACACAGGAGAAATACTAGAATGGGACATCGTTACAAAAATACTACCAGTAGTGTTACAGTCATGCATTCCTAGGTCATACAAATCAGCTCTAGAGTGATCTTACGAGGACCTGGAGCCCCCCTTCGATACCGAAGATAACCGCTCCAGTGTCTTTAGCCGGTAGGAGTCGGCATACCCGTTCGCCCTTCCCCGGGGTGAAGGAAGTTCCATGTAGAATTTCTACTGGACACCAATAAAAAAAAGTCATAGAAATCAATATTACCTTACTTCTGAACCAAGGCCTCCCCCTTATTTCCACAACGACAGATTACGTACTTGGTATGGGCGTTGGTGAGCGCAGTATTTCTTACTGTTTCACGGAAGTGACCCTGCAGCCCTTCCCTCAGGTTTAGATTCCTTTAGTCGCCTTTTACGACACCCAACGGGAGGAGATGGAGTGGTGCTATATTCTTATTCCAGACACCACATGGATTTGACAAATTGACCTTAACAAATAAAAAACGATGTATGATAAATTTATATTAGTTGCAATGAGATTCATACCAGACCACTTCATGCAACATTTTCGCTACTACGTCATAAGGACGCCATATTTGCGCAGCTGAATATAAATCCTGTTTTACGCGTTTAAAGCTCGCAACGATAATTTACGCGCGGTTTGAAGCAACGGTGAAATTTCACATTACACTTTGCGGTTCGCGCTATATACGATGCGGAAATTGAAATAAAGGGAATGGAAAAGTAAGTGTATATACGAGTATATAAGTAATATGTCGTGATATATGTGCAAGCTACAAATAGCACCAACCCATCTCATCCCGTGGGTGTCGTAAAAGGCGACTATGGGATTCACCGGAGGATGGGCAACAGCGTCCTTCAAGTGCATTTACAACTCAACTGCGATCGCCAACCCGCCTGTCAAGCGTGGCGATTATGGAAAACCTCCCAATGAGCATACAACACACCCAGAACGGTCATTGTGGTGATCTCTGGGTGAGGATTTTGTCCACGGTGGACTTCGGCTGAAACGATATGTACTTATTTCTACCTATATATCATAACAATATCAATACTGATATAATAAAGGGAATGCGTTTGTTTATATGAGGAAATTATTAAAATTCCTAAAAAAAATTCACATTTACAAAGTTAAATAACCTGTGCCGTGGCATGTAGGCTGTGTGGTATCCGGATTAAGAATATAGAACCACTCCATCTCCTCCCATTGATGTCACAATAGGTGAATAAGGGACTCTAAATCAGAGGGAGGGACCAGCAGCGTGCCTTCTGTGGAATAGTAGCCATACCGCGCTCACCAATCCGCCTACCAAGCGTGGTGAGTACTGGCAAAGTCCCCCCAAAATGACAACACAATTGTGGAAGTCTATAGGGGAGGATAAATGATGAATTATGATGACATACGCTATATGTATCAAGAAAGCAAAGCGAGAAAGGTCACTATCTATGTCACGTGTGCTTCTATCTATACAAATAAATAAAATTGAAGTGTCTGTTTGTAATGTCAAAGTTCCAGCTTTTTACTAAATGCATATGAAAGTATATACGGTACCTATAACAAAAATACAATTTTTAATTTTTTTGTCTGTCTGTCTGTTTGTTCCGAGTAATGTCCGAAACGGCTGGACCGATTTTGACAGGACTTTCACTGGCAGATAGCTGATGTTATATGGTATAACTAAGGCTGCTTTTATTTCTGAAAAATAATTGGGTTCCACGCAAAAAAAAGCCTTGAAATCCAAGATATATATACTATGTCAAGTGTCTATGTCGAAGTACTCTAAATTTGTTTTAAATTAAATGCTAGTGAAACCGCGGGTCCCAGATAGTTATAAATAAAGTGTGAGTTTGTTTGCTTGTTCATATGGGTGGGTAACCGATTCTGAATCATTTCACTATGAGGATGTTAACACTCCTCAGATAGTAGATCCACGTATCCTATCAGATCATCTCTATCAAGTTGGTAAGCTCTATGTGTTTTGAATTAAAACTAACTATAGCCAGAGAAGTCTGGTCGGAGACTAATTGGCCTGGAAGCCCTTCCATAATTATCCAAATTATGTTTAGTAAGTTTTTAGGGTCCCGAACGTCAGAAGGTAAAAACGGCGGAACCCTTTTAGGATCACTCGTGTGTCTGTATGTCTGTCTGTCTGTCCGTCTGTCACAGCCAATTTGCTCGGTACCTACTGATCCAATAAGGTTGAAATTTGGTACACATATAGATTTCAGTGACCCACACACGGACGTGTAACGTAAATAATGAATATTGAATATGGGGGTCACTTTTGGGGGCAACATAGAAAATTCAAGAATAAAGTTTTGCAAAATGTACCATTTAACATATGTTAGGCTTGTTGTGAGGGCCTCAAATATATTTATTTTATTATTTTAAAATATATAATTTTGAAGTTGTTTAAAAAAAATGA
Source organism: Diloba caeruleocephala (assembly GCA_947459985.1). Taxonomy (NCBI): domain Eukaryota; kingdom Metazoa; phylum Arthropoda; class Insecta; order Lepidoptera; family Noctuidae; genus Diloba; species Diloba caeruleocephala. Next base: position 3,804,620 of record OX381614.1, read on the forward strand.
TGAAAATTGACCAGACCCCCGGCCCCCTTATCTTCGAAACTACTGAACCTAAAATAATGACAATAGATTACAGGAAAACCTATAAGAAGTCTATGGTATTAAAATAACATGGTAAATCTCTCAATACTGTGCGTACAAACTTACATTTGCAGTTGGAATGTATGGGACAACATGTTTTTCAGCTATGACGTTAAGTCTGTTCTTGGGATAAGACCGAATTCAACAAAAGACAATATATTTTACTTACGATGAACTTGGTGGACAACATATTTCTCGTACGGAACCCTCTCCACGCAAGTTCAACTCGCACTTGTCCGGTTTTATTCGCAGCTCAGCGCTAGAGCTCGGTCAACAAAGATTCTGTATGGTTTATATATTACCTCAAAACGCAAACACCTAGATACAGTATAGGTAGGTACATAAAATTCTGTTAACGAACTTACGAAACAGGAGACGAAATAGAGTGGGGATCCGTTTAAAATACATGTTTAGAATAATTAAATCTTGTTAACAATTTAAATTACGAATAATTCACGACCGCCGCACAGATTTCGAATGAGCGAATTGCTTAACAAAATTTATGTGACAAGTAGTTCGTAATCAAAAGTTATAGCAACCACTGAGCCGCCGATGTTTACAGCTTATTTATATAAAGAACTAACGGCCTTTAGTTACTACACATTTTTCATGTAAGCTTATGGAATGAACTTGTTTAATAAAATACAGGATGTCCAGTAAATAGCACGACATACTGCAGGGGGTGAGAGCTTGGGTCAATACCTACCAAAAAAACACAATATATGTTCAGCAAAATCTTACGGATTTACAGTAGTACAAAATTTTAAGATAAGAAATTTGTACTGTGAAAATTTAAATAAAAACTGTATTTCTTGAAAACATTTTAGTTTTTAATAGAATAAAGACTTATCAATGAGTAAAGTAACTATTCACAAATAATTTGAGGTAAATAAAACACTAGAAAAGGAATATTTCATTACGAGAAGCTTAAAATCTGTGTCAAGGTACAGATTTAACGATATTTCGGAAAAATTTGTACTACTGTAAATCCGTAAGATTTTGCTGAACATATATTGTGTTTTTTTGGTAGGTATTGACCCAAGCTATCACCCCCTGCAGTATGTCGTGCTATTTACTGGACACCCTGTATACGCCGCCTAAACATAAATTACCATATTTAGAATTCCTATCCCTCCATGGTTGTCTGAGAGTTTGTCTCAAATAGACTCCGAAACGACTCAAATATGGCATAAAAACATAAATGTTAACAAATTTTCATGGATGCGATGCCTGTTCCGATTATCGACGACAATGGATTGCGATTACGATGCCAGTTACCAATTTTGCAAATCGTGCCAACTAAGAATAGCTCTTCCTCAGCGCTTCCCGTGAGTGTCGTAAAAGGCGACTATGAGATTAGCCGGAGGATGGGCAGCAGCGCCCTAGTAGATTTATACCTCAACTGTTATGGCCAACCCGCGAACTAAGCGTGGCGATTATGACAAAAACCCCCGACTAAGCACACAACACGACCCAGACAGGTCGTTGTGAGGATATTTGGAGGAGGCCTCAGTCCAGCAGTGGACTTCTTTTGGATGAAATAATGTGGCAAGTATGTGTTAATCAAACAAAACGGTCTTTAATTTTAAGCCCAAGATTAAATATAAACTATAAAGTTTTAAAAATATTGAAGTATGCTTTAGAAAGTTTTTTTTTCAATTATGTTAGAACACAAAAGGTGATCTTATTTTGATTTAAAATAATCGTTATCAATCGGGGATTTGATACATCCGCAAACCTTAATAATATAATCGGGGATCCATGATTTAAAAAGTCATATATTTTGCACGGCTATTTATACATAATTAATACTAAATATCCACTCACACTAGATATTAAAATTAGACCTACATCTCAGTGACGTAACGCATACAATACCTCTACGGATGACGTAGCACTACGACGTAGGCCTCACTACAAAGGCTACACCGCCTACGTCAACCCGCTCCATTCTACTGATAATGTCACTTTGTATGTCACCAACTTTATTTATTACGTAAGACATTTTATACATTTTATTGGGTGCCTAAAATATTTAGTAGCGAAACCTCGGCTTTAAGCGCTCAGAGATGCGGGTACCAAATCAAAGCACTCGTATGGGTGAATTGTTTGCTGAGCTACAGTGTGTAGGGTATTTTTATCCTTTATAGAAGAAAACTATAAGTATAAGGCATGATTGGCACAGTGGTTAAGCGATTGACTTTCTTCGCTACATGTCGTGGGTTCGATCACCGCACGAAACAAATATTCTAAATCTAAAATATCTAAAGTGTTAACACTTTGTCGCTTAACTTTAACCCTGTAGGTTGTAGGCTCTTGTGCTGACAAGAAAATTGTACTGTGAAAATTTAAATAAAAATTGTATTTCTTGAAAACATTTTAGTTTTTAATAGAATAAAGACTTATCAATGGAGTAAAGTAAATATTCACAAATAATTTGAGGTAAAAAAAAACCTAGAAAAGGAATTTTTCATTACGAGATGCTTAAAAATCTGTGTCAAGGTAGATATTTTTCGATATTTCGGAAAATTTTGTACTACTGTACATATATTGTGTTTTTTTGGTAGGTATTGACCCAAGCTCTCACCCCCTGCAGTATGTCGTGCTATTTACTGGACAACCTGTATATCAGTTTCACATAAAAATGGCATATAATTGGCATATATTGATATATAATAAAATTGAAGCGAATTGCGAATGCGAATGATATTGAGATTGTGAAACAATGCATAACCAACGTAAATTATTTCATTTTTCCTTGAATATTTGAAATGTATCTTTTTTTTCATAATTTCTCCATCGTCTCTGTCCAAACCTCACAAAGCCGGCCATTAGCTAATGGTAAAATTTGGTACCATCGTGTTGATCTGACCTCTAAACTGTATAATTACGCTTATTGTCCCTTGGTGGCTAGTAGAGACACTTTATAGCCATGTTACGTGCATTGTCAGTACATATATCTAAGTCACATCACGTCGGTTGTAACAGTCCCAAAAGACAAGAGGCTTACAGATAATATCTCTTGTGCTGATTTATCGGATCACATCAGGCGAAGGACGTCCACTGATAGGCCAAAGGCCTCTCCTATAGATTTACACAACGACCAGTTATAGGTCATCCGCATTCAGTAATTCCCAGCTCTCTTTGCCAGATCTTCTATCCATCTCGTTGGAGACCATGCCACACTGCGTTTTACGGTGCGCGGTCGAGTACCTTTTTTTAGAGAACCGTTCTAGATAAGATAAGATAAGATAATTTTATTTGCTTAAACATGTGTATACATACAATTGCATGCAAGATGTAAACCTAATATGTATTTTGTTCCAACATGTTTGCCATATTATAAAATGGCGTGCAAATGTTATGTTGGTATTGAGATATACGATTCACGGGTTCAATAACAATAAGCAATTAAATATTTCATAACAATTCAGCCACAACGGTTTCCCATAATATTAAAAAAAAAAAATTCAATCACTAAATATATACACTAATCCGATTTAGACAAAAAACAATCATATAAAATACATGTCAAGAAAAAAGAAATTGGGCCGTTAGAAATTCTGTGATGTTATAATATGCCTTATCAATTAAAAGGGATTTGACCTTTGATTTGAGTGCGGCCTTTGTTAAGTCTTTCCATCTCTCAGGGAGTCTATTGTAAATGTTCGGCGCCATGCAAAATACACTGTTGCGCATTAGTGCAGTCTTAGCCGGGTTTAGACATAACCTACTATTGTCACGTCTGTTTCGGGGAACTACATCTGCCAATCTCAGGAACAGGCTAGGATTTGCCTTGACAAATATCAATATTTCTAAAATATACAAAGACGGCAGGGTCAATAACTTATGTTTTTTGAAGTAAGGTTGGCAGCTATCTGTCGTCTTCAACTGGAACATTGCTCTGAGAGATCTTTTTTGAGCTTTAAATATAATTTCTCTGTGCGCAGAGTTGCCCCAGAATATGACGCCGTATCTGAGAACAGATTCAACCAGTCCATAATAAGCCGTAAGGAGCGCATCTTTACTAAGGCTTCGCGACAGGGTATATAAAGCGTACGAGCTACTGCCTAATCTTTTACTTATCATTTCTATGTGAGCCTTCCAATTTAGAGCCCTATCTATCGTGAGTCCTAGAAACTTAGTCGTATTAACTGCGTCAATTTTTTTATTATTATAGTTAATGTCAAGATTTGTGGTTGTCAGACGTTGGCTAAAATTCATAATTAGTGTCTTATTAATATTTATTTTCAAATTATTATTCTCTAACCATTCAATTATTGTAGATAATGCATTATTTATGTCATTTTCATGGGTGTCTCGGAATTTACACGTTATAGTGCTGTTCTTCTGACTAAATTGGATGGGGGTAGTCATCTATTTATTGGCACGTAAAATTTAACACTATCGTTAAATTCTATTTTAATAGGAACCATAAAAAATCCAATAAACAATGCTTTCGCTTGCAGCTGTGCCTGTTTGATTTATTCGGCAAAATGACATTTCACATGGCAAAAATGTGAATTTCTCTCTTTTTTACTTTATATTTGAATGGGTCCGTTCTTGACTTCTTCGATCTCACCAATAAAAAAAGAGGTTAGTAAAGGTTCTCCAGTGTAATCATTCGAGTTCCTGGAGCCTCCTTTCCGTGCCGACGATGATCAGTCAGGTGGTTTTAGCCGGTAGGAGTCCAGCATGCCCCTTCACCCTTTCCCGGGGCGAAGGAAGTACATGGGGTATATCCACCGGATCAGTAAAAACAAGTTCTCTTATTGCAAGAGGCTGCACAAGGTGGGTGCTATGTCAGTGCCAGATATTTGCCGCTAAGTAGTAGTGTTTAAACGTTAGACATGACTGTGCTCCGGTTAGAAGGGCGCTGTAGCTAGTGAAATATGGGGTATAAGATACTAAATAACGAGGCGGTAGTCTCTACTGTTACTGGTAAATGGGAAAGTATGTTTGTCTGTTGACGTTTTTTCCCACAGCAATGAAGCAGCGGATTGACGTGATTATTTGCATATCGTTTTTCATTCGCAGAGTGACATAATACTTTTAAGCTGGGGATAAATGTTTTTTTTTTTACAAAGGTAGCAAACAAGCATACGGCCCACCTGATGGTAAGCGATTACCGTAACCTATGAACGCTTGCAACACCAGAGGTATCTCTCGCGCGTTACTGACCCCGGCACAGTACAGTTCCTGTGGTATAGCGGGTGGAACCGCGGGGCGCAGCTAGTACTCCGTAATGACAGTTCATCACATCAGCCAAAGAACGTCCACTGCCGAACAAAGGCCTCCCCATCAACGACCGGTTTCATGCCGTCTGTCCTCACTTTGGGGGGAATTTGCAAGTAATCACCACGCTTCATTATATATTATCATATCAGCCATTCATACGTCCACTGCTAAACAATAGCCTCCCACGTAGATTTCCACAATTATGTCGTCATTTCAGGGGAATAGGCAATGTCGCCTCTTGGGACATCTACGGACGGACATGGAGTAATCATCATCATCATATCAGCCAAAAGACGTCCACTGCTGAGTAAAGGCCTCCCTCACAGATTTTCACAACGAACGGTTACATGCTACCCGCATCTCATGGCTCCCAGATACCTTCACCAGGTCGTCTGTCCACCTCGTTGGAGGTCGTCCCACGCTGCGTTTCCTGTGCGCGGTCTCCACTCGAGAACCTATTTACCCCAATGGCCATTAGTTCTACGAGTAATGTGCCCCGCCCATTGCCGCTTCAGTTTACTAATCCTTTCAGCAATGTCGGCAACTTTAGTTCTTCTACGGATTTCGTTATTTCTGATTCGATCTCATAGAGAAATACCAAGCAAAGCTCTCGCCATAGCTGGCTGTGTGACCTTGAGCTATCTTATGAGGCCCATTGTGAGTGACCACCTCTCTGTTCCATTTGTCATCACTTTCGTCTTGAGACATTGCGGTATTGTTGACCTTTTGGGAGAATCTGTTGAGATCATTGAGCATTGCGCCCAGCGCTGCAGTGAGTGATATACTCGCCATTGATGTAAATGCCGAATCTATTCCACTCCAGTAACTTGAAGGCATCCTCCATTGCAACGGTAAAAGGTTTGGGACATCTACGGAAAGACATTGAGAGGTGTCATATTTTATTATTCCGGACACCACATGAACTGATATTTATACTGGCATACATCCAGCAGCGGAAGTTTGATTGTGATGATGAAGAAGTCATTAAATTATTATTACACTCTACATAATTGGCAGTTTATCTATCTACTATACCATTCTTCTCAGGTTCATTTATCACTAACACTTGACACTACAAACCTCCAATAAATTCATTAAAGTCCCCTAAGGATCCTTTTCATCAAAATATAAATGATAAAATGCCCAGAAGCATGAGAAAGGGTCGACTATACAGTACACAGTCTGATATGAAAGTGTCCGGTCCTGAATGGTGGACAATCCTCTGGAGATTTAACCCTTGGTAAGTTTTTCGAAACGTTTTAACAATGTCAGAGTGGAGGTTGAAATGTATTTTATTAAATTTATTGACGTTATGACGTCGCAATGGTGAACAATATGTGTATAATCAATAAAAAAGGAATGAATTAGTGACAATTCAGTTGCGAGTCGAAGTGCACTGAACGTTGTAATGAATGTTATGAATAAATGGAATAAATAAATTCATTTTTATTTAGAATATGCAAATAATTATTTAATTATTCACTTCTTTATAACACCGAAATAATAACGAAAGTTAATTAACTAGAATTAAATTTCAACACTGCTTAATATCTGAAACTAATTTACTGGTCGTATGGATCACTGAATAATGTATTAGTCATGAAACTAATTAATTGGTGTCATAAACACACATACATATTTGCAGTTATTATTTATAGTAATAAATCATGAACATTTAAAATAAATCATTATCCGAGTTTTTGCGACGTATCGTCAAAATATGCTTCGTGTAGAACGGCTCAGTTACCTATCGGAAGTCTCGAGTTCGGTTTCCAGGTCGGGCTGAATATGTTTGGGCTATTCGCCCGAATTTGGAATAGAGCCCATGACCATCCGAACTTATAACGTACGTAAAGCTCTTCCTAATGTATCGGTTATTATCATCATCATTTCTGCCGAATAAAGTCCACAGTACCGCCAGAACGATCGATCTGGGTATGTTGCGCATTGGGGGGATTTGCCATAATCGCCATGCTTGCAGGCGGGTTGGCGATCGCAGTTGAGTTGTAAATGTACTCGAAGGGCGCTGCTGCCCGTCCTCCGGCTAATCCCATAGTCGACTTTTACGACATCCACGGGATGAGATGGGGTGGTGGTATTCTTAGCCGGCACCACACGGCATGTTGGGTGGTTAAGTTCCCTGCATTATGGTTGAGCTGAACTATGCTGATGCATGCGTTATGTCCGTGAACGGGTGTCCTCTGTCGGGACTGGTCAGCTCTTGACTGCTATAGCAATCTTATAGTAAGGCAATTAATATCATTATGCATAAATATGTGGTAGTTATCCCGCACATTGGCATGCATTATCCTCACATGGCTTCTTTTTACAATTATATTGTGTTAATTATTAAGACTGTAATACATCATATATTTTAAAAGAGTTCCATGTAGTTTCTTGCCGGTTCTTCTCAGGACCAACGACTTGGCACCGTGGAACTATTTAAATTCTATTCACTATTCGTAAGTGCCAGCAAATGGTTTACATTAATAAAATCTTTTGACTTTGACTGACCACCGCTTATAAGTCCACCTTTTTTAAATACATCTCTTGTTTCTGTACAGATTTATACAAATCATCATCATCATCATCATATCAGCCTTTATACAAATAGCTAGTTAAAAAGTGCAAGCATCAATGTAAAAATGTTTTCATCCATTCGTCCATTCTGGCTCATTGTCGGCCCATTGAACAATGACTGAACAGAGAGATCCCAGTAATGGCCGCACTAAATTGCGCGCTTCAGTCTTTGTTCAGGCCTTTCTGTTGGTAAAATGTTTTAGATGACGCTTCGCTTTTTGTGTTTTAATAGTTAAATAGTTGGGAGTTGAAATAATGTTGCGCGTAAGTAAACCAGAGACTCTTCTTTATCTTACCGTAGTATTAGCAGTTTCTGACCAGACTCAGATCTCGGGAAAGCTACCTATTAAGTCTTAGATAGTATATTACGGTATACTGTGTATAGAAAAGGCGAATTTAAACGGTCTTTTCTCAACTTTTGAGGTTCAAGAAGACCTACCATTTCTCCAACTTGACACCTTTAGGCACATTTGGAGAGGGTGCCTAAAAAACGGTCACACCCTCTAATGGAGGGCAGGTGACTACAAAAAGGCCACCCCTCCAGGTGCAGGCATATCTCGGGAGCATTGTAAAGGATCCTCCGAAGCCTCACTTTGCGCTTTGCTGCGCACACGGCGACACGTGACCATATGCGTGCCGTCTTCTTCCCAAGGATCTCTCGGCATTCTGCATTTTGAAGTGATCGTCTTCGTGCTTAATGTCAAGCCATGTCGGAAGACTTCGGTTGGCATGAACAACTCCGAAAAAAAAAGATGGTTAAAAAAGCAGGCAGACGGAGAAGATCGTGGCTGCGTAACATCTGGGAGCGGGCTTGGCATTTTATAGCTGAAGACTTGTTCCTACTAGCTTAGCAAAATTTTCAGAAGGTGACTTCGGGCCTTCAGTTATTCGATAGGAATAAGGGAAAGCTGCTTGAGCAGCCCATGAAGATTGATAATCACTGAGTAAGATAGCTATTTAGGTAGATAGAAGAAGAGAGAGAGACAAGAGAAGATATATATTTAGGTAAGAAAAGATGTCCCAGATATCGTTTTTAATATAGCTACGAGATTTTTTTGAAATATTTCATCAAGTAATTCTAAGTACGTAAGTTCAAGGTTTTTATACGTAGGTTGTTCTACCTTCACAAAAGATAATAGATCTCAGGCAAGTCATAAAATGTCAGTAAGTGGGTTAACATTGAGCACTATAATGTATTAATAGCACATTACCTGTGGAGAAGCCATTTTCTATAATCAAGTTCTACTATCCAAGACTCTTAACGTCGTTACAACCGCGCTTAACTTAATATATTTTAATTTGCAAGGTCGGCGCAGTGGCCAAGCAATTGGCTCTCTGCGCTACGTATCTCGGGTTTGATCTTCGTACGGTACAAATATTTATATGATCTACAGATATTTGTTTCGGGTCTGTGCATGTGAAATTTATGTCTGTAACTTTTTATTCTTAACCGGCACCACACAGCTGCTTTATAATGATCCAGCAACGAGCGGAAAATAAATCCTAATTTAATGTTATTTATAGACTTCATTATCATTGTTATTTAGTTTGGGCATAGTATAAACATTAGTTCCTTAGGGATATTGCCTAATTTTGCTGGATATATACAAAGGATAGGTACTATAAGGCTGGGGGCCACTGGGTTCGCGGGTGCGTAGATTAGGGAATCTACGTGCTCACACAGAATGACCCACGAGACGACGGTGACGCGCCGCGCACGCGTATCACAGCGCACAGGGACGCTTCACAATACGCGACCCGCGACATCCTTTACAATACCCCCCCCCCCCACCCCCGAGGGGGACGGGTGAGAGATGTAGCTGATAGACGTGACACCAGTGGCCTCTAGTGTGATCGTGATCATACGAGGACCTGGAGCCCACCTTACTGATATTGGTCACCACGGACACCAGAACGAAAAGACTGATGATGATCGGAATGGGTTGTGCTTTGTAATCATTGCAAAAGTAGAAAGTAGCTGCCAGTCACTCTTTTAACACATCCTTTCTTATTTTGCTGACTTTGCTTTACTGAAGACAGTCACATGGGCATGTGCCACCGTGTGCACATTGCAGTGCACAGTTAGCCTGGAGAGTAGCCTCTTTACAGTCACTTAACCTCCGTTACAGAGGGCGATCGTTTTACCATCACCATCTCGGAGAGATGCCGGAGCCCCCACTTCGGTACCGACAATAACCGCCTAGATGGTTTTAGCCTTGGCGAGTCCCGCTATACCCTCTGCCCCTTTCCCCAAGAGCAATAGACGATGCCGACATTTCCACAGCGCTAAAAAATGCCACATCGCACACGAATATCTCTCTTACAGGAACAACAGAGCAGGTGCAGGAAGTAGTCGTTCCACATTTATCTTTTTTGCCATCGATACGAGCATAAAACAGTCATGGGATAGTATAACGACGTTAAAATAAAGCCCCGTCAGCCCGCTGTCGATATAAAACGAATTATTCAATATATCACTCATTCAAGTGAGCTGTTTCCGCTGCCAACGAATGGATTTCGGGAAAATTGTAAATATAGATATTTTTTGCGCTAACTCGTTGTAATAAATAAATTTAATCAAGTTTTTAAAATTTTAATATTTTCACCGTGTAGTGCTTTCGTTTCGCTTTCAAATTTGTTTTCATTCAGAATTTAATAAATGAATTTACGTTTCACGGATAAATACTGATATTTCGAGCACCTTTTTGCTCTCGTGGTTACCGGCGGTCCACCTTTGTACGGGACTGTTAAAGTGCTCGAAACGTCAGGCAATCAAATACTATTTTTATTTATTTTGTATTTTTAATAAAGAACTACGCTACAGCAAATGGATATTCTACGGATAAATAAGGTTAATTATGTTACGTTAAAATTAATGTTATCTGTAAAACCATAGTTTTATTTGAAACAAGCTCATGGCTAGGCATTGCAATGCTCTTTCAGTTATTCAGTTTACTTTTTTCTGTGTCGGAAACTTTCACGAAGTGCCAACAACTACTGTACAAATAACTCAATCGGATGAATGGTATAAGAACGCATACGGGAAAAAAAAAGTAACATAACTATTATATACATGGACAATAAACGGCTTCTAACTACGTACATGTACCTCATGATACACATCATTAAAAAGAAAAAATAGGCTTATAGCATTATATTAGACATACTATCTATTCCTCGCGGTACACCCACCATTTAAATTAAAAGAAACGCGATTATTTATAAATTTGAGAGCTTCGGCAATAGACAATATTTTTAGTCATATTGTCGTGCGGTACTGTATACTGGTTTTCTTGGCATAGGAATTCTCAGTTCGGCTCTTCTCGGTAATGCTCGGTTCTCGTCGGGCGGCCACCATCGGCTCCTGACCCACAGCGTCGCATCGCCCGCCCGCGGTACTACTTAGTTTTCACTTAATGTGCTTTCTGACCTTTTTTTTACTCCTAAGGGCCGTAGCATGATGTTAACGCAAAAAGAATTTAACAAATCCGATGGGCAGTTTCGGACATTAGCGCGTTCAAACAAACAAACTCTTCAGCTTCAGTATAAACGTATATATGTAAAAAATCGAGCATTAAACAAGATCCTCATAAAATGTAATATTTGTTGAAGTTAAGTAAGGATCTTTTATTGCCTTTAGCCCTAAAGTAGCATCAACGTTACAACAAGTACCTGGACTAGACTAAAATATAATATTTTTCTCTGGACCACCATTTTAACTCCCGCCAGAATTTATAACGATGACCAACAAAAAACCGAGAAGAGAAAATTGGAGAGATGAGCAATAGAATAGAATACAATAAAATCATTTATTCAGTAAATAGGTCCTAACAGGCACTTTTACACGTCATATTGTAACATTTCGCTACATAACAACCTCTGAGAAGAGATGCTGAAAGAACCTCAGGGTTAGGTCTTTTATTGTCTTTTTTTTAATGTCTTTAGTAAGAAAACCAGTTTAAGTTTAATGTCTACAAAACCGTAACCCTGGTAAGTTTCTTTTCACAAGTAATAGTAATAGTTAATCTAAACGTTACCGCATTCGGCTCTGCGATTGGCCCGCGCCAAACTTTTCAACCAATCGGAGCGCTAAACGCGGTAAACGTGTAGTTTAGTATTACGTTTCAACTGAGAAAAGAAACTCGTACTCGGCTCTAGTGTGATCATATCGTTTTTTTTGACACATGATTTATAAAATTATTATTTTTTACTCTTTATTTACATTTAATTATCATTATAATTTTTGTGTATATGAATTTATAAACATTGTACATGACAGACTAACGTGTTGCTGGGTGTTTGTTGCGCCATTTCTTCTACCCAGCCTTTTTTTATTATCCCGGTGGAAATACATTATGTACTTCCTCCGTGTGACTGTAAAGCAATCACTTTTTGATTTTAAAGGATTTTAAAGGATCCCAAAGAGTTCCTGTGCCCTGTGCTGTGCTCAGCCTCTTGATATCAACCCTAAGTCACCTTTTACGATATCCATGAATAGAGAGGGGTGGTTTGCTTCTGTCTTGGAATCACAAGGAACAAAATGTGGCATCAAAATCCATCCAGCTCTTCTCACGTCATATCAGCCAAAGGATCTCCACTCCTAAACAAAGGCCTCCCCCATATAGTTCCACAACGACCAGTTACATGCCGTATGTCGTCATATTGGGGGGAAATTGCCAGTACTCACCACACTTGGCCGGCGGGTTGGTGAGTGTAGTATGGATACTGTTCTACAGAAGGGACATTGCTGCCCATCCCTCTTATTTGGAGTCCCATAGTCGCCATACGTGAGGATGGTGTGATGGAGTGGTGCTGTATTCTTAATCCGGACACCTCACGAAATTTGCTAATATACAGACAACCAGACAAAAGTTCTTAAATCTTTTTTCGGCTGCTATACGATATAATAACATCACTATATTGGATTTAAAAAGAATATTCTATGTACAAACATGACCATAGATAAAAAAGATAAAAACAAAGTGTCATCAACTGCAGGCTTTTATTAATTACAGCAAACTGGTGCGGCTTACTTTGATGTCATTAAAAGTGCACTAAATACGTCAAGAGCACTATAACGCCGCACCTTTGTGAGGACTAACAAACGAGCGGTTAATATAGGGTATACTGTACAATCGATTGTTAGTATGAGAAGGTTTCAATGAGTATTTTATTGTTGTTTATTCTGTAGCTTCACGGAAAAGTTAATAATTTAACATGTTACTGAGTTTTCCGGTGCGCGGTCTCCATTCTAGAACCTTTTTGCCCCAACGGCCATCAGTTCTACCAGCAATGTGCCCCGCCCCTCCGCTAGAGGGGGTGACCGCCTTACAGTCATCCCCTCCGTGATTTGCCTAAAGGCGTGGCACCAATGGGCGGCTCTAGTGTAATCTTACGAGGACTTGGAGCCCCCCTTCGGTGCTGAAGATGACCGCTCCAGTGGTTTTAGCCGGTATGAGTCCGGTATAACCCTTAGCCCTTCCCCAGGGTGAAGGAAGTTCCATGTAGAATTTCCACTGGACATTAATTTAAAAAAAAGGATTCATCAATAATGACAGCACATTCTGTATTTTTATTTAATCGCAACACTAATGAAACAACGCGTATTTTCTTGTAGCGCCAGAAATATTAAGATGAAAGTAGGTAGATGTTCAGAGTAGGGAGTGAATTAGGTCAGTGAACCGAACCCTTCACTCAATGCTTGTAGCACAAGGGGTTGCGTCTGAAGGTCTTACACGGGCAGTTAGAATTGATGAGGGGTGGTAACATTCGGCAAATGTTGATTGAAATGAATTTTAATTTTCGGTAAATGTGTATTTTGCAGTACATAAGGCGATGCGTACTGTGATAAATAAACAGAAAACTACCTATACAGATCGAGAGTTGCGTTAGTAACCGCAGGGTGCGGTTAGTAATGCAGCGCTGACACCAGGCGCGTATACAAGTGGAGTACATGGGTTGGGTTATAAGGCTGGTCAGTCGATAACTTCCATTGCAAATCAGTCCTTATTATATAATTATATATTTTCTACATTATTGTTATTATATCTTTACTATATTTTATACTAAACAAAATTGAAATCTTCTTTGTATTAAAAGAGTACCCATGAACTTTCTTTTCGGCTCTTCTCAATAGGAGCAGCCTTTCAGAACTTAAAATTCTGAGGTTTCATAAGTGCCATACTGTACAGACTGTAGTCTATTTGATAAGTTTCATAAACTTGAGTAGATGCGTAAAATATAAACGGGTGAGGCTAGTTAGAAATACCATCAGCTGATTACTGTCCCACTGCTGGGCACGGGCCTTTTCTCACGACGAGAAAGGTTAGGCCTTAGGCCAGCCACTGGCTGAGTGTGGGTTGAAGGACTACGGCTCCTATTGAGAACTTTTTGGGGCTTTCTCTTCACCGTTAACCGAAGTGATAATCAAATTCTGATCTCCTCTCATTGGACATATGGAATAAAAGCGTTCAACCACTAGGCTATCACTGCATCTGCGTGGGACGCCGAGCGGCGGATCCTGGTCGATCAGATTGGGCAAGATCTCTCTCTGCCAGCAGTAGTGTCGGCTATGTTGGCAGAGCACGAAAATTGGAATGCAGTGGTCTCCTTCTGTGCGAGCGTCATGCTCCAGAAGGAGGCCGCAGAGCGGGATCGGGAGAGGACCGATCCCGCTCGAAGAAGAAGGAGACGGCGCCGGGGTAACAACCGCCCTGGCACCTAATTCCCATACGCCTGAAACCCCCTGCCGTTGCTTTAAGGCGGGGGACCTCTGGGTTCGCGGTTGCGTAGATTGGGGAATCTGCGTGCTCACACCAAGCGACCCAGGAGAAGACGGTAGCACGCATGTGGTCACGCGCTGCCGTGGGACGCTTTGGGGGATCCATTACAATCCCGCCGGGGGGGTGACCACTTTACAGTCACCCTCTTCGAGATGTGCCTATAAGCGTGGCAGCAGTGGGTGGCTCTAGTGTGATCATACGAGGACCTGGAGCCTCCCTAAGATGCCAAAGAACACCGCCCCAGTGGTTTTAGCCGGTAGGAGTCCGGCATACCCCTTCGCCCTTCACCAGGGCGAAGGAAGTTCATGAAGAACTTCCACTGGGAACCAATAAAAAAATAGGCTATCACTGCATCTGTAGAAATACCTACCACTGCCTAAACAATTGTTCAGACAATGTACAGCATTCTAATTTGGTAGAAACCAACGTAGTATAAAACCAATTGTATTACAAAGTTACACATTGTATTACCGACCTTCTTATTTGTTAGTATAACATGGTATATAAACAGATTTGAACCCATTTCCTGCTGTAAACACTGCTGTTAATTTGATTATGTGAAAAACGTTACCACGTCCGTTTTGTTACACGATACAGCGATACTACTTTGTACCAGTAAAGCTATCGGACTTTGTAGTTTCACATTCATGATTTTCAGTTTATTTCAGGCTATTCTTGAAGTTATTAAATCATAGAATAACAAAAGGGTCTGGGTGTAATGTGTGTGGAATTTATGCCTGTAAACGCACCCACGACACAGGAGAAACCGTAGTGTGAGGCAACGTTTAAACAAACATTTTAAAATAGAATAACAAATTCCGTATCCAGATTAAGAATATAGCACCACTCCATCTCCTCCCGAGGATGTTGCAAGAGGCGATTAACGGTTGAAATGAATAAAATCGAATGCGAAATCTTTAGATTTCGGTTATGTCTGTTTTTTGTATTTAATGCGATCGTAACACAACAACGGGTGAATTTCAAAATCTTAAATCTGCAGATTTTGAATTGGATTGATTATTTATTTCAGCCGTAAGAGACTCTCAACTAGGGGGATGGGCCACAGCGTCTCTTCTGTGGAACAATAGCCATATTGCTTACGAACCCTGCCTGCCAACCGTGGTGAGTATTTTCAAAGTCCCCGCAAAATGTTGACACAATTGTGGAAATCTATGATGGAGACCTTTGTTCAGCAGCAAGAATAAGAATAATTTATTTGTCAGAATATGAGTACAGTGGTTGATAAAACGTAATAGTGAACAAAGAAGTCCGTCATACATAGGCTGCACTAAAAGTATCGGGAATGGAATATTTCCACTGTTCCTGTCATATTAAAATCTTTTTAATTGAAAACTCCTTGGTTTTACAAATCGAATACCATTTATTTATTTTTAAAAAAGATTCACGGTCTTGTCACAAGGTTTTGTCGAACTTGTTTAGTCGTTGAGAAAATGGAATTGACTCGAGAAAATTCAAGAGCGATGATTTATTATGACTTTCGAAGTGGTTTAACACAAAAACAGTGTGTTGACCGGATGATTTCTGCATTTGGTGATGAAGCCCCATCCAAAACCACAATTTATCGCTGGTTTGCTGAATTTCAACGTGGACGTGTCAAGCTCAGTGATGATCCTCGTCAAGGTCGTCCAAAAACTGCAGTCACCCAAGAAAACGTTGATGCTGTGCGTAAACTGATTGAGGAAGATCGACATGTGACATACCGCGAAATTCAGGCAACTTTAGACATTGGCATGAGTCAAATACAAATAATCTTGCATGAACAATTAGGTGTAAAAAAGTTGTTTTCCCGATGGATACCGCATTTGCTATGTGAAGAGCAAAAAGCGGCTCGCGTTACTTGGTGCGTCAGAACTCTCGAAAGATTCCACGCAGGATCCTCAAATGCTGTATACAACATCGTATCAGGTGACGAATCCTGGATATATGCGTACGAACCCGAAACAAAAAACCAGTCACGAGTTTGGGTGTTCGAAAATGAGTTAAAGCCAACAAAAATTGTTCGTTCACGGAGTGTTGCAAAAAAAATGGTGGCCACGTTTGTCTCCAAAACCGGCCATGTTACGACTATTCCTCTTGAGGGACAAAGAACGGTTAATGCAGAATGGTATGCTAGCATTTGTTTGCCACAGGTCGTTTCTGAACTCCGTAGAGAGAACTGCAACCGCCGCATCATCCTCCATCACGACAATGCGAGTTCTCACACCGCGCACAGAACACAAGAGTTTTTAGAGCAAGAAAACATAGAATTATTAGACCATCCGCCGTACAGCCCCGACCTAAGCCCTAATGATTTCTATACTTTCCCTAAAATAAAGAATAAATTGCGTGGACAAAGATTTTCATCACCTAAAGAAGCTGTGGACGCCTACAAAACGGCCATTTTGGAGACCCCAAATTCCGAATGGAATGGTTGCTTCAATGATTGGTTCCATCGTATGGAAAAATGTGTCAAATATCGCGGAGAATACTTCGAAAAACAATAAATACATTTTTAAATAGTAATGTTGTGTCACTTCCTTGATTCCCGAAATTTTCAGCCTCGTACTATACCCGAAACTGGTATACAGATAATACAAATACAAATGTCAAAAAAATACAATTTCATTTACAATAATTATATTTACGTCTAATGAATAAGCAGTGGACTTATAATTGATTGATATGATGCATGTGTATAAGCCCTATAGATACTTAGGTTCTGCAATGGACTGCATTGTTAGATTCCATCAATTAAACATACATCCTGGAACTATTACGTACGGTTCATTTTTAGCCGACTACGGCGATGCCAAAAGGAGGTTTAAGATTGCAGCCTCTATGTATGTATGTTTATATGTTCTCTCAGATCGACTACTCGACGTATTTTGACAAATGTACTTCACTTCATTGGACGTGTCGTGGTATTCCGCAGGTTATAGGCTATATGACGTCACATAAAATCCAACAGGTTTATAGCGGATATAAACTGCTACCAATAAAAATATTTAAAATGTTGAGTTTGGCATTTGAAAAATCTTAACAAGTAGAAGGTACATTTTACAATTACCACATAATAAATTTAAATTGATTGTAAAACACACACATATTATTCACAGCACACGGGCATATTATAAATTAGATGATTATCTAATAGATAAAAATGTTTGGCAGAGTGCTAGTCCAGTGTCGCTTCATTATGTTGACATCGCGACGGCATTGTTTTGTGACATCAATTATTAATTGAAAAATTAATAATAAGTGACATTAATATTATTTGACATTTGTGTAATTGATATTTTTTGGTATTTCTTTTTTTATATTATCATAAATAATTGCATCTGTAATTTATTATTAAACAACCTTATTTATTCACATTGAAAATGTGAATGTGATGTAGCTATTTGAGTCAGATTTTGGCACTGTTAGTCATAGATAGCCAATACCTACACTAGGTTCACATATATATTACCCTAAAAACAATGTATACATTGAGATTTTTAAAACATACATAATTTGGAAGAAAGACCGAACCCTGAGTTTCTTTAGGCATTTCATCTCAGAGGTTGTCATGTAGTGAAATGCCCTCCATCGTTTAATTATGACGTGTAAAAGTGTCTGCTGTGACCTAATTAATGAAAAATCGATTCTATTCTATTCTATTCATTCCAAAAATATATCAGTACAATATCTATAATTTCTTCCTTTTAGGACGTGTGGTGCCGGCTACGAATAGCACCAACCCATCTCATCCCGTGGGTGTCGTAAAACGCGACTATGGGATTAGCTGGAGGATGGGCAGCAGCGTCCTTCGAGTACACGAACAACTCAACTTCGATCGCCAACCCGCCTGCCAAGCGTGGCGATGATGGCAAAACCCCCGATGAGCACAAAACATCCATATCGGTCTTTCTGGTCTTTGGAGGAGGCCTGTGTCCAGCAGTGGACTTATTTGGCCGAGAACCCCTTTTTAACTTTAAGGCCAATTAGAACGGTTAAAACGCCTTTCCAATAACGGCCCGTAAACCAAAAATAATACTACGTTTTGAAACTAAAACCCGGCTACGGAAAAGCACAAAACAAAATTTCTAGTAGTTGAAGGCTGAGAATCGTTACTGTTGCTTTGTATATCGCGGTTGGGTCTGTTCTGGTTGTGGTTTAGATTTTAAAACACATATTACTGTTTTTTTTTATTTTATAAACCGTTGTCCACACTAGGATTTCTCCTGTGTCGTGTGTGCGTTTACAAGCACGAATTTCACACACAATACACTCAGACCCGGAACAACTACCTGCAGATCATACAAGTATTAACACAATTTATGCTTAACTATTACTTAAATTTGATTCTATAATTATTGGAATGAAATCAAGGACTAGAGAGATTCTGATATTGTCACAGGGTCGTTAGTTCCTCGCATGATATAGATAATCTATAGGTAATACTATATCTTTGCAGATAATAAATTTAAACTGGTTAAAAATATTAAACGTCAATCAGATTTAAAATCAGAACGCGCCACGTTACATGACACGCCAGTATTGTTCAGCCCGTAACACAATTTCCACCGCGCGATGCTCGTTTTGCTCGAATTTATGGAGTACTTTGTTTTCCTTCATTACTTTTGTCGAGTTTTTATTTACATGGATATGACAGTCCCGTCTTACCTTATCAATAATTTCTAACCTCAAAACAGCTGCGGCGGACAGAATTCGTTGTAAACAGCAACTTACCTGAAAGAAAAGAAACATATTGTTAATGTTTCTTGTCAATCCGCATTTAATTAACACTGTAAAAGTATGTGCCAAACAAAATGGCGAGCAAACGGTCTTTTGCCTCTAGTACGTAATTATTTTGGCAATCTAAATAAAAGACAAACAATTTTATTTTTTTAAACGTTGCCCCACACTAAGATATCTCTTGTGTCGTGAGTGCGTTTACAGACATGAATTCCACACACAATACACCCAGACCCGGAACAACTACCTGCAGATCGTACAAATATTTGTTCCGTGCGGGAATCGAACCCACGACCCGGAGTGCAGCAGTCGACTGTATCAACCACTGCACCAACCGTTATTTCTTTATGTAAAAATATGTTTGTTAGCAAAAGTCACAAAATATTCTTTACAAATAAAGCTTTATATTAAAGAATATCAGTTCGTGACTCAATTAAACAACCTTCATTACAGTAACTAGTACAAGAATATCAATGTATCAAATTCAACACGTCTCCGCCAGTACACCAA
Source organism: Diloba caeruleocephala (assembly GCA_947459985.1). Classification (NCBI taxonomy): domain Eukaryota; kingdom Metazoa; phylum Arthropoda; class Insecta; order Lepidoptera; family Noctuidae; genus Diloba; species Diloba caeruleocephala. Next base: position 3,824,545 of record OX381614.1, read on the forward strand.
TGGTTTTTTTATACACCTAGGTGTAAAGAAGCAAGTCATTTGGTGATAAGCGTCAATAAGAATGGTACTCAGGACAAGTCCTGCGCAGCATCACACTGCACTCCTCATCTCGAGACGTGAAGTTATTTAGTCTCTTATGCCCATTTATTCCACTAGCTACAGTGCCCTTCTAACCGGAGCACAGTAATGTCTAAAGTTTAAACACTACTGCTTAGCCGCTAAAATCTGGCACTGGGGTGGTAGCTACCTTGTTTATTTCTATTGGTGCCCAGTGGAAATTCTTCATGAACTTCCTTCGCCCCGGGGAAGGGCGACGGGGTTTGCCGGACTCCTACCGGCTAAAACCACTGGAGCGGTCATCTTCGGCACCTAAGGGAGGCTCCAGGTCCTCGTATGATCACACTAGAGCCGCTCACTGGTGCCACGCCTATAGGCACATCTCGAAGAGGGTAACTGTAAAGCGGTCACCCGCCCGGGGGGATTGTAAGGGATCCCCCAAAGCGTCCCACGGCAGCGTGTGACCACATGCGTGCTACCGTCTTCTCTTGGGTCGCTCGATGTGGGCATGCAGATTCCCCAATCTACGTACCCGGGGGTGGTAGCTACCTAGCCAGCCTCTTGCAATAAGAGACCTATACCACCAGGCTGACCAACTTACTCCATCAGCGGCTTTCCACCATTCTAATATCACGCCGTTGCAATAGTGTTGACAATTCACACATAAAATGCTATTACTTAATATTAAAAATAATAAATCGTCACTATAGTAATTTGATGAGAGGAGAGTCAAGGGAAACTTGGCTGTACATCAATCTTACGATTTTTTTACAGTGAAAGAGTCGCGCGACTTGGCATATTGTTTATGTTGAATTTTTGACGTGACAACGTCTTATAAATTGGTTTGCCGGGTGACACTTCAAGAAACTGCGTTACGCTCCGCTCACGTTATGCGCTCACAATGAGAGCGAGTGAGAGGCACGCGTCCCTTCCACTCGGGCATGGTTAGCCCGCCTAAGAGCGAGAGAGACAGACATAAAAAGTGAAAGGCAGGACGCGCTCACAATGAGAGCGAGTGAGAGGCACGCGTCCCTTCCACTCGGGCATAGTTAGCCCGCCTAAGAGCGAGAGAGACAGACATAAAAAGTGAAAGGCACGCGTCCCTTCCACTCGAGCACAGTTAGCCCGCCTAATTTCATCCTTCTTCCTACTATACGAATGAATATTCACATTAAAATTATTTTACCACTCAAAGTCGTTGTCACGTAAAACTTTCGCCCGTATACCGACTTTACAGGCAACCAATTTTTTTAGTATTAGAATCTGTATCACGTAGTTGGGCCTCCTTAATATTACACTGAACGTATCAAACATAGTTGGAACGCTACCAAATCTTGTCGCGTTTTAAATAATATCTCAGATATATGTGTCACCACGCCCATACAATAATATAACGTTTGTGCAATTTATGCCGGGTGCCTATTTAGTCATCTTGAACACTATAATGTAGAGCACAGATCCCATCTACACGTCTATACAAATAAATAAAATTGAATAAGGAAAGAAGACATTTAGCACTGAAAACCAGCTCTGTGTTGCGGCTAGCGTTGCAACGCGGTGTTATGCTGAGTGTTGACCTGTTTGCCACTGTTGGGACGTGCATCGGAAAACTGTTATTTTTGTTATGATTATTTTGTCATCATCATCATATCAGCAGAAGGGAGTCCACTGCTGAACACAGGCCTCCCTACAGGTCACCACAATGACACGTCTGGGTGTGTTGTGAACTCATTGGGGGGTTTTGCCATAATCGACACGCGATCACAGTTTAGTTGTTAATGGACTCGAAGGACGCTGCTGCCCATCCTCGGGCTAGTCCCATAGTCGCCTTTTACGACACCCACGGGTTGAGACGGGTTGGTGATATTCGTAGCCACGCAGCAGCTACATGCCAAACCCTAGTGATTTTAGACACCTATACTCAAAACTTTATTTAACCTTTTACAAAGAACGTCATTCTAGCAACCTTTCTATCCCGATATCATTGATAACATTTCATTTACGTTAGATAGTGTTCAATAGAATGGTAGCACTGTTAATAAAAACCCGCTGGCTATCAAATGGTATCCATTAAATTAGAGCCAATTTCAACGTCCATTCAGACTCAGTCCAATCATTCTCATGGAATTGTATTCCAATAAGATATGAGGCAGTAAAATGGCGTCAAGTATTGCATCTAGGATTAAATACAATTTAAAACGTGTTCACAGCTCTATATATATCTTTTACTAGAACTGTTTATATGTGATCTTGATATGGTCTTTGGGTACGAAATGACTACATGATCACCCTGGGATACAGAACAATTGCACCATGGTGTGGTGTCGGCTACAAATAGCACCAACCCATCTCATCCCATAGGTGTCATAAAAGGCGAGTAAGAGATTAGCCGGAGGACGCCGCTGGACACAGGCCTCCGTCAAAGATCACCACAACGACCGACATCGGTGTGTTGTGTGCTCATTGGGGGGTATTGCCATAATCGCTACGCTTGGCAGGCGGGTTGGCGATCGCAGTTGAGTTGTTAATGTATTGGAAGTACGCTGCTGCCCATCCTCATTATCCTCTCACCAAGATTTTATTCATATAGTTATGCTGACAATGCTAGTTCTGAATAATGGAAGAAACCTTCCAATGCAAGTTCTATAGTGTCTTCTAGCAACTGGTAATGAAAGAATGTCGAGTATTTCAAACAGGCATAGATGTTGGTAATAAAGTTGACTGTCACCATAATTAGTCAAATAAGGCACCGTTAAGTGTTAACCACTTAACGGCGCCTTATTTTATGTTTTAGCATCTATAGTAACAGTCTAATTTATTTTTACGCCGTGGGTATGCGGTGTAACGTTTAATATTGATGTCACTACCTTTCCCCAACTGTGGTTATATTGGCTTCAGGTCTAACCAGATCCAACTAGAGTAATTCTGATAACATTTTACATGTGTCCTTCGTAACCCAAAGTAATTTACTGGAGGTATCGATTTCCTAAGGTTCGGTTATTGTATAATTTGACTTTTTTACATCAGTATTCCACAAGGTTCCAGATGAAAACCAGCGCCTGGCATTAACTACTAGATTATAAATGTTTACCATTTTACGCAAAAAAAAGGTGTCTCTTTGTGTTAGTAGTAATTTAGTCACAAATAAATGTTTCGCGGTCTCGAGTGGAGACCATGCATCCGAAAACGCAGCGTGGGATGAACTCCAACGAGGTGGCCAGACGAACTGGTGGAGGTCACTGGGAGTCGTTGGATTCGGGTGGCATGTGACCGCTCGTTGTGGAAATCTGTGGGGGAGGCCTTTGTTCAGCAGTGGGTGTCCTTTGGCTAATATGATGATGATGATGAAATGTTTCTATCTTTCATTCTAATTTAACCCGAACTGCTCCAGGTTGACAGATGCCCGGGCTTTTGGCTGTCCCGTAACAACAGTCATTTTATTCTTATGAAAACCAAAACGGACTATTTACCGTACTTTCCGAGGCACGAAGGGCCTAGATGTGTACCGTGCAATGTGTCTGAGTACGATATACTACCACAGTAGCTGATTAACCACGAGCCTCAGGTAGACTAAGCAAAGTAATGGTAATTAATTGCTTCATTAATTGAATAGCGCTCAGGTTTTTAATGGTTTGACAGCCATCCGGATCAAAGGACCAATACTAACTAGTTTAGGACACCAACCGCAATTGACCAAAGTTTAATTACCGAAAAATATGTCGTGGTTGTATCGTTTGCAGACATGAGTATTGTTCGATCCTTGTCTAGTTTAAGGTAGTTTTAAGCTCTATTTAATGTTATGCCTTCTAGCCTCACTTTTGGTGAAGTGACGGAGATGAGCAGCCATTTTGGCACGATTGAGTCGACGACTACCGGGAAGGAAGCTGTGTTGCGGTGCTGTGCACGCCTATGTGTCCGAAGTCACATTGTACAGCTTGACTTTTCTTCACCTAGTGAATAGTGCTTTCTGATCGTATCAGAACAAAACTTTACATTCAAATGTGTGTGCCTACGATTTGGATTCTGTGAGACTTTTCTAGAAACCTATAGTGACGTCACATCCATTCACGAGGAAGCAAGCTGTCTCAGCAAGCCTGATCCGATCCAGGATAAGGGAGAAGCTTAAGGTTGGTGGAGTTGAGATTCCTTTATTCTAGACAAGGATCTAAATTGGAGTCATAATATCGTAATTCTAAAGTTTTCAACAGTTCCTGATACAGTCCACTACCTCTTTAGATCCACGTGGTACAAGTATAGATTTTCTGGTTACTATAATCCCGCACTTCTCAAACGGGGCATATTATACACCTGCAAAACCTACCCTTCAATTACGCTGAGCCCCTCTCAAAGAAGATTGTAAATTTTACCAGTGCCAACCCTCGGAACGTCAAACACTTCAGATGGGAATCTAATAGGATTTCGAATAGCCTTGTTAACCTTCCCGATGCAAATTGGACATATTCGGAGAGCCCTCGCCTAGGGTTCGACTTAACGAAATCGGTTGAAAGAATGAAATTGTAAAGGTAACGTCTTCTTTTTGTAATGTACGGTGTGCTTTTCAGTTTAGGTTTTAGGACATGCTTAAGAAGATTTAATGCCTGTCGATATTACTGTAAGTTACTTAACCCCTCAACAGACGGGCGGCCGAAACGCAATAGCCATCAACTGACGACGGTGAGGCCGCGTAGCTGCGCGAGCATATTTATCGCCGTGCGTTTGATCTGACATATCTCAATATTTTACTTTGGAACCTGTATGAAGTGGTTACTATAAAATAATCGTAAATACATACTCCATTCGATGACTATTTTTATTGTGGAGAGCCCCAAGTTAATCTGAAATTCACATTTACCGTTACCTTTTCAATTAAAATTCCAGACCCATCTACGTATAAGAATAATTGTTAGCCTGTAATTACCCCACAGCAGGGCACTCATCACATACAAATAAGACATTTGATTGATCACCACGCGATTGCAATTGCAACGATCCACATATTTGATTAACGCAATGTAGACTTGAGGTAAATTTTGAATCTCGTTCGGTAATGTAGGCCTAACTTTACTGACTTTAACGGTGAAGGAAAACATCGAAAGACCATCCATCTTGAATGGTTTGAAATTGCCAACACGCAGTCAACACGCGCAATTGATCGCTGTATATATGGATAATACATCAATATTCAATTGGTGCAATCTCAACTCAAGTTCAACTTAAGTTTTGTTTCTAGTATTGTAAACTAAGTTAACTAAAGACGTACATATGACACTGAACAATTCACTATCATACATGTCAGGTTTTGAACGCACAACCCAGTGCTTAAAAAGCGAGTCTATAAACCTCCACCCCACCACGATATCTTCGAAGCCTAACTGAAATACGGGGTCCCTATTTGCAGAAGATATGAACCCATGAAGAAAACTGGCTGGGAGGCCTCTTTTGGCTTCGCCAGAAATGACCGGTTAAACAACCACATTTCCCTGAAACGTATGCGAGAAGACCAACAAAAAGAAAACCATGAAGAAAGACACTTAAATGTATAAACAAAAGGATTAGTGTAACATATACAAACTGACATAATATTAAAGAAAACACCTAACCATGTGAGCGTAGCATTACAATCATTTCGATTTAAAAGAAATCTTTAACCCATTTCGCGCCAAAATCGTTGACATCTCAACCAGAATGTCAAACACTCAACCGAAATTGAAGCGTAATAGATTTGTCCGACAATTCTGGTTACCCTTTTAAGCACATGTGGGCGTGTTCAATAGTGTGAAGGGGTCTTGAGGCCAGCCCTTCGGAAGTCAAGTGACCCTTGAAATGTCAACGGAGTATGTGCTCCGATTTACCTTCGTAGAGAACCTACTGAATCGTGGTAGTAGTTGGTATTGTGTTTATTTGCCCTGTTATAGTTAAGCTGAGGTTCTTTTAAGGTTTGATATAGAACATATTTTTCATTTTTAAGACTGGCTTTCTAAAAGTAAATAGAATATCTGTCTTATCCACTTTTTACTTAAAATTTAATCGCCTAGGAGATGTTAATCAAAGTCATATCATTCATTTGTAATAGAATTCACATCATTGGCATTGCCATTTTATATACTGCAGTGGCTGATATTTCATCCCGTGGGTGTCGTAAAAGTCGACTAAGGGATTAACCGGAGGATGGGCAGCAGCGTCCTTCGAGTACATTAACAACTCAACTGCGATCGCCAACCCGTCTGCCAAGCGTGGCGATTATGGCAAGACCCCCAATGAGCACACAACACACCATATCGGTCGTTGTGGTGATCTTTGGGCGAGGCCTTTTCCAGCAGTGGATTTCATTCGTCTGAAATGACATATAGAATAATATACCTACATAGTATGTATAGTATATATATACCTACATAGTAATATATACATAAATATAATATATATAAATACATACATAGCTACTTAAGTGTATACAGAGAGATAGTGCTCTTTAACACATTTTTTGAAAATACAAATGCTTTTACATTCCCTTATATCAGGTGGTAGCGAATTCCATAACCTAACTGCATGCACAGACAGGGAATAGGAGTAGAAATCGGTTATCAATTGCTTTTACAAATATATTGGGGCTTGTTTTAACATACATTCAAATTTTAAAAATGTACATACTCATAAATGAGGCCAAGCAACCTGCTTGGAAGGAATTATCGACCATGCCGTGAATTCAAATACATTAACAACTCAACTGCGATCGCCAACCCGTCTACCAAGCGTGGTGATTATGGCAAAACCTCCCAATGAGCCCACAACACACTCATATCGGTCGTTGTGGTGATCTATGGGGGAGGCCTGTGTCCAGTAGTGGACTTTATTCGGCCGAAATTATGATGAGGCCATAACGTAGAACCGCGCTTACATTTGTATGTTTGATGTAGTCTTTGGTAAATTTGGAACATACATAACCTTCTTCCAATAAAGTTTTATAACTGATCTATCCAGTAGAATATCGTAGTCTTTGTACTATCTACGGTTAGACCTTTTTTTTTTTTTTTTTTATTGGTGCCCAGTGGAAATTCTTCATGAACTTCCTTCGCCCCGGGGAAGGACGAAGGGGTATGCCGGACTCCTACCGGCTAGAACCACTGGAGCGGTCATCTTCGGCACCTAAGGGAGGCTCCAGGTCCTCGTATGATCACACTAGAGCCGCCCACTGGTGCCACGCCTATTGGCACATCTCGGAGAGGGTGACTGTAAAGCGGTCACCCCCCCAGGGGATCTACGGTTAGACCTAAGAATTGAGCATACGAAGATTTATTTATTTTTGTGAGATTATGGGATATGTGCTTCGGACATATTATTAACTAGCGAGTTTGATATAAATTAAATTTAAAATTAGTGTTTTAGTCGTTTTTGGATGTAAATTATTTAATCTCACCATCTTAATAATTTACATCTGATCTAACCACCATATAACTGAGTCTATTGTGTGATTTATCTCTAGGTATGTCATAAATTGCCCGTTGCCCTATTCATCGGATGTTAGAATCCTACAACTGTAATTTTCTGAAGGTTGCTATATTTGCATGCTCAAAATTAAAATTTAAATCGAATGTAATTAAAATTTTATTCAACTGTCGCTCAATGTCATAATTATAAATTATTATTTATATTTTAGTGTAATTAAACAATTGTATGTGTTATCGCCAACAATTCTATAGTGCATAATATTAATATTATAATATTTTAGTTATAATATATTTGAAATTTTGTTTATATGTTAATTTTAATCATAATTTAATTTTTTTATTGTTCATCTGGTGGCATCTACTGTTTATATATATTTATGTTCAACCTGCGGATAATGTAGTGGGCCGCAACACTACTCTAAATATTTTGTTACCTCTATAGCCTGTTTATCGTGTTGTGGCTGTTTATTATCCCTCAATAAATAAAATAAAGGTTTTCATTTAAAAGATTATGATTTAAAATCTATTTAAAAACATTGCCCCACACTAGTATTCCACCTTGCTTGATACTATTTTTCTTATGAACAACAAAATACCATCTTTCTGAGCATCCGACTCTCCTAGCCTGTTCTATTTCCCAAAAATCATATTTATTCTTCCTGTATATAAAAATATTCGGGAAAATATTAATCGTATAAAAGCAATGTCTTTTATGAAGGTACTGTTTGTACAACAATAACATGTCTACGTCAACATTGTACAAGTTGACATGTGTTGTATGTTGTTTGACTTTCCGGGCTTGTCGTAAAACGTCTCGTGAACAAACACATGTTTCTATTCAATTATTGTAAAGATTTCGTTGTTTGATAACGGCTTCTCTACCTAAATGGATACAGAAAATATACTTTGGACTTAGAGTATTCATAACCAATTTCGGTAAATAATGCTATAATAACTGTGCTGGTAGGTCATTTATAGTCCTGGGAGAGGGCCGATCCCACTCGAAGAAGGAGGAGACAGCGCCGGGGTAACAACCGCCCTGGCGCCTAATTCCCATACGCCTGAAACCCCCTGCCGTAGCTACAAGGCGGGGGACCTCTGGGTTCGCAGATTGGGGAATCTGCGTGCTCACACCAAGTGACCCAAGAGAAGACGGTAGCACGCATGTGGTCACGCGCTGCCGTGGGACGCTTTGGGGGATCCTTTACAATCCCCCCCGGGGGGTGAACGCTTTATAGTCACCCTCTCCGAGATGTGCCTACAGGCGTGGCACCAGTGGGCGGCTTCAGTGTGATCATACGAGGACCTGGAGCCTCCCTTAGGTGCCGAAGATGACCGCTCGAGTGGTTTTAGCCGGTAGGAGTCCGGCATACCCCTTCGCCCTTCCCCGGGGCGAAGGAAGTTCATGAAGAATTTCCACTGGGCACCAATAAAAAAAAGGTCATTTATAGTCCACCCCCTGCCGTCGCTATAATGTGGGCCTCTGGGTTCACCGGTGCGTAGATTAAGGAATCTGCGTGCCTACACCAAGCGAGCCACGAGAAGACGGTGGCGCGCATGTGGTCACGTGCTGCCGTGTGCGCATAGCACAGCGCATAGGGACGTTTCGGGGGATCCTTTACAATCCTCCCGGGGACGGCAATTGATTTACAGTCACCCTCTCCACGATGTGCTTATAGGCGTGGCACAAGTGGGCGGCTCTAGTGTGATCATACGAGGACCTGGAGCCTCCCTTAGGTGCCGAAGGTGACCGTACTAGTGCCTAGTCCTAGCCAGTAAGAGGCTGGCATGCCCCTCCGTCCTTCCCCACGGCGAAGGAACTCATAGAACAGCTAGGTACGTATCGCCTCCGAGATGTGCTTAAAGGCTTTTGCCTTTAATTATTATTGCCGCCCATTGGTGATAAAACCGTAGTGTGATTGTATCGAGGACGAACCGAGGTCGATGACCACGTGCGCGCCACCGTCTTCCCGCAGATTGCTCGGTGTGAGCACGGAGACACGCAGTGCACGCAGCAGCGAAGGCAAGGGGCTCCGGCGTGTTAGACCTGGGTGCTGGGATGGTTGTTATTTGCCATTGCATACTTACCTACATATACCTCTTAATATTAATATTTCTCTATCGTTATGAGACAATTCCTTATAATATACATAAAATATATAAACAAAATACTCTGATTAGCATTCGTGAATCACAAAGGGTTTAGTTGAAAGCCAGCGTCAGGCAGCTGTCTAGCATATGCTGAACCAAAGCTCTTATGGCGGAACCGTGAAGTAAATAAGTACCACCATTTTGGAACTATATATGTAATTTCATTTTATGCTTCTCAATTTGCACTGAATCAACCATTTCTTTCCTAATTATTTCTTTTTACAAGATAAAAGTTTTTATTCAGTACACGGTTTGGAAAAGTTGGTCTTGATTTGAAGATATGGCTAGAAACTCCATAGATACTATTTAAAAAAGTGTTATACTATTTGACACACGCATACATTTGTCCTATTCGTTTATATTATAAGTGTGTACAAAAATCAATATTCAGTTCTATTCTATCAACTATATCATCTCCTTAGCCAGAACAGTCACAGTTGGGATCTCATAAAAAGAGGTACCTTAACGTTGTTCTCGAGCGGAGTCTTCAATAATATATCAAATATACGACAGATATACCCCTAATTTTAACGCTAGCAAAACCCCTCCCTCCTGTATACGCACAAACTACTACACATTGGTTTATATTCTGCTGTAGTAGACAAAAATAACCTAACGTAAAAGGGCGCGCTGTATTAATAATACAAACTCGTATGAAGCGTCCATAAGGAGCATTCACTACACGATTAATATTCGGCCGCATCGGTCGACGTAAATCAGCTATTGTAAACATATTCTGCCAAAAATGGGTCAGATATGCGTCAATGTACAATCTTTATAAAAATATGAACGAGATTTAAAAGTTTTTATGATGGAGGTCGTTAAATAATAATTTATCGTTATAAGTTTTTAACTATTTACGTTGAGTCGACTTCGAAATGTTACAAAAATTTTGATAGAAGTTGCTTAACATCGTTCAAAATTGCAAGAAAAAATATTGATAAACTTGTTAGAAAATCAAAATTGTGTTAAATAAAAATATAACAAGCTCGTAAGTCACCTCATATACTGTGAAAGATTTGTTTGAACATAATAAATGTCACATTCTATTCGCAAGTCAACCGGCCTCTCAACCTGTCCTTGGCCTTTACCATATGTAATCCTTTACGGAAATTAAGACTAATGAAAAAAAAAACAGTGAGATGTCATCGGACACTCGAAAATAGCGAAGTTTCTAATACATTGTGCGGAAAATCGAATTTCTCATAGTTATAAAATATATAAGTAATTGAAAAGAAAATGCTCTAATAAGAATATTATTTTTTATTAATATAATAAATATCGATTAAGTAAGAAAATTCGTCAACAATACCGCAATGCCTCAAGACGCAAGTCTTTCACCAGTGTGTGTTACCAGTGATGACATATGGAACAGAGACGTGGTCACTCACAATGGGCCTCATAAGAAAGCTCAAGGTCACTCAGCGAGCTATGGAGAGAGCTATGCTTGGTATTTCTCTACGAGATCGAATCAGAAATGAGGAGATCCGTAGAAGAACTAAAGTTGTCGACATAGCTGAAAGGATTAGTAAACTGAAGTGGCAGTGGGCAGGGCACATTGCTCGTAGAACTGATGGCCGTTGGGGCACAAAGGTTCTCGAATGGAGACCGCGCACCGGAAAACGCAGCGTGGGACGACCTCCAACGAGGTGGACAGACGATCTGGTGAAGGTCACTGGGAGTCGTTGGATGAGAGCGGCATGTGACCGCTCGTTGTGGAAATCTAAGGGGGAGGCCTTTGTTCAGCAGTGGACGTCCTGTGGCTGATATGATGATTGATGATGATTGAAGTAAGAAAATAATTAATTAGATGCAATATTTTTTATTGAAATACATCCAAAATGCAATATTATCTAGCTGTCACATTAGATCATATAAATAATTGGATTGTGGAAGAAAATACCGCGGTGTTGTTGTACCACGCTGAGTAGTAGATATAAGCGTCTCTACACTTTCACTCTCATGTTCTCTGTCTCATTCACTCACATAGGCATCAATATGCACTGCCCAGCTAATGAGGAGCGTTGCATTATTGCGTTCGCGTCCGCTCGTTCCATAGTTTATGTGTACAATTCCCAACCCAAACTTGCGTTAAGCAGCGTCCATCGCTTCAAAACAAATTAGAATTTCTAATAAAACGGGCTTAAATCTGTTACCACGGCCACACCAACCGCTTCACGCCGCAACCGCAGCGCTACCACGCCGCTGAAAATAATGTTCAAGAAGTCAATTGAATTTAGGCCATATTATAAGAAATATCGTACTACTATTTGATGTAATTAGTATAAGTTTAGGTAAATTCACAATTTTTTTAAACGGCCCATACTAGGATTTCTCCTGTGTCGTGGGTGTGTTTACAGGCACAAATTTCATACACAATACACCCAGATCAATTCTTTGTTACACGCTCATTTTTAGTCGAACAGCTACATATTGCTTATTATCCTTATGTAGCCTGGATTTTGTTTTCAGTTTAACTGAGCCGTTCATTTCAGTTGTGGATCGACAATAGCGGACCAGCAGGAAACTTGTCGCTCAGAAGTTGTTGCCTAGTGAATAGACGGCTTTATTCTACACGGTAATAAGGAACCGAGAGGGAGGTCCTTACATTTGCATAGGTTAAAATACGGCGTACATTACATAAGATCTGTCCTTTTTGGCTTAATCTCAGTGCTCTGTATAGATGTCGCTGTGGGTTGGCTTATAGAACATAATAGGATGAGTTGAATTTATTGATCTACACGTCTAAGAAACCGTGAGCAAAAGAACATATGGGGAACAAGGTGTGGTATTCCTCTATAGAAAAGGGTGGATCGTCCAACCAGGCGGGTGGTATGCCTGGCGGCCGAAGCCCAACGGTTGATATTGGGCGACTGTATATATGCAGCGTTGCACAAACAAGAACACTAGCACCTCTACAACAAATTGATAGCGTCATCGCAGCATGATTAATATTTATTTAATATTTTTAAGTATAAGTATGTTAATTTAGCGTCCTTCGAGTACATTTATAAATTAACTGCGATCGCCAACCGGTCTGCCAAGTGTGGTGATTATGGCAAAACCCTCTAATGAGCACACAACACAAACCCATATCGGTCGTTGTTGCAATATTTGAGGGAGGCTTCTGTCCAGCTGTGGACGTTTTTCGGCTGAAATGACGATGTTATTTATTTATGTATGCCCACTTTAGCGTAACTAATAATTATATTGAAAAGTAGCTGAGACCCGCGGTTTCACCCGCGTTTAATTTAAAAGAAATTTAGAGTACTTCGACACTTGACATAGAATATATATGTTTTTAAACTGACATGGCCACTTACACTATTATTAGAACTGTAAACGGGATATTTACCATGTTAAAAATGTATCCGTGAACATGGCGCTTGCAACAGCGCCGAAATATCGGGAACTCAACACAAATAAAAAACATGGTAGATATCCCGTTTACAGTTCTAATAATAGAATATATATGTTGGATTTCAAGGGTTTTATTGTTTTTGCGCGGAACCCTAATTATTTTTCTAAAATAAAAGTAGCTTAAGTTATTCCTTATAATGTCAGCTATCTGCCAGTGAAAGTCCCATCGAAATCGGTCCAGCCGTTTTGGAGATTACCCGGAACAAACAGACAGACAGACAGACAAAAAATTTAATAATTGTTTTTTTGTTATAGGTACCGTATATACTTTCATATGCATTTAGTAAAAAGCTGTTATTTTGACATTACAAACAGACACTTCAATTTTATGATACCCACTTAAGGATTATCTGGTATCATGGGTTCAGTTAACAGACATTTCTCACATGCACAAACAGCCAAACCAGAAACAATTATCTGTAGATTGCACAAATATTTATTCCCTTCGACGGGTAGTATTTTCTTCTTCTTTCTTTTATCTAAATATTTTCTAGCCTATTCTCATTCGTGGCCTACTTTGTGTCAGAGATGTTCAAGCTGCCCAAAGGTCTCCGACTTGGTTTAACGACTGCCGTCTAATGACAACAACCGGGACGTGCCCACCAAAGCGTGGAGACGCGGTCACCCATCCATATATTGACCGCGCTAAACGTTGTTTAACCTCACCGATCATTTACCGATCAGTGAGTGCTACCGTCTATGGGTGTCTCAGTCAAATCAATCAATCAGGTAAATTTTCGTATGTTTTCTTAACTAACTTCAAAACTATATATTTTAAAATTATAAAATAATTATATTTGAAACCCTCGGAACTAGCCCTTTCATTTCATATGTTACACGTTACAGTTCGCAAAACTTTATTCTTAAATTTTTTATATTGCCCCCAAAAAGGACCCCTATATTCAAAATGTATTTATTTATGTTTCACGTACGTGTTAGTGTCGCAAAAATCCATATGTGCACCAAATTTCAACTTAATCGGTCCAGTAGATTCGGAGCAAATTGGCTGTGAAAAACGGACAGACAGACAGACACACGTTCGAAACCCTAAAATCACTGCAAAATGATGTCGGTCTTTGATGTCGTTTTTCATTGTTACTCTTTTTTCGGTCTAACCTTCAGCCCGCAAACAAATCAGAACGATAACGTGCGATAAGTCCGTTCCAAAATATGAAAAAAGTTTCGTTTCTTAACATTGAAATAGTCTTCAATTCGTGGAAAAGGTCTTCAAGATAAGTCAAGTGCTCCCCAAATTTCTTTTACGTTTTCGGATTGTTACAAGCTTGTTATATTTAATTAAATTCTTTATATTCTCGTACTTCAGACGTGATTTTTGTAAGTCATCATCATCATCATTTCGCCCGAATGAAGTCCACTGCTGGACACAGGCCTCTCTTAAAGATCACCACAACGACTGATATCGGTGTGTTGTGTGATCATTTGGGGGGTTTGCCATTATCGCCACGCTTGGTAGGCGAGTCGGCGATTACAGTTGAGCTGTTAATGTACTCGAAGGACGCTGCTGCCCATCCTCCGGCTAATCCCTTAGTCGGCTTTTACGACACCCACGGGGTGAGATGGGTTTTGGTAAGTAGTAACGAGTCCTCTGAGGTGTGCAGGTTCCTTACAATGTTTTCCTTCACCGTTAACGCAAGTGATAATCTAATTCTGATCGGAGCATGAATCCGAAAAGTCAAGGTGCGGGACGGGGTTGAACTCAAACCCTCCTGTATGGCGTTCAACCACATGACTATCACTGCTGCCCTGTTTTGTGGTGGAAAAATTCTCATGATTGCTGTGTAGGCATAGGACCACATCCCTGGCAGGTGTCGGCCCATCACTTGTTCTGACGCGTCCCGTCTCGGTGCGACATGATCGGCCGCAGACGAGGGCAGAGGCAATCAGAGACGAGTGCAGAACACAACGCGCCACCGTCTCTGGTGCATACATCCACTCTAAAGATGAGCCTGGGGGCGGCCACCTCACAGTCACCTTCCCTTTGCTAGAGGGGGTGACCCCATTACAATCACCTCCGAAATTTCCAGTGCGCTCACTCTCGAGATCTATAAGCCGTCCCCTCAGTGATGAAAACGACCCCCCGTCGGGAGGGTTTCACCCGGTGAGAGTTTCACACTGGACACTCTAAAGACGGACGATTCTCAATGGAAAAAAGGCTAATATTTTGCATACGAGCTGGCTTGACATTGTGAGACATATACAGACATATACAGTCATCGGCAAAATATGTGTGCGTCTCGTTCTTTCTTCATACCATAAAAAGAGCGATGTCCTATACCTGGATTTCTCCTATATCGTGGCTACAGTTTGCAGATAATCATCATCATCTCGGCCGAATGAAGTCCACTGCTGTACACAGGCCTCCACCAAAGATCACCACAACGACCGATATGGGTGTGTTGTGGGCTCGTTGGGGGGTTTTGCCATAATCGCCACGCTTAGCAGACGGGTTGGCGATCGCAGTTGAGTTGTTAATGTAGTCGAAGGACGCTGCTGCCCATCCTCCAGCTAATCCCTTAGTCGACTTTTATGACACCCACGGGAGGAGATGGGGTGGTGGTATTCTGAGCCGGCACCACACGGCACATAATTATCTCCCTTATAAACACCTAGACCTGGAACAACCCTGTAGGCTACACAAATATAAGTATTAGAAAGTGCTACCTGTAGTGCGCAGTAAGCCAATTTGGCCAATGCGCCGATTGTCTTCTAATATATATAGTAGCTGCGCCCTGCTATCGCACGGAACTGTACATTTCGCGTTACTCTCCGGTCTATAAACTATGTCTATGCAAAAAACACGTTGATCTGTTGCTCCGTTGCTGCGTGAAACAAGTTGCCGTTGCCACTTCAACATTTTATATTAATCGTGAATCACCCAAAATATGCTTCTAACATGAATGTTCTCGTTAATATTAATGATATCAGCGTCCAAATAATTTCTAAGGCACAAATCTTTGAGCGAGAGAAGGGTTTCAGCCCTTCTGAGGACAAAACCGGGTAGTAACAAGACTTCATATTCAACAGAGGCGGATATTCTGTTCACTATAGTAACAATGAATGTGTCGAAACACAATTAACTTGTGGGGCATCTCTAAAATGTATGTTACGGCTAAGACCAGCAATTAATACAAAGTCAGGGCTGCTGTACAAAGTCTATTTTGCTGAAACCCTCTTGTTAAAGTCCGTAAAATGGGTCTACGGAAACGATAGCGCAACTACATTCACTGCCTGCCCGACTTTATGTATAAAAACAAACTTACTGATGAGGACTTATAATTTTACTGGATATCCTTTTAAATAATGTAAGCCATAGAAGTGGGTAGTTAAGTAAACTGTTGACTTAAAAACCTAAACTTACACATGCTATAACCCAGACAAATTACTTCTGCTAACCCTTTCAAGTGTAACAAGCGTGAAGTTAAACACAGTTTCTCTTTGCCAACAACCCAACCAAAGTTCTGAAACTTAATTGTTTACTAACTTGCTTTCATAACTCGATGTAAAACTCAAGATAGCTCGGTTTGTCGCAATCAACCGCTGGACACACGCATATTACGTCACTCAAAAAAGGAGTTAAACGCCGCAACACATAACTGCGAACGGATTTTAGGGTTCCGAACGTCCGAAGGAAATAACGGCGGAACCCTTAAAGGATCACTCGTGTGTCTGTTTGTCTGTCCATCGTCACAGCCACTTTGCTCCGAATCTACTGAACCGATTAAGTTGAAATTTGGTACACATATGGATTTCTGCAACCCAAACACGGACTTTTACCGTAAATAAATAAATTTTGAATATGGGGCTCACTTTTGGGGGGCAATATAGAAAATGAAAGAATAATGTCCGCAAAAAAACCTGTACCGTGTTACATATGAAATAGAAGGGCTTATTATGAAGATCTCAAATAAACTTATTTTATACATTTAAAATATTCTTCAGACATTATTAAAAAAAAACACGGCAAATTACATTTTCAGCCTACGGAACCTTCTAGCGCGAGTTCAACTCGCACTTGTCTGGTTTTTTCATTGAACCTATTAAAAATAGTCATGGTACGATCGGATTTCATGAGTAGTGCTTAAACTGACTGGTTGTAAAATTTTATAGTAAGCTCAAAATTAATCATGGGAAGGGTAAATATGGTTTCTCATCTCCAAGGAACGCTGAAGTTTGAACACGTAATTGTTTACAAACTTGCTTTCATAACTCGATGATAACAATTAGTTAAAATGTTGGTTTAACACCCAATTGGAGCCCTTTACTTCTGTCAGTACTCCGAGACTCTGATTAAACGTTTTAACATGACTGGATTTTGAAAACGCTATGTTTTGCTTCACTAACTGAAACTGAGGAATGTGGGTGTGTTTTCGTTTTCGACACACAGGTGGTTTCTTTTTATGTGCTGGCCCAGTTATTTATACTAGCATATATTTTTACTTATTTAATGTTGTCTATTATCTAGTAATATATTATTTTTGGAATAATAATACATTTTATTGTACTACACAACAGTTTTTTTGTAAATGAGACGCACTGAAAATCAGCTTTGACCAGGGCGCGGTTTAATTACTAGTCCGCTCCTTTTACTACAATACCACACATTATTATTGTTATTAAGTGTAACCAGTAAGTATTACAAATTATTTTTTTTCCTTTATTGGAAATTACATCAAATTGATCATACGACTGCATACAAGTTACACGATGTAACCAAAATTCGACGTCACTTTAGCTTGGCTGGTTGTGTTAATTAATATTCATTGCAGGCTATAGAGAAGAACACGGTGTGTGGACTTGTGTTCCCGCGTTAGAAGTTCAACTTCTTCGCGTAGGACCTTTTCTTGTGACGGTCTTTGGGGAAGTCCTATGTTCAGCAGAGGATGTCTTTCGGCGGAACTTAATAAGGTTTGAGTAAAGAAATAAATTTAATTAACATGACATTTTGATCTAGTTTTATACAGTTAAAATATTTATTGACATAAGGAGTCAAATTTAATTATTATTAGTCAGTAAAATTAATATGCACTTATTATATATGTATAATTCTTATAATTAGAAAATATCATAATAATGTCGAATACTTTTCTGAACAAAACGTAGCTATGTTCTTTCGATGTTGAATATTATAACAGAAACATCTTTAACAATCGACTAGTTTTATGATCAAATGTTTTTCTCAAATCATTCATAAATAGAAAAAGATTAATGCCATCAAGGATATTTTACGTGTGCAACTCTCCTTCCTTGCAATTAGTGAGCGGGAGTGGGAACGGATTACTTCCAACAGTATTATTTTCTTTCCAATGCCATAATATTATTATAGTGATCAAATAAATTAATATATCTTTGATGGCAAACTTCATTCTGTAGGAATTTTCTGTATATGTGTACTTACATTATTTATGTCTTATATTTTTCCTGACACTAGTCGTTGATCACCAAAATATCTTGCTGGTGGCAGCGTTATATATCGGACCGTTGAATTCCCTACAATATGCTTGTGCTAAGCGATGCTGATGCATGCATCATGCTCGTGAACAGGTGCCGTCGTTCGGAACTTGTAGACTTTTAGCCGGTAACTTCCATGACAAATAAGTTATATTTGTCTGTTCCTTCTTTACACAGTAACGTAAATTAGTCGCATTATATCTTTTACTATAATAACTGATAACTAAATAATAATGCCGTGTGGTGCCGGCTCAGAATACCACCACCCCATCTCCTCCCGTGGGTGTCGTAAAAGTCAACTAAGGGATTAGCCGGAGGATGGGCAGTAGCGTCCTTCGTGTACATTAACAACTCAACAGCGATCGCCAGCCCGTCTGCCAAGCGTGGCGATTATGACAAAACCCCCCAATGAGCCCACAACACACCCATATCGGTTATTGTGGTGATCTTTGGGAGAGGCTTTAGGAAGCTTGAGGAATTAATTTAAGAGTTTCTATAAAGTGCTTTGTCAGCTTTTTTCCATATGACCAATTATTTGGAACCGTGCAACTATTCCGACTTTACATAAATGCCAATAATTGAACTAAAAAAAATTGTACACGTATGACGGTATGCACGCGCAGTTCCCAATTTTTACATACCAAACGTTAAAAGAACTGTAATACTTCTATCTCAAAAAGCTAAAGCAGACGTTCGAAGTAGCCGCGCGCAGCTTTGTGTGGCGGACTTAACATGATACCTATCACGAAACGACAAACTAGTGTATGAGAATTATTAAGGCTTCCCCTTTTGGGAGTAAAAGTTATTTATATGAGAAGTTTGAGTAACCTTCTTGCTGATTCTTAACCATTAATCCATTTGATCGTAGAACACGAGAATTTACTTTTCAAAGAGGGTAGAAAGCATTTGATCATATTTTGGATGATTGCCAGAAAAAAACAATCAACGACGTGTCAGATCCAAGACGCATTTTTATGAGAGATTGGTCAGTATCCTCCGCTCCCATTATTCCTTTTTTTTATTTTTATTGGTGTCCAGTGGAAATTCTACATGGAACTTTCATAGCCCCGGGGAAGGGCGAAGGCGTCCGGCGACTCCTACCAGCTAAAACCACTGGAGCTGTCATCATCGGCACCGAAGGGGGGCTCCAGGTCCTCGTAAGATCACACTAGAGCCGCCCATTGGTGCCACCTCCCATTATTCCTAGTGGTGTCCGGATTAAGAATATACCACTACACCATTTCTGCCGTGGATGTCGTAAAAGGCGACTAAAGAACTCTAAACCAGAGTGATGGGTAGCAGCGTCCCTTCTGTGGAATAGCAGCTACTCTGCACTCACCAACGGTTTTTTCATATTGCGGGGAAATCCTCATGGACTTCCTCTACCTTGGGAGGGGCGGAGGGGCATGCTGGACTCTTACCGGCTAAACCCCACGGTGTTTCTTCTAATTACCTACAGCTTAAGGGGCGGTGTTTGTCTCTCTAGGATTTGTCCTGTGTCCTGTGGTAGGTACAGTTTACAGATATAAATCTCAGGTACACTAGCGCCCAGACCCGGTTTAACTATCTGTACGCCATACAAATATTTATTCCGTGCGGGAATCGAACCCACGACCCGTAACACAGAAACCCAACCGTGCCACCCTTTGGCTGATATGACGGTAATGGTGGACTTCGAAACCAAAAATTAATTTGATAAATCCTTGATAATCTACAATTATAATGATTTTAGTTTGTAAGAACATAAACTTTCACATTGTTGTGGTTAAAAGTCTCATCTAACCAGCGATTCAAATGCATTCAGCCGTCCCAACCAACAACATAGTTTCAAAGAAAACAAGCTATAAATAAACGTGCAGCCATATTCTTAAACAATGGACGGTTTCGGCAAACCGGGTCGTTAACTGTGCTAAGTCTCGGTCGTAATTAATAGACTTAAGTTTACGTGACGTTAACGATCACGATGGTCGTTCACGAGAACTGGCGGAGACGCGGAGTATCGCAAGTATTAACCGTAAGAAAAATAAATTTCAAGAGATTGTGCAGATGGCTCGAAACACTTGCGTAGAGTTACGTGCGTATGAATACGCGCATTCGTCAGATACTACTAAGTGTATAATCTATGGATACTACAAGCCAAATTATTCCATATAATTTGGCGCACATAGCCAGTTGCACTCACCAATAACGATCAGTGAGGTTAAGCAACACATGGCGCGGTCAGTTTATGGATGACCGCATAGTGGTATTTGAACTGAGCGTCTCCGAGCTTCAGAGGGCTTCGAGTTTGTTAAATTGTTGAGTAACTATTTTTAAGTTGCTTGTTTATATTTATCTCACCGGCGGAAGACGCCACTGCGTCACTCAGGTCGTCGCTGAAAACCAGCGCTATTGGTGTTATCATGACACTAATGGTAATAAGCTGAGCGATGCCCATTTCTTTGCACACGGGGGATAAACTCGTAAGTGACTACTAATACTAATATAATTTCGGCCGAATAAAGTCCACTGCTGGACACAGGCCTCCCTCAAAGATCACCACAACGACTGACATCGGTGTGTTGTGTGCTCATTGGGGGATTTTGCCATAATTGCCATGCTTGGCAGGCGGGTTGGTGATCGCAGTTGAGTTGTTAATGTATTTGAAGGACGCTGCTGCCCACCCTCCGGCTTATCCCTTATGTCGCCTTTTACGACACCCACGGGATGAGATGGGTTGGTGCTATTTGTAGCCGGCACCACACGGCACATACACATACACGGCACGGCAATACTAATAATATGTACAAATTATAATTTTTGATGATTTCTTTGCCCACTAGGTACCTATTTGTTTTGAGATAAGACCAATCTAATTAATCGTAATTAATACTATATCTTATCTTTGGTTTTGAGTGACAGTAGGTTACTTTTTGTTATCGTTTGTGGCCTGGATTCCAAGCCCTTTGGCCAAGTGAGAGTCGGCCTGCTGCAGGGTAGCCAACTGGTATGTCGTGTAAGTCGTATCTGACACAGTATTTCAAATAATGTTGCATAAAGTTGGCTACATTGTTTTCACATTAGTATATTTTTTTATCTAGTTGTTTTATTTATTGTAGTTAAAAATTTTTGCTTCTATGTATTCATAAGCTAGTGCTTATGAATACATAGAAGCAAAAATTTATTATTTTATTATTTAATCTTATTATTTCATGACTTGACGCTCTTTCTTGCTGACTCTATCTGCAGGTAAGTAATTTTTTTTATCAACATCGTCACCGGGGTTCGTTTTAGCAACGATTAGAATGTATTTTAAAATAAATCCTAAATAATTATCCTTATAATTATATGATTTACAAAACTCACAATGATATGTCTACTTAGCCAGAGGCAATATGGTTTATCAACGATGTTATTTAATTAGTCTATGAATACAAATGTATATTGTTTGAGAATATTGAGGTTTAATAAATACAACCACAATTTCATAACGAAAATTAACATAAGTTCCAAAATATATTAATATAGAATACCATTTTCTTTATTGTACACCATTTTAAAAACAACTACTAGGAATCATTCTATGAACAGTAATTGTACAATGGGCGGTCTTATCGCTATTAGCGATTTCTTACAGACAACCTTTGGATGGACAAGAAAAAGATGGAATAGACAAAGGGGTAGTTAAACAGGTAATTTAATTTAGTATAGACCATATGCGTCGTCTGTTATCTGCTACGATAACGTAGCTTATGTAGCCGAGACATTTGCGCATCGGCTACGTTGTAGCTACAGTACATTCCTTACTTTTCCTGTAATTTAATACATTTTCATCGATACGCTGGCTGGCTAAAGGTTAGTTTAAGTTACGACACTTGTCGCTTCCATACATACATACTAAAGCAAAATATTTTTACTTTAATCTTGTGTTTGAAAGAGTCGCGGTCGTATCGATATACATCGTATACCGTTCCATGTGGTGCCCGAATTAAGAATAGAACACCCGTGGAAACCATCAAAGGCGACTTAGGGACTCTGAACCAGGGAGATGGGCAGCAGCGTCCCTTTTGTAGAACCGTAGCCGTACTGCGTTCTACAGCCCGCCTGCCAAGCGTGGTGAGCATTGGCAAATTCCCCCTAAATGACGACACAATCGAGGAAATTAACAGGGGAGACCTTTGTTCAGCAGTGGACGTACACATGGCTGATATGTTGATGATGAAATAGTATTCATGTAAAGCTCATGCCTGCTCCGGCTTTACTTCAATATGCTCCTGCTGCGAATTCTGCACGCAACTTCATCATCATTTCAGTGAAATAAAGTCCACTGCTGAACACAGGCCTCCCTGAAAATCACCACAATGACCAGTCTGGGCATGTTGGGTGCTCATTGAGGGGTTTTGCTGTAACCACCATCAGGAGTTTGTAATGTTCTCGGAGGACGCTGCTTCCTTCGGATAACTCCATAGTCGCCTTTTGCGACACTCACAGGATGAGATGGGTTATGTGTGTGTGTGTATGATGGGTTGGGGTGCTAATCATAGCCGGCACTACAGGGATTCAGACCGCAAGTGAACGAAACAAAGTCTCACCAGAAGTTTAAAAATATATCTCTCTCATATTTATAAACCGAAAAACATTTCACTCTTTATTCAAATAATATTCCTACATATAAAAACAAATTTTATGTTGGTGGAATAAAATATTAGTGACAACTTTATTACGAAATGTTTGGCAATCGATAGATATTTTACAAGATACGAATGTAACATATTATGTTGATATTTCAGTGATGATGTAAAGGACGTTAACACGGCAAACGTAATATTCTAGACCGCAAACCGGAAAGTTTCATTTGAACGGTAGTGTTTTTTATAGTGAAACGTTGCTACGTGCTTGTTTTAGAAGCTTGCGCAACTTATCTCATGTATGTTTTTGAATCTTAACTTGAAGTAGTTAACACTTAAACTTTCAATATCAAATATTTTGAACAAACAATAATATATGATGACGCAAAAGTCGATGGAATTATTCAGACGGCACGGATCGCTGACGTAACCACGCTCACGTGAGAGAATTTCATCACTGCTGACAGTAGAGGAAAGTTTGTATAATATGATAGTAAGAACATTATTATTGTGCGTGTAGTGAACGAATTAAGAATATAGCACCACTGCATCTCTTCCCGTGGATGTCGTAAAAGGCGACAAGGGGATTCTAAACTAGAGGGATAGGCAGCAGCGTCCCTTCTGTGGAATAACAGCCGTTTTGCGCTCACCAATCCACCTACCAAGCGCGATGAGTACTGGCAAACTCTCCCCAAAATTGCGACACACGAGATATAACCGGTCGTTAGTGGGGGAAGCCTTTGTTCGGCAGTGGATATCTTGTGTCTTAGGACCTCCTTACTAAATGATTCTATTATTTTCTATTCTGTCCACTTTGACAACTCAATCCACGTCAGATTCAGGCCTTTAATGTATAACTTTTTACTCCATCTACGGAAGATGCATCATTAGCTCGTGTCATAACATTGTGCATTTCGAAGACTTGCGGCCTTCCCTATCATTACACCCATTAGACACTGCCACCCCAGAGCAGATGGCTCTGGCCCCTTTCTAGCCGAGCAATTTGTGGGTCTCACGGGCTTCCATGGAGTTCCACTCCAGCCGACAGTAAAAAACCAAGCCGGGGGATGATTGATCTTAAAAGATCCCATGAAATAATTTTGTATTCAAATGGAAAGGATATTTTTCTAATCTGGCCTTATTGATTGCATTTGTCCCAGGGCGGGATAGCAACTACCCCAATGGGGTCATTATTGTATTAATTTCTAAATACCACTAAAAATAAATACCTACATTAGCGTTTACGTTCTTTGTAATTTTCTCAAACAATTGCTAGCTGTTAACAAAGACGTAAAATGCCAGCAAAATGTTAAGTGCTTTTTGTATGGCTGCCATCGTCGTAAGCAGCGTTAAGTGCTGCTACATAGCCCATAATGTAGTCCTTAACTATTAACAAAACGCAATTAAAAGGATTAATGCATGACCACATTCGCGAATGGAGTGAACGTTTATATTCACGTAGGTATGTATAAAAGGACGCGAGGTCACGGCACAGTGCCACTATTGCGGGAACGACCAGGATACTGCACAGCCTACTGTCGACCATGTTCTCCATAGGACCAACTTCTTGGAACCGTGCAACTGCATTTTGACTATTCATAAGCGCCCGTAAATGATTATTTAAAAAACGACTTTAAAAATAGATGTAAATGAGATAGGAATTCGCAAGGCAAAGGCACAAACAAATTGCTGTTTAAAATATTTTTCTGGTCCTTAGCTGCGCAAACACTTTTTTATTACGCGCCTGTCAATCTGCGTTGGTTTATTCTGGAAATGGATTAATTTTTCCACACCACCATGTTTGTCATATCTTTGAAAGTGTTAAATATGAATTTGATGAAAATTTATTATATTAGGATTATTTGGATTGATTTGAGCTGGCGTCTCGAGGGTAGTACGAAAGACCAAGGGGTTGTGATAATTTAGTATCACTTAATTACAGGATACCGCATGACCAACTGTCGATTATATTGTTATAGACAACAAAATCTATAATGGTGAATCTGGAAGTTCGATGAAGTTTTTCTGACAGTTTAATTAAACAGGCTGTTTTTTAATTCATGGCCGTTTCCGCTCTTGACCTCGATGTCACCTAATGGAAAGCGATTAAAGCACCCAGAAGATGTTTGTTCAATCTTACTTTACTGGGTTATAAATAGTAGGGAAACCACGCTGGCAGGGAATTAAATACTTTATTATGTGTGCATAATGAAGGTGGAGGAAATGAACTGAGTATGAGATATTGGGATATCAATCAAATGCGTATACTTGCAGTGAATGATGGTGAGAATTGTTGTTCAAATGAAATGTACATTTAATAATGTCAGTAATTCTTCAGTAAACCTTCAAAATCTAATAATTATAAGGTATTGGTATTTCTCTACGAGATCCAGATATGAGGAGATCCGTAGAAAAACTAAGAATTGCCGACATAGCTGAAAGGATTAGTAAACTGAACTGGCAATGGGCGGGGCACATAGATCGTAGAACTGATAGCCGTTGGGGCAAAAAGGTTCCCATAGATTATAACTGCAAATTTATAAGTTTTGAAATTTACCATGTTATTTTAAGACCATAGACTTATAATAGGTTTTGCTGTAATATATAAGTAAACATCTAAGATATATATTATTTTCCAAATTATAGCCTCAGTTGTTTTGGAGATAAAGGGCGAAATGCTCATTTTTTGCCTATTTTCTTAAATTACTTAAAAAATATTTATTTAAAATGATAAAGTAAATATATTTGAGACCCACACAACAAGCGCTTCCATTTAATATATCACACGATAATTTGCAAAACCTTATTCTTAATTTTTTTGTTTTACCCCCCAAAATGCCAAAATTGACTTATTTATTATACACGTCCGTGTTTGAGTTGCAGAAATCCATATGTGTACCAAATTTCAACATAATCGGTCCAGCAGATTTGCTATGACAGACGGACAGACAGACACACGAGTGATCCTATAAGGGTTCCGCCGTTTTTTCCTTCGGACGTTTGAAACTCTAAAAAGGTGGTGGTGGATTTATGTTGCGTCGAAAACTTGAATATCTCAAAGTCATGCAATCTCCTCATATATACGTGTGTAACAGCGGTTTGCGTGTGAAATACCTTTCCCATTCGCTTAATTATCATTAAGGCGAATCATTTTATGTTTGTTGTTTTATTGCTATTGATTAAGTAAATGTGTTCTTGTTACAATAATTATTACACAGTCTTAAAGAAAAAGATCTAAGGTCACAACACAAACTACTAAGCAAATCCTAAATCCAAAGACTTTGGATTAGATTGTTAAGAATTGCAGCCGTTAGTCGCTGTTATGTCATCCACGGGAGGAGATAGGGTGGTTCTATATTATGAATCTGGATACCGCACGGCAGTTTCAGTTTCCTAAGTTATTATAAAATGCCTAGAACGCGAATGTTACATCGTGTAATAGTAAAACTCGTAAATAGTAAGCGAAACCTCACAACTCCTTTACAAGAGACATTAATTTGTTTCTATAAAGTTGGACATTAAGATTGCTTAAGCTATTGTGTTTCAAACAAACAACTTAATTAACAATTGTATATACAACATAGTGATGAGACGAACCAGTTCGCCTGATAAGCGATAACGCTTGCCGATAACATGAGTGCAGTATGTTTAATAATTTCGTTAGTAACTTCTAATTTTCAACCACACAGTTTAGACTAAAGCCGAACGCAACACGCAATTGTCTTAATTATGGCATTTTATGATACTCTTATTTGCATTTATACCTTCTGTGCTCTAAAAGTTTAACATTTCTTTAAATTTTTTCACGTAAATTATGACGTTATTTGATCACACAAACTGTAGATATGTTTTCTTTTTAAATCATTAATTTATGAAAAGAAAATTAACATTATATGTTAAATAATCATCTCATATACGTACCAAATAAACTTAAAAAGAGAATTATAAATTAGTAATCCACATTAAAATAAAAACAAGACATACACATAACAGAAGTATCTAGTATTAAAAAGCTACTGCGTTGACAGATTACGGCTGTCACTTCACTGTATTTTATCAACAGAGTACAATACCCTCCAGTTTCATAATGCCAGTGTTTTACTTTCATTTAAATTAAGTATACGAACGATTCAATATCAAAGCCAATTATGAACGGAGCATTTTTTTTATGTCAGCAGTAATTAACTTTGGTTAGACTTCATGATGGCTCCGGATATTGTAAATAATTTACATACTAATCTGTATTTTTCAATAGCTTTTATATGGTTTCTCATTCATGTTGTCCCCGAATTAAGAATATAGCACTACTCTATCTCCTCCCGTGGATGTCGTAATTGGTGACTAAGGCACTCTAAAACAGAGGGATGGGCAGCAGCGTCCCTTCTGTGGAACATTAGCCATAATGCGCTCACCAACCAAGCATGCAAATTTCCCCCGAAATGTTGACACAATTGTAGAAATTGATGGGGGAGACCATCCTTCAGCAGTGGACGTTTTTGTCTGATATGATGACGATGAATTGGTTTCCTAACTTACGTCATGTATGTATTTTTTTACACGTTGACTAAAATTATGTTTACGTGTATCGTGGGTACACATTAAAGAAATAAACCTCACATAAACGAATACCCAGGACCGGAATAATGACTTTTACGCCATATAAATATTTGTTGTGACCACGACCCTCGTCCGGAAAATCAGCATCAAGACACTGCGCCAAATGTACCATCGAAATAACTATAAAATATAACGTGTGGTGTGGCTCAGAATACCACTACCACAATCCAAACAATATTAATATAATAAATATATTCATAAATCTGTTTCATATTTAACACTTTAAAAGATATGACAAACATGGCGGTGTGGTACAATTTAATCCATTTCCAGAATAAACCAACGCAGATTGACAGGCGCGTAATAGAAAAGGGTTTGTGGAGCTAAGGACCAGAAAAATATTTGAAACAACAATTTGTTTGTGCCTTTGCCTTGCGAAATTTTCTGTGTCATTTACATCTTTTTTTGAAGATTTTTATTCATATAAATCATTTACGGGCGCTTATATAGTAGTCAAAATGTAATTGCACGGGTCCAAGAAGTTGATCCTATGGAAAGAACCGGCAAAAAACGCCATAGACACTCTTTTTTAAAATGTTACATACATTGCTGATAGTTACAATAGAATTAAGTTATGTGATAATAATGTACTGCCAGTGTGGAATAGACCAATTACCAACACACTTGGATTCCTCATAGATGCTCAAATATACTATCCTTCACTAATAAATGTACTAATTAAGACCGGAAGCAGGAAGAAGGGTGACATTACCAGTTACAATTCTATCCTATAACTGAGATGGTCGTATCAGCCAAAAGACATCCACTACTCACTATCGGGTGGGCCGTATGCTTGTTTACCACATTAGTAGTATGAATTAAAAGACTCCCCCATAGACAACCGGTTATATGCCGTGTATAATTATTTTGGGGGGAATTTGCCAGTACTCACCATACTTGGCAGGCGGGTCGGTGAGCGCAGAATGGCTGATGTTCTACAAAAGGGACGTTGCTGCCCATCTCTCTGGTTTGGAGTCCCTTAGTCGCCTTTTACGACATCCACGGGAGGAGATGGAGTGGTGCTATGTTCTTAATCCGGACACCACACGGACATACACATACATTTCCTATAATGCAAAACCAAAAATTTGCCGGCTCAGAATACCACCCTGTCTTCCCCATGGGTGTCCTAGTCATCCAATTAGGACATTCGCGGGAGGAGATGCAGTAGTACTATTCTTAATCCGGATACCACACGGCTAACTGAGATGTTCCCTACAACATCTAGTAACACTGCTTGAGCTGCCAATCAAACACGAAGCTTTCCGCTTAGCAGCCGTACTTGTGACTACTAGAATAAGCTATTGCAGTCACAAAACAGACAAAAACATCTAAAGGACCAATAAAATGTTAAAACAATTTAAAATTATCGAAATTTTGCGCGTATGCCTGTGCTATTTTTATTTTGGGTAAAAACAAACCCTTTTTCGTCCTAACTGTGGTGGATTGGTGTTGTAATTTATGGCCTTTGTTTTTGTGATGTTCTGTCAAAACAATTCATGGCTATTTTTGCTGAATGTATGAATTACGACTGGAACTTGGCCGCTATTTGTTGTTGCTCATTTATTTTCAGATAGATTAAATTAAGTTGCCATGGCTTTAAAAGTTAGTTTTTAAATATTATGTTCTTTAATTAGAGATGCATGCATATTCATCATGTGAATAAATACATTCATTTTTATTAAAATAAACAATGCCCCCATATTATGGTTGATCCTGTATCGTTAGTGTGGTGCCGGCTCAGAATACCACCACCCCATCTCCTCCCGTGGGTGTCGTAAAAGTCGATTAAGGGATTATTAGCCGGAGGATGGGCAGCAGCGTCCTTCGAATACATTAACAGCTCAACTGCGATCGCCAACCAGTCTGCCAAGCGTGGCGATTATGGCAAAACCCCCCATTGAGCCCACAGCACAGTCATATCAGTCGTTGTGGAGATCTTTGGGCTCCCCCAAAGATCTCCACAACGACCGACTGTCCGCTGTACCGCCTGTGTCCAGCAGTGGACTTCATTCGGCCGTGATGATGTATCGTTAGACCCAATTTAAAGTCCACATTCGTATCAAAGGAATCAATACATATCGATATATTTTGAAGTATGGAAAAACTAAGGCGTTATCTATAAACGTTATATCAAGTATTATAACAATATTCTTATCATATCAGCCCGTAAACGTTTACTACTAAACATGTATACCACATAGACAGATACATTGAACTGTTATGAGAGAATATAACTGTAGGAATCAAACTTTCCAGATCATAAAAATAACATATTGTTACAATGAATATATAATATGTGAGATGCCAGCTAAGTATACTACCACCCCATTTCATCCCGTGGGTGTCGTAAAAGGTGACTATGAGATTAGTCGGAGGATGGGCAGCAGCGTTCTTCGAGTACATTTATAACACAACTGCGATCGCCAACCCGCGTGGCGATTATGAACCCCCAATGAGCACACAACCCACCCAGAGGAAACCTGGATGTAGCGGGGAGCACCCAGTGAGCAAACGTGATCAATGCTCGTTCCTTCTCTGCATAAGAAGAGGGCTTTACCTATCAGAATAACAGTTACAGACTGATATTCTTAAATTGACTTCATCTTCGAATCTTAAATTGATTGTGTCCGTCTCACCTCCAAGGAATCTATACAAATAAATAAAATTGAAGTGTCTGTTTGTAATATCAAAATAACAGCTTTTTACTGAATGCATATGAAAGTATATACGGTACCTATAACAAAAAATCAATTTTTACATTTTTTGTCTGTCTGTCTGTCTGTTTGTTCCGGGTAATCTCCGAAACGGCTGGACCGATTTTGACGGGACTTTCACTGGCAGGTAGCTGCCGTTATAAGGAATAACTTAGGCTACTTTTACTTTAAAAAAATATTTAGGGTTCCGCACGAAAACAATAAAACCCTTGAAATCCAACATATATATTCTATGTCAAGTGTCTATGTCGAAGTACTCTAAATTTCTGTTAAATTAAACGCGGGTGAAACCGCGGGTCCCAGCTAGTTAAAACATAAATTACAATATACTACTACTACACATTTTTTTATTATTTAATATATGCCCCACTCTAGGATTTCTCATGTATCATGGCTTCAGTTTACAGACATAAATCTCCCATGCACAAACACCCAGACCCGGAGCAACTATCTGTAGATCTACAATGTGTTTTCCATACGGGGATCGAACCTGTGACACGTAGTGCAGAAAGCTAATCTTTTAGCCACTGCGCCAACTGTGGCTACATATTGCTTCCCATCTAATGCCATCTCATATAATCCGTAGCCATCAAACTGCTACAACGAATGAAAAGTTAATAACAATACCGTTGTTAGGGAACTTGTTTCCCTTAATTAAATTTCACAAATTGTGCAGAATAACTAACTAGTAATTAACTTGCATGTTTTTCTTTAATTTCCAGATCATGACCCCGCGTTAGTTCGATGCGAGCAACTTGTGGATCACGAATACTAGAACTCTCGTTTACGAGTAGAACATCGGTTATAATGTATTTTATTTATTTAGACAAGCAATTTGAATTACTATTGTAAGGTTAGTAGATGGGTCTCTCAGGGGTTGTTAAGTGATTCGGATACGATCTTTTCAAGGTAAACAGAAATATTGACACTAACATTGAAATATATAGGTACAAACAGAAACAACATAAATAACGTGAGCGCGTGCGTCGTAGCTGTTTCGTTTTTCGAGTGCGGGGGCCCGGGAAGCGAGCCCGCGCGACCTTAAGGACACGTTAGGCGCAATTTGGAATTAGATGGGAAGCAATATGTAGCCACAGTTGCGCAGTGGCTAAAAGATTAGCTTTCTGCACTACGTGTCACAGGTTCGATCCCCGTATGGAAAAAATATTGTAGATCTACAGATAGTTGTTTGTTGGTGCAGTGGCTGATACAGTCGACTGCTGCGCTCCGGGTCGTGGGTTCGATTCCCGCACGGAACAAATATTTGTATGATCTGAAGGTAGTTGTTCCGGGTCTGGGTGTATTGTATGTGGAATTCATGTCTGTAAACGCACCCACGACACAGGAGAAATCCTAGTGTGGGGCAACGTTCTTTTTAAAAAGAAAGAAATCTCAGAGTGCTATTTATTTAATGTTGCGTTACACTATGTAGTTAAAATTTACAATCCACCACGTTTACATACTTTTTAAGTAGTAACTTAAGCAGTGATAGTCTAGTGGTTGAAGGCTTACCTTCCATTCAGGGGGGTCTGAGTTCGCACCTCTGACTTTTCGGATTCATGTCCGGATCAGAATTTGATTATTACTTGCGTTAACGGTGAAGGAAACCATCGTGAGGAAACCTACACACTTGAGAGGGCTGTAAAATGTTCTCAATGGTGTGTGTGGTCTGCCAACCCGCACTAGGCCAGTGTGATGGAACTAACCTAACCTAACCTTTATAGAAAAGGCCGTGCCCAGCAGTTGGATAGTAATGGGCTGATTATAATGATGATGACATATTATGAATATCTTTTGTACGGTGCTTTATAAAAATATTATCACCTACTACATATATTTCACATCTGCAAGTGATTTGAACTATGATATAATAATTATTAATATTATATTAGTTTAAGTAGTTATTTATCAGTTTAAGTAGTTATTTATTAGTTTGAGTAGTTATTTATTAGTTTGAACAGTTATTTATTAGTTTGAGTAGTTATTTATTAGTTTGAGTGTGGATGAATATAGAGCACTTGATTTACTTGCGAGTTTCTTTACACAGCTATATCAAGGGGAGATGTTTTACCCTCTTCTTTTTTAGGGTTCCGAACGTCCGAAAGAAAAAACGGCGGGACCCTTGTAGGATCACTCGTGTCTCCCGAATCTAATGGACCGATTCAGTTGAAATCTGGTACACATATGGATTTTTACGACCCAAACACGGACGGACGTGTAACGTATATAAATGAATTTTGAATATGAATGTCACTATTGGGGGGCAATATAGAAAATTAAAGTATAAAGTTTTGCAAACCGTGTAACATATGAAATGGAAGGACTTATTGTGACGGCGTCATATGTATTTATTTTATAATTTTTACATTTAAAGTTTTAAAGTTATATAATAAAATAGACGAAAATTGACCACTGACCCCCACCTTTTGTTCCTTTTTTTAGATAATATCTCTTTACCTATAGATTACAGGAAAACCTATAAGAAGTCCATGGTCTTAAAATAACATGGTAAATCTTTCAATATTATGCGTACAAACTTACGTTTGCGGTTGGAATGTATGAGAAAACATGGTTTTTAACTACGATCTTAAATTAGTTCTTGGGATAAGTTATTGGTAGAAGACCGAATTCAACAATAGACAACATATTCAGCAATTTCAGAACCTTCTCCACGCGAGTTCAACTCGTACTTGTCCGGTTTACTTTTTTTAGTGGTCTCCAGTGGAAATTCTACTTGAACTTACTCCGTTCCTGGGAAGGGTGAAGGGGCATGCCGGACTCAAAGCTCTCGGCTAAAACCACTGGAGCGTCCATTTTCGGCATCGAAGGGGGACTTCAGGTCCTCGTAAGATCACACTAGAGCCCCCATTGATGCCACGCATTTAGGTACATATCGAAATGGATGACTGTAAAGCGGTCACCCCTCTGGCGGTAGGAAGGCGATTGTAAAAAGGTCGCCCCAGGCACCTTTATATTAACCTGAGTAAGTCTTTCTGTAATAATTTTGTAATTTGCTAGTCCGTCTAGATATTAGCCAAGCTTAATTAACCCCTTTCGTACAATATGAAACATGATGTACGCTTGCGGGTTACCTAATCCCGGGCCCCAAATGGACACGGCTCTCTGAAATTATATTCATAAGGTTTTAGTTATTAAGTAGGTGTGTTGAGGTGGCTCTGGATTTAAGTTTCAATTATGACACAGAATAATGAGCAGAATTTTGGAAGAGGGCTCTAGAAATTATTCAGCCTATTTTCATTAATTAATTAGTAGGCTGGTACCGTCTGTTCGGATTGGTCAGATTAACGTTGCCATTACAGATTAACTCATAAATCTTAATATTAATTAGACTCGTTTAGTGCAGACTTTTAAGAAGTGTAGAATCTATTGTGCTACATTGTTCTCACTTAACCTTCATTTAGAGAACAATGTTCTTTTAAATATTATAACATAAAGTGGTTTTAAATGACTGTTAACGATAACCGTTGCGTATGTTACCTATTTTCTCCATAGGAAATCTATATCTTTCTTTGGCTTCTCACATACATTTCAGGGAAATATGGTTGCTTAACCGGTCATTTTCTGGCGAAGTCAAAAGAGGCCTCCAGACAGGCTTAAATTTAATATTAAAAACTAAGCAACTCTCGCTAAGGGCGCCCCTTAAGTCCTTCCATTGCATCGAGAACGCATGCGATATGCTTCAGAGACGTATTCTCGAGGACTTGAACGGAGTGACAACAATCTAACAACAGAATGAAAGATTTGATAAATTCTAGTGGGTATAAACAAACTCATCGATTTGATGAAATATCATGAAAAAACAGTCAGGTATATAGTTGCCGAGCTCTAAGATATAGATTTCCCCTCACCGACGTCGCGGAGGCCTATCGCCGCGTCACGTTCCCGTTCAAGTTAGCACTTCTCCCTCCCGTCTCTTGCTCGCGCCGGCCCGTGCCGAGCCTGTAGCTTGAAAAGTCCCTTAAATACATTTTAAATAATACCAATCCAGCTGTCCCCAAAACAATAGCTTATCCCCAGCAACACCCTAAGCCGAGGTCCGTGTCCCGCAGGGGGCGCCCTTAGCGAAAGTTGCTTAGTTTTTAATATTAAATTTAAGCCTGACTGGAGGCCTCTTTTGGCTTCGTCAGAAATGACCGGTTAAGCAACCACATTTCCCTGAAATGTATTCGAGAAGCCCAACAAAAAAAACATTACCTCCCCTATCCCAATGTACCAATAAAATGAACTGGAACTGGAATATTGTCGTAATCACTACATTTGATAGGTGGATTGGTGATCGTAATATGCTGAAGTCATTAGTCATCTTTTCCATATCCCCTGATAGAGAATGAGAGTAGATCTTTCAGCAGGCGGAATTTTTTCAATTCTTACATATGATTCCGATGGTTTATGATGGAGTATTAGCCGGCACAGAACCTAGTTGGAGGTATTATCACAGATCTTCACGTATCTCAGCCTAGGTGGTATTATCACAGAAATTACCATTCCAGTAATAAAAAAATCTTTCGCCTCTTGATTTTCGCCACTTTAACAGCTTTTATGATATTAAATTGAATTTCAAATAAAATTATTCATAGTGCTCCAGTGATTCGTATTAAATCCGCATTATATTGGGTCAGTCGTATTGCTTGACAAAATTCAATTTAAATTCCTACTTGGGTTCGTCTACAGAATTTAATCACGTTTCTATAAGATACTCAAATTGACAGTTAAAGCTTTTATTTCCAAAGCAACAATAATTTATGTCATAATTTTTGAACATCCTAAGTATCTATTTCACACATTTATTAGTGGTGGAGTGATTTGGGTAAGGTTTAATCGTTAACTACGGTTGTGGTGGCGTGCGTTCGAGAAGCAGAGATTATTCGGGTTTCATATATAGTAAAGATAAGACAAAAATAAAGATAGTTTATTACCCCACATATAATTATAAAAAAAGGACAAGATACATTAAACATTGTGTAGTATGGTAAAACCCGTGTGGTGGCGATTATGGGAAAGACCCCACAGTGAGTACACAACAGAAACCCATACCAGGCGTTGTGGCAATCTTTGGGGGAGGCTGCTGTCCAGCAGTGGACGTTATTTCGGCTGAAATGATGATGGTAAAAGGAAAATACTTAGCATCGTTGGCACTCTGGCTGGAGGCCTCTTTTGGCTTCGCCAGAAATGACTGGTTAAGCAACCACATTTCCCAGAAATGTATGCGAGAATCTCAATTTAAAAAAAAAAGTTGGCTGTGCGCAGTGATTAAAACCACGCACGGGTCAACGCTGGTTTTCAGTTCTCCCCTTTACTACGAATAATAATTAACAATTACACTGCAAAAAAGCAAATAGGATGAAAATGAAATCAAAACAAAAAAAATGTGTTCAGCTAAATAAATAATTAATATTATATAATATATTTCGTGACTAAGTACCATACTGCCAGTTAGTAATTTTAATTTTTCAATTCAATTCTTTATTGCATTCCATAACTAAAGTTAAAACAGATGGTAGATTTAAATCTATAGATCAATTATCCGGTCGGGTCGTGGCTTCGATTCCCGCACGGAACAAATATTTGTATGATCTGCAGGTAGTTGTTCCGGTTCTGGGTGTTTTGTTTGTGAAATTCATGTCTGTAAACGCACCCACGACACAGGAGAGATCCTAGTGTGAGACAAAGATTTTAAAAAAAAATGAGTAGAATGAAATTATGGATCCTGCTGCTGTACGCATAGTATATTAGGAGAGTGGAAGTGCTGCTTATTTACTACTAGCTGGGACCCGCGGTTTCACCTACGTTTCATTTAAAAGAAATTTAGAATACTCCGACATAGACACTTGATATAGAATATCTATATTGGATTTCAAGGGTTTTAATTTTTTTGCACGGAACCCTAATTATTTTTCTAAATTTAAAGTAGCCTAAGTTATTCCTTATAACATCAGCTATCTGCCAGCGAAAGTCCCGTCAAAATCGGTCCAGCCGTTTCGGAGATTACCCGGAACAAACAGATAGACAGACGGACAGACAGACAGACAAAAAAATTAAAAATAGATTTTTTGTAATATGTACCGTATATCATTTCATATGCATTCAGTAAAAAGCTGTTATTTTGACATTACAAACAGACTTCAATTTTATTTATTTGTATAGATAATTTAGTATTTTATTTGTTGTTACTACATTATACTACAGCTTGCTGGTTCCCGTTTTAGTGACGTAATTTTTATTGTTGAATTAGAGTATGCTGTATTTGTAATTCAGTACCTATTTTATTTGTACTTTTTTGTTTTCTATTATTATAATTACTTTTTGCAACATTACTATGTTGTGTTTGTTACATACATATTATTTATATATCTATATTGTGTATAATCTTCCATTATTTATATATTTAGTATAGTATACGTAATTTAGTTATTTCATTATGTATCTGTGTGCACCATCAACTGCCGCATATATTATCCAGTTAAGTATTTCTCCATCCTAAGGTTGCCTGGAAGAAATCGCCGAGCGCGATAAGGCCGCCCATTGTACTCTAAAATATACTTGTAAGCGCTACTGTTTTTATTACCTTTAACGATTGGTGTACAATAAAGAGTATAATAAATAAATAAATAAATAATTTATTTTTGTACACACAGAAATATTTAAAATATACTTGTAATTACAAAGGAAAGAAAAGTACAAAGGCACAAGTAGTACCGTTGTAAGAGCACAAAATAAAAATAAGTAACTTCTTGATATGAAACCGCAGTGGTACATTTTAACCTGGTACATATCTGTACCAGGTTTATATGTAGCTGCCGTTTGGTATAATGTTTGAAGTTGCTAATGAAACAAAAGTATAGTTACAGAAAAAAAATGTATAGAATACCACACAATAATGTTTAGTCTAGAGATCCCGCAGCCCCCCTTCGGTGCCAAATATGACCGCCCAGGTGGGTATAGCAGATAAGACTCTCGTACACCCCTCCACCCTTCCCCGAGATGGAGAAAGTAAAAGAGGTGGATTGCTGTGAAAACAAAGGAAACATACGGCTATCCGCTTATCCTCTTACGTGTCAATTGCCGGCAGCCGCGTAGATACAATAGATTTTTAATTTTGTCATGAAGAGACTTTGTGATTGCCTTGCTACGGATCTGGAATCAAGCTGGACTAACAGCACGATGCGTTAGAGGTAGCTCTAATTTATGGGCACTCTGATAGGCTTGCGTTATCCATTCTCCATGTCTGTAAGTAAAAGTATTAAACGAAGGGTTAGGGTCACTGACCTCATCATCCTGTACTCCGAATCTCACTTTTGCCTTGATATTTCCGTC
This sequence comes from Diloba caeruleocephala, assembly GCA_947459985.1. Lineage (NCBI taxonomy): Eukaryota > Metazoa > Arthropoda > Insecta > Lepidoptera > Noctuidae > Diloba > Diloba caeruleocephala. The sequence goes on from OX381614.1 coordinate 3,862,363, forward strand.
CGGCTTCATATTTGGTACGATGACTTAATGTAATAAGTATCAAAGCGTGTATACTTGAGATTCCCTTGTGTAAAACAGTGGCCATACTGCGCTTACGAACCCACCTGCCAAGCGGGGTGAGTACTGGCAAATTTACCCTCAAAATGACGACAAATTTGTGAAAATCTATGGGCAGAATTTTGTTCAGTAGTGGACATTCTTCGGCTGAGATGATGATGATGTTTGAGCTCACAGCTTATAAGAAGTCTGTAAACATTCAGGCCACATCGAGACAAATATATTTTACGATAGAATGTAAAAGTCCCTTTCCTTGAAACAAATCCTAGTACTCATTTATGTAACTAAAAATTTAATCTTGTTCAACAGAAACCATTGTTCTCATAACTATTTTCAGAATTTTCTGTTTCCTGCTGTCCAGAAAACATAAAACCATATTACCAGAGTAATACTTGTCGAAACAATATGTAGTATCTGTAAGATGGTCGTAAAAATAGTTTACGAGCAGCCCTTAGGGTCGGTGACCCTTTTTATGGGCGCCTCATACTACAGTCATGGAGTAGAAATAAATGGAGCCCTAATTTGATGGAAACGATTCCGATTTTTGGAAACGGTATCTTCCGACTTCGGCGTGATCATTGTGAATTTAGATCCAAGTACCGTGTGGTTAAGACACAGAATAGACCACCCATCTCCACCCATGTTATAACAACATAATGCGGTCACAGATCCACCACCATGCGTGGTGATTTTGGCAATGTCTACAATGACAGGTAATTTTCTAACAGAATCAATCCAAGAGAACTGGCGGTCAATGGCCTCATACGGCTATCATATGATTCGCGGGCTGATTACGCACGTCGCAGACGGTTTGCGACAGGCGTAAATCGTGCAGACGCCGCGTGAAACGTCATTTCCGTATCACGTATTTGCTGTAGTGGAGGTTAATATAGCGTCTAGCGCGATTAAATAGCGCGCTATTTTCACGCAACGTATAGCACATGCTATGCCGGCTCCAACTTGACGCTATAAAAATCGCGCCATTATAAAATAACGAGTAGCAAGGATATTACCATGAGCAAAGGACATGACATTTTGATGACGTCAAAAATAGGCATACACAACATCAAAAATTCCGTTCCGTGAAAACTGCCATAAGAAATTAACAATAAAATTAATTTAACCCTATCCTATATTAATTAGTACATAAAAATCTATTATCCCAAGCCTGGGAAAAATCATTAACTTTTATTTACTGCTCCATTTTATATTGATAGATATTGTTTTACGTATCGAATATACTATAACGTATTCAAGATCAAGAATGTAACTAAAACAGCGCGCTGTACATATAAAGCGCGCTGTCTTAACACTGCGCGCTATCTGTCCAACAATCTTTAGCGAATATTCACCTCGCTTTTATCGCGTCATTCGCGTACGCCCAGTTCGTTACAATTTTAGCCTGTATAATAGCGCGCTATTTGGTTATAGCAAATAGTCTGTAGCGCGCTATTGCCATATAGCGTTTTTGAACACCACTAATTTGCTGATAGTGATTAAACAGACGAAGATCTCTGACGCACACTCTGTTAGACGATCGATGAACTAAAAATTGCATCATTGCATTGCATTAATAAATGTATTTCTTTCTTTCTTTCTTTCATCCTCGCCTTACAACTTCAGGCAATTTGAAATTTTGATCTTTGACTGCGCGACAGCTGCTGTCGCTGTTTTTAGCTAATCAGGGTGCGGGTGGTAGGTACGTACGGCTACATATCGAGCTATACATTTTAAGTATAAGCTGATCTCTCTGTAGCCGTGTCTACCAAACATCACCGCAGTGCCCCTCGCGCTCGGTCATTGTACGAAACGGGTTTATATGTAAGCTGCAAGTGTATTGGACAGATAAAAATTTACAGATACATTATTCGCGTGTTTATTTTTTATTGGTATAATTTTGAAAAAACAATAATTGCTGTGCTTTTTCACATTCGAGTGTTGAAGGTGACTAATATGCGCATACCAGCACAACATACATTTTATATATCACTGTACTTACTAAGATAAGATAATATTCATTTGTATAAACATGATGCGGATACAACGCATACAAGATAACAAATACTAAAAAAGCTCCGACATGTTAGCTGCCTTTAATTGTAGCGTACGAAAAAGCAATGGTGCTTTTAGAATAAACTTAATTAACACTAATACTTATCTCTAAATTTGAGTAAATGCGTTAACGGAAGTGATAAATCAAATTCTGATCCGCACATGAATCCGAAAAGTCAGAGGAGCGGGCCGGTACCGAACTAAGAACCTCTTGTATGGAAGGCAAGCGTTCCACCACTAGGCTATCACTGCTATTTTCCATAATTGCCAATATATTGCTATTGATTAATTATCAAACAATCTCTAGATAACCTCGTATAATAATTAAAATCGTTGTTGATTAAATTATCTTTCATCATAAATTAGAGCAGCAGAATATTACCCAAAACTTATTCTCGAACTTAGTAACAAAACATTAGGTATACAAAGAAAAGTTCATCATGTGGAAAGGATGAATAGAAGACGAACAACAAAGAAGTAAAGCTTAAATGTCAGTAGAAGTGGCGTGGGGGGGACGCTTTCATTAATGACGTCCTTTAAAAAGGTCGGGTGCATTAGTAGAGTTTGATTTGAAAAAAAATATTGCTTTATCGACTTTAAGACAATTAGGGTTAATAATAAGAATTTTAAGAATAGGATTTTCTGAATATTTATAGAATATGCATAAATAAAACAAGCGATAGAGCTATATAAGGCCGGTATTTCAGAACTAAAATTTCTCAAGTTAGTTATGTCGTGGGTATGGTATGGGTTCAAAATTTGGCAGGTACTAATATGACTCTTTCCATGTCGTATGTACTTTCATAGTCAGTCTTAGACTTCAAATCTGTCTGGTGGTTTTGGTTATGTATATCACGGGGCGTACACAAATGTCCTGCTATTGGTGTTATTGTGCATTGGATCGTTGAGCACCCTAAAATAGGGTCGATCTACACGATGTCTGATTCGTGCTTGCCGAATGTCAGGTTAGGTCAACTATAAACACCTATGGAGTTTACTCCAGAAGCTGTTCAAGATGTTCGTTGGCCAACATTTTTCTTACACAATATTTAACCATAAAATATGGAACAAGAAGATTTTTGTTTTTTTTTGGATTTCTTTCCAGACGCAGTCAGAAAATGGCGACTTCATCTAGATTTATTGACGAGTTTCTGAGAATAGCATAATATTCTCAGAAACTATCGAAAGCTAATAGCTATTTTATTCGTTGATAATTCTGGTGCCCATCAGATCTGACTGATATGGTTCGATATATATATGTGTTTGCGCATGGGCTTCATTCTACGTTCATGTTGCGTCTTCTCCCCGGCACACAAGCTGAGTTCTGGCAGTACTATGCGCTCCATAGAAATTTTATTGAGGAATACAACGAAAACGCTATCAAAACCAGATCATTAGCAGAATGAAGCCAAAAGTCAGTCAGTGTGTGCAATTCATAAGTGTAAATACAAACAGAACTCAATCAGAATTGAACAAAGCCAGAACGCACCAGTTTGAGCAAACTAAAAGTAAAATGCAAATCAAAACTCCATCAGAATGGAACGAAACCTGTACCCGTGGTCCACTCTAGCTTTAACTAGTCGCCACTTGTGAAGGGATTTTAAATGAACACTAGCTGTGGCCCGCGGTTTTACCCGCAATTAATAAAAAAAATCTGAATATTTATAAATAATTTGGAGTACAGCATAGACAGTTGACATGTAAAGTACCTACATATATTGGATTTCACGGGTTTTTTTACACGGAACCCTAATTCTTTTTCTAACATAATAGTAGCCTAAGTTACTCCTTATAACCAGCCAGCCATTTCGGAGATTAGCTGTAGCCATTGATGTTATTTTTAGTACTTATATTGATTGTCTTTTGCCTGGCTGTATTGGTCTGTCATACTCACTAAAATGTCTTGCTGGCGGTGGTGTTGTGTATCGGGTCGTTCGGTTCCCTACAATATGGTTGAGCTAAGCGATGCTGATGCATGCGTCATGCTCGTGAACGAGTGCCGTTTGTTGGGACTGGTCAGCCGTTAACTGCCACGGCAAATAATTTATTATTATAATTTCATTGTGGTATGTTCCATCTTTACACATTGTCCTACATTTTTCTCGGTATATATATTACAATAATGTGTATCAATCAACATTGTAATCTCAATTATTTTAAAAGAGTATCCATGGAGTTTCTTGCCGGCTCTTCTCCATGAGATCAACTATTTGGAACCGTGCAACTTAGATTCTGACGTTTCATAAGTGCCAATATTTGGTTTATTTGAAATAAAAAAATTTGACTTTGACTTTGACAGACAGACAAACAAAATTTTGACATTACAAACTGACGTTTCAGTTTTATTAATTTGTATAGTTTTATTTATTTATCTTAGCATATGACATACGTTATGTAAACTCCCATTATTGTCCCAGAAATAAATAAAGAAACTCGATGGATTCCATTCTATTCCATTGTGGCTCTCACGGAGTCAGCATCAGCCGAACGCACTTTGACGCTGCACTTTGGTGCTGCCCAAAGCCCTGCACTACTCCTCCGCTGGAAAATCAAGAAGTCTCTGTAGGTACTCCGTAATCATACCTGCCTGGAGCCGTGCAAAATCATCAGGCAAAGGATGCAACAAATGCAACAAGCCATTCCTAGATGTTTTGCCCTACGTCTTCCCAGAGCGTCACAGCTGCACAAAATGTGCTGCATTGACTCTTGATTGTCCATACAGAATCAGCATGTATCCGTTGTGCTAAGCTTCATCCTATGGAGGTGCTCCTTGGTGCCAAAGTGTCCTGTCATTGCGCCTATATAGTGCCTTAAATGGGTTTTGGTTAGATTTAATAATCCCTTAAACCCGTCTAGTTTTGTGCTGCAGAAAGTCAATGGTATAGGCCTCTCGCTTGTCTCCATTCTCTGAAATGCTCTTTATCAGTAAATGCATGTAAAGACTGTTGGTAGATACCATTCGGTATTCCTACAAATAGCTCAGGGCCGATGAACTGCTCGTTCGAGCCTGCCCTTGCTAGTTGATCTGCCTTCTCGTTACCTTCAATACCTTCATGCCCAGGTACCCAGATAAGTTTTACGTTATTGTGTTTTTCTAGTTTTTTTGATTAGGATAACACCTTCCTTGACTAGTTTCAACTTTACTTTGAAGGAGATTAATGCCTTCAAAGCTGCTTGACTGTCGCTGAGTATGTATACGGTTTTGTCCTTCACATTCCTCCTTGGTATTTCTCCTATGCTGGCAATTATTGCATAGGACTCCGACTGCAAAACCGATGTATAGTGCCCTATCATCATTTCGGCCGAATGAAGTCCACTGCTGGACACAGGCCTCCCCCGTAGATCACCACAACGACCGATATGAGTGTGTTGTGGGCTCATTGGGGGGTTTTGCCATAATCGCCACGCTTGGCAGACGGGTTGGCGATCGCAGTTGAGCTGTTAATGTACTCGAAGGACGCTGCTGCCCATCCTCCGGCTAATCCCTTAGTTGACTTTTACAACACCCACGGGAGGAGTTGGGGTGGTGGTATTCTGAGCCTGAGTATGGACTGACTGATATTAGAGTCGCCTGCGCGCCTAATAATTCGTAAATGAAAACTTAAATTAATGTTATTTAAGAGTAATCAATTATATTAAATAATATCAGAAAAAGATAATAATTGATTCCTTCACTACCACCTTCAGCGAAAACTAAAATACAAGCACTGCTATTATAATTTTAATATAAAAATTATAAATTTCTGATTGATCATGCCTCTAAACCGCACACCACCCGTCTCGCCGGCTCTGTTGATGCCCGCTGCCGTGCCCGGCACACGAAACACAACAATAATGTTTGCGACGCCAACGGAACAAAGTGAGTCACCGTTGCAGCATTGTGAATCTGAGCCTGATTTGCACTCACTAGCGGCAAATGTCACTGAGAGGAAAAAGAGAAAATATGACGGGGAAAGCACAGATTTTTTAGAACTTATACAACATATGTTTTTATCATTCTCCACGGAACAGGAGAAACGTTTTCAAGACCTTAAATTGAGTATAGATTTAATGTCCAATAAATATGATGACTTTTTATCAAAAATTTCCGCCCTAGAGAAGGAAAGGCAAGCAGATAAATCAATTATTAAACAGCTGGAGGAAAAATTGGAATCTCTTGAGCGAAAATCGCGTAGTGCTGGAATAGAGATTCGAAATTTGCCAAAACAAATCGGAGAAACAAAGGACGCTCTACTAAACGAAATTACAAAATTAGGTAACACGCTAACCGTTAATATTGACCGCCACGTCGTCAAAGACATATATAGGTTAAAATCAAAGGACGCCTCAGACCCTGTTATAGTCGATTTCACCACTGTACTATTAAAAGAAAAGATCCTTACAGCTGTTAAGACCTTCAACAAATCTAAAGAAAACGGAAGTAAATTGAACACGACTCATTTGAATCCTAACTATAAATCGAAGGCAATTTATATATCGGAGACTCTTACTCACAAAACTCAGGGGCTATATTATTTGGCAAGGCAATTTCGAAAGAGTCATGGATACAGCTTCTGTTGGACAGCAAACGGAATTGTGTACTTGAAAAACAACGAAAACTCCCCTCATATACGCATAAAGAATGACATTGATCTAGATAAGTTGAGGAAAACTTTTAAGTCAATGTGACTATTGATTGTCATAAGTAATTTCTGCTACCAATCATTGTCTATTTTATTATTGCATGTTACTTTTTTAATCATATTACTATTGTACCGTCACACTTACAAGATGCTCAACAGTAAAAACACAAACCGATTACATTACACAATTTTTTCTTTTAGTGTTATCAAAACCGCAAAATATGTATTAATTGAATTACAATGCAGCTCTACACTTCTAAATCTTTTTACGACAAATACCATGTATAAAATTACAAAAATCTCAACTACACTACTATACTACACATACAAATACCACACCACTAAACTACACACATGCACATTAATATATCTTAAATATAATAACGCTTTCCATTACTATAGTTCGTACCCAGATAAAAATTCTTTAAAAACTACCCTTATCATAAACATTTGGTAACTTAATTAATTTAACTGATAATATAGACCAGTTATCCGTATCTCATTCGCAAACTGGAGATTTAGAGGAATGTCACAAAATTATTACTTCCACATCCGATCGCCTGCTTATTCTGACGCAAAATATACGTAGTATAAATTGTAATATGACGGGCTTTGAAGTTTTGCTACAAAGACTGAAACTGGAATGCGACATACTGATATTGACAGAGTGTTGGCTCCCATGTGCATCTGAAATCCCAAACTTAGCCGGGTACTGTCATGCAGCAACTATGACAAACCCCAAGCAAAATGACGGAGTAGTTATTTACTACAGAGAAAATCTCAACGTTCATATAGAGGAACCTGTTTTTCATGACTGCAATTGTCTAGTGGCCACAATTGATAATCGTATTGCTATTCTTGCTTTGTATAGATCACCATCGTATACCAACATAGACTCATTTTTATCTTCCTTAGATAAAATACTGCAAATAGTAGCATCCTTTGAATACAACGTAGTTATGGGTGACATAAATATACCAATAAACCCTAATAAAATTGATATAAACGGGGAAAGATATCTAACATTAGCCGCTACACATGGCCTCCTGCCAGCACATAACTTAATAACACGCAGCAATAGCGGGACATGCCTAGACCACGCCCTAATAAAAACTAAAAACGCTTGTATCACAATAGTCCCACATGCAACACTAACTGATCACCATCCAGTTTTAATATGCATGAACCTGAAAAAACCGCGGCAATATACGACCGCATACATGGTTAAAATTAACAATTCAGGCTTAGAACAAGATCTTTTAGAAATAAATCTAAACCCAATTTATCAGTCAGTAGATCCAAACTTTGGCCTAAATTACCTGACGCAATGCCTTCAGCATGTTATTGAAAAAAACTCTCAAACAATATCTCTACCAACACGTAAAAAAATCATAAAACCGTGGATAACTCCAGGATTATTACGGTGCATGCGAAATAGGGATAAGTTGCACAAAAAATCTAATTCATCGCCGGATAACGATATCTTAAAAGTAAGTTACAAACGCTACAGAAATTTTTGTAATAACTTATTACGAAAGGTGAAGAGAACGTATGAAAAAGAACAAATTCAAAGTGCACAAAATGATAACAAAAAACTATGGAAAGTCGTTAGAAACATCACCAACACAACAAAAACAAAACTACATCCTAAACAACTACTTACATTCTCTACTTCTCCTCAACAATCGCTTAACGAAGTGAATAATTATTTTATTAATGTCGGAAGCTCATTAGCGGATATAATCCATAAGAAAAATACTCACATACCGAATACAAATTTACAAAATCATTTAGATAAACATAGCGAACTTAATTCATTCGCTTTAATTGACACGAACGAAAAAGAGGTGGAACAAATTATCAACGGCTTAAAGCTCGATTGTGCTTCTGGATGTGATAAAATTGGCAGTAAATTTCTCAAACTGCACAAACACATACTTGTTCCCCCTCTAACAAAAATTATAAACGATAGTCTTCAATCAGGAATCTTTCCTAATTCCCTGAAAAGGTCAGAAGTGTGCCCAGTTTATAAGAGTGGAGACAGAAATCGTATCAGCAGCTATAGACCAATATCGATATTACCGACTATCTCTAAAATTTTGGAAAAAATTGTAAATACTAGACTGGTCAATTATCTTGAAAAAAATAATTTATTATCTGAAAACCAATACGGATTTAGGCACGGCAAGTCCGCAGAGCAGGCTGTAAATAAACTTACAAATTTTGTCAGCACAAATCTAGATAAAGGAAAGAAATGTCTATCCATCTTCTTAGATCTGGCCAAGGCGTTTGATACGATTTCTGTTCCACTATTACTAAGCAAACTTGAGAGGCTTGGAATTAGAGGCATGCAACTAGAACTCTTTAAAAATTACTTATCTGATCGATCTCAGTGTGTCCGAGTGGATGGTTATAGGAGCACATACCTTCCAGTTACACACGGTGTACCACAGGGCAGCATTTTAGGACCTACACTATTTCTCGTATATATAAACGAACTCACGAGCCTCAAACTCAACCTAGGTGAGATTATCTCTTTCGCAGATGACACTGCATTGGTCTTTGCAGCTGATACGTGGGATGAAGTCTTCGATGCTGCTCAGTTGGGCTTTAATATCACCAGAGGATGGCTTCTGAGAAATATACTGACGTTGAACTTAGATAAAACAAAGTATATGTGTTTCAGTATTAGGCATGTCATTGGACTCTGCAGCAATCATAACATTATTTCACATGAATGTCTTTCTGAAGTAATCTGCACGTGTTCATCACTAGAACGTGTACATACTATCAAGTACCTAGGTGTTACCATAGACAGTAGCCTTAACTTCAAGGAACACATCAGGCTATTATGTGCTAGAGTGCGAAAGCTTATCTTCCTTTTTAAAAACCTGCGGCATGTTGCGGAGTCTAAACTGCTGAAGCAAGTATACTACGCCCTCTGTCAGTCACTCCTAACGTATTGTATATCCTCTTGGGGAGGTACCTGCAAAACCACGATGAAGTCCGTTGAAATCGCCCAGCGTGCTATACTGAAGGTTGGTAACTTCAAAGCCATCTACTTCCCTACTGTGACGCTTTACCAGATTTGTGAAGTCTTGACTGTCAGACAATTGTTTATACTCAGCATTATTCTTCAACAACATATGAAACTAACGTACGACCCGCTGTTGTTACAGAAACGTCGAAAGTATACGGTTTGTAATAATCCAAGTATTTCTAAAACCAAATTCAGCTCAAAGTATGTTGGATTTCTCGGCCCATATCTGTACAACAAAATCAACAAAACGTTAAACATCTACCCACTAACGAAAAACCAGTGTAAATTAAAACTATGTCAATACTTACAGAAACTAAGTTATGAAGAAACTGAACAACTGCTAAATATAACACAGTAATTAGAATATTTGGTAAAAAATAATCATACAAAATCACACATCGTTTTACGTCCACACACGCACACACCTACACTCACGCGCACACAATACACAAACACACACTATGATCACACTTATGCATACACTCACCCTCTTAAATATTTCACTCACGTTCTTATGATTAAATACAACCTAGAGTGTCTTCTTTAATCTTTAATTTTAATGCCTCAAGTATGTCTGCTAGTCACACTTTTTAGGTTTAATTTTTGCTGAGATTGTTTTAAACAATAAAATTAATAACACACACATCCCTCGTAAAATATAGTACAACCTATTAACTACATATCGTTGGCTATTAATAATGTAAAATAGTTTGAGGGGATGGGCGCTGATAACCGAAATACAGGCATTGCCTAGTTCGGCTACAGATGCTACATTCATTTGTTTAAATAAATACTGCCAAATTGTTATTTGTAACATAGTACTAAGTTTTTTGGAATCAATAAAAATTATTATATTATTAAAAAAAATTATTATATTATTAAAAAAAGAGTCATTGGACCAAATTCCTGCTCCCGTAGTCAAAATCAAAGTCAAAGTTTTTTATTTCAAATAAACCAAATATTGGCACTTATGAAACGTCAGAATCTAAGTTGCACGGTTCCAAATAGTGGATCTCATGGAGAAGAGCCGGCAAGAAACTCCATGAATACTCTTTTAAAATAATGGAGATTACAATGCTGATTGATACAAAAATGATTGTACAACAAATACCGAGAAAAATGTAGGTCAATGTCTAAATATGGAACGTACCATAATAATATTTTTTACCGTGGCAGTTAATGACTGACCAGTCCCAACAGACGGCACCCGTTCACGAGCATAACGCATGCATCAGCATCACTTAGCTCAACCATGTTGAAGGGAACCGAACGACCCGATACACAACGCCACCATCAGCAAGACATTTTAGTGAGCATGACAGACCAATACAGCCAGGCAAAAGACACAATCAAAATTAAGTACTAAATATATATCATCAATGCCTACATAATGCTCACACATTTACGGTTTTGTAAGAATATTATAATTTGATGTCACAAGAACAATATTAACAATAACAAATAGTCAATCAATGTATTTAAGTAAATTTACATTTTTTTTAAATGTTTTAAATGAGTCAAGTCAAATGCCAATTTATTAACTATAAGTAAATAACATAAATATTTGCAATTTTAAATGCGATATTAGAAATGTCAAGTTATTTTTACAATAATAATATAATTAATTCCAATTTGTAGACATTATGCCTTTGATTGCAAGTTAAAACACTTACCTGACTTCATTTTAGATCCATCAGTATACCAAATGAGTTGAGCCGTATCATTTATGGGCTTGAGTCCCCTCTGCCACTCTTCCCTTGTGGGTATATGTACACTGTATCTCCTATAGAACATATAAACTGGATTGACAGCATCGCATGTCATGTCCATTAAGTCAACCAGTTCTTTTACAGGATCCACTGATGTATGTTTTGTGCAGGACTTGTATCGGATCCATGCTCTTTGCAAGTCTGTAGTGAGATTTTCTTGCCTCTGTTTGTATGTGAATATGAAGTGGTTTAATGTTCAAAATCCATTCGAGTGCCATTGTAGGCGTGGTTATAAAAGCTCCAGTAATGCCAATGCAGGCTACCCTTTGTACCTTCCTTAAGGTGTCTTTGCAAGTTTGTAACAACTCGACGGATAGTATTGACTTTTTAGAAACCGAAACCCTTTTTAGAAACTGAAATGAAGAATACTATAATATTATAATTTTAAGAAAAAACGAGCATTGTCGTTTCTTTATACAGAACTCAGCTGTATGGCCAGTAGAAGTAGACCCTATATTTCTAGAATTGAAAAATCTCGATATTCTCAAAACCTATTTATACTATGATAACCCATCACACTTTCAAAACATTTTTTATCAGATTGCCCTGGTTTTGCCAGGCTACAATTTCAAACCTAATTGCTTTTACTCCAGGTTGCTCATAGTTAAAGAACCTACTGTAAATCTGCTGGTATTGAAATAAATAGTGTATTAACATTTATTATTATATTCTCTGTCTGTCTCTCTACTCGCCGACAGGCTTGCGCGGGGATACTTGTACATTTTTTTTTAAACCGAACTACGAGTTTCTTTCGGCATTGTGTAATCTATAATAATTACCCGATATAATTAAACGCCGTATTAAAAAAATTGGTAGCACAGTTTCTTTGAATGGCCTAAATAAAACCAATAAAACACTATTGGGCACAATTGAGTAATACTCTACATGCAAACGACACATCACTACTGAAAATAGCTGAAAGGAACTGTAACACGTGCGCGGTAGGCGACGCCTACGCATCAAAACTGAAACGTCAACGCCATTGTTGTTCTATTTCAACCACATCAACGTACATTCTTGATACATTTAAACGTGAATATTTGCTGTAATTAGCTTTTGTAACGGTACTTCAAGATTGAAATAATTAGACATTATCATTTCGGCCGAATGAAGTCCACTGCTGGACACAGGCCTCCCCCAAAGATCACCACAACCACCGATATGGATGTGTTGTGAGCACATTGGGGGGTTTTTTTCCATAATCGCCACGCTTGGCAGGCGGGTTGGCGATCGCAGTTGAGTTGTTAATGTACTCAAAGGACACTGCTACCCATCCTCCAGCTAATCCCTTAGTCGACTTTTACGACACCCATGGGAGGAAATGGGGTGGTAGCATTCTGAGCCGGCACCACACGGCAATTAAGTTGTTGTAAAATATTTCTGGAGTATGGGTATATGATATATATATATAATATAAATGAAGTATATGTCGGAGGAAGTCTGAATCGAGTTGATTGTTGATTTCATAACGCGAGATCGATGGTTTACTAAAAATACTTTGTTAAAACTTCATTTAAATGTTAATTGATTTATCATATTTTTCTATCGTGTATATGTGTGAATATTTGCTAAAATTAGCTTTTGTAACGTTACTTCAAGATTGAAATAATTAGAGATTCATCATATTGGCCATTTATACGTCCACTGCTGAACAAAGGCCTCCCCCATAGATTTTCACAACTGTGTCATCATTTTGGGGGGTATTTGCCAATACTCATCACGCTTGGCAGGCGGGTTGGTGAGCGCAGTACGGCTACCGTTTCACAGAAGGGACGCTGCTGCCCATCCCTCTGGTCTAGATTCCCTTGGTCGCCTTTTACGACATCCACGGGAGGAGATGGAGTGGTGCTATATTCTTAATCCGGACACCACACGGATTCTTAATCCGGACACCACACGGATAATTAGAGATTAGGTTGTTGTAAAATATTCCTGGAGTATGGGTCATTAAATACTAGTTGAAAAGCGATAAATGAGATGGAAGGAGGAAAATAAATAAAGGTGGTGGTACAAGTAAAAAAAGTGTAGATCATTTGCATGCACGAATAGTGATTTTGAACTGCGCGGTCAGTCATTGGTCCTATGGAGAAGAACCGGCAAGAAGCTCCATGGATATACTCTTTTGAAATATGTGAAAGTATTACAGTCTTATTAAAACACATCCCGTGGCTGTCGTAAGAGGCGACTATGGGAAAGGCGGCGCGGCCACGCACCGTCTTAACTGTTGGAAGGACAGTTTTCTACCTACGGTGACTGAGGTAGTATAATGTCCTCCTCTGTGGCTGTGGGTGAGACAGCTCCAAGACTCATGTTTGGCGTTGAGATCCCCCGCCACTATGACGGAGTCGCCTATATTTGCATAGTCAATATTATTGTAATTTTATGTTTTCTTAGTTGTGTGCTCCATGATAAAATAGTTTCCTTCTTTCTATACAGTGAAAATGGCGGGCATTAACTGGATCAGCAGTCCAAAGTAGGACAGAATCTCTGTGAAAGAATTGACCATGTTGGTCGAGAATGCCATAAAATGATGAGATTAGATTTGTTTGACAAAAAGCGACTTCATCCACGTTATTGTCAAGGAAACTTAATATCCTATGTTCTATTCTACGATGGCATGGCATATTTGATTAAAAGATAAAGATAAAATTAAATTAAATCATAATAATTGTTACAATATTTTTGATTACATTGTTCTCAAAATAAATAATGTGCGGACAATATAGCAGAAAAAAGTAAATTTCTTAAAAAAATTACACTAAACAAGCCTGATATTTAGAAAAAAATATGATTAAATTGTTACAGCAGCATTAAGCTGACCAATCCCAACAGACAGCACTCGTTCACGAGCATGACGCATGCCTTAGCGTCGCTCAGCTCAACCATATTGTAGGGCAACTAAGCGACCCGATGCCACCATCAGCAGGACACTTGAGTGAGCATGACATAGCTAAACTGCCATCTATCACGTCAATTAAACAAAATAAATTAATAATCCACATGGTCCTCGCACAGTTTCAAATATAAATGAAGTGTATGTCGGAGGAAGAGTCTGAGTCGAGTTGATTGTTGATTTCATAACGCGAGATCGATGGTTTGGTAAAAATACTTTGTTAAAACTTCATTTAAATTTTAATTGATTTATGATATTTTTCTATCGTGTATAATTACAACGGTAACACGATAATTATAACGGTATCACGTACCGTTATAATTATCGTGTATAATCTTATTAATTTATTTAAAGCTACTGTATTGTATCATATTATGTTATATCCAATCAGAGCAGAGGATAGGCCTCGAGCGGGGTCGAGGCGCCATCTTGACTGTTACCGTGTGGGTATATTAGTAATTGTCTTGGATCAGTCAGATAGTTATTGTTTGGTGAAGTTAGATCGGTGTCGCGAACTCGCTGCTCGGATAGATTGAAAGTTAACGTTTCAAATTAGTAATAATTAATTGCAACGTAATTGTCAAGTATTTATTCCTTTAGTGACTCGAAAACATTGTAAATATTTTATTAAATTGTACGGAACAGTGAACACTTTGTTTTGTACTCGCACTTAACCCTGATGACGCCCACTAGACCCGTGACCAGCAATGATAATGGTATTTCTCCAACATGTTAATAAAAAACAAAAAGTAATTGAATCCATGCTTAAATAATATTATACTAATGGGAACCATACTGACAAGCCTGTGGTCAAACAACATTTGAGTTAAAAGATGGACTTGACATAATTATATGTGTTCACCTTAACGGAAATGCGTACTACCGCCTGTTGTTGAATGTTTTGGATTGATTGAGTGTTACAATTTTTTTGATTTTTATTGATTACTAGCTGGGACCCGAGGTTTCACCCGCGTTTAATTTTAAACAAATTTGGAGTACTTGGACATAGACACTTGACATAGAATATATACATATATTGGATTTTAAGGGTTTTATTTTTTTTGCGCGGACCTCTAATTACTTTTCCAAAATAAAAGTAGCCTACGTTATTCCTTATTACATCAGCTATCTGCCAGTGAAAGTCCCGTCAAAATCGGCCCAGCCGTTTCGGAGATTACCAGGAACAAACAGACAGACAGACAGACAATAAATCTATAAATTGTTTTTTTGTTATATGTACCGTATATACTTGAATATGCATTTAGTAAAAAGCTGTTAATTTGACATTACAAACAGACACTTCAATTTTATTTATTTGTATAGATTATTATCACCGTCTTATTTTTATAATAAATTATGTATTTTGTTTGGATATTGATTAATTATATAATTATAATACAATTACGTAGGTAATTGATTTCGTCCGTGTGTCGCTGCACAGGGGTGCCAACTGAAAACCAGCGCTGGGTGCGTCGCGCCCAGCAAATGCTGAGTTGGTGGCCTTTTCGGCGTGGGCGTGCTATACAGCACTTAATTTAGGTATTTAGTGTAAGATACATTTTCTTTCTTTTAATTTCATTTTGTTGTTTATCATTATTGTTATGTGCTGTCACTATGTGCCGTACTGAATAAAATACATTTATTTCTTCTTTCTTCTTTCTTTCTGAAGTAATTTATTATTAGAATTGGTTCAGCCGTTTGGGCGTGCTGGAGCCTCAAACATTCAAACACACAAACTTTCCTATTTTTATACACTCTAATGACTAGTTCAGCAAGTCAGTCGTGTGGTGGTAAGCGTCACCTCCGCCCGTAACAATAATTGTAATGCTAATGCTAAAATGCTACCAATTTGTTTACCTATATTCAGCGAATGAAGATTATTACTTACCCAACACTAGTCCCGCTTGGCACCACACTACACTTCTCACCTCGAGACATTAGACCTTTATAGTAGTATACAAATATAGTATATAACAACATGGTCACTATCACCAAAGAACGTCCACAACTGAACAAGGGCCCTATCGAATTCTACATTTATTTCATCATTTTGAGGGGAATTTTTCATTACTCACCACGATTGGCAGGCGAGTTGGGGAGCGCAGAATGGCTGCTGTATCACAGAAGCAACGCTGCTACCCATCCCTATAGTTAAGAGTCGCTTAGTCGTTTTATAAGATATCCACGGCAAGATGGAGTGGTGTTATATAAGTACATAATCACACCACATGGATCAACTACCACTTTTTACGGTTAAGATCATCATATCAGCCAAAGGAAGTCACTGCTGAACAAAGCTCTCCCCCTACACCTCCACAACGACTGTTTGCATATGGTTATGATCTAATAAAGGTTTTCTTGTAGTTCATCATCATAATCATCATACCAGCCAAAAGAAAGTCCACTACAGAAGAAAGGCCTCCCCCTATAGATTTCCACAATGAGCGGTTGCATGCCGCCCTCATCCAGCTACTCCCAGCAGGTCGTCCCACGCTGCATTTTCTGGTGCGCGGTCTCCACTCGAGAACCTTTTTACCCCAACGGCTGTCAGTTCTACGAGCAAACTAATCCTTTCAGCCATGTTAACAACTTTAGTTCTTCTACGGATCTCCTCATTTGTGATTAAATCTCGTAGAGAAATACCAAGCATAGCTCTCTCTGTAGCTCGCTGAGTGACCTTGAGCTTTCTTATTAAGTCCCTATTGAGTGACCACGTCTCAGTTCGATATGTCATCAATGGTTACTCAAACTCAAACTCTCAAACTCATTTTTTTTATTTCATATGGACCCTAATAGGCTCTTACGAAAAGTCAAGTTAAGTGCACGGTTCGGAAAAGTCGGTCCTATGGAGAAGAGGCAAGAAACTCTATGGATATACCTACTCTTGTCAAAAAAAGTTAAATTACAATGTTGTTATTACATTGTAATAAGCTAGATATGTGCGAACAAAGTAGACTAATTAAATGTAAAATACACACAATAACAAAACAGACAATTGCTGGTTCTTGTATTTATATATTTTATCATCTATGGTGTCCACGGATAACGTGTTCCATTGTTTCTATTTTCGTCCACGGATGCATTATGTAAAACTTTATTGTTTAAATAACTTATATACTCATTCTGGGTGCACTTATGCAAAGTGCACGATTGACGTAAGTATAAAATTGACGGGCTTTAGTACCACACAATTTCACGGTCTCGTTATCTGCCTTTATCTGTATCATTCTGGTGGTATACTTATATATAATAATAATAAAGTCTTTTATTTAGACCAACAAAGGATCATACATAAAAATTAACATACAATACAGGTTGTATACACCCTACCTATAGTCTTTCATTACTCAATACATGAATCATATTGCAATGGTTCAAGTACTGGAAGTCTAACCTAGGGATGCTGCTGGTGCTAGCTCGAACCCTGCGCACCGGGGCTACACATCGTTTCCACACAGTTGCATAAAAGCAATCTATTCGCCGAGGACGGGCAGCAGCATCCTTCGACTCCATTAACAACTCAACTGCGATCGCCAACCCGCCTGCCAAGCGTGGCGATTATGGCAAAACCCCCAATGAGCACTCAACATGCTCAGACCGTTCGTTGTGGCCATCTTTGAGGAGGCCTGTGTCCAGCAGTGGACTTTGAGCTGAAACGACGACGACTACGAATCTACTCGCTATTATAATATAGCCACAGGAGGAATCAAAAGACACCTGCACTGATCAACGGTTCGATGTAGTATATACGGACGGCATGGTTGGTGCAGTGGTTGATACAGTCGACTGCTGCGCTCCGGGTCGTGGGTTCGATTCCCGGACGGAACAAATATTTGTACGATGTGCAGGTAGTTGTTCCGGGTCTGGGCGTATTGTGTGTGGAATTCATGTATGTAAACGCAGCCACGACACAGGAGAAATCCTAGTGTGGGGCAACGTTTAAAAAAAGAAAAAAAAGAAAAAAAAATATATATATATATATATGAAATATTCAGATCATCATCGACATTGTGACAGCAAACCGACAGATTAAACTATGTACATAACATAAACCTTTACCTTTGATATAAATGAATGAACGAATGATAAAATCACGTGGGACTTGGATTTTTGTAATATTCCAACACTCGCGAATATACCAGATGCGTTGCATAATCGGGGAAACCCCATCAGCACCCTGGACGGCATTATTAGATTGCATACGCACGGCGTTGTATTGTTTGCGCGAGTATGGGAATATTATGTATCGTACTGTTATAGCCTCCCAATGCTAGTAGAATGGCTGACCATCAGTCAGACTTGCTATGTCAGCATTTTGGTACTTAAACCACAGTATGATCTTCGGGATCGAGCCTCAGTCCGGTTTCACACTCGGTACGGGTCGGAAGTATTTTCAATTGTACTAGTTCTACTATTTCTATGCTATTCCTATTACTATTTCTAATCAATTGTTAATCTAATTCCACATTATATAAGTTTTAGCCAAATTAGTCTTTTTTTAAAAAGCGAATTCCAAGATCCCGTATAATAGTACGTCCTCACTCAGATACGCCGTCGGTACTCGTTCCCAGGTGATTGTTCGTGGAGCGGGTGACAGTAACAACTTTTGTCGGGCACAGTTCCAATACCGTGTTTTCATTGGGAATTTTCACGGCAGCAAAGCCTTTTTGTCCTATGAACCAAATAAAAACTACAAATATAGCTCATAGTATTTTATAATAAAACACTTTTAAACGGATTCTATCGCGTATATTTTAGATTTTTGTTTTTCCTGACGTTTCGAACACTTTGCAGGGTTCGTGGTCGTAGGATGACTAAGGTGACAGGCGTCGTTACAGATTTTTAAAAAGTTATTTTATTTTATCTACCGTACAATTACAAACAAAAATTATTTCGATGCACGCAGTAATCACTCACAGTGTCTTGATGTTTTTAGTGTGGTATTTGGTTTGGGACTTTATTATTTTAATAACAGGACTCCAAACTGGTGGTACCTGCCAGCCATCTTCTCTATTAAAATTAGGATGTTTTTTAATTTCAATAGCCTCACGAAACATTCTTGGTACATATCGGTTCTCTTTCGCGAGGACTTGAGGTTGATCGAAACGAAGAAAATGGTTGGGTTT
Organism: Diloba caeruleocephala; assembly: GCA_947459985.1. Classification (NCBI taxonomy): domain Eukaryota; kingdom Metazoa; phylum Arthropoda; class Insecta; order Lepidoptera; family Noctuidae; genus Diloba; species Diloba caeruleocephala. The sequence goes on from OX381614.1 coordinate 3,881,922, forward strand.
ATCTAAGGCATGTTCACACACTGCAGACTTTGTGGAGCGTCTATGCTTGACGTCAGCTATGTGTTCTTTTAACCTGGTGGCTATACTACGCTTTGTTTGCCCTATGTATGACAACCCACACTCACAGTCAATCTTGTAGACCCCTGCATCTTGTAAAGGTATGTGACATTTCACCGGTTTTAAAAGTTGGCTGATCTTCTTATGCGGCTTGAAATATGTTTTTATAGAAGCACGCTTCAAGATGTGACCAATTTTGTCGGTGACTCCCTTAATGAATGGTAAAACAGCGGGTCGACGATCAACCGTGGTGGGTTTGCAAAGTGTTCGAAACGTCAGGAAAAACAAAAATCTAAAATATACGCGATAGAATCCGTTTAAAAGTGTTTTATTATAATGTGTAATACTCGCGAAAACCTAAGACATTATTATCATAGTATTTTGTTCGTAGATATACTCGTATCTACAACTAACTACATACCTAGTAAAATATTTTATAATATTTTCGTATGCATTTATAGTTACTTTTTAATATTGATCCCAATGGTAGTACATCATGAACTTCCTCCGCCCCGGATAGGCATAGGGGCATGCCGGACTCCTACCGGCTAAAACCAATGGAGTCATTATCTTTGGCACCGCAGGGGGCTCCACATCCTCGTAAAATCACACTAGAGCCGCCCATGATGCCTTAAGGCACATCTTGTACTGTAAAGCGGTCACCCTCTCTGGTATAGGGAATGCGACTGGAAAATGGTCGCCCCACAGGCACTTCTCGGGTAGGATTGAAAATAATTCCCCAAACCTCGCTATTTGTAGTACCTAAACACGTAGTCTGTAAACACAATAATAATAATCAACCCTTAACTGTCCCACTGTACGGAAAAGGACTTTTCTCATGCAGAAAAGGTAGAAGTATCGATCACCATGATTACTTATTGCGTCACACATCACCACCATTACAGCTCAATAAAATCCACTGCTGGACACGGGCCTCTCCCAAATATTCCACAACGACCAGTCTGGGTCCAGTCAGTGTTTTGTGTGCCATAATTGTCACGCTTGGCAGACGGGTTGAGTTGTTTAATGTACTCCAAGGACGCTGCTACCCATTCTCCGTTTAATCCCACCCACGGCATGAAATGGGTTAGTGATATTCGTAGCCGGCATCACATTGCGTCATGCATGTGGGCAATTCAAACTGGATGTAATATGGATGTCATCCAGTTTCCTCACGAGGCTTTCTATCACCACTGCGGTGTCTTAAATTTACTATTAAAGAACACAGTGTATTTGAAAATATCTTAAAGGCATATTCCAGGTTTTGAACCCACAACTAGATAGATCTAAAGGAGCCAGGTAACCTCTGAGCCACCACAATACAAAAACAACAATAATGAAATGAAAAATTGTGACAGCTTTTCCTAATACATTCATCATATCGGCCATACAACCTGCACTTCTGAACAAAGTCATAGAATTCCGCAATTATGTCATCATATTGAGGGAATTTGCCAATACTTACCACGCTTGGCATGGCTTGGCTTAGTTGATGATTGCAGAATGGCTACAGTTCCACACAAGGGAAGCTGCAGCCCATCCCTCTGGTTAGGAGGCCCTTCGCCCTTTTACGACATCTTCTTTTTCTTATTCCGGACACCACACGGACAATACGTTAGATTTACCTATTTATTATTCATCTTTTAGAGAAATGAAAAAATACGCGCATTTAAATGTTGGCAAACTCCTTGCTCTCTGCTTACGTTTTCTAATTATGTTGCTAATAATAACCAAAATACAAAATAGCCTATTTGTAAACATTGCACGTTTCTCCACGTGATGTCGTGTAAACTATTTTCTTGTTATCTACTGCGGAGATAAACAGGGCGTTGAAGGAAAATAAATTTTAATTCTTTGTTTTGTACATCAGAAAAGTTGTTTAGAAAACATAAAATTAGCATATCACATAGGAACCAGAGACCAATCGACGTCTTATAGCTAGACCTTTTTTTTTTATTGGTGCCCAGTGGAAATTCTTCATGAACTTCCTTCACCCCGGGGATGGGTGAAGGGGTATGCCGGACTCCTACCGGCTAAAACCACTGGAGCGGTCATCTTCGGCACCTAAGGGAGGCTCCAGATCCTCGTATGATCCCACTAGAGCCACCCACTGGTTATACGCCTATAGGCACATCTCGGAGAGCGTGACTGTAAAGTGGTCACCCTACCGGGGGGATTGTAAAGGATCCCCCAAAGTATCCCACGGCAACGCGTGACCACATGCGTGCTCCCGTCTTCTCTTGGGTCGCTTGGTATGAGCACGCAGATTCCCCAATCTACGCACCCGCGAACCCAGAGGTCCCCCGCCTTATAGCAACGGCAGGAGGTTTCAGGCGTATGAGAATTAGGCGCCAGGGCGGTTGTTACCCCGGCGCCGTCTCCTCCTTCTTCGAGCGGGATCGGCCCTCTCCCGATCATATAGTTAGACCTAATGACCGGGACAGGTGGATTTTCGTAGTTCCTTAGTACCCTCAGTTCACAGCCTTAAAAGAATGGTGTAACCATAGGTACATAAATGATAGCTCAATTTTACTTTTGAAATAAATTAATGTACATGTTAAAATAAATTTGAATATGGAATATTGTATGAACTATTGTATTCTTATTCTTTATTGTACAAATTAAAACAGAAAACATAGATTGTTAAATAAAATAAAACATGATGTACAAAGGCGAGCTTAAAGCAAATATTTGAATGATCAAAAAATAGAATCATGATTCTTAACTGTTATTTTCTTCCTATATGTACACTTGATACTGTTCTCCATTTACGGATTCATAGAAAAGGTAATCACAGGTATTGGCAATCATATACCGACAAATGCCTTGTTCATGGACATGACCAAGGCGTTTGATTATGTTGATGTAAAGGTTATCATGATAACAACCAATTTTGGGGTTGTTGTTAATCATAAAGCACCCAATTATACAGCATTTACATAACATATACTTAAATAAATACATAACAATATAAATAAATATAAATAATACCTCATATATGTTGGGAAAAGTTTCTGTTATTGAATCAGAATCCAAAACCAGAATCGAAAGTTAGGCCGTTTCTTAGCTTCTGTTGCGCATCAGGAATAATCGCCTACGTAGATTGATACTACGCAAAACGCGTAAGAAGTGTGCTTCACTGGTGCGCAGGATGCGTGTCAGTTCTAACAGTATCCTGAACATGATTGTAAGCCGGAAGGACTGCACGTACGTGAGTCCCGGTTACGCTATCTCACACGGGATTAAGCAGCGGTGATTCGGCTATCCATATGTTGTTGTGCGTATTAAAAAAAACTAACATAGATGTAAGTACTAACTACTAACCTTTTGAGTTATTGTTACTTTTTTTTTTACAGAAACGCAATTGAGTTTCTTGACAAACGTCAGTTATATATGTTATATATATATATACACACCGGCACAATTAGCGGAACACAAAAAAAGCAGGATTTTAAAATCTTTTACTTGAGGAACTGGCCAGTTATGATATTTTTTTAATTTATTGTCAAATTTGAAAATAGAAAATTAGATGACATACACTTTTTTCATTCATTTGTTTTATTTTCCCGAACAATACGTTTTGTCAACTTGTTCGAGTAATAACTACGTAATTGTAATTTTTTTGAAAAATTGCACTTAATGGTTTTTTATAAATTTGTTATTCTATAGGCAATTTTGTTTATTAAAAGCTCTTTATTATGCCTGACTTAACATCACTGGAAATCATTAGGGCTGATGAAATGAGAAGAAATGGCCATACCTACAGATCGATTGCCTCAAGGCTTCGTCGACCAGTATCAACGATTCATCGCAGCGTCCAGCGGTACAGATCGTCTAATTCTCTTGTGAGGAGGAGAGGTCAAGGTAGAAAAAGATGTACATCAAGGCGAGATGACAGTTTTTTACAACTTGGAGTTCGTAGGAATACGCGATTAACGGCTGTACAAGCTCGAAATGAACTGGAAGATGTTCGAGGAGTACGAGTAAGTGAGCGTACAGTTCGCAGGAGATTTGAAGAAGTTGGTTTAGGGTCGTATATACCTGCCAAAGGCCCAAAACTTGAGAGACGTCACCGCGTAAACCGATTAAGCTATGCGCGAGAACATCATCATTGGGATTTGAACGAATGGCAGCAGGTTCTCTTTACTGATGAGTGCAGAGTTCTTTTAAAACAGATCGATGGGAGACAGCGAATATGGGGACGCAAAGGAGAACGCCACATACAGTCTAATTTTGAACACACAGTGGCTTATGGTGGCGGCTCGATTATGGTTTGGGGAGGGATATGTTTGGGAGCTCGCACGGAGTTAGTGATAGTCACAGGAGGGACCATGACAGCAGATCGATACATCAGAGACATTTTAGAAGAACATGTTGTACCATTTGCCCCATTTATTGGTGACGACTTTATTCTAATACAAGATAATGCTCGTGCTCATAGTGCACAATCGGTACAGGCATATCTGAGCCACGTAGGTATACCGGTGATGCAGTGGCCAGCAAATTCCCCCGATATGAATCCGATAGAGCATGTCTGGGACTTGCTAAAAAGAAGGGTTAAATCCAGAATGCCACCCCCCAACAATTTGAATGAACTTGGAAACGCATTACTTGAGGAGTGGGAGCGGTTGCCTCAAGAAATCATCGATAACATAATCTGTAGCATGCCCGGACGAATGGAAACCGTAATCAGAGCAAGAGGGGGAAACACTCGTTATTAATTTTGCTTTAATTTTATTGTTAAATCATTTAATGCTTACTTTTTTTTATATTTTGTGATGGTTCATAATCATCTAAAAATTTCACTTATTTCAAATTTCTTTATTTTTCAATAAAAAATAACGAAGACTTTTCAAAGTCGTTATTAAAAGATGTTAATCAATTTGTTATTTTGTTTCTAATTACATTTTCGTCAAATATATGCGTTATTATCTCATAGTCTCACTTTTTTTTCTGTTCCGCTAATTGTGCCGGTGTGTATATAAATATATATATAAGATATCTTGTTTAAGGTAACTGACGTTATATATATATATACACTATTTATGATTACACTAAACATAAAAAAATAACTATGTATATAATATATACAAGGTCTTAATTTAATAGTCCACGATATTTTGCATGGCGCTATAGTGAACGATGAAGATAATGTAGGTATAAAAAAACTTGTAAATCTGCTGTTTAAAAAAATATTTTATTACATCATTTATTTCATTACTTCCTAGTTCTCTTAGTTGTGATAATATTCACATGCATCTAGTAAGACAATGGCGGATGGGGCCGGTTGACTGATTTAGATTGTTTTGTTTACAGACGGCGCACGGTAGCGACATCACACAAAAGAAAGAAGTGGATTTTTACCATGAGTTTTTTTTTTGTGTTCGGTACATCATCTTAAGCATTTACTGAGGCACCATGCAAAATATCGTGGATTATTAAAATAAAACCTTATATATAAAAGAATAATATGTACTTAGGCGTCAAAGAATACCTCCTCATCGCTGTCATCTGATAATGTTCCTAGAAGAAATTGTTATTGTTACTTAAATAAAGATTTATACTTATTATTATTTCTATCCGAGTTCTATCTTTTCTTTTATCTATTATTTCAATAATGATTTTCAAAGGAATTATTTTATAGTCCAATACTTTACTTTACTCAAATATAATCTCATTGTCGTCATTATTATGATCAGCCCGTGTTCACTCACTGCGGGACATAGTCCCTCCCAAACATCGCCACCAAGCCCGGTTTCGAGTCTTCTCATCCAACTGCTACCAGGAACTTTGAAACACCACATATATTATATAACAACACAATATTCCACTTCAATATTTTTATTTGTTCTGCCAACTAATATTAACTGACAAAACTTTTACTTCACAAACATATTGTTATTTTATTACTTTAGTAATTTGGCACACGTTTGCCTTACAAAATTGCAATTCTTGAAGAACTATAATGAAAATGGCCTTCTGTCCCACTTGTTATATATAATGTTAGCGACTAATGACCGCCTCTTGTGAAGCCATCACAACGTCACATCCCATTATATTAATATTCTAAATCAGTATCTCCCAATACATTAATATCATTTACATTCATTATCCATCTATGTAAGTTTTCCAGTAGTGACGTCTATGAGATTGTTAGATTTTAAATAACTTGTGTATAAAATAATCACTTAAATAATTTAGTTAATTCAATTTGAATATTTAATGCTTTCACAAATAGTTTAATAACTTTTAGTTTTTTAAATAACACCGTATGCATTTTAAAATATATCTACCTTAAATTTTATTTTCGATATGTGTAAAAGTAGAAGCATTGCATTATCAAACATCATCTGTAAACGAGTACTGTAACGTGAAAACTCTGCCCTAAAAGACACCTGTAATATAATTGTGAAACTGAGTTTTAAGTTACCCACGGTCTGTTACAATAACTGCTTTGTTTCGTTTCTATTTTTAAATGAACACTACTATTTCTTCTGTATCTTTGGTACAGTATAAAGACACAAATCTCACATACACAAGTTCCTGGGTGACCCGTAACAACTATCTGTAGATCATACAAATATTTGTTCTTGTGACTTGTAGCGCAGAAGCCCGATAGGTTGAACTGATCCACCAGCACTGTCAAATAAAATAACACCACGCGTATAACGGTGTAAACAATGTTATACTTTGTGCCAAAACGCTTTTTAGATAATATCACGTTTCGCGTAAATGTCGTGAGCTGAAAGTTCATTAATATTAAGCCCACCACATTCCGTAGGCAGTAGACGGTAAAAATCTAGAGAATGTGGCTGTTTGTGTCGTTTTCGCATTGATTTATTTAAATTACAACATAATTCTTAGCCTATAGGAAACCCGTGTGGTGTCCGGATTAAGAATACAACACCACTCTATCTCCTTCCGTGAATGTCGTTAAACCAGAGGGGATGGGCAGCAGCGTCCATTCTGTAGAACAGCAGCCATTCTGCGATCACCGACCCCTCCTGCCAAGCATGGTGAACACTGGTACTTATCACTGGTACTGGCAATTCGCCGCCAAAATTACAACACATGGCATGCCACTGATCGTCTATGGCATAGACTCTATGGGCAGGCCTTTGTTTAGGAGTGGATGTGCTTTGGTCGACATGATGATGGTGATGATGATGATAGGAAAATAGTTTGTTCAGAATCAGTAACAGAATCGATTGCAATAGTTTTTAAACCATTTTTTTAGTCGCAAGACACATAAATTAACACGCACGTCTGGTGAATGCGCCGCCGGCGCGATGGCTCGGCGTCATCGCATCAGTGGATTAGGCATCTTACTCTTAATTTTAAAATAAATTGTTTGAAGTGTATTTAAAAAAAATTGACCATTTATAGGGGACTATTGAGCATAACATTTTGAAAAATAAACAGGTCGTTACTTACAGATTACAGGAATGCCTATAAGAAGTCTATAGTCTTCAAAATTGTGCTGACTTACATTTTGCAGTTGCAGTGTATGGGTGAACATGTTTTCAACTACAATGTTAAGTTTGTTTTTGGGAGAAATACTGGTACGGGAATTCATCAACAGACAATATAAACAATTTCCCTCTACAATCCGGTACCATACATACTTTTATTAGTTACCACGTACAAATTTGGGTCAGATTTAAAAACATGGTAGGTAATTGTATCGTAACGGAACCCTCTCCACGCGAGTTTAACTCGCATCTGCCCGGTTTTATATTTATTACACAGCACATATACTTTTAATGAAAATCTTTTTGGTGAGTCCCGGATTTTTTATGTACCTAATAAAATAATATGTTATGTACACTTTCCGTGTGGTGTCCGGATTAAGAATATAAGCACCACTCCATCTCCTCCTGTGGAGGTCGTAAAAGACGACTAAGGGACTCTAAACCAGAGAGATGGGCAGAAGCGTCCTTTCTGTGGAATAGTAGCCATTCTGCGCTCACCAACCCGCCTGCCAAGCGTGGTGAGTACTGGCAGTGGAAATCTATGAGGGAGGCCTTTGTTCAGTAGTGGACGTTGTATGGCCGGTATGATACACTTTATTGTTTAAACCAGGTAACTGTCCCACCTGCATTGCCGTTCGGCCAAGTGTTTATCCCAAACACCGGCTTGTGGTTTAAACAATTTACAGAAATTAACATGATCACGTCGTAGTAGAAATTCCGCGTCCATATTTTCTCTAATTGGGTAGTACATTGCAGCACGTTGCTGTACCTCAAGTTCGACTGGTAACACACCTGCTAATACAGGCTGAGCTTCAGTGCTGACTGTCCTATAGGACAGTATATATTCGGATATATTCCGTATACAAGAATATCGACGCCAAGTGCCGGCTAGTTCACATCGTTACCGCACCGATAGTAGCCATATCCGTCCATACAGGTGAACATAGTATATACGACCTAAGTAAGTAGCCCCGTAAATATATTTAGTACAAAATAAAAGGCGCCATGTAACTGTTAATATCCTTGTCTAAGCATAACATTCCTTTTAGCTCTTCACCTACAGATTTAACGTATTCAACGAATGAAAAAATTCCCTCCAATACAAGACCAAGGTAAAACACTGACTTCTTTTTTTAACGGTAATGTGCTTGGTGATGTCTTAAAATTTCCTTTTAAAATTAGCTAAAAGGTTTTATGTGGTGAAAACATTAAGCGGTTTCATTCGCCCGTTTTGCTTTACTGAATAAGCAGAAAAAAATTATGAACCGTATAATTTATTTAAAAAAATACTCACCCGTAGTTGTAATTTTTGTACTAAAAATGGGCCTTTGTAGTATATAAATAAATAAATTATTATTATTATTAGAAGGCGGTAATGGAATCGCCAGAAAATCATCGAAACCTATGTTCCAATAAGGACCAATAACGGATCCTTGGGCATCCTATCATAAGTTCTTTCGATACATCACGATGACCAAGTTTAAGTTATGCAGACTCGTGTGCGATATATGGGTAAACGAAAGTGTAAATGTTTTTGGACCAACCAGAGCTTTCGTTTTCGTTAAGTTGTAGCATAGGCCAGCACGCGTTGTCAAAGGTACCAGCGATATTAAGGAAGAATCCTATCACACATTCATGTTCTGATGAATTCCAATACAATACATAGGCAATAGTATATTTTCCTGTGGTAAAGAATGTCCAGAAATTTCGGGCCATTTGGCAGCAAACGTGGAACTACAAGGCATTCCAGAAATTTACCTACTGATGGTAGTAAAGTCATAGGCCGGTACGATTTAAGATCATCCGGGATCATTATGTCGCCACTTTTTGGGTATATGCGTATACCCAACAATACAGCGACTAAGACCGGTCAACCAGGACCACAAGTCGACTTAATATTTTACAAGATTGTTGAATCATTCTACTAGATATTTTTACACACAACTAGTAGCTTTTAAATACTTCTATAACAACAACTAATATAAACCATCACTTTCAAGCGTGACAACACGCAGTATTAACTAAAATTCCTCCACTAACCCTTCATTCCCGAGTTGAAGATCTACTAAACAGCCCCACGGGACCATGAATTAATACGGTTAGAACCAGCCACAAGTTCATGCTATTTGATCTTGAATTACGCGCTAATTAACTAGACTTTAAGGACAGGCAACTGAGCAGAAAGGCATGGCCACAGTCAGTATAATGATCGGTCTTAATGCACGAATGGTTGAAGGTGCTGGTAATGTACCGAGATATTAGTATCAACATGATCGCTGCGATTGTATATCTGATTTTAAACATCAAACAATGTTAACAAATATCTTAACGAGTTCGCTGTCGTAGAATTGACATGTATGACCGGTGAGGAGAAAACTTTTTTATCATACCCTCGGTGGTAAGCGTCACTCTTACTCATGACAATTGTAATGCTACTACAGCAGGACTGCGCAGGACTAGTCCTTTTTTTATTTTAATGTTACCCAGTGGAAATTCTTCATGAACTTCTTTCACCCCGGGGAAGGGCGAAGGGGTACTACACCTCTACCGGCTAAAACCACTGGAGCGGTCATCTTCGGCACCTAAGGGAGGCTCCAGGTCCTCGTATGACCACACTAGAGATCCCACTGGTCCCACGCCTATAGGCACATCTCGGAGAGGGTGACTGTAAAGTGCCCCCCCCCCCCCGGGGGATTGTAAAGGATCCCCCAAAGCGTCTCACGGCAACGCGTGACCACATCCATGTTACCGTCTTCTCTTGGGTCGCTTGGTAAGCACGCAGATTCCCAAACTACGCACCCGTGAACCCAGAGGTCCCCCGTTTTATAGCAACGGCACGGGGTTTCAGGGGTATGGGAATTAGGCACCAGAGCGGTTGTTACCCCGGCGCCGTCTCCTCCTTCTTCGAGCAGGATCGGCCCTCTCCCGATCCCGCTCTGCGGTCTCCTTCTGGAGCATGACGCTCTCACAGAAGGAGACCACTGCATTCCAGTTTTCGTGCTCTGCCAACATAGCCGACACTACTGCTGGCAGAGAGAGATCTTGCCCGATCCGATCGACCAGAATCCGCCGCCCATGCAGGGCACGCCTCGAGCGTGTGCTGTGCGGTATCCTGGTTTCTAACACAATGGTGGCACTATGCCGTGGCCTCGCCTCCTATCCTGTGCAGAGCGCAGGTCTAGTCCTGCGTGACACCATTCTGCTCCCGTCACTTCGAGACTAGTTATTTACCTAGTTTCTAAAGGCCGGCGAGGATAGAGATGGGAGAGAATTGTATATTGAGTTACAAAATTTCAATTCTCTCCTAGCGTATCTTAGATGGATGTGGTCTGGATTGCCGAAGATGTGCGAGACGAGAATTGAAATATTTGTTATTATATTATTAAATAGATTAACTCTGTAAAGGAAACTCGATTCTCGGGATCGAATCGATCCCTCGCGCGAGCTCTCTATGGCTTAAATTAGCCATCACTGTTGGGGTCTGTTTGTAATTATTATTTTACAAAACTTGTAAGTACGCATAGGTACTAGGTACTTTATTACTTTCAAAAAATCTAATCTATTTTTGATTTTTAACTTTGAAATTGTTTTAAACTAGTTTTATTTAGATATACGTTAATATTATTAGATTCTAACCACTGCATTATTGATAAAATTGTCCTATTTATTTGATCTTCATAGTAAGTCGACTCATTTAATGTGTAAAAACTATCACACTCGGTAAAAAAATAAATGGGAATACGTTTCTAGTTTCATTGGTAGATCCATTTTCTACACAAAAAGCAGAACTAAGGTAATAATTATGAACATGAAAGATTATATGAGAAGAAGAACTAAAACTATTGTGTTTGCCTCCTTGAACTCTTGAAGTTTTCCACAGGTGAGGAGGGGAATCCGTTCGCTTGGAATTGTCTTGCCTATAGTATTCCAAGATATTAGATATTAGAGAATATTTCTGTCAGTATCTGAAGCAATGTATCTAAATATTGACACAAATATGTTTATGGCTCCCGCAACGCCACACCTTAAAAACAAATGCGTTGTGCTCAGAAGTTGCTATACAAACTAGCTAAACATTTTAGCTACTAATTTATCTAAGTTGTAGTTGATGGGGATGCAAAAGTTTCTAGATCTAGCTATAAAGTTGGCATCACTATAACAATGATGCTCCGCAACATTAGTCCGTTTGCCAAGTTTTCAATCGTACCATTTTCAAATATAATTCATAATTATATTTCTTTTCTCGATGACCATTGATACGCTATAGTACCTACCTGGCCGTGGGTACTAGTATTTTTCTACAATGCTAAAAAAACTTACTAAAACCCCATGTTCCACAATTTATTACGATCTGTTTGTTAACAACATTCTTCACAGATAAATAATGATGTGCAATTTGTACCCGTTCCTGTTACAAACGACAGCGTAATTCTGATTACGGTTGAATGAAATATGTATTTTTTATTGTACTGATGTGTCTTTCGGTGCCTACTGAAGGTGATCAAAGACTGAAGGCTATGTTTTTTATAAATCGGAATGAAAGAAGTTTATTTGTGGGTTGAGGTTTTTCCAACTAATGTTGTCAGAATTTCATATATTATAGGTACTATCCGCGGGCTCAACGAATAATAACAATGAATATTTTGGAACAACCTAATCAATTATGGCAGCTAATTATTGGGTATCACGACAACTCAACCCCGAATAAATAGACCCTGACAACTCGCCCCCATGACAACTCCACCTTACACATGCTCGACCCCAACAACTCGATCGCAACAACTAGACCCTAGGCCGATCCAACTTGAAACATTACGGTTAAAAGACTATGCCTAAGAGGCTAAGGCCTGGCCATCGTGGTTTATTTTAACAATAATAAAAATATACAAGAACCATACAAAACATTGTCATGGGCTCGGATTTCAGGGTCGAGCTGTAGGGGAAGAGATGTCGGGGTCGAGATGTCATGTGGGTTAGTTGTCGTAGATTCAATTGTCCCCATTTATCATAATAGTTTATTTATTAGAGTATCATTTATTTAGATAAAAGGATATTCTAATAAAGTTTGTTAAAAGGTAATTCTAGCGAGTTTTAATTCATAAATCACTGTCGAAACTTTGAGCAATCAACTTCATAATGGTCATCAACTTTTACGGACGGCGTATCTGTCAGTCATCTAACCTCACCAATCTTAGGAAAACCAGCATTTCACAATCAGGTACTAGTTTAACCCCTGCGAGATGTGCCTATTGGCGTGGTCAATAGGCAGCTCTGGGGCATTCGTTCTCGAGATACCAAAGCTGATCGCCCAGGTGGGCTTAGCCGGTAAGAATACGGCACTCCATCTCTTGTTTGGGCCGGAGAAAGTAAAAGAAGATGCCCATCGCAGTAAAAATAAAACTTGTTTACTACTTTGTACTACACAAGAAACACACCCAATATGTTGTTTCAACCCTAATATAATTCTTTTGTTTCCTTTTATGACACTCCTGAGAGACAACCCTTCTCTCATTTCTTAGACAGATTTCGAGGCAACACAATAATCAGATCATAACATAAATATCAGGCGTTGAGGGTAGATAACAATACTGTCAAACTATATCTAGAAGTTAACAATGGAGAAACGTATATCCTAAAATGTTTGAATGAAACCCAGAAGTATGTAATCGATGAAGATGAAGCGAGATAATTATATTGAAATAACACACACACTAGCCGGGGAAATACCGCCATAATCGGCCTTCCTGGCAGGCGGATTAGTGATCGTTGGAGTGCCCAGCTTGGACAACGCAGCACCGTGCTCTCGCTTCCAACGGTGGTTCAGTCCATCGTCTGAAACGAGAGCACGTGAGATGCCGTCGCCTCCTTTTGCGAGGACGGGGTACAAGCAAAGGAGGTGGCTGAGCGGGGATGGAAAGAGACCACCCGTGATCCCGTGAACGCATCGGGCATAGGAGGGCACTGAACGATCTCTGGCCACCATGAGAAGCGGCCTGCGGGCGACGAACCAAGAGCAGTCCATCACCCGAACAGAATCAGGCACGAGACGGGGGCCCGTGCGTTCCACGCTCGCCTCTTTGAGATCTCTGAGATGGTGCGGCCAGCCAGGTCTCATAGAGACACGGCCCGTCAATCAGTTATGGGCCGATACCTGTCGGGGACCCAGTCTAATGCAGACAAATCGTGGATATCGTGGGGTTTTAGCCGGTAAGAGTTCGGCATGCCCCTCCGCACTTCCAAAGGCAGAGGAAGAGTGAATTTACAATGGAACCCAAAAAAAGTTTAAAAAAGGGTAGGCGACACCACAGTTCCAGATATTCGCTGTCAAGCAGTGGTTTTTAAACTTTAAACAATATTGTGCTCCGCTAGTGAAATTAGTGCGCATAAGAGACTAAACAAAAGTGTCCAGGTGATCAGCGCAGTGTGGTACCACGTAGGACCAGTCCTTGGGACCATTACAAGTGTTATGGACAGGCTTACCACCTCACTTCGTTCCCAGTGTGTATATAAATACATTTATACAAATAAGTCAGTCCAATAAGTAATGTGAGTTTCGATCTTTCTTCGTATTAATTGTATTAAAAAAATGCTACTTACGCACAAATTGGTTCATAGCAGACAGCAAACTTATGACTTACCTGTAACAATAATATACAGATTAAATAAAAACAATAAAGAATTTGTTTTCATTAACATGACAGCCACACTTACGAATTATGTTTAGGTTAAGGACTTTTTGGCGGGAAGTCAAATAGGGCGGCAAATTTTATTTTGTGTTTAATTTAATTTTAATTTAAATAGCTTAAATCCTTGTTTTAGTGCATAGTATTACCTAATTGCACGAAAAAACGTCCAAGATGAGTCCTCACAGTGATGGTGAGGACACCGGAGATCCGAAAAAGAAACGAAAGTATAGTAAAATATCGCGGGAATCGGACAATAAAATAGACAACACACAAAAATACAAAGCATATATAAAGCCTAACTACAAAAGATTATTTATTGAGAACGGAAGCAAAGAATTCATTGTTTATGTAGAATCTACGGAAAATGAAAAAGTTGGAAACAAGAACCCCATTACACTTACCAATCTTTTCTGTGACAATGTTAAAGGCATTCTTGGAGTACACAGACTCAATGCACACAAAATAGGCATCACTTTTAAAACTGCAGCAAATGCTAACAATTTTATTAAGATGGAAGACTTTTTACTTAACCATAAATTGAAAGCATTCATACCATCATATATAACCGAAAAAATCGGTGTTCTGAGATATGTTCCAAAAGAAATGAACAACGAAGAAATATATAAGAATATCAGTTGCGACGCTGAAGTCATTTCTGTAAAGAGAATGATGAAGAAAGTTGATGATACACTAACACCTCTTAACACTGTAGTGGTAACATTTGCTACAACTTCTTTACCACAGCACGCATATATTAAACTATTCAGATACCAAGTCCATGTCTATATACCACCGCTACTGCAGTGTTTCAAATGTCTGAAATTTAATCACTCGGCTAAGGTATGCAGAGGAGTCCAGAGTTGTTCCTCATGTGCAGGACAACATTCTTACAAAGATTGCGACGTAGAAGAGATAGTCTGTATTAATTGTAGTGGGAATCACCTGGCGGTGTCGAGAGATTGCCCGATTAAGAAAAAGAAGATTGAAGAAAAGAAAAATAAATATAAGCAAAATTCGTATGCCACTGTGGTGAGTACACCCCCGACCTTTAATGAGACATCTTTTCCAGCGTTGCCTACAAAAGTAAATACAAATAATTCCAATGTTAAAGAGCTGAATGCTCAACAAATAGCAAATAATGAAATTATTCTTAACGCTATAGTAAAATCCCTTGTAGCTCTAGGTAATAACTCAGATAACACACCATTAACTACTAAGAAAATTAAAGAGATATTTTTGTCTAACCTATTTTAATGGAAAATTATTTACATATTTTACAGTATAATATACAAAGCTTACAGAGTAAAAAGGCCTTATTACAAAATTTATTACTTGAAAAATCAATTGATATTTGTTTACTTAATGAGACATGGATTAAATCTAACACTAGAATTCAAAATTTTCCATCCTATAACTTTATTTACAAAATATCTGAAAACCCTCACAATGGGGTAGGTATCCTAATAAGATATGGTTTACAATACAGTGTAATTGACACAATATATCATGAGTCCATTCAAAATATATGTATTTCATTAAAAACATGTACTGGTATTATATACATACTTTGTGTTTATTGTCCACCCAATAATAGATTATATAGCTTGAAACTAAAGAGGCTTGTTAATTCTATACCCAAACCATGTATAATTATGGGTGACTTCAATGCTCATCATATAGCTTTTGGATGTAATAATGATAACAATAGAGGTATTTGTTTATACAATATTATAGATGACTGTGATTTGTGTATTCTAAATGATGGTTCTCCAACAACTGTTCCTTATCCTGGTAGACAGCCTGCTGCTTTAGATTTGGCTCTTGTTAGTTCTTCCATTGCTCATCTATGTAATTGGTCTGTTCATGATGATCCAATGGGTAGTTATCACCTTCCAACTTTTCTTGAAATAAATGTACAATCATCATCACACTGTGTCCTTCCTGAAAATGAAAAAAAGTACATT
Source organism: Diloba caeruleocephala (assembly GCA_947459985.1). Lineage (NCBI taxonomy): Eukaryota > Metazoa > Arthropoda > Insecta > Lepidoptera > Noctuidae > Diloba > Diloba caeruleocephala. The sequence continues at coordinate 3,898,101 of OX381614.1, forward strand.
TATAGCAAAGCAAATTGGGATGGCTATCTCTCTTTAAGTGAAAATAGTTTTTCCCATTTGGATCTTATTAGTCTTAGTAGTAGACCTTTAACATTGTATAATGATTTTGTTCAAATATTAAATAATATAAGAGATAAAACGATACCTAAAGTAAAAAGGAAATTAAATGCTATCCTATCAAGGAAACCAGTACCATGGTGGAACCAAAAATGTACTGATGCTGTAAATAATTCAAAATGTGCACTAAAGGATTACTTTTCTCAGCCTACAATAGACAATTGGATCAAATATAAAAAGTTGGATGCTGCAAAGAAAATAATATTGAAGGAGGAGAAAACTGCTTCTTGGCAGAACTTATGTGGTAGTTTCAACAGATTAACACCAATTTCTCGAATATGGAATTACATTAAAAAATTCAAGAGAATTGGATATAGTAACGTAAACAAAAACTTTGATGATGACTGGATTCCTGATTTCTTAGATAATCTAGCAGACACAACAGAAATAAATCAGGATAGGATAGCTTATCTATTTGAAAATACAAATAAAAAGGATATTCACCTATTTCTCAATAAAAAATTTACCTTAGATGAATTGTTAATTTCTTTAAAAAGTAGAAAAGATACTACACCTGGATTGGACGACATACCATACATGTTAATTAAAAAACTACATTTGAATGCACAAATCATATTGCTTAATATATATAATAGACTATGGGAGGAACTAGTAATACCAGAGTCCTGGAAAACTCAGTGTGTCATTCCTGTATTAAAACCTGACAAACCAATTAACAATGCATCTTCATATAGACCTATTTCACTATCTTCATGTCTGGGTAAGCTTTTCGAGAATATGTTAAAGTTAAGATTAGAATTTTTAACAGAGTCTACTAACATAATTCCTCCTATACAGTTTGGTTTTAGAAAAGGCAAGAGTTGCTCTGAAAGTTTTGTTTCATTAATATCCGATATAAAACAGGTTAAATTAAGTCATTCTAATATAATATGCGTATTTTTAGATGTGAAAGGTGCTTTTGATAATGTGAATATAGAAGAGCTCATCCAAGTGCTTTATGACATAGACATACCAGCCCATGTTTTAAAATGGCTTTACCATTTTATGAGTAATAGAACTCTATTTGTGAAGTACAATAATAAATTGTATGGGCCTAAGTCTGTAAATAAAGGAACAATGCAAGGAGCCACTTTATCTCCATTGCTATACAATTTATACACATCTCAAATATTAAAGTATGTGGATACATCCAATGTTAAAATCCTACAATTTGCTGATGACTTGCTTTTGTATAGCATAAACCAAAATATAGATATTGCTCAAAAGAATGTTGATACAGCATTGAAGCAGTTGTATAACTACTATCATAATAAGCTTAAGTTAGACATTAGCCCTGGAAAAAGTTCAGTATTAATTTTCAGTAAGCATTATAATGTAAAACCTAACATTAATATTGTTTATAATACAACTCAGATCCCAATAGTAAAACATCATAAATATTTAGGAGTAGTCATTGATGATAAGCTTAAATTTGATGAGCACATTAAGCACATAAGCAGAAATGCACTAAAGGGCATAAATTTACTACGACACTTGGCAGGATCTTTCTGGGGTTCTGACCCAAAAACAATGGCCATGCTATATAAAAGTATAGTTAGAAGTCATTTTGACTATAGTAGTTTAGCATATATGAATGCTAACAACACCCTTTTAAGAAAATTGGATGTAATTCAAAACATGGGATTGAGATTAATATGTGGGGCAATGCGATCCACACCTATTAATTCATTAGAGATAGAGACTTGCATACCCCCTCTGGCTTTACGCAGATTACAGTTAGCTCAAACATTTTATTTGAAAGTTTTGTCCTTAAATAATTGTATTCTCCATAGTAACCTTGAATTAAATCCTATAGTCTCTGAATCTATTCCATCCAATATTATCACAGGATCGTCTCTTGTTCATGGAACATTACCTGAAATTGTAACAATTTATAACTATGTTAAAACTAATTCTGAGAACATAAAAAAATATGATAATTGGCCATTGTATACATATTCTTTTAAAGCTCTTGTAGATTCCTCAATCATTATTTATGACAATGTTATCCACAATAAAACAGATTTTTTAGAATATAGTGACAGGAAAATTAATTATTACTTCATTTATTCAGATGGTTCTAAATCTAATGATAGTTGTACAGCAGCCTTTTATGACCCACAACAAAATTTCACTAAATGTATTAGGATAAATTCGAGTTGTAGCATATTTACAGCAGAATCTTATGCTGTATATTGTTCATTAATTCATGTAAATAGTACTGTAAATAGTGTAAATAATATTGTGATTATAACAGACGCAAAAAGTGTTCTGTGTGCATTAGCTAATGTAAACATAACCTATAAAACAAATTACTTAATTTATACAATTAGAAATATGTTATTACAATTAAAAGACGACAAACATATAAATGTAGAATTTTGGTGGGTGCCCTCACACTGTGGCATACATGGAAATGAAGTGGTAGATAAGGCAACCCGTTCAGCCCCTGATGAAGACCACTCGGAATCGTTGCAAGTTCCGTTCACTGACTTTTATTATAAATTCAAGTTAACTAATAGGCAGTTATGGAAGGAATACTGGGATGTAACTTTAGAAAAGAAGGGCAAGTGGTATAAACGGATACAAAAGGACTTGCCAACGAAACCTTGGTTCTGTAAATACAAGTACATAAATAGAAAATTCATAACAATAATATCACGCATGCGGTTGGGACACTGCTTAACTCCAGCTCACCTGAATAGGCTACATATTATCGCAGATAGCAGATGTTCTCATTGTAATCAAGGTGATGCCGATTTAAATCACATTGTGCTTCATTGTCCTGCATTCAAAATTGACCGTTTAATATTAGTAAGTGAATTGAGTGACATTTGTAACCAAAGTGCTACTAGTAATAGTAATAGTGTCGGAAGTGTACCCCGCCGCGTTGAAGATATACTAGCTAACCCAGAATATTTTAGGGCATTGTTTAGTTATATAAGTAATACTATAAAGAAAATTTAAGTAGTATAAGTCAAGTATACCTACTGTGTTAGACGATTGACTAATTTTCATTTTATTATTTTAATGTTATGGTATTTTTTATTTTTTTATTCTTCTCTATTGTTATTTGATTGTCATAATGTTTATTAGAATATGTTTTGTGTATCCTTAAGTGAATTTTAATTTTCTATGTATACGACTGAAGGACAATGTATCCATGGTCAAGAAATAAATTAAAAAAAAAAAAAAAAAATGTTTAGGTTAAACATATTTGTAGGCGACGTCAATAGATATTCTAAATATAAAATGAAATCTTGTCTATGCCTTTTCATGGACACACTGCATGACCGCTAGTACCAACTCTTTTTCGTTTTCTTACTATACAGAATGTCCAGTAAATAGCACGACATACTGTACATAGACTATACACTTAATACTGACAGGGGGTGAGAGCTTGGGTACAGTAGTACAAAATTTTCCGAAATATCGAAAAAGCTCTACCTTGACACAGATTTTTAAACATCTCGTAATGAAAAATTCCTTTTCTAGTTTTTTTTTTACCTCAAATTATTTGTGAATAGTTTCTTTACTCATTGATAAGTCTTTATTCTATTAAAAACTAAAATGTTTTTAAGAAATACAATATTTATTTAAATTTTCACAGTACAATTTTCTACTAATAAAATTTTGTACTACATAGGCTGCACTAAAAGTATCGGGAATGGAATATTTCCACTGTTCCTGTCATATTAAAATCTTTTTAATTGAAAACTCCTTGGTTTTACAAATCGAATACCATTTATTTATTTAAAAAAAGATTCACGGTCTTGTCACAAGGTTTTGTCAAACTTGTTTAGTCGTTGAGAAAATGGAATTGACTCGTGAAAATTCAAGAGCGATGATTTATTATGACTTTCGAAGTGGTTTAACACAAAAACAGTGTGTTGACCGGATGATTTCTGCATTTGGTGATGAAGCCCCATCCAAAACCACAATTTATCGCTGGTTTGATGAATTTCAACGTGGACGTGTCAAGCTCAGTGATGATCCTCGTCAAGGTCGGCCAAAAACTGCAGTCACCCAAGAAAACGTTGATGCTGTGCGTAAGCTGATTGAGGAAGATCGACATGTGACATACCGCGAAATTCAGGCAACTTTAGACATTGGCATGAGTCAAATACAAATAATCTTGCATGAACAATTAGGTGTAAAAAAGTTGTTTTCCCGATGGATACCGCATTTGCTATGTGAAGAGCAAAAAGCGGCTCGCGTTACTTGGTGCGTCAGAACTCTCGAAAGATTCCACGCAGGATCCTCAAATCCTGTATACAACATCGTATCAGGTGACGAATCCTGGATATATGCGTACGAACCCGAAACAAAAAACCAGTCACGAGTTTGGGTATTCGAAAATGAGTTAAAGCCAACAAAAGTTGTTCGTTCACGGAGTGTTGCAAAAAAAATGGTGGCCACGTTTGTCTCCAAAACCGGCCATGTTACGACTATTCCTCTTGAGGGACAAAGAACGGTTAATGCAGAATGGTATGCTAGCATTTGTTTGCCACAGGTCATTTCTGAACTCCGTAGAGAGAACTGCAACCGCCGCATCATCCTCCATCACGACAATGCGAGTTCTCACACCGCGCACAGAACAAAAGAGTTTTTAGAGCAAGAAAACATAGAATTATTAGACCATCCGCCGTACAGGCCCCGACCTAAGCCCTAATGATTTCTATACTTTCCCTAAAATAAAGAATAAATTGCGTGGACAGAGATTTTCATCACCTAAAGAAGCTGTGGACGCCTACAAAACGGCCATTTTGGAGACCCCAACTTCCGAATAGAATGGTTGCTTCAATGATTGGTTCCATCGTATGGAAAAATGTGTCAAATTTCGCGGAGAATACTTCGAAAAGCAATAAATACATTTTTAAATAGTAATGTTGTGTCACTTCCTTGATTCCCGAAATTTTCAGTGCCGCCCTCGTACTGTAAATCCGTAAGATTTTGCTGAACATATAGTGTGTTTTTTTGGTAGGTATTGACCCAAGCTCTCACCCCCTGCAGTATGTCGTGCTATTTACTGGACACCCTGTATAGTTCTCGAGTTTTTCTTTACCCGGTAACCTACAATATTATGAACAAACATTAAGATAAGTCGCTTAAGTGGCGTAAGATAGATAGTTCGTTGTGTAAAGATGTGCCGTTTTATATAATAAGTCTAAGTTTTATGTATTAGTCTATAGGTATAGACAGCCATAATAACTTGTAACATGAAGAAGGACGTAACTCAAATTTTACAAATTTAAACTTTGAGAAACATAATGACACTTATAATGATACAAGCAATTTAGACTTAAGAGAATATAACACTCAATCTCCTCCCGTGGATGTCGTAAAAGGCGATTATGGGGATCAAAACCAGAGGAAAAAGCCAGCAGAGTCCCTTCTGTAGAACAGTAGCAATACTGCTATTGCCAATCCCCTGCCAAACGTGGTGATTATGGTAATATTAATTGGACCGCTCATCGCAGTGATCATTGGGAGGCTCGTGTCCAGCACTTAACGTTTTACGAGCTAATGAGACGTAGCGGTGATAGCCTTTTTTTTATTGATGTCCAGTGGAAATTCTACATGGAACTTCCTTCATCCCGGGGAAGGGCGAAGGGGTATGCCGGACTCCTACCGGCTAAAACCACTGGAGCGGTCATCTTCGGCACCGAAGGGGGGCTCCAGGTCCTCGTAAGATCACACTAGAGCCGCCCATTGGTGCCACGCCTTTAGGCACATCACGGAGGGGATGACTGTACAGCGGTCACCCCCTCTAGCGGAGGGAAGGCGACTGTAAAAAGGTCGCCCCCCCAGGCACTTCTCGGGGAGGATTGTAAAGGATCCCCTCAAGCCTCGCTTTGCGCTGTGCTGCGCACACGGCGGCACGTGACCACGTGCGCGCCACCTTCTTCCCGGGAGTCGCTCGGTGTGAGCACGCAGACTCCCCAATCTGCGCGCCCGCGACTCCCGAGGCAGCGGTAATAGCCTAGTGGTTGAACGCTTGCCTTCCATACAGGAGGGTCTGAGTTCGATCCCGGCCCGCACCTCTGAGTTTTAGGATTCATATGCGGATAATATATACATACAATATGATTAACACTTCCGTTAATGGTGAAGGAAAACATCGTGAGGAAACCTACACACCTGAGAGGGCTCCAAAAAATGGTGTGTGTAGTCCGCCAACTCGCATTACATAGGCCTCTCCATTACCCTTTGGGTGACCTTGAACTTTTTTAAGAGGCCCATGGTGAGTGACCACGTCTCAGAACCGTAGGTCATCACCGGCAACACACACTAGTCAAAGACTTTCGTCTTGAGACACTGCGGTATTTTGACCCATCTTTTTTATTTTCTCTGAGTATGTTCACTATGTACACAATAGTGAAATCTTTATTGGATTTATGTGTCACTGATATGTTACTCGGCTCATTGTTATATTGATACTGTATGTTTTCCTATGAATCAATAAATGGAACATGTACATTTAGTTCGCCCCCTGTGCCGACGATATTTGACTTATTAATCAACAAATAGCACAATAAGCCGTTCGCCCGTGACAGTGAACGGTCCTATGGGGTTTTATAATAATATACCAGGAAGTATTGTACTAACTAATTGGAACAATGTCACATTATTGGCATTGTAATACCGTATTTCTCATAATATATTTCACAGTTTGAATGCAAAAAGTGTAATGTGGCTTCTTCGTCGAATCTGAGGTGTTTATTTCTATACAACATCATATCGGGTCGTAAAACTCTAATGCCACAATGAATGAACACCAAAGTATAAAACATATTCTTTTTCCTTGCAACACTTACGCCATTTAATATAGTACCTCGCCAAAGGACTTGGAGTCCAGGCTATCATAATTCACAAACAAAAAAGAAGAGTAAAACAGCATTGGCCTTTGTTTAGTGCGTGAATGTTGGCAAGAGATTTAAATTTCTACTAAACATATTTTCTATGATATCAGAATGATTTCTCATCTGTGTATTCTTACTGATTTGTATTTTTAGCCAAACATTTCGTCTTTCCAAACTCATTACGTCTTTTCCAACTTCTATAATCAAGTAAAGAGTACCAACATAATCAGAGGCACTTGAGGTGTGATTCATTAATAAAATTTAATTAACAAATCAACCGAAAACTCGCTTTCCGTTGAATAGTCGCAGTCGACAAACGCAGCAATTTGATTGCAATTGATTATGACCTGAGATTGAAGCGTGGCTTCGTTGGAAAAGCGAAGAAGTTTTTGCTCTATAGAAAGCCTTTTGTTTAACTATGTCTCACAGCGTGTATTTCTCCTGCGTCGTGAATACAGTTCACAGAAGTCGTTTTTAATATATTTAAAACGATAGACACTAGGTTTTCTCCTGTTCGTGGGTATAGTTTACAGATATAAATCTCACAAACAGCCGGACCGGAAACAATTACCTGTAGATCGTACAAATATTTACTCCGTGCGGCGATCGAACCCGCGTCACGTTGCCCAGAAAGCCATCGTTTCACCAACCAACCGGGCCGCCAAAAAAGACTTGATTTCGTTATTTCAATATGTCTATTAACAACTATAACGGTTATATGATACTGGACTGCCATCAGTAATTTAAAAGATTACAGCTCAGTTAACCACATTCTATCTAGGGATGTAACGATACCGATTCCGATGTATCGGCCAAATATATATCGAAACCACCGATACGTCTTCGTTCTTCAAATATTTTTTAACGACGCGGTTATTTGCGCTGCGATGCTGCTATTTTTTACTCCCCGCGAGGACTGCACCGCTGCCCGCGTGTTCTGCAGTCAGCTAAGTGTGTGACAGACAGCTATGGTAAAGGATTAGAGGCCATTCGCTATCGTAGATTACTGTTGTATAATCGGAAATTTTGTATTCTGTTTCGTACCATTGATCATTTTAAACGTTAAATAAATGGTTTCTAAATAAACAGCATTCTATTCTCTATTCAAACATACTATACACTGTGTCGGTATCGGTATCACCGATACTTTACTATGACAATCGGTATCGTATCGTATCTGCAAACCAAATATCTTTACATCCCTAATTGTAACTACACTGTCGTGTGTCTGTACATCTATCTCTCATAATATGCATTCAACAATAGTAAAATTTATAATTACTAGTGTAAAAAAACTAATGTATTTGTTAAATGCCGTTGGTTTTTCAACATTAAATAAATAAATTATGCCAAAGTAAAAAAAAACATAATCCTTATATAATCGGTAATCGGTAATCCATAATCGGTAGCAATATTCTCTCCCACATCGCGCCGGTTAAACATGAGTGTAAATGGTTCTGTTAGGACATAATTACTGAATACACAATTCTACTGGCCTACACAAATGTCCTGCTATTTTTATATTTTTTATAACGTTGCCCCACACTAGCATTTCTCCTGTGTCGTAGGTGCGTTTACAGACATGAATTCCACATACAATACACCCGGACCCGAAACAACTACCTGCAGATCATACAACTATTTGTTCCGTGCGGGAATCGAACCCATGACCCGGAGTGCAGCAGTCGACTGTATCAGCCACTGCACCAACCGTGCCGCCTTGTAATGGTACGATGGGGTCGTTGACGTGACAACTGATTCAAACTTGCCGTCTGTCAGGCCAGATCATCTCAAAAAGTTGATTGATCTTTTCTTCAAAAATCTTTCCCGGACATTGCCCCACATTTATCTTACATACTGCGTCAAGAATTAGTCCTATAGTGGCTCCCCATGGCGCTAAAATTCACGGGTTATGCCAGGTCGTGCCGATGCGTCATGAGAACATACTTGGTACTTGTCCACAAAGCTTGGCTGTGGTGGTGCGCGTAATAAAACCATATAAAATCGCTCGTGAATTCACTCGCCATGGGAAGCCATCAATACAATACGTTACATTACCTGAACATATTAGAATCACATCTATATAAATCCATGAGACCCAATGCCTATCCCGCTCGGAGGAGGAGGACACGGAGCCGGGGTAACAACCGTCGCGGCGCCCGTGTCCAACACGCCTGAGCCCCCTGTCTTCTTTATACGGCAGGGGGCCTTGAGGGTCGCGAGCGCGCTTATTGGGAAATCTGCGTGCTCATACCGAGCGACCCCCGGGAGTACAGCGGTGTGCATGTGCACCAATGGGTGGCTCTAGATGGAGATTATTCGAGTTCCTGGAGCCTCCCTTCGGTGCCGAAGATGACCACTCCGGTGGTTTTAGCCGGTAGTCCGGCATGCCCATTCGCCCTTTCCCGGGGCGAAGGAAGTACATGAAGTATTTCCACCGGATCAATAAAAAAATAAATAAAAAAATGGCTATCTAGGCATATACGTTTTATACGAACGCATATTTAGATATTTTTGTTTTAATTTTGTTATTCTTGTGTCCATTTTAACTAAACTAGTGGCCGCCTTGTGGTCGAAATTCAACCGTAATTCTTTTTTTTACAAATATTTTAACTTGGTCTCCATATGAACCGTGACTATGCCAAATCTCACACTCCTACTCGCGCGCAATGTGGTAAAAAAGGGTACAAAGTTTTTTATTCACGTATTAATATATAAATTAAAAGACTTCAAACAGTATAAACCTCTAGTTACTCAACTGTGTGATGAGTAGTTAGTCAGTTTTATTAACAATTTAATTAAAAATCCAGAGGATGAGGAAGCTAACTGGATAACTGGCAGCTTGGAGCTTTTGGGCATGAAGCTAAGTTCAAACCTCATCCTCGGTTCTTCCATTCAGTCAACAACACAAACTGTAGCCACAGATTTGTTGGTTGGTTGTCCTTGTTATAATGAAACAATACTTCACACCTGGACAGCTTCTTAGCATTCAAAGCACATTTCGAACCTTGTATGGGGTATTGCAGCCATTTATGGGATGACTAGGAAAAGTACCAGCTGACTTCCCTCGATACGCAGAGCTAAAAGACTCATACCTAACGAGGCAATAGTGGCCAAGTTTCATAGCCTGGCACGTTGGCGTAACGTTGTTTGCCTGTTAGTATTCTACAGATAGTGTTCTTGGGAGCTCCAGGAATTGATCCCACCATCTCTTTTCTACCATCGGATTTCTGAACGCACTGCAGATATCGTGATGTGTTGTACTCAGCGCTTTTCCTCACTTTGCCTGTGCGCATAATGAAGGCATTATGCGCACAGTCAAAGTGTTGGGACTCCTTGACAGCGTCTGCTTTCCATACTACCTTAACCGGTTAAAAGGAAGAATTAATAGGCATCTTCTGAGGCTCGTACCATGGTAGACTTTATCCATTGCTTTCATCAGCCTAGATCAAAGCCAAGAGCGGACCCGTTAATGATACAAAAGATGCGCATTGCAGTTGCCCATTTGCTAAATTCAAGAACATGTTTTAAACTTAACATCAAAGTTGCATTAAAGACAAGAGAAGACTGGAGAGAAGTCGTGTAAGTCAAGCTTAGATAGCGAATAAAGAATATTGTAACCTATTATCTAATAACGGTATTTTAGAGTTTCTCACAAGTAGTCTACAAAAAATATCACAACGTTGAAAGTGTCTCCTGAAAATTTTACTCAAATGGAATTAGTTGGTTTGCCAAATAAGGTATCGATAGATCATCGGCTTTAATACAGCCTAATCTGAACCTATACTCTATAACATAAGTGTTTTATACTGGTTGTAAAACATTTATATTCAACCTCGTCTAGCAATCACAGCCAGTTACTTGGCGCAGTCTGTGGATGGGGGAATGTATAGTGGTATTTGAACTAAGCATCCCCGTGCTTCGGAGGGCAAGTAAAATCGTCGGAACCGGTTGTTGTCATTAGATGGCTAGTCGGAAGCCTTTGAGATACTTGAACAACTTTGACATGAGTTTGGCCACTAACCATACGAAAATAAAGAATCTCATGATGCTACAAAAATTCGAATAGATAAGACTTAATAATATTGGATGTCCCATTAGTATAAAGAAAGATGTTCTATTATTTTCCAGGAACAATAAGGCAAGGGATTCCTCTTTGTGAAAATAATGCGCCCGGAAATAAAACGTCGATCAGTTAAGCCGTAACAAAAACCTAATTAGTTTTGTAGGTTAAAAATATCTTGTCACCCTAGCATCCTAGTCCCCTTAGCAGAAAGGTCATTGCGTGGAAAACTCAACTAGTATTCCCAACACGTAGGCTCCGCTCATGGTAAGAACCTCTTATTGACAGCTCCAATTTACTTTGAATGTTTGTAGGTACGAAGAATATGTATGAAGCATTGCTATTGAAAGCTGAAATTTAAATGCGGTGTTCGAATTAGTTAAGCCCCGTTAGACCAGGGCGAATGTGTTAAGAATTCTAAATGTCTAATAGTCCTAACGATAAATATATCTAGGCTATAAAAAAAACAGTATGCGTGTTAGTAGTTATGCTTTTATGGAGTATTTTTATTCTGCTTGCCAATTATTTAGTTATAATTAATCAGGAACAACGATTAAATTGAATTCAAATCGGCCAAAGATATTTCAATACAATGATTATCATAATTAAAATAAAAGGATATTACTTATTATAAAGTAAAGAAAAATATCGTCACATAAATGAGTCAAATATATTTAAAATCAATTATTAGTCAGTATATTCAATATTCACTTGTAATATTATTATCAATCGACAATGTTATTTTATAATCTCATATTTGTACTCTTATTTCTTTCTGTACTTGAATAAAATTTAAAGCTATGTTGGGAAGTCTGGAGTGTTATTTTACTAGTTACAATATAACCTATACAAATTGTAGTTTAACTAACGATAGAAGATTAAAGTTACCGCAGGTTACTAACTCTACATCTCATTTGCAGTAAAATTCTCAGCTTAACACAAACCTGGCAGGTGGGTGTTAAAAACCCAACACACATCCTAAAACTGACTTTTTAACTGAATTATTAAATAATTTCGACGCAATCCAGGGAGCAATCTAAAAGGGATCAGTGTAAGCCATGGAAGGGTAACCCCGAGCTGATATCTCGCAACGGATAGCGACGTGGGCTCGCAACGATAATGAAACCTATTTTATTCGTGAATTCAATTACGACTGCCAATTATTATTGAAAATGGGTCTACTCGTATATCCACTTATTCAAATGTGATGAAAATTGGCCAGATTGGTTTGCTGGTGATGGGCTGCTATTTCAAAATATACCGATTTTTTTTATTATATGCGCATTTGGTGTCTGTAAAAGTGAGAGCTAAGTAAGAGCTGCGCGCGCATTTCGTAGCAAAAATCCGACATTATGAAGTTGATCGTCAAAGATCAAAAGCGCATATTTATTTTACTAGCTAATTAATTAACTTTCAATATATTTGATTTGTTTATATGTCAGTAAATATTTTATTTTTAGCTGTATTTAAATACATTTTTTTTACGGATTTATTTAAATATAATTTCTTGTAAATCCGTCAATCAATACTGTTGAGCGTGCTCGCATACTTGCTGTGGGAGAATGGGAGTCGGGGTTCTGGCTTCAGGCACTTCCGTCACCCAACATAGGCACTATGTTGGATGATACCACTTGTCGATTTGCTAGTTACCTACGTTTGGGTGCAGGTTTTTTCTGTATTCTGAATAGACTATTCTGAAAATCAACGTAAACTTATACATACCATTTTTTTGCTGTTAGATTTGAAATCCAGCGTCCCAATTTTTTGATATACCTCCCTGATGTTTGCCTTGCTAGACATTTTTTTTTATTTTTTTTTTATTGGTGCCCAGTGGAAATTCTTCATGAACTTCCTTCGCCCCGGGGAAGGATGAAGGGGTATGCCGGACTCCTACCGGCTAAAGCCACTGGAGCGGTCATCTTCGGCACCTAAGGGAGGGTCCAGGTCCTCGTATGATCACTAGAGCCGCCCACTGGTGCCACGCCTATTGGCACATCTCGGAGAGGGTGACTGTAAAGCGGTCACCCCCCCAGGGGGATTGTAAAGGATCCCCCAAAGCGTCCCACGGCAGCGCGTGACCACATGCGTGCTACCATCTTCTCTTGGGTCGCTTGGTGTGGGCACGCAGATTCCCCAATCTACGCACCCGCGAACCCAGAGGTGGGGACCTTATAGCAACGGCAGGGGTTTTCAGGCGTATCGGAATTAGGCGCCAGGGCGGTTGTTACCGCGGCGCCGTCTCCTTCTTCTTCAAACGGGATCGGCCCTCTCCCGATCCCGCTCTGCGGTCTCCTTCTGGAGCATGACGCTCTCACAGAAGGAGACCACTGCATTCCAGTTTTCGTGCTCTGCCAACATAGCCGACACTACTGCTGGCAGAGAGAGATCTTGCCCGATCCGATCGACCAGGATCCGCCGCTCGGCGGCCCACGCAGGGCACGCCTCGTGCCTTGCTAGACCTAGCAACACTAGTTATGCGGTCTTTAGTGATCTCCAAGTAATAGTTATAGCCCTCTTATCACAATAAATGGGTGACCTATATTAAAAAGACTGTTCGGATTGGTATACCATTTATGGTACACCTTGGAGAAATTAAGCAATAAAAAGTTCCTGTTTAATTAAATTCAATGTAATGCCAAAAACATTAAACATATCAGCCGCAGGACGTCCACTGCTGAACAAAGGCCTCCCCCTTATATTTCCACAACGAGCAGTCACATGCCGCTCTCATCCAACGACTCCCAGCGACCTTCACCAGGTCGTCTATCCACCACGTTGGAGGTCGTCCCACGCTGCGTTTTCCGGTGCGCGGTCTCTATTCGAGAAACTTTTTGCCCAACGGCCATCAGTTCTACGAGCAATTTGGTTTATTTGAAATAAATAAAAAACTTTGACTTTGACAATGTGCTTAGTTAGTTTACTAATCTTTTCAGCTATGTCGGCAACTTTAGTTCTTCTACGGATCTCCTCATGTCTGATTCGAACTTTACACTAACTGTTCAACAAAATATTAGCCACAAATCATCCACTGCTGGACATAGGGCTTCCCCTAAGATCTTCACAACGACCGGTCTAGGTGTGTTGTGTGCTTATTGGAGGCCATAACCGCCATGCTTCGCAGGCATTGTAGTGCGCAGGGTTCGCGACCGCAGTTGAGTTGTAATTAATGTACTGGACTCTGCTGGTCATCTTCCGGGTAGTCCCATATTCAGTTCCCCAATTTCAAACCATTCCATTAGGTCTAAGAAGCGCGGTTAAGGTAGCAAGGTCGTAAGCCAACAGGCCCCCACGACACCTAACATATCACGCAAAGATGCCTTGATAAGTAACACTAAACATTTAAATTTGCCATATTACTTAGGGTGAAAGGACAGGCTCGCCTTTTGACCCTAGACACATTGCCAGTTGAAACGTGACTTGAGTTACCACTAAGAATCTTCAAGAAAAAATAAAATTGGCCCAATATTAGCATTTCGACGCCAATGTTTCTAAACATGGATTGTGTGATTATTGCCTTTAAGCCTCAGGTTCGGTTTCTATAACGCGTGGGAACAAAAACAAAAAAATTATATATCGCCCTATAATATTTACTTGTATTGGTATAACCTAGTTTTTGGCTTTGCTTTTTTGTGTTTTATCGGCTTCACCAACGCGAATTTCATACGAGTATGAACACTTAATTGTATCCAGAATTTTTTGGAACAAAGTTCTTTTACGTGGTTTGCAGTAGAGTGAACTGGCAGAAATTGTAACGGAAGGGAAAAGCGTTATGCCCCCCTCCAAGAGAACTTTCTCTCTCCTTCTCTTTTTCTCTGTCTCTTTCTATCATATTCGGTAGGCGACTTTTCCCTCTCTTTCTCTCTGTCTCTTTCTATTATATACGGAAGGCGATCTTTCCTTCTCATTCTTTTTCTCTCTGTCTCTTTCTGTTAAATGCGGTTGTATGTGTGTGTATGTGCATGCGATCATCGAGATTCGAGCATCAAGCATTGTGCGTGATCAGCTGTATAGCTTCCAACTCTAAACACTCTTATGTTATTGTTTTAATTCACCCGGGATTTATATTGTGCCATTATTACAAGTGAGGAACTTCGTTCCTGACGTCGAGGGTCCCACTACCGCATTTCTTTACGTTTTTATGTTTTTTACGTTTATGTTGTGAGCTGGTCCTTAGCTTAGTGGTAACCGTCACGCCTGTCCATCAAAATTGTGGTTATAGCTATGAAGATGCTACTCAGGTTTAGTCCTGCATGGCACCACACTGACCCTTTTCGCCCCTTAACTCATTGCGTGTCGTAAAACGTGACACAGTTAAAAATCATTGTGTCTACACGGCTGCCGGCAATTGACACGCGAGAGGTTTAAAACAGGGACACGGAAATGTTTAAACACTAATAGTTAGCGGTATTCGTCTAGTGTCCGAAATCCGTGTGGTGTCCAAATTAAGAATATAGCACCACTCCATTTCCTCCCGTGGATGTCGTAAACGGCGACTAAGGGACTCTAAACCAGAGGGATAGGCAGTAGCGTCCTTTCTATGGAAAAGAAGCCATACTCAGGCCGTCAATCCACCTGCCAAGCGTGGTGAATGCCCCCCAAAATGAGGACACACGGCATATAACCGGTCTTTTGGAGGACGCTTTTGTTCAACAGTGGACGATTTTTGGGCGATGTGATGGTGATTATCGTAAATATATAATTATTATTGTAGTCATAACTGTTCTTGGGTTCATTAGAATTAGGCCCTAGCAGAATACTATCACTGCAGCATTTAACTCAGATGTTTACAGCACAATGCTGAGATAGGAGCCTATTCTAGTCTCATACTGTGTTTATTTTCGTACTGTTTGTGTTCTTACCACATAAGGTTTGTTTCATGAATATGACTTATGACCTATCCATCTAAGCTTAAATGTGGTAACGTAACTATTGTAAGAAGAAATCACTTCATTTTTGAAGAAACATTATATTCAAATAAATAGGTAGGTATACTGGCTGATACCCCATTACCCTACTCATCATTTCGGCCGAATGAAGTCCACTGCTGGACACAGGCTACCCCCAAAGATCACCACAACCACTGATATGGATGTGTTGTGGGCTCATTGGGGGGTTTTGCCATAATCGCCATGCTTGGCAGGCGGGTTGGCGATCGCAGTTGAGTTGTTAATATACTCGAAGGACGCTGCTGCCCATCCTCCGGCTAATCCCTTAGCGACTTTTACGACACCCATGGGAGGAGATAGGGTGGTGGCATTCTGAGCCGGCACCATTACCCAACTCTGACAACCCTAAATATAAACTTTAAGGTGCCCACTTAAGTTACGTAACAGGCCCATTTATTTAAGAGGGGAGCGCACGGGATTTAGCAAAATATTGCCCAAGCCATGCCTAACGTAATGCGCTGCCAGATAAGAGGAAGAAAATCTGGTTAGATCTGTTGCATATCGTTTAGAGTAAGGGCGGCAACAATTTTTCATTCGTTTAACTTTTCTTTTTAAATAACGATTTATATATATCTTCTGTGTGGTGGGTACGGTTTACAGACATAAATATCACATGCACCCGTACCCGAAACGACTATTTGTAGATCATACAAATATTTGTTCCGTGCGAGAATCGAGCGCCAATAGCTTTGCCACTTCGCCCACCGTGGTTGATTATCAGCAATGATATTATACCATGGATATGTTACGTCCATATTAAATGGCGCACAAAATTCAGTCTCGTCTGTATACCTATGTCGTAAGAAAGAAAATGCAAAAACTACAAGAGTAAAAGAGATAGCTATTTAGACGAACTGATTGCGAGGTGCTACACTTGAGGAGCTTTGGTTCTTACTTTTGTCGCGCATGTAACATATCTACTTCTTTATAATATGTAATATCATTGATTGAACAGTATGTTGCTGTGTAAAAATACATTTGATTCAAAAAGAGATGCTTCACGTAAAGTGTTACTATTCTCATCACGAATAATTTGATGTAAGTTCAATGATTGAATTATTATTAATTATTCGCTTATTGTTCCATGACCAAAAATTACTTATCAAAAATCTATCACATTTTCATTTTTCCATATCTGACTCGATGTTAATTTTATAACGTGCATGGATTTATTATGATATAATTTACAGGGTACATATTTGAACGTCGAAAATTAAATACCTACGGGTTAAATGTTCAAAACATCGAAAACTTAAACATCGATGGTATTGAAGTATCATTTTTCTAAGACTTTAATTGGAATGCCGAGTGATTAAAATATCGTATGATAAAAAAATTCGATAGTTAACATACCTAAAAAAAATCACAAACTAACCTAACCTATCCGAGTCGGACTGTTCCGAGAATGTACCATTAAATTCCTATTTGTATAGTTTCAGTTCGTATAAAATATTCCAAGTAAAATTCTATTTAAAGGTGTTCTACGAAACAAGGGAGTTTCATTACATGATAAATAAATATCGATATGTAGGACATTCGATACTCTGTACTTCGATATATTGGACGTAGGTTATCTAACCTAATTCAAGAATTTAAACTTCTTCTGTTTATCTTAAGTTTTCAATGATGGATCATGAAATGGACCCATAAGGTATTGAAGTTATCCGTAAAAGTTTGTTTCTGTTTGTTGTTTGTAAAATATATTTTGATTTTATTTTAGCCTGAGGATAGGTATCAATTTCCTTCGAGTACATCTAAACACAACTGCGATCGCCAACGCGACTGCCAAGCCTAGCGATTATGGTAAAACCAACCAATGAGCACACAAACCCATACCGGCCGTTGTGCCAATCTTTGGGGAAGACTTCTGTCCAGCAGTGGACATTTTTCGGTTGAAGTGGTGATCTGGTGGATATAAATTTACTGTAGTGAACTATAAAACCGTTTGTAATGATCGTCATTGAAGTTGGCAGTTGTGACTTGTACTTACTCTACGTACGTACTTACTTACTGATATTATGTTACAAATCGAAACAACAAAATATTTTAATCGAAAAGTCGCATGTCTGTGTAAGCCATAGGAACAGACAAGTAAATAAACTGTCATTGGCTCACTTAGTAAAGCTCACCGAGTCCAATGGCTCGTAAACGATTGAATAGCTTATCGGCGGGTAAATTCTGTTTCTCGCAGCCTGCTCTAGAGTTCGTTCAACAAAGACCTTCGTAAAATTTCATATAGTGCGTGCCACGTCACGATTTGCTTTGATTCCTGATTTTGCGATCTTATCAGTGATTATAGGCCTCTTGTTGCAATGGGACGCTTTGGGGGTCATTTACAATCCACCCGGGGGGGGGGGGTGACCTCTTTACAGTCACCCTCTCAGAGATCAGAGATGTGCCTATAGGCGTGGCACCAGTGGACGGCTCTAGTGTGATCATACGAGGATCTGGAGCCTCCCTTAGGTGGCAAAGATGACCACTCCAGTGGTTTTAGTCGGTAGGAGTCCAGCATAACCCTTCGCCCTACCCCGGGGCGAAGGAAGATCATATAGAATTTCCACTGCGTACCAATAAAAAAAGGTACTGTGGGATGCGGAATGTGGTAGGAGCTTGTATCAGGATTCCTTTTGAACATTCAAGTGGTATATTTTTACACCTTGTGGTGCCGGCTCAGAATACCACCACCTCATTTCCTCCCGTGGGTGTCGTAAAAGTCGACTAAGGGATTAGTCGGAGGATGGGCAGCAGCGTCCTGCGAGTACATTAACAACAAATGCATTTTGATAAATCGCTAATATTGGGTGTATCAAAGCCAGAGTATACACATTTTATAAGATCAGCGAGATTATTGTTATATTAGGATGTTGTCTGCAGCGAAAGTGGGCATTCATGGGGTGCAAGATGATAACCGGGTTATAAAGGACAAAATCAACCAGTATAGGGGCCTGATAAAGTTAGTCAATGTATTGGAGAGTATTCATCAAGAGAACTTTAACAATAGGAAACAACTTGATAGAGTCACATACACGAAGAAGAAGAAAATGGATAAAAAATAAATGGCACTGTTAATGAAAGAGCAGAATTGGACTTCTGGACTTATGGAAGGCCTGGGGGCCTAAAAAGGCCGCTTTAGCAGAATCATAATATGAATCACATTAAATATCACCAAATGGTCCTGAAGGCCTAAAAAACCGGATTAGGTTTTATTTATAAGGCATAATAATGATCTCAATACGATTCACATTAGAAATCACAAAATGGTCACTTAATCATAACTGACTATTAACGTGACCATTTTGTGATTTCTAATGTAATTCATATTATGATTCTGCTAAAGCGGCCTTTTTAGGCCCCCCGGTGACCTGAAACACAGGCTTCGGCCTAGCTTAGGCACCAGTCTCCCACAATAAATTTGAATAATACTGTCACTGGGCAATATTGTATTTTGTTGCAACTTTTTTATTATTGTAGTGAGAAAATTAATTACTTACTTAACTGTGTACATTTCCATTCCACAGAATAGAATCTGTACTTGAGTATCGGTCATATTCCAGAACGTTAATCAATATAAACTCAGCTGAGAAAAATTCAAAGCACGTATTACTTGCAGAGTTCTTGGTCGCAAAGTGTTCGAAACGTCCGGAAAAACAAAAATCAATAATACACCGATTAAATCCATTTAAAACTGTTTTATTATAAACTAGCTGGGACCCGCAGTTTCACCCGCGTTTAATTTAAAATAAAATTTAGAGTACTTCGACGTAGACACTTGACATAGAATATATATATTGGATTTTAAGGGTTTTATATTTTTTGCGCGGAACCCTAATTATTTTTCTAAAATAAAAGTAGCCTAAGTTATTCCTTATAACATCAGCTATCTGACAGTGAAAGTCCCGTCAAAATCGGTCCAGCCGTTTCGGAGATTACCCGGAACAAACAGACAGACAGACAGACAGACAAAAAATGTAAAAATTGTTTTTTTGTTGTATGTACCATCTATACTTTCATATGCATTTAGTAAAAAGCTGTTATTTTGACATTACAAACAGACACTTCAATTTTATTTATTTGTATAGATGTATAGATGTATAATAATCGCGAAAACCTCAGACATTACTTGCGGCTTGTATATTGCGACATGTAATGAGTTAATTGCTAGGGTTTTTGAGGTACATTTCAATATTTCTTATTTTAAGCAGATCGGAACAAAGTTGTTAATGGAAATAAATCGTAATCGAAAACAGGCTGATGCATAGACAATAAGTAATATGTGCTTGAGGCGTGATTTGAATCTCGTCTCAGCTGAGTTTAGATTGATTACCGTTCTGGAATATGACCGATACTCAAGTACAGATTCTATACTTAAACAGTGATCAGGTGATTAAAGATCAAACTGGACTTGAGGATCATTCTGTAATACGGACCTAAGTCCGCACCCACGGCAAACGCTGTCCTCGGTAATAGTGTTCATTAACACATTGTTTGATGTTAAACAGAGGTCCAGCTAGAGTTTCAAAGCGCTGAATTTGCGGCATTTATAGGCCTGTAATATCATCATTATCGTCATGGTGTCATGCCGTAGTGTAAATGTTACACCTTGCTTCTTCAATAGGGTTCGGGTTCAAAATCTTGTATATACCTAACATTCTGACGTTTTTGTGTTCAATGTGACAGCAATACCTATTGTATTATATATATTGAATATTTGTAAGGCTGAACTCACTTTAAATATCATACCTTCTAAAGCGGATCAGACTCGAGTATTTTAGGTTAGAAGACTTAGCGGAAGCGAAGCAAAGCGGAGCGGTCTTGGTCCTTGTGGTTATGTTTTTTATTACCCTGAGCCACCTGCATGCTTGGTCGATGCTTGTTACTTGCATGGTATGGAAAATTAAATAATTTACTTATACAACCACGGCAAAATGTTCTGTTGTAATTAAAATAAACTTTGATTAGGAAAAATGACATGAACATGGGTATTGTGTTTTCGGGCAAACAAAAAAAATGTGAAGCATAAAAAATGAATAGTTTTCGGCAAAACAGTTTTCGGATTATACGAGTTTTGGTAGTAAGGACAGGGACAGGGCAAAGACCACTTCTGATACAGAGGAGCACTAGCTGCTGGGGTTGCAACACACACTTGCTCACTACGAGTTGGCGATTCCAGACCAATATAGAACCAGGTTCCCTCATGAAGATTTCCTTCACCTTCAAGTCAGAAGTTTCTTAGATTAACTTAAGAAGGACATCATCATCGTATCAGCCGAAGGACGTCCACTGCTGAACAAAGGTTTCCACAGATTTCCACAATTGTGTCGTCATTTTGGGGGAATTTGCTGCTGGCACGCTTGGCTTGTGTCGGTAAGCCCAAAATGGCTGCTTTTTCACAGAAGAGGCGCTGCTGCCCATATCTCTGGTTTAGAGTCCCTTAGTCGGCTTTTACGACATCCATGGAAGGAGAGGGAGTGGTGCTATATTCTGAATCCGGACACCACACGGATACCGTACAACACACTGATAGAAGAGACATTTGAAATTTATCACCTTACTTTGGTATGTACCAGGCTTGGAACCCAAAACTCAGTACTTAAGACGTGACTCCGTAACTCTTGGGGCCACTATAACATGTAAAACCTGAGACATGACATACGAATTGAACTCGCGTGAAGAGGGTTCCGTACGACGAATGTTTTAATTTTTTTTTTTTTAGATCTGACCCATATTTGGATTGTAGAAAGAAATTGTTCAATATATTGTCTATTGTTGAATTCTGTCTTGTACCAAGTATTTATGCCAAGAAGAGATTTAACTTTTTAGTTGGAAAACGTGTTTTCCAATATATTCCAACAGCAAATATTAGTTTGTACGCACATTATTAATAGTATAGTATAGTATTAGTAATAGTTTTATAATACCGTGTTATTTTAAGACCATATATTTCTTGTAATCTATAACCTAAAAACAATTTTTTTATTTTTATTTTTGGCTCAGTAGTTTTGGACATAGGCATGGTCAATTTTCATCATGTTTTTTATATATAAATGGAAGGGTTTGTTGTGCGGTATTTTGTTATAATATTGAACAAATAGATATAAGCTATTTGTTCAATATTATAACAAAATACTGCACAACAAACCCTTCCATTTAATGTCATAGGTACAGAACGCATAACCTTTTTTAATTCTCTATTTTGCATTCCAAAAGTGACCCTCATATTCAAAATTCATTTATTTACGTTACGTGTTTGGGTCGCAGAAATTTATATGAGTACCAAAGTTCAACTTATTCGGTCCAGTAGGTTCGGAGGAAATTCGCTGTGCCGGACGGGCAGACAGAAACGAGGGATTCTATAAGAGTTGCACCATTTTTTATACGCACGTGCGGAACCCTAAAAATCGGCGATCAAATTCAGGATCATCCAGTTTCACGAAAGTTCCAGATATAAAAATGTGCAGAAAAGTAAATTCAAAACAAAGAAATCCTTATTTTCTAAAATAACCGCTCCTTGTCCGTTTAATATCACAATATCCATGTGGAGGTCCCAGGACGTCCATACGGGGAAAAGGGATCCAAAGTGTATTCTTATTGTAACCGAGATTACCTCGGTGAACGAAAAAACTTATAATAAGTTCGTAACTCGGAGTTCATCTGCGACACGAAACTTTTATTGGGAAAAAAATGCCCGATTATGTTATTTAGAAAGTTATATTGTATGATAATGTAAGGCTTTAAAGGCTCCTGTTTCCTTTGTAACCAACTACATATTTGAGCATAAAAATAACTTATCTATATTTTTACGCATGACTACTATAGTAAGTACTAAACGACATACTCGCTACGCCATGTGAAATAATTCCACGCATAGATCGCAATCGTGACGCAGAAACTACATATAAAGAATGAAAATATCGTGTTCTGTGCGCGGAATTATTTCACATGCCATGACGAGTGAGGAGCCAAGTGTGTTCCAATACAAAGAGCACATGAGTAGGTACACATATCTGTAAGCAAAAAGTCATCCAGAACTATCTAGAAACTGGTGAGGGAACTGTGCACGCTAATTCTTGTGTTTTTTTACAATTTGCCCCACTCTAGGATTTCTTCTTGTCTCTTCAGTACAGTTTACAGTCATAAATCTAACATGACAAAGACTCGAAACACCTATCTATAGAACATTACACACTATAGAAGTATTTGATCCGTGCGGGGATCGAACCCGCGACACGTAGCGCAGAAAGCCAGAAAGAGGCTTACGGCCGAAATTTATAATCATCATCGGTAATTATTGTAGTCCGTGTGGTGTCCGGATTAAGAATATAGCACCACTCCATCTCCTCCCGTGGATGTCGTAAAAGGCGACTAAGGGAATCTTAACCAGAGGGATGGGCAGCAGCGTCCCTTCTGTGAAACGGTACCCATACTGCGCTCACCAACCCGCCTGCCAAGCGTGGTGAGTATTGGCAAATACCCCCCAAAATGATGACACAGTTGTGAAAATCTATGGGGGAGGCCTTTGTTCAGCAGTGGACGTATGAATGGCCGATATGATATGATGAATTATTGTACTATGCTAAGATATTATTAAGCTACTTCGAGCGATGGCCTTATCCGTGAACTGTAGCGAAACAACAGTCGATTCGTTTTTATTTACATTGCAGTTTTACGTGAAAATAAATAGTTTATTGTGTTTTTATTGGATAGACGACAATCATATACTGAAATCAGTTAAATAAATAGAAAATAATCAGAAAATTTCTGAAACAACCGATTAATTTCATTCCATTTTTTTAAACATAGCCCCATACTGGGCTTTCTCCTGTGTCGTGGGTGTGTTTACAGACATGAATTTCACATACAATACACCCAGACCCGGTACAACTACTTGCAGATCATACAAATATTTGTTCCGTGTGGGAATCGAACCCGTGACCCGGGGCACAGCAGCCGACTGTGTCAGCCACTGCACCAACCTAACGTTCTAACGTTGAGGGTTCCAGAATCATGTACTAAATCCATGATATCACGGTTACGATTTTGTGCAACATACTGTATGTGCACCATAATCAAATAATTTATGAGAATATCAACCGCCAGTCATCTTCTGTTCTTGTTATATTCGTCTCGCTCGCACTCATTCTCCACGAAAGCGAGGGCACTTGAGCCGCCATTTACATATAATAATTTGTAATCAAAGAAAGAAGTAGATATGTTACATGCGCGCCAAAAGTAAGAACCAAAATTCCTTCAATTGTAGCACCTCGCAATCAGTTCGCCCAAGACAGGACAACGAGCACACACTGTCACAATCTGTATTGTTTTATTAATTAAGTAATAACAATGCCGTCGTGCATATAGAAAATGCACAAACTATCAAGCAAAAGTAAAAAAAAACGAGGGATCTCATACCACAGGTGAGTAACAAACGATATAAAATATTTTAATAAAGTACTATTCAAATTATCTATAGAATAATATTCTCGAAACAAAACACACGCCAAGCAAAGAAAAGAGACAACACATTTAATCTATCACAGGTGCGACCAAGACATCGAATCAACGTGTTGTCATTTTAGATAGCTATCTCTTTTACTCTCGTAGTTTTTGTATATTCTTTCTTACAGCATAGGTGTGTAGTTTCATAGCTTTATACCTACATGCAGCGAGACTAAGTTTTGCGGGCCATTTAATATGGACGTAACATATCTATGGTATAATATTATTGAATCACACTCTTTAATTGATCGAGAAGTTCAAAAGAAACATATCTAAATGTGTTGCCCTCTTGAAAAACAGAAAAGACGCTATTACACAGGTCCGTTCATTTTCATCGGACGTTTGAAGGCCGTTCTCGACGTCAGTATCTCCGAAACAGATTATATTTGAATGAATCATAATATAACTGAATATCATTTGGCAGTCTGAGGCGCCATGATAATGCTTATTTTCGCTTTGTGCTACCACGTGTTTACTGGACTTCAGGGTCTTTTGCGAATCCAGTCAATAATAATGGAACGGTGAAGACAATAAAAATAATAAATGATCTCTAAGTAGCAAATAGGGTTCAGTAGTAGATTGGCGTGTGGTGCCGGCTACGAAAAGCACCAACCCATCTCATTCCGTGGGTGTCGTAAAAGGTGACTAAGGGATTAGCCGGAGGATGGGCAACAGCGTCCTTTGATTACATTAACAACTCAACTGCGTTCGGCAACCCGCCTGCCAATCGTGGCGATTATGGCAAAACCCCCTAATTTACAAAAACAATACACCCATATCGGTTGTTTGGTGATCTTTGCGGGGGGCCTGTGAGTGTGTGTGTTTCAACTTTGACTCGTCAATAAATTCAGATGAAGCCAGCATTTTCTACTGATTGCCTCCGAGAAGAAATACTGAATCAAATTTAGTGGTTTCTGTTGTAAATTCCACGTTTCACATCCACGATCAGATACAATACTATGTAAGAAGAATGTAGGGCAATGTCTAGAATGGCTTTGAAGACAGTTCCATAGCCGTTTTAGGTAGATAGAAACCAATCTAAGTGTTATTATGTCACCCGCATCCAACGACTCCCAGTGACCTTCACCAGGTCGTCTGTCCACCTCGTTGGAGGTCGCCCTACGCTGAAATTCCGATGCGCAGTCTTCACTCAAGAACCTTTTTTCCCCAACGACCATCAGTTTTACTAGCAATGTAAAAAATGTATGTAACCGCTCGCTGTGAAAATCTAAGGGGGGGGCCTTTGTTCAGCAGTGGACGTCCTTTGGCTGATATAATGATGACGATAATTATGTCAGAGTTATGTTAATTAATTTAACCATTCAATTACTCACATAGTTAATGGGTTAAACGGCGCCACTTAATCATCACCCCTAAATGAAGTTAAGCCTTCTGACTAACGTCTGGCTGAACAGATTGGTTATCAACATAAGATGACAAAATAATAGCCAAAAGACTGCTTAGCAAAGACCTCCTCCGAGATTTCCACAATTGTGTCGTCATTTTAGAAGGCCTTTGTCAGTACTCACCATGCTTGGTAGGTGGGTTGTTGAGCGCAGAATCGCTACTGTCCCACAGAAGGGATGCTGCTGCCCATCCCTCTGATTACGAGTCGCCTTGCACGACATCCACGGGAGATGCAGTGGTGATATATTATAAATCCGGACACCTCATGGAATGTTTGAATTTGAATTAAATGAATAATTTAACATATAATTTCAAATTTTGAGATGGCAAACTAATCAAATCAGGTTTGCTTGGAATTTAGACCAGATTAAAATAGATTTTCTAACGTGTGGTAAGCTCGGAAATAAAAACCTTGAATCGACAATTATAACGTTAAGGTTTTCAGCATTATGTGTTTTCATCATCATCATTCGTCCTTTGTGACATTATGCTCCGTATAATAAATTGGCTGGACTAGGTACCAATTAAACGGCGAATGAAGCACAATGGTTGAATGTTTTAGGATAGTGCCTTAACTAAAGACATTAACGCAAAGTGCATTAGGTACTATTAGCAAATACAAACGTCGATAACTTATGTCTAAACTTGAACAATTATTGTACTGCGTGGTCGCTAAGTTAATAATAATGCTTAAAGTTCCTAACTTACTCTCTACATCATCATCATCATAATATTATATCCAGTAATATTATTGGTCCTTTCATACGCACGCAATGATTTATCTGTGCATTTGATTTTTTGCGTAACTTTAAAAATTAGGAGCATTCTGGATGTCAATGCCACAAGTATTAGCGAATTCAATCTCTACAACAGCAATCAAGATTCATGTCATATCATATCAGCCAAAGGACGTCCAGTGCTAAACAAAAATATGAATTTACTAAACGAACCTGGAAAGAGGAAAAATAAGGTAGCTGATCCTTTAGTATTCTTATATTACAGGCTTTATAATACAATGTATTATTGTATTAAATGATTGATAAAACATCAAAGACAAAGGAAAATCCAAAAACGTGACCTTAACAGCTATGACAGGATCAACTGGTAAGAGGTAAATAGTAGCTGCCAGTATAAACAGAAATAAAACTTAAAATAGACCTTAATACAACTCAACTCACAACCACAAAAGACAAATCTCTTTGCTTTACTTTTTCAATAAATATAGAAAGAAAAAAAGTAGAAAGACTTCACCAACATCTACGCACGTACTACGTATTTTCGTCGCGCCGGAAACGCTAAACCACAAACGCGATTTCCAAGAAATTTTAGATTTTCTAAGATGTTTCTTTGTAATACTAAGCGTGCGTTATCCCTCTAAATAATCGAACAATTTTAATAATTAAACGTATATACACCATCCTAAAAAGCACAACGCAAAATAATGTATATGTTTGGTTTACATTGTTGAGGAATTTCGAGCATTATTTCCAGCAGTTACTGCGACACATTTTCAATGTATTAAGGCTACTGTTCGTTTTAGTATGGAGCATCATTTAATCAATCAAATCACCCTATTTTTTCCACTGCCGAACATACAGTTTGTAGGCCTCTCCCAAGTTGTGTACTTGCACGACTCACTTGGTCCTTGGCTTCCCGCAAATCTAATCTCATAAGTAGCAGTATCATAGTACAAATTTTGATGGCCTTTTATGTCAATGTTTAGCCACTTACATTTATCATATCAACATAAAAAATTGTAAATTATAAACCTGAATAAATAATGAACACAAAGTAAGTTAAGCACATGTCGGGAACTCCAAAGTTCCAAACGTAACTTTGATATTGGGGTTGACATTTTGAACGGCTGTGTGACATGGGTCGTGTCTGTTTTTTTAACGCTTACACGTACGCAATCGTCAGTTTGTTGTAAATGTTCATGTCACATTATTTAATTATGATAAAATGTACTCATTCAGGAATTATAAGTAAGCGTAAAAGGACCAACGATTATAAAAAAGTTAACATGTCTTGTAATATGGGTAGTAGGTATAATACACCGCTTTACAATCACCCTTTCCGAGATGTGCCTATAGGCGTGGCACCAGTGGGCGGCTCTTGTGTGATCATACGAGGACCTGGATCCTCCTGTAGGTGCCGAAGATGACCGCTCCAGTGGTTTTAGCCGGTAGGAGTCCGGCATATCCCTTCGCCCTTCCCCGGGGCGAAGGAAGTTCCATGGAGAATTTCCACTGGACACCAAAAAAAAAAAAATATAGGTAAAGGTGGAATTCATGTCTGTAAACGCACCCACGACACAGGAGAATTCCTAGAGTGGGGCAACGTTTTTTAAAAAGAAAAAAGAAAAGATAAAACCGGGCAAGTGCGAGTTGAACTCGCCTGGAGGGTTCGGTATGATGAATGTGTTATATGCCATTTTTATTTATCTCATTAAACCTTTTTTGTGGTAATGAAAAAAAGTATGTATGGTATCGAGTTGTCGAGGAAAATTGCTGAATATATTGTCTATTGTTGAATTCTGTCTCGTACCAATAAATTATCCTAAGAACAAACTTAACATTGTAATTGAAAAACATGTTCTCCCATACATTCCAACTGCAAATGTACAAACAATATTAAAAGTTTTACCGTGTTATTTTAAGACCATAAACTTCTTATGGGATTTCCTGTAATCTATAAAGGGAAGAACAATATTCTGTATCTATAAGTTTTTAAACTGACATGGTCACTGATACTATTATTAGAACTGGAAACGGCATATTTATCATCTTTTTATTTATTTTGAGTTGCCGATATTTCAGCGCTGTTGCAAGCGGATGAACTAAAGTTTTTGCGGGTGGATGTTTACACAACTGTCTTGGTTTGAATGCCCACCGAACGGCGACATGCCGTATTACACAATTGGCCATGATTGGCTACAAATATTTGGACTGGGCCGAGACTCGACTCGGTAGCGCTGCAAATTCCACAATAGCTCTCCTCAATAGATTATGCTTCAACCAAGGATAGGTTTAGAGCAGCCCTATCCCGGCCACTGTTTTACTGTGTAGAAACGGACTCCCCAGCAGACAAAACGATCTACCCTCTTCCTTAAACGTTTTTTGCGCTGGGTGCCGCTACCACTATCACTTCAGTCACTCACAACTCGATTTGGTTCCGACACACGAAACTCACCGTGTCCGCTCGCAAACTTTTTACGGCACTTTTTCGGTCTTTAAACAATCGAATCACTGGATTCCAGGCCTTCGACAGTTGAAACCCGTCATCCCAGTCAAATTTATTACATTTGGTAATCTCAATAGCTACTCTTACCAGTTCTAGGTATATAGTGGCGTTCTGTCGAGCTTACCTGAGGGTTATGTAACTCAATCAAGTGGTTCTTGCCACAGCGCCGAAATAACGCGAACTCTAAACAAAAATAAGACATGGTAACTATCCCGTTTACAGTTCTAATAATAGTATATTCTGATTTCTTTTCAAAACTTTAGGCTCAATAGTTTCAGAAATTAGGGCGGAATGGCCAATTTTCACCTGTTTTCTTAAATCAATTTAAAACTGTTCATTTTAAAATTATAAAATAAATATATTTGAGATCCTCACAATAAGCCCTTCTATTTTATATGTAACACGGTACATTTTGCGAAACGTTTTTGTTAATATTTCAGTTTGCCCTCAAAAGTGATCCATATTAAATATTCATTTATTGACGTTACACTAAATTTCTGCAACCCAAATACGGGCGTATTTGGTTTGCAGAAATTTCATATGTGTACCTAATTTCACTTACATCAGTCCGGTAGATTCGGAGCAAATTGGCTGTGACAGAACTGACAGACACACGATTGATCCTATAAGGGTGCCGCCGTTTTTTCATTCGAACCCTAAAAATATACTTGCCAGAGATTACACAGCCACAATTGATCGTAGATTCTCTCATACGTTGCCGCTCTACTTAAGAGTCAATAAGACTGCAAGGTAAGAAATAAACTCAATTAACATTTAATATTCCCGCGTGTAAATAATGAAAAACGATTTCGTAATTTGTTCCGATATAACACGCAGGAATCGACTTCGAAAATAAGTTGTAGATTGAATGGCGGGTGATCACTTATCAACGTAGAACCTATTTTCGAAGCATTCCATAAAGAACCCTGTTTATTACTGGCAAATTGATTTTGATTTACCTCCAAATTTTCAAAAAGCATTTCTGTTTAGTCTGGTTGTACGAGTAGATGTCTGTTTAATTAAAAGTTACACATTGAGAAATGTGGTAATGATTATTGAAGGGCATTAGACAAGCCTTCGATTCGATCGAAACCTGGGCAGTGCTGCAGTCTCTGCAGCGGTGCCAGATTGACTATCGGTACATTGAAGTGTTGAAGTGCTTATACAGAAACGCCACCATGTCGGTCCGAGTACATGAACAGAGCACGGGGGCAATTCCATTGCAGAGAGGTGTGAGACAGGGGGACGTCATTTCCCCGAAACTGTTCACCGCTGCAATGGAGGATGCCTTCAAGCTACTGGAGTGGAAAGGATTCGGCATTAACATCAATGGCGAGTATATCACTCACCTTCGATTTGCCGATGACATCGTAGTCATGGCAGAATCGCTGCAAGAGCTCAGCACAATGCTCGATGATCTCAACAGAGTTTCCCAACAGGTGGGCCTTAAGATGAACATGGGCAAGACAAAAGTCATGTCAAATGCCCATGTCGTGCCCATCCCAATATCCGTTGGGAGCTCTGTTCTCGAAGTTGTTGACGAGTATGTCTACCTAGGACAAACTGTCCAGTTAGGTAGGTCCAACTTCGAGAAAGAGGTCAATCGTCGAATCCGACTCGGCTGGGCAGCGTTCGGGAAACTTCGCAACGTCTTTTCGTCAACAATACCGCAATGCCTCAAGACGCAAGTCTTTAACCAGTGTGTGTTACCAGTGATGACATATGGAACAGAGACGTGGTCACTCACAATGGGCCTCATAAGAAAGCTCAAGGTCACTCAGCGAGCTATGGAGAGAGCTATGCTTGGTATTTCTCTACGAGATCGAATCAGAAATGAGGAGATCCGTAGAAGAACTAAAGTTGTCGACATAGCTGAAAGGATTAGTAAACTGAAGTGGCAATGGGCAGGGCACATTGCTCGTAGAACTGATGGCCGTTGGGGCACAAAGGTTCTCGAATGGAGACCGCACACCGGAAAACGCAGCGTGGGACGACCTCCAACGAGGTGGACAGACGACCTGGTGAAGGTCGCTGGGAGTCGTTGGATGAGAGCGGCATGTGACCGCTCGTTGTGGAAATCTAAGGGGGAGGCCTTTGTTCAGCAGTGGACGTCCTGTGGCTGATATGATGATTAGACAAGCTTTGGACGGGTATCAAAGAAAATGGTGAGTTTACATTTTTCAGACGAATATTTATGATGTATTTAAAGAAATTCGTTTTGACATCAATACATCCTCAGATTCTACAGCCAATCTAAAAAATGGTAGCACATTTATAGGTGTCGTTTCCAGTTCCAAAAATATATTTTTAAAATTATAATGCATGCTAAATAATGATGCCGTGTGGTGCCGGCTCAGAATACCACCACCCCATCTCCTCCCATGGGTGTCGTAAAAGTCGACTAAGGGATTACCCGGAGGATGGGCAGCAGCGTCCTTCGATTACATTAACAACTCAACTGTGATCGCCAACCCGTCTGCCAAGCGTGGCGATTATGGCAAAACCCCCCAATGAGCCCATAACACACCCATATCAGTCGTTGTGATAATCTTTGGGGGAGGCCTGTGTCCAGCAGTGGACTTCATTCGGCCGAAATGATGAATGCATATAATATTATACACATTTTTTTAATGAAACTTATTTATGTTATTAACCGGCTAAGAATAGCACCACCCCCATCTTATCCCGTGGGTGTCGTAAAAGGCGACCATGGTGGACCATGAATTAGTCGGAGGATGGGCGTCCTTCGAGTTCGACTTCAATTTACAAATCAACTGTGATCGCTAGCCCGCCTGCCAATGATGGTGAAACCACCCAATCAGCGTTCAACGAGTTCACCTCGCACTTGACCGGTTTTTCATCATACAACCAAGAAAGAGAAAAATATTCTGTAAAGTCAGCCTTTTACTCACTAAAACATAGCATTGTATTAATTTAATTCACATTAAGTTAAAAAAGAGCCTAAAGGTAAGGCCAAATATGTAGTTACAAATGAAACTTCTCCGAACGCTTTTTGTGTCGAACAAGAACATTCATTTGTCTTGATCATGGGCGGTTCGATTTGCTATTCACCTTCTAGCCTATGGCTCAACATTTCTACATAGTATTCATCAAATGGATTTACGAAAATACAATTTACAACCTTCGATTTATTGTTGGCGATATTGGAAGATCAATAGGAAAATGATAAAATCTCAAATCCAAAGATAATTATCCCTTTGGCTACATTTAGCTATAAAAAACTACTAAGAAGTCCGCACCCATTGCTTGTTCATAACAACTAACGAATTATAATAATCAAAGAATACAAGCATGTTTTTCAATATACGTAATCTGCCCCGTACTATCCCACTGCTGAGCACGGGCCTTTTTTCACGATGGCAAAGGCTAGGCCTTAGTCAACCACGCTGGCTTAGTGTGGGTTGGCGGACTACACACGCCATTGAGAATAGTTTTGAACCCTCTCATATGTGCAGGTTTCCTCACTTTTTTTTACCATTTTTTTATATACTTACCCATAATACCATACACTAAAAAACACACCAACAAATTTCCAACAACAGATATTGACCTAATTAGGCCACAATCCTAAATAAACAACGCAGATGAAATATTCCTGGTAACAAAGGACCAGATTTCGCGTGCTGGTCCTTTGTCACACAAAGGACAATTTTTCCTCCATCGTGCATTAAGTAGTGTTTTTTATAAAGATAGATAAATCTATATTTATGACATACTAGCTGTGCCCTATAGTAGTCTAAGTTACTCCTTATAACATTAACTATCTGCCAGTGAAAGTCCCGTCAAAATCGGTAGCGCCTTTTCGGAGATTAGCTGGACAAAAAAAATTATAAGTGATATTTTATTACAAGGACCGTATACAATTTTATATGGATTTAGTAAAAAGCTGTTATTTTGACATTACAAACAGACACTTCAATTTTATTTATTTGTATAAATTACCAAACGATGTATTACGAGTATCGAGGAATAACGAGTGGACGTACTTAAAGATATTATGACAAGGTATCAAAATTATGTCCATAGCAGCAGTATGATAACATGACAAAATATGATACCCTCATCTTATTAGGTCCGAAGTGTCCAATAAATATGAACCACTCTCATAAACCCAACGAACGAGCTTAGCGAGATGTGCTTACGCTTGAAAGCAGCTTATATTCCTAGAAATAACCTTAAATTGGCCATGGCTTTCGACAAACACACCACCCTCTCTCCAGTCTTGAGTGGCATAAAAGACGACTAAGGGTAGCAAGAGGATGGGTCGCGACGCTCTTCTATATGAAACAAACATTATATTTATTAAATCTATTATTTATCGACTAGATACGATCACGAGACTGTGTGAAATTTTGATGTTCAAGAAGAAGTTATTGCACAACAATCTTAATTGTAGATTAGTATACAATACACCTTAGTCAAGGAGTGAAAAACGGAATTTCCAAACAATGCAATTCTAACAAGTTCCGTTTTATATAATTAAAGTTTGGATTTTATCCCCTTAATACCGATGCAGCTGTCCCCAAAACAATAGCTTGTTATCCCCAGCAACACCCTAAGCAGAGGACTGTGTCCCGCAGGGGCGCCCTTAGCGAAAGTTGCTTAGTTTTTAATATTAATTAGCCTGGCTGGAGGCCTCTTTTGGCTTCGCCAGAAATTACCGGTTAAGCACTATTTCCCAGAAATGTATGCGAGAAGAACAACAAAAAAATAATTAAACAAATTATCCCCAAGGTACCTAATTTCAAACTACGTGCTGTACTTTATATGACTTTAATAATAATCAATCTGATTATGAAGACAATAACATTGTTCTTTCTCTATTTTGATGACAGCAGGATTTTCCTATTTCGTAAGTACAGTTTACGGACATGACATTCACACACAGAACAGAAACACCACCTGAAACAACTACGTGTAGGCCATACATATATTGACTCCCTGCGGGGATCGAACCCGCGATATGCAGCGCAGAAAGCCGTTAGTATTATTATTAGATATACGATGCCGTGTGGTGCTGGCTATGAGTAGCACCAACTAATCTCATCCCGTGGGTGTCTTAAAAGCTGACTAAGGGATTAGCCGGAGGATGGGCAGCAGTGTCCTTCGAATACATTAACAACTCAATTGCGGTCGCCAACCCACCTGCCAAGCGTGGCGATTATAGCAAAACCCCCCAATGAGCACACAACGCACCGATATCTGTCGTTATGGTGATCTTTGAGGGATGCCTGTGTCCACCAGTGGACTTTATTCCGCCGAAATGATGAATGACGAGATATACGATTATAACTAAGTATAGTGAACAATATCTATTCAAATAAATAATTTAAGTGTGTGTTTGTAATGTCAAAATAACAGCTTTTTACTAAATGCAAATAAAAGTATATACGGAGCTGTTAACACAATATTTTTTGTCTGTGTCTGTCTGTTTGTTCCGGCTAATCTCCGAAACGGCTGGACCGATTTTGACGGGACTTTCACTGGCAGTTAGCTGACGTTATAAGGAGTAACTTAGGCTACTTTTATTTTAGGAAAAGAAATAGAGTTCCGCCAATAAATTAAAATCCATGAAATCCAATATATATACGAATTATTTAGAAATAATCTGATTTCTTTTAAATTTCACGGCGCATGAAACTTGGGACACAGCTAGTTGTATATATATATATATATATATAAAAACACGAATTCTGAAATCATCTAAACGGAGGATTTAT
The DNA here is from genome assembly GCA_947459985.1 of Diloba caeruleocephala. Lineage (NCBI taxonomy): Eukaryota > Metazoa > Arthropoda > Insecta > Lepidoptera > Noctuidae > Diloba > Diloba caeruleocephala. Next base: position 3,932,977 of record OX381614.1, read on the forward strand.
AGCCCGTGATAAGGAGGAGCTTATAGGCACCCTTCCGGGCAAAGATTACAACATTTTTGTAGGTACCCTCACGAAACATAGTAAGAATAAGGAAGGATATTTACATTATGAAAGGAAAGTAAGGCGTGTACCTATTTTACTACTGATATTAATAGATTTATAAAATTAAGCAGCATTCCTTACATACATTAATAAAACTGCTGAACATGCATAGTGTAGACAGTGCCAGAACCTGTTTTCATATATAATAAATATCATTATTTTTGGGGGGTGTCGTGCGGTCCGTGGCCCTCTACAGGGCGCCTGACCAGCTTCACTGTCAGGCGCCCAGCGCTGCAGAACCAAAATTCACGGTCTGCAACGCAGAGCGGCTATCCGGATCACACAAGGATACCGAACAGCATCCTACGAGGCGGCATCTCCCCTGGCGCTTTCCGCCTTTCGACATCCTGGCGATAATGGATGCGTGGGTCTACGATCAGACATGCTCCCTCCGCCAGAGCGGCAAAGACGCGTCTCCAGGGGCGTTGGACAGGCTGAGGCAGCTAACTCGGCGGCGCGCACTTGGAAAATGGTGTCCTGCGGATGCAATTTGCGACCAAGCGCGTCGTGGAGGCCGTCCTGCCGCTCTTAGGAGCCTGACTCAGAAGGAGCGAGTGCGTCACCTGCCGCCTGACGTAGGTGCTCAACGAGCACGGTTGTTTCAAATTATTTTTTTCACAAACAAATCGATTAAGCTAAGATATTTTCTTTCTAAACACATTAAAACAGAAAAATGTTCGTTGGAATCTCGTCTGAAGTTTGCCAGCTAATAGAGTACGTTCATACATTTCGGAAGTAATAATAAATTAAGTGCCCTCGGAGTTGTTATAAGTTCCTCCTAAAAGGATCTACGAGAAGTTTGGAGCTGTTCGAGTCAAAACTTGGTGAGCCATCTTCGCTTTGCTTTTATCCACATGGTCTAAGAGTGAAAGAAAATTGATGTATGATGATCAATGGAACTACTGATTTTTTTTCGTGCAGGACACGAAAGATGTAGGAAAGAAAAGGTTAATTATATAGATAAGTTAAATGCTGGTATGAATGAGTTAAACATCTAGGACATCGATGATTTCTGTCTACTTAGTAATGTCTTTGGTTTTCGCGATTATTACACATTATAATAGCCGTGTGGTGCCGGTTCAGAATACCACCACCCCATTTCCTCCCGTGGGTGTCGTAAAAGTCGACTATGGGATTAGCCGGAGGATGGGCAGCAGCTTCCTTCGATTACATTAACAGATCAACTGCGATCGCCAACCCGTCTGCCAAGCGTGGCGATTATGGCAAAACCCCCCACTGAGCCCACAACACACCCATATCAGTCGTTGTGGTGATCTTTGGGGGAGGCCTGTGTCCAGCAGTGGACTTCATTCGGCCGAAATGATGACACATTATAATAAAACCATTTTAAACGGATTAGATCGCGTATATTATTATTTCTGTCTACTTGTTGAATAAAATGACGGCACCGTTGGTGCAGTGGCTGATACAGTCGGCTGCTGCGCACCGGGTTGTGGGTTCGATTCCCGCACGGAACAAATATTTGTACGATCTGCAGGTAGTTGTTCCGGGTCTGGGTGTATTGTGTGTGGAATTTGTGTTTGTAAACGCACCCACGACACAGGAGAAATCCTAGTGTAGGGCAACGTTTTTTAAAAAACAAAATAAAAACAAAACAAAATAAAAATCTCTTAAATCATGACTATATGTATCTTAAAATTGTTTTAAACCAGTAATTATGTCAAATAACCGTGAGGTATACTTCCAAAATACTCATATTATGATAAAAGTGCAATATATTGCACTGAAACAGTGTTTGAGAAATTTGCATTCACGAAATATTTTTTATAATCAGGCTTAACATTGTAATGAAGAGATATCGTCTTATTTTTATGTACATAATTTGTGTTCAATTTCATAATCAACCGTGTATTATTGTGACCATGTATGTAAATGCCATTTTACTTTAGTGAGTGTGACTGTGTACTTCATTATATTTATTTTTTTTTTTCTTTTTAAAAAACGTTGCCCCACACTAGTATTTCTCCTGTGTCGTGGGTGCGTTTACAGACATGAATTCCACATACAATACACCCAGACCCGGAACAACTATCTGCAGATCATACAAATATTTGTTCCGTGTGGAAATCGAACCCACGACCCGGAGCGCAGCAGTCGACTGTATCAGCCACTGCACCAACCGTGCCGTCAATTTCTTATTGAGAGTTAAGTTCAATCATTTAATTTTATTTTATTATAATAATTTCGATGGCCGTGTGGTGCCGGCTCAGAATACCACCACCCCATTTCCTCCCGTGGGTGTCGTAAAAGTCGACTATGGGATTAGCCGGAGGATGGGCAGCAGCGTCCTTTGAGTACATTAACAACTCAACTGCGATCGCCAACCCGTCTGCCGATTAGTGTGGCGATTATGGCAAAACCCCCCAATGAGCCCACAACACACCCATATCGAGCGTGTTCATGTGGACAGCAGTGGACTTTATTCGGCCGAAATGACGATGAATGAATTACTTCATTTCCACCCCTTGGATCTCGTAAATGGCGATTAAGGGGCTCTAAACCAGAGGAATAGGTAGCAGCGTCCTTCATGTTGAACAATAGCTATACTGCGCTCACCAATCCACCTGCCCAGTGTGGTGAGTATTAGCAAATACCCCCATAAAAGTCGACACAATTCTGGAAATATTTGGGGAAGCAGTGGACGTATAAATGGCCGGTAAGGTGATGATGATAAATGCTGGTGGCATTTTTATCTAGTGATAAGACGATCAAGTCATTCGCTTGGTGGTAAACGCCTGCCCATGACAATTGTAATGCTCCTAACGGCAAGTCCTGCGCGGCACCACACTGCACTCATCACCTCCAGACATTAGTAATTTAGTCGCTTATCAGTAATTTCACTAGCTACAGCGCCCTTTAAACTGAAACACTACCAGTTGGCAGCAAAATTACTGGTACACACGGCTACACATCAAGCTATAAAAACCAGTGTAAGCTGATCTCGCTTTGGATAGGCTTTCCGTGTGATGAGAGATCAGCGTAAACTGGCTAGTTGTGTCCCTACCTAGCCGGGATCTTGCAGATTCTTTCCATTATCTAACATAATGACGCCGATTGAGTAAAAAACACTCTAGATATATAAATGTTTAGCAGAATGCTCGTCCAACAAGACTACTATATAAATGATTAAAATTAATTGTTGACTTATTGTCATGCCATCATTTTGTTGCATTTTAATGACATCAATTTATTTAGACTTAATTTTCTGACATTACATTATTTGTTTGTTTTTTGACATTCATATTTTTAATTATATAGCTGATGATGATGACCTAATATCTCGAGGTGAAGAGCGCAGTGTGGTGTCACTTAGGACTAGCCCTGGGTAGCATTTCAATTGTTATGGGCAGGCATGATACTCCACCAGGCGAATCTTGTTCGTCCCTAAATTCATCATCATCATCATTTCGGCCGAATGAAGTCCACTGCTGGACGCAGGCCTCCCCCAAAGATCACCACAACCACCGATATGGATGTGTTGTGGGCTCATTGGGGGGTTTTGCCATAATCGCCACGCTTGGCAGGCGGGTTGGCGATCGCAGTTGAGTTGTTAATGTACTCGAAGGACGCTGCTGCCCATACTCCGGCTAATCCCTTAGTCGACTTTTACGACACCCATGGGAGGAGGAGTCCCTAAATTAGGTTGTAAAAAAAACTTATCAAATATTCAATCAGAAATAATAAACCCTTTTGCCGGCCCTTTATAAGACCGAACCAAAATTTATCGATGACTTTCACAATTCGAATCTTCTAGAGACATAATTGAATATAAATATTTGGTTTCAATTTTCTACTGTTATTCGAACAAAGAATTTCGATAAGACGGACAATTGTTTGGTTTCTTTAAATGTTTAATATAATTGAATGTAGGTACCTCAAAAATAATATGTACATCCGTTTATGGTAACCGTAGTACTGTTTTATTTATGTCTCACTATTCACGGGTTTATATCCCCTGTAAGGGGGAACCCGGTCTTTAGATAGACTTACGCGGGGACACGGGTCCAACACGCAGAGGCCCTTTAGAGAATTTTCATTTAAAATGTAATGGGAAACTAACAGAGTACTCTCACTGACTGCACTATAAAAATGCAGTCTTGGATTGTCCTCGGAGTTGTATGAGATGGTAACTAAAATTATAAGGTTTATTGCAACGGGTGCTAAATGGATTAAATACTTCTAAAAACGGCGTCTGCTTTCAACATTCATACTGAAATTCTGTGGCAGACGTTGACTTGCCACACACAAGATGGGCCACCACTAGAAGCGACATGAAGCAAACACCGGTGTGACCGGCTCAGGGTGTTAAGAGGTGCGGCACCGGTTTCACCATCGCACGTCTCGAAGACTCGGAGCGGGTTTCCCCGTTATTACGCCCTAGACACTTCCATCCCCGGGCATATAGCTCTGATCAGCCAACATAGGCAAACTAGAGTAGAAAATTCTGCGGGCACTCATGGCATGGAGGCTCTGACCGACTCTCTGGAGCATTCGGGTACGCAGTGTCGCCACTCACATTCTGCTCGCCACAAACAGCTCTCTCTGCGTTCTGTAAGCTTCTTAATAGATCTCCTTATGACATACTTTTATATCAAAAGGGAGGATGAAATCAAACGGCTGCTTTAATCTGCCCTCCAGAATTACCTTATTCCATGGTGAGATAACGACTGCCCAGAGGGGTTTATTTATTATTTATATTATATATTTGTTTATTTATATGAGACCAAAATTAATCACTGGACCCATCAAAGGAACAAACAACCAATTTAAGATGACACACCGATCATCATCATCATATCACACAAAGGACGTCCACTGCTAAAGGAAAGGCCGCCCCCATCGTACTCTCGAGGAGTGCCTGCATGGGCCCGCTCGGCAGGAGTGACGGATCCTGGTTGATCGAATCGGGCAAGATCTCTCTCTGCCGGCAGTAGTATCAACTATGCAGGCAGAGCATGAAAATTGGAGTGCAGTGGTCACCTTCTGTGAGTGCGTCATGCTGCAGAAAGAGACCGCAGAGCGGAATCGAGAGAGGGCCGATCCCGCACGGAGATGGACTAGACGGCGCCGGGGTAACAACCGCCCCGGCGCCCAGGTCCAACACGCCTAAGTCCCCCGCTGTCGATATATGGCGGGGGGCCTCGGAGGTCGCAGGTTCCAGGGAAGCCACATGTACAGAAAGAATCAATACCAGACATCTCTGTCGTCAACATAGTCATTAGCCCTATAATAAGCTTTTCTAATAAGGATCTGTATAATATGGGCTTTAAGCTTTCCCTCAGTAAGGTCTGTAACAGATTTGGGCAGCTTATTATAAAAACGAACACAATTCCCAAGGAATGACTTATTTGTTTTAGCTAATCTAAATTTGGGCACTACAATTTTATGTATATGTCGTGTATTTATATTGTGTAAATCGCTTTTTATATAAAACTTATGCAGATTATTACGGACGTATAAAAAGATATAGAGTGACGCCAATGTAAGTATGTTGATATCTTTAAACAAAGTTCTAAGAAACGTTCAGCGAATTTATTGCTAAGAATACACATGTAATGACAGCTCACTAGCTCAGCGTTTACGATCTCTACAGCCCGTAGACGTCTCTACGTAGCCCTCGGATAACTTCGTCTTTCACTTACAATTTTCTTTCGAAACCCTCACGCGTCGCCATAACGTCAATTACCTGACCCTTCCGTGAAACATTTCTCTTTTATGAAAAGCGTTTCATACTTTCCAACGTACTTGCAAAGTATGGTTTTTTGTATATAGGGCCTTACTTTAATAATGGAAAATATTTTGAGGCTAGGCTCTATGAATGGTAAAGAATTCATTTCAAATATCAAATATAAATATATCGGTTTTACTGATAATAATTTAATTAATTTTAAATACTCGACTAGTAAAACGTTCACTGACTCTGTATTATTTTATAAAATAAAGGTTGTTGTTATGTATTTTTTACTAAAACGCATCATTGCAGCCTATAGGTATACCTCCTAAAATATTTTCCATTAATAAAGTAAGACCCTATATATTTATTTTGCGTTTATGTTCCATTATACATATATGTGCTCGAATTTATATTGCATGAATGATGTTGCAAGTATTTATTATGTACTTATTTAAGTATATAGGTTATTTATATATATAACGTGGTGCCGAAACGAGCAAGTCATTCGCCTGATGGTAAGCATAATGCCTGCTTGTAACAATTGTAATGATACCCAGAAGAAGTCCTGCGTGGGATCACGGTATTCTCATTACATTGAGACATTATTTAGTCTCTTTATGCCGAGGAATATTTTAGCTATTTTTTATTAAGAATGTAATAGCCAATTCTTAATTCTTTCCTTGACGTTGTGTAGGAATCTCCGAGAAAGATGAAGAGATTTAATGTAATTTTTATTAAACATGAAATTACTTAGAATCAAACTATTAAACGATAGAATATAACAAATAACATAATTACATTTGAGAGAAATGAACACAACCCTACGGATTCGGTTGTATTACTTTTTGTATATATTATTTCCCCCTGCAGATATGGCAAAGGGATCTCGTAAAGCCATGTCCGTGATCAAAATGCTTTCATTTCATTAGTTAAAGTGTTTTATAAATAAAAATCATGTGTATCTACTTTATTCTACTTGCCTTAACGGCACGTCTATGGTACAGTACCTTCCACATTATATAATGTGTTTATTCCTCTCCTTTATATAGCACAGCTGTTTTCACTGATGATAATCAAAATGTAAATGAAACCGATATCACCAAATCACTTAAATTTATCATAGACTGGTTAAAGTTAAATAACCTAAAAATAAACCTTGACAAAACAACTGTATATAACATAAACATAACACAATTTATAAATAAACCACAGGGGTGCAACAATCAAAGAAATAAATGACACAATTTTTTTTTTCAAGTTTCCATCTTGACTCAGGACTAAACTGGTTCAAGCAGATCAGTCACGTTTGCAATACATTAAATCAGTTTTCTTAAGCTATTTACAAGCTTAGAAAAGTTGTTAACGAGTGTGCGTTACTCAGCGTGTACCATGCAAATGTCGGCTCCGCATAAAAATATTGTATCCAATAGTCCGCAGCAGAGTTATTGTAGGCTTCACTGATGAATTCAAATAGTTGAGACTTGGGACAGATCCTGTAGTTTGAGTGTCTGCGTATCTTAATCACATGAAGCGACAATACAATATACATATATGTTACTGGTGATAAAGAATACATCTAAGTTTAATCAATTTGATTCTATATACCTACATGCGGCATCCATACATCAGGCTTAATAAGAGCTTGATTAAGACTGAAACTCCACTGACAGACACCATGCTCTGAGAGCACAAAAAAATGTGTTGGGTGCATACGCGCTCTTAAACAGACCGATTCCTGCCGACTATTACTCAAAAACAAATCTAAGAGTTAACAATTATGGTAAAAGAGACATCAAAAACTACGTAACTTACAAGCAACGTAGCTATAAAAATACGGTATGTATCAAAAAGTGTAGAACAGCCCAGTTAAACTACCAGTAACGCGATTTACGTATTCAAAACCGTAACGATATCGTAGCGACTTACGGCCGAAATTTATAATCAATCTAATCCACGATTTAAGTTTTGAACTTGAGCGAGTCCGTTTTTTGCGGACCCAAAAAACAGACAAATCCCTAATCAGAAATCGAAAGATTTTGGATTATTAATTACAGCCGTTAGTCGTTGAAACCCTTTTCGTATTCTAATAAATCGATTGGAGCGGATCGGCGACGACTTCACGTCAAATTTCGCGATCCAAGTGTCGTTGAACAAAAGTCTGATAATTGTTTCTGTGGTTTATAAATAATTAAAAGTGGTTCAAAATGCTAGCGTATTTTTTATAACTAATGGCCACTTTTCGAAAGCTTCTTAAACTCCGGGGTTGTTAACTATACATACCTTGTTGCGACTAGGACGAATTTCCATGCGTTCAAGTGTTTTTGCCATACCTACTATTAGAATCAGTCACAATAGATCACAACATAGGAGCCGTAAATAAAAAAAATTGTACCCGTGGTGCTTGGCAACTGGGCTTAACCCTGATGTAAACTCCCATTTAATGTGCCTATAGCCTATCGTTTTTCTCTGTCTCCTGCTTGCTATGGAGGGAAGTGGAACGTATATTCTTTCCTACTTCTCCTTTTTCTTTTCTGATTAATTTCGGTGCGGGTTCCAAGACAGTTATTCATTTCTCTGGGACACACCGATCTTCACTGATCGGTGTTCTTTTCGGTGGTCGCCATTGTAGATCCTGGCTTACAGGAGTTGCAGTGGTAGGGAATGTGTGGCGGGCTTGTCCCATAAAAAAAAATCTTCTTATACTCATAAAAATAATCATCATTAAATCAAAACTAAACTAATAAAACTGGATATTTTCACTCTTGATTAAGCTCTTAATTAAATCTGATGTATGTATGCCGCATGTAGGTATCTAGATTAATCAAATTGATTAAACTTAGATGAGCACCGCCGCGCGCCCCCGCACTGACTGCAGCTTGAGACTCACGAGGTTTACACCAGACGAGGTATACAAAATAATAACAATACGTATTCCACGAAAACCTACCAAAGATATTTATGACATATCGATGGAGGTCGTTCACTTAGGTCTTCCCGCATTGGCGCCTTGCCTGTCGCTGTTGTTTAATCGCTGCATTAGTGCTGGTATTTATCCGGTATCGATGAAGCTGAGCAAAATATCACCTCTATTCAAAGGGAAGGGAAAGAGGGAGGAAATTGACGCATACAGACCTGTTTCAATCATTCCCGCGGTGGCCAAAGTTTTCGAGAATGGATTGAGTGCTCGTCTCACAGACTATCTTGCATTTACTGGAGCGTTATCAGACAGACAGTACGCATACCGAGCGGGTCGCTCCACTACCTCCCTTACACGCGATGTGATAAGACGCGTACTGGAAGCATGTGACCGGAAGCAACAGGTAGCTGTGTTATGCTGTGACCTGTCGAAAGCTTTCGAGATTGCAGAAACGGGCTATTAGGGCAATTGCACAGGTGTCGCGACTAACATCAGCAAGACCCTATTTTAAGTCACTGAAGATACTCACACTCCCCGCGTTGGTGATATTTCAGATGGCCGTCTATGTGAGGCAAAATCTGGACACATTCCTGAAACGAGGGGATATGCACTCTTACAACACCCGTGGCGCGCATAAGCTCGCAGTCGTGTCTAGGAGACTGGCGCGGTCGGACAAGCTGACACACGTAATGGGGCCGACGGTCTACAACCAACTACCTGAACATATCACTAGCACAAGTAGCTACAAGGCGTTTAAAATAAAACTAAAAGACTGGCTCGTTGAGAAGACGTTTTATACGATTGACGAATACCTAATCAGTACAAAATGATATAATTATGACATTTATTTAGAATCTAGTTACATTAGAATTTTGTGATTATTTAATTTTGTTATTTATTGATAATTATTGATTTTGTACAATTGAACAACAGACTCAATTAGGCATGTTAAAGAATATATTGCAATTTAATTTTCATTTTATTTATTTATTTTTATAGAATGAATAACAAGATAATTTGTGACGTATAATTTTAAACAATTATAAATAAAGTGTTTATCTGTTTATCTGTTTATCTGATGTATTCTTTAGCTGTAATGTTTACGACTAGCATCAAGCATCACCAGTAACATATATGTATATTGTATTGTCGCTCTATGTGATTAAGATACTCAAACTACAGGATCTGTCTCAAGTCTCAACTATTTGAATTCATCAGTGAGGCCTACAATAACTCTGCCGCGCTCCCAAACTTAACATAGTTTACTAATCAAAGATCCCATAATATTTCCTTTATCCCATATAATTGGATCATAAACTTTGCCAATTCGGGTCATCGCAAATTAAATTAAAATATTCAAAAGATGTACGAATTTGATTGGAAGTTATTTGACTGAGAAAATTCGTTATGACGAGTAGGCAATTTTAGGCAATTTGACGCTTTTAAAAAGTTCGTTCTTAGAGGCGCTCATAGCCACTTGCACTCACTGATCGGTAAACGAACGGCTAGGTTAAGCACCGCTAAGCGCGCTCACTCTATTATATATAAAATACGTATATTTATACTCTATTATATATAAGTACGGGGTTTATTTTATATATATTATATAAAATAAACCCCGTACTCTTGGATAAAATGAAGACTTCACACCTGATTCTTACCAATCTGATCTAGAAACTTTCAACACAAAAAGTTACACGGGCTATCCTACCTCCAAACAAATACATAAAAATATATAAATGTCCAGTTTTTCATCTCACATACATATCCTTTGCAGCATGGCTATTATCTATATGGCTAGCTCACTAGCAAACTCACTTTTAAATCCGCGGTGGATGGTGGTGGAAGCTTCAATAAGAAATGAGCCAAACTGTTGACCGCAAATGTCCAATTAAGATAAAAAATATTCTACTTTAACATTTTTCTAATTGCAATTTCTAGGAACTTGGCTTCAGAATTTTTTACCTCATTAATTTTAATGTTCAGGAAACCATATCGTCTATGGACGCGTTGTAACGTGATTCCCTTTTGGGATTATCAGAAAGCTTTGCTCAATTATTTTTGATAAACATTTTTTCAACGAAACAAAATACTTTTTTTATAATACTAGCTGTACGGTGTAGTGGTTTCACTTGCCGTTTAATTTAAAAGAAGTCAGATTATTTATAAATTACTTTATATTATATATTGGATTTCACGGATTTTAATTTTTATTCGCGGACCCCTATTTCTTTTTCTAAAATATAGTAGCCTTAGTTACTCCTTATAAGATCAGCTATCAGCCAGTGAAAGTCTCGTCAAAATCAGTCCAGCCGTTTCGGAGTTTAGCCGGAACAAACAGACAGACAGATAAAAAGTTTTAAAATTGTTATTTTATTAAGTACTGTTTAAACTTTTATACTTATGCATTTAGTAAAAAGATGTTTTTTTTGACATTACAAACAGACACTTCAATTTTATTTATTTGTATGGATTGTGACCACTTGCAAACATAAGAAGCGATTTTCGAAATATAAATTCAAGATATCAATATAAAATTGCAGTGCCCAAATTTAGATTGGCTACAACAGATGAGTCAATAATAGGGAATGTGTTTACTGTATATTGTCCACTCCATATCCTCCTGTGAATATCGTAAAAGGCGACTAGGGGATTCTAAGCCCAAGAGTGGGCAGCAGCTTCTGTGGAACAGTAGCCATACTGCGCTCACCAACCCGCCTGCCAAGCATGGTGAGTACTGGCGAATTCCCTAGGAGGCCTTGTTCAACAGTGGACGTCCTTCGGCTGATAGGATGAGGGAATTGTGTGATCTGCCCAAAGCTGTTACAGATTTTACCGAGGAAAAGTTTAAAGCCAATTTTATACGCGTCCTTATTAAAAAGCTCATTATAAGCTTAATAATTATCATTCAATTGAAATAGCTTACGGAAATATATCGATTTTATTTCATTAATTCTATATACCTACGTGCTGAATCTATACGTGCAACGTGCAACTTTAGCACATACTTAAGTGGAATGAATGAAATCAACGCAATATGTTTCCGTAATATATTTCGATCCAATGGATGCCATTCGCGTAAACTTCAGAAAATACTAGTTAATTATTATGTTGACTACAGGGATAGTAGCCATTGATTTGTTTTGCTCGTATGGCTTCTCTGGCATCTTATTGAAGACATATGTGTTTTTCTAATAATTAATCTAAATTATCTTAAAAGTGGTATTCGTTCTTGTTGGAATTCATTTACTATTTATGTATATGTGTAGGTATTATATATATATATATATATATATATATATATATTTAAGAGAAAAAGAGAAAGCGAGCGATTGAAGCTGAAGTTATTATGTCTGCTGGTTTCTTTTCATTCAATATAGATGCCCTATTCAAGGAATCTACTAGCTATCTATCTAACTCCATATTTGCATAAGTAGCACACAATCAGGTTTCTCTATTAGCGGGTTTAGGGTGTATATATATATACTAGCTGCAGCTTCGCACAGGCGCCACCTACCGGGTCCAGTTGTGATTCTAAACCATCCAGGGACCCACTACACCATACACAAAAAATTTCATCACAATCGGTCCAGCCGTTTAGGAGGAGTTCAGTGACATACACACGTACAGTAGAATTATATATTTAAAGATATAAATTTTTAGTAATTCATAACTTTTTTTGACATGTTAATATTATTAATGTTTCCAATATGATATTATTTAAAGCTTTGGTAGGTATAATGCCTTTTTTGTTTTATATAATTTAGTTTCTTCCACATTTTGTAAATGTGAGAACTTCGTCCTGTCCAGCGCTAATGCTATGCGTTAAAAATATTCAATTCAATCAGACGGCACGGTTGGTGCAGTGGCTGATACAGTCGGCTGCTGCACTACGGGCCGTGGGTTCGATTCCCGCACGGAACAAATAGTTATATGGTCTGCAGGTAGTTGTTCCGGGTCTGGGTGTATTGTATGTGGAATTCATGTCTGTAAACGCACCCACGACACAGGAGAAATCCTAGTGTGGAGCAACCTTTTTCAAGAAAATAATAATAATAATAAATTCCTATTCTGTATTATGAAAGCAATCGTGCGTGTTATTATATTTGTATTTCTATCATAATCTTCTTTGTTTTCTCGTATCTATCTTGATAAAATGTCTTTATTGAAAAAGAGTATTTATCAAAGAGTTTCTTACCGGATTTTGTCCATAGGACCGATTTTTCTAAACCATACTCCTTAACTGTTGACTTTACTTATGAGCCTATTAGGGCCTATATAAAATAAAATCATTCAGTATATAAAAAGTATAACAAAGAAAATAGAATGTCATATTAATCAAATAAGCTTAACGTATAAATTACTTAACCATTATAATAAATTTAAACACTTTTAAACGGATTACATCGCGTACATCATAGATTTTTGATTTTCCTGACGTTTTGTACACTTCGCAGCATTCGTGATCGCAGGATGACTAAGGTGACAGGCGTCGTTACAAATCTTAAAAGTTATTTTATTTTATCTGTTTAACCAATCAAAATCGCAACAACTGGCAATATTTACGGATCAGCCTTTGTTTGCTTTATGGGATTAGCTCATTTTGGCCACACTTCAAATTCTATCGCTCCTTAGACAAGAATATCGTGGAAATTATTAATCTTGAAATTGCAAACGAAACAAAGACATAGGAATGGAATGAATGTCGTCAAGAAAATTACTAAAATGACGCCATTATATTTCGACGGCACTTAATCCCCTATACCGATACCGCTAAGAATTTAGGCGTTTTATTGGATTCTAGCCTGTCGTGGAGTGCGCACGTTAATGAGTCGCAAGGTGCACTACTCTTTCCATTCGTTGAAACGCCTCCAGAGCTTTTTGCCTTTAACGACTATGATTCCTCTCGCCCAATCTCTCATTCAGCCGATTATAGATTATGCTGATGCCTGCTTTTTGGATGCCACTGAGGAGCTTTTAAACAAGCTTGAGCGCCTGCAAAATGTATGTATTCGTTTTGTTTTTGGTCTTAAGAAGTATGACCATGTATCCCACTTTCGCATAGAACTCAAGTGACTCCCTGTCCATCTTCGCAGGGACACACGGATATTATGTCTTCTCTACAACGTCCTTCACAACCCTTCCTACTTGCGAGGGCGTTTTTCGTATGTTAGAGCTACTGATGTCCCTTGCAGGTCCCACCTTAGATCCCTTTTTCAATTCCCACCCCATAAATCCAATTACTATTCTACTCCTCTGTTCTTGCAGTAAGACTGTGGAACTCGCTTCCGCCTAACATACGTGAATCCAAATCTATATCTGTTTTCAAAAAACGCGTTAAAGAGCATTACCTCTTTATAATATTATAAAAGCATATGTATTAGTCTATTTGTAGTCATTTTATTTTTGTATTTTACCATTGTTATGTATTATTGTTGTTTGTAATTGTTAACATTGTTTCATTATTTTTCGGTTTCTTCTTTATTTTTATAGCTATTACACACTGAGTCTTCATTTAAAATTACACTCTCCCGTCGCAGGTCTGCTGGCAGACATTTCTTTAGAAATATCATTTCGGCCGAATGAAGTCCACTGCTGGACACAGGCCTCCCCCAAAGATAACCACAACGACCGATATGGGTGTGTTGTGGGCTCATTGGAGGGTTTTGCCATAATCGCCACGCTTGGCAGACGGGTTGGCGATCGCAGTTGAGTTGTTAATGTACTCGAAGGACGCTGCTGCCCATCCTCCGGCCAACCCCTTAGTAGACTTTTACAACACCCACGGGAGGAGATGGGGTGGTGGCATTCTGAGCCGGCACCACACGGTCCTTTAGAAATAAGCAGTTCCTAAATATTCTGTATTTTCTATTATTGTGTGTACATAAATAATTAATAAATAAATAACATGGTTGTTAATCCATTGCATGTTTTAACCCTTTAACCTTTACAAATCATGATAATCGTAACTGCTATAATATATATACAACTATAACTGCTATGATATAATAAAAATATATATAAAAAGCACTAGTTACTTTCAACAGCAGAATAAAACGAAAATCCACTTCTGCGAAGTGAGAACTTGTGATAAAGTAAACTACACTTAAAGTATGAAGTCAGAAAATTCGTCATAATACTATGTATCTTTGTTACATAGATCGCCTTTCAAAAGAATTGTCTCTTTTAATATTAGTAGCTACTGGAGAAGTTTCAGTAATAATTTTACAGATAAAAGGACAATATTCATAAGCCGCCAGGGCTTCTATTTCGAAGTTAGGACTTTGATAAAAAGAACATCAATGAATTATTAATAAAGCATTTCTGCAAAGTTCGCGTCTGCTGTAACTCACAGTCTATCTAATACGCAATAATATCGGTCAACTGTTGTTTTATCTAGACAGAGCCGATGAACAGACATTGTCCTCCAGCGTTCCCTATTCAATATGCATTATGCTAAATAGATACGACATTCCATTGTTGACGGAAATGCGCCATTTTGTTGAATGAGCTTCTGTTATTGGAAAATCAAGAACAGCTCCAACTGATCTCACTTGGATGCACTGACTAAAGCCTGTTTACCTCACTCAACGGATATTCTTTGTAGTTCCGCGAAGATTGCGGATACGCTCGCGTCGTTCCGTGTTTTCAAAGTTAAATCGTCAATAAAGTATACTTTCGCGTGTTCATCGTGCGCCACGATTTATTTTTACCTCAAAAGTAAACTCGACCGTTCTTGTATCTTGATTTATAGTGGCCTCGTAAACGCTGCTCAACATGATTCACGATGACACAAAAATATTTTAATGATTGCTTTTTAACCTAGTTTTTCCGAAAACGGGTGCGACTCCCGGACTCGAAGTTCTTCCGCGTTGGTCTTACACAAAAAATATTCCCCAGTGTATCACTTGAAAACTCGTCGCAAAAAGCCGAGCAGGCCGTCTGCCAAGTTTTCCGTTTCGAAGTCGAATTAAAAAAAGACGTTACTCTAACTTTCGCGCGTGTAAATATAGTTGTGGGTGAACGAACGTGTCCACTAGCACTGACCTCCTTTCTGCGTGATGTTGAACGTGCGTAGCCGGTACGAATCCTCGTCAGGCTCCTCTTCAGGCTGGTGTTGTGCTGACTTCGGAACGTCGAGGAAGGCATTGGAGCGGCGTGGTTGGTTATGCTGTCCGGGTGGCGGACGACGCCGGGCAGACGCCTGCCTTCGAACCTGAGGCGGAGTCTCTGCCTCGGCAAGACGAGGTTCCGAACTGTATCGAGTCCTGGTCTCTCTATCCAGTTGCTGCTGCTGCTGCTGGCGCCGGTGCCTGACGGAACGGCCGCCGGTGATCCTCGCTGACTGGGAACGCGCCGCCGGCCTGCGACGAGGCGCCGGCGTGGTTTCCATTGGAGCCGCGAGGGCTTCCATACTCGCGGAGGCGGGAGCGCATATCGACTGCGAGCGTTTCGTACGTCCGTCCGTAGCCATGATCGCGACGGTACTGAAGCGTCGAGTCGTCATCGGGCGGAACGACTCCCTCCGCGCCGCTTGGGCGGGCGGTTACTTGTTGCATCGCGCGGATTATGAGATAAGTGCTCTTTTAAATGTCACTAATTGTGTGTGCGTGCCCTTTTATGAATGGTTTTAAATACTCATCTCAAATGTAACCAAAACTTACATTGCGGTTGTACCCTAAATCTGTTCTCGTATACAAAGTTTACTCAGTGAATAAACTTTCTGGGTCAGTGAGCTGTGCTTGTTTGGTCATTAGATACCTACGTTTATTGATTTACGCCTTTGTTTAGTTACGGTTGGTGATGGGTAAAAAGAAAATTCCTATCGGTTGTAAAATTTATTACATATTTGAATAAATCCAGGAGGGTTTGAAGTTATGTGGATTCGCTCTGAATGACTTCGAACAGTACTTTCTGCTTCGTTTCAAACCGTCTCTTTTTCATATATCTTACAGTCAGTGCGTAATTTATATTTAGCATTGAAATGTAAAATTATGTTCTTTTTTAGGGTTCCGAACGTCCGAAGGAAAAAACGGCGGAGTCCTCCTGTGGATCACTCGTGTGTCTTCTGTCTGTCTGTCCATCTGTCACATCCGATTTGCTCCGAATCTACTAGAGCGATTAAGCTGAAATTTGCTACACACATGGACGACTGCAACCCAAATACGGACATGTAACGTTAATTAATTAATTTTAAATATGGGGGTCACTTTTGTGGAATGAAATGTACCACAAATGAATTCAATTAATATAAATCAAATAAATAATTATAAGGCACACAATTCACATGTTCTTCTTCTTCTTCTCTTAGATTATGGCTTCTGTGAGAGTATCTTACACAATTTCGCCAATGTCAAGTATAAGGCAACGTCGTACGGTATTGAGATGAATAAATCTTTACATACTAATAAAATATTTATTACATTGATAATTTTATATGTAATCAGATTTGATATTCCTTCTTTCGTTACGTTTGTGTAATTGTAACTTTGATTTCTATATAATTACTTTAAATATAATATGCTGTATAAATACATTACTAATATAAATAATATATTGGTAACTGTGCGTGATATGACTTCTTGTATCTAAGGTCCTATCGGAAGACCAGCGCAATGCTCAAATAGGAGCCCTATTTGAGCATTTTGTTCTTATCAAAGCACGGTTCTTAATATGGGTGGGGCCAGTTATGCCCTAACCATGGTTCATGCAGAGCAAAAAGAACGAGAAGTTATATTTTATACCTGGCCCCGCCCGACTTGTTTATGAAGGTTTTTTTTTCCTTTTCAGTGGTTTTAATTTTTTTATATAGTGTATGGTTTTTGAAGTCGGTACGTTTTTTGTTAAAAGTTTTATTTCTGCCTTTTTAGAGAAAATAAATGTTAGAACGTTTTCCAATTTGGTATCAGTATTTAACATTAAAAATAAGAATGACTCAGATCGGTTCTCTGATCTCAGAGGAAACGAAACTATGTGTAATGCTTTCGAGTTGGTCCCATATAAATTTCATTAATATAAATGAAATTTATATGGGACCAACTCGAAAGCATTCTACAACTGTTAAAAAAATAATTGTTTAAATCGGTCGACAAATCTCGGAGTAATCGGTGTATATACATAAAAAAATACGCATCGAGTGAGAATTTCCTCCTTTTTGAAGTCAGTTAAAAGAAAAATAAACGCTGGAATAAAATTGTGAAAAAGAATGTATTTTTTAGAGCTTGAATCGCAGCCTTATTTCTTGATTATGCAAGAATATATGGGAATTCCAACTTGTTTTTTAACAAAATCAATCCCTATAACTTATTGATGGTCCCCATTAAATAAAAATCACTACATTCCGTACGCATATACACACAACAAATCAGTTTAGTCATCCTTTTAACCACATAAAGTCCACTGCCGGACACAGGCCTCCCCTAAAGATCGCCACAACGACCAGTCTGGATGTGTTGTTTGCTCTTTGGGGGTTTTGCCATAATCGCCACGCTTGGCGCCGCGGGTACGCGATTGCAGTTGAGTTGTTATGTAATGTACTCGAAGGACGCTGTTGCCCATCCTCCGATTAAACCCATAGTCGCTTTTGTGACACCCACGGGATGAGATGGGTTGGTGCTATTCGTAGCCGGCATCACACGGCACTAGTTTAGTGGATACAGCTTATCATGAACCGTTGCCACCAGTTCATTGAAACGCTGATAATTAACTAGCCTTACGTTTAAACGGGAACGCTTAAGTGCGAAAATGCATAGAAGTTAGACTCTATGGAAGTTAGTTTTTTGGTCGTCCGTCTCTTTGTTCTTTATTCTGTACACCCGAAGGGTTAAATAAATCAAACATAGAGGGTGAATTCGTAGCTTTCCGCTGGTAACATGGACGTAATTGGGTAAAAACGAAGCATGTGTATTTTGATCACGTATCTCGGATGTAGGCAGAGGCGGACTTTTTGTGATAACCCAAAATGTAGTATTGGGCCGGCAGAATTATAATAGGGGTGTTAGGATTAAGATAATCTCTCTGCCAGCAGTAGCGTCGGCTATGTTGGCAGAGCACGAAAATTGGAACGCAGTGGTCTCCTTCTGCGAGAGCGTCATGCTCCAGAAGGAGACCGTAGAGCAGGATCGGGAGAAGGCCAATCCCGCTCAAAGAAGGAGACAGCGTCGGGGTAACAACCGCCCTGGCGCCTAATTCCCATACGTCTAAAACCCCCTGTCGTTGCTATAAGGCGGGGAGCATCTGGGTTAGCGGGTGCGTAGATTGGGGAATCTGCGTGCTCACACCAAGCGACCCAAAAGAAGACGGTAGCACGCATGTGGTCACGTGCTGCCGTAGGACGCTTTAGGGGATTCTCTACAATCCCTACAATTGTTGTTCTAAAAATATCATTAAAGTCTTAGTTCATATTATTATGGAGATCATACCAGAAACCAAGCATACACTAGGCCATTCCAAATATAATGAACAGTCGTAGGAAATATCTGTCTTAACCTCACTTGGCAGATGGATTGAGGATCACTATATGTAGTCATTGTGGCAGAAGGAGTGACCATTAACATTTTCGCCATATCGATTATGAATTGAGGGTATGGGATCTCTTCCTCCCAGACAAGATGACAATCTTCAGTCCCTATATAACACACACATACATCAGCCAGTAAATGTCCACTGCGGCCAAATGCTCTCTAAAATGAGCGAACATAATGCTACAATCACCACGCTTGGCAGGCGGATTGGTGATCCCAGTGTGTTATTATTAGCACACCGGGGATGCTGCTGCCCATCCTCTTGAGATAAACTCTTAGTCGCCTTGTACGACACCCATGGTTGGAGAGGAGTGGTATATTTTTTGTCTGGAACCAGACAGAACTCCGAATACATGAAACGTTAATTGACGTCAGCTATGAAACGATCACTTGATACGCAAATGTCATCCCCAGTCATTTAAATTGAATAATATCTTATAATAATCATGGCTTTTCCTTTAAGTAAGGCCGGGCTAATTTACCATAGTTGATTAAGCTTATCACCATCTCGAAAATAAGCTCAGAATAAAATAACAAACAGAAAATAAACGAAATGATAAGTAGACATGTCCAGAATTCATTATTAAACTTTTCTTGAAGATGAAATTGACACAGAAAAAATACGCCTACATAAGAAGAACGTTATTCATTCAATGTGTTTCATATTTATATGTTCATTTATCACTCTGAGTGCTTATGTGTAACTTGCGTCACTTCCAGGCTATTCTATGAGCAACAAAATTGGTTTTATCCGTCTATCACAGTCAATATTCTTAGAATCTCCGAAAATCTACTGGACCGATTAAGTTGAACTTTGGTACACATAGCTCGTTAAGAATTTCTGCGACCCAAACACGGACGTATAACGTAAATAAACGAATTTAGAATTCGGAATTCACTGTTTAAAAACAATGTTTTATTTTTTGTATACTGAACCATTTTCTTGTAATTTTGAATCGTCATATCAGCCACAGGACGTCCAATGCTGAACAAAGGCCTCCCCCTTGGATTTACATTTCGGTCACATACCGCTCGCATCCAACGACTCCCAGCGACCTTCATCAGGTCGTCTGTCCACCTCGTTGGAGGTCGTCCCACGCTGCGTTTTCCGGTGCACGGTCTCCATTCGAGAACCTTTGTGCCCCAACGGCCATCAGTTGTACGAGCAATGTGCCCTGCCCATTGCCACTGCAGTTTACTAATCCTTTCAGCTATGTCGACAACTTTAGTTCTTCTACGGATCTCCTCATTTCTGATTCGGTCTCGTAGAGAAATACCAAGCATAGTTCTCTCCATAGCTCGCTGAGTGACCTTGAGCTTTCTTATGAGGCCCATTGTGAGTGACCACGTCTCTCTTCCATATGTCATCACTGGTAACACACACTGGTTAAAGACTTTCGTCTTGAGGCATTGCGGTATTGTTGATGAAAAGACGTTGCGAAGTTTCCCAAACGCTGCCCAGCCGAGTCAGATTCGACGATTATGTCTACCTGGGACAAACTGTCCAGTTAGGTAGGTCCAACTTTGAGAAAGACGTCAATTTTGAATACATGAAGTCATTTAAGAAAATAGATGAATTACCATCTAATGTCCAATTCATAACCATTCTAAAATAAGGGGAAAAGGAAATAAGCCGTTATCTCCGGAACTGCAAACTCTAAAATTCTCAAATACATTCAACAGTACTTTACTTATAAATTACAGGAAAACCTATAAGAAGTCTATGATCTTAAAAGAACATGGTACATCTGTGCGTAAAACTTACATTTGCAATAGGAATGTATGGGAGAGCATGTTTTTTAACTACATTGTTAAGTTAATACTTGGGATAAATTATTGGTACGAGACACAATTCAACAAATAGACAATAACGTATTCAGCAAGTTTCCTCTACCATCCGTTACCATGCAGGCATGCTTTTTTTACTTACTGCAGAAACACTGTGGTCAAATTTAAAAAAACGTGGTATATAACACATATTCATCGTACGGAACACTCCCTACGCAAATTCAACTCGCACTCGTCCAGTCTTTTTCCTAGAGTTTTCTTCTCGTCCCTTCCTCCGCATTCAAAGAGGCTGAGGGGCATACCGAACTCTTTTCAGCTAAAACTCTGTGGTGTTTCTTCCACTTACCTATGGCTGGGGGTGCGGTGTTTGTCTACTATAATTCGAGCCGCGCCTCCTGCTGCAGGTATCGGCCTACCTCTTGGTCTTCCCCTGTCTGTGTGCGACCTTTTTTTTTTTATTGATGTCCAGTGGAAATTCTACATGGAACTTCCTTCACCCCCGGGGAGGGCGAAGGGGTATGCCGTACTCCTACCGGCTAAAACCACTGGAGCGGTCATCTTCGGCACCGAAGGGGGGCTCCAGGTTCTCGTAAGATCACACTAGAGCCGCCCATTGGTGCCACGCCTTTAGGCACATCACGGAGGGGATGACTGTAAAGCGGTCACCCCCTCTAGCGGAGGGAAAGCGACTGTAAAAAGGTCGCCCCGCCAGGCACTTCTCGGGGAGGATTGTAAAGGATCCCTCCAAGCCTGGCTTTGCGCTGTGCTGCGCACACGCCGGCACGTGACCACGTGCGCGCCACCGTCTTCCCGGGGGTCGCTCGGTGTGAGAACGCAGACTCCCCAATCTGCGCGCCCGCGACCCCTGAGTCTGTGTGCGACCTAGCCAGCCGCACATTTCCAGAGAGGCATGCGCAGAACACAGTGCACTGCCGCCTCGGGCCTGCTTCTGCTCTGCTTCTGAAGGAAGCATCTTGACAAGTGCGAGTTGAATTCACTTAGACTACTTCCGTACGATGAGTTCATGAAATATTACTCTCATTATAAACATGTATTACTACACCAAACCGATCTGCCAGCGACTAAGCATAGTTCAGTTTTTGCATATAAACAGTTTAGTCGATTGATCGACGAAAATATTCGATTTTGGTTGATTGATCGACGGACTAGCATTAGATTGATCTATTGTCGTCCGACGTGTTTTACAAGCAGCAATAATTGGTCACCCTGAGCTACATCTACGTGGTCGACATTGGTCAAGGCAACGATGCAATCTCAAGTTAGCGACACGTCAGCACCGGATCTGATGTTGTGAATTATGAGCTTCAGTGGTCACTCACCATTAGGTGAACCTCGTGGCATGCGTCTTCTAATGAAAAAAGAGTGCACTCACTGATCGGTAAACGATCAATGAGGTTAACCAATGCTCGGCGTGGTCGATCTATGGATGGGTCAGCGCACATTGGTATTAGAACTGAGCGTCTCCGTGCTTCGGAAGGGACATAAAATTGTCTGCCCCGGTTGTTGTCATTAGAGATCAATCGTTAAGCCATGTTGAGACAAGATTCGCCAACCCCACGAAAAGAAAATATGAAAAACGATAAGTTTATGAAATTAAATAAAATGAGCATTTTTTAACAACACCTTTCTTTGTGTTTGTGGTGTGAGAAAATATGAAAAACGATAAGTTTATGAAATTAAATTAAATGAGCATTTTTTATTTACACCTTTCTTTGTGTTTGTTGTGTGAGAAAATATGAAAAACGATAAGTTTATGAAATTTAATTAAATGAGCATTTTTTTATTAACACAAAGAAAGGTGTGCGGTACGCAATTAGCCAATTTTTTTAAAAGTAGTTTTGGTAATTTGTTCAATGTATACAATTTCTGTAAAAGTTGCGCTTATAAATCAAAACTTGACATTTGAAATAAAATTAGGTGGCTAGCCCTTGCGCTAAGGCTTGCCTTGAACTAGCGTGTTGTGGGTTAGTGTGGTTAAAAAAGATTAATTTAACCTATTGCGACCTTGGTTATACTTTTATTTTGCAGAATATTATGTAATATGGGAAAATTTATGATAAAATGCGACAAAAAACCACAGTTCTTGCGCTAATGAAAAGGTGTGGAATACAAACTGTGTTGCCAACACGAATTACGAAAATATAAACATAAGTATGACGTCAAGCAACTAAATTAATAACGACTTTCCACTGAAACTTCATCATTATCATGAACAGGACATCCACCGCTGAACAAGGCATCCCCCATATCTATATCTATTCCACAACGACCGATTACATGCCACCCGCATCGAACGAGTTCCAGTGACCTTCACCAGTCCCATATTGCCTTTTGACCCCAACAGCTATCAGTTCTACGTGCCCCGCCCATTGCCACTTAGCTTACTTATCAGCAGCTATAGTTATCCTACGGATCTCCTTATTTCGATTGGATCTCGTAAAGAAATGCAAAGCATAACTCTCTTCATAGCTTTCTGAATAACCTTGATCTGCCATATGAGGCCCAAAACGAATGAGATATTAATTTTAACTTTCTAATTTGACTTACACGTATTTATCACCGAATTTAGCAAAACTATAATTTTAATTGATATTTATATGATGATATGATATAATACCAATGTGCGGTCACCCATTCATAGGCTGACTGCGCGAGCATTGCTTAACCTCGCCGATTGTTTACCGATCAGTGACTGCAACTGGCTATGTGTGCTTCTTTTTTCATTGGAAGAGGCATGCCAGCACGACGGTCACCTAATGCTGAGTGATCACCAAAGCTCGTAATCCACAACATCAGAGCTGGTGCTGATTTGTAGCTGGCTTGAGCTGTTATGGCACCAACATTATCGAGGTTGCATCGATGCCTATAATACTTTAGTTGGTGGAATGAATTGATGTCTGTTCGTCGTAAAAACAGTAACGAAAACTAGCTGTTAATAAAACTGGTACTCTAGTATTTCTCCTGTATCGTATATTCCATAATATGCACAAACACCCAGTCAAAAACGAACTGAAGGCCATGCAAAATTTGTTCCGTTCGGGAATCAAACTTGTAACCTGTAGCGCAAAAATCCAATCGCTTAGCCACTGCGCCAACCATGCCGCCTCACGGCCGAAATTAATAATCAATCTCATCCAAAATCTTTAGATTTAAGATTTTGAAATTCAACCGTTTTGTGTTAAGATTACATTTGACACAAAAACAGACAAATCCTTAATCCCAAATCCAAAGATTTTGGATTTGATTGATCATTAATATCGGCCGTAAGACGATCAAAGCACATACCCACTTTAAACCACAGTATTATATACGATCTTCAACGACCCGTCGTGAGGGATCCCTCAAAGCAGAAGCCATAAAAGCTCCTCATTACTAAGGTAGAGACGTGTGATTATGTTGATACGTAAGATACCTGTACATAATATGAAGACAAAACCGGATTCTAATCTTCTTGAAAACGATAAGATATAACGTTATAACGTTAGTATAATTATTATTCAAAACATTTTATTTAAATGGCTATTTGTACTGGAACCTACAAAATGCTAAATTCATAAATGTTAAAGTTTTATTGTGACTTACACAATTATATTTTTGCACGCTATTCTAAAGCGAATCGTAATATTCTATTTATAATGTAGGATTTGTAATGTACAACAATTCATGCAAATAAATTAGTTGACGGCATGGTTGGTGCAGTGGCTGATACAGTCGACTGCTGCGCTCCGGGTCGTGGGTTCGATTCCCGCACGGAACAAATATTTGTATGATCTGCAGGTAGTTGTTTCGGGTCTGGGTATATTGTATGTGGAATTCATGTCTATAAACGCACCCACGACACAGGAGAAATCCTAGTGTGGGGCAACATTAGAGTTATTCTTTGCCATAATAAATCTACATCTTGGAATGCGGCAGCTAAAGTCTGACTATTCATTCATAAGTGCCTGTAAATGGTTTAAGTACCTAAAAATCTGGTATATTTTTATCTTATATAAGGTACCAGTACCAACAAAAATCTTGCCCAATATTAAAATATTTTACATTCACAAAGCAAATAAAATTATGAAATCATAATTGCGCGAGCACTCTCTTTTTCACAATGGAAAATCGGCAACTTTCTATTCAATAAAAAAGGTTCTGACTTGCCATCGTGGCCGGATATTAAAAACATTCAGGGTGGTAATAAAATTACTTACATTTTGAAGCTAGGATTTATTTATTGGTTATAAAAAAAAACTTTGTCAATTAATTATGTATTACAACATAATATCGTGTAGTGTCCGGATTAAGAATCCATATCCTCCTGTGGATGTCGTAAAAGAGCCTCTGGACCAAAATCATGAGCGATGGGCAGCAGCGTTGCTTATTTGCCTGCCACCTGCCGAAGTGCTGAATACTGGCAAATTGCCCCCATAATGACGACAATTGTGGAAATCTAAGGCGGAGGCCTTTGTTCAGCAGTGGACGTCTCATGGCTAATATGATTATAATTTGATAGTGAGAACGCACTGCGTTAGTTATTTAATTATTTCCCTTACTATATTAATTATATTCCCTAACTATATTAATTATATTCCCGAATCTTCGTGATATGATCGCTTAATCCTGTGAAACTCTTACAGAGAGCAGATAAAGAGAGGTTGGACACATTTCAAAATTATTGTAGACAAATATTAAGACATAACCTTCAAAACATGTATAGAATTTACATTGGAAGTGAGTGTCGGGTTTTCTTCACAGTTTCATCAGGATATGATTGTTTCAGTAAGTATGTAATATCGTGAAGGTATATATATGGGGATGACTGCTATGACATACAGTGCCGAAACGTGGACGCTAACGGTTCGGCTAGTTCACAAATTTAAGGTAAATCGAGCTATGAGGGCTATGCTTGGCGATTCTCTAAAGGATCGAATCTGAAACGAGGTGATCCGACAGAGCCATTGCCACTTCAGCTTGCATATTAGCCGTAGAACTGATGGCCTATGGGGCAAACGTGTTCTTGAGTGGCCACCGCGGCTCAGCAAACGTAGTGTAGGGACAGGATCAGGACGATCTCCTCAAGGTGGAAAACGTTCTATAAAACGTAACTTTAAAAAGTTTAAGAGGTTAAACAGAACAAGAAACTAGCTTGCTTATGGATTAATAAACTCAAACAAGCTCGCTTGCGTGTCCAGGATCTAATAATGTTTTTGTTTTTTGGTAGCACTATGTTACATTTCTGCTGTTCCGGCAATATTGGCAGAGCATGAACATTGGAGTGCAGTGATCGCCTTCTGCAAGAGCGTTATGCTCTAGAAGGAGACTGCAGAGCGGGATCGGGACAGGGCTAATATCACACGGAGAAGGATGAGACGGTGCCGGTGTAACAACCACCCCATCACCAAGGTCCAACACGCCTAAGCGTCCTGCCTTGGCCTGGAAGGCCTTCGAGGTCGGGGGCACGTAGATTGGAGAGTCTGCGTGCACATACCGAGTGACCTACGGGAAGGCGGTAGCACGCACGTGGTCACGTATCGCCGTCTCCATAGCACAGCGCACAGAGAACTTAGGGGGGTCCTTTACAATCCCCCTCCGAGAATTGCTTTGACGATCTTTTTACAGTAGCCTCCCCTCCGCTTGAGGGGGTGACTGCCTTACAGTCATCCCCTCCGAGATGTGCCTATAGACGTGGCGCCAATGGGCTGCTCTAGTGTGCTCTTAAGAGGACTTGGAGCCCCCTTTCGGTGCCGAAGATGACCACTCCAGAGGTTTTAGCCGGTAGGAGTCCAGCATGCCCATTCGCCCGTGACCGGGGCGAAGGACGTTCAAGATGAATTTCCACTAGGATCAATAAAAAAACACACAAGCCTTAGTGCCGTAAAAATTATTTAATCTAAATTACTAAGCAATATATCAGTATTAATTGCTTCGTTCTAACAGGATTAATGTTGGATCTATCCGTTTTATGCAACTCCTTATATGAGAGCAATCAAGTTTATCTAAGTAGCAATTTACCAGCCGACATTGCTATCTATACAAGGGGAATCCGATATTAAGTCAACATCGGTGCACTTTCCCAATTACTGCAAGCAATACCCTTGAAGATAAATAAGCCTTTGTCCCGCAGGTGACTGGATCAGACCTAACTAGGTTCTAGGCTATGGTTACCAGGCGACTACTTTGCATTTTCAGGACTTAAACATTAATTTATTATGTGCTACGGACTGTGAAAAAGTTTTTCTCTTACAAGTAGAACTTATCTTCTATATCCGAGTAAGATTAGCATCACCAGCAACCTTAGAGTATATTTACAACTTAATTGCGATGGCCAATCCGCCAAACTACCACACAAATCCAGACCAGTCGTTGTGACGATCTTTGGGCTCTGGCCTCAGGCCTCAGCCTATGTCCAGCAGTGGACATTTTTCGGCTGAAATGATGAATGATAACGATAATAATAAACAGAAGTTTAAAAAGTGCCAATAGGATTACAAGGTTTTCGACTTCCGATTCCATAAACACTTTACCTCTTTTTCTCACTGTTGTGGCAATCACTATGGAATTACTCCACCCTAAGAAAGGGCCTCTGCCCTTACCAGTGTGTGCAACACAGAACACTGGGTGTGCTGGAAATTTACCGGCTAAAATTACCTGGGCGGACATCTTTGCCACCGAAGAGGGGCTCCAGGAATTTGAGAACAATCTACTGAATTCATTGCTGCCACGCCTTTAGGAACATCTCAGAGGTGGTGACTGTAAAGCGGTCGTTCCCTCCAGCGGAGGGAAGCAAATCTAGAGAACCCCTCAGGCACAGTTCGGGGAGGATTTCAAAGGATCCACCTGAAGCTTCGCTGTGTGCTGTGCTGCGCATATTAATGCTCTACCTATACAAACATACCTAGCTATAAAAACTGCATCTACGTATACTAAGTTTCCTATAAGTCTTAAATTGGAGCGCCCAAGTTAAGTAGATCAAGAATAGGTGCAATTTTTCAAAGTTTGTATAGGTCAAGTTCATAGAATTGAAGTGTAACTATAAATCCTATTGGGAATTTTCCTGCCGAAAAGATACTTGGCCAACTCTTCTCAACATATCTGTTTAGGGAATTCAGCTTCATCAATTTAATCAAATAGAGGTATTTGATTTCTCAACGCACATCTACGGTGAATTTGACATGACCTAATAAAATTTACCGTATGGTGCCGGCTACAAATAGCTCCAACCCATCTCATCCCGTGGGTGTCGTAAAAGGTGACTATTGGATTGGCCGCAGGATGGGCAGCAGCATCCTTCGAGTACATTAACAACTTAACTGCAATCGCCAACCCGTGCGTGCCAAAGCGTGGCATTATGGCAAAACTCCCCAATGAGCATACAACACACCCAATCCGGTCGTTGTGGTAATCTTTGGGGGAGGTCTGTGTCTAGCAGTGGACTTTATTCGGGTGAAATGATTACGATGAATAAGTTTTACCCAAACGAGCCAAACTAACCCGACACTATACCGAGGATATCCCGGACATCAGCCTGTACGAGATTAGGATGGCCTTGAAACAGCTTAAAAATAACAAGGCGCCGGGTAGGGACGGAATTACGACAGAGCTTCTGAAAGCGGGTGGCACACCGATACTTAAAGTCCTTCAGAAGCTATTCAATTCCGTCTTACTCGAGGGCACAACGCCGGAAGCGTGGAACAGAGGTGAGGTGGTGCTCTTCTTCAAAAAGGGTGATAACACCCTATTGAAGAATTACAGACCCATCTCACTTCTGAGCCATGTTTATAAGCTGTTTTCAAGGGTCATCACGAATCGTCTCGAGTGCAGGTTTGATGACTTCCAGCCTCCCGAACAAGCCGGTTTCCGAAAAGGTTTCAGTACCATAGACCACATCCATACGCTGCGGCAGGTTATACAGAAGACCGAGGAGTATAATCTGCCACTATGCTTGGCGTTTGTGGACTATGAGAAAGCCTTCGATTCGATCGAAACCTGGGCAGTGCTGCAATCTCTGCAGCGGTGCCACATTGACTATCGGTACATTGAAGTATTGAAGTGCTTATACAGAAACGCCACCATGTCGGTCCGAGTACATGAACAGAGCACGGGGGCAATTCCATTGCAGAGAGGTGTGAGACAGGGGGACGTAATTTCCCCGAAACTGTTCACCGCTGCAATGGAGGATGCCTTCAAGCTGCTGGAGTGGAAAGGATTCGGTATTAACATCAATGGCGAGTATATCACTCACCTTCGATTTGCCGACGATATCGTAGTCATGGCAGAATCGCTGCAAGAGCTCAGCACAATGCTCGATGATCTCAACAGGGTTTCCCAACAGGTGGGCCTTAAAATGAACATGGGCAAGACGAAAGTCATGTCAAATGCCCATGTCGTGCCCATCCCAATATCCGTTGGGAGCTCTGTTCTCGAAGTTGTTGACGAGTATGTCTACCTGGGACAAACTGTCCAGTTAGGTAGGTCCAACTTCGAGAAAGAAGTCAATCGTCGAATCCGACTCGGCTGGGCAGCGTTCGGGAAACTTCGCAACGTCTTTTCGTCAACAATACCGCAATGCCTAAAGACGAAAGTCTTTAACCAGTGTGTGTTACCAGTGATGACATATGGAACAGAGACGTGGTCACTCACAATGGGCCTCATAAGAAAGCTCAAGGTCACTCAGCGAGCTATGGAGAGAGCTATGCTTGGTATTTCTCTACGAGATCGAATCAGAAATGAGGAGATCCGTAGAAGAACTAAAGTTATCGACATAGCTGCAAGGATTAGTAAGCTGAAGTGACAATGGGCAGGGCACATTGCTCGTAGAACTGATGGCCGTTGGGGCAAAAAGGTTCTCGAATGGAGACCGCGCACCGGAAAACGCAGCGTGGGACGACCTCCAACGAGGTGGACAGACGACCTGGTGAAGGTCGCTGGGAGTCGTTGGATGAGAGCGGCATGTGACCGCTCGTTGTGGAGATCTAAGGGGGAGGCCTTTGTTCAGCAGTGGACGACCTGTGGCTGATATGATGATATGATGAAACATCGGGATTATCCGCAACATACTGGAACTCTTGGCTCATATATTCTCAACGTAAATGTATACGATTTCTCTACGTGAAGGTTAACCAGTAACATGAACGTTAGTGAAACACCGTCGAGCTAAGAATAGCACCACCCCACCTCATCCCGTGGGTGCCCTAATAGGCGACTATGGGATTAGCCGGAGCAGCAGCGTCCTTCGAGTACATTTGTGGCTCAATTGCGCCCGCCAACTATAATAATAATCATATATAAATAAAGCAGCTGAAGGATTTCTTTCTACCTTTTGATATAAAAAAGTATATCATAATGAGATCTATTAAGAAGCTGCAGCCATCGGTCCACCTCTCGCTTCCGGTCATGGTTTAGTCCATCATTCAGAGTGAGAGGACGTGGGAGACCGTCTTCTCCTTTTGCGAGGACGTTATACAAGCAAAGGAGGTGACACAGCGGGGCTGACAGGAGACCACCTCTGATCTCTGCTGCAGAAAATGCACCGGACATAGGCGCTGGTGGAGGGCACTTAACGATCTCCAGCCTCCATGATTAGCAGCCTGCGAGCAACGAACTAAGGGCAGACCATCACCCGGAAAGTAACAGGCGTGAGACGGTGGCGCGTGTGTTCTGCGCGCGCCTCTCTGAAGGTATGTACAGTCGGCCACGTCGTATAGAGTACAGAATACAGAGTACAGAGACGTCAAACACCCTCAGCCGGAGGTAAATGGAAGGACACCATGGGGTTTCAGTCACTAAGAGTCCGCCACCTTGAGAAGGGTCGGAGGGCTTGAGGGAATTGACGGCACGGTTGGTGCAGTGGCTGATACAGTCGGCTGCTGCGCTCCGGGTCGTGGGTTCGATTCCCGCACGGAACAAATATTTGTATGATCTGCAGGTAGTTGTTCCGGCTCTGGGTGTGTTGTATGTGGAATTCATGTCTGTAAACGCACCCACGATACAGGAGAAATCCTAGTGTGGGGCAACGTTTTCTAAAAGAAAAACAAAATGAAAGGTGGAGGAAATCCATGAAGATTTCCTCACGACAAAAAAAGCACACAGCCACATAACGCACGTAGCGTTGTGATCGCGGTGCTTACGACACATTGCGTGCTTAAAAAATTACAAGAACTGTAACCTATTCTTTCCGAGATACCTAAATGGCTTTCCTATTATTTTTATAGGCCTAAGTGTAACACTTCCCAAAGTTACGTTGTCACTTACCTGGATGTAATCAATATTCCATATTCGAATATTTTATTTTCGCGTCCCACAACACATTTTGTGTGGAAGAGCGGAAAAAACACGCAGCAAAGCCGAATTGTCAACAAATGTAGATCCATACAATGTGTACTTTGCATAAATGGTACAAATATACATTTTTGAACCGGGACATGGTATATTCGCTCGCGCGTGCCACACAAGCAAATATTTGTTTAGGTATAAAATTAAGCTAAGGTGCCGTTTGCACTGAAATGAGGCAGTTCCTATCTCACCGAAAAGGATACTTCTATTTGATAGTAAAAATAAACTTTAAAAAGTAAAAACGACCCCAAAATTAATTAAGTAATTTGTGTGAATCAGCTTAGGAAGTAGGCGAGTATGATACGTGTTGCTTTAAAAAAAAAATGCAACGAGACCGCAAAGCGGAACGTAGAACCAATGTTCACTCCAAAATTGAGATTCTGAATGATCCCAAAACTATAATAAGTAAGTATTTTTGTTTGATATCAGTAGGATAAAAATCATGAGCATTATTAAGAGAAATTCAACGGCACGGTGGCAGTGGCTGATACAGTCGGCTGCTGCGCTCCGGGTCGAGGGTTCGATTCCCACACGGAACAAATATTTTTATGATCTGCAGGTAGTTCTTCCGGGTCTGGGTGTATTGTGTGTGGAATTCATGTCTATAAAACGCACCCACGATACAGGAGAAATCCTAGTGTGGAGCAACGTTTTTTTTAAATAAAAGAAAAAAAAAACCATAAGTACGTAGTTTTTAATTCGTAGGTACATTGTGTACCTATTGTTAAGTAGTCGTATTGTCAGACACAACTGAGTAAAAATGTTTTAAGTTGTGCGCCATAAAAACATTGAAGGCTGATCAGAAATATTGTTGACTTGTATCTTCAAACTTTGATGACTGATTTATAATAAATAAAATATGTTATTATATATATTTTGTACTACTTGAATATGTTTCAACCGACCCCAATTCCGGTTTCTACCGTCCCTGGTAAGGGGGTGGTTGAAACAAACCTGATTAAATATATTATTTTATTTGGTCTTATACTCAAAGTAAACCACCGCCGCGTGGTGCCGGCTCAGAATGCCACCACCCCATCTCCTCCCATGGGTGTCGTAAAAGTCGACTAAGGGATTAGCCGGAGGATGGGCCGCAGCGTCCTTCGAGTACATTAACAACTCAACTGCGATCGCCAACCCGTCTGCCAAGCGTGGCGATTATGTCAAAACTCCCCAATGAGCCCACAACACATCCATATCGGTCGTTGTGGACATCTTTGGGGGAGGCATGTGTCCAGCAGTGGACTTTATTCGGCCGAAATGATGAAACCACCGGGTACTCAAATGGACCATTTGTGGATAGAAACACGCACACAAATATACGATATTTAACATATCTCCCTCATAGTAATGTCTTAGATTTTCGCGATTATTACACATTATAATAAAACACTTTTAAACGGATTCTATCGCGTATATTTTGATTTTTGATTTTCCTGACGGTAGATAAAATAAAATAACTTTTTAAAATCTGTAACGACGCCTGTCACCTTAGTCATCCTGCGACCACGAATGCTGCAAAGTATTCGAAACGTCAGGAAAATCAAAAATCAAAATATACGCGATAGAATCCGTTTAAAAGTGTTTTATTATAATATCTCCCTCAGCTCACGATTGCGAAAGGTAATACTATTTATGATATAAGCTAAATTGTTTCAACCGCACCAGTCTACCCTACTCTGAATTGTATACACACACACATGTCTACTCCTTATACGGCTTGCCATCCCTTCGACAGAAAGGCGTCTAACATTAATTCTAATATTACTTGTACCCCCCATTCTCACGATCAAGATACGTGTCGCCTGTCGGTATCGCAGACGCTTTCATTAGTATGCAGTCGTCTTCATCCCAGCTATATTGCTGAGACTCGCTTTGCGAAACGACTCGTGCGCATAATAGCTTACTAAAGACAGATTCCGTGAGATATTTTTAGGGTTCCAAACGTCCGAATGAAAAACGGCGGTACCCTTATAAGTAAGATCACTCGTGTATCTGTCTGTCTATCCATCTGACACAGCCAATTTGCCCCGAATCTACTTGACCGATTAAGTTGAAATTTGGTACACATATGAATCTCTGCGACCCAAAAACGAACGTGTAACTTAAACTTTCAAGGCAAATTTTATGGAGTTTATTGGAGTTTACTCCTTAAGAATCGATTTATGCATAAGGCCCTGGGTATGAAAAATATATGAGGAGTGAAATTTTGTCGAGCGTTAACTAAAATGCGTTACGTTTTTCTGCGCACCTACCTTGCGCACCCTCTGCGTTAAAGTCATGTATGTGTCAAATGTCGTTTGATGTCAAAGTTTTATATTATTTTATTAAACGTATATATATATAAATTGATATTTAATACCATTATTATTATCATTTTATCAATACGCAGTGGAGTGATTAAATAAACAAATGTAAAATATGGTAAAATATAGTGACGGTGGAAGAAAATCCGACGAACACGTGGATGCAGTTACTACGTAGGTCATTGTTCATTTTTATATATGACATATAGCTTAGTTTTTATCTAACTAATTTCCTGTGATGACTTTAATTATAACATAGATTTTTTACATAGCCAGTGCACAAAAGAATTAGTCAACAAAATCCTATAAACTTACGCTATTTTTGCGATTTGAGCGATGTAATCCCCGTCGTGTTCACCGCGGCCAGTCTATAGATGGGTGACCGCAAATTGGTATTTTAGCTGAGCGTCCCCGAATGGCACGTAAAATTTTCGGTCCTGGATGACGGATTTGATTTGCAGTCGTTAAGCCCTTGGGTGGCTACCATAACTATGACACAAGGTTGGATTTTTTGTAGGTTGGTTTGCACACTGCTTGCTGACGATTTCAGACCAAAAGACCTTTCCTTCAGCTAAAGTTAAGTGGTGTCACCAAGTAGATAAGCTGAACTAAGAAAGTACATATTGGTGGTTAAAAACTAAAAAGCCAGAAGCGACGAAATTCGACGACATGATTGGTGCAGTGGCAGTACCTTTTTATTTTTTTTATTGATCCGGCGGAAATACCTCATGTACTTCCTTCGCCCCGGGAAAAGGCGAAGGGGTATGCCGGACTCCTACCGGCTAAAACCACCGGAGTGATCATCGTCGGCACCGAAGGGAGGCTCCAGGAACTCGAAAGATCTCCATCTAGAGCCACCCATTGGTGCCACGCCTTTAGGCACGTCTCAGAGGGGATGACTGTAGGGCGGTCATCCCCTCCTAGTGGAGGGAAGGCGACTGTAAAGAGGCCCTCTCCCGATCCCGCTCTGCGACCTCCTTCTGGAGCATTACGCTCTCACAGAAGGAGACCACAGCACTCCAATTTTCATGCTCTGCCAGCATAGCCGACACTACTGCTGGCGAAGAGAGATCTTGCCCGATCCGATCGACCAGGATCCGCCGCTCGGCAGTCCACGCAGGGCACTCTCCGAGCGTGTGCTGTGCGGTATCCTGATCGCAGTGGCAGTACCTACTACTACTAGTCGGCTGCTGCGCTCCGGGTCGCAGAATCGATTCCCGCATAGAACCAATATTTGTATGATTTGCAGGTAGTTGTTCTGAGTCTGGGTGTATTGTTTGTGGTATTTATGTCTGTAAACGCACCCACGACACAGGAGAAATCTAGTGTGACGCAAAGCTGTTTAAGCTTGAAAAAAGAAAATCGTGAAACCTCCTCATTTCTTTAGCAGAAACGTCTCTGCCTTAGGATTAACGTTTTAATAAATTATTAATATGTATATATATATTAAATTGCATGTACGTGTAATAAATCCATGCAATGATAATATTAAAACGTCTCGCGTAAATTGCCTTTCGTTATTTTACTTTAGTAATGTCTTAGGTTTTCGCGATTATTACACATTATAATAAACAATTTTAAACGGATTAAATCGCTTGTATTCATGATTTTTGCTTTTCCTAACGTTTCGAACACTTTGCAGGGTTTGTGGTCATCCTGCGACCACGAACCCTGCAAAGTGTTCGAAACATCAGGCAAAACAAAAATCAATTTTATTATTATTTTACTAAGGTTTTATTATTATTTTACTTTGTCTCTGCATCACCCTAGGCTGTCTAGTAGAAAATGTCGAATGGTATCAAGTCCGCCTTTGCACAATTTTAGTGCATAAAATATAAACAAACCCTACGCTTCCTCAGAATGATATCGTCATGGAATGCGCAATTTAAATGGGGGCTGAGCGGAACTGCGCATTGCGGCGCGATGCGGAGAAAATTTATAAGGTAAATTCACAGGTGATATACCTAATATTATTCAAGGTAAGTATGAACTCTAGAATGAATGGCTAACCCAACTTAATTCTCCTTGGCATAAAAATTGCTAGTCGAATGTGACATTTGTATCTAAAACTAATTTAAGTATAAGGTATAGTTTGTAGCACTTTTCCGTCGTTTTATTCAACTCAAATTTATACTAACTCGTGACGAGAAGACCGTGACTTTGCCTGGTGGTAAGCGTCACACCTGCTCTTAACTAACTACTGTAAACATAAACTACCAATGACCAGGCTCCAAAAAATAAGTAATTATTCAGGTGCCAGTGTGTACGTTTTTACAACAAAATCCCAAGCACTATGCAAACTCGTAAGTATAACATACATACATACATATAATCACGCCTCTCTCCCGTAGGGGTAGGCAGAGTTCACTTCTTTCCACTTGCTACGATCCTTACATACTTGTTTCGCTTCGTCCACTTCCCTTCACTTTTTTCGTCAATCGTTCTTCATTCATTCTCTCGACATGGCCAAACGACGGCACGGTTGGTGCAGTGGCTAAAACAGTCGGCTGCTGCGCTCCGGGTCGTGGGTTCGATTCCCACACGGAACAAATATTTGTATGATCTGCAGGTAATTGTTCCGGGTCTGGGTGTATTGTATGTAGAATTCATCTCTGTAAACGCACCCACGACACAGGAGAAATTCTAGTGTGGGGCAATGTTTAAAAAAAAAAACCGTCTCAGCATACCTTTCTCAATTTTTGTCACTACATCTTCTTTCTTATATATAAATTCAAATCCATAATTAAGCAGAAACTATGTAAAATAAGGTAATAATAATACTAACTTACTACTTAGTCGCAGATTACATAGAGGACAAGAATGCTTGGGATTGAGCTACTCTAAAATAATTGGAATCCACATAGACTAAAATGACAACTGATCATGATTAAATCTATGAACCAATGTAATTATTGTCATTTAAATTACAATATTGACATTAAATATTTTTATACTGACACCTGCTACCTAATGTTGACATTAAAATACAAATACAATTTTTTGACATTGTTAAAATTAGTATAGCTGACATGACATTAAGTCTTTGTATTACTAGTTTATACAATTTATATATAGGTACATAAATAAATACGGCAAATGTGAGTATCATGTAGCCTAGTACATCTATGAGTATAACCACCTGGTTTGGCAGTTTAAGTTTGTCATGCTCACTAAAATGTCTTGCTGATGGTGGCGTTATCTATCGGGCCGTTAAATTCCCTGCAATGTGGTTGAGAGAGAGAGTTGAGAGATGCCGATGTATGCTTCATACTCGTGAATGGGTGCCGTCAAGTAGGACAGTCAGGTCAGTTGTGAATTAAAACCCATGAAATCAAATATATACATATTCTATGTCAAGTGTCTATGCTCAAGTACTCTAAAATATTAATAAATAATCAAACTTCTTTTAAATTAAACGGCGGGTGAAACCGCTGGTCCCAGCTAGTAGCTATTAAATAATAATAATGACTAGTCAACATTGTATTTTGTTGCAACTTTTTATTATTTATTTAAACTTTTATGTACATTGAGTATACATAAGGCGGACTTAATGCCATGAGGCATTCTCTACCAGTCAACCTTTGGGTTAAACAAAGCACTTCGAAAGAAGTATAAAAGCAAAGCTATATTTAATGTTAAAAAAGACTGAATTAAAAATAGGAATACATACATATACTAATATAAAAATAGATACTATATTGTATTACACAATTATAAATCATCATTTTTTTTTCATCATTTCGGCCTAATGAAGTCCACTGTTGGACACAGGCCTCCCCCAAAGATCATCACAACCACCGATATGGATGTGTTTTGAGCTCATTGGGGGGTTTTTGCCATAATCGCCACGCTTGGCAGGCGGGTTGGCGATCGCAGTTGAGTTGTTAATGTACTCGAAGGACGCTGCTGCCCATCCTCCGACTAATCCCTTAGTCGACTTTTACGACACCCATGGGGGGAGATGGGGTGGTGGCATTCTGAGCCGGCACCACACGGCAATTATAATTAGTTAAATAGAATACATATAAATATCTAATATAAATATTAACTCTAATGACGAAGACAAAACTGATTAGGATTGTAACAATTTCAGGAAGTATTGACGCACTTTACGTTTAAACGCGAATTTATTTACTTTACTTTTTCATTATTGTGGTGAAAAAATTAATTACTTACTAAATTACTTACTTACATATTCAGTAAAATGTTGAGAATATCATTTTGTGTAGGATCGCGTGACTTATTGTCGTTAGTGGGATAATATTTATTTTGTGAGACGAACAACAATGTTAAAGCTTGGATTTTCCTTTTCTGTTTGTTGTGGGTTTAATAGAGTAGAACTTTTACTGTAATCACGAGAACTAATTACAGTTATCGATTACAGTGTATTCCTGGATGAAAGAGACGCTATTATTTTCTATATTAACATTACTAAAGAAAGATTGATTTTTACATTTACATATATATAAATATATATATAACATTACTAAAGAATTATTTGGATAGATAGGGCAACACACACCACTTACAGAAAGCATAAATTTTATCTACTCAGATAAACCAAACAACATAAAAACAAACCATTAACAAACATACTGAGACATCAACGTACAACAAACCACGCAATATGAAGATAGCTGGAAGAATAAATGTATAATATTGTAACACTAATATACCTCACATGAAATAAAGTTAATGGTTAGTGGTGTGCGTCACAATACCGATCAAAAAGAGACATTGCTCAGCCTAAAGTCGCATCGCAGTTAGTGGTGCGGCGCTGATTTTCAGTAATACCTCGTAGTATACATAATATGGTAGAGAATATATCATGTTACAATTATTTATTTATTTATTAAGGGCTTCCAACAAAGGACATACACATAACATCATAAAGAAATACAAATTAAAATGGGTCCTCTAACGGTGTACTCCTTCAGTTATAGGAGGCCACAGCATCCAAAAAAATTGGACTAAGCTTAAGCACAACTAACTTAAGTTAAATAAAAAATAAATATATTAAGGTAAAAATATTGTACGAACTGCTTGTACATGTATAAGTTCAAACAAAAACGAAAAGTTATTTTAAAAGAGCTGTTTTAAAATCTTTTTATATTTCGACAGAGATTCATAAATGTCAATATCGTGGGCTTTCAAGGTATTGTATTGCCTACAGAGTCTACGCACAGCAGCGTAGTGACCGAGGTTCGTTTTTGAAACTGCAACATGAAATAAATTGTAGGTGTTTTTCCTAGGAATGTGAGCTGGAATTTTTATATTAATGGTGCTCAAGAGTTCGCTGCTGTCTATAGCACCGTTAATTAGTTTATGTATGAAAACTAAATCTAGCATCTCTCTACGACTACTAAGTGTTTTGATATTATAATGATTTAATCTGTCGTTGTAGCTTGTGAATTGCTTTGTCAGGAGATCAGAATCACCATAGCATAGGTGGTAGAGGAATCGTCTTTGAACGCTTTCCAAACGTTTTGAGATATTTAATGTTACTACACTATTGTGCTGTGTGCGTCACACAAACCTGCAACTACAAAAAGAATAAAACTATCCACAATGCCGTAACCGAACGTACATATTTAGACTAAGGTAGTAAGGTATTTGTGCATAAATATACTATCCATTATATGGATAATAAACATATTATACGAGTATATATTAATTTTTTACATAAACTGTGTTTGTGTGTGTGGATTACGATATTACCGCATTTGCGTGATATTATATTCAGAATTAATTAAATAATTTGATATATATATCATTTGAGTATCAATTTTATAATTACATATTGGCAGCCTATATTTATATATTAATACATCACGCCATTTTACTATACATGTATACTATTACTACTTTGCACAGTTTTCATTTTAAGATATAGATGTAGACAGTATGGTGCTATACACTGTTGCTTGTTATTTAAGGTGGGTGTATATTAATTTCGTTAACCTATAACAAACCAAAAGTCAAAATCCAAATCCTAACAATTCATGTTCCTTCCCATAAGCGAATTAGGCACGCGTTAGCTTAATACAGAGGGCCAATTCTCGTAATTAATTTCCACTATGTCACTTACCCTGTATGTCTTGCCTCCTTATATTCCTGAGTTGTAAATTTTATTTTCTTCAGAAGACGAAAATAGTAAGATAT
Source organism: Diloba caeruleocephala (assembly GCA_947459985.1). Classification (NCBI taxonomy): domain Eukaryota; kingdom Metazoa; phylum Arthropoda; class Insecta; order Lepidoptera; family Noctuidae; genus Diloba; species Diloba caeruleocephala. Next base: position 3,972,808 of record OX381614.1, read on the forward strand.
CAAGCAACTATTTCAAATGTCTAGCAAAATATTTCTTTCATTTACACACTACATGAAGATGACATACCAATATACAGAACTATATCGGACGTTCAGATGTCCCCTCGTCATGTATTGTTTGAGAATGCTTTCACTATGGAGGGTACACTCCAGAGCAAATGTAATGTTGCTTTCAACTTACAAAGCAAATACTATATAGGCAAATAAATATTTATGTGAGTTCATGTATGATATGATTCTAATTACGTATTATAGTTATATAATCAGCCCATTACTGACCCACCACTCGGCACGGATCTCACGATGAGAAAAGTTAGGCCTTAGTCCACCACGCTGGCCTAGTGCAGGCTAGCGGACTACACACACCGTTGAGAGCATTTTTTGGGGACCTCTCATGAATGATGATGAATCATGATGATCAATCAATGAATCTCATGAATACATGAAATATCAGCCACATTAGGCTACTTAAATCTGACCTCAGTTTAATCGGAAAAAGGTTAGAAAAAAATATTGCGTGGGTAAGCCTAACTTAAATCAAGAGCAGCGTAGTTGATTAGAGCTAGTAAATAGGCTGGCTCGACCGGGGAAGTACCACGTTACAGAATATCGGCGTGAAGTAGCAACATTGTTGCTAACAACAGTGTTGTTGCGTTTCGTACGGTGAGAGAAAAATACCAAAGCCCATCCCCCAAAAATATGGCAGATATACGTCATGGAGACCTTCAAGTGAAGTATAGGTACTTACATACATAGGTACATAGGTACTAAAAGATGCCAAAATAAAAGTGAGTGAGGTGTCGATCTAGTATGGCAGTTAGCTCGTTCAAAATGAGTGCGGCTAGTGCAGTGGCTGATACAGTCGGCTGCTGCACACCAGGTCGTCAGTTCGATTCCCTTACGGGACAAATATTTGTACGATCTGCAGGTAGTTGTCCCGGGTCTGGGTGTATTGTATGTGGAATTTGTGTTTGTAAACGCACCCACGACACAGGGGAAATCCTAGTGTGGGACAATGTTATAAAAAAAAGTAAAGTAAAAAAGTATAAGTGTGTGATGATCCACGCAGTCAAATGCCTTAGACAGGTCACAGAATACTCCTTAAGTATCCTGTGACTTCTCCCAGGCCCCCAATATGTTTTTAATTAGTGTAGATCCAACATCCTCTATGGATCGTCCTCTAGTGAAGCCAAAGTTAATAGTCAATCAAGCATTAAAAGCATTATTAAAAACTATAATGATCACTTTTGAAGAACTAAACTAACAAAAATTGTGGCGAGTAGTCAAATCCCTGAGCTTAAAGTCAATAACTATTCCTTAAACTACAACTATTCTTAAAAGTGACGACGGATCTAACTACCAACAGGTAAGAGCAATGTCAAGTACTTGCGGATGCATTCGCCAATAATAAGCTGTTTACGGCTAATTGAAAAGTTTGTCAACTACCTTCACAACTTTAGTCCACAGTTTGACCTTTGCTTCGTTAAAAAAGTTCGTAAACTAAAAAGTCGGAAAGCACCTGAATATGATAAGATTAAGATATTTAATCTTAATCTTTTAAAACAACAAAAAGCCATTGTACTACTCACAAAATGTTCGTTAAAAAGTTTCGTAAGTTATTTTCAGACTTCTTAGAAAGAGATTAAGATCGTTACAATCAAGAAGCCTTATGTTAACCACGGTGGAAATTATACACATACAGTGACCTACGAGTCCAGTATAATAACGCACTCAGGGTGCTACTGGGGTTGCCATGGAGATGCAGTGCGTCAGGGATGTTTGCGGAGGCACATATTGACGGGTTCACTGCCATTATGAGAAAAAGGTGCACCTCCCTGATGGCACGTGTCCGTGGTAGCACTAACACTATCCTCAGTGTGTTCGCAGATCGATGGGAGTCCCCGATGTTGCAGAAATAGATGCAGCGCCATACTGTGTTTTAAGCGTAATCGCGTGTAAGTATGACTACTTATCACTAGTATTTAGGAAATTGTTACTAACACACTATGGACTTGATCTGAATTAAATATATTTATTATTATTAATTATTAATTGATGTACTTCGCCTGGGTAAGGACGGAGCGGTGCGCCGGAATCCAGTTTAAAGTAACCGGCTATAACCATCTGGGCTGTCATCTGCGGCATCGAAGGGAGGCTCCAGGTTATCGAGAACGAACGCAGAGCCGTCTTTGCATGTCACGCTTATAAGCACATCTTGGAGGGGTGACTTTAAAGCGGTAAACCCCTCTAGCAGAGGTGACATGCTGTACGTAGGCCGGCCCCCGACAAATATTGTAAAGGATCCCCCAAAGCCTCGCTGTGCTCGATGCTATGCACCTGGCGACACGTGACCACATGCGTGCCGCTTTCCCAGATGTGGCTCGGAATGGTTTGGACAACTTATTCCACTCTGCTCTGATAGATAGCGCTAGTACGAGTAGTCAGCCATTTTTTTGTATTGTAAAATGGTCCTGACTTGCTTTTATAAGGTTGAACTGTCACAAAAAGTGTAAGTCACTATCTACTCTGATCGGCGCCGTAAACGTTGGATGCCTGCTTTCTACGTGTATGCATACGGGCTTAGTTACTATAGTAAAGTTGTTCCATATTCTAACTGCTTGCTAATCCACCGGCAACGATATTTCTAGAGTCTATTCGAATCCCTAATAAGTAATAGTTGATGTCAATACTTACATTGGCAGTTTGATTGACCAAAAACATTCAACAAATAATAGACGGGGGAGTTGATGCTAATGAGTTTGTGGGGCCCGACCTCCTCCCCAGCTAAAATACGTAAGAACTTTTCAAAAACAGGTTAATAAATCCTTTTCGTTTTTGACTTTCAAAAATCTCCGTTTGTTACGTCTTTTATTAAATAAACGCAGATAACATGAGACTACACTGTAATTTTACTAAAGTATACTAGAAATGGGGTAATTTACTGTGTTACTAGACTAATTTTTTGTTATTTTTTTAAAACGTTGCCCCACTCTGATTTTTCCTGTGTCGTGGGTGCGTTTACAGACATGAATTCCACATATAATACAATGTACTTGTTTGCATTGCCTGTTCATATTTACATTTTGACTCTCAAAACGGTATAATCCGACAATCTGGGCCCTACATTGCCTTTCAATCTAACTATACTTTTCTTTGAAATCCCAAACAAAACTGAATATAATTACGTGTGTCAGGCTAGCATAAGCATATTATATCTATGATAGTTTCGTGGAGAGATCTAAAAGAAGAAAGAGAGCCTAAAAACCCAGCACAAAAATTTCTTGTATCTAGACATCTCCTTTTTACTGTTGAAACATTTTGCATACCATCAATATGGGATAGTGTAAAAAATAATTACCCGTATTTCGCAAATAAATTGAATTGCAAAATAAATAGAAATCTTCCCGCCCATATATTCCGCAGATTTCAAGTAAACGTAATTTCCAGGAGCCACTGGAACAAATATACTAACTATATAACTATACCTATAACTATATAACTATACCTATAACTATAGGTAAATACCGATAACCTAAGCTTTCGACCCATATATTGAACAACATATTATACATATATAGTGTGGTGTCCAGACTATAAATATAGCACCACTCCATCTCCTCCCGTGGATGTCGTAAAAGGCGACTAACGCCCGAAATTAATAATCAATCTAATCCGTAATCTTTGGATTTGGGATTGAGGATTTGTCTATAAAACAAATACAAATCAAGTTCAAAACCTTAAATGTAAAGGTATTTGATTACACTGATTAATAATTTCGGCTGACTCTAAGTCAGATGGCAGCAGCGTCCCTTCTGTGAATAGTAGCCATACTGCGCTCAGCAACCCGCCTGCCAAGCGTGGTGAGTATTGGCAAATTCCCCCCAATATGATGCCAGCAATTTTGAAAATCTATGAGGGACGCCTCTGTCCAGCAGTGGACGCCCTATGGCTGATAAGATGATGATAATTAAACAACGCCCTTCCATAATTTTTGTACACTAATATTTACTCACATGATAATTTTAATAACCGCGACCACTCAGATAACGTTATCGCTGTGCCAATTAGCCAGCTGCTGAGATAATGTAACCGATCAATATTCTTTTTATGATTAATATTTACCTTAACATACCAAAACCTCGAATTTGACTGGCAGGTCGCACTATCTTAGACGGTAACACACATATGGTCACGCACTGCCATGGGGACGCTTTGGGGGATCCTTTACAATACCCCGGGGGGTGACCGCTTTACAGTCACCCTCTCGGGGGATCCTTTACAATCCCCCGGGGGAGTGACCGCTTTACAGTCACCCTCTCCGAGATGTTCCTATAGGCGTGGCACCAGTGTGATCATACGAGGACCTGGAGCCTCCCTTTAGTGCCGAAGATGACCGCTCCAGTGGTTATAGCCGGTAGGAATCCGGCATACCCCTTCGCCCTTCCCCGGGGCGAAGGAAGTTCATGAAGAATTTCAACTGGGAAGCAATAAAAAAAACAACTGATCCGTATAGTCCCGGCAAAGTGTGGACCATCCTTCAATCCTCTCATGGATGACGTAAAAGAAAAGGTTGATATCAAGAGGATCATCATTTCAGCAGAATTAAGTCCACTGCTGGACGCAGGCCTCCCCCAAAGAGCCACATCGACCCGTCTGGGTGTTTAGTACGCTCATTGGGGAGTTTTTGCCATAATCGGGCGAGCGATCGCAGTTGAGCTGTTAATGTGCTCAAAGACGCTGCTGCCCATCCTCCGGCTATTCCCATGGTTACCTTTTACGACACCCATGGGATGAGATGGGTTGGTGCTATTCGTAGCCGGCACCACACGATTAACAATCAAGAGGATGAACAGCAGGATTCTCCCGTGTGCTAATAACAACATACTGCGATCATCAGTTCGCCTGCCAAGCGTGGTGATTGTGGCGATATCCCGTATGACCGCTCATTATGCTCATATCAAATTATTATGACGGCACGGTCGGTGCAGTGGCTGATACAGTCAGTCAGGTGCACTATCTTAACTAGAATTTCTCCTGTGCACCCACGTGCGTTTACAGACACAAATTCCACACACAATACACCCAGAACCGTAACATAAACGTGCAGATCATCCAAAAAAAAAAGAAACCCACGACCCAGAGCGCAGCAGCCGACTGTATCAGCCACTGCACCAACCATGCTGTCACTAACTTACAGTTTACAATTACGGTGTTGTAGCAAAATTTCTAACTCAAACGTGTGACTGTGACGTCTGCTGTCTGTCAGCATGTCTTCCTTAGACACACACACATACATACCGTACACGCACACATATATCAGCCCGTAAACATTCACTGCTGATGAGGGTCACCAATGATTACTCTAATAATATTGTTTTAATCTTCACGCTATTTGATCATCGCAGTATATTATTAGACCAGGACAGGATGCTACTGCCCATCTTCTTGATATTCACTCTTAGTCACCTTACATGACATCCATGAGTGGAAAACTGTCATTATATTTCTATAACCACTATGCTTTGCAAATGGAGTAATTAGTAATCGCTGTATTATCGACGACTGCTGCGCTCCGGGTCGCGGGTTCGATTCCCGCCCGGAACAAATATTAGTATGAACAGCAGGTAATTGTTCCGGGTCTGTGAGTATTGTGTGGGGAAAATTTATATATGTAAACGCACCCACGACACAGGAAAAACACTATGGTGGAGCAACGTTTAAAAAAATGCATATGCATAATGCAAACAATCCACTCACGAGTGATCAAGCATACTATCCATCCATTTAGAAGATTTAGTCTTTAGATAAAATGTCTAAACGACACCCGCAGTTAGACATAAGGTGGTAATTTTTTGCTGGTCTTCGAATGGAAAAACAAAGTTAATAGATACGAGTACTATTTATACAGTTCCGTGTCCTGTCCAGATTAAGAATATAACACTACTCTATCTCCTCGCGTGGATGTCGTAAACGACTTAAGTCGACTTTAAGCCAGAGGGATGGGCTGCAGCGTCTGTTTTGTGGAACAGCAGTCATTCTGGGCTCACCAACCCGCCTGCCGCGCGTGGTGAGTACTGCAAAATTCCCCCCAAAATTACGACACAATTATGGAAAATCTATGGGGAGGCCTTTGTTTAACAGTGGACGTCCATCGGCAGATATGATGATGAGTATCATTCTTCTTAAAGATATGAACGGATTCATTAATTTCAGCCGAATGAAGTCCACTGCTGGACACAGGCCTCCCCCAAAGATCACCAGAACGACCGATATGGGTGTGTTGTGTGCACACTGGGGGGTCTTGCCATAATCGCCACGTTTGGCACACGGGTTGGCGATCGCAGTTGAGTTATCAATGTACTCGGAGGACGCTGCTGCCCATCCTCCGGTTTATCCCTTAGTCAACTTTTACGACACCCACGGGACGAAATGGGGTGGTGGCATTCTGAGCCGGCACCATACGGCTACAGACAACAGATTATCTGATGACAATAGCCGGGAGTCATTTGATGCAGACGGCATGTAACCAGTCGCTATGGAAATCTATGGAGGTCATTGTTTCGCAGTGGATGACCTTCGGCTGATATGACGAGTGCCATTAGTCACCCACTTAAAGTTTATGATAACTGATAGGAGTCTACGAGATAAACCAGGTTAGATTACAAACTAAATAAGGGTAAAATAAATCAATAATGCATTGTAACTTCATAAATAGCGCGGTTAAATATAACTCTTATAAAAGTTTAGGGTTTGCAATGATGTTGATAAAAAAAATTGCTACAGATTTCCACTATTGTGTCGTCATTTTGGGGGGAATTTACCAGTACCACGCTTGGCAGACTGGTTAGTAGGTAGTATGGCAGCTCTTAATCCGGAAACCACACGGAATTTTAGTTGAGAAGATGATTGGCAGGTATAGTCGCCAGTTTCGAACCGTTTTATTAAAATAATAATGTCTCAAACTTCACACCACACTGAAAATCATCTAGACACTGTAAGTGGTTACTATGTGCATCCAAACAATTTTTGATTAGATTTGTACGGTATTTAAATTAAATGCTTATAAATTCTATAACGACGCATTAGTCATCCTGCGACCACGAATGCTGCAGCGTTCCAAGTTAGGAAAAACAAAAACAAAACCCTATAATATACGCGATGTAACCCGTTTAAAAGTGTTTTATTAGGTATTATTAGTATCTACCCCCGGGAAGACGGTGGCGCGCACGTGGCCACGTGCCGCCGTGTGCGTAGCACAGCGCACAGCGAGGCTTAGGGGATCCTTTACAATCCTCCCCGAGAGGTGCCTGGGGGGCGACCTTTTTATAGTCGCCTTCCCTCCGCTAGAGGGGGTGACCGCTTTACATTCATCCGAGATGTGCTTAAGGCGTGGCATCACTGGGGGGGCTCTAGTGTGATCTTACGAGGACCTGGATCCCCTCTTCGGTGCCGAAGATGACCGCTCCGGTGGTTTTAGCCGGTAGGAGTCCGGCATACCCCTTCGCTCTTCCCCGGGGTGAAGGAAGTTCATGTAGAAATTCCACTGGACATCAATAAAAAAAAGGTAATAATAGTATCTGCTCTACTTTGAAGTCAGCTGGAATTTTTAAGTATTAGGGGTCCGAAAGTCCGAAGAAAAAAACAGCGGATCCCTCATAGGATCACTCGTGTGTCTGTCTGTCTGTCCGTCTGTCACATCCAATTTGCTCCGAATCTACTGGACCGATTAAGGTGAAATTTGTTACACATATGGATTTCTGCGACCCACACACGAACAAGTATCGTAAATAAATGAATTTTGAATGTGGGGGTCACTTTTGGGGGGTAATATAGAAAATTAATGAACAAAGTTTTACAAACTGTACCATGTAATATGTGAAATGAATGGGCTGGTTTTGAGGGTCGCAAATATATTTATTTTATAATTTAAAAAATAGTGGGCGTCCTTTGGCTCTACAACGAGCGGTCACATGCCACTCGCATCTCAAGACTCCCAGCGTACTTCACCAGGTCGTCTGTCCATCTCGTTGGAGGTCGTCCCGGGCTGCGTTTTCCGGGGCGTGATCTCGACTCGAGAACATTTTTACCCCAACGGCCATTAGTTCTACGAGCAATGTGCACCGCCCATTGCCACTTTTCTAATTCTTTTAGCTACGTCGGTAACTTGGTTATAGTATAGATATTAAAACTGTGTACGGAACTCAAGAATTTTGTTTTACATTACCACTTTGTAAATCTACTAAAACCTGAATATAATCAGACATCATTTTTAAGAAAACTTGCATGATGAATTCTCAATTTGCGACAACATTAATCAAATAAAAATAGCACGAATCAAGAGCGGACATCCGTTTCTCAATGCAAACGAAGTAGTTACAGTATCATATTTAAAATACATATCAAGAATATTAATGTAAATGAACAGCATCCTGTTATATTTTAAAATATAATGCTACGTCGTCGGCTGTTGTAGGATAGACAAGTATACAATTTTCGATAACAGCCTTTTTTCATTACTGTAGGTGTAGAAGGTATCGCATGTGATCACGCGCTGCCGTGGGACGCTTTGGGGGATCCTTTACAATCCCCCCGGGGGGGTGACCGCTTTACAGTCACCCTCTCCGAGATGTGCCTATAGGCGTGGCACCAGTGGGCGGCTCCAGTGTGATCATACGAGGACCTGGAGCCTCCCTTAGGTGCCGAAGATGACCGCCCCAGTGGTTTCAGCCGGTAGGAGACCGGCATACCCCTTCGCCCTTCCCCGGGCCGAAGGAAGTTCATGAAGAATTTCCACTTTGCACCAATAAAAATAAAATTAAAAAAAAAGGTGTAGAAGGTATTAAGGTCTGTATTTATTTGTTGGGTGATAGAAACACGATACACATCTAAACTCAATGATTTTTATTTTATGAACTAATAATCTAAATTAATTCCAAGACTATATGTATGTGTGTATAATGTATATGAGTGTGCAGTATGCCTGTATATGTGAGAACGGTTTAGGTGCAGTATTTATTAGCTACATTTTCTATTTGGACAGTAGGTTTACTATGAACACAAATTGCCAGTCAGCTGCCAACAAGCCGTCATCTTTCATAAGAAATGTGGCATTAAGAGCTCATATTTAAATGCTAGAACGGTCGTAAATGACATCAACAATCTTTCTGAAGCGTAAACTGGGTTTCGTCCAAAATAGCATATTAGATTTACAGGTTAGCTCAAAACGGCTATGGATCTTTCTTCAGATTATCTAAACTATTGCAGATGTTGGCTGAACAACTGTTCTATAACTCTGCAGCACTCGCGATCTTTAGCAAGGTTGATGAATGTGATTAATTCAATTGGAATCACTGAACACGGTATATAGGTATATGTTTGCAGTTACTTCTGTTACAAACATCATTAGCCCAACCAAATTGCGGAAAATCTTAACACCGCCATTTAGGAATGGTCGGTTTTCAAACAGTGCCATCTGGCGGATGATTCAAAAACTACATTTCAACAAAAATACAGTAATTCACTTATATATTAAGCCAAACAAAACGAGTGATAATTTATTACAATAAAAATATATAAACATCCTAAACATTGGCTCTACATTTTGTTCATTTATTATTGTACTGTTATCGTTGAATTTTGTCGAAGAGGGGTACGATAGGCGTGGCTATCCCCACGCGATGCTGACGTCACCTGAACCGAGGGGGGCAGCGCGCACGCCACGAAGAGCTCACTTTTTACCGGGCACGCGCAGCGTTAACTTGTTAGGCGAAACTCTTGTCAGTTTATTTAAAATTGGTTACCTACATGCTTTGATTATTAATAAAATCCGTAAATACTTAGTTAATTAAGTTGTAGTTGTTAATGCAAATAAATCTTGTGGTTTCGATTGTTCTTTTTAATAAAAAGTTAGGACGTCGCTAAAAGTACCATAGAATATGACTTGACTTTAAAACAAGACCTTTGAGTTAATTTTGCCTTTCTTCTCAGAGACAGTCGGTAGGAAATGCCAGCGTCATCTAAATTTATTGACATGTCAATATTTTTTCTTGAATCTGACTTGCTAGCTAACGGTCATTTATTTGGTAAGCTCTATGTTACTAACTACAGTGCCCTTCTAACCGGAGCACAGTCATGTCTAAAGTTTAAACACTACTGCTTAGTGGCGAATGTCTGGTACTGGAATGGTACCTACCTAGTCGAACTCATACAGTAAGAGACATCATCAGCATATCAGCCAATATAGGGTTGCAAGTTCGTAATGGAGACCGCTGAGGGGAGAGCATTGCGGGCAAGCGAGGCCAGAAGCCCCCGCCTCCTAAGGTCCAGAGTCTGACTACTGAAGCTACATCGAACGCGCGGTCCGGTTAGACCCAGCCCTCCCCCCCTAGGGGAGTAAACGAGGGGAAAAGAGGAGGAAAGTGAAGGAAGAAGGGGAAGTTCAACCTCCCAAGGTTCCCGCATCGGCCGCTGTTTCAATCAGGATGCCCTAGGACTCACCCGAAACTAGTTAGGTGACGTTATGGCTGAGGCACTGCTAAGCATCTCACCAACCTCGCTATCGGTCCGGGCACCGTGACCATCAAAAGGTCAGCCAGCGGCGGAATGGTGTTTTCCGTAGCTGACCAGGACGGTGGTGCCAAGGCCGACAGCCTGGTGCACCGAATATGGGAGGTGCTCACCCCCATCTTAGACGTGCATATTGCGCGTCCGATAGCCTCTCGCGTGTCAATTGCCGGCAGCCGTGTAGACACAATAGATTTTTATTAAATATAAAAGAAATATAATAATTGGGTCTCGTTTTGCGGCACTCAATGAGATAAAGGTGGCGGAGCTAAGCTTTAAAGACTTGGACGACGCCGTCACTAAGCCCAAGGTCGCAGAAGCCATCATGACGGCAACCACATGTTTGCCCGGGGACGTAAGGATAGACAAAATTCGCCGCTCACCGGTATCGCTGGCCACGGTCGTGTTCCTAACGGGAGTTCGTTGGCACTTTCGTTCAGTGGCAGGGGGAGTTGGTCGTGGACCTTACTTGGGTAACAGCTTCTGTGGTTTGCATGGCGTTGAGTTGGTGGGTGGTGGAAGGATTGGTAACAATGTCAGACTATCGCCACATTTGTTTGACATGGCCCTCCAACTGCCTGGCCCGAACCATTTGAGTCCCAGCCCGCCGTCACGGCGCTGGACCCTCGCATAGCTCGATCGAGTAGCCACGCTGACACTACAGGTCGCCAGCACATAAGTGAAGACATGGTGCTGGAGCGAGCTCCTTGATAGACTGTACAGGGATCCGTGAGGGAGACTGAATCATCATATCGGCCATTTATACGTCCACTGCTGAACAAAGGCCTCCCCCGTAGATTTTCACAACTGTGTCATCATTTTGGGGGGTATTTGCCAATACTCCCACGCTTGGCAGGCGGGTTGGTGAGCGCAGTATGGCTACCGTTTCACAGAAGGGACGCTGCTGCCCATCCCTCTGGTTTAGATTCCCTTACTCGCCTTTTACGACATCCACGGGAGGAGATGGAGTGGTGCTATATTCTTAATCCGGACACCACACGGAATATCCGGACACCACACGGAAGAATTCCACTGAATGTTAGTTGTCAAATTGCGCCCGTCAAGGAAGGATGGGCCGCAGTCTCCGTCTACATACTGTCTCATGTGCCTGCTCGATCTAGTTAGCACCTGTCGAGAGTTAATCCCAATCTGACCAACAGCTAGTATGCCATCCGGCAGCGGCAGTCCACCACCGACGCGATTCTTCGTGTCCTCTCGCTGTCGAAGTAGGTATCACGGCGGGGTGGGGTGGTGTTGGCCATCAGTTTAGACATAGTCAACACTTTCAACTTCGTCCCGTGGGGCATAATTAGGGGAACAGTAGTCCACCATCGCCCCCCTACGGCCCTATGCCGTCCACCCACCTGCAAAGCATCATAGGGGCCTATCTGTGGGATGGGAAGGATGAAGAGGGCAGGGACGGTCACAAAAATTGTAGGGAGATTACGTGCTGAGTTCCGCAGGGGTCAGTTTTTGGCCCCCTTCTATGGAATATCGCATGCGACGCTGTCTTGCAGCCCGTTTTTCCCGTCGGCATCAGCTTATTCTGTTACACTGACGACACACATGTGTTCGCCAGCAAGGTCTCTTTCGAGGCAACCATCCGGCTTGCCGAGCAAACAGTGGCAATATTTGGGCCAAAATCCATGAGATTATTATCTCTTCACGATTAAAGGATTTTGCAAAAGTCACTCCTCCAAGTCACAGCCAACGTCTACGGCAATTCGTTTAGGAAATTAGGTTAACCGAAGTTAACCCCTACAAAGCAAAGCCGCCCTATATTGCACGTCAGGAGACGAGCATGCTCGCTTCAGACAGATCTCGATGTTAAGCGAATCGATTCCTTGGGAACCACATGCCAAATGGAGTCACTCTTGACAAAAAACCTATCCTTTCATGAGCATACAAAGACGGTGCGTGCCCGCGCCACCTTTGTGCTCCGTCGCTTCCACTGCCTGCTAAATGGTCGTAGTAAAATTCACCATCATCATATCAGCCACAGGACGTCCATTGCTGAACAAAGGCCTCCCCCTTAGATTTCCACAACGAGCGGTTACATGCCGCCCTCATCCAACGACTCCCAGCGACCTTCACCAGGTCGTCTGTCCACCTCGGTGGAGGTCGTCCCACGCTGCGTTTTCCGGTGCGCGGTCTCCATTCTAGAACATTTGTGCCCCAGCGGCCATCAGTTCTACGAGCAATGTGCCCTGCCCATTGCCACTTCAGTTTACTAATCCTTTCAGCTATGTCGACAACTTTAGTTCTTCTACGGATCTCCTCATTTCTGATTCGATCTCGTAGAGAAATACCAAGCATAGCTCTCTCCATAGCTCGCTGAGTGACCTTGAGCTTTCTTATGAGGCCTATTGTGAGTGACCATGTCTCTGTTCCATATGTCATCACTGGTAACACACACTGGTTAAAGACTTGCGTCTTGAGGCATTGCGGTATTGTTGACGAAAAGATGTTGTGAAGTTTCCCAGCCGAGTCAGATTCGACGATTGATCTCTTTCTCGAAGTTGGACCTACCTAACTGGACAGTTTGTCCCAGGTAGACATACTCGTCAACAACTTCGAGAACAGAGCTCCCAACGGATATTGGGATGGGCACGACATGGGCATTTGACATGACTTTTGTCTTGCCCATGTTCATCTTAAGGCCTACCTGTTGGGAAACTCTGTTGAGATCATCGAGCATTGTGCTGAGCTCTTGCAGCGATTCTGCCATGACTACGATGTCATCGGCAAATCGAAGGTGAAGGTGAGTAAGTAGTAAAATTACCCCTTAGTAATAAGGTAAGAAATTACACCGCGTGTATTCAGCCATTCATGATCCATGCCAGCGTAGTGTTCGCACACGCTGAATGCCATCCATTCCGTAGATTCCAAACCCTCCAATATCATTTCATGCGCAATAATCAACTCCATCATGATCTAAACTTCCATCCGACCATCAGGCAATTTCTTTTTCGTTTTGTTTCTTTTAACATTTTTTATATATTGCAATACATAAAAAAAGTGTACAAACGCTTCTTCAATTCTGCCCTGTCCCACTCGAACCCCCTAGTGGTATCGGCCGCCAATTACCAACGCACTAGTCGAACCGGGCGACAAAATCACGATAGAGCACATGAAGAGATTCGCGCTGTCTCATTTACTCAACAGACCGGTATACCGTCCTCACCGCCGAGGATGCCCGCCTCACCGACGTCGCGGAGGCCCATCGCCGCAACAACACTATTCCATTTAAGTAGTAAATAGTTCTCCCCCCCATCCCATGCTCGCGCACGCACGCACGCTCGGCACGTGCCGAGCCTATAGATTTAAATGTCCCCTAATTAAATAATACCGATCCAGCTGCCCCAATATTATTCCTTGCACCCCCAGCTAAAGTCAAAGTCAAAAGTTTTTTATTCATGTAAACCATTTGCTGGCACTTACGAATAGTCAGAATTTAAATAGTTGCACGGTTCCAAGTCGTTGGTCCTATGGAGAAGAACCGGCAAGAAACTCCATGGATATACTCTTTAAAAATATATGATTTATTACAGTCTTATTACTTTACACAATATATTCGGAAAAAAAACAAAAAACTATGGAGAATAATGCATGCCAATGTGCGGGATAACTACCACATATTTATGCACAATGATATTAATTGCCTTACAATAAGATTGCTATAGCAGTCAAGAGCTGACCAGTCCCGACAGAGGGCACCCGTTCACGGGCATAACGCATGCATCAGCTTAGTTCAGCTCAACCATAATGCAGGGAACTTAACCACCCAACACACAACGCTACCCTCAACAAGACATTTTAGTGAGCATGACAGACCCATACTGCCAGGCAACAGGCTGGTCTATAATATGTTATTACATTAGTGGCTACATAATACTCACATTCACAATAGTGTAAGCATGATTTATGTCATTAATAATCATAACAGAGTAAATTATTATACTATAATTAATTTAATATTATAAATTATAACATTATTATACTGATGTCACAAATATGATCCAATACGATCTTTAAACATGTTTAAAATACTATGAGTTGTTTTAGTGAATGCAGTAGGTATAAAATTAATTTCAAATTAGGCTACATACAATGTAGTCATGTCAATCCATGCAACCAATTAGAAAGGGCCAGAGAGCCGCAGTGTGCAGGGCGGAATCGTACGCCAGGCATCTTTATCCTCAATGTACTGATTGATGCTATAATAAGCTCTTAACATTAAGGTTTGCTTTATAACTGACTTAAATTTTATATAAGGCAATTCAGTTAAACTAGTTGGGATTTTATTATAGAACCTAACACTGTTTCCCAAAAAGGACTTGCTGGTTCTGCTAAGTCTAAAGCCGGGGACCACAAGTTTGTGCCTATTCCGAGTATTTAAGCTATGTGTATCACATTTTTTATTGAAAGTGGCAATGTTTTTGCGGACGTACATAATGTTTTGGTATATATACAGGGATGGTAAGGTAAGTATATTTATCTGCTTAAATAGTACGCGAAGGGACTCTCGAGAGCCTATGTTATAAATAGATCGTACTGCTCGTTTTTGTAATATAAACATTGTCTCGACATTAGCAGCGGATCCCCACAATAAAATACCATAGGACATGATACTGTGGAAGTAGGCAAAATAAACCAACCTAGCTGTATCCACATCAGTGATTTGTCTTATTTTCCTAACAGCGAAAGCAGCAGAACTCAGTTTGCCTGCAATCGCCTTTATATGAGGCCCCCATTGCAGTTTAGAGTCTACTGTAATGCCCAGGAATATAGTTGAAGTAACCAGATCTAACGTTTTTCCGTCCAGACTAACATTTGCGTTTATTTGTGTTACATTTGGTAGAGAAAACTTGATACATTTGGTTTTCCCGGCATTTAAAAGAAGATTATTGACAGAAAACCAATTGGATATTAAATTTAGTATAGTTTGGGGTTCTACAAGATCTCTGTCTTTCCTATTTACTTTAAATATTAATGATGTGTCATCAGCGAAAAGTACTATGTTAGATGTGTTATTATCATTCGTCATATATGGAAGATCATTGATGTAAACTAGAAACAAGAATGGGCCCAGAATTGATCCCTGGGGCACTCCCATTTTAACAAGCGAGCCTACAGAAGTAACATTTCCAATAGCCACCTTTTGCTCCCGATTTGACAGATAGGACGCTACAAGATCGATAGATCTACCTCGAATTCCGTAATGTTTTAGCTTCAAAATGAGTGTCTGATGATCCACGCAGTCAAATGCCTTAGACAGGTCACAGAATACTCCTAAAGCTATGCCCTAAACCGAGGTTCATGTCCCGCAGAGCCCCCTGAGCGCAAGTTGCTTAGTTTAAAATAATTTATTAATTTTAAGCCTGGCTGGAGACCTCTTTTGGCTTCGCCAGAAATATCCGGCTAAGCAGCCACATTTCTAGGAAAAGTCTGCGAGAAAAGCTACCACAAAAAAAGTTTCACAGCGACGTCTGTGCGATTTACGCCTGTCACAAACCGTCTGCGACATACATAATCAGCCCGCACGTCGTGCTTCAGGAACTAGACGGACAAGAAAAGTGTATTGTGTACACTACACACCCAAATATATTCATGAGACCAATGATACCGATAAGCGTTCATATACCTTTTTTTTATTGGTGTCCAGTGGAAATTCTATATGGAACTTCCTTCGCCCCGGGGAAGGGCGAAGAGGTATGCCGGACTCCTACCGGCTAAAACCACTTGAGCTGTCATCTTCGGCACCGAAGGGGGGCTCCAGGTCCTAGTAAGATCACACTAGAGCCGCCCATTGGTGCCACGCCTTTAGGCATATCACGGAGGGGATGACTGAAAAGCGGTCACCCCCTCTAGCGGAGGGACGGCGACTGTAAAAAGGTGTCGAGGCACTTCTGGGGAAGGATTTTAAAGGGTCCCAAGCCTCACTTTACGCTGTGCTGCGCCCACGGCGGCACGTGACCACGTGCGCACCGCCGACTTCGACGGTCGCTCGGTGTGAGCGCACAGACTCCCCAATCTGACGATTTTGACCGCACGGTTGGTGCAGTGGCTGATACAGTCGTCTGCTGCGCACCGGGTCGTGGGTTCGATTCCCGGACGGAACAAATATTTGTACGATCTGCAGGTAGTTGTTCCGGGTATGGGTGTATTGTGTGTGGAATTTGTGTCTGTAAACGCACCCACGACACAGGAGAAATCCTAGTGTGGGGCAAAGTTTTTTAAAAAAATAAAAAAAAATAAAAAAAATCTGCACGCTCATATCATTCATATACCTATCTGCTTTCTAGTATATTGAACTGGAAAAATAACGGCAATTCACGGTATATGTCTACGTTTGGCACCATGCTGTGACCGATGAGACGACGCACCAGCAAAACCGGTCAAACGGTGGTCATTACCGCGCACTAAATACCACAGACCGACATATTTTAGAGGTGACACTTTATTGTCACTGGAAAAAAGTACGATTGCCTTCCTAAACCATAAACCTGACACTTCTAACGACACGAAAACATGTCCTCATATAAAATTGTGTCTTGTATCAGTACTTACAGTTTTTCCTCGTTTTTAGGATTCTGGACGTCTGAAGGAAAAAACGGCGGAACCCTTATAGGATCACTCGTGTCTGTCTGTCTGTCAGTCTGTCATAGCCAATTTGCTCCGAATCTACTGGACCGATTAAGTTGAAATTTGGTACACGTATGGATTTCTGTGACCCAAACACGGACGTAACGTAAACAAATGAATATTGAATATGGGGGTCCTGTTTGGGGGGCATTAAAGAAAATTTAAGAAAAAAGTTTTGCAAATTGCACCGTGTAACATATGAAATCGAAGGGCTTTTTATGAGGGTCTCTCTATTTTAAATGATATATATTTACTTATAGATTACAGGAAAACCTATAAGAATAACATGGTAAATCTTTCAATACTGCACGTATTGACTTACGTTTGCGGTTGGAATGTAAGGGGAAACATGTTTTACAACTACTATGTTAAGTTTGTTCTTGGGGCAAGTTATTGGTACAAGACCAAATTCAACAATAGACAATATATTCAGCAATTTCGGAACCCTCTCCATGCGAGTTTAACTCGCACCTGTCCGGTTTTTTTGGAATAAATTGCCTTAAGAACTTGTTTTCTTTCATATCATGGTCACTCCTTTGCCTTAATGACTAAATAGAGTAATACTCACTGTGATACTTTGAATAACGGCATTGGGTTCCCTTATAAATCAATATCGTCGCTGTTTCCTACGAGCATCTTCTCTCATCGTCTTATGAAGTAATTAAAATAACTTTTTACTTAACTCAAAACAGTCACTCTGCAGTCCCATATATGAAACATAATCACGAATAAAATAGAACTTTGTGTATTTGGCGCCTTTCGAAGCGCTAACTATACACATACATACATATACAACAACAACGATGTGAACAGCAGCGGACAGCGCGCACACATACACTATGGATGGGCCCTTAGTATGAAATTCCGCTTTGCCAACAACGACCCACATTGAATACGAGTAGCACTCGTATATAATTTATAGTATGTTATTATATAATAGCTTATAACATGATCAAAAACAGTTGTGCGAAGACATTCAGATTGCGATTGGTAGATAAATGAAAGATATGGGAGACATGGATGATCGAAGCGTGAACTAATCATCCGGCCAAGCTTGGCGATTATGGCAAAACCCCCCAATAAATACACACACCCAGACAGCTCGGTGTGG
The DNA here is from genome assembly GCA_947459985.1 of Diloba caeruleocephala. Lineage (NCBI taxonomy): Eukaryota > Metazoa > Arthropoda > Insecta > Lepidoptera > Noctuidae > Diloba > Diloba caeruleocephala. The sequence continues at coordinate 3,991,127 of OX381614.1, forward strand.
CGATCTTTGGGGGACCTGTGTTCAGCAGTGGACTTTATTTGGCGGAAATGATGATGATGACACTCCGATTACAGACATCAATGTCACGTGCACAATCATCCAAACCCGAAATAACTACATGTAGGCCATACAAATATTAGATCCGAGCGGGAATTAAATTAATTCCTATTCCTCCATCGGCAGCAATAAAAAAGAAATTGCTTTCCTCTAAATTATATAATTAACAACACGAATAAATGAACACATGCGGAGATCACGAGATAGTCAGAAAAGTGTTAAGCTAAATTTTACCACCTCCGTGCTCAATGTTGGCCCAAATAGGTATCTACATTTTTGTTTTGAAATGAAAACTTCTATTAGCGTGGTACACATATTTTTAGATGAGATAAAATCTCTGGACTCACGATACCATTACGAGACACTAGACGTTTAGTTTGGCGTTTCACCGTCGGGATCGCATTAACCCTAGTACCCATCTAAAAAATGTCTAACGCGCCGAAATAAGTTTTGACTTCTGTAGGCACTCCCGGAGTGCAACCCGTATTTTTTTGTTTTTTATAATTCATGTAATGACAATTATATGTTAGCTACTTATTCCTTTTACATTATTATATATACTTTTATGCGCAATGGTGTAACACAAGGTGAACTAAATGAGGCTTTCCTCGGTGTTTGAATCGCAGCTCGCGTAACATTTTGAACAACAGTTCTTAGTTTGAATTCAGTGTTGTGTGAGTTTGAATCTCTTTCGAAGAATGATCTCAATGGCTACAAACACCCCTTTATCGCACATTACTTTCTGTCTTATTCTTAAGACCATCAACAACGCGAAAAAGCATACTGCTGTACATGGGCGAGTAAAGCGGTAAATAGGGGAGCTGGTATTACCCTTATTTTAGGTAGCAAGCTGCCGCCGAGCGGCGGATCCTGGTCGTTCGGATCGGGCAAGATCTCTCTCTGCCAGCAGTAGTGTCGGCTATGTTGGCAGAGCACGAAAACTGGAATGCAGTGGCCTCCTTCTGTGAGAGCGTCATGCTCCAGAAGGAGACCGCAGAGCGGGATCGGGAGAGGGCCGACCCCGCTCGAAGAAGGAGGAGACGGCGCCGAGGTAACAACCGCCATAGCGCCTAATTCCCACACGCCTGAAACCCCCTGCCGTTGCTGTGAGGCAGGGGACCTCTGGGTTCGCGGGTGCGTAGATTGGGGAATCTGCGTGCCCACACCGTGCAACCCAAGAGAAGATGGTAGCACGCATGTGGTCACGCGCTGCCGGTGGACGCTTTGGGGGATCCTTTACAATCCCCCCGAGGGGGTGACCGCTTTACAGTCACCCTCTCAGAGATGTGCCCATAGGCGTGGCACCAGTGGGTGGCTCTAGTGTGATTATACGAGGACCTGGAGCCTCCCTTAGGTGCCGAAGATGACCGCTCCAGTGGTTTTAGCCGGCAGGAGTCCGGCATACCCCTTCGCCCTTCCCCGGGGCGAACGAAGTTCATGAAGAATTTCCCTGGGCACCAATAAAAAAAAAGGTAGCAAGCTGCATCGTATTTTTTAAATGCCATTATAGCATTCTCTTCCAGTCAACCTTTGGGTGTGCTTTGGGTTACCAAGCAGTAACATCGTAAGACGTACATAAAATAAATGTATCAATATTAAATAATTAGTTATACCTATCCGTACGTCCGTTTGCCGTGTTATGCCGGCTCAGAATACCACCACCCCATCTCCTCCCGTGGGTGTCATAAAAGTCGATTAAGGGATTAGCCGGAGGATGGGCAGCAGCGTCCTTCAAGTTCATTAACAACTTAACTGCGATCGCCAACCCGGCTGCCAAGCTTAGCAATTATGGCAAAACCCCCCAATGAGCGCAGGACACACCCATATCGGTTGTTGTGGTGATATTTAGGGGAGGCCTGTGTTCAGCAGTGGACTTTATTCGGCCGGAATGAAGATCTGTACGTCCAAAAATACTAATTGGACTGACGATGCACCCTCCGTTTTTAATACTACGCACATAATATCTAGATGACTAGTATGAAGAATATGTACAGTCATACAATAGGTACGTTTATGCAAAGGGACAAACAAACACGTGCGGTTAAACTTTGTATGAATGTATTGCACCGCGCCTGCGGTCCGGTTTGTATATAATTGCTATCTGGCACCTGATGTCGCCCCCGGATTGTGGTCGTGAACATAAAGTGCATGTATGTGCACTTCTTGCTTGTAATAATTTGCAACATATGGTCCGTGGAACAATGTTTATTAAATTTGTTTCACCACAAATACTAAAGCAACAAAACCTGCTCTGAGCTGAAACCAGGGGTGGTTTCATCACATCTCATCACGTGGATGTCCAAAATGGTGACTAAATGATACAGCCAGCTCCCCCTTTATCCACTAATAGCAGCATATTGTAATCATAATATCCTTTTTAAAATATTATTAAACAATTTTCGTCTGTTCTTTAGCCGAATTATATAATCTAATAGTTACCTAGGGAAACCTATAATTGGCCATACTTAGTAGTTATATATGACTTTTGTGCACATTATTGTATCGCTGTTGATTTTCTGAATAAATAAATAAACAAATACAACTGCCATGTGTGGTGATTATGTCAATAATAACTAACGAAATGTAAGCTACACCAGTATTTTTAAATGCACTTTGCAGTACTTATTAGATTAAAAATATACTCACAGACAAAATCCAATGTGAATCACCCATTACGACTATAATTATTCTAATAAAATGTAAAGGAACAAAAGGCGTGAAAAAATAAGATGCAGGTTGCTACCTAAAATAAGGGTAATAACAACTTCCCTATTGCCGCTGTGTTCACCCACGTACAGCAGTATACGTTTTCGCGTTGATGATGATCTCATGTCAAAGACAGGGTATATGCTACGAAGGGGTGTTTAAAGCCATTGAGATAATGCTTCGAAAGAGATTCAAACTCACACAATACTGAATTCAAACTAGGAACTGTTGTTCAAAACGTTACGCGACCTGCGATTTAAACAAAGCCTCACATACAGGATGGGCCATAAGGGTGTTGGCGGTTTCAATATTTAATTAAAAAAGAACTACGAAACATAACAAAAATATATTTGTATTTTAAAAAAGTAGAAACTTAGGAATCTTTAAGACCTAAAAATAATGTAGTCCAAATGACTTCCCTCGGCTGCTTGGCACTCTTGGAACCGAAGTCGCAAATTTTGGAAAACTCGTTGAAAAGTTGTTCTCGGTATTTTGTTACTTTCCTGAATAATATTCCTCTTCAGCTGCTCTAAATTGGTCGTATTATTCTCGTAGACTACCGATTTGAGGTAGCCCCATAGAAAATAATCGCATGGAGAGAGATCGGGGCTACGTGGTGGCGATTCAATATCCGCCCTTTTTGAAATGAGTTTTCCGGGAAAAGTTCCAAGAGTGCCAAGCAGCCGAGGGAAGTCATTTGGACAACATTATTTTTAGGTCTTAAAAATTCCTATGTTTCTACTTTTTTTTAATACAAATATATTTTTGTTATGTTGTGTAGTTCTTTTTTAATTAAATATTGAAACCGCCAACACCCTTCTGTATATAGCCTACTTTTTATCTAGCCGAACAAAAATGCAAATAATGATGACGACGATGCCTACAGACGATTGCGTTGTGTACATATTGTACGAACAACACAAATCCGCTGTTCAACCTGAATTAATCAAAAATTATTAACAAAAACCTATGGGTATGTAAGTACAATATTACTGTTAGCAAACATATTTTTTTTTTCAACCAAAGCCTACTCACTTTGTCTCGTCTAACTATTCTTTACTCTACACAGATGCTCAAGCGCATTATGCCGTAACTCCGAACGTCAGTCTACCTCCATCCGTTCTCAAGCGCGGACGTCATGGCTGGCTCAAGTTTTTATTTATTTGCAATATTGATGCTATGCATCGCGCAGCCGAGAGCGGCCCAGTATAAGGTACCACCGGCCAAATTGGAAGCCATCTACCCTAAAGGTCTGAGGGTGTCCATACCAGGTATGTATTTGTGTTCCTTTTATTCAATCCGTGGGTTAACTTGTGTTTGTTTATGTTTGTGAGGCAGGGATTTATTCACAAAAAAAAAGTGACCAACTACACTATTGGCTCGACTGGTTGGATTGATCAGTATGTTTCAATCATACATCCAACTTATCTATTATCATCGCTTTCCAAAGAGAGCCAAAACCCTACAAAATCTAACCAATCTTGATGTAGGACGCAAAAATCTGAGGACCACATTTATAAAAGGCAGGAAATATAGATTCCAAATAATTCGAAACCGGTGATTTCTAGCTAAGCAAACACATATTACCTATATATCAAGAAATGGGGTGACCTATCGCTTCAGTTTAATTTTAAATTATAAAGTGTAATGTTTAGCTTAAGCCTTTCTGTCATCAGAAGTATAATAATAAACCTAAACTGCATAAAGTCAACAAACGTCAATAAGAGGAAAACGTTTACACTAATGCAAAATAAAGGCCTTGAAAGTTGACCTACCAGTTATCACATTTTTTTGTTTTGCCAATTGAATGCACGTCTGATTGGTTCATATTTTATCGTGTGGAAATTCTAATGGGCTATTTGCGCTCTCTCCCGGGTGGACTCTTACCGGCTAAAAGCAACACGGTGCTCCTTTGGTCTGCCTTTCACCCGAGGTGCGGGGTTCGCACGTGCATTCACCGAACCCCCAACGGATCTGCTAGGTTTCAGTTGCATATATTATAATACGGTGAAGCATTAACAGAATTAATGTATCTGTAGAAAGTTATGTATTTTCGATGTATTTTATTGGTGCTGTCATGCGGGTTATATTGGATGTACTTACCAAAACTTGGAAGAAAAATCAATATAAAATATGCAATACATTGTATGTACGTAAAACAGAAGTACCTTAGTATGATCTTTAAGTCACTATTTCAATTGTCAAGAAGTTGCCAGTACTAACAAATAAAACGTTTCCTTTGTCTTGCTATTATAAAAAAACATGTCGCCAACTGACTCATCTACAGAGTTTTAATTATACCTATAGGTATAGATATTTTTATTGTTTTCCTCGTATTAATGAGTCATTTAAGTGCTTATGTTTAAGTTTTGAATTTTTATTAATTTCCTACAAGTCTAATGAAACAAGCTGAAACCACCAAATCTTTATTGACGAGGGGCGACTTTTCAAAAATTTGCACTTAATAATAGATATTTCGAGCATTGTTTCATTCAAGTTACAGCACAACATTAATTTGACCCACCCCTACATAAAAATGGAAAAATGCAATATTTTTAGTCTATAAAAAAGATTTTGTAATTTTAATGTCAAGGGGCGCGATTACGATTTTTTACGTTCCAAGCATATCATTGTGAACCAAAGTAAGTAGCCAAAAGTAGCCAAAATTGCATGTTTAGAGAAGATGTAATTTTGGGTTATTGTGTAAAATATGTAAAAAATCCAAATCCGTAGAACTTTAAGATAAAAAAAGCATATTAAAACAAACGATCATTAAGTATTTTCCTGCATTAAGTATATATGTATAATGTACTACGTACGTGTGGTGCCGGCTCAGAATGCCACCACCCCATCTCCTCCCATGGGTGTCGTAAAAGTCGACTAAGGGATTAGCCGGAGGATGGGCAGCAGCGTCCTTCGAGTACATTAACAACTCAACTGCGATCGCCAACCCGCCTGCCAAGCGTGGCGATTATGGCAAAACCCCCCAATGAGCCCACAACACATCCATATCGGTGGTTGTGGTGATCTTTGGGGGAGGCCTGTGTCCAGCAGTGGACTTCGTTCGGCCGAAATGATGACTACGTACTAGAGTTGACACCGCGAAGAAAGTTATTGTCTCACGCTTAGTTATTGTTCCATTGGATCACAACTTCTTGGACATATCTGACGCTTGCTGGGTGCGCCCACGCCCCGCGTGTGGTGCACGGAATTTGTTTGCCGTGTCGCCTCTAGTACATACTACACTATACCTCAATGTTCATATAACACCGATGGCAATAGTCTTACACCACCGTGGACAATTCGAGACTGCATCCTTATAGTGCAGTCATGAAGAGTCCCTAGTGACCCAATCCATATTCAATTAAAATTCTCTAAAATGCATATTATGCGTGTTGAAACCATGTACCTATCAAAATACCCTAAAGTTCCCCCTTACAGGTGACATAAAATAGTGAAGAGGGACAAAATAATATAAAAAAATATTAGTCCTATACATGGGCATACTCGGAGGAGATCCCGTAGTTCTGACAGCAACCAACAAAAGCAATAAAATAGAGAACATATAAAAATATTCCACGAGAACAAGTTTAATTTATAAATATTAGTAATAGAACATAAATTAATATTAAGTATCCTGTAAAATTATGTATGTATCTAAAATACATTATTTAATCGCCGTGTGGTGCCGGCTCAGAATGCCACCACCCCATCTCCTACCATGGGTGTCGTAAAAGTCGACTAAGGAATTAGTCGGAGGATGGGCAGCAGCGTCCTTCGAGTACATTAACAACTGAACTGCGATCGCCAACCCGCCTGCCAAGCGTGGCGATTATGGCAAAACCCCCCCAATGAGCTCAAAACACATCCATATCGGTGGTTGTGATGATCTTTGGGGGAGGCCTGTGTCCAACAGTGGACTTCATTAGGCCGAAATGAATCGATCGCATCTTGCGCTTAGCTTAAAGATTTATGTTTATATATTAATGTTTATATGTTTTATCATTATGACGTCATGTTTGAAAAGTTCCATGTCAATACAAAATCGATTATAAATAACAGCTATTCGATAGGTTCATGCCATTAGGAATGTTAATGAAACAATAAAGATAATGGGTAAAAGCTACATTATAAACAGTAAAACAATACCAAACGAGTTTATTTTTTTCTTCATAAGCTATTCAATTCCTTCTTACTCGAGGGCACAACGCCGGAAGCATAGAACAGAGGTGAGGTGGTGCTCTGCTTCTAAAAGGGTGATAACACCCTATTGAAGAATTACAGACGCATCTGGTTTCTGAGCCATGTTTATTAGCTCTTTTCAAGGGTCATCACGAATCGTCTCGAGCGCAGGTTTGATGACTTCCAGCCTCCCGAACAAGCCGGTTTCCTAAAAAATTTAGTACCATAGACATTCATATGCTGCGGCAGGTTATACAGAAGACCGAGGCGTATAATCTGCCACTATGCTTGGCGTTTGTGGACTATGAGAAAGCCTTTGATTCGATCGAAATCTGGGCAGTGCTGCAATCTCTGCAGCGGTGCCACATTGACTATCGTTACATTGAAGTGTTGAAGTGCTTATACAGAATCGCTGCCATGTCGGTTCGAGTACATGATCAGAGAACGGGGAAATTCCATCGCAGAGAGGTGTGAGACAGGAGGACGTCATTTCCCCGAAACTGTTCACCGCAGCAATGGAGGATGCCTTTAAGCCACTGGAGTGGAAAGGATTCAGCACTAACATCAATGGCGAGTATATCACTCACCTTCGATTTGCCAATGACATCGTAGTCATGGCAGAATCGCTGCAAGAGCTCAGCATATTCTCGATGATCTCAACAGAGTTTCCCAACAGGTGGGCCTTAAAATGAACATGGGCAAGACGAAAGTCATGTCCAATATCTGTTCTCGAAGTTGTTGACGAGTATGTCTACCTGGGACAAACTGCCCAGTTAGGTAGGTCCAACTTCGAGAAAGAGGTCAATCGTCGAATCTGACTCGGCTGGGTAGCGTTTGGGAACTTCGCAACGTCTTTTCGTCAACAATACCCCAATGCCACAAGACGAAAGTCTTTAACCAGTGTGTGTTACCAGTGATGACATATGTAACATTATTAAATTTAGTGTTTGGTGATGCCTTAACACGCGAGAGTTAGTCAGTATCTTATGTCCAGTAACTTCTCTAGTTTGCGTTCAATTGTGGTTTTTAGTATGTAAGGATTTAACAACATTCTGACATTATATTATATATCTGTCGAGTGGAAGTTTAATCTAGTGCCAATTTTACCTTTGAACTTTGAACGTGTGCAATGATTATTATCAACTCATTAGGTATGTTTTCTCTGCAGTTTATTATATGAGGATAAAGTACAGAAGTACAACAAAAATAACTTTGTGTGTCGGTACGTTGACACTAGGCTATGAACTATTTGCATTCATACAAATAACGATAACGACTTATTCTTCTTAATTTGTTCGGTATATGGCCAGCTTCAGCATTCCCTTGCGTCGACTCATAATCCATTGGTATCGAGAAGATAGGCGCATCTCTTTTTCATTATACACAAAATGTTTATTTTTTTTGACTATTTCTGTTTCACTTTTTAATATATTTATTACATGTTATTTTGCCAATGCAATTTAGTTATTCATTTTTAGTTATTATAGTTAACAAAATAACCCTTTCTACATGATCATGTTGATAGTAAAAAATATGAGGACCACATTTATAAAAGGCAGGAAATATAGATTCCAAATAATTCGAAACCGGTGATTTCTAGCTAAGCAAACACATATTACCTATATATCAAGAAATGGGGTGACCTATCGCTTCAGTTTAATTTTAAATTATAAAGTGTAATGTTTAGCTTAAGCCTTTCTGTCATCAGAAGTATAATAATAAACCTAAACTGCATAAAGTCAACAAACGTCAATAAGAGGAAAACGTTTACACTAATGCAAAATAAAGGCCTTGAAAGTTGACCTACCAGTTATCACATTTTTTTGTTTTGCCAATTGAATGCACGTCTGATTGGTTCATATTTTATCGTGTGGAAATTCTAATGGGCTATTTGCGCTCTCTCCCGGGTGGACTCTTACCGGCTAAAAGCAACACGGTGCTCCTTTGGTCTGCCTTTCACCCGAGGTGCGGGGTTCGCACGTGCATTCACCGAACCCCCAACGGATCTGCTAGGTTTCAGTTGCATATATTATAATACGGTGAAGCATTAACAGAATTAATGTATCTGTAGAAAGTTATGTATTTTCGATGTATTTTATTGGTGCTGTCATGCGGGTTATATTGGATGTACTTACCAAAACTTGGAAGAAAAATCAATATAAAATATGCAATACATTGTATGTACGTAAAACAGAAGTACCTTAGTATGATCTTTAAGTCACTATTTCAATTGTCAAGAAGTTGCCAGTACTAACAAATAAAACGTTTCCTTTGTCTTGCTATTATAAAAAAACATGTCGCCAACTGACTCATCTACAGAGTTTTAATTATACCTATAGGTATAGATATTTTTATTGTTTTCCTCGTATTAATGAGTCATTTAAGTGCTTATGTTTAAGTTTTGAATTTTTATTAATTTCCTACAAGTCTAATGAAACAAGCTGAAACCACCAAATCTTTATTGACGAGGGGCGACTTTTCAAAAATTTGCACTTAATAATAGATATTTCGAGCATTGTTTCATTCAAGTTACAGCACAACATTAATTTGACCCACCCCTACATAAAAATGGAAAAATGCAATATTTTTAGTCTATAAAAAAGATTTTGTAATTTTAATGTCAAGGGGCGCGATTACGATTTTTTACGTTCCAAGCATATCATTGTGAACCAAAGTAAGTAGCCAAAAGTAGCCAAAATTGCATGTTTAGAGAAGATGTAATTTTGGGTTATTGTGTAAAATATGTAAAAAATCCAAATCCGTAGAACTTTAAGATAAAAAAAGCATATTAAAACAAACGATCATTAAGTATTTTCCTGCATTAAGTATATATGTATAATGTACTACGTACCGTGTGGTGCCGGCTCAGAATGCCACCACCCCATCTCCTCCCATGGGTGTCGTAAAAGTCGACTAAGGGATTAGCCGGAGGATGGGCAGCAGCGTCCTTCGAGTACATTAACAACTCAACTGCGATCGCCAACCCGCCTGCCAAGCGTGGCGATTATGGCAAAACCCCCCAATGAGCCCACAACACATCCATATCGGTGGTTGTGGTGATCTTTGGGGGAGGCCTGTGTCCAGCAGTGGACTTCGTTCGGCCGAAATGATGACTACGTACTAGAGTTGACACCGCGAAGAAAGTTATTGTCTCACGCTTAGTTATTGTTCCATTGGATCACAACTTCTTGGACATATCTGACGCTTGCTGGGTGCGCCCACGCCCCGCGTGTGGTGCACGGAATTTGTTTGCCGTGTCGCCTCTAGTACATACTACACTATACCTCAATGTTCATATAACACCGATGGCAATAGTCTTACACCACCGTGGACAATTCGAGACTGCATCCTTATAGTGCAGTCATGAAGAGTCCCTAGTGACCCAATCCATATTCAATTAAAATTCTCTAAAATGCATATTATGCGTGTTGAAACCATGTACCTATCAAAATACCCTAAAGTTCCCCCTTACAGGTGACATAAAATAGTGAAGAGGGACAAAATAATATAAAAAAATATTAGTCCTATACATGGGCATACTCGGAGGAGATCCCGTAGTTCTGACAGCAACCAACAAAAGCAATAAAATAGAGAACATATAAAAATATTCCACGAGAACAAGTTTAATTTATAAATATTAGTAATAGAACATAAATTAATATTAAGTATCCTGTAAAATTATGTATGTATCTAAAATACATTATTTAATCGCCGTGTGGTGCCGGCTCAGAATGCCACCACCCCATCTCCTACCATGGGTGTCGTAAAAGTCGACTAAGGAATTAGTCGGAGGATGGGCAGCAGCGTCCTTCGAGTACATTAACAACTGAACTGCGATCGCCAACCCGCCTGCCAAGCGTGGCGATTATGGCAAAACCCCCCCAATGAGCTCAAAACACATCCATATCGGTGGTTGTGATGATCTTTGGGGGAGGCCTGTGTCCAACAGTGGACTTCATTAGGCCGAAATGAATCGATCGCATCTTGCGCTTAGCTTAAAGATTTATGTTTATATATTAATGTTTATATGTTTTATCATTATGACGTCATGTTTGAAAAGTTCCATGTCAATACAAAATCGATTATAAATAACAGCTATTCGATAGGTTCATGCCATTAGGAATGTTAATGAAACAATAAAGATAATGGGTAAAAGCTACATTATAAACAGTAAAACAATACCAAACGAGTTTATTTTTTTCTTCATAAGCTATTCAATTCCTTCTTACTCGAGGGCACAACGCCGGAAGCATAGAACAGAGGTGAGGTGGTGCTCTGCTTCTAAAAGGGTGATAACACCCTATTGAAGAATTACAGACGCATCTGGTTTCTGAGCCATGTTTATTAGCTCTTTTCAAGGGTCATCACGAATCGTCTCGAGCGCAGGTTTGATGACTTCCAGCCTCCCGAACAAGCCGGTTTCCTAAAAAATTTAGTACCATAGACATTCATATGCTGCGGCAGGTTATACAGAAGACCGAGGCGTATAATCTGCCACTATGCTTGGCGTTTGTGGACTATGAGAAAGCCTTTGATTCGATCGAAATCTGGGCAGTGCTGCAATCTCTGCAGCGGTGCCACATTGACTATCGTTACATTGAAGTGTTGAAGTGCTTATACAGAATCGCTGCCATGTCGGTTCGAGTACATGATCAGAGAACGGGGAAATTCCATCGCAGAGAGGTGTGAGACAGGAGGACGTCATTTCCCCGAAACTGTTCACCGCAGCAATGGAGGATGCCTTTAAGCCACTGGAGTGGAAAGGATTCAGCACTAACATCAATGGCGAGTATATCACTCACCTTCGATTTGCCAATGACATCGTAGTCATGGCAGAATCGCTGCAAGAGCTCAGCATATTCTCGATGATCTCAACAGAGTTTCCCAACAGGTGGGCCTTAAAATGAACATGGGCAAGACGAAAGTCATGTCCAATATCTGTTCTCGAAGTTGTTGACGAGTATGTCTACCTGGGACAAACTGCCCAGTTAGGTAGGTCCAACTTCGAGAAAGAGGTCAATCGTCGAATCTGACTCGGCTGGGTAGCGTTTGGGAACTTCGCAACGTCTTTTCGTCAACAATACCCCAATGCCACAAGACGAAAGTCTTTAACCAGTGTGTGTTACCAGTGATGACATATGTAACATTATTAAATTTAGTGTTTGGTGATGCCTTAACACGCGAGAGTTAGTCAGTATCTTATGTCCAGTAACTTCTCTAGTTTGCGTTCAATTGTGGTTTTTAGTATGTAAGGATTTAACAACATTCTGACATTATATTATATATCTGTCGAGTGGAAGTTTAATCTAGTGCCAATTTTACCTTTGAACTTTGAACGTGTGCAATGATTATTATCAACTCATTAGGTATGTTTTCTCTGCAGTTTATTATATGAGGATAAAGTACAGAAGTACAACAAAAATAACTTTGTGTGTCGGTACGTTGACACTAGGCTATGAACTATTTGCATTCATACAAATAACGATAACGACTTATTCTTCTTAATTTGTTCGGTATATGGCCAGCTTCAGCATTCCCTTGCGTCGACTCATAATCCATTGGTATCGAGAAGATAGGCGCATCTCTTTTTCATTATACACAAAATGTTTATTTTTTTTGACTATTTCTGTTTCACTTTTTAATATATTTATTACATGTTATTTTGCCAATGCAATTTAGTTATTCATTTTTAGTTATTATAGTTAACAAAATAACCCTTTCTACATGATCATGTTGATAGTACGTTTTTTTTTTATTTATCTACTAGCTGGGACCCGGGGTTTTACCCGCGTTTAATTTAAAAGAAATTTAGAGTACTTCGACATGGACACTTGACATAGAATATATATATTAGATTTCAAGGGTTTTATATTTTTTGCGCGGAACCCTAATTATTTTTCCAAAATAAAAGTAGCCTAAGTTATTTCTTATAACATCAGCTATCTGACAGTGAAAGTCCCGTCAAAATCGGTCCAGCCGTTTCGGAGATTACCCGAAACAAACAGGCGGGCAGACAAAAAAATTAAAAATAGTTTTTTGTTGTATGTACAGTATATACTTTCACAAGCATTTAGTAAAAAGCTGTTTCTTTAGACATTACAAACAGACACTTCAATTTTATTTATTTGTATAGATAAATATTTATAGTGTCTTTTCGTTTTGTGCTATCAGTTTGTTTGTACTGAATAAATGTGTTTTCTTTCTTTCTTTCTTTCTTTCAGATGGCTCCTTCTTTTGTATTAACTAACAACTTACAATCACCGTACCGGTTGCCAAACGTGGTTCTTAATCCAGTATTTTTTAAAACGGATCGTTATAGCCGACAATGAGGAGTCACAGTGACCAATAGTTATACGGGCTGATATGTTACAAGAAAATTTAAACACTTTGATTATTTCTATGCCGGGTCTGTTACATTAATTTGAAGTGTAGACGTATGGCAATTAATGACACCCAGAGACTTTTTTTACAATTATACAAGTAACGATCGCAAAGTATTCAGTACCTATAGCTCTAAAATAACGAATACCTATCTACCTTATTTGTGTACAGCAAAAATTAACAGTTTCAGAGTCAACAAAATAAACAACGAATCAGTAGATGGCGTGGATAAGTTCGAAAGCAAATTTTATATTTAATTAATAGGTGATGACAATCTAGTAGATTACGTAATTTTTGGGGCGAAAACTACTCCTATACTCCATAATGAAGTTCGGTATACCATTGAGTTAGTCCTTTATTCATCCCATAAATTAGGGAGTCTAAATGCTTACATTGAAATCATATACATAATATATTATGGACGTGGACTTATTTGCTCATTCACGCCCTGTACGTTATTATGAAACGACTTATAATATATCATACAAACTTATCATATTTAATTTTACATAATTGGTAGTTTGGCAGCCTTATTAATATTTTAATATGCAAAATTCTTGCTAAGTATGACTTCTGTAATGTTGTATCCATATTTTTAAAGGTTATGCAACAGTCTAATTTTACAACATAATCATCTTTTTTTTAATCCATCTCTATAAATTTTAAGAAAGTAAATGTGTTTGTTATTTGTTACATTTGCAGTTTTTGTTATATTCTGTTTCAAGCAGGGGTACTCACTTGAACAAGTTAAACAACGTGTACCCAAAATAGTGGAAAATAGACCAAAAATCATATTTTTATACGTCAGCATAAGATTGCCAAAAACGGAAAAAGAACCACTATAGGTCTATATCATGTAATTGTGTTCAAGACACGCTGAAAATTGTAATTGTGTACGAGACGTGTTATCCCCTCCGAGATGTGCCTAATGGCGTAGCACCAATGGGTGGCTCTAGTGTGATCATACGAGGACCTGCAGCCCTCCTTCGGTGCCGAAGATGACCGCTCCAACGGTTTTAGCTGGTAGCATACCCCTTCGCCCTTTCCTGGGGTGAAGGAAGTTCATGTAGAATCACCACTAGACACCAAAAAAAAAGGAAAAATAATGTGGCAGGATATTAAAAAGGAGACAATATCCCAGTATATCTGTAAAGCCGAATTGAGAGCCATTTGAGAATCTTGCGGAAATAGGAGACATGGTCATATTTTTAAGTGATAAGTAGTTGGTCGGGTGGAGGAAGTCGATGATGAATATGCATCGAGCGAACCATAAGAGTCTGGCTAGGTAGGTACCATCAGAGTACCAGATATTCTGCCACCATGCTACTGCTTGACACACTACTGTATTTCAACTTTAAACATTGCTGTGAACCAGTTTGAGGGTTGCAAAGAAAGCATTATTTAGTGATAAAGTAGAATACTTCACAAAGTATATAAACGACCATATTAATGACTCTAAAACATTGTGGAGCAATTTAAAAACATACATGCTACCGACCAATATAGCAACGAGTAACCAGAACAATTTAATGGTCCTGATGAGATTAATAAACCTTCCTTAATGTTCCAGGGAACTGTGGTATTGATATATCTCAGCTTAAATATTTCCAGTTCAATAGATATGGCTCATCTATGCACTAAACCCAGAGCAGGAGACAATAGCTCAAATCTTGAGCAACACTAAAACTAACGCTCAGGGTATGGACGGTATCACGATAGATATGCTGATGCGTACACTACCTGAATCTTTGCAAACGATAACCGCAATTATAAACACGTCTTTAGGCACATAAACATTTCCACTTCAATAGAAAAGTACGTCTGTTCGTTCTATCCCTGAAAACAATAGCCCACAGAATGTAAAGGATTTGTGTCCTGTAAGTATTCTGCCCTGTATGTCGAAGGTCTTGAAAAGGCTAGTGTACTCACAGGTAGTAGAGTATCTCGAGGTTGATATTATTCTTCCTAGCCATCAATCGAGATTTAGGAGGAGTTGACTTCATTCGCATCCTTCATAAGCGAACTTTACATCCTTTTTTTATTGGTGTCCAGTGGTAATTCTACATGAACTTCCTTCGTCCCGGGGAAGGGCGAAGAGATATGCTGGACTGGACAGGCTAAAAAACAACTGGAGCAGTCATCTTCGGCACCGAAGGGCTCCAGGTCCTCGTAAGATCACACTAGAGCCGCCTTTTGGTGCCACGCCTTTAGGCATATCACGGAGAGTATGACTGTAAAGCGGTCAACCCCTCTAGTGGAGGGAAGGCGACTGTAAAAAGGTCGCCCCCAGATACTTCTCGGGGAGGATTGTAAAGGATCCCCCCCAAGCCTAGCTGTGGTACTCACACAGCGGCACATGACCACGTGCCACCGTCTTCCCGGGGGTCGCTCGGTGTGAGCAGGCAGACTCCCCAATCTGCGTGCCCGTGGTCCCCGAACTTCATATCCTATGTCCTCGAAGTGCTGACAGCTGATTGCACTCACTGATCGGCAAACGATCGGTGAGGTTATGCAACGCTCAGTACGGATCAGGCTGTATGGATGGGTGACCGCATAGTGGTATTTCAACAGAGCGTTTCTGTGCTTCGTCATTAGACGGCAGTCGTTAAGTCTGGGGCCTCTGAGCAGCTTGAACAATTGTGACACAAGGTTGGCCACTATCCAAACGAAATGAAATATAATTTAAAGGCAGTAGGTATCTTGAATTAACATATTTTAAAATGCAATAACCATAAATCGTACCCAGAGACAAGATGAAATAAAATTGGCGATCATAATTTGTTTAAGCTGTTTTTGAATGCAAAAATATTTACAAAAATATTTTGAGTTCTTAAGTACCCACAAAGTTTACGCGATTTGCATAAATTTAAAAGTCTTCGTATATTATTTTCTGTTTTTCCTTATTTTGTAGTACAAGTGAACCGTCCACAAAAGTCAAACATTTTGGGGGCCATCTTGTGCTCGCCCCTTATGGGATGACAAGGAGAACGAATAGATTTGAGCTAACTAGATGTGACCGTGTGGTGCCGGCTCATAATACAACCACCCCATTTCCTCCCGTGGGTGTCTTAAACGTCGACTAAGGGATATTAGCCGGAGAATGGGCAGCAGCGTCTTTCGAGTACATTAACAACTCAACTGCGATCGCCAACCCATCTGCCAAGCGTGGCGATTATGGCAAAACCCCCGAATGAGCTCACAACACACCCATATCAGTCGTTGTGGTGATATTTGGGGGAGGCCTGTGTCCAGCAGTGGACTTCACTCGGGCGAAATGATGATGATGATAATGAACTACATTTTTATTAGCATAATGTAGCTCTTTAATAAAAATATGACGCAAATTGTATTGAAAATAGCAATAACATAAAGAAAGAAATCAGAAATAATTCTACTCCAAATTCGACAGATAAAATATAACACAGAAAACAACAATCAATATAAATAATGTTCGTTGGTCATTCGTTGTATCAAAATAACACTCTCTTGCATTTTGCAATATCCCATGGCAAGAATGACAATGTTATGTTACATTATTAATGAATCCTAAAAATAATATAAATAACTTACTGGTGGTGGTTAAAAGTCTTAACCAGTGTATATTACCAGCGATGATATATCACACAGAGACGTGGTCATTCTCTATGGGCCTCATAAGAAAGCTCAAGGTCACTCAGCTAGCTATGAGCTATGCTATGCTTGGTATTTCTTAACGAAATCCAATCAGGAATGAGGAGATCCGTAGAAAAACAAAAGTTGCCGACATAGTTGAAAGGATAAGTAAGAAGTGGCAATGCGCTGAAGTGGGAATGGGCAGGGCACATTGCTCCTAGAACTGATGGCCGTTGAAGCCAAAAGGTTCTCGAGATTCTCGCACCGAAAAACGCAGCGTAGGCGTACAACCTCCAACGAGATGGACAGATGATCTGGTGAAGGTCGCTGGGAGCCGTGGAATGCGTGTGGCATGTGGACCGGACTTTGTGGAAATCCATGGGGGAGGCCTTTATTCAGCGGTGGACTTCCGTTGGCTGATAATATGATGCCTGGTGGTAGATCTCTTATTGCAGGAGTCCAGCTGGAATACCATCGCGGTGCCAGATGTTCTGCTCCCAAGTGGTGTTTCAACTTTGGACATTACTGTTTTCCAGTTTGAAGGGCTGTAGTTAGTGAAATCACTGGGCTAAGAGACTAAAAAATGTGATGACGCAGGACTAGTCCTGGGTAGCATTGCAATCGTTATGGGTAGGTTTACAATCCCCCCGAGAGATGCCTGGGGGGGGGGGTGACCTCTTTACAGTCGCCTTCCCTCGGGTAGAGGGATGGCCACTTTACAGTCATCCCCTCCGAGATGTGCCTAAAGGCGTGGCACCAATGGGTGGCTCTAGATGGAGATTATTCGAGTTCCTGGAGCCTCCCTTCGGTGCCGAAGATGACCACTCCGGTGGTTTTAGCCGGTAGGAGTCCGGCATGCCCCTTCGCCCTTTCCCGGGGCGAAGGAAGTACATGAATTACTTCCACCCGATCAATAAAAAAGAAAGGTCTTACGCTTAAGACGAGGTGAATGACTTGTTCATCTCGTCACTAAGACATATCAATCCTATGTCGGTGCAATGCTTTTTTTTGACGGCACGGTTGGTGCAGTGGCTGATACAGTCGGCTGCTGCGATCCGGGTTGTGGGTTTGATTCCCGCACGGAACAAATATTTGTATGATCTGCAGGTAGTTGTTCCGGGTCTGGGTGTATTGTATGTCTGTAAACGCACCCATGACACAGGAGAAATCATAGTGTCGGGCAACGATTACAAAAAAAAAAAAAACCAGCGTGCGCCACAACACCCGGTCACATTCCGCTTCCAGACGTAACTAACTGCGGTTGAATCTCGCAGATCGTTTGGTCATCGCCTTAGCCTTACCACGAGAACACTTCTTTGCTACTCATTGTTTAATTCCCGAACAAGGAAGTGCTTTCCCTGTTAACCAATCCACACGATTGCCCTATCACCAACAACGATGTAAGCAATTAACATGTGACAATGACATCTTCTCTAGATTAATGTCATGGTAAAAGTAAAGTAGATGGGTGGTGATCAATCATCGCCACTTATTCACTTTGGAAATACCTACTGTCGTAATTGTCGATTGTCTTTATGTTTGTGTCATCATATTAAGAAATGTATTTATGTTTTGCCTATCGAAGTTACTCCCGATTTTAAGAAGAACTTTGATAATTTTGGATGAATTATTGATCCAAAATAAAGCGTATTGTTTGTGATTAAGTCAGAATTCACCGTCACAATTGTTTTCATTTTTAAGCGTAATTCATATATGCCTGTATATATATAATGTATATTTTGTTATTGTATGGTTTTATTATTACACGTGTACGCATATTTATATATGTATATATTTATATTAAGTGAACGATAAATGTCTTGTATATATTTTCTTTCGTTATTTAACTACTCACAGTTACACTGTCTGTGCACTTACCATGTATTTTATTTTTCTCTGCATCACCCCAAGGTCGACTGGAAGAAAATGCCTAATGGCATTAAGTCCGCCTTTGTACAGTTTTAGTGCATAAAGTATTAAATAAATAAATAAATAAATAAATAAATTCATCATCCAAAATGTACATGTGATTTGTTTCATCAAGGAGGAAAGGCTCGTTGTTTACGATACTTATAGCCTCAGAGAATACAATTAAATATGTAACAGCATAAATGTTTAAACACCAATTAATATACTAGTTCATCTAAAATTAAGATATGCAACAATAGGGGCAGCTTCTACTTTTAATTACGATGAATGTTTACAAAATTGTTCATCCAAAGTGAACAAATTTATAGCTAAATGTAATGTTTACATGTTATATTTTCCTGCTAAACAGGCATAATGGTTTAATTTTGTTATTTTGATAAAGAGTATAATCAAAACGAGTATAGCTTTATCTCGTGAAACGCCACAAAACGAGACACAATTACTATTGTGTCTACACGGCTGCCAGGATTGAAAAGCGAGAGGTTAAGTCGATAATAAGTAGCTGTAACGCGCCTAAAATGCTCGTTGAGATTATAACAAATACTTTAATTCATTTAAAAATATACACATTTTTTTTTCTACATTGTCAGCCAGTCGCTGATGAGAGTAAATTATAATTATATGATTATTCAAAGTTACAAGCTCTGCTACGATGTCATTTCAGGTAGTATAAGGTTTAATCTCAAGTCATTACTTTTGAATCTTCATATTAACATAAATAGATACTCGTTACAGTTTTTATGCCCATTCACAGAGCGTTTAGAATATAAATTTGTATGTTTATTTTAACTCTAAAATATACCTTACCATTTCTATGCGGTAATACATTTACTGTATGATATTTATTCTCGTACTGGTTATTAGGATATCATCTCTCGAGATTTGATACCTTTAAAGGAGTCTAAATATAGGGGAATAAAAAATAAGACAACTTTGTCTAGTTGATAGTAAAGTACCGCTCCATCTCCTTTCGTGGATGTCTTAAAAGGAGGGTCTCTAAATTAGAGGGATAGGTAGCAACGACCTTTCTGTGGAACGGCGCCATTTTGCGCTCACCGTGCCTGCCAATCGTAGAGTACCAAATTCCCCCCAACCTATGGGACATCTATGGGGGGAGTCTTTGTTCAGTAGTAGACGTCGTTTGGCTGATATGATGGGTCATTCAGTCTGTTTTTACAAATAGTCTCATCATTACTTTCGCCAACCTCTCTATTCATATATCATATATCTATACTTACCGTTATAATTACTGGTTTTTACTCAACTTTAAATTCTTATTTTAGCTGGTTTCAAGTTCGGACTTGCAAGTAGGAGTACAGTTATAGGAAATATACACAGTTATATATTATGGATTGTAAAATCTAATATATAAATATCTCGTGTCACCGTGTTTGGGGTCACACTCCTCCGAAACGGCTCGACCGATTTCAATGTTTTTTTTTGTATATTTGGTAGGTATGAAAATAGTTCGTAAAGTATTTTTTGCCCTCCCATCCCATCCCGCATTTTTAATCGCGAATTCAGTATTTTGTATGAACAATATCCATGATGTAGATATCCAAATTCCACGCGTGCGAAGCCGCGGGCAAAAGCCAGTAATATATATTTCTACTAAACATACTCCTTAGCCTACAGTTTATGACTAGACATGTCCATATAACCATGAATCCCATACAATAATAAACTTAAAAAATACGTTAATATGTGGTAAGGACATTTTTGTAGCTTTCTTTTCAATAACAAGTTAACCAACAATAATATTTCACTTCAATGGCTGCCGTTATTACTCTGTTTCTGGTCATTGACTCAAATACCCCAGAGGTACATAATGCTACGGAAGGCAATGAACTGCAGCATCAAGTGATATACAATGTAATTAAATACATTGTACGACAGGTTTGCGTTTCAACAAAAACTTGATTAAACTGACCGTACCGATAGTAAATTAAAATATATTTTTTGTACATACTTTTTTATGTCAGCATATGCTTAGTTAAGGTGCGCATTTGAAACGGGCTGCACGAATTTGGGGTTTCTGGGGGTTGTATCGTGTAGAAGTGGGATTTCCTCAGCCCTGGGTGCCACCCTTCATATAAAAAAATCACTTTGTTTTTATTCACGTGTTTTTAAATACGTAGAATGAAAGATATTATTCATATCATTTCGGCCTAATGAAGTCCACTGTTGGACACAGGCCTCCCCCAAAGATCATCACAACTACCGATATGGATGTGTTTTGAGCTCATTGGGGGGTTTTGCCATAATCGCCACGCTTGGCAGGCGGGTTGGCAATCGCAGTTGAGTTGTTAATGTACTCGAAGGACGCTGCTGCCCATCCTCCGACTAATCCCTTAGTCGACTTTTACGACACCCATGGGAGGAGATGGGGTGGTGGCATTCTGAGCCGGCACCACACGGCAAACATAACAGTGGTGTAATTAATTATCGATTTTTGTTTGAAGATTGTTGATAATTTATCTGCATTTCAAAATTAATTACTATTTAATATATATTTACGTAGGCTATTAAACATTTTATTTAATAAAGCTAGTTTTAAATTATATAAAAGTAGAACGGAGCGTAAATCCGCTATTTTATATATTTTGTTTTTTATTGTGCAGAGCTCTTGCAGCTCTTGAAAACAAGATTTAGATTTATTCAATACATACCAGTGTTTCTGGGCTAAAGCATTCAATGACGAAATATTTCTTTACCGATAACTTTTTTGGCTTTGTATAATTAATTTTAAAGGTGTTGTGTTACGGTTTACTTATTTACTGACGTTTGTAGATTTCTATTATAAGTGTTTATATGTGAAAACTTGTAAATTGCCCAAAAATTTGTATTGTTTACGAATATTGTAAGGTACAAACTGTAAGTTTTCCAAATCAAATTAAATAGTGTTTAAGTTAGTTTAGCGAAAAGCCAAATCCGTTTTTATCAAAAACTAAACATCTCCTTTAAATGGGGGTGGTATCAGGTGGGAGGTATGTCCTTTCCCCACTCTCTCTGCCCCTCCTCACCCCCATAGTGCAGCTAGTTTTTAATGCTTACCCCAACTTCTGCAGATGCAGGTTTATAAGAGCGTTAAAACGTTTGGTACTTATTGAATGATTATTGCAAGCAGTGACGGCCTAGTGGTTGACTTTCCGACAGGAGGGTCTGAGTTCGATCCCGGCCCGCACCTCTAACTTTTCGGATTCATGTGCGGATCAGAATTTCATTATCACTTGCATTAACGGTGAAGGAAAACATCGTGAGGAAACCTGGAGTGTGCTCCAAAAACGTTCTTAATGGCGTGTGCTTAGTCTGCCAACACACACTAGGCCAGCGTCGTGGACTAAGGCCTTACCTTTCTCATCATGAGAAAAGGCCTGTGCCCAGCAGTGGGACTGTCATGGGCTGATTATGACATTTATTAACGGTTATTTGGTAGGCTTTAGTTGAAGGTATTAATTTGCTCATAAGAAAGAGCGTGTCCAGGTAAATTTTTTATTTGGCCACAAGTCCCTATCAACGTAGGTAAAACATTCTTACCCAGGGGCTTTAATATGGGTTCTCTAACTGTCAGTTACTTCCCAGTATAAAAAATAACATCTTGCCTGAGATATAATCTTTGAGACCAATCATCCAGATAATTATGCGTTTTCATCATGAAATACTGAATAGTCAAAGAACATCTAACTTAGTTTACTTTATAACTTTATTTTTAATCATTTCCAGATGATGGCTTCTCACTCTTCGCATTCCACGGTAACCTCAACTTGGAAATGGAGGGCTTAGAAGCTGGACAGTGGGCTCGGGACATCACTAAGGCTAAAGGAGGAAGATGGACGTTTAGAGATAGGAATGTAGAGCTCAAGCTGGGAGATAAGATATATTTCTGGACCTATGTAATCAAGAATGGTTTGGGGTACAGGCAAGATGACGGCGAATGGACTGTAACAGGTAAGATCCCAGAAAGATTAAAATGAACCATTCAAAAGAAGCGCAAGACTCTAATCCAGGTCAAGGTTTCGTCTAATAATAAAAATTAAAAACACAAACAAGTGGTCAATATTCCTATTGGTAATTATCTGCTCCCATCTCCATCTCCTCCCGTAGATGTCGTAAATGCGCTTAAAGAACTCTTAACCAGAGATATGACACCAGCTGTCAAACAGTCCACCACTAACCACCAGCTCCCCTGCCAAACGTGGTGAGTACTGGCAAATTGCCTCCAAAATGGAGCCACAATTGTGCGTATCTTTGTTCAGCTATGGATGTCCTTTGGTTGATCTGGTGATGAAGATGAAATATATGCTCGAAGTCTTTCCAGGTCTTAAGAATACAATGTTAGAACATGATAGAATGCAAATTTTCCTATACTCTAAACGACTCAATACTAATTGGATTCCCTCAAATTTCCAGAGTTCGTCAACGAAGACGGGTCTCCAGCAGACCCGAACCAAATCCCAGTTCCGGAGCCAACGGTAGCCCCGCCAACACAACCACCATATCAACCTACTTACCGGCCTCAAGCTACAAACCCACCACCAACGTGCCAGATTTCAAGCACAACGGTGACAGGCCGCAACTCCGTCTGCAAGGGGTCCCTGGTGTTTAGCGAAGAATTCGAAAAGTCTGCACTCAAGGATCTGACGCAGTGGCAGGCGGAAATCAAGTTTCCTGAAGAGCCCGTGAGTTCATAGAACAATTTAATAACTAGCGTACGCACGGCTACATATCAAGCTATAATTTAACAGTATAAGCTGGTTTCGTATTGTATAGGGTTTCCGTAGAATGAGAGATCAGTGTAAATTGGTGTTTAGCTTAACATGTAGCCGTGTGTACTGTTCCGTGTGGTTCCCAGGTTTCCGGTAAAGAATAGACCACCCTTCTTCACCGGTGCGTGTCGTAAAAGGCGACTTGAGGGTTGATATCAGGATCATCCCGTGCAGTATAAGTACTGCGATTACTATTCCGCTTGCCAGGCAAAATGATTATAGCAATATGATCCCTATGACCGCTCATTGTAGTGATCATTGGGAGATCCATGTGCAGTGCTCATTTAGGGGCTGATATATGTGTGTGTAGCAAACTGCTTGCTTGGTGGGTTAAGAAAAGTCCAAATAGCTCAGCAATGAGGTTGAACACGTTTATATATTTTACACACAATTTTTTCTCGCGAAGAAGTCTATCTATTGATGAAGACTAGAATAAAATCCGTTTAGTAGTTTCTGAGATTGGCGCATTCATACAAATGCTCTCGGGGAATTCTTTCACACTAATTACCGTGTTACTTTAGTGACGAATAGAGCTACCCCATCTCATCCCAAGGTTCTCGTAGAAGGCCACTAAGGGAGTTTGGAACCCGATGCGTAATATAAGCACTTTAGGCTACCCGCAGGTGGCGGGTAAACCGCCAACACTAGCTTATCCAAAGAGGTTGATGTCAGGCAGCAGGCCGACTGTAAAACCACGTTGTCAAAACCTTTGCAATATAAGTAACATATATTGCGCAGACTCCAAAGGACTTAGAACCAGAGCAGGAAGAAGAAGACTGATTTGTATCTGTATAAGCCAAAATACAAATATTTCTTTGTTTATTTCTTCAATGTTTTCAGCACTGTCTTAGAATGACTGTCAAATGTAATGATCTGCATTCGTTAAGTGTTCTTTAAATGAAGTATTCTCATGCACATTAGCCTTTCACATGCAATAAGTATAAACAATCGCACAGTTGAGTACAACTACAAATTTTTGTACACTCTTATACAGTAAAATATATGTATAATCTCCAGCTATTTATCATCATCATCTTGTGGTGCCGGCTCAGAATACCACCACCCCATCTCCTCCCGTGGGTGTCGTAAAAGTCGACTAAGGGTAATCCCAGCAATCGGCTAATGCCGGAGGATGGGCAGCAGCGTCCTTCGAGTAAATGAACAACTCAACTGCAATTGATTATGGCAAAACCCCCCAATAAGCTCACAACACATCGATATCGGTCATTGTGGTGATCTTTGGAGGAAGCCTGTGCCCAGCAGTGGACTTCCTTAGCCGAAATGATGGTATTATTAGCCAAAGGACGTCCACTGTTGAAAAAAGGCCAGACGGCTAACTGAGATGTTCCTTACAAAAACCAGCAGCACTGCTTGAGCTGCCAATCAAACCCGTAGCTCTCCGCTTAGTAACCGTACTTGTGTCTACTACTAGAATGCGAAAAGACCGATCAACCTTTTACGACATCCATAGAAAGAAATGAAGTGGTGCTATATTCTCATGCCGGACACCACACGAATCATACGGACACCATTGAAGCTGGTGCTGCCATAATCACCACGCTTTGCAGACGGGTTGGCTATCGCAGTTGAGTTATAAGTGTATTCCTGTCACCTTTTACGTGATGAGATGAGGTGGTGGTATTCTTATCCGGCACCACACGGCAATTAAGGAGATTGTCATTCGTTAAAATCATCATAATCAACAAATTTACTGGGTGATTAAATGTAATTCACTGCAAGATTGTTAAAGTTATTTATGTATGTCATTTATTTTGAATGGGTTTTTTCACATCAAAGAATTGTGAACCAAACAAAAAATACTAAAACCCGTTTGTATTTTCAACATTCAAATAATGACTCAAATGAGTCTGCGCTTTCAAAATTATGTTAAATATATACAAAATGATGTGGTGTCCGGATTAAGAATATAGCACCACTCCATCTCCTCCCGTGGATGTCGTAAAAGGCGACTAAGGGAATCTAAACCAGAGGGATGGGCAGCAGCGTCCCTTCTGTGAAACGGTAGCCATAATGCGCTCACCAACCCGCCTGCCAAGCGTGGTGAGTATTGGAAAATACCCCCCAAAATGATGACATAGTTGTGTAAATCTATGGGGAGGCCTTTGTTCAGCAGTGGACGTATAAATGGCCGATATGATGTTACTAAATACATTTATTTAGACTGACTAGACTAGAATTTTCGACAGGTGCTAAGTAGTTGGAGAATGCATATCGGAATACCGATTAATGTCGATATGTATGCCGCGATACTTCTCCAAAGGAGCTACTTTTTAAACTCATTAATAGACTCTTAGCTATTTTTAAATATGTATCAAAGTTCTTCAATGTTAAGTAAAGAATGAAAATAAACTTTAACTAGGAAAATGTTGAATCTCTACCACATTCTACTCCGAACTCGTCTTTTCGTTGCAGGACTATCCATTCAACGTGTACATACCAGACGGCACAGTGACCTTCGAAGACGGCTCGCTCGTCATCACTCCCTTGCTCACAGAGTCACAGCACCACGAGGGATTCCTCACAGAGACTTTGGATCTTACGAACAGGTTACTTAAATTCTTTCTTTGTTCTCTCCTTTTCTGTGCTCAGCTCAACATGTTCACTGCAGTTTGTATTGGACTAAAGTGATCATCAGCTGCGAAAGCTCTAGGTCACATAACGAGCTATGGGGAAGCTACGCTTGGTATTTATCTACGAGATCGTATCAGAAATGAGAAGATCTGTAGATGAACTAAAGTTGTCGACATAGCTGAAAGTATTAGTAAATTGAAGTGGCAATGGGCGGGGCACATTGCTCGTAGAACTGATGACCGTTGGGTTTCTCGAATGGAGACCGCGCACCCGAAAACGCAGCGTGAGACGACCTCCAACGAGGTGGATAGACGCCTGGTGAAGGTCGCTGGGAGTCGTTGGATGAGGATGGCATGTGACCGCTCGTTATGGAAATCTATGGAGGAGGCCTTTCTTCAGCAATGGACGTCCTTTGGCTGCCATGATGATGATGATCATCAGCTCGTTTGTCGAACGACTGATAGCCGTTAGAGGAGACGAGGTCTTGTGTAGAGACTCCGAATCGGCTAATGTAGTATGTGACTCCTCCCAGCCAGATTGACTGGTACACAAACATACACGAACACACCCATAAGCGTCCACTGCTAAACGTGGGCCCCTCAATTATCACTGCAATGAGCAGTCATAGAGGATATTGATGTAATCACCACCCTTTCCAGGCGGATTGGTGTTAGCAGCATGTTGTTATTAGGCCACAGAATGTTGCGACCTATCCTCTTGATATCAACCCTTAGATGATTTTTACGACACCCAAGGGTAGAAAGGAGTTGATAATTATTTAGTGGGAACCACACGGAACCTCTTTGTACGTACAAGCAATGCGTGCGAGTTCCCATAAAACTAAAGATGGAGAAACTCTTGTATATTCGTACTTATTCACACGACTTAGTGTATGGTCTGAGTGCAAGAGCGTCTGGCGGGGCGTTTAGCAGGGCGCAAGCGGCGAGAGAGCGTTCATCGGTGTGGCCTCAGTACATGATCAACATTTGTGTGATCCAGACAAAATTTTGTCAAGACCTCCCCTTCGTACGATATTAATTTGAATTTAGAAGAAATTTGTCTTAAGGCAAGAACCAACTGAAGTTAAGCAAAGAAAGTGGGTTGTTTGAATGTTCACTGGTTATGAAACCGTAGTTTTACTATTATATTTTGGTGTAAAGATTGATGTAATATTTGAAATTTCTGTGATTATTTCTTTAAAAAACAATATCGCGCACGCCCTTGTCACAGCATGAAAATAAAAACGGATTGCACTCCGGGAGTGCCGACAGAAGTGAAAACTTATTTTTTTTTATTTATGTAGACGCGTTCGCGGTCTGCCATATGTACATGCATGTATGCACACACTATAGCTGCGTCTCGTAACGGTGTCGCGAGTCCAGAGATTTTATCTCATCGAAAAATATGCGTACCGCGCTAAAAGTAGTTTTCACTTCAAAAAATACTTTTTGACGCGAACGCCGCACACTCCACCTCGCTGATCGCTTAACTTGAGCGTGCACTCAGGCGTATACTTAAGCTTGTATCGAATCTTAAAACGCAAGTAGACCTTGAGTGGAGATTGCATTAACTGAATATAAATGTTGGACCTATTACGTAGGGTTCATTTTTGATTAATGCAATTCAGAATTAGGTTTTACTGACTTTTTTATTCTCATATTAGACTATTTTTTATGCTCGTTCTGTAATACAGACCTGAGTGTAGTACAGGAGCATGTAAAAATTGCGGTCAGAGTTATTCATCTCAAAGTTAAACAAACTTATAACGGTTAAGTAACTAATTAAGTCACTTTTACGAGCCATGTTTAA
Source organism: Diloba caeruleocephala (assembly GCA_947459985.1). Taxonomy (NCBI): domain Eukaryota; kingdom Metazoa; phylum Arthropoda; class Insecta; order Lepidoptera; family Noctuidae; genus Diloba; species Diloba caeruleocephala. The sequence continues at coordinate 4,019,161 of OX381614.1, forward strand.
GTCGCAATTTCCTGTCAGCCTTTATTAAGTATTCCGGATGTCGCTAACATCAAACAAGTTGCGAATCAATTAGAATTTTCATCAGGAAAGCGTGTTATGTCGACGAAGTGTCTACAAAACATAGATTTAATTATATTATAGTTTCAAACTCAAATACGAATTTCGAATATTAATGCGAAAGTTATGAAATATGTCGAATTTATTTTCTAGCGGAAACTAACTACCACAGCCTCGTAATCGAACCAGATACCTTAGGTTCGACTGCCGTTCTTGCGGCCATTTAACAGTTAGTTCGGGTTTGTTACCAGCAAATTGACGGCTAGTTTGTTCTAATGGCTTGACTTTCTGCACTAAGTATCCTAGACTAGATTACAATTCTACCAAATCAGCTTCAGTAGCCAATGAAACTGCAAGAGAAGAGCTGGAGGGGTGATTACTTGGATACTAATTGGGAGGCCAGTCTTTGGAACTTGGGCTAAATTGTATCTGGAATATCGACTCAATGTGAAGGACGAATGCCTCCTTCACACTATAGGGAAGTCATCCTTCATCTTCATTTCAATCAACCTCTTCCACGACCTTCTATCTCCATCATCACTGGCCACCTCATGCTTCATTCTTTACTAAATTCAAATTTGAATTCGAATTAAGTGTGTGTGGTGTCGAATCGTTTTTGATATTTTGGGCATTCCATAGTAAACGCTTAGCGCGAGTGGTTCCACCCACAGCTCTGGTTTTTAAACAGTCAGCAATATTACAAATGTTTATTTTTTACCCAGTTTTAATATGATAGGTAAGCTACATTTCAAATAAAACATTAGGATGTGATAGCTATATAAAATGATAGTAATATATGAGCTGTGACCAACAATTTACCTGTTTCCCGTGTTGTCCGTGTGTTTCATTTATTTACACCATCTGCACACTGTTACTTCGTTGCCATGGAGAAAGCCACCCATAAGAGCTATCCAGAGGAATATACAGAGGGGAGGCACTCCGCGACAACACTAACACTTCCCGAGTATCCGCGTTCTTCGAACGTGACCCGTAACGTGACATGCAGGCAACATAAGCACTGCATGCATGTCGTATTTAGTACTGACAGGCAAGATAGTGGTTTGTTCCATTAACCCATCACCGCTTCGCGTAGGGCTTCCGTCAGCCACAAAGGGGAAACTATAGCTAACGCGGAAAATATAGCCAAATCTATTAATAACTTATACGTGGAACATATTTTAATACAAAAAGTACAAACTCTTAATACAAGAAGTACAATGATATTATTTATACTATTATATTATCTTTTATTTTCTTAGTATACATATTATTACATTTTTAAATATATATACATAAAACAAAAATAAAAACATATATTTAAAAATATAAAAATAGTGACCAACCGGCATCGGGAACAGGGTCCAAGCTGCCGGTGGCTAGGGCTCCAGAGAGGGGAACCTCCTGACAATACGTGCCGTGTCAAGGGGAACCACTTTCTGTATCAGGCCCTTTCTGGATCCAGCCGCCTAACAAGAGCCTCTTAAGATGTTGGTCGAGGCTCTTGGCGAGCAAGCCGTTGACCGTAACGACTATCGGCACAATGATTGCCGAGTCAACATCCCACATGTCGACAATCTCGTGTGCCAAGTCAAGATACTTTATTTGTTTCTCTTTCTCGGCTTTCACGAGATTCTCATCATGCGGGATGGTAACATCAATAACCATTGCGCGTCGCTCTACTCGGTCTATCATCACTATATCAGGCTTATTAGCAACAATAGTCCTATCAGTGATGATAGACCGGTCCCAGTACAATGTGATATGACTATTTTCGAGAACTGGGTCGGGCATATACTTGTAGTATGGTACCTCAAAGGCCACAAGTTTATATTTCAGCGCAAGTTGCTGGTGTATAACCCTGGCTACTTGGTTGTGCCTGTGCAAGTACTCGCCGTTAGCAAGACGAGAACAACCAGAAATAATATGTCTGATGGATTCACCCGGACGGTGGCATGCCCGACAGATGTCAACCGTACCACCTACAATATTATTATTAGATTTATTTCATTTATATTACCATAGATATGTCACTCCATATTAAATGGCGCGCAAAACTCAGTCTCGCTGTATGTAGGTATAAAGCTATAAAACTGCACACCTATGCTGTAAGAAAGAATATACAAAAACTACAAGAGTAAAAGAGATGCTCGATGTCTTTGTCGCAGGTGTGATTGAATATATGTGTTGCCCTTTTCTTTGCTTGGCCTGACTTTTGTTCGAGAATATAATTCTATAGATAATTTGAATAGTATTTTTAGTAAACTATTTTATATAGTTTGTTACTCACGTGTGGTATGAGATCCATTGTTCTTTATTTATTTTTGCTTGATGGTTTGTGCATTTTCTATACGCACAACGACATTGTTATTACATATTTAATAAAACAATAAAGATTGTGACAGTGTGTGCTCGTTGTCCTGTTTTGGGCGAACTAATTGCGAAGTGCTACAATTGGGGGAGTTTTGGTTCTTACTCTTGGCGCGGATGTAACATATCTACTTCTTTTAATATATAATATCATTGAAGAAGTACAAATTCGAACCATGTTATTGTCAAAGGCATTTTTGCTTGCTCTTTAATTTGCTTTTTAGAAATATAGTGTGTTATGCATCATCGTGCGTTCTCTTTAGAATTATAATACTGATCAACCGACCGCCACGCGCACGTTATGCGCAAGTTACGAGCGTGTCGCGTTCGCGCCCATCACATGTCCGCATGCACACGCTCGGGAAGCGGTAGTGTGGGGAAAGCCTAAAATGTTTACATACACGGCTGCTGAAACTGTTCGAGTTGCTTATCAGCAATCATAGACATGCACTCGAATAACTTACTTATTTACTTATTATGACCACAGGTGTACAGGTCAGCTGGATACGACAGAATGCCGACGACAGGCTTCAGGAGCCATGATCTTACCTCCGGTAATGACGGGCAAGGTCACCACGCGGCACAAATTCGGATTCAAATTCGGCAGAGTAGAGGTGCGGGCGAAGTTACCTGCTGGCAGCTGGCTCATACCTGGTATTTTTTATGCGATATGTTTTTTTTTTTTTCAAAAAGACGTTGCCCCACACTTGGATTTCTCCTGTGTCGTGGGTGCGTTTACATACATAAATTCCACACACAATACACCCAGACCCGGAATAACTACCTGCAAATCATACAAATATTTGTTCCGTGCGGGATTCGAACCCGCGACCCGGAGCGCAGCAGCCGACTGTGTCAGCCACTGTTTAAGATTGACGTGTAGTCGCGACACTGGTCAGTGCATGACTAAGTAAATATCACCTATGGCTATCACCTTGCTTTCATGTGAACATCATAAAGCGCGGGCAACGCATCTACACTTATAAAAACATCTTAGCCTGTGATCAACAAACAAATTGATTTGATTTGAAACATCGAGCAGTGATCACTACGCTGGCTCAATGTGTTAGCGATTTCAGACCGTTAGATCTAGGTTTCCTCACGATGTTTTCCTTAATCTTTTGAACAACTAAGTGCTAAAAACGTAACTCTCCATGTGCTGTACAGATTAAGAATATAGCACCACTCCATCTCTGTGCGAGGATGTTGTAAAAGGCCGGAAAACCGGAGGGATGGGCAGCAGTGTCCCTACCGTGGAACCATAATCATTCTGTGGTCACCAACCCGCCTGCCAAGCGTGGCGAGTACTGGTAAATTCCCTCCAAAATGACGACACAATTGTGGACATCCATGGGGGAGGCCTTTGTTTAGCAGTAGACTACCTATGACTTATGAAGAACTAAGTCCGTAAATATTGTTTCTTATGTTACGAAATTATTGCTAATAGCCTAGTCGTAGTCTCCTAGAGAACTGGCCTAGAATTTACTCTAGAGAAGATTCGCGATTTCCCAATAGTTTTGTATAATTTATACAATTGTAACTTATATCATGTGGAGAATGAAAAATTTGTTACTGGCGAGCTATATATTATAAGAACACTTGATTGTTGTGGAATGTGTAAGTGTATTTTCTTTTTAAATAGATCCACACAGTCCGATGTTCTCCTATCTTCTGAATTATTCTTACAACATATTAAAACATCTCTAGTTAAGCCCCAAACTTTATTTTTTAAGTAATTCATTTAATCACTTCTTTCCAAATCGTCTAGGGCTTATAAAATTATTTTAAATTTTCAGAAATCAACTTAGAGCCTACGGAAAGCGTCTATGGTACTCATCGTTATGAGTCGGGCCTTATGCGCGTGGCCTTCGCTCGAGGGAACCCTAGTCTGGCCAAGAAGTTGTATGGAGGTCCCGTACTCTCCGACACTGAGCCTTTCAGGTCACTACTGCTTAAGGAGACGATCCAGCTTGACAACTGGAATAAAGACTATCATAATTATACCATGATATGGAAACCTGGTAAGACCGAAAAAGATCCGCTTTCGGGTTTTTGATAAGCATGGGGAAACTAGCTTCTTTAATTGTTACATTGTACAATCGTGAACTGATAATGTTTACCACCTTAAGGTTTATAATTGCATGCACAGGTCTGTGTCACAAGGTTGATATGCGATTTTATCAGCCATAGACAACTCCTTTATAAACAAAAACAAAATTATTTCTGCCCTTTGCTGCAGGGCTAAACGTGCCATTATTTTTATTGCGTAATAAAAAAAATTTCAAACTTCATGTAATTTAGATAAATGTCACTCATAATAAATGCATTGCTAATGTGTCAAACTATGCTTTTAAATTAGGAAATGAGTTATATATCATCACAATGTCAACGAATTTTTGACTCAGGGGTGCAATTCCTTAATCTCAAACATCCATACATCCTTGAATACAGAATTGAAATAACGGTGAAAACTCAATTTGGTATTCCCTAAGACTCGTCCCCATAGCTCACCGTCTGCAACGTGTCCTTAAACCGCTTCAATCATGTCTTAGCGTATACCAAATTGGTTTTACACCGTCATTTTAATTCTGTATTGAAGGATGTATGGATGTTTAACCTTAAGGAATTGTACCCCTGGGCCTCTAAACTAGAGGGATGGGCAGTAGCGTCCCTTCTGTAGAACAAAAAGATTTATTACCAAAAGAACACACTTATAATAAAGAAGATTAACCAACAAATCCTACAAAACTAAAGAGGGATATTATGGTAAAATGAGCGGACTCAGCAATGTTGACATCGCGCAGTAATTAAACCACGTCCTGACCAATGCTGATGTACTGCACTCACCAACCTATGTGCCAAGCGTGGTGAGTACTGGCAAATTCCCCCCAAAATAACGACGCAGTTCGAAGTCTATAAGGGAGCGGATATGATGAACCAAAAACAAACCTAGTAAAGCTTTAGCTGATGAGTGTTGATGAAATCTTCCTCCTAATTTTAATCTCAAAGTTTGAATGTTCGAGCACCATCACTGCTGATCGGATTCTAATGAAATTTGTCATAAAGTAAACTACGAGGGCGGGTCAAAAAATTTTGAGGGAGGGGGGGATTATTTTACCTGTCCCAACTTGTTGACTCAATAGAACTATAAATACCAAGTTATGGTACGATCAGTTCATTAAACCTTTGAGATATCGCAGGATAAACAAGTCAATCGGGAAGTAAACGCTAACTATGGAGAAAATTAAGTTTCGTGCAGTGATTAAGTTTCTCACTGAGCAAGGAAAAACGCCACAAATTATTATGAAATGTCATCTGTTTACGGGGACTCTTGCCGAAGAAAAAGGCATAGCATTTTCAAGCAAGGCAGATACTCAATTAAATGACAGATCAGTGCGCAGGCCAGACAATAGAGGCAACTTCCTCAGACATTGCTGAATAAGTTGAAAAACTTGTTCTTGAAGATGATCGTCTGAAGAAAAAACAGATAGCAGAAATAGCTGGTGTATCTATCATCATTTTGAACATCCTACATCACCATTTTGGCATGTCTAATGTGAGTGCAATGTGCTAAGTATGTTCGCTCTTGGATCTGTGTAGTGAGAACAGAGATAAAATTATTTCATCATTTCGGCCGAATGAAGTCCACTGCTGGATACAGGCCTCCCCCAAAGATCACCACAACCACCAATATGGATGTGTTGTGGGCTCATTGGGGGGTTTTGCCATAATCGCCACGCTTGGCAGGCGGGTTGGCGATCGCAGTTGAGTTGTTAATGTACTCGAAGGACGCTGCTGCCCATCCTCCGGCTAATCCCTTAGTCGACTTTTACGACACCCGTGGGAGGAGATGGGGTGGTGGCATTCTGAGCCGGCAAAATTATTTACTAATTGTGAAACTAACTTTTATGTACATTGAGTATACATAAGGCGAACTTAATGCCATGAGGCATTCTCTACCTGTCAACCTTTGGGTTAAAAAAAGCACTTCTAAAGAGGTATAAAAACAAAGCTATAGATGATGTTAAAAAAGACTGAATTAAAAATAGGAATACATACATACACTAATGTAAAAATAGATACTATATTATATTACATAATTATAAATAGTGAAATAGAAATTAACTGTAATAACAAAGACACAACTGATCAGGATTGTAACAATTTCAGGAAGTATAACAGAATAGAAATAGAAAGAATAGAATAACAGTTAATAATTAAAAACGACTGGGGTAAGGTGTTCGGTATTAATATTTTTAAGGTAGAACGGACAACCTATAATAATAGCCTGACATTTACGTGTGTTGACAGCAACTCCATATTTAGAAGACCAGTCTGCTATTGCAAGTAGATAATGATTTCGGCAAGAAATACTTGTATTTAAGCTTTTCCAATCAGATTGAGTGTACAGTTGTAAGTCATCAGCATACAGATGGTAAGAGCATTTGAAGGTGGTAGTGATTGAGTTGATGAATAAGGAAAACAAGAGAGGAGAGAGTACACCGCCTTGTGATACATCAGTTATAACGTTACACCAGCCAGAGATTTCTTGGCCGACACGCACTGTTTGCTGGCGACCACGAAGATAAGATGAGAACCAGCCCTCGGATGTCGACGAGATCCCTATTTGTGTCAGGATAGTAAGGAGAATATTGTGGTCAACCGTGTTAAAGGCATTTGAGAAATCAATAAAGACAAGCACCGTTAACTTCGACTCCCACATGCCAGCTCTTGTCTCTTGTCTCTCTCCCTCTGTGACTTTGAGCAGGGCAGTAAACGTGCTATGTCCAGGTCGAAAACCAGATTGAAACTGAGATATCAGTGTATTTTTTCTAATGAAGGAAGGGACTTGTTTATGAACAACTGCTTCTAAGACTTTGGAAAGGAATGGGCGAATGGAAATTGGCCTGAAGTTATTAGCTAAACTAGGGTTAGAGATTTTAGGAAGCGGAATAATATACGCTTTACGCCAGACTAAAGGATAAACCCCAGAATACAGGGAAAAATTGACAATGTGGGTGAAAATGGGAAGAATTATGTCAATAATAAGGGATATCATCGCCTTGCAGACTCCGTCGTAGCCGACAGCAAAATTATGAACCGAACTGTGGCTGGAGATGAAATTTCGGTTCATCACTTTGAACCCAAGTCAAAGCAGGAGTCCATGCAGTGGTGCAGCACCACCTAAGAAGCTCAAGGTGTCACAATCGGCCTGAAAAATTATGGGTACAGTTTTTTGGAATTGAGAGGGGTTTTAAAGATCGATTTTTTTTAAATTTAATTGTGTCTATACACGGGACAATACTACACAACGCTACTAGAAACATCAAAAGATGCCATTCAAGAAAAAAAAAGGGGAAAGTGGTCTCGAGGTGTCCTTTTGCACGACAGCATAAGAGTCATGTTGCGAAAGCTGCCCTACACAAGTGCAGCTTCGAAACTCTCAACCTCCCTATAGTCCAGATTTGGATTCTGGCCCCTTCAGAGTATTATATGTTTATAAAAATCTAAAAAGAGCTTCGGGGAAGGAAATTTACCGACGACGAAGACATCAAGTCCGCTATTTCAGCCTACTTTTATTTTCGAACGTTTAAATTATTTATTTGAAAGATCTGTTATATTTATAATTAAAGGAGAATACATCGAAGAGAAAAAATAATTCCATGTTTAATTTCAGCCTTAGTTTATTTCAGTTCCAGTCAATGTTTATTTTCGTACGCCGCGGATTAAGACTATACCTTTTATCGTGTGATCGAGTTCTCATAGGGTTTTAATTAGTTCCAGTGTGGTAGAAGTCGCTGGTACTAATAGCCAATAACAATAAAATAAATTTAATTATTTAAATAATTTATTGTATAAATTTAGAATACAGGATTGATAAATTGGTATTTTTACCGACTTCGAAAAGGGGGAGGCACTCAATTAGATGCGTTTTTTTATGAATGTACACCGATTACTCCGAGATTTGTAGACCGATTTGAGCAATTCTTTTTTTAACTGGTGCAGAATGCTTTCCAGTTAGTCCCATATAAATTTTATTACATTTGATGGAGTAGTCTTTTAAATAGCCTCAATAAACAGGTTAATTACTACGCTTATCTAGATGATGTCTTAAAAGTTTCGATCTCGTTTCATATCTCTCTCAGATCAGAGAATCGATTTGAGTCATTTTTATTTCTAGTGTTAAATACTGATACCACTCTATCAACTTTGTCGAAGGTCTTTGAGTCACTTGTGTACCCAATGTTCTATGATTACGTAAAAAACTATTACCCATTAATCAACATGGTTTTATGATTAAAAGATCAACCAATACTAATCTTGTCACATACATTACTGATTTGACAACTGCAGTTAACCAGGGTTTACAAGTTGATGCAGTCTATACCGATTTTTCGAAGGCCTTCGATAGGGTCAACCATAGCTTGCTGTTGCGGAAACTCAGATCCATGGGTATAACCAATAATATCTTTAGTTGGTGCAGGTCATACCTGGAATCCAGACCATCATCCGTAGTCGTGGACGGTGAGGAGTCGGGGCTTTATATCGCTACTTCCGGTGTGCCTCAGGGCTCTAATCTGGGGCCACTATTTTTCAATGTATTTATTAACGACATACCTAAAATATTCAAATATTCTACACCTTACCTTTTTGCTGATGATTTAAAGCTGACTCGTGTTATACAACATAACTCTGACACACAATTGTTACAAACAGATATAGATAGTTTAAGTCAGTGGTGTCTTGAAAATAAAATGCACCTTAACTGTACTAAATGTTACCATATAAAGTACACCCGAAAACGCATTAAAATCCAATCCATTTACAATATACAAGGGACCGAACTTAGGGAACTTACCGTTATCCGAGATCTTGGTGTTCATTTGGACGGTCAACTGCGCTTCTCAGATCATATTGATAAAATCCTTGCTTCAGCATACCGGGCCCTAGGATTTGTTATTAGGTCCTCTAAAGGTTTCAAAAATCCAATGACTACAATTATATTATATAACAGCTTTGTACGAAGTAGATTAGAATACTGTAGCACCGTTTGGAATCCAACATACCAGGTCCACGTAAATAGAATCGAGAGCATACAGAAGAGGCTGGTCCGCCACTTAGCATTCAGGTTTAGAGCTGAGTACACATTTAGATCTTACGAGGAAAAGCTTAATCACTTTAAGCTCATGTCTCTCAAATCTCGGCGTACCATTTCTGACCTAACATTTCTTTACAAGCTGCTCAATAACGGTGTTGACTGTCCAGATCTACTTAATAGGATCTGTATTAACGTGCCATACAGAATCCCGCGTTATCCGTGCTCATTACTCAAAGCTCCTCGCCACCGTACAAATCTGGGTAAACACTCGCCGATAGTGAGGTTGACGCAACAGTACAATATCATATCTGGTGCGTCAAAAGACATGGACATCTTTAATAACACTCTGGGTAAATTCAAATCTTTAATCTCAAATCACTTAAAATTCCAACAACTTTCAATGTTGACATACTCTTAATATCAAACCATCACTGATAACATAATGTAATGTAATGTCCGATCTTATTTATCACTTTGATTGTATTCGTTATAGCTATCTTTATATTTATAATTGTAATTAGTATTATATTTCTTTATAAATTCATGTTTAATATCATTATTACTAGGTCTAAATGATTTAGTTTGGAATATTAATTAAAACTAAAAAGAAAGTAAAATATAAAATACTTTAGAAACTGTTTGTACCTAACCTGAACTTAGATCTATGTTTAGATTATTTTTAATACGCATGCTGTGGTCTCCTGTAATTGAGGAAGCACAGTGTCTTGTAAAATACTACTATAAGAAAACATTTGTAATGTGTATTCCTTGTTGGAGGTCCTAATAAATAAATAAATAAATAAATAAATACCAAATTGGAAAAAGTTTTCAAACATAATTACACTAAAAAGAAACAAATAAATCTTTTTAACAAGAAAAAAACCGTTTTTTTTTTGTTTAAAAGTTTTATTTTATGCATGTTTACATTTTCCTATAAGTGCAAAACGAAACTATAATAACCTAAAATCCTTACCGATTCTTTTGGTTCCAGATGGTATCAACATGTTAGTGGACGGTCAACTATACGGCAACATCAACCCTGGAGAGGGCTTTTTCTCGAGTGCGCGGGAGCATGCTGTACCGCACGCATCCAACTGGCTTAGAGGAACCGTCATGGCACCGCTTGACCAAACGGTACTTGGACATTTCTTGTCATAGTTTAGAACTCCTAAATCACATGTGCGTTTACAAACACAAACATCCACGAGCATTGAATTTGAATCAATTTGGAAGTCAAACAAACCCAACTACTTATCACTTGCAAAAATATGACCATGTCTGTATCATACATCATGTATTTCCGCAAGATTCTCAATTTGGCTTCGCAGATATACTGGGATATTGGCTCCTTTTTAATATCCTGCCCCATTTTTTTTGATTTTTTTTTATTGTGTGATTCTACATGAGCTTCCTTCACCCCGGGAAAGGGCAAAGGGGTATGCCGGTCTTATACCGGCTTAAACCACTGGAGCGGTCATCTTCGGCACCGAAGGGGGGCTCCAGGTCCTCGTAAGATCACACTAGAGCCGCTCATTGGTGCCACGCCTTTAGGCAATCTCGGAGGAGATGACTGTAAAGTGGTCACCCTCTCTAGCGGAGGGCAGGCGGCTGTAAAAAGGCCGCCCCCCAGGCTTCTCGGGGAGGACTGTAAAGGATCCTCCCAAGCTAATATTATACCCCTACGGCTCCATATTACCTGCTGAAATGCTTTTCTTACACCCGTCTGCCTGATACGACATGCAGGTCGCATCTTAAAACCCTTCTTAAATTCCCTTCCCACAAAACCGATTTCTACTCCTATTCCGTATCTCTACATGCGATTAGGTTGTGGAATTCGCTACCGCCTGACATAAGAGATTGTTAAACAGTTTATAGTTTTTAAAAACGAGATAAAGAGCACTATCTCGCTGTATCTAATTGTTTATGTATGTATTCATATTTATTTTTAACTATATATTAGTATTTATTTACTTATTACCACTTACATTTCTTGTCTTCAAACTCTCCTCTCGAAGGTCTGGTGGACGAGATTTCTTAAAGAAATAAACAGTGTCTGTATAGTTTTCTGTTCTATGAAATTTATATTTTAAATATATCTGTGTTCAAAATAAAGTAATAAAATATAGCTGTTGAGCCTCCTAGATACGTAGGTAGTCTCAACTGCAAACGAAGACACGTCATGAATCGTTTTTCATCTTGTGGATACCTAGTGGCCAAAATAGCGAGTAGTTCACTAGCTACAGTACCCTTCAAACCAGAACACAGTAATTGGCGGTGAATATCTGGCACTGTAGTAGTACCTACCTATCCGGACTAAGCGACCTACCAGTACCTACCGACATTTAAATTAGTAATTAATACCTATTTTGTAAATAATTTAAAACTATGTTTTCAATTTCCAGTTCTACATATCTCTTGGCCTTCGAGTGGGAGGAGTCAATGACTTCGGGGATGACTTGCCAGACAAGCCGTGGAGAAACCGCGCGTACAAGGCTATGCTAGACTTCTGGAAGCATAAGAACTCCTGGCACCCTTCTTGGTACAACACCGACATGAGAGTCGACTACGTCAAAGTGTTCGCTTTGTAGACTAATGTCGTGATCTGTGATGATTTTGAGATTATAATCATAGTTTTATATTACCAAGTTTGTTTTTTTAATTTTTATCTTTACCTTTAATTACTCTTTGGGTAGATTTTTATCGAAATTCGACTGTATCTCGTGTGTCAGTACTGTCTTTTCATGTAGCTCCCGGCAAAGAATTGACCACACTCCTCTATAAATATCAATAGGATGAACAGCAGCATCCGCCCGTATACTGCGACAATGTGTGTGTTGCCACTAAAGAGTTGCTCTCTACACTAGGACAACTGGGAATAATCCATTAAAACTAACTTAAAGGTATAGCCAAATGTTACTATTGTCTAGCAGAATTTTTTAATGATCGAAATAATAATAATAATAACTTGCAACACTGAAACCAGTTTTTAATATTTATTAAAGCTTATGATGATTAAATTGCCATGGCAGTATTAAGCTGACCATTCCCAACAGACAGCACTCGTTCACAAGCATGACGCATGCATCAGCGTCGCTTAGCTCAAACATATTGTAGAGCAACTCAGCGACCCGATACACTATTCCACTGTAAGTAGGACACTTGAGTGAGCATGACATACCTAATCTACTAAACAAATATCACGTCAATGAAACAAAATAAATTAATAACCCACATGGTACTCGCACATACAGTATCAAATCGAAGTAAATGGTGAATAATAAGTAAAAGAACAAGTAATTAATGTCATAGCAAATATAGAAATATTAAAATGCCATTATATGAATCAATTGTAAGTAATTATGACGTAATGAATTAAATGTCAAGATAAGAAACATATAACCAGGAATATCAATTTAAGTTCATAAATATCAGAGCAGCTCAATCCCAAGCATTTTTGTCATGCATTTAGTCTGTAACATCATACAAACCTTTAGCTTCCGTTTTGTAATGGACTTGAATTTATTAAGAGTAGAATTTTATTGTAAAAATGTACACATTGACATTTAAATGATTTACCTGCAGATTTTGTGTTGTTATGGCTCATAGATTACGTTCTGGTCACTTTCCATCTGGCAAGTTTGGACATCTCATGAAAAAGCTTGATACACCAGATTGTGAAGTATGTGGCAAGTTAGATGATGTCCAACACTTGCTAATGGAATGTGAAAAGAACCAGAGAGAGAGAGAGATGGTGATGCAAAAATTAAAAATTAACCAATATGATGTCGGAGCTTTTATAACCATATTGACTAAACCTAACTCTGAAGCGGCCAAATTGGTATATGAGATGGTTGCTGTAACACTATCTCCCTCTCCGTCACAATAACTTCTAAAATAACCGGGTAATTGGTGTAACTAGCAATAGTTTAGGGTATGATGAGGCTGACATACCTTTGTAAGGTAAAAGCCTCTAAATCAAAGGAGAATAAAAAAAAAAAAAAAAATTATTTACCTATCTTAGTACTGTCCACGCAACTATGTGGCAAACCACGCACATAATACGTAGTTATTTCAATTATTATGTTGTCCTGCAGACCACCTGCTAATCATATTAGGTAGTCATTCCCTACAATTTTAAATGACAGAACAAATATATATATTATTCAACCTCTACTTGAGGGGCGCTAGCGACTATAATGTAGTTAGCGGACATCACTTCAGCGTGCGCGCCTTATGGTCATACTAGATCAATATCTAAAAACACTTTGTCTCTAACCTCCAACCAAGGAACATCTAGTAACATACTTGTTTTGTAAGTTTTAATAAAGTTAATAAATGCTATTTCATAAGTAAGTAAGTAAGTAAGTAAGTAATAATCTTTATTCGCTGAATATAGGTAAATAAATTGGTGTTACATCTCATATTAATACAGTTCACTATATTCTACCATATGGCATGCAAATATTTTTGGGTACATACACAAATCGTAATTTATTTTATTATAAAATACATTAAATCATTAATTAATTAATTAAATATGGTCGTCACTTGGGATAGAGATAATGTCAAAAAATATATTAATGTCATATTTGTTAAATAAACACAAACAGATATCAGGTTAGGTAGACACTTTTATCATTTAGGAAGTCAGAGACATTATAGTAACACTTGCGTATTAGTAAATCCTTTAGCCGTCTTTTAAACAAAATTATGTTTAACTCTTTTACTTCCTTGGGTATTTTATTATATATTACGGGGCCCATGCAAAATATGCTTTTGTGCATCAATGTTGTATTTGATTTGCGAATGCATAGTTTATCTTTGTCACGTCGATTACGATTAACAATATCAGATAGTTTTTTAAAAAGCTCAGGGTTCGTCTTTACAAACACTGCTGTTTCTAATATATAAAGGCACGGTAAAGTCAATATTTTAGAACTTATAAAACATGGTGTACAGCTTTCTCTAGTTTTTAGTTTATTCATCGCTCTTATGCACCGTTTCTGAGCTTTGAATACATTATCTTTTTGGGTTGAGTTACCCCAGAAAATGATGCCGTATGTTAAGTTTGACTCAGCTAATCCATGATATGCCATTAACAAAGCGTCATTATTCAGAACTGGTGCAAGTCTATGTAACGCATACGCTGACTTACATATTTTTTTGCATAAGTTATCCGTATGGGCCTTCCAGTTCATCCGTCTATCTATTGTCAATCCTAAGAATGTTGTAGATTCCACTTCATCAATTTCATTGTTTTGATAATTTATATTCATATTTAGTTGTGGTAATATTTTTTGGCTAAAGTGTATTAATTTTGTCTTATTTAAGTTTATTTTCAAATTATTATTTCTCATCCATTCAATTACGTTCGTCAGAGTGTTATTAATGTCATATTCATAAAGGTCATTATTTGCATTATCTATTATCACAGCACTGTCGTCTGCAAACAGTGACATTGGTCTAGGTGTAGCTTTTGGTAGGTCATTTATGTAGATTATAAATAGCAAAGGGCCCATCACGCTACCTTGTGGAACTCCATACTTGACTACACGCATTTGAGAGTTGAATCTTTCTTCCAGTCTAGAGGCATTTAGTTTTTTAAGTTCTGTGTACTGCTTCCTATTATATAAATATGAACTGATAAGTTCTAACACGTTACCTCTTATACCGTAAGCATTAAGTTTGGCCAATAAGATTTTATGGTCGACACAGTCAAAGGCCTGGGTTATATCACAGAGTATTGCACACGTTTGGATTCTCCTATCTACATTAACCATAGTGACATTCAGAAAATCGTATATTGCCCTGTTTATTGTTTTGTTTCGTCTAAACCCTTTTTGTTCCTTAGTTAGGATGTTATATTTTTCTAGATAGGCGTATATTTGTTCGTATATGTTTATTGTGTATTTCTGAGTTCTCATAATTAGTTTTCTCAGTTCCACTTGACTCTCGATGTTCGCGTGGGTGGAGTCCAACGACTTCGGCGGTGATCTGGTTGATAAACGACAGAGGAACGGCGCCAGCAATGCCACGGTCGAATTCTGGAGGACTCCTGGCACCCCTCCTTACCAGTACCACTTACCTGTACCCAACTGCGATATGAAAGCGGACTATGTGAGGGTATACGCTCTTTAGATGGACTCCGCACTATATGGATATTTTACTGTGATTGTGATCAATGATTAAGTTATACTCACCGTCTCGGCTATTAACTCTTCCAGTTTCACTACTTATAATATCCCAAGTCATTTTTGTAATATTATTACTATTTTTTATTTTGGAACTCAAATAACGAGATTTTGTTATACGACAAATTCTTTTAATAAATTTAGAGTAGTTTTTACATAAAGATTAAATTGTTCGCTATTAACATAAGTACGTTCATTATATAGCTCATGTAGATATATTCTCTTTCGACTTACATGAATTCCAACAGTAGCCCATTCATTAAAGTTCGCATTACCATTAACCGTGATCGGAATCCAACAAGTTAATAACTTGACCGACTGACCGCATTATACCGGCAAAATATTAAGGACGAGTTGTAAGTTGCAGAGGATGATTTTATCAAATCAACTAAAATCACTCGCAGGCGTTCCTTAGAAAACGGGCGGAAGTGGATAGGCATAGAAATTGAATCCGAAGTGCGTAAACACTTGGTCACTACCAAGGATAAATTGTTTATTGATTGGGCCACTTGTCGTTTTATCGATGATGTCGAAGTAGTCCGCTGCTTACATTGCCAATATTTCGGCCACGTTAGAAAACATTGCGTTAATAAAACACCTACCTGTGCTAACTGTGCCGAGGCACATGAAACGATGGAGTGCCCTCATAAGGACAATTTGGAGCATTCACCAATATGCGTGGCGTGTAAACGCTTTAAAAAACCGTGCGACCATCGTTGCGGGTCACAGGATTGTCCTACCTATAAGCTCAAGCTCGAACAGTTAATCCTAAATACTAACTACTAAGGATGGCTTACACAGTAAATAATCTTACCGTTGCACAATTAAATCTTCATAACGATAGGGTGGCCACGTCGGAGTTAGATAAATTAATTTTAGATTATAATTTAGACATTGTCCTTATTCAAGAACAATATCAAAATGCAAGCTTACGTCAAAAAGTAGTACAACTAGATGGCAGGGCACGAGCTGGAATTTACGTTTCGCGTTCTACTAGTTTTTCAGTGACATCGTTACAATATCTTATGACGCCACACTGTGCTGTCGCGGAGGTTTCAACGGCACTTTATAAAGTTTACGTTGTGAGCTGTTATTTTCAATACTCAGATCCTGTTGCCCCACACATACATAATCTTCGCCACGTTCTGCGGTCGCTTGCAGGCCGCAAAATAATCATTGGCGCCGACGTTAACGCGTCATCATCACTCTGGTATGGCAAAGTACGGTCCACTGATTTTGAACGACGTTGTGCTGTCGAGGATTTCATCGCTGAGATGAACCTATCAATACACAATACCCCTGACGCACCACCTACTTTTTGCAGCCAAATGGGCGAGTCTTCTATTGACGTCACACTATCTAGTGCAGACGTTCGCTTGGACAGGTGGCGCGTCCTTCCGGACGCGTCGTGTAGTGATCACCGCCTGATCGTGTACGAATTTGTACCTAGATTGACACAAAGTTATCAAAATATTGGATCAAATTTTAGATACAAATCTAAAGGGGCGAACTGGGATTTCTTTAGCTCACTTTTTGCATCTCATGCTAAAGACTTCACTCGCGATGGGTTGTCAGCAGAAGAAAGTGCTAAAATCATGTCAGACACATTTACATACTGTGCTGATGTTGCTGTAGGTCGCGGATCAATAACCAACACTCGTAGATGTGATTGGTGGAATAGCTATTTAACTGAACAACGTAAACGTTTTCGCAGAGCGCGCAAAAAACTAAACAAGCTTAAAAAACAGCAAATCACGGGAGACATATTTATTGATACATTAAATAGATTCAGAATTGCCAGATCTAGTTATAGAGCCGCGGTGGCAAAATCGAAGGGAAATCTGTTACAGAAGGTAGTGCAAACACTAGATAGGGAGGGTCCGTGGTCTCCTCTGTACCACGAGTTTAAAGCCAATAGATCAGTCGATCTTGCTTATATCCAAAATATTAAAATTAATAACATGCATACCACTGGAATTGAGGAGACCACGGAGGCTCTTCTCAATACTCTTATACCTGATGATCTACCTGGAAATGATAACGAGTATCATCAACAGATTAGATCATGGGCTGCTGAACCGCCGGAATCCCCAGCGTCTGACTTACCATCCACTGACTAATTCATAAACGTTGTCAATAAACTACCACTTAATAAAGCATCTGGAGACTGGAAAAAAAAAAAAAAAAAAAAAAAAAAAATACTGACCGTTTTTAATCGCTGCATTGCTGAAGGCATTTTCCCTCGTATATGGCGTTCCGGTTTTATACGCATAATACCAAAAAGTGGTGACAACCCCCCGCATGATCCTAAATCATACCGGCCTATAACTTTACTACCATCTTTAGGGAAACTTCTCGAGCGCCTTATAGTTCCACGTTTGCTGCCAGATGGACCGAAATTTCATAATAACCAATTCGGCTTCACAATAGGAAAATCTACTATTGACGCGGCAATCTCTGTCAGGAAAGTAGTAAATTCATCTGAACATAAGTACGTGATAGGCATCTTCCTTGATATCTCTGTTGCCTTCGACAACGCGTGGTGGCCAATGCTACTACTTAAAATGAAAGTCCGCGGTTGCTTCAGAAACATCTACACTCTCGTTTACTCATATTTTGCACACGGATCTGCAAAACTTAAACTTGGTCATCACGCTGTGTCGAAGGAACTCACGATGGGATGTCCTCAAGGATCCGTTATTAGTCCTTATCTATGGAACATGGGTTTCGATGATTTTCTAGCGATTCCATTACCATCCGGCTGTTCATTGACTGGTTACGCAGACGACGGCCTTCTGCTTATTCAGTCAAGTACAAGGGCGAGCCTTGAAAAGTTGGCGGATACTTGTTTACGTTTAATCTCTAGTTGGGGCGAACGAAACCGCTTAATGTTTGCACCACAAAAAACCTTCCAACTAATTTTAAAAGGCAATCTTAAGACATCACCGAGCATTAAATTCAATAATGTTACCGTAAAAAGAAAGGAGTCCGTGTGCTACCTTGGTCTTGTATTGGAGAGAAATTTTTCATTCGTTGAACACATAAAATCTGTAGGTGAAAAAGCTAAAAGAAACTTTTATGCCCTGACAAGGATATCAACAGCTACATGGGGTCTTTCATTTTATACTTTGAAAACTATTTACGGCGCTACCTACTTAGGTTGTATTTGCTATGGTTCACCTGTATGGGCCGATAGGGCTACTATCGGCGCGGCAAGACGTAAACTGCTCCAAAGCCAGCGCTTAGCGTTGATATTCTTGTGCAAGGCATATAGGACAGTAAGTACTGAAGCTCTGCCTGTGCTAGCAGGTGTTTTGCCAGTCGATCTTGAGATACAGCGACGTGCTGCAATGTACTACTCAACTAGAGAAAACATGGACGCGGAATTTCTGCTGCAACGCGATCGTGTTAGGATCTGCAGATTGTTTAGACCACAGACTGGTGTTTGGGAGGAACTCTTGGCCGAATGGCAATGCAGGTGGGACACGTCTATTAAGGGCCGTCACCTATACCAGTACTTTCCATCCATTCGTGAGCGGTTGGCAAGTGCATGGTTGGAAGTTGATCATTGCGTGGCTCAATTTCTCACCGGCCATGGTAACTTTAAGAGTAAATTGTTTAGCTTCAAGCTTGTCACCTCACCATTCTGCAAATGTTCAACACCG
The DNA here is from genome assembly GCA_947459985.1 of Diloba caeruleocephala. NCBI lineage: Eukaryota > Metazoa > Arthropoda > Insecta > Lepidoptera > Noctuidae > Diloba > Diloba caeruleocephala. The sequence continues at coordinate 4,038,540 of OX381614.1, forward strand.
GACTGTGAATATGAACAGTCTGCACATCATATCCTGTGGGAGTGTATTCTTTGGCAAGATGAACGCAATATTATGTTTGACAGCATGCAAGTTACATCCGGGGTTGTTTACTATACAGATCTTGTTGCGACTAGGACGAATTTCCGTGCGTTCAAGTGTTTTTGCCATACCTACTATTGGAATCAGTCACAATAGCTCACAACATAGGACCCGTAAATAAAAAAAATGTACCCGTGGTGCTTGGCAACTGGGCTTAACCCTGTTGTAAACTCCCATTTATTGTGCCTATGGCCTATCGTTTTTCTCTGTCTCCTGCTTGCAACGGAGGGAAGTGGAACGTATATTCTTTCATACTCCTCCTTTATCTTTTCTGATTAATTTCGGTGCGGGTTCCAAGACAGTTATTCATTTCTCTGGGACACACCGAGCTTCATTGATCGGTGTTCTTTTCGGTGGTCGCCATTGTAGATCCTGGCTTACAGGAGTTGCAGTGGTTGGGAATGTGTGGCGGGCTTGTCCCAAAAAAAAAAAAAAAGTTAATAACTTGCATATGGTGAAGTTCGGTTTAATATTATCTAAGCATGTGGCTGAAGTTGGAGTAATACTAGAAGGCTCCAGAAATAAATTTACATGATTGAATGAAAGAGGCATAGAACGTTTACACTTACACTTGGATTTTATAATAAACTAATATTAAAATCACCGCATCTGATGACATGTCTTATATAACTTGAAGATTCTATGCAGCACTTCATATATGACTATTTCAAATTAATCATACAATGCTAAGGTCTTTATACACTTCATGCAATGAACTGCCCCACTTCCACGCAGGCTATTTATATTGTTTGTTCAAGAATAGGTCCACAATATCTTAAAGTTCTTTAAATTTTAACTGATTGTTTATTAGGATTAAAGACCACGTATAGAATTTTCTCTGCTGAACAAACTGCCAACCTGGTGATTATTAAAATTTAACTTTGAAATTTGAATTGATAGCGTTTTAGCCAGTGCTCAGTAATACAAAGAATATCTATGTTGTTATAGTTCATAAACAATTCGTCTTCTAAATCATTGCCCATAATGCCTTGAATATTTTGATGCACCAGGTTGATGATATCAGAGTTCTTACAAAATTTTATTTCTTCATTAACCACTCTATTGTTATTTTATACTTATTGAAAATTATCGTTCGGTTATCTACAAAAGCGTGTTTTTAAGTTTTTATAACTATTATTTACTACCGCTTTGTTCGGCCACGTACAGCAGTAGATGTTTTCGCGTTGATGATGATCTTGTGTCAAAGACAGAATATACGCTATAAAGTGGTATTGAGTTATTTTACGAAAGAGATTCAAACGCACACAACCCTAAATTCGAACTGAGAACTGTTGTTTAAAATGATACGCGACCTGCGATTCAAACACCGAGGAAAGCCTTACACATATCGCCTACTTTTTTCTAGCCGAACAAAAATGTAAGTAATGATGACGCCTACAGACGATTGCGTTGTGTACAATACATACGAACCAAACAAAATCTGCTGTCCATCTAGACCAACCAAAAATAATTAACAATAATCTATGGATACAACCCTAACTATAACCAAAGCCTTGTCACATCTAATCCATTCATTACTCTACACAGTAACTCCAAACGTCAGTTTACCGCCATCCGCCATGGCTGGCTCAAGTTTTTACTTATTTGTAATATTGATGCTATGCATCGCGCAGCCAAGAGCGGCCCAGTACAAGGTACCACCGGCCAAATTAGAAGCCATCTACCCTAAAGGTCTGAGGGTGTCTATACCAGGTATATATTTGTGTTCTTTTTATTCAATCGGTTGGTTGTGTTTTAAATTAACATTAAATTAAACCTCTGTCCAATGCTGGACATAGGCCTCCCTCAAAGATCACCACCGCGACCTGTTCGGGTGTGTTGTGTGTTTAATCGGGGCTTTGCTATAATCGCCAGGCTTCATAAAAAAGGAAAAATGTTTTATTTTTTATTGTTTCGTAATTTCAATGTCGTAGGGCGCGCTTACATGTACAAATACGTAAGCTGTTCTACGTGAAGGTACCATTGTGAACAATTGCCAAAAATGGCATGCTTTGTGCAAATGTCGTTATCGGCTATTGTTTAAAAATATATAATATTATTGTTGATAAAAATACATCATATAAAAATAATCCATCATTAATTATTATATTTCCCCGTCTATTATAGGTTGTTTATTTTCAACTTTGCCCCATACCAGGGTTTTCTGCTGTGTCGCGGGTGCGTTTACAGACACAAACTTCACACACAGTACACCCAGACTCTGAACAACTACCTGCAGATCGTACAAATATTTGTTCCGTGCCGGAATGGAACCCGTGACCTGGAGCGCAGCAGTCGACTGTATCAGCCATTGCACTAATTGTGCCGTCAAAAGTTTTCATATATCACTATTAAGTATTATATATGTATGTGATATATATCTTCGCCACGCTATGTAGCTAGTATATTTTAATTTTAAGCCCGGCTGCAGGCCATTTTGCTTCGACAGAAATTGCCCGTTTAAGTGGCCACATATCTAGAGAGAAGGCTTTCTTTTGCGAGAAACCCAACAAAAAATAAATAAATTGTCAAATATAGATATTATTTAACCAATCGCATCTTACGCTTAGCATAAAAGTATATATTAGTGTCTATACGTTTTATCATAATGACTTCAAGTTTGAAAAGTTCCATGTCAATCCAAAATCGATTAAAAGTAATAGCTATGCGATATCGAATGGTTCATGTCATTAAGAATGTTAATTAAAGAAATAAAGATAGTGGGGAAAAGCTACATTATGTAAAACAATAAAAAAATACTTTTAAACGGGTTATGTCGCTTATCTTCGTTTTGATCAACCTCAAGTACTCGCGAAAGAGAACCGATATGTACCTAGAATGTTTCGTGAGGCTATTGAAATTAAAAAACATACTAATTTTAATAGAGAAGATGGTTGGCAGGTACCACCTGTTTGGAATCCAGTCATTAAAATAATAAAGTCCCAAACAAGATACCACACTAAGAAACATCAAGACACTGTGAGTGATTACTGCGTGCATCGAAACTATTTTTTTGATTAAAATTGTACGGTAGATAAAATAAAATAACTTTTTAAAATCTGTAACGACGCCTGTCACCTTAGTCATCCTGCGACCACGAATGCTGCAAAGTATTCGAAACGTCAGGAAAATCAAAAATCAAAATATACGCGATAGAATCCGTTTAAAAGTGTTTTATTATAATGTGTAATAATCGCGAAAATCTAAGACATTACTATTTTGTAAAATGTCGTCAGTAAACATTACTGCTTGAAACGGACTTGATTTGGACATCAATTTAATTGGCATTTAATTTTATTTATCTGGCTAACCTAACGCCTAACGCATGTTTTTCCTCTTCTTCTGTTAGTTGGCTCGTTGAAGATGATGGACAAAAAACCTCGGAAATCTTCGAAATTTCCAATTTTGTTTTTTTAACACATTACGTACTAACTTTAATATTGATTGATTCTTTATTTTGCACTCGTCTGATTGAATTCGTACAAATTCTTGCATTACGGCAATACCTTGCATTTTCTATTTTACATATATTTGAGATTGTTCTGCTTTTTCTATAAAAAACTGCACTATTTCATCTTTTTATCTTCCACAAGGTAGTTTAAACAAATCAAACTAAGACTCTCACGTAACCTAGGTTTTTTTCGAACTCATCTAAAAGATAAAGATATATATAAATCTATGTAACAAAACGAAGATAATCCCCGGCTGTCTTCAAGCAAGCAATCCGTTTAACGCATTCCCATAATTCTTGTCTGTTTGATTTTTTGCAATATAAGATTAGATAGGCGAGGTTAGATTCCAAAACCGAATTGGCCAACCCAGAATAAGACAGGGTTAGGTTTATGACTACAGATGCAATCAAGTATGAAAAATAAAATCTTGGCCGAGATATAATATCTTTCATTTCGGCCCAATGAAGTCCAATGCTGGACACAGGCCTCCCCCAAACCCTCCACCACAATTACCGATATGGGTGTGTTATGGGCTCATTGGGGGGTTTTGCCATAATCGCCACGCTTGGCAGGCGGGCTGGCGATCGCAGTTGAGTTGTTAATGTACTCGAAGAACGCTGCTGCCCATCCTCCGGCTAATCCCTTAATCGACTTATACGACACCCACGGGAGGAGATGGGGTGGTAGTATTCTGATTCTGATATATCTTTGTATCCAGATAATTATGCTTATTCAACATATTTTCTGGATACAAAGTTATTATAGACTGAACAGCTAAAGAACATATAACATCTTTTACATTATTAATTTGGTTTTAATCGTTTCCAGACGATGGCTTCTCACTTTTCGCATTCCACGGTAACCTCAACTTAGAAATGCATGGTTTAGAAGCTGGGCAGTGGGCTCGGGACATCACTAAAGCTAAAGGAGGAAGATGGACGTTTAGAGATAGGAATGTAGAGCTCAAGCTAGGAGATAAGATATATTTCTGGACCTATGTAATCAAGAGTGGTTTGGGATACAGGCAAGAGGACGGTGAATGGACAGTAACAGGTAAGATCCCAGGAAGATTTTAAATGAACCATTCACAAGAAGCGCAAGAGTCTGATTAATGACAAGGTTTCGTCTAATAATAAAAATGAAAAACACAAGCAAGTGGTCAATATTCCTATTGGTAAATACCTGCTACCATCTCCATCTCCTTCCATGGATGTCGTTAATGCAAATAAGGGACTAAACCAAGGGAATGGACAACAGTTGTAGAACAGTCTACCATTAACCACAAACCCCCCTGCCAAGCGTAGTGAGTACTGGCAAATTCCCCCCAAAATGAAGACACAATTATGGAAGTCTATGGGGGAGGCCTTTATTCAGCTGTGGACGTCTTTTGGCTGATATAATGATGAAGATGAAATATCTGCTAGAAGTCTATCCAAGTCTTCGGAATGCAATGCCAGAAAACAATAATATGCAAAATTTTCCTATACTCCCAAACGACACAATACTAATTGCATTCCCTCACTCAAATTTCCAGAGTTCGTCAACGAAGACGAGACTTTAGCAGACCCGAACAAAATCCCAATTTCGGAACCAACGGTGGCCCCACCAACGCAACCACCATATCAACCTCCTAACCAGACTCCAGCTACAGACCCACCACCAACATGCCAGATTTCAACCACAACGGTGGCCGGCCGCAACTCCGTCTGCAAGGGGTCCCTGGTGTTTAGCGAAGACTTTCATAAGTCTACACTCAAGGATCTGACGCAGTGGCAGGCGGAAACCAAGTTTCCTGAAGAGCCAGTGAGTTCATAGAACAATTAAATAACTAGCAAACTGTTCCATGTGGTTCCCGGGTTCCGTATGGTTATCGAGTTCTGTGTGGTTCCTGGTAAATAATAGACCACTTTTCTCCACCGATACGTGTCGTAAAAGGTCAGGGTTGATATTGAGAGGATGGGTAGCAATATTCTCTCGTATTCTAATAATAATTTACTGCTATCACTTATCCGCCTGCCAAGCGTGGTGATTATGGCAATATCCCCTATGAATGCTCATTGGAGTGATCACTGGGAGATCCATATTCAGCGGTGCATATTTACGAGCTGATGTGTGTGTATGTGTAGCGACCAGTTTCGGTCAGGTGTCAGTACAACCACTCGAGCATTTAGTCGCCCATTGAGAAAGTTTACAATAGTTCAGGAATAATGTTGAACACATTTATATTTTTTACACATAAACCTTCCTCGAGAATCAATCGAGTCTACCTATTAGTGAAGACTAGAATACAGTCCGTTTAATAGTTTCTGAGATTTGCGCATTCATACAGATGCTCCCGGGGAACTTCTTTTATACTATTTACTGTGTAGCTTCGGTCATGAATAGGGCTACCCCATCTCACCCCATAGGTGTCGTAGAAGGCTACTAAGGGAGTTCGGAACCGGTTACCAACAGGTGGTGGGATAAACCGCCAACGCTAGCATACCCAAAAAGGTTGGTGTCAGGCAGGCCGCGGTAAAACTCTTTTGTCAAAATCTTTGCAATGTGTCTAACATATTGTGCCGAACCCAAGTAACTTGAAACCGCGGCAGGAAGAACAAGACTGACTGACTGAAAACTTGTACCGCTAAAAACCAGAATAAAAATATTTCTTTCTTTGTTGACGACACGGTTGGCGCAATGGCTAGGCAATTGGCTTTCTACGCTAGGGCTCGCGGGTTCGATCCTCGCACGGAACACATATTTGTATAATCTACAGATATTTGTTTTGGATCTGGGTGTTTGTACATGTAATATGTATATCTGTAAACTGTACTCACGACACAGGAGAAATGCTGGTGAGGAACAAGGTATTTTTTCTTATGATTTTCAGGCACTGTCGTCTTATAACTGTAAAATGTAATAATCTGCATTCGTTATGTTTTATTTAAATGAAGTAATTTCATGTAGGTACGTAAGCCTTTCACATGCATAAGTATAAACAATCGTACAGTTTAGGTATAATAAAAAATGTTGTACACAGTTATACAGTAAAGTACATGTATAATCAGACAGGTAGCCGCATTGAAAATCTTGACAACTCCAGTTATCTACCATCATCTTAACAGCCATAAGACGTCCAATGCTGAACAAAGCCAACCCCCGTAGATTATCTCAACGATTGTGTCGAATTTTAGATGGAATTTGTCAGTACTCGCCACGCTTGGCAGGCGAGTTGGTGAGCACAGAATGGTCGCTGTTCCAGAGATAAGACGCTGGTGCCCATTCCTCTGATCTCTAGAGTCCCTTAATAGTTTATTTACAAATAACAGAGTTCACAGATTATATAATCCACTTTCTGTTCATGTGGTTTGAAACTGTTGAATCTCTACCACATTCAACTCTGAACTCATCTTTTCATTGCAGGACTATCCATTGAACGTGTACATACCGGACGGCACAGTGACTTTAGAGAACGGATCGCTCGTCATCACTCCCTTGCTCACAGAGTCACAACACCACGAGGGATTCCTCACAGAGACTTTGGCTCTTACAAACAGGTTTCTTAAATTCTTCCGTCTATATTTGTTCTCTCCTTTCCTCTGCTCAGGTCAACATGTTCACAGCTAGACTGCATTGGCCTAAAATAATCATCAGCCCGATTGTTCAGTGCTCGATAGCCGTTAAAGGAGATGAGTTCTTGTGTAGAGACTCCGAATCGGCAAACTTAGTCTGTGACACCTCCCAGCCAGATTGACTGGTACACTTACACACCCGCCCATAAGCGTGCACTGATGAATGTGGGACTCGCAATTATCACTGTAATGAGCGGTCATAAAGGATATTGATGTAATCACCACGCTTGGTAGGCGGATTTGTGTTCGCAGCAAGTTGTTATTAGGCCACGGAAAATGATGTGGCCTATCTTCTTGATATTAATATCAAGAACCTTGAACCTTCTCATGGGTACAGAGGGTTGAGTATTCTTTGCCGGGAACCACTTGGAACGTTTTAATACATACATGCAATGCATGCGAGTTCCCATAGAACTAAAGGTTCAAAATGCGCAGTAAAAGGCGCAAGAAATAACACTTGCCATTATGGAAACCCTACCCAATGTGGCATTGTTCATAACTCCCGCGAAACCATCTACTGCACGCCCACGTTGACATTGATAAATCACACCTATTTGGTTCTTGTGCAAATATATATATAGTATGACGGCATCTCGCCATTCTTTAGCGATTTGGTGGACAGATTCTCATCGCACAGTTAAAAACTGCGAGATGCATAGCTTGACGCAGATTTTCCAATCGCTCTGTAACATTTTCAAGGTAGAAATAAATTCGCTAGCCATTCTCTAAATGGACGTCCACGTGCCGTACCGTTGGATGTAGATCATGTATAGAGACGTCGTAGTGCGGATACTCTGCGTGCTCAATCGCGATTCGCGCTGGGTGTGAGACATAGCAGCGCGTGATGAAGCATAGCACTTGCGATCGCTTGAGAGACGTGCTTCACGTCCTTTTCATAACTTCTTGTGATCGAGAGGCAGCAGTGAGAACTAATTGGGAACCTGACCGCAACTGGAACTGTATGCTGCTTCTACAGCCAAAGTCTGCGCATTGACCTCACGGGTATAAGCCGCCTGAACCTCAAGTACCTACATCAGCAGTCTTGAGTGATCTAGCTAGCCTTTACATCTCAATAGCCCACGAGTTCCGAGAGAGATTCGTCCTCTTTCTAGGCATGCCTCCTTAACCTTAAAATAACTTTTAAGGTTTTGAATCCGATATCAATAACAACCAAATCATAGAAAATTAATCGACATGGGTCCATAAGATTCGTTAATAGGTCAAATAATTCAGGTATAAATAAAATATCGTAGGTTAGGTTACTAAGTTTACAAAAGTTCAAGTCAAAGAATTCAAAGCAAAGTGCAAACACAATTACAACAAAGATAACCCCGTTTGTCTGCGTGGAGACCGTGACATCAGTCTTAAGGTTACGAGCTCGAACGTGTTTTCGACCGTAGGGCAAAATAGAAAAAATGCTTAAGCAGTGTAACGTTTTCTTTTGCTTGGCTTCTCCTTTACTTCTCGAGAGAGATGTGGACAACCGGACAATTAGCAATGCGAAGTAGCCTCCGACCTGGCTTGTATTTATAAACTAACTAACTGCGCCTAAGGGCATCTCCTGCGGACACGAACCTCTGCTTAGGGCGTTACTGGAATATCAACAAATCACAATGGGACTGCTGGATCTTTTTGTTTTTTTTAAACGTTGCCCCACACTAGGATTTCTCCTGTATCGTGGGTGTGTTTACAGACATGAATTTCACATACAATACACCCAGACCCGGCACAACTACCTACAGATCATACAAATATTTGTTCCGTGCGGGAATCGAACCTGCGACCCGGAGCGCAGCAGCCGACTGTATCAGCCACTGCACCAATCGTGCCGTTACATAATCTAGACATTATTATCGGGGTTTTTATAGTACTATCGAGTAAAGGTGCAGGCCAGCGCGAGCAAGAGTCGGGAGGGGGAAACATTTAAGTTGATCAGGTGTGTTCGGGATTGCCTGAACGACGTGTAATAAAACACGTAAAAAAGTTTTCTTGAAGGCACAGCAAACTGCGATGAGGATCGATTTCTGAGCTTATTCTTCTGTTCTAATACTCCTAGGTTTACTGAGTTATTTACTCGGAGTGAACAGTGTGGTGAACTGCCTTGAACGAATCACAACGCTTCTTTTATATAAAAAAAACTAATACCTACAATTTCCAAACCTTTACCCACCCCCGATAAAATATTTTATTCATATTTTCTTTTATAATATAATTAGCCTTACATATACTTGTGCTAAAAGTACTATTTTTCCATCATCCATCTGGTTTCTTCAAGAAGGGCATCGATAAACTTCCACTGCGTTGGCGAAGATGAATCGATTCCATGGGTGATTCATCATCATCATCATCATTTCGGCCGAATAAAGTCCACTGCTGGACACAAGCCTCCCTCAAAGATCACCACAACGACCGATATCGGTGTGTTGTGTGCTCATTGGGGGGGTTTTGCCATAATCGCCACGCTTGGCAGGCGGGTTGGCGATCGCAGTTGAGTTGTTAATGTACTCGAAGGACGCTGCTGCCCATCCTCCGGCTAATCCCTTAGTCGGCTTTTACGACACCCGCGGGATGAGATGGGTACTTTGATTAAAATAAATAAAAAGATAGTTAAAAATGACTTTACTTTATACGTACTAAACGGCAATTTCATAGGTAAAGACCTAATATGAATGTAGAAGTTATGAAATGTGTTGAGCAAACCCATTTCCAAACTCCAAGCTGCAATTATTTTCTAACAGAAATTAAAGAAAAAAAAAAGAAAGTGATATTGATCAGCCGAAAGTAACTCGCACGCAGTGCTCGAGTGACTAGCGCGTCTCGTTCGCGCCCATCACATATTCGCATGCACACGATCGGGAAGTGCTAGTGTGGGGGAAGCCTAAATGTTTACATACATGGCTGCTGAAATTGTTAGGGTTTGCATAGGAACCATAGACGTGGACTTACTTATCACTTTCTATGACCACAGGTGTACAGGTCAGCTGGATACGACAGAATGCCGACGTCAGGGTTCAGGGGCCATAATCTTACCTCCGGTGATGACGGGCAGGATCACCACACGCCACAAATTCGGGTTCAAATTCGGCAAGGTCTTGGTGCGGGCGAAGTTACCTGCTGGCGGCTGGCTCATACCTGGTATGTAGAACTTTCTGTCTGTTTTAGTTCCAATATAGATGATTTATTTAGTTTAATCCTAATAAAATAAAAAACTAGCTAGAAGCTGGCGTACGCAGAAAATGAAAAAAATAAATCTTCAACTCGCTAACAAGTGCACACCACACGCATTAAATACGTCATGTCACAGTGCTTTTATATACGCCCAAAAACACAATTGAGGGGACCAGATCTAATGCTATACCGTCAAGTTTTACTTGTGGTTGTGGTTTACTTGTGGTGGTACCTATATAATAGGTACACATTTGCCGTTGAAAATTTAATACATTTGGTTTCTTCCGCGCCAAAGCATCATGCGCATCCTCCCAGGCCCTTAATACGGTTTTAATGAGAGTACATCCAGTATCCTCTGTAGATCGACCCCTTGTGAATCCGAACTGTTTCTCGTGTCATATTTTATTCTTGTTAAAATGTTCCAACATTTGATTTAATATAGTTTTCTCGAAGATTTTGCTTAAGGCTGATAATACGGATATTGGCCTATGGTATGATGCATTATTTAGGCAACCGGCTTTACCGGCCGTTCCGAGTTCCTAGAGACATGGTTTGCTGATAGCCTAATGGACCTACCTTTGTGGTATCGTCGACGTACGTGGGTCTAGCTGGATGATGTACCCACGTACTTTTCTCGAGCAGTGATAGAGTATTTAAACAACACTCATTCGCCATGGCTGGGTCGCGGTGATGTAGTAGCGGGGCCGCCTCGCTCACCCAATTCGACACCCTTTGAATATATTTGAAACAAAATGGCTGCCACATAGCGGGCACTGGATTGGACCCAAGTCTATAGTGTATTTGTGGATTAAAATTGTTGCTTACGTACTTATACCTAGAATATCGCTAGTCCATAATGCTCGCTAATGACCGGACACATTATTATAAGAACATTTGATTTTTGTGTAATGTCTAACAGTGAAGGATCTCAAGGCATCTCTATCATATTTTATTAAATAGGTCCGTACAGTCAAATGATCTCCTAGCCCCGGCTAGAACTTCAGCATCATCATCATCATATCAGCCAAAGAACGTCGACTGCTGAACAAATGCGTCCCCCATAGATTTCCACAACGAGCGGTTACATTCCGCCCTCATCCAACGACTCCCGCAACCTGTGATCGTCTTTCCACCTCATTGGAGGTCGTCCCACGCTGCGTTTTCGGGTGCGCCGTGTCCATTCGAGAAACCCAACGGCCTGGTGGCCGTAGAACTGATGTTCTACGAGCTATGTGCCACTTCAGCTTACTAATCCTTTTAGCTATGTGCCGACTTTAGTTCTTCTACGGATCTCCTCATTTCTGATTCGATCCCTTAGAGAAATGCCAATCATAGCTCTCTCCATAGCTTACTGAGTGACCTTAAGCGTTCTTATGAGGTCTTTAGTGAATGTCCACGTCTCTGCTCCATATATCATCACGGGTAACACACACTGGTTAAAGAGTTTCGTCTTTGCATTGCGGTAGTACTTCTATCTTCTAAATTATATTTACAGCATATTGTTTCTTTATTAAATGCTTAATCACAACGCGATTATGTCGCCCTGATAATTCAAAAAACCATAACAGTAGTATTAACGAAAAATATACACACCACAACATAGTAAACGATTTACCTTAAACGTCTCTAGTTAGTCTCAAACTTTATTTTTAAATAATCCATTTATTCTCTTCGTTCCAAATCTTCTAGCACTTTTGAATTCTTTTTAATTATTCATAAGTTAACTGTATTTTAAGTAATCCATTTTATCACTTCAGTCCAAATCTTCTAGGAGTTATATAATTATTTTGAATTTTTCAGAAATCAACCTAGAGCCTACGGACTACGTCTATGGTACTAATCGCTATGAGTCGGGTCTTATGCGCGTGGTTTTCCTTCGAGGGAACCCTAGTCTGGCCAAGAAGTTGTATGGAGGTTCTGTACTCTCCGACACTGAGCCTTTCAGGTCACTACTGCATAAGGAGACGTTCCGCCCTGACAACTGGAATAAAGACTATCATAATTATACCATGATATGGAAACCTGGTAAGACCTAAAAGATCCTCTTCCGGTTTTTGATGACTGAAGCATGGGGAACCAAGATTCTTTAATAGTTTTATTGTAAAAAAAGACGAAGACGCTGTACTGTACGAACTGATAATGTTTACCACCTTAAGGTTTATAATTGCGTACACAGGTCTGTGTCACAAGGTTGATCTGCGATTTGATTAGCCATAGATAACTCCTTCATTAACAAATAAAAATATTATTTGTAGCCTTTATTGCAGGGTTAAACGGGTCATTATTTTTAGTTAGTAATAAAAATAAATTTTTAACTTCATATAATTTAGATAAATGTCACTTTTAACAAATGCATTGCTAATGTGTTTTTAAATTAAGAAATGAGTCATATATAATGAAAATGTCAAAGAATTTTTGATAGGATAGATGCTTTACAATTTCTAAAAAGTAAGTTAGTAACTTGACATAACATTTTAGATCTAAATAAATGCGTGCAGTGTGAGATAGAATTGAATTTAAATACTGATAAATCTTATAAGACCACGATGGTACTTAGTTTCCGGGTTATAAGAAAAAATCTTATAGATTAAGAATATATACCGCAATTATTCATCAATTCTGTGTGGGTTCCAGATAAAGAATATAGCATCACTCTATCCCATCCCCTGGATGTCGTAAAAGGTGACTAAGGGCCTCTAAACTAGATGGGTGGGCAGCAGCGTCCCTTTTGTAGAACAGTAACATAAGATAGGATAAAAGAAAATTTATTACCAAAAGAACACACTTATAATTAAGAAGGTTAATTAGATTAGAGGGATATTATGGTTTAATCAACGGACTCAGCAATATTGGCATCGCGCAATAATGAAACCGCGTCCTGACCAATGCTGATTTACTATGCTCACCAACTCGCCTGCCAAGCGTGGTAAGTACTGACAAATTCCCCCAAACGCGGTTCGAAGTCATTAGGGAAGCGGATATGATGAATCAAAAACAAACCTAAAAAAAGTTTAGCTGATGAGTGATGACGAAATCTTACTCCTAATTTTAATGTCAAAGTTTGAATGTTCGAGGACCATCACGCGCAAACTGCTGATTGGATTCTAATGGAATTTGTCATAGAGGTAAACTATGAAGGTGGGCCAATAATTTTGTGAAATGGAGGGATTAGAAACGGGGATTTTTTTACCTGTCACATCTTGGCGACTCAATAAAACTATAAATACCAAGCTTCGCCCAGATCAGTTCATTAAACCTTTTAGATATCGCAGGATAAACAAGTCAATCGGGAAGTAAACGCTAACTATGGAGAAAATTATGGTGCAGTGATTAAGTTTCTCACTAAGCAAGAAAAAACGCCACAAATAATTATAAAAAGAAAAAGAAACAAAAGACAATCATCGCTCAGAACGCTTCGGTTCGTAATTTCATTCTCAGAACAGAGATGAAATTAAGAACCGAACTGTGGTTGGAGGTGAAACTTCAATTTATCACTTTGAACCTGAATCAAAGCAGGAGGTCGTGCAGTGGCGCAGCACCACCTAAGAAGTTCAAGGTGTCACAATCGGACCGAAAAATTATTGCTATATTTTTTGGAATTCAGTGGGGTTTTTACTGACAGAAAATAAATATAGTTAAAAATATAAATTGTGTCAATATCACTGGACAATACGCAATGCTATAATACAAATATCAAAAGATGCCATTAAAGAAAAAAGAAGGGGAAAATGGTCTCGAGGTTTGCTCCTTTTGCACGTCAACGCACCCGTTCTCAAGAGCCATGTTGCGAAGGCTGCACAAGTGCAGCTTCTATACTCAGAACCACTCAGAACTCCCTATAGACCAGATTTGGCCCCTTCAGAATATTTATATGTTGCTAAAAATGAAAAAAAAAGCTTCGGGGAAGGAAATTTACCTACGACGAAGACGTCAAGTCGGCTATTTCAGCCAACTTTTATTTTCGAAAGTTTAAATTATTTATTTGAAAGATCTGATAAATATATTAGAGTAAAAGGAGAATACATCGAAGAGGAAAGACAAGTTTATGTTTAATTCAGACGCCTTCCCTTTCGTTCCGCAAACTTTTTGTCCTCCCTTCGTATGTTCTGGATTAAGACGAAGGATAAATTTTATTGTATTATCGAGTTCCCTTACGGGTTTTAATTCGTTTCAGTGCGGTAGAAATCGCGGGTAATCGCCAATAATATATAATTTGATATACTTTAGAATACAGAATTGATAAACTGGTTTTTTTTGTACATTTTCATTTTCCAATAAGTGCAAAACGTAACTATTATAATCTAAAATCCTTACCAATTCTTTTGGTTCCAGATGGTATCGACCTGTTAGTGGACGGTCATCTATACGGCAACATCAACCCTGGAAAGGGCTTCTTCTCGAGTGCGCGGGAGCATGCTGTACCGCACGCATCCAACTGGCTTAGAGGAACCGTCATGGCACCGCTTGACCAAACGGTACTTGGACATTTCTTGTCATATCTTAGAATTCCCTAATCATATGTTACAAACACAAACATCTAGGAGCATCGAAGCATGCCTATATTTCCGCAAGATTCTCAAGTGGTTCCCTTCATTCGTCTTCGCAGAATTGTCTCTTTTTAAATATCCTACCCCTACGACTCCATCCTACCAGCTGGAACGCTTTTCTTACACCCCTTTCTAATACGCCCTGCTGGTCGTATATCAAACCCCTTCTTAAATTCCCTTCCCACAAAACTGATTTCTACTCCTACCCCGTATTTGTACATGCGATTAGGTTGTGAAATTCGCTACCGCCTGACATAAAAGATTGTAAAACAGTTTATAGTATCTCTCTATCCACCTAATTGTTTATGTATATGTTCATATTTATATTATTAGTATTTATTTATTTATTTCCACTTACATTTGAAGGTGAAGTAAGAGAAGACCTACCAGTACCGACCTACAGTAAAACTAGTAATTAATACTTATTTTGTAAAGAATTTAATACTTATTGTCTTAAATTTCCAGTTCTACATATCCCTTGGTCTTCGAGTAGGAGGAGTTCATGACTTCGGGGATGACTTACCGGACAAGCCGTGGAGAAACCGTGCCTACATGGATATGCTAGACTTTTGGAAACATAAGAACTCCTGGCACCCTTCCTGGCACAACACGGACATGAGAGTCGACTCCGTCAAAGTGTTCGCTTTGTAGACTAATGTCGTGTTCTGGGATGATTTTGAGATTATGATCATATTTTTATGTAACCAAGTTTGTTTTTTTTATTTTTATCTTTACCTTTAACAAACTCTTTGGGTCGAATTTTGATCGAAATTCGACTGTATCTTGTATGTGTTAGTACTGTCTTTTCATGTAGCTCCAAGCAAATAATTGACCATACTCCTCTCCACCTGTGGGTGTCGTAAAAGTCGACTAAGGGTTGATATCAACAAGATGAGCAGCAGCATCCGCCCGTATACCGTGACCATGTGTGTGTTGCCACTAAACAAATTCCCTCTACACTAAGACAACTGGGAAGAATCCATTAAAACTAACTTAAAAAGTAAGTATAGCCAAATGTTACTATCGTCTAGCAGAATTTTTGCATGATCGAAATAATAATAATAATAACTGGCAACACTGAAAGCATTTGTTGACATTTAATTGACCTCCAATATTTCATTGGATAAAATACATAATAAAGAAGAAATAACCCGGTAATAGATAATTAGATAAGAAAGTAAGTCCTGACACATACAATAAACGAAAATTAATAACGAAGCAAAGTTGAAAATTTACCAAGACGTAGACGACAGTTGTCATTCACGTCATGTCTTCAAAATTTACCGATCGATAATATTTTATAAATGCTGACAAGAAAAGAAGAGCACACCTACCACCCCCGGAATCGTCGCCTAGCTCCGTCCCGCAGCTGCTGGTTCCCGAATCACCGGTGACACCTACAGTCACGTCGAGCTCGGTTTGATGCTCAATTTGGGAATATCGATCCACTCCCGCCGAACTTAGGCCACGAATACCACGCTTGCCCATGCATAATAAAAATAGGGTGTCGGTGTTGCTTTGGATTCGCTGCTTTCTCGTTATCACGAAGGCAGATATTAGGAAACTTACTTTATCCTGTACTGTTTAGCTGTAGCAGCATGTCGTGTAGCTCGCATCAAATTTCAAATCAGTAACAGAGGCACATAACTGAAATCTGCCGTGACCATTAGCCAGCAGTACATTGCTGGATGGATCAGGATATGGCTACCCGTTACGGAGAGGCTGACTTCCTCTCTAGTATCCTACCTGCTTTACATGGATGACCTGAAACTGTTTGCTCCTAGCAGATCCTAAATGATAAGTTACTGAAAGTAACTGAACCTTTTAGTAATTATATCAGGGTGGATTTTGATGTGAACAAATCTGCGGTCATGCATGTAAAATGAGGGAGGATTATGGAATCCTAGGGAATTAAACTGTCGGATTCTGTTCACCTTAGATCGTTCACCACAATAGAGTCATACGAATACTTGAGAATGTCAGAGGCGTTAGAAAACAGCGAAGCTGAAATTAAGCAATCGTTGCACGAGTGCTTCTTTGGCTGCCTGAGGAAAGTACTACAACGGCTTTTATCAGATAGCAATAAGGTCGCTTTTAACAGGGTCTTGCCAGTTTTGCCTTTGTCATACTCAAGTGGACTCAGACGGAGTTAGATGCCCTGGATAGGAATGTTCATACATTGCTGACTACAAATCGGATGTAGCACCCTCGATCTTCGAAGAGGCTGTACATCCCACACAAGTGTGGATGTCGAGACTTTATGAATATTAAGATTCTCCATAATCGTGAGGTATCTCAGTGACTATTTTCTCTATACCGATGAGGGGATACACCGAGATCTTGTAGGAGTGGACAAAAGACTAGCCCTGCTCGGTTTGGCTAAAGAGGACTGGCGCAAACCTGCCGTATTCAGTACCAAAGACCGCAGGGAGGTATACAGTGCAAGGAGCTACATGGACGCTTCTATCGGGCACTTCATGGACCTGACTCAGTTCTAGGAAATGATTATTTCAAGTTGTACTGGGATCGATCTATCATCAACTATTTTCGCTAATAAGCCTGCTATAGTGGTGATAGATCGATTGGAGCACCGCACGATGATTGTTGATGTTACTATTCCACATGATAAGAATCTCGTGAAAGCCTCGATCAACATCTAAAGAGGCTCTTCATTACATGGCTGGATTAAGGCCCAGCTACAGAAGGCTGTACTTCTTAACACTGCACGCATAGTGAGGAGTTCCTTTCTCTGGAGCCCTAACCACCAGTAGCTTGGACCCTGTGCCCTTTGCAGGCTAGGCTTCTTTTATATCTATGCTTTTATACACATTAAAACTAAATAGTGTATATGCACTATTTATGATTACACTAAACATAAAAACAACTATGTTTATTTTATTTTTAAATAAAACGTTGCCCCACACTAGGGTTTCTCCTGTGTCGTGGGTGCGTTTACATACATGAATTCCACACACAATACACCCAGATCCGGAACAACTACCTGCACATCGTACAAATATTTGTTCCGTGCGGGAATCGAACCCACGACCCGGAGCGCAGCAGTCGACTGTATCAACCACTGCACCAACCATATATATAAAAGTGTAATATGTACTTAGGCGACAAAGTACTTCTCCTCATCGCTGGCAGCTGATAATGTTCCTTTTTTTTATTTATTTTTATTGAAGCCCAGTGGAAATTCTACATGGAACTTCCTTCGCCCCGGGGAAGGGTGAAGGGCTAAAACCACTGGAGCGGTCATCTTCGGTACCGAAGGGGGGCTCCAGGTCCTCGTAAGATCACACTAGAGCAGTTGATAATGTTCCTAGAAGGCTGGTAGCATTGCCACGTTCAATGGCAATGCTTATTTTTGGCCAAAGGAAAGGCCAGCCTTCTGACCACGCGAAGTGTCGACCAACCGTCTAGCTATATCTTTGAAAAGCTGACGTGCACTCGGACCCCATGACCCAAACGTTTCGACCCCAAACGGCTCAAAACAATAATTGCCAATAAGGTTATTGTATTTGCGCCGTTTGAGCTCTTCTGCTGCAGAAGTGGCAGCGCCAGCACAGCCTGCCGTGCTGGAGCAATACAATACAATACAATATCTTTATTTGACTGAATATGGTTGTTACAATCTGAAATCTGTTATGGTCTTAAAATTAGGGGTTACAGTTTCATCATATTCTGCCATTTATGGCATGCAAATTATCACACACAAAAAAAAAAATTGGGACACACATTGCAATAAAACATTATTAACATACCTACTATAAAATAATTGAGATGTCCGAAATAATTATTGTAATTAATTATATTAGAATAGAACCACATTTTATATTTAGATTAGGTATACTAATAGATTCTGTATATTTTATAATGTCACAATAGATTATTTAAAAGTATCGTTCAAGAAGTAATTAATGCCATAGTAACATTTACTATGCAAAATATCTTTTGATTTATTTCTAAATAAGTTTAAGTTTAATTCTTTATAAGTGGTTGGTATTTTGTTGTAGATTTTAGGTGCTGTACAAAAAATGCTTTTCCACTTAAGGGCTGTCCTACCGCTGTGAATACAAAGTAGAGTTATCACGTCTGTTGCGATTAACAAAATATGAAAGCCGTGGAAAGAATTGCAGGTTTTGTTTTACAAAACTGGAAACTTCCAATATATATAGAGACGGGACTTTTAGAATTTTATGTTTAACAAAGTATGGTATACAGCTGTCAGTTGTTTGAAGCCCAAACATTGCCCTAATACATCGTTTTTGCATCTTAAATACTACTTCATTGTCTGTGGAGTTGCCCCAAAAAATGACGCCATATCGCAATAAAGATGCCACGAGGCCATGGTATGCGGTTAAAAGTGCATCTGTACTTACTGTTGCGGCTAGTTTATATAATGCATACGAAGCACTGCTAATTCTTTTGCTTAATGCTTCAATATGTGCCTTCCTGAGTTTCCCTAAGCAAAGCAAGGGTGTCGACACAAGTTGCATTCCACACCAGAGGTCTACCCATCTTCCATGGCAGTAACGACATACCGTCCAGTCTTTTACCATCGTTACGTGGCAAGCCATTGGATTCCAAAACAGCTGGCATACCGGCTGTGACAAAAGCACGACGAATAATGTTGTTAATATTAGCATGCCTCGCTATGCGACCTGCACTTTTACTGCAAGACAAGCCATGATGTCCGAGGCGGTCGACAGCTTCACCGCAGTGGCACCGATGAGGAGCAACACAAGGAGCACCTAAACGTAGGCATGCAGCGAACCGAAAAGTGTTGCCCTCCAACATACATACAACTAGAAGTTGCTTAGGATAACGGTATTTTCCCAATACGGGTTAGGAAGGTCAACGATAAAGATATAGGTATTTATTTTGTAAAGCATGAGTAAGTATGTAACAATAAAGGTTTTAAAATTAAGGAACACGCTACATGTTTTGCCATTTTCTGGCACACCAAAAATTATAGGCTCTCTAACTTAAACTACCACAGGAGCCTAGATATAAAATAACATATGAATCAGGTATTTCAGAAACCCCACCATTCCAGTGTGGAAAAGTTGAAAAACCTAAATACTGTAATTTTCTGGGGTTGTTTGATTATTTATTCTATAAAAGTTGCTTCTTGGTGTCTGACACGTTGAGCGAAATTAAATCTGAAAATTAACTATAAGGATTATTTTAGTTTCTGGATGTTTGGTGTTTCTAAAAAACGTAAGATTTGTAAGGGGATAAATAAAACTAGTTAGCTTTTATATGGTTCTAAACTCTTGAATACCAGTCTTCAATATCAGGGACTTCATTTGTATCATGCTCGTAAGTTGGTAAAGCAAAAACATCAGTGTCAGCTTTAGTATCATCATCATCATCTGGTATGTAATTTGGCAGCTTCTTCTTCTTCTTCTGTTAGATTATGGCTTCTGTAGGGTATCTTCCACAATTTCGCCAATGTCAAGTATAAGGCAACGTCGTACGGTGTTTAGATTAATAAATCGTTATATATTCATAAAATATTTATCAAAAATGAAAATAATAAAAAAAATATGTCGGCAACGTCGTACGGTTCCTTTACAAATCGGGCAGCTTCTTAAGGTTTTGCATCTTCTTCAAGATGACACAGTCATATCGTTATGGGTGCGTTCAAAATATATTACATAAACACCAATACTAATTTAATATTCGTAATACAAATTTTGGGGATTTTGCGTAATACTAGTGATTTTTGTTTTATACATTTTAGTAGGAAACATTGTGGAATATTGGTTTATCTGTTTAACTAAATTAAGTATAAGTATTTTACACACTTAAAAAAATACGCATTGAATATTAAGAAGTTCCTCCTTTTTGAAGTCGGTTAAAATTACTGAATAATTAATCATTATCATAATGAGCGCAGTGTGCAGGACAATTCCTGGGTGGCATTATAATTGTTATGGACAGGCGTGAAGCTTACCACCAGTCAAACAACTTGCTCCTCTCGTAACCAGGTTGTATGAAAAAAGCTGTTAACATCTGTTCCACCTGATATCGTTGCAATCTGCTTTATCGTCTCAGTTCCACCATGAAGTCATGCTAGATTTACGCCACTTAAAACTTCCTTCGCTCTGGGGAAGGGCGAAGGCGTATGGACTCCTACCGGCTGAAGCCACTGGAGCGGTCATCTTCGGCACCGAAGGGGTGCTCTAGATCCTCGTAAGACCACACTAGAGCCGGTTTCATCTAGTACTTTCCGACAAAGGATTATTTCGGAATGAAAAAAAAAATCAAGCCCTGACCGCTAGCTTTGACTACAGTTTGATGAACATGAAATTTACAAAAATATATACGTTGTATAAGACGAGGTGCCGTGTGGTGCCGGCTCAGAATGCCACCACCCCATCTCCTCCCGTGGATGTCGTAAAAGTCGACTAAGGGATTAGCTGGAGGATGGGCAGCAGCGTCCTTCGAGTACATTAACTCTACTTGTGAAGAAATCATCCTTCATCTTCATTTCAATCAACCTCTTTCATGACTTAATACCTTTTATCTCCATCACTGTCCACCTCACGATTCATTCTTTATTCAAATCAAAATTCGAATTTATGTGACGTAGAGTCGCTCTTCATATTTTGATCATTATCATTAGACATTGGATCCTGAACGCTAGTGGTTCAACACACAGCTGTCGCTCTGACCAATAGTCTCCTGCAATATTCCAATTACTTATTTTTAACTAGCTTAAATGTTGTGATAATAAGCTATATTTTAAAATTTATATAATCATCAGCATGAAGTGTTGAAGTTGTGAATATCAATATACCATTATAACAATATATACATGTTACGTTTCATTGAATCACAATAACTGAACTCCGTTACTTGCTGCCGTGGAGAGAGCCTCCCAGTCGAGCTAACCGGGAAGGAACACGGAGGGAGGCACTCCGCGACACTGGCGCCCAACGTGGGGCAAACATTAATTCTTCTGTTAATTCTGAGGAATCATAAAAGGTACCGCATGTTACTAGCTCGCGACCAAACACTAAGAAAGCTGGTGTGAATTTTGTAGTTTCGTTCACGGCAGAGTTAATAGCGAACTGTATTTTGTTTAAGTGTAAGTCCCATGTACGATGGTCATTATCAACGTAAGAGGCAATCGCTGTAATGATCGTTTTATTGTAACGTTCGACAGTGTTAACCTGTGGACAGTAACGGGGAGTATAATGAACTTTTGGTATGTTGTAGAACTGGAATAATTCATGGAGTTCGTTGCTTACGAATTGTGGGCCATTATCTAAAATTATGGTTTCTGGAATGCCATAAGTCATGAAAACTAAGTTATCCAAAATATGTTTTATTATACTAGAGGTAGCACGTTTGATTGGAAATATCAAACAATATTTGGAAAAACAACATGTTACAACAAAAATAAACCTATTCAGCCTTATTACAAAAATCTAGTTAGACTCAGGTTTAAACCGGAACTATGAAGTCTGGACTTAGTACGGAACTAACGTTAGTACCGTGGTTTAAACCCGTCCGTATTACAAATATCAAATTAAGTCAGGACTAGATAGTACCTGACTTTAGTTCTGGCTTAAATTATTTCCACAGATTATACACGGAATTCCTTGGAAACATTCATTCAATCAGATAGCATTCGGTTACATCGTTCCGTTTACCCAAATGCTAAATATTTCTGTAATTTTTTATATTAATGATATTGATATTTCAACATATATAATAGGGTATTTAATGACGATAACTATTAGAAACGAATGGTTGTTCTTGTTTCAATAAATGCCATTTATTTTCTTTCTGAGGAATACTTTTATGACATTTATTTCATGTCCGAAATATGTACTTTCAAACAACACTAATGCGTAACGGAATGTCTATATCGCGCGGAAATCTTTAAACATAGGTACAACTATTCTGAGATTTGGACGTTTCTTCGTACTTATTATTGATAAGAAGTTAGGGAATAATATTAATAAAATAGAACAACAGAAAAAACGAAGAAGTGAAAACTGGAATTCTGAAGAAAAAGTTAGTATTTGCCTACAATTATTGTAATTACGGCATATTACTATCTTTAGGAAAACGCAAATTTAAACCATTTCAGGTAATATTACAATATAACACACAAAAAGAAACCAAATATAACCTCAAAACAATGAATTTGACGTATATTTGTGACTTAGACCAAAGGTTTATAGAGTTAAACTAGGTCCCCATCAGGTTTATCTTTAGTACCATAGATAGTCTAAGACTAAGAGTTAAACCACTTTTTGTAATAAGAAATTTTACTAAACCACACTTTTAGTCCGAGACTATCGATAAACCATGTTTTGTAATAAGACGGATTAAGTTTACGTGTCATAGGTAATGGACCAATAAGATCGATGGATATACATTGAAAAGGACGAGAACAGTGTTTAGGTTTACCCATAAGGCCAATAGTATTTTGATTTTGATGTTTATATGCAAGGCATGTCTCACATTTAGAAATAAAAGATGCAACATCTTTGAACATACCGGGCCAAAAGTATTTGTCCTTTATACGATGGTATGTCTTAAATGTACCAAAATGAGCTGCTGTCGGAGTGGAGTGATTTTCATTGATAATTAAGTGTTGGAATTCAAGTGGGATTACTTCTTTCCAATTAAATTCTGAGTTAGTGAGAGTATTTGAACGACAGTATTTGTACAGTTTGCTATTACGGATCATAAAGTCTCCTTTTACGAAACCTATGGGTGGTATATTTTATATTAAACGTATTAATAAAAGTAAGTTGCCGTGTGGTGCCGGCTCAGAATACCACCACCCCATCTCCTCCTGTGGGTGTCGTAGAAGTCGACTAAGGGATTAGCCAGAGGACGGGCAACAGCGTGAGATCGCCAACCCGCCTGCCAATCGTGACGATTGTAGCAAAACCGCCCAATGTGTCCACAACACATCCATATCGGTCGATGTGGTGATCTTTGGGGGAGGCCTGTGTCCAGCAGTGGACTGCATTCGGCCGAAATGATGATTAGTTAAAGTTAACTGCAACCAATTTAATTGAATTTTCTTATACAGTGTTCATATCAGTATTCTTTGAGATTAATAAGTCATAGTTGAAAAGGTTAAAGAATAATAATCGTTTATTTCAGATTACAGAGATCCATAGTATTAGTAAATAAAAAATAAAAATAAACTAATGTTAATATAATCTAATGTTAATATAATCTCGAACCACACACTATCCACGTAGCATGTAGCACGTACTCGTAGACGTATGAAGTTCGATCCAATGACGCAGCATCGGACAATCCCACCTACTGCATAACGTGCTCAGAATGCTATGGGAGCTGGCACGCATTCTGTGCAGGATCGAGACACACCGCTTCCGGATGATGGCTTGAAAGCCGTCAATCCTCGCATCAGCAAACATCCCCGAAGAGCTACAATAACGCGGAAGCCCCGCCAGCATCCTGAACGCATTATTATACTGCACACGCAGGGCGTTGTATGACCTTTGCGTATACCTAACCCATAGACTGCACGTGTAGAATGACTGGCAATAAGCTCTAAAGAGTGTCATTTTTACCTGAATGCTACAACGTGCAAATCTGCGGATCAGCATATTGCATCGGACAGCCAACGCCCTGCGTTCTCTCTCTATGTCTAAGTCATCAGTTAAGTCGTCAGTGACCCAGTGACCCAGGTATTTAAACTGCGTGACTCGTTTTAGAAGAGTATTACAGATAGTGACTTGTGGCAAATTAGAGTAACACTTGCCACGCGCTTTAAACACAAGTAACTCACTCTTTTTCGCATTATACCTGAGTCCCTGAGCCACCGCATAACTTTCACAAATCTGCAGAAGGCGCTTGAGAGCGCTAATCGAGCAATCAGCAATACCATATCGTCAGCGTAACTAATATTGTTAATACAAATCCCATCAATGTGACAACCGATATTTGTGTTGCTGAGTTCAACGATCAGCTGGTTGATGTACAAATTAAAGAGGCGAGGTGAAGTTATCCCCCCCTGCCTTACCCCGCATTTCAATCGGTACTCCTAAGACAATACCCCTGGCCACTTGACATAGTTAGTCTGGTTTTGATACCAATATCTAAGCAAAGAAGTGACTGCATTCTCAACTTCAGTTTCTTGGCACAGCTTTTCCCATAATATGTCATAAGACACCAGGTCAAACGCCTTCAGTCAGCGGCGGAATGGTGCTTTCCGTCGCTGGCGAGGATGGCGGCGCGAAGGCCGATAGCCTGGCTCGCAAAATGCGGGAGGTGCTCACCCCCATATTTGACGTGCATATTGCACGTCCAATTAAAATGGCGGAGTTGAGGGTATTGGACCTGGACGACGCCGTCACCAAAGTGGAGATCGCAGATGCCATAGTGGCGGCGACGGCGTGTTTACCCGAGGATGTCAGGGTGGGCGAAATTCGTCGCTCACCGATGTCTTTGGGTACGGTCTGGGTCCGGATCCCACTGGAGGCGGCCAAGAAGCTGGCGTCTACCTGCCGTCTTTGCGTCGGTTGGACGTCGGCCAGGGTCGAGGTGTTGGCGGCACGGCCATTACAATGCTTCCGATGCCTCGAACTTGGGCATGTGCGCCTCCGGTGCACCACACACGGGGGGGTTGACCGGAGCGACCGGTGCTTCGGATGTGGCGGCCAGGGCCACAAAATTCGGCAATGCCAGGCGCAGACAAAAAACTGCCCTCTATGTGCGGACTTTGGCCTTCCGGCCGAGCACAGATTGGGCTGCAAATCTTGTGCAGCCCAGAAGAGCAGGAGGGGAAAACCAAGCCCCCCTGCCTCGGCCGAGGGGCTGAAGAAGTCTGCGCCGGCGGCACCGGTCGAACGCTCCGGCTCACTGGAGGCGATGGAGGCCAATTAAGGGTCCTCCAGGGCAACCTAAACCACTGCCGCAACGCACAGAATCTGTTGCTGCAGACTGTTGCGGAGTGGTCGGTTGCCTTGGCGGTTGTGGCAGAGCCCTACGGCGTCCAGGAACACCCTCGCTGGTTCGGGGGCGCCGGGGACTCCGTCGCTATATATTGGTCTGGAGCCGAAGGTGAGCCGCCCTGCTCCCTGTTAGACAGGGGGCAGGGCTTTGTCGTAGTAGAGTGGGGACCTCTGGCAGTAGTGGGCTGCTATGTCTCCCCCAACGTGTCTCTCGCCGACTTCGAGGGATACCTGGACGGGGTGGCACGCAGCATTCGCTGTAAGTGCTCGCCCCGTCCAGTGCTCGTCCTGGGGGACTTCAATGCTCACTCTAGAGCTTGGGGCAACCGTCGGGACGGGCCGAGGGGGAGGATAGTGGAAGACTGGGCGGCGTCACTTGACCTCCGATTGCTGAATCGGGGGTCCGTTAGCACCTGCGTTCGGTGGCAGGGGGAGTCGGTCGTGGACCTGACATGGGCGGCTCCTTCTGTGGCCCGCATGGTGTCGGGTTGGCGAGTAGCGGAGGAAGTGGTCACACTTTCGGACCACCGCCACATAATGTTCGACGTGGCCCTCCGCACGCCTTGCCCGAGCCGTTCTAGTCCCAGCCCGCGGTCGCGGCGTTGGGCCCTCACACAGCTGGATCGAGAGATGCTCATCGCAGCTGCCAACGTCGCAGCCTGGCCGGAGGTCGATCAAGGGATCTTGCCCGATCCGGAGGAGGAAGCGTCCTGGTTCCGGGAGACGATGACGTCAATATGCGACGCATCCATGCCCCGGGCCAGGCGCTCCCGGCGTACGGCAGTGTACTGGTGGTCGGATGAGATCGCGCAGTTGCGCGCGGTCTGCCTGGCATCCCGCCGCCGGTACCAACGAAGCCGACGCCGGCACAGCGCTACAGCCGGAGAGACTGACGAGGCCTATAGGGCCTACCGGGCGGCCACACTGGCGTTTCAGACTGCCATCAGTGAGGCGAAGGCTCGGTCCTGGAGCGAGCTCCTAGAGGGACTAGACAGGGATCCGTGGGGGAGACCCTACCGTATGGTAGTGGGCAAGTTGCGCCCGTATGTCCCCCCGGTGACCGAAACCATGGCCCCGGATTTGCTGGAGAGAGTACTTTCAACGCTCTTTCCGGCGGTTCGGGACCATCCTGGTCCCTCTTCACCCCCAAATGCCTCGGACTGGGCCGAGGATTTGGGGGTTTCGGATGGGGAGCTGGGCCGAGCCATTGGCCGCCTGAAGAGTCGCAACACCGCACCGGGTCCGGACGGCATTCCGGGCCGTGCGTGGGTGTATGCGCTACAGTCTCTTGGGGACCGCTTGAGGCGGCTGTTCACCAGTTGCCTCCGTAGTGGCGTGTTCCCGTCCGGCTGGAAGGAAGCCGGATTGGTTCTCTTGAAGAAGGAAGGAAGGGCTGCAGAGTCTCCCTCTGCATACCGTCCCATTTGCCTGCTCGACGAGGCTTCGAAGCTATTCGAAAGAATAGTTACCCGAAGACTCGTTGAGCACCTGTCGCGAGTTGGCCCTGACCTGGCCGAAACTCAGTATGGCTTCCGGCAGCGGCGGTCCACCATCGACGCGATTCTTCGCGTCCGCTCGCTGTCGGAACAGGCAGTGTCCCGGCGGGGTGGGGTGGCGTTGGCGGTCAGTCTAGACATCGTCAACGCCTTCAATTCCATCCCGTGGGGCGCTATTAGGGCGGCACTAGTCTATCATCGGTGTCCGCCCTACCTGCAGGGCATCATTGGGGCCTATCTGCGCGATAGGCACATTCGCTACGTGGGCAGGGACGGTAGCGTAAAGCGGAGGGAAATTACGTGCGGGGTTCCGCAGGGGTCAGTTCTCGGCCCTCTCTTATGGAACCTCGCCTACGATGCGGTCCTGCGTGTCGTTCTCCCTGCTGGCGTCAGCTTAGTCTGTTACGCTGATGACACTCTGGTGTTGACCAGCGGGGAGTCCTTCGAGGGAACCATCCGGCTTGCGGAGCAAGCGGTGGCAATTGTCGTGGCCAAAATCCACGCCCTGGGTCTGCGGATAGCGCCTCAGAAAACCGAGGCGCTATGGTTCCACAAACTGCCGAGAAGCAGAGAACCACCCAGTTCGTGGATACGCGTTGGTGACGCGCAAATCGGGGTGGGCCGGTACATGAAATACCTGGGGCTCACCCTGGATAGTCGTTGGGGCTTCGAAGAGCACTTCCAGCGCCTCGTCCCCCGAGTCGAGAGGGTAGTGGGTGCTCTACACCGGCTGCTGCCCAATCTCGGGGGACCATGTGAGGAAGTTCGCCGTCTCTACGGAGGAGTCGTGCGGTCCGTGGTCCTATACGGGGCGCCTGTATGGTCAGCTCGACTATCAGGCGCCCAGCGCTGCAGAACCAAAATTCACGGTCTGCAGCGCAGAGTGGCTATCCGGATCGCACGAGGATACCGAACGGTGTCCTACGAGGCGGCAACTCTCCTGGCGCGTTTTCCGCCTTTTGACATCCTGGCGGAGATGGATGCGTGGGTCTACGATCAGACACGCTCCCTCCGCCAGAGCGGCGAAGGCGCGCCTCCAGGGGCGTTGGACAAGCTGCGGCGGCTAGCTCGGCGGCGCGCACTTGTAAAGTGGCGTCATCGCCTGCGGATGCAGTTTGCAACCAAGCGCGTCGTCGAGGCCGTCCTGCCGCTCTTTGGAGCCTGGCTCAAAAGGAGCGAGCGCGTCACCTACCGCCTGACGCAGGTGCTCACCGGGCACGGTTGTTTCGGCGCGTACCTGCACAGGATAGGACGTGAGGCCACGGCACAATGCCACCATTGTGATAGCGACCAGGACACCGCACAGCACACGCTCGAGGCGTGCCCTGCGTGGGCCGCCGAGCGGCGGATCCTGGTCGATCGGATCGGGCAAGATCTCTCTCTGCCAGCAGTAGTGTCGGCTATGTTGGCAGAGCACGAAAACTGGAATGCAGTGGTCTCCTTCTGTGAGAGCGTCATGCTCCAGAAGGAGACCGCAGAGCGGGATCGGGAGAGGGCCGATCCCGCTCGAAGAAGAAGGAGACGGCGCCGGGGTAACAACCGCCCTGGCGCCTAATTCCGATACGCTTGAAAACCCCTGCCATTGCTATGAGGTGGGGGACCTCTGGGTTCGCGGGTGCGTAGATTGGGGAATCTGCGTGCCCACACCAAGCGACCCAAGAGAAGACGGTAGCACGCATGTGGTCACGCGCTGCCGTGGGACGCTTTGGGGGATCCTTTACAATCCCCCTGGGGGGGTGACCGCTTTACAGTCACCCTCTCCGAGATGTGCCAATAGGCGTGGCACCAGTGGGTGGCTCTAGTGTGATCATACGAGGACCTGGAGCCTCCCTTAGGTGCCGAAGATGACCGCTCCAGTGGTTTTAGCCGGTAGGAGTCCGGCATACCCCTTCGTCCTTCCCCGGGGCGAAGGAAGTTCATGATGAATTTCCACTGGGCACCAATAAAAAAAAAAAAAAAAAAAAAAAAGGTCAAACGCCTTTGATAAATCGAGGAAGCAAGCATTTACAGGTGTCTTCCTATCTGCGTAATACTGGACGGTCCGCTTGAGACACAAAATGGCAGTCTCTGTCGATAGACCGGGTCTGAAGCCAAATTATGCATCATGCAAATTAAAGCGGCTGGCCATGTGTGTATCAAGTAGACAGTCCAGCACTTTAGCTGTAATAGTAGCCAGGGAAATTGGCCTATAATTTGAAGGGTCTGCCACATCACCCGTCTTATTCTTTGCTATTGGGACAACCATGGTGTTCATCAGGTCATATGGTAGGTAGGAGTAACTCATGCACAATGAATAAAACATAGCCAATACCCTCGGCAAGTGTACACCTGCATACCGTAGGTGCTCAACACTAAGGTGATCATGTCCCGGAGACTTACCCCTTACCATGTTCTTGATGACATTTGCAACATCTCTGGCAGAGAACTTCATTGGGGAATTCCTCTCAGCGCTGAACATACACGATGACGTAGACGAAGCTAGGTTCAACGGCGGATCAACTTTGAAGTGGTGCATGAACATATTTGCTATTATATACAAATCAGATCTACAGATGTTGGCGAATGGCAAAAATATGTATTAAATATAACTAGATGACATACCCCTGCCAACCCTCGTATGGGTAACAAGTTTGACAATTTAAAAAATAATCAATACAAAATTATAATATATAGGATCAAATCACAGTTTGATCTTTAAATTTTTCCTGCTTTGAATAATCTGACCTTATAAAACCGGCCTTCGCGAGGTTTTTCTATTAACTACCAAAATATGATCAGTCTGTTAGAAAGATCGTGAAGACATGACGTGTGATGTCAGAGCTCTGTTGGTTTATTTATTTCTGTTTATTGCAACATGCAGAGCGCAAGGAAGGACCAAGCAATACGAGGTCCCCACTCCGAAAGTAGAAGCTCTTTACCCTAAAGGCTTCAGAGTGACTTTGAAAGGTAAGATAGAATAGAATAGAACAGAATATACTTTATTGCTACCATTTCAAACGTAAAACAAAACTTAAGTGTAAATAGAATGTACAATTATATCTATGGTCATATCGCTAATAGCAATATTTTCCAGACAACCTTAGGATGGACAAAACAATCACGAGAAAAAATAATTACACTATGATCCAACTTTTTTAAACCTGGTTCAATAACTACTAGTGGTCTACCCAGTGGTCGAAATCCAACCGGTATTTTTTTCGTGCATCTATTTGAACTTTCTGCACTCCTCCTCCATATGAACGTTAACTATGCCAAATCTCACACTACTCCGTGCGCGCAATGTGCTTAAAAGGGGTTACAAAGTTTCCAATTCACGTATTAATATATAGATATATGTTACAGTGAATTTGATCGACTGGTCTACACGTGATATCATTCTAGTTGTTTGCATTGATCGCAACAACATCCTGGAGCTGTTGTAAATCTCAAATTCTCGTGCATAATAAAATATCAAAGATTTGCAAGATTACCTAGCTAGAGATATTTAATTGAAAAAATATTCTAGTTCATAGATTTTTTCAAATAAACACTCATCATTTCGGCCAATCAAGTCCACTGCTGGACACAGGCCTCCCCCAAAGATCACTACAACGACCGATATGGGTGTGTTGTGTGCTCATTGGGGGGCTTACCATAATTGCCACTCTTGGCAGGCGGGTTGGCGATCGCAGTTGAGTTGTTAATGTACTCGAAGGACGTTGATGCCCATCCTCCAGCTAATCCCATAGTCGCCTTTTACGACACCCACGGGATGAGATGATATGGTGCTATATTATTGATCCAGACAGTACACGGATTTGATCAATTTTTAATACATAATTTGCTACTGCGGAAATTTCTTGGAATTTGATAACTTTTGTAGTACAATACAACTGGCAGAAAATTACAATCTAAAGTATTTTCCAGATGATGGGTACACTTTCTTCGGGTTTCGTGGCAATATCAACAAAGAGTTCAAAGTTCTAAACGACGGTGATATAAAGGCTGATGTAGCCAGGCCGAAAGGCGGGAAATGGATCTACAAAAATCGTGACGTGGAGTTAGAAATTGGAGATACAATATTCTATTGGCTTTATGTCCTTAAAAATGGGAAGGGCTATATGAACACCGATTTGGAATATACTGTTACTGGTAAGGATTGAGATTTATCTGAACTGAAGTGATCAGTTAAAAGAAGCTAGTGGTTCCACTGCTGATCACATGATACAGAGAATAAATCCTCCTCCCTCCTTGTGGGTGACGTAAAGAATTAACTAGAACGAGGATTACAAACCAGACTCACTTAACATATTACTCAATGCATAGAATATTCATATTAGCAGAAGATTTTAATGATAAATATTGTCTTTAGGATTTGTCAATGAAGAAGGTTTTCCCGTAAATGGCCAACCTGGTCAACCTCCACCTGATCCAACCCCACAGTCTCAAACTCCGGCTCCCAATTCAGACCAGTTGGAAACGAGATACAATCCCACAGAACAGTCCTGCATAATCTCCAGAACTATGGTGCAAGGCAGTACTCAAGTTTGTATGAATACCTTGGTATTCAGTGAGGAGTTTGACAAAACTAATCTCAAGGAGTTAGAAAAATGGGATGCAGAGATCATGTTTCCTGAAGAGCCGGTGAGTTCCACTATTTTTTATTCGATTTCTAAGTTTCGTTTTTTGTTACAAAATTACAAATAATATAGGTCAGAAAAATATAATTTAAAATAGCATTGAATTTTGTGAATATTCATAGAAATGTGATCAAACTTCTCGAATCAAAAAGAAAAGATACTGTGTACAAAGAGAAAATGATATGGATAAAGACAACACTGGTTCGCCTTAATTTTACGAAACTGGTGCGTTTATGAGCAACTAATTCTTTTGTCAATAAAGTGGCTAATTTCATGTGGGTGAATGTATTGTCTACATAAAACAGCTGGTCAAGTGCGAGTAGGACTCGCGCCATAAGTGAACTAACTCGCGCCATAAGTGAACTATTAATTGTGTTACATATTGTATGTATCTTTATTTCGTGTATGTGTTTAAGTGATATGCTTTTATTTTGTGGGTGCTCGCTTAGGCAACTGTATGAAATTTACCGCAAATAATCGTCTTTACCTATAAAATTGCCGTTCTGTAGTACTGGCCATTTCAAATAAAAAACATTTTTGGCTATCAATTCTAATTACAAATTTATTTTATTTTATAAACATGGTTTTCATTATTCAAAATCAGTCTCAAGTGTATTGATTAGTGTTAAGTTTTCATCACGTTTGAATATTTTTCGTTGTTATGGATACGTTGGAAATTCGGGTACTTAAGCAATATGAGTACCGTCGTGGCAGCACCGCGGCACAATATCAACGACGTTTACAGAGTAAACACTACAAACGGCGTTCGTTTGTTTATTTGTTTTTACAACCCGTTATTGATTCACCCGGTTCCGTTCTGGAAATTTCAATTGTTAATTAAAACCCCGTGGTCATCCGTAAACTTTGGTCGACAATGACGAATTTAAAGGTGATTGTGGAAGCTGATGACACTCAATCTACGGCTGAATTAACAGCAGCTTATGACATTAGCATCAAAACAATATTGGTCCATTTGCGTCAAATTAGCAAGGTAAAAAAGCTTGACAAATAGATGACCAGCGGCCTCCTAGATCGTTGCTGTAGTGCATGCGTCAGGCAGATAAAACGGATAACTTTAGAAATATAGAAGCTTTTCCCCTTATTTCAGCAGGTTAACTTTAATGTGAGTTTTTGTTGGATTGGGCGCGCATATATTGTGTAATTAATCGGTTTTATTCATATCATCG
This sequence comes from Diloba caeruleocephala, assembly GCA_947459985.1. Taxonomy (NCBI): domain Eukaryota; kingdom Metazoa; phylum Arthropoda; class Insecta; order Lepidoptera; family Noctuidae; genus Diloba; species Diloba caeruleocephala. The sequence continues at coordinate 4,071,686 of OX381614.1, forward strand.
GTCAAAAATTTAATTATTGACGTGATATCTCAAGTTTATAAGTTAAGAACTTATTACTGAACACTGAGATGATAATCAGCCGTCCAAACCTTCGACTTCATAGGGAAAGATGGTGCCTAGACCGATGTGTAAAATATAACTTCTCGTTGGTCTGCATAAACCATGGTTGGGTTATACCTGGCCCGCCCGACTTCATAAATAAAGTTTTTTTTCCTTTTTAGTGGTTTTATTATTTTATATATCGTGCAAGGTTTTTGAAGTCAGTTTTTTATTTTAATTTTATTGCAATGTTATTTTATTATATATATCAAAAGAAAGGATACCTTAATTTGATTAGGTAGATTTTTCTTACTAATGGCCAAATACTAAAACGGTAAAAAGGTTGATCTAACTTTTTAGGGGTCATAAAAATGTTAATGTATAATCGAAAATAAATGTAACCGACAATTCGAAATAATATATTTAATAAAAAAATAACAACAACAACAATTTATCACATACAATATTAGATATATTTCAGTTGTGGTAAAAGCTATTAAAAATGTACTTTTCCCACATTACTGTCGAGGCGTGAGATGGTTAAAAAATGCTTAAAAAAATACGGGTTTGTAGCTATAAATTATTTTTATTTTATTTATCTAGACGCGTTCGCGGGTGCTATATGTACATGCATATATGCACACACTATAGCTGCGTCTCCTAACGGTGTCGTGAGTCCAGACATTTTACCTCATCTAAAAATATGCGTACCGCGCTAAAAGAAGTTTTCACTTCAAGTAGCGTCTCGTAACGGTGTCGCGAGTCCAGAGATTTTATCTCATCTAAAAATATGCGTACCGCGCTAAAAGTAGTTTTCACATCAAATAGCGTCTCGTAACGGTGTCGCGAGTCCAGAGATTTTATCTCATCTAAAAATATGCGTACCGCGCTAAAAGAAGTTTTAACTTCAAAACTCATATATTCTGGTAAATAATATCAAAATACCGAACATTTCATTTGACAAGATTGATGAATGGCCAAACACTAAAACGGTAAAAAGGTTGATCTAACTTTTTTAGGGGTCATAAAAATGTTAATGTATAATCGTAAATAAAATGTAACCCACAATTCGAAATAACATTATTAATAAAAAATGTGAAAAAATTAATTTAAAATTTATCATATACAATATTAGATATATTTCAGTTGTGGTAAAAGCTACTAAAAATGTACTTTTCCCACATTCCCGTCGATGCGAGAGATGGTTAGCTTAAAAAATCATATATTCTGGTAAATTTTATCAAAATACCGAACATTTCTTTTGACAAGATTGTAATAAAACTTTACTCGCGCCATCTCTTTAGCGCGCACTTTTTACCGTGTTGGTGCCATGATGTCATTTGGTGATATGAATATCTCATCAATTATATTATTATTATAACAATGGAGAATGCGCTCAAAACGCAAACGCACAAAACAATTACAGCACCAGTGATACTTCCCCGGGAGTATGTTATCTTGTTAATAGTCAGTAGCACAAACCACAGACTAAAAAGACTGTAGCGTTAAATACTCAAGTAACAAATCGATTTGTTATCACGTATCGAAATAAAGACTCAAAAAACAGGTACATTACTTTGTAAGTTATTTATATGTTAATACTAATAAATATAATTGTTTTGATTTACTTAATCATTTAGCTGTCGTGTTTAAATCGTTTTAAATTGTTGCAACTCAATCACATTAATCGATTATGAATAAGTCTTGGTTTAAAACCATATTTCAACTAGTTATAATTTAGCCCAAAAATCTATGTCTCCTAAACATGACTTTTTACTGTAGTATAATATATAATACCTCAGGTTGAAACTTCAAGTAGTTTCTGAGAAAAACGGTGTTAACACGCGGAAAGACAACAAAATGATTGTATAAAGTTACGTTTTTACATTAGGTAGATACGAAACCCTTGTTACCCTAGCGTCATCTCTCATTACAGGACTATCCATTCAACGTGTATATTCCAGACGACGCAGTGAGTTTCGAGGACGGGTCGCTCGTCATTACTCCAGCGCTCACAGAGTCGCTGCACCACGAGGGATTCCTCCACGAGGCGTTAGATTTGAGTGCCAGGTATTGTCGAAATATTATATAATCCTTTTCGACATAATATAAGAAAAACAGGCACTATTTTTTTAATTTTTTTTTAAACGTTGCCCCACACTAGGATTTCTCCTGTGTCGTGGGTGTGTTTACCGACATAAATTCCACATACAATACACCCAGACCCGCAACAACTACCTGCAGATCATACAAATATTTGTTCCGTGCGGGAATCGAACCCGCGACCCGGAGCGCAGCAGCCGACTCTGCTAGCCACTGCAACAACCGTGCCGTCAAATGGACTGTCGTCGACAAAATACGAAGCATAATGAGAATAAATTAACTAATGTCTCAAAGTGAGGAGCATAGTGTGGTGTGCAGGACTAGTCTTTCGCAACAATTTTGACGGCACGTTTGGTGCAGTGGCTGATATAAATTAAAACTTTTCAATCATTATTGTTAGGGTTGCAGCACAAAACTAAATCCAATCTCTATATAATTTCAATGATTGCTATAAGTGATGAGTGTGAAGTGAGTTACTCTCTGTAAGCACCGTGTGTATGAAGCTATAAGAAATATTTTCTTACAAATATGCAATTTTTCTTTTTTTAGATGTACAGGGAAAGCAGACACGGTTGAGTGTAAGAAAGAGGCCTCCGGGGCACAGATCCTGCCCCCGGTAACTACAGCAAAGATCACCACGCGTCGCAGTTTCAACTTTATGTTCGGAAGGGTTGAAGTGCGCGCCAAGTTACCCTCGGGGAGCTGGATTATACCGGGTTGATAAATTAAAATAGCGATAAATGTTAAATACTGATGAAATGTTAATGACTGAGTGCTTTTAACCTCATGCTTAAAATTTAAGTATTACTCTTTCTGCCCTAGAAATTCACTTAGAATCGTCATACTACACATATGGTCCAAATAACTACGAGTCGGGTCTAATGCGCGTGGCTTTCGTTCGAGGGAATCTCAGTCTAGCGAAGAAGCTGTACGGAGGTCCCGTACTCTCCGACAATGAGCCCTTCAGGTCCCTTCTGCTGAAGGAGAAGATCGGCATAGACAACTGGCACAAAGACTTTCATATCTACACTATGATTTGGAGACAAGGTACTGTTTAACGCTGAGTTTACATAACTACAACTATTAAAGTAATCAAATAATGAGTAATGTGGAGAACAGAGCATAATACCCCGATATCCTAACCGTGTACCGGACGGACCAAAAAGGCTCGGTCATCCGACAGGTAGCGCGGTAACCTGAAGGTGCTTGCATATTTTACCTGTCCTCCCTGTGCAGTCATCAAAAATGGAAGAATCGTTTGGAGCTTTGACAAACAGCTTATATTCGTACCAGCAATATCATCTAAATTAGCCAAAAAGTTCAATATACTTATCTTTGGGGACCTTAACTAACCAGTCGCAATACGCTCCAGTCGTCAACGAACTAATACAGATTCTGCAGTCCCTAACCCTAGGAAATCCCTGTGTGTTTATCTTTTTAAAACGCTTTTATTAGCTTGGTATGTCTACGTATCTATGAATACTATGACTGAATGTACTGGAATTTTGCACTCTATTTTCATCCTCTTCAAAACGTTGGATTGATTTGAAACTTGCACACTTACGAGGGCGGCACTGAAAATTTCGGGAATCAAGGAAGTGACACAACATTACTATTTAAAAATGTATTTATTGCTTTTCGAAGTATTCTCCGCGAAATTTGACACATTTTTCCATAAGATGGAACCAATCATTGAAGCAACCATTCCATTCGGAAGTTGGAGTCTCCAAAATGGCCGTTTTGTAGGCGTCCACAGCTTCTTGATGAAAATCTCTGTCCACGCAATTTATTCTTTATTTTAGGGAAAGTATAGAAATCATTAGGGCTTAGGTCGGGGCTGTACGGCGGATGGTCTAATAATTCTATGTTTTCTTGCTCTAAAAACTCTTTTGTTCTGTGCGCGGTGTGAGAACTCGCATTGTCGTGATGGAGGATGATGCGGCGGTTGCAGTTCTCTCTACGGAGTTCAGAAACGACCTGTGGCAAACAAATGCTAGCATACCATTCTGCATTAACCGTTCTTTGTCCCTCAAGAGGAATAGTCGTAACATGGCCGGTTTTGGAGACAAACGTGGCCACCATTTTTTTTGCAACACTCCGTGAACGAACAATTTTTGTTGGCTTTAACTCATTTTCGAACACCCAAACTCGTGACTGGTTTTTTGTTTCGGGTTCGTACGCATATATCCAGGATTCGTCACCTGATACGATGTTGTATACAGCATTTGAGGATCCTGCGTGGAATCTTTCGAGAGTTCTGACGCACCATGTAACGCGAGCCGCTTTTTGCTCTTCACATAGCAAATGCGGTATCCATCGGGAAAACAACTTTTTTACACCTAATTGTTCATGCAAGATTATTTGTATTGGACTCATGCCAATGTCTAAAGTTGCCTGAATTTCGCGGTATGTCACATGTCGATCTTCCTCAATCAGCTTACGCACAGCATCAACGTTTTCTTGGGTGTGGGTGACTGCAGTTTTTGGACGACCTTGACGAGGATCATCACTGAGCTTGACACGTCCACGTTGAAATTCAGCAAACCAGCGATAAATTGTGGTTTTGGATGGGGCTTCATCACCAAATGCAGAAATCATCCGGTCAACACACTGTTTTTGTGTTAAACCACTTCGAAAGTCATAATAAATCATCGCTCTTAAATTTTCTCGAGTCAATTCCATTTTCTCAACGACTAAACAAGTTTGACAAAACCTTGTGACAAGACCGTGAATCTTTTTTAAAATAAATAAATGGTATTCGATTTGTAAAACCAAGGAGTTTTCAATTAAAAAGATTTTAATATGACAGGAACAGTGGAAATATTCCATTCCCGATACTTTTAGTGCAGCCTATGTATCAAGGACCGATGACAATGCAACTTCGTTCCAAACAACCGCACTAAAAAATAAAAAATAAATAACAGTTTAAAAAACTATTTTTTTTTTTGTTGGGCTTCTCGCATACATTTCAGGGAAATGTGGTTGCTTAACCGGTCATTTTCTGGCGAAGCCAAAAGAGGCCTCCAGCCAGGCTTAAATTTTATATTAAAAACTAAGCAACTTTCGCTAAGGGCGCCCCCTGCGGGACACGGACCTCGGCTTAGGGCGTTGCTGGGGATATCAAGCTATTGTTTTGGGGACAGCTGGATCGGTATTATTTAAATTGTATTAGGGGACATTTAAAGCTACAGGCTCGGCACGGGCCGGCGCGAGCAAGAGACGGGAGGGAGAAGTGCTAACTCGAACGGGAAGGTGACGCGGCGATAGGCCTCCGCGACGTCGGTGAGGCGGGCATCCTCGGCGGCGAGGGCGGTAAAACGGTCGGGTGTTAAGTGAATGAGACAACGCGAGTCTCTTTATGTGATCTAACGTGATTTTATCGTCTGTAACGACCAGAACGTGCCTCGGGCGGCGTACTCTACTAATACGGGAGGGTTGATAATCAGCGGCTGATACCACAAGGGGATTTGGGTGGGACTGGGCAGAATCGAGATAGCGTTTAGACGCTTGTTTCATAATTGCCTGATGGTCGGCAAGTTAAGATCGAAATGGAGTTGATCATTTCGCATGTACCGTGGCGCTCCGGTGGCCTTGCGCATGAAACGGGTTTGGAGGGTTTCGAATCTACGGAGTGGGCGTAATTCAGCGTGTGCGAACACTGGACTGGCATAGGTCATGATGGGTCGAATGCATGTGGTGTAAATTCTCACCTTATTTCTAAGGGATAATTTACTACGAGCGTTCAGAATATAGTGAAGGCGACCGAGCACAAAGGCAGCGCGGGCACGCACCATCTTTGTGTGGGCAATGAAGGTCAGTTTTTTGTCTAGGGTGACTCCAAGATACTTGGCGTGCGGTTCCCAAGGAACCGATTGGCCCACCATCGAGATCTCCCTGAAGCGTGGGTGGTCGTCGCCTAATTTGCAAAATAGGACGGCTTTACTTTTGATAGGGTTAACTTCGATCCGCCAATTCCTAAACCATTTCCCGTAGGCGTTGGCTGTGGCTTGGAGGATCTTGGTTATATTATCGGGACTGCGACCAGAGTAGAATATGGCCGGTCATCGGCGAACAGTGCTAATTGGGTCGTATTAGCAGGTCGTTTGGGGATGTCACTGGTGTACAGTGAGAATAATAATGGGGGTAGCACGGATCCTTGTGGGACTCCGGCTCTAATGGGATGGGGGGACGAGAGAGCGCCCGTGATTCGATATCGGAAACTGCGATTTGACAGGAAGTCTCGAATGATGAGAACGAGACGGTCGAGCACACCGAGTTGATACAACTTATATAATAAGCCGTTGTGCCAGACTTTGTCAAAAGCTTTCGCAAGATCGAAAATATTTACAACAATTGACATCAAGCACGCTCATTTACATTTATTTTTTTGTTAAAAATCTATTCTAATTTTAAATTTAATGAATATGATTTTCTACATCTTAGTTCGGTTATATACAAAAGAGTGTTTATTTGGTTTCTTTGAAAAGAATATAATACTGATAAGAATTTCAAGTTAAATTGTGAAACTTAACTTCTACTTTTGTATCTATTTCGAAGACGGCATTGAATTACTGGTGGACGGCGAACAATACGGCGCCATCAACCCTGGCGATGGGTTCTATGAGCTTGCCAGAATGAATAACGTAACCCATGCTGCACATTGGCTGAAGGGCACTGTCATGGCACCACTTGATCAGATGGTATGTAATATCGATTCAGTGTGTTTTAGTTTAATATAAAATATATGATACATAAAAAATTTGCAAATCTGGTCATTTCTAAATTCAAAAAATATAATTCGAGATGATCAAAGGCGGATACTAGGATTAGGCTGGTTGACAACGCACGGATGACCAGTAGGCCCGGGTGGCTGTGTGAGGTAGTGTGCGCGGTATGGGGGAGTCGGCGACCGCACCGATGCAGGCGCACGCTCTCATATGTTTACTTTACTTTTTACCATAGGGCGAAGTCAAGCACACGATCGGTATAAGTCGATCCGTGATGATTTCTTTCACCTAAAAAACTGCCATTGTTGGACATAGGATTCCCCCAAGATCACCACAATGATCGGTCTGGGTTTGTTATATGTCTATGGGCTGATTTGATTTTCCATAATCGCCACCTCTTGGGGTGCAGATGTCAGCTAGAATATTATATAAGCCAATTACATAAAACTAGGTACCTACAGACTAACATTAGTCATGAGAAAGTAAGCTGGGGTGAATAATTTTAGGCTTAGTGGCATACCACATTAATGCTGATTTATAAAAAAGAGACCTTGATTTACATTATTTCTGAAAGACATTATTTTTACCCGACTACGACGAAGCAAAAAGGAGGGTTATGATTTTGACCAATTATTATTATTGGTATCCAATGAAAAATCTTAACGAGTATGTTCCAAAAATATATCCGAATATTGTTGAAATGTTACCCAAATTCAGTTTTGTTTATCAACTTGTCCACCAACAAAGGTGCTTTGTTGGATGACATATTTTTTCGACTCACTACATGATCACACTTAAGTGTATCACACATTGCTATCACCACGATAAAGCTGATGATTGCCTCGGTATCATGGCCTGTCTTGTAGTAAGCAAACAGGTCGCATACCAAGACACGCCAATAATAAAGGTCATGTTAGTTAAGCTCTCGTTGACGGCGAGGTGTCAGGTGGTATATCGCCATTGCTATGGTAGATAGGAAGGACTCCGGTGTTGGGACCAATTTGTTTCAATACCCTTGCTCCATTCCATCTGCCAAACTCGGCGAGTTGTGCCGCTACTACTTCTGCCACTGCGGAGACCCAGCCCAAATATATTAACCTCATCAGAGGCTTTCGAGCCGTTTGGAGCGCATACGTGAGCCTCTAAGGCAAATTACCAGAGGACAGCGATGCAGAAGAGTATTATCATGCCTAGGTGTATTTTTAACCGACTTCAAGAAGGAGGAGTTTCTCAATTCGAAGCGTATTTTTTTATTTATGTACACCGATTACTCCGAGATTTGTAAATTGATTTGAACAATTCGTTTTGTAACTGGTGCAGATTATTTTTGAGTTAGGCCCATGTTAATTTTATTACATTTGAGTGAGTAGTTTTTATCCAGCTTCAATAAATAGGTTAATTTTACTGCGCTTATCTAGATGATGTCTTAATAGTTTCGATTCCTCTCAGATCAGTGAACCGATTTGAATCCTTCCTATTTTTAGTGTTAAATACTGATACCAAATTGGAAAAAGTTCTTACATTTATTTACACAGTAAAGAAACAAATAAAACTTTTTAACAAACAAAAAAATACCGACTTCTAAAACCCTACACGATATAAAAATATTAAAACCACTGAAAAGGAAAATAACTTTATGAAGTCGGGTGTGGCCATGATTTATGTCGTGTAATGTTTTTGAAGTCAGTTTTTTTTATGTTTTTTATATTATTTCATACACCTACCATATGTGTACATAGTTATAATTTACATAGTTAGCTTAGCTACCAATTTATATTGAGTTTAGTAAGAGTGGTTAAGAGGAATATACCAATGTTTAAAAATCATATTTCTTTAACATATTAATACTTAACCTCTTTAAACGATAGTACCGTCCACGCAACTATGTGGCAAGCATGTGCCATAATACGTAATTATTTCAATTCTTATATTGTCCTATACAGTTATGTCTCATTCCCTACAATTTCAAATGACAGAACAAATATACATATATTTTAAATAAATAATATTTTCTCAGTTCCACTTGGCTATCGGTCTTCGCGTGGGTGGAGTCAATGACTTCAGCGACAATCTGGTTGATAAACCATGGAGGAACGGCGCCAGCAAAGCCACAGTTGAATTCTGGAAGCAGAAGGACTCCTGGCAGCCCACCTGGTACAACGGCGCTATGAAAGTGGACTATGTGAGAGTATACGCTCTTTAGATGGACTCCGCACACTAGATATTTTACTGTGATTGTGCTTGAATTAAATATTCATGTACATACTTCTTTTATTTCCATAAAATAGAACCCTTAATCAAAATTCTCAAATTAATATTTAAAATATTGTTTTCGTGTTATCCGATTAGTATGATACCTCCCCCTAGAGCAACTGTATCGTCATCCTACCCTTAATACCATATACTCCCCAGTATTATATCGTACTAGCTGGGACCCGCGGTTTCACCCGCGTTTAATTTAAAAGAAATTTAGAGTACTTCGACATAGACACTTGACATAGAATATATATATTGGATTTCAAGGGTTTTATTTTTTTGCGCGGATCCCTAATTATTTTTCTAAAATAAAAGTAGCCTAAGTTATTCCTTATAACATCAGCTATCTGCCAGTGAAAGTCCCGTCGAAATCGGTCCAGCCGTTTCGGAGTTTACCCGGAACAAACAGACAGACAGACAGACAGACAGACAAAAAATTTAAAAATTGATTTTTTGTTATATGTATCGTATATACTTTCATATGCATTTAGTAAAAAGCTGTTATTTTGACATTACAAACAGACACTTCAATTTTATTTATTTGTATAGATTATAAACTTTAAAAAACAATGCAAGTTTCAGGCAGTTCAGTTTACAGGTTTAGACTGACAGCTTCTATTTCGTATTATGACGCATAATTGCGACTGCCTTCACGCTGGATAATTTGTCTTACAAAATACTTATCGGTCAGTTACATTTTTATTACATAGATAATGCGAAAAGATATAGATAGTTATTAATCACGTACAAAAGTAACGAGACAATATTAATGCAATGTATTTTGCTACGCAAATAATTAACATTTTTATTTTCTGCTTTCTCGAATGATGGTTACACGTGGTAAAGTTTCAGAACGAAAGCAATCCTTTAGTTTAGCGGGGAAAACATCCGTTTGGGTTAATATGTACACGCAACTACACGGCAAGTTCGACACCCTATATAACCATAACTATGCTATATGCAATACAGAAAATTATTGGAAAGGGAGTGCGTATCATTCACGACACATTGCTGTGATATGATTGCGCAATGCAGTTCTCATCTTACTCTAACATCTAATACACATAAAACATCATAGAAGTGTAATCGCCCGTATATGATGCCCATAACACTTTTTATCTAGATCCTTAGCTATCTATTTCGTCTCGTCGTTTCAGCCAAATAAGTCCACTGCTGGACACAAGCCCCCAGTAAAGATCGCCACAACGACTGGTCTAGGGGTGCTGTGCTCATTGGGGGTTTTACCATAATCGCCACGCTTGGCAGGTGGGTTGGCGATCGCAGTTGAGTTGTTAGTTTGTGACGAAGTCATCCTTCATCTTCATTTCAATCAACCTCTTTCATGACTTCATACCTTTTACTTCCATCACTGTTCACCTCACGATTCATTCTTTATTCAAATCAAAATTCGAATTTATGTGACGTAGAGTCGCTCTTCATATTTTGATGATTATCATTAGACATTCGATTCTGAACGCTAGTGGTTCAACACACAGCTGTCGCTCTGACCAATAGTCTCCTGCAATATAACAATTACTTATTTTTAACTAGCTTAAATATTGTGTTTATAAGCTATATTTGAAATATATAAACATCACCATGAAGATGAAGTGTTGAAGTTGTGAATATCAATATACCTATATAACATATATGCTACGTTTCATTGAATCACAATAACTGAACTCCGTTACTTGCTGCCGTGGAGAGAGCCTCCTTGTTGAGCTAACCGGGAAGGAACACGGAGGGTGGCACTCCGTGACACTGGCGCCCAATTTGAAGAATACCCACCATCCCAATTCATTAGCTGCCTAATCATCTACCTACATAATATAAGAAGAAAGTTATCATCATCAACCACCTTCGGGGAGGCCTGAACGGCGAACTACAGAAGAATTTTCCATAATTATTTATCTTTTTCAAAATTCTAAAAGGCATTTACAGCCGACGTCTATTTATATCTGGGTCCACTTTTTGGCAGTAAATAACAATATATTTTTGTAAACTTACCTGTATTTTCTATATCTGTTGTTATTTTTTTCATCCGTTATTTTGTTATTTATCCGATGCTAATTATATTTGTCTAGATTTATAACAAATAGAAAATAGAATATTTGTTTTAGGTGTCAGAGGGCAGCTGTCAGTAAGTCATTGTCACGTCATTCATAATTTATTTTTAATTTAATTAGGTTTATTATACCAAGTAGAATTTATTTATATATCTACACTACACAGATACTCCTACAATACACATAATCACTTAATCCACGAATACATACACTACCAATCTACCCAGCGGTAGAATCATAAACCTTTTCGAATCTTGGAGTGTTCTTAAAACCATTCGTGGTCACTTCAAGACGAGATCGGTTATACACTTACAGCGTGCCTAAGGAGAGTATCCTTAGGTATACGCGCACGCAGACCACCGACGTACAGGGTGTATTCCTCGAGGTTTCCGTAACCGACTACCGAGACGCACTCCTGTACTAGGTGGTTGAAGACCAAACAAAGTATTTATTTATTACACAATAGATTATTATATATAATTAACTAATTATCCCATACCATACCATACCATATCATAACATAATCACCATTAATAGTTTTCTCATTCAACCATATAATGGATATAAAATATAATGATTTAAAATCTCGTCTTTCCCTTTTAGAGAATAATATATTAACTTCAGGATTTATTTGATTAATAACTAATCAAGTATTAATTTGATATAATTTCCCTTTACCAATTTTTATTTATTTTATGTATATAATTCCTCTTTACTTATCATTTTATCCAATACTCTTTTAACATAACCTTTTCGGAATCATTTAAAACGTTACCTTAAACTCAATTATCACCCTTTATATACTTACTTACTTTATGTACATAATGTAATACTAATTATTATGTTAATTTTCCATTAACGTTACAGTACAGAGCGGATTGAAACTCTTTAAATAAGCCCTATTCTATACCCAGTATAATACACCAACAAAACTTCTTACTAAAAGAGCGGCGACAATTCTCTAAATAAGCCTCGGTCAATTAATCTTAATTGCATATATCTATTTTTTTTTTTTTTTTTTTTTTTATTTATTTATTTATCTCAAACACAACTATCATTACAGGAATATCCCAATACGGTAGTGCGGTCCTTAATTTTATTTTAAGTAACATAACACATACAAAGCAACTTTAGTAAACTCATTCAGAGAGCAGAAAAATAAATCTATCCTATCAGCAATGTCATTGAGTGTATGCAAGGCGCGCGTCATTGGCGCTTTGCCTAACATGTTAGTTCGTCCGCGCGGTACCGTGAGTAACCGCGGCCGCCGCCGCCTCAACACGTAATTGTCTGGCACATACAAGCAAACCCCCTTCAGTATACACGGATTATGTGTCTTACCACGCAATAACTTAAAAATATATGTGATAAGAGCCAAGTCTCTTCTCGTTTCCAACTTGTTATACCCAACCATGCCTAGAACAAACAACGTTGGGTACATCAAGGGATAGAAAGGATAGACCCCGTAAAGTTTCATATACAAGTACCTAGTGAATTTGTTTTGTATGCGCTCCAACATGAGACTATATTTAGTCTCATGTGGAGCCCATATTACGGCATTGCACTCCAACCGACTTCTCACGAGAGCATTGTACAGTACTTTAATGGCTTTAAGGTTCGTAAAACCCTCCACCCGACGAAGTATGAAACCTAAGCTGCTGTAGGATTGTTTACATACTGTAATAATGTGTTCTCGGAATGTCAATTCAGTGTTCAGGCGTACCCCTAAATCGTGTACTATTTCTTTCCGGTCCATTAGTGTACCGTCCAGCTCGTACCCATGATGCCGTGGTGCTCTCATTCGGCTAAAAGTTATGACCGAACATTTTTTTATGTTAAACTGTAGTCTATTTATCCTACTCCACTCGACTACTCTGTCTATCTCCCGTTGTAATCGTACAAAGTCATCATCTTCTTTAATGGCCATGAAAAGCTTAAGATCATCTGCGAATAAAAGACACGTGGCATCTTTGACGATATCTGGCAGGTCGTTTATCATGACAATAAATTGCAACGGCCCTAAATTACTGCCTTGACTTACTCCAGATCTAGTATAGTAAGGCTCAGATTTATAACCCCCATATTCAACAAATTGCCGGCGATCCCTCATGTAGCTAGCAAAGAACTGAAGCAATTTAGGAGTACATCCCACTGCCGCCAGCTTCGATAATAGGATGTCGTTATCTACCATATCGAACGCTTTCCTGAAATCAAAATAGGCGGCGTCGACTTGTACTCCAGCATCGACATAAGGGACCACATCCGTCATGAATTTCAGCAAATTACTAGTCGTACTGCGGGCCGGTCGAAAACCATGCTGGGAGTCCGACAGTAAACCCGATACTTGATCGAATACACATCTCTGTATAGTAGATTCAAAAACTTTCGCTGGTGTTGACAGTACTGCTACCGGCCTATAGCCACTTATGTCCGATTTCATGGCGCCTTTGGGTACTGGGATTACACGTGTGGTTTTCCAACGCTCAGGAAAACATGACGCTTCAAGGCACACATTAAACAGATGTAATAACGGCTTCGCTAGAACTCCCCGGCAGTCCCTCACAATAAAAGCGGGAATACCGTCCGGTCCCGCGGAGCGTTTTGGTTTAAGTCGAGTTAGTGACTCCAGTACCTGGCTGATTTCTAGGCGACCGATATGAACACGCTTGCTGCTTCCGTAAGTAGATGATGTCACTGCTGCTTCTACGTTCAGTCGGGGTTTCTGAATATCGTAAACAGAATAAAAATAACGCGCAATCTCTTTAGCACAGTCAGACTCCGATAAAATATTTCCATCTTTGCTAATTTTGTTACGATTAACCGACCCTTTTTTAGCCCTGACATAATCCCAACATGATCTTGGATCATGTGTAAAATGTTGCTGAACCCACTCCTGGTGCTGTTCATGAGCACGCGATATCATAATTTTAACCATTGCCCTATACTGAGAAAACATTTCATAATGACTACTCACCCCACTTTTTTTATACTGTTTATGAAGTCTCGCTTTCCTTTTAATGTTGTGAATAATCTCACTCGTGTACCATTCTGGGTACTTGTACCTAGAATCTACACGACTTTGCCTTTTTTTAGGAACACATCTATCGATAATTGTATTTATACTGTCATAAAAATAATTAATTGTCTCTTCTGGGGCCTGTATATTATACATCGGACTCCAATCGTTTGATAATAGCGATGAGTATAATAACTTGTAATCAGCTTTAGCAAAATTCCATTGCGGCCACAATTCACTCGCTTTTGCAATATCGGGACTCGCTGTGAAGACGTCGGCCTGGGTGGGTTCCGCGCACTCGCATTTGCCCACTGATACGCATATCGCGAGTGGCGGATGGTGCGGATCCACTGGCACTAGTGCTTCATCCGCCTCACTCACACGCACCTCACCCTCACTCAATGACCACATTACCAAATCCAACTGACGTCCATTACAGTTAGGTACCTTATTACTCTGAATGAATTCACAAAAAGAAAGAAAGTATTCATAATAGTTGATCACATTAACATTACAAGAGTGCAAATTAAAATCTCCTATAACAATAACACTCTTATACCTAACACATAACTGTTCTATAACTCTAAATAAAACCATGTACTCGTTTTCGGTACTGTTCGGTGGCATATAGACTACACAACACAAAAATAAAAATCTATTACGCGAATGCACGGTAGCACAAACCAGTTCAAATGCGCATGTATCGATGTTGACGTCCCCAGGTACCGTTACTTTCCGTAGTTCAATCCGGTGTGTGGCCACGAGAAACGCGCCTCCTTGTTTTCTTCCATCCAATCGGTCGCATCGTACTATTTGGTAACCCTGTGGTGTAATCTCAGCATCTTCTATTGATTCATTACAACCAGTTTCCGTAATTGCTATTAAATCGGCACCCGTAGATTCTATATTATCATAAAAAAGGTTTAATTTCGTACGTAGACCTCTTGCGTTTTGGTAAAAAATATCAATATATCTATTTTCCATCGTTTGGTTTATTTGTGGATTTCCGAAACCAAATCCATTCCGCAAACTCTGCATTTAGAGGCCATACCTCAGGTTGACATATTTTGTAATAGTCTCTCTCTGAAACTCCAATAATGAAGGAAGCATAGTCTCTCTCTGTTTTATGCTTAATTTTGTCAATTTTGACTATTCCTTCGGGGCCGCACACAGATTTTACGTGATCAGCTAATTTTTCCACCGTTGTTTCCGGATGCAAGCGCCATATGTGGAAATGTTTTTTACGCTCCGTAGCTTGTATTTCTAATAGGCTGGAATTTTGCCCTCTCTTTACCTCTTGGGATTGGAATTTTCCTTTCTTCTTACGGACTGTAGTCCAATCCTCATTATCTTCTGCCTTTCTGTCCAACTCCGAATCTATTGTCAGTAAAGACTGCCCATTTCCCTGCAATACCTCCTTCCTAACTGGTAGTGCCACTGTTTTCGTGGCCCCACTCTCTTTAATAGCTGAGGTGTAGGTGCAGGCGGCGGCGGGTCGGTTATTTAAGTTCCTAGTGGGTAGTTTACACACCGCCTCGGCAAAGCTAGTTCGGGTGTTTGTGGTTTCCCCTGTCTCAGTCAAGGTTTGCGACGCTCTGGATACATTAATTAAGTTTTCCAACTGTTGATTACGCGTAACTAGTACTTTTAATTCATTTTCCAGCAAAATAACCTGCCCAACTTTTTCTTCGAGTACCGTCACGTATGTTCGTAATTCTTGCAACTCATTTTTCGTACATTTTAATTATCATATCATCATATCAGCCACAGGACGTCCACTGCTGAACAAAGGCCTCCCCCTTAGATTTCCACAACGAGCGGTCACATGCCGCTCTCATCCAACGACTCCCAGCGACCTTCACCAGATCGTCTGTCCACCTCGTTGGAGGTCGTCCCACGCTGCGTTTTCCGGTGCGCGGTCTCCATTCGAGAACCTTTGTGCCCCAACGGCCATCAGTTCTACGAGCAATGTGCCCTGCCCATTGCCACTTCAGTTTACTAATCCTTTCAGCTATGTCGACAACTTTAGTTCTTCTACGGATCTCCTCATTTCTGATTCGATCTCGTAGAGAAATACCAAGCATAGCTCTCTCCATAGCTCGCTGAGTGACCTTGAGCTTTCTTATGAGGCCCATTGTGAGTGACCACGTCTCTGTTCCATATGTCATCACTGGTAACACACACTGGTTAAAGACTTGCGTCTTGAGGCATTGCGGTATTGTTGACGAAAAGACGTTGCGAAGTTTCCCGAACGCTGCCCAGCCGAGTCGGATTCGACGATTGACCTCTTTCTCGAAGTTGGACCTACCTAACTGGACAGTTTGTCCTAGGTAGACATACTCGTCAACAACTTCGAGAACAGAGCTCCCAACGGATATTGGGGTGGGCACGACATGGACATTTGACATGACTTTTGTCTTGCCCATGTTCATTTTAAGGCCCACCTGTTGGGAAACTCTGTTGAGATCATCGAGCATTGTGTTGAGCTCTTGCAGCGATTCTGCCATTCCATTCCCCCCAAAACGACATTGCATATAATATGCAAATAATTATTTTAATACTTATAAGATATTATATCTTATATTCGTCTTTCAGACGTATCGTCCTTATAGTTAG
Source organism: Diloba caeruleocephala (assembly GCA_947459985.1). Taxonomy (NCBI): domain Eukaryota; kingdom Metazoa; phylum Arthropoda; class Insecta; order Lepidoptera; family Noctuidae; genus Diloba; species Diloba caeruleocephala. The sequence goes on from OX381614.1 coordinate 4,088,509, forward strand.
GTACGTAAGCCTATTTGGCTAACTCCTTGTATATATATTACAGAGCGGTTAGCGACTCTCTAAATAAGCCTTAGCTACACCTTCACCTAACGTCAGCGGGTGGTGACTGACACTAAATAAGCCTACACTATTGTAGATTGATTCCATGAGTAACCTTTATTATAGTATAGGGTTACTCTATGTTTGGCGTCCTTTTCCAATAATGGAAATAAGACTTTGAATGATGAAGAATGCATGCGTGATTTGTGTTAGTTGTATGTGTTGGGAATCCAATCTATTGTATATTCTCATTGTTACATAGCATCCACACCTACAAAATTTATTTCACATTTACCATTTCTTTGACTTTTTTGTTTTTACTTTTTTTTATGACACGCTTTATGATTGATTTATTGTTTAATTGCAAAAAAAAAATCCTTACATGATTTTTTTTTTCACCGGGACAGCGGGGTATTGTGACGAAGTCATCCTTCATCTTCATTTCAATCAACCTCTTTCATGACTTCATACCTTTTACTTCCATCACTGTCCACCTCACGATTCATTCTTTATTCAAATCAAAATTCGAATTTATGTGACGTAGAGTCGCTCTTCATATTTTGATGATTATCATTAGACATTCGATTCTGAACGCTAGTGGTTCAACACACGGCTGTCGCTCTGACCAATAGTCTCCTGCAATATAACAATTACTTATTTTTAACTAGCTTAAATATTGTGTTTATAAGCTATATTTGAAATATATAAACATCACCATGAAGATGAAGTGTTGAAGTTGTGAATATCAATATACCTATATAACATATATGCTACGTTTCATTGAATCACAATAACTGAACTCCGTTACTTGCTGCCGTGGAGAGAGCCTCCTTGTTGAGCTAACCGGGAAGGAACACGGAGGGTGGCACTCCGCGACAAGTTTACTCGAAGGATGCTGCTGCCCATCCTGCGCTTAACACATAGTCGGTCGAAAATGGAGAAAAACGAAGTGCGAGCCGTTATTAAATACCTCTGTGTAAAAAAGTCAACGACGCAAGAGATTATTAATAGTCATTATATTCTATCTCAATTTCACTACTTTTTATCCCTCCTCGTAAGATTTTGTCTGGCATGAATCAAGGACTAAATTGTAAAGCTGAAATCACTTTTCTGCAAGGAAAAAACGGCGACACCCTTATAGGATCACTCATGTGTCTGTCCGTCTGTCACAGCCAATTTGCTCCGAATCTACAGGACCGATTAAGTTGAAATTTGGCACACATATGGTTTTCTGCAATCCAAACACGGACGTGCAACGTAAATAAATAAATTATGAATATGGGGGTCACTTTTGGGAGATAATATAGAATTTTTTAGAATAAAGTTTTGCAAACTGTACCGTGTAACATATTAAATGGAAGGGCTTGTTGTGAGAATGTCAAATATATTAATTTTATCATTTTAAAATAAACAGTTTTAAAGTTATTTTTAGAAAATGTGCGAAAATTGACCATTCCCCCCTTATCACCGCATCTACAAGGCCTATAATTTTGTAATAAATATGTATAATAAATAGTTCTTGACTTATAGATTACAGGAAACCTATAAGAAGTCTATGGTCTTAAAATAACATGGTAAATCTTACATATACAGTTGAAATGTACGGGAGAACATGTATTTCAACTACAATGTTAAGTTTGTTCTTCTGATGAACTATTGAAAGAAAGAAAGAAAGAAAGAAAGAAAAATGGTTTATTAGAAGACACAATTGGTACTACTCGTTCGCCTTAACTAGGCCAGGCATCCGTCACTTCTCGTACCTAAAGATAAAATATTTATCGTACGGAACCCTCTCCACGAGTTCAACTCGTACTTGTCCGGCTTTTTTACATAAAAAATTGCAAGAGTTTTACGGACGTACATAATATTTTCAAAAATGTAAAGAGAAGACATTGGTAGTAAATTAATAATATCTTTAAAGAGGTCTCTAAGGGATTCGCGAGGGCTCATGTTATATATTATATGTTATTGGGAGGCCTATGTTAAACAAACGACGTTACGGACTGACGTGTTTATTGTGTGTGCCTTTATCGGCAGCAGTTTGTGATGAGCGAAATTGACGATCATCTGCGTGTCCTCCACATATAACACGCACCAAAACTAATTTAATTTGACGTCCTATGCAGTGGTAACATGCAGAGCAAGTCCCAGGTGTTAAGTATTTTAAATAGGAGGGTTTTCTTTTCACCGGTAAGTATAAATATGTTGATAAATAAGAAATATTTACGAAGAATCTGCTAATGTTATTTATTTTCTCATTAGGCGCCAAACCGTATGTATTTTCGCTTTGCCCGGTTGATTTGAAGCCTGCTTTTATTTAGCTAGTCTATTAGGGACATAAATGTTTTTTTTTATTTTATTATTTAAATTTGCCCCACACTAGGATTTCTCCTGTGTCGTGGGTGCGTTTATAGACATGAATTCCACATACAATACACTCAGACCCGGAACAACTACCTGCAGATCATACAAATATTTGTTCCGTGCGGAAATCGAACCCACGACCCGAAGCGCAGCAGCTGACTGTATCAGCCATTGCACCAATGCCGTGCCGTCAATGTGCTATCGATGTTGTTACTATTTCTATACAAATCAGATATACAGATGTTGGCGAATAGCAAAAATATGTATTAAATATACCTAGATGACGTACCCCTGCCAACCCTCGTATGGATTACAAGTCTGACTATTTAAATAATAACCAATAAAAAATTATAATATATCTTAAGCTTCAAATCACAGTTTGATCTTTAAATTTTTCCTGCTTTGAATAATCTGACCTTATAAAACCGGCCTTCGCGAGGTTTTTCTATTAATTACCAAAATATGATCAGTCTGTTAGAAAGATCGTAAAGACATGACGTGTGACGTCAGAGCTCTGTTGGTTTATTTATTTCTGTTTATTGCAACATGCAGAGCGCAAGGAAGGACCAAGCAATACGAGGTCCCCACTCCAAAAGTAGAAGCTCTTTACCCTAAAGGCTTCAGAGTGACTTTGAAAGGTAAGATTCAAATCAAATCAAATCAAAAACGTTTATTGCACTCATGTGGTAAAAATGCTGTTGCAATAATTTCCCGTACCCAACATGAACCCTGTTAGGGCACTGCAATTAATAAGTTATACAAATTTAAACAATAATAAGATATCTATACACTTCCATTACATTTCATAACATACAATAAGTACTTCATACAGTATTTCCTATTTAAATTTAGTTTACCAATTACAATAATTTATTTCAAAAGTAATAATTGAATTATTATTTATTTAGACTCTCATTGAAAAACTCCTGCAGGATATAAAAGCTTTTCTGTAGCAAGTAGTCTCTTAATTTACTAACAAATGGTTTAAATGTTGCTTCGTCTAATATTTGTTTTGGGAGCCCGTTGTATATTTTTATTGCGCTAACATAAGGTCCCGATCTATCTATATAAAACAGAATAGAACAGAATACACTTTATTGCTACCATTTCAAACGTAAAACAATACTTAAGTGTAAATAGAATGTACAATTATATCTATGGTATTTCCAGACAACCTTAGGATGGACAAAACAATCACGAGAAATAATAATAACACTATGATCAATTTTTTTTAAACCTGTTTTAATAACTACTAATGGTCTACCCAGTGGTCGAAATCATCTATTTGAACTTTCTGCACTTCTCCTCCATATGAACTATAACTATGCCAAAGCTCACACTCCGCCGTGCGCGCAATGTGCTTGCAGGGGGTACAAAGTTTCCAATTCACGTAATAATATATAGATATATGTTACAGTGAATTTGATCGACTGGTTAGTATCTAATACGGTACTAACACGTCACGGCTACACGTGATATCATTCTAGTTGTTTGCATTGATCGCAACAACATCCTGGAGCTGTCAAATCTCAAATTCTCGTGCATAGTAAAACATCAAAGATTTGCAAGTTTACCTAGCTACAGATATTTAATTGAAAAAATATTCTAATTCATAGATTTTTTCAAATAAACACTCATACATTTTTTCATCATTTCGGCCAATCAAGTCCGCTGCTGGACACAGGCCTCCCCCAAAGATCACTACAACGACCGATATGGGTGTGTTGTGTGCTCATTGGGGGGCTTACCATAACTGCCACTCTTGGCAGGCGGGTTGGCGATCGCAGTTGAGTTGTTAATGTACTTGAAGGACGCTGATGCCCATCCTCCAGCTAATCCTATAGTCGCCTTTTACGACACCCACGGGATGAGATGGAATGGTGCTATATTCTTGATCCGGACAGCACACGGATCAATTTTTTCAATTTTTAATACATAATTTTCTACTGCGGAAATTTCTTGGAATTTGAGAACTTTTGTAGTACAATATAACCGGTAGAAAATTACAATCTAAAGTATTTTCCAGATGATGGGTACACTTTCTTCGGGTTTCGTGGCAATATCAACAAAGAGTTCAAAGTTCTAAACGAAGGTGATATAAAGGCTGATGTAGCCAGGCCCAAAGGCGGGAAATGGATCTACAAAAATCGTGACGTCGAGTTAGAAATTGGAGATACAATATTCTATTGGCTTTATGTTCTTAAAAATGGGAAGGGCTATATGAACACCGATTTGGAATATACTGTTACTGGTAAGGATTGAGATTTAGGACAACTGAAAGGTCAGTTAAAAGAAGCTAGTGGTTCCACTGCTGATCACATGATGCAGAGAATAAATCCTCCTCCCTCCTTATGGGTGACGTAAAGAATTAAGTAGAACGAGGATTACAAACCAGACTCACTTAACATATTACTCAATGCATAGAATATTTATACTAGCAGAAGATTTTAATGTTAAATATTGTCTTTAGGATTTGTCAATGAAGACGGTTCTCCCGTAAATGGCCAACCTGGTCAAACTCCACCTGATCCAACCCCACAGTCTCAAACTCCGGGTTCCAGTTCAGACCAGTTGGACCCGAGATACAATCCCACAGAACAGTCCTGCATAATCTCCAGAACTATGGTGCAAGGCAGTACTCAAGTATGTACGAATACCTTGGTATTCAGTGAGGAGTTTGACAAAACTAATCTCAGGGAGTTAGAAAAATGGGATGCGGAGATCAAGTTTCCTGAAGAGCCGGTGAGTTCCACTATTTTTTATTCGATTTCTAAGTTTCGTTTTTTGTTACAAAATTACAAATAATATAGGTCAGAAAAATATAATTTAAAATAGCATTGAATTTTGTGAAATAGAAATGTGATCAAATTTCTCGAATCAAAAAGAAAAGATACTGTGTACAAAGAGAAATTGATATGGATAAAGACAACACTGGTTCGCCTTAATTTTACGAAACTGGTGCGCTTATGAGCAACTAATTCTTTTGTCAAAAAAGTGGCTAATTTCATGTGGGTGAATGTATTGTCTACATAAAACTAGCTAGTGAAGTGCGAGTAGGACTCGCGCCATAAGTGAACTATTAATTGTGTTACATATTGTATGTATCTTTATTTCGTGTATGTGTTTAAGTGATATGCTTTTATTTTGTGGGTGCTCGCTTAGGCAACTGTATGAAATTTACCGCAAATAATCGTCTTTACCTATAAAATTGCCGTTCTTCCGTACACACGCTGGCCATTTCAAATAAAATTTTTTTGGCTATCAATTCTAATTTCAAATTTATTTTATTTTATAAACATGGTTTTCATTATTCAAAGTCAGTCTTAAGTGTATTGATTAGTGTTAAGTTTTCATCACGTTTGAATATTTTGGATACGTTGAAAATTCGGGTACTTAAGCAATATGAGTACCGTCGTGGCAGTACCGCGGCACAATATCAACGACGTTTACAGAGTAAACACTACAAACGGCGTTCGTTTGTTTGTTCGTTTTTACAACCCGTTATTGATTCACCCGGTTCCGTTCTGGAAATTTGAATTGTTAATTAAAACCCCGTGGTCATCCGTAAACTTTGGTTGACAATGACGAATTTAAAGGTGATTGTGAAAGCTGATGACACTCAATCTACGGCTGAATTAACAGCAGCTTATGACATTAGCATCAAAACAATATTGGTCCATTTGCGTCAAATTAGCAAGGTAAAAAAGCTTGACAAATAGATGACCAGTGGCCTCCTAAATCGTTGCTGTAGTGCATGCCTCATGCAGATAAAACGGATAACTTTAGAAATATAGAAGCTTTTCCCCTTATTTCAACAGGTTAACTTTAATGTGAGTTTTTGGTGGATTGTGCGCGCATATATAGTATAATCAATCGGTTTTATTCATATCATCGGTCAAAAAGTTAATTATTGATGTAATATCTCAAGTTTATAAGTTAAGAACTTATTACTGAACACTGAGATGATAATCAGCCGTCCAAACCTTCGACTTCATAGGGAAAGATAGTGCCTAGACCGATGTGTAAAATATAACTTCTCGTTGGTCTGCATCAACCATGGTTGGGTTATACCTGGCCCGCCCGACTTCATAAATAAAGTTTTCTTTTTCTTTTTAGTGGTTTTATTATTTTTATATCGTGTAAGGTTTTTGAAGTCAGTTTTTTATTTTAATTTTATTGCAATGTTATTTTATTATATATATCAAAAGAAAGGATACCTTAATTATTACTGAACACTGAGATGATAATCAGCCGTCCAAACCTTCGACTTCATAGGGAAAGATAGTGCCTAGACCGATGTGTAAAATATAACTTCTCGTTGGTCTGCATCAACCATGGTTGGGTTATACCTGGCCCGCCCGACTTCATAAATAAAGTTTTTTTTTTCTTTTTAGTGGTTTTATTATTTTTATATCGTGTAAGGTTTTTGAAGTCAGTTTTTTATTTTAATTCTATTGCAATGTTATTTTATTATATATATCAAAAGAAAGGATACCTTAATTTGATTAGGTAGATTTTTCTTACTAATGGCCAAATACTAAAACGGTAAAAAGGTTGATCTAACTTTTTAGGGGTCATAAAAATGTTAATGTAAATAAATGTAACCGACAATTCGAAATAATATATTTAATAAAAAATGGAACAACAATTTATCACATACAATATTAGATATATTTCAGTTGTAGTAAAAGCTATTAAAAATGTACTTTTCCCACATAACTGTCAAGGCGTGAGATGGTTAAGAAAATGCTTAAAAAAATACGGGTTTATAGCTATAAATTATTTTTATTTTATTTACCTAGACGCGTTCGCGGATGCTATATGTACATGCATATATGCACACACTATAGCTGCGTCTCCTAACGGTGTCGTGAGTCCAGAGATTTTACCTCATCTAAAAATATGCGTACTGCGCTAAAAGAAGTTTTCACTTCGAGTAGCGTCTCGTAAAGGTGTCGTGAGTCCAGAGATTTTATCTCATCTAAAAATATGCGTACCGCGCTAAAAGAAGTTTTCACATCAAATTGCGTCTCGTAACGGTGTAGCGAGTCCAGAGATTTTATCTCATCTAAAAATATGCGTACCGCGCTAAAAGAAGTTTCAACTTCAAAACTCATATATTCTGGTAAATAATATCAAAATACCGAACATTTCATTTGACAAGATTGATGATTGATGAATGGCCAAACACTAAAACGGTAAAAAGGTTGATCTAACTTTTTTAGGGGTCATAAAAATATTAATGTATAATCGTAAATAAAATGTAACCCACAATTTGAAATAATATATTTAATAAAAAATGTGAAAAAAATAATTTAAAATTTATCATATACAATATTAGATATATTTCAGTTGTGGTAAAAGCTTTTAAAAATGTACTTTTCCCACATTCCCGTCGATGCGAGAGATGGTTAGCTTAAAAAATCATATATTCTGGTAAATTTTATCAAAATACCGAACATTTCATTTGACAAGATTGTAAAAAAACTTAACTCGCGCCATCTCTTTAGCGCGCACTTTTTACCGTGTTGGTGCCATGATGTGATTTGGTGATATGAATATCTCATCAATTATATTATTATTATAACAATGGAGAATGCGCTCAAAACGCAAACGCACAAAACAATTACAGCACCAGTGATACTTCCCCGGGAGTATGTTATCTTTTTTTTTTTTTTTTTTTTTCTTAATGGCAATTGTAGCCTCAGCCATTTTGCCAAGGACAAGTTTAAACAACGTCAAAGTTTGGGAAACAAGTATTATGATTGTAAATAGATCGAAATTTTGTAATCGTTACAGTTTATTTTACAGTAATGTATATACATACTTAATATTAAGATTTTAAATCAATACTAAACAAAAACAAATTATATCTTTATTTTATTTGAAATAATAAATAGAGATAAACATTTATATACTAAAAGATTGTTACTTAATAATAATATTTGTACAGAAGTGGGAAGAGAAATATGAAGAGAAACTAGACTATTGAAAAGTAATGAATGGTCATATCGTGGACAAGCAAAAAATATATGATTCAGATCTCCAGCCTTGGCTCCACACTCACAAGCAGCATTGTCAATAATACCAAGTTTAGCCAGGTGAGCAGGAGTACAACTAGGCCCAATTCTCATACGGATTAAAATACTCGTTACTAACTTGTTAAAATTAGCTTTATAAAACCATGGTTTACAAGGTATAGAAGGTTGTACTTAGTAGTAGTTTCTACCTTTGACTTGAGCACTGGCTGTCCAAGCATCATCCCAGGATTCCTTAAGATAAATGCGTGGCAGAGCGGCCAAGTCATGGCAGTAGTTTTTATATGGAAACAGATCACCACACTCAATCGCTTCCTTCGCAAGACGATCAGCTCTTTCGTTTCCCCTGATACCTGCATGCCCCGGAATCCATGCGAAAGATACACTATATCCTTTTAAACTACACTCGTATAATTTTTCCCTAGTTACTATAATTAATGGGGAATGCGACTGACTTTTAAAAGGAAATTTGGCCAGAGTTTGTAAAACACTCAATGCATCTGAAAAAATTATGGTTCTCTTTAACTTCATTAAAATAATGTACTCAATAGCCTTTAAAATTCCATAGCATTCTCCAGTAAAGACTGATGTCTCCACTGGAAACTTAATCTTTTCTTAATTCATTACGCCAAACTATAGATGGGCTTATTTTTGGTGAAATGGAAGAACATAAGCTTTTTGATATGATATGATGATGATTGATAGATTACTGCTGTGAGAAGGAAGAGGAAGATAAGAGAACGAAAAAGATTTTTTGATGAGTATAGCTACTTCACCATACCCATCGGATCTATCCTCTCCAAGGCAGGCATAACCAGAAATCTTAAACAAAGATTTTGGCTTCTTGGAACATTATTCGTACTCAACAAAGCAGAAGCAGTGCTCTCGGGGATATTAATGCTAATATGTTTTGAGTCCCGGAGCGTATCACTTTCGTCACACATGCAGTCGTTGGGAGTAAGATTTCCTAAATCCGTACTAGTTCTCTTTTTTCGTTTTTTGTTGCAATGTTTACAAACTCGTACTGATTTAGTCCTCTTTCTCTTATTAGTGGACACGGATCCGTCTGTATCCATGCTAGATGCATCATTACTAATTGTAACAAACTGTGAAACCTGGAGGTTTGTACCACCAGGATCAACGATATCAGGGGGCTCGTTCATGTTTACATATGTATAAAAAAAACTTACCAAATCCTCGCTAACACTGCAATATATACACAATAAAAACGATATAAATTTACATAAAACTACTCTACCGATAAATAAACGAATAAAAAATTAAAATTTAAGTTCAAGAAAATCAAAATGATAACCGCGCCAGTTTGAGTTTCCCGCCCTTTGTATGCAGTGTTGCCAACCCCTACAGATTTTTACCCCCAAGATTATTTCAAAATCCCCCTAAAAACCCCTAAGTATTATTTTTTGTACCTTTTTGTATCTTGTATAGTTATTAAACTTAACCTTATGAATGAGCAGAGCAGAGCAGCGTAGAGTTTGTATTCTCTTTTGAATGAGCTGTGCGGAATGAACTCGTCAGGCGTACCGTTCGTTCGTTCTAGGCTGCGTCCAAAAATACGCAAATCGGCAGCGTTCAGAAATATAAGAACTTTTAGTTTATATTATTATTAATCGTTCCCCCCTAAAAAAACCCCCAAAGAAATCCTGCCCCTAAAAACGCCCCTTTCAATCAATATTACCCCTAAATTTAGGGGGAAAACCCCCAAGTTGGCATCACTGTTTGTATGTTATCTTGTTAATAGTCAGTAGCACAAACCACAGACTAAAAATACTGTAGCGTTAAATACTCATGTAACAAATCGATTTGTTATCACGTATCGAAATAAAGACTCAAAAAACATTACAGTACATTATGTTATGTTAATACTAATAAATATCATTGTTTTGATTTACTTAATCATTTAGCTGTCGTGTTTAAATCGTTTTAAATTGTTGGAACTCAATCACATTAATCGATTATGAATAAGTCTTGGTTTAAAACCATATTTCAACTAGTTATAATTTAGCCCAAAAATCCATGTCTCCTAAACATGACTTTCTACTGTAGTATAATATATAATACATCAGGTTGAAACTTCAAGTAGTTTCTGAGAAAAACGGTGTTAACACGTGGAAAGACAACAAAATGATTGTATAAAGTTACGTTTTTACATTAAGTAGATATGAAACCCTTGTTACCCTAGCGTCATCTCTCATTACAGGATTATCCGTTCAACGTGTACGACCCGGACCGCACAGTGAGTTTGGAGGGCGGCTCGCTCGTCATCACTCCCGTGCTCACAGAGTCGCTACACCACGAGGGATTCCTCCACGAGGCATTAGATTTGAGTGCCAGGTATTGTGCAAATATGATGCAATAAAATCCCGTTCAACATATCAGAAAAAAACCGGACAAGTGTGAGTTGAACACGCGTGGAGACTAAAAAAATACCCAAATTAGTTTGTCGTAACTAAAAAAAGTATGTATTCCTAAGATGTTTTTTATAAGTGTAGATGCGTGCCCGCGCTCTACGGTAGTCACATGAAAGCCAGGTAATTGCCCGAAGTACACTTAGTCACGCACCGACCAGTGTCGCGCGTCGACGTTAATCATAAGCGTAGGTCAGCCACATATTTCGAAAAAATAATGCCATCCTGTGTTTATAGACGATGTACGAAGTGTACTGCAACTGTGAGAGAAAAATACGTTTTATTTAATTAATAAATATGTAACGTAAATCGATATTGTAAATAAAAAACATAAATATTTGTTTTATTTTTATTACGCGGTCTAATGGCGGCCGGCGCACCGTTGTTGCTGTTGATGTATGGTACACTTCAAGCTATACATAACCAGTTTACGCTGATCTCTCTACATATCTAAAGCCTATACAATGCGAGATCAGCTTATACTGGTATTGTATAGCTTGATGTGTAGCCGTGTGTACCAGATTGTAGAGAGAAATTGCTGAATATATTGTCTATTCTTGAATTCGGTCTTGTACCAATAACTTACCCCAAGAACAAACTGAAAATTGTAGTTGAAAAACATGTTCTCCCGAACATTCCAACTGCAAACTGTAAGTTTGTATGCATAATATTGGAAGATTTACCATGTTATTTTAAGATCATAGACTTAGTATAGGTTTTCCTGTAATGTCCTATACATTACATAAAGAGCTATTAAATTGTGTTTTCAAAATTTTTGGCTCAGAGTTTTCGGAGGTAATTTCGAGGGAATGATCAATTTTCGTCTGTTTTCGTAAATAACTTTAAAACTATGTTTTAAATTTATAAAATAAATCTATTTGAGACCGTCACAATAAGCACTTCCATTTCATAAATTACACGGTACAGTTTGCAAAGCTTTATTCTTTGATTTTCTATATTATTTATTTACTTTATACATCCGTGTTTGGGTCGCAGAAATGTATATTTGTACCAAATTTCAACTCCAGTCCAGGTCCAGTAGATTCGGTGCAAATTGACTGTGACAGACGGACAGACACACGAGTGATCGGATAAGGGATCCGCCGTTTTTTTACTTCACCCTGAAAAACCGGCCCTTTTGTTGCGAATGTCAGCTTTGCGTAAAAACTAACGCAACCCAAGACAAAAAGAAAGTCGTCCAACGACTTGCGATAGTATAATCCAAACGATTGATATTTTTGCATCACGCAATAAGAATGTAATATCAATTTATTTATCTAATTTAAAAAGTTACTTTATTATAATAAAACAATAATTTTAAGCGGATTCTATCGCGTGTATTATTGATTTTTGTTTTTCCTGACGTTTCGAACACTTTGTAGGGTTCGTGGTCGCAGGATGACTAAGGTGACAAGCGTCGTTACAGATTTAAAAAGTTATTTTATATACCGTACAAAACTAATAAAAAATTGTTCCAATGCACGCAGTAATCACTCACAGTGTATTGATGTTTCTTAGTGTGGTATGTTGTTTGGGATTTTATTAATTTAATAACCGGATTATTAACAGGTGGTACTTGTCAACCATCTTCTCTATTAAAATTAGGATGTTTTTTTAATTTCAATAGCCTTACGAAACATTCTTGGTACGGTTCTCTTTCGCGAGGACTTGAGGATGATCAAATCGAAGAAAATGGTTGGGTTTGCCTAAGGCATGTTCACACACTGCAGACTTTGTGGTGCGTCTATGCTTGACGTCAGTTTTGTATTCTGTAATCCTGGTGGCTATACTACGCTTTGTTTGCTTGGGCACCCTTGCATACTTTCTCTCATAGAACACTAGAGATACCCAGCATAATGGTATCCCATTCATCCGCAAACATATATTATCTTCAGTAATACCAGAAAGGCGTTGAGCTTCTTTCACACATCATCACACTGGGGACTCGCGCGAATATATTCTAAATAGATTCTGACGGTGTCCGATCTATTTGTCGGGAGCAAATAGTAGACAGAAAAGCCCATAGACCTCAGATACGTCGCTAAGGGTTTTACAGACTACCTTCAGCTGATCAAAGCCACTTCTCATCTCCAACGAATTAATGCCCAACTTCCCTAAAAGATAGATGTAACCACATGTGGCGAAAGAAATGCTATAACCTTTTGAACTGAGAAGTTTTTTGTAACTTTTCAATCATTACTGTTAGGGTTGCAGTACAGAACCAAATCCAATCTCTATATAATTTCAATGATTGCTATAAGTGAACAGAGAGTAAGCACCGTGTGTATGAAGCTATAAGAAATATTTTCTTACAAATATGCAATTTTTCATTTTTTTAGATGTACAGGGAAAGCAGACACGGTGAAGTGTAAGAAAGAGGCCTCCGGGGCACAGATCCTGCCGCCGGTAACTACAGCAAAGATCACCACGCGTCGAAGTTTCAACTTTAAGTTCGGAAGGATCGAAGTGCGCGCCAAGCTACCCTCAGGCAGCTGGATTATACCTGGTTAATAAACTTACCTTCATCCAATTCTTAAAATATGTATATCTGCATAATTTTCTTGCGTAAGATTGCCGTTTCTAAAGCTTAACTTATTCATACTCTTTTGGAAATTCTCGACAAATTTTGATTTAAACGAGTACCCCTATTCATGAGCTTTATCTGCAGCCAGCTCGTGGGCTGATCAGTTTTCCAATTGTTGTTCTCCTATAATTTTGAAAACCATTAAACTCTAAATAAAATGTAAATTAGATTTACCGTTTGGGACGATGTCTCGTGTAATGGTACATTACATGTACACGCAAATGGCCATCTTTTTAGATACGCTTCTGTTTTGTGCAAGTTTTACATTAAATACTCATATCCAAGCGTTTTTAGCCTATTTCGTTAACATATTTCACTTTTTCTGCACTAGAAATTCACTTAGAATCATCAGACCACACATATGGTCCAAATAACTACGAGTCGGGTCTAATGCGCGTGGCTTTTGTTCGAGGGAATCCCAGTCTAGCGAAGAAGCTGTACGGTGGTCCCGTACTCTCCGATAATGAGCCCTTCAGGTCCCTCCTGCTAAAGGAGAAGATCGGCATAGACAACTGGCACAAAGACTTCCATATCTACACCATGATTTGGAAACCAGGTACTATTTAACGCTGATCATTTTACTTTTCATAACTACAAGTTTAAGTTAAGTCGACAAGAAAAGTGAGAAATACCCAGATATCTTAAATGATTACTTACCTCTCTGACCAAAGCGTCATCAGACAGATATCGAGATAACCTGAAGGTGCATGCAAATTTTACCTGTCGGCCAGCACAAATTCAGATCGTCAAAACTCGAGGAATTGTTTGTAGTTTTGACGAATAATTTAACAAACAGCAATATCTTCTAAATCATTCAAAAAAAATCAATTTACTTATTTTTGGAGTCCTTAACTAACCAATCTCAATATCCTCCAGCCGGATTACTACTGATTCTGCGGTCCAACCTTAGGGAAACCCTACCCGGTTTCTCCTTTTTGTGAGAGTTCTATGCCCAGCGTGGAAAAATAATAGACTGATTAGAAATATCATGCGATAGTCGGAAGCTTAATTTTTTCTATTGTATCTTATTAGACGGCATTGAATTACTGGTGGATGGTGAGCAATACGGCACCATCAACCCTGGCGATGGGTTCTATGAGAACGCCAGAAAGAATGACGTAGCCCATGCTACACATTGGCTGAAGGGCACTGTTATGGCACCACTGGATCAGATGGTATGTAATAATATAGATCGATATTGATCTAGTCTTTTTTTGGTTTATTTTTAAGTATGGTATTAAAAATATATTAATAATTGTAAGGGTTTATCGGCAAAGCAAAACTACTCCTTTGTGAATTCTAAAAACAATCCGGGAAGACGTAAACGGATCCTGGGTACACGCGGATGCAACTAAAAACAATACAAATAGATAGAAGAGACAATAGACATAGGGAATGAAAAGGATATAAACTTGCAATAAATACAACCTTTACCTATTATCAAATGTTTCAAACAGGTTTTATTTTACGAATTTCTCATTGAATATTCCTAACGGCTGAGATCAGAATAAAACAATTTTCAGAAATGAAAAGAAACACTATAATTTTATAAGGTTGTCGGTTGAGTAATGGCTTCAGTGTAGGATACAGTAAACCTTTTTTGGGAAGGTGTACACAGTGTGACAGTGTTTTTATTCAACTAACATAGCAAAGTCAATAACATAGGTCGCTGGTTCATATCCGGCTCAAAGGACCAAAATGTTGAGGATGCCCTGACCCTGTCACTAACATTAAACTATTTATTGCCGAAATTACTTCAATGCTAATTATATGCAAAAATGCTAGATTGGCTAATGTTAATGCTAAAATGGTACGACCCATTTATATAATTATATGCAAAAATGCTAGATTAATGTTGGTGGTCCAAACATGCACTGATATCGGCACGCACTGAACCCAGTCTTATTTATTGACTAAATCAGCAAAAGGATGTACGAATTACGTCGAACAGCATGTCTCGTAGTAAGCGTTCAGGGCGCATAGCATGACACGCAAATGTTAATGCTGGTATTAGTCATGCTCTTGTCAACGTCGGGGTGCCCGCTATAGTTAGAAAAGATAAAATATATTTATTAGTCAAAAATACAGGTAGTAAATAGGTGAAATGGTTCCGTGTGGTGTCCGGATTAAGAATATAGCACCACTCCATCTCCTCCCGTGGAAGTCGTAAAAGTCGACTAAGGGACTCTTAACCAGAGGGATGGGCAGCAGCGTCCCTTTTGCTGAGCAATAGCAATTCTGCGCTCACCAACCCGTTTGCCAAGCGTGGTGAGTATCGGCAAATTCCCCCCAAAATGACAACACAATTCAAGCACCGGCCCCCAGTTCCCGGCAGCCCCGCTATTCCTGGTCATGGTAGCGGCCATGGTAATGGCGGGGCAGGGGGTGCTAAGAATCTCCGGATGGGATCCGGCTACCACCCTAAACGGAAACTGGCCCTGGTGACGTACAACACACGAACACTGAGGGCAGACGAAAAGATTGTTGAGCTGGAAGAAGAAATAGATAAGTTGCACTGGGATATCATGGGACTATCAGAAGTCCGAAGAGAGGGGGAGGACACGATAACCCTGAAATCCGGCAACTTATTCTACTACCGGGAAGGCGAACATCTGTCTCAAGGTGGTGTCGGGTTTCTCGTCCGCAAGTCCCTCATTAACAGCATAGTGGCCATCGAAAGTGTGTCGAGCAGGGTAGCGTACCTTATACTCAGAATATCCAAGAGGTATTCGTTGAAGGTCATACAGGTCTACGCACCGACCTCGACACACCCAGATGATGAAGTAGAGAGTATGTATGAGGACGTAAGTAGGGCCATACATACCTCGAAGACACATTTCACTGTTGTGATGGGGGACTTCAACGCAAAGCTGGGCACTCGATGCGATGGTGAATTGAGAGTGGGGCAATTTGGATATGGGCATCGGAACCCCAGGGGACAGAGGCTGGCCGACTTTTTGGAAAAGGAGGGACTCTTCGTGATGAACTCCTTTTTCCAAAAGCCGCCTCACAGGAAATGGACCTGGATG
The DNA here is from genome assembly GCA_947459985.1 of Diloba caeruleocephala. Taxonomy (NCBI): domain Eukaryota; kingdom Metazoa; phylum Arthropoda; class Insecta; order Lepidoptera; family Noctuidae; genus Diloba; species Diloba caeruleocephala. Next base: position 4,104,992 of record OX381614.1, read on the forward strand.
AGTCCCGATGGTTCCACGAGGAATGAGATTGACTTCATCATGACTAATAAAAGACAAATATTCAATGATGTCTCTGTGATCCACAGGGTGAAAACCGGTAGTGATCACCGAATGGTAAGAGGCACATTGAATATTAATCTCAAAGTTGAGAGGTCTCGTCTGATGAGGTCTACGCTCCGGCCCTCTAGTACTCATATCCAAAACCCCGAGAGCTTTCAACTCGAACTCCAAAACCGTTTCGAGTGCCTGGATCATTGCGTATCTGTGGACGATTTAAATGGTAGGTTTGTAGAAACTGTCCAAACGGTTGGGTCTAAGTTCTTTAGAGCCCACCGTAAAGGTAGACCAAAAAAGTTCTCCGATCACACTCTCGACCTCATGGCAGAAAGACGCGCCATGACGCTGCAGTCCTCCGGTGATGCTGAAGCATACAGACTGCTCAATAGACGGATATGGAAGTCCTTGCGTCACGATATCCGCACCTTTAACACTAATAGTGTTAAAGAGGCGATTGAGCGGAATCAAGGCTCCAAGGTGTTCGCAAGAGACAAGTCTATTGGGCAAAGTCGTATTATGAAGCTGAAGACCGAGGACGGCAGTGTAGCGTCGACTAAGCCAGAGGTTTTGAGAGAGATTGAGAACTTCTACCGGGAGTTATACACCTCGGTTACTATACCTACCATTGGCTCTGACAAAGACCCGCGAGCCAAACTAACCCGACACTATACCGAGGATATCCCGGACATCAGCCTGTACGAGATTAGGATGGCCTTGAAACAGCTTAAAAATAACAAGGCGCCGGGTGGGGACGGAATTACGACAGAGCTTCTGAAAGCGGGTGGCACACCGGTACTTAAAGTCCTTCAGAAGCTATTCAATTCCGTCTTACTCGAGGGCACAACGCCGGAAGCGTGGAACAGAGGTGAGGTGGTGCTCTTCTTCAAAAAGGGTGATAACACCCTATTGAAGAATTATAGACCCATCTCACTTCTGAGCCATGTTTATAAGCTGTTTTCAAGGGTTATCACGAATCGTCTCGAGCGCAGGTTTGATGACTTCCAGCCTCCCGAACAAGCCGGTTTCCGAAAAGGTTTCAGTACCATAGACCACATCCATACGCTGCGGCAGGTTATACAGAAGACCGAGGAGTATAATCTGCCACTATGCTTGGCGTTTGTGGACTATGAGAAAGCCTTCGATTCGATCGAAACCTGGGCAGTGCTGCAATCTCTGCAGTGGTGCCAGATCGACTATCGGTACATTGAAGTGTTGAAGTGCTTATACAGAAACGCCACCATGTCGGTCCGAGTACATGAACAGAGCACGGGGGCAATTCCATTGCAGAGAGGTGTGAGACAGGGGGACGTCATTTCCCCGAAACTGTTCACCGCTGCAATGGAGGATGCCTTCAAACTACTGGAGTGGAAAGGATTCGGCATTAACATCAATGGCGAGTATATCACTCACCTTCGATTTGCCGATGACATCGTAGTCATGGCAGAATCGCTGCAAGAGCTCAGCACAATGCTCGATGATCTGAACAGAGTTTCCCAACAGGTGGGCCTTAAGATGAACATGGGCAAGACAAAAGTCATGTCAAATGCCCATGTCGTGCCCATCCCAATATCCGTTGGGAGCTCTGTTCTCGAAGTTGTTGACGAGTATGTCTACCTGGGACAAACTGTCCAGTTAGGTAGGTCCAACTTCGAGAAAGAGATCAATCGTCGAATCCGACTCGGCTGGGCAGCGTTTGGGAAACTTCGCAACATCTTTTCGTCAACAATACCGCAATGCCTCAAGACGCAAGTCTTTAACCAGTGTGTGTTACCAGTGATGACATATGGAACAGAGACGTGGTCACTCACAATAGGCCTCATAAGAAAGCTCAAGGTCACTCAGCGAGCTATGGAGAGAGCTATGCTTGGTATTTCTCTACGAGATCGAATCAGAAATGAGGAGATCCGTAGAAGAACTAAAGTTGTCGACATAGCTGAAAGGATTAGTAAACTGAAGTGGCAATGGGCAGGGCACATTGCTCGTAGAACTGATGGCCGCTGGGGCACAAAGGTTCTAGAATGGAGACCGCGCACCGGAAAACGCAGCGTGGGACGACCTCCAACGAGGTGGACAGACGACCTGGTGAAGGTCGCTGGGAGTCGTTGGATGAGGGCGGCATGTAACCGCTCGTTGTGGAAATCTAAGGGGGAGGCCTTTGTTCAGCAGTGGACGTCCTGTGGCTGATATGATGATGAAATAGGTGGAGTAATAAAATTAAAGTCTGATGTTAGAACCTAATCGTTTAGCATATGACAATGAAAAGAAATGTCGGTATGTCACTATGCCTTGAGAGATGTGAGGCCAGTGGTGTAGTGTTTTAACGCAATTTGTGTGTTGTGTCAATATCCTTGTTCTATTCCATCTTTCAAATTCGTCAAGCTGTGCAGGCACAGACGCTGCGGCAACCCAGCGCAAATGTAAAACTCTCATTAGAGCCGAATTTTGAGCTATTTGGGGCGAAGACCGCCTCTGTACATGTATGCATAAAAAATAAAATGTGGGCTTCCAAGAGGATTATCAGTTAATATCGATACCTAAAAGTATTTTCATACCGAGGCCCATTTTTATATAATTAGATGTTTGTATTTTATACACTATATTGGTACATAGTAAGCTTAGCTACTAGTAAAATAGTTATTTATATACGTTTGGAAACATATTTCTATAAAAAACAATACTTAACCTCTTTAAACGATAATATTGTCCAACTATGTGGCGAGGCATGCAATCAATACGTCGATATTTCGATTATTATACAATTATCCTTTATTCAATTATCTTTTATCCAATTATTAACTTTCCTCAGTTCCACTTGGCTATCGGTCTTCGCGTGGGAGGGGTCAACGACTTTGACGACAATCTGGTTGATAAGCCATGGAGAAACGGTGCCAGCAAAGCCACGGTGGACTTCTGGAAGAAGAAGGACTCATGGCACCCGTCTTGGTACAACGGCGCTATGAAAGTGGACTATGTGAGAGTGTATGCTCTTTAGACGAACTTAGCAGTCTATTTTACTGTGATTGTGATTAAACTTAATTTCTTTTATTTCCATAAAGTGAAATGAATACCTATATTCCTTTTTTAAATTCATACCAGTACACTAACTCGTTCTACTAACCGCCACTACGTCACTCACTAAGGCTGTTGCTGATCAGCAGAAGCTGAAATCAGCGCAGATGGCTCGTTGTGATGCCACAGTATTATGCTGAGCATCAACCTATGTTTTGCGAAGATGCGACGCACAATTTCCCTATGACCGTAACTTATTATGTAACCCTGTACCCTGTACTGTAGGCATTGATTTGTTATGGTATTTGTTTCTGTTTTTCGACCACAGACAAAAATGTGTACTCTTTGGTCAAAGATTCTTTTGTCACAATATATTAATGTTATATTTGGCCTGGATACCAAGTCTTTTGGTCATTTTGTCAAAATGTAAGTATAACATAACAGTGTTGCCAGTGCGGATACGCGTTTGGTTTCATTAAGTGTTAGTTTTTAAGCGTATAATGTAGATTCAATTTTAGCTATGTATTTAGTTATGCCATATGTAGAATTTTATGTTCGCCGCAAAAATAAACTGTTTTTCTTTCTTTCTTTTCTTACACAAACATTCGATAATGTAATTATTTTCACCAAAACCCAAAACACTTGCATCTTACGGTTACCTATCTCAGGTAATGACCAAGCCCATCACACTTTTATCGCATATATAATTTAATATACATATTTAATTATATGCCGCCATGTAGTGCCGGCTAAGAATATCACCACCCCATCTCATCCCGTGGGTGACGTAAAAGGTGCCTATGTGATTAGTTGGAGGATGGGTAGCAGCGACCTTCGAGTACATTTACAACCTAACTGCGATCGCCAAACCGTCTGCCAAGCGTGGCGATTATGGCAAAACCCCCCAACGAGCACTCAGCACAAACCTATACTGGTCGTTGTGGCAATCTTTGGGGGAGGCTTCTGTCTAGCAGTGGACATTTTTCGGCTGAAATGATGAAATTAATATACATTTGTGTAAATGTATTTCATTGTGTATACAGTCAGGGTCTACTTTGGCACTCCGTAGATAAATTTTACTTTTACATTTCTACTGCATACTTATGTATGTAATCCATCGAAATTTACATCATCATCTTTCTTTCTCTCTTTCCTTTCAGTATCAGCCTTCCTTACCGCAATAGTGAACTCTTATGTTGTCCGCGTGGTCTCCGGATTAAGAATAAGTTAGCACGACTCCCATCTCCTCTCGTGGATTTCGTAAAAGGTGACTAAGGGGCTCTAAATCAGAGAGATTGGCAGCAGCATCCCTTCTGTACAGCAGTATTCTGCGCTCACCAACTCGCCTGCCAGGCGTGGTGAGTAGATACTGGGAAGTTGCCCCCAAAATGATGACACACGGCATGTATTCATATTTTTATATCATATTACGTATATATCTACTGACATTTTATCCATACATATATTTAATTTGGATGGAGTGGTGCTATATTCTTGATCCAGACACTACACGGAATACTTAAGGAATCTAAACCAGAGAGTTGGGTGGCAGCGTCCCTTCTGTGAAGCAGTAGCCATACTGCGCTCACCAACCTGCCTGCCAAGCGTGGTGAGTACTGGCAAATACCCCACAAAATGATGACACAGTTGTGGAAATCTATGGGGGGGGCCTTTGTTCAGCAGTGGACCCATAAATGGCCGATATGAATATTTAATTAATTTGGTTTGGCATGGTTTGGTTTTTTATATAATTTTCTTGCTTACTAAAGTCCCATAAATGAAAAAGAATATACAATACCGTTAGTAAAGGTTGACGCCCTTACAAAAAAGTGCAACTGCATAAACGAATTCATAGTACTCGAAATTATTCAAGTACATATTCATATAAGCCAAGACTTATTTAAGATTGACTACGTCACGTTATGATAATTATATGCTCACTATTAAGCAAGGTCAACGACAAGTTTTTTACTTCTCTGGCAGTAGTATTGCCATCCATTATTTTTTTCACGGACTCTTCCTGATTCGGACTGTGCTTTTTGGATAAAATTTACGTCACTGTAGCAAATATCAGTAAAGGTATATATGGGAATAAGGACTAATCGAAGCTGAAACACTTTTTTTTAAACCTTGCCCCACCCTAGTATTTGTTGTGTCGTGGGTGCGTTTACAGACATGAATTCCAGACACAATACACCCAAACCCGGAACAACTACGTGCAGATCAAACAAATATTTGTTCCGTGCGGGAATCGAACCCACGACCCGGAGCGCGTCACCCGACTGTATCAGCCACTGCACCAACCGTGCCGCCAAATACTCTTTCTCGTTAAGCAAATATGATTCTTTGGTACGCATGTCACAAAATGTTTAGTATTTTCTGTAAATCTGAAGCTATAAACCATTCAATAAGCGTTCATTCACTCGAATACAATTTTGTTTTAATCCTCTCTGGGTTGATCACAGATATATATATATATATATATATATGTATATATATATATTGATGGTAACCCTAACTACAAACCAAGTTAATGTATGATTTTCATCTCTATATGCGGGATTCCCTGCACAAACATCAAAATTCTCATTACAGACTGGATCCGTGTGTTTAGTAAATGTTGAGTATTTATTGCCAATGAGGAAAAGAATATCAGGGTTCGAGGAATCTTTTATATATGTCGTAGGATAATCGGAAAATCGTATCTTTGTGAAAATCCTGGGACAATTGCAAAGGGATAATTGGAATCTAAGTAATATTTTCTTAATCACAATAACTCAGTCTTTCTGATTCCATTCCAATTATCTGGTCACGTTGCAATCATCCTAGGATTTACGCAACGATTCGATTTGTCCAATTATCCTACGACACATACATAGATTTAGTTTAGTTTTGTAGCTCCACATTACCAAGACTCCACTTTATGGGAGACATGGGACATTTCATCGGATCAGATATATTTTTATGAATATATTTCAATAGGAAGTTTTACGATCAGGTAACAATTAATTTAAAATTCTATAGTTAAATAATCGCCATTCTGATAGCAAATTACACCGCAAAATTTTGTATTAGATACCGGTTCGTAGAGGACTTTGTCGTGCCGCATGGCATCTCTTTTTTATATACCTACAAAAAACTTCTAGAACATAATGTAACTTTAAAATATAGTTTTAAAACAGTGCAGTATCGGCCGAAATGATTAATCATCAACCAGAATCATTATATTTAACTAGCTGGGACCCGCGGTTTCACCCGCGTTTAGTTTAAAATACATTTAGAGTACTTCGACATAGGCACTTGAGATGGAATACATATATTGAATTTCAAGGGTTTTATATTTTTTTAAGCGGAACCCAAATTATTTTTCTAAAATAAAAGTAGCCTAAGTTATTCCTTATAACATCAACTATCTACCAGTGAAAGTCCCGTCAAAATTGGTCCAGCCGATTCGGAGATTACCCGGAACAAACAGACAGACAGACAGATAAAAAATTAAAAAAATGTTGTTTTGTTATATGTACCGTATATAATTTCATATGCGTTCAGTAAAAAGCTGTTATTTTGACATTACAAACAGACACTTAAATTTTATTTATTTGTCTAGATATTGATTTTATCAGTTTGTATTTGAAGTGTGCTAACAGTATCCAACTATTGAGATTGCAATCTTTTTAAGTGAATCTTTGTGAAGACGGATCTAGATTACAGATTGGCTTCTGTTCGAAAATTACATTTCGCGAGTATTAATAACTTATCCATATCTAGCCGATTGCTTCGATCTATATAAACAATCTTAATCTTAATCCTAGCTATATGGCAGAGCTAGGCTAGAAAAAAAGAGTATCCATGGTGTTTCTTGCCGGCTCTTCTCCATAGATCAACTATTTGGAACCGTGCAACGTAGATTCTGACGTTTCATAAGTGCCAATATTTGGTTTATTTGAAATAAATTATTTGACTTTGAGCTAATCTTAAATAAATAAAGCATAATCTGGCTAACACCATACACCCAAAAACGAGTTAAAGACTTTGTAAAGATCTAAGTTGTTTATAAACCGCTTATCTACATTGTATGACTGTCACAACTCGTCTTTGAGTCGTCTTTTTATTTATTAATTTATAGGTTCCAGCTGAAAATCTGCGCTTTGGGTGTCCGCCGTAAATACTGAGCTTGTAGCCTTTTGGACACAATATAATTATCACACTGAGCTCAGGTAGTTATTTATATTATATGTACATACCTATATCGGTGGCGAAGATAATATTATCCTGTGACCATAATTAACTAGGACAAATAGAAAAATAAATTTAAGAAAGGTATGTACCATCAAGTGCAGTGCCAGATATTCTGCTGCCAAGCAGTAGTGTTTTAAAAACTTTAGACATTCTGTATTCCGGTTTAAAGAGCGCTGTAGCTAATGAAATGAATGGGTATAAGAGACTAAATAGCTAGTGTTACGATAATATATAATATAAACTACACCAGACCTCATTCGTCATGGTAATATAACCGAAGCAATAAAAAATTATCTAAGCCGACATTGTTTTGAGTAAGTCAAGTATAAGCAAGCACATAATATTATTTTAGTACAATATTTCCGAAGACGAAAAGGTCAACGATAACCAATACCTTATTGAATAATCAAATAGTCAAAAATAATTACTGCTGTTAAGGTACGACCACATTATAGTATTTTCTATGAACGTTTTACGTCTAACATATTCTGTTTTTTTTTTTTTTTTTTTATGTAGGGCTTCTCGCAGTAATCCCAAGGGGGATATATCTGCTTAATCGGGCAAAGCTAACAATTTCTGTCGAAATTATCATTTTAATAGCCAAATTTCGCCGACCGATGTACGAAGGCCTCCCATAGGTTTCCACAACTGTGTCGTCAGTTTGGTTGAAACTTGGCAATACACACCACGCTTGGCAAGCGGCTTAGAGAGCGTAGGATAGCTGCTGCTCCACAGAAGGTTCGCTACGGCCTTTGAATGGTGCTATATTCTTAATCCGAACACCACATGTAATTAGTTATGATACTATATCCATAACTTTATATCTAACTTGTGAAATGTGATATGATATATGTGAATGTGAAATATACACAACAGCAAAACAACCGCCCCTTTAATACACAGTACGATTCTAAGTGTTAAACAGGAACAAGACATCACGTGCTTTTTTGTGGGAAAATATTCGTTAATGTCCTCTGCCCTGGGCAAGGCGGAAGGGTGCCGTACACTTACCAGCTAAATACGTCACAGTTCTTTCAACCTTCCTTGTGCCAGGGGTTCGGGATTCACTCACGCATTTACCGCACCCCAAGCAGGTCTTGACTCGCAACTCATTTTGGCGGTCCTCACTCCTCTGTGCGGCTTGGCAAGCCATATAATCTTCTAGAGAGGCGCGCGTGAAAAAGGACATGCCACCATCTCGGGCTTGTCCCTGATTGAATGACAGACTGTCCTAAATGTATAGGTGTGGCCGCAACTCATAGGTGCCGAAGATCGACAATTACCCTCCACCATACCAGAATACTTTCCAAGACACCCGTGTCCCCAGAGTATCTGCGTTAGCTAGACGGCGAGAGCACCATGCCCTAAGATGCCGACACTCTTGGGATGATCAATGGGAGATTGACTGAATGGCTGAAAAAACTCATGAAAATCGGTCCAGCCGTTTAGGAGGAGTTCAGTGACATACACATGTACAGAAGAATTATCTAGATAAGATAAATAAAATATTAATAATATAATACATATTATGTAGGTATATTGCCGTGCGGTGCTGGCTACGAATAACACCAACCCATCTACTCCCGTAGGTGTCGGTAAAGGCGACTAAGGGATTAGCCGCAGGATGGGCAACAGCGTCCTTCGAGTACATTAACAACTCAAGTGCGATCGCCAACCCACCTGCCAAGCCTGGCGACTGTGGCAAATCCCCCAAATGAGCACACCACACCCATATCGTCGTTGTGGTGATCTTTGGGGGAGGCCTGTGTCCAGCAGTGCACCTGATTCGGCCGAAATGAAAATATAGGTATACATAAAATTAAATGGCGATGCATATATTATTTTTAATGTTAACGTTCGAGAACATTTACAGTAAATGATAATCTGCCTAATTTATTCTGACTGAATTATTCAATAAAGTTATTATAACACATGATAGGTACCAGTTTTAACATCTGCCTGTTCATCATTTACTTTGATATTGACTGTAAGTATTTAATAAGTATAATAACGTGAAACTTATTAGAGAATCTGAATTAATATGATTAATACGAGGTTTATCGTTGCCACCACTATGGCGTGCATTATTAATGGATATCTGCCTGGATAAAAGTATTTTACCGTACAACATATTTTATTTAGATTGATATTGTTTTTGCATTCCATCAATTTTCTTTCTTCCCATAAATAAAAACTATCATGTGACAAACCGTAACACAAAAAACTTATCTAAACAGAACGGTGAGAATTCGACAATAAAGAACAAAGATAAAAAAATTATAATTCGGTATAATAAAGATAACATAATTCGGTAACCGTAATGTGGTCAGATCCTAACAAAAACACTTCAGGCTGTTATTACAAGAAACACAACTCACGTTTCTCAGTTTGATGCCACAAACCGACAAATACTGACATATCTAGTCAATATTCGCATGAATATATTTAAATAAGTTTTATATAAATGACGTTAATTACTCGCATTTAATTTTGATTTGTCTGTGTTATTTATACTTATGTATTATTAAGAACAATGACGAGTGTTTGTGTATTTTTGTTTTTATTATTTTGTTTTAACGTTTCGCTGTGCTATGAAGTGGCTCCAGCAAAATTAGAAGCTATATATCCCAAAGGATTAAGGGTTTCTGTGCCTGGTAAGTAGGTCTATTATTGTCATTTAAAGTTCTTAACAAGTAATGATTGGAGCCAATATTGGTGCCAGCCTTGTGTTTGAGTTGTTGAAGCTGTCAAAAGACCTCCGATTTGGCTTAACAACTGCCGTCTAATGGCAGCAACTGAGACAGACAATTGTACTTTATATATAATTGTACGTGCCCTCCGAAGCACGGACACGTTTTGTTCAAATACCACTATGCGGTTACCCGTTCATGGACTGACCGCGCCGAACTTTGCTTAACCTCACCGATGTGTGCCAGTCTTATCGATTTACAGTTGACAGTTTTGTGTGTACCGACGATTAGACCATTTTCATGACATGGGGAAATTCGTAGAGACTCTTTCGGTTAAAACTACTACATGCCGTGTTTCTTCGACCTACGTATCGCTGCAGGCGCAGGATTCGCTTACATATTCGCCACATCCCGGACAGGTCAAGACCTCATGTCCAACGCTTGCTGTGGTGGGCTCTATCACCCCGTATAGCCTGGGCAGCCGCACAATCCTCTAGAGAGGCTCGAACAAAACATGACGCGTTCCCGTTTAGGGCCTGTCTCTAGTTGGATGATGGACTGCACCAAGTTCGCCATCCAACTGGAGATTAAACCAGCCTTTCGGTCAAGAACTAGTAAAATACATACATTCCTGAACAGAAACGTGACGAAAATGACAATGGAAACAGGTCATGCTTTTTTATACAACCAAGTTACAAGACCAGTAAATTGTACGCCTGCCCGTAACAATTTTAATGCTACCTAGAACTATTCCTGCATGGCACCACACTGCGCTTATCACCTCGAGAAATTACTTATTTAGTCTCTTATGCCCAGTAGTCATTGCTCACCGAGTTGCAGGTCAGTTTGTAAGCTCTAGTGTGATCTTACGAGGACCTGGAGCCCCCCTTCGGTGCCGAAGATGACCGCTCCAGTGGTTTTAGCCGGCAGGAGTCCAGCATACCCCTTCGCCCTTCCCCGGGGCGAAGGAAGTTCCATGTAGAATTTCCATTGGACACAAATAAAAATAAATGTCATTTTGTAAGTGCGTGTTATCATACTGAATACGTTGCATAAGAATCATCTGAGAAACCGGTTTATCGTGATACTCATTGGCAATACGCGCGATATGTAACGTTCTACAATTTTTTTAATTTATTTCTAGAGGGCAAACAGCAGGTTATTGATATCCTCGGGGTTCGCGGGCGCCCAGATTGGGGAGTCTCCGTGCTCATACCGAGCTACCGGAAGACGGCGGCGCAGCACAGCGCACAGCGAGGCCTGGGGGATCCTTTACAATCCTCCCCGAAAAGTGCCAGGGGGTGACCTTTTTACAGTTGCCTTCCCTGCACTAGAGGGGGTGACCGCTTTACAGTCATCCCCTCTGAGATGTGCCTAAAGGCGTGGCATCAATGGGGAGGTCTTGTGTGATCTTACGAGGACCTGGAACCCCCCTTCGATGCCGAAGATGCCCGCCCTAGTGGTTTTAGCCGGTAGGAGGCCGGCATGCCCCTTCACCCTTCCCCGGGGCGGAAGAAGTTCATGTAGAATTTCCACTGGAGACAAATAAAAGGCTATAGAGATAGCGTTTATTAAAAAACAGCAAATATATTAATTGAATTTGAACAGTTTAGTTGGTAGATTCTCGTATTTCCAACGAAATGTACAATGTCATCCTTCATCTTCATTTCAATCAACCTCTTTCATGACTTCATACCTTTTATCTCCATCACTGTCCACCTCATGATTAATTCTTTATTCAAATCAAAATTCGAATTTAGTATACGTTGTCGAATCGTTCTTCATATTTTGATCATTTATTACATTCGATTCTGAACGCTAGTGGTTCGACACACAGCAGTCGCTCTGACAAATAGTCTGCCTGCAATATTACAATAACTTATTTTTAACCAACTTAAATTGTGATGATAAGCTATTTCTAAAAATATAAACATCAGCATAAGTGATAACTGAACTTGTGAATAACAATATATATTACGTTTCATTGATCACATTAACTGAACTCCGTTACTTGCTGCCCTGGAGCGAGCCTCCTAGTTGAGCTAACCGGTAAGGAAACACGGAGGGAGGCACTCCGCGACAAGGGTACATTTTTGCGGCCTTACATAATCATGGGCCAAATCTTTGAATCCACTACCTGCAGTAATTGCTGTGTTACAAGGTAAACTAAAATAAAAAATAATGGGTAAATTTTTCAACTTGAATAACACAATATGTACATTGGCACACTAGAATACATAAAGATATTTTTTTTTAATCCATATAATGATGTTGATTAAAATTATCATCTATACAAATAAATAAAATTGAAGTGTCTGTTTGTAATGTATGCAAAATAACAGCTTTTTCTTAAATACATATGAAAGTATATACGGTACCTATAACAAACATTTTATGTTTTTTTGTCTATCTTTATGTTTGTTCCAGCTAATCTTCAAAACGCCTGGACCAATTTTGACGGGACTTTCACTGGCAGATAGCTGGTGTTATAAATATTTAGAGATCCGCGCAACAAAATTAAAACCAAAGAAATACAATATATATACTCTATGGCAACTGTCTATGCCGAAGTACTCTATATTATTTATAAATAATCCGGTTTCTGTTCAGTTAACCGGCGGGTCAAACCGCGGGTCCCAGTTAGTAGATATATAAGATTATAAACAGACTATGTTGAAAAAAACGAGCACTGTATAAGATGCATTATCAGTTCTGAATATTGTTTTAATGTTATGTTAATTACGCGTGCTGGCCACTTATAATGAACATTCCAAATTCAAATGTTATTTTTTATGTAAAAGTTCTTCATCTCTGTAACGTAATTTCCACCGAAAGGTGCAGTTGTGTCGTTGTCATAAAATTTATTACATTCAAGCTATTTTTGTTTAATATAAGCAGGGCACAAGTCGTTTTAACTTAAAGTGTTGTGTGAGATGGTACTCGTCACTACCATCGCGTGAAATCGTCACTCTTCTCGACGAAGGTATCGGATAGTTGACCGGGGAAATCGATACAGGCGTTCAAAATTTCAAAGAATTCGGAAGAGGATGAAAGAGATTGATTCTCTCAGTAGACGGCCTGGTTCTGGCAGGAAAAATTCAAGTTTCCTGGTCTCCAGTAAACACGTTGCTAATTCCTTAACCAGTTGCAGTCACTGATCGGTAAACGGCCAGCGAGGTTAAGCAATGCTCGGTGCGGTCAGTCTATGGATGGTTCACCGCATATCGATCTGAGTCTTCGTCCGTCCGTGCTTCAGACGGCACGTAACATCGTCGGTCGCGGTTGTTGTCGGCCGTCGTTAAGCCAAGTTGGAGGTCTTTGGGCGTCTTGAATAACTGGCACCAGAAAAGAAAGATCTGTACTTGATGATCAATAATTGATATCGGTAATTAGTTGCTGTCAAAACGTTCAGCCGTGGACGTTGTCGAACTGTATTCCTAGTACGAGTTTCTTTTTAAAATCGAAACGTAATAGTAAAGTATGCGTTTATTCGGTTCGGCGCTGCGATTGGCCCGCTCCAAACTCGTCAACCAATCAGACGGCAACTAATTAGCAATACCAATTATTGATCAACAACCACTTAACGAGTGTCTAAATAATAGGTAGTTGTTGGAAGGTCTCTTATTGGACGAGTCCGGCTTGTTAGGTACCACCACAGTGCCAGTATTCGCCTCCAAGCAGTGCTCCGGCTAGAAGAGCATTGTAGTTAGAGAAATTACTGGGCATAGAAATAACTTACACTGGTGGTAGGTTTCTTATTGCAAGAAGCCGGTTAGATAGGTAAGGGGGGGACCGCTTTACGGTCACCCTCTCCGATTTGTGCCTATGGGTGTGGCTCCAGTGGGCGGCTCTAGTGTGTGTGTGCCCCAGTGGTTTTAGCCGGTAGGATACCCCTTAGCCCTTCCCCGGGACGGAGGAAGTTCATGAAGAATTTCCACTGGGTCCAATAAAAAAACGGTAGGTACCCCAATGCCAGATATTCACCGCTAAGCGGTAGTGTAAGCTTTAGACATTACTGTGCTCCGGTTAGAAGGGCACTGTAGCTAGTGAAATTACATAAGAGACTAAATAACTTCACGCCTCGAGATGACGAGTGCCGTGCAGGGCTAGTCCTGGATAGCATACCAATTGTCATGAGCAGACGTGAACCGACCGAGTTGAATAGAAAAATCTATCGTATCGAAGTGTCGAGTGTCGTGCATTGCCACGCAGAACTTGTCCTGGGTAGCATTACTATTGTTAAAGGCAAGCGTGCAGCTTACCAACAGGCTTACTAATGCTAATGACTTACTTCTTTAATAACAAGGTTGCATAACTAAAACATTTGCATGGATATTATAAAAGCAACACAAAAATATTATGTATTCAATGAATAAAATTATTCCGTGTGGTGTCCGGATTAAGAATATAGCGCCACTCCATCTCCTCCCGTGACATCGTAGAAGGCGACTAAGGGACTCCCTATAGGGAACCAGAGAGATGGGCAGCAGCGTCCTTTCGCTGGCACAGTAGCTGTGCTGTGCTCACCAACCCGCCTGCCAAGCATGGTGAATACTAGCAGATTCGTCCCAAAATGACGACATAACTAAGGAAATCTATGGCGGAGGCCTATTGTTCAGCAGTGGAGCAGTGAAGCGTTCTTTGGTTGATAAGACGAAGATGATGAAGAATGTAAAGAATCGATAAAATAATTTTCGTAACTGGAAAACTAGTTTATGGATTCTGCCGAATTATAATAACGAACAAGAGTTCAATCCACAGACAGCAATAATTTTAATTTGTTGGCAATGACGTCACTACAAAAACCTGTTGAAAGGTTTTTCGATCGATAATGACCTCGCAGCTTAATGTTCTGTACGTACGAATGATCTAACCAATATCATTACAATCATCACGTTTATGAAAAGATAGGTGAATCTAGCGTCGGGGTAATAACCGCCCGGCACCCAGGTCCAACACGCCTGAGCCCCCTGTCGTCTTTTATGGAAGGGGACCTCGGGGGTCGCGGGTGCGTATATTAGGGAGTCTGTGTGCTCATACCAAGCGACCCCCGTGGAGACGGTGGCGCACACGTGGTCACGTGCCGCCGTGTGAGCAGCACAGCGCTCCTCCCCGAGAAATTCCTGGGACGACGACCAATAGACCTTACAAACTAGCATATATAAAGTAAATACACAATTTGTGTTAATGAATAAGGTTTAAGACTATGTTCGTAGCACTTCAATTTGCACTATAATATTGTTTTTGAGCTGTCCAGTGGCCCTTATCCGTGGAAGCGGAACACCACGCCGTGAGGCCAAAAGTCTTCTTCCATAACGAGGGTTAGGTACTCGCATCACAAACGCCTTAAAGTTGACGTTGCGGTGCGACTCCAGCAACTGCACCCTCGGTGTGTACCTCACCTTTAGTCTCACGTACTCTACGATGTCCTCCGCTTTAGTGGTGTATTGCACACGTAGCGCATGCGTGCGGGCAATGTACACCGGTGTATTTGGTTTGCAGCGCGCACACTCACATTGGGCTCCATAGGAGCTTTGCCGCAACGATTCTTGTTATTACGAAATAACAGTGCTTCCTCCTTTGCACCGTCACGAAACCATCATCATCATCATCTTTATTATTATTATTATCAGCCTTCGATAAACTCGTCAATTCCTTTTGTGGCACAGGCTTCTTAATAGAAGCGATAGGGGCGCTCACGGTGACGCTAACAAAATCTCCATAACGAGGTTTAACCTGGGCTGCGGACACCTTACCAACTCGTATGTCTAATGTTTACACTAGCCAGGTCCCAAACACCGAACAAATAACCTTCTATAAAACAAGGTATCTAACCAAATACTATCTATCTTCTTACAGACGATGGCTTCTCCTTATTCGCCTTTCACGGCAAGCTGAACGAGGAGATGGAAGGGCTGGAAGCCGGTCAGTGGTCCCGAGACATTACTAAAGCCAAAGAAGGAAGGTGGACTTTCAGGGACAGAAACGCACAACTCAAGATCGGAGACACCGTATACTTCTGGACTTACGTCATCAAGAATGGGTTGGGGTATCGCCAGGATAATGGAGAATGGACTGTTACCGGTAAGGATGTTTGTGTATATGAGCTTTAGGGATATAAAACTGTATTTGAGAAAAAGAAATCCTAGTGTAGGGCATTTTTTATTAGTTACGGTGAAAACAGGCGGCATGGTTGGAATTATAAGGTAGGTAGTTGCAAGGTAAGGATCCGGTATACCCCTCCGCCTTAACCCTGGGTGGAGGAAGTGTATCATGATCATCATCAGCCTGACTGCTAATACAGAATGTGATGATTGCGGATGAATGGAATAAAGCGATGCGTGTTTGTTTGGTGTTCTGAAGGAAGTATGCGAGGATGTTGCTGTTTCATGTCAGTACTTGATTGAATAATAAAATACGATAGGTACTATATTTAACATCATGTACCTACATATATACTTTGACGGCACGGTTGGCACAATGGCTAAGCTATTGGCTTTATATTTGTATAATGTACAGATAGTTGCTTCGGGTCTGGTTGTATGTGTGTGTGAAATGTATGTCTGTAAACTGTATCCACGACACAGGAAAAAACCTAGAGTGGACAACGTTGGACACGTTTTTAAAAACAAAACAAATAAAAATTATGTTTCTATTTCTATATTAATTAATGTACCTAATTGATGTTATACCGTTTTAATTAACTATATATATAACTATATAACGTTTTAATAACTATATAATTAAATATATTTATTCAATTATTAATATAGTTAAATACTTTAAATAACTATATTAATAATTGAATAAATAAATATAAATAAATCATGGATATCCACTGGGTGATAAAAAAGGTCAGGGCTGTGTAGTTTACGTTTAAGTGAATTTGTTCAGCGATTTTATTGTAATTTTAGGAAAAGAGCAGTAAAGTGTGGAAAAAATATTATTTCCATAATAAGTATTGCAGCATGCCATAACACACATGGGAGTGTTGCTGAGAGTTTGATGGGCCATTCCTTCTCTCCAGCTAAAACAGAAGAAAGCAGCGATAGCTTTAAACACGACAAAGACAACACTCATTCTTATAAGTTCCTCTGCCATATTTAAATGTTTACAGTCAAAACGCATTTACATAAACGAAGAGTTATTTTACCAAAGAACTGTCCACTGCTGAGCATGGGCCTCCAAATAATCGCTACAATCAGTGGCAGTAGAGGATACTGCCAATCACCACGCTGGCAGGTGGATTAGCGATTGCAAATTCAAATTCAAATTCAAAAGATTTTTATTCATATAAACCATTTCCGAGCTCTTATGAATAGTCAGAATGTAGTTGCACGGTTCCAAGAAGTTGGTCCTATGGAGAAGAACCGGCAAGAAACTCCATAGACACACTTTTAAGTAAAATAATAATTAAATAGATGAAGTAAAATAATTTCATTAAACAAGATTACACGGCAGTAAGGACTGACCAGTCCCACATGACGGCACCCGTTCACAAGCTTGACGCATGCATCGGCGTCGCTCAGGTAAACCATATTGCAGGGAACTTAACGGCCCGATACACGACGCCAGCATGAGCACGACATTTTAGTGAGCATGACAGACTCATACTGCCAAACTACAGGCAGTTATAATTCATAGACGTAGGCTACATGATACTCAAATTTTCCGTATTTATTTATGTACTTTATAAATTGTATAAAATGGTAGTACAAATATTAATGATAAAATATTAATGTCACAGAACTATACTAATTTAAAGAATGTCAAACAATTATTGTGTTTGGATGTCAACATAGGTAGTAGATGTCATTTAAAATGTCAATATTATAATTTAAATAACAATAATTACATTAGTTCATAGATCAAATAATGATCAGTTGTTATTTTAGCCTATGTGGATTCAAATTATGTTAGAGTAGCTTAATCCCAAGCATTATTGTCCTCTATCTAATCTGCGACTTTGTAGTAACCTTTTTTACATAGTTTCTGCTTAATTATAGATTTGATTTAGACTTAGAGTTTGCATAGTGCTCGGGATCTTGCAGTATGGTGTTCAAAGTCAAAGTCAAATTGTTTTTATTCATGTAAACCATTTGCTGGCACTTACGAATAGTCAGAATTTACATAGTTGCACGGTTCCAAGTCGTTGATCCTATGGAGAAGAACCGGCAAGAAACTCCATGGATATACTCTTTTGAAATAATATTTGAAAGTATTACAGTCTTCAATATAATCGTAAAAACTATGTGAGGATAATGCATGCCAATGTGTGGGATAAATATACACATATTTATGCACAATGATAATCAAATGCGTTACAATTAGATTGCTATAACAGTTATTAGCTGACCAGTCCCAACAGATGGGTACCCATTCACGGGCATAACGCATGCATCAGCATAGCTCAGTTCAACCATAATGCAGGGAACTTAGCCAACTAACACATAACGCTACCTTCAACAAGACATTTTAGTGAGCATGACAGACTCATACTGCCAGGGAACTAGCTGGTATATATGTTATTACATTAGTGGCTACATAATGCTCACATTCACAATAATAAAAGAGTAAATTATTATACATGCAATATAAAATTAATATCATATAAACTAAAATTATTAAACAGTATCTAATGTAAATGTACCTTAAAATTAATATAAAACCAACAATTTAAAACAAATAATTAATGTCACAACAAATACACTATCTTGAAATGTCATTATTTGAATTAATATAATCCATTTTAAGACAAAAATATGCAATTTGTATGTCATAATAAAAGTAATGGTATTTGATACATCAATACCAAGAATGTCAATGAAATTAAATAAAATGATCTTTATTTAGCAAGTAGGTTTCAAGAAACACTTTAAATTCAACAACAAATAATAAGTAGGTCAGATTAGAGCAGCTCAATCCCAAGCATTTTTGTCGTCCATATAATCTGTAACTGTATAGATACCCTTTTTACATAGTTTCTTTTTTATATCGGAGTTAGATTTATTAAGACTAAGATTTTTAATACTACTTGGGATCTTATTGTAGAAACGTATACGTTGGCACCTAAATGAATTACAAATTTTTTGGAGCCTGTACATAGGCATTATGAGATTTTCCTTATTTCTAGTGTTGACGTTATGTATGTCAGTTTTTGTCGAAAATAAATGTATTTTCCTTTTAACGTATATTAGATTCTCATATATATATTGAGATGCGACAGTCAATATGTCGATTTCCTTAAATTTTTCCCTCAGTGAATGTCGAAAGCTTAGGTTATGAATTGCTCGAATAGCTTTCTTTTGCAGCACAAAGATAGCTTCATCATTTCGGCCGAATGAAGTCCACTGCTGGACACAGGCCTCCCACAAAGATGTCCACAACGACCGATATGGATGTGTTGTGGGCTCATTGGGGGGTTTTGCCATAATCGCCACGCTTGGCAGACGGGTTGGCGATCGCAGTTGAGTTGGTAATGTACTCGAAGGACGCTGCTGCCCATCCTCCGGCTAATCCCTTAGTCGACTTTTACGACACCCATGGGAGGACATGGGGTGGTGGCATTCTGAGCCGGCACCACACGGCAAAGATAGCTTAGTAAGATGTTATTAGCACACGGAAGGATGATGCTGCCAGTCCCCTTGATAGTACCCCTTAATTGCCTTTTCACTACACCCATGCCCATGCCGTGTGGTGCCGGCTACGAATAGCACCAACCCATCTCATCCCGTGGGTGTCGTAAAAGGCGACTATGGAATTAACTGCAGGATGGGCAGCAGCGTCCTTCAAGTACATTAACAACTCAACTGCGAACGCCAACCCGCCTGCCAACGTGGCGATTATGGCAAAACTCCCCAATAAACACAGAAAACACCCAGAACGGTCGTTGTGGCGATCTTTGGGGGAGGCTTGTGTCCAGCAGTAAACTTTATTCGGCTGATACGATGACTACACCCATGGGTGGAGATGGGTGATCTATCCGTTACCGCGAACCTCAGAACCGATTCTAGACGCCACTAATAAAAACCCAGGATCTGTGTAAGATTTTCATATCGTGTATGTAGATGCTTTTCATGTGATTTCTTGATAACAAAACAATAATTATCTAAAACTTACTTAAAACTACCATTACAGGTCACATATAATATGATTTCGACACGTATATGTATACAGTAACCTTTTTCCTGTTAGTATAAAAACACACTGACTTAGCACCATAATAGACAACACAATAACATACCACACTAACATTCAACAATACATACAACACGATTCTACATTCTAACAAGAACAATACAAGTACCCTTTCGAATTCACAAAAGTGACCTGTAAACTCAGTGTTCATATGAACTTCATTAATGATAAAAATTGGTCGGGTAAGAGGTGTTTGCCAGTAAGTTGACCCTGGCTGGTGGCACGACCCGCTGTGGAGGACGCCGCAGCCTCATCACATAGTTGCCCGGTATACAAACCTCAAGCGCCGCAGCACTCCGAGATTATGCTCTATGCCACGGAGTAATTTGACTTAATACGCGACGAGTGTAAACTCCAGTCGCATCACAATTTATTGTACCCAACCATACCCAGTACAAACAGAGTGGGGTACATCCGTAGACTGTACACTAGGGTACGGCAATGGGTAAAACGAATATACCCCGTATAGTTCTCTGTACAAGTGACGCGTGAACTTGAATCAACGCATACTATAGTACAGTTTTGTAAACAAGATTTTAACGTTGCTTATCGTAAGGTCACGAACACTTTGCTGTTAATTACAAAACTGCAGAGATAAGTTCCAGCTCTAATCAAATTCGTTAATTATTACAAAGATCTCTTCGAGAAATGTTACCAAAATACGTAGTCTGCAATGTAAATTTAGTCAGTTTAATGATGAAAGTACCTAAATTATATGCAGATATATATAAAAAATTAAATTCATTTCAGATAACGATAAAAATATTTTTATTAATGTAAAACCATTCATCACTTATGAATAGTCAAGACTTTAGTTGCCTCGTTCCAAGGTGTAGATTACCTATGGAGAAGAACGGGCAAGAAACTCCATGGTTACTCTTTTTAAATCATATTGGAACAATGTTCTCGAAATTATGGTAATGTGAGGACAATGCAGGAAGAAAGAGTCTAAACTTCTTAAAAATTCTACACTAAACAAGCTTGATTTTTTCGAATTTCGAATAGATACTTATTTATAATCATATAATATAAACATGTAAATTCAAATAGACATAATATTTCAAGAAGGACCAGAATGATTGAGAAACTGGTTTTTTTTTACAATCGTGCAATTATAAATCATTTATAGTGTCACTGTAAAAGCCCGACAAATGGTAAACTTGGTAAATGGATTTACCGAATTGAGTTGGTAAATTTGGTATAAATTAAGACGAGTTTTTGGGTTTTTGTCATTAGAGTTTGGCACATGTCAAAGTCAAAGTATTTTATTTCAAATAAACCAATTATTGGCACTTATGAAACGTCAGAATCTAAGTTCCGAACCGTGCGTTCCAAATAGTTGATCTCATAGACAAGAGCCGGCAAGAATCTCCATGGATACTCTTTTAAAATAATTAAGAATACAATGTTGATTAATACAAATTATTGTGAAACATATACCGAGAAAAATGTAGGTCAATGTGTTAAGACAATAATATAATAATAATAATTTATTTGCCGAGGCAGTTAACGGCTGACCAGTCCCAACAGACGGCACCCGTTCACGAGCATGACGCATGCATCAGCATCGTTTAGATCGAATATATTGTAGGAAACCGAACGACCCAATTCACGACGCCAAAATAACATGCTAGGTTTTACCAATGTCGATCAGTAAATGTTTGTTTAGGGGATAAAACTGCCACTGCCGCACACAGGCCTCCCCCAAAGATAACCACAACAACCGATATGGATGTGTTTGGGGGTTTTGTCATAATCGCCACGCTTGGCACACGGGTTGGCGATCGCAGTTGAGTTGTTAATGTACTCGAAGGACGCTGCTGCCCATTCTCCGGCTAATTCGCCTTTTACGATACCCACGGAAGAAGATAGGGTGGTGGTATTCTAAGCCGGCACCATTTCGTACTAGTAAAAGTACGAAATTAACGATTATCACAGATCAGTTCGGACTTTTACCATTAACGCCCGAAATTAAATCTTTGGATTTCGGATTACGCATGTCTGTTTTTTATATTAAATATATCGTAATACACACACAGATTTCAAAATCTTAAATCTGAAGATTTTGGATTCTATTGATTATTAACTTCGTAAATCTTAGATGTCATTGGAAATGTTTGGGATTTACCGTAGTTTAAGCTTTAACAGTAACATAAATGTTTTATTTTTAGGTATTTGATATTCGCGATCTCAAGGATCTTCTGCCATTTTGTTGTTAAAAAATATGAGTAGTTTTATAATTGAACATTAAATACTGTTTTGATTGGTTTCTGCATAGACGTTAGCTAAAAAAAGTACGCTTTGTATTTTCTAGGGTTATCATCATCACCGTCATATCAAGCGCAGCCGTGGGCATAGATTTCCGCAACGATATATGTGGAGTCGTGGGGGGAATTTGCCACTACTCCTCACGCTTGGCAGGCGGGTTGGTGAGCGCAATATGATGACTGATCCACAGAATGGGCGCTGCCGCCCATCCCTCGGATTAAGAGCCCCTTAGTCGTATTTTGTTTTACGAAATCCAAGGGAGGAGATGAACATACATACATACATATAATCACGCCTCTCTCCCGTAGGGGTAGGCAGAGACCACTTCTTTCCACTTGCTACGATCCTTACATACTTGTTTCGCTTCGTCCACTTTCATTATTCCCTTCATACATGCTCTTCGGTTTAGGGTACTCTTGACCTTTTTTTTGAGGAGATGAAATAGTGCTATATTCTTAATCCAGACAACACACGGGAAATCTAGGGATCATCATCTATCATGCAAGTTTTATTACTAATATTATACACTAGCGGTGTCCCGCGGTTTCACCCGCCGTTTAATTTAAAAGAAATTCATGGGTAATTTTTTATCGCGGAATCCTAATTAGTTTTTCTAAAATAAAGTCTCAGTTACACCTTATAACATCAGCTATCTGCCAGTGAGTCCCGTCATAATCGGTCCAGTCGTTTCTGAGATTATCCGGAACAAACAGACAGTCAGACAAATTTTTATATTTACCCAATAAGTGTGCTCGCGACCCCCAAGGCCCACGGCCATATAAGACGATAGGGGGCTCAGGCGTGTTGGACACGGGCACCGCGGCGGTTGTTACCTCGGCTCCGTATCCTCCTGCTCCGAGCGGGATTGGCCCTCTCCCGATCCCGCTCTGCGACCTCCTTCTGGAGCATTACGCTCTCACAGAAGGAGACCACAGCACTCCAATATTCATGGTCTGCCAGCATAGCGGACACTAGAGCGATCTTGCCCGATCCGATCGACCAGGATCCGCCGCTCGGCAGTCCATGCAGGGCACTCTCCGAGCGTGTGCTGTGCGTTATCCGGATCATCCCCACAGTGGTGGCACTGTGCCGTGTGACCCCGCATCATATCCTGTTTAATATTACTTTAAAGCCTGGCTGGAGCCAGAAATAACCGGTTAAGCAACCACATTTCCATGAAATGTAACAAACACGCCTAATAAGCCTTTTACATAGCCCAAATCCTCTTTTGATATAAAATGCTTCACATGTCTTCGTGAAGCACCTTAAGCCGCAAGCTCCCAGTTTTTTCCAACACAAAAGCTGTTAGCTACAGAGCTTGAAGTGGACGGGAGGCTAGAAGTGTGAAGAGGTCACTTCGTGGGTTTTAACACCTGCAAAAGTCGTTCAACGCTTTTTCCTTTTAAAATCTCAAGTGTATTTGTGCCTTCAATTTTTTTTTAAATTCTTTTTACAGTGTTTATGCTCATTGCTGAGGATCACAATATCTTTTCCGAGATTAGGCTACTTTCAAAGACTGTTAACTTTGTTAGTGGTAAATGTTGTTCAGAGTTCAAATTCAAATTCAAAAGATTTTTATTCATATAAACCATTTACGGGCGCTTATGAATAGACAGAATGTAGTTGCACGGTTCCAAGAAGTTGGTCCTATGGAGAAGAACCGGCAAGAAACTCCATAGACACTCTTTTAAAATAATTTTAAAATGTTACATACATTGCAATATAGTAGCATAAAGTTATGTGACAATAATGTACTGCCAGTGTGAAATAGATGAAGTAAAATAATAATAAAACAGATGAAGTAAAATAATTTCATTAAACAAGATTACATGGCAGTAAGGACTGACCAGCCCCACAAGACGGCACCCGTTCACGAGCTTGACGCATGCATCGGCGTCGCTCAAACAGTTCAACTTTGGCTTAACAAATGCTGTCTAATGACAAGTGGGACCGCCGACTTTACGTGCCCTCCGTAGCATGGAGATGCTCAGTTCAAATGTCGGCATGGTTGGTGCAGTGGCTGATACAGTCGGCTGCTGCGCTCCGGGTCGTGGGTTCGATTACCGCACAGACAAATATTGATCTGCAGGTAGTTGTTCCGGGTCTGGGTATATTGTGTGTGAAATTTGTGTCTGTAAGCGGCTATAGGGTCACCCATCCTCCCGTTGCTTAACCTCGCCGATCGTTTACATACCTACCATTGCCAGTCGGGAAAATAATATTTTTAATATTATTGGCTATGGATTAAAAACGACATGCAGATTTATACCGGGTTAGTCGGAAAGGGTGTATTAAGCCGAGAGGAAGGAAAGGGTGTACTATACTATGGGTGGTAAATTTTTGTTCTACGACTTTCCCAAAAAAGTCAATAGTTGCAGAGTTATAGCTGCCGTGTGGTGCCGGCTCAGAATGCCACCACCCCATCTCCTCCCATGGGTGTCGTAAAAGTCGACTAAGGGATTAGCTGGAGGATGGGCAGCAGCGTCCTTCGAGTACATTAACAGCTCAACTGCGATCGCCAACCCGCCTGCCAAGCGTGGCGATTATGGCAAAACCCCCCAATGTGCTCACAACACATCCATATCGGTGGTTGTGGTGATCTTTGGGGGAGGCCTGTGTCCAGCAGTGGACTTCATTCGGCCGAAATGATGATGATGATGATAGCTGTTCAAACTTTTCATGAAAAATACGCTGACACAACCCTATAATCAGCTGTGTCTTACATTTAACGTCATATTTGGGTTCACAGACCGAGTACTACCTAGTACCGACAAAGGATTATTTCGGAATGAAAATAATAAATCAAGCCCTGACCGCAACATTTGACTACAATGTGATGAATTTGAAATTTACTCTAAAACAAATACGTTTTCTAAGATGAGGCATTTATTTACTGTGAAATAGTCATCAGTGACACTCTAAACTAGCCGCGGCCCTTTCCGACTAACCCGGTATATGTGGTTTGCAATCTCTTTTAATTGACTTGACTTTAGATTTTCATTTAGTTTTGCCCTGTTTAATTTAGACGTTTATTCATATGCCAGGATACGTCGACGAAGCTGGCAACCCTGTGGATGCGAACACAGGAGCAGTCTCTGGCGGAGAAGCGAGCACCACTACAAAACCAGTCGAAGCTTCGACCCAGACCCCAGTTTCTGCATCAGTGGCACCAGATGCTCAATACCCGTGTACACTCTCAATATCCAAGGTCAATGTGCCAGGGTTTGTGTGCAAAGGCCAGCTGCTATTCGAAGATACCTTCACCTCTGATATCATTAAGGGGAAGGTTTGGACCCCAGAGATCAAGTTTCCTGGTGACCCGGTATGTAAATTTCCTGCTTTTTTTGCTTTTACCAACATAAGTAAATGAATTAATAAATACAAGACTAAATTCATCATCATCATCATCATCATGTCAGCCAAAGAAAGGCCTCCATAGATTTCCACAATGACCAGTTATATCCGCGTGGCGTAATTTTGGGGGCAATTTGCCAGTACTCACCACGCTTGGCAGGCGGGTTGGTGATCGCAGTTTGGCTGCTGTTCTACAGTAGGTACGCTGCTGCCCATCCCTCTGGTATAGTCCCTTAGTCGCCTTTAACGCCATACACGCGAGGAGATGGACTGGTGCTATATTCTTAATCCGGACACCACACGGATTATGAAGACTAAATTATTGAAATAAAATTATTTTAATCCAAGAACATCACACGCGTTAATATTCTTCATCACACCTGTCCATAACAAATTTAATGCTACACTCTTCACCTCGAGACATAAGATATTTGGTAGCTTGTGTCCAGTAATTTCACCACCTACAGTGCCCTTTTAAACCAAACACAGTAATGTTAAAAGTTTAAACACTACTGCTTGGCGACGAATATCAGACACCGCAGTGCTACCTAATTTTCTTTTGTTTTTATCGGTGTCCAGTGGAAATTCTACATGAACTTCCTTCGCTCCGGGGAAGGGCGAAGGGGCATGCCGGACTCCTGCCGGCTAAAACTACTGAAGCGGTCATCTTCGGCACCGAAGGGGGACTCCAGGTCCTCGTAAGATCACACTGGAGCCGCCCATAGGTGCCACGCCTTTAGGCACATCTCGGAGGGGATGACTGTAAAGCGGTCACCCCCTCTAGCGGAGGGCAGGCGGCTGTAAAAAGACCGCCCCCCAGGCACCTCTCGGGGAGGACTGTAAATGATCCCCCCAAGTCTCGCTGTACGCTGTGCTGCGCACACGGCGGCACGTGACCACGTGCGCGCCACCGTCTTCCCACCTACCTAGCCGTACTCTTGTGACAAGAGACCTAACCGGTGAAAAGGATGAAGGATGTTTCACCACTGCTTCTTCTTCTTGTCCCAAAGTAACTCGCTCATTCAGGCTTATTTTATAAGGCGTTGCTAACGGTTTTGCAGATACAGCGTTTTGCCAGCCGACAGCGGTGCATCAAATAGTAATTTCCATGTATCCAATATGTCGCCAAAACTGAAAACACCCGTAATGGTTACACGGACCCGTTCTCATTAACATGCAAAACTTAGCCTTCTTAATAATAATTTCAGTACTTTAACCACAGAAATGGGTTGTATAAGTAAGGCTACTATTAAAATATTTATGTTCTAAGCGAGTGTGCCGTGTGGTGCCGGCTCAGAATGCCACCACCCCATCTCCTCCCATGGGTGTTGTAAAAGACGACTAAGGGATTAGCCGGAGGATGGGCAGCAGCGTCCTTCGAGTACATTAACAACTCAACTGCGATCGCCAACCCGTGGCGATTATGGCAAAATCCCCCAATGAGCCCACAACACATCCATATCGGTCGTTGTGGACATCTTTGGGGGAGGCCTGTGTCCAGCAGTGGACTTCATTCGGCCGAAATGAGTGATGATGAGTGAAGCGAGTGTAAAACCCTAAGGACCTACTACATAGAACGCGGTGTGGTAATGGAGCGGCAGAAATGTGGGCTTCCAGTGTGACGTCATTCATACATTACAGCCGGCTACCCGTCCGCGCTCTTTGTAGCGGAGCCTTGTGAGCTTTGTGAGGTGTGAAGTACTGAAGTGGGATTTCTTACACGTATACACGGCTACACGTCAAACTATAATGTTCCAGTCTTAGCTAATCTGTCATTGAAAGTAAAGGCTATACAATACGAGATCAGCTTATACTGGAAAATATAGCTTGGTATGTAGCCGTGCGTACAAGATTGGCTTATACGCTACGGGTCACGGATTCGATTCCCGCATGGAACATGTATTTGTATAGCCTACAGGTAGTACCCACCACTGCCTCGGTGTTGTACCGTAGATGAACGCTTGCCTTCCATACATGAAGTCTAAGACCGATCTCGGCCGGCACCTCTGACTTTTCAGGTTCATGTGCGGATCAGAATTTGATTATCACTTGCGTTAACGGCGAAGGAAAACATCGTGAGGGAACCTGCACATCTGAGAGGGTCCCAAAATCTTCTTAAATGGTGTGTGTAGTGCGCCAACCCGCATAAGGCCAGCGTGTATTGTGTGTGGAATTTGTGTCTGTAAACGCATCCACGACACAGGAAAACTAGTGTGGTGAAATGTCTAAAAAAAAATTATGTTAAGGCCAGCGTGGTGGACTAAGGCCTAACCTTTCTAATCGGTAAAAGAAGCCCATGCCCTGCAGTGGACCAGTAATGGTTTGATTATGTTTATGTATGTACAGTAGGGTGGACCAAAAAAAAACAATTTCCTACAAGTTTTTTTTTTCCACGAGACATTCATTCATTCAAGTGCTTAAAAAATCCAAACAAAAAAAATCCTATGTTATTTAAATGGGAAATAAAAAAGTACGATGAGTCACCTCTTAACATTAATATTAAGGGCTCAAAATTTACCAGAATTTTTTTTTCGTCATCTCTGACGATATTTTTATAGTAACTAAAGAAAAAAAATTAAAAGTGTTTTTTGGCCCACCCTAATGTACAGATATTTGTACGGGGTATGGGTATTTGTACATCTTAGATATGTGACTGTGCACCTATGTTAAAGGAGAAATCTTATAGTGGGTTAAAGTAAAAACTAAACTGTTTAAACAGGAACTGTAAGGAAATACTTGAGATGCGAGATTTTTCAGAGATACCTTCCTGATTTCGAGTAATGTTGTCTGCCGAATCATCCCACTCAACCTTTGAGATCAACCCCGATTTATGTCATATCCAGGACTTCCCGTTCAACGTGTACCTTCACGACCTGAACCTTCGTGTGATTGACGGCAAATTGTCCATCAAGCCGATCACCCTCGAGTCGAAGTATGGGGAGGACTTTGTAAGACAGAACCTCGACATTAATTCCAGGTAATACATTCATCACCATCATCATCATCATATCAGCCAAAGGACGTTCACTGCTGAACAAAAGCCTTTTCCATAAATTTCCATGACTGTGTCCTCATTATGGAGAGAATTTCCACTCACCACACTTAGCAGGCGGATTGGTGTGCACATTCTGTATATACCTATAGCTAGTGTCCCACAGAAGAGACGCTGCCGCCCATTCCTCTAGTTATAGTCCCTCAGTCACCTTTCGCGACATCCACGGGATGAGATGGAGTGGTGCTATATGCTCAATATGGTGTCCTGTCATTTGACAAAAACCTTATCACAAATTTTCATTTTAAAAATAACGTTAACTAAACTTATACTCGAGAAAGTTATCACTTTACAAACTATTATTTCTGTTAAATTAAGGATGTTGGAAAAGGGACAAAAAATATGACAAATATGTCAGTATTCCCGAACCGTATTGGTAGGTCATCTGAAGTTTCTACAATCAGACACGCTCCCTCCGCCAAAGCGGCGAAAGCATGCCTTCAGGGGCATTCGACAGACTGAGGCGACTGGCTTGACGGCGCGCAGTCGACATGTGGCGACATCGCCTACGGTTGTAGTTCGCGACCAAGCGCGTCGTCGAGGCCATCCTGCCGCTCTTCGGAGCCTGGCTCAGAAGGAGCGAACGCGTCACCTACCGCCTCACGCAGGTGCTCACCGGTCACGGTTGTTTCGTTATGTATCTGCACAGAATAGCACGCCAGATTATGGCATAGTGCCACCATTGTGGAAGTGACTAAGATACCGCACAGCACATGCTCAAAGAGTGCCCCGCGTGGGCAGCCGAGCGGTGGATCCTGGTCGATTGCATCGGGCAAGATCTCTCTCTGCCGGCAGTAGTGTTGGCTTTGTTGGCTGAGCATGAAAATTGGAGTGCAGTGGTCTCCTTCTACGAGACCGTCATGCTCCAGAAGGAGACTGTGGAGCTGGATCTGGAAAAGGCCGATCCCGCACGGAGAAGGAAGAGACGACGCCGGGGTAACAACCGCCCTGGCATCCAGGTCCAACACGACTGAGTCCTCTGCTATCGCAACATGGTAGGGGGCTTCGGGCGTCGCGGGCCCGCAGGTTGGGGTGTCTGCGTGCTTTTATTGAGTGACCCCCGGGAAGAAGGCGGCGTGCACGTTGTCAGGTGCTGCCGTATGCGCAGCATAGCGCATAGCGAGGCTTGGGGATCCTTTACAGTCCTCCCCGAGAAGTGCCTTGGAGGCGACCTTTTTACAGTCGCCTGCCTTCTACTAGGGGGTGACCGCTCTACAGTCAGCCCCTCAGTGATGTGCCTAAAGGCGTGGCACCAATGGGCGGTTCTATTCTGATCTTACGAGGACCTGGACCCTCCTTCGGTGCTGAAGATAACCACTCCAGTGGTTTTAGCCGGTAGGAGACCGGCCTTCGCCTCACACCGGGGCAAAGGACGTTCATGATGAATTTCCACTGGAGAAGAATAAAAAAGGGTCATCTGAAGTTATGAGTGGAAAGATTGAAGAAGCATGACATGTCTACGCCAGCAAGATATATGACTTATGTATGTACGTCATACTTTCTGCAAGGGAAGTGTTTTCCTGGTTATTTAATAATATAGAGTGTTGGTAGGTATCAAAGCAGGAAAATTATTGTACCAACTGTGGCCGTATCTTAAAGATGACTGAACTTTCCGTATTGTATCATCTCTTAAGGTTATCACAATGTACGATGTTTAAGTAATGTAAGAGACGTGGTACCTACTTACTATTTATTATACCAGCTGGGACCCGCCGTTTCACCCGCCGTTTAATTTAAAAGAAATTGGATTATTTATAAATAACTTAAAGAACTTCGGCATAGATACCTGACAAAGAGTATATGTACTCGTATATTGGATTTCATGGGTTTTAAAGTTTTTGCGCGGAACCGTAATTGTTTTTCTAAAATAAAGTAGCCTAAGTTATTCCTTACAACATCAGCTATCTGCCAGTGCAAGTCCCGTCGAAATCGACCCAGTCGTTTTGGAGATTAGCGGAACAAGCAGACAGACAGACAGACCGACAAAAAAATAAAAATAGTTTTATTATTGTAGGTACCGTATCTACTTTCATATGCATTTAGTAAAAAACTGTTATTTTGACATTACCCACAGATACTTCAATTTTATTTATCTGTATAGATTATAGGTATATAAGATTAATAAATTCATTCAATTCAAAAGAGATTCAAGCATTTTTACTTTTGTTAAAATAATTGTTCTGGAATATGTTTCCGTTCCGTGTGGTTCCCGGCAAGGATCTATTCCTTACACTACACCTACACTAGGATTTCTCCTGTTTCGTGGGTGCGTTTACGGGCACAGGAGAAATCCTAGTGTAGGGCAAGGATATATACATCTTCTATACAAATAAATACAATTGAAGTGTCTGTTTGTAATGTCAAAATAACAGTATTTTACTAAATGTATATGAAAGTATATACGGTACATATAACAAAAACACATTTTTTATTTTTTTTATTTCTCTTTTTTATTTTCTCCGAAACGGCTGGACCGATTTTGACGGGACTTTCAGAGGCAGATAGCTGATGTTATAAGGAATAACTTAGGCTACTTTCTTTTCACAATTTTTAATTTTCTTTTTTTAGTAATTAGGGTTCCTCGCATAAAAAAACACCCTTGAATTCCAATATATATATTCTATGTCAAGTGTCTATGTCGAAGTACTCCAAATTTCTTTTAAATTAAACGTGGGTGAAACCGCGGGTCCCAGCTAGTTTTTATATCATCATTTCGGCCGAGTGAAGTCCACTGCTGGACACAGGCCTCCCCCAAAGATCACCACAACCACCGATACGGATTTGTTCTCGCTCATTGGGGGGTTTTGCCATAATCGTCACGCTTGGCAGGCGGGTTGGCGATCGCAGTTGAGTTGTTAATGTACTCGAAGGACGCTGCTGCCCATTCTCCGGCTAATCCCTTAGTCGACTTTTACGACACCCATGGGAGGAGAAGGGGTCGGCACCACACGGCAAAGTTTTTATATAAATATATAATTTTTATATGAAGCGTGGTGATTATGATTATACCCTATGATCTCTCAGCTCATCGTAATGATCATTGTTCTTCTGTCTTCTGTTCAGCAGTGGACGTTACAGGCTAAAGTATAAAACTGCCGTACCGTTTCCAAAACTACTTAAAAAGCCACAATGTTTACTTGCAGTCCTTGAAAGGAGCACCAAATGTGCGGCTTATGGTCCTTATAAGGAAAGAGTGAATTTAATGAAACAACCTCACACTACCCTCATGAACTCAAGCGTGCTAAAGATCCCATCCGACCAATTTTATGAGAACGTTGAATTTTATATTTAGGTTTATACGCCTGGGGGTCTTTGCTGGCTGCTATCTTAGGGTTTATGAGAAAAAGTGTAAGTGTGTGAGATTATTTGATATTAAAATACTTGTCTTTATATTTAATAACACGCGAGGTTTTTAAGGTTTTATCTTTTAAGGCAAAAGATTGACCCATCTGTGCTGATCTTATCAGTCAAAAGACGTCCACTGCTGAACAAAGGGCTTTCCTATTTTACACAATATTTGTGTCGTCGCTGGGTACATATTTGAACGTCGAAAATTAAAATACCTACGGTTAAAATGTCATTGTTCAAAACCTCGAAAATTTTAATATTGATTGTATCAAAATGTCGAAAATTGTTATACCTAAGCTTAAAATTCCGAGTGATTGAAATATCGTATGATTAAAAGGTCGATAGTCATTACCATCATCCTCATATCACCCACAGGATGTCCACTGCTGAACAAAGGCCTCCCCCTTAGATTTCCCCAACGAGCGGTCACATGCCGCTCTCATCCAACGACTCCCAGCGACTTTCACCAGGGATGCAATTCTCTAAGCTCTAACATCCATACATCCTTGAATACAGAATTGAAATAATGGTGATCACCCAATTTGGTATTCGCTAAGGCCGGTGCTCATGGCTCACCGTCTGCAACGTTTCCTTGAATAGTTTCAATCATGTCTAAGCTAAAACCAAAATAGTTTTACACCGTTATTTCGATTCTATATTCAAGGATGTATGGATGTTTGAGCTTAAGGAATTGCACCCCAGGTCATCTATCCACCTCGTTGGAGATCGTCCCACGCTGCGTTTTCCGGTGCGCGGTCTGCATTCGAGAACCTTTGTGCCACAACGGCCATCAGTTCTACGAGCAATGTGCCCTGCCCATTGCCATTTCAGTTTACTAATCCTTTCAGTTATGACGACAACTTTAGTTCTTCTACGGATCTCCTCATTTCTGATTCGATGCGTTCAATAAGTTTAGTACGTTAGCAAACGACATTCGTTTTAGGGTAAAAAAATAACCACGAAGACCAAGGTGCCTTGGCTTTCTAACCTAAATTATCCGAGTCGGATGGATAGGTACCCTAGAAGCGGGATCGGGAGAGGGCTGATCCCACTCGAAGAAGGAGGAGACGGCGCCGGGGTAACAACCGCCCTGGCACCTAATTCCCATACGCCTGAAACCCCCTGCCGTAGGTACAAGGCGGGGGACCTCTGGGTTCGCGGGTGCGTAGATTGGGGAATCTGCGTGCTCACACCAAGCGACCCAAGAAAAGACGGTAGCACGCATGTGGTCACGCGCTGCCGTGGGACGCTTTGAGGGATCCTTTACAATCCCCCGGGGGGGGGGGGGTGACCGCTTTACAGTCACCCTCTCTGAGATGTGCCTATAGGCGTGGCACCAGTGGGTGGTTCCAGTGTGATCATACGAGGACCTGGAGCCTCCCTTAGGTGCCGAAGATGACCGCTCCAGTGGATTTAGCCGGTAGGAGTCCGGCATACTCCTTCGCCCTTTCCCGGGGCGAAGGAAGTTCATGAAGAATTTCCACTGGGCACCATCAAAAAATAAATTAAAAAAAGAAGATTAAACGGCGATATTCTTGGCCTTATACGTATACCTATTTGTACTTCGATATTTAGGTCTTTCGATGACACTTTTGTAGATAATTAGATTCTAGATATATTGGACGTAGGTTATCTAACCATTCGACAATATAAACCTAATTATTTTAATTTTCGGTCGTATGGTCGTTCGATATTTAAGTTTTCGATGTTCTAAACATTGACTTTTACCCGTAGGTATTTTAATTTTCGACGTTCATATAATTATTTTCCCGTCCACGTTATACGATAATCGACTTGTACTCAACACGGTTGGCTTGCGGTAGATGAACGCAGAATGGCTGCTGTTCTCAGAAAGGACCCTGCTGCTCATCCCATTTAAAGTCCTTCAGTCACCTTTACGACGTTCACGGGAGATGTAGTGATGCTATATTCTTAATCCGGACACCACGCGGAATATAACTAATACCTCGGTATTTAAAACAAGAGACGTTAAAAAATTGGGTGTCACATTAAATGGTACAGCGGTTAATTATCATCATCCTCATCATATCAGCTTAAAAGCTTCCTCTGCTGAAGAAGAGCCTCCCCCATTAGATGACCGGTTGCATGCCGTGCCATTTTGAGGTGAATTTTCCAGTAGGCTCATCACGTTCGGCAGGTGGGTTGGTGAGGGCAGAATGACTATTCTTTCACAGAAAGGATGCTGCTGCCTATCCCTCTGGTTTGGAGTCCCTTAGTCGCCTTTTACGACATCCGCGGAAGGAGATGGAGTGGTGCTATATTCTTAATCCGGACCACACAGATATAGCGAGGTTAATTCTAATTGATATTTTGTTTGTTATGTTAATCAAATAAACAGTTATACCAAATATAAAACCGGACAAGCGCGAGTTGAGCTCGCGTGGACAGGGTTCCGTACGATTAATATGTTATATTTAGGTACGAGGAGTGACGGATGCCTGGCCTAGTTAAGGCGAACAAGTACCTAGTACAAATAATTTACCCCAAGAACAAACTCAAAATCGTAATTGAATAACTTGTTCTCCCATACACTCCAACTGCAAACGAAAGTTTGTACGCACAATATTGAAAGATTTACCATAACGTTTTAAGAGCATAGTCTTCTTATAGGTTTTCTTGTAATCTACGAGTATAGGGAAAGAGCTACAATCGAATCTATATTTTGTTAAAAATTTCAGGCTCACTAGTTTTGGATATAAAGGCGGGAATGGTCAATTTCCGTCTATTTTAAATAGCTTTAAAACTATGTATTTTAATATTATAAATTAAATTGCTACATCACGGAACACCTTGAAGTAGAAGAAGTAGAAGTAGAAGAAGTAGAAGAAGAAGTAGAAGATTCCCTAACAGACACGAAATAAACCA
This sequence comes from Diloba caeruleocephala, assembly GCA_947459985.1. NCBI lineage: Eukaryota > Metazoa > Arthropoda > Insecta > Lepidoptera > Noctuidae > Diloba > Diloba caeruleocephala. The sequence goes on from OX381614.1 coordinate 4,140,092, forward strand.
CTTGACAACATTAGTTTACTGACGTGTGTGATTGTTACCACTCTGGTGACGTTTCAAACAATTTAACCAGACAAAATTTTCACTCCCTTCCCACCAGATGTACAGGCGTTATTGGCACGGAGGATTGTTCCCGCGAGGCCTCCGGCCCCCAGATACTGCCCCCGATCATCACTGCCAAGGTCACCACGAAGAACAAATTTGCTTTCAAGTACGGTCGCGTCGATATCGGCGCTAGACTTCCTATTGGTGACTGGATCTACCCAGGTAAACCACTTCCAATCGACATAGACCTAAGAGCTTCACACTAAGTTCCCATCACAAACTTATTCTGTTTATTAGCAGTAATGATATGGTAAAGAAAGATGAAAGAATGGATGATGGTGAATGGAATCAACGCACAACTCACAAAAAAGGGCAAAATTCGACATGTCTACCTAAATGCTAAGATTTTAAATCTACACACTTAAACTATGAATATAATAACTAAACGTTTACATCTATATTGAAAGTAAGAAAGATATAAATAAATAATTTTATTAGACCATACAAAACACCACACCAACCAAGTACAAACATAAAAGTAGATATAAATACAAAAAAAAAACTATTAAAAATAAAAACAAGAAGTACACATCGAAAAAACATGACAGATGGTTTTTTTTTTTAAAAACCTTGCCCCACACTTGGATTTCTCCTGTGTCGTGGGTGCGTTTACAGACATAAATTCCACACACAATACACCCAGACCCGGAACAACTACCAGCAGATCATACAAATATTTGTTCTGTGCGGGAATCGAACCCGCGACCCGGAGCGCAGCAGTCAACTGTATCAGCCACTGCAAACCGTGCCGTCATATTTTAATACGCGCACTGGCAACACTGATAATTTGGTAATGCCTAGCCTAAGATAACCTACGTTATAGTACGTCGTACGTCTTGCCATTGTTATGACAACACTTGGGCGGTATGACTCTACTACCTGACAAGTGGTGGACGAGCAACTCATTCGCCAGGTGGCAAGTGTCATGCCTGCCCATAACAACTGTAATGCTAGAACTGGTCCTGCATGGCATCACACAGAAGTGCGCTCGTCACCTCGAGACGTAAAGTTATTTAGTCTCTCATGCGCAGTAATTTCACTAGCTACAGTGCCCTTCTAACCGGAGCACCGTAATGTCTAAAGCTTACGTGAATACCTGAATATCTGCTACTGGGTGCTTCCTAACTGTATCATCATCATCATCATTTCGGCCGAATGAAGTCCACTGCTGGACACAGGCCTCCCACAAAGTACACTACAACGACCGATATGGGTGTATTGTGGGCACATTGGGGGGTTTTGCCATAATCGCCACGCTTGGCAGACGGGTTGGCGATTGCAGCTGAGTTGTTAATGTACTCGAAGGACGCTGCTGCCTATCCTCCGGCTAATCCCGAATCGACTTTTACGACACCCACGGGAGGAGAATCGTGGTGGTATTCTGAGCCGGCACCACACGGCATAACTAACCTAACTATATCCATATTGGTAATAAATACACAGGTTGGACGATGATCGGTGACATATATTAATATAATACTCCTCCATGGTAGGCATATGCCTACAGAATTGTGTACTCACATAATTACTGCCTAACTGCCCTGAGGTAGTAACTATGTCACCATAAGGCAAATGCAATGATATATTAAGAAGCGGTGTGTATCCGCAGGGCAGCTTGTGGGCTATATGTGAGTCGACATGAGTATGTACCTCATGCTCACAGACGTCGCGACAACACCATTCCGCTTAAGTAGTAATTGCTTCGCACATGAATCCGAAAAGTCAGAGGAGTGGGCCGGGATCGAACTCAGATCTTCCGGGTATGAAAGGCATGCGTTCAACCGATAGGCTACCACTGATACTTGAACTTATTTCAGGTTACTCTATTTTCGGTACTACAGTTTTTTTCCTCTGAAGTTTACCTAACGATAAATATTTCCAGAGATCCAGCTTGAGCCTCGCGATAACATCTACGGCGCCCAAAAATACGCGTCCGGGATCCTGCGTATAGCCACCACAAAGGGGAACGTCCAATACTCCAAGAAACTGTACGCAGGACCTATTATGTGTGACGCTGAACCGTACAGGTGGGTGTCAGTTTCAGGGTCAGAAAATAGCCTAGCTTTACTGGGGAAGTACCACTCTCGCAGACAATACCAGCGTAAAGTAGCAACGTTGTGATGCTGCATGTTGATGGGCCTCTTCAACAATAAGGTCAAGGTACCGCTTTCGCAAACATTGTATCGGGATACGAGGGAGCGTTTTTAAGTTCACGAAATGAGGGAGATGAAATGAAAATAAGATTTTGCAACCAACTTAATTATAATGCATACATGAAAAAAAAATAGTCTCTATGATAAAAATACGATGAAACTGCGTCCTTAATTTAATTGAATCGCTGGTAAATTTCTTGTCACGGAGTTTCATTTTTAAGAACATATAAAATTAATTACATATAAAATCGCTGAACCAGGACTATAGGATGGGTGATTCAAGATACTGAAGACCACTTTATGCAGAGCAACCAACGCAATACGACTCTTGTACCAATAGAAGCGTTGTAATGCAAAAGCAAAACACCGTTCGTCAGTTTTCCCCTTTCTTTTTTTATTTTATGACTCCTTTTAACTGCTCCAAGATTGACGTAGTATTCTTCGGTGATAGAAACGCTTTAATCTTTGTAATCTGTTAAAAAACCTCCTTCAGAGTCACAAAAGTCCATCGCCACGAGTTTCCCGGCCGTGGGTCATCAAGTCCCTGCCTTGCTTGAAGAGACCGTGACACTTGTAAACCATGGTTCTCCTGGGTCTTTTATGGGCTAAAGTCCTCGTAAATAAATGACATATCATCCAATATGGTCTGAACAGATTTTCCTTGCTTGGTAAAGAACGAAACGGTGCGATATTCGACTTTCTCCGTGTTTTACACTTTCTTCTTCGATTGAGTTGCTTGACATACGACAGTTCAAAGACTAGTGACCTAATTATAGTCCTTCCTATTTATACTAATTATAAGTCACTGAACATGTTACGACCAAAAAAAAGCTTACTCCACCCTCCAACCCCACCATTCCGTGAACTTAAACGAACTTCAAAAATCACCCTCGTATAAGGAGCTTACTCCGCTTCTTTTGCAGTAAAGTGTGTCTTGGCTATGGAGTTTTAAATTAACAAATAAATCGTAATAAAATATTTTCCGTGTGATTTGTGATGTTTCCAGCCCATCACATAACTCTGTCCAGGAAGACTATGATGACCGACAAAAGCTACTGGAAAAGCTTAGGCTCGCTTAAGCTGGTTAGGCTCGTAACGGTGGGCTGGCTGTTTGATCACATATTGCAGCTTGCTTCTAAAAACTCAACTTGGTAACATAAACCGTATGTTTTAGGTCTGCTCATATAAAGGAAAAGGATGGCCACGAGTTATGGAGCAATGCGTTCCACAACTACTCTTTAGAATGGAGACCGGGTAATTTTATTTGAGTTATTTTCACTGCAATCTTATTATATTTATTAGAAATCTCTTATTTTAAAACGAATGCATTTAACTAGAGACGTGATCGATCACTATGGGCCTCATTAGATAGCTCAAGATCACTCAGCAAGTTATAGAGAGGTATGCTTAGTTTCTCTTTTCAAGATCGTATCAGCAATGAAGAGACCCGAAGAAAAACTAAAGTTACCAACACAGCTTAAAAGATTAGTAAGCTAAAGTGGCAATGGGCAGGACACCAATGCGTAGAACTGATGCCCGTTGAGGTAGAAAAGTTCTTGAGTGAAGACCACGCACCGAAAAACGGTGCAAGGGACGACCTCCAACGCGATGGATAGACGACCTAGTGAAGGTCGCTGGGAGTGGTTGAATGCGGACGGCATGTAAACGGCCTTTTTAGAAATCTATGGGGAGGCCTTTGTGCAGCAATGGTCATCCTTCGGCTGGTATAATAATGAAAATGATAATCTTATTTCTTTAGATGGTATCTCCCTATTTGTGGATGGTGAGAAATACGGTGACGTAACGCCCCCGACCGAAGGATTCTACCAGACCGCCAGTGATAACGAAGTGCAAGCTGCTTCACAGTGGCTGAGGGGTACTGTTATGGCCCCCTTTGATGAATTGGTAAGTAATACATAGGCATATTACAGCATTGGTGGCATGGCTCTCCACTTGAGTATCGGAATAGATGACAAAGAGTTAAGGATTAAGAATATAGCACCAGTCCGTCTCATCCCATAGATGTTGTAAAAGGCGACTACAAACATGAGGGAAGGGCAGTAACGTCCCTTCTGTGGAGCAGTAGTCATACCGCCGTCACCAACCCGTCTGCGGTGAGTACTGGAAAATTCCCCCCAAAATAAAGACACAATTGTGGAAATCTATTGGGGAGGCCTTTTTTCAGCAGAGGACAATCATTGGCTGACATGATGATGATATGATAAAATCAATAAAACTAAATTTGTCCAAGTCAATTTCAAAAAGCATTTACTAATAATTACAACCTATCAGAATGATCCATGTGCTGTCCAGATTAAGAATATTGCGCCTCTCCATCTTCTTCCGTGGATTTCGTGAAAGGAACTCTATACTTTGTAGAGGAATGGGCAACGGCGTGATTCCGTGGAACAGTAGAAATTCTGCGCTCACCAACCCGCCCACCAAGCGTGGTGAGTACTGGCAAATTCTCCTCAAAATTACGACACACGGCACGTACCCGGTCAGCTATGGGGAATGGGGTTTGTACTGCAGTGGACGTCGACGATAGTGCAATGAAATGGCGAGTGTCGGGTAAATAACAGTTCTGCTTCTTTACGCCACTGGATTTCGTTAGTAGAGTATAATGAGGGATTGGTGAGTGTATTCAGGTGGGCACGAAGTCTTTTAATAACAGAAACTTCAACACAAAAACATATCAACTTTAATTCTCTTATTTCCATCTCCAGTTCTACGTAGCGATTGGGTTGAACGTGGGAGGCGTGCACGAATTTCCCGATAGCCCAACCAAGCCATGGACCAACCGCGCCACGAGGGCCATGCTTAACTTCTGGAATAGCCGTGACCAGTGGTACTCCTCCTGGTATGATGACACCAGCGCGCTGCAGATCGACTACGTCAGGGTCTACGCACTTTAAAAGGTATATTTGCATTTATGTTTGTTCTGCATACAGACTGGTCTGCAAGTTCTGATTGGACGTTATAGTCTACTCAAAGGAATAATTTGCTATTCACCATTGATAATCAAAACTCTGATATAGGAATTGTCCATCGCTGTATTAGTCTACTACCAAATCCAGCCGATTTTTAAATCTGGAATTGTCGTACTCAAACAAAATATTTGTAATTTAGCAATACACAACAAAGCGCGCAATACCTGCCGAATATTCGGTTCGGTATACTTGTTACCGAACATTCGGCCGAATGTTCGTATTCGGTAAAATTCATGTTCTGACCATCTCTATATCATCATTTTGGCCGAATGAAGTCCACTGCTGGACACAGGCCTGCCCCAAAGATCGCCACAACGACCGATATGGGTGTGTTGTGGGCTCATTGGGGGGTTTTGCCATAATCGCCACGCATCTCTATATGTGTGTACAAAATTGTATATGCATTTAATGTAACGCAAAATTGTATATGAATATGCATTTAATTTCATTTTTTGTTTTCAGATGCTACCTCCTCTCCGTCGCAAGTTCGTAGCTGCCTAATTAAATGATAATGTAATATATTTCATGGAATTTTTAAAGTGACTTTTACTGACCTATACTCCCTACACTTTAGTAGCTCTATACCGAGCATATAAACGCGGTAGAAACTCTTCTTACGTTACATGAAAGAGTAGGGTAGGATGTATGAAGTTTATAGATACAAACGGACGGCACGGTTGGTGCAGTAGCTGATACAGTCGGCTGCTGCGCTCCGGGTCGCAGGTGTATGATCTTACAGGTAGTTGTTGTGGGTCTGGGATTTGTGACTTTAAACGCAACCAAGACACAGGATAATCCTATTGTAAGGCAAAACCATGACCAATTGAAACCAAAAAAAATGCCTACATGGTTTTATGATAAGGATTTATAGAATAGATTTTTTAAAATAAAAATATTTGAAAGTGACTTGAGCGTTATTGCTGAGAGGGTGTTCAGCAGACTTATAATAACAACACCTACAAGGACAGTCACACGCAATGCGTAACGATTTGAACGGTAACTTCTTCTTTTCGTGTGGTTACTTACCAACCTTGTATCAGAGTTGTTTAAACCGCCCAATGGCGTCTGATTTGGCTTAACGACCGCCGTCTGGTGCCTGCAACTGGGACCGATGAATTTACGTACCGTCCGAAACACGGAGATGCTTAGTTAAAATACTACACCGCGGTCACCATCCATATATACACCATCCATATATTGACCACGTCTAGCTTTGCTTAACCTCGGCTATCGTTCACTGATCAGTGAGTGCAACTGGCTATGAGCGCCTGGAAATCTAAGTATACACAGATCTCAAGAATTCTCCTGCCAAAGCCAAATTTATTCTACGTAGACGCAACGCACAAAAGAAAAAGCGTGGCTGACAATCAGTCTTAGTACATGTAGTAGGTATACAGGACATTAGTATCGTCCAATGACAGGTTGCTACAGTCAGAGATTACCGTGGTGTCCGGATTAAGAATACAGCATCACTCCTTCTTCTCCCGTGGATGTCATACAAAGCGACGATCGGGTACTCTATACCAGAGTGATGAGCAGTATTGTCCCTTCTATGGACCAATGTTCATACTTCGCTCACCAACCCGCCTGCCAAGCATGGTGAGTACTGGCAAGTTCCCCTCCAAAACTACGACTTAGTTATGGAAGTGTGGTAGTTTGGAAATATATGTTTGGGGCCTTTGATCAGTCATTTCCTATTACATATCATAATAAATGTACCTGCCAAGAATATACCTCCAAACGATCACAGACCCACAGTAAATTCGGTTTATCGTGAAGTCCAAGGTATCGCAGTTTTTTGTAAGATTATTTCAAAAAAGTGTTACAGGTGATGCAAGAGGTAGGTGAGCCTGGATTGGCCCAGAATCCTGCAAACCTACCCCAGAATTATATTGAAATCATTTATATAAAAAAGAAAACATTAATCTCCATTTATTTTCTTGAAATGTACTTAATGTTGATCAGCAGTGGTGGTTTCATTCTGGGAAAAGAGAAAAAAGAAGTTGCTATGCTCTTATTTGCAGGGTGTATAAAGCTTCTAATTGTAGGCATGGAATAATATAGCCTTGTCACACGCGTATGACATTATTTTCGTATCCGTGATCTTTAGGCTTCAGATGTCAATCATGTATAGTGGAGTCATAATAAAGCTTAGTATACCACCCTGTGGGATTCCACATTTATTCGGTAGCGGTTGACTGTTAAGGTTGCTTACTTTGTCATTTTTTTGTGTTAGTGTGGTAAATGTTTATCCAACTGAGTGGGAATTCCTCTTACTCATTCTAATTCGAGATTTCGAAGAGTAAATCGATTGAGATGGTATCGAATGCCTTCACCAAGTCTAAGAATACTCCTATGCTCTGTTCCCCGTTTTCTATGGAATTGGACAGGACGTAAAAAAAACATAACATTAACAGTAAAATAAATAACATGATACACAAACGAATGATATAGAAAAGGATCCCCCGAAACGTCCCTGTACGCTTTGCTGTGCTGCGCACACGGTGGCGCGTCACCACCTGCGCGCCACCGTTATTTCGTGGCTCGCTCGCTGTGTGTACGCAGATTCCCCAATCTATGCACCCGCGAACCCAGAGGCCTCCCGCAAGGTTATTATACCTACCGTACAATTCTAACCAAAACAGATTGCCGAAAGGGCTTGGGGGAAAGGGGATTTCGCAAACCTGGCCAAAGTACAGTGCCTCCGGCAACAATCCAAGGACAGGCTAACCAATAGGGCTTCATTAAAGTTGAGAGGAGAGGGCGTCGAAAAAGAAGCCACCTAGCTGTAACCAGTGCGGTAGCGCACTGACTGGACCAAACATGTTGCTGCGCCCCACTACAATCACACCGCAGCTGTACCTGTCCTGTCTGCACTACTCCACGAAGGTTTTGGAGATTGTGGAGTATAAGAAATTAAGACGAATCGGAAATTGAGAGTCGTAAAGTTGTAATCACGTCATAATATTAACTGTCGTGTGGGGTGCGGGTTCCAACAAAACATCTTGACACCCTCATGAAGGAAGTGTTTTGGATGAAGGGTGTCGTGTGCCGGTTTTCGCGGTAGACTAAGTGACCACGCTACTGCGCAGCACGTAATCGCCGCCAAGACGTTTTATATACTTTCTGATATATTTTAGTTCGTTTTAGTATTTATAAGTATATAAGATATAATAATGAGGTCGATCAATACGAAGAAGATGATTAGGTTTGTTTAAGTCATGTTCACAGTCTGACTTTGTTGAGCGTCTTTTCTTGACAGCAATGTATTCTTTTATTCTTCTGCATTATATAGAAAAGTTAGTTAAGGATCTCCAGGCTTGTATTCTGGTACAATAAACATTCTCACTTTTTACTTTTAGTATACTGACCTGCATTACATGATTTAGTTCTAATATTATGCACAGCACTCATAGTTAACCAACATACAAAGTACAAAGGAAGGTGAATAATTATTGTCAAAAAACATGTCATCAACATGATTATTAAAATTAGTCTCAATATTAGATGAAGTGTCATTGTGTGACAATACTTTATAGCACCGACATCAATATATAGGAGAATGGTGAAATTGGACCCACTTATAATAAAGCTATGTTGCAGTAAGAATATACGTTCATTATAAGTACATATTTATGAGGATTTATTATAAAAAACATTGGGTTTTTAGAAGCCCGGGTTCAGAAGTTGAAATGTTATAAAATAATATTCATATTAAAACGAATGTAAAAACTCTTAGCGCCGTTTACGCCTACGTCTTCTCGACACGCATAGGCATTATTAAAACTGTATTAAAGGGATAGCAGCACATTAATCGTGCAGCTGGGGTTGCATATTACAGAAAATATTCAAGCCAGTGCACCCTAATCTATACAAAAGCCACGCTGCCTGGCCTGTAAAGTCATTCTTACAGCATTGTGCATGATTATCACTCTAGGGAGATGTAATGTATAAGCAGATTAAATCTAATAAAAATCATTTCGATATTCAAATACATCACAAATGAAACAAAATACATTTCTCGTGTTTTTTTTATAGGTCACAGTCTTCTAGATTTCATATCTATTTCTTCCCAGGTCTTTCAATTAGCGTCTTAGTTTTATATAGTTCTACAAGTATTAATAAGTTTTCTTAGTCCACGTTATCCCGAAGGCTGGGACCCATGTTACATGCAATCTCGCCATTCTCCTTTCAGTTCAGAATATATTGTGTGATGTTTAAAGAACGGTTACCCATCAAAGCATAACCGTGACATGTGCGGCTTAGTCATTTAGCGAGAGGTCCTCTATTAGTAGATAGCTATATTACATGAATTAAAATCACGCTCATTTAAACAAAAGAAACGACTCCAAAACCATCATAAAGACATAAAATATACTAAAGAAACCGCAATAAATGTAGTGACAACGGCAAGCCAGATGAGTCATTCAATGGTAAATGCAGTTATAATTTATTTGCAAGAGCAGAATCGAACGTTGCGGTTATGTACTCTTTGTCAGTAACAACATGTCTGCCCACGAGAGCACACGGGTCGTCGAGATTTTAATTACACTATTTTTATTTATACAAACGATATGTGCACAATATGAAATACCTCATGTGACGATACAGGCGTTAAAGCCGAGAGGATTTGTTGCTTCTATTCCTGGTAAGTGGGGTTTTTAACAAATTTGATGCGTACCTACATTTGATTGCAATATATACGAGATGCTACTTGGAAGTCTTTTTGCACCTGGCCCTTAGAAAGATGCGACAGTATCTATAAATATAGAAATAATAGCAGTATCTAACTTCTGGCTGGAGGCCTCTTTTGGCTTCGCCAGAAATGACCGGTTAAGCAACCACATTTCCCTGAAATGTATGCGAGAAGCCCCATTAAAAAAAAAGTATCTAGCTCAATATCCATTTGACGTTTGTGCCGTTATTACAAATACCACAAAGCAGTTTGGTATTATAAATTTAGCGATACCTAAAAGCGGAGAGCGGAGGCGACCGATATTCTGCGTTTTCGGGTATCGCATGTCGATTAAATACAGTAAATATGTATGTTTATTGTTTACTTTACCTACGGTCACTGATACAACAGCGGGCAATTATTAAAACTAAGTAGGTAACTATTAATTACTTTCGTAGAAAAGATAATGCATTATTCTGCGAGATAAAGTAAAGAAAAGATTTACCAAATAAATTATGATATATGTTAACTTAGAGATAACCTCAGACGTCTACTACTTATCACAAAATTGCTTGGATGGTCTAAAAAAACGTAATTCTACAACTTAAAGAATGAGTTAGGTACTGAGTATTACCTAAGTATCAATTGTTATTTTATTGATTAGTAACAGCCGAAATTAATAATTAATCTAATACGAAATCTTTAGATTTAAGATTTACAATTTCCTTCGTTTTCAGAGAACATTTAAAACCAAATAACCGACATATCCTTACCCCAAATCCAAAGATTTTGGATTAAATTGATTATTAATGGCGGCTGTAGATACCACACTTAAAATATAAATAAACCATCGAATAACTTGTAATATTTGTACAGTACAATTAATAATGTAATCGGCATTAGTACAAAAATACTTAAGTAATACATATATAGAAATATAAACTATTATTAGAAATAAAAAATGATATTTAAATAACAACTAGTCTCTTCAGGGATTAGTTCAAATAATTATAAAACCGCTACGTAGGTTTTAATGTTTAAACAATTTAAGAAGTAATAATCTCATCGGAAATTATTGTTTTGAGCCGTTTGGGGTCGAAACGCTTGGGTCATGGGGTCCGAGTGCACGTCTACTTTTCAAAGACATAGCTAGACGGTTGGTCGACACTTTACGTGATCAGAGGGCTGGCCTTTTCTTTGGCCAAAGAATAAGCATTGCCATTCAACGTGGCAATGCTGCCAGTCTTCTGGGAACATTACCGGCTGACAGCGATGGGGAGGAGTACTTTGACGCCTAAATGTCTCCTTTTTTTAGGGTTTTTATTTATTGTTAGTTATTTAAGGCATACATATTGTGTATATTTTTTATTTATATGTATATATAAGTTTTATCTTTAGTTATATTGTATATATATATTTATATATTGTTATATTGGATAATAAACTTCGGATATTTTGTGAGGTAGGCCTCAATATGCGCATTTATATTTGTCAATTGGAATTCAAAATGCCGCTACGTCCCTATCGGTTGTAGCAATGTGATGTTGATACATAGATTAATACATGCGGATTTATACTTTTTTTGTGGTTACTTAGGTCTAAATAAGATTATACTCTATATTACAAATAAATATGTCCATTTAAGAAGACGTTCGGAACTATGTTCGGTAAATGTTTATGAGAAAAAAGTGATTCCCCTCACTCAGGTTATCGTATTTTTTGTGACAGATTCGGTTGCTTCGTTTCTTAAAAGAAACGCTAATACATAATAATGTTTGTTCCAAAATATAAAAACATGGGTTATATTTTTACGCCTCATCATTTAAGCCAGAGGATGTCCACTGCTGAACAAAGCCTCTCCCATAGATTTACACAATTGCGTCATAATTTTTGGGGGAATTTGTCAATACTCACCACTGCTATGGCACACATGTGACACACGGCTACTACGACACATGGCTACTACGATGACACATGGCTACTGTTGCACAGAAGGGACGTTGCAGCCCATCCCTCTGGCTTAGAGTCCCTTAGTCGTCTTTTACGACATCCACGGGAGAAGGAGTGAAGCTATATTCTTAATTCGGACAGCAAAGCCATTTTTACACCTACTAAAATTTTTAATTGCGTGTGACTCGTGTTTACGCTGTTTATTAATGTAAAAATAATGAACGCGAGACACAACGTGAGTTAGTTTAATTATATCGTAACATCCCAATGTTTTATGTTATATATTTGGTTACTTCTAAAATAAGCAACAAATAATTAATCAAAATCTAGTTACTAATTTATAAAATTAAATGCCATCTATTAGTTGGTACACTGTACAGTTCCGTAGTTAAATCAATTACTAGATCCTGTTTACGGTAGACAAATTCAATGTCATAGTATTTTTACTCGTTGTTGATCCGTCAAAAGAAAGCGATTACTTGACGAATGGGCAGGTGATTGACCTCGATATATTCCCCCGCCGCGTAGGTAAACGGCAATTCCATGCAAGAAAATCAATAGTAATACTTAATTATTGTTCATATAATTAACTGTGTTCATATAATCAACTATGTTCATTTAATTAACTGTGTTCATAGAATTAACTTTGTTCAGATATTCAACTTTGTTCGCATAATTAACTGTGTTCACATAATTATATTTACTGTTCATATAATCTCTAATAATATGGTTTTCAGATGCCCCAAAAGTTAGTCTTTTTGTCTTCCAAGGCAATGTAAACCGTGGAATAAGCAAGAACGACGTAGGCACCATCACAGGAGAGGTGCTCCAGGCTAAAGACGGCAGGTGGACGGTAGAGGATCCCAACCTGGAGCTGAAGGTCGGTGACGTCATCAACTACTACGTCGTGGTATCAGCAGACAGAGCTGGATATGTGAAAGACAACTTGAGTTATACTGTTACTGGTTAGTTTTCAAGATGTTATGTAGTCATTATATCTGCCAAAGGATATCCACTGCTGAACAAAGGCCTACCCCATAGACTGTGTCGACATTTGTGTCGTCATTTTGGGGAGAAGATATGTAAGTGGTGCTATATTCTTAATCCGGACACCACACGGATTCTGATGGTATGTAGTATTGGTCAGAATTAAAACGATATTTTGCTAGGAGTTAGGTACTCAAAAGCTTGGAGTTGATCGTTTCATAATGGAAGTTGAAATTCAACGAATATTTGTATGGCCCAGCTGTTCAAGGTTTCCCCCTTACAGTCGCCTGTAATCTCTGTACAGTCACCCCGTGATGAGCCTTAAGGCGTGGCACCAATGAGCAGCTAAAGCGGTTTCGGTGAGTATCCGGCAGAAAAAACAGTTGTCGATACGAGCAAGTCATTCGCCTGGTGGTAAGCGACATGACAATTATAGAATGCTACCCAGGACTTTTCGAAGGTGTTTGTATGTGATGATGTTTGTATGCGGTGCCGGCTCAGAATGCCACCACCCCATTTCATCCCGTGGGTGTCGTAAAAGTCGACTAAGGGATTAACCGGAGGATGGGCAGCAGCGTCCTTCGAGTACAGTAACAACTCAACTGCGATCGCCAACCCGCCTGCCAAGCGTGGCGATTATGGCAAAACCCCCCAATGAACACACAACACACCCATTTCGGTCGTTGTGGTGATCTTCGGGGGAGGCCTGTGTCCAGCAGTGGACTTCATTTGGCCGAAATGATGATGATGATGATGACCCAGGACTAGTCCTGCGCTACATCACACTGCGCTTGTCACCTTGAGACGTGAAGTTGTTCAGTTTCTTATGCCTAGTTATGTCACTAGATACAGTCTAAGATATTTTACAGTACCCTTCTAACCGGAAAAAAGTAATGTCAAACGTTTAAATTTGTTATAAAACAATTTTAAACGGATTAGATCGCGTATATTATAGATTTTTGTTTTTCCTGACGTTTCGAATACTTTGCAGCATTTATAGTTTAAATTTTGAGAATATCTGGCTAAAAATATTGTTACCACCGCAGGGTAACAATATTTTTATTTTTTTAATGATGTCCAGTGGAAATTCTTCATGAACTTCCTTCGCCCGGGGAAGGGCGAAGGGGTATGCCAGACTCCTACCGGCTAAAACCACTGGATCGGTCATCTTCGGAACCGAAGGGGGGCTCCAGGTCCTCGTAAGATCACTAGAGCCGCTTATTGGTGCCACGCCTTTAGGCACACGGAGGGGATGACTCTAAAGCGGTCACCCCCTCTAGCGGAGGGAAGGCAACTGTAAAATGGTTGCCCTCCCAAGCACTTCTCGGGGAGGGTTGTAAAGGACCCCCCAAGCCTCGCTTTGCGCTCGGCGGCACGTGACCACGTGCGCACTACCCTCTTCCCGGGGGTCGTTCGGCGTGAGCACGCAGACTCCCCTACCTGCGCGCCCGCGACCCCCGAGGCCCTCACCATGTAATGACGGCAGGGGGCTCAGGCGTTTTGGACGGTTGTTACCCCGGCGCCGTCTCGTCCTTCTCAATGCGGAATCGTCCAGCTCCCGATCCCGCGCTGCAGTCTCCTTCTGGAGAATGACTTTCTCGCAGAAGGAGACCACTGCACTCGAATTTTCATGCTCTGCCAACATAGCCGACACTACTGCCGACAGACCTACCTAGCGGGCCTCTTGCAATAAGAGTTTATGTATGAAAGCTGAACGCACTATCCAGCAGAGGTCTTAAAATCGGGTTTATTTTATATCAGAATTCTTGTATCACAATGTAACTATAAAGTCGGACTGTGCTGACACCACTAAAGTGCCATAGCCCCATAATAATCACCAGTTATCTAGTAAGAATAATGATTTTTCCAACATTTACCATCACATTATTCCATTCCAGCGCTAGAAGATCGGATCGGCACCGGCTCCACGACACCACCTGTTGCCGCAGTCTGTAAGCCGACACTGACCACGGTGCGGGGCGGCGTCGCGTGCGCAGGACAAACGATATTCGAAGAGAACTTCGACACTTTTCGAGATAATGTTTGGCAGATTGAACAGTACCTTCCTGTTTATACACCGGTATAGTATTCAGGATATATCTATTCTTGATTTCTCAACGATTGCTGGAGCAAAAAGTTGCCCCGTATGTCTATGGCTTCTAGAAGAACCTCATCGATCAGCATTTTTTTTTTTAATGTAACATTTTGAAATTTGCTCAGGCGCCGTTGTCGGTTGGCTCAAAACCCACTGATCTGCTTTCTCAACGTGGTACAGGCATTTATGAAGATTTCAGGTTTTATTTATTTTATCACCTCTGTTTTGAGAGAGGTATTACCAGCCTAGTCCGTGCGGCGTCCAGAACAAGAATAGAGCACCACTCCTTTCCCCCCGCTTCCCCCCCGTGGATGTGGTAAAAGGCACCTAAGGGACTCTAAGCCAGAGGGATGAGCAGCAGCGTCACTTCTGTGGAACAGTAACCATACTGCGATCACCAACCCGCCTGCCAAGCATGGTGAGTATTGGCAAATTCCCCTCGAAATGACGACGCTACTGTGGAAATGTATTGGGGGGGCCTTTGTTCAGCAGTGGACATCTATAGGCCTATATGATGAAGAGTTCGGCACGCCCAACCGCTTAACTCCTTCGCTTTTCCTAGAATTTCCTCCTTCCGTACGACAAAAAGGAATTCGGCAGCCACAAATCTGACCGCAAAGCCAATTAGTACTTTGAACCTGTAATTTTTTTATTCGCCAATCAAACTAGTGACTTCACTGTTAAACTGTTCGGCCGAGGGGACTTTTTAGTCGCTACTCTGACTCAGTGTTGAGATCTGAGAATTATATATTTTATCCGCAATGTTTTGCCCCCAAAATGACGACAGAGGGTATGTTGTTGCCGTTGTAGAAATTTATGGGGGAGCCTTTGTTCAGCGGTGGACATTCTTTAGCTGTTATGATGATGACGTTGATGATGATGAATGTTTTTGCTCACTGAGATGTACCTTTTCCATTTGATGATCGGGAGTATTGTTTTTTCTGGGGCCAGATTGACCCCAGTCTGCACTGTAATAAGGATATTTTTTAACAAATAATACAATTGGGGTGGGCCAAACGGATTCTGGGTGTGCTTTCCCTTCCCCCTATGTAACTTCAGCATGATTTTCCTGATAATCCCAGATTATAGTTTCATGCAGATGATTAGATTAGGTTGCAGTCAATTCGCCTTTCATTTCTATATCTAGATTTTTAAAGTCGTCAAGTTGAAGGATTTTCCCTCGCTTATAAAAATTTTATATCCCCAAATTATTATTGCAAGTAACTTAAATTCGTGAGTAGGTTAAGAATAGTTCGTATGGTGCGGCTTAGAACGGCCTTCGATGATGGTGCACGCTTGCCTCAAAGAGACATGTTCACTCGTGACCTAATCTACTAACCAAACAAAATTTATAAAGTTGTTTAGTATTTCTAACAATGAAGACATGTTGATTTCAAACTTTGAAGGCACGGCTGGTGCATTGGTTATGCGATTGAGTTTCTGCGATTAGTGCCACGAGTCCGATCCCCGCAAGGAACAAACATTTGTATGATCTACAGATAGTCGTTTCGGGTGTAGGTGTGTGTGAGATTTAAGTCTGTAAACTGTAATCACGATCCATGAGAAATCTTAGTGTGGGGCGAATTTTATTCTGAAGATGATCTTTGAATAGCCTAGACCTATTAGTGTTATATGAAACATTTACAACCTATCTTGTGAGTTTATGATCAATATCGTAGTATACACAATATTTTTTTATATACAATATTTTATACAAGAGACGACTTCCATCCGCAGGAATACCCGTTCGTGTCGTACCAGCGCCTAACCTCCGACCCAACGGTGTCGGTATCGGACGGCAAACTGCGCATCTCGCCGAAGCTGCAGCAGAAGCTGCCAGGGTTCACTGATGACTCCATATACACAGGCTCCGTCAACCTCTTTAGTGGGTAAATATAAAGTATTTTTTTATATAAATCTACTAGGTAGTTTTACTTTTTTTGTATTAAGGCCAAAATATACAGGCTGTATGTGACAACTTACCGATAACTTTGAGGGGAGGTTAAAGTTAGAACTATAAAAAATAGGGAAGCCTTTTATCTCTGTAATTTTCGCTGCCTTACAAGTAAACGAAATCCGAAACAATGGAACAAAATTTTGAAATATCGGAATTTTGGCGGTTTGTATGAAGAAATAAATAAATGTTATTTCTATTTTTTTAATCGACTTTGATCCCTGCCCACCCCTAAAACCTAGCCCTTACACCGCAGGTGCACATCTTCAGCCGATGCATGCATGAAGCAGGCATGGGGCGCGGACATCCTGCCTCCCATCGTCAGCGGCAGAATCACCAGCAAGGGTTTTGCGTTCACCTATGGAACTGTGACCGTGAGAGCCAAGTTACCACTGGGGGATTGGATATATCCAGGTAAGAAGGTTTTTTAGAGTTATTTAAACTGATATTGGTGTGCGTGTTACGTATTTTCTTTTTGGGAGAAGCGATCCAGCAGGTGGACCGTGATAAGGCGTTAATCATGTTTTAAACAAAATATTAAGCTTAAAAGATGTCCGGTATCTCGCTCACTATGCGAACATATATAAAAAGTCACGTGGCTACATTTCAAGCCTTAATAATTAGGTTTATTATTAATAATAAGGTTAAAAATGATGAGAATTAAAAAACATCCTAATTTTAATAGAGAAGATGGCTGGCAGGTACCACCAGTATGGAATCCTGTTATTAAAATAATAAAGTGCCGAACTTAATACCACTCTTAAAAAACATCAAAACACTGTGAATGATTACTGCGTGCATTGAAATAATGTTTTATTATAATTGTACGTATAATTGTAATAAAATAAAATAACTTTTTAAAATCTGTAACGACGCCTGTCACCTTACTCATCCTGCGACCACTAACCCTGCAAAGTGTTCGAAACGTCAGGAAAAACAAAAATCTAAAATATACGCGATAGAATCCGTTTAAAAGTGTTTTATTATAATGTGTAATCCTCGCGAAAACTTAAGACATTACTATAATAAGGTTTCATAATTTCGTGCACAGACTCCGTTAAAACAGAAACGAAAGTATGGCGAAACTGAAGGACTTTTTGGAATGTATACCTGTATGAAATGGTGGCAAAACCTTTACTCGATAACTATTTTCATAAATCACTGGTTTTCTTCCAGAAATTCTACTGGAGCCATTCTTGCAGAAATATGGTAGTCTACACTACAGTTCTGGACTGATCAAGATAGCATCTGCTCGCGGCAACAGGGAGCTAAGTAGTGGCACTACAGACTACTCGAATAAGGTATTGGTCGCAACTTGGACAATACTATTATTTGATGGCCTGTCTTCACATATTTCATTGACCTCTCCAAGCCTTCGAGGTCACTACAGACTACTCAAATAAGGTATTGGTCGTAACTTGGACAATGCTCATATTTTATGACCTTTCTTCACATATTTCATTGACATCTCCAAGCCTTCGAGGTCACGTTACGTCGTGCAATGATTTTAAGTGTTGTCATGTACACCTGACAGTCGGTATGAACCCCGTAAGTCTGACGTACTGTGTAATCCAGGATATCTATTGTCAGTGTCTTTCGATAATTGGATCCAAGTCAGTTGGTATTCTCCGCATAAAACTATGATTTTCCTTTGTATATGATGAATGTACCTCGATAATCCAGATAGGTAAAAAACCAAAAATGTAGGGGGGTTACCAAGGCATCCGGATTATAGTTTGTATTGTATTGTCAGTTAAAATATGTTAGTCCATATCTTTAATTGCAACATTTGGATTTGAAAGATTTTAATAGCTTTTAGTTTTATTTTTAGTAAGACCCATTTTTTTTGTATTAAAGGATAAATAGTACAATGCACCTCATTATTTCAGCCGCAAGACGTCCACAGCTCTGGTTTTGTGTCGTGTACTCGAGTTATACCATAATCGCCACACTTGGCAGGTGGGTTGGCACTGTACTCGAAGGGCGCTGCTGGCTATCCTCCGGCTAGCCCCATAGTCGCCTTTTACGACACCCACGGGGTGAGATGGGTTGGGTCTATTCATAACCGGCACGATCTGGTCGATTGTAGAAAAAGCGAATTGTATTATCTTCTATATAAATAAATTTATATACAAATACGCCTACCCAATCAATTACATATCAGAGCTACAGTCTCTACATATTTTGGTGGAGGCACGGGAAAGAACTTGTGTATGAGCTTGGTATAGAAACACTTATTATTTCTATATAAATTTATTTATATAGAAGATAGTACAATTCGCTTTTTCTACAGTACCACCACAGTGTTAGATATTCACCCCCAAGCATTAGTGTTTAAACTGAGATGAGACGGGCACTGTAGCTAATGAAAGTGCAGGGTATAAGAGACTAAATAACTAATGTCTCGAGATGACCAGCGCAGTATGGTCTTGCAGGACTAATCCTGGCTAGCATTACAATTATTATAGGCAGGCATGACATTTACCAACAGGGAATGACATATTCGTCTTGTCACTATAGTTTATAAAAAAAACATAAGGAGGCTTCCAATTGGTGGAGAAACAGCTCGGTGCGATACGCATACACCTCTCTTGGTTGTCATCAGACTGAAGTTCTACGTGAGCTTGAGAGCGCTAGCTAGCTCTACATAGGTCACTATACCCATGCGGTGGCACATCGGGCAATATGGATTATTTTGTTCATGTATTTACCTTATTATTATTTTATGATCACAAATTGACGGCACTGTTGGTGCAGTGGCTGATACAGTCGGCTGCTGCGCACCGAGTCGCGGGTTCGGTTCCTGCACCTTGTGGTGTCCGGATTAAGAATATAGCACCACTCCACATCCTCCCGTGGATGCCGTAAAAGGCGACTAATGGACTCTAAACCATGGGTAGCAGCGTCTCATCTGTGAAGCAGCATCTATTCTGCGCTCACCAACCCGCCTGAACCACGTGGTGAGTACTGGCAAATTCCCCTCAAAATTACGACTCATTTATAGACTTTTGGCTAATATGATGATGAGTCCAGATTGTCGAGACCATACTGTATTTGGAAAAAGGTAAGCTGATGCTAAATTATGGTAACATGTATTTTATTTGTATGCAGGTGCTTTTCGGCGGGCCCATCATGGACTTCCAATGCCATGACACTTTACTTAGCAACAAAATATCGAATAGTTTGTGGGGAGATGACTACCACGAGTATTCCGTGCGGTGGGCACCAGGTAATTAAATACTTGATATTACTATAATTGGTAAATTTAATATAGAGATGGACTAAATGGACGACAAACAACTTCGAAACAATTACTAGGTGATCTATCGAAGTCTAACCAATCCTATTTTACTGGTGGTAGGTCTAATGTAGGAGGCCGGCTAGGTATATACTACCTCCAAGAAGGAGACGGCGCCGGGGTAACAACCGCACTGGCGCCTAATTCCCATACGCCTGAAACGCCCTGCCGTTGCTATAAGGCGGGGGACCTCTGGGTTCACGGGTGCGTAGATTGGGGAATCTGCGTGCCTACACCAAGCGACCCAAGAGAAGACAGTAGCACGCATGTGGTCACGCGCTGCAATGGGACGCTTTGGGGGATCCTTTACAATCCCCCCGGGGGGGTGACCGCTTTACAGTCAC
Organism: Diloba caeruleocephala; assembly: GCA_947459985.1. Taxonomy (NCBI): domain Eukaryota; kingdom Metazoa; phylum Arthropoda; class Insecta; order Lepidoptera; family Noctuidae; genus Diloba; species Diloba caeruleocephala. The sequence goes on from OX381614.1 coordinate 4,160,640, forward strand.
CCTCTCCGAGATGTACCTATAGGTGTGGTACCAGTGGGCGGCTCTAGTGCGATCATACGAAGACCTGGAACCTCCCTTAGGTGCCGAAGATGACCGCTCCAGTGGTTTTAGCCGGTAGAAGTACAGTTCCCCAGAGCGAAGGAAGTTCATGAAGAATTTCCACTGGGCATCAATAAAAAAAAGGTAGATAACACCCAAATGCTAGATATTCACCGCTAAGCATTGGCGTTTAAACTTTAGACATCTGTGCTCTGGTTAGAAGGGCGCTGTAGCGATACTTAGTCAAATTACTGGGCATAAGAGACTAAATAACTTCACGAGGTGACGAGCGCAGTGTGCTGCCTCGCAGGATTAGTCCTGGGTAGCATTACAATTGTTATGGGCAGGCATGTCACTTACCACCAGACGAATGACTCGTTGGTGTCGTCACCAAATTGTATATAAAAAAAGGTGTACACCTTGTGCATCAGCAGCTACCGGAGGCACCAGACTACTCATTATCAGACACTATTTATCTATGCTCTGGTAAATAGAATCCAATAAAAAATATCCATCATTAGATATCATAACCGTCATATGAATAAATTATAATAATAGTTTACATGTACATCATTAGAATGTCAGTAAATTGCAATATATGATAACTTTTCTAAAAATAAGTCCCGGTAGGTGGAGGCCTGGAGACTTGTAACACAGGTATTCCTAGTGCAGGCTCCAGTCTTCACAACATAAACCTGTAATTTGCTATATTTATACAACTTATATTGTTATCTTGTTATTATTTGGTGGAGAAAATAAAGATTATTTGTATTGTACTCATGACGACTGTCTTAAAGTTGCTGATCAGCCAGGATCGATGGCTTAACGTGTTTTTAGAGACATGGAGAGCCCGTACCGTGATAACCAGAGTCTGCTGATAATTCAAAGTTATTTGTATTTCTGACACACAGATCGCATAACACTATCAGTGGACGGCGTGGAGTGGGCGCGCGTGGAGCCTACAGCGAGCGGCCTGCGAGGTCGCTACCCGGCGCAGTGCACAGAACTGCCACGCACACTGCTCGGGTTCGGCTCCAAGATGGCGCCCTTCGATGACCATGTAAGCCAACAACTTAAATGAAGTGATAAGCTTCAATGGCTAGCATCGTGATACTTACGTGGTAAAGCAGAGGGGCTCACTTAACAGTAACTCTTACATCGCGTTGTCTTTCTGTTTGAACACCTTCTAGAAATAACTTGTTATTATTATCCCTGAGGAAATACATTATGTACTTCCTCCGTCCCGACGAAAGGCGGAGGGGCATGCTCCGGGAAAAATGAAGTGGTTTGCCTCGACATCTTTGCAGAGTTCTCCACTCATAAAATTACTCTATTGACGCTCAAAGACTCCGGTCTGGTCGCCGGTGACTCCGAAAACTAGTTACTATTTACATCAACCACTTTTACATGAAACAGCACCAAATTATCACAAAACCTTACTTCCCAGTTCTACATAACCTTGGGAGTTGCAGCCGGCAGCATCACGGAGTTCCCTGACAAGGTGACTACAGTAAACGGCCGTCCGAAGCCCTGGAGCAACCCCAGCAGAAAGGCACTACTGAATTTCTGGCAAGACATGGACGCTTGGTTTGCCACCTGGAACCATCCGCAGATGCTTGTCGACTACGTCAAAGTTGTCGCATTGTGATTTACCTAATCTTGTGGACGTTCTTTAAATTTAGGTAATAAAACATACTGAAAGACTGAATTGTGCTACTTACTATTAGAATGTATGTTTGCCATCTATCACGGTTAACTAAACAGTCCATAAAAATACTAAAATGTTAAGCATAATTTACTATCCGTTAATCCCTTGGCCGATTGGAACGAAAGCATTGCTCATTGTGTTTCAGTTAAGGTTGTAGCAAGTTTTCAGAGCCGAGATTCCTATAGAAGAAGATTATTGTGGATAACGCAAATAAGTACAGTTGATGACGAATGAATTAATGAATTGATGACAAAACATTATGAAGTATCCGAAAATGATTTTCTGAATCTACAAGAGGACAGTGGTTTAAATCTTAAAACATTGCGCCCATAGCATAGCATTTTGCACAAAACTTCAAAAACGTCAAGTGTCAAAGCAAAACAAAGATATTTGTCTGCAGCGAAAGTGGGCATTCATGGGGTGCAAGATGATAACCGGGTTATAAAGGACAAAATCAACCAGTATCGGGGCCTGATAAAGTTATATCAACGTATTGGAGAGTATTCATCAAGAGAACTTTAACAATAGGAAACAACAGTTACATACACGAAGAAGGAGAAAATGGAAAAACAATAAATGGCACAGTTTATGAAACAGCAAAATTGGACTTCTGGACTTATGGAAGGCTAGCCTAGCTTAGGCACCAGTCTCCCACAGTAAATTTGAATAATACTGTAACTGGGCAATATTGTATTCTGTTGCAACTTTCTTTTTTATGATTGTGTGACAATCAATAGTGCGATTGATGCGTGCAGGGGAGTCCGTTCCGGTCGGTTGTGTCTATCGGATGACCCGATTGGGGATGATGCCGTTCTGCTCCATTATACCTCGCAATAATCCTCAAGAGCAATCTAGATTGGCTCGTACTACTGCTTTACTTGGTAGCAGATCAGTTTAAATAAATACGATTTTAGAGCAAACATAACAAGAATACATGGTGTCTTGGATTTCAATGAAAACATCTAGAAGAAATTTCACAGCAGGATTTCTTCTATGTCGTGGGTATAGTTTACAGACATCAATTTGACAAAAATCCAGACCCCGAACAACCATCCTGATACCCATAAAATATTTGTACGTACGGGAATCAAAACCGCGACAAGTAGCGTAGAAAACCGAGCATATAGTCACTGCACCAGGCGTATGTACCATCGTATGACCTCTGTTAAAAATGGACTTGGATTTTCGTTATGCGAATACAATATATTATATTTTTGACTAGCACTGTACAAATATTATCAGTTAAGTATACGGATACTTCATCATTTCGGCCGAATTAAGTCCACTGCTGGACACAGGCCTCCCCCAAAGTACACTACAACGACCGATATGGGTGTATTGTGGGCACATTGGGGGGTTTTGCCATAATCGCCACGCTTGGCAGACGGGTTGGCGATCGCAGCTCGAGTTGTTAATGTACTCGAAGGACGCTGCTGCCCATACTCCGGCTAATCCCTTAGTCGACTTTTACGACACCCACGGGAGGAGATGGGGTGGTGGTATTCTGAGCCGGCACCACACGGCCTACGGATACTTGATCTTGTTTATTCCGTTTCTTGTACTGTAGCTACGAAAACGCCTAGTCTATTTAATAAAAGCTCATATTTAGGTACTAAGATGTGATCTTTGTGGTTATATTTTAATTTAATAAACGCAAGACAAATTCGTAACTATTTATTTACCGGTTAACCTTACTTATATTCCTAAGCTCCCGAACTGAAAGTAATTGAACGTATTGAAGTAATTAAATTAAATGAACTGGAATGACCCATCAAGGTGATATACACGAGTATATAGGTACTGTAGAGATATAACTTTGATTGATTGGGTAGGCGTGTTTATAGGTACGGGAAAGAACGTGTATGAGCTTGGTATAGAAACACTTATTATTTCTATATAAATTTATTTATATAGAAAATAATACACTTCGCTTTTTTTACATTCGACCACCGAACTATACGAAGTATCTTACTACCTAGTCTGTGACCGAACTGATGGCCGGTCGAATTCATTCTCATTTATTTTCTCTGTCAAAATGTTCTCATGTAATTATTTTAAATGATATCTTTTTATTCTTTGCGGCTAGGATTTTCTTCTAAAGAGTTTGAGCTCTATTACAGTACTTTGTCACCACTTCAAACATAAAAATGTTCATTAAGCGATGCCGAAGATATGCCTAACGAACTCCGCACCACATGTAAGTAGAAGGAACACTGTGTGTGGTTTTAGCCTGTAAGTCCAGAATGCCCATGGGAAGTTCACAACGATACCAATATTTTGGTTTTTGTATGTGTTAGTTGTCTCACATACTTGCAAGTACGAACCTTCCCACACATGGTTCATCATCATTTCAGCCGACAAACGTCCACTGCTGGACAGAAGCCTCCGGAGGTTTTGCCCTAATCGCCACGCTTGGCAGACGGGTTGGCGATCGCAGTTATGTTATAATTGTACTCGAAGGACGATGCTGCCCATCCTTCGGCTAATCCCATAGTCGCCTTTTACGACACCCACGGGATGAGATGGGGTGGTGGTAATCTTAGCCGGCACCATACGGCGTGTGACCACACATGGTTGGTGCTTGTCAATTACCTATGACAGTCTCCACATTGTCGTTCAACACCTTCGACCGTAGGTAGCAAAACCTGTACCACGTCCAAGGGGTGCGCCATCCAGTAGTATAACCGGATGTTACAGACCTCTGCGCTAGTAATTTACCGATTAGCACTGAGGGTCATAGAGAACAGAGGAGCATGCATTGTGTATGTCACTTGAAAATCACAACAAATAAATATAATGTATTCAATAAGTGTGTATATTTAGGCATTCGGAAGCCACATAATTATACTTAAAAGCCAACGCCGAGGAAAAATGGGTGATAGTAAAAAGACTGATTCACATTGGGACAATTTTTATTTGCACGGTGTACATGTCTGCTCTCATAGCTAAGACATTCGATTTCATGATTTCCTCGCTATGCGAAACGTTACATATTTGACTATCGTGTTGAATAGTATTGACACTGTCTTTAGGTATAAGATATAACACTGGAAAACACTGAAAATACGATCACTTGATTTTGGGTTCATTTCATTATCATCTTCAGTAAAATATTTTCGTTGACGTTGTGATTCGAAACAATAGATTATTCCCAGTAGTCCCCTAAGACCGTGTCTCCCGGATATAACAAGTTTTTTCCCCCATTATCCACCAGGGTTGCAAATGAGAAATATTACACCCATTTGTTCCTATGCCTTTCATACCGGAGGGAACACTGGGAATATAAGCATGTCCCTCCGACAACTGGGAATGTGTTATCCACCGTGGTGTCAATTATTCCTATTTGTCAACCTGGTGGAAAAAACACCCCAGTTGTCGCCGGGGGGGCAACCAGGAATAATAGTTCTTGTCACGCTAGTGGAAAATTGCAAAAATTGTCCAATGTCCCCGGGGGGACAACTGGGAATAATCCGAAATGATCATTCAAGATCATCAAGAAGGTTATTAAAATTATTTTTACATAAAAAATTGTGGGCGTGCAACTTGTGGCAGAAGTGAAACATCTTTATTTCAGGGCACTTGCGTGGAGACAATCACTGATGTGCATGCGCCCACAAACGTTAGTCATTAAACGATGCACTCAAATTTGACCTTGAAATAATACTCGCATGGCACCCAAAGTTTTACTTCGATTAAATAATGGTATTCTTAGATCGTGTACCCAAAAACAGTGTGAACGCAAACTCAAAAATACCAAATACTCTAATTACTGGTTTTTATTCCACAATTTCACTATTTTACAAAGAGGTGAAAACAGTTTGAGAGATGTATTAAGAATACAAAATATTGACTGGGACTTAAACCGTTGCCAATGTTGGCATAGTTTTGGTGATATTATGATAGTGGCTATTCACACTGGAATGGCAAAGATTTGACCCCCAGTCAACCTTATAAAAGACTACAAATACTTTGATCAATATATTGACATTACATATAATATGTTTATTTAATTCAAATACATTAAAAATTTGTAACCTCCTACTCATAGAAATGCCCTAAGTGCCTTAATACTACAGAGAGTCAATCCCTACTTTACAGTTAATCGAAGATAGTTTAAAACATTAAACTGTCGGTAATACCGTCTAACTAAGTGTCAAACTTCGCGTAACTAATTTTTGTGACTTCCACATACAGAGCAAGAAACTATATCTTATCTATACAAATAAATAAAATTGAAGTGTCTGTTTGTAATGTCAAAATAACAGCGTTTTTACTAAATGCATATGAAAGTATATACGGTACATATAACAAAAAAACCATGTTTTTATTTTTTTGTCTGTCTGTTTGTTCCGGGTAATCTCCAAAACGGCTGGACCCATTTTGACGGGACTTTCACTGGCAGATAGGTGATGTTATAAGGAATAACTTAGGCTACTTTTATTTTAGAAAAATAATTAGGGTTCCTCGCAAAATGTTTAACCCTTGAAATCCAATTATGTATTCTATGTAAAGTGTCTATGTCGAAGTACTCTAAATTTCTTTTAAAATGAACGCGGGTGAAACCGCTTGTCCCAGCTAGTCGTAAATAAGATATTAGGCGTTTCATTTTCTCTACTTACTATAAATATATATTACAATAAAGCCAACTAAGAGAACTACATAACTATATTCTTGTTTTTTTTGTCCGTATGTAGAAGTCGCCACAACGACAGTTACGCGGAATTTGACACTTAGTAGCGCAGTATTGCAGAATCTCCGACAAAATATCTTATCACTAGTGACGTGACGCGCCTAGCGCATAAAAATATCGATGATTTGATTTATCGACAAACCTAGCCATTGCGACCTGAAGTTCGTCAAGTGTGTCAAAGGGCTAGTAAACATAAACGGCTGGGGTCACGTGTGAAGAAATACTGAGATTGATTACGGCCAATGTCAGATATCGTCAGAAATTAAAACATATTGCCCTGAAGGGAATTTTCCGTTATTCGCTAGGCGTGTCCTCGCTTATATAGTAAGATAGCGTGGAGACAATATAAGTCGCAGGGACCCAAACTTACAGATATGACTGAGGATCACATGAAAACATTACACACTATAACTACTATTTCATATAAACAAACGGCTTTTGAATGACTCATATATTCTATACTTGAAAATTAATTAAAAATATTACTAATTAAATATAGGTAATGAGGGTATGCTTACATCGTAAAAAAAAAAACGAAAATTTATAAATTTATAAATAAATGAAAACCAAAATTTCCTCGTACTTTATCTCCCTCATACAACTTTCACCGAAACGGTAATTAATGTACTTTCAAAAAAATACGTCAGTCATTCAAAAACAGATTTGCAAGTCATAAATACTTAAAAAGCAGAAGTTTGATACGACTTCATAATCTAACATTAAAATGAAATTATTTTAACTTACGAATATTATGACATCGTATGAGGTTGTTCCGCTAATACCTAGGACATTAGGCTCACAACATTTACATTAATTATTACATATATCCAAAACAGATGAACCGATAAAAGAGACAACAGTTTATACATTTATACAACAGCTTGTTAGGCCTAGCATGCACTGCGGTGCGTTTTAATTACCTTGCTGATTTTAATTCGTGCTATGGAAATATCGCCAACTGCAACGGCATGCTTTGCTGATAAAATAAAGGATTTGCAGCAAACTACAGGATTAAATTAGTATTTTTTTTCCGCAGTGCGCGCACTTCCTTATATTTCTATAGTTACAGATGTATACCACAGTGCGCAATGACACTGGGGTATGCTACGTACAGACCAGGTAAGTACCAACTACATAGTGTAACTCCGCACAGCGTTCCGTCACCGCTGATATTCAGCGACCTTAGTATGTTCACAGGCACGACACAATACAAATTAATAGATTGATGTCAACCGTAGATACGAATCGGAACACGCTAGACAGAGGTCTAAAGGCTCGGGGCGTAAGCCATAGATAACACTGGTTTTGCGATTCTGTTCCACCCACTATATTCAGTTAGATATAGGTAGCTTTCGGTACAACGAATGAGATTCGGTACCTATGGTATCCTATATAGTCCTGCTAATCCCTCTAAACTAACTACGTCAAACAGTTCAGCGTGTAGGGTTCGATCTCTTGATCGACTGACGACCTTTCGGCCGAAATTATTAATCAATCTGATCCAAAATCTTTGGATTTGGGATTGGATTGATTGATTTGATTTGTCTTGTTTTTGTGTTAAGTGTGATTTTAAAACTAAAACAAGAAACAAGTTCAAAATCTTAAATTTAGCACGCAGTTGCAATCGACAGCGTGCACAGCATGTAACATTATAACAAACACATTCATCGGGTTTATATTACAATAAATAATGATATTACTGTATCAAGAACAAATGTAACAACAAACTCGATAATTGTCGTCGTATTTTAAAATGCAAAGGACGCAACACGTATGATTTTTAAAGCCAATGAATTTGCTTGGCAAAGGAACAGATATAATTATAATTAACCGTGTAACAACATCCGGGGCCAAGTTATTGATTACCTATCACAGCCAACACTCACTCCCAAACGAAATTAAAGGAACACAGTCCAGTCAAACCGAAATCACATTGTTTAATACCTTCGTAAATACTTGGGATTCACAATTTCAGCTCAAGCTTCTCACCGCGTAAAGCTCACGATCTCAATGCAAGGGCCTACCCAGGTAGGGGCAGAGCAAGACGAAAAAGTTGTCTATTATCTTGACAACTACTCTCCCACTTCCTCGAAACTAATTTGACCCCCTCCCTGATCCTGGGTACGTGCTTGACTCAATGTGTAAATATCAAGTATAACATTATAAGCTGAAGATCTTCTAAGGGGTCCTCAGCTAAGCTCATATGGTAGACAATCCCCAAAAATATACGCAAAAGTAAAGCTTGTATACTTACATATATAGTAAAACAGAATATCGAATTACCCGCAATTTAAATAATTTTGTTTTGACATGTTTTCGCCACTGTTGTTCCATAGATTTCAACAGATAGACATAATTAATTATGAATAGTTTATATTAATTTTAACAAGAAAATATTAGGCTGCATCATAAGCAAATATACAGCGTATTAAATAATAATGAAACCTTTTTATAAATATGTGTGCTTCGGGAAGTCATTGAACCTAATAAGATTATTTTGCCTTTTCAAGAGTAGTATGGACATTTGGAATGTGGATAAAAGCGCATTGCTAAAGCTATAAGGCAATGCGCTTGAGGTTTCTACCTAAGTAGTAAGTGTAGGACAGTGGGCCTGATATGCGCTTTAACCCAGTCACTTGAGGCAAACTATCGGTTTATTCCACTTTGTTCACCTCTGGGTGATATCCTTGGGAGCACAAAGTGGAATTTTTGGTATCTTTAATTATACCGTAGAGGCCGGTCAGGACCGTCGCGACGTTCCAATGCAATGTCTCCTCGACCAGGCTTGAGCGGGCCGGTGTCAAACCAGTACTTCCCATTCCTTCATAATCAACGTCCTAAGCTGAATTCTCAGTCTCACTCAAAAAAGGGTCGCCCTTATTGTTTCTGCTTATTTTTTATTGCCATTGCTTTTCTGTAGGCCAAGGCATCACTAAATTAGTCAGTTTAAGCAGGAACAGATCCATGGGCTGTCCGCGAGGCCATTATGAAAAGAACTGGCAATCTGTAATACTGTATGAAAATGTTCAGCATAGAAATGGCTATTAGAGACGTTTAGTTTCATAGTGTTTGGACCTGACAGACTGACGTGCTGTTGGGCGGTAGCTGTCGGTGGGGGGGGGGGGGGGGGCAACAAAATGTCGGCGGTCTGTGCTTTTAACCCAAATAATAAGGATCACAGACAGTTCCAAACTGTTATGGATGCAAGGTTTTCAATAATAAATAATCTTCTACGAAACTTAAGTAAAATACTTTTAAATTCCTACTCGCTCGATTGGTATATATTTTCTTAATAATTAAGTATAATAAATTCCCCTTTGGGCAGTATTATTTAACACAAGCTACTTAGATGTACTATTAATATAATATAATATATTTAATACGTGCGTCTAACGCCGTTTAGATATCATATAATGATATACGTCGAGTTCTAGTGACATTTTAGTATCAATAAAGGCAGTTGATGAAAGATTTTTATTATTTGTGGTCCGTAAGTCAACTGGTCTTATGTCAGTATATGCTATAACCGCATCTGAGTGCAATAAAACAACCAATGTTGTTACTTCGTCTAGTAATATTTAGCTATTTTAAGAATACAGTTTGATAGACAAAAATCTACTAATAAATTACAGTTTAGTCGATTGTTTGCTAAATATAATGGCAAATATTTTATATAATAATGTAGAAACATTAAAGACAATAAATTACAACGCTGAGTTCAGTGATTCACAGATTTAAATTAAATGGTGAATTCAACATTTAAGCTTTTTAAGCTATATACAACACAGCTATAGCAAGAAGAACGACACTTTCTGATCCTAAAATTTTACACTTCAGTCTATTGTGTAAGGGAGATAAACATTTACAAGTTGTATAACGACATTTCTCTCACACCCGACAAACAAGGTTTAAATTATGACATGAATATGGTTTACCCATTAGTTTACATTATACATTTTAATAATATATGTATGTTTATAATAAATACAGAAATATTTAATGAAGATGAAGGAATACTTATCAGCTTTAGTTCATTTTTTTATTAATAAACAGCCATTGCTTTAGCAATATAAAATCATCCGAGTTACAGAAAACGGACTTTGACTCATGGCCACGCGCACCTCTAGTTAACAACACAATGACGCCTTGTCCTGGTGTTGTTAATACCTTAGGCACTCTCGTCGATCAATTTAAGATCCACACAGGGATGATGAGAAAGCAAGTAGAAATGGACCGCACCTTCCAAAACGATTTGACCCGTCAGCTAAACAGTTTCTCCCGAGGGGTTGCGGAGCTCTCTGAGAAGATGGAATCAAAAACATTAGAGCTCTCCCGTCCCTGCATTAACAGATCCCCCGCCTCTACAATCTCCCCCACTGTGGACTCAACGAGCTCCCATCAGACACCTGTTCCCGGAGCAATCAGACTAATTCCATGTTCCACATTCAAGTCAGATCTCCTAACCATAACCTTTGGACCAAATTGTGAAATCACCTGTTACCCCAACTCCTCCAGGGCAAAACCTCTTGCTGACCTCACACTTCTGAAGATCTCACCCAATGGGTTAACCAACATACTCAATCAAGACCATAAATCCCTGTTGACAAGATTACTGATGCATCCAACCTTTATACAGGATTTCAATAAACTTCAAGAAAAAAAGGATAAGATCAAAAAACTAACAGAGACCTTTGGTTCGATTCCGGATAAAAAGGATCAATGGATTCATACTCCTGCCAATTTCTAATATCATAAATATAGGCAAAAATTATATCAAAACTTTATTCTCTCATCTCTCTCTGAACACCCGCCCACCCGATCACACCAATCACTTTGATAAGATCCCTTCTTCCTTTTGCCAAGAAATTTTAGTTAAGATTCTAATCCTTATTACTATTATGACGAGGAACGAGATAGATTTCATCATCACGGACAAGCGGCATATATTTAGAGACGTCTCGGTGATCAATAGGTTTAATACCGGTAGTGATCATAGATTCGTCCGAGGCTCTCTAAATATCAACCTTAAGGCTGAAAGAGTTAGGATGATGAGATCTACTCTCCGACCCACGCTGCCCCAAATAGCTTTAGGTTCCGATAAGTTCCAGTTGGAACTCCAAAATCGTTTCGCACTGCTGGAAACCACGGACAATGTTGACGAAAAAACCGACACAGTGGTTAAAACGCTACAGAGTGTGTCTCGAAGGCTGTTCCCCGGAAAACGCGGTAATAGGGAGTCCAAACTCTCACCAGAGACTCTCGAACTTATGAAGGAAAGACGAGAAACGCCAGATGCCCAGATGTCTTCGTCAGATAGGCGGTCCCTAAACCTGAAAATCAGGAAACTGACGCGACGTGACCTCCGACGCTGCAGCACTCGTAAGATCGAGGCTGCGATTGAGCGAAATAGAGGCACCAAAGTCTTCGCTCAGCAATTAGGCAGACCCCATCTGGTGAAACTGAGGACCGGGGATGGCAGGACCGTCACCTCTAAGTTCGAGATTCTGGAGGAAATTGAGAGTTTCTATAGACACCTATACGCATCACGGACGACTAAACCACCGAGACAAGGCGTAGATGACCACAGAGCCCCACTCACGCGCCATTACACCGAGGACATCCCGGATGTCGACCCGGGCGAGGTAGAGGCAGCTCTCAGACAACTAAAGAACAACAAGGCGCCGGGTGATGACGGAATTACAACCGAGCTCCTTAAGGCTGGTGGGACCACAGTCCTGAAAGAGCTAGCGAGTCTCTTTAATTCCGTCATTCACCAAGGCTTAACACCACAAGCGTGGAGTGGGAGTGCGGTGGTTCTGTTCTTCAAGAAAGGAGACAAAACCTTGCTGAAGAATTACAGACCTATCTCACTCCTGAGCCACATTTACAAGTTGTTCTCGAGAGTAGTCACTAACCGCCTCGCTACAAGACTCGACGAGTTCCAGCCACCAGAACAAGCTGGGTTTCGAAAAGGCTTTAGCACCGTAGACCACATCCATACTGTTCGGCAGATTGTGCAGAAAACCAAAGAGTACAATCAGCCGCTGTGTTTGGCCTTTGTGGACTACGAGAAAGCCTTCGACTCCATCGAAACTTGGGCGGTTCTGGATGCCCTGCAACGATGTCGTATTGACTGGCGCTACATCGAGGTGCTGAGATGCTTATATGACACCGCCACCATGACTGTCCAGCTCCATGACCGTAAGACGAATCCGATCGAGCTGCGTCGGGGGGTGAGACAGGGGGATGTTATATCCCCAAAGCTGTTCACCAACGCGCTCGAGGATGTCTTCAAAACTCTGGATTGGACTGGACGGGGTATAAATGTGAACGGTGAGCACATCTCGCACCTTCGATTTGCCGATGACATCGTCATAGTAGCAGAGTCGCTGGACCAGCTAAGCGAGATGCTGCATGGCCTAGATGAAGCTTCACGACTGGTCGGTCTTGGCATGAACTTGGATAAAACCAAGATCATGTTCAATGAACATGTCAGGCCGAGACCGATATATGTCGAAGGATCGTTGCTCGAAGTTGTTCAAGAGTATATCTACCTAGGGCAGGTCATTAAGCTTGGTAGAAACAACTTCGAGCGGGAAATCGATCGGAGAATTCAGTTGGGCTGGGCAGCGTTTAGCAAACTTCGTCGAGTCTTTTCTTCGCCTATACCGCAATGCCTGAAGACGAAAGCATACAACCAGTGCGTCCTACCTGTTATGACTTACGGTGCCGAAACGTGGACATTAACGGTTGGACTAGTCCACAAATTTAAAGTTGCACAGCGGGCTATGGAGCGAGCTATGCTCGGAGTCTCTTTGAAGGATAAAATTCGAAATGAGGTCATCCGACAAAGAACCAAGGTAACCGACATAGCTCGTAGAATTAGCTTGCTGAAGTGGCAATGGGCTGGCCATGTCTGTCGAAGGACCGATAGCCGTTGGAGCAGACGAGTCCTAGAATGGAGACCGCGGCTCGGCAACCGTAAGGTAGGACGCCCGCCCGCCAGGTGGACCGATGACCTGAGAAAGGTCGCTGGAGGGGACTGGATGCGGAAGGCGGAAGACCGGGTGTTGTGGCGTAAATTGGGAGAGGCCTATGTCCAGCAGTGGACTATGATTGGCTGATTGATTGATTGATTGATTGATTACTATTATTATCATAAAAAAAAAAAAAAAAAAAAAAAAAAACTAGAGGTGCGCGTACGCTAAAAATCCCACCACTATACAAACTTCGAGGCTGATAAATATTTGATCGCCTGCATTACCTATAATATATATACATTTTTTAATTCTATCCCTACCGAAGCTAAAGAAACTTCTAGAAGGAAAACTGGCAAAATTCGTCTAACTTAAAATGTAATGTATATTTATTTGTAGTAATCGGTGCAGATGCCTTGCTGATGATTTTATTTTTAAATACATAACGGAATTATATGTTGTCATTTGTTACAAAGAAGTAGGTAAGACGTATATTTCTTACACTTACCGAAAGCTGTGCACGGGAAAACGTTTCATTGGTTGTTCGCCAGCGTCGCAACTTTCAGCGTATTTTCCTTTGGCGGCTATGAGGTTACATACGACATGTTTATGCAAATATCTATGGAGCTGTTCACTCATCAACACTTAATTCATTCACCACTCTGCATTACTAAGTCAGATTTTTCAAACATATTGAGAGTCCGAGTAAATATTCCTTGGGCTTACATTTTGATATATCACTCGTGTTCCTGGACATTCAATATCTTAATATTAAGGTTCCAACTGTCACTCAAAAAGCACTAGGATATTATTGTATTGTCACTATCAATGGTTAGATAATTTCTATTATTCCAGAAAATGTCATAATATAAATGCAATTTTTTGAGAAATTCAATTGACATTTCTCTGGGGGTCTATGAGATTGCACGGTTTTATCAAATAATTTAAAGGAGCTAATGAGATTTGATACAACTTAATAACATTGCTTTTATTAAAGTTATGAAAATAAAACTCTGCAATCTCAGTGTTCCAAGTGTTTAAAATACAAGCTACTACATTTTCAAACAACACTGATAACACGTAAATAGCTATCCCATATACGACATATCACAAATTAAATTTAAATAATTCAAAAAATAATAATATATCCGTCGAACTTTATCCCACAAGTAAAAATTACGAAAATATAAATTCACTAATTCCACTTAGGTACTTTAAGTAAATAAGACAAACAACTTAATACATAACCGATGTCACACAAAAATACTGCGAAATTTCATACATAATATGATTTTGCCGTCGTACATGGAGAAGGATGCGCATGCGCAACCCCCGCTCGCACACGCTGAGCCTAGTCTACGTGGGTCAAAAGTCTTAAATTTTGAAAGTCAATTTGTCCTTATTGGAGCGACACAGGTGGGTCACAAACTCGATCTGCACTCAGTGACCTACAAGCGTCGCTTAACCAACTTGCACCAAAAACATCCCATGCCGGCCCGCATGTCCCAGCCGCCCCGCATGGCCTACCGTGTGGGGGCGCGGGTCACCATGCACGCTTACTGCGCTTTGCCGTCGGGCTTGTGTCATACGAAGTCCATCGCGTCCCGGGACTTGCCGGTGAACTTGCCGACCGATCGCTTCTTGAGGGTTCGCTCGATTAGCTTCTTCACTTCGCTCACTATGAATACGCTTGAGGTCAGGCATATCAGGAATATTATATCTGAAAGGATAAATGTATGGTAAGATTATATTGAGGTCAAAGCTGATTATAGTAAACCACATGTGTGAGCATTTATTTATATTTAAATATTTCGTCTCAAATTACCTACATTAAAAAGCATCATATTAATTTCTTGGTATGCTTTTTTAATAAACCTCTAGAATATCTCCTGTGTCGTCGTGGGTGTGTTTACAGACGCAAATTCTGCACACAATACCCAGACCCGGAACAACTACCTGCAGATCATACAAATATTTGTTCCGTGGGGAATCGAGCCCGCGACTCGGAGCGCAGCCGCCGCCTGTATCAGCCACTGCACCAACCGTGCTGTCTTACATTGTTATTAATATATATGACTAGCCGTTACCCACAACACTTCGCTTGATGTAAATAATTGTTTTTAATTTTTATAATTCAAATAAATGTATCCTGTATCCTACTCTACGAAATGGTCTACCTACCTCTATGCAAAGTTTCATTAGAATCAGTTAAGCCGTTTGAGCGTAAACATATAAACTCATACTTTTCGGTCATAGCCAGTTTGCACTCACTGATCGGTAAACGGTCGGTGAGGTTGAAATTAATTAAATACCTACACCACCCAGGTTTCATCATTTCGGCCGAATAAAGTCCAGTGCTGGACCCAGGCCCCCTCCAAAGATCACCACAACGACCGGTAGGGGTGTGTTATGTGCTCGTTGGGGGGTTTTGCTATAATCGCCACGCTTGGCAGGCGGGTTGGGGATCGCAGTTGAATTGTTAATGTACTCGAAGGACGATCCATCCTCCTGCTAATCCCATAGTCGCCTTTTAGGACACCCACGGGATGATATGGGTTTACCTTTGCGCAACTAATCTACACTCACTTTAAATCTTGGTATAACATGTTGCCATTAAAACTTAGAATCACATTTTTTTGTCTTTCAAACATAGCGGAATGCTATTAATCAATCAGATGTATACTAATTTAATTAAATAACTAGCTGGGATCCACGGTCTCACCCGCGTTTAATTTAAAAGAAATTTAGAGTACTTCGACATAGACACTTGACATAGAATATATATATTGGATTTCAAGGGTTTTATTTTTTTACGCGGTATCCTAATCATTTTTCTAAAATAAAAGTATCCTAAGTTATTCCTTATAACATTAGCTATCTGCCAGTGAAAGTCCCGTCAAAATCGGTCCAGCCGTTTTGGAGATTACCCGGAACCAACAGACAGACATTTTTTTATTTATTTCTGTTATATGTACCGTATAAACTTTCACATGCATTTAGTAAATAGCTGTTATTTTGACATTACAAACAGACACTTCAATTTTATTTATTTGTATTTGTATAGATATAATACGAATCGACAGCTAGTAAAACATAACCTGAACTTATTATACAGCGGAATTTGATCATACCATTTCAGAAGGAGCATACTTCTTTCGTATTATTCAGTCCACATCCTCTCACCAGGTTAGTACGTACCATGACCCGTGAGCGCCTCAGTCTGAAACACCCTCTGCAGCGGCGGGAAGTATATGACCAGCATCTGTCCCACCAGACTCAGCGTCACAGCCACCAGGAACATCTTATTGGAGAACAGGCCTACTTGGAACAAGGACTTGGTCTGTGAGCGGCAGGAGAGAGCGTTAAACATGTCGAAGAGTACGAAGCAGGTAAAGGTCATTGTGGTGTCACGGGGAGTAATCTTGTTGTCCGACATCTGGAACCAAGAAAATATACATGTATGAGAAATCAAAATAATTTTCATGTTGTACCCAGCAAATAATTTCATCATTTCGGCCGAATTAAGTCCACTGCTGAACACAGACCTCCCCCAAATATCACTACAACGACCGATATGGGTGTGTTGTGTGCTCATTGGGGGGTTTTGCCATAATCGCCACGCTTGGCAGGCGGGTTGGCGATCGCAGTTGAGTTGTTAATGTACTCGAAGGACGCTGCTGCCCATCCTCCGGCTAATCCCATAGTCGCCTTTTACGACACCCACGGGATGAGATGGGTTGGTGCTATTCGTAGCCGGCACCACACACATGATTATTATCACTTTATTTTGTCACATTATAAATGGGCAGCTATGATGATAATATGGTATCAATGACGGAGCATTTAGTCGGCTTCTGGTTCCCCAATACACTGGAGGGCGGCCTCGATACAGTCTCCGGAGCCCCCCTTCGTTGCCGAAGATGCTTTAGCGAAGGTGGCTTTAGCTGGTAAGGGTCGACCTTCGCCCCTCTCCCCAGGAGTTTGAGCAAAGCAAGAGCATTTCCAACGCGCAAAAAAGGGGATTGAACTAGTGGACTTTATAATTCTTACCTCCCGGTTGAACACCCAGAGCGTGCCAGCGATGATGATGGCAGCTGAGAGCAGCACATTGAGTAGCAACGCCCTCGAAATGATGCGTCGAGTTGTGTCTCGAGGTCGGCGGCGCAGCACTGAGTGGTCCACCGGCTCCACGCCGAGGGACTGTGCTGGCGGACCTGCAAAGTAAATGGTATGCTTTGAACTAAACACCATTTCGGTTTGCAGATTGCACACGGGAAAGATGGCGTGATCTACAATTTTTTGGAACCGCACAGCTAAGCATGTAATCTACACTTTCTTTTGACTCCAGATCTTGAACACCTCGAGGTCCGTTAACCGGGGACAATTATTTCAACTATGTCTCTCAAATTCCCCATATACAATGTAGACAGCGTTCCTTCTGTGGAGCAGTAGCCATACTGCGCTGAGTAACCCACCTGCCAGGTGGTGAGTACTAGCAAATTCCCCCCAAAATTATGACACAATTGTAGAAATATATGTGAATATCTTTAAAACTATTAAACTAAATTCCGTGTGGTGTCCGGATTAAGAATATAGCACCACTCCATCTCCTCCCGTGGATGTCATAAAAGTCGACTAAGGGAATCTAAATCAGAGGGATGGGCAGCAGCGTCCCTTCTGTGAAACGGTAGCCATACTACAACCCGCCTGCCAAGCGTGGTAAGTATTGGCAAATACCCCCCAGAATTATGACACAGTTGTGAAAATCTATGGGAGGCCTTTGTTCAGCAGCGGACATATAAATGGCCGATATGATACTGAACTGGTAACTAACCGTCCATAATAATATTGATCCAAAGTATTTGCATAGCGTTGAGCGGGTTCGGTATGCCCATGAGGGTGGCGAGCGCTATAAGCGATAGCGCGGCGATCGATGTTGACAGCTGGAAGCGGACGAAGTTGCGGATGTTGTAGAATATGCACTTGCCCTCTTCTATGGCAGCGCTGTAAATAAAATATGAGGTTAAATATGTTTTATGTGGTCTTGATATTGTAGTCTGTGACCACAATAAGCTTACATGTCTATCCCATTCCTACCAACTGTTTGTATGTGGTTACTTCGGGCAGCAGCGTCCTTCGAGTATATTTATAACTCAACTGCGATCGCCAACCCGTCTGCCAAGCGTGGCGATTTGGGCAATAGCCCCCCAATGAGCACACAACACAAAACCATACCGGTCATTGAGGCAATCTTTTGGGGAGGCTTCTGTCCAGCAGTGGACGTCTTTACGGCTGAAATGATGATATCAAAGGGACATTCCTCTCTACTGAGCTTTATCCATTTTTAGAGTTTCCGTATGTCCATATGAAAAAGGGAACCTTTTAGGATCAGTCGTGCGTCTGTCTGTCTGTCTGTCTGTCACAGCCAATTTGTTCCGTATCTACTAGACCGATTAAGTTGAAATATATTAAACATGGATGTGTATCATAAATAAATGAATTTTGAGTCACTTTTGGGGGGCAAAATGGAAAATTTTATGTTTTGCCAACTGTACTGTATCACGTACCAAACGAAAGGGCCTGTAGCTAGACTTATTTTATAATTTTAAAAAATTACTTGAAAATTGACCAAGGCCTCTGAGTCTGAAAATACAGAAGCTAAAGTTATGAAAAAAAATGAACAGAGAATAGTTCTTCACTTATAAATAACAGAAAAACCTACCAGAAGTCTAAAAAACAAGGTTAATTCTTTGAATATTATGCGTACAAACTTACATTTGCAGTTGTAATGTATGGGAGTACATGTTTTGAACTACAATGTTAAGTTTGTTCTTGGGATTTTGGGACAAGACAGAATTCATTATAGACAACATATTTAGCTTTCTCCTTAACAATCCGGTAACATACTTTTTTATATGTAGTAGATATCATGTTTATCGTACTGAACCCTCTCCACGCGATTTCAACTCGCACTTTCGGTTTTTTCCTTTACTTGGTTCTCCAAGTTCTCAAGTCCGCAAAACCGCAACCGAGACCAACATGCATGCACGCTACTGGTAGAAACCAAAAGTGTTAATTTTACTATCTTACATAATGGTAGCGAAGTCGTCATCAACGAGGATCATGTCTGCGGCCTCCTTACACACGTCTGTACCGTTGCGACCCATAGCGATGCCGATGTCCGCCCGTTTCAGAGCCACGCCGTCGTTGACTCCATCACCTATAGTAAGCAAACATATGTAGATAATTATTCTTTTATTTATTATCTACATGTCTCTCTATTACACGGGTTTATATCGGTATATATATGTAAGGGGGAACCCGGTCCTTTGATAGGCTTACGCCTCTGGGGCCTCTGCGTTGCGGCCTCTGTGTTGGACCCATGTCCCCACATGGGTCCAACACGCAGAGGCCCTTTAGAGAATTTTAATCTCTTATTATTTATCTTTTATTTTCTTCTATCTTCTTTTATCTTCTTTTATTATTAGGACCTCCAACAAAGAATACACATTACAATTGTTTTCTTACAGTAGTATTTTACAAGACACTGTGCTTCCTCAATTACAGGAGACCACAGCATGCGTATTAAAAATAATCTAAAATCTAAGTTCAGGTTAGGTACAAACAGTTTCTAAAGTATTTTATTTTTTACTTTCTTTTTAATTTTAATTAACATTCCAAACTAAATCATTTAGACCTAGTAATAAAGATAATATACATGCATTTATAAAGAAATATAATCTATACAAATAAATAAAATTGAAGTGTCTGTTTGTAATGTTAAAATAACAGCTTTTTACTAAACGCATATGAAAGTATACACGGTACCTACAACAAAACACCGATTTTAATTATTTTTGTCTATCTGTCTGTTTGTTCCGGGTAATCTCCGAAACGGCTGGACCGATTTTGACGGGACTTTCGCTGGCAGATAGCTGATGTTATAAGGAATAACTTAAGTTACTTTTATTTTAGAAAAATAATTAGGGTTCGGCGCAAAAAAAAAAACTCTTTAAATCCAAGATATATATTCGATTTCAAGTGTCTATGTCGAAGTACTCTAAATTTCTTTTAAATTAAACGCGGGTGAAACCGCGGGTCCCAGCTAGTACTAATTACGATTATAAATATAAAGATAGATATAACAAATACAAATACAATCAAAGTGATAAATAAGATCGGACATTACATTATGTGATCAGTAATGGTTTGATATTAAGAGTATGTCAACACTGAAAGTTGTTGGAATTTTAAGTGAACTCAGATTTTACATTTGGGTTTTGGCCTCCTTTGTGTCAGTAGTTCAAGCTGCCCAAAGGCCTGGAGGCCTGGACTTGGCTTAACGACTAATGACAACAACCGGAACCGACGATTTTAAGTGCCCCCGAAGCATCGAGTTTGCCGTGTGGTGCCGGCTCAGAATGCCACCACCCCATTTCCTCCCATGGGTGTCGTAAAAGTCGACTAAGGGATTAGCTGTAGGATGGGCAGCAGCGTCCTTCGAGTATATTAACAACTCAACTGCGATCGCCAACCCGCCTGCCAAGCGTGGCGATTATGGCAAAACCCCCCAATGTGCTCACAACACATCCATATCGGTGGTTGTGGTGATCTTTGGGGGAGGCCTGTGTCCAGCAGTGGACTTCATTCGGCCGAAATGATGATGAATGATGATGAAGCATCGAGACGCTTAATTCATTTTGTTCTTAACCGACTTCAAAAAGGAGCAATATCTCAATTCGATGGGTATTTTTCTGTTACATAAACAAACTAAACGAAAACTGATTTTGGGGGTCGACGAGGTCTAAAAATCGACGCCTATAAATTAACACGCGTTCTTATTTGAAACTTTCAAGATACTGTATAAGTTGTGTTACGTGTACCACGTGTTGTACGTGTGTAATGTTTTAGTAGGGATACGAGATGGGTACCCATGAGGATTAGGAATTGGTAAATATATTGTGTCAACAGTAAATAAACTACAGATAGTATTTATTATTAGATTATGAGATAGGATGTTTAAAGTAATTTGACTATGGGTCTGAGGTATCAGTTCATTATGGAAAAGGGGTCTCTTGCCCAAAATAGTTTCTGAATCCCTGCATTAGATCGTCAAGCTATTTACTTCACTACATTTCAAAACGCAAGAGATACTAACCTGTCATGCCCACTATATTTCCAACCCTCTGCAATGACTTCACAATCGCTAGCTTGTGTTTAGGTGTCACCCTGTAGAATACGCTCACCTGAGAACATAACATATTTTTTTTTTTTATGTGGAGACTGAGGCCTTAGTCGAAATACACAAATACAATAAAATCTTGAACTAACCCACATAAAATAAAAAAATAATACGTGACTTACGACACTATTAAGTCCGATCTATTTGTGATGATGGCTTTACTACCGAAAACGGGCATCTCAAATAGATTAGCGGGACTTAAATATTAAGTGGCGTTTCAGTATTCGGCTGTGATGATAGGGTCTACTTACTGACGATTCTGTTCTAATACTTAGGGCTGATTTAATTTCACAACACACAAAAAAAAAAAGTTTCAACTCACGGTGTTGATCATTCTGTCTAATTCCTCGTCCGTCATTGCGTCAAGTTGATCGCCGGCGAGCGCCTGCGAATGCAACACGTCCAGACCCACCATTTGTGCTGAAATTAACATACATTGGTTTTGAAGGTATTCTAGGTCACTGATCACGACAATCTCGGGGGACGTGCGTGGCCCTCTACGGGGCGCCTGTATGGTCAGCTTGACGATCAGGCGCCTAGCGCGTCAGAACAAAAATTCACGGTCTGCAGCTCAGAGTAGCTATCCGGATCGCACGAGGATACCGAACAGTGTAGTAAGAGGCTCTTCTGGAGCGTTTTCCGCCTTTCGACATCCTGGCAGAGATGAATGCGTGGGTCTTCGATCAGACACACTCCCTCCACCAGAGCGGCGAAGGCTCCAGGGGCGTTGGACAGGCTGTGGCCTGGTGCCCATGTCGCCTGTGGCGCCCTACACACACACGTACCGACGGCGAGCGCGGTGGGGCGCGCGTCGCCGGTGCCCATGTCCCTGTGGCGCCCTACACACACACGTACCGACGGCGAGCGCGGTGGGGCGCGCGTCGCCGGTGCCCATGTCCCTGTGGCGCCCTACACACACACGTACCGACGGCGAGCGCGGTGGGGCGCGCGTCGCCGGTGCCCATGTCCCTGTGGCGCCCTACACACACACGTACCGACGGCGAGCGCGGTGGGGCGCGCGTCACCGGTGCCCATGTCCCTGTGGCGCCCTACACACACACGTACCGACGGCGAGCGCGGTGGGGCGCGCGTCGCCGGTGCCCATGTCCCTGTGGCGCCCTACACACACACGTACCGACGGCGAGCGCGGTGGGGCGCGCGTCGCCGGTGCCCATGTCCCTGTGGCGCCCTACACACACACGTACCGACGGCGAGCGCGGTGGGGCGCGCGTCGCCGGTGCCCATGTCCCTGTGGCGCCCTACACACACACGTACCGACGGCGAGCGCGGTGGGGCGCGCGTCGCCGGTGCCCATGTCCCTGTGGCGCCCTACACACACACGTACCGACGGCGAGCGCGGTGGGGCGCGCGTCGCCGGTGCCCATGTCCCTGTGGCGCCCTACACACACACGTACCGACGGCGAGCGCGGTGGGGCGCGCGTCGCCGGTGCCCATGTCCCTGTGGCGCCCTACACACACACGTACCGACGGCGAGCGCGGTGGGGCGCGCGTCGCCGGTGCCCATGTCCCTGTGGCGCCCTACACACACACGTACCGACGGCGAGCGCGGTGGGGCGCGCGTCGCCGGTGCCCATGTCCCTGTGGCGCCCTACACACACACGTACCGACGGCGAGCGCGGTGGGGCGCGCGTCGCCGGTGCCCATGTCCCTGTGGCGCCCTACACACACACGTACCGACGGCGAGCGCGGTGGGGCGCGCGTCGCCGGTGCCCATGTCCCTGTGGCGCCCTACACACACACGTACCGACGGCGAGCGCGGTGGGGCGCGCGTCGCCGGTGCCCATGTCCCTGTGGCGCCCTACACACACACGTACCGACGGCGAGCGCGGTGGGGCGCGCGTCGCCGGTGCCCATGTCCCTGTGGCGCCCTACACACACACGTACCGACGGCGAGCGCGGTGGGGCGCGCGTCGCCGGTGCCCATGTCCCTGTGGCGCCCTACACACACACGTACCGACGGCGAGCGCGGTGGGGCGCGCGTCGCCGGTGCCCATGTCCCTGTGGCGCCCTACACACACACGTACCGACGGCGAGCGCGGTGGGGCGCGCGTCGCCGGTGCCCATGTCCCTGTGGCGCCCTACACACACACGTACCGACGGCGAGCGCGGTGGGGCGCGCGTCGCCGGTGCCCATGTCCCTGTGGCGCCCTACACACACACGTACCGACGGCGAGCGCGGTGGGGCGCGCGTCGCCGGTGCCCATGTCCCTGTGGCGCCCTACACACACACGTACCGACGGCGAGCGCGGTGGGGCGCGCGTCGCCGGTGCCCATGTCCCTGTGGCGCCCTACACACACACGTACCGACGGCGAGCGCGGTGGGGCGCGCGTCGCCGGTGCCCATGTCCCTGTGGCGCCCTACACACACACGTACCGACGGCGAGCGCGGTGGGGCGCGCGTCGCCGGTGCCCATGTCCCTGTGGCGCCCTACACACACACGTACCGACGGCGAGCGCGGTGGGGCGCGCGTCGCCGGTGCCCATGTCCCTGTGGCGCCCTACACACACACGTACCGACGGCGAGCGCGGTGGGGCGCGCGTCGCCGGTGCCCATGTCCCTGTGGCGCCCTACACACACACGTACCGACGGCGAGCGCGGTGGGGCGCGCGTCGCCGGTGACCATCTTGACGTCGACGGAGGCGCGCGCCAGCGTGGCCACGGCGTCGCGCACGCCGGCGCGCGGCGGGTCGCACACGCCGCACACGCCGGCGAACGTCAGCGACTCCAGCGCGGCGCCGCGGCACAGCGCGATGATGCGCAGACCTGCGCAGGGAACGAACAAAGGTCACACTTCGTACAAACGTACACTACTGAACACAAGCAATAATAATATCCCCATATATAGTATTGACTCATCACGCTTGTCAGGCAGATTCTTGTTATTACGGCAGGATGTTGCTGTCTATTCTCTTGCTATCGATCCTTAGTCGCCTTTAACAACACCCATGGGTGGAAAGTCGGCGGTCAAAGGCGGAGGTCTATTCTTTGCTGAGAACCACAAGGAACACACATGAGCCTCTAAACGTCCCATGCTCACATGAGATTACCAATGAACGCTACGATGACCGGTAAAGTATGCAAATCCAAATCCTGAATGGTGTAATTTAATGAAATAAAAAAAAATGTGTTAAGATGCTTCTTCCATACTTTAATAAAAAATTTGAGGATGAAAACGAAATGCGTTTTGGGGCGCCCTGGTTAGAAATCCTAGGGGCCCAAAATCAAGCGCTGTAAAACACAGATTGCCATCCAAATAAATAGAACATACCTTTTCTCACAAACTACTTTTAAAACGTACCCATTCTCGCAATATTATATGCTTCAGCGAGGAAGTCGTTCTGTTTCTCCTTGGTCATAGGCGCGTAGTTCCCGCTGCTGTCTATATATTGGGTGCACATTGGCAACACATTCTCAATGGCGCCTTTAACAAACACCTCTTCTTTTAGCTTCGCATCCGCGAACTTTGGAGCACACTTCACAACCATCATCTTTGTTTCTGAACTGCAATAAAATAATGAATTACATATATGTCGACTTATTTTGGGTTCTTAGATTAAATACATATCGATGCACTACGAAGCTGGGTCATGAGACAGCTATAAAAATTCCTCAGCTCTATATAGTTACATATGCCTATGTCTCCGTCAACCAAGCCGCTAGACAAAGAAAACGACAACAATATTTTTATTCATGTAAAACCATTTACAGGCACTTGTAAATAGTCAGACTTTAGTTGCCCCGTTCTAAGATCTAGATTTCATATAGGGAAGAATGGACAAGAAACTTCAAGGTTACACTTTTTAAATCATAATATGTTTACGATATGTATGTCTACATTGTTCTCGAAATTAAGGTTATGTGAGGACAATGTAGGAAAAAAAAGCCTTCTTAAAAAAAGTCTACCTACACTAGACAAGCCTGATTGTAATATTTATTAAAATTTAAGATTCAGTTGTCATGGCAGCATTAAGCTAACCAAACCTAACAAACGGCACTCGTTCAAGAGCATGACGTATGCATCAGTGTCGCGCTGCCTAACCATATTGTAATTTGTATGTTTGTATTGCAACTCTGGCCGTGTGGTGCCGGCTCAGAATACCACCACCCCATCTCCTTCCGTGGGTGTCGTAAAAGTCGACTAAGGGATTAGCCGGAGGATGGGCAGCAGCGTCCTTCGAGTACATTATCAACTCAACTGCGATCGCCAACCCGTCTCCCAAGCGTGGCGATTATGGCAAAACCCCCCAATGAGCCCACAACACGCCAAATCGTTCGTTGTGGTGTACTTTGGGGGAGGCCTGTGTCCAGCAGTGGACTTCATACGGCCGAAATAATGATTGCAACTCAGCGACTTGACACACGACGCAATCATCAGCAGGACACATGAGTGAGCATGACATACTTAAACTACCAGACTATCACGTATCACGACAGTTACTATACCGTACCGTAGCTATACCGTAGTGGCCGGGCTAGACCCGTCGCAACGACCGTTCTATCCCAACCCCGACCCGTGCACGAGCTGGCCCGAACCGAGCCAGTGACTTAAAAATGCCCCTACAAACAAAATAATCATTCTAATCCAGCTCTCCCAAGCTCCATCCCCCCAGCAACGACCTAAGCTAAAGCCCGGGTTCCACTAGGGGTCGCCCTTAACTGTGTTGGCTAGTAATTTATCAACTGGTTTCCTGGCCTTTCTGTTTCGCCAGTTTGTCCGGTTAAGGAGCAAAAGTCCTCTAAGCTGCAAGAAATCTATCACCAAAAAAACTATGTGAGAGCTTTACCTGAACGGTATCTCGTGCAGGCGGGTGTACTGTTCGCGCACGTCGTGCATGCCGTTCTTGAGTGCGCAGGCAAGCAGCGCCCCCTCCGTGGGCTGCCCGTACAGAGTCTCGTCGCGCACCGTGGCGTTGTTACACAGGACGCCCACCTAGCACACAAGTTAATAATATAATGCAAAAATAACTAAGTTTTAGTTTTAGTTTTAGTTTCCCGCGACTTCTTCCGCGAAAGGAATAAATTTAAGTAATAGTAAACTATGCGTTTATCGTTGCGATTGGCCCACTCTAAACTCGTCAACCAATCGCAGCGCCGAATGCGGTAAACGTGTAGTTTATTATTACGTTTCGATTGTAAAAAGACCCCGATTGTACTAGACCCCATGACCCTCAAGCCGCCCGCATGATAATCAGGCTAACTTTTGGGTTAGTTTAATGTTACCTCAAGCATCGTATTGACTGCCATCCTAGCCACATCTAAGTCTCGTCCCTTGTACGCTCGCAGTTGTATGTCTCCTCGTGAATTGTATCCAGTGCCGGTGACCTCAGCAATATGGCCGCCGGATGTCGATATCGTTGTCACTGTCATCTCGTTCTTCGTTAGAGTGCCTAGAAGATTTTCAGGA
Organism: Diloba caeruleocephala; assembly: GCA_947459985.1. Lineage (NCBI taxonomy): Eukaryota > Metazoa > Arthropoda > Insecta > Lepidoptera > Noctuidae > Diloba > Diloba caeruleocephala. The sequence goes on from OX381614.1 coordinate 4,187,722, forward strand.
GTGAGTGACGAAGCTTGTTCTTGATGAAGGAATCTTTTTTCAGTTTTTGTATTTGTTTAGTGCTGGATTTACTTTGCTTATAATTTGAATGAATGAATGAATGAAATGATTAATAAATTATTAGCAAAAATGAAGTTATTAAAATTCTATGTAGTCCTTGTGCCATTGTTCAACCACTTACGGCATGCAAAAATCAATACATTATCATGGCACGAATATACTATTATTTATCAATGTCAATGTAATCAAACATAATTATTATGCATGAAATGTCTTTATGTAATAAAATTATTACATATTTGAACACGGTCAGATAATGAATTTTAAAATTGACACGTGTGTATGTATGTGTACGCACGGCTACATATCAAGCTACACATGTCCAGTACAAGATAATCGCGCATTGTATAGGCTTTCTGTACGATGAGAGATCAGCGTAAACTGGATATGCAGCCGGTGTGTACATAAAATATATACAGTTTTTCTTTTAGTAAATGTGTCAAGTAATTTATTATTTTATTATGCTCTATGCTTCTGTGGTTGCCTAAAACAACTTGGTATTGTAAGAAGCGAAAACTTACCAGTTTTGTCACTACAGATGACGTTGACGCACCCCAGGGTCTCGACAGTGGGCAACTTCTTGACGATCGCGTTCCTCTTGGCCATGCGCATCACGCCCAGCGCAAGCGTCACAGTCACCACGATTGGGAGACCTGAGGATATAGGTATCAGAATTAACATCTGAAAGCCTTGGCGATTGGCTAATCTTTTCACCTCGGCATAAGCAATTTTCATGTGAAATTTAAGTCGTGCCAACACGCGAGAAGAAGACTAATTCAATGGCCTGACAGATCGCTTTTCAAATGTATGTTTAGTACAACCCCTATCACCCCATTTTTTGTATTTGAGAGGGCCACTACTCGTCTATTCCATGTAAACTGACAAACGCCGCGCCCTCTGTATTTCACGGTTCTGCAACGTGAATCGGCCACTGCATAAAACCAGTCACCATGAATAAAAGAGTGCTTCATGGTAGTACATATTGATGCCTATTTAGTCAGTTTCAATACGGTAGAGCACTGATCCACTCCAAACTCATACCAATATAAAACTTTTTAACAAAAAAAATACCAACTTCAAAATTCTATAGGATATTTAAACTACTAAAAATAAAATAATAACTTTATTTATGAAGTCGGGCGGGGCCAGTTATACCCCAACCATGTTTCATGCAGACCAACGAGTTATATTTATGGGCTTTACATTTTTATTTTTAGTGTAAATAAATTTAAGAACTTTTGCCAATTTGGTATTCGTATCTAACACTAAAAATAATACTAAGAATCAAAACTATTAAGACATCACCTAGGTAAGCGCAGTCAAATTAAACCTATTTATTGAAGCTAGTTAAAAAACTACTCAATCAAATGTAATGAAATTTATATGGGACCAATTCGAAAGCATTCTGCATCTATTAAAAAACGAATCGGTCTACAAATCTCGGAGTAATCGGTGTACATACATAAAAATTAAAAAAAAGTACGCATCGAATTGAGAACCTCCTCCTTTTTGAAGTCGGTAAAAATAAAAAACCACACGATAATGTAATCAGTATGGAACCAAAACACGTGCAGCTTTCGTACCATACCCGTCTCGTATGACGGACGCGAGGCGGGCAAGATGTTGACTGTAATATGCATGAAACTTTTTGGTGTGAGACCTATCTTTTTTTAGAAAAGATAATGTTTATATTTGAATTTGTAATTGAAAATGACATTCTCACAAAAATCACCAATACCAATACTTATAAAGTGTGACAGTGACTCACCCTCCGGTATAGCAGCCACGGCAAGACTAACGCTGATAGTAAACATATCCTGGAGCGCCTTGCCCTGCAGCCAGCCGGTCACCATGATGAAGCCGATGATGCAGAACGAGTACATTGACAGCTGAGCGCCAAGGGTGTCCATGGATTTCTGAAGAGGAGTCTTCGGAGCCTCCTCGGCTTGCATCATGCGGAAGATATCCCCGAATTCTGATCGCTCACCTGTACTCACTACTATACCCTGGAAGTTACAAGATAGAATATTATTATCACATGCTCTTGGTGCCACGTGGTGTTGGTAACACGTCTTCTAAAACCAGTGAGATTAATATAACATGGAGTAGCAGTAGTATTTGCTAAACAGGTGGAAGGTACACGTCAAATCATCAGAGTGCTTGGTGTACTGTGAGAAGAATGTGTGAATGTGTGTGTAGCTGTAATGTTCCGATATTATATTATGTAATTCAGTATTTTTATGTTTACCAAACCTTTTTTTTATTTTTTTACTGTCGCGCCTTTTTTTGGCATTACTTTATAATAATATGCAATCTACAATGTGTAATTTTATTTCAATGCAATAACAGCATACACGTACATACTTAGAAATTAATTATTGTAATTGGCCACGGCCGTGTAATTATTTGTATTTGAATAAATAACTAAAATGAGTTGTTGCTCTCATTATAAGGTATTTTAGCTATTACTTCAACTTCACACACACCAGCGCACATAACCACTGAACAAGGTTTAGAGGATCTGAAGCTCACAGACTGGGGTAACCAAGGCAGGTAAGGGGAAGCCGGATCACGGGAGCGATATATGTGCTTTCTGTGAAGAATGCTTAAATGTCTGTTTACATCTGACAAGAGTCCTTATCATCATCATTTCAGCCGAAAAACGTCCACTGCTGGGCAGAAGCATCCCTAAATGTTGCCACAACGACCGGTATGGATTTGTGTGGTGTGCTCATTTGCAATAATCGCCACGCTTCACAGACGGGTTGGCGATCGCAGTTGAGCTATAAATGTACTCGAAAGATGCTAATGCCCATCCTCCGGCTAACCCCATGTCACCTTTTAACATCCACGGAATGATATGGAGTGGTGGTGTTCTATTTATCCTTATTATTTACTCATATATAAATACACAACAAAATATGAACCCAGCCAGCATAACCTGGCAGGATTACTCCTAAGGCGGTTGCTGATGTTCAGATATATATATCCATGGCTGTCAATCCATGAAATTGAAAAGTACGTACTCAAAGAAATATGATGTGGCTAATTCTGTGACCATTAGGTGTTCTTAGTTCCGAATGATACAATGGCCTGGCTGGCTTACGGCCGAAATTAATGATCAATCTAATACAAAATCTTTAGATTTAAGATATTAAACTTCATTCGTTTTTGTTTTAAGATCACATTAAGGCACGGTTGGTGCAGTGGCTGATACAGTCGGCTGCTGCGCTCTGGGTCGTGGGTTTGATTCCCACACGGAACAAATATTTGTATGATCTGCAGGCAGTTGTTCCGGGTCTGGGTGTATTATGTGTGGAATTTATGCCTGTAAATGCACCCACGACACAGGAGAAATTCAAGTGAAACCCATTAAGGTCCTGACCCTTAAAAGCATTCTAGAAACGACTTCATAATGAACAAAGACTAACCTTCGCATTCCCACATCTGACCAGCGTTCCCAAAAACGCGATGTTATCTTTATTAACCCTACCCGCAGCTGCTTTATTCGGTAGGACACTCTTCACGGCTGGTTCGGTTTCTCCAGTGAATGAAGACTCGTCAATGGCTAAGTCTGTGGAGTCGAACAGCCGAAGATCCGCAGGCACTCGGTCCCCGATGTTCAGGTGCACTATGTCACCGGGTACCAGGTTGCGGGCTAGGAAGTGTTCCAGAGCACCTTCTCGAAGACTGCGAAAAAAATATTATTCTTAGAGAAAGACTTTAAGATTTCAGACGTGAGGTTAGGATTACGTTAGCAACCGATTGAGGTGCCGTCGTCTTTGATACAGGGTCAAACAGCCTACATCTTGTATATATAATTCTTCTGTACGTGTGTATATCACTGAACTCCTCCTAAAGGACTGTACCGATTTTGATGATTTTTTTAAGTAAGTATTTATTTTCTCATCACAATAATATAAAAGTTGCAACAAAATACTATATTGTCTAATTGCAGTATTATTCAAATTTATTGTGGGAGACTGGTGCCTAAGCTAGGCCGAAGCCTGTGTTTCAGGTCACCAGGCCTCCACCCCAGAAGTCATTTTTTGCTCTTTCACATGGCAGTTGCCAAGTGAAATGTATCCATTTTCTTCTTCTTCGTGTATCTAATTCTATCAAGTTGTATTTTCTTGTTAAAGTTCTCTTGAGGAATACTCTCTAATACTTTGATATAACTTTATTAGGCCCCGATACTGGTTGATTTTGTCCTTTATAACCCAGTTATCATCAAATTTATTAGATATGTTTGAGTGGATCCCTGGATGGTTCAGTTTCACAAATGGACCCGGTAGATGGCGCTGCGATCGGGTTTGTATGTACCTACCTGTGCGAAGCTGGGGCGGCCAGCTAGTTTTGTATAAAAACTGCTCGAACTATATACGTGACGCCCCACAAGACAGTTGCCGAGTGCTAAGACAGGTTTTCATACAGAATAGTGGTTCACTAAAGCCGTGTACTTTGATTTTCACTTAAGTCATAGTGAACGGACACCAAATAAGATCTGATATTTATGGTGTCTACTAAGAACTGGAACATTATCGGTCAAACAAAAAAAAACCTTTAAATCTATATATTTTAAAATTATTAAATAACTATATTTGAAACTCGCACAACAAGCTCTTCCATTACGTATATTACACGGTACAGTTTGCAAAACATTATTCTTTAATTTTCTATATTGCCCCCCTGAAGTGCCCCCATATTCAAAATTTAAATTTATTTACGTAAGTACGTACGCGTTTGGTTCGCAGAAATCCATGTGTGCCGTTTTTTTCTTCGGACGTTTAGACCCTAAGAACGCCAAAAGCCTTGGCCAATGCGTCAATCGCCACACTTCATCAATATAACAATCTAATCACCGATTTTGCGTGTGATGTTCGGATTGGGAATATAGCACCACTCGTATCTCCTCTCCTGGATGTCGTAAAAGGCGACTAGGGGACTAAACCGGAGGGATGGGTAGTAGCATCCCTTCCGAAGAATGGCAGCCATTCTGTCCTCTCCAACCCGCCTGCCAAACGTGGTGAGTACTGGCAAATTCCCCCCAAAATGACGACACATAGCATGTAACCGGTCGTCTGTGGGGGAGGCCTTTGTCCAGCAGTGGACATTTTTTTGCCGATATGATGATTCGGCCGTAAGTTCATTATACTCAGGCCTGGAAAGATACGACAACAATACTACGATACGATATAAATCTATATAATCTGCATGATATCCAATTACAAAATTGCATGACGACAAAGTGGATAGTAAAACCAATCAATAAGGACTATTAATTGAGCTTAATCACAAGGAATGAATGTCAACTCACCGACCGCGACAGTCATTAATTAAGTAGTAATCAACTTAATTGTCAATTCCAGTAGATTAAACGAAATAAAATGTGAGTCAGTGGACTTGATCAGTATTTTACTATATGTACTAGGAGGGATCAAAAGGTAGTGAGAACGACATACTCCTTGGTAAGAAAATAAAAACTGGCAGGCATAGCTCATAATCATAGTGCATAATCATATATGACCATTTTAGAATTTCAGTCTGTCTGAAACTTTGTCTCGTATAGGCTCCGAAACGGCTCAACGGATTTCAATGATGTTTTCATCAGAATTAAAACATAAATTTATGGTAAAAATTTCGTGCATGTTCCATTTCGATATTTTGCAGGTTTCAGAAGATATGAATATAAATATAATTTAGGCCTAGCGAAGCGGGTGGTAACGGTTACTATTGTATATAGGCATCGTGCCTAAGGTTAAATCATATATTTTTTAACTTTTACAACTAAAATGTGGTGTGAACTTGTAAACTTAGCACCATCGGTAGCCCAATGACCGCAACAATAAATGGTGAATCCGGTTTACACTGAAAAACAAAGTTGTGGTGACTCACGTCACACCGTAGTATGATGCAGAGTGTTGACCTCCACAGTTACGACGTGAATCAGCCATTTTTTTATTATTATCTACATGTCTCACTATTCACGGGTTAATAGCCTCTGCTAAGAGGAACGCGCTCTTTTGATAGGCTTACGCGGGGACACGAGTCCAACACGCAGAGATCCTTTAGGTAGTTTTTTTTTTTATCTCATTGTGATAGCTACCAGGATACCGCACAGCACACGCTCGAGGCGTGCCCTGCTTGGGCCGCCGAGCGGCGTATCCTGGTCGATCGGATCGGGCAAGATCTCTCTCTGCCAGCAGTAGTGTCGGCTATGTTGGCAGAGCATGAAAACTGGAATGCAGTGGTCTCCTTCTGTGAGAGCGTCATGCTCTAGAAGGAGACCGCAGAGCGGGATCGGGAGAGGGCCGATCCCGCTCGAAGAAGGAGGAGACGGCGCCGGGGTAACAACCGCCCTGGCGCCTAATTCTGATACGCCTGAAAACCCCTGCCGTTGCTATAAGGTGGGGGACCTGTGGGTTCGCGGGTGCGTAGATTGGGGAATCTGCGTGCCTACACTGAGCGACCCAAGAGAAGACGGTAGCACGCATGTGGTCACGCGCTGCCGTGGGACGCTTTGGGGGATCCTTTACAATCCCCCGGGGGGTGACCGCTTTACAGTCACCCTCTCCGAGATGTGCCTATAGGCGTGGCACCAGTGGGCGGCTCTAGTGTGATCATACGAGGACCTGGAGCCTCCCTTAGGTGCCGAAGATGACCGCTCCAGTGGTTTTAGCCGGTAGGAGTCCGGCATACCCCTTCGTCCTTCCCCGGGGCGAAGGAAGTTCATGAAGAATTTCCTCTGGGCACCAATAAAAAAAAAAGAAAAAAAGAAAAGGTAGTTTTTATCTAAAAGGAAAGGGACACTAACCGGGGACTCTCCATGGCTGCACTATAAAATGAAGTCACGGATTGTTCCCGGTTGTGTAGGAATATTGTTCGGATTGTCCCCAGTTGTATGGTATGAGATGTAAATTATGAGGATAAGGTCTATTGCATTCGGTATTATATAGAATGAAAACTTTGGTAAAACGGGAGCAACGGCGTTTGCCTTTCAACTAATATACTTAGTGAAATTCTGTGGCAGATAGTGACTCGCCGCTCACAAGAAAGGCCCTCTAAATGGCCACCACTAGAGCCGACAAGAAGCAACACCGGTGTGAGCGACTCGGGGTGTGGAAAAATGCGGCACTGGTTTCACCATCGCGCGTCTCGAAAACTCAGAGCGGGTTTTCCCGTTACGTTATTAGATACTTCCACCCCAAGCATATAGCTCTGGCGGACCCTCTGCTCGGCCAGTAAAACTATTCAGAGTCGAATATCCAGCGGGTACTCAAGGGGTTCTACTTCAGCCGATAAATAAAGTTAAGCCGGTGACGAAGCCCAGATCGACTCTCTGGAGTATTCGGGTACCCAATGTGGTCACTCACATACAGCTCGCCACTAGCTGTCCGGCGTTCTCTATGCTTCTTAAAAGAAAAAGGAAAACTGTTGTTTGTTTCAAAACTGAGGAAGAATTGATGAAACTGCTGTAATCTGCCCTCCGGGATTACGTTCTCCCATGGTCAAATAACGAGTGCCCCATTATTATTATTAATTATTTAATAAATCTACTTTAAATGTTTTGTATCCTATTATTACAAGTTTAGTGTGGATCTAACTACTATTATAATGTGAAAGATTGTATGTTTGAGGCTCCATCTCGATCCGACGGCAAAACCTCGGGCGGACTCTGCTGGTGGTCTCTTATGGCAAGAGGCCAGCTACGTAGGTAGTAGGTACCCAGTGCTAAAGATTCTCCGCTAAACAGTAGTGATTAAACTTTACACATTATGTTCCAGTTATCAACAGTATCGGAGCCTGATAAAGTTATATCAACCTATTGGAGAGTATTCAAGAGAACTTTAACAAGAGGAAAGGACTTGATGGAATCAGATACACGAAGAACAAGCAAATGGAAAAATTTCGTTTGGTACAGTTCATGAAAGAGCAAAATTGGACTTCTGGGGTGGAAGCCCTGGTGACCTGAAATACAGGCTTCAGCCTAGTTTAGGCAGTTACAGTAGTTACAGTCTCTCACAATCATCATCATCATATCGGCCATTTATAGTTCACTGCTGAACAAAGGCCTCCCCCATAGATTTTCACAACTGTGTCATCATTTTGGGGGGTATTTGCCAATAATCACCACGCTTGGCAGGCGGGTTGGTAAGCGCAGTATGGCTACCGTTTCACAGAAGGGACGCTGCTGCCCATCCCTCTGGTTTAGATGGTGTGGAGTGGTGCTATATTCTTAATTCGGACACCACACGGAAAGTCCGGACACCACACGGAAAATAAATCTTATCTCTTTAAATGAGCAATTCTTGTAATTAGAATCTCGGAATCGGCTCTAACGATTTTCATAAAATTTAGTATATAATTTATTATATTTCGGGGGCGATAAATCGATCTAGCTAGGAATAATTTTTAGAAAATGTCATTTTATAGGCGTTTGAGTAGTCTCAACTGAAAAATATGACTCTTCCTGACATCTATTGGCGAATAATAATACTATTTTTTGTGAGCAACTAATTGCTTTAACGACACAACAGCAGATGGCGTTGTTAAGTAACACGAAAATACCGAGCAAAGCTCGGTCATCCAGGTATATTAATAATCGAGCATAACACCATGTTCATTTTATACTATAATGTCAAGTATTATTTCACATTATAGTATAAAAGTTAATTATAATGGAAGTATTATAATTTTGTTTAGGTACCACTGACATTCAATATTAAATACTTTGTCCAAAAAAATTAATTTGGAGAAGTAGCATCTGTTACATACTCTAAGAACTATTTTATGAGGTTAGCTATGTAGTCTAATTTTGAGACAATGGAGTGCTTAGTGGTACCACTACTGCCGCATAGATGGCGCTAAACTCAAAATATTGAAGTTCAAGTTTTCTTAATCTTATATCTTTAAATTTGAGTAGTCTCAACTGAAAAATATGACTCTTCCAGACATCTATTGGCGAATAATAATACTATATATATATACTTACGTAATTGATTGATAAACTGTAAAAAATTAAGTATTTGTTTCTAATATAAGATTAAACTAATTGCACTCATGATTTTTTTCTTTAAATAACCAGTTCATATTTTTTATTATTCTATCGGTAAGATCGAAAAATATTATTCATATTTCATTATTTTATTAGTAATTCGTACTTAAATATAATTTCCAGAAAACACAATTTAAAAATAAAAAAATACCGAGCAAAGCTCGGTCAAACATCTAGTTTCTAATAAAAAACGCTCACAATAAATTTGAATAATACTATAACTTTTATTGTGGTGTGGAAACAAATAAATTGTGAATTGTGATTGTGAATTGTGATAGTTTGGTTGTAGTAATAATACTGTATAACTTTACTGTATCTTCTATACAGTAAAGTTATTAAAATAATAAATAATAATAAAATAAGTTAGAACGGCACTGTAGCTAGTGAAATTTCTGGACATAACAGACTAAATAACTTCATGTCTCGAGGTGACGAGCGCAGTGTGGTCCACGTGGGCCTGGTCTTGGGTAGCATTACAATTGTTATGGGCAGGTGTGAGGCTTACCACCAGACGAACAGATTCTAATGGAATTAACCATAGAGGTAGATTATGTTGTGCAATAGGAACTTATTCACCGCTTTCAGGTTAACTCATGAGTAAGTTACCTACGCGCTAAAGTGACTGGTAACTAAAGTATTAGGTACCTCTGACTAAGCAATTCACTGTAACTCACGAGTATTTTTCTGAGCCGACTAACATGTTAATCAATTATTAATATTCATCATTCATTTCACCATTTCGGCCGAATGAAGTCCACTGCTGGACACAGGCCTCCCCAAAAATCACCACAACGACCGGTATGGATGTGTTGTGGGCTCATTAGGGGGTTTTGCCATAATCGCCACGCTTGGCAGACGGGTTGGCGATCGCAGTTGAGTTGTTAATGTACTCGAAGAACGCTGCTGTCCGGCCTCCGACTAATCCCTTAGTCAATTTTCACGATACCCACGGGAGGAGATGGGGTGGTGGTATTCTGAGCCGGCATCACACGGCACCATTTACATTCCTTATATTCTTTGTTGAACTTTCAACTTACCAGTTACACGAAGGCGGCACCAATTTATTCAGCTCCTCGAGCGACTTTTCAGAGCGGTACTCCTGGACGAAGGCTACAGTCACCACGATCATGATTGCCACCGTGATCGATATGGCGTCGTCGAACTGCCGCATGCATACGCTGACCACTGCCGAGCCTGTGGACAAGGTACAAAGTATAAACTGGTGTCGTGATTAATTTATTTCTTTGCAAACATGGGTAGTTTTACATATATAGATCTATTATTGGAACTAAAAACGGGATATTTACCATGTTTTTTATTACTTTTGAGTTCCCGATATTGCGGCGCTGTTGCAAGCGCCATGTTCACGGATAAAGTTTTAATTTAAGTATTAAGTAGTTTATCCGTGAACATGGCGCTTGCAACAGCGCCGAAATATCGGGAACTCAAAAGTAATAAAAAACATGGTAAATATCCCGTTTTTAGTTCCAATAATAGTGTTAGTGACCATGTCAGTTTAAAAACATATATAGATCTTATCAAGTTTCATAGTTCTCCACGTTCCGCCTTCACATGGGCGTGCAAATTGTTAACAATCACAAAAACAAATTATATTAGTATGCTTACCAGTCATTGAAAATATTACAAATCGATATAATACCATTACATTACGGGATACACTTAAATGTTTATTTATATTAGAGTACAAAATTTATAGTATAAATGCCAGGTGTTTATTAATTACAGTAATGTCAAGGAATATTTGTCATTTAATGGTGTATGTCAAATATAGATCAATTTTAATGTCAAGCATGAATTGTTATATCATTTGTAAATTACTGCCCGTAAGGATTCCCTTCTAGATATTCCTTCACGCTGTAATACACCCTTTCAGTTACAAATTATTTTAGCTTCTGCTTAAACAAGTGCAGGTTATCAATGATGTTTGTAGTGTGGTCTTTGCGTTGATTGCTCACTATACAAAGCATTGCGCAGGGAGTGAGTGGTCCTAACCAGGAAGAGATTCGCAGTCTCATTCAAACAGTCTTCCTTTCCTTCCTTCCAACAGCCCTCAAATCATACTGTCAGACTGCATTCCACCTCCATCGCGACTTTTGCTCAAGCCAGCCCGTACCGAACCTGTAGCTTTAAATGTATGCTCTTAAATCTAAATATACCTACCTACCTAAATAATCAGTGCAGCTCCCAAGCTTGAGGGAAAATGGTTCACACTGGCTCTAGACCGAAAGGTCTGGAAATCATGGGGCAAGGCTTTTGCCCAACAGTGGGGTGATATGGGCTGACATTAACAGTAACAGTATGACAGTACCTATACAGTATTTGGCCAGCTGATTATAATTTACATCGCCTTTTTCGACGGCTCTGGGTCGCGGGTTCGATTCCCGCACGGAACAAATATTTGTATGATCTGCAGATAGTTTTTCCGGGTCTGGGTGTATTGTGTGTGGAATTAGTATCTGTAAACGCACCCACAATACAAGAGAAATCATATTGTGGGGCAACGTCTAAAAAAAAAATGGACCCAGTCCAGTTATTCTTTTTTATAAGATCTTGAGCATCAAATAATTTGCCGGTATCCGCACAGAGACTTATTATGGTTTTCAATGCATACAGCCGTGATATGGTACTTTAGAAATTGCCAGCCGCGTCTTATTCCTATGATGATTATGAGTTATTTTTCCATAAGAAAAGCATTCATATTTGCAACTAGCTGGGACCTGCGGTTTCATCCGCGTTTAATTTAAAAGATATTTAGAGTACTTCGACATAGACACTTGACATAGAATATATATATTGGATTTCAAGGGGTTTTTTTTGCGCGGAACCCTAATTATATTTCTAAAATAAAAGTAGCCTAGTCCCGTCAAAATCAGTCCAGCCGTTTCGGAGATTTCCCGAAACAAACAGACTGACACGAAAAAAAAAATTGTTTTTTTGTTTTATGTACCGTATATACTTTCATATGCATTTAGTAAAAAGCTGTTATTTTGACATTACAAACAGACACTTCAATTTTATTTATTTGTATAAACAAGAACTTGGGCCTAAACGTGAGTTCTAAATGGCCATTCAGAACTCATTTAAGGCCCTCTGATATATCATCTCTGTGCGCCGAAATTTTGTAGGTCGAGCAGGAGCCGCGCTTCGAACGGATTGAGTCGAATCCCACACAAAACAAATCGTGTGGACACACGCTCCAGACATATGTACATAGATTGTCAACACGTCAAAACTGATGCACATAGGCCACCCCCAACGACATCTCCAGTGACCTTCCATAGGGGATATTGCCATAATCACCATGCCTGGCAGGCGGATCGTCGATCGTAGTATCTTGTTATCAGTACACCATAGGATGCTTCGGCCCATTCTGATCTTTTGACCTTGGTCGCCGTTTACGACACCTATGGAAAGTAAGAAGGGAGGCGGGGGTGTAATCCTGTTCTTTGATGAAATAAACGCTAAGCGAATGTCTAGTTTCGCATACTGGCACATAAAAACTGTTTCCATAGTTATAGATGTCGTGTAAGTCGCTCACGTACTTGTAACCAGGATCTCCTAACATCGTGTAGGAACAATTAAATTATATATTAAAAGAAGTAGATATGTTACATGCGCGCCAAAAGTAAGAACCAAAACTCCCCCAATTGTAGCACCTCGCAATCAGTTCGCTCAAGACAGGACAACGAGCACACACTGTCACAATCTGTACTGTTTTATTAATTAAGTAATAACAATGCCGTCGTGCGTACAGAAAGTGCACAAACTATCAAGCAAAAATAAATAAAGGACAAGGGATCTCATGCCACATGTGAGTAACAAACTATATAAAATATTTTAATAAAAATACTATTCAAATTATCTTTAGAATAATATTCTCGAAAAAAACACAGACCAAGCAAAAAAAAAGAGACAACATATATTATATCACAGGTGCGACAAAGATATCGAGTACACGTCTCTCATTTACTCTAGTAGAGTTTTACAACTTTATTCCTACATACAGCGAGACTGAGTTTTGCACGCCATTTAATATGGACGTAACATATCTATGGTATAATATAATTGTGTAGAAGTAATAGTTTCTCCTCTACTACCATTACATACTGCTGCCTAGATTTTATTACTTATCTCTTCTATAGCAGGACTGGCTTTCTTTTGATTTAAGCAGTATCTTTGTACACAGATTATACAGTGGTACATACATACCACAGTATTCTGATAAATATTGAGAGGTATATTGTAAGAAATACAAAAATGTTTAATCTTACATTTACGATGCTATTATATCAAATCATCTTCGGTGGATAAGCAGCCACGGCCTCACACGCCAAACTCCTCGAACAGATTCTTTTAATCCATACAATTAATACCTACCAAGGTATAATTTACCAACTTTGTTGACGTCGATGTGACATTGCAATGACACGGCTTATTACCCGCCTTGATTGTGTAAATGCGTAATGGCACCCATTAACTCTCACACTCTCCACACACACTCCACAAACTCATCAGGAAACTACTCCACGCAATGTTATCTAGGTTTTTAATCTCGACGGCACAGTTGGTGCAGTGGCTGACACAGTCGGCTGCTGCGCTCCGGGTCGTGGGTTCGATTCCCGCACGGAACAAATATTTGTATGATCTGCAGGTAGTTGTTCCGGGTCTGGGTGTATTGTGTGTGGAACTCATGTCTGTAAACGCACCCACGACACAGGAGAAATACTAGTGTGGGGCAACGTTTTAAAAAAAATACTGTGATTTCATTTAAAACTATTATTAATAACAAAAAAACAGTACTGATCTCACACCGTTCTCATGTGGGTGCAATAACAGGTTTGTTGGGGAGAGAATGATCTGGATGAAGTCAGTCAATATCACCCAGGATTGAAGAAATAAGGGTTCTACAAACAGGTTGATGTGATATCGATTTCATTGTATGGTGTACTTTTTTTTAATTGATCCGGTGGAAATACCTCATGTACTTCCTTCGCCCCGGGAGAAGGCGAAGGGGCATGCCGGACTCCTACCGGCTTAAACCTCCGGAGTGATCATCGTCGGCACCGAAGGGAGGCTCCAGGTTGTATGGTGTATCTACCGTTTAACCACAGCATAATGCATACATGAAGTACGTGTAAATGTTGACGGCACGGTTGGTGCAGTGGCTGATACAGTCGGCTGCTGTGCACTGGGTCGCGGGTTCGATTCCCGCACGGAACAAATATTTGTTTGATCTGCAGGTAGTTGTTCCGGGTCTGGGTGTATTGTATGTGGAATTCATGTCTGTATACGCAACCACGACGGTATGGGGCAAAGTTTAAAAAAAAAATGCAATATGTATCATGGATATGTATGAAAAGATAGAATAATTTAATAAAGGCTGGGGTATCTTCTGTAAAAAACCTATCTCTGCCCGTATACGATTAACACAAGGTGCAAGCCATTATGACTCTACATAACTAACAAAACTACGAACAACTCAAGCGTGACAGTTAGATAAAAAAACGTATGTACTGGCCAATAAAACATATTATGTATACAGTTTAAAATAGATAAAGCACGTACAGACATAAAAATGTCTTCATGACACAATTTTATATTTATTTGTGGTAGATATCGTTGTGTATTGCTATAAATCTGTAGATTTATGATTTACTTTCAAACTGAGCGAAGGTAAACCATTTTGTTTTGTAAAACATGTCATCGTTTCTTCGAGTCTGTGTGGTGTCCTGATTAAGAATATAGGCACCTGCATTCAATCTCCTTCTGAGTATATCGTCAAAGGCTACTAAGGGACGCTAAACCAAAGGTATGGACAGCAGCGTCACTTATGTACAGTCATTCTGCGCCCACCAACCCGCCTGCCAAGCATGGTGAGTACTGGTAAATTCCCCCCAAAATGACGACACAATAGTAGAAATCCATGGAGGAGGCCTTTGTTCAGCAGTGGACGGTCCTTTGGCTTATATGATGATAATGATGTAACTATTTCGATACATGATTGTTATGCAGTTGCAAAACTAAATAGAGTACATTTGCAGAAATAAATGATACAGCGAACTTGCAGTCGCTAACTTATAAAAAAATTCATAATATTTACACGAACATTTCAGCTAGGCTGCGAAACTACAAAGATAAAGAATTATGAAAACTGCATGCTCAGCATAACCCTATATCAATTTATATCGGTGTTAATTGATCGATTGTTATTCATCGGTGTGCGAGGTTTACAATAGGCGGTGTAATGGTTGCCGTCTACTTTAGTACCCTGCCTAGTACTTAGGAGAAAATCGAATACACGATTGCTAAATTGTCGATCAATCGATTATTTTTCAATATCAATCTCCCATTGGTACCATACACTTGTCGTTAAAACATTATTTAGAAGACAAAGTTGTTGTTTTTAGTTGGCGCCGTTTATAAATAATCATGATGGAGATGCAGACGATATACGAAAGTTGCCGTGCAATAGTATTTATGCAGGACATTGACATTTAAAAATAAAAAGTAGTTTGAATAATATAGATAATGAATTAATGAATTCTATCCAATTTTAAATCATCATCATAATTTCGGCCGAATAAAGTCCACTGCTGGACCACAGGCCTCCCTCAAAATTCACCACAACGACCGATATTGGTGTGTTGTGTGCTCATTGGGGGGTGTTGCCATAATCGCCACGCTTGGCAGGCGGGTTGGCGAATCGCAGTTGTGTTGTTAATGTATTTGGTGCCCATCCTCCGTCTAATCCCTTAGTCGGCTTTTACGACACCCACGGGATGAGATGGGTTGGTGCTATTCGTAGCCGGCACCACACGGCAAGATTATAAATAGTCCAGTTTAAAACGCCTTTAATTTGAAAATTTGAGCGAGTCGGCAAAACATTTATGTAACTAAGTTTGAGGCAACAAAAATACTAGCAAGAAAAAAAATGCAGCATTAAAAAAAAACTTTATACAATTCACAAATGGTAAGAGCTAAAAAAGGTAAAATAAAAAATGAAGAGCATAAAATTTAACATGAAATGGTTTATTCTTAATAGTCCAAGATCCCAGAGCCTTAAGACATAACTTATTTTCAAAAAGATTAAGCCTTAGGTCCGGAGTAGTGTCTCATGTACTTTTAATACCTGCGTGCTTGTGGAGTTCGCTGTGTGACACCTGGGCAGGTACCAGGTGAGAAAGGTAACTAAAAATAAGAGTTACTTAACTTAAATTTGTATGGCTGATTTTCATATATATTTTGTAGAATATTACTCTGAAGTTAATATCAAAAGTATCAGACGCTTTCCATGGACCAGAACTTTTGCCAGACGCTTTAAAGCTCCACAAAATATAAATGAACTTTACTTATTTTTATATGTCAAATTTTTTAATATGTTATTAAAACAACTATTACAAAGTTATATTTAACTAGCTGTGACGCGTCTTTAATTTAAAAGAAATTTAGAGTAGGTACTTCGACATAGACACCTGACATAGAATATATATGTTGGATTTCATGGGTTTTATTTTTTTGCGCGGACCATAATTATTTTTCGAAAATAAACGTTGCCTAAGTTATTTCTTATAACATCAGCTATCTGCCAGTGAAAGTCCCGTCAAAATCGGTCCAGCCGTTTCGGAGATTACCCGGAACAAACAGACAGACAGAACGACAGACTTTTTTTTAAATTGTTTTTTTTAATATGTACAGTATATACTTTCATATGCATTTAGTAAAAAGCTGTTACTTTGACATTACAAACAGACACTTCAATTTTATTTATTTGTATAGATGTATAGAGAGATCAGTCAGACAAATTGTAATGACCAAACATCCCCTAAACCCAAAAATGATTCAACCATGAGTATGAGCGCGAGAGCACTATGCATGCGTTTCAGAGCGAGTGAGATGAGATGATGCATGGTAACTCGGTTTTAAACTCACAATCTTATATTAACGAAGAATTCAAAACCAAAATAAATAATAGTTTAAAAAAACTAAAAAAACACGCTAGTTTGTGCTGAACTGAGTGCCCGAAAGAGCAAGTCTGGAACTGCACGCATGCGTAGTTCGCGCACTAGCTCTGTCTCTCTTACTCGCATGCAAAGGATGCGGAAAGAAATTAATTAATCCTGGCGAATCTAATTAGGATAATCGGATATTTTGATCGAATTATTGCATTGTCATCGACCTTTGACAGGTGTGCAAAGTTTGAATCAAATCTGATCGTTCAAAGTAGGGCAAAATCGAGCTCAAAGGAGTCGGTTACAAACAAACAAACATACATACATACATACAGGTGAAGCTAATAAAAGCGTGTTAAAAAAAAAGAAATCGGTGCAAGTAAATGTACCACGATGCAAATTTGAGTTATTTCAACATTTTCTCCGAGCTAATTACATTGCTGGCATACGGAATAATGCAAATGAAAAACAACCAACCAACTGTGACCTGAAATTTTTACTCAGAATCTTACTCTAGGTATAGCTTTTTGGATAGCCTCAAACCTAACGGAGTACGTGAGGTTGTAAGTTAAGGAATAAATTAAAAGTTTAAGAAATCGTCAAGTACTTTTTGTATATACTCACTATGTAGGTCAATTATGATTATATTTGGTGAGCAGTTAAACAAAAGCTGAAAGCTAGCAACGTTAGCAAGTAGCAACGAAACAAAATATTAACTCAAACTGCCTAACAAATTAGCGATGGGCGAATGTTACTAAAACAATCAAATTATGCGATTGTTCCATTTATTCGACTACAATCGAATAATAGTCGGTGTTATTCATTACAGTGCGCAGTTTACAATTTGCGATGTTATGTTTGCCTTCTACTTTAGTATCATATCCAGTAGTGAAATAAGATGAAATAGACGGATAAAATAAAAATAAAAGATCTTAGCCATGTTGCCGTTCGAACTTTTTTTTAAACGTCATGTTTAAGACCTACGGGCAATAGTATTCAATTGTTGTTCGGCTACAACGAATGAACCAACTATCAAATACACGGATTTCACAATCGAATGTACGGCCGAAATTTATAATCAATATAATCCAAAATATTTCATCATTCTTTCATTCGTATTAGCCGAATAAAGTCCACTGATGGACACAGGCCTCCCCCAAAGAACCCCACAACGACCGATCCAGGTGTATTGTGTGGTCATTGAGGGATTTGCCATAAGCGCCAAGCTTGGCAGGCGGTGGGCTGATTACGTGTCACTGACGGTTCGCAACAGGCATAAATCGCACAGACACCGCTGTCAAACGTTATTTTGGTATTACGCAATGATATTATATATTAAAAGAAGTAGATATGTTACATGCGCGCCAAAAGTAAGAACCAAAACTCCCCCAATTGTAGTACCTCGAAATCAGTTCGCCCAAGACAAGACATCGAGCACATACTGTCATAATCTGTTTTGTTTTATTAATTAAGTAAAGTAAAATTAATAACAATGCCGTTTTGCGTATAGAAAATGCACAAACCATCAAGCAAAAATAAATTAAGAACAAGGGATCTCGTACCACACGTGAATAACAAACTATATAAAATATTTTAATAAAAATACTATTCAAATTATCCATAGAATAATATTCTCGAACAAAATACAGGCCAAGCAAAGAAAAGAGACAACACATATATTCTATCACGGGTGCGACAAAGACATTGAGTACACGTGTTGTCATTTTAGATAGCTATCTCTTTTACTATCGAAGTTTTTGTATCTTCTTTCTTACAGCTTAAGTGTACAGTTTATAGCTTTATACCTACATACACTATACAGCGAGACTGAGTTTTGCGCGCCATTTAATATGGACGTAACATATCTATGGTATAATATCATTGGTATTACGCGTTTGCTGATAGCGACTAATCAGCAAAGGTCTCTGACGCACACTCTTGCAGACAAATCCTCAATTCCAAATTCAAAGATTTTGCATTAGATCGTTTAATTCGGCCATTATTCGGTTGATTTTTTCTTTAATTATCGCACATACTATATCTACACCGTCTGCAAGACCCATGATCAGCACACATAAACCAGTAACTCGTAAATCATTTGTGACGGTCGTGACTTCGCCATAGCATTCAACATTGATCGTTAACACATTGTTGATAAAAACGGATATTAAGTATTTATATCATATCATCATATCGGCCATTTATACGTCCACTGCTGAACAAAGGCCTCCCCCATATATTTTTACAACTGTGTCATTATTTTGGGGGGTATTTGCCAATACTCACCACGCTTGGCAGGCGGGTTGGTGAGCGCAGTATGGCTACCGGTTCTCAGAAGGGACGCTGCTGCCCATCCCTCTGGTTTATATTCCCTTAGTCGCCTTTTACAACATCCACGGGAGGAGATGAAGTGGTGCTATATTCTTAATCTGGACACCACACGGAGTGTCAGTGTCAGTATTTATATATCTGTACTTAAAACGGCAGCGTTCGGAAAACTTCGCAACGACTTTTCGTCAACAATACTGCAGTGCTTCAATACGAAAGTCTTTAACCAATTTGTTTTTCCAGCATGATATATGACACGGAAACGTGGTCACGTACTGTGGGACTCGTAACAAAGTTCAAGGTCACTCAGCGAGCTGTGGAGAGAGCTATGCTTGGTATTTCAGGAATGAGGAGATCCATAGAAGAACTAAAGTTGTTGATATAGCTGAAAGGATAAGTAAGCTGTAGTGGCAATGGGCGGGGCACATTGCTCGTCGAGCTGATGGCCGTTGGCGTAAAAAAGTTCTCGAGTCGAGACCGCGCATCGGAAAACGCAGTCTGCTACAGCCTTTTTTTAACGTGGGGTAATCCTCTTGGAATTCCTCCACCTTGGGAAGGGCGGAGGGACATGCCGAGCTACTAGGACTTAAATATAGAAAGGGTGCCTATCAGGTAGACTAACTTGAGAGCACGAGGCCAGCGCTAGACTGACTTGATGCTTGTATATACATGAGCCCAGTTGTAAGTCAGTGCTGGACTAATTTACTGTATTGTCACATTATTGTACTCGTGTAAACCTGCTTTACCTTTACGTATTTACGTTAAGGGCAGTCCTAGGATATGTATATATGTATATAAATAATAAATTTGAATGTCAACCTAAGACGTTTCTATAAGTGTAGATGCGTTGGCCGCTCTCTACGATGGTCACATGAAAGCAAGGTAGTTGCCCGGAGTTAATTTAGTCGCGCACCGACGAATGTAGTGGTTCGACGTGAATCATAAGCTAATTCAGCAACATATTGCGAAAATATAATGCCACCTGTGTTTATAGACGTTTCAAGAAGTATACTGCAAATGTGAGAGAAATAGGCGTTTTATTTCATAATAAAATTATTAATAATTAAAAACGTAACGTAAATCGATATTGTAAATAAAAAAATGTATTTTGTTTTAATATTTATAATGTGGTCTAATGGCGGCCGGCGGTTTTGTAGTGCAATAATGTTCGTGTATGGCGCGTCTATTTGTAAAATGGCACTGATGTCAACATCTTAAGTTTATTTATAATTACGACTATTGACATTAAATCGTTATATTTTATTTTATTACTTAACAATTTACATAATTTTAAATAGCACATTTATAAAATTTGTCACAACTTTACATTATTATATATGTTGTGCGACTGTTAGCATTTGTAAGTAAAAAATATGGCATTTAAATCGTTGCGACAAAATAGTAGCAATTTTTTGATTAAGAAAGGTTTTTATTTCTCACTATAATCTCTAATTTTTTTGTTCATTTTTCATATACCTATTCGGAAAGTTTATTGTGTATTGTGGCGGTTCTATAGTTAGGGCTGGTTTTCATTATCTGTAGGTTTATTACAGATATTGTTAGTTTATTTTTGTCACTGTTTATATTCATTTCTATATTCGACTGTAAATATTCTCTATATTTAATGTTTAAGGCACACTGAGGTTTGCAAAATATAGAGAGGGAAATTACAGAATATTATATTATTAATAAAATAGAATTTACTGACTTAGTTAATTTCTTAGGTTTTCGCGATTATTACACATTATAATAAAACACTTTTAAACGGATTACATCGCGTATATTATAGTTGTTTGTTTTTCCTGACGTTTAGAACACTTTATAATTTCAATGACACTTTAAAATTTATTAGTCGATACTGTTTATAATTTCATGTTAGCCATGCGGTAAGTAATTGACTTTTCCAACATTCTTTTGTTATCGTTGTTATGACTTTATTAATTTTAGTTCGCAACGTGCCGTAGTTTACAGATGCAACGATAACACCACTTCCATGTTATATTATAACAATTCGCTGAAACAATGATTGTGTCGAGTGTCACTTCTCTCGCGTGTTTATGCCATAGGATGAGGGTGAACAAGTATCCGTGTGGTGTCCGTATTAAGAATATAGCACCACTCCATCTCCTCCCGTGGATGTCGCAAAAGGCGACTAACGGCCGCAATTAATAATCAATGTAATCCAATTTTTTTTGTTTTAAATGTGATAGTAACAGAACAACGGATGAATTAAAAAGTTTAAGATTTCTGAAGATTTTGGATTAGATTGATTATTAATTTCGGCCGTAAGTGACTCTAAACCTGAGGGATGGGTGGCAGCGTCCCTTATGTGGAATAGTAGCCATACCGCGCTCAATAACCCAATGCCAAGCGTGGTGAGTATTGGCAAGTGCCCCCAAAATGACACGGTTGTGAAAATCCATGGGGAAGGCCTTTGTTCGGCAGTGGATGTTTAAATGGCTGATATCATCATTTCGGTCGAATGAAGTCCACTGCTGGACACAAGCCGACCGATATGTGTGTGTTGTGGGCTCATTGGGGGGTTTTTTCATAATCACCACGCTTGGCAGACGGGTTGGCGATCGCAGTTGAGTTGTATTGTACTCGAAGGACGCTGCTGCCCATCCTCCGGCTAATCCTTTAGTCGACTTTTACGACACCCACGGGAGGAGATGGGGTGGTGGTACTCTGAGCCGGCACTACATGGCAATGGCTGATATAATGAACAAGTATCTGCTTGTTCTGTAAAGAAAAACTAGCGGGTATTGTGCTTCTCGGGTCTAAAATTGAGAAAAGTGTAGGGCGGTTTTTTTATTTCTTTTAACAAACCAATAACGAGATGAGCATGCCATTCGCCTGGTTGTAAGTTTCACGCCTGCCCATAGCAATTATTGCTTTGACATTATTATTATTGATTTTTTGACGGCACGGTTGGTGCAGTGGCTGATACAGTACCGACGCCTCGCTCTGTAGCCAATAAAATGTACAGGTGTAAACGTAAGGTTCGATTCCCGCACGGAACATATATTTGTATGATCTGCAGGTAGTTGTTCCGGGGCTGGGTGTATTGTATGTGGAATTCATGTCTGTAAACGCACCCACGACACAGGAGAAATCCTAGAGTGGGGCAACGTTTTTTGAACCAAAAATAAACAATAAAAATATAATGCTATCCAAAACTAGTCCAGCGTGTCACCTCTTATGCCCAGTAATTTCACTAGCTACAGTGCCCTTCAATCCGGATCACGGTAATGTATGTTTAAGCCTATGCTTGGCGGCGAATACTGTACCCACGTTTCTTTGCCAAGTGTAAAGGCGAACACACACACGATCCTTTAGCATCAGAGATTATGAGGCTAAATCGCGTCTTGCCGACTTGCTGTATTTCAGCGTGGTATTAACCCGCGCGTTCTAGCAATTCTATCGACGCTGCGTCGGCTGGTGGAGAGCTGAAGGGAGGCGAAGTGGGTAGGCAGCAGCACGCGCTCATGTTGATTATTCATTTGAATGTTTATCGTTATTGATGAAGCTTGTGTTCCGCTCTCGTGCGGAGTAAAACATACAGTCGCTGCATTTAGCATCCGAACCTTTAAAAAAACGTTTAACCACTATTGCACCTTATGTTGTAAGCGACGATGCGGTTGACGATGGTGCTCCGTTGCCCAGAAGAAAACCTGTTAACTCGAGACTTGAAGATTCCCAGGTTACACTCGGGAAACATTGCCAGAGCAATGAGTTCCAGTCTTTAACGGTGCTCGCGAAATACGTGGAAGCAAAACACTTTGTGCATATGGGTGAAATGTAGCGATCAAATGTGCACAGTTAAGAGTTCGCATCGAGCTTCCGAAAACGATCAAACCGTCGATCGCTGAAGATAAAACTATCGTGTGTGCTTTGGCCCTAAGTGTTAAGGTTACATTGCACATCACATATGAACCAAGAACGTACGCCGCGCCATGTAACGCTCAATTAAATTCTAATAACGGCGCGAGTGGCGTAGTTGCTACGAGTCGCAGGTTCGTCTTTGCACGGAATGAATATTTGTATGACCTACAGATAATTGTTCCGGGTCTGGATGTTCGTGCGTGTGAATTTTATGTCTGTAAACTGTCTCTCATAGGAATCTTTTTTTCAATTCTGGAAGATTCAGATTTATAAGTGATTCTATTCCTCTATTGTGACTTATCCGTCACGTCTCCCGAAGGTTTACGCAGAAGGGTTTATGTTGTTAATGTTCGTCCACAGTTCTAGGTCCTAGTTCTAATAAGTACTAATGTCTAGATGAGACTAGCGAGTAGGTACTCATAATACGGGCCGTGTCGAGGAGAACCGGTTTCTGTATCAGGCCCTTGACCCAGCCGCCTAACGAGATAATAGATAATAATAATAATAGTTTATTTGCATAAAATGTAGGTACATTACAGATGGTGTAAATAAAAATAGAGCCAGATACATTTCATCGCACCGCGACATGCAAATTTTTTGTGCGTTTACATACGCCTGAATAAAACTAATGTCAACAATAATCAAATTAAATATTAAGAAAGAAAGAAAGAAAATGTGTTTATTGGCACAAAAAGAAAGAAATACACAAATATTACAATTAGTAAATGTTATAAATATAGGCTACAAAAATAAAATAATCATTACAAGAACATTATAGTGCCAATGGGGCCGCAGCTCAGCATAATGTTAGGAGGCAGAAATACCGACCACCTAACGCTGGTTTTCAGCTGCAACCCACGAGTGCCATACGCTCGAAACTATTAAATATACCTAACTAGTTGGTTGTATTGAATGTCAACCTTACAATTAAACAGTAAAATAGCCAATACATAAAATAGCCGGATTGGTATTTCTCTACGAGATCGAATCAGAAATGAGGAGATCCGTAGAAGAACTAAAGTTGTCGACATAGCTGAAAGGATTAGTAAACTGAAGTGGCAATGGGCAGGGCACATTGCTCGTAGAACTGATGGCCGTTGGGGCACAAAGGTTCTCGAATGGAGACCGCGCACCGGAAAACGCAGCGTGGGACGACCTCCAACGAGGTGGACAGACGATCTGGTGAAGGTCGCTGGGAGTCGTTGGATGAGAGCGGCATGTGACCGCTCGTTGTGGAAATCTAAGGGGGAGGCCTTTGTTCAGCAGTGGACGTCCTGTGGCTGATATGATGAAAATAGCCGGAAGGCTTGGTATTTAATTATATATAAATTATTAATATTAAAGTTTACTACCCCTTGAGCAAATGTGGGAAATCATTTTTTACCCATAAATTCTGATATAGAATAGAAGGGCTTTTCTATCAGCCAAAACTTCAATTTTCTACGAAATTTACAAACATGCATTTTTTTATTTCATTCGGAATACAATTATATACCCGGCCACACATGGCATAACAATTTTTCAAGTACATCGTTGGCTTTGTAATAATATTATTATCTACATGTGTCTCTATTTACGGGTTAATAGCGCCTGCAAAGAAGAACCCGGTCTTTTGATAGGCTTACTCGAGGACATGGGTCAAATATGCAGAGAATTTAAATCTAAAATGTAATGTGACACTAACCGGAGTCACTCCATTGCTAAAATGCAGTCTCGGATATCCCCGGAGGTGTAAAACTATTGTATGAAATGGAAACTACAATTATAAGGTCTATTGCAATGGGTTTAATACTTCTAATAAAATCTAAGGAATACCGTGACTCGCCACTCACAAGATGGGCCCCCGAAATGGCCACTTCTACAAGCGACAGGGAGCAACAACGGCGTGAGCCGCTCGCGGTGTCGAGAGGTACAGCACCGGTTTAAGCATCACGCGTCTCGAAGACTCGGAGCAGATTTTTCCGTTAGACACTAACACCCCCCGAGCATATAGCTCTCGCCGCCCCCTCTGATCAGCCAACTAAGGCAAGCCAAAATTGAGAATTATACGGGCACTCATGGGGTTCCAGTTCAGCCATCCAGTAAAGGCAAGCCGGAGACGAGGCCCTAAGCGACTCCCCGGGGGTATTCGGGTACCTACGCAGTGGCGGCACTCATACAGCTCGCCACAAGGGTGCCTTGCGGTTTGTAAGCTTCGTATTAGACGTATTTCATATTTTTTATTATGTTTATAATTATAAATAAATACATGTAATTCCGGGCAAAGAATAAACCACCCTTGTCTCCACCCATGGGTGTGGTAAATGGCGACTAAGGGTTAATATCAAGAGGATGGGCAGCAGCATCCTACCGTGTGCTAATAACAGCACACTGCCATCAACAATCTACCTCCCAAGGGTGGTGATTAGGGCAATAGGCACTATGACCGCTCATTGTAGTGATAATTGGGAAGCCCATGCTCAGCAGTGGACATTTACGGGCTGATGGCAGCTGGCATAAATGTTGTAATTTGTGATAATATTATTATGCAGTAACATACTGACTCAAGTTCTACTTGAGTTTTGATTCTTGATCTGTAATCCGTATTACTCGTGTAAGAACCGTGCCTTAGATTGATTAAGAAAGTACATAATGATCTTCTAAAAATCACAGCAGTCCTTGCTAGATTTTGAAACCCGGTGGTAACACGTCATGGATTTCCTCCGCCCTGAGGAAGGGCGGCGCGGCATGCCGCACTCCTGCCGGCTAAAACCACCGGAGCGATCCAGCTCCAGGTCCTCATTACGATAACACTGGAGCTGGCCATTGGTGCCACGCACGTAGGGTAGGTCAAGAAGCGAGTCCGTAATTCAGAGCCCACAGCCACCACAGCTAAAACCAACTGACAAAATTTACCACTAAGTCACCAGCACACCAATTATGAACTCGAAAAATCCAAGATCACAAACAGACTTTTGAAACCCAAAACTGCTAAAGCCAACTCATAGTTATAATTCTCACATCGTGATGCCACGGTGCGTGACTAGTCGCGTAAAAAAGTGAGCGAAAACCGGTTCTGTAATATCAAGTGCATGCGGGCTGTGACAATGACCTCGGGTACCGCAAATTATTAGACATACATACATACTAGCTAAATGATGAGGGATTGGATTAATGGCTACTGCGCAGAGGTCAAGTTGCGCCGCCGCAGGCACGCCTTGGATCAGTAGTGTTATTTTACCCGCATACCTTTCGTGCATCGGAAACCCGTATTATTTTTACTTGGCTTTTTCGAATTTCTCCTGTGTTGTTCGGTACATTTTACAGACATAAATGATGTTTTATTATAATTATATTTCTATATCTTAATATATAAAATTCTCGTGTCACAGTGTTAGTTACCATACTCCTCCGAAACGGCTTGACCGATTTTTATGAAAATTTATATGCATATTCAGTAGGTCTGAGAATCGGCTACTATCTATGTTTCATACCCCTAAGTGATAAGGGTTGTCCACCCCTAACATTTTTTTTTTACTTTTTGGACAACACTTTAAAATTTTATTTTTTTATAATGTGGTATTATAAAATACATACAACCCAAAATTTTCACCCTTCTATCACCAACCCCTATTTTTAATAGTTGTTTTAGTAATTTTTCATCCCGCTCACTGATCCATTATCACTTGGTAAGTTATCCCCCACAGGCGTCTACCGGTGTCACTACTCGCCCAGTAAACAGCACGGAGTAGGGATGAGACCAAAGCCGGTGTCCTGTTTCTCTCACACAATAAGCCTTCTCTCACACCCTCCACAGTTTTCGGCCATTATATTATTATTTATGCATCAAGCGTAATAGTAACGTTTACAATTATCATTTTACTATACTAAATGTTACCTCGAATAGGCGTCGAAACGGCTCAACGGTTGTCAATAAAAATTTTCGGGATCAATACATGAATTATAACTTAAATTTTCATGTGTGTTCCAATTTTATATCTTGCAGCAGGGTCCAGAATACATGAATAGGTGTAAATATAATTTGCGCCTAGCGTAGCGGGCGGGTACGGCTAGTTATATAATATAATTTATCGACTTTATATAATATATTAATCATTTCCTATCTCTCGTGGGATGGTCATGGAAAATATTGATCTAGGAGCTTCCACCAGCTCTAGTGTGATCATACAAGGAACTAGAGCCCCCCTTAAGTTCCGAAGATAAGTAAGAAGTAGCGATTCTGCGGTCACCAACCCGCCTGCCAAGCGTGGTGAGTACTGGCAAATTCTTCCCAAAATGGTGACATACGGTATGTAACCGTTCGTCTTATGAGGGACGCTTTTGTTCAGCGGTGGATGGTTTTTGGCTCTTATGATGACGATGTCTTATATATGTAATCTGTGTAGTAATTTTATCATAATCTATTGCTTTGTTTTTTGTGCCTCTATCGAAGTGCTTTCTTTAACCCAAAGGTTGACTGGTAGAGAATACCTCATGGCGTTAAGTCCGCCTTGTACACTACTACTACTTAAAGTACATAGAAGTTTAAATAAATCTCACATACTCAAACGGCCAGACCGGAAAAACTATTTGTAGAACATACAAATATTTGTTCCGTGCGGGGGGATCAAACCCACTCACGTTGCGCAAAAAACCAAGTGCTTAGCCACGCCAACCGTGCTGCCAACAATTACGGTCTTAACTGTCATGCGAATGCCTATGACCGTTGTTAGGATACAGAAGCCCTTGTCTGACAACGGGTTTCACTTGATGCTTGCTAAGAATAGCACCTCTCCGTCTCATCTCGTGGGTGCGACTATGGGATTAGTCGGAGGATAAACAGCAGCGTCCTTCGAGTACGTTAGTTTCAAGTCAACTGCGATCGCCAACCCGCCGGTCAAGAGTGGTAATGGCAACACCCAATGAGCACATAATACAGACCCCGATCGGTCCTAGTGACGATCCTTGGGGAATGCCTGCATCCAGCAGAGGACATTTTCGACTGAAATTTTGATAAGATGGCAAACGCTCCGTAAAATACTGGTATTTAGTAGCACCTAGTATCTTACGCAATCAGTGACCCCACATAGTGGTATTTGAACTGACTGAAGCGCACGTAAAATCGTCGGTCCTGATCGTTGTCATTGGACGACAGCCGTTAAACCAAGTCGGAGGCCTTTGGGCGGCTAGGATAACTCTGACACAAGGTTGTGCCGGCTATGAGTAGCACCACCCCATCTCATCCTATGAGTGTCGTTAGAGGCGATTGTAAGACGGGCAGCAACGTGATGTTAATGATTATTAAAAGAGTAAACAACGAATGTACTCTCTGAATAAAACCTTTCCATAATATTCATTATATAGTCATACATTCGACTTCCTTAAAACAAGACAGATATAGCTGATACTCGGGTGTGCATATATCGTCATAAATCTAAACTGAATACCAAAAATAGTCGTTTCGGTTGTGGTTAAAAATATCTATGTTCGTAATACGCCGCGCTGTTATCCGTTGACGTGTTTCAGCCAAATATAAATTAAATATCCTTCACTTTGGTCACAGTTCTGACACTGTTTTTGTTTGGTGCAATTCGCTAAGCAATGGGTCATCTGGGCAACGCATAAGAGAATAATTTTTCGATAATTGGCATTCCAGAAACCCGCCGATTGTGAAGGGCTGTTATAGGGCGGGTAGTTGTGACAGCTTGTCGGCTAATTCGGCATTTGACACGCCTTTTTAAAACCGGCTGTAAATAACTCAATGTCTCCTCGAGGAGTCCTGTGTAGCATTACAGTTGTTCTGGGCAGGTGTGACGCTTACCGCCAGGAGAATGATTTGCTCGTCTCGTCACCAGAACCGTTTCAGCGTGAGTGAGAGACAATCACCCAAACCTTTATAACATTCGTATACCTATAGTATACTAGATTTATAGTGAACACAATTGGTAAGTACATCATTAATTATTTCCAACAATACAGAACCTGTCAAAGATATACACGTATCATCTATTCATTTAATCTTTATAAATGTATATATAATTTATTTAGACTGAAATGTTAATATAGTTACATTTTAAATGTATGATTTATTTATTATGTAAAATTGACCAGTTGTCTTATGTATGTTTAAGAACTTCATCATATCAGCCACAGGACGTCCACTGCTGAAAAAAGGCCTCCCCCTTAGATTTCCACAACTAGCGGTTACATGCCGCCCTCATCCAACGACTCCCAGCGACCTTCACCAGGTCGTCTGTCCACCTCGTTGGAGGTCGTCCCACGCCGCGTTTTCCGGTGCGTGGTCTCCATTCTAGAACCTTTGTGCCCCAGCGGCCATCAGTTCTACGAGCAATGTGCCCTGCCCATTGCCAATTCAGTTTACTAATCCTTTCAGCTATGTCGACAACTTTAGTTAAGTTAGACTCGTAGAGTAGTTTAAGAACTTATTTCAATTTAATTTTCACTTGAATTTTGTAGAATGTAGTATGTATATATAACAGAATTTGTGACGTTTAATTTTAAACAATTAACAAGAAAATCTTTATCTGTTTATCTTATTCATTGCTTGTCGCCATTGTATGGTTATTTATAAACGCATAATTTCTGCTATAATTCTTATTAAATGACATTCCAGCTTTTGTACAATGAAATAACAGATGGAAAACACGATTACCATCACAATGGACAGGCAAACCAACTAAACAATGATATAACTATTGTTATTTGTCGACTATAACTCTGTATTGTTCGGAAAGTGATAGTAAATTGCACGTAATATGTAGGTGGATACACCGTATGGTTCACGGCAAAAGAAGATTCCACATCTCTCCAATCATTTTGCTGATGGTAGGTATCTTATTGCATACCCCCGGGAAGATAATTTCTAATTAGGTATCTTAAATCTTTACAATGCCTGTGTTTAAAATTCGCTTTCTAAACGGAGAAAATGTGTTTTTTTTACTTTTGACATATGACGTCGGAACACTTTAACATTATAACTCCATATTAAGTCGTTGTGCGGCAAAGATCTAGAAATTTCAATACTGAATTCCTCCGCCATTTGTACTCTAGTTTTATTTATTGTTTTTAACTATCGTATTCATATGAATTAGTCCTTTATATTTGTTTTTATTAATCTGGTGGAAATACATCATGCACTTCTTCCGCCCCGGGGAATGGTGGAGAGGCATGGACTTCTACCGGCTAAAACTACAGGAGCGGATTTTCCAATGTCGCGCTCAAATACCCGAGGCCCCCCGAAATGTAAAGAATTCAAGGGGTTCAGGCGTGTTGGACATACTTGCTGCCCCGGCGCCGTGTCCTCCTTCTATGAGTGACACCAGCTTCCGACGCTTGCCAGCCCAGGCAGGGCACTCCTCGAACTTGTGCTGTGCGGTATCCTGGTCGCTATCACAGGGTTGCCACCGTACCGTGACCTCGCGTCCTACCCTTTGTATTCATATTAAGCCTAATCTTCATCATCAATCATCATTTCGGCCGAATAAAGTCCACTGCTGGACACAGGCCTCCCCCAAAGACCACCACAACGACCGATATCGGTGTGTTGTGTGCTCATTGGGGGGTTTTGTCATAATCGCCACGCTTGGCAGGCGGGTTGGCGATCGCAGTTTTGTTAATGTATTCGAAGGACGCTGCTGCCCATCCTCCGGCTAATCCCTTAGTCGGCTTTTACGACACCCACGGGATGAGATGGGTTGGTGCTATTCATAGCCGGCACCACACGGCAAAGCCGGCACCACACATATGTATAGAGAAAGGTAGATACCACAGCAGCGCTAGATATTCGCCTCCAATCAAAAATTAATTAAAGTCCACTGTGGCGACTGTGAAAAATTTGTCTTGAATACTCTCCAATAGGTTGATATAACTTTATCAGGCCCCGATACTGTTGATTTTGTCTAAATAAACTAAATGACTAGTGTATCGTGTGTGTCATGACTTCATGAGTGTTGAGGCGACGAGCGCAATGTGGTGCCAGGCGCAGGATTAGTCCTGGGTAGCATCACAATTCTTATGGACAGGCGTGACGTCACCAGGAGAGCGAATTGTTCGTCTCGTCACCAGGTTGTGTAAAACCGGTTCTTAATTAGATTAATCTGTTTCTATTTTCGACACACGAATGATGGTCTGGAGATGAAAGTAAATATGCGAAGCATTCCTTTACCAATAAACTGTACGCACGGAGAAACTAATAAACAAATCATGGTTTAGGTTAGTTACTTTATTAGTGATGTGTAGTTAGCAGTGTCGGATTGAAATACGGTGCTATTTAGGGAACGTATCGTTTTATAGTGGGCGCCCAGAGGCCGAAATTGGACGGTACTTTTTTTTTTTTTTCGTTGCCCACTCACACTAGGATTTCTCCTGTTTCGTGGGTGCGTTTACAGACCCAAATTCCACACAATACACAATACACACCCAGACCCGAAACAACTACCTGCAGATCATACACATATTTGTTCGTGCGGGGATCGAATCCGCGACGGTGCGCAGCAGCTGACTGTCTCAGACACTACACCAACTGTGCCGTCATTACTTTAAAAAAATAAGTTATTTAATGTATTTGTAACACATATTATATATACATTTTAATTTTATGCACTCCTTCTCCATATGAACGTTAACTATGCCAAATCTCACACTCCTCCGTGCCCCCAATGTGCTTAAAAAAGGAAAAAAAAAGATACCCCCTTCACAGTTTTTTCTTCACGTTCTAATTTAAAGCTTAATTTGAAATAAATAACCTCCTAAAAGTGGTACAAAATCGTTCGCGTCCCAAATTGTTTTTAATGTACGTTTGGAGCAGTGGCTAGTCGCTCAGCTTTCTGCGCTACGTGTCGCGGGTTCGATCCCCGTACGAAACAATTTTTTGTAAGGCCTGCAGATAGTTGTTCCGGGGCTGGGTGTCCGTGCATGTTAATTTTATGTCTGTAAGCTGTGGAACTGATTCAGGAGAAATCCAAGTGTCGGGAATGAAATGTTAAAGTGCGAAAACCTAAGACTAGTCTTGTCTTAGGTTTTCGCACTTTAACGGCTTCATAATATCAGCCAAAGGACGTCAACTGCTGAATAAGGACCTCCCAGTCTCTTCCACAATGTGTCGTCATTTTTGGTGGAATTTGCCCGTACTCAGCACGCTTGGCAGCCGGGTTGATGAGCGCAAAATGGTTGCTGTTCCACAGAAGGGACGCTGCTGCCCATCCCTTTTTTAGTATCCCTTAAACGCTTTTTACGACATTCACGGATGGAGATTGAGTGGCGCTATATTCTTCATCCGGACACCACGCGGAACTAAATTACCTACTACAATAATAAAAAATAAAAAAGCAGTTAAGTTTTGAGAGGATTTAAAACCAGGTATGTCGGTCCCAACTTTCTACTTTTAAAGAGTCACCTCCCATTTTGCCGTTCGTACTTTCCATTCAAATGCATACACGTGACCTGAGTTTGTAAGCACATGTCCTAGAAAATAATATATTGCTTAAATTATACTCGTAGATAGCCTTCTAAGATGTACGTTTGTATATCTTTTTTTCATGGTCTCCAGTAGAAATTCTACATGAACTTCCTCCGCCCCGGGGAAGGGCGAAGGGGCATGCCAGAGGAGTACCGGCTAAAACTACTGGATGACCGCTCCGGATTTGTAATCTTCGGCACCGAAAGGGGCTCCAGGTTCTCGTAAGATTACACTAGAGCCCCCCATTGATGCTACGCTTTTAGGAACATCTAGGAGGGGATGACTTTAAAGCGATCATCCTCTCTCGTGGAGGGAAGAAGACTGTAAAAAGGCTGCCCCCCAGGCACTTCTTGGGGAGAATTGCAAAGGACACCCACAAAACCTCGCTGTACGCTGTGCTGCGAAACGTACCGCCTAAAAATTACTTTAAAAATATTTTTCAGAGTCTGGATCTTAGGGTTGCACACACCGCTCGGATATTCAAATCTTGAGTCCCAAATATAATGATTTCGTCTTCGTGATTAAGGTAAATTCATGTGCGTTTCATATCTCGAGAATACTCGGCAAAGCAGGAAAATGCTATAATGATCAAGGTGATTTTGATATCATACCTACTTTCTTATTGGTCATCATGAGTTCTAGAACTTTCATATCGTCGTTGTTGTTCGGCGAGCCTTATGTAAAAACATAATGTTTTTATGTGACACAAAATCTTATTTATATAAAGATTGTGTTATTATAAAAATATTTTGTATAGATTTTTATGTTTAGTTTTCAGAGAATAAAGATCACGCCAAGCCACGCATAGAGCCCATCAAAATGTACACCATTTTTGACATACGACTTTGAAATGACAGCGAAGATATATATAATTGTGTCTGGAAAAAATAGTCCACTCTTGCTCACACCACCTCAAATTATAAGGAAAAAGCTTGAACCGGAAAATGTTGATACGTCATCCTTGCCTCCATTGATTTTACTGCAAATGTTAAACCAACTTATTGTTTCCTTGTATATTTAATACTGTACATAAATAAAATTTATTGATTAAACGGAGAAAAATAATAAAATATAAAACACAAAAATACCACGTCTACTTTGTAAAATATCATTGCGTCTACTTCGTAACATTTTATTGATCTCGTCCGATAAAAAGAAATAACAACTATTATAATAAGTACTAGTTTCTTAATAATGTCTAAGGTTTTAGCGAGTATTACACTTTTAAACTGATGGCCGTTGGGGCAAAAAGGTTCTCGAATGGAGACCGCGCACCGGAAAACGCAGCGTGGGACGACCTCCAACGAGGTGGACAGACGACCTGGTGAGGGTCGCTGGGAGTCGTTGGATGAGAGCGGCATGTGACCGTTCGTTGTGGAGATCTAAGGGGGAGGCCTTTGTTCAGCAGTGGACGACCTGTGGCTGATATGATGATGATGATGACACTTTTAAACGGATAGACATTATAATAGAACACTTTTAAACGGATTCTATCGCGTATATTTTAGATTTTTGTTTTTCCTGACGTTTCGAACACTTTGCAGGGTTCGTGGTCGCAGGTCTTAACTATGACTAGTTTCTTGTTATGCCAACATTACCGTACCTATATTGTGTTAACTGTTATCAGTAATAGTTTTCATAAAACAAAGAACCGGAATAAAATGTGTAGAAAAAAACTATTACCACGGAAGTAGCAGGTATCATTTAATTGGTCTCGTCCGAATACATAAATAAAAACTACTATTAGTATTAGTTTTTTGCTATGCCAAAATTACCGTAAATGTTAACTGTTATCGGGCGTAGCTTTCAAGGACATGCTATTAAATTTAAATAAATAAAATATAAATAGTCAACGGTCGTAAAATTTTACTTAAAATGTCATCTGAGAACGAAATAGCGTTATATAATATACTAGCTGGGTTTCACATTTTCATTTAAAAGAAATTTAGTGTATTTCGACATAGACACTTTACATAGAATTAATATATTGGATTTCAAGGCTTTTATTTTTTTGCGCGGAACCCTAATTATTTTTCTAAAATAAAAGTAGTCTAAGTTATTCCTTATAACATCAGCTATCTGCCAGTGAAAGTCCCGTCAAAATCCGTCCAGCCGTTTCGGAGATTACCCGGAACAAACAGAGAGACAAAAAAATTAAAAATTGCTTTTTTGTTATAGGTAACGTATATACTTTCATATGCATTCAGTAAAAAGCAGTTATTTTGACATTACAAACAGACACTTCAATTTTATTTATTTGTATAGATGATGCAAAGCGATCTTTCTGACTATGTTATTAATTTTTATCCATTAAAAAACTTGATCCATTTTGCTCGTAACAACTTAATGTGTGTGTATATATACTTAAATACCTGGGCCAGCTGATAACAGACGACTTGAATGACTATGCAGAGAGATGGAACGCATTGTCGGTTCGGGCAAATATGCCCGCCGGTTCTCGCGATATACAGCCGCAATCAAAATAACGCTGCCTGAGCCTGTGGTTCATGTATAACTAAAAGGCCTACAATGCTCTGCGGATCCAATATAATAATGCATTTAGAGCGCTGTTGCGGCTGCCTCGTTCCTGCAGCACGTCTGGAATGTTCGCTGAGGCACGCACTGACGGTTTCAACGCTATCTAGCGTCAGAAAGTATCCTCAATGCTAAACTGAATCCGCGGCAACCTCAACGTGTAATAGGAGCCGCACATTTATTTATAAGGGCGCTCGCCGTCGCACGATATCGCTATTTGGGATTAAATACTAACTTAGAATAATTAAGTTGTTACGAGCAAAATGGATCAAGTTTTTTAATGGATAAAAATTAATAACATAGTCAGAAAGATCGCTTTGCATCATCTATACAAATAAATAAAATTGAAGTGTCTGTTTGTAATGTCAAAATAACTGCTTTTTACTGAATGCATATGAAAGTATATACGTTACCTATAACAAAAAAGCAATTTTTAATTTTTTTGTCTCTCTGTTTGTTCCGGGTAATCTCCGAAACGGCTGGACGGATTTTGACGGGACTTTCACTGGCAGATAGCTGATGTTATAAGGAATAACTTAGACTACTTTTATTTTAGAAAAATAATTAGGGTTCCGCGCAAAAAAATAAAAGCCTTGAAATCCAATATATTTATTCTATGTAAAGTGTCTATGTCGAAATACACTAAATTTCTTTTAAATGAAAATGTGAAACCCAGCTAGTATATTATATAACGCTATTTCGTTCTCAGATGACATTTTAAGTAAAATTTTACGACCGTTGACTATTTATATTTTATTTATTTAAATTTAATAGCATGTCCTTGAAAGCTACGCCCGATAACAGTTAACATTTACGGTAATTTTGGCATAGCAAAAAACTAATACTAATAGTAGTTTTTATTTATGTATTCGGACGAGACCAATTAAATGATACCTGCTACTTCCGTGGTAATAGTTTTTTTCTACACATTTTATTCCGGTTCTTTGTTTTATGAAAACTATTACTGATAACAGTTAACACAATATAGGTACGGTAATGTTGGCATAACAAGAAACTAGTCATAGTTAAGACCTGCGACCACGAACCCTGCAAAGTGTTCGAAACGTCAGGAAAAACAAAAATCTAAAATATACGCGATAGAATCCGTTTAAAAGTGTTCTATTATAATGTCTATCCGTTTAAAAGTGTCATCATCATCATCATATCAGCCACAGGTCGTCCACTGCTGAACAAAGGCCTCCCCCTTAGATCTCCACAACGAACGGTCACATGCCGCTCTCATCCAACGACTCCCAGCGACCCTCACCAGGTCGTCTGTCCACCTCGTTGGAGGTCGTCCCACGCTGCGTTTTCCGGTGCGCGGTCTCCATTCGAGAACCTTTTTGCCCCAACGGCCATCAGTTTAAAAGTGTAATACTCGCTAAAACCTTAGACATTATTAAGAAACTAGTACTTATTATAATAGTTGTTATTTCTTTTTATCGGACGAGATCAATAAAATGTTACGAAGTAGACGCAATGATATTTTACAAAGTAGACGTGGTATTTTTGTGTTTTATATTTTATTATTTTTCTCCGTTTAATCAATAAATTTTATTTATGTACAGTATTAAATATACAAGGAAACAATAAGTTGGTTTAACATTTGCAGTAAAATCAATGGAGGCAAGGATGACGTATCAACATTTTCCGGTTCAAGCTTTTTCCTTATAATTTGAGGTGGTGTGAGCAAGAGTGGACTATTTTTTCCAGACACAATTATATATATCTTCGCTGTCATTTCAAAGTCGTATGTCAAAAATGGTGTACATTTTGATGGGCTCTATGCGTGGCTTGGCGTGATCTTTATTCTCTGAAAACTAAACATAAAAATCTATACAAAATATTTTTATAATAACACAATCTTTATATAAATAAGATTTTGTGTCACATAAAAACATTATGTTTTTACATAAGGCTCGCCGAACAACAACGACGATATGAAAGTTCTAGAACTCATGATGACCAATAAGAAAGTAGGTATGATATCAAAATCACCTTGATCATTATAGCATTTTCCTGCTTTGCCGAGTATTCTCGAGATATGAAACGCACATGAATTTACCTTAATCACGAAGACGAAATCATTATATTTGGGACTCAAGATTTGAATATCCGAGCGGTGTGTGCAACCCTAAGATCCAGACTCTGAAAAATATTTTTAAAGTAATTTTTAGGCGGTACGTTTCGCAGCACAGCGTACAGCGAGGTTTTGTGGGTGTCCTTTGCAATTCTCCCCAAGAAGTGCCTGGGGGGCAGCCTTTTTACAGTCTTCTTCCCTCCACGAGAGAGGATGATCGCTTTAAAGTCATCCCCTCCTAGATGTTCCTAAAAGCGTAGCATCAATGGGGGGCTCTAGTGTAATCTTACGAGAACCTGGAGCCCCTTTCGGTGCCGAAGATTACAAATCCGGAGCGGTCATCCAGTAGTTTTAGCCGGTACTCCTCTGGCATGCCCCTTCGCCCTTCCCCGGGGCGGAGGAAGTTCATGTAGAATTTCTACTGGAGACCATGAAAAAAAGATATACAAACGTACATCTTAGAAGGCTATCTACGAGTATAATTTAAGCAATATATTATTTTCTAGGACATGTGCTTACAAACTCAGGTCACGTGTATGCATTTGAATGGAAAGTACGAACGGCAAAATGGGAGGTGACTCTTTAAAAGTAGAAAGTTGGGACCGACATACCTGGTTTTAAATCCTCTCAAAACTTAACTGCTTTTTTATTTTTTATTATTGTAGTAGGTAATTTAGTTCCGCGTGGTGTCCGGATGAAGAATATAGCGCCACTCAATCTCCATCCGTGAATGTCGTAAAAAGCGTTTAAGGGATACTAAAAAAGGGATGGGCAGCAGCGTCCCTTCTGTGGAACAGCAACCATTTTGCGCTCATCAACCCGGCTGCCAAGCGTGCTGAGTACGGGCAAATTCCACCAAAAATGACGACACATTGTGGAAGAGACTGGGAGGTCCTTATTCAGCAGTTGACGTCCTTTGGCTGATATTATGAAGCCGTTAAAGTGCGAAAACCTAAGACAAGACTAGTCTTAGGTTTTCGCACTTTAACATTTCATTCCCGACACTTGGATTTCTCCTGAATCAGTTCCACAGCTTACAGACATAAAATTAACATGCACGGACACCCAGCCCCGGAACAACTATCTGCAGGCCTTACAAAAAATTGTTTCGTACGGGGATCGAACCCGCGACACGTAGCGCAGAAAGCTGAGCGACTAGCCACTGCTCCAAACGTACATTAAAAACAATTTGGGACGCGAACGATTTTGTACCACTTTTAGGAGGTTATTTATTTCAAATTAAGCTTTAAATTAGAACGTGAAGAAAAAACTGTGAAGGGGGTATCTTTTTTTTTCCTTTTTTAAGCACATTGGGGGCACGGAGGAGTGTGAGATTTGGCATAGTTAACGTTCATATGGAGAAGGAGTGCATAAAATTAAAATGTATATATAATATGTGTTACAAATACATTAAATAACTTATTTTTTTAAAGTAATGACGGCACAGTTGGTGTAGTGTCTGAGACAGTCAGCTGCTGCGCACCGTCGCGGATTCGATCCCCGCACGAACAAATATGTGTATGATCTGCAGGTAGTTGTTTCGGGTCTGGGTGTGTATTGTGTATTGTGTGGAATTTGGGTCTGTAAACGCACCCACGAAACAGGAGAAATCCTAGTGTGAGTGGGCAACGAAAAAAAAAAAAAAGTACCGTCCAATTTCGGCCTCTGGGCGCCCACTATAAAACGATACGTTCCCTAAATAGCACCGTATTTCAATCCGACACTGCTAACTACACATCACTAATAAAGTAACTAACCTAAACCATGATTTGTTTATTAGTTTCTCCGTGCGTACAGTTTATTGGTAAAGGAATGCTTCGCATATTTACTTTCATCTCCAGACCATCATTCGTGTGTCGAAAATAGAAACAGATTAATCTAATTAAGAACCGGTTTTACACAACCTGGTGACGAGACGAACAATTCGCTCTCCTGGTGACGTCACGCCTGTCCATAAGAATTGTGATGCTACCCAGGACTAATCCTGCGCCTGGCACCACATTGCGCTCGTCGCCTCAACACTCATGAAGTCATGACACACACGATACACTAGTCATTTAGTTTATTTAGACAAAATCAACAGTATCGGGGCCTGATAAAGTTATATCAACCTATTGGAGAGTATTCAAGACAAATTTTTCACAGTCGCCACAGTGGACTTTAATTAATTTTTGATTGGAGGCGAATATCTAGCGCTGCTGTGGTATCTACCTTTCTCTATACATATGTGTGGTGCCGGCTTTGCCGTGTGGTGCCGGCTATGAATAGCACCAACCCATCTCATCCCGTGGGTGTCGTAAAAGCCGACTAAGGGATTAGCCGGAGGATGGGCAGCAGCGTCCTTCGAATACATTAACAAAACTGCGATCGCCAACCCGCCTGCCAAGCGTGGCGATTATGACAAAACCCCCCAATGAGCACACAACACACCGATATCGGTCGTTGTGGTGGTCTTTGGGGGAGGCCTGTGTCCAGCAGTGGACTTTATTCGGCCGAAATGATGATTGATGATGAAGATTAGGCTTAATATGAATACAAAGGGTAGGACGCGAGGTCACGGTACGGTGGCAACCCTGTGATAGCGACCAGGATACCGCACAGCACAAGTTCGAGGAGTGCCCTGCCTGGGCTGGCAAGCGTCGGAAGCTGGTGTCACTCATAGAAGGAGGACACGGCGCCGGGGCAGCAAGTATGTCCAACACGCCTGAACCCCTTGAATTCTTTACATTTCGGGGGGCCTCGGGTATTTGAGCGCGACATTGGAAAATCCGCTCCTGTAGTTTTAGCCGGTAGAAGTCCATGCCTCTCCACCATTCCCCGGGGCGGAAGAAGTGCATGATGTATTTCCACCAGATTAATAAAAACAAATATAAAGGACTAATTCATATGAATACGATAGTTAAAAACAATAAATAAAACTAGAGTACAAATGGCGGAGGAATTCAGTATTGAAATTTCTAGATCTTTGCCGCACAACGACTTAATATGGAGTTATAATGTTAAAGTGTTCTGACGTCATATGTCAAAAGTAAAAAAACACGTTTTCTCCGTTTAGAAAGCGAATTTTAAACACAAGCATTGTAAAGATTTAAGATACCTAATTAGAAATGGTATGTATGGTTGTATATATTATTTAAGTATTTTATGGAGTATATACCTATCCGTATTATATTTAATTGCCTGGTTACGCTATTTGATTATATTAATATAATAAGTACACCACGGACACGCACCCTTTGTCTTTTTCCATTTTTTTCTTGATCAACTCAAGGTTGTATATAAGAAATCTCTAATAGCGAGAAGACCACCCATTGTACATACTTTTCACAGAACTATTCCTAGTAGTAATTTTTATAATGGTGTACAATAAAGAATATTCTACTCGATTCTAAAAATGTCTGACACCTTATTTATTCATCGTGATTTAAATGGCTACCATTCTTGAAATGCGTACCTGTTTGATGACAACTGGGAAAATTATTCCGTATGGAGCGCGACAAAATTTAAACACAAAATCTGGAGTGAGCTGCGATGGACTCAAAAGTGCTATTGGTGTTACTACGACACCAATGGTAATAAACTGAGCGACGCCCATTTCTTTGCACACGGGGGAAACACTTGAACACTTGTGTAAAATTTTCCGAATTATTTTTAGGATCACTGCTTTAGAGTGAGAATCGTTCGTTATTGTTTACTATGGTCTATGTTTGGACTAGATCATAGATAATACGCTAACTGGATTCCAAGTCCTTTGGCCAAACGAGAGTTGGTCTATTCCAGTGTAGCCAACTTGTAGAATTGTGAAGTGTCAGACAGTGTGACAACAATGTGGAATTGTTGTCTGCACTGTATTTTTTTTACTGTATGTACCACTGACCACTTCTGACATTTTATGTAGCTGATTCTATTGTTGGTACTTTTTTGTCTATGTTTTCAAATGTATTATTAATGTGTTCCTTTGATATTTTTTAATACTATTGCTGTCCCTATGGTGCAAAGAATAAATTACTTTTCTTTCTTTCTTTCTTTCTTTCAATATACACTGCTACAAAAAAGTGACTTACCAAGCAGCAACAGTATGAGCGGGTTCTGGAACTGCTCGATGTACTTCTTCCATGGCGGTTCCTGCTCCTTGACCTGGAACTCGTTGGGGCCGACGAAGTTCATGCGGTCGTTGGCCTCCCGCCATGACAGGCCGCGGCGAACATCCACCTTCAGCCGTTCAGCCACCTGAGTGGAAACAAATAAGTTATTAAACAAGCATTAAATATGGTAGTGAATACCAATACTGGTGATAGGGCTCTTATTGCAAGAGGCCGGCTAGGTACGTACAGTGCCAGAAGTGAGGCTTGGGGGGATCTTTACAATCCTCCCCGAGAAGTGTCTGAGGGGTGACCTTTTTACAGTCGCCTTCCCACCGCTAGAGGGGGTGACCGCTTTACAGTCATCCCGTCCGTGATGTGCCTAACGGCGTGGCACTAATGGGCGGCTCTAGTGTGATCTTACGAGGACCTGGAGCCCCTTCGGTGCCGAAGATGACCGCTCCAGTGGTTTTAGCCGGTAGGAGTCCGGCATACCCCTTCGCCCTTCCCGGGGGCGAAGGAAGTTCCATGTAGAATTTCCACTGAACACCAATAAATAAAAAAAGGTAGGTACAGTGACAGATATTCACCGCTAAGCAGTAGTGTTTAAATTTTGGACATTACTATGCTCCGGTTAGAAGGGCACTGTAGCTAGTGGAATTACTGCGCATGAGAGACTAAATAACTTCACGCCTTGAGATGACGAGTACCGTGCAGGACTAGTCCTGGGTAGCATACCAATTGTCATGAGCAGGCGTGACGCTTACCAGCAGGCGAATGATATGCTCGACTCGTCACCAAGTTGAATATAAAAATGTCTTGTCTTTGTGGTGTCCGGATTAACTCCATATCCTCTCGTGGAGGCCGTAAAAGGCGACTGAGAGACCTAAAAGTAATGGGCAGCAGCGTCCCTTCTGTTGCACAGCTGGCAACCCACTTTCCAAAACTGATGAGTGGCAATTTCCCCCCAAAATGTTGATACACGGCAAGTGACTGGTCGTTAATGGGAGTGGACTTGATTCATCAGTGCATGGCTGTTGGCAAATATGATGATGATAAATATGTGTCTGCGAAATACCTGCTGTGGCCACGTGTGGGACATGGGTCCAACACGCAGAGGCCCTTTAGAGAATTCCTTGTATGATCACACTAGAGGGCTACATTAATCCTAATACATATATTTAGCACCATCTACACTCATGCAATCAACTAAACATTATGTTTTACTCCTTTATTTAACTTAAGAGGCCCACATAAGGGTTTGATACATATTGAGCAATCTCAATAAGATGTATCTGGGGACGAATTTAATCTTGATGACCCATTCAATCAAATCCAGTCTGATTTAATTTCGAGACTATTGTTAGACAAAGGCAATTATTAGACTGCTCTGAAGATTTATTCACTCATCGTCATTATTTCGGCCGAACAAAGTCCACTGCTGGACACATGCCTCCCCCAAAGACCGCCAAAACGACCGAAATGGGTGTGTTGTGTGGTCTCATTGAGGGGTTTTGCCATAATCGCCACGCTTGGCGGTTGGCAATCGCAGTTAAATTAAATATACCTGCTCCAAGGACGCTGCTGTCCTTCCTCTGGCTAATCCCATAGTCGCCTTTTACGACACCCACAGGATAAGATGGGTTGGTGCTATTCTGAGCCGGCACCACACGGTATTCTGAGCCAGTAATGTTCACTAGTAACATACCTATATATCAATACGCGAAGAAAAAAACTTTGTACCCCTTTTTAAGCACATTGCGCGCACAAAGGAGTGTGAATTTGGCATAGTTTAAGTTCATACGGAGGAGTGCAGAAAGTAAAAAATTATGTACAATATTTGTGTTACAAATATGCCGTAAACATGATACATTAAATCAGATTAAAAATTTAATGAATCACGGTCCGATGTCGACCTCTGGGCGACCGCTAATAAAACTGTGAAGAGCATGTATGGGCTGTACATTTAAATGCTCTACTCAGGAAAAAGGTTCGCTGTCGTCAAATATACAGGGTGTCCAGTAAATAGCACGACATTATTCATTACGAGATGCTTAAAAATCAGTGTCAAGGTACAGATTTTTCGATATTTCGGAAAATTTTGTACTTCTGTAAATCCGTAAGATTTTGCTGAACATATATTGTTTTTTTGGTAGGTATTGACCCAAGCTCTCACCCCCTGCAGTATGTCGTGCTATTTACTGGACACCCTGTATAACCGCCACTGTGAAAATGTCTCGATAATCTCGAGGAGAATCGCCGATCGTTTGCATCTTCATTTCAATTCAATCTCTTCTTTTTCTGTGTTAGTGGCCAAGCTAGTGTCAGACTTCAAGCCGCCCAAAGGCCTCACACTAAGCTTAACGACTGTCGTCTAAACAACAACCGGGACCGAATATTTACGAGACCTCCGAAGCACGGAGGCGCGCAGTTCATATACCACTATGCCGGCACCCATCCATAGACGGACGATCGATTACTAATCAACTGCAACTGACTATGAACGCATTTCAATAAACCATTATACGGAAAGGTACAGTAGTTCTTATTTATAAAAGGTATACAAAGATCAAGACCATCTGTAATTATATACATAATTTATGGGTATTTTTTTATCCTTATTGACGTCAACATCGCTGTACGTCTGCCAACGCACCATGGAAGGAGCATGCAGCTCCGCAAAAGGAAAATATACAGAATAACAAGTAAACAAAATAAAAATAGCGACTTCGTAAAAAAACAACATTTATATACAAAAAACCGGCAAGTCCGAGTTCAACTCGCGTGAAGAGGGTTTCGAAATTTACATTTCAACCACATATTGTTAAGACCGTAGACTTCTTATAGGTTTCCCTGTAATCTATTTACATTTTCA
Organism: Diloba caeruleocephala; assembly: GCA_947459985.1. Classification (NCBI taxonomy): domain Eukaryota; kingdom Metazoa; phylum Arthropoda; class Insecta; order Lepidoptera; family Noctuidae; genus Diloba; species Diloba caeruleocephala. Next base: position 4,232,049 of record OX381614.1, read on the forward strand.
TTCTAAAGTAATATAAATAAGGCGGATTTTAATGGAGACGTTACGGACAGAACATACATTAAGGGGTATGGAGAAATGAAGAACAATGATGAATGGGTATCCAATGTATAAGAAAAGAGAAAGTGTAGGACAGTTCAAACGATAATGAATTTAAAAGCAGCGACAGGGAAACCTTGCAAAAACGAAGATGATGATGAAAATGCTAGAGTAGCTATAAAAAGGGTAAAAGAGTTCGAACAGGCCTTTGCTAAACATGACGAACAACAATACAACTAGCCTCAAATAAAATACACACACGCACACATCAGTCTAAATTCGTCTACCGCTGAATATAAGCCTCCCAATAATCACTACAATGAGATGTCATAAAGAAGAAAGAAAGATCAAAGGTTTATTTGACACAATACAGGACACATTCTAACGAGATAGCAAAGACATTGATAAGCGTGCGCATGTCTTTGCGTTATACGAAAATGGTCTCCAGCTCAGCATGTGCCAGGTTAAAAACCTGGCGCTGGTATTCTGCTAGATTCGTGTGGTGACACACGGATGTTGAGCAACTAGACAAGCATGAGTGTAATATGTCAAAAGATAAACAAATAAATAAAGAGTTGACCCAATCGACTGATCGAAATATAAGAAAGTAATCATTAAATATTATATTAATAATTGTGACTTTATATCATCATTTCGGCCGAATGAAGTCCACTGCTGGACACAGGCCTCCCCCAAAGATCACCACAACGATGTATTGTGTGTTCATAGGGGGGTCTTGCCATAATCGCCACGCTTGGCAGACGGGTTGGCGATCGCAGTTGAGTTGTTAATGTGCTCGAAAGACGCTGCTGCTCGCCCTACGGTTAATCCATTAGTCGACTTTTACGACACCCAAGGGATGAAATGGGGTGGTAGCATTCTAAGCCGGTACCACACGTTATAATGTTACATATAATACTTATAAGAATGATTTGATAAAATAGTAATGCCTTCTAATATTAATTGAATTCATGTGACGCGCTATGCATCGATAACAAGCTAGCTTGTAACGACGGTTCCAGTAGGGCCTGCTACTGTCTCTCTCTGCCAGCAACAGCAATCTTTTTCTGTGAGAATGTCTTGCTCCAGAAGGAGACCGCAGAGTCGGATCGGGAGAGGGCCGAGCCCGCTCGAAGGAGGAGACGGCGCCGGGGTAACAACCGCCCTGGCGCCTAAATCCCATACGCCTGAAACCCCCTGCCGTTGCTATAAGGCGGGGGACCTCTGGGTTCGCGGTTGCGTAGATTGGGGAATCCAACCAACCAACAACACAATGTATGTACAATGCCCCGGGGGGTGACCGCTTTACAGTCAGCCTCTCCGAGATGTGCCTATATGTGTGATCATACGAGGACCTGGAGCCTCCCTTAGGTGCCGAAGATGACCGCTCCAGTGGTTGTAGCCGGTAGGAGACCGGCATACCCCTTCGCCCTTCCCCGGGGCGAACTGGGCACCAATAAAAAGAAGACCTGGTTCTGTAGCACGAGTAAGAAACTCATTCTCACAGCTATTGTCTATATAATAGACGTGTTGGTGATTATAGTATCTACTTTGTCTCTAGCATGTCAATAAGATGTTCTTTCTCAGTTGTCTTCAGAGGACGCCCAACGCCTTAAGGTATCTTATGGACAATAAATAATGTTGTCATAATCACGGTTGGCTTACTTATCGTTATTAACTTACGAAAGAGTGATGCCTATTCCTTACCGGGCTTCAAAAAGAAATCATTATATATTAATGGCCTGTCTCAAGTAAAGTACTAAGTATAGTGTTCAAAAGCAATTGCCCTATTTTACAGCCGACCGGTGCCACCACACCGCACCGATACCACACGATAACACTCGCGGCTTCACTACAGAAAGCGAGAGTGAAATACTGCTGCATGCCTTTGATCATTTTCATATATTTTCACTTAATTACACGTCAAGGTGGTGTGGACGTTGCCGTGTGGTGCCGGCTTTGCCGTGTGGTGCCGGCTCAGAATACCACCACCCCATCTCCTCCCATGGGTGTCGTAAAAGTCGACTAAGGGATAAGCCGGAGGATGGGCAGCAGCGTCCTTCGATTTCATTAACAACTCAACTGCGATCGCCAACCCGTCTGCCAAGCGTGGCGATTATGGCAAAACCCCCCAATGATCCCACAACACACCCATATCGGTCGTTGTCGTGATCTTTGGGGGAGGCTTGTGTCCAGCAGTGGACTTCATTCGGCCGAAAATGATGATGACACGTCAAGGTAGGCAGGCTTGCGTTATTTGCAGGAAACAGGTTATGAAGTACGCACTAGGTATCGAGAATGCGTCATCCAGAAAGGTATATTTTAGGTATCGTATATGACGCACTCGCAGAAGGAAACCACTGCACTCCAATTTTTCTTAGAAATTTGAAATGAGTAATAAGTACTTTAGATGTTTCTTTCGGGTACACCACTAATAGATGATGTGATTTGATCAACCTCTAGTCCTCGCGAAAGAGAACCGATATGTACCTAGAATGTTTCGCAAGGCTATTGAAATAAAAAACATCCTAATCTTCATAGAGAAGATGGTTGGCAGATACCACCTGTTTGGAATCCAGTTATTAAAATAATAAAGTCCCAAACAACATAACGCATCAATGATATTATATATTAAAAGAAGTACATATGTTACATGTGTGCCACAAGTAAGAACCAAAACTCCCCCAATTGTAGCACCTCGCAATCAGTTCGCCCAATACAGGACAACGAGCAGACACTGACACAATCTGTATTGTTTTATTAATTAAGTAATAACAATGCCGTCGGGCGTACAGAAAATGCCCTATCCACTATCAAGCAAAAAAAAAAAAGAACAAGGGATCTCATACCACACGTGAGTAACAAAAAGTGAGTAAATAAAATCTTTTAAAAATAATACTATTCAAATTATCTATAGAATAATGTTCTCGACCAAAACACAGGCCAAGCAAAGAAAAGAGACAACACATATATTCTATCACAGGTGCGACAAAGACATCGAGTACACGTAGGTACTGTCATTTTAGATAGCTATCTCTTTTATTCTTGTAGTTTTTGTATTTTCTTTCTTACAGCATAGGTGTGCAGTTTTATAGCTTTATTACCTACATACAATCAGACTGAGTTTTGCGCGCCATCTAATATGGACGTAACATATATCTATGGTATAATATCATTGTACCGCACTAGGAAACATCAAGACACTGTGAGTGAATACTGCGTGCATTTTTGATTAAAATTGTAGGGTAGATAAAACAAAATAACTTTTTAAAATCTGTAACGACGCCTCTCGCCTTAGTCATCCCGCGACCACGAATGCTGCAAAGTATTCCAAACGTCAGGAAAAATAAAAATCTTGAATATACGCGATAGAATCCGTTTAAAACTGTTTTATTATAATGTGTATACATAAGACATTACTACATAACAAGTTAATCTCGAAGTCGACCCTACATTAGTATCAACAGTACAAATGCCAATGAAAGTGTTTGGCACGGATCTTTAGCGCTCAGTGATAAGAGTGGGGATCGGTTTGCGCAATTATCACTAAACTGATCCACAAAATGACTTTTGAGCAGGTGAAGGAGGGAGAGGTCAGCGGTCAAGATCAGTCTAGGCTACTAGACCTGGCACTTTTTGGACAGCCAGCAAAAGACATTCGATCCATGGCAGAAACAACGGAAAGAGCCTTCTCTTCACAAGTGGTTTTGAATTAGCCAGGAAATAGTATCACATAAAAATGTGAAACCACTGGCAATATAACAAGTTCTAGCATTGGAAGAGGCCACTTACAAAGGTATAGATAAATTTACATATGTAGGTTGCTCTCGGCCGAATATTCAAACGCCATTTAACGTTAAGTCCCCGCTTAAACAATTGGCCTTTTTTTTTATTGATGCCCAGTGGAAATTCTACATGGAACTTCCTTCACCCCGGGGAAGGGTGAAGGGGTATGCCGGACTTCTACCGGCTAAAACCACTGGAGCGGTCATCTTCGGCACCGAAGGAGGGCTCCAGGTCTTCGTAAGATCACACTAGAGCCGCCCATTGGTGCCACGCCTTTAGGCACATCTTGGAAGGGATGACTGTAAAGCGGTCACCCCCTCTAGCGGAGGGAAGGCGACTGTAAAAAGGTCGCCCCCCCAGGCACTTCTCGGGGAGGATTGTAAAGGATCCCCCCAAGCCTCGCTTTGCGCTGTGCTGCGCACACGGCGGCACGTGACCACGTGCGCGCCACCGTCTTCTCGGGGGTCGCTCGGTGTGAGCACGTAGACTCCCCACTCTGGGCACCCGCGGCCCATGGAGGACCATGAAGTGACGGCAGGGGGCTCAGGCGTGTTGGACTTGGGAGCCGGGACGGTTGTTGCCCCGGCGCCGTCTCGTCCTTCTCCGTGCGGGATCGGCCCTCTACCGATCCCGCTCTGCAGTCTCCTTCTGCAGCATTACGCTCTCAAAAGCATGACGCTCTCTAAACAATTTGACCTGCCCGGTTTTGTAACAAAAACAGGTTTCTCCAATAGTTAAACTTTGGACTTAACGTTAAATGGCGTTTGAGTATTCGGCCGTCTGTCTCTTCATAATGTTACCCGAAAAAACGTCCAGTGCTGGAGAAAACCTTCCCGCAAAGATTGGCACAACGACCGGTATGGGTTTCTGTTGTGTGCTCATTAAGGGCTTTCTTCCATAATCGCAACGCTTGGCAGACGGGTTGGTGATCGCAGTTGAGTTATAAATTTGCTCGAAGGCCGATGCTGCCCATCCTCCAGCTAATAAATACCATAATCGCGTTTTTCGGCACCCACGGGATGAGATGGGTTGGTGCTATTCTTAGCCGGCACCACACGGTAAGGTATGGGAGATATACATGTATAAAAATTCAGGAATTGGAAGTATATATTCATTCCAAATTGTATAAAATACCAAACAGTTTTACACATTTCCCATAAAACATTTTTAATGGAATTTCTAAGATGCATATCGTAAGTAAGATTTAAATTAACAACCGACAATATTTTTACCTACAGTTAAGTTAAACTACGTCAAAAGGCCAGGCAGCATCATTACACGTAGACCACAGTAGGCGTCGCATGAACACCGAAGACAACGGTCTTGTCGACGGAAGAGTAGACAAAATGGACATTAAGCGTTTTGTTTTTGTATTAAGTTATATTTAAAAAGTGTAGCAACCAGTTTCCATCCTAAAGTTGCCTGGACGAGATCGCGGATAGCGATAAGGCCGCCTATTCTATTTTGACTTTTTTCCGATGTACATTAAAGAGTATATAAATAAATAAATTGTTCGACAACTTTTTTTGGTAACGAAACGCAAAGAATGATTAGAATTTCTATGACACTAGCGGCATTCCGTTGCTATGGAAAGGATTTTGCATGTCTATGTCTACGAAGACAGCGGCGACTTCATGTTGGCTAATGCTCGGGAAGAACAGATATCGAGACGTGTAGAGAGATCGTTTTTTATCTTCGGAAAAGAAGACTTTGAAATGGTCATGCTTACGCCCACTGGTCCATCAAACCTAAATTAATGACTTCCGACACAATTGAGATGCAGAGCCCATTACAGCTAGGGGATTTAATAGCATATCTCGGGCCATATAAACTAATTGATATGAAAACTGGGTCAGTATGCAAATAGATTTCATAGCTAGGTTAGTTCACTTGACACTGATAACATCTGCAGGCATATAGTGAAAGCTATGCGGTACGACAGGGGCTAAGTGTGAATCGATGTTGTTGTTAGTGTTGTTTTATGAAAATGGAAAATACAGTGAATGTAGGTGATGGCTACAGTACTGTATCATTTCGGCCGAATGAAATCCACTGCTGGACACAGGCCTCCCCCAAAGATACAACGACCGATATGGTGTTGTGTGCTCATTGAGGGGTCTTGCCATAATCGCCGCGCTTGGCAGACGGGTTGGCGATTGCAGTTGAGTTGTTAATGTACTCTGTTAAGGACGCTGCTGCCCATCCTCCGGTTAATCTCTTAGTCGACTTTTACGACACCCACGGGATGAATTGGGTGGTGGTATTCATACTGTATATTATTTATTAATTATGCTCTTTATTAGCTCGATGTTACTCAGCGTGATATAGACGGAGAGCTATGCTTGGTATTTCTTTACGGGACCGAATCAGAAATTAGGATATCCTTAGAAGAATAAGGTGCCGATATAGCTGAAAGGATTAGTAAGCTGAAGTGGCAATGGGCGGGTACGTTGCTCGTAGAATTGGTGACCGTTGGGGCAAAGATTCACGAGTAGAGACCACGCGCCGGAAAACGCAGCGTGGGACGGCCTCCAACGAGGGGGAAAGGCGACCTAGTGAGGCTATTGGAAGTTATTAAATGCGTGCCAAGATCGTTGTAGATATCTGTGGGGGAGGCTTTTGTTCAGCAGTGGACGTCTTATAGCTGATATGATACTATTTATTGTACTCCAATACAAACAGTAGCGCCTGGTATAAAGAGTACAATGGGCAGCCTTATCGCACTCGACTATTTCTTCCAACTTCCAATTAACCCCTTGCGAGAGGCGGAGGATCTGTGTAATCGTCGACTAATTCAACTCCCTACATACAAATATTTATGCTTTCCGTGTGGTGTCTCGATTAAAAATATAGCACCACTCCATCTCCTCTCGTGATGTCATAAAAGGCGACTAAAGACGCAAAACCAGAGGGATGGGCAGCAGCGTCCCTTCTGTGGAGCAGTAGCCATACTATGGTCACTAACCCGCCTGCGTGGCGTGCGTGGTGAATATTAGCAAGTGCCCCCAAAATGATGGCACAATTGTGGAAGTCTGTGGGGGACGTATAACTTGCTGAGATGATGATGATGATGCGACCAGGATAGGTTTCAAGACCCTAAGCCAAACTAATATTTTAAAACATATCAAAGCTGCAGATAATTCACAGGATTTGTTTTATTCTATTAATATAGACCAAAGATAGGTTATAAATATTCTCGGTGCCGAAGATAACTACTCCGGTGGTTTTAGCCGACGAGTCCGACACACCCCTTTGTCCTTCCCCGGGGCGAAAGAAGTCAATCAAGGATTTCCACCTAGTGAAAAAAATGGTTTTAAATATCCATGCTCTATTAACAACTAAGCGCTGATAGCCAAGGGACCCTTGGCTATCGGCGCTTAGTTGGGTTCGCAAGGGTCAAGGTCAAGGGTAGGCCGATAGGTCAAGAGGTCGGAAAGCGGATCGACAGGTTGTGTTTGAATTCCATCCATGGCAGGTGAATCCAGTCTTAGTAAAAGCTATTTAGCTTAGCCTGGAATAGCAGTAATTTGCAATCGACATCGCAGGAAAAACAAAAATCTAAAATATACGCGATAGAATCCGTTTAAAAGTATTTTATTATAATCGCTAGTAGATTTGAGAAAGAATAAAGGTTAAGTTCGGAAATAAATGTGTCTACCTAGTAACAAGCAAGGCACGCTACGATAACTCTACAAACAGGAACGTAAAACAAAAGGTAGAGCTCAGTCATGACATCATTAAAATGTTATAGTCAATAGTCCAAGAATTTATTTTAAATAAACCAATTACCTGCTTTTATGTGAAACGTCGTAATTTAAGTTACACGTTGCAGTTATCAACATCAATTATACCAGTAAGCTACCTTTTTTTTCACCTTTGGAAATCCTCATGGTGTCACTCCGAGAAAGGGCGGAGGGGTACACCTCCTACCGGCTAAAACCACCTGGGCGGTCATAGAAAGGGGCTTCAGGTTCTCGAGAACAACGCACCGGAGTCCCCTTTTGCGCCACGCCTTTAGGCACATCTCGCAGGGTCCAGTAAGCTACCTTTTTTACTGATCCGGTGGAAATAGATCATGTAGGTACTTCCTCCGTCCCGGGGAAGGGCGAAGAGTATGCCGGCCGGACTTCTATCATCGTGGGCACCGAAGCGAGACTCCAGGAAACCGATCTAGAGCCACGCATTGATGCCAAGCACGGTGCCACGCATTGATGCCACGCACGGTGCCACGCATTGATGCCACGCACAGTGCCACGCCTATAGGCACATCTCGGAGGGGATGACTGTAAAGCGGTCACCCCTTTTAATAGGGCGTAAGAAAAGAAACAGCGCCCGGGCACATCTCGGGGGGGATTGTAAAGGATTCCTCGAAAGCCCCGCCGTGCCAGTAAGCCACCTACATGGACCCTGTCCACATATACTCACGAAGTCATACGGCATTAGTTCATTAATTAGCAGCAACGAGCAGCAACAGCATTTCATCTTGACATTCGAAATAACGCCTTTCTTCGATATTATTGCTTATCAAAATTAAAAAGTAAACCTTAGAAGAACAGGTAATAGTAATCATTAAATATTAAAAACCAAGTAGTTACGACTTTGAAGCTACTATAATATGTAATTACAATAATTAAAGATTTCAATCGCTCTTCGAATTTTACTCAATGTAAGTGTACTTTAAATCATTGCAGAGCGCTGTAGGTATACATCTGTCTCTAGTGTGATCTTACGAGGAGCCCCCCTTCGGTGCCGAAGATGACCGCTCCAGTAGTTTTAGCCGGTAGGAGTCCGGCATACCCCTTCGCCCTTCCCCGGGGTGAAGGAAGTTCCATGTAGAATTTCCACTGCACATCAATAAAAAAAAAATTTTAAAAAAGTTATACATCTGTCCCGTGTGGTTCTTGAGCAAAGAATAGACTACCTTCTCCATCCATGGATGTCGTAAAAGGCGACAAAATGTTCATGTCAAGAGTATGGTCAGCAGCTACAGTTGCCACCCGTACTTTATAATGAAATATTGGGTGGTATTTCGGGCAATTGTAATAATTGTAATCATTAAATATCAAAAACCAAGTCGTATATGTAATTACAATAATTAAAGATTATATACTTCCCGTGTGGTTCTTGAGCAAAGAATAGACTACCTTCTCCATCCATGGATGTCGTAAAAGGCGACAAAATGTTCATGTCAAGAGTATGGGCAGCAGCTACAGTTGCCACCCGTACTTTATAATAAAATATTTGGTGGTATTTCGGGCAATTGTACTTTATACGTTATGAGAACAGTAAAGTACGCGAAAATACTTTATTTCACATACTTAGATCTTTCTAGGATTTATTTTACGTAAATAATTAAATGAGAAATGAAATGGATCGTAATTTTGCGTCTTACGGATCGCATCTTTGAGTTCTGAGCTTACTCGTTTTTTAATGTATTCTAACCTCAATTATTTATATTGTCATTTTGCAATGTCAATATTGCTTGTTTGTGTTTTGTTTAAGTGTGAGGCGGCAACAATCAATTAATAATAGTACCATAATTCAGTTCTAAAGTATAATCTACTTGTACACCAACAAAACGTGATATTAAATTGTGAAACAGATATTGAAAACGAACTGCATCGAAAAGAAATCGCTAAGATAAAAATGGAGATTCGAATTTTGAATAAAGAAAAAAATAAGGTTCGTACTCTTTTTTCGACATCGTACTTTATTTTTACCATCCCAAAACGCAAATGCACTTTTATAGTTCCCAAAAAAGGTGGCAATGGAAATAACAACTGCGATCATCAGTCCGTCTCGCCTAGCGTGGTAATTATGGCAATATCCCCTATAAAGTGTAGTGATCATGGGGAGACCCATGTTGAGCAGTGCAATTCCCTAAGCTCGAACATCCTTACGTCCTTGAATAAGGAATTGAAATAACGATGAAAAACCAACTTGGTATACGCTAAGATATGATTGAAGCTATTCATGGACAAGTCGCAGAGGATGAGCCATGTGGACGAGTACCAAATTGGGTTGCCACCGTTATTTCAATTCTGTATTCAAGGATGTATGGATGTTTTTGCTTAGAGAATTGCGTTGCAGCAGTGGACGCTGATGTGTGTATACATCTAACCTATCGCTTTTCTGCTTGATTGGCGCTACGCGGTAACGTTATCAGTTCCGCTCAAAATCTCATTAGCACACGGAAAACGTAATCTTGCTACCATTATAATCTTACTAGTTTTATAAATTTGAACGTTTGTATGTTCCTCAAGATCCATCACGCTCATGATTCAATTGAAATTAAGTGAAAGAGTAAGGATCTGTTTGCCCAGCTGCATACATAATCAGCCAATTACTGTCCCACTGCTGGGCGCGGACCTTTTCTCACGATGAGAACGATTAGGCCTTAGTCCACCACGCTAGCCTAGTGCGGGTTGGACTACACACACCATTGAGAACATTTTGAGCCCTCTCATGTGTGCAGGTTTCCTCACGATGTTTTCCTTCATCATTAACGCAAGTAATAATCAAATTCTGACCCGCACATGAATCCGAAAAGTCAGAGGTACGGGCCGAGATCGGACTCAGAACCACCTTTATGGAAGGCAAGCGTACAACGACTAGGCTACCACTACTATTGTAGCTGCATACCGCCAAACTTAAATATACTTCTGTGTAGGTGAAGGTGGGAGGGATGCGGGGGATAGAGTTAAAATTAGTTTCCTCGCAGACGAAGTTGCGGCTAATAGCTAGTATTATAATAAACACAACGGAAACATGATTTCATTTACTGAATGTAAATTTACATTACATGACGGCCTGGTTATCGCAGAGGCTAAGCGATTGGTTTTCTGCACGAATTCGGTGCCACAAAACAAATATTTTCTAGGCATACTGGTAATTGTAACGGGTCTGGGTGTTTATTTACGAGGGCCACACTGAATGTTTTTAGAATTGGCCAGTAAGAAAAGTTGCCGATGAAAAACTTATTCAAATTTCGAATAAAGAACTCTTTGGGAAGCTGTAAATGTACACTGAACCATACTCTTATATAATTTATGTGTGAACCTGTAATATAGGAGAAATCCTTAGACAGAGGCATCGTTTAATAAATAAAAGTAAAGGTGTATGAATACAAAGACATCTGCAAAGAAATAATGTATAAAAACTTCATGTATAATTACTAACAATAACTTAGACATTCATGGATTTTATCCCCGGCCTTTAACTACGTTTTAAATTAAATTATTGATTTTATCCGTTCCTGCACACACGCAAATAAGTTAAAAACACAGCCTTAATATAAAAATAATCTTTTAAAGTGTTCTAGAATTATCTACTGCTTTTGAAACCCAATTACTTAACATCCATCGTCAATCAATCAACAAACATACCAATCGAATTGAGTCCGCGATGTAATGTGTGATGTTTCATCGATCTTCTTGAAGTTACTCGAATGTTATTATTATAATCATCATTTCGGCCGAATGAAGTCCACTGCTGGACACAGGCCTCCCCCAAAGATCAGCACAACGACCGATATGGGTGTGTTGTGGGCTCATTGGGGGCTCATTAGTCGACTTTTACGACACCCACGGGAGGAGATGGGGTGGTGGTATTCTGAGCCGGTACCACACGGTATTTATAACAATGATATTAATTTTAATTTCGTACCTTGGATCCATATTCTTGTAGTAATACTCGTAAGTACAACAAAAAACTATAAACTACTGTTAGTAAAAAAGTAAACGATAAAAAACCAAAAATTAAAATGAAAGTAATAATAATTTAAAAGCAACTCAGGGTCAGGACATCCGATACCAGGACGCATGGTTACTTAACTGCATGCAGTCGTATCCAGCGCTCAAGCATCGTGGAATTCCACCGGTCCGCCAATACGCTCAAGATGCTGTTGGTACTACGCAAGCGTGTTAGGATGTAGGCGCACCACTTGCGCATGACTGTAGCGAAGCTGTCAACATTAGCCTCAGCAAACATGATGGAAACGCTACAATACCACGGCAGCCCCAACAGCACCCTGAACGCAATGTTGTACTGTACGCGCAGGTCGCTGCATGCCCTTAGTGTATCTTTGTGTACCCTTTTTTTTCTTTTTTATTGGTGTCCAGTGGGAATTCTACATGGAACTTCCTTCGCCCCGGGGAAGGAAACCACTGGAGCGGTCATCTTCGGCACCGAAGGGGGCTCCAGGTTCTCGTAACATCACACTAGAGCCGCCCATTGGTGCCACGCCTTTAGGCACATATCGGAGAGGATGACTGTAAAGCGGTCACCCCCTCTAGCGGAGGGCGGCTGGAAATCGGCCGCCCCCCAGTTACTTCTCGGGGAGGATTGTTAAGGATCCCCCCAAGTCTCTGTGCTGTGCGCTCAGCTGCGCACACGGCAGCACGTGACCACGTGCGCGCCACCGTCTTCTCGGGGGTCACTCGGTATGAACACGCAGACTCCCCAATCTGCGCGCTCGTGACTCCCGAGGCAGTGTATAGTCAACCTACAGGCTGCACGGGTAAAAGGACTGGCAGAATGCTTCAAATAGCGTTACATTTACTGGTTTTGTACACACAAACCTGCGGGCTAACATATTACATCTTATTATAAGACTCTATCTCTTTATGTAAATGTCACTACTTTCCCCATATCTGTTTAGGGTTACAGACGTGTCGAGGCGTACTGTTTTGAGTAATGTATTAACATTGCGGACCTACACTCAAATCACCTTTGTTTTACCAACACAAATATTTTACTGTTACCGTAATGGTTTCTCTTTTCATACTAATTCGATTAATCTAGCCGGAAGCCACTCTTTTTCAAGTATAAGTATGAAAACAGGGATAACATGAGCCTTTACAAATACCCTTTTTTATCCTCATTGACTTCTTCCGCCTTGGAAACGGCGGAGGGGCATGGCCGGACTTTTACCGGCTAAAACCCCACGGTGTCCTTCCACTTACCTCTCGCTGGGGGTGTTCGCTTTGTCAGTATTAGACCACGCCCCTTTTCAAATACTCTGCCAATTATTAGTTAGTACTGGGGCATCGCAATGCCAGAGGAAACTGTTCAGTCTATACAAAATTTCTGCACTTCAAATGCATTAGGTTGTCGAAGGCTATAAATAGAACGGCTTACCTCCTCCCAGGCCAGTATGGAGCTCTCGACGGCGCTGATCCACATGTCGCCCGCACCTGCGCTCACGTCGATCAACCCGCGCCGACCCCCGCCCCCCTCCTCCGCGGAATGCTGGAACAAAATGTAACACTTACACAAACGGGAATTGAGCTTTACTTTGCAGGGCTGTTGTAGTCATGTAGCTATTTAAAGTTTTCTCAGAATGGCATTACTTATAAAAAGCCCATGAACTTCCAGCCATGGCCCCGGCTGACAACGCCATAATAACTACAATTTTTTTATACAAGTCTCTTATTGTCGGGGCGAGCGAGTGCGCAGACTGGGGACTCTACGTGCTCATACCAAGCGACCCCCGGGGAGACGCGAGCGCGAGAGGACTTCCTCTGAAACCGTATGGTACACGACCGTTCTGGCTCTCATGCGCCTTGGTATCGTTGAAATTGTGTTTAAAGCCTTGAATGTATAAACTAATAATAGAGAGGTTGGTAGAGTCATTACGTATCTCTATCTATTCTACGTAAAACGTCATTACTGCACTTCCATTAAAAAAGTGTATTCTGGAAGACGAATCAAATGTTTTAAGGGAAGCTTTATATTAAAACAAGGCAGGTTTTACGAAAAGTCATCACTTTATATTGTCATCATCATCATCATTTCAGGCGAAAAGCGTCCAATGCACGACATAGACCTTGTGTTCTATTTATTTTTTTATTTGGGTCGGTGGAAATACCTCATGTACTTCCTTCGCCCCGGGAAAGGGCGAAGGGGCATGCCGGGCTCCTGCCGGTTAAAACCACCGGAGTGATCATCTTCGGCACCGAAGGGAGGCTCCAGGAACTCGAAAGATCTCCATCAGCCACCCATTGGTGCCACGCCTTTAGGCACATCTCGGAGGGGATGACTGTAAAGCGGTCATCCCCTCTAGCGGAGGGAAGGCGACTGTAAAGAGGCCACCCCCCCAGGCATCTCTCGAGGGGATTGGAAAAGATTCCCCCGAAGCCTCACTATGCGCTGTGCTGCGCAGACAGCGGTGCACACCGCTGTCTTCCCGGGGGTCACTCGGTATGAACACGCAGATTTCCCAATAAGCGCGCTCGCGACCCCCAAGGCTCGACATAGACCTCCCCAAAAATCGCCACAACAACCGGTCAGGGTTTATACGTTGTGTACTCATTGTGGGGTTTTTCTATAAAAGCAACGAACTCAACTGCGATCACCAAGCGTGGCGCTTGGTGATTGCAGTTGATTTCGTACTCGAAGGACGCTGCTGCCCAACCTCCGGCTAATCACATAGTCGCCTTTTACTACACCCATGGGAAGAGTTGGGGTGGTGCTATTCTCAACCGGCAACCCACCGACGCAACGGCAACCTGGTTTAAACAGTGTCCGTCTTATTACATCACATGGTTTATCGATAGTCTCGGACTAAAAGTGTGGTTTAATAAAATTTCTTATTACAAAAAATGGTTCAACTCTTAGTCTTGGACTATCTATGGTACTAAAGATAAACCTGATGGGGACCTAGTTTAACTCTATAAACATACGTCAAATTCATTGTTTTGAGGTTAGATTTGGTTTCTGTTTGTGTTATGGAGTTTCTTGCCCGTTCTTCTCCATAGGAAATCTACATCTTGGAACGTGGCAACTAAAGTCATGACGATTCATAAGTGCTATTAATGGTTTAAATGAATAAAAATCTTTTTATCTTATCTGTGTTATATTGTAATATTTCCTGAAATAGTTTAAATTTGCGTTGTTCTAAAGATAGTAACGTGCCGTAATTACAATCATTGTAAGCAAGTACTAACTTTTTCTACAGAATTCCAGTTTTCAGTTCTTCGTTTTTTCTGTTGTTCTATTTTATTAATATTATTCCCTAACTTCTTATCAATAATAAGTACGAAGAAACGTCCAAATCTCAGAATATGTTTAAAGATTTCCGCGCGATATAGACATTCCGTTACGCATTAGTGTTGTTTGAAAATACATATTTCGGACATAAAATAAATGTCATAAAAGTATTCCTCAGAAAGAAAATAAATGGCATTTATTGAAACAAGAACAGCCATTAGTTTCCAATAGTTATCGTCATTAAATACCCTATTATATATGTTAAAATATCAATACCATTTACAACAAAAATTTACATAAATATTCAGCATTTGGGTAAACGGAACGATGTAACCGAATGCTATCTGATTGAATGAATGTTTCCAAGGAATTCCGTGTATAATCTGTGGAAATAATTTTAGCCAGAACTAAAGTCAGGTACTATCTAGTCCTGACTTATTTTGGTATTTGTAATACGGACGGGTTTAAACCATAGTACTAACGTTAGTTCCGTACTAAGTCCAGACTTCATAGTTCTGGTTTAAACCTGAGTCTAACAAGATTTTTGTAATAAGACTGTTTGTGTTTAAACCAGGGATTCCAAAAGTGACTGGGGCGGTTTCCCAGGTGTCATGATTTTGGTCTAGGTCTAAAAACGGACCCCTATTATCTTTACGTAATTTGTATTAATAATTACTTATATTATAATTGATATTTACTGAATTTTAAGTCTATTTATTTTGTTAAATCTTGATGAGAAAATTATGTCAAGTTTACTCACTCAACCAACCGCAAAGTTTTTAAATTGGTAAGTATTTTTTATCGATAGGAAAAAAGCTAGAGATAGGGATGTTTAAAGTAATTTGGCTATGGGGGTCTGAGGTATCAGTTAATTTTGGAAAAGGGGTCTCTTGCCCAAAATAATTGGAGAATCCCTGCTTTAAACTATACTTTCATTCATTGAAATAGATATAACCTTTTTACAAATGACGCTGCTTTGAAACGCTTGAAATACCTCATCACTTAAATACGAGGATGCAGCCGAATCATTTCAAATACAGGCACAATAAAAACATTATTAACACTACAAGGAAAAACGAGATAACTCAAGTGAAGAAAATATTACTGTAAACTTTGGCCTTGAGAACCAGTCGGAAGATAAATAGGTTCCGTAAGTACATACGTTTTTAAACTACAGTATATTCTACAGACTATAAATTATTATATGAATTAAAGAGTTGTTTACCCAGCTGCTTATAATCTTTTTATACCATGAGCAGGTACCAATAAACTCGCAAAGAAAACACGTGAAATTTATACAACTGGTGACTTAGGCGCACATAACCAATGCTCATTAGAGACTGCATTAGTGGACCCCATATATTAAAATTTCCCGTATGGTTCCTGGTAAAAAATAGACCTCTCCACACGTGGGTATCATCATTTCAGCCGAATAAAGTCCATTGCTGGACTCAAGCCACCTCCAAAGTTCGCCACAACGAAGTCTGGGTGTGTTGTGTGTTCATTGGAGGATTTTGCCATAATCGCCACGCTTGGTAGGCGGGTTGGCGATCGCAGTTGAGTTGTTAGTTTTTGTTTTAATGTTGCCCCATTTTGGTGTTTCTCTTGTCGTGTATGGGTTTCACAGACACAAACTTCACACAATACACCCAGACCCGGAATAACTACCTGCAGGTCATACAAATATACATTCCTTGCGAGAATCGAACCCGCGACCCGGAGCGCAGCAGTCGACTGTATCAGCTACTGCACTAACCGTGCCGTCAAGTAGTAGTGCCTAATATACTCAGAAGGACGCTGCTGCCCATCCTCCGGCTAATCCCATAATCGCCTTTTACGACACCCACGGGATGTGATGGATTGGTGCTATTCGTAGTCGGCACCGCACGTCAATGAATATCGTAAAAGGCGAATAAGGGATCAAGAGGATATGCAGCAGCATCCCCTCCCTTGTGGTAATAACACACTACCACCACCAATGCACCTGGCGTGGTAATTATGATAATATCTCGCCCCCGCTATAACCACTCGTTTTAGTCATCAATGAAAAGCCCAAGTTCAGCAGTGGACGCTTACGTGATGATAATGAAATTTTAAAATATAGCGACGAACTTCTAAAAAACATCGTATTTAGAAGCAATAAAAAAAAATCTCACCCTAAAACCTTGTGAATCCCTCGAAACTTTCAGCACTTCAGTCACGAAAACTAAAACTTAAAGCCGAACACACTTCAACGAGAAGAAGACAAGTTCTTTCGCTGACCTTCAAAACAACGTCACAATACCTGTTGGATATCGCAAGTACGTAGCAAGGACAAGATCACAAAAAAATCGTATTTTTTATACCGGGATAAATACTAACTACACGTTTGCACGCACCGTCGACCAACGTCAGACTGAACGTAAACAATTAATTGGTAAATGAGCGATGGCGCCGTTTATTCATATACTCATAGATGCGGAATAATCAAGTCGATGTTCATAGTAATAAATTCGTCACATTGTATAGGTAGATGTGGCATGAAATTATTAGTAAGCTGTTTTTTTTTAATGGCAAAGGCACGCCTCGTCTCACTTGTCAGCCAATGATAATATACTCCTTGTATTCGTTCTCACAAAAAGGGCGGTTACGTTTATAATATCCACGTTAATCAAAGTGGTTGGTCAACTTACACCATGTGACGCTGATGCACGATACTGATTAGGATCTTCCGTTGACTTCGCCAGTCCCAGACACAAACATCTTCCGTAGATAGGCCTCTTAATGATCACTACAATGAGAGTTCAAAGGGGATATTGCCATAATCGCCAGGCCTTAGTCACCTTTTACGATACCCATGGGTGGAGATGGGTGGCCTATTATTTGCTGAGCACCACACGGAACAGTCCAATCATCGTTACATAAACCCGTAAACGTCCACTACTGAACTCCTTCCTCAAACGGTTCTTACTAATAGCCGTTGGCAAACGGATGACATGAAACGGTAATCATATTATGTCTTTATTAGCAGACAAGAAGAAGCTGCTGGCCATCCTCTTCCCTATGTGCACTTTTGAGACAGTTGAGGGGGTAGTGGATACACACAACAAATTTAAAAATGAGCTACCATAACCACTTAGCAAATCGAAGGATCTTCTACGATTTACTGAAGGCTGTGCTAATGGCAAAAAAGCTTTCCAAATTGATCAACTGGGACTTTAAGCCGGGACGGTAATTTATCGGGTATAAATAAGTTACAGAAGAAGTATCATATTACAATAGTACAGTTAGATAGGTACTGTAACGATGGCACCTCTTTGGTATAAGTTGCTGTCCACTATAAAAACATACGATTTAAATAAAGAACTATTTTGCAAATGCTCTGACATGTAGTTTCGGTCATGCGTACCAATGTAGGTTGCATGATGTGTTCTAGTATTGTTGATTGAAAAAGAGAGACGATTTACAAATTATAATATAAAATATGCTATGCCCGTGTGGTGCCGGCTCAGAATACCACCACCCCATCTCCTTCCGTGGGTGTCGTAAAAGTCGACTAAGGGATTAGCCGGAGGATGGGCAGCAGCGTCCTTCGAGTACATTAACAACTCAACTGCGATCGCCAACCCGCCTGCCAAGCGTGGTGATTATGGCAAAACCCCCCAATGAGCCCACAACACACCCATATCGGTCATTGTGGTGGAGGGTTTGGGGGAGGACTGTGTCCAGCAGTGGACTCCATTCGGCCGAAATGATTGATTGATATGTCCGCAGCTTCGGACGCGTGGAATTTAGAAATCTGCATCATGAATATTGTTCATACAAAAACACTAAAACAGCGATAAAAAAATGGGGGGTGGGGGTAGGAGGGTGAAATACGACCTATTCTCATACCTACCTAATATACAAAAACCACATCATTTTAATCGGTCAAGCCGTTTCGGAGCAGTATGACCTCAAACACCCTGACACGAGGTATTTATATCTTATATTATATCTTTAAATGAGCAATTCTTGTATATATATAATTGGAATCTCGGAATCGGCTCCAACGATTTTCATAAAATTTAGTATATAGGGGGTTTCGGGGGCGATAAATCGATCTAGCTAGGAATCATTTATAGAAAATGTCATTTTATAGGCCTTTGAGTAGTCTCAACTGAAAAATATGACTCTTCCTGACATCTATTGGCGAATAATAATACTATTTTTTGTGAGCAACTGATTGCTTTAACGACACAACAGCAGATGGCGTTGTTAAGTAACACGAAAATACCGAGCAAAGCTCGGTCATCCAGGTACTATTAGATTATACCTACATGATAACTTCATTTATTTTATAAAAACCCGGTACGAAGCTCTACCTTTAAAGTACGTTTCCCACAACATCACTGCAGTGCCATATTCGCTGCAAGGCAGTACTGTTTAAACTTCAGACATAACTGTGTAATGTGGTCTGGGGGCCTAAAAAGGTTGCTTTAGCAGAATCATAATATGAATCACATTAAATATCACCAAATCGTCCAGAAGGCCTAAAAAGACCGGATTAGGTTTTATTTATAAGGCATAACAATGATCTCAATACGATTCACATTAGAAATCACAAAATGGCCACTTAATCATAACTGACTATTAACGTGATCATTTTGTGATTTCTAATGTAATTCATATTATGATTCACCTAAAGCGACCTTTTTAGGCCCCCAGGTTTGATGGGTATTATAGCTAGTGAAATCACTGGGCATAAGAGACTAAATAACGAATGTCGCGAGGTGACGCGCAAAGTTCGATACCACGCAGGACTAGTCCGGTAACATTACAATTGATATTGTCTGAAGCGTATGACCAGACGAAAGACTCGCTAGTCTCGTCACCAGTTTGTATATAAATTAAAACAAACTCTCGTCTAGCTGAATGATTCTGATTATAACTATGCGCCTCGCGTGCTCAGCCGTCTGAAACAATTCGACAGCATGCGAAGCCGTTTGTGAAAGGGATGATTCGATTAGCGAAACTATTTCTGTTGCGTAGGTGTTGAAATAACAACAAAGTGAACTTGAAAGGCAAATAACGGCACGGTTGACGTAATGGCAAAACGATTGGGATACTGTGCTACGGGTTGCGGAGCTATCCCTGATTTGGTAGTTTGTGCAACGTTAAGGCTCTACAAATAAGAAAAGATTCAGATTAACTAACAACTGATATATATTTTAACAGCTGGCATGTTATTTCAGCCTAGAAAACTTTTATATGTAACAGCCTTCGATCAACAATACTAGTAGTATAGATCGAAAAAATAGATGTTTTATAAAGCTCACTCGTAACATGTTTTGAGTTGCATATGTAGTCCATAGTCTATATACAGGGTGTCCAGTAAATAGCAAATAGCACGACATACTGCAGGGGGTGAAAGCTTGGGTCAATACCTACCAAAAAAACACAATATATGTTTAGCAAAATCTTACGGATTTTTTTTTCACCACTGTAGGTTAAAGTTACGGTAGCAGGCATGTGGTCACGCGCTGCCGTGGGACGCTTTGGGGGATCCTTTACAATCCCCCCGGGGGGTGACCGCTTTACAGTCACCCTCTCCGAGATGTGCCTATAGGCGTGGCACCAGTGGGCGGCTCTAGTGTGATTATACGAGGACCTGGAGCCTCCCTTAGGTGCCGAAGATGACCGCTCCTGTGGTTTTAGCCGGTAGGAGTCCGGCATACCCCTTCGCCCTTCCTCGGGGTGAAGGAAGTTCATGAAGAATTTCCACTGGGCATCAATAAAAAAAAAGGTTAAAGTTAAGCGATAAGAAAATTGTACTGTGAAAATTTAAATAAAAATTGTATTTCTTCAAAACATTTTAGTTTTTAATAGAATAAAGACCATGAGAATGAAGATCAATGAGTAAAGTAACTATTCACAAATAATTTAAGTTAAAAAAAACTAGAAAAGGTATTTTTCA
This sequence comes from Diloba caeruleocephala, assembly GCA_947459985.1. NCBI lineage: Eukaryota > Metazoa > Arthropoda > Insecta > Lepidoptera > Noctuidae > Diloba > Diloba caeruleocephala. The sequence goes on from OX381614.1 coordinate 4,252,795, forward strand.
TTACGGGATGCTTAAAAATCTGTGTTAAGGTAGAGTTTTTTCAATATTTCGGAAAATTTTGTACTACTGTAAATCCGTAAGATTTTGCTGAACATATATCGTGTTTTTTTCGTAGGTATTGACCTAAGCTCTCACCCCCTGCAGTATGTCATGCTATTTACTGGACACCCTGTATAAGCACCGTAACATATCATATTATTATAACAATACACCTAATTGCATTAAGTCAATTTACAAGTTAAGGAAAATGATAAGTAAAATTCATGCGCAATAAAGGCCACAAGCTCTAAATAATTCTAATCATTTTAAAGTAAAGCTAATGAGGGTTTCTTTCTAAATAATGCGTGTACTGTTTTCATTATTATATCACGAATTTGAATATTATAAAATGTGATATCATATTGATTAATTTTCAATCGGAGTTCTGATCGAGATAACTGATTCTCCACGGCATTAAATCGAAAAGTTGGCAGAGGACTCTAGCAAGTGGTCTTTCGTCATCGATCCAGTCCAGCTACCTTTCTCAGGGCCTCGATCGGGCTGTTGAGCCAGAAATAACATTTTCACTATCACCACGTATATGTAAAGGCTTTTATTTCAGTGCATTTCTGGGCATACACATCCCAGTGATACGAAGACAATGGGTCATTGTTGTTCTAGAACCTAAAGGCGGGCTCCAAAAGGGCTGGCTTGACCTCAGACTTGTGAGTATCAAGCTGTCTCATTTGTTTCGTTACTACGTGTAGTACAGTGAGAGACGAGAACCAAAGGCGTACACCCTCTTCCTTCCCGTCTTATTAAAATGCCCTCCGTCATTTCAATATGATAGACAGGTAGTATTTGTTAGAAGTGCATTCCCAATCTATTCTATTCTAGTAATCATTTTAGACACATAAATGCAGAAAATTACAGAAAACACTTATTAGTTTGAATGCGATGCATTTTTTGTTGGGAGCGTCGTTGTCAGGGTGAAAGTTGTTTCTTTATAATCAATAAAACGCGACCTTTTATCCTAAGTAGTCGTTAACAAAGAAAACAGGTCATTTCCACCACATATAGTATAATGTATACGTAACAATTAGGTATGTTTTGGCTTGAATTATTTCTAAATACAGTTCAGTAAAGCCATACGATAGCATAACATTGCATAGAAAAAAATCGCATTTGCCTGGTCAATTGTATTTTTTGAAAGAACATTCCGGAATGTCAGTCGTGTCTCTATAATAATCAACAAAACAACTGATTAAAACTGAATAGCCGGTAATATTATTAACAGAGATCACGTAACGCTCTCTGTTCGAGGTTATCTCGAAAACAGAAATGAAACCGGGAATTACCGGATCAATATCAGAGAAATTTTGTATTAGTTTGGTGAGAACTGAGAATCATATTCTGCGCTATTTTGGTGCTTTCGGTATTAGCGATCATAAATAGATAACACGGGATCAGACGATAATAATAATTTTTACACATTTGTTATTTATATAATGACCGTTACGGAATTAAATGACTAAAATGCAAGGAAAAACGCGGGTTTCGCAGTTCTCTGGCTGCTTGGAGGACAGAATTCGAAGGGAAAAAATTGCTTCACTCCGTCGCCCGATCAGAAGCAGGCTCGAGATGGCGGTAAGCTGTATTCCGCTGCCGCATCTCTAAGAGGAATGTGCAGCTGGCCAGGTAGCATAGAGACCGGGGCCCGTCAGACAATCAAGCGATAGGTGCCGGGGACACGGTCCAATGTTTAGTGAAATCGCACCCCCCGCGTTAGGTAAGTAGAAGGAACACCGTAAAAAAAGATCCCACACACGTTTCCACACGAAAAAAGAAAAGGGGCAATTGATTCTTACTTCTTAAGAGTGCCAAGAGCTCGTCGTAATGTGGGTCCTAATTTGGGAGAAGTAGATCAGTTTCACAGAGCACCATCATCATCGTATCAGCTAAAGATTGTCTTGATGTAAATTGCTTGCATTGGTTGCATTGAGTATCCATGGAGTTGCTTGCCGGCTCTTCTTCACGAGGTCAACTATTTGGAACCGTGCAACTTAGATTCTGACGTTTCGTAAATGCCAATATTTGGTTTATGTGAAATAAAAATCTTTGAATTTGTAAAACATGGGCAATCATTCATAAGAAAGCTCGAGGTCACTCAGCGCGCTATGGAGAGAGCTATGCTTGGTTATTTCTCTACGAGATCGAATCAGAAGTGAGGAGATTCGTAGAACTAAAGTTGCGGACATGGCTGAAAGGATTAGTAAACTGAAGTGGCAATGGGCAGGGCACATTGCTCGTAGAACTGATAGCCACTGGGGCACAAAGGTTCTCGAATGGAGACCACGCACCGGAAAACACAGCATAGGACGACCTGGTGAAGGTCGCTGGGAGTCGTTGGATGAAGGCGGCATGTAACTGCTCGTTGTGGAAATCTAAGGGGGAGGCCTTTGTTCAGCAGTGGACCTCCTGTGACTGATATGATGATTGTAAAACAGCCTTCAATCAACAATACCTACTAGTAAATCAGCTGTTTTATAAAGCCAACGCGTGACATTTTTTGTGCATCATATTTCGTGTTCGAAGGACACTGAAATGCGTAACTATCGATTCGTCGCGTTTATTAATTCGACTCACTTTTCAATGGTTTTAGTCCACAAACAAGTCCAGGCAAACGCAGTATCCTGAACGTAGGTATATCCTGAACTCGCATGTAAAATTTCCTCTGTAGAGCGATAACTAAAAAATTATAAAGATATCTAACCGGTTAACTTAAATGAATATAAAGAATAAAAATGGAGAAACGCGAGATCCAGATGATTGCTTAAATTAAAATAGTTGTTATAGGTATTAGAATTTACATATTAAATAGTAAAAAACGTCTACAATATTCAAGAAACATTTTTAAGTCAATTCACGTTTATAAACCGGTACTTTTAGTTGACTTTCAATCGTTACCGTATTTATAGACTGGGCTGAATATTGTCAATCGACGTCCGCGCTAAGAACCTGGGGGTGTCTAAGTTTTGCTACAATATTGTCAAACGAAATGTGTTTGGTAAATGGTCGGTAGCGTACCTCGATATTACTTAAATCTATAACTAACGAGTGCCTAATTGTTATCATGCTCTTGCTCTTCAAAAACTTGACTGTATACATAAAGATATTTACACATAAATCGCACTACAACATTCAGCTGTCAAAGTATAGGTTGTTACCTGACGTCACATTTACTAAATCTCATATAACTCTGCTCTCAGATTGTCAAAATCGGCTGAATTTTCAGTGATGGTTTAATAATATGTTAGCTATTAATTGACACTACTTTCATCTAGTTACATCTGGACCTAGTGCTTGTATGAAAGCGTATCTGTCTCCTTTGGGAGGTAACCAAAATCAGTGACTTGATGTGTCAAGTCGACGGCGAAAAATCGGAAATGGTCGTTAACACGTTTGCCGTCTACTTGAGGTAGTACCCTTATAAATTATAAAGCCTGTTAGCAAAGCGGATATCAAACCAGGTTTAGAGCGCTATTGCAATTTAATCTAACCCTAAGTATCCGTGAAAGCTAAGAGTGTGGTGCCGGCTAAGAATAACACCAGCCTATCTCCATCCCATCGGATTATCCGGAAGATGGGCAGCAGCGTCCTACATTTACATCTCAACTGCGATGGCCAACCCGCTTGCTTACCGTGATGAAAAACCCCTTCATGAGCACAACATAAACCCAGACCGGTCGTTGAGTTGAACTTAGGGTGAGGCCTGTGTTCAGCACGTGGGCGTTCTTTCGGCTAAATGATGATGAAAGGTGATGACAATCTATGATTTTGGTCGCTCCATTCTTTCATAAAGTGATGATGCCCTTCGTCTTCTTCATACAAGATCATAATGTTGCAATCTCAATGTATAAACAAGTTTGTTTTAAATTAAATATTTTTATATCGTTCTCGCATGTTGATATAGGTATCAGGGAAAGATAAACAATGATTGCATAATAACGATTGGCGCAGTTGCTAAGCGATGACGTTCTGCGCTACGAGTCGCGGGTTCGATTCGCGAACGGTACCAATATACTTAAATATCGCCCAAGGGTGTTTTGTATTGGTGTTTGCCCGGATCTGGGTGTGCGTGCTGTACCCACAATACCGAAGAAATCATAGTGCGATGCAGCGTCTTAGTGAAAAGAATCAAGAAGTTCGTCAAATTCACTATTAATCATAAATCGTAGTCATCATCATATCAGCCGAACTTCCTTCCTTCCTTTGCTGAACAAAGGCCTCCTCCATAGATTTCTAAAACGAGCGGTTACATGCCGTCCGCATCCAACGACTCCCAGCGACCTTTACTAGGCCGTCTCACCATTTCGTTAGAGGCCGTCTCACGTTGCGTTTCGCGTTGCGTGGTATCCACTCGAGAACTTGCCCCTCCGACCATAAGTTCTACGAGCAATGTGCCCCGCCCATTGCCACTTCAGCTTATTATTCCTTTAAGCTATGTCGGCAATTTGCCGTGTGGTGCCGGCTGAGAATACCACCACCCCATCTCCTCCCGTGGGTGTCGTAAAAGTCGACTAAGGGATTAGCCGGAGGATGGGCAGCAGCGTCCTTCAAGTACATTAACAGCTCAACTGCGATCGCCAACCCGTCTACCAAGCGTGGCGATTATGGCAAATGAGCCCACAACACACCCATAACGGTCGTTATGGTGATCTTTGGGGAGGCCTGTGTCCAGCAGTGGACTTCATTCGGTCGAAATGATGATGTCGGCAATTTTAGTTCTTCTACGGATACCTCATTTCCGATTCGTTCTCGTTGAGCGTCGACTGGAATAAAAGGGGTTATGATTTGTACGGACAGTTTATTGAAGCCTATATAGAACTAAAATTATATTCAAACGGAGGAAAAGCGAGCACGTTTACAATACACACGGAACACGCTTTATTGCTTATGTTACATTATTGGACAGTGTTGCCAGTTAAACGATTACTTTTAACAATTAATAATGTAGGATTTTCTACACTCGTAAAGAAATACCAAGCATAGCTCTCTATAACTCGCTGAGTGACCATGATCTGGTCAAATTTGCAAAGGCCATAAATGAAGCGGATACACAAGTTCGAGTGGAAGAAGAAGATATTGAGGCAGAGTAATCTTAGTAAATAGCAGAAACTTATGGAGACGTCTGAGAGACTGAAACAAGCAGACCTGCTGCTTACCTTCGCAAGGTGGATATTCGAGGACAGAGTCGATAAGTACACCTTACTTCTTAGCACTCTTTAAGAGTAGTTTAAATGGTCATAGAGGATGAATCATAAATCACTGGAAGTAAGTAGACTGGTGATCCAAAAGGCTGAGCATGTATCTGCCGCCAATGATGAAAGCTTCTGATTTTACTGGGTTAACTAGTGGCCCAGAAGATTTAACCCGCTTACAGATGTTATCAAGAGCATTATTGATGGCGGCAATTGTTTCAGTGATCTCTCCCATCTTAAAGTGGCGATACAACAGCAAGTCATATGCATAGAGATGGGACTGAGATGTTAGCTTAAGCTTAGTATTACCAAAGCTTAATAAAAACGGAAAAATGAAGAGGAGAAAGAACGCCACCCTGGCACACGCCTCTGGTAAACATAATTTTGGTATTACCTATTTACCGATAGCGATTAATTAAAAATCGATTCGAATTCGAAAATCTCTGACGCACACTCTGTCGGACGATTAATAAACTAAAAATTGCATTCTCTCCGTTCAATTTCAGGTGACTTGCCACCGGTAGATCCTTAGCTGCGCGATAGTTTCTGTCACTGTTTTGGATAATCAGGGTACTGGACTAGAACTGGAATAGAAAATACCGGTTCCAAAAACATGACCGGCTCCCGATGCCCTTGTAAAAACTATGGAGGTGATGTCAAAAGCAGGTCCCTCCTAAGGAAACAGCTACGAAAATTGGCCCGCCCGTGCGTAATGTGGAAAAATCAATTTATTCAAACGATACATTCCATTAAGTGAAATCTTCATGGGTGTTAGTCATTGATTATATAATAAAACAATTCTATACCTTTAAAAAAACCCGTATTCGTCTGTATAACATTATTATTTTGCGAGGATATATTTAGACATCGTCCTTCACTTCGTCCTTAAGATGTAACAACCGTGAACGCATCAATGTCAAAGCAATTACGGTGTGTTACTGTTGACTGCGCCTAACCTGATAAACACACGTATCTCATCGCAACCCAAAAGGGACATCCGATGATGTTCAATCTAGGGACGGATAACTTTAAGCCATATTATTCAAGACCCTCATATCTCATAAGCTTTAATTGACATAACCTATATAGTACGCGATGCCCTAGTTAAATCTTACGAGCTGAGCAAAATTATAAGCTCTTCTCAGTTTAGTTTCGATACAGTACCTACACAGACAGTGATCCTTTGGTAACATTTTCGTTTGGTGGTACGCGTCACGCCAGCCCATGACAATTGTCATGCTACCCATGATTAGTCCTGCGTGGCACGACACTGGACTCGTCACCTCGAGAGATTTGTATTTAGTAGCTTATGCCCAGTAAATTCTGAAGTTTAAACCATATTATTGCTTAGCGGCGAATATCTGGCACAGCTGCGATACCTACCAAGCCGTTGCAAAAGAGACCTACCAGGAGATAATGGAAAAACTAGAGCAGTCAGTAGTTTCTACCCTTTTCTTTCTTTTTTTTATTGGTTCCTAGTGGAAATTCTTTATGAACTACCTTCGCCCCGGGGAAGGCCGAACGGGTATGCGACTCCTACCGGCTAAAACCACTGGAGCGGTCACCTTCGGCACCTAAGGGAGGCTCCAGGTCCTCGACTGATCATACTAGAGCCACCCACTGGTGCCACGCCTATAGGCACATCTCGGCAGTAGTTACTACCTTGCCTCTTCATTTTGTTCAACGTGCAAAGGTCGTTATTAAGCCTCATCGCAAAAATTAATAACTCTCAGACAATAAGAGCATCATAAATAAACAATTTCGCGTCTAAAATCCACGAGAAGAGAGGCCGGCGAAATTTTTACAAATTATTAATGGTACCAGCTAGCAAAAAGGGTTACAAGCAAACAATTAATGAAATTACAAACTTTAGACGCCCACCAAAGCGAACGAACCTTTTAATAATTAAAATTTAAAGCCGACAACGTTAGTGGTATTAGTGGAAGAACTTGTCAAACTGAACTTCGACCAAGCTCCATGTACTGTTTAGTACGCGATAGTTCACGGAATGGATGGTTTAGGGGGATTATTATATATTACCTAGCACAGATTGATGAGTCAATACAACTATAAATACAAAGTCTCAGCCCAATCGATTCATTAACCTTCGAGATATCGCAGGATAAACAAGAAAATCGGGAAGTTAACGGGAATTTGGACCTGTGACTACACACAGTAAATGCAAGTTATGAATCACTTACACATAAAAGTCCAGCACCGCCTAAGAAGTTTAAGGTGTCACAATAGGCCAGAAATATCATGGCTTCAGTTGTTTGGGAATCAGAGGAAATTTTATTGATCGATTGTAAATATCACAGGACATTACTACGCCACGGTATTAGAAAAACTAAATACACAATTCAAGAAAAAATAAGGGGAATATGGTCTCGAGGTCCTTTTGCACGACAATGCGACCGGGCGCAAGAATCATGTTGTGACGGCTACCTTACAAGTGCGGCTTCAAAACTTTGAACCACCATCCCTATAGTCCAGATTTGGAGCCTTCAGGTTCTTATTTGCTCCCAAATATGAAAAAAGCTTTGGGGAAAGAAATAAAACACACTTTCTGTAGGTATAACTTTGATAGTTATAAGTTTTATACTTATTGAGAACATCGAATCATAGTTCCAACGGTTTATTTGCTGTCCAGTGAATCACGTAAATAAAAATCTTTGAAATATTTATTTTTTGTTTGTTGTGAAATAGCCGCAATGTCGAAAATGTCACAAACGGTATTCTTATTAACTAAAAAACAACGTCAAACGTGAACTTGGGATGAAATCGAAAGTTGAACGAAGCTAAAACAATATTCTACTAACATTCTGAACTGGACAAAGGTAATAAAATCTCGTCCTGGTATAAACTGGTAATAAAATTAGTATATCTCGTCCTATAAAGAGATAATAAAACTGGTGTAACTTCAAAACTTACATTTGAATGAGACTAGATTGGGATCATTCTAAAATCGGACTGGACTCTATGAGGAGCATACTAGAAATCAGTCAATTCATATTTAATCAAGCCCATATTAAACGCGTTCTTATTGAAAAAGCTTATTATACACCTATAGATTACGTTGACGATAGGGATGTTTGGCACTGATTCTTTCTGCACATGTGGCTTCCCTGGTACCTTATTGACAAAATATGTGTATATCTAGTCATTATTCTGAATTGCGATTTATGTCGATATAATTCTTGTTAGAATTTATAACTTTTTACATATATAGGACATATTACCTATATGTCATTTTTGACATGTTAATGTATACAATATGACATTGTTTACAGCTTTGATGGCTATATTGCCATTTATTTTAATATAATTTAGCATCTTCCACATTTTGCAAATGTGAGCTCTACGTTGAATCGTACTAGTGCTACCTGTGCGTTAATAATTATCAAGTTCTGATAGTGAATTACAAAAGCAATAGTGTGTTTATTATTGTGTGTATGTGTCTACGGATTTTCTTGCCGGCTCTTCTCCATAAGATCAACTATTCCGAACCGTGCACCTTAACTTTAACTCGCGAGTGGTGAGCGCAGAAGGATGGGATGGGCAGCAGCGTCCCCTCTGTTGAACAGAGGGGACGCTGCTGCCCATCCCTCAGGTTTAAAATCCCTTAGTTGGCTTTTACGACTCCATGGAAGGAGATGGAGTGGTGCTATATTGTTAATCCAGACACCACACAGAATATAGTAAAAAAAGGTTCTTGAGTGGAGACCGCGCACCGGAAAACGCAGCGTAGGACGACCTCCAACGAGATGGACGGATGAGCTGGTGAAGTTCGCTGGGAGCCGTTGGATGCATGTGGTATGTAACCGGACTTTGTGACCTTTGTTCAGCAGTGGACGTCCTTTGGCTGATATGATGATGACGATGATTATATAAGTGGTTAAAATTATTTTAACGCTACTGCACATATGCTCATTCTTTATAGTTTTCTTTCGTTGTTTTAATAAAATGTTATCTACTAATGTTTCAGTGCTCACACCGAAAGTAATTTATACTCTATACAAATAAATAAAATTGAAGTGTCCGTCTGTAATATCAAAATAACAGCTTTTTACTGAATGCATATGAAAGTATATACGGTACATATAACAAAAAACATTTTTTGTCTGTCTGTCTTGTCTGTTTGTGCCGGGTAATCTCCGAAACGGCTGGACCGATTTGGACGGGACTTTTACTGGCAGATAGCTGATGTTATAAGGAATAACTTAACCTTCTTTTATTTTAGAAAAGTAATTAGGGTTCCGCGCAAAAACATACCCTTGAAATCCAATAAATATATTCTATGTCAAGTGTCTATGTCGAAGTACTCTAAATTTCTTTTAAATTAAACGCGTGTGAAACCGCGGTTCCCAGCTAGTCTAATATATAAATATCTCTTGTCACGGTGTTCGTGGTCACACTCCTAAACGGCTCGACCGATTTTAATGTATTTTTTATACAAGGTCTTACTTTAATAGTCCACGATATTTTGCATGCAGCCTATGTGAGTGCTGACGATAATGTAGGTATCACCAAAAAAAAAACTATATTTTTTCAGCATTTTTTTATAAATCACTCATTTCATTACTTACTGGTTCTTCTAGTAAGTTATAATAATAAGTATCCACTTGCATCTAGTAAGAAAATGGTGGTCGTGGCCTGCCGACCTATTTAGGTAGTCGGCAACGTCTAACAAAACAGGCGAAAGGAGGCGCCCGTCAGCGTCGCAAAAAAGAAGGAAGGAAACAAAATTTTCACCGTCAAATTAATTTTATGTGGTAGGTACATCATCTTTAGCATTTACTACGGTGCCATGAGAAATATCGTGGATTATTAAAATAAAACCTTATATATTTGGTAGGCATGAGAATAGGTCGTAAAGTATTTCTCACCCTACTACCCCAACCCCCCGCTTTTTATCGCATTTTTGTATGAACAATATCCATGATGTAGATTTCCATATTCCACGCGTGCGAAGCCACGGGCAAAAGCTTATTTATAATGTATAGCAGGCAAAATGCATAATTTCACGATGACGACTTCATTGTCAAACGAATTAACATAATAGAGTTGGAACTATTGAGTTGGAAGTATGCGAAAGCGAGTAAGACTTAATTGATAAATTACAATAAATATAATTAAACATACGTAAATATACAGATTACAGAACATTCTCACTAACGCAGTTCGTAAAATTGTCGGGCGACAAACGAATCTATAAAAGCAGCGCTTCGACTGCGCCGCCTTCTGTAAGAAAGTCGTTCGCCGGAGGCTGCAATCTACTCGGTGTAAATGAGCCATATGAGCCCAGTTTGTGAAATATTCCATGCGTTATGTGAAATGAATGGTCGATTAATTGTAATCCACCCGCTTCACTGGGTGCAAATTAAAATTTAGGGATGATTGCTTTTTTATTCAAATATAAAGTGTCCTATATCCTATTTCATAATCTACCTAAGTATATGCCAAGATATACTAAAATCTGTTCCGCTCTGCGAGCGTGATGGAAGTCTCAAACATACAAACTTCACATTAATAACAATATGGTAAGATAATGTCCATGTCGTATCCGGATTAAGAACAGAGAAGATGGAGTGGTGACTCCATCTCCTCCCGTGGATGTCGTAAAAGGCGAATGAGGGATCGTAAACGAGGGATGGCCAGCAGCGTCCCTTCCTGTGGAACAGCAGCCATTCTGTAGTCACCGACCCGCCCCAAAATGGCGACAAAAGGTTTGTAACCCGTCGTTATAGAAAGCTATGAGGCCTTGTTCAGCAGTGGACGGCTATTGTCCGAATAAATGATGATGATGATGATGATGATGATGATGATGAAATTAAGCTATAATCGGTTTTACGTATCTATTGAAGAAATTTTAAAAAACCCGGTGAGTTCTCTTTCGAAAACGTATGCACGTCAACAAAACGAAAGGTCTATCGACAACATTGTTGCTATTCGGGACAGTGTGCATGTAAATCCGAGACAGTTAAATTGATCAATTTGCGCAAGAACTGGCATCTTTCTACGACTTCATTTTGGCAAAATATGCGTCGGGACTCGGGGCTTCATCCGAATATAAATTAGACACCCAGAATGCACGCTACTCAACGTTACCGCAGCGCCCTTGTGCCAAATATCATATTAAAGCTATAAAATGTACTTCTAAATTTAAATATTCTTTAGTGATGTCCTAAGATGTTTTTATAAGTGTAGATGCGTTCCCCGCGCTCCACAATGGTCACATGAAAGCAAGGTAATTGCCGAGAGTTCACATAGTCGCGCACCAACCAGTGTCGCGGCTCGACGTGAATCATAAGCATAATTTAGCAACATATTGGGAAAAAATAATGCCTTCCTGTTTTTAGACTATGCACGAAGTATACCTACAGCAACTGTGAGACAAAAAGACGGTTTATTTCATAAATAAATAAATTCGTAACATAAATCGATATTGTAAATAAAAAATAGTATTTCGTTTTATTTTTTATTAAACGGTCTAATGGCGGCCGGCGCACCGTTTTGTGGTGCAATAATTTTCGTGTATGGCGGGTCTACTCGTATATCTAAAATGCCATTGGTGGTGTCGCACCAGATTAAAATCTTGAAATCAATCAAGAACCAATAGAATTCTGCATACCAGTGCTTCACGGAAAAATGATAAGATCTTTTTAAAAGAGTTGTTGTAGTTAAATATACTGGTAGTAGAGTTCAACACTATAACCATACCTAATTCACCCACACTAACGACTACATAATTGTGTCTGAGCGTATTTGTGTTCAGAGTGAACGGTAGGAATAGCTAGTCATCCCGTCCGATATGTGCCTAAAGGCGTGCCACCGATATGCAGCTCTAGTGTGATTGTATCGAGGTCCTGGAGCCCCCCTTCGTTGCCTAAGATGACCGCTCCGGTTGTTTTAGCCGGTAAGAGTCTGGCATGACCCTCCGCCCATCCCCCGGTGAAAGTACATCATGTATTGACACAGGGTAAAAAAAGTGGCAGCTAATAAAATTACTAGAACAAAAGGCATTCCAATTTAGGTCTTAGGCTGGCAACGCTTCAGTAGGTACCTAATCAGTGGGTTGCTGATATCCATCGGTGCGGTAGCCGAATAAAGTCCACATGCCTCCCCCAAAGATCCCCACAAGGACTGGTCTGGGTGTATTTTGTACTTATTGGGGGGTTTTGCTATAATCGCCTCGCTTGGCAGGCGGGCTGGCGATCGTAGTTGAGTTATGAATGTACTCGAAGGACGCTGCTGCCCATTCTCCGACAAATCCAAATAGTCACCTATTACGACACCCACGGGCTGAAACGGGTTGGTGCTATTCGTAGCCGACATCACAGGGCCTATCGTACATATCTATTTTTTTTAAAACGATTGTTCTCTGTGGGTGGGTTTACATTCGCGAGCGTATTCACGGTGCCATTCACGCTATAAACCTTGCGTGGCTTGGGGCTATCCCCATCCTCCCATTCCCATGCGCCTATGCGCATGACCTTTCCGTATTTCACGTTCGCGCATTTATAGTTTCAGTAAATTCATAATAATTCTGAAGTATGACGAAAAAATCTTTTAGGACCTAAATTACTGAATATACGATTATCATTACTGCCCTTATATGCAGTATATTTCTGTACATAATGTGTTACGGTTCTCTATCAGAGAGACTAAACAAAAAAATACACATATAAATTATTGTTATCAAGACTTCTCAATACATAAGATTTGTTACGCAGACTTCATGTCTTATCAAATAAGAACATATCTGTAAGCATAAAACTACCTTATTATTGTTCTTTACTAGATTTTATGATAGTAATGTCAGATGTGGAACAAGATTTAATGTAATCAAAGCAAAAGTAGACATTCAGTCATTTTAAATTAAGATTTCTTGCTGGCCTTATTCACTTATGTATATTCATGAGTATCAGTACACAATATAAAAGAAAGCTTCTGTCTGTCTTTGTGAATGAATACGCCCATCTCGATGCAAGCAAACAGATAATAATGGACGTTTTTAACTTACGCACGCAGTAACTACTTTATCCTACTTTGGGAGTGTTTACTGAGTGTAAGAAATCCTCAAGCTTAGTAAATATGATTAACTATGGACTCTTACATTTGAAGTCAAGATCGCTTGCTGCATTATTCTCTCGTTTTCATCTTATGGGAGATTTACATGGGCTGATTTTCGCCGTGCGGCTTACCAAATCGCCTTACAAAGTCAAGCTACCCCATTTACACAGTTGACTGAAATCGCAAGCGGCATAGGTTTAGCTCATTTTCCCCAAAAAAAAAAAACAGCGTGGTAATAGTTTTATTTATGGTTAACTTAATACGTGCTACTAAACGATATGTACCCCTAGTACAAGTTTCATTTGGCAATCGAAACGTAAATAGTAAACTACGCGTTTACCGCGTTCGGCGAGCGAGCGATATTTTCATAATCGAAACGTAAGCGCGTGTGACGCATTTACCGCGATAGGCGCAGCGATTCGCCCGCTCTAAACTGTTCAGTCAATTGGAGCACCGAACGCGGTAAACGTGACGCACCCGTTTGCAATTTTAGCCACTAGCTTCTGAGTCGATTTGTTATTGACATGGTCGATATTAGCTGTGCGGCTTTTTTTTTATTGTTCCGGTGGAAATACGTCATGTACTTCCTTCGCCCCGGGAAAGGGCGAAGGGGCATGCCGGACTCCTACCGGCTAAAACCACCGGAGCGATCATCGTCGGCACCGAAGGTAGCTGTGCGGCCTAGTCGTGCAGCTAAAATCGACCCATGTAAATCCCCCATTATTCATCAGTATCTAAGACAGTTCCTCAGAGCGTCATGATGAATGCAATAATCTCGTTAACAACCAAATGGATTATGATGTCGTTTTCACCATTACATAGTGTTGTTGAGCCTATTCGTCGCCAGGCCACTGCAGTGTAGTTCTCAAGATAGGGTCAGTAATATCTAGGCAAAGCCAGGCGCAGTTCCTGGTTCAATAAATATTTAAATTAATTTCTTAATAAAGCAGTAAAAAATAAATTATTATTTATATAATTTGCACGACAAAGATTTTCGATAATCGATAATGGTGATATGATTAGTTCGTTCATTGACAATTTGTTTTTGTTCCAGTTAATTTGCTGGTTGTTCCTATCCTTCATGCGGAACGCAAATACGTTTACACATAGTAGTCTTGGCGGGTGAAATAGGTATAACCAGAGCACCCTCAGTACAGCACTTCACAGAGAACACTGCCACTTAGGTTTATGACCGTCATCTGTCCACCTCGTTGGAGGTCGTCCTACGCTGCGTTTTCCGGTGCGCGGTCTCCACTCGAGAACCTGTTTACCCCAACGGCCATTCTACAAGCAATGTGCCCGGTGGATATAATCACACAAAATGCAAATTAGCATGCAAAGAAGTAATTGCAATGTCTTTAAAATTCACTAATTACTGTAAAAAGTGGTGTATAATTCTAAATACATAAACAGTACATTTATTAAATCAATTTTTGTCTCCGTCTATATTGGGTGTTCATGAAAATGGGATACCCATAATCTATACATTAATATGTGAAGGAAAAACTTTGTACCCCTTCTTAAGCACATTGCGCGCACGGAGGAGTATGAGATTTGGTATAGTTAAAGTTCACATGGAGGAGGAATGCATAAAGTTAAAATTTATGTACAATAGGTGTTACAAATACATTCAACCATTTTTTATGAATGACAGTCGAATTTTGACTTCTGAGCGACCATTAGTATATATGAAAGGGAACAACACTATCATGAAATTCCATAAGATTTAAAAAAGGAAGCATTTCCTTTGTGACATAAATATAGTTTTTTGAAGTTATAAGCATTCTGCATTCTATTATTTGCATAATTCTGCATAAAACTAGCTGTAATCATCATTTCGGCCGAATAAAGTCCACTGCTGGACACAGACCTCCCTCAAAGATCACCACAACAACCGACATTGGTGTGTTGTGTGCTCACTGGGGGGTTTTGACATAATAGCTCGCTTGGCAGGCGGGTTGGCGATAGCAGTTCAGTTGTTAATGTATTCGAAGGACGCTGCTGCCCTTTCTCCAGTTAATCCCTTAGTCGCCTTTTAGGACACCCATGGGATGAGATGGGTTGGTGCTATTCGTAGCCGGCACCACACAGCCTGTAATGTGTATAGTAAATGACAAACATCCAAAATATTTTTGATATCATTTTGACAAGCTTTCCTACCATAACCATGATGCAAACACTCTATGGTCTACTCAATAGACTCTATTGGTTGGTTATTAGATATTTCAACAAATTTTGGGGAAAATTTGCCAGTACTCACCATGCTTGGCAGGTGGGTTGCTGAGCGTAGTATTGCTGCTGTTCCACAGAAGGGATACTGCTACCCATCTCTGTTTAGAGTCCGGTAGTCAGCTTTGACGACATCACATGAGGAGATGGAGAGGTGCTTGCACATTGACATATAATGCATCTTATTAAGTATTTATTCACCCTATACATTATATATGCTTATTAGAGCAGGTGTTCTGTTTAATTGAATTGCCTGTATATTGGTCTATTATTTTTTACAATTCCTAGATAAACATGTTAATGTGATGCAAAAATCGAAAAATACATCGATATTAGTTTTTATTTCTTGTTGAATTTGTTAAGGAAAAACCCCAAATACTATACTTAGTCATTGTTCAAGTTTTGAACACAGAGAATCACTCATATCTATGTTTTACATCATGAAGCGTCAACTAAACAGTATAAAAGCAAGTTAATTATATCGTTTTATTCCATTTACCTAGTCTTAACAACAATGTAAGTTATACCAAATGATATTTTTATATTGTTATAAAGAGTTTTATTTGTGTATATGTTGGAAATATTCTCAAACAGTTTCTTGTTTTGGGATTATCATAGGACTCATTATCATCTGAGGAAAGCTAGGGAGAAGTATAATATTTTTCAGCATGACTGCATAATAATATTCTTTTCTGATTTAATAAATAAGGATATGTCAGTTTCCTTGTCGATCCATCAGTCTCCTTGTAAGTTTGTCATGGCTAAACCATTGAACCATTTAAATATTTTTGTCAATACCCAAAAATACATTCATTTACTTACATCTTGCAAAAAGAATGATATTCTTGAGAATTCAATTTAGAGATATTTTGCATACAAGTCAGTGAATTCTTGATGTGATAATCAATCTTAGCCAACCTGTATTGAACCAGTGTGGTGGACTAAGGCCTAACCTTTATCATCGTGAGAAGAGGCCCATGCCCAGCAGTGGGACAGTAATGAGCTAATTATGTATCAATCTTACCCTTTTTAATTCTGCTTAAAATGTATATAAAAAAGATATACAAGAAAAAAAGTATTCATCTTGCAAATCTTGGTTGCATTATGCATCAACTCTAAAAAACAACATAATTTATGCAATTTGCCTCCTCCAATGATAATTTACAAACATCTTAGTTCGCCTCAGACTGATGTTACCTATTTATTTAGTCATATTTGGATAAAAAAATATTTGTAATATTCACAGTCCATACACTAGCCAGACGTCATGAAAACAATTTTAATAATATTCACATTCAAATAAAGCAAAAATCGACCTATAACGTGTCGAGGTGAAAGTGAAGGTGCGAAATCGAAATACGCATACGAAATGCGGCAACAAACGAGTTGGCAACGCAACAAATGCCAAGATTTAAAAAAAAATGGTTTGTAAAAAACAAGAACTAGTGAACATTATAGTATCGCCAATTATCTAGTCTGTCCTTAAAGGCATATACCTAGAACAATCTAGGTCGTACGCCGCGCATACGTAGGAACTAGGGCTAGACAACAGTGGTTGGTAATTCAGGCGCCCCGCCACAGCAGGTTTCTGAGATGTTCCCACCAGTTGTCATAAGCGTATACATATAAAACATAGGCTGTTATTAATCAAAACATGAATACACGACAAATCAATAACGTCTTATACAGTACACACACAAAATCAATAATTTCAACAACGGACTAACCACACTGGCGGTGTCTTGGCTGTCTAGAGAATACTTGTCCGTTTCCTTTCCTTGGTGGTCGTTGGTGAAATTTTCATATTTGCGCGTGGGGCTACTTTTCATTGTTCACACGATGCCTTTCAGCTTAAGCCTCGATAGACATTTTCACACCCAAGAAAGCAACACGAACAACCAACGAATGAAATACCACTGACTGACTGACAGAACAACGAATACCACAAAGACAAACGCAAACAAGTACAACCGACAAATGACAATTCGTCAGACGGAAACCTGTCATCTGCCTGACATAACAAACTTTTGACATTAGAGCTGGAATGAAACATTTCTCTCAATATTATATTATTAATATAGATTTCTTCATTTTTTATTATTAATTTAATTTAATTTAATTTTTAATTTAATTTATTTATTTCCATAAATTGTTCTTAATCTATACAAATAAATAAAATTGAAGTGTCTGTTTGTAATGTCAAAATAACAGTTTTTTTACTAAATGCATATGAAAGTATATACGGGACATATAACAAAAAACAATATTTTATATTTTTTGTCTGTCAGTCTGTCTGTCTGTCTGTCTGTCTGTCTGTTTGTTCCGGGTAATCTCCGAAACGGCTGGACCGATTTTGACGGGACTTTCACTGGCAGATAGCTGATGTTATAAGGAATAACTTAGGCTACTTTAATTTAAGAAAAATAATTAGGGTTCCGCACAAAAAAATAAAATCCCTTGAAATCCAATATATATATATATATATTCTATGTCAAGGGTCTATGTTGAAGTACTCTAAATTCCTTTTAAATTAATCTATACAAATAAATAAAATTGAAGTGTCTGTTTGTAATGTCAAAATAACAGTTTTTTACTAAATGCCTATACATATACAAATAAATAAAATTGAAGTGTCTGTTTGTAATGTCAAAATAACAGTTTTTTACTAAATGCATATGAAAGTATATACGGGACATATAACAAAAAACATTTTTTTTTATTTTTTGTCTGTCTGTCTGTCTGTCTGTCTGTTTGTTCCGGGTAATCTCCGAAACGGCTGGACCGATTTTTACGGGACTTTCACTGGCAGATAGCTGATGTTATAAGGAATAACTTAGGCTACTTTAATTTAAGAAAAATAATTAGGGTTCCGCACAAAAAAATAAAATCCCTTGAAATCCAATATATATATATATTCTATGTCAAGGGTCTATGTTGAAGTACTCTAAATTCCTTTTAAATTAAACGCGGGTGAAACCGCGGGTCCCAGCTATTTTGTATATACATGAGCTAGAGAATTCTATGACAAATATATTTGAAAACAGCATCCACTGCCGAACTAGGTTAAAACCTGTATTTCAGCATTTGGCGCCACTCCCCGCAGGAATTACAGTTCAAACTAGCGTTTTTAATATATTCACATAGGTACGTACTAACAAATCCTTAAATTAATTAATTATAAAATAAAACAGTGCTTAGGTGTGTATGGTGAACCTCTCTTTGTGTATGATGCTTGCGTTCGTGTGAGTGTGTAAGAGGATGTGTGACTTGCTTTAAAATTAAATACAGACTTATGAATATAATATACAATAAACTAAACCATATAGACAATCAAATCAAAAACAAATCAATATCAGCATAGCACCGCTAGAAGTTCTTCGGTTTCGTCATATGCTAGAGTTTGTAACCAGGCACTAACTGCTTTTTTACAATCATTTTTATTAAGGCTATAAATCGGGATTATTTTATTTATTTTGTTAAAAATAAATGGACCTAGAAAACAAAAAAACCGTCGAATAAATGATGAATTAATTCTGTTAGCTTTTTCGCAAACCCTACCCCTTCGACGGTTGATATTTTTATGGGGATCATATGCGATTTCACCGTGTTGTTTAGTAATGACATTCAAGATAAAAAGCTGCCTGACCGTAAGCACATCACATTGTTGGTAAAGAAGTTTAGTTGGAAACAAAAACGGTCTAAAAGTACTTACTTTGAGAACAGCTCGTTGTGCAACTTCTATACATTTAATATTGTTGGCTGGAGCTCCTCCCCAAGAAGTTATGCAATAAGAAATCAGGGTCTGGCATAGTGCATAATAGATTTGTTTAACTAGTTTTGGGTCGGCGACATATCTAAGAGTTTTAAAGACTACTATAAGTTTACGTATTCTTCCACTCAACAATGCAAAATGCTTTGAAAAGTTTAAGCGAGAATCCAAAATCACTCCCAAATACTTAAAGTGATCAGTTCGCTCTAGCTTACTACAGGAACACATATTAGAATCGTATGTTTTGCAGTTGTGCGCCACCAAGTGGAAGTCATCTGTAGGTCCAGTCGCATCTCGGATCGAAAATGTCATGTACTTTGTCTTCTCAGTATTTAGTGTCAGGACATTAGCTGATAGCCACTTGGAGACAGTATTAAATGTATCCTGCGCAGCATCAAAAGTCTCTTGCCAGGTACTGGCTGAAAGTAAAATGACAGTATCATCCGCATAAGAGACTAACTTTCCGTTTAACGGCCTAAGTGAACATAAATCATTGACATATATGAGAAATAGTGTTGGGCCAAGAACGCTGCCTTGTGGTACTCCGAAGGTTACCGGCAACTCAGCACTCAAGTAACCTTCAAGGGCCAATACCTGAAAACGATCAGATAGGTAACTCTTAAATAAATTCAGCTGAGTGCCCCTTATGCCCATCGCCTCAAGCTTACGCAGAAGCGTGTCGACAGAGACCGAATCAAATGCCTTCGCTAAGTCCAAGAAGATAGCTAAACATTTTTTTCGACTATCTAGGTAAGTTGCTACAAAGTCAGTAACCGTATGCACTGCATCTGCGGTGGACCTACCTCCACGGAAGCCGAATTGACCGTCAGAAAGTAATTTATGCCTTTCTAAGTAACTTACCAACCTAGTATTAATTAATTTTTCTAAAATTTTTGAAATGCTAGGAAGTAGAGAAATAGGCCTATAATTAGAGATACGGTCCCTGTCGCCACTCTTATAAATTGGAACAATCACCGACTTCTTTAGTGCAGTTGGAAAGACTCCAACGCGGAAACAATGATTGAACATAAAGGTCAGTGGAGGCACCAGAAAGGTTCGGAATTTCTTTAAGAGCCCATTCGACAACTTGTCCCAACCAGCCGCGCAATTACTTTTAAGGCTCAATATTATACTGTTCACTTCATTAGGGTCAGTATCAATTAAAGCAAAAGAATTCAGTGAGTTAAAAGGTTGATTACTTGATGTAATGCTTTGACTCATGTCTCTATCACTTTTCAGAGCCCTTTCTGCCAACGTTTTGCCTACATTAGCAAAGTAATAATTTATGTCGTTAACAGAAGTTTCTGGGGTAGAGGCTCGTTTCAATAAATCTTTGGAAGATTGTTTAGATTTAACTGTATTTGTGATGTTCTTGATTGCATGCCATAACTTTCTACTATCGTTACCAGCATTCGTTATTTGTTCCTTATCAAAAACTCTTTTGACTTTTCTTAATAGTGCATTACAGAAATTTCTATAACGAGTGTATGTGATTTTTAGGACTTCATTATTAGAAGACTTTCGTAATTTGTTATGCAGTTTATCTCTGTTACTCATGCAACGCAAAAGTCCGGGCGTAATCCATGGCTTGATAATTTTTTTACGTCTTGCCAATGGAAAGGTTTGAGAATTTTTATTTAAGGCTGCTGTTATGATTTCAATAAGATAATTCATAGAGAAATTTGGGTCTAAGGATTCATATACTGGATTAAAGTTAATGGTAGCTATATCATTATGAAGTTGGTCGAAATTTGTTCTAGTTACAGTTTTAATAGAATAGTTACGGATTTGTCTCTTATGTATACACAGTAAGACCGGTTTGTGATCCGTGAGACTGGCCTGGATGACAAGCGTGGTTGCAGAGTGTTGGGTTTTTAATAAAACATGGTCAATACATGTCCCACTAGCATCACGTGTGACGTAAGAATGAGATGGTAAAAGGGAATGAAAAGCTGCAAGAGTAATAAAAGTGTTAACAGTCTGTTTTTATACAGATATTTTTCATATTTTAAGAAACATTGTAGGAATATGTGAAGATTAATTAAATCTGAATACCGTACAACGTTGCCTTATACTTGACATTGGCGAAATTGTGTAAGATACTCTACAGAAGCCATAATCTAAGAGAAATATATATCTGATATCTAATCAGCTTTAGTAAATTATATAAAAACAATGAATCACTATAAATCAGCATTTAAAAACAAATATATAAATATTTGATTACTAAACTGCCTCCACGTTATTTTTTATGACTATCATAAGCACAGTCGTGTATATCTGACAAATACAGACATACATACATATTATCACGCCTCTCTCCCGTAGGGGTAGGCAGAGACCACTTCTTTCCACTTGCTACGATCCTTACATACTTGTTTCGCTTCGTCCACTTTCATTATTCCCTTCATACATGCTCTTCGGTTTAGGGTGCTCTTGACCTGGCCTTTTTCCAAGACGCCCCTGATTTGGTCTTGAAACGTCCGCCTAGGTCTACCCCTTCCAGCACTTTCATTCACACTCGCCTTATACACTTTTTTCGTCAATCGTTCTTCATTCATTCTCTCAACATGGCCAAACCATCTCAGCATACCTTTCTTAATTTTTGTCACTACATCTTCTTTCAGACCACAACGTTTTCTTATCTCACTATTTCTTATCCTGTCACTCAGTTTAACTCCTATCATACTTCTCAACGCTCTCATCTCAACTGCATTTATTCTGCTTTCATGTTTCTTCTGCCATACCCAACTTTCACTTCCGTACATGAGTGTCGGAACCAACACCCCCTCATGCACAGCCAAACGAGCCTTGTTAGACACCTTCCGACTGTTCATAAAGGAGTGCAAAGCTCCATTCACCATGTTTCCTGCATTCACTCTTCTTTCAATATCACTCTCACACTTTCCATCTCTTGTAAACTTTGAACCCAGATACACAAACTCATTCACCTGTTCAATTTGTTCATCTCCAATCTCCAATCTCCAATCTCCATAATCATATCAATATCCATATCTAACAAATGGAAATGTTTTTACCATACCACGCTAACGACGGCAATATACGACAAAAAAACTACGATTTACAGAATAAATATATCGATTTCGTTATGTTCCCTATAATCCCTACATTTTTTGTTGGTATTCGCGTTGAATTTGTTGCTTGGGGTAGAATATGGGGTAGATGGTCCAGATCGGTGGACGCGCTTTCGTTGCGTGGCAATGGTGGTCAGCTGTTTAAAAAGAAAAATATGATGGGCTTCTCGTACTCATCCCAAGAGGGATCTAGATGCTTAACCGGACAAAACACTATATACCTACTTAGTCGATTTCGAATCGATTAGAAGCTTGCCAATCATTATGACGCACCGCTCGTTATCAAGAATGAGATCTCCGCTGTTTCTAAACGAATAATCAACTTAGATTAGATTCCTATTTCCTATACAGCTCTAATTAAATTATATTGTAGTCCGGAATAATAATAAACAATTTGGTGTCCTAAACGCATAATTTATTTCATTATAACCTCTAATATCAGTACTATAATAACACTCGTGCATCTAATGCAGTCTTCTAAAATATAAATTATAGCTACTCACATTTGTATCGTGCCAGGATTCATTATCCCACAATTGTATTTCCGTATATTCCTTAATTGTATCATTTTTGTTATTTCTACGGAACATCTGTAAATCAACACCATTTTGACACTGCAATTTTATTTTCGTTTTACATAATTTTCACAGCCAAAAAGATTTTATATCACAACACATTGTTATTAATAACTATTAGTATAAAGATTTTGTTATTATTATAAAAGGTTCAACAATTTACCACTCACCTAAATAAATAAAATAAATAGACGTTCTATGTCATACTAACTGGACAATAATATATGCACGACTGAATAAAACTATTCTAATCTAACGTGGTTCTTATCAGTGAACGTATATTGTAAGTGGGCAGTTTCGTAGTACTAAACGAGATAAGTCACACATTACCAATTAGCTTATCGGAATTTCGCAAGGCGCTGTCGATATTATGAATGTTTTTATTGATTTTTTCTTATTATTTCATTACCAGGTGATGATAATTGCGCACTCAGGTATATTTCATTAGAATAGTTTTTACCTTTCCTGTGGACGTTGTGAATCCGCGGAACGATTTGGTTTCCTTAATTGGATGAAAGAATTACGTCATCGACCGTTCTTACATCTCCATTTCATTAATTCTTAGCAACAAATTATTGTAGCTTGGTTTTAGTTTTCTTAAGGTACCCATGTAAAGAAATGAACAGTAATTGATCTAACATGATTTATTTAAATATTGCCTATAAATTAATTTACAAAACAACAAAACGTTTTTCCTAGGATTTTAAGCCGTCCTGTAGTCCGTACCCAGGTCCGGTTGGTTCTTCAGTCAGGGATGTGAGTCCGCCCAGAGGGTCCGATGCGAATCTTCCACTCCTGGAAAAATGGGAAATATGAAATGCTATAATCAATCAAAATGAAACATTTTACTTTATTTATAAAGGAGGGCTTATTTTGATACGTTTAACGTAGTTTGTTAAGTTAGTGCAAATATGGGGAACTTCAGTGGTTTCGTCTGCCGATCAACATAGAAGGCCCCGACAGTGGCGGCCCTAGATGATTTTCATGTGTGGATCAAAATCTCCTATTTGCGCTTCTACAATGGTGTTAACTATGGAAAATACATTGCTTTCTATGCAGACGTCTATCTGTGGTTAA
Source organism: Diloba caeruleocephala (assembly GCA_947459985.1). Taxonomy (NCBI): domain Eukaryota; kingdom Metazoa; phylum Arthropoda; class Insecta; order Lepidoptera; family Noctuidae; genus Diloba; species Diloba caeruleocephala. The sequence goes on from OX381614.1 coordinate 4,276,853, forward strand.
GCCAAGACAGACTAGCAAGAGTCTTTCAACTTGCATTTTTATGTGTTACTTGATAAAAGGAGCGACAGTTAATATTCTAGTCAAGGATCAAATACATTTACTTGATACTGTGTATTTAGTCATTAATATTTGCTCCGATTTTTTGTTCGTCCTTTTGATGGCGCTCCCTTATGGAGGCGCTCTGTGCGGTCGCACCACTGGCACCGCCCTTTTTGATTAGTGTCCAGTGGAAATTCTACATAAACTTCCTCCTCTCAGGGAAAGGGTGAAGGGGCATGCCGGACTCTTACCGGCTAAAACCACTGGAGCGGTCGTCTTCGGCACCGAAGGACGGCTCCAGGTCCTCGTAAGATCACACTAGAGCCCCCCATTCATGCCACGACTTTAAGCACATCTCGTAAATCACCCAATATTTGTACCTTGCGGGAATCGCACCCTCGTCACGTAGTGTTAAAAGCGAAACACATAGCCACTGCGCCAACAGTGTCGTAAATAAATTGGAACTGTCTGTATGCGGACTAATCAGAGGCAAGGAGCTTATCCAAGTTTCATCCGGTTATATGAATATCGGCCTTTAATGGAGCCAGTATATAGCCATACTTTCTGAACGCACCGGATTCCGAAATTATTTCGCTCGGTACACTCGTTGCCACAATCAGAGTAGTGATAATAGTTATTAAGTGTCCCTAGGAGTTGAGTAGTGCTCAGTTCCAGTGTACACGTATAAAGTCAAGTCGGATATAATGTAGGTAATCGATTAACCTCTACTGATACAATTAGATACCTCAGTATCACCCTCGTTAAGCATCTCAACTTCAAAGCACATATTACTCACTCAACTGATTCGTAAACTCATTTATCTATTCAAAACACTCAGACACGATGCCAATACCTTTGTGATACGCACTGTACATTTGCCATGTGACAGTCATCTCTTACTGTAATACAAGTTGGGGTGAAGCAGCAAAAACTATACTCAAACCACTTGAGGTAGTTCAGAGAGCCATCCATAAAGTTGGCACCTTCCGACCAATGCTCTACTCAACTAAACCAAAACTGCAAAGCCTTACGGCCCGACAAACATTCATACCCAACACAACAACAGCACACACTTCACATAGAAAAACAAACAAAATGTGTAATAATATACCACACCCACGCTTCACTTTGACTAAACAATTCTTTTACTATTTAGGAGCATTTTAATATAATAGCATTAATATTAACAAATTTACCCCACTACATCAGTCTTCTTACGAAGTATGTAAAAAACAGACGACACAAGTTCTGTCTAACAAAAATTACGATGACACCGAAATATCACACAGCACAACCATCATTGATATATATATATATATATATATATATTACTGTTGCTTAACTCTATGACTACCATTTTGTCTTATCTGATCACTCCGCATCCAAACCCAACCTATTTCCCCTCCATTCATACATGCAAACACCACTTTAATACGCACACAAACATAACATCCACACTTCCATACAGACTCAAATCATACTCAGATACTACCCATATTTAGTACGAATATAAGATAGTAAACGCTGATTGTTCCACACTGTCCTACTGTAGACTCCATTATTGTTTCCTACTTTGTACTAGCTGTTGGCGGACCTTAACACATGTTGCTATGTAACCTAGCTAGGACGCCTGAAGGTCAATTCTAGTAATAAAAAAATGTTCAAAATATATTTCCGATCTAGTCTCGGTGTCATAAATGTCTTCTTCTTCTCTTTGATTATGGCTTCTGTGGAGTATCTTCCACAATTCGCCAATGTCAAGATGTCACTAATGGTATTCTACTGAACTACCAAACAACGTCGAAAAAAACAATTGAAACGTACGACGTTGACGACATATTTTTTGAATTATTTTCTTTTTTGATAAATATTTTATGAATATGTAAAGATTTATTCATTTAAACACCGTACGACGTTGCCTTATACTTGACATTGGCGAAATTGTGGAAGATACTCTACAGAAGCCATAATCTAAGAGAAGAAGAAGAAGAGATCGAAAATAAAAAAACAATTGAACCGTACGACGTTGCCGACATATTTTTTATAATTATTTTCATTTTTGATAAATATTTTATGAATATGTAATGATTTTTTCATCTAAACACCGTACGACGTTGCCTTATACTTGACATTGGCGAAGTGTGGAAGATACTATACAGAAGCCATAATCTAAGAGAAGAAGAAGAAGAGATCGAAAATAGATCAATAGTTGGTCAAAGCCAAAACTGTATTCTGCTTATATTTTGAACTGACCCAGGTACTAGAATTTTCATTAAACAAACGTAAACATTTCTCAAATGTCAAATAGGACTGAATTGAGAGAACTTAACTTTAAGAGGAACAGAATACCTAGTTTTAGTCAATTCATAATTTAATCTCTGTTCGGTTCATTTTCGGTCAGCAAAGTGTAAATAAATTACAAGAATTAGCCCTCTGATCCGTAATTGTTCCTAAATAGAAAAATTCTATTTTTAGTAAGACTGTACCACACTTTTTTAAATAAATATTATGTTTATTATTTCAATTATTTTAACAATAACAATTTTTTTTTTAAGAATTATTCATTATACCCATTTATTAAATATGCTTCTTTCCCCTAGGGCCGTACATGTTCGCAGTTTGTAGGTATCCAATGCATTGCTTGACGATGTAGATCAGTTACAAAATAAAATGCTCCTCAGTCAGTATGTTGCGCTTGGGCACTATTATAATGCATTGTAATAGATGGAGAACTCCAGTTAAGACAAATTCAGAAATTTACTTTCAAGCGATCAACCATTTGTATACGAAACTTAGCTTAATATTGATATATATATATCCAGTCTTTGTCCGGTGGTTAATTTGTTGACAGCAACGTGAACTGCTCTCGGTTACAATTTAAGTTATTATGAGTAATTAGACACAAATTATGATTGTAAATTAGCTGCAAGTGATAATAAACCATTACCATAGTGATATTTGGTAAATTTCCGAGCAAAAGTGAGCGAATAAATCATATAAAGATAAATTATAAAAATCACAAAATTATTATATTATTATGTCTCTCTTTTCACGGGTTTATATCCCCTGTAAGGGGGAACCCGGTCTTTTGACAGGCTTACGCGGGGACATGGGTCCAACACGCAGAGGCCCTTTAGAGAATTTTAATCTAAAATGTAATGGGACACCAACCGGGGACTCTCCATAGCTGCACTATAAAATGAAGTCATGGGTTGTCCCCGGTGGTGTAAGGCTATTGTATGAGATGGAAACTATAACGATAAGGGTAAATCTATTGCAATGGGTGCTAAATGGATTATATGCTTCTAAAAACGGAAAAAACGGCGTCTGCCTTTCAACGTTTATAGTGAAATTCTGTGGCAGACGGTGACTCGCCACTCACAAGATGGGCCCCCTAAATGGCCACCACTACAGGCGACAAGGAGCAACACCGGTGTGAGCGGCTAGGGGTGTAGAGAGGTGCGGCACCGGTTTCACCATCGCGCGTCTCGAAGACTCGGAGCGGGTTTCCCCGTTATTACGCCATTAGACACTTCCACCCCCGAGCATATAGCTCTGGCGGCCCCCCTCTGATCGGCCAACTAAGGCAAGCCAGAGTTGAAAATCCTGCGGGCACTCATGGGGTTCCACTCCAACCAACCAATAAAGGCAAGCGGAGACGAGGCCCTGACCGACTCTCTGGAGCATTCGGGTACGCAGTGTCGCCACTCACATTCAGCTCGCCACAAACTGCCCTGCGTTCTGTAAGCTACTTGATATACTTTTTTTTTTTTTCTTTTTTTCTCTCTATATATTATTATAATTATTATATTAAAATTATCGTGCGGCGGGTGAATAATTAAAGTGTACCGCAGCAGTGCGCGCTGAAATCGTGACCCTTTCACAAACAATCGTTTCTTCTATAGGAACACCTCTCATTAATCAATGACCACGATACTAAAGCTACACTTTCATTACAAAATATTCTGACGCACAAACAACTTCGGAAACACAAAATAATACATCGACGTCGGCCGGTTACAAAAGCAAATACTCCGCGGTAGGTACGTTGCGCAGACTATTGTAATGTAATGCTTAAAATTGAACACCAAATTGTTACATTACACGCAAATAAATGCTCTCGGTCAATACGTAGCCTAAGAGGATATATGATAATAAGCTGCCAGACTGACGACGTATGGTAACGAGCTCGAGCCCCCCACAGCCCATGTGTTTGCACTATTGACGTGACACACTCCTAGCTTTGGCTGAGGGATTGACAGAACTCGTAGAAAAGTAAAGTGTCGGAAAGAATGTATACCTGGGGCCAGGCTTGGGCTTCTCGTCTTTTTTGAGCTTTTCAATGATCTCTATCGTGTCTTCTACTGTTAGATCCTCCTGTAAAGTTAAGAAAAAACATCTCTTTACATATGTATTAAGGTATTGTGAGAACAGCTAATTTTATGACATTATAAACCAAGGCTTTTTTAAATCATCATCCTTTACAGGAGTTGACAGACACTACTGCACTTTGGTAGCTTAGTTCTTGGTTATAAGAATGCTGCCGGGTTCGAAAATATATTGCCCTTCATATATTGCTAAAAAAAACGTACGAAAGTAGCAGGGCGTTGTTTTATGTGAAACATCTAATGCGCCTATACGGGGGTAAGACCGGCTCCCATGAAACGCCGGGCTCCCATGAAACGTCGCGACGTTCCATTCGGCCAGCCTCGTGAATCGTCGGCTTTCTCCACTCCACGCTAGCCACTTCACTTGTGTGTATCGGCGTCAATATATATCATTGTAGAAATGTATATTATTGTTAAGATTTTTGCAGATATTGCCAGGCGTCTCGCGACGGCTATCTTCTTTTGTTTTTTGCTTTAGAATCTGTTGTATCAGATATACTTCTTTACGCAAACCTATAATGTAATACAAAATTGTGTATGCACAATTTTAATAATATGCATTTAGCTAACTTTTAGGTAGAAACAGATGGTAACTTACATAGTAATCATCATTAACCTGCACCATCGGTGCATTTACACACGCACCAAGGCACTCAACCTGGAAAGATAATATATAAATTCATTGAGTTTATGAACATTTTGTATTAAGGCAACCACGCGGAGGGTGGGCTATTATGGGCTGTGCTATGTTGCCATTCAAAAATAACTATTTTAGCCAGTTTTATAGTATCATGAGTATTTAATCCTGATATCATTTATCTGATAACTTAGTATATAAAATCTATCAAATTTACAGATCAAAAGCTATATAAAAATGATCGGTTGAAATGTTCGTTGTTCTACTCATCATCATCGTCAGTTCCGCCGAAAGACATCCACTGCTGGTCATAGGCCTCACCCAAAGATCTCCACAACAACCGTTCTTGGGTTAGCATTGTGCTTACTGGTGGCTTTGCCATAATCACCACGCTTGGCAGTCGAGTTGAAGGATTAATCTTATAGTCACTTTTTACGACACCCACGGCATGAGATGGGTTACTGTTCTTAACCGGCGTAAAACGGTTGTTCTACGACGGTGCTCCAATAACTTATTGGTTGTCAAATCTCCTACTCTCTTATTCTCTGTCTTCATTCATTCTGTCACCAGATATATTTCATCCCACTTTCATCTTTATGCAGACGACTTGCAGCTTTATCGACATTTTACGTTGACCGACGCCGAAACTGCTATCACTTCCATGAATAACGACCTGGCTTTGTATCAGTGAGTGGGCTAGGTCCTATGGCCTACACATTAACCCCGCCAAATCACAGGCCATAATCATAGGTATGTACGTAATGCGCTTGACCTATCATCCCTGCCGCCATTACTTCTCGACGACTCTTTAATCCCCTATACCGATACCGCTAATAATTTAGGCGTTTTATTGGATTCTAGCCTGTCGTGGAGTGCACACGTTAATGAGATTAGTCGCAAGGTGCACTACTCTTTCCATTCGTTAAAATGCCTCCAGAGCTTTTTGCCTTTAAAGACTAAGATTACTCTCGCCCAATCTCTCATTCAGCCGATTATAGATTATGCTGATGCCTGCTTTTTGGATGCCACTGACGAGCTTTTAAAAGCTTGAGCACCTGCAAAATGTAGGTATTCGTTTTGTTTTTGGTCTTAAGAAGTATGACCATGTATTCCACTTTCGCATAGAACTCAAGTGGCTCGCTGTCCGTCTTCGCAGGGACACACGGATATTATGTCTTCTCTACAACGTCCTTCACAACCCTAAATACCCTTCCTACTTGCGAGGGCGTTTTTCGTATGTTAGAGCTCCTGATGCCCGTTGCAGGTCCCACCTTAGATCCCTTTTACAATTCCCACCCCATAAATCCAATTACTATTCCTACTCCTCTGTTCATGCAGTAAGACTGTGGAACTCGCTTCCGCCTAACATACGTGAATCCAAATCTATATCTGTTTTCAAAAAACGCGTTAAAGAGCATTACCTCTCTTTATACTACTTCAGAATATACAAACCTCAGATACAGAGAACTTGCCACAAGGGCTGGTGCCACCAACTTTACACTGGGTGCCCTCAGTTATCGCTTTGAGGATAGCCTCAGAGCCACGCAGCCAGCATGGTGTTGTTGTGCATACCTGCATGTGATACTTGCCGACTGGTCGTCTGCAATTAAAATTAAATTAATGCTTAATTAAAGTAATGGTTTTGTTGCCGATCTAACTAATTGTTCTAGGTTACTGAATAAACTTGTACACTTCCTTTATTGATGTTACTTATAACATTAACTAAAAATCATATATCCATCGTAATATAAAGCACCTTATTTCGATATATGTATAGTCGAACAGCCTGGACGGTAAACGATTTGTCAAAGAAATTTGTTGAATGCATAGGGATTTTTAATTTCAGATTCTCCGATGATCTCAAGTTCTTCGAATGTGTCTCACTCAGGAACTTAAAACGTTCTTTAAGATAAAAAGGAGAGGAAGGATTGAAAAGCACATTGTATAGTAGTGTAAGGATATAGGTATTCCGGCGAAGACGAATAGGTAGCCATTTGAGCTTAATACGAAATTCAGAAACATGATCATATTTGCGTAGCCCAAATATGAATCTTATACAAAGATTTTGAAGACTCTCAAGCTTATCCAACTGGGTTTCAGTGAGATCAAGATAGCTGGCATCAGAATAGTCAAGGATTGGCAGGAGGAGAGCTGCTAGCGCAGTTTTAGTAGTAATTGGGAGAACGTTTCGAGGCCGTCTCAGGGACCCTGCTGAAGCAAACATCTTGCGACTGACTTCCTGTAGTTGCGCAGTCCACGAGAGCGTTCTGTCGAGATAAATAGCCAAGTTCTTCACTTTCTCGCTCATAGTAATGAGAATACCATCAAAAGATACCTGGGGAAGCAAAGACCAGTCTATCCTTGAGACCATTCGTGAACATCCAATAATAGTTGCCTGAGTTTTTGTTACTGTCTGTGTTTTTCTTGTTTGTTACTGTCGAAAATGTATAACATTTACTTCTTAATAATGCCAGCCTAATTGCTATTTATTAATAATGTTACTTTGTATGAATTAAAGACAGGAATGCAGCATATCAGATCTCTATTTTTTATTCAGACTACTTATACTCATTAGTTATAAATTCTGAACTCACTAGTTATAACAGTGATTTCAGTTTTTCAAGTTAAATATACTGAGAACTTATGGAAAATACTGCAATTCTGGTGATGTCAGTACTGCTTTCAGTGGTGGTATTGGCGATTCCAATTACCGAAATCAATCAATCAATTGTACCAGCATTACAATTTACTCTAATCCCTATTTGCCTCAATTTTAATATGCGAAGCTAGCTGTACATCCAGCTACTTATAGAAAATTATATATTTGTTACGCCAAGGAATATAACATACATTAAACATATGGAAATTACATTTACATAATCAACAGCTTGTCTTTCTATTACATTTAATTGCTTTGGTGATTGAACACCATTATCTTGTATATAGTCATTTTTATTAATAATCCTACCTGATGAACATGGTGTAGAAAGTAGCAACCTCGTATACCCTCATGCGTGGCAGGTTGAGAATCTCAGCTACCTTGTGCATAGCTGAGATGGGCAACCAGCCTCCATTCTGACGCTGAGCCAAGTCAAGTAATGGGATCATAGCTCCACGCTTATGGCCTTCTGGGTAGATTGCTAGCAAGGCATCAATTCTCTGGAAATATTACACATAAAGTTTCAAATGTATTAAAAAATGGCATACTGAGTTGAGTGAATGAATAACTTTTGTATAATTCTTATAGACATTGAAGAATAAGTATTATTATTTTTGTTATATGTGTATATAACTATAAACAACCTAGTAATGAAACAAGCAAGTCATTTGTCTGGTGGAAAGCATCATGTCTGCCCAAAACAATTGTAATGCTATCCTAAGATTACACAGTACTCCTGTGTGGCACCACATTGCACATGTCAGATCTCAGCAGTCTCTTATACCTAGTAATTTCACTAGCTACAGTGCCCTTCTAACCAGATACTGCATGGTGGAGAATATCTGGCATTGTGGTGGTACCCACTCAGCTAGACTCTTGCAATAAGTGACCTTTCTTTTTATTGGTGTCCAGTGGAAATTCTTGGAACTTGGAACTTCCTTCACCCCGGGGAAGGATGAATGCGCATGCCTCCTCTGGCTAAAACCACTGGGGCGGGTCATCTTCGGCACCGAAGGGGGGCACCAGGTAAGAGACCTACCAGCAGTAAAATATGCATACAGAATAATCAACAAACCTTGAGCCCCCATTACAGACATTAGTATAGATCAAAGATATCACTACCATATAAATATCCTAAAATATATTACACTTGTTTAGCCTAAAATTTAGTATTTTATCCTTGGATATTGAGTGTCAAATTAACATGAACCCAAGTTATATTATAAACAATTCTGAATGATTCGTCACTCAATTGTTTCATAAAACATATGCATCAAAGTTATTGATTAATTAAACCTACAGAACATAATGTTAATATTCAATAGGCTAGGTTATCTTAAAATCGTAATGCTGTCATCTTAACAATTTTAATTAAACCCCAAATAAAAAAGTAGTATGGCATCATAAAAATCCCAATCAACACAATCTTCTGTCAGACTTAGCCCTATTTCAAATTGAGAACAGAAAAAAGAATAATTAGTTAAAATAAAAACAGATGACTGTTGCTTACCTTTTTATTTGGGTCCGAGAATTCGAAGGGTATGTTGGGGTTGTCTTCAGGGGTATCGCGGTGGACAAACAGGCTGTCATGTTGCAAAACAGAGCTGGTCTGAAGACTCCTAGATGTAGCACGCCACTGCAAATACAAAATCACTAGGGATGAAATGCTTAAACGTCAAAACGTTATTATATAATATGATTGTTTACAACGAGTACAACAATTATTAGGCTTTTTTACTGACGTACCAGGCCCTGAACTCCAGTCCTGAGGCTAGATATCATAGCTAATTTTACAATATTTTTTAAATTCGGAATAAATAATATTGCGAAACACTGTTCGCCAACACTTTGAAGTTTGCTTTGTGAATAACTTCAGCTCAGTGTTGTCATATGGAAAGATGCATTCATAACTCTGTTTATCTTACGATTGTGATAAAAACATGTTACATCGGCATATTTACATAAATATATACATATATAATACATACTTTCACATAAATCATTAATTTACAATGCATTCCTTTTTATGGGGTACTAAGTATTTATATAAGTAGCAAGTATTTTTATTTATTCTAAATTATAATCAGTAATCACGTAAAACAGTTACGTGCTTTCGTGCTTTACGGATCCATTACTCGGTACAGTCGGAACGCATTTAATGGTCTAAGTAACTAACTTCACGTTATTCCAGGAAGAACTTGCCGCTTGTGATTTTCAGCTATAAGTAAAATATAAATATTTCGTAACTATTAATTTATTATCTATTTCTCAAAATGACGAACTAGGTATCCCTTAAGAAAATCGCATTATATTAATGTAGCTCCTTGATAGTTGTCTAGTGAAAATACTGGCCATAAGAAATAAATAAATTACAGAAATGCAATGAAAATAAATGGATTTCTATGTGAAATAACTTGTTTTGAGGTGACAAGCGCTGTGAGTAATTACACAAGTCTTGTCCTGGGTAGTATTAACATTGTAATCGGCAGGCATGACGCTGGACCACCAGGCGAATGACTTGCGGGCGTCGACACCAAGTTGTATGAAAGAAAACTGATGGACCAGTCCCTGGGCCTGACCAGCCCCTCCTCAGCACCCTCTCAACACCCGGTGCGTCTTCTGCAGAGGCAAAGAGAGTTAGTTGCCTCCCGCTCTTTTTCCGCCGCCTACTTTGTATGCATCACCTCGAAAAGGTAGGCGACGGCTTCTTACGCCCTCTAATCCGGGCTATGGGCTGAACCACGAAAGTGATAGGCCACCATCTTCGACTGCCAGGATAAGGTCATGGCGCTGCGTCGCCGTATTATACACTCCTCTAGCGTATGTTCTAAGCAGTATCCACAGTGATGGCTACCGGGCTTCTCCTCTCGGCTTCTAAGCTAATTGTTTTATGATTTACCATTAAACAATTAGCTTAATGGTCTAAGGCTCCCAGCCTAGGTGCTACACAGATACTTCCCGTTATACCTATGTCCCTACTTAATTGAATTTTAATGATTATGAAAATTAAACAGATTAAATTATTATTTTTCTGATTTGTTTTACGTTTAATGTCAATATAATTGCAATTAGGCTGTACTGACATCGAGGTGGTAGCGGCCGGCAGCGAAGTGGCGAGCAGTTTCAATTACAAAAAAACATTATATCGCATGAAAGGTACGAAAGGCACGTGCAGTTGGCCGCGGCGTCATTGGCTGCTAAGCAGCCACAAGCAACTAGTCTAACGCGCGCGGCGGTGCTCTTCTGGCAGCAGTGCCATGGGCGATCACTGGCAGCCGCTCGGGTGTCGATCCCTGCCATGCCGGCCGTTACTATCTCGGGTAAATTTAGCTTGGGGCCTTGAGTCGGGGAGCGCAGAGGCCAGCGGCTGCCAGGCCGCCCGCGGCACCGCTGGCAGCCACGCGCTGCTACTTAGACTGGTTTTGACCGCTTGACGGGCGGCCGAGGGCCTTACGTGCCTTTCAAGCGATGTTATGTATTTTAGTCACGAAGATTCAGCTTAAAATGCTGCGTTAATTTCGGCACTAAAACTGCTCGCCGCTTCGCTGCCGCCCGCTGCCACATCGCTTTACCTACTATCTTTTATAGTAATTTTTTTTGTTCACCGATTTTAATACAACACTAATAAATAAGTGCATATAACAACATGCGTACTAATGGTGAATATGGTTTATGGTAATATCCCGTACGATTGTTTATTGTGGTGGTCAGAAGGAGCGCCTAATAACTATAACACAAGTGTACCCACACCTAGGTACTTAGTTTCATCATCAAAAATCAGCCATTAGACTGGACAACCATTGCAGGACTCTACATTTAATTCAATAACTAACGTTGTTACTTTATAAGCTTGGCATCATCAGCATATCTTTGCTCGTTAACTTGTTCGTTACCCACGCTGCTGGGTGGCCATTCCCAGCTCCGACTACCGGTTAGAATTTGAGAACCTTTTAGTTCCCATTGGGTTTGGGAGCTATATCATAACATTATTTAGGTATCTAAGTCGATGTCCTTTGTTCTTCTACGTATTTCTCCACTAGTTTGTTGTTCTCGTAGAGCCATTCTGAACATAGGTAGCTGAGTGATTTTAACCTCTAGAGGCCATTAATGAGAGACCATGTGTGAGCAGATTCATTTCAATCGAAATGGTTAAACAAATCCTCGGTCTGCACGGGGCTCATGAACCGTGGTCGAGAAAATTAGGTCTTCGGACACTGTGGTGGTCTACTGGACATAAATTTCTTGCCTGTTTATCAAAAGGTAAATTTCTGAGCGCCTCTGAAGATGCGCCTCTGCTCTGTCATATTATAATATTATATTATCCAATGATAAAACAGCTGACACGTTACAAATGAAACTTTTACTTTAAGATGGACCTATAATGACCAGTCCATCGTACCGTATAGGTTTATACCTATCTTAAATACAGAGGTACCTCAATAATATGTATAAGAGTCACACCCCCCGAGATACGCCTATTGCCTATAGCCATGGCAAAAATGGGTGGTCCCGGAGCGTTCGTTCTAGAGATACCGTTGGTTGGAGCCGAAGATGACCACCCAGTTGGTTTTAGGCTGAAAGGGTCCGGAATATCGGAATATCTTTTGCTAAGATGCATGAGAATTTCGGCAAAAAATTATCATGTCAAGCCCGCGAGGTTTAAAATCTGGCCTATACCAATGTGGCTATTTCAACGTCCCATCTACTTTCGTTAATCTAAGATACCGCACAACTTTAACGGCGAAAGAAAACATCGCAGGGAACCTGCAGTGAAAAAGCGTTCCTTTTCTGTATGGCAAAAGGCTTTGTGCTGCAATGAGACAGTTGATATTATATTAACTTTCTTTACAATTACAAGGAGATTCATTTAATAAAAACACCTGAACGCTGGCTGTAAGTCGCTACAGTTTAATTGTTCACGAAACACATACGAATATCTAACACGTGTCCTATTGAAGGCATTGTCTGCCTCCGTAACTGTGCCTATATTTCCGAAGCGAAACAAGAAAAAAAAATAGTCGACGCCCTATCGGCAAAACAACGACGTGGTTGCCATGGTACCACCACCGCACTGACTCGCCATGCACCAAAAATTATATCTACGAACTACTCTAAGCTGTAAATAATGAAAAAACGCTATGCCCATTCCGGGAGAATTGGGAGAATAAAAGTGTTTTGAAAGCAGGTTTAATAATAGCTTCATTTTAGACCCTTATGGGAAGACTTATGCTGCTCAATTTAAGACATAACACCGTGATTTAATTCTAGAACTCAGTTTTTTTTCGTGCATATGAGAACATGTCATAATGAGAACATCTGAACGACTCGACTGAGCCTACAACTGCTGCGGTACAGAACACCATGCCGCTGTCTTGAAAACACTGAACGTCCGACAGATGGCGGGAGATGCAATAAACTTTCGATATAGGTACGTAGTCGCGTCGCTGGTAGACTACCTTCGTGGTGACCACGGATAACGGCGATGGCCAACTCGTCTGCCAACCGAGCTGTAACGAATGCTTTCCTTCTTTTGGAAGAGGAAGGTATGTTCAGTAGTTGACTGCAATAGGTTGATTTGTTTTCAATTTCGTGACGCGTCGTGTCGTACCAATTTAATGTACTTGAATTCTTCTGTTTGAATCCAGTTAGCAGATCCTACTGAAACGTATCTGTATGAAATGCAATACACACATTCTCAACCGTTAACTTGCTTGCCTTGACGTGGTTCAGCCGCCGATGACCGACGAAGGAACGTCTGGCAAATGGCAGGGTATTGACGAGAGATAAAGTCATGGGTGCAAAGAGCTACGTTTAGCAGTGACCAGCGTTGTTTGTAACCTTGCTCTACTTTCAAACTGATATTTGGGTTTAGACATGATTGATGCCACTTCGTGATGTACCACTTTGATGTTCTTACGTTCGAATGCAAACTATCTAAATGGCTGCATCATTGGTTTACTGATAAAAAAAGTACAACTTTAGTCTTACTTAGATATCCAGTTCACGCAAAACGTATTTAATAACCCTTGGACTAAGAACACTTCGTAGTTCAGTCGTACACGTAATGCGTAACTATTTGAACGGTGACAGATAATACACATTTAAATTACGTCATTATTACCTATAATGGATTGTATTAATTCATATAATGAAATTTGATTATTCTATTAATTCATATAATGACATTCAATTATTATATATTTGTTTAAATTACTTTAATGCCTTGTTTGTTTATTTTTATAAATGCAATTTATTTTGATTTGTTACTGTACTGGCAGTGTGCCATGTGGGTTGTTTTTTTTTATTTTGTTTCATTAACGTGATACTTGTCTGGCAGTTTAAGGTATGCCATGCTCACTCAAGTGTTCTGCTGATGGCGGCGTGATGTATTGGGTTGCTAAGTTTCCCTACAATATGGTTGAGCTAAGCGACGCTGATGCATGCGACATGCTCGTGAGCGAGTGCTGTCTGTTGGGACTGGTCAGCCAAACGCTGCCATGACAACTGAATCAAAAATTTAAATAAACATTCAGGCTTGTTTAGTAGACTTTTTAAGAAGTTTAGACTCTTTTCTCCTGCATTGTTTTCACATAACCTTGATTTTTACAACAATGTGCTCATAAAATATTGTAACATTTAATATGATTTAAAAAGAGTAACCATGGAGTTTCTTGCCCGTTCTTCTCCATAGGAAATCCACATCTTGGAACGCGGCAACTAAAGTCTCGACGATTCATAAGTGCCTGTATATGGTTTACATGAATAAAAATATTTTTGAAAAGATGGTCTCAACAGAGTTTCCCAACAGTTCAGTTCAGTTTTCCATTTATCTTTGGAGTACCTATGGTACGCCCTAGTATTTAAACATAACAGCTGGAGTTGGACTAGCCTTGTGGCCAATGAGTTCTAAGTATATTTAGTTTCGGTTCTCTTGTGGATTAATTTGGTTGACTTGTTACTATTTGATAAGCATGGTCGTGTTTATGTATGAGAACTTAATTTGTGTAGCTATAATAAGTAAAATTAGTAATAGTTTATAACAAAAGAAATCAAAGCCACAAAAGCAAATACAGATGAAGTTCAAGCTAGATAAAACGAAAGAGTTTGTAGTTGTAAAAATATTAAGGAAAGTTGGACGATCTATGTTATTATGGAGGATAATAATTCGTTTTTAGTTCTCGTTAATCTGCATGATTTAGGTCTAATAATTCGTGTAAGTTTCTCTTTCAATTACGGTAAGTCGACTAAAGTCTGGTTGTATTATCCTGGAGCGTTCTTTAACATTTACCCTGAATGTTGCAAGCAACAACAAACAAGTTTTCTGTGTGGTGTCTGGATTAAGAATATAGCACCACTCCATCTCCTCCCGAGGATGTTGTAAAAGGCGATTAAGAGATCCTACACCAGAAGGATGGGCAGCAGCGTCCTTTCTGTGAAACAGTAGCAACACTGCGCTCACCGCCGCCTGACAAGTGTTCAGATATAGAGTATTATCTGTGGTGGTACTGGCAAATTCCCCCAAAATGACACGATTGTGGAAATCTATGGGAGGCCTTTGTTCAGCAGTGGACGTCGTTTGGCTGATATGATGTGTGACTTAAATATGCACAATATGATATGGCTGTTTGTGGTTTAACACGGATATAGGTACTCTATAATTATTAAATCTTTTTTCAATGCAAATGGGAGCAGAGCACGAGTTTATAAAAAAACTTGCAGAAATTATAGTTTCATATAAATTTTCGCTTTCATGATGTAATATTTTTCGACGGTGACTGTACCGATAGGTGTTCAAAATCTCGGACACCAAAGTGTAGCATTGGTCACGGTTGGCGGCAAAATGGCCGTCTCCATTCGTTCAGAAATTAGATAACGGGCCGACCGGTGGCACCATTGATAAGGAATTAAATACGGAGCGAGCCAGTCCACTCGAAAACGACAATGTAAAAGAAAATTGGAGTTTTAGAAAGCATATCGTTGCGTGCGATAACAATTTGTTGATCGAATGATATGAAATTAGATGAACGTAGCCGCATACGTGCCAAACAAAACTAACAGATGAGATCAGCTGTTGAAAACAATAATCCAATTATGTAAGTATCTACCTACGTCTGTTGTTGTTATGGTCGTGTACTATGGTATATATTTAACTGTATTGATGAGTTCCTATTTCTTTCTTAGATACATCATAGGAAGGAATAATTAAGCTAGGGACAAAATAATCTGGGATTCATGCCATTTGATTATATTCATGCGTTAATTTAAATTTAATGCGCTTGCGCGCACCATCGTAATGTTTATTAAAAAGAAGAAGAAAATAATTTATTTTGACTCGCACATATGTACATAATCCTAAAATACTTAAATGTAACAAATGCGATTTGTACTAGCTGTACGAGGTCAAAACGGCCTCCAACCTCAGCTTAAGCTGCTAAAAACGAGCTTTTTTCGTTTCGAGTTTGCCCTAAGTTCAGTTAAGAACCAAAAGTCGTTGTTTTTATAGCTGGCTGGAACCTCAATGTCGATGCTTGGATTGTTAACAATACATCGTTTGAAAATAAGAAAGAAAGAAAGAAACGTTTATTGCAGTCGCGCACAATTAATAGTAAAAAACAAACAAGAAACATAGTACGAGGTTGGAATAGGCTTATATACTATTTACAGCCTGATATTATTATTTATTATTAAGTAAGGCTAGATTATTAGTGGGATAGAAGCAAGCGCGTCACCTACCGCCTGACGCAGGTATTCGCCGGTCACGGTTGCTTCGGTGCATACCTGCACAGAATAGGACGCGAGCTTACGGCACATTGCCACCATTGTGGAAGCGACCAAGATACCGCACAGCACACGCTCGAGGAGTGCCCTGCGTGGGCTGCCGAGTGGCGGATCAGATAGGCCGGGCAAGATCTCTCTCTGCCGGCAGTAGTGTCGGCTATGCTGGCAGAGCATGAAAATTGGAGTGTAATGGTCTCGTTGTGTGACTAAGTCATGCTGCAGAAGAAGACTGCAGAGCGGGATTGAGAGAGGGCTGATCCCGCACGGATATGACTAGACGGCGTCGTGGTAACAACCGCCCCGGCGCCCAGGTCCAACAGCCTAAGTCCCCCTCTGCCGTTATATGGCGGGGGGCCTAGGGGGTCGCGGGCGCCTGAATTGGGGAGTCTACGTGCTCATACCGAGTGACCTCCGGGAAGGCGGCAATGCGCGCGCAGCGCAGAGAAACTCCGAGGGTTCCTTTACAATCCCCCCGGCAAGTGCCTGGGGGGTGGCCTTTTTACAGTCGCTCCCCTCTGCTAGAGGGAGGTGACCGCCTTGCAGTCATCCCCTCCGAGGTGTGCCTATAGGCGTGGCACCAATAGGCAGCTCTAGTGTAATCGTACGAGACCCTGGAGTTCCCCTTCGGTGCCGAAGATGATCGCTCCGGTGGTGTTAGCCGGTAGGAGTCCGGCATGCCCCTTTGCCCTTCCCCGGGGCAGAGGAAGTACAAGAAGTATTTCCACCGGGATAATAAAAAAATAATTAAAATTGATTATTAGTGGGATAGCCCATTGTAGGACAAATGCCTCGTCGCATACAGAGAAGGATCGCGCTGCATACTGATGGTATTCGCCGCCTCCATCTCCGCCATTCCACGATGTACTTCCAGTGGGTGAAAAAAATATACCATGGCAGTGTTGCCAGATATTCTGCTCAAGCAGTAGTGTTTAAATTTTACTGTGTTTCGGTTTGAAGGGCAGCTAGTAAAATTACCGAGCCTTTGAGACAAAATTACTAATATCTCGAGGTGATGAGCGCAGTGTGGTACCGCCCAGGACTATTACAATTGTCATGGGTAGGCGTGACGCTTACCGTCTGGTAGGCATGTGTAACTCAGGTCTGAGCCGGTTCAATTATTCAGATCACAGAGACTTGAGCTGCTGAGCTGCGGCTCAAATGCAACATCGACAGCTCACGGCTCATTGACAGCTCACGGCTCATTGACAGCTCACGGCTCATTGACAGCTCACGGCTCATTGACAGCTCACGGCTCATTGACAGCTCACAGAGCATAATGAAAGCTTTGCTGATAGTTTTTGAGTCTATATTCGCTCAAGTAGTCCCTTAGAGCTGCTTTGAGCTGTTGATCTATGGCTAGTCTGATTCGTTCTGTGAGCAGACGTATTAGTAACTGAATGATTTAAGGTGCATGAATAAAACGCGAAGCAACATTTTTTTTAATAAAAGATAAACACAGAAAAGTCGCATATTATGTTTAAAACCTATATTATGAAAGAGATGAAATGTGAAAAGTGGCGGTTAAACCTGTTCGAACCAATAGAGTGGGCACCGAGTCACAGTTCACAGTATATCAAAGTACCGACTTGAGCTGACCTGCGAGCCGGCTCGCAGCTCCGGTTCAAGTGCTTGAACCGTGATCTGACCTGCAGCTCATGCTGATTTGTTGACTTACCCATGTCTACCGTCAGGCAATGACTTGCTCGTGTCGTCACAAAGTAGTATAAATATTCTAATTAAGCTTCCCATATTCCGATTACTGCAAAAAAATCGTATATATATTTTGATAGCGATGATAATTAAATTACGTGTCATATTCAACGAAACCCGCCGGACTCGTTCCGAGAACGTCTGTAGGACAAATGCCCAACATTATTTCTAGAAGCCCATAAAAACTAGAGGTCACCATGACCCTAAACCTATGATACGACTATAGCCAGACAAAAGGTGAGGATTCGGAAATTAAAATATAATTTATGTATTATAGTAAAACAATTGTTGATTCCAAAAGCACGATGATTATATGCTTAACTAGCTGGGACACGCGGTTTCACCCGCGTTTAATTTAAAAGAAATTTAGAGTACTTCGACATAGACACTTGACATAGAATATATATAGTGGATTTCAAGGGTTTTATACTTTTAGCGCGGAACCCTAATTATTTTTCTAAAATAAAAGTAGCCTAAGTTATTCCTTATAACATCAGCTATCTGACAGTGAAAATCCCGTCAAAATCGGTCCAGCCGTTTCGGAGATTACCCGGAACAAACAGACAGATAGACAAAAAAAATCAAAAATGTTATTTTGTTGTAAGTACTGTATATACTTTCATATGCATTTAGTAAAAAGCTGTTATTTTGACATTACAAACAGACACTTCAATTTTATTTATTTGTATAGATAAGTAAAACACTTAACACTAGAAACTGGCAACAATAATTGACAGCTTAAACCGTATTCCTACTAATATAATAAATGCGAAAGTGTGTTTGTTGGTTTGTCCTTCTTTCACATAGCAATGGAGCATCCTGATTAGTAAAAAAATAGAGATAGCAGACCCGATAGCGGCTATTGCGCAGCCAAAATTCCACTGGTGGCAAATCGCCTGAAATTTAAAAGCGAGGATGCAATTTTTAGTTCATTAATAGTCCGACAGAGTGTGCGCCAGAGATCGCCCATTTAATCGGTACCGGCAAATGAAAATGACATTTAATACATTCGCATGTGCGATTCAGGCCTGGCGCATACAATCTGCGACATACTTAATAGCGGCATACGTATGATATCGGGTGAAACCGCGGGGCACAGCTAGTTTCAAATATATTGCGCTGTCTATTGAACTGTTTTTAAGCTTGTGATACTAGATATATTCAAAATAAAATAACAGTAATATGACGTTAATACATCTACATGCACATTAACCATCCATACAAACTTTTTATCAGCTAACCACCTCAATGCATTTCTCGAATCATAACACGTTCACACGCGATAAACACATTAAGACAGATGGACGTTCAACTATTGCAGTAAGAAGGCCCAAATTATGGGGCACTCGCTTCTGTAATTGATTTTTTCTTGCGTAAACAAAATAAGCATGTTTGACTCAGTTTCACCAAGTAGGTACTTGCCCGCCATAAAAGTTTTGTTACGATTTCCTCGATAGATGGCGTTGTACGTTCTGTCAATCTCTTAGACGGCGATGTTAAGATTTTTCGACAAAACAGCACTACGCAACGCCCTTGCGTAGTTATATTAAGCGAAAAATACCATTGGACCAAGGGCCAGGTTATTTAGTAATGTCTTAAGTTTTCGCGATTATTACTCATAAATCATAATAAAACACTTTTAATAAGATATTATATCGCGTATATTAATTTTTTTACGATTTTTGATTTCCTGGCGTTTCAAACACTTTGCAGGGTTCGTGATCGCAGGATGACTAAGGTGACAAGCACAGAAATAGGAATATCTTTGATGACAGGCGTCGTAACAGATGTTAAAAAGTTATTTTATTTTATCTACCGGACAATATTAATCAATAATTTGTTTCGATGCACGCAGTAATCACTCACAGTGTGTTGATGTTTTTTAGTGCGGTACTGTTGTAACGCCCACTTCTACTATTCATACTTACCTGGCGTAGGGGACACCGTGATCATGAAGCCTGAAGGCGGTTCCCGCAGGGCGAAGCTTCCCATTACACTGCGGATAGGTTGACCCCTGCGATTATCCCTAATGTGGATAACTGGGACGCGTAATTTTATGTTAGTGAGGGAGTGCGTACGCGCTGCCCTCTCAGAATTCCTTGGATGTGTATTTCATAGACTGAAGCGCTAAAAGTCCCAATTATTATTACCTAATGAAATTAAGAAATACAACTCCCAACAGTCTGAAATCCACTAAAGCTCGTTTGAATCCGCTTGCTCCGAAATTGCTTCTAGTTTAGACGGTAGTTTTCATATCTCTCTAAAAAATCAATTCTGCCATAAGCTGGTTGCATTAACGTATCATTCATTTTCGTACTCTATTAATTCTTACAAGCCCTGGATTTATATAAAACAACACGTGCTAATAGAGTATTCGAACGTTGAGTTTTAATAAGTAATGGTATCTTAAAGAAAGAATGTAGAAAATCATGCCTCGTTTTTAGTTCGAGTTCGATTAAACTGTACTAGATGGCGCTCATGTAACCACTTTGCAAAGCAAACACATTGAGCGACCACTACAATATCCATCTATAATATTCATTAATCAATGGAGGTAATTTTTATTTAAGCAAAAACGGTGTATGTTCATGTGTTTGTTAGAAATTATACTTCTTTGGGTTGGGTACCATTTTATTTTTCGTATGGTATTTAATTACCTACTTACGAAAAACGGTAAAATGATCGAAGAAAGACATTAAATAGAATTAATAATGGTTTGATTAAAAGACAGAATTCTATTAAAATTATATTTCTATACAAATAAATTTCTATACAAATAAATAAAATTGAAGTGTCTGTTTGTAATGTCAAAATAACAGCTTTTTACTGAATGCATATGAAAGTATATACGTACCTATAACAAAAAAGCAATTTTTAAATTTTTTGTCTGTCTGTCTGTCTGTTTGTTCCTGGTAATCTCCGAAACGGCTGGATGGATTTTGACGGGACTTTCACTGGCAGATAGCTGATGTTATAAGGAATAAATTAGGCTACTTTTAATTTAGAAAAATAATTAGGGTTCCGCGCAGAAAAAGAAAACCCTTAAAATCCAATATATATATATTCTATGTCAAGTGTCTATGTCGAAGTACTCTAAATTTCTTTTAAATTAAACGCGGGTGAAAACGCGGGTCCCAGCTAGTATTTACATAAAGTTAATAAATATTGTCATATAAACGAGTCAAATACATTATTTAAAATAAATTATAAGTAATTATAATAAATGCCGTGTGGTGTGGCTAAGAATACCACCACCTTATCTCATCCCGTGGCTGTCGTAAAAGGCGACTATGGGATTAGCCAGAGGATGGGCAGCAGCGTCCTTCGAATACATTTACAACACAACTGCGGTCGCCAACCCGTCTGCCAAGCGTGGCAATTATAGTAAAACCCCCCAATGAGCATACAATGCAAACCCGTAACGGTCGTGCTGGCAATCTTTGGGTGAGGCTTCTGTCCAGCAGTGGACGTTTCTCGGCTGAAATTATGATGATGAAAATAAATATGCACTATACATGGATGTTGTCAGTTACAGCCATACTCCGCCTTAAGACAATTACAGGATTTTACTGTAGTATATTTGCTCCAAATGTACACGTACACAAAAAATTGCAAATTCTACTACACATATATACAGACTACCGTACCAAATCACACCAGACAATAAATAAATGTTCATTTAACTTGAAATTTTACAAAAAATTAAAATGTTATAATATCATTCCGTGTGGTGCGTTCCGTGTGGTGCCGGCTCAGAATGCCACCACCCCATCTCCTCCCATGGGTGTCGTAAAAGTCGACTAAGGGATTAACCGGAGGATGGGCAGCAGCGTCCTTCGAGTACATTAACAACTCAACTGCGATGCCAACCCACCTGCCAAGCGTGGCGATTATGGCAAAACCCCCCAATGAGCCCACAACACATCCATATCGGTCG
The DNA here is from genome assembly GCA_947459985.1 of Diloba caeruleocephala. Classification (NCBI taxonomy): domain Eukaryota; kingdom Metazoa; phylum Arthropoda; class Insecta; order Lepidoptera; family Noctuidae; genus Diloba; species Diloba caeruleocephala. The sequence continues at coordinate 4,299,001 of OX381614.1, forward strand.
TTGTGGTGATCTTTGGGGGAGGCCTGTGTTCAGCAGTGGACTTCATTCGGCCGAAATGATGAATATCATTTATTTTATTAATATTTCCTTCGATCTATGGTATCAAATAAATAATTTAAATCATAAAAACAATAATTGAATCATTGAGTGAGTTTCCTTAAAAAATGTTTGAAAGGATAATTCTCTAATGGCTGTCAGAATATTATATTCCCAGAAATGTTTTAGTACAAATCTGACCAAAGGTGATACTGGTATTTTAAAAGGTAGCTCTAGGTACTCTATGCCATCAATGACAAGTGTGGCGCCGCACCACATTTTAGAAACTCTTAGTATAGTATTAAAGGCCTCCCCCATAGACAGGTACCTTAACGGTGATCTCACCACCATCCTTGTCAGTTAGCTACCGTGGATAAATCTTTGATACAGATAGCACACTGCATCTGCGACGCCGACCATCTGTGCATCATGTAAGGGCTCCCCTTCGACATGACAATGTGAAAGCACCACATCCCCGTCGCAGAAGCCGCCCGAAACCTACCACGGTTGATCGAATACCTGCTGTTTTACCAATCATTAAGGGTATCACCGACAGAATTGGTGTTATTTTGAAGCGTGCTTCCATCAAAACTTATTTCAAGCCGCATAAGATCAGACAACTTCTCAAACCGGTAAAATGTCACATACCTTTACAAGATACAGGGTTCTACAAGATTAACTATGATCGTGGTTTGTCATACATAGGGCAAACAAAGCGTAGTATAGCCACCCGAATAAAAGAACACATAGCTGACGTCAAGCATAGACGGTGCACACAGTGTGCATTGTGTGAACATGCCTTAGGCAAACCTAACCATCTCTCCAAATCTTCGTTTTGATGAACCTCAAGTCCTCGCGAAAGAGAACCGATTTGTACCTAGAATGTTTCGTGAGGCTATTGAAATTAAAAAGCATCCTAATTTTTTAATAGATAATATGGTTGGCAGTTACCACCGGTTGTGTAATAAAGTCCCAAACAACACACCGCACTAAAAAACATCAAGACACTGTGAGTGATTACCGCGTGCATCGAAACTAACGTCAAATTCAAATTGTGCGGTAGATAAAATAAAATAACTTTTAAAAATCTGCAACGACGCCTGTCACCTTAGTCATCCTGCGACCACGAACCCTTTTTTTTTTTTTTTTTTTTTTTTTTTTTTTTTTTTTTTTTTTTTTTTTTTTATTGGTGCCCAGTGGAAATTCATCATGAACTTCCTTCGCCCCGGGGAAGGACGAAGGGGTATGCCGGACTCCTACCGGCTAAAACCACTGGAGCGGTCATCTTCGGCACCTAAGGGAGGCTCCAGGTCCTCGTATGATCACACTAGAGCCACCCACTGGTGCCACGCCTATTGGCACATCTCGGAGAGGGTGACTGTAAAGCGGTCACCCCCGCGACCACGAACCCTGCGAAGTGTTCGAAACGTCAGGAAAAACAAAAATATACGCGATGTACGATTACATAGTTGGTCGCTATGAATGGTTGGACATCGATGCGTGTTTCTATCAGTGATCATTGTGTACATCTTGTACAAATATTATTCAATTAGTTTGTAATTTTCATATACCGAGTATGTTTGAAGTTCCTTGTCATTTGGCACTTTATTTATTTGTAGTTGTCAGTACTTCTGTCCAAGTGAATAATCCGTTTAAAACTGGTCTATTATAATGCGTAATAATCGCGAAAACCTAAGACATCTTCCTCTTAGTACTATAAAATTATGAAGTTATTAACTGATTATTTATTATTAACTAGTACGTGCTATCGCATATATCTCGGCAATTGTCTCCGTCTGTCCTCAGGCATTTAAGACCTATAATAATTTTCTTATATTCTTATTTTAAGTGAGGGGTATCAGTGTGTTGTCCGGATTAAGAACATAGCAACACTAATAATAATAAATAAATAATCTTTATTTAAGACCAAAATCCATACAACAACAATTTAATAAAATTAAAACACACCTTACTAAAAACTAAGGAAGAGTCTCTAGCAGCAGTGGGATTAGCAGCAGCGTCTCTTCAGTGAATCAGTAACCATTCTGCGCGCACCAAACCGTCTGAGTACTGGCAAATTTCCCCCAAGATGACGATACACGGCATGTAACCGGTCTTCTTTTGAATCAGAGTCAGAATCAGATTTTTTTATGTGTGATATATATCACACTTTAAATCTAATATATTAGATAACATTATATTAATACGTACTTGCGTTACGTTTTGTATTTGTAACTTTGATTTCTATATAATTACTTTAAATATAATATGTTGTATAAATACATTATTAATATAAATAATATATTGGTAACTGTGCGTGATTTGACTTATTTTATCTATGGTCCTATCGGAAGACCAGCGCAATGCTGAGATAGGAGCCTATTCTGATGTTTTACAGAAAAATCTGTTTGCATGCTTTTTATTTTAATTAGATATTTTGCAATATTAAATTAAAAAATATTAAATAACAACACATGTTATTTACAACAATTTTCTTGTTTTGTGCGATCAGAATAAAATTATTTCTTTCTTTCATTCTTTATATTACATTATTTCATTTTCATATCTGTGATAAAAAAATTTTTCATATGAAATGATTTATTTCATATTTTAAAATATACACACTACTTAAAAGATACAACTAAAACTAAAAATATACATTCTATACTACTACATAACTAAACTAACACAATATATATACAAATAAAACTATAATTACAATTAATTTTAAATCCGAATTAATTCATACAGATATTGAGCAATTATAATAAATTCATGTGGGGGAGGCTTTTATTCAGCAGTGGACGATTTTTGGCTGATGAAATTACAATCTAAGAAACTAGACAGGAACTTGTATTAGCACTAATCATTCCTTTTTCTAATAAAAGTACGTGCTTATTGAAACTCATTTCGAAACGTCACGTTTTTGAAAATGATGCCACAAATTTAATAAGAATCAATTATCAATACAACAATCACGTACAGTCATTAACCTGAAATGACATTTTTCATCCAAAATCTGCGATGTAACAGTACTATTATAACAGCTCACGTACTTATCGCGATCTTTTTACTCGGGCCGGGAGTCGAACCAGACAATAGGTGTCGGGCCGGGCGCGATCGTAATGCTAACGGTCGTCCACAAATCAGATCGTCATTACACGGACGACTTTTTTACGGACATTCTTGAACGCAAAAAGTTTTGATTTGACCGCACTGAAGTTGGTTCGACGAGAAGTGGCCGCTGTAACTTGTTTATTCTCTTCAACCCGTCGGTAGGTACTAATTATTGCTCTAGTGTGATCTTACGAGGATCTGGAGCCCCCCTTCGGTGCCGAAGATGACTGGTTGGGTGATTTAGCCGGTAAGAGTCCGGCACGCCCCTCCACCCTTCCACGGGGCGAAGGAAGTTCATGTAGAATTTTCACAGGAGACATAAAAAGGGCACTTAACCATTTTTTTAAATATGTTTTGACTATTTTCTGTGTCTAAAGGCTAGTACTTAGGTAACTATTATCTCTAAATACAACAAATAATGTGTTATTCTGTACATAAAAAACATAATAAGCAAAACTAAGTAATAAGGCTGATGTTTAAGAGGATTTACATACGATGATAAAATAAAACGAGTCTTCTTCATAATTCTAATTCTTCTCCTTCGTCTTAGAGTTAATCTAGCCGCATTGCCGCACCCATGATATGCCAATTGTGTCGCAATTGAGGAACTATTTTTTTTAATATGATGTTTTCAATCAAGTGGATGCTCCTATCTTGTCTGTGTCTGTGAGTCTTGTGTAAGGTCGTGGTAGCCTGGAGGTTCACGAACACGCTTTTTAGCACTTGGTTGCGATTTAAAACCTGGTATGTTCCAATGTGACTTGCACTTTTTTACATTAATCACCAAAACACAACTGATTGTCAGTGGAGAGGAACATCGTGAGGACATCTGGATCTATAATGATCTGAACTCTTTAATCCGCAGTGAGCAAGCGTGGTGATCAATGCGTGTTCCTTCTCTATATGAGGAGAAGGTTTTGCCCCACAGTGTGACAGTTACAGCTTGATATTATAATATGGTGTTGATGTATCTATGCTATTCGGTAAGTCTTGTTGTTCGATAAGAAATCACAAGGCAAATCTGTTCAAATACCTATAAAAATTACATGAGTACAAATATCTGCACGGAAGATTTCATCCATAACTATCTAGAAACTGGTGAGTGACCCACGGTATCTCGATTTTTTTACAACTTACACCGTGATCTGCTTCGTCAGCAGTACCACAAAGAAATGGCATACGCATTAGGCAATACTCCACTTTCCATCCCAGAAGAAAAACGGAAGGATACATTGGATGCTTTGTTGGTTCGAGCATATGAAGAAGTGTATAAATAGAGACGGAAATATCTATGAGGAACATTAACATTCACCAATGGATCGTGGATCGACAGATACACATACAACCTTATTGCATAGTCTATTTATTATGAAATTAACTCAAAGACCAATTCAAGTCTTACCGACAAGACGAAGGCGCCACGCGAACGACAAGTGTTAAATTGGAGCTCGAACGAAACAAGAAAGCAAAAACCAGCGACTGAACGGTGGAAAAACAACGTTTTGTTGCCGCCTTGTTGCCTAGGCCGAGACACTTTCTAACATGCTGAGGATGGTGGCTATTTCATTTGACAGCTTTACTGACAGCGTGTGTTGCCGGTTAAGAATAGCACCACTCCATCGCTAGTCGTGTCGTACAAGGCGACTATAGGATTAGCTGGAGGATGGGCAGCAGCGTATCTCGAGCTAATTTAGAACTCAACTGCAATCGTGCACCCGCCTGCCAAGCGATGCGATTATGGCAAAATCCCCGAATGAGCACACAGCATACCCAGATCGGTCGTTGTGGCAATCTTTCGGGGAGGCCTGTGTCCAGCAGTGGACGTGTTTCGAAATAATGACTGACATGACGAACAACCCACCCCCAGCCAGAGGAAAGAGGAAGGACACCGTGGGGTTTTACCCGGTAAAAGTCCGCCCCTCCGAAGACGGAGGAAGTCTATGAGGATTTCCCCATTGTAAAAAAGCTAGTGAAAATGTAATTATTTCGTATACACTGGCCTAAATTCAATCAGCTTGTCTGAACACGTTTGCACAGGCGCGGACGCAGCGCAACGACGTTCTTGTGACGTGACTGTGAAGTCGTGGTAGGTAGGTAATTTTTTTTTTGTAAAATACCAGCATTTTTGTATAGTAATATGATCAGATACATAAATATGATCACATATCGATACTGAATATCACCTTTACGGATCGGAGAGATCATAGGGCATTTGATACACATTGTATAAACAACCAGTCTACCTTTAAGATTTTAGTATTTATACTTTGATGTTCGGATAACATATATGTGTAAAATAAAGCTAATCAGGTGCATCTTGCTGGACTGGCAGGTGACCTTGGATAGTAAGGAAAGTCAAGGCTGATAATGAATTCACTGCTGAATGTTGGTCTCAAAATGTGGTACTTGCTCGCAGACAGCCAGGTGGACTAGGCTAGAAGCGGTGGACCACAGAAAAGGAGAAATAATTATGAGCACTCTATGAGGGTATCATTAAGTGGCGGTGGCGCCCTTAGCCGCTGCAGAGGTGCACACTATGAGGGCATCACTAGGCGGTGGTGGCGCCTTTAGCTGGTCCAGAGGTGCTCATAGCCAGTTGCACTCACTGATAGGTAGATGGTCGGTGAAGATAAGCAACGCTCATTGTGGTCACTCTATGGATGGGACCTCATAGTGCTATTTGAACTGTTCCAAATGTCTAGTACCTAGTTACCACTCAATAATATGTTAGACGCATGAGGTCATTGACCGCCAGCTATTTTGGGCTGTCTCTGTGTTAGAAAATAAATGAATCGTGCGTGTCGTGTGTGTGTGTCGTAAAAGTCGACTAAGGGATTGGCCGGAGGATGGGCAGCAGCGTCCTTCGAGTACATTAATAACTCAACTGCGATCGCCAACCCGTCTGCCAAGCGTGGCGATTATGGCAAAACCCCCCCAATGAGCCCACAACACACCCATATCGGTCGTTGTGGTGATCTTTGGGGGAGGCCTGTGTCCAGCAGTGGACTTCATTCGGCCGAAATGATGAATTATGATTAAATCGGCACCTTGTAAACAATTACATATACGGCATAGTTTGCGCAGTGGCCAAGAAATTTATTTTCTGCGCTACGTGTCGCGGGTTCGATCCCCGCACGGAGCAAATCTTCGCAAGATCTATAGACAGATATTTCAGGTCTGGGTGTTTGTGCATCTGAGGTTTATGTTTGTTAAAAAATACCAACGTGATGGCACAGGAGAAGCCCCTGAATGGGACAACGTTAAAAAGTTCTTACATAGAGTATGCATTTGTACTTTATCATAAAGTATACTGTATCCAGATCATCGTTATAATAATATCCGCCAAAGGACGTGCACTGCTGAGCAAAGGCCTCCCCCATAGATTTCCACATTATTGTGTTGTCATTTTGGGGGAATTTGCCAGTACCTACTCACCACGCTTGGTGAGCGCAGTATGGCTACTGCTTCACAGTATAGACGCTGCTGCCCATCCCTCTATCAAATAAGTTCTTACATTTGTTTATGTGTGAACATAGCTTAGATGTAATGCTATAATTTATGTTAGTTTGTAAGAGCAGTCCAAGCTGTTACCACATCATCTCGGTGTTCCCATTACGTTTTCTCTGCTAATGTCCTAGATTTAAAATAAAATAAAATCTCCATCTCTTTAACAATTAACTCTATATCATCCTTTTTCACTGGAACCTTTTGTAGTTCCCTCTCATTTTCAAGACGCTCTGCAGCCCCAGAGATGTGCTGAGAAGATATCTCTTTCTCTTCTACGGTTAGTGACTTTAGCGGTTTGGCGTCCCTTAGTCGCCTTTTACGATATTCACGGGAAGAGTGATGGTATAATCTTAATCACTACACAGATAACCGTGTCCACATGTAGTAGTTAAACCGAGGGCAACCATTCTCAGTAGTAATATATACCAAGAAAACTTTTGCGCCTTTCAGTAACTTGTATCATTGCTGCCAGCTTCGCATACTTCTGATGCGTAGCAGCGGCTATTGTGTGGTACAAGTGCATTGAACCAATGTTTCAGTTACACTGAGTATAAAATATGAGTCATGCTTAGAAAGTAGGTAATCAAATTGATCATCATGACAAATAATTGCTCGGACGCACAGTCACTTCTAGCCAGACAGTCATTTGCCGCATTGGGTTAGAAGGAGAAAGCACAGTAGCTGATCTGTGGTCCAAAGAGTTTGATGCCCTAGGTCGTGTAAGAGCGTAAAAAGAGTTTTCACTGTATAAATAATAATTGTTGTATTTTATTTGCCGTACACTAAGATTTCTCCTGTGTCGTGGGTGCATTTACAGACACAAATTCCATACATAATACACCCAGACCCGGAACAACTACCTGCAGATCAAACAAATATTTGTTCCGTGCGGGAATCGAACCCACGATCCGGAGTGCAGCAGCCGACTGTATCAGCCACTGCACCATTTTTTTCTTTTTATTGATGTCCAGTGGAAATTCTACATGGAACTTCCTTCACCCCGGGGAAGGGCGAAGGGGTATGCCGGACTCCTACCGGCTAAAACCACTGGAGCGGTCATCTTCGGCACCGAAGGGGGGGCTCCAGGTCCTCGTAAGATCACACTAGAGATCAGCCACTGCACCAACCGTGCCGTCAATTGGAACTGCGTGTGTTCCTGGCCTTGCACTTGCCTTGCGCAGCCTTTGGTGCGACGTGAACTTACGGCTTGTATCCTCGGAAGAAGAACATCTAAATTGAATATCTCGCGATGTTTATGATGATCACCATAGCTTACCTTCATCACTGAGATTGCTCGATAGACCCCAGAGTTCCTAGTCTGAGTGCTTGTACACTTAAAGCATTTATACGCTTTGCGCCAAGCTGGGTTTTCAAGCTCCTTGATGCCTCCGTTTTCGAGCAGGATCAGCCTTCTCTCGATTTTATTCAGCCCTTTGCCAATCCATGACATGCCCCTTTCTGTTTCATGACGGTCTCATAGAGGGGGCCCACTGCCATTCAAATGTGTCCGAGCTTACTTAATTTACAGTGTAGATTAACGCTATATGAATGCCAAGTGCAGCGTAAAATAAGCGTGTTAGAAACGACGAAGGTCGCGGTCCCCTGACATTCCGTCGAGCCCGCTTAATATTTTGGTGGCAGTGCTAGGTTTGCTGGTGCAGTAACAGTTCTGTTCTCACTTGTATAACATCGAGGAAGCACGTGCAATTCTGTAACCACTAAAGGTTTTGTTGTATTGCTTGACGCTACTTAGTGCTGGCTGGGGTGATTGCACTTAAGTTTCATTCATTCTTTACGTAATCAGTTATAATTCGTTTGGTAAATAAATAAAAGGTGTTCTTAAATTAGTTTCTACAATTCTAAGAGTAAGTATTTTATAAATTACTTGATATTTCATTAGGTGTCTTTTAAATTTAATAGTTAGAAATGTTGTGTTGTGAACAAGTTATTTTGATAAAATTAGTTAGGCCAGAGGCCTGCTGGTACTGAAATGATCCTTTTGAATTCAATTAACATAGAATGTTGATATAGACATTCCGTCAAAAATGTCAAGTGTCAAAGACTCAAAATAAAACAAAGATATGAAAAAATGAAAATTAATTTTGATAAATCATCAATATTGGGTGTATCAAAGCCATAATATACACATTTTATTACAACAGTGAGTTTATTGTTATATCAAGATGTTGCCTGCAGTAAGAGGGCCTGATAAAGTTATATCAACGTATTGGAGAGTATTCATCAAGAGAATTTTAACAAGAGGAAACAACTTGATACAATCAATCTACACGAAGAAAAAGAAAATGGAAAAATTTCACTTGGCACAGTCTGAAAGAGCATAATTAGACTTTTGGGGTGGAACGCTTGGTGACCTGAGATACAGGCTTCAGCCTAGTTCAGGCACCAGTCTCCCACTATAAATTTATATAATACTATAACTTTATCATTATTGTGGTGAGACAGGTTGCTACTATCACGTCGCTACTCTTAGACGAATGAGTGCATGAGAAAATAAAGTTTGGAAAAAACATTCTTCATCAACTTCATAAGTACAGTCCAAATGCTGCTTTGTCGATTACTTGGATACATTTTTTGTCGCATTATCTTCGTCGTTCATGGTTAAAAAGAGTTACTAGGATGTTGCAGACAATGTCTAGAGTGTAATTAGGGGATTTAATTGAAGTGGCGCCCTAAGCCTGGTGTAATAAGCCGCTCTTATAATTTTCAATTCCGTACGGCAAACCAAGTGACGACATTTTTCTCGTCGTTAACTTTACATTGTCGGCACGGTAGACGCAGTGGTTAAGCAAATGGCTTTATGCGGTACGTGTCGCGGGTTCGATCCCCGCACGTAACAAGTATTTGTATGATCTACAGACATATATTCCAGGTCTGGGTGTTTGGGTGTTTGTGCATGTGAAATTTATGTCTGCAAACTGTACCCACGTCAGAGGAGAAAACCCAGTGTGGGGTAACGTTTTTTAAGCAAATCTGAGATATGCTACATCTATGTCAAGATAATCATATCTAACATCATTGATATCTGTTGCCACCCAAATATTGGCGCCTTAGGCCACGGCCTTGCGGAGTTGAGCCGAAATCTACCCCTAGATGTAATTAGTTCATGTTTTCTCGAGAAGTGAAACTACTTCCTCTTAATTTTTACTTCGTTTGGTAGTCGGCCTTGTGGTTGCAATAGAATGTTAGACTTGGTAATTAGCGCCGGCATCAGCGATGTAGTGATTATTGATTCGTTGTCGACCTAGACCTTAAGTTGGAAGGCCTATCGCAAGACCAGCACAATGCTGAGATAGGGGCTTTTTCTTATGTCGCACAAAGAATGTCAGTGTGATGTCCGGATTAAGAATCCGTGTGGTGGCCGGATTAAGAATCCGTGCGGTGTTCGGATTAAGAATCCGTGTGATGGCCGGATTAAGAATCCATGCGGTGTCCGGATTAAGAATCCGTGTGGTGTCCGGATTAAAAATCCGTGTGGTGTCCGCATTAAGAATCCGTGTGGTGTACGGATTAAGCACCCGTGTGGTGTCCGGATTAAGAATATAGCACCACTCCATCTCCTAGCGTGGATGTCGTAAAAGCCGGCCAAAGTATTCTAAGCCAGAGGGACGGCAGCGTCCCTATTGTAGAAGAGTAACCATACTGCGCTCACCAACCCGCCTGCCAAGCGTGCGTGGTCCCCAAAACGATGACACACGACATGTTACCATTGTCTCTGGGGAGCCCTTTGTTCAGCAGTGGACATCCTTTGGGTGATATGATGATGATGATGATTCATAGTGATTAATGAGCATATCCATGATCAACAATGAAAGTACGGGTGCAAATAATGACGCGCAATTGAGATGATGTCTTGATGTCCAAGAGAGAAGAGCAAAATTTAGACCCATAGAATAGAATGTAACTTTATTGTATACCAAAATAATATGGAGGATTATTTACAATAGTTAACGTGGCACAATGGGCGGTCTTATCGCTAAAAGCGATCTTTTACAGACAACCTTTGGATGGATTTATAAGTAGGGAAATTAAATATTAATGGGTTAATTTAATTTATTATTTTATACTATTTCTTAAATCAAATTAACCCATTATGAAAAAAATAACATACATTTTTATTTATATAATTATAACAGGTAAGTGCAGTGGTAGCACCTATCTTTTACAATTACGTAAGCCACTCGAAGACTTCTTCCGATAACATTCTAACATCGACCAAATAAAGACAAATAAAAGATTTAATAAAGCAATCTCAAGTCGTCACAACGCAGCTTAGCTCTTCAATTACACAACAGCAAAAAACATAAACAGCATACCACAAGCCGACAAATCTTACGACCGGTTGTAACTCGTAATTGTTTCAAGCAACAAAAAGTTGGACATGAGGCAACCAACCCGCCGCATGAATGGGATGACCGTCCGCCCGGGGAAAATAAAAACGATCCATATTCGTGAAATGATTAAAAAAGGAAGGAATCGGAAAATAAAAGAAAAGGCAAGTCCGAGGCACGTACCGTCGTCCCGTTTTTAAAAAGAGAACTATTCCAGCGGAGCGTGAATGAAAAACGCGCCCACTACGCGCCGTGTAACCGTAATCTTGTGATTATTATTTTTATTTTCGAGTCTCGTTTCCTTTTTTATTATTATTTAGTCTTATTATTGTGTTATTTTATACGTTTTTATCGCGTGTGGCTGTATGTAGGTCAGGACGGTGCGCGGGGGATTTTTTTTTTGGTTTTCCGCGCAAGGTCGATGTGTTTGCTTGTTTTGGTCGCGGCGCGGTGCGGTAATTGCTCGGTGCGTTGAACCGCAAGTTGAACTTACCAATTTGAATGAGTACTTGGCTTAATTTACTTTTACTTTTCATATTTTTTTGAGTCGACCTGCACTTTACATTGACGGATTCAACGTACCAATGGCTGATAGCAGTTACTTTTAGGGTAGTTTATAAGTTCATATACTGATGCTTGTAGGTGTTACAATAGATAACGTGTATGAATTAATATAATAATGAAAAACTACCTACCCAGATGTATTAGTTTACTTTTTTGCGAGCATGAACAATGTGTTGTTCCTTTGTTTACCTAATAGTTAATACATATTCAAATATATTTCCGTTCTACTTTGTAGTACTAGGATTTCCCCTGTAACGTCGGTTCAGTTTAGAGACATATATCTCACATGCACAAATAGCCAGACCCCAAACAACGATGTAAATCATACGATTATTTGTTCCGTGCGGAGATCGAACTCGCGACACGTCGCGCAGAGCCTATATATACATATAGCAACATGTATGTTATTAACTGGCTGGAGGCCTCTTTTGGCTTCGCCAGAAATGACCGGTTAAGCAACCACATTTCCCAGAAATGTATGCGAGAAGCCCAACAACAAAAAATGTTGTTAAACGAAAGACGTATCACGCGACATACCTTTAAACAATATATTCATCCGTTATTTGAATTTTAAGTTTTAAGTTTAAGTAAAAAAGTTTTTTAAAAACGCCCTACGCTAGGATTTCCCCTGTGTCGTGGGTGCGTTTACTAACACAAATTCCACACACAATACACCCAGACCCGGAACAACTACCTGCAGATCGTACAAATATTTGTTCCGTGTGGGAATCGAAGCCACGACCCGGTGCGCTGCAGCCGACTGTATCAGCCACTGCACCAACCGTGCCGTCGAAAAAATGATTGAAATAAACAAAAAAACGAAATCTTAATAAGAATTTAAAATATGCTAAGCACCTTTAAACATTGTATTTAATGCCCACAGACACTGCCGGCTAATGTTTATTGAGTACATCGTTATAAAATTTATCACTTTTCTATACATGGTCCTACACAAATTGTGAACTTTATTTAACGGGACAACCAGCAGTTTATTAATAGAAAAGTAGTAATTTACGTTTTTTGTGCTTGCAATTATTTTGTATAGTTAAAGAATACAGTTGCTATTTGAGCACTAAATCAATTGTTTTATCACCATTAGGGATGAGCAAACGAAAAAAATATCATCATCATATCAGCCATTAGACATCCACTGCTGAACAAAGGCCTCCCCCATAGTTTTCAGCAATTGTGTCATAATTTTGGAGGGAATTTGCTAGTACTGACCACGCTTGGCAAGCGGGTTGGTGAGCGCAGTCTAGCTAATTTTCCAAAGAAGGGACGCTGCTGCCCATTCCTCTGGTTTAGAATTCCTTAGTCGCCTTGTACGACATCCACGGGCGGAGATAGAATGATGCTATCTATATTCTTAATTCGGACACCACACGGATATCCACACGTTAAAAAATGTATTGATATTTAATTACAGTATCGATATAAATCGAGAAAAAAACATCGATATTTTTTCTCATAGTGATATGGCAATTCCATGTAAATGTAATAATCTAAATATATTCCCAAAATATTATAAATGTAGCGCATGAAAATAGACACTGAGTAGCGTTAAAAATATCGATTTTAATACCTATTTTGATACTCGAAAAATCGATGTTTCGTTATATTTTAGCCAATCCTAACCACCATTTGTAACGAATGCGCAATCAGACGAGCACGCGCCGCAGTATATAATTATGAGAAAAAAGGTTTTTTAACTTAGAATTACTAATTTGTGAAGCCATTCGGCCAAGCTTGGTAAGTATTGGCAAATTCCCCCAAAAATGACGACACACGGCATATAACTCATTATGGAAATCTACGGGGGAGGCCTTTGTTCAGCAGTGGACGTACTTTGGCTGATATGATGATGATGGTGTTATTTAAGACTATAAATCTCACGTGCACAGTTACCAAGACCAGGGCTTTAAAAAATGTTCTTGACTGTTTTATGAACGAAATTTATTACTTGGCTAGTTGGTATATACCTACTATGCGTATTATTGTGCATACAAATAATATCTAACAAAAATATACCTTTGCGGAAAAGTTCTGACCGTTTTATCATTTCAAAAATCTTTCACCTATTGTTATGTATTTATATTTAATCCCTAGCCATATACCAGGTGTTCTTCGTATTATTTCGAAGCTTATCCAGCAGGTGGCACAACACAGGTGCGGATTTACACAGCGGAAGCCATAACATGGTTAAGTTTTGTTATCGAATGATGTTAATTTTAGTAAGGAAATATATTTTTTCAATCTTGACTTATGACTGTTTAGTACGAGTATGGTGCTCTTAACCCGGACCACCAACAGTTATTTCTCAAGTATTCTCAAATTTTCCATTATCTCTCTCCGTCGCTCCATCTACCGTGGATATCGTAAAAGGCGAACAAGGGACTTTTAGAGTCCGTTGGTCACCAAAGGGACGGGCCGCAGCGTCCCTTCTATACAGTAACTATATTGTGCTCACCAACCAGTCTGCCAAGCGTGGCGACTTCCCCCCAAAATGACGACACAGTTGTGGAAATCCATGAGGGAGCCTTGTTCGGCAGTGGACGTACGGCTAGTAAAATGATGAACTTTCGCCCTGTTTCATCGAATAGAAAAGTCAATTATCGTGTTATTTTAAAAGGGCTATGATTTAAACGGCTACCCAAATATGGAGGTTTTGATCAGCTCTAAAATGTTTTCTGACAGATTGATCAGCAAATAATATCGTAATAGGCAACTCTGAAGTTGGGTGTATATAATTTAGAAGTAAGTCTAAGTAAGATTTAATAAAAAAAATAATTTTGTTTTTAAATTTGGATACGTGTTCGCGACACTAAGGTAGCCCATTGGCTATACTAAACAATTGTATAATCTAGCTGACCAAGTAATAATTTTGTATCAGTATTCAGGACTTTGAACCCCCCCATTGAGCACACAACACACCGATATCGGTCGTTGTGGTGGTCTTTGAGGGAGGCCCGTGTCCAGCAGTGGACTTTATTCAGCCGAAATGAATGAATGATGATGATTCAGGACTTAATTTACAAACACATATATAAGCTGACTAAAGATTTTCTAACAATATTTTGTTTATTTGTTAACCAAATATTTCACCTGTTTCTTTTTTTACTGTCTGAATAATTATAATTTGATCTCCAAAAGATTTAAAAGGATTTATTTCTTGCCAATCTTATATTTATATGGTAAATCATTTACTTCGGGTCGACAATGGGCGAGTCAGGCCTCTGCCCTCTGGTGTTGCAAGCGTTCATAGGTTACGGAAACCGCTTACGATCAGATGGTCCGTATGCTCTACTTCATAAATAAAGTTTTTTTTTCTTTTTTATGGTTTTAATATCGTATAGAATTTTGAAGTCGGTATTTTGATGTTAAAAAGTTTTATTTGTTTATTTTTTGTGTAAATATATGTAAAAACTTTTCCGAATTTGGTATCCGTATCTAACACTAAAAATAATTCTAAGAATCGAAACTATTACGACATCATCTAGGTAAGCGCAATCAAATTAAAGCTGGTTAAAAAACTACTCAATCAAATGTAATAAAATTACAATGGGACCAATTTGAAAGCATTCTGCACCTACAAAAAAAAGAATCGCTCAAATCGGTCTACAGATCACGGAGTAATCGGTGTACATACATAAAAAATGATAAAAAAATACGCATCGAATTGAGAACCTCCTCCTTTTTGAAGTCGGTAAAAAGGACTTACTAAAAGTGCTAAAACTACGATGATATATTCCCACCATCATTCTCGAAGTTGTTGACGAGTATGTCTACCTGGGACAAACTGTCCAGTTAGGTAGGTCCAACTTCGAGAAAGAGGTCAATCGTCGAATCCGACTCGGCTGGGCAGCGTTCGGGAAACTTTGCAACGTCTTTTCGTCAACAATACCGCAATGCCTCAAAACGCAAGTCTTTAACCAGTGTGTGTTACCAGTGATGACATATGGAACAGAGACGTGGTCACTCACAATGGGCCTCATAAGAAAGCTCAAGGTCACTCAGCGAGCTATGGAGAGAGCTATGCTTGGTATTTCTCTACGAGATCGAATCAGAAATGAGGAGATCCGTAGAAGAACTAAAGTTGTCTACATAGCTGAAAGGATTAGTAAACTGAAGTGGCAATGGGCAGGGCACATTGCTCATAAAACTGATGGCCGTTGGGGCACAAAGGTTCTCGAATGGAGACCGCGCACTGGAAAACGCAGCGTGGGATGACCGCCAACGAGGTGGACAGACGATCTGCTGAAGGTCGCTGGGAGTCGTTGGATGAGAGCGGCATGTGACCGCTCGTTGTGGAAATCTAAAGGGGAGGCCTTTGTTCAGCAGTGGACGTCCTGTGGCTGATATGATGATGATGATGATGATGATATTCCCACCCGAGTGATCCTTTCCGCTAATAGCTTCATTGCTATTAAAAATCCTGCCAAACGTAGTCATTATACCAGTATCTTCTATTACGGTTAGTTATTCCCATCGCTGGAAGGTCTTGTTATGAAGTTGACGTTTAAACTTATCAATGCGTTGCTGAATATCGCAACAAAAATAAAAAAAGGTTGATGAATCTCAGTAATGCATGGACTCAGGTCGCGGGTTCGATTCCTGCACGGAACAAATATTTGTATGACAGAAAGTGGTTTCGTGTACAGATTCAGGAAAAATCCAAGGGATCTTTAATGAAACCGGACAAGTGCGAGTTGAACTCGCGTGGAGAGGGTTCCGTGCGATGAATATATAGACTGTAGTATTCTCGTGAGCACGGTTAATCCAACTTGACCGAAACGTCGAGGTTAGTCAAAATATTGTTTTGATTTATCTGTGCGCGAAAAGTTCCGAAATCATAGTGTAATATGAGTGAAATTTGCGATCGTTTAAAAACTTATAATATGTTATATAGCATTGTTTTTTTAAGTCTGACCCGAATTAGTTTGTGGTTACAAAAAAAAGTGTGTATGGTACCGGATTGTAGCTGGGAATTGCCTAAAATATTGCCAGTAATAAAATTCTGTCTTGTTCCATTAATTGATTTGACAAACTTGTGATCTCACTATGTTATTTTTAGATCATAGACATCTGATAGGTTTTCCTGTAATCTATAAGTAAAGAACTAACTTAAGTAAGTATTTATTTTTATTCTTAGTAATTTCGGAGATAAGGCTGGTCAGTTACCATATTTAAAAATTATTAAAAAAAATTAGATCTTCACAACAAGCCCTTCAACTTGACATTTTATACGGTAAGGTTGGGAAATCATTTTAAAATTTTCTAATTTGTTTCCCAAAATTGACCCCCTTAAGCAAAATTCATTTATTTACGTTACACATCCCTGTATAGGTCACTAAAGTTTATATGTTTACCAAATTTTAACTTAATCGGTCCAGTAGATTCGTAGTAAATTAGCTGTGACAGACAGACAGATACACGAGTGATCCTATAAGGGTTCCACCATTTTTCATTCAGACGTGCGGAACCCAAAAAAAGAGAACGATTGTTTTAGTCGTCTGTAGACTTTAATATTGTGCAATTCTTTAGTTCCAAATTTGTTACTCGAAGTGCTCCATAGATTAGAAACTAGTAAATTGAGTAAACTAAAGAACTGTGCAACCTGCCACACCTAAAAGATACTTACTTGCCTTGATTTAAGCATGGTCTTCCATTTCCGTAGCTCTTTATTTAGGTAAAAAGTCGGAGTGCGAAGGTAAAAAGTCAGGTAATCTAATTACAAAGCATGATGACTTTCTCAGTACTTGATGATCATGAAATTAGTGGTGGTCATTGAATGATCGAACCAATTTTTTGAATGATTCTTCGTCGTCAACGCACAGGCTGTTTATATTTCTCCGATAAACTAGTTGGATCATGAACGACATGTATTCATAGCGTTATCCACGTCGAACGTTTACTCGCTAAAACGCTGTTTTTAACCGACTTCAAAATGGAGGAGGTTCTCAATTCGATGCGTATTACTCCGAGATTTCTTGACCGATTTGAGGAATTCTTTTTTTTACTGGTGCAGAATGTTTTCGAGTTGGTTCCATATATATCCCATATAATTTCCTTACATTTGATTGAGTGGTTTCTTAGCTAGCTTCAATAAACAGGTTAATTTGTCTGCGTTTATCTAGATGTTGTCTTAATAGTTACGATTCCTCTCAGATCAGAGAACCGATTTGGGTCATTCTTATTTTTAGTGTTGAATAATGACACCAAATTGGAAAAGTTCTTACATTTATTTACACTAAAAAGAAACAAATAAACTTTTTAACGATATAAAAATATTAAAACCACTGAAAAGGCAAAAAAAAACGTTATTTATGAAGTCGGGCAGGGCCAGGTATAAAATATAACTTTCTGTTGGTCTGCGTGAACCATGGTTGGGGCATACCTGGTTTTCGAAGTCGGTATTTGTTTATGAAACAGTTTATTTTTTTCTGAATTTCTGTGTGAAAACCAGTCGAAAATTCAACTGGCTTATGAACTAGTACACTCGTCAACAACCATATTTACCATATTAAATGAAATCTACGACTAAAGCATTAATTTTATTCCTAACTAGCTGGGACACGCGGTTTCGCTCGCCGTTTAATTTAAAAGAAAGTGGATTATTTATAAATAATTTAGAGTACTTGATATACGCTTGACATAGAGTATGTATAGATATATTGGATTTCATGGGTTTTATTTTTTGCACGGTACCATAATTGTTTTTCTAAAATAAAAGCAGCCTAAGTTATTCCATCAGCTATCTGCCAGTGAAAGTCCCGTAGAAATCGGTCCAGCTGTTTCGGAGATTAGCGGGAATAAACAGACAGATAGACAAACAAAAAAATTACAAATACCTTTTTTGTTGTAGGTACCGTATTTACTTTCATATGCATTTAGGAAAATGCTGTTATTTTGACATTACAAACAGACACTTCAATTTTATTTATTTGTATAGACAAGGAACCATAAAATGCAGCTACTTAACCGGAACAAATACATGTACTAAGCATAGGTATATAAATTAAACAGGTCTTCCACTATATACGCATTGGGTTTTTTGAACAAGTCTAGTTCAATTATCCTGTTTTACTCGAAGAATTCCAAGCTTAAACACTTCTGTGGTCCCCATTGCTTCCTATATCCAATGTACGCCTTCCAGACTTCAACTGCAGTGTATCTTATGGAATTAGATAGAACTTTGAAGCTCATCGCTTTAACTTTGTGGTACCTACCGGCTAAGAATAGCAGCACCCTTTCTCTTGAAGGCTCTCGTGGGTGGCGTAAAAGGTGAATATGGAATTAGTCGGAGAATGGGCTACAGCGTGCATCTAGAACTCAACTGCGTTCGCCAACCCGCATGTCAAGCGTGGGAGATCATCATCATCATCAAAATCCCCAAATCAGCACATACACAAACTCAGATCGGTTGTTGTGGTGATCTTTGGAGGAGTCTTATGTTCAGCAGTGGACCTCTTTAGGCTGAATAGATGATGATAAAATGCTTCGTTAGTAAACAGGGTTTTAATCGAAGTAATTAGAAATTCAACAATTAATGTCAATATAAAACGAGGGTTTATACTCCTAGAGAACATTATCATTATCTACACAGATCGTTCATGTTGTTACCAGAAATGGAATCAGGTTAGTGGAATAGCTTTTGTAAACGATTGCTTATCGACATTACCTCCTAATAAATGGTATACATCTGAATGCATTAGTGCAGGGATCCATCCGAACACGATTTGATTTGGATAATACTGCATTTTACTCACAGTGTAAGGCACTGACAGTTATGATAAAGTTTAAAACATAACAAAAGAATAATAATGTTAAAACATTCCGAAAATCTGTTTAACACATCGTCATCTTCATTTCAGCCGAAATTGCTGGACATAGGTGCCCCAAAGATCACCACAACCAGTCCTGTAATAAAATTAAGATAAATAAATATTTTTCCGTGTGGTGTTCGAATTAAGAAAATTGCACCACTCCATCTCCTGCTACGGATGTCGTGAAAGGCGACTAAGGGACTCTTAACCAGAGTAATGGCCTGCAGCGTCCCTTCTGTGAAACAGCAGCTATTCTGCCCGCCTGCCAAGCATGGTAGCAAACTTCCCCCAAAAAGACGACACAATTGTTGAAATCAATCGTAGAGGGAAAGGGTGGTGACTACTGGCAAACTTCCCCCAAAAAGACGACACAATTGTTGAAATCAATCGTAGAGGGAAAGGGTGGTGACTACTGGCAAACTTCCCCCAAAAAGACGACACAATTGTTGAAATCCATCGTAGAGGGAAAGGGTGGTGACTACTGGCAAACTTCCCCCAAAAAGACGACACAATTGTTGAAATCAATCGTAGAGGGAAAGGGTGGTGACTACTGGCAAACTTCCCCCAAAAAGACGACACAATTGTTGAAATCAATCGTAGAGGGAAAGGGTGGTGACTACTGGCAAACTTCCCCCAAAAAGACGACACAATTGTTGAAATCCATCGTAGAGGGAAAGGGTGGTGACTACTGGCAAACTTCCCCCAAAAAGACGACACAATTGTTGAAATCAATCGTAGAGGGAAAGGGTGGTGACTACTGGCAAACTTCCCCCAAAAAGACGACACAATTGTTGAAATCAATCGTAGAGGGAAAGGGTGGTGACTACTGGCAAACTTCCCCCAAAAAGACGACACAATTGTTGAAATCAATCGTAGAGGGAAAGGGTGGTGACTACTGGCAAACTTCCCCCAAAAAGACGACACAATTGTTGAAATCAATCGTAGAGGGAAAGGGTGGTGACTACTGGCAAACTTCCCCCAAAAAGACGACACAATTGTTGAAATCCATCGTAGAGGGAAAGGGTGGTGACTACTGGCAAACTTCCCCCAAAAAGACGACACAATTGTTGAAATCAATCGTAGAGGGAAAGGGTGGTGACTACTGGCAAACTTCCCCCAAAAAAACGACTCAATTATTGAAACCAATGGTAGAGGCAAAGGCCTCAAACAAAGGTTCAGCAGTTCAGCAGCTGTCCTTTAGCTGTTATGATGCTGATGATGAACACGTTTACACGTCATATTGAAAAGGAGGTCATTTCACTACATGACTAGCTCTAAAGAAGAAATATCGAAAAAAAATCAGTCTCAGGTCTCTATATAATTTGGTATACATTCAGCAATGTTATTGAATACATTGCTTGTTTTGTTTTGTTTTTAAGAAAAACGTTGCCCCGCCCTAGGATTTCTCCTGTGTCGTGGGTGCGTTTACAGACATAAATTCCACACACAATACACCCAGACCCGGAACAACTACCTGCAGATCATACAAATATTTGTTCCGTGCGGGAATCGAACCCACGACCCGGAGCGCAGCAGTCGACGGTCATTGTTTGATAGCAGACAGTGAAATTGTCTAGACCAGGGTTTCCTAAACTATTTTGGGCAAGAGATCCCTTTTCCAAAATGAACTGATACCTCACACCCCTATGGCCAAATTACTTTAAAAATCCTATCTCTTGATTTTTTCCTATTGATACGAAATACTTACCAATTCCTAATCCTCCTATTCCTACTAAAATATTAGTAATTCTTATAACAAGTTGGTACACGTAACACAACTTGTACAGTATCTTGAAAGTTTCAAATAAGAACTTGTGTTAATTAGTAGGGATCGATTTTAAGACCTCGTCGACCCCCAAAACTAGTTTTCATTTATATCGACCACTTTGGGAATCCCTGGTCTGGACAGTCATGGTCCAATGCCTGGTGAACTGCTGGGGTTCCCCAGCGATAGGTATGTAAAAGGAACATCGTGGGTTTTTAGCCGATAAGAATCCGGCACGCCTCCCACCCTTCCCCAGGGCGGCGGTACTCCATGAGGATTTTTCTACGAAAAAAAGGGGGGCAGTTAAGACTGGAGTACCACCAGTAGACGAAGAGAATGATAAGGGGAACATAATGATGTGATGTATGCAATTATATACACATATAGTTCTAAATTAGTGTTTTAAATTAACCTTTTATAGGTCCCCAAAGTTTCAAGGTATTTTTATAAAGGTAAATTAGGAAAAAATATTGCATGACATGTGTTATTATAAAAATTGTGGTATTTTGGCAATATTTTTGTTTTGTTTTCATACTGTAATTCTTACAAAACTGCCATATGAGATTTAGTTTTTTGTGAATGGATTTAGAATCTAATAAAAATCTAATACAATACCTAGTAAGATATCAGAAGTTATATTGACACAAACATCGAAAATGGCTACCAACGGTCAACAAGACTACAGATAATAATACACGTTCGGATACACACACCTACACAAAACACATACCATAAAACAAGCGAAGGACTTGCCACTAGCTTCTTAACGCATTTAGTCATCGTTCCAAGTAAAAAGTAAAAATAACTTTGACCAGACTCAGCATCTCAGTCTCAAGGCCAAATCCTGACTTCTAAAGATTGAGACAGACATACTAGAATGCTTACACATGACAAGGATGCAAAATAATGGTGTCTTCGTCCTTTGAAAAGGGAAAGTGGTAGTTACAGCGGTGGTGAGAGTGAGATAAAAAAATATCCGAAGGGCAAAGCGAGAGAGGTTTACTTGTTGAGTGTATGCTGGATAAAGATGGATGATAAGAACCGGTTAATTTTGAAGGGCTCGCGACCGTGGTCCATGCTGAAGCTGCGGTAAGATATAGGTGGTTTTATTTATGGTTATATATTGATTTAAGATTTTTATGGAGTAAAATGAATGTGGAATGAGTCGTAGATTAGATAGAAGCGGTAATAGATATAGGGCAATATAAACTGACTACCGATGGACAAACGGATAAAATATTTTTATGATGTTTATTACTATCGTCTTCTAGCTTGTTTTCCTTACAAGAGTCTTAGCATATTTGAATTGTTTAACGATTTCATATTAGAACTTAGAAATGCGCCTATAATGTTTTGTTTGTTAACTTTTGCTTTCAGTCAGCAAATTAGATATGTAGTTACCTATGTTAGGAAGGTGTGTATCCTAATTTTGTTTGCCATTGTACTAAGAAAATAAAGGAACCGTCACAATAAACTAATTGTACTAAATGATGTGTATCCAAACAGTAAAATTGGTGTTTAGATTGTTATCGGAATAATTTTAGGCAAAGTTTTTGTAAATCTAGCTCAAGAATTAGTCCACGAAATTTACACAAATCACCTATTTCATGGTTAAAATTTCCTGTAATAGTTACTTATCTGGTAACGAACACGAAAGTGAATAAAATTTGCAATTAATTCAGTAATAAGCATTAGAAACAAGAATTACTTGCAAAATGGAATACCGTAGCTATTAGTAATTATATATTTTATAACTGGAACGCCTGTTAATGCAGAAATATATCACTCAATTGCGCCTTCTAACAAAATGTCCATAATAGTTTTAAAGTAGATCCTAGTATTAGGAAAGCAAATAAAATAAGCGAAAGGCTCTCCAATGTATATAGTTAATAGTAGCACGTTGCTATTTTAGTTGCGAAGAGGTCTAATGGCCGAATACTGAAACGTCACTTAGTAGTTAAATCCCACTTAACGATTTGAAATGATCTATCTTTTTTCGAAAACGGACGTCTCTAATATTTAAGCGGTATTTAAATATTAGATGACTTTGGTCTGTTTTTGTGTTAAGATTATACTTACACTTTTTTTTTATTAACGTTGCTTGATTCAAAATGATTTAAGCATAAACTGCACACTACGACGATTTAGTTGATAGCAATACGAGCTCCTTTCCAGTTAAGTTCTTACTTGTTTACAAAATAAAGTATTAATGTCAATATTATTGGCTTGAATGTTGGACTAGTTCGCTCGGATGTTGATCAAGTTACTACGAATACAAAAGAACTTACTCTAATGCTTAAAAACGTACGCTACATAAGTTGTAGCTGTTTAAGTGAATGGCTGGCCAGTTCTTCTTGTCACATTTTTAATAATATTGCAGTAAGATATTTTAGTGAAGTCGAAAACAAAAATGTATTTCACATAAATCTTCATAGAAACGAAGATTCTGCCTGGGCGGTAGTATCTTCGAATTCCGACTATATGGAACGATATGACGATAATGTAAAATAGACAAATAAAATCTTTTTGAACGTCAATATAATACAATTATGACGGCCCCTAAAATGCCCACCCTTCTCTGCTTTCAAGTGTTTTACTGTGAAGATGAAGCGGCGCAACAAACTTCCTAGCAACACGCCTCTGTATGTAATTTCATTTTTATTATTGTTAACGTTATAGTTTAAAGAGACAAAATATTTCATCACAACCTATATAACTTCTTATTCCAGTAAATGAAATTCCCTTCTAAACATTTAAACACAAATTCCTGGTACAATTTGACTTTTATCCATTAAGTCAAAGTACAATTGCTTATCGCTATTGCATTATCTTCAACCCACATTTTCCTGTGACTTAATTAACCCTCTCAATGCTGAAGCCAATGTGCTCGCATGCGGCAATGTTGGCAACTTGTAAAGTTTACTCGGAATCAATCCCCCCCTCTTTGGCCGACTCCCCCCTCCGGCCATGCACCAGCACGAGGGCCGCGCGGCTGACTCGCGGGAACGGGTCAACTCGACTCAAGGTCAGGGGAGATGGACAGAGAAGGTGTGGAGATGCCTTCGTTATTGAAAGCTGGGCTTGTTTATCTGTGATGAGTATCAATGAATAAAAGTGTAGTTTATATGTAATCATAATCGTTTTTTGTGTTATGCACAATGGCATTTTACAATTATTCATCCTTTTATTTACTTAGCTTTTGGTTAGTTATCCACTGGGTAATGGTTTCAATGGTTGAATTTAGCCCGTGGTGGCCGGATTAAGATTATAGCACCGACCACCCGCAAACTACTACGCAGTTCGGTGGGTTTAATCAAAAAAGATCAATAAAAAAACATCTCTATCTTCTCCCGTGGATTTCGTACAAAGCGATTAGGAACTCTAATCCAGAGGTCGGCCAGCAGCGTCCCATCTATGAAACAGCAGTCATACTGCGCTAACTCGCTTACCAAGCGTACCGTAAGTACTGACAAATACACTAAAAATGACGCCACACAGCATATGGTTACATGTGGCCGTTTATAGGGGAGGCCTTTGTTCAGCAGTGGACATCTTTTAGCTGGTATGATGATGATGAATGGTTTCAAGTAGACCTGAAATCCAATTAAGTATCAATAGTCGAAATAATAATTAGTTCTGTATAAAAAACACTCCATTATTATTAATTAATGATGAGGTATCGCTCAAATAGGTGATATTTTTCCCGACGTCTGCGGGTGATAAGTGTTCTATTATATTAGATAATGTGGGCAAGGCAAGGATTCAGTTATTTTAATTGGCCGCTCGAAAGCTGTGTCACACAAGCCTTATTATTAGCCGCGAACCTGCGCTTGCAGCTCACTTCACAGCCGCCAATAATATTGAATACACTACAGTCCATTCGCTTGATACAATTATTGAATATTCTAAAAACCTAATTCAGCGTTCTTTTGATGGCATGATCAAAATTAATATTTTTTGTTTATTTATACAACGATGTGACGAGACAAGCATGTAATTCGTGTACTGGTTGGCGTAATGCGTGCCCATATTGTAATGCTTCGCAGTACCTGTCCTGCGTGGCACCGCACTGCGCTTGTCACCTCGAGACATTAAGTTATTTAGGGCCTAATCCACTTTAAATTAAATTCATATATACACTATATACTGCATTAATTCAATAAACATGCAATTTAATATAAATAAAATAATATATATAATGAGTAAATAAATATATATTACTTACAATAAGACCTTTTTTTATTGGTCCGGTGGAAATACCCCATGTACTTCCTTCGCCCCTCCGGCGAAGGGGCATGCCGGACTCCTACCGGCTAAAACCACCGGAGTGATCATCTTCGGCACCGAAAGGAGGCTCCAGGAACTCGAAAGATCTCCATCTAGAGCCACCCATTGGTGCCACGCCTTTAGGCACATCTTGGAGGGGATGACTATGAAGTGGTCATCCCCTCTAGCGGGAAGGCGACTGTAAAGAGGCCGCCCCCCAGGCATCTCTCGAGGGGATTATAAAAGATTCCCCCGAAGCCTCGCTATGCGCTGTGCTGCGCACACAGCGGTACGTGACCACATGCTCACCGCTGTCTTCCCGGGGGTGCAATAAGAGGACTACCACCAGATGTTGATGTTGGTGGAATACTACCTAGGTAACCTTTAAACCTGCTACAATCATCATCATCATCATTTCGGCCGAACAAAGTCTACTGCTGGACACAGGCCTCCCTCAAAGATCACCACAACGACCGATATCGGTGTGTTGTGTGCTCATTGGGGGGTTTTGCCATAATCGCCACGCTTGGCAGGCGGGTTGGCGATCTCAGTTGAGTTGTTAATGTATTCGAAGGACGCTGCTGCCCATCCTCCGTCTAATCCCTCAGTCAGCTTTTACAACACCCACGGGATGAGGTGGGTTGGTGCTATTCGTAGCCGGTACCACACGGTACACTGCCACAATATCGATAAAAAAATCTGTGCATAATCTTGTACATTATGTCAATTCTTGACTGTGAAAGAAATTTCTTGAATTCAAGGTTCTTAAAATGTTTTTTAAGTAAAGTGCATCTAAGCCTCTATTCTCAAGTCAACATTTACCAATATGTATTTGTGTACGCACACATACGATGTCATCTCGTCATCGCGTGTGTGCGCGTGTGTCGTACCTACACACTGCACAAGAATGCAACGCGTTGTTGACACAGCCAACTTCGATATTCCTTTATTTATTGCTATAAAAACCCTTGACCAACACCCACTAGAATAAGATCCTTAATTTTATGAGCCCAAAGATGAATTCAAAATGCGTTCGCGAATCTTACGACCTTCTCATATTTTCGCATATCTATTCCAAACTAACGGACTACAGCATGTATTTGCAAGTTGTTAAGATAGACATTTCATTGGTATTTTCTCGGTGAATAAGTCCAAATATGTCTACAAAAGTTACGAGGTATATTTAAATAAGGATTTATGCGTAACGTCTGGCGTTTTGGCGAGATCCGCGGATAAAGGATCGTTTCTACTGAAAAAAACCGAGATTCGGTCGCAGATTGTAAATTTTGGAAGTCACAATGGGTTACAGCAGACAATCCGGTGAGGTATCACCGCCTTCAGTGTGTTGACGACTTTTTTCGGAAAATGTGATCATTAACAGTTTTAGGATACATAATTCTGTGAATGATTTTGTCGTTTTTTGTCTGGACCTTACCTTATTGCTTCATTCGGTTTGAAATGTTAGTAAACAATACAATTGCTGTTTAATTCGCAGTTGCAGTTAATATAACAGGTTTTAATAGAACAATATTCACTAGCAACCTGCAACGGCTTATTCTTTATTCCAATTACGATTATAACGGATGTTTCATTATACCTATGAGATTTTATCTTCAAAGCCATCTTCGCTCGATTTTGTACTAGTATAAGATTCCATGCAAGATCATAACAGTTATAGAGTACGGTTAAATACCAACGTTTTACGCAGTAAATGGGTGCAAAACGTAAAAAAGGGAGCCAATACCCGATCGTCTACATACCATGGAACCTGTCCGTCTGTTCGTCCTACGCGTCCTGTTAATTAATGACAATCACTATCGGACAGTTGTTGAGTGAATTTTTATGTTTGAAAGAAAAAAAAGGTTGTTTGTTATTGGTAATAAATAAAATAGAATGCAATGTTTAAGGTTGTTCACAATAAATCAAAGCGTATTTTGTTGACAGTCGAAACAGTTTACGACATAAAAGAAATACAATAAGGTATCTCGACACATGCGAAGAAGGATTAGATTACCAAGAAGTTTTATGTTAAATACACAAGATAAAATCAATACATAACAAAATTATATTCTGATTGCCTAAACGCAATCAAGATTAAAAACATCGCAGTCCTTAAATTCTTGATCAACTTAAATAAAAAATCCAAAATTCTACTTCAACGCATCTACAGAGATAAACAAGTTATGTAAATTCTACGTGCGTTTAATGAAAACGAGAGTATATCTAAACTATCGTGAATCTAAAAAACACTTTCATTAAAGCTTTCCCACCAAGATTCGACCACTAAACCCGTTCCGATAGCATCGCACCCAAAAAAACATTATATTAATTTGGGATCCCCACAAAAAACGAAGATACCAATAAAAAAAGCTAATGGCCAAAAAAATAAAAAAGGTTCGATCTTCAAAAAGAGTAAAAAATAAATAAAAAAACCGGCCGAAGAAAGGGTTAGGTTGCTACAGGTTGATTCCATTGTTGGATGGTCAGTGCCTCTTTTTCTGTATTTATGACATTCTTGATCTTAGTGACAGTAATTTGTTACTTGTAGAGAGTAAATTGCATTAAATTTATTGAGAAATGATAATAAATGTGTAAATATATGTGATATATTAAATATGTTAATAAATATACGAGAGGTGCGAAAACGTCTTCGTGGACACCACGCTTAAGTATTTGATTGTGGGTTTAAACTCTGGCATGTATAATGTGCCTTTTCAATGTGATATGTACATTGTTCAGTCTGAGATACCGCTTACGATGAAGGAAAATATCATGAGGAAATCTAGATCAATAAGTCTGCAAAGATTGATTCAGAAATGAGGAGATCCGTGGAAGAACTAAAGTTGCCGACATAGCTGAAAGGATTATGGCAATGGGCGGGGCACCTTGCTCATAGAACTGATGGCCGTTGGGGCAAAGGTTCCAGAATGAAGACCACGCACCGGAAAACACAGCGTGGGACGACCTCCAACAAGGTGGACAGACGACCTGGTGAAGGAGTCATTGGATGAGAGCGGCATGTGACCGCTCGTTGTGGAAATCTAAGGGGAAGGCCTTTGTTCAGTAGAGGACGTCCTTTGGCTGATATGATGATGATAATGAAGTATTCGTTCGCAAACACGCGTTGGGCAAGCACGGTGATCAATCTGTCGTGAAGAGAGATTTGCCCTGCAGTGGGACAGTTACAGGCTGATATCAATATAACGAGAGGAAACTATGCGACCAAGTACGCGGGGATTCTTTATATTGTATAAATAGGGTCCGACAAAAATAGTAAATAAATATAATTATATCATATTCTATAATTAGTAGGCCATAGGTATCGCATTTAATAAATAACAAGTTGTCATATCCATTTTTATCGCAGTGATAGATGAGTAAAGTTACTATTCGAGTACTTAAAAATAAATAATAGTTTAAAAAAAAAACACGCTTTTGTAGATGACCGAACTATAAAGTAGAAAATAATTCAATAAGTTCAAAGTAGGAATAGAGTGACTAAGAAAAAAAAAATCTTGTAACAAAGCGTGTGGTGGCAATGGCCTCCCCATAGATATCCACAAATATCGTCACTTTGTCGTCACCACACTTAGCAGGCGGGTTGACAAGCGCGGAATGACTGCTGTTGTACATGAAGGACGCTGCTACCCATTCCTCTTGTTTAGGGCCCCTACGTTGACTTTTACGACCTCCATAGGAGGAGAAGCTGCTATAGTTTTAATCTGGACTTCACTCGGAAATGTCGAAGTCATGTTCATATTTGTAATTAGGTTGTTTTTATTATCATTAGTTTTATAATAACTCCTAGAAGGACAGTCGACACACCCATTTGAATAGTGAAAGACATCACACCATTTGCTGGACACTATTCCTTGTGAACGTTGCTCCCAAAGTAAATACTTTTGAAAGAAGTTGAGGAAAATTCAATGTTACAATATTATATATGCACTTGTGTATGTAATAGCGAGATTAAACATTCGCTGCGTACGCACACACACATGCATAGCGTACGTGTTATTATTTTGAGATTAAATTATCTCCTAGGCTTGCATTGGACCTTATATTAATAATGAGATAGCATATGATAACTGAAAGACCAACCTATTATTTCAGGCTTTACATATTGCCATATTGTAATATATCTATTATAATATATTCCATATTGTTTCGATTGTAAATAAATAAATTAATGTCTTACAACACAATACAATATTATTTATTGTACACCAGAAATAACAAAAATAAGATCCAATACTGAAAAAAACATGTACAAAGGGCGGCCTTATAGCACGCGGCGATTTCTCCGACACAACGATAGGATGGACAGATTTGTAAGCGAAAAAGAAAAGGGTAGTTTGCAGTGTAACAATAATTTTAAGTTATTACGTAACATGATACATATAAAATAAACATGATTATATTAGATACATATAAATATACGAACATAAATACAAGAAGTAACGAAGATACTACAGTGATAGATAGAGATAGTGGCTCTTGATTAGTCTTTTAAATATTACTAGGGATTCGGCACGTCTAATTGTCACTGTCAATACGGAATGTATATAATCGGGCAGCCTGGACTGTATAAGATTTTTCTACGTAATTAGTGGAATATTTTAGCATTTTCAACGTCAAATTCTCTGATGAACTTAAGGATCTCGAATGTGTGTTATGAAGGAACTTGAAACGTTCTTTAAAACAGTAGGGATTAGATGAATTGTACAGGATACTGTATAGTTTTCCGACGAAGTCATATAGGAAGCCACTTGAGCTTAGTACGATACTCTGACACATGATCATATTTGCGTGAACCAAATATAAATCTTATACAGAAATTTTGGGGTCGCTCAAGTCTATCAAGTTGTTCCTCTGTGAGACCAAGATAGCTGGTATCATAGTCAAGAATAGTAAAGGCGGCATCCATCGCCAGTATAATTACTGAATTAAGTCACACCGTTGTCTTATTTTTATTATACCGAGATGGAATGTGGTCCCCGAGATCGAAAGTTGCAAGCTCTTGCAAGACTATTTATAGGAAACAAGACTACCGTTGACGGTGTCTTTTTACCCCTTTATTGTAAAGTGCACGTGATTTTATTTGTATTTCCTGATTAATGCTCAATGGGTCAGTGACAGTTTAGAATAGCGATTGTCAAACTGTTTGGTCAGGTAGTGGTGGCTGCTGAATAAATGATCAGTTTTTTAAAACATTTCTTCGGCGTCAACGCATAGATTCTTTATACTCCATAGATAATTTAGTTGAATCATGAACGACATAAACGCATAGCTTTAGCGTTGAATGTTTAATCATCCCGTGAACGATGACAACTAGAAACGCTTCTGTCTATGAAATAAACTAGTCGAAAATTCAACCAGGGTTATGAACTAGTGCACCCTCGATAACCAAGTCAATGATCCATCACTACAGTCAGGGACTATAAAACTAAACCTAAACCTAATTGCTTTGCAAAAGGGATATTATTTGCTAAGTGCTTTAAAAAACATTGTTTCTTATGAAGTATTGTTTGTGTATATACATATATATTGAGATTATTTTCTTTTCTTAAAACCCTATAAGCCCATTTTTTATTGATCCGGTGGTAATACTTCGTGTACTTCCTTCGCCCCGGGAAAGGGCGAAGGGGCATGCCGGACTCCTGCCGGCTAAAACCACCGGAGTGATCATCGTCGGCGCCGAAGGGACGTTCCAGGAACTCGAAAGATCTCCATCTAGAGCCACTCATTGGTGCCACGCCTTTTGGCACATCTCGGAGGGGATGACTGTAAGGCGGTGATCCCCTCTAGCGGAGGGAAGGCGACCAGCACTCCAATAAGCCCTACACTGGGATTTTTTCGGTGTCTTGGGTACAGTTTACTGACATCAATTACAAAATGGACAAACCTAGACCCGGAATAAACATGTGTCTCTCGGCCATACAAACACTTGTACCGTGCGCGGATCGATCCCGCGACACGGAGCGCAGAAAGCCAAGTGGTTAGACACTGCGCTAAATATACCATCGAATGTTTACTTTGTTCGTTTTAGTTTCACTTCCATATTCATTAAGGCTGTTTCTAGATTATGAAGCTATTAGGAAATAACAAAAAACCCTATTCCCTTTATGAATATATGTGGAACCGTACATTAATTGACAATCATCTGAGTGATTAGTATGAAAATATAACGTACGCAGACTTTGCTGTCAATGACCTTAATATTTTTAACACGCTTTTATTAGCTTCACCTGTATGTATGTATGTATGTTTGTTTGTTTGTAACCGACTCCTTTGAGCTCGATTTTGCCCTACTTTGAACGATCAGATTTGATTCAAACTTTGCACACCTGTCAAAGGTCGATGACAATGCAATAATCCGATCAAAATATCCGATTATCCTAATTAGATTCGCCAGGATTAATTAATTTCTTTCCGCATCCTTTGCATGCGAGTAAGAGAGACAGAGCTAGTGCGCGAATTACGCATGCGTGCAGTTCCAGACTTGCTCTTTCGGGCACTCAGTTCAGCACAACCTAGCGTGTTTTTTTTAGTTTTTTTAAACTATTATTATTTTTACAATGAAAAACAATATGAAGTCGTGAGAGGGCTCGCTGGGCTCTCAGCGCAGGCGATGGACTTAACTGTCATTGGTGTAACTGTCATTTTACTAAGAAATTGACAGCCAGATGTGTCCCTAAATAACAGTCTCGGGTTCGAGTCCCAAATAATTGTATGACCTAAAATTGCCTGGGTGTTTTATGCATACGAAATTTGTGTCTGTAAACTGTACCCGCGGTACAGAGAAACGATAGAGTGCGACAAAGAACAAAAACATTTTTGATCAGTCTCTTGTGCGACAAATATATAATTGCTCGCGGACCGATTCGCGTCGATTCTAAGTTGTAACTGAAAAGATAAGGTTACATTGAAGTCTGTTAACATCGTCCGAAGATTTATCTACTTGTCACTTTTCAGTGAACATTATTTAAGCTATACACCCAACTTAAATTTTGTTCCCGAGTAATATTAAATCACTCAATCTTTTCACTTCGGCGTCTTGTGATTTTACTTAAGGTAGATGGCCAGTAACATCTCCCTTGTAATTGATACCACCATGCTACAAAACGCTTTGGCTTTCGCTAGGGATAGAGGTTTAGCCTATGCCATACTAATTCAAATGTTAAATTTGAATACGATACGAAAGTTAATATGATACCCGATGTTTTGAAACATTCAGAATACTTTCAGAATATTATAGTCAGCTGTTTGCTTTTGGTAAATCGACGCTAGTAAAAAATAAAAAAGTATAAAATTGAAGTGTCTGTTTGTAATGTCAAAATAACAGCTTTTTACTAAATGCATATGAAAGTATATACGATACCTACAACAAAAAAACAAATTTTAATTTTTTGTCTGTCTCTCTGTCTGTTTGTTCCGGGTAATCTCCGAAACGGCTGGACCGATTTTGACGGGACTTTAACTGGCAGATAGCTGATGTTATAAGGAATAACTTACGCTACTTTTTATTTTAGAAAAAAAAATAGGTTTCCGCGCGAAAAAATAATACCCTTGAAATCCAATATATATAATCTATGTCAAGTGTATATGTCGAAGTACTCTATTTTTTTAATTAAATGCGGGTGAAACCGCGGGTCCCAGCTAGTAAAAAATAAAATAGTACGTTGCCAGGTAAGTTCTCCATTACCCGAAGACTCGTTGAGCACCTGTCGCGAGTTGGCCCCGACCTGGCCGAAAGTCAGTATGGCTTCCGGCAGCGGCGGTCCACCATCGACGCGATTCTTCGCGTCCGCTCGCTGTCGGAACAGGCAGTGTCCCGGCGGGGTGGGGTGGCGTTGGCGGTCAGTCTAGACATCGTCAACGCCTTCAACTCCATCCCGTGGGGCGCTATTAGGGCGGCACTAGTCTATCATCGGTGTCCGCCCTACCTGCAGGGCATCATTGGGGCCTATCTGCGTGATAGGCACATTCGCTACGTGGGCAGGGACGGTAGCGTGAAGCGGAGGGAGATTACGTGCGGGGTTCCGCAGGGGTCAGTTCTCGGCCCTCTCTTATGGAACCTCGCCTACGATGCGGCCCTGCGTGTCGTTCTCCCTGCTGGCGTCAGCTTAGTCTGTTACGCTGATGACACTCTGGTGTTGGCCAGCGGGGAGTCCTTCGAGGGAACCATCCGGCTTGCGGAGCAAGCGGTGGCAATTGTCGTGGCCAAAATCCACGCACTGGGTCTGCGGATAGCGCCTCAGAAAACCGAGGCGCTATGGTTCCACAAACTGCCGAGAAGCAGAGAACCACCCAGTTCGTGGATACGCGTTGGTGACGCGCAAATCGGGGTGGGCCGGTACATGAAATACCTGGGGCTCACCCTGGATAGTCGTTGGGGCTTCGAAGAGCACTTCCAGCGCCTCGTCCCCCGAGTCGAGAGGGTAGTGGGTGCTCTACACCGGCTGCTGCCCAATCTCGGGGGACCATGTGAGGAAGTTCGCCGTCTCTACGGAGGGGTCGTGCGGTCCGTGGTCCTATACGGGGCGCCTGTATGGTCAGCTCGATTATCAGGCGCCCAGCGCTGCAGAACCAAAATTCACGGTCTGCAGCGCAGAGTGGCTATCCGGATCGCACGAGGATACCGAACGGTGTCCTACGAGGCGGCAACTCTCCTGGCGCGTTTTCCGCCTTTTGACATCCTGGCGGAGATGGATGCGTGGGTCTACGATCAGACACGCTCCCTCCGCCAGAGCGGCGAAGGCGCGCCTCCAGGGGCGTTGGACAAGCTGCGGCGGCTAGCTCGGCGGCGCGCACTTGTAAAGTGGCGTCATCGCCTGCGGATGCAGTTTGCAACCAAGCGCGTCGTCGAGGCCGTCCTGCCGCTCTTTGGAGCCTGGCTCCAAAGGAGCGAGCGCGTCACCTACCGCCCGACGCAGCTGCTCACCGGGCACGGTTGTTTCGGCGCGTACCTGCACAGGATAGGACGCGAGGCCACGGCACAATGCCACCATTGTGATAGCGACCAGGACACCGCACAGCACACGCTCGAGGCGTGCCCTGCGTGGGCCGCCGAGCGGCGGATCCTGGTCGATCGGATCGGGCAAGATCTCTCTCTGCCAGCAGTAGTGTCGGCTATGTTGGCAGAGCACGAAAATTGGAATGCAGTGGTCTCCTTCTGTGAGAGCGTCATGCTCCAGAAGGAGACCGCAGAGCGGGATCGGGAGAGGGCCGATCCCGCTCGAAGAAGAAGGAGACGGCGCCGGGGTAACAACCGCCCTGGCGCCTAATTCCGATACGCCTGAAAACCCCTGCCGTTGCTATAAGGTGGGGGACCTCTGGGTTCGCGGGTGCGTAGATTGGGGAATCTGCGTGCCCACACCAAGCGACCCAAGAGAAGACGGTAGCACGCATGTGGTCACGCGCTGCCGTGGGACGCTTTGGGGGATCCTTTACAATCCCCCTGGGGGGGTGACCGCTTTACAGTCACCCTCTCCGAGATGTGCCAATAGGCGTGGCACCAGTGGGTGGCTCTAGTGTGATCATACGAGGACCTGGAGCCTCCCTTAGGTGCCGAAGATGACCGCTCCAGTGGTTTTAGCCGGTAGGAGTCCGGCATACCCCTTCGTCCTTCCCCGGGGCGAAGGAAGTTCATGATGAATTTCCACTGGGCACCAATAAAAAAAAAAAAAAAAAAAAAAAAAGGTAAGTTCTCCATACTTGTTTAATATAAATACCTATAATTATTTTCATTGTACGAACACGAGGACTCGAGCTTAGAGAACGCGCGTAGAAGAAAAGTGGTTGCTCTGATTATTATTTTATTAAAAGTAATTGGCGGATAAATCTGTATTTATGCAATAATAATTATTTGTATAAAACTTATACAACCTGTATATCACCAGTTGACATGTATACTATTGTCAATGCTAAGGTCAAACATTCCTCGCATCCCATTCTGTAGATACTAACTGCGCTTTTTATTAAATCGACAGAAGAATAGCCGTGTTAAAAATATAAACGTCACGCTTGTTATTCCCTAAGGCACAAACAGAGGTGTAGGTTTAATCGTATCTACACAGTTTCAGGGAAAAGTTTGTCTCCATCCGTCAAGATTGTCTCAGCCACGACCAATATAACGTCGGCATACCGAAGGTGGAGTACATGTTGCCATTTATATTGATGCTTAGCCCGCCGCAGTATGATAGGTTTCGAATTCTGGTCCTGCAGTCAAACTGACATAGTGGTGTTTTCATACAAACACTTCAGCACTTCAATCTAGTGGATTTGGCACCGTTGGAGAGTCTGTAGTACAGCCCAGGTTTCGATCGTGTAGAGGCAGTCTCGTAGTCCACAAATGCTAAACAAAAAGGCAGGTTATACTCTTCAATCTTCTGTATCATGTGACGTAGTGTATGTATGTGGTCCACGATACTGAAGCTTTTCCACACATCAGCTTGTTCGGGAGGCTGGAAGTCGTCAAACACGCGCGACAAGATTCGTACATAATGACTCTCGAAAACAGCTTGAAATAAGAGTGAAATGGGCCTATCGTTTTTCAGTAGGGCCTAGTCGACAATTTTTTTTTTCAATAAAAACTGCTTTTTCGCCTATATTTGAAGAAAAGCAGCACCACACTTAGTTTTTAATCCTGCGGTATTTTTTTTCGTGTGTGACGGAGTCGAACAACCCAGCTGAAGGGCCTTAAGGACCGCGTTTCCAACCGTCTTTAGAAATTTGGCTGTAATTCCGTCATTAACCTAGTGCTTTATAGTTTTTGAGCTGTTTGAGAGCCATACTAATCTCGTTCAGGTTGACGGCTGAAATATCTTTTGTATAGTGTCGGGTCAATCTGGCTCTCTGGTTATTTTCCAGATTTGTAACGGGTTTTCGTATATAGCTGTGCATAGATCCTCTAGATCTCCCTCAATAGCACCGGTTTGGATCTGCCTTCAGTCTTTAATGTCAACTGGCTCTGCCCAATAGATAGATCTCTTGCAAACACTTAGGACACACGCCTTTGTTTCGCCCTATCGATCGTCTCTTTAATACGATTGGTATTATACCGCCGTAAGGCACATTTCAAGGACTTTGAGTACTTTGCCGGTAAGTATAGGCATCATCTGAAGACTGCAGAACCATTGCATGCCTTTCCTCTGTAAGCTCAAGAGTAGCGTCACAAAGCTTTTCGGTTTTGTATGTACGCCGGGTCTCGAAGGACTTAGACCCGACTGTATGGATGAATACAGATTCCATGAACCCATCGTTATAATTGTCCACGTAGAAAACAGTTTTGGAATTCTAGCTAAAAGCTCTCGGGGTTTTAGACTTGGATCGGTGCTGGGCGTAGCTTAAAGTCTAAGCTGAGTCTAAATCTTTCTAGCTTTATACGAAGATTCAATGTGCCTCTTTGATGGTGCATGCCGCGGTGATCGCTTTTGGTTATAACCGCGTTGATCACAAAGATATAATTTAATATTTGCTTATATGTCAATATGATGAAGTCTATGTAATTTTTTGTTCCACCGTAATGTCTCATCCAAGTCTACTGGCTGTTATTCCGCTTTCTAAATAAGGAGTTCAACATATCAAGACCTTCCTTCTCGTATGATGATGGTGAGAGAGAGAGCAAGAGAGTTCAATTTGCTAACTAGACCCAGGCTGGTGACGAGTATCAATAAGGGCTAGCTCATTGGTACTCGTCACCAGCCTGGGTCTAGTCAGCAAATTGAATGGACCTATATTTAAATCTTTAACCAACGGAGAGTGTGTTCTCCAAAAATCTTGCAGAACGCCAGCCATTTTCAGCGGCCATTTTCTTTCTTTATATTCAATAAAATGATTTCCTTTGCTTTTTCGATTGAATTATAAATGATTATGGAATCAAGTATAACGTATTGTATTGTATTTTTTTTTTGTTATGTATGGTGTACAATAAAGAGTATTGTATTGTATTATATTATACAGAATTTCAAGAACTATTTCTTTTACTGCTTTTGTCCATAGCTGTATCAAATATTTAAGCTAAATAGATATATTTATCCGTTTTCAGCTCTTCTACTTACTCCATATAATTATAAATCTACTTTATACAGCATGGTAAATGGTAAGTATGTTAAAATAATATAATTACTTCCATACAATTTTCCCACGTATCCACCCGATACGCCACAGAAATAATAAGAAAGAATCACTCAACTATCTACCCTTTGGCATTGTAATAGGATAGCGTAGCAGGGGTTGAGCCGAAGTTGTCCGAAGATTTCCGAACGCCCGCAGCGAACAGGTGCTCTATCTTACACATCTTGATGACCGGACGTAAAAGTGCAATGTGTCTTGATACTCATATTTTTTATGAGTATTACTTATTTTAGTCTTATTCTTGAATTGCATAGTAGGACATTGTATCAAAGGAAAACATTGAATTAACTGATAAACGGTCATGAAAAAATATTGCAACGCTTGGAAAATATTTGGTACCTGGTCACCGTAATTATGTTATTTTTTGGGCAAAGTTGGATGCTGTGAGCCACCTCTTACCACGCATTAGGTAAAAATGGACTGTCTTCGCCAGGAAATATATGGGTATTCTAATTTTTCAGTACAATACGAGAAGTGTATGCTTTAGGTAGTATTTCTTGGACCTTCCAAATATACATAGGAATAAAATATAATTAATTCAAGTTAGAATTGATTGAGAAAAATACAATCAAACATAATAAATAGGGATTTGTATTTTCAATATTTTTGTATATTAAATATTTTAGGTCTTTACAGGTATGGGTAAAAGTATCAACACTCTAAAACCCCTCTATACATCTCACGTGGTTACGAGAATGTAAGGGTTAATAAAGAATGTCGGTTGCTGTGTATGTAGGTATCAAAATCGTAAGTATTTGTTTTATGAACAGGAAAGAATTATACAACGTTCGTTGGAAAGTGTGTAATTTTGCGAAAGGGTATTAAATTACCCGGGGTAATCAACAAAAAAATGATAACACTCCCCCGAAAGCCAATATTTGTAGATATACAGCTGTTTAAAGTGGTCATGAAAAATACTTTTACCGAACCTTACATCAGCTGTGTTTACATTTTAATGTCATATTTGAGATCAGTCACGTACTACAAGCATCTACTACTCGCAAATAATAATGGCGGATATTACCCATAGCCATTGTAGATACTGAAGAAAATAAAAGATTGGAGAAGCGACAGCTCGCAATAGTTGTAGTATTTTACATATTAACATTAACTTTTGATTGTTTACTGACTACGTGCCCTGATATCTTCAGATAAGATATAATAAGTATTCGAGCTTTCTTATCAAAGGTTCGGTATGCGCATCATTATCATCATCATCATTATCATTTCAGCCATAAGACTTCCACTGTTGGACATAGGCCTCCTCCATAGACTTTGACAATTGTGTCGTCATTTTGGGGGAATTTGAAAATACCACGCTTGGCAGGCGGGATGGTGAGCATACTATGGCTACTGTTACGCTGAAGGGACGCTGCTGGCCACCTCGCTGGTTAGGAGTTCCTTAGTCGCCTTTTACGACATCCACGGGAGGAGATGGAGTGGTGTTCTATTCTTAATTCCACACCACACGAACGGATCCCAGTCATTTAATTCACGTGAAAGCGTTTTCCTATAACTACCACACGTGGTAAAAGGATTCGAGCTGATAATATGTTGTTATTATCGCTAGAGAGGATGTTTCTGTTGATTGCCTGTGGTAGCGACAGCAGAATTTTCCTAATTACTTCGCAAACAGTTAACTTATACACCGTAATCCGATTAAATTAAGGCTGGTTTAATTAGAACTAGGTGCGCGTCGAATGCGCAGACGCATCTATCCACGCGTGACGTCATGGCCGCCATTATCAATCTTCGACCAACTTAAGTAACGGGCTGGTAATAGGCGTCAATATTAAGCTCACTTACAAACTTCACGCTCGTTTTGATTTTTTAGGGTGAGCAGTTATTGGAATCGTAAAACAAAAATGTTAGCTATATTTTGGACTGGTAACTGTGGTTCCCCCTCAATCATCATTCAATTTCACTACTGAACACGTGTTTCCCAATTAATTACGTCTAAAGTTTCGTTAGTTCGTTTGTACAAAAAAAGGAAGAGATACAGAATTGAAACAGTCTCTTCCCTGTTTAGCTTCTTCCTGGATATTGGGGTTTGCTCCTAGAGTTACCAATACTTTTATTAATTACCCTTTTGGCCCTAGATGGAGACTATTCGAGTTCTTGGAGCCTCTTGTCGGTGCAGAAGATGACCACTCTGGTGGTTTTAGCCGGTAGGAATCCGGCATGACCCTCCGCATGACCCTCCGCCATTTTCCGGGGCGGAGGAAGTACCTGATGTATATCCACGGGAAAAAAGGTACCCTTATTGCGAGAGGTCGGTTAGCTAAGTACCACCTCAGTGCCAGATATTCTGCTACCAAGCAGTAGTGTTTAAACTTTAAATATGACTGTATTCTTGTTTGAAGGGCACTACAGCTAGTGAAATTACGAGGCAAAAGATACTAAATAACTAATGTAAAGAAAAAGAAAGAAAGAAATATATTTATTTGCCACAAATAGAGACACATAAAATAATACTGAAATCTTTGAAATAAATTTTTTTTCATGATGTGATAAGATTTTGTATAATCGGCAATTTGGCTTCACGAGGAGTAAATCGCCCAACGGATGCCACCGAGAAACTAATCGCTCATATCTTAGAAGCCTGGCAGGGCTCACAGGATGCGGTTGGTATCTTCTGTGATCTTTCCAAGGCTTTTGACTGCGTTGATCATAATACGCTCGTTTGTAAATTGGGTCACTACAGAATTCATGAACCAGCTCGTAGTATCCCACCTTACTAAAAGACAGCTAAAAGTAGGTATAAATGGTACGACATCACCAGGGTCTCTAGTAAAAATGGGCGTGCCACAGGGCTAAATTCCGGGTCCGATTCTGTTCCTAGTCTATATTAATCTCCCTTATATGATATCATCATTATCTGATATAATTTTATTTGCTGATGACACTTGCTTATTTTTAATATAACCAGGAACATAGTTTATCTATCCTCTCTGTCAAACTCGTTACTGCTAATAATCTCTTATTAAAAGCTAGTAAATTAAATGTTTAAGATTTTCGTTGCCAAACGTAACCCAAGTCGAATTCGAAATAATTCTTGAAGGCAACAAACTCGAGATAGTAAATGAAACCGTATTTTTAGGTATAACCATTGATTATAAACTACAAAGGGGGCTCATAGAAAGGTGAGGAGGTTATTAAGTGAGTCATCCTCCTTAGTTAGACTAAAAATGACCTAACCCTGAGTATGTCATGTAGCGAAACGCCCTCCATTTTTTTTCAATATGCCGTGTATAAGTATCTGTTAAGACCTATTAACTGAATAAATAATTCTATTCTATTCTACCTAATAATTTTAGTAAACCAAAATCGTTATTAAATCTAGCGTACGTAATATTTATTCACAATAACCTAAAATTCACGTGAAACTAATTAACTTAAAGTTTACATTGTATCCTTAAAAACGGAATACAAAATATAACCTAAATAGGTAACTGGTTAGACGTGAAATTTAAAATATAAGTGGTAGGAACGAAGGGCGGAGGGCTGAATGGTAAAAAATATACATTTGATGGAGTGTAGTTTATCTTACAACTGGGAAAACACGCTGAAAAAATATCGTGCGCCAAGGAAAATATTCGTAAATGAAAAAACAGCAGTCGCTCGCCTAGTGATGTGTAGGGCTGTCGCGTAGTAAGAATGTATTAAAAAAAAAATTGCTTTGGTTGCGGGTTAAAACATTGCAAGGAGCAAGTGTGATGATCAACGCTCTTTCCTACTCTGTATGAGAATAGGCCTTTGATCTGAAGCGGGACTTGTATGAACAGGCTTATTTTATTTATAAGCATATAACATAATAGCATGTAACATAATATTATCAAGCATTTTGACTCTGCCCTTGTGTGTCGTAAAAAGATGGCTGACAATAAGCCCAATCTTTGCCATAAAAGGTATGTAGCCTATTCTCTGCCTATCTTATGCTTGGATTAGGTTGAGGGTTTTAGTGAAACCATACTTCAGAGAAGGTTATTAAAGCTATTCAGAATGGCGACCATTACCCACCGATTCTGACAATTCTTTCACCCAGGGGTTAAAATATGGCTGGTGGACATAGGCTATTTCTATGTGAGAAAAGATAGGGCAGTATGCTAGTATATATTATGTTTATACAACCTGGTTATGACACGTGTACCCATAAAAATTATTGAAATGCTAAGGACTAATCTTGACAATAGTTATTTAGTCTCTTATGCGCAGTAATGTCACTAGCTACAATGCCCTTCTAACTGGAGCACAGTAATGTTTAAAGTATAAACACTATTTTTTATCGGCGAATATCTGGCGCTGGCCAGCCCAATCTCTACCTAGCTGGAATTTTGCATTTGAATAAGAGGCCTATCATAAGTACCAGCAATACCAGTACTTACTTACTTAGTATTTATCGATTGCTCGTCACCTTTTACGGGATCTTTCGCAAATGTTAGTGGATACTTCATATACCAACAACCAGCAACGATTTCTTGCTCAAGTACTATTTTTTTATCGTTTTATTATTGAATACACCAACATTTATATATATATTTGTATATTGATTTATTGTTTTTACAAAAAAAAATCTTTCAATAGAATATTTCTGTATAAAACGTAAGTGATTTATAAATAAATACGCATCAGCAAATAAAATTATTATTCAATCTTTGACAACCCTGTAGAACACAAAGTATAGTCTGTATAAACGGAGCTCTACGTAGACACGGCCGCGACACCTGCCCGCTAAATGAGAGTTAACAGTGAGTGTCCTTAAACATAGACACGGAATTAGAGTAATAAAGCATTTCTTTTTGGCGACGACAACTCTGATTGACGGAGCTGTAGTGTAGATATTAATATAATCCTTTTATTAGAGAGAGAGAGAGCGCGACAAAAAAAGGTAGAAAAGTGTCGCTTAAAATACAGGTTTACTAGTGCAGGTTTCTACATAGTTTTGGAGACAGCTGTTGTTGTTGTAAGTTATGTTATACGGCTGCACTTTTAATATATAACTATGCCTATATTAATAATTGAAGAAAATATTATACCCCTTTAAAGCACATTGGGCGCACGGAGGAGTGTGAGATTTGGCATGGTAAATTTCACATGTAGGAGGAGTGCAGAAAGCTAAAATGTATGTATTGTGTGTTACAAATCTATACAAATAAATAAAATTGAAGTGTCTGTTTGTAATGTCAAAATAACAGCTTTTTACTAAATGCATATGAAAGTATGTACGTTACAAATAACAAAAAAACTATTTTAATTATTTTTGTCTGTCTGTCTGTCTGTTTGTTCCGGGTAATCTCCGAATCGGCTGGACCGATTTTGACGGGACTTTCACTGGCAGATAGCTGACGTTTTAAGGAATAGCTTAGACTACTTTTATTTTAGAAAATTAATTAGGGTTCCACACAAAAACAATAGAACTCTTGAAATCCAACATATATATTCTATGTCAAGTGTCTATGTCGAAGTACTCTAAATTTCTTTTAAATTAAACGCGGGTGAAACCGCGGGTCCCAGCTAGTATCAAATATTAATTTAACGAATTACAGTCGAATTTGATCTCAGAGCGATCATTAGTAATTATTATTACTTTATTATGTAGTCAACAAAGCATTAGGATTCAAACCATCCATAACGCATTATTGTTCATTGAAAGTCCACTAAAGACTTTATTACTGTTTTCTATACAAATGAAGTAATGAACGTCGAAGGGAACTTACAAGCCGTTGTGTACAGAGCCGTTATATACAAGTGAAGAACACTTACTGACAGCCCTAGTCCCTTGACTCGAGGTACTCTACATAAAGATGCGATACCCGCGTTCTAAATAAGAGTTAGCAGTTCTACCGGTGCCCTAGCTCTCTAGAAATTGAATTGAGATATATACATAAATAAGTTTAGTTTGAAATGGCTCCCTCCCGTCTCTTGCTC
Source organism: Diloba caeruleocephala (assembly GCA_947459985.1). Lineage (NCBI taxonomy): Eukaryota > Metazoa > Arthropoda > Insecta > Lepidoptera > Noctuidae > Diloba > Diloba caeruleocephala. The sequence goes on from OX381614.1 coordinate 4,342,494, forward strand.
GCGCCGGCCCGTGCCGAGCCTATAGTTTTAAATGTCCCCTAATACATTATAAATAGGCTCCAGCTGTCCCCAAAACAATAGCTTGTTATCCCCAGCAATGCCCTAAGCCGAGGTCCGTGTCCCGCAGGGGGCGCCCTTATCGAAAGTTGTTTAGTTTTTAATATAAATTTAAAGCCTGGCTGGAGGCCTCTTTTGGCTTCGCCAGAAATGACCGGTTAATCAACCACATTTCCCAGAAATGTATGCGTAATGTCGTAAAAGGCGACTCTGGGATTAGCCCAAGGATGGGCAGCAGCGTCCTTCAAGTACATTAATAACTCAACTGCGATCGCCCACCCGCCTGCCAAGCGTGGCGTTTATGGCAAAACCCCCCAATGAGACACAACACACCTATATCGGTCATTGTGGTGATCTTTGGGGGAGGCCTGTGTCGAGCAGTGGACCTGATTCAGCCGAAATGATGATGTATCAGTAATTATGCACAAGTGTAACAAATGTAACTTCTTTTAAAATCTTATAACAATTTTAATTAAATTTAAATTATTGTAATCAATACAATTTCTTATAATGCTTGGGATATTGACGCGAATTGGTATCTACTTTGATCTTCGCGGGTGCGCAGATTGGGGGTTTGCGTGCTCATACCTAGAGATCCCCGGGAAGACGGTGGTGCGCATGTGGTCACCTACCGCCGTGTGCGCAGCACAGCGCACAGCGAGACTTGGGGGGATCCTTTACAATCCTCCTCAAGAAGTGCCTGGGGGGGCGACTTTTTTAAAGTCGCCTTCCCATGCTAGAGCTCTCTACCATAGGGAAGGCTCCGAGATGTGCCTACAGGTGTGTGGCATATGTGCGGCTCGAGTGTGGTCTTTACGAGGATCTGGAGCCCCCCTTCGGTGCCGAAGAGGACCGTTCGTACCGTTTAGCCGGTGGGAGTCCGGCATGCCCCTTCGTCCTCTAGAACGTAGGTACTAATTAAAGACTCTTGTCTTTAGGCCTTGTGGTATTGAGGACAGAGACACTCGACGCAAATTTTCCAAATGCCACCCAAAAAAAAAGCAAAGTTAATAAGACTTCAAATGTTACAAATATGTTAACAATATCTATAATAGTACAAAATTTTCCGAAATATCGAAAAATCTCTACCTTGAGATTTTTAAGCATCTCTTAATGAAAAATACCTTTTCTAGTTTTTTATTACCTCAAATTATTTGTGAATAGTTACTTTACTCATTGATAAGTCTTTATTCTATTAAAAACTAAAATGTTTTCAAGAAATACAATTTTTATTTTAAATTTCACAGTACAATTTTCTTATCATCATTTCGGCCGAGTGAAGTCCACTGCTGGACACAGGCCTCCCCCAAAGATCACCACAACCACCGATATGGATTTGTTCTCGCTCATTGGGGGGTTTTGCCATAATCGCCACGCTTGGCAGGCGGGTTGGCGATCGCAGTTGAGTTGTTAATGTACTCGAAGGACGCTGCTGCCCATTCTCCGGCTAATCCCTTAGTCGACTTTTACGACACCCATGGGAGGAGAAGGGGTGGTGGCATTCTGAGCCGGCACCACACGGCAAATTTTCTTATCGCTTAACTTTAACCTACAGTGGTACTATTGTAAATCTGTAAGATTTTGCTGAACATATATTGTGTTTTTTGGTAGGTATTGACCCAAGCTCTCACCCCCTGCAGTATGTCGTGCTATTTACTGGACACCCTGTATGCATACCTACTTTTCTTACCATTTTATATTCGAAATGATGTCATTAGAGATATTTTTTTAATATTTTGCTAATATGATTTTGAAGTTAATAAGGCTGTTATCGTTTAAGTATAATTAAATTGCTAATAATAGATTAGATTTGTCTGTAATCTCTTTTTCTTTAGTAATTGTTTTAGAAACCGCTAATAGTATATTATAAAGAAATACACTTAGTACATTATAAATTAGAATAAAACATTTTCACAAATATTAGATAAACATATGTACTTAAACACATTGATTCGCACTGATCAACGGACACGTTGTAAAAATATATAAGTATACATACTGGGCAGCGGCATCCCTTCTGTGGAACAGTAGCCATACTGCGCTCACAAATCCGCCTGCCAAGCTCGGTATGTACTGGCTAATTCCTCCAAAACTAACGACACACTTGTAGAAATCTATGGGATATGCCTTTGTTCAGCAGTGGATTTTTTTCAGCTGATACGATGAGGATGAAGATAAGAAGCAGGACGAAATCAGCTCAGAAATCGGTTGAAATAGGTCTCTACACAGAACACCCATCTGCCCTTACCTCCACAGCAGAACATAGTTAAGTAGGTCATTGGGAACATCTCCATAACCATCATACTTAACTGGCTTGATGGCAGGCATTGGTTTATTATTTTAATACACAGAAAGACGCTGTGGACCTTCATCTTTTTTTAGCCTTTTAGGCTTTAGGACTTTCGTTTTTTTTTACAAAAAAAAAGGGGACACACTTGGATTTCTCCTGTGTCGTAGTTGCGTTTACAGATATGAATTTCACACACAATACACCCGGGAAACAAAAAAATAAACATTGTTCCGTGCGGGAATCGAACCGGGATCCGGAACGCAGCAGTCGACTGTATCAGCCACTGCACCAACCATGCCGACTTTTAATAGCCTTTTAGTTCACCCATTGGTAATTAGGAATAGGCTGTCCTTTCCCTGGAAACACGCCCGAAACAACAGAATGAAGTTAACTAAATCCAAACCTCCGGTTAAAATTACTACCTTATAAAAACCTAGACCACGAAATATAGACAATTTTTAGGCCTTACACACATAGATATAGAATTACCAAGATAATAGCGACGTCAAATGAAGCGTCGCCGTCACGATGTAAAAACAGTGGTTAAAATCTCCATCCAGTCTGTATTATTTTAGGCCCTCGCAAAATATTGGGCTCGCTAAGCGAAGAATAACAATGGCGCGAGCGCACCCCCTCTCCCTATGGGTGATGTGGCGAAAGAGGCGGTAATTATATTTATTGATCATATTGTACGCATCAGTTTGGGGTTCAGTTTGTTGTCGAGGCTGTGTTCAAAAGGCTATCGTGCTGATCGTAGGGTTTACGAGGTGAAGCAACGCTGCATCATGAAGTCTTTGATGAGTAACCAGTTTTTGTACCCTTGTGCCTTGCAGAATACGTTATGCTATTCTGTGTGTCCAGGTAGCTATATCAATTGTGTCATCAGTTTGGGGGAAAATGGCCAGTACTCACCACGCTTCGTAATTCGCCTTGCTGTCTATGCCACTGGGTTTTTTTTTAACTTTGCCCCAGTTTAGGGTTTCTCCTGTGTCGTGGGTGCTTTTACAAACATAAATTCCACACAATACACCCAGACCCGGAACAACTACCTGCAGATCATACAAATATTTGTTCCGTGCGGGAATCGAACCCACGACCCGGAGCGCAGCAGCCGACTGTATCAGCCACTGCACCAACCGTGTTACCAACGGTTTAGAGTACCTTAGTCGCCTTTTACGACTACAAAGAGAGATGAAGATGGAGTTGTACTTACTATGGCGAGTGTGTAAAATGTGTAAAACAACCGCATTTTCAAAGTATAATTTTGGAAAATCGATTAAGGAACTAATGAGCGATGAATCTAGACTTTCCAATCGGACGAGTTTGAAATCGATTTTTGCATAGATCCAGCAGCCACGCGCCTTACGGATCGATTCATCGCGCGTGGACAGTCACGCACGTTCTATCTGATCCCGATGCCCACTCGATTCGATATCGATTCACATTTTTTCTCATTGCTATCACGTTTTTTTTTTTACCTTTTGTACAAGGCGCCCGTTTTTTGGCGCGCGTCGCGCTTGTCTCGGAGCAATCTCTTTGGTAATTTTCTTTTTTTTTACTAACCTATTGTCGACGGGCCAGTGCAACTTGTTTTTGGATTTATAGAGACCGTTGATTCTTAATGGTTGAATTAAATGTCCATCGGCAACCGTTATGACCGTCTTTTTGTAAGAAAGTGAGGTGACTTTTTTGAAATCTTTCGCCACGCAAATTCATTTGATGAAATGGGGGAATCTGCCAATAGTTTTACGTTCTGTTTGTATAGTTTTTAAGAAAAACCAGTTTTGAAGTCTATAGTTTTGAAAGTATGCCATATTTTTTTTCCAGTAGGTTACTAAGCTGGCATATCTACAACTAGCTGTTGCCCGCGTTACAAAACACGGAAACACATAATTCTTTCATTCAACCAAAAAGCCAATTAACAATTTTTATAGATCTAACTTTAAAAATAAGCAGTTATATTTTACAGATAGATTGCTTTTTTGCCATATTTAGATTAACTTCGTAATGCTTACCAATCGGAAAACATGAGTTATCTAGCTTCTGCTTTTTCCAAGTCTTGTTTCAAAATCTTCTTCATGCATTAAAAGCAGGAGCTTTGTGTGGTCTCCTAACCCATCCAATAATTCACTAATCAACGTCTCAAAAGGCGAAGTCGCGTGCTTGTAACCACCGGTGGAAGACAGGTGTACCGCTCGAGGCAATGCCGCAGATTCTCTGCCTCGCGTAATAAGTAAGAATTCTTTATCGGAAAAATACGTTACCCAAATATCGTGTAAGATTCTTAAAGGTTGTGCCTCTCGCGACTTGAATAAGGTATACAGTTTTCTGCTATATCTTATTCACTGTGTATAGAACGAACTAGACTGCATCTATCTGTATTTTAGGATACATATTTGAACATACAAAATTAAAATACCTACGGGCAAAATGTCAATGTTCAAAACATCGAAAATTTTAATCTCGTACGACCAAAAAAACGAACATTAAAATAACGTATATTTATATTGCCGAATGATTAGATAACCTACGTCCAATATATCTAAAATCTAACTACCTACAAAAGTGACATCGAAAGACCTAAATATCGAAGTTTTAAATGATCAATGTTAGCAGCAACACTCACCTCTCATATGGTTTCTTTTAAATCGCCGTATCGTTTTGTATTTTTATTTTTCTCTTGTATAACTTTGGTACCGTTTTCATCACAGTTTAGAAATATTTTCTTAAGTAAATAGGTTCTGTAGCATGCAATCTCTCATGACTTTTCAAATTATCTCAATAAATTGTAGATCATGTGATACCTTATAAAACACTGAAATACTAATAAGAACTTAGGTTGCGGAGAAAATAAGTCAGAAGTTATTATAAAACAATATTTTTCTGCAGTCTCTATAAAACTCATAAAACCAGGTTATACTTAAGCACCCAATTAGTCAGTTCCAGTTAAGTGTAAAGTTTTTGAACGTGTCTAAGGCAGTGTACTAACTGTACAAATATTTCGCTAATGTCGTAATTACATACGTCTTAGCGCTGCGTCTTTATTTCGACTGTTACTCACGGTTACTGTGATGTCCGGCGGACGTATTCTGGATATTGCTCGGTTCAGTTTACGTTAGGTGAATGCGCCGCTACTACAAATATTTAAAGCTGGTGGCGGACTGTAGTTTTGTAGCTATTTTACGTGGTGACCATGGATATTTCATAACCTTATATTAAGTAGGTTCTAATCTAATTCTAAAAGTTCTTGAGTGGAGACTATGCTCCAAAGGCAGCGTGGGAGGGCCTCTAACGAGATGAATAGACGATCTGGTAAGAATAGCTGGCACTTGGATGTGGGCTGTATGTAACCGATGGTTTTGGAAATCTATGGGGAAGCCTTTGCTCAGCAGTAGACGTAGACCTTCGGCTGATATAATAATTATATTAAGTAGTGGACGCAACGAATACTGGCGTCAGTAATGATGTTAATTTCTAACGGACAAATATAAATGATGGCAATTAAAGACTGTTATTGGCTTATATTAGGGTGGTATGCCAGTCATTCTATACCTTTATACAGTGTACGTATCTACATTTGTTTCAAGAAATTGGATGATTTCATATAATATTTACATTTGTTTCTATTTGAGCAAAGACAACAACAAACCTCAATAACAAACATTTTTAACATTATAATAAAACACTTTTAAACGGATTCTATCGCGTATATTTTAGATTTTTGTTTTTCCTGACGTTTTGAACACTTTGTAGGGTTCGTGGTCACAGGATGACTAAGGTGACAGGCGTCGCCTGTAAAATATACGCGATAGAATCCGTTTAAAAGTGTTTTATTATAATGTGTAATACTCGCGAAAACCTAAGACATTAAATATTTTTAATTTATAATGGGCATCAAAGCAATATTTAATGAGTATGAAAGCAACGAACGTCGTTCGATTGCAAGGCAAAAAGATATAAATAAAATAATATATTTAGAATTGAATATGGCACTTATCAAGCGCCACATTTTGGGTAAATACATTAGATGAGTGGTATGAGGTATTCATCAAAGAAATTTGATCAAATCTTGGACAAAGGTGTTGGGCAACGATATTGGATCAGTGGCAGTGGACAATTTGTTTTATTCAAATGTACTTATTTTGTATTATGAAGTGGTCATACGCTGGACACATTACGAAGTACAGGCGTTACATTGAATCGAAAACAAAGAATCAAAAGAATAGTAATGTCTTAGGTTTTCGCGATTATTACTCATAATAAAACACTTTTCAACGGATTATATCGCGTACATTATAGAACATGCCTTAGGCTAACCCAACCACTATCTTCGTTTTGATCAACCTCAAGTCCTCGCGAAAGAGAACCGATATGTACCAAGAATGTTTCGTGAGGCTATTAAAATTAAAAAACATCCTAATTTTAATAGAGAAGATGGTTGGCAGGTACCACCAGTTTGGAATCCAGTTATTAAAATAATCAAGTCCCAAACAACATACCGCACTAAAAAACATCAAGACACTGTAAGTGATTACTGCGTGCATCGAAATTAATTTTTTGATTAAAATTGTACGGTAGATAAAATAAAATAACTTTTTAAAATCTGTAACGACGCCTGTCACCTTAGTCATCCTGCGACCACGAATGCTGCAAAGCATTCGAAACGTCAGGAAAAACAAAAATCTTTAATATACGCGATATAATCCGTTGAATAGTGTTTTATTATGAATCAAAAGAATATTTTTATTTCTTTTTAAACTTTGCCCCACATTTCTCCTGTGTCGTGGGTGCGTTTGCAAACACAAATTTCACACACAAATTATTAAAATTTCGGTCAGCTTAACGTGAATCGAGCCATCAGAATACGTCTTCTAGTTCACGTGTGAACAAATTGTGGTGAATCGTTAGAAAGTCTATCATTAATTAATTATTTCGGATTGATTGGGAACATCTTAATGTTGCAGTAGGTATTTGGAATGGCTCGCTCGCCGTGATGCAGTGGTTGAACGCTTGCCTCCCAGGAAGGTCTGGTTTCGATCCCGGCCCGCACCTCTGACTTTTCGGATTCATGTGCGGATCAGAATTTGATTATCACTAGCGGTAACGGTGACGGAAAATATCGTGAGCAAACCTGCACACTTGAGAGAGCTCCTAAATGTTCTCAATCGAGGGTGTAGTTCGCCAACCGGCTGGCCAGCGTGGTGGACTAAGGCTTTGCTCATCATGAGAAAATACCCGTGCCTAACATTGGGACTGTAATGGGTTGATTATGTATGTTTGTATATGTATGCCCACATTGAATGGTAGTCGATCTGCTGATGGCAAAGAATGGCATATGCTGACGACAAGGCATACTAGAACCGACCAGTAATGCACGATTATTCCATGTAGTTCCCAGAAGAGAGAATAGAACACCTCTCTCATGCTGTCGTAAAAGGTGATTAAGGGTTAATATCTAGAGGATGGGCAGCAGCATCCTCCCGTGGGCTAATAAAACACCAGTAAACTGCGATCACCAATCCACCTGCCAAGCGTAATGTTTATGGCTATATTGAGTTGACATATGGGAATAACTGAGGGCCGTTGGGGTAAAAAGGTTCTCCAGTGGAGACCATGCACCGGAAAACGCACCGTGGGACGACCTCCAACGAGGAGGACAGACGACCTGGTAAAGGTCACTGGGAATCGTTGGATCCGGGCGTGTGCGCGCTTGTTGTGGAAGTCTATGGGGGAGGCCTTTGTTTAGCAGTGGACATCCTTTGGCTGATATGAGTATGACCACTCAATATAGTAATCATCGCAAGGCCCATGTTAAGCAGAGGATGTTTACGGGCTAAAACAACGAGTGCTCGATTACTACACTATTTACGACACTCACATGACTGAGATGTCAAAAGAGTTGAGGTGGCATATTCTTATTCAAAGCATTTAAAAAATCGATCGCTTTAACTAGACATGAGTTGCCTTACCTGATCTGGAGATCTTTGAATAGACTTCGTAATTAAGTTAGACAAGGCCAGAAAACCCTGTTCAGCAGTACATTCTGTAAGAACTTACTAGCAAACTCACTTGTAAATCCGCAGTGAAAAGAAGTAAAAATAATACGAAATTAGTGGTTTCACTACGGACTTAGAAGTGAGTTGCTAGTGAAGCCGACTCAGTTATGAATCCGTAGTGAAAAGTAGCAGGTAAAAACAATCCGAAATTGGAGATTTCACTGCGGATTTAGTAGTGCGTTCGACGGCGATTTCTTACCGAATAGCCTCGCAATAAAGACACTTTAAATTGGCTGCGGCTTAGTACACCCTTTCCGACTAACCCGGTATATCAATTCCTATAAAATAAACGAAGCTAAAAGCAGTGCGAGCCGAAAATGTGAAGCTGCAAAACAGTGCATGAATGCAAAGCTGCAGCATTGATTTTCAGATAAGGCCAGTTGATTAGTGAGGCCGCAGACATTGTATGTTATTATGTATGTTAAAATGTAATGCTCAAATTATACGTAAATGTATAGCACATGTACTACAGGATTGACTGTGATTGTGGTTTGTCATACATAGTGCAAACAAAGCGTAGCATAGCCACCCGAATACAAGAACATTTAGCTGACGTCAAGCATAGACGCTCCACAAAGTCTGCAGTGTGTGAACACGCCTTAGGTAAACCCAACCACTATCTTCGTTTTGATCAACCTCAAGTCCTCGCGAAAGAGAACCGATATGTACCAAGAATGTTTCGTGAGGCTAGTTAAATTAAAAAACATCCTAATTTTAATAGAGAAGATGGTTGGCAGGTACCACCTGTTTAGAATCCTGTTATTAAAATAATAAAGTCCCAAACAACATACATACCCCACTCAATATCATCAAGACACTGTGAGTGATTACTGCGTGCGTGCATTGAAACGATTTTTTTTTCTTTAATTAAAATTATACGGTAGATAAAATAAAATAACGTTTTAAAATTTGTAACGACGCCTGTTACCTTAGTCATCCCGCGACCACGAATGCTGCAAAGCATTCGAAACGTCAGGAAAAACAAAAATCTATAATATACGCGATCTAATCCGTTTAAAATTGTTTTATTATAACATGTATATATCTAATTAATGAAAGCGGAATTTCACTCTTTCGCCTCGACAGCGTGTTACATTGGATTGCCCTTTAGCACAAGATACCAAGCTCGATCGGTTCATGCTACTGGCTAATGATTGAAGGCACTTAACATTTGTGTACAGCAGACGTTTCGGTATGGGCTTCCGTCTGCCGAAGCGTGACCGGAGGTAGGCAGGTGTGGTATAGCTAGCGATACTGTGCGTAGCTTTCAAATATATTTTTTGTATCTAGTGGGCAACGCTGACATTTTATATAATAACTAGCTGGAACCCGCGGTTTCACCCGCCGTTTAATTTAAAAGAAGTTTGAAAATAATTTAGAGTACTTCGGCGTAGACACTTGAAATTGATTATGTATGTATATATTGGATTTCATGGGTTTTAATTTTTTTGCACGGTACCCTAATTATTTTTCTGAAGAAAAAGTAACCTAAATTATTCCTTATAACATCAGCTATCTGCCAGTGAAAGTCCCGTAGAAATCAGTCCAGCCGTTTCGGAGATTAGCAGGAACAAACAGACAGACAGACAAAAAAATTAAAAATGTTTTTTTATGTTGTGGGTACCGTATATACTTTTATATGTATTAAGTAAAAAGCTGTTATTTTGACATTATAAGCAGACACTTCAATTTTATTTATTTGTATAGAGTATAGATTTGTAATGTTGGTTTCGATTGTTATACCCAAAATCATAATCTATCATATCAGCAGGAGCTGTGTTGCACATTACAATTTTCTAGTCAGCAGGGTTGGTAAGGGAACTAACTCTCCAGGGCCCGGACGTACGTCTTTGTACTTGGTTTTTATTATTGATTCTTAGCAGACTCTGCGATTTGCTGGACGTGCTAAGGTTACCCTTACAAGTAGAGTTCCTGCACCCTGGCAGTTAGTTGTTAATTTTCTAGTCTTTTCAGGTCTATTAAAGCCTTGAGACCAGTACTCGTCATAAAGTGCAACACCAGTTTATTCAATACGTGTAATGGCGATTTTAAATTGTATGCGGAGCAGAACAGCTGGCGAGCCTCCGCTACCCTTGGGAAAATAGTTTGTGGGTTTTCATAGTATTATGTTATAGAGACCAGGTAATGCTGCTGCCAATATCATTTCCCCCATAAAAAGTCTCTCATAACTGCGTCATAAGGACATTGAAAGCATTTACATATTTGAATTAAAATAAATATATGTGCCTCCTAATCTTTTTTTATTCGCGCTTTAGTCTACTCCCATGAATATATATATACATGCACAAATACCCAGACTCGAAAAAAGAACCCGTAGGCAGCAAAAAGATTTGTTCCGTGTGGGGATCGAACCGACAACGCGTAGCGCAGAAAGCTAATCGCTTAGCCACTGTGCCATACGTCCAGTTAATTTGTCACAACTTGCAAACGTCGCCTCCATCATTTCGGCCGAATGAAGTCCACTGTTGGACACAGGCCTCCCCAAAGATCACCACAACGACTGATATGGGTGTGTGTGGGCTCATTTTGCCATAATCGCCACGCTTGGCGGGTTGGCGATCGCAGTTGAGTTGTTAATATATTCTAAGGACGCTGATGCTTATCCTCCGGCTAATTCCTCAGTCGACTTTTACGACACCCACGGGAGGAGATGGGGTGGTGGTATTCTGAGCCGGAACCACACGGCCTTAGTCGACGTCGTCAAACATCACCATAGTATATATCTTTTATTACTCCACAGGTCTTACAGCAAAGTTACCGGTACATATCTAAGAGCATTTTATGTCTTCACTCGCTTGATAACCGCAGTTTAACAGTCGGCATCTAATCTACTACATCTCGATACCCGACGTTTGGAGGAATGGACATAAAAAATAGAATGTTGTTATGATATTAAAGTATATGCGTACCTATTTTCCACTCTTTATTAGGGCGAACTCGAAGATTCATATGGCTATAGTAATCGAAGTAAGTTGCCATTTACCACACCGTTATGGGAAGAAGGGATAAAAGAGATTTGCCGGCCAAAGGTCGACCACTCTACATTTTGCCACCAAAAAGAAAATTCGTATATTGTCGATTTTGTTCTCATCCAGACTTACTACGTTACCAACACAGTTGTCTTATATAGGTGGCTTTCGGTATCCCATTTACTTTTTTGTTATTCATTCTTTCATATCGGCCATTTATACGTCCACTGCTGAACAAAGTCCTCCCCCACAGATTTTCACAACTGTGTCATCATTCTGGGGGGTATTTGCCAATACTCACCACGCTTGGCAGACGGGTTGGTGAGCGCAGTAAGGCTACCGTTTCACAGAAGGGACGCTGCTGCCCATCCCTCTGGTTTAGATTCCCTCAATCGCCTTTTACGACATCCACGGGAGGAGATGGAGTGGTGCTAAATTCTTAATCCGGACACCACACGGAATCCGGACACCACACGGAATCCGGACACAACACGGAATATTCTTCTTTACTGTCATCTAAATGTAACTCTTTAAAATAGCTTATATTTCTCTCTTTAAATTAAATAATCAAAGAAATTTGTCTTTCGAAACCTAAGATTTTTTAAAGCGTAGGTGCTTTGGCGTCGCTCTATGATGGTCACATGAAAGCAAGGTAATTGCCCGGAGTTCACTTACTCGCGGCACCGCACGGCTCGAAATCAGAAATCAGAAATTTATTCGCAAAAATATGGGTACACAAAGATGAAATTTACAGTGTTAAGAAGCCACAACCATTTCTGGTATGCGAATTTATGAACATATGTATTCATCAAGTCAAAAAGAGTTGAAGAATTACCACAATTAATTATTTATCATTTATACTATATTGTTTTGACGGATATATAATATTATTATTTCATTTTATAAGAACATAGAGACCTACATTTACCTAGTATTTTTAACATTTCATTAAAATATACTCATACAAAATACTGACATCAATTATAAAATACTATTATGTATAAACCATTTTTCCACCAAACCATATATATTTAAGACATTTTTGCATCTGGTGACAAGAAATTCATACATTCATTAATACATTAATTCTTTTTTTTTAATACACATAATATGTCAATAAATTTAAGTCAATAATGAAACTATAATTCATTATAAAAATAAATATAGTATTTAGCTACATAATACTTAATCGGTTAATTAATTAATTAACTATGTCAGAATAGGAATTATATTATTATTTCATTTATTTACAATAAATTTATTTAATTGTAATGTCACTATATCAGTACAACAGAGCAACTAAACTACAATTATAATATCCTATTTAGCTTAAGTTCGTATTCAGGTAAAGAAAGAAAGAAAGAAAATTTATTTTTACACAAACAAGGACGCACATAATATAGAAACAATGTATAAAATGTAAAAGTAAACATTACATAATCAAATTAACAATAAAAAAAAATACAAGACTAATTGGCCGTACATGTTTGTCCTAGCTAAATATCAAAGCGCAGCGCGGCGGTAGAACGCAAAACATGCAAGCATGCGAGTGTACCGTGCACATTGCACTACCCAGCTAGGACAAAAAGAAAGATTACAAGTTATTAAAAATAAAAAGCATTATGTTAATATGTTCACTGGTGTTTATCTATGTTACGGGAGCATGTGCGCCACGTCTGTGCAAAAAAAGGGTTGTAGCTCAGCATGAAGCTGCGATTTTGCGACAGGGCAACACCGACAGCGCTGGTTTTCAGTTACACCCATTCATTGACGTTATAAAAACACTTTTCGACTAACCATGTATATAATTTAACTTTAAATATTTTGAAAGGAAGGTTTTTAAGTCCATCCGGCAATTTATTATATATTTTTATTGACATTGGGTAACAGTTTCTATGGTATAAGTTTGTGCTTATTCTAGGCAAAAGCAATCTGCTAGGATACCTGGTGTTAAAATTACAGTGGTCTTTGTATGTTTCGTATAGATATTGGTGGTTTTTCACAAAAATGCAGGACTCATAAATATACATCGAAGGTAAGCAATTTTAGCTTGGGAAACAATGATCTGCATGACGTTATTGGTGAAACGTTGCATAATGCACGAATACACTGTTTTTGAGATATAAACACTCTGTTTATGTCAACAGAGTTGCCCCATAACAGAAGACCATACCGTAAATTGGAAGCAACATACCCGTGATATGCCTGTAAGGCGGTTTTTAGGTTGGATATTTTCACAAGACGCCAAAGTGCATAAACAAATCTATTAACTTTTTTACATACCTCGTAAATATGTAATTTTCATGAACATTGATTGTCCAGTGAAAGACCAAGGAATTTAACACTTTCTGTTTCCAATAGTAATTGGTCCTTGTAAGATATCTTCAAACTGTCCGTGTTATTTTTTCTGTTGAAAAATCTAACGTACCTTGTTTTATTAATATTTTATTTTATTTACTTTGAGATTATTTTTCTCTAACCATTGAATAACGCTTTCCACTGCTTTATTAATTTCTCCATTATAGTCATGTATCACTGGGTTATATGTAATGATTATTGAGATATCGTCTGCAAATAGTATACAAGGGTGTTTTGTTACATCTGGTAAATCAATAATGTACAAGAAGAACAGTAGAGGGCCTAGAATACTGCCCTGTGGCACACCGACTTTATTAATTGCTAGTTCTGACCTATGAGTGATTTCCGTCCCTCGCTTATCAACACTTGTTATCTCAACATACTGCTGCCTATGGTTAAGATAGCTGCTCAACCAACAGTTTGCTGTACCTCGAATCCCATATAGTTCACATTTTTTAAGTAAAGTATTACAGTATTACAGTATTAAAGTGTTTTATTATGAGTAATAATCGCGAAAACCTAAGACATTACTATTCTTTTGATTCTTTGTTTTCGATTCAATGTAACGCCTGTACTTCGTAATGTGTCCAGCGTATGACCACTTCATAATACAAAATAAGTACATTTGAATAAAACAAATTGTCCACTGCCACTGATCCAATATCGTTGCCCAACACCTTTGTCCAAGATTTGATCAAATTTCTTTGATGAATACCTCATACCACTCATCTAATGTATTTACCCAAAATGTGGCGCTTGATAAGTGCCATATTCAATTCTAAATATATTATTTTATTTATATCTTTTTGCCTTGCAATCGAACGACGTTCGTTGCTTTCATACTCATTAAATATTGCTTTGATGCCCATTATAAATTAAAAATATTTAATGTCTTAGGTTTTCGCGAGTATTACACATTATAATAAAACACTTTTAAACGGATTCTATCGCGTATATTTTACAGGCGACGCCTGTCACCTTAGTCATCCTGCGACCACGAATGCTGCAAAGCATTCGAAACGTCAGGAAAAACAAAAATCTTTAATATACGCGATATAATCCGTTGAATAGTGTTTTATTATGAATCAAAAGAATATTTTTATTTCTTTTTAAACTTTGCCCCACATTTCTCCTGTGTCGTGGGTGCGTTTGCAAACACAAATTTCACACACAAATTATTAAAATTTCGGTCAGCTTAACGTGAATCGAGCCATCAGAATACGTCTTCTAGTTCACGTGTGAACAAATTGTGGTGAATCGTTAGAAAGTCTATCATTAATTAATTATTTCGGATTGATTGGGAACATCTTAATGTTGCAGTAGGTATTTGGAATGGCTCGCTCGCCGTGATGCAGTGGTTGAACGCTTGCCTCCCAGGAAGGTCTGGTTTCGATCCCGGCCCGCACCTCTGACTTTTCGGATTCATGTGCGGATCAGAATTTGATTATCACTAGCGGTAACGGTGACGGAAAATATCGTGAGCAAACCTGCACACTTGAGAGAGCTCCTAAATGTTCTCAATCGAGGGTGTAGTTCGCCAACCGGCTGGCCAGCGTGGTGGACTAAGGCTTTGCTCATCATGAGAAAATACCCGTGCCTAACATTGGGACTGTAATGGGTTGATTATGTATGTTTGTATATGTATGCCCACATTGAATGGTAGTCGATCTGCTGATGGCAAAGAATGGCATATGCTGACGACAAGGCATACTAGAACCGACCAGTAATGCACGATTATTCCATGTAGTTCCCAGAAGAGAGAATAGAACACCTCTCTCATGCTGTCGTAAAAGGTGATTAAGGGTTAATATCTAGAGGATGGGCAGCAGCATCCTCCCGTGGGCTAATAAAACACCAGTAAACTGCGATCACCAATCCACCTGCCAAGCGTAATGTTTATGGCTATATTGAGTTGACATATGGGAATAACTGAGGGCCGTTGGGGTAAAAAGGTTCTCCAGTGGAGACCATGCACCGGAAAACGCACCGTGGGACGACCTCCAACGAGGAGGACAGACGACCTGGTAAAGGTCACTGGGAATCGTTGGATCCGGGCGTGTGCGCGCTTGTTGTGGAAGTCTATGGGGGAGGCCTTTGTTTAGCAGTGGACATCCTTTGGCTGATATGAGTATGACCACTCAATATAGTAATCATCGCAAGGCCCATGTTAAGCAGAGGATGTTTACGGGCTAAAACAACGAGTGCTCGATTACTACACTATTTACGACACTCACATGACTGAGATGTCAAAAGAGTTGAGGTGGCATATTCTTATTCAAAGCATTTAAAAAATCGATCGCTTTAACTAGACATGAGTTGCCTTACCTGATCTGGAGATCTTTGAATAGACTTCGTAATTAAGTTAGACAAGGCCAGAAAACCCTGTTCAGCAGTACATTCTGTAAGAACTTACTAGCAAACTCACTTGTAAATCCGCAGTGAAAAGAAGTAAAAATAATACGAAATTAGTGGTTTCACTACGGACTTAGAAGTGAGTTGCTAGTGAAGCCGACTCAGTTATGAATCCGTAGTGAAAAGTAGCAGGTAAAAACAATCCGAAATTGGAGATTTCACTGCGGATTTAGTAGTGCGTTCGACGGCGATTTCTTACCGAATAGCCTCGCAATAAAGACACTTTAAATTGGCTGCGGCTTAGTACACCCTTTCCGACTAACCCGGTATATCAATTCCTATAAAATAAACGAAGCTAAAAGCAGTGCGAGCCGAAAATGTGAAGCTGCAAAACAGTGCATGAATGCAAAGCTGCAGCATTGATTTTCAGATAAGGCCAGTTGATTAGTGAGGCCGCAGACATTGTATGTTATTATGTATGTTAAAATGTAATGCTCAAATTATACGTAAATGTATAGCACATGTACTACAGGATTGACTGTGATTGTGGTTTGTCATACATAGTGCAAACAAAGCGTAGCATAGCCACCCGAATACAAGAACATTTAGCTGACGTCAAGCATAGACGCTCCACAAAGTCTGCAGTGTGTGAACACGCCTTAGGTAAACCCAACCACTATCTTCGTTTTGATCAACCTCAAGTCCTCGCGAAAGAGAACCGATATGTACCAAGAATGTTTCGTGAGGCTAGTTAAATTAAAAAACATCCTAATTTTAATAGAGAAGATGGTTGGCAGGTACCACCTGTTTAGAATCCTGTTATTAAAATAATAAAGTCCCAAACAACATACATACCCCACTCAATATCATCAAGACACTGTGAGTGATTACTGCGTGCGTGCATTGAAACGATTTTTTTTTCTTTAATTAAAATTATACGGTAGATAAAATAAAATAACGTTTTAAAATTTGTAACGACGCCTGTTACCTTAGTCATCCCGCGACCACGAATGCTGCAAAGCATTCGAAACGTCAGGAAAAACAAAAATCTATAATATACGCGATCTAATCCGTTTAAAATTGTTTTATTATAACATGTATATATCTAATTAATGAAAGCGGAATTTCACTCTTTCGCCTCGACAGCGTGTTACATTGGATTGCCCTTTAGCACAAGATACCAAGCTCGATCGGTTCATGCTACTGGCTAATGATTGAAGGCACTTAACATTTGTGTACAGCAGACGTTTCGGTATGGGCTTCCGTCTGCCGAAGCGTGACCGGAGGTAGGCAGGTGTGGTATAGCTAGCGATACTGTGCGTAGCTTTCAAATATATTTTTTGTATCTAGTGGGCAACGCTGACATTTTATATAATAACTAGCTGGAACCCGCGGTTTCACCCGCCGTTTAATTTAAAAGAAGTTTGAAAATAATTTAGAGTACTTCGGCGTAGACACTTGAAATTGATTATGTATGTATATATTGGATTTCATGGGTTTTAATTTTTTTGCACGGTACCCTAATTATTTTTCTGAAGAAAAAGTAACCTAAATTATTCCTTATAACATCAGCTATCTGCCAGTGAAAGTCCCGTAGAAATCAGTCCAGCCGTTTCGGAGATTAGCAGGAACAAACAGACAGACAGACAAAAAAATTAAAAATGTTTTTTTATGTTGTGGGTACCGTATATACTTTTATATGTATTAAGTAAAAAGCTGTTATTTTGACATTATAAGCAGACACTTCAATTTTATTTATTTGTATAGAGTATAGATTTGTAATGTTGGTTTCGATTGTTATACCCAAAATCATAATCTATCATATCAGCAGGAGCTGTGTTGCACATTACAATTTTCTAGTCAGCAGGGTTGGTAAGGGAACTAACTCTCCAGGGCCCGGACGTACGTCTTTGTACTTGGTTTTTATTATTGATTCTTAGCAGACTCTGCGATTTGCTGGACGTGCTAAGGTTACCCTTACAAGTAGAGTTCCTGCACCCTGGCAGTTAGTTGTTAATTTTCTAGTCTTTTCAGGTCTATTAAAGCCTTGAGACCAGTACTCGTCATAAAGTGCAACACCAGTTTATTCAATACGTGTAATGGCGATTTTAAATTGTATGCGGAGCAGAACAGCTGGCGAGCCTCCGCTACCCTTGGGAAAATAGTTTGTGGGTTTTCATAGTATTATGTTATAGAGACCAGGTAATGCTGCTGCCAATATCATTTCCCCCATAAAAAGTCTCTCATAACTGCGTCATAAGGACATTGAAAGCATTTACATATTTGAATTAAAATAAATATATGTGCCTCCTAATCTTTTTTTATTCGCGCTTTAGTCTACTCCCATGAATATATATATACATGCACAAATACCCAGACTCGAAAAAAGAACCCGTAGGCAGCAAAAAGATTTGTTCCGTGTGGGGATCGAACCGACAACGCGTAGCGCAGAAAGCTAATCGCTTAGCCACTGTGCCATACGTCCAGTTAATTTGTCACAACTTGCAAACGTCGCCTCCATCATTTCGGCCGAATGAAGTCCACTGTTGGACACAGGCCTCCCCAAAGATCACCACAACGACTGATATGGGTGTGTGTGGGCTCATTTTGCCATAATCGCCACGCTTGGCGGGTTGGCGATCGCAGTTGAGTTGTTAATATATTCTAAGGACGCTGATGCTTATCCTCCGGCTAATTCCTCAGTCGACTTTTACGACACCCACGGGAGGAGATGGGGTGGTGGTATTCTGAGCCGGAACCACACGGCCTTAGTCGACGTCGTCAAACATCACCATAGTATATATCTTTTATTACTCCACAGGTCTTACAGCAAAGTTACCGGTACATATCTAAGAGCATTTTATGTCTTCACTCGCTTGATAACCGCAGTTTAACAGTCGGCATCTAATCTACTACATCTCGATACCCGACGTTTGGAGGAATGGACATAAAAAATAGAATGTTGTTATGATATTAAAGTATATGCGTACCTATTTTCCACTCTTTATTAGGGCGAACTCGAAGATTCATATGGCTATAGTAATCGAAGTAAGTTGCCATTTACCACACCGTTATGGGAAGAAGGGATAAAAGAGATTTGCCGGCCAAAGGTCGACCACTCTACATTTTGCCACCAAAAAGAAAATTCGTATATTGTCGATTTTGTTCTCATCCAGACTTACTACGTTACCAACACAGTTGTCTTATATAGGTGGCTTTCGGTATCCCATTTACTTTTTTGTTATTCATTCTTTCATATCGGCCATTTATACGTCCACTGCTGAACAAAGTCCTCCCCCACAGATTTTCACAACTGTGTCATCATTCTGGGGGGTATTTGCCAATACTCACCACGCTTGGCAGACGGGTTGGTGAGCGCAGTAAGGCTACCGTTTCACAGAAGGGACGCTGCTGCCCATCCCTCTGGTTTAGATTCCCTCAATCGCCTTTTACGACATCCACGGGAGGAGATGGAGTGGTGCTAAATTCTTAATCCGGACACCACACGGAATCCGGACACCACACGGAATCCGGACACAACACGGAATATTCTTCTTTACTGTCATCTAAATGTAACTCTTTAAAATAGCTTATATTTCTCTCTTTAAATTAAATAATCAAAGAAATTTGTCTTTCGAAACCTAAGATTTTTTAAAGCGTAGGTGCTTTGGCGTCGCTCTATGATGGTCACATGAAAGCAAGGTAATTGCCCGGAGTTCACTTACTCGCGGCACCGCACGGCTCGAAATCAGAAATCAGAAATTTATTCGCAAAAATATGGGTACACAAAGATGAAATTTACAGTGTTAAGAAGCCACAACCATTTCTGGTATGCGAATTTATGAACATATGTATTCATCAAGTCAAAAAGAGTTGAAGAATTACCACAATTAATTATTTATCATTTATACTATATTGTTTTGACGGATATATAATATTATTATTTCATTTTATAAGAACATAGAGACCTACATTTACCTAGTATTTTTAACATTTCATTAAAATATACTCATACAAAATACTGACATCAATTATAAAATACTATTATGTATAAACCATTTTTCCACCAAACCATATATATTTAAGACATTTTTGCATCTGGTGACAAGAAATTCATACATTCATTAATACATTAATTCTTTTTTTTTAATACACATAATATGTCAATAAATTTAAGTCAATAATGAAACTATAATTCATTATAAAAATAAATATAGTATTTAGCTACATAATACTTAATCGGTTAATTAATTAATTAACTATGTCAGAATAGGAATTATATTATTATTTCATTTATTTACAATAAATTTATTTAATTGTAATGTCACTATATCAGTACAACAGAGCAACTAAACTACAATTATAATATCCTATTTAGCTTAAGTTCGTATTCAGGTAAAGAAAGAAAGAAAGAAAATTTATTTTTACACAAACAAGGACGCACATAATATAGAAACAATGTATAAAATGTAAAAGTAAACATTACATAATCAAATTAACAATAAAAAAAAATACAAGACTAATTGGCCGTACATGTTTGTCCTAGCTAAATATCAAAGCGCAGCGCGGCGGTAGAACGCAAAACATGCAAGCATGCGAGTGTACCGTGCACATTGCACTACCCAGCTAGGACAAAAAGAAAGATTACAAGTTATTAAAAATAAAAAGCATTATGTTAATATGTTCACTGGTGTTTATCTATGTTACGGGAGCATGTGCGCCACGTCTGTGCAAAAAAAGGGTTGTAGCTCAGCATGAAGCTGCGATTTTGCGACAGGGCAACACCGACAGCGCTGGTTTTCAGTTACACCCATTCATTGACGTTATAAAAACACTTTTCGACTAACCATGTATATAATTTAACTTTAAATATTTTGAAAGGAAGGTTTTTAAGTCCATCCGGCAATTTATTATATATTTTTATTGACATTGGGTAACAGTTTCTATGGTATAAGTTTGTGCTTATTCTAGGCAAAAGCAATCTGCTAGGATACCTGGTGTTAAAATTACAGTGGTCTTTGTATGTTTCGTATAGATATTGGTGGTTTTTCACAAAAATGCAGGACTCATAAATATACATCGAAGGTAAGCAATTTTAGCTTGGGAAACAATGATCTGCATGACGTTATTGGTGAAACGTTGCATAATGCACGAATACACTGTTTTTGAGATATAAACACTCTGTTTATGTCAACAGAGTTGCCCCATAACAGAAGACCATACCGTAAATTGGAAGCAACATACCCGTGATATGCCTGTAAGGCGGTTTTTAGGTTGGATATTTTCACAAGACGCCAAAGTGCATAAACAAATCTATTAACTTTTTTACATACCTCGTAAATATGTAATTTTCATGAACATTGATTGTCCAGTGAAAGACCAAGGAATTTAACACTTTCTGTTTCCAATAGTAATTGGTCCTTGTAAGATATCTTCAAACTGTCCGTGTTATTTTTTCTGTTGAAAAATCTAACGTACCTTGTTTTATTAATATTTTATTTTATTTACTTTGAGATTATTTTTCTCTAACCATTGAATAACGCTTTCCACTGCTTTATTAATTTCTCCATTATAGTCATGTATCACTGGGTTATATGTAATGATTATTGAGATATCGTCTGCAAATAGTATACAAGGGTGTTTTGTTACATCTGGTAAATCAATAATGTACAAGAAGAACAGTAGAGGGCCTAGAATACTGCCCTGTGGCACACCGACTTTATTAATTGCTAGTTCTGACCTATGAGTGATTTCCGTCCCTCGCTTATCAACACTTGTTATCTCAACATACTGCTGCCTATGGTTAAGATAGCTGCTCAACCAACAGTTTGCTGTACCTCGAATCCCATATAGTTCACATTTTTTAAGTAAAGTATTACGATCTACGAAATCGAACGCTTTGCTCATATAAAAAAAATGCAGTTGTTGGTATCTTTTTGTTAATTTTTTCTGTTATTTTACGAACTAAGTTGAAAGCAGCAAGCGTGGTAGATTTACCCTTCTGAAAGCCGTTCTGCTCTGGTTTCAGTATATTGAATTTGTTAAGGAAGAATCTGATATAAATGACTTTTTCAAATATTTTAGCAATTATAGGTACAAGAGCTATTGGTCTATAATTATTAAGGATAGTCTTATGACCCTTTTTATGGATTGGCTTCACTGCAGATATTTTTAATCTCTCAGGAAAACACCCTTCCTTCAGTCATCGATAAATTAATTAGAAAGCACAATGGAGGAGTGATTATAAGTGAACATTATTTTATCTGTTGGAATGTTGTCGTAGCCCACATAATTTGTATTCTTGAGGGATTTCATTACATTGAATATTTCGGCACATGTAGCGGGTATTAAGAATATGCTAGTATTAATTTAGGATTCAATGTGGCTATATTTGGATTTGGTTACCTTGGTGTGATGGTTCAAGTTATCAGATGTAAGATCGATAAAGAAGTTATTAAATGTATTTGATATATGAGCTGGATTTTCTATTGTTTTACCACCATAAATTATTTTATTAATACTTTTATTACTATAAGTATAATGATTGTCTTCATTGCTCTTTATAAGCTTCAATGTAGCCTGACAAATATTCCTCGCTTTTAAAATAAAACGCTCATTTTTTAGCTGTTGAGCTTTGTTAACACACTGCTTCTAAATTAAATCGGGGAGTCATCTTATATACAATTTTTTATCGCTCCATTGGATAAAGAGGGTAACTATATCCACTGTATGTAGGGGATTCAACCTTTATTGAACAGTCCAATCTGTCGTAAATAACAGCCTACGAGAAATACCCCAATCAATATACTAAAAACTATTCGTCTAGCCATCACAATGCCAGACGACTAATCCAAATCCCTCCAAATGAACTGTCACAGATTTTTTACGCGCCGAATCCGCGCGTGTCTGTCATAATCTGTGGTAGGGTAATCGTCGCGCGTGCGAAAATGTACGAACAGTAAAGCCACCATATAAGTATTTATAGAAGGCCCAATTATAGCAACGAGCGATAAGTTGTTAACTGCGACAGGGCTCGTATTAATGTGACAAGATATTAATAAAAGATTGATCGAACCTTCTGTGTACATAGAAGTAGATATTCCATATTTATTAGTTTGACGATTGCTGACGCTTTGTAAGTCCAATGACGCGGAGTAAAATGTTAGGGATTTACCTCGTTTTGTACGAAATAAAGGATAGTATTTTTTTATTATCTTTTTTTTATTAAAGTAATCACCTCTGCAATCGATGCATCTTTGCCAACGCAGTGGCAGTTATCGATGACCTTCTTGAAGAAACGAGATGGACGGGACGCGACCAACTCTTCAAAGGGACTTTGTAGTGCCTCTTGGGTATTGATTTTTTTTCCGCCTATGCAATCTCTGGACAAAGTAGAAGTCTGTCGGAGCAAGGTCTGGTTAGTACGGCGGATGACGGTGAGCATCCAACCCCAGCTCTTGCAGCTTGGAGACCGTCTGTTGTGCAGTATGGGGTCGCGCGTTGTCGTGCAGTAGCAACGGAGACGAGCGATTGATCAAAGCTGGTTGCAGATATGCGAGCATCTCCATTATAGTGTCCAATTCTTCAGAGTACACATCTGCAGTAATGCTCATCCCGTTTGGTAAGATGCTGTGATGAATCACACTAGACCACCAAACAGTGACCATCCCTTTTCTAGAGGCCATTTTTCGTTTAGGGTATTGATTAGGTGCTCAACCAAGATCTAACCAACTTGCTGAGCGCGATTGCGATTGTCATACAGAATCCATTTTTCGTCGCAGGTAACAACGGGGCATTCATTTGTCAAGCTTTTTTAACTTGCCAAGGTAAAGACCTATTAACGCCATTTGAAAGCTGCAAGAGAAGACCAAACGCGCGGCTACATACTGTTTTCTCGAGTTCACTGTGAGGTTATGTCTTGCTTGGCTGTGCCAGGCCCGCTGGATACTTCTAAAAAAAGTGATGATTTCCACAAACAACACACGGTACCTGGGCGTCCGCGCCGGGCGGATGTTATCCCGGCGCCATCTTGTCCTCCTCCGTGTGGATTCGGCTCTCTCCTGATAGCGGTCACCGGCCTAGAACAGATTTTCCAGCAAGTTAAGCGATTATCCCCTATCATCTATCAATCTATCATAAGAGTTTTGAGGCTTAGTGTACAATGCAACTCGTGTAACTGATAACTGATAAGGAACGCACTCATAGATAAATAGTTGCTACCGAAAATGTACGTACTGACCGTGTGATTTAGGAAAAAATGCCAGGGCAAATAATAGGCCTTCTTCACCCGAGATTGGTGCAATAGGAGAATTAGGCTTTAGGTCAAGGGGATAGGCAACAGCACCTCCTAAGTTCTATTCTGCCCTGCTCCGCTTAACGCAGTAATAGAAAACAGCGAATCGGAGAAAAAGGCAACAATTCTTTTTGCACGGATAGGACACTCATCATTTACTTACTGTCGACAATTATTTTCCTAATGTTTACGCAGATTTGTTCTAGAAACTGATACGGATGCTATGTTAACTGCCTTCTACAAACCTTGATTTTTCTATTACTATATTTTAAGCGGAGTAGTACTTTCAACACCTATACTGCGTCTCTAGGTTGAATCCACTGCATGTCAATTGCCGGAAGCCGTGTAGACACAAGAGATTTTTAATTGTGACAGTTAATGAGTTAAGGTTATGATAACGGCGGTAAACAAAAACATTACTAGTACCCTCTCTCTTTTCTTGCGATATTCTTACATCGTTCAGCGTCAATTTTTAGATGTCGCATACTGTTTGCAGTGGATTTTCTTTATCTATATATTTCGTGGCTACGCGACACGGTTTGCCACAGATACAAAATACAGCAGTAATTAAGGCCAAGAGCTCACCTGTTTAGGGACCCCGAGGCTTGAGACATCTAATTGTCTGTCAAACTGACAAATTACGCTGAATGTATTATTATTGTTGCTACTTTAGTAGTGCTGACAGATGAGCATACTTTAACATTGATTTTGTTATGAAAGCTTTTAATAAATGTATTATGTTTTTAAAATGAAACGAAAACAATTTAAGGTGAAAAGAAGTTTAATAGAACGTTCAACAATTAAGCTAATATACTAGCCGAATCTGAATCTAAATAAGATGTTTAAGCTATCCAACCTTATTTTTGTTTCATCATCATCATCATTTCGGCCAAATGAAGTCCACTGCTGGACAAAGGCCTCCCCCAAAGATCACCACAACCACCGATATGGATGTGTTGTGGGCTCATTGGGGGGTTTTGCCAGTACTCACCACGCTTGACAGGCGGATTAGCGAGCGCAGTATGGTTACTGTTCCACAGAAGGGACACTGCTGCCCATCCCTCTGGTTGACTCCCTTAGTCGCCTTTTACGATATCCACGGGAGGAGATGGAGTGGTGCTTTATTCTTAATCCGGATACCACACTAGTAATAGGAAAATATTCGTATGCTTCTTATAGTGTTGAATGTGTCGGGAAACTATTTGTATACTTAATAACTTTCATACCTTGGCGAATAAATATCTTCATATCATTAAATGGAACTCGTAGACCTAAATTACTGGTTTGCCTCAATTATTGTGGTCGGTCTAACGTGCTGGCTAGCCGTAAAACTGTTTATTTGTATGTATGTGTACTTAAACATAACTTCTCTTCTACAACGGTCGTGCGGTTACAGATTTGTCTATGGTTTCAAATATAAGTTATGGTTCATCGTATTTGATCAAGCTTTTTCTAAGTATATGTAGTATAAGACCACGGCGAGCAGATGATATTGCTGGATGAAGATTCAATGCTCGCAACATAGTAGCTCGCAGTAAGATTTACGAGCTACGGTGAACACGTTTCCTCTGTCAACCTTCACCTATAAGATATCATCACCATCATATCAGTCAAAGAATGTCTACTGCTGAACAACGGCCTCCCCTCCTCCTCTGCGTAAGATGGGAGGGAATTTGCCAAAAGTTACACACCACGCTAGGCAAGCGGGTTGCTTAGCGCAGTATGGCTGCCGTTCCACAGAACGGGCTGCCCACCCCTTTGGTTTAGAATCCTTTATTCGCCTTTTACGACATCCACGGGGGGAGATGGAGTGGTGCTATATTCTTAATCTGGACACTACACTGAAAATAATACCGTTATTCAAATAATAACGTTTCTCACACCTACATCACAATTAGGAGTACATACACATTTTAAACATCATCATCTATCTATATCAATGATATTATATATTAAAAGAAGTAGATATGTTACATGCGCGCCAAACCTAAAAACCAAAACTCTCCCAATTGTAGCACCTCGCAATCAGTTCGCCCAAAACAGGACAACGATCAGCACACGCTGTCACAATCTGTATTGCTTTAGTAATTAAGTAATAACAATGCCGTCGTGCGTATAGAAAATGCACAAACTATTAAGCAAAAATTAACAAAGAACAAGGGATCTCATACCACACGTGAGTAACAAACTGTATTAAATAATTGAATTAAAATACTATTTAAATTAGTTATAGAATAATATTCTGGGATAAAACACAGGCCAAGCAAAGAAAAGAGACAACGCATATATTCTATAATCATAACAGCCGAATAAAGTCCAGTGCTGGACACAAGCCTCCCCCAAAGACCACCACAATGACTAGTCTAGGTACGTTGCGTGCTCATTGAGGGGTTTTGCCATAATCGCAACGCTTGGCAGGCGGGTTGGCAATCGCAGTTCAGTTGTTACTTTACTCGAAGGATGCTGCTGCCCATCCTCCGGCTAATCCCATAGTCGCCTTATACGACACCCACGGGAGGAGATGGGTTTGTGCTATTCGTAGCCGGCACCACACGGCTTATTATATCACACGTGCGATAACGACATTGAGAATTACTCTCGTAGTTTCTGTATCTTCTTTCTTACGGCATAGGTGTGCAGTTTGATAGGTTTATACCAAGATACAGCGAGACTGAATTTTGCACGCTATTTAATATGATCGTAACATATCTATGGTATAATATCATTGATCTATACATAAAAAATCGATGTGTGTATGTATGTTCCCAATGGACTCCAAAACGGCTTAATCTTCAAATTAGCTCGGCGGGTGATTCTGTGAAGTTTGGTAGAGATCGGATTAACAGTATTTCATTTATTATTTTGGCAATTCTATGCCATATAAGTCATCTGGCTATAGATAATAATCAGTGCTACCCGTGCGAAGCCAGGGCGGGTCACTAGTTATTTTATAGAACGCGAGAATATGCATTAATGTCTAAAAGTAGATACTTCGGATTACAATAAATTTTTCCTAAAATATAAGCCATCAGAATTGCATATATTTGCACTGACCACAATCGCCGCAAATTTTCCTCCAAGAATTTGTATAAGAGACTTAATTTCTGCGATACACAACCCAATCCCCGGCCATTACTTAGAAAGCTGAGGTAGACCACAAAAGAATGTGTGTTGAACATAATTTGGGTCGTCGTTATAACAACGTCCGATGTACGCCTCTTCTATATGTCTATAAAATTATATTATAATCGAGAGACCATAATGAGTTTGTTTTTGGAAATTTAATTGCTGATCAAACTCATTTCATTTCGTTCTTTAAGCGTCATCATCAGTTCAGCCGAAAATTCCACTGCTGAAAATAGGCCTCCCCAGATCGCCAGTCGCGCCAACGACCAGTCCTGCGCAAGTCGCCTCCAGCGGATTCCCGCAACCTTCAACAGGTTGTCGGTCCATCTAGTGGGGGTCTGCCAACGCTGCGTCTTCCGGCACGCGGTTGGCACTCGAGAACTTTTCGGCCCTATCGGTCATCCGTTCTACGAGCAATGTGCCCCGCCAACTACCACTTAAGTTTAGCATTTTTGGGCTATTTCGGTTACCTTGGTTCTTTTGCGAATCTCCTCATTTTTTATTCGATCTCAATGGAAATCTTCCAGCATAGCCCTCTTCCCATTGCCCTTTAGGTGATCTTGAGCCTTCTTATGAGGCTCATGGTGAGCGACCACGTCTCAGTACTGTAGGTCATCACCGGCAACACACACTGGTCAAAGACCTTCGTCTTGAGAAATTGCGGTATTTTCGGCGCGAAGCTATTGCGCTGTTTCCCGAACATGGGCAACGTCGGCGCAGCCAAGTCGGATACGACGGTTGACCTCTTTCTCGAAGTTGAACCTACCAAGCTGGACAGTTTGTCTCAGGTATATCAAATTGGCAATGACTTCGAGCATAGACTCTCCGATCTTAACGGAAGTTGGTACTACGTGGATATTCGTCTTGTCCATGTTCGTTTTAAGACCAACTTCGGAGGCTCTGCAGTGGTCATCACTAGAATTATATTTACTCTATGAAACTAAAGTAACTGCTGGCTGTTCGTTACCTTATACAGAGCCAATTACTATCTTTTTACATTATTGCATGAATTTTCTATCATAGATTTCATATCATCATTTTTTTTTTTCGGCCGAATGAAGTCCACTGCTGGACACAGGCCTCCCCCAAAAATCACCACAACGCCCGATATGGGTGAATTGTGGGCTCATTGGGGGGGGTTTTGCCATAATCGCCACGCTTGGCAGACGGGTTGGCGATCGCAGTTGAGTTGTTTTTATTTTTTATCAGATTTCATATAGTTTTCACTATTGGCATTCATGTACATGTCGCCAATGTTGCCCCAAGATATAAAAATAGCGATACACTCGTTAAAAAATAAAAATAGCCTTGGATATGACGGTATAGCAACAAGAGTTGTAAAGTTCGTGTCAAATAGTATCGCTTCACATCTTTGTCACATTACAAATTTATGTATCAGCTCGGGAGTATACCCCAACGGTTTAAAAACCGTTATCGTAAAGCCGCTTTTTAAGAAAGGTAATAAAGAAAATTTTGAGAGTTATAGACCGATTTCCTTAATTCCAGTATTTTCAAAAGTGCTAGAAAAGCTAATATATGAATCTATTAATACATTTTTGACCAAATATAATATTTTATGTAATGAACAAAAGGGTTTCAGGAAAAATAAAGGTATCAATACGGCAATATACGATTTGTTAAATTATGTAATGGAAAATGTAGATAAAAAGAATCCTATATGTGCAATTTACACAGATATGACAAAGGCTTTCGATTGTGTCAATCACGAAACCTTGCTAAATAAGCTTAATGTGTATGGTGTTAGAGGAAACGTGTTAAATCTTATAAAATCATATCTTAGCGACCGAAAACAATACACAGTAATATGTAGAATTTGTACAAAAACAAAACAAGAAAAAACATACTCGTCTGAAGATAGAATAATCAAATACGGCATACCACAGGGCAGTGTGCTCGGCCCACTTCTATTCTTGCTCTATATAAATGACTTGCCACGACACATTCAGCACCCAATGGTCTTATTTGCTGATGATAGCACCGCATTAATAAAATGTTCAAATGCAAATAATTATGAACAGGACGTAAATAATACACTAAAGGACATAGTACACTGGCTTGACAAAAATAATTTGGTAATAAACCTACTTAAGACCAATATAATGCATTTTCATCAACGCATATCTGCACAACATTTAAATATAGAATACAACGGTCATAAATTAGATCAAGTACAAGTTGTAAAATTTCTAGGTATATTGATTGACAGTAAATTAACGTGGAAACCTCAAGCAGACGAGGTGTGTAAAAAACTGAGCATATCTGCATATGTCCTCTTTAATCTATCCAACAAAGTTAACATCAAAACAAAATTAGTAGCATATCATAGTCTGGTTGCTTCGATTTTGAGATACGGAGTAATTTTCTGGGGCAATTGTACTCTGAGGGAACAGGTGTTTAAGGCCCAAAAACGTTGCATAAGAGCAATGTGTGGCATGAAAATGACAGATAGTTGCATAGATTTGTTTAAGTCTCTAAAAGTGTTAACGTTTCCGTCATTATACATTTTAGAAATGGCTATTTTTGTAAAAGCAAATATAACTCTGTTTA
Source organism: Diloba caeruleocephala (assembly GCA_947459985.1). Taxonomy (NCBI): domain Eukaryota; kingdom Metazoa; phylum Arthropoda; class Insecta; order Lepidoptera; family Noctuidae; genus Diloba; species Diloba caeruleocephala. The sequence continues at coordinate 4,372,584 of OX381614.1, forward strand.
GCACAGTGTCAGAAACAAGAAAGGGACCTATAAGAAGTCAATATAAAAATCTTCTACATGTGGGTGGATATAATACTGCTTTGATTCGAAAAAATGTTACTAGAATGGGCCCTATTATTTACAATAAAATACCAGATACCATAAAAAATGACACAAAATATTATTTTAAACAGAAACTGACTACTCTTTTAATAGAAAAATGTTATTATTCAATTAATGATTTTTTTAATGATAAATTCTAACATAACTTATCTTGATTTGACATATTATGTTGACATGTTTAGATAGATAGATAATTTTGACATTGATTAAGACATTGATAATAATAATTTGTGACATTTCTGAGGATCATTATAACCTAATATTATTTGCATGCCTAATTCTAGGTAGATTGTACAAGGACCACAAATCGATGTAAACACCTTTTATTTTATGTACCTACTTTCTAGCAAATAAACTATTATTCTATTCTATTCTATTCTATTCAGAAAGATTTCAAATTAGGATATAGTACCTAGTTTCTTGCTTATACAGTATTTTTATGGGGGTTAATAGAATGTAGTAAAATCGTGGCCCAAACAAAATTGTTGCAGGACACCTTACGAAAAGAAACTTCTTTCCCTAATTTCATGTAAGGGAAGCACCGAATCACGAATCGATTATATTATTTTCCTGAAATATATCATTGCTTAAAATAAGTTACAGAACTTCAAATTTGCATTTATTTGCTGCTATACTATGTTAATAAACGCTAATTAGTTGCAGCGTGCACCGCCATTTCAAAAATAAACTAATGAAGACGGACAGCGGCCATGTTGTTTTTCTGTTTTATTTTTTCAGCAGTGTTTGTGTCCGAGCGGATCCCGCGCGCGTCACTAGTGTAATATATAGTTGTTAAAGTGATTTGCTTTGAGGGATTGGTTTATTTTTATCAAGCCAGCCATCCCCGTATCTCGACCATCTCTAACTGTACCTCTGTAATTATTATCATCACTTTGATGGAATAGATTCGGCAAATATAGATGGGCACTCACATTTTGATGTACGGTCAGCAGAATTATTAAGAGCTGTATTATAAAAAATATAAGTTATTTTCGTCTATGTTTAACTTTAACGATTGCAGCGTCTCATTTGCGACTATTAACAATCGTTTAATTTTTTATATATTCAGACAGTACATAGTCAGCACATTACTGTCCCACTGCTGGGCACTGGCCTTTTTCTCACGATGAGAAAGGTTAGGCCTTAGTCCACCACGCTGGTCTATTGCGGGTTGGCGGACTGCACACACCATTGAGTGCTTGTCCCTCTCGGTTGTACAGGTTTCCTCACGATGTTTTCCTTCACCGTTAAAGCAAGTGACAATCAAATTCTGATCCGCACATGTAACCGAAAAGTCTGAGGTGCGGGCCGGGATCGAACTCAAACCCTCCTTGTACGGAAGGCAAGCATTCAACCGACTAGGCTATGACTGCTTTTCAAGCAGTACCAACGAGTGATTATTGAAGAAACGGTTGATTGATTGCTTGATTGAATTGCTTGGTGAATCGAATGATCACCGGATGGTGAGCAATCACGAAGCCACAATCACCACGCTTGGTAAGCTGATTTTTGATCGCAGTATGTTGTTAACTCCTAGTCGCCTTTTACGATACCCGGGAGTGGAGAGGGGTGACTTATTCTTGACTGGGAGCCGCACGAAACAGCGGCTATGTAATAAACTTGATTCAATAGATCATAATTATATACAGAACATAAAACTAATAATAAAAATTCTATATATTATATCATGACGAACATTTACCGGAAATATATTGTTAAGGATGGCACGGTCGACATCTGTCGGGCAAGTCACCATCCGGGCGAATTCCAAAGACATATTATTTCTGGTTGTTCTCATCTTGCTAACGGCAAGTATTTGCACAGGCATAACCAAGTGGCCAGGATCATTCACCAGCAACTTGCTCTAAAGTACAACCTTGTGGATCCTGAGGTACCGTATTACAGGCATATAACCAACCCAGTTCTTAAAAATGGTAATGTCACGTTGTAATGGAATCGGTCTAACATAACTGATAGGGCTATTTGTCGCCAATAAGCCTGACATTGTGGTGATAGATCGATTAGCGCGCCGTACGATGATTGTTGATGTTACCATTCTGCATTATGAGAATCTCGTGAAAGCCGAGAAACATACACAAATTAAGTATCTTGACTACACGAGATTGTCAACGTGTGGGTTGTGAACTCTGCAATCATCGTACCGATAGTTTTGACAGCCAATGGCGTCATTGCTAACAGCCTCGACCAACATTTAAAGAGGCTCTCGGTATGTATTTGGATCAAGGGCCAGCTACAGAAGGCAGTTCTCCTCGATACGGCACGCATAGTCAGGAGGTTCCTCTCGCTGTAACCCTCACTACCGGTATCTTGAACCCTGTGTCCGATACTGGTTGGCCACTATTTTTATATGTTTTAATTTATATTTTTTCAGGGTGTTTATTTATAAATGTAATTTATATGTGTATATATATGAAGTAACGGAAATAATACTATTTAAATCTGTTTAGCACCCATTGCTAGCACCTTATAATTATAGTAACATTTCATACAACATATTTATACCACCTGGAAGGGTACTGTAGCTAGTGAAATTACTGGGCATCATTCATCATTTCGGCCGAATGAAGTCCACTGCTGGACACAGGCCTCCCCCAAAAATCACTACAACGACCGATATGGATGTGTTGTGGGCTCATTGGGGGGTTTTGCCATAATTAGCAGACGGGTTGGCGATCGCAATTGAGCTGTTGATGTACTTGAAGGACGTTGCTGCCCATCCTCCGGCTGATCCCTTAGTCGACTTTTACGACACCCACAGGAGGAGATGGGGTGGTGGTATTCTGAGCCAGCACCACACGGCACAGCCGGCACCGCACGGCACGGCACTGGGCATAAGAGACTAAATAATCTCAAAAAAAAGTCTACGGACATTAATGACTGTTAGGCACATTATTTTCATTTATTTCGTGCATCATATAAGGTCTTATTTGTTCAGAAAACTATTTTAAATTGTTAATGAAACTTTTTTTTATTAGCTAATGATTTTAGCTAGTTTTGGCTCTGTACTGTACATTACTGTACTAAAAGGCCGCTAACCTTACCTTAACGGCCTTTAAAGTGATTATAACTCTGGAACTATTACTAATGGAACTATGCTGCTTGGATAGGAAGAGGAGAATTTAAAACTATATCACTTTGCATTAAAACGTCAAAATCGACCACCTGAAGGTTAACGCCTTTCTAATTAAAGGTCGCAGTGTGTGTGTACTATATATGCCTATTAATTAAAATAATAAGTGTACTTTCAGTTATAATTTCATCAACTCAACCTAACCCAGACTACTGCCTAAATTCAAAACTGTTGCCGATTTTCCGGAAGAAAGCGAACCCAAAACCAATCAATAAAATCAGGTAGGTTCCAAACAGTACAGCATAAAATACAATAGTTTACAAAATAAGATACCAACAAATGTTAACTAAGTTAGTAAAAAATATAGACCAAGCAAATTGCTCCACTTTCCCTGCTGACGGTACTGAGTGGCCAGTGGTCGCATGCGCGTCAGAGCACGTAAGGAGATGGGCATGACATGCACAACCTCCGCATCGCCACTGACATTACTTCATTAAAATTCTATTAACGGAAGCATTCTCTGCTATTAACAGATAAAAACAGCTTTAACGACCATCACTGACGCAGCAAAATGAACTTTAAAAGTACTTACATTACTTTTAAATTTCCCTTGGAAAATGTTTTCATGTTACAAGGAATGAGTGTGAAAGGAAACGAGCAAAGTATTTTGGACTTTATTTGTATGGTTTAATAGCGTGTATTTGGTTGAGTTAACAGCGGTCAATCATGAAAATTTACAAGAGATGGATCGGTAGTTTTCAAGATCGCAAACTGAGGATCGGAAGTCAATTTGTAAAAAGAACTAAAAAGTCTTATAAGCGGAAAGGTTTAGAGATTGCTTATTGGATTTTACTTTTGTTATAAGATAAAAGCTTTTGGAATGCAATTTAATATAATAGTAGAGCAAAAAGTAAATTCGGTGATGATAAATTGCTTCTTTGTAGCGTTTTGGATGAATGCGGGAACTCCAGAAAAGAATCATCTTCTAGATTAATGCACCCTCTATTTTGTGATAATTATTACCATTAAACGATACAATGTTGAATATAGCCTTGTTTGCTGATGACACGTCACTAATATTTAAAGTAAATAGAAAGAGTCTTCTTATAGAAACCAATGATATATAACTTCATAAGATATCTGATTGGTTTTCGGCGAATAATCTTCTATTAAACGCAAAAAAACCAAATGACTAAGATTCTCTACAGCAAGTGTGACCCATGTAAGGTCACAAGTAAAACCTGACGGAAAAGAATTAGGTCTGGTCTCCTCAACTATGTTTTTGGGCGTTAATTTAGACTCAAAATTGCAATACCCCAATAAAATGGGGGGACCCCATATAAAGGCACTTTCAGGCAAACTAAGCTCTGCTGCATTTGCTGTACGGAAAATTAGACAGGTTACGGATGTGGCTACAGCTAGGTTAGTATATTTTGCTTACTTTTACAGTATTATGTCTTACGGAATTTTATTGTGGGGATCGGCCGCTGGTGTTGATTCTATTTTTATACTACAAAAAAGAAGAGTGCGACCTGTCTATAATCTCGTAAATCTCTCCAGGAACTATTTAAGGAGATAAACATTCTTACTCTACCATCATTAACAAAACATGATGTACATCAGCAAAAATATAGCTAATTTTAGTAAGAAAACTGACATGCACAACTTAAACACTCGCAACAAGAACAAGCTGGTTGTACCTGGCTTTAGACTTAGCAGAACCAGCAAGTCGTTTATGTCGAGTATTAGATTGCATAACAACATTCCTTGTAGTTTTACCGACTTACCAAAAATAAGATCCAAATCATTGATTAAGCGCATTTTAATTTCGAAAGCCTTTTTTTTTATTGATGTCCAGTGGAAAATCTGCATGGATCTTCCTTCACCCCGAGGAAGGGCGAAGCGGTATGCCGGACTCCTACCGGCTAAAACCACTGGAGCGGTCATCTTCGGCACCGAAGGGGGGCTCCAGGTCCTCGTAAGATCACACTAGAGCCGCCCATTGGTGTCACGCCGTTAGGCACATCACGGAGGCGATGACTGTAAAGCGGTCACCCCCTCTAGCGGAGGGAAGGCGACTGTAAAAAGGTCGCCCCCCAGGCTCTTCTCGGGGAGGATTGTAAAGGGGGATCCTTCCCAAGATCCCAAGCTTCGCTTTGCGCTGTGCTGCGCACACGGCGGCACGTGACCACGTGCGCGCCACCGTCTTCCCGGGGGTCGCTCGGTGTGAGCACGCAAACTCCCCAATCTGCGCACCCGCGACCCCCGAGAATTTCGAAACCCTGGCAAACGTTTACCTCCTGCACACTGCGACCCTCTGGCGCTTTAGAATATATTTTATAATTTTCGCATGATTGAAGTGCTGTTATTTTCAGTCAATGCTTTACCGTTTACAAAGAAATTGTAATTATTTTTTTATTGACTACTTGACATTTAACTTGACTTATTTACTGCGATTTACATTCGAATATTTTCTTAATCTTTTGACATTATTTTATTAATTAAGTACAAATTGATTCTAATATTTTCTTAATCTTATGACATTATTTTATTAATTAAGTACAAAATTGTAAGTGTGTGAGCATCATGTGGCCATTAATGTTATATATTTTGCACTGTGTCTTTTGCCTGGCAGTATTAGTCTGTCATGCTCACTAAAATGTCTTGCTGGTGTCGCTATGTCGGGTCGTTAGGTTCCCGACAATATATGTATGTTATGATGTTGGTTGAGCCTAGAGATGCTGATGCATGCATCATGCTCGTGAACGGGTGCTGTCGTACTGGTCAACCGTTAACTGCCATGGCAAATAAATTATTATTGTAGTATGAAGTTCTTTATACAGTAACCTATATTATTCTCGTTATGTTTTACCTTCATTTGTATCAACCAACATTGTAATCTCAATTATTTTCAAAGAGTATCCATGGAGTTTTTTGCCGATTCTTCTCCATAGAATCAACTAATTGGAACTTAAATTCTGACGTTCCATAAGTGCCAGTAATTGGTTGATTTGAAATAAAAATATTTGACTTTGAATACATCACCAGTCAATTAAATATGTACCATTTGTAAAAAAAGTCGTGTATGGAGAAAAACCGTCCCCGTAAAGCAATTAATAAGAGTAGCGTATCAGACAATTGTCACATACTGTGCTAACGTCGTGAGATCTTCGATAGGAATCAAATATCTTTCATTAGAAGATCGCCATTATATACTAAGTAAATAATTTAGCGTTTGGTGTCGGCTCAGAATACCACCACCCCATCTCCTCCCATGGGTGTCGTACAAGTCGACTAAGCGATTAGCCAGAGGATGGGCAGCAGCGTCCTTCGAGTACATTAACAACTCAACTGCGATCGCCAACCCGTCTGCCAAGCGTGGTGATTATGGCAAAACCCCCCAATGAGCCCACAACACACCCAAATCGGTCATTGTTGTGGTCTTTGAGGGAGGCCTGTGTCCAGCAGTGGACTTTATTCGGCCGAAATGATGAACAAACTTTTTAAGCCCTTACTAGTTGTAACGACCATCCTGCCCCGTAAAGCACAGAGGGAACGAGGATACCCGGTACCTGCAGTGGTTACCTATCCAAGACCTCATCGCCCACACTGTTGGACTTAAGAGCCTTCCAAAATAAAATAAAAGCAAGAGTTCCTAAGAACATTTTACCACTCCAAAAATCCGACGTACGAAAGTTTAAAGTATGTGGCAAACGGATAGCGGTTATTGAAGAAATCAGCATAAATCTTCACGCCATGGGAGCATGAGGCTTGGCACGGAGCAGGGGCGCGATGCCAACGACGCTTCCGCTAGCCGGGGGACGGCAGAGCCCAGACCCAAAATATTTGCACAACATAAATCTCTTTGTTGTTGATTTATATCTATTTCAATATATTTTATGAAATAATTTTAGTTTTAAAAGGCCAGTGTGTTACTAAAGCTAGTTTCGTAAGTAGTAGGTATAAATATAATCCTTTATCATTCAAGCAGCTCGTTTGTGGAATGCATTACCGGTAATAATAAAAAGTGCTCAGTCGTTGTCAGCCTTTAAGAAACTGGTAAAGGATCATTATATGTCGCTTTAAATTCTACTTTAGCTTATTACATTAAATATATTTTGTTGTTATTATATTCATAAGTATTCATATAGTTTAAATAGTTATTATTTATTTAGTTTTCATGTATTTAGTATAGTATATAATAGTATTTATTTATTTTAGTATATATAGTTACACCTCAGACTGCTTCATAATTATTTCTATCTACGATTTTCCATCCTAAGGTTGCCTGGAAGAGATCGCGAATAGCGATAAGGCGGCCTATTGTACTTTTAATTTAAAACTTCTGTGACTATTTTTTGGTGTGTAACAAAGAGTATATAAATTAATAAATAATACAAAATATTATTATTATACACGTTTATCATATAGTAGGTTTAAGTTTTTTTATTTTTATAAAACGTTGCCCCACACTAGGATTTCTCCTGTGCCGTGGGTGCGTTTAAAGACATGAATTCCACATACAATACACCCAGACCCGGAACAACTACCTGCAGATCATACAAAAATATTTGTTCCGTGCGGGAATCGAACCCACGACCCGGAGCGGAGCAGCCGGATGTATCAGCCACTGCACCAACCATGCCGTCAAATATAGAATTTATTATAGTGCCAGCATCTCCTCCCGTGGAACTACCTACAGATCATACAAATATTTGTTCCGTTTGGGAATTTAACCCGTGACCCGGAGCGCAGAAACCGACTGTATCAGCCACTGCACCAACCGTGCCGTATTATATTAGTATAGATTATGTACATCTTAAAGATACATACTATTATAGTGCATCCCCAGCGTCAAATTGGTATTAAATGGGCAGAGATTAAAATTGTCTCAAATACCTGCATATACGTATTTTTCCTCAACAACCTTGACGGTCTAGACGTAGACTGTTACTGCCCTCTTTACTATTTTATAGAACAATAAATAAAAACCACTGATGTGTAGGTGCTGTTACCGCGACATACTAGCGAAGGACCGGATTATCTGAGATGCACGCAAGAAATTAGTTTGCGATGTTATATATTAAGACTAGCTGCCCGCCCCGGCTTCGCACGGGCAGGTACATGCAAACCCGATTGCAGTGACACCTGCCGGGTCCAATCAATCCAGTCAACTAATTACCTTATACCGCTATCTGTTTGAATCTTATCGAACTAACAGATAATTGTGACTGTTTGTCAGATAATAAATAAATAATTCGAAATAAAATAATATTGCGATTATAAATTGAGATATAAACTATCCTATCTTTTAAGTTGGATAAAACTGCACACGTGTGCAAAATTTTATTAGAATCGGTTCAGTACTTCTTTCTTAATTTTTTCTTAGTCCATAGCGGACAATCAACTTGACACGTAATTTATATATATTAAGATAATAATAATTTCTTTGGTCAGATCACAACAATCCGCAAACGTCCAATGCTGAACATAGGCGGGCCCCAATGAACACTACAATATGCGGATATTGTCATAATCACCACGCTTGGCAGGCGGGTTGGCGATCGCAGTATGCGGTTGTTGGCACACCGGAGGATATATTGTTTTTGTGTTGCCAGAGTAGAAATGTTAGTGTCAAAATCTTTGATTCTTTATCGGTTATCAATTTATCATACAATACATTTGCATTTCACATCATTCGATTTCGACATAATTACAAGCAAAACACTGAATTTAATTTTAACATTTTATTTCGATCTACTTTGAATTTTAAAAAATTGAAATTGAATTTTACACTCTATGTTTAATTTATTAACACCCAGTATCAATAGACGTATTATTTTTTCGTAACATTTATTTTATAATTATAATTGTGCATGCTTTGGCCACTTATTGTTGAGGAAGTACACGTGTCTAAATGTTATTGTCATGTAACTTTATTTTGATTGTATTTCTTTTTACTAGTAAACTATGCCCTTTCGTACTTCTTATGCGATTATACATACAATTAATTTTCTTTCAATCGGACTTTCCTAGAAAGAGTTTCTAAGAAAAAAGGTAAGTTTGTTTGTGTGGTACCTTTCCCTACTTTTCTTTAATTTCCTGAAAGGTATAAAACAATGCGCGAATTTGCAAAATTCAATTATTTACGTACAAAATCGTAAAAAAGCATGGTTCCGTTTTGCGTAACACTTACCTAAACCACGAATTTGGAATACCCCGGTCATGTAACAATAATTCTCAATTATAAATTCGTATGTATTATGTTAAACCGCCCGTAATGATACTAAATCTACATACACACTTAAATCTTGTTGCGATAGAGACATAAAATTTGCTTGCCCATGTAATTAAAAATCTAATGCCTGATATTTGCACTTTGTTAGATCAGTGTAGCGAATTAATAATGCAAATGGGCTTGTATATTTTCTTTTTTTTTACGACGCCTATAGTCATTATATACTCGTATCATATCAGCCAAAGGATGTCCACTGCTGAACAAATTCCTCCTATAGATTTCCACAATGGTATTCATTTTGGGGGGAATCTGCCAGTACCCGCCACGCTTAGCAGGCGGGTTGGTAAGCCCAGTATAGCTACTGTACAGAAGGAACGCTACTACCATCCCTCTGGTTTAGAGTCCCTTAGTCGCCTTTTACGACATCCCTGGGGGAGATGCAGATGGAGGTGGTGCTATATTCTTAATTCGGACAACACACGGAGTACTTTGACGGCACGGTTGGTGCAGTGGCTGATACAGTTGGCTGCTGCGCACCGGGTTGTGGGTTCGATTCCCGCACGGAACAAATATTTGTACGATCTGCAGGTACTTGTTCCGGTCCCCCGAGTCGAAAGGATAGTGGGTGCTCTACACCGGCTGCTGCCCAATCTCGGGGGACAATGTGAGGAAGTTCGCCGTCTCTACGGAGGGGTCGTGCGGTCCGTGGTCCTATACGGGGCGCCTGTATGGTCAGCTCGACTATCAGGCGTCCAGCGCTGCAGAACCAAAATTCCCGGTCTGCAGCGCAGAGTGGCTATTCGGATCGTACGAGGATACCGAACAGTCTCCTACGAGGCGGCAACTTTCCTGGCGCGTTTTCCGCCTTTTGACATCCTGGCGGAGATGGATGCGTGGGTCTACGATCAGACACGCTCCCTCCGCCAGAGTGGCGAAAACGACCAGGACACTGCACAGCACACGCTCGAGGCGTACCCTGCGTAGGCCGCCGAGCGACGGTTTCTGGTCGATCGGATCGGGCAAGATCTCTCTCTGCCAGCAATAGTGTGGCTATGTTGGCAGAGCACGAAAACTGGAATGCAGTGGTCTCCTTCTGTGAGAGCGTCATGCTCCAGAAGGAGACCGCAGAGCGGGATCGGGAGAGGGCCGATCCCGCTCGAAGAAGAAGGAGACGGCGCCGGGGTAACAACCGCCCTGGTGCCTAATTCCGATGCGCCTGAAAACCCCTGCCGTTGCTATAAGGTGGGGGACCTCTGGGTTCGCGGGTACGTAGATTGGGGAATCTGTGTGCTCACACCAAGCGACCCAAGAGAAGACGGTAGGACGCATGCGGTCACGCGCTGCCGTGGGATGCTTTGGGGGATCCTTTACAATCCCCCGGGGGGGTGACCGCTTTACAGTCACCCTCTCCGAGATGTGCTTATAGGCGTCGCACCAGTGGGCGGCTCTAGTGTGATCGTACGAGGACCTGGAGCCTCCCTTAGGTGCCAAAGATGACCGCTCCAGTGGTTTTAGCCGGTAGGATACCCCTTCGTCCTTCCCCGGGGCGAAGGAAGTTCATGAAGAATTTCCACTGGGCACCATAAAAAAAAGAAAAAAAAGGTGGTTGTTCCGGGTCTGGTAGTATTGTGTGTGGAATTTGTGTTTGTAAACGCACCTACGACACAGGAGAAATCCTAGTGTGGGGCAACGTTTTTGTCAAAAGAAAAAAAAGAAGAAAGATATATGTATAGCACCACTCCATCTCCTCCCGTAAAGGCGACTAACGGCCCAACACTGAAACGCCAGTTAATATTAAATCCCGCTTTAAGCGGTTGAGAGGGAGTGTTTTTTTTGCTAATCTAGTTGAAAACCAGCGCCAGGCTTATGTCTTCTAGACGCTGAACTAAACCCTTTTCAGTGCAATCGCGAGGCACACACGCGATTTATTCAGTTTCCTTCGAGTACATTAACTACTCAACTTCGATCGCCAACCCGCCTGCGAAATGTGGCGATTTTGCCAAGAGCTGCCAATGAGCACACAGCACACCCAGACCGGTCATTATGGCGATCTTTGGGGGAGGCCTGTGTCCAGCATTGGAAATGAAGCTACGAGCTAAGTTAACAGCGGCCTGACCACTCATTAAAGCAGCTTCGTCGGAAGACCGAGCCGCTGTTAAGTTAAAATGTATTCAGTCGCATCGACAATCCGACACATTTGAAGCGAGCAGGTCCTTCTCCCTATTGTACTGAAATAACCGCGGCTTGACCGCTTTACATAAACTAACAAGCAGCCGCCGTCCTCGCCCGGCCGCTGCATATAATTTGACACTTAATCTTTAAAACTTTCTAGTCACTTAATCTTGCAAGGTTATTTCTTTGACATCTATGTCGAGAATGTCATCATATCACTGGCGAACAAAGGCCTCCCCCATAGATTTACATAACTGTGTCATCATTTTGCCAATACTCACCACGCTTGGCAGGCGGGTTGGTGAGCGCAGTATGGCTACCGTATCACAGAAGGCACGCCGCTGCCCATCCCTCTGATTTAGATTCCTTTAGTCGCCTTTTACGACATCCATGGAAAGAGACGGAGTGGTGCTATATTCTTAGTCCGGACACCACACGGATAATGTCACATGCGACCCTATCTATTAGCACAAAATCGGTATAAAGGTAAATTCTAAGTATACTTTGCACTGGGTAAATTCGTGCTTCAGGCTTGGTCTGTGTACCCTCAGCCTTACGCATCATAGTAGCACATTTATTTTTTTATAATTACCACGCGCTAGTTTATTACTGATTACTTTTTTAAAGGCTGTCTGTGTCGAGTTTTGTAAGCCAGTAATTAGGAACATAGAGTGATATAAAAACTCTTGTATTGCCCACACAATGAATAGTTCTATTGCTGTTTAAAATTATAGTAAAACTTTGTGATACTTACGCTGAATATGTTTTTTTTTGTAGTATTTTGTGTGATATGTACACGAAGTTTTTATATATAAAAACTTAAACACACAGTTTTTTTTTTAAACTAACGATTCAACATTCTATCCATTAATGGTAAGAGAAAGTTGACAAAAAGTATATAGTTAATCGCCAACTCGTCTGCCAAGCGTGGCGGTTATTGCAAGAACCCCCCAATGAGCACACAACACAAAGGGAGGCTTCTGTCCAGCGGTGGGCGTTTTTCGGCTTCATTTGAAATGATGATGATGATGATTTAGATGATACTATTTTAGATAAAACTTTAATTAAGATAATTTTGATCCGTCTGTTGTCCGGATTAAGAATATAGCACCACTCCATCTCGCCCCGTGGATGTCGTAAAAGGCGACTTAGGGATTCCAGAGGGATGGACAGCAGCGTCATTTCGGTAGAACAGCAGCAATTCTGTGCTCACTGATGCGCCTGCCAAGCATGGTACCACCAAAATTATGACACAATTGTCCAAATCCGCGGGGGAGGCCGTTGTTCAGCAGTGGACGTCCTTGTAGCTGATATGATGATGATGAATTGTGATACCAAAACATAAAATAAATATACATATATATATATAACACTAGCTGACCCGGCAACGTTGTTCTGCCACATAAATTATCAATGAAATCGAACATTTTCCACACACTTCGCTCTGATACATAACAAATGCAGAATTACTCGTAAATGTCAAAAATGACTTCATGTCAATGAACGACGTTGAAATTATTTGAATACTGTTCATACAAAAATAATTTCATACAGATAGTTCATACAGAATAAAATCGCGATTTAAAAAACGGGGGTGGGGGTAGGCGGGTGAAAAATACTTTACGACCATACCTACCAAATATACAAAAAAAGCATTAAAATTGGTTGAGCCGTTTCGGAGGAGTACGACCACAAACACCGTGACACGAGATATTTATATATATCAGATATATAAAATACCGAGATCTAACAAATGTAATGTTAATTTCACGTTATTCACGTTAGCTAACTCCACAAAACTCTTTGCGTTTTAGCTACAAATCAACTTGAGCTAACTAATCTTAATCCGTATTTCCATCCTCGTTTTTCATTCATGTCAGAAAGAGACCGAGTGCGGTTTAGAAGTATAGAACCGCCAAATTTAGCTAGTAGGTAGTTCTTTCTCATGTTTAGGCGTCGGTCATTAATTCACGATTATGTCTGGCTGACAGTACAGTTACCCACCTATATGTCACGTTTCACGGCTATGAATATGCTGAAAGCATAAAACTACTTTATACATTTTTTGCGTGTTTGTGCCATAGTATAGTTCGTAACAGTAGGTTAAGTTTGTGTCATAATTCGTGTGGTGTCCGGATTAAGAATATAGTACCACTCCATCTCCTCCTGTGGATGTCGTAAAAGGCGACAAAGGGAATCTAAACCAGAGGGTTGGGCAGCTGCGTCCCTTCTGTGAAGCGGTAGCCATACTGCGCTCACCAACCCGCCTGCCAAGCGTGGTGAGTATTGGTAAATACCCCCCAAAATTATGACACAGTTGTGAAAACCTATTGTCATAGCCGCTATGGTGTCATAATTCTGAAGTTGTTGGCTTCATTTTAGGGTTTCCTTTTTTGGTATTGGGCATTTATATTTTGGAACATAGCTGTCACAATTACAGCACAGAAGACTGTAACCTACGTCATTTATTTCTTTGAATAGAACGGTACGTAAACCATTCATAGAGTATTCATCAAGAGAACTTTAACAAGAAAATACAACTTGATAGAATCAGATACAAGAAGAAGAAAATGGACACACTTCACTTGGCAGTTTATGAAAGAGCAAAAAATTACCTCTGGGGTGGAGGCCTGGTGACCTGAAACACAGGCTTCGGCCTAGCTTAGGCACCAGTATCCCACAATAAACTTGAATAATACTGTAATTAGACAATATATAATATTATATAATAATTCACACTATTCATTATAAAAAACATATAACTATTAAACATACAATTATTAAATAACAATTATTATAACATTTTAAGTGAATATATTATAACTATTAATTACAAGAAGACTGTCAATCATTCCTCTCTTTCGCAGAACCTGTTACATTCTGACAAAAATGATCCCCTACCACTCGCAAACACACCACACTCTGGATTTGAATCCAGGAAGCGGTTCGACATATGAAGAATGCGAGGCAATGGTGAATTTGCTCTAGCAACTGTTCTACATGATGATGACATTGCAAATAAGCGGTGCTTTCGATTTCGAACATAGTCATCAGGAGCGAATATGCGAATGACCCCGTTTAGTAGATCAGGCTCTTCTATTTTACCGTTAATGATTTTAACGGTAGTCAAGTTACAGTCATACGCATTGTTAAGCGGTTCAGATACCGACATAGGTCATTTTGCATGGCCATATCAGTCCCTGGACTTCTACAATTTAATATGGGCTTACCAACAAACTACTTCAATAATCAGTCGTACCGTGTCCAGTTCAGTAATGAATAGTATTCCTGCCCTAATAATCATCTAAACTCTAGCAAATGGGCTCGAGAGGACAGTGTATTGTTCTTAGGACACAGGAAAATGCTACTGCCCATCCTGTTGACATAATCCTTGAGTCCTTGGTTCTTGAGTGGCCTTTTACCATACCACCGTGTTTATTATGATCCGAAAACCGTTCGGGAAGTCGAATACGAACAAACCATCAAACAAAGTTATAATTCAGGACATCTTCGATCCTGATTCCCTTTCCTTCGATTCCGATTTTTAAGGGTCCAAGCGATTAGGGTGCTAGAAAAGAGTCTCTACGAGTGACGATACCTAGATATGTCCCACAAACCCTGAAAGGGCAATCCTGTTACTAACCTTTCTGACTGGCTAATCTTTTTACGGCGAAGCTATTTCCAAGTAAAATATCGGCTTGAGCCGACACGAGAGAGGAAGAGGACATCCGATTTTTTATTTATTTACTATGACCCTCCAACGACTTAGTCACTAATACATTTACAATCATTCACAACAATGATTTGGATCATGGTGAACTTGTTACTTACAATCTCTAGCAAAATTATAGGCTCATCAATTTCGAGTAACTCTATGAGACTACTTGAATAAGAACACCTGTTTTTACTGAATGTTACATTTTTAAACAATACTGGAAACTGATCAAAAAGCACAATAATACGATTCTCGAGGAAGTTAAGCAAGTTAAGCTTGTTACGTTATTTAATCTAGACCTGTAGTTTGTACCATGTATTTTGAATTCTACGAAGCATGTCTACTTAAGCAATTGTAATTACTTACGTATTAATGATTCAATTAACGATTCGTCAAAAAACGCACTTTTTTGTTACGGAGAATTTGAGCGTAAATGTTTGTTATGGTTTGTTAATTTTGCCAATTTATTGTTTAAAGTTGACTTACTGTATCCTCCTCTACAACTACACCTTATTAATGTAAACTAAATGACCTAAACATATGAACGGTTGCTGGCAATGGTCTACTTCTGTATAAGCAGGTATTCATAATGAACAGTTGTTTTCGATAAAGATTACATTTATAATATTTTTTTGTCTTAACCAGGTGTACCTTTCCCGAGCCGATCAATTCTGAACACATTGCCTGACCTGAATTTATAAAAAAACCCAACACGTTATAGAACGTTAACATTGTTACAAACATCTGCGTCCGCGCACTCAGATTTATCTCCATTTTCCGCTCGCGTGTCGATTGAGGATCAATGCCGATATCACACGAACGGTGTGATTGGTCGACATCTCTCTCGCTCGCTTCTGATTGGCTGAAATCCACCCGAGGCGTCCGATGTCGGACGCTCACTGAAATTAATTTCGCTATATATTCTCAGCTTGCTATTAACGAACAGATTCATATTTATGATGGGCGATCAAATTATGGTGTTTTACTTGCCACACTAAACATAGATGGTCATTTATTCGATCGCCGTGCTGTTGTGTTTATTTAAAATGGACGTGAACGCGTACTTGCAGCGTGAAATGGGTAATTAATGGTAGGACTGGAGATTACTGCAACAAAGTAAGGCATATGTTTTTGCTAAAGGTAAGCATAGTGAGTAATTGTTACATTATTGGATGTTGGTTTAATGAAGTCGTTGCATCATTTAGTTTCCAGTCAATGCTGGTTGCATTGCATGTTTTATTTTTTGTTGGGCTTCTCGCATACCTTTCTGGGAAATGTGGTTGCTTAACCGGTCATTTCTGGCACAGCCAATAGAGGCCTCCAGCCAGGCTTAAAATTAATATTAAAAACTAAGCAACTTTCGCTAAGGGCGCCCCCTGCGGGACACGGACCTCGACTTAGGGCGTTGCTGGGGATAACAAGCTATTGTTTTGGGGACAGCTGGATCGGTATTATTTATAATGTATTAGGGGACATTTAAAATTACAGGCTCGGTACGGGCCGGCGCGAGCAAGAGACGGGAGGGTGAAGTGCTAACTTGAACGGGAACGTGACGCGGCGATAGGCCTCCGCGACGTCGGTGAGGGCATTGCATGTTGAAATCATCGAATATTATTATTAGTATTGAGTTTTCTAAAAAATGTTCAAGAACTTCACGTATCGTAAGCAGCACACGATATAAATTACGATTATTATTTAGATGCGTTTCAATTGTGACCCATGAGTCTTCACAGTTACATTCGCATTCCGGCTTGCGACATGGATTTAATGTATTACTGCGGTTAAAATGGAAAACTATAATTATTGTGTTAATGTATATTATTGTGAGCAGAAAATAAACATTATTTTTATTATAAAATCCACACATATTACTATAATATACACCTGTTATGTAACATAGGTAAGATGTCACTGAAACGATTTTTCCAAATTGTTGAGAAAGTATTTTGTCGTTTTTAACCGACTTCAAAAAGAAGGAGGTTCTCAACTCGATGAGTATTTCTTTTTATGTATGTACACCGATTACTCCGAGATTTGTTAACCGATTTGAGCAATATTTTTTTGACGGGTGCAGAATGCTTTCGAGTTTGTCCCATATAAATGTTATTACATTTGATTGAGTAGTTTTTTAACCAGCTTCAATAAACAGGTTCATTTGACTGTTCTTATCTAGATGTCTTAATAGTTCGAGTCATTCTTATTATTAGTGTTAAATACTGGTACCAAATTGGAAAAAGTTCTTACATTTATTTACACTAAAAAGATACAAATAAAACTTATAAACAAAATAAAATTCCCCAACCATGGTTCATGCAGACCAACGAGAAGTTATATTTTATACCTGGCCCTGCCCGACTTCATAAATAGAGGTTTTTCCTTTCCAGTGGTTTTAATATTTTTATATCGTGTAGTGTTTTTGAAAACGGTATTTTTTCTGTTAAAAAGTTTTTTAAACTTTGCCACACTAGGATTTATCCTTTACGACACAGCGTGCAGGGTGCGTTTACAGATATAAATTCCACACACAATACACCCAGAACCGGAACAACTACCAGCAGATCATAGGAATATTTGTTCCGTGCAGGAATCGAACCCGCGACCCGGAGCGCAGCAGCCGACTGCTATTATTGAGAGACGCTGAAAGATGGTGTACATCAGTTGCAAGCAGGCGATCAAGAGAACTTATAGATAAACGTCAAAAGTGACATAACATTGTCAAGTGACATTAGGGTTTAGTTTATATTTCCAACACTGGCCCATAAACTAAATCAGTTTACTCACAGTTATATAAATTACTTATAAAACAACATTATTTTAATTACACAACACTAAAATAAAGCACTTAGACACGTAGTTATACAGTCTACAAGTAATTAATAAAAAACAATTAGACAACATTCGTTTAAAAAACAAACTTAATAATACAAAAAGAAAGTTACACAACTTCATTATGAGTTAAACCAAGCTGATCAACAAACCTAATAGTCTTTTCTTTGGAAAGAGGCTTGGTTAATACATCTGCCACCATATCGTTAGTTGATATGTAATTTACATTAATAATATCTTTGTTTATAATGTCTCGTATGAAATGATGTCTAACATCAATATGCTTTGTCCTTGAGTGGTACATAGGATTGAAACTAAGTTTTTGTGCAGATTGATTATCGTTATACATCTCAATTTTACAATAAATACTTAAACACTCAAATAAGAAAGTTCTTATAAATAATGCCTCTTTGCAGGCATCTGAGAGGGCCATATACTCAGCCTCTGTACTGGAAAGAGCTAATGTTTTTTGTTTCCTACTTTGCCAAGATACTGTGGATTTACCAACCCTAAAAACAAAACCAGTGAATGACCTACGATCCAACTCATTAGAGCCCCAATCTGCATCAACATAAGCACTAACATTTAATCCACCTTTTGTATAAGTAAGACAATGATTATATGTACCTTTTAGGTAGCGAAGCACGCGTTTTGCTGCTTTCCAGTGAGATTCCTCATAACATTCGTTAAATTGGCTAAGGACACTCACTGCATGAGAGATATCTGGTCTTGTACATACTGCTATATACATTAAACAACCTATTAATTCTCTAAATTGTAATTGTTCACTTTTGTATTTGGCCTTTACCAATTTTAGTCCACATTCCATTGGAGTGGCTAATGGTTTGCAATCTGACATGTTGAAACGCTGTAAGACATTTTTTATATAACAAGACTGATCTAATGTGAATCCTTCACCCTTTCTGCACAATCTCATTCCTAATATGTGATTTGCTGGCCCTAGATCTGTCATATTAAATGCAGTCATCAATTGCTGCTTGATTATAATTTTTTCTTCTTTATTATTTGAAAATAAAATTATATCGTCAACATATAAACTTAGGAAGGTCATACCTTGACCATGTCTTTTCATAAATACACAAGGTTCTGATATAAATTTCTGAAAACCTAACTTTTGTATCAATACAGTGTTTATTTTTTCATACCAACTTTTAGATGCTTGTTTTAGACCATAAATTGCTTTATTAAGACGATATACTTTACTAGGATTTTTATCATCACGAAAACCCTCTGGTTGTTCCATGAAAATAGTTTCTGACAATTCTCCATTTAGAAACGCAGTCTTGACATCCAAATGATCCACCTCCATATTATATTCAGCAGCCAGAGCAAGTAAAGTCCTGATTGTTGAGTGCCTTACTACAGGTGAGAAGGTTTCAAAATAGTTCACTCCATATCTTTGTGTATAGCCTTTGGCTACTAACCGAGCCTTGAATCTTAAAACCTTTCCATCTAACCCTTTCTTTTTCTTGAATACCCATTTGCTTTTCACAGGCTTATGGCCTGCTGGTAAGTCAGTCAAAGTCCAGCATTTATTAATAACAAAGGATTGGTACTCATCATACATTGCATCTTTCCATCTCTGTGATTCATCACCCTCTAGAGCCTCCTTCACTGTCTCGGGTTCAACATCAGCATGGTCCGCCTCAGTTATACAGATAGACTGCATGGCCAGTTGCACGGTGTCACTATATTCAAGTGAGTTGAAGGATGATTCTTCATCTGGAATGTAAGATGTATCACGGGGATCATCCATTTCACTATCACAGCTACTATTGACTGAGATGACACTCTCTCTCATGTCCCTCTGCCTAACCGATTCATCAGACCCAGCATTACTTGGTGATCCTGTTGCATCATCTGAATTTAAGGAAAGGGAACACGGCTGGCCAGACTGTACTAAGGTCTGACTTTGATCTAGCTCAGTTAAAGAATGATCAAGCTGGTAGGTACACATTTTTCGTCCTTAAAGGATCTATAAGCCTATACCCGTTGGTATCTTCGCAGTATCCTACAAATATGCATTGTTTAGTTTTAGAGTCAAATTTCTTTCTATTTTGTACCAATACATAACCTAAACAGCCAAAAGTTTTTAGGTGAGTTAAATTTACCTTCATATTTGACCATTTTTCTTCAGGTGTAGTCCCTCTTACGGCTTTTGTAGGACTCCTGTTCTTTAAGTAGACAGAGGTATTCACTGCCTCTGCCCAGAAGCTCTGGTCCAGACCCGCATCAAGGAGCATGCACCTGGCCTTCTCCACAATGGTGCGGTTGGCTCGTTCTGCCACACCATTTTGTTGTGGTGTGTGCGGCACCGTTGTTTGATGACGGATTCCATTCTTCTTCAAGAACTCTTGAAAGGATGTATTCAAAAATTCAGTACCATTGTCGCTACGCAATATTTAAATTTTCTTACCAGTTAGATTTTCTACTAATGCCTTAAACTCAGTAAATTTATTAAAGGTTTGGTCTTTAGTTTTCAAAAAATAAACAAATGTTTTTCTTGAGAAATCATCTATTAAAGATAAGAAATATCTGGCTCCATTTAATGAATTTTTGGGCATGGGGCCACATAAGTCCATGTGTACAAGCCCTAAAACTTCTTTAGCACGACTAATAGTCTTTTGGGGAAGTGGCAGCCTTGTTTGTTTGCCCTGAATGCATGAAACACATGATGTGAAAGTTGAATTGTCATAATCAATACCAGTATCTATACCTTTCAATTGTTGCATACTACGTGCGTTGAGGTGTCCAAGCCGCTTGTGCCACACTACCTGCGACACAGGTTGGGACACAGCCACAGCTACCTCCTTCACCTGGTTACATAAATTTGGCAAATCCACACTAACAGCTGTCTGAGTAGCATTCACAGCTTCATCCAGACATGAAATCAAAGTACATGGCCCTTTTCTTGGTGTTAATAACACTTTACCAGAGGTGTTTAATACATATACACCATTTTTACAACTAGCAGTCGCTATAAGCTCTTTGTTATCATATATCTGACACAAACTATCTTGAAATATTACTTTGAAACCTTTTTGTGTCATTGAACTGACTGAAAGTAAATTGGTAGATAAGTTAGGTACATACACAACATTACTAACAGATTTTAGTTTATTTTGCAAGTATAATTTAACATTACCATGACCGGCAGTCCACAGGGTTTGTCCATTTGCAACAATTATGGCAATAGGAGTATCTTCTACATAATTATGTATAGCATTTTTGTTATTACACATATGGCTAGTTGCCCCGGAGTCCACACACCAAATATCACTGTTAACATTTATTGATAATGCTGCTGCAGTAAATAGGGCCTTGTCCGAGTACTTTTCCTTAACCCAATTGTTGTTTATCTTAGGACAATCCTTTAAGCTATGTCCTGGCTTCTTGCATCTAAAACAGCGGAATACTTTTTGCTGCTTCTTTACAGCTAGTGCCGAACCAGTCTCAACAGTTTTTTCTTCCCTACGCTGGCATTCCTGAGTCAATTTAGACCTCACTGTATCTGATGTGAGTTTTAAACTGGAGTTTTCGATGGCCATAATGAGTGGGTCATAATCAGTAGGTAGACCACTCAGCATAATTATAGCCAGAAAATCATCTTCTAAGGCGGAACCAATATCCCGTAATTGTTGTGAGACATCGGCTATCTTTGATAGATACGCCTCCATATCAGGGAATATGTCCAACTTTATGGAAAACAGGGAACGAAGAAGTCCTAATCGTCTGCACAGCCCCTTATCCTCATATGCGTTCTGCAGATTGTCCCATGCCTCGTACGCGGTCTTTGCATTGCGAACATGGTTCAGTACATTCGATTGTACAAGAAGACATATGCGTGCTAGCGCCTTATTTTGCTTCTTTTCAGTTTCCTTTGTATCAACCTGAACCGCTTCCCATAAATCCTCGTGGATGAGGATCATTTTGGTCATGAACTTCCATGTGGCGTAGTTTTCAATCCCACGTAGTTTATCAATGGATATCGATAAAGTGCCCACGTTGTTCGTCATCGTGGAAGATTAGGTTAACAAAACAAAACTGTGATAATCTATCTGACTCGCGTAAAATAATTTAACTAACAGCGTCAGAATATACGCTGGGCCCATAACCTGTTGGTTGGGGCGAGAAAATAAAGATATAGTTACGGATCAAAGACGATTTATTGAGAGACGCTGAAAGATGGTGTACATCAGTTGCAAGCAGGCGATCAAGAGAACTTATAGATAAACGTCAAAAGTGACATAACATTGTCATAAGTGACATTAGGGTTTAGTTTATATTTCCAACAAATCGAACCCGCGACCCGGAGCGCAGCAGCCGACTGTAGCAGCCACTGCACCAACTGCGCCGTTTTTCATCCGTCGTTTTTTATGATGGGCTTCTCGCAAAGGAGGAGTCCATGGATTTGATGGATGGATAGAATTTGCCAGTATTCCCCATGCTTGGCAGGCAGTGCGCAGAACGGCTGCTGTTCCACAGAAGGGACGCAACTGCCCAACCCTCTGATTTAGAATTCCTTAGTCACCTCTCACGACATCCAGGGGAGGTCTTGGAACGATGCTATATTCTTAATCCGGACACCAGATGGAACGCAAGTATATTTTATTTCATTGGATAAAAAATACAGTTTTTTTATTGGATGGATTTTAAGCAGAGACCACATTCCAAATGCCTAAAAAGTTTTTGGCATGAAAGTAAGCATAACGCTTTTTTACCGTCTAGTTCTAAGCAGAACGAATTTGCCAATAAGGAACGCCTAAAATTCGATTCAATATAACGGCATTGGTTGATGGCTAGTCCAGTTTTAGTGTACTAAAAACTATTTGCTGCGTACCTAGTGCACGTTGCTTCGTTAGAGGACTGGGGACATTGTTGGGTCTTGAGCTCAAGCGCTGGTAGAAATGGTATTTTGAATCTTTTTGGTACAAAACCTCTTCCTGAAGAGCAAGTTTATTTAAAACTTAGAGGTTTCGCCGTTTAGATTCCTTGAGGTGTTCGATTAAGAATATAGCACCACACCATCTCATCCGTGGACACCATAAAAGGCGACCAAGGGCCACTGAACCAGCTGCATCCCTTCTGTGGAACAGTAACCATTTTGCGCTCAACAACCCGCCTGCCAAGTGTGGAGAGTACGGGCAAATTCCCCCCAAAATGGCGACACAATTGTGGAAATCAATGGGGGAGGCCTTCGTTCAGCTATTCTTCAGCTGATATGATGATAAGCAGAACTTTGTAAATAAAACGATGCCCCCCCCCCCACCACACACATTTTCACCTGTATCGCGGTACAGTTTACACAACATTACACATGCACAAACACTTACACCGGAACGTCCGTACTGTGAAATGATCGAACCCGCGACTTGTAGCTCAGGTAGCCAATCGTTTAGCCACTACTCTAACTGTGCCTTGTCTCGTCAAATTATGAGGTGTTTCGAATCCAATACCGCGTACAACTGTTTGGAGCGTTGTTCATCATAATGTTAACAGCCATTAAATTTAGATGAAAATCATTTCACTCTAATATAGCAAGAACGAGATGGACGAGATGGTTTTTGTTAGATGTGGGTGATTTTGTTTAATTGACGTGATAGTTTTCTGGCAGTTTAGGTATGTCATGTGATGGTGGCGTCGTGTATCGGGTCGCTTAGTTGCCCTACAATATGGTTGAGCTGTGCGACGCTGATGCATGCATCATGCTCGTGAACGAGTGCTGTCTGTTGGGATTGGTCAGTTTAATGCTGCCAAGACAATTTAATCATATTTTTTTCTAAATATCAGGCTTGTTTAGTGTGTACTTTTTAAGAAGTTTAATTTTTTTCTGCTACATTGTCCTCACATAATTTATTTTGAGAACAATGTAATCAAAAATACTGTAATAATTATTATGATTTAAAAAGAGTAACCATGGAGTTTCTTGCCCGTTCTTCTCCATAGGAAATCAACATCTTGGAACGCGTGCCTGCATATGGTTTTACATGAATATAAATATTTTTATCTTATCTTATCTTGTTATGTAAATCTACGGGAGGCCTTTGTTCAACAGTGGGCGTGTTTCGGCTGATATGATTATGATAAAAAGAACAGTGAACACATTGTCACTGTTAATAAGCGTGTGGCTATTTATATCAATTAATCTACTTAATAGGTACTTGCAGCGGTTATGATTTTGATTGGTCACTACCATATCACCCAATCCGTGTGGTGTCCGGATTAAGAATATAGCACCACTCCATCTCCTCCCGTGGATGTCGTAAAAGGCGACTAAGGGAATCTAAACCAGAGGGATGGGCAGCAGCGTCCCTTCTGTGAAACGGTAGCCATACTGCGCTCACCAACCCGCCTGCCAAGCGTGGTGAGTATTGGCAAATACCCCCCAAAATGATGACACAGTTGTGAAAATCTATGGGGGAGGCCTTTGTTCAGAAGTGGACGTATAAATGGCCGATATGATGATGATATATGACGATATCATCCTGCGACCACGAACCCTGCAGTGTTCGAAACGTCAGGAAAACAAAAATCTAAAATATACGCGATAGAATCCGTTAAAAAGTGTTTTATTATAAGGGTCACTACCAATCAAAATCATAGCCTGCCGGTTGGCGATCCCAGTTGAGTTATAAATGTAGTCGAAGTATGCTGTTGCCCATCCTCCAGCTAATCCCATACTCGCCTTTTACGACACCCTTGGGATGAGATGGGGTGGTGGTATTCTTAGCGGGCACCACACGGCTGCCTGGTATGTCCTATGTCCAACTGTTGCTTATAGTTTAAATAAATCAAATAAGTCACCCTGTGGGAGTGTAATCCTGTGGAAGTGTATTCTTTGGCAAGATGAACGCAATATTATGTTTGACAGCATGCGAGTTGCATCCGGGGTTGTTTACTATACAGACCTTGTTGCGACTAGGACGAATTTCTGTGCGTTCAAGTGTTTTTGCCATACCTACTATTGGAATCAGTCACAATAGCTCACAACATAGGACCCGTAAATAAAAAAATTGTACCCGTGGTGCTTGGCAACTGGGCTTAACCCTGTTGTAAACTCCCATTTATTGTGCCTATGGCCTATCGTTTTTCTCTGTCTCCTGCTTGCTACGGAGGGAAGTGGAACGTATATTCTTTCCTACTCCTCCTTTTTCTTTTCTGATTAATTTCGGTGCGGGTTCCAAGACAGTTATTCATTTCTCTGGGACACACCGAGCTTCATTGATCGGTGTTCTTTTCGGTGGTCGCCATTGTAGATCCTGGCTTACAGGAGTTGCAGTGGTAGGGAATGTGAGGCGGGCTTGTCCCATAAAAAAAAACAAATAAGTGCACCACAGTGCAATACATGAAATATCGTAAGCGAATTTTTATTGTATAAATTAATTTTTGTTTTATTGAGAACCGCCCGTTGCTGTGGAGTTTGTTGCGCCCCTTCTCCCCAGCTCAAAAACTAGGAAGCGGTGAAGGGTGGGCGTGGGCGCTGTCTTTTGTAGTTGATGTTTAAAAAGTACTAATCTATTTTAGTCTTCTTGGAATATTTTATTTTTCCTTTTTCAAACTGTAATTTTGTAGAATCTATATTATGTGTGTGAGTAATAAAAGAGGCTTGCCGATACAAAGAAAAATGACCGTATTCGACCTTGCTGATAGGAAATTCGAAACATATCATATATCAGCATCAGTCTGTAAGCTTCACACTACGAATATAACAATAATCACCACGCTTAGCAGGCTGATTGGTGATCGCAGAAGAAGAATAAAATCTCCCGCTGGACACAGGCCTCCCTCATAGATCACCACAACGACCGATATAGGTGTGTTGTGCGCTCAATTGGGGGTTTTGCCATAATCGCCACGCTTGGCAGGTGGGTTGGCGATCGCAGTTGAGTTGTTAATGTATTCGAAGAACGCTGCTGCCATCCTCCGGCTAATCCCACAGTTGCCTTTTACGACACCTAAGGGATGAGATGGGTTGGTGCTATTCGTAGCCGGCACCGACACAGCTTTGGTGTAGAATAAAACTTTATCGGCCGAAATGATGAGCATTCACTTAATTTTTTTTTATTCATCTGACACAAATTTGCTTTAAGGAACCTTACTATAATAATGAGCGCCCAAGTCGTGTTGGTGCTATTCGTAGTCAACACCATACAACAACCCATCTCATCCCGTGGGTGTCGTAAAAGGCGACTAAGGGATTAGCCGGAGGATGGGCAGCAGCCCGCCTGCCAAGCGTGGCGATTATGGCAAAACCTCCCAATGAGCACACAACACACCCATATCGGTCGTTGTGGTGATCTTTGGGGGAGGCCTGTGTCCAGCAGTGGACTTATTCGGCCGAAATTATGAAAGTTGTATTCTATTCTACCTTCATTAATTGCATTTACTATATTTCTTAGATTATTTTAGTGTTTTTATCCTATTTACGTAAATAGTTGGGATGCGGAATAATATGATTTTTAGTTAGCAACCAAGAATATTAAAGAAATATGCTTAGGTTCATATACACACATCGTTTTTAATAAATAATAAATATTTTAGTAAATATAAGTTTGCATGCAATTTTTTACTGTAAAGATATTTATTTATCTGAGGTTTGTACTTGAAAAAACATATTATATAAAAATTAAAAAAAATTGTATTGCTGTAGAAGCTGTCTGAATACAGCTACCCGTTTGTTTACCTTCTCGAAAAAATACGTTCTCAATTATCCCACTACACTATTTGGAATTATTAATAAAAAATATGGTATACATTATTTATTTTTATAACGTCTCTAATAAACCATCAAAGCCTAATTTGATTATTTTATTAGTAATAATTTAATAAAGCAAAAATAATCTTTATATAAAGCCTTGTTCATTTGCAAGGTTGAATGATATAGTAAGTAGATAAATATACCTATTTTAGGTAGCTAGACTTTTCAATATATTTTTTCTACCACAGGTATCTCCAGTTCTTATTTAGCATTGAAAACAACTACGTAATTACACATTACAACGGTTTAAATTGAGTTCAACGGTTTAGGCTCTAGAGCACTTGACCACAAACGAATTCCCAGACAATTCTTATTACTCTTTTTTATGTTTAATTTAGGATCGAATAGTAGGTATTGACACGGTTGGCGCAGTGGCTAAAAAATTGGCTTTCTGCACTACGTGTTGCGGGTTCGATCCCCACACGGAATAAATATTTGTAGGATCTACAGGTAGCTGTTTCGCCTTGTGAGAAAACATTTTAAAAATACAGCTACCTCAGTCTGAATGCATGTAAGCAAATCAAAGTTATCTGCCACTGCCCTTACCTCTTCTCATCATCATCATCATCATCATCATATCGGCCATACAAAGTCCACTACTGAACAAAGGCCACCCCCATAGATTTCCACAACTGCGTCATCATATTGGGGGGAGTTTGCCAGTACTCACCACGCTTGGTAGGTGGGTTGGTGAGCGCAATATGCCAACTGTTCCACAGAAAGGACGCTGCTGCCCATCCCTCTGGTTTAAGGTACCTTAGTCGCCTTTTACGACTTCCATGGGAGGAGATGGAGTGGTGCTATATTCTTAACACACGCACACACGCACTTCTTAACGCACACCATACGGAAGAAGGCTTACGTCTTCTGGTGAATATGAATTTCCCAAAATCCCTTGCAATCTATACCGCACTGCCTGAGCACGAAAGTTTTCAACACTGACGGTTAGGCATTTCATAAATTGAAAGCCGCTCCACGACCTATGGGGCGCGCTATGCTCGGGGTTACTTTAAGGGACGTTTTGATTCGATTCAATTACCTGAAGAACATTGTTAGAACCAACTGAATGCGGAATGCAGAAGACGTGTTGTGGCGCAGCTCAGGAGAGCCCTATGTGCAGCAGTGGACTGCGATATACTGAGTTGAGCGACTGAATGACCTCTACGATGATTATAATCACCGTGCTTATCAGGCGGATCACTGACCACAACATACATACATAATCAACCCATTACTGTCCCACTGTCTTTTCGTCTGTCTGTCTGCACGCTTTGTGCGGGTTGACGGACTACACGCACTATTGTGAATATTCTGAAGCTCTCTCAGGTGTGCAGGTTTCCTTCACCGTTAACGCAAGTGATAATCAAATTGTGATCCGCACCTGAATCCGAAAAGTCAGTGGTGCGGGCCGGGATCGAACTTAGACCCTCGTGTGTGGAAGGCAAGCTATAACCACTAGGCTATCATTTGTATTGCTGACCGCAGTACGTTAATATGACAAGATGATAGAGGAAACGAATAATTACAATTTGTAAAGGCTTAATAGTTCACTACAAGAAAAACAATATCTAAATAAAACAATTTACTTGAGTTTTATCATCATCAAAATTTCAGCCGAATAAAGTCCACTGCTGCAGACAGGCCTCCCCCAAAGATCGCCACAAAGTCACGTCTGGGTGTATTGTGAGCTCGTTGGGGTTTTTGCCATAAGCGCCACGCTTGCCAGGCGAGTTGGCGATCGCAGTTGAGTTTTAATGTACTCTGCCGTCCATCCTCCGACTAATCCCATAATCGACTTTTACGACACCCACGGGCAGATGGGTTGGTGCTATTCGTAGCTGGCACCACATGGCATTTTAATTTAGAGATTGAATATTTTAGATATTATAAAATTGTATAAACTGTTATTATTAACATCAATTATAAATCGGGCAGTAAATTACTCTAAATTTGAATAGGTCTTTGGGTCTCTAGAGGGGAGGCGACTTCTCCCACCAGCTACCCTGGCGACGTCTTGCTTGAATATAAAACTTTGATCAAACAATGTTTGTATTTTCAATTACAACAATAACTACTTTAACCTATTCGAAGCTTTGAAATCTATTTCACGCGTAAGTTTTTGCATGGTTTTTTCTTTCGTTGAAATGGTTGTTTGGTTGACCTCGACCTCTGATGACAGATAGTGAAATGTTAAGTGCTACTTTTTGCTTTCACATTTATTATGGTTATTAGTTAACAAACAGATGGTGATTGCAGCAATTTTCGATGCTTTTTCATGTGTTTACTGCTTTAGTTTTATTATCATATACTTTTGTTGACGTGTGATTAAAGTCGCATATGTTTTAGGGAGAGAACGAGCGAGCTATGGAGAGAGCTATGCTTGGTATTAAATTAATTTGGTAAGAAATATCTCTACGACATCGAATCAGGAATGAGGAGATCCGTAGAAGAACTAAAGTTGCCGATATAGCTGAAAGGATAAGTAAGCTGAAGTGGCAATGGGCGGGGCACATTGCTCGTAGAACTGATGGCCATTGGGGCAAAAAGATTGTCGAGTGAAGACCGCGCACCGGAGAACGCAGCGTAGGACGACCTCCAACGAGGTGGATGATCTGGTGAAGGTCGCCGGTATCCATTGGATGCGTGTAGCATAAACTAGACTTTCTGGAAATATGTGGGGGAGGGTTTTGCTCAGCAGTCCACGTCCTTTGGCTGATATGATAATGATGTTTTAGGGTTCCGTACGCTTTTACCTTTATGGTTAAAAACAGAAATTATCGATTATCATCATCATCATATGAGCCAAAACACGCCCACTGCTGAACAAAGGCCATACACGACCGGTTAGGTGTCGTGTGTTGAGGGTTTTGGGAATTTGAGGAATTTGTCAGTACTCACCACGCTTGGCCGGCGGGTCGGTGAACGCTGTATGGACACTGTTCTACACAAGGGACTCTGCTGCCCGACCCTATTGTTTATAGTCCCTTAGTCGTCTTTAACGACATCCATGGGAGGAGATGCTATATTCTTAATCCACCACACGTATCCCGGGCACCGGGTCAGTCATAAAGTGGGTATATATTATGTATTCTGCATCACTTCAGTCGAAAATTGTCCACTGCTGGACACGGGCCTCCCCAAAAATCGCCACAACGACATCGACCGGTCTGGGTTACTGTTGTGTGCTCATTGAGGGTTTTTGCATTAATTGCCACGCTTGGCAGGCGGGTTTGCGATCGCAGTCATGTTGTAATTAATGTTCTCGAAGGATGCTACTGCCCGTCCACCGGCTAATACCATAGTCGCCTTAACTACACCCATGGGATGAGATAGGGTGGTGATCTTTTAGCCAGCACCGCACTTATGCTTCTGATGCCGTGATTGGCGGTTAACTTCATAAAGTGAAATACGTCAGTGTCCGCAAAATAATATCGTAAATCTATACAAATAAATAAAATTGAAGTGTCTGTTTGCAATGTCAAAATAACAGGTTTTTAATAAATACATATGAAAGTATACACGGTACATATAACAAAAAAACCATTCTAAAATTTTTGTCTGGCTGTCAATCTGTCTGTTTGTTCCCGCTAATCTCCGAAACGGCTGGACCGATTTTGACGGGACTTTCACTGGATAGCTGATGTTATAAGGAATAACTTAGGTTACTTTTATATTAGAAAAATAAAAAGAATAAAACCTATATGCTTAAATAATCAAATAACCGATTTATTTTAAACTAAACAGCGGGTGAATCCGCGGGTCTCAGCTAGTCTATAATATACGCGATTTAATCCGTTTAAAAGTATTTTTTATAATGAGTAATAATCGCGAAAACCTAAGACATTATAATATTGTGTTGTGTATTTTTTTTATGACACAACTAATAATGATACAGAGCCCTCTCAAGGCACGACTCGCATAGTTCAGACCACTTTATATTTATTTTTATACTGAATAGGTTTGTGTGTTTGACCATTGTCTGACCTCATGACAAGCGACGATGCTGTCGAATATTAGGTATTCATGTCTCTCGTTTCAGTTAATTATAAACAGCAAATAGATAAACTGGACTACATGATATTCCCATTGCTGCAGCGAAGGCCTTTATTGGCAGTAGCTACTGGCTCGCCGCCAGGGTTCGCCTGACGAATTTATGTGCGTACACTATATACATATCGTCGGTATATGTGTGTTGTAAGTATTGGTTGCTGTTAATTGTTATTTATATTTTGTTTTATAAAGTGGAAAACTAAGTACTTAACACTGACCGAGGACTTGGAGTTATTTAAACTTATAGAATGTATGGTATAACCGCAATCAGGGCTGTTAGGGATAGCCCAAAGGTTGAACGCCATACAGGAAGGTCTGAGTTCGATACCGATCCGCACCTCTGAATTTTCGTATTCATATGCGGATCAGAATTTGATTTTCACTTGCGTTAACGGTGAAGGAAAACATCGTGTGGAAACCTGTATAAATGAGAGGGCTCCAAAATGTTCTCAATGGTGTGTGTAGTCCGCCAACCCAAACTATACTAAGACCTAAACTTTCTTATCGTGAGAGATGACCCGTGCCCAGCAGTGGGACAGTAATGGGCTGATTATGATTTTTCACAAAATCCGGGGATGAGACGAAGAAGTCATTCCCCTATAAATGGTAAACGTCATGCTTGCCCATAACAATTTATTGTACTGCTACCCAGGACTTGTCCTGCATGGCACCAGACTGCTCTCGTCACCTCAAGACATTAGTAACTTACTATTTAGAAAGAAAGAAAGAAAGAAGAAAGAAAGTATTTTTTTTATTTGACAGCATTTATATTTAGTCTTAGTGATTTCACTCGCTACATCTTGACAGACCCTTCTGACCGGAACACACTAATGTCAAAAGTTTAAACATTACTGCTAAGTGGCGTATATCTGGTACTGTGGTGGAACCTACATTTTCTATTTGTCCCAGTGGAAAATCTTCATGAACATCCTTCGCCCTGGGGAAGGGCGAAGGGGCACGCCGTACTCCTACCGGCTAAAACCACTGGGGCGGCCATCTTCGGCCCTAAGGGGGCTCCAGGACCTCGTATGATCACACTAGAGCCACCCACTGGTGCCATAACCATAGGCACATCTTGGGGAGGGTGGCTGTAAAGCGTTCAGCCCCCGGGGAGATTGTAAAGGATCGCCCCGAAGCCTAACATTGTGCGCTGTGCTATGCTGCGCACTACGCACACGGCGGCGCGCGGGTCGCTCGGTGTGGGCCCTAGATTCCCCAATCTGCGCACCCGTGACCCCTGAGGGTCCCCACCCCTGCAGACTCCTTCTGAAGCACGACGCTCTTACAGAAGGAGGGTGGTACCTACCTAGCTGGCCTCTGGCAATAAGAGACCTTTTTTTTGTTTATAGGTGTCCAGTGGAAATTCTACATGGAACTTCCTTCGCCCCGGGGAAGGGGGCGAAGGGGTATGCCGGACTCCTACCGGCTAAAACCACTGGAGCGGTCATCTTCGGCACCGAAGGGGGGCTCCAGGTCCTCATAAGATCACACTAGAGAGAAATAAGAGACCTAGTAGTAGAGAGAGCAGTAAACTCTTCTAGATAGAGTAAAAAATTATGTAGAAAAATGCACCAAATATAAGTACTTTTATTTACTGTACGGAAACATGTCACGTAGTTAATACAAATGATTCAGTAATTTTATCAGTGAATAATCTGTAACATGTACGATATTGATTAGCAGAAAACAACGATAAGATTGACAATGTCTCTCGTCTATAACCCAAAAATATCAATACGTTCCTTTTTCAAATAAAAAACGAAAACCTGACCCCATTGATCACAATGCCCAAAAAGATCCCGAAAAACAAAACCGCAGACAAACCCGGCCGCAACTCTAGTCCCCGCCGATAATAGCGGCGTATAAGTAACAGCGCACACTATAAATCCATCAGTTTCGTTGGCGCGTCGCCAGTGTGCGCCGCACTTAACGCCCCGACACTCCTCTTTCCTTACTCATACTCCTTTAAAAGGAGTCCTATTTATTCCAATACTGATTTACGTACTGAAAAATCTACAATTGTAAATATATTTTTGCAGTATTTTGGTTAAGCTAATTTGTGATTGCAGTCTTGGGTATTCAGTTTCTTCCCTAGCAAAGAGTAGAGGATAGACCATACCTTTCTGGTTGTGGGTGTCGTTAGAGGCAACAAGGTCACGTCAAAAATAAGAATCATGCGGTCACTTGTCTGGCAAGCAGAGTGAATACGACGGACAAGCGGACACTAGAGTGGATCCACGTGTATTTTTTATGTTTTTCATATAACGGGTTCAAGTGATATCGTACCGAAAACCATGGATAATTTATATGATTCTGGAACTCTCAGTGTTAGTATTTTGCGTCGGATTTTTCATGAACGTTCAGTATTATTTAAAATATTTATTTTCGTCTACCCTAACGCTATTTAACCGACTTCAAAAAGAAGGAAGTTCTCAATTCGATGCGTTTTTCTATTTTTTGTGTATTTACACCGATTATTCCGAGATTTGTAGACCGATTTGAGCAATTTTTTCCCATATAAATTTAATTACATTTGATTGAGATGTTTTTACACCAGCTTCAATAAACAGGTTAATTTATACAAAAAGTTTCTCTCTTCAAGGGTTACGTCCATAGTTAAAAATATGGTGTCATATCATCTTTATATCAGCCAAAGAACGTGCACGGCTGAGCAAAGGCCTCCCCATAGATTTCCACAAAGTCCAGTGACATGCACACGCATCCAAGGGCTCCCAGTGAGAGATGTGCCCCACGCACTGCCACTTCAGCTTACTTATCATTTCAACTATGTCGGCAATTATAGTTTTTCTATGGATCTCCTCATTCCTGATTCTATCTCGTAGAGAAATACCAAGCATAGCTCTCTTCTTAGCTCGCTGAGTGACCTTGAGCTTTCTCACAAAGCCCATAGTGAGTGACTACGTTTCACTGGTAACTCACACAGGTTAAAGACGACTTCAGGCACTAAGGTATTGTTAACGAAAAGACGTTGCGAAGTTTCCTGAACGCTGCCCAGGCGAGTCAGATTCGACGATTGACCTGTTTCTCGAAGTTGGACCTATCTAACTAGTATCGATATACAGACACTATATAGACAACGCAATACTGAAACTTGTAGGTGTCCCTTTACCCTCACTGCCAGTTTTCCATGACCCTGACGCAATGAGCTCGTAGAAAAACCTTGTACAAAAAAGTCTGTCTCAACCCTATCCAGAGCACCATAAATATTTTACATCATAATTCCTCCCATCTTACGTACAAGATGCCACACATACGAACAAACGCATAATACATCTTAATGTTGGAGTCCAGGCGCTAACGTGGCGGCTCTTGGCTCCTTGCCAGTGACGAAATTATGGACAAGTCCGGTCGCCATGAGTTCTGTGCTTCGCGGCCATTTGTCGTTGCAAACCGTTGGAACACAAATATGAGGTTACTTACGAACTGGCCTATTTTTGTCGCTGGGAAATCCTTATCGACTTCCTCCGGCGCCTAACCGTAGGGGCAGACCTCTTACCGGCTTTAACCTCACGGCTGGGGGTGTGGTGTCTGTCCCGACGCGCCCCCGACGGGAATAATAACGCAATTTATGCAATGTGTAACCATTTCAATGGTGATTGATATGACATCGTTCACTGGGTGGCTTGTTAGTGCTGTATCATTTTCTTGTGAATGATCCTCACAAAAACATGACTATTTCTGATGTGACGAAAACGGCTAACTAGTACAGCAATATTAACGCGTTATGTTTGTGTGTGTGGGCAGCGAAAGTAAACATACGCTTACGCACAAATGTAGTGTTTAGATTACGCGTTTGCGACGGCGCAAGGGACTACTCTTCCAATTGTTAATATTCTAGCTTAGTAGCCACTAATAAACTCAGGCCAGATTGACCAACAACCAAGAAAGGCTGACAGAGCTGCAACCTAGGGAGCCCTATGTCCTGCATTGCTATGTCCAGTCATTATCCCACTGCAGTCACGCCTTTCTCCAGTTGGCAATGACAGGTTCGACAAATTTCGATTAATCACCAGGTTCTTGTATATTCACTATACCATTGTCACTACTATTGCCCGCCGATGATGGAAGCCGACCTTGTACTGGATTTTATTGGTGATTCTGATATTTGATGTACTGTGGGAAGGACCTGCAGGGAAAAGGCACCTGATTACTACGTTTGAGCATTGCTTGTTGGCGATTTCAGATTCTCATTATAGATCCAGGTTGCCTCACGATGCTTGCCATCACAAAAAGTCATTAGTCTCTAAAGTAATTTAGATTTATTTGAGAAAACGAGATTGAAAAAATCACATTAAAGTCAAGTCATTCAAAGTTTTCAATATGCAACCCAGTGCTTGAGAATGCCAGCAATCCTCCGGGCCATCACGACATATGTAATATTTACGATTTGGTGATTGCAATTTATTCTTTTAACATGTTTTACTAGCTAACAAACTATGTAAACAAATCTTAGAAGTCGATTTTAACCTACTTGTTTTAGTCCCGAGTATTTAATCCGAAAAGGTTTAGGTACCATAGACCACATCCATGCACTGCGGCAGGTTACACAGAAGACCGAAGAGTATAATCTGCCACTGTGCTTGGCGTTTTTGGACTAGAAAGCCTTTAATTCGATCGAAACCTCGGCAGTGCTGCGATCTCCCAGCGGTGCCATATTGGCTTTCAGTACATCGAAGTGTTAAAGTGCTTATACAGAAACGCCACCATGTCAGTCCGAGTACTTGAACAGAGCACGGGGGCAATTCCATTGCGGAAAGGTGTGAAACAGGGGGACGTTATTTCCCCGAAACTGTTCACCGCTGCAATGGAGGATGCCTTCAAGCTACTGGGGTGAAAGTATTCGGCATTAACATCAATGGCGAATATATCACTGACCTTCGATTTGCCGACAACGTAGTCATGGTAGAATCGCTGCAAGAGCTTAGCACAATCTCATCATGAGCATCAGCTCGATAATCTCAACAGATGTTCCCAATAGATGGCCCTTAAAATGAACATGGGCAAGACAAAAGTCATACTATTAACTATGATCATGTCGTGCCCTTCCCAATATCTGTTAAGAGCTCTGTTCTCGTATTTGGTTACGAGGTATGTCTACCTGGACAAACTGTCCAGTTAGGTAGGTCCAACTTCGAGAAAGAGGGACACTTGTCGAATCCGACTCGACCGGGCAGCGTTCGGGAAACTTCGCAACGTCTTTTCATCAACAATACCGCAATGCCTCAACACGAAAGTCTTTAACCAGTTGTGTGTTACCATATAGACATATGGTAGATAAAAGATGTAGTCACTCACTATGGGCATCATAAGAAAGCTCAAGGTCAGTCAGCAGACTATGGAGAGAGCTGTGCTTGGTATTTCTCTACGAGATCGAATAAAAAATTAGGAGATCCGTAGAAGAAGTAAAGTTGCCAACATAGCTGAAACGATTAGAAAGTGACGGGGCACATTGCTCGTGGAACTGATGGCCGTTGGGGTAAAAAAGTTCTCGAGTGGAGACCGCGCACCGGAAAACGTAGCGAGGGACGACCTCCAACGTGGTGGACAGACGACCTGGTGAAGATCGCTGGGAGTCGTCGGATGCGGGCGGCATGTGACCGCTCGTAGTGGAAATCTATGGGGGAGGCCTTTGTTCAGTAGTGGACGTCCATTGATGATGATGATTCAATTATTTGTAATATAATATGCTTTGCAATACACATCTTCACGTTTAATTTAGGTTAGCTAAATAAATTAAATAAAAAAATGCTGCAGCTCTGCTACCCTACAAGCTACAAATAGCTTGAATCGTCCACAAAATATTACGAGAACGATGGTCGCCATGTATGCGTGAAGTTGTTCAGACGCCCTCCGCAATGATATACATAGGTTGTAAACCATGTTTTAACATCATTGGAAGACAAATGCGTCGATTTCACATTAGATCAGGATTAACAAATGATTTTCAGCAAAAGAACATATCACCGATTTATCTCCTCCCGTAGTAATAGTAAAAGGAGACTGAGGCTCTAAACCAAAAGGATGGGCAGAAACAGCTCTCCACAGTATTAAACAATATACAAAACATAAAACATGTAATATATTAATAATTGTAAACTAATAAATAATATAATATTAAAAAGTATCTCATAAGAAAAAAAAAAGTATATTAAGTAGCTTACAGAACGCAGGGCAGTTTGTGGCGAGCTGAATGTGAGTGGCGACACTGCGTACCCGAATGCTCCAGAGAGTCGGTCAGGGCCTCGTCTCCGCTTGCCTTTATTGGTTGGTTGGAGTGGAACCCCATGAGTGCCCGCAGGATTTTCAACTCTGACTTGCCTTAGTTGGCCGATCAGAGGGGGGCCGCCAGAGCTATATGCTCGGGGGTGGAAGTGTCTAATGGCGTAATAACGGGGAAACCCGCTCCGAGTCTTCGAGACGCGCGATGGTGAAACCGGTGCCGCACCTCTCTACACCCCTAGCCGCTCACACCGGTGTTGCTCCTTGTCGCCTGTAGTGGTGGCCATTTAGGGGGCCCATCTTGTGAGTGGCGAGTCACCGTCTGCCACAGAATTTCACGATCAAAGTTGAAAGGTAGACGCCGTAGTTCCCGTATTTATAAGTTTTTTTTTTATTCCATGTAACACCCATTGCAATAGACCTTATCGTTATAGTTTCCATCTCATACAATAGCCTTACACCACCGGGGACAATCGATGACTTCATTTTATAGTGCAGCTATGGAGAGTCCCCGGTTGGTGTCCCATTACATTTTAGATTAAAATTCTCTAAAGGGCCTCTGCGTGTTGGACCCATGTCCCCGTGTAAGCTTATCAAAAGACCGGGTTCCCCCTTACAGGGGATATAAACCCGTGTAATAGAGAGACAATATAATAAAACTAATAAAATAAGCACTATATTTATAATAATGTTTTATGTTTTGTATATTGTTTAATACTGTGGAGAAAAAATGTCCAATGACAATGTCCAGCCATTTGGGCATACAATATAAAAAATTCTTTAAATTATTATGAATTTATACAATATCATAAAATAAAAAATAAAGTTAGACCATAATCAAATTGGAGATGCGAAGAAACAAAAGCAGAATAAAATATTGATAATAAGATAACAATTAAAAATAAATCTTACATTACAATAATAATTACAAGCATAGGTACCGCTATAAAGTTCTTTGTAATCATTTCAGCTACATTAACAATTACTGTAACTTACCTTGTAAAAAATATCTGACTGAGTACTCGTCGTACAACAATTTGTAGAGCTTTTATTAAAAATATTTATTACTTTAGTGTTTCTAATTGCTGAAGGAATATTATTAAAGCGTGGACCTAGACAAAAAACACTATCATGCAATAAACGTGGTGGCCTCTAGG
This sequence comes from Diloba caeruleocephala, assembly GCA_947459985.1. NCBI lineage: Eukaryota > Metazoa > Arthropoda > Insecta > Lepidoptera > Noctuidae > Diloba > Diloba caeruleocephala. The sequence goes on from OX381614.1 coordinate 4,410,954, forward strand.
CCGGTAATCAAACATACAAGATTTGTTTAAAAAAAATTGCCGTCTCATAATATATATGGGGAAGGAAATGAAATAAATATCTTTTGTAAAATGGGGCTACAAGCCTCAGTTTGTTAAAAATTGCACAAACTTTTGATACTTGACTTGTTTGAGCAACAAATACCCGTTCTTTTTCTGTTGTGCTCCCCCAAATACCCAGAGATCGTGCTGATTTACTATTTTACTTAATCTAAAGTAATGAAGTGTTGCTGAACATGAGAATTGGTTTAGTTTTTTTGCAGACATGTTTGGTTTCTTCGATCTTATTATCAATATGTAAAGACTTTTTTTGTCACCTATTGTTTTTAAGTAGGACACATTCAAAGTGTTTTCTATTCTATTTATTTGTTTGAAATACACGATCGTTGTTTTACCTAGATTAATTTGTAAATAATTCTATTATCAATGCTAAAAATGCATATTGCCATATTCTAATTAGATTAGGTTTTATTGGTGTATAGTATGCAGTTATCATCTGCAAATAATGTTATTTTATGTCGTAATTGTAGGCATGTCATTAATATAAATAAGAGCGTAACTTGTATGCTACCTTGTGGAACTCCTAAGAATACATTTTTAACGCTAGAACTATGTGTTTCTTAAATTTTACTAGATATAGAAACCCTTTGTGTTTCTGAGAACTGCTTGCTGTTACTATAAGGTATGATTCGACTATTTTATACACATTACCTCTAACGCCGTCGGTATACTGCTTAATCAGTAGAATTTTATGATTGACGTGGTCGAATGCTTTTGAAAATAAGGCAGTGCCAGATATTTCGCTGCCACGCACTAGTGTTTAAACTTTAGACATTACTGTGTTCTGGTCTGAAGGGCACTGTAGTGAAAGTACTGGGGGTAAGAGACTAACGGACTAATGTCTCGAGGTGACGAGCGCAGTGTGGTACCACGTAGGCCTAGTCCTGGGTAGCATTACAATGTTATAGGCAGGCATGACGCTGACCATCAGATGAATGACTTGCTCGTCTCTTCATTACGTTGTATAAAAAAAGGTCAATTACAGGTACTCCAATTATTTAATTTTCCACCGCCCAATTTTAATTTGCGTATAATCCTTAAACAAACTAGCAAACGAAATCGGCATAGGTAGTATCGCATCACAGCATCAATTAGGGAGGAACGTCAAAGTTGAGGCGTACCCCCCGGCCCCAGAGCGGTGCAATTTTTTTAAGGGGCCTCCCCATGCCACCAGACTGTTTGGTGACGTTTGCATCGGTATTATGGGAATGCTGCGAAGTGGCCGTTGATGGATGTCGTACATAATATTTGAAGGAAGGTACGTTTGGCGCTTGTCTTTCCACGCCACGTGTCGCGGGTTTCCTTCTTGCATAGAAAAAATATTTGTATGGCCTACAGAAAATTATTTCGGGTGTGTAATATGTAAGATCTGTTAACCTTACCCACGTCGACACGAATCTTCGAGTGGGGCAACTATTTTTAAGAAAAGAATATGTTTGATCACAGCGGTAAAATGATAAATTCGGTAATAATACTAATGTAATGATTGATTGATAGGCCGTGTGGTGCCGGCTACGAATAGCACTAACCCATCTCATCCCATGGGTGTCATAAAAGGCGACTGTGGCATTAACATGAGGATGGGCAGCAGCGTCCTTCGAGTTAATTAACAACTCAACTGCGATCGCCAACCCACCTGCCAAGCGTGGTGATTATGGAAAAACGCCCCAATGAGCGCACAACACGCCTAGACCGGTCGTTGTGGCGATCTTTAGCCTCCCCAGCTTGTGTACAGCATTGGACTTTATTGGGCTGAAACTACGAATGATTGATAAGGATTATACATGATCTTAGTATAAGGTAATTAACTTATCATAACCGAAGTATACGAATAAAGTTGCTGGGAAAAAATGGGTTTGGAGATAGATCCCCATGATACAGGTTAACCTAGTTTGGGGATCAACGTGCACCTGAATTTGTCAAAAGTAATAATTGGAAAATAATTGGAAAAAAAAAGAAAAAAAAAAGACTATATCCAGTTTAAATAGTCCCATGAGAACATGCGCTTAGGTTTATAGTTATGTCGAGTTTGTTTCTGGATGAATCGATTGCAAAACACTTTTTCAGCACCCACTGCGATTATCAGTAAATTATTTGACCTTGTTGACTACCGTTCGCTACCTGTTTCTGACAAAGGATAGATATTGCATCGACCAGTTCTTAAATGAGGCTTGTGTACGTGCGTTTGCAATGTAGTTAGCTGTTTGGATTACCAGATTAATACACTGTAACCACGCCCACGATTTCATGTTTACATATTCCTCGTTAGTGGCCAACTCTCAGCTCGGACACAACACTTGCGTCCATTTTGACGTGGCGATTTTTTTCACCCGCTGCGTGTTTTCGTTTATTTCGTTGCACACACACGCTGATCGCGATCGATTCGTCCACGTCACTCACACACCGACAACAATTCTCTATTTTTTCATTTGCATGGGGATTATTAACGTGTTTCCATGCTGGGTTGGGGATGAAGGGAAATATTTTGTATTTATATGCAAGTTATTTTTAAAGCCAGGTTTTTACTCAGCATGAGTACTCCTGTACAGTTTGCTATATTTAATCATTGTTGGGGAATAACACTTGTACCATCAACATGTTTGGCAAGCAGATTAACAAATGCAAAAAGAAGTGATTTAAAAATACTTTCAAATAATTATATAATCGCCTTTAAAGTGGTCTTATTATTTCCAAGGCACTAGAAGTTATATGAGTGACGGGAAAATACTTAGAAGTCCTAAGTTTGAATCTTAGATCAAAGGTTCACTCTACGTCATCATGTTAAGAATGTATCTGTGCTACAGCATAAGATTGGTATCGCATATTGGCGCATCGGCATTTTAACTTCTTCATCATCATCATCATCATATCAGCCACAGGACGTCCACTGCTGAACAAAGGCCTCCCCCTTAGATTTCCACAACGAGCGGTCACATGCCGCTCTCATCCAACGACTCCCAGCGACCTTCACCAGATCGTCTGTCCACCTCGTTGGAGGTCGTCCCACGCTGCGTTTTCCGGTGCGCGGTCTCCATTCGAGAACCTTTGTGCCCCAACGGCCATCAGTTCTACGAGCAATGTGCCCTGCCCATTGCCACTTCAGTTTACTAATCCTTTCAGATATGTCGACAACTTTAGTTCTTCTACGGATCTCCTCATTTCTGATTCGATCTCGTAGAGAAATACCAAGCATAGCTCTCTCCATAGCTCGCTTAATAATAATAATCTAACTTCTTCACTATAATAATAATAATTTCAGCTGAATTAAGACTACTGCTGGACACAAGTCTCCCTAAAGATCGCCACAACTGCGGGTCTGGGTATTTTAATCCCATAGTCGCCTTTTACACCCACTGGATGAGATAAGTCGGTGGTATTCGTAATTGGCACCACACAACTACTAACTTTCTTCTTCCCCAGCTTCTCTTGTTACAAAAAGTACATATCAACAAATTCAGGATGCACACCCACATTAGGCCGTTAACGTCCACTGCTAAACATGGACTATAGAGGCAACCAATGATCTATAACGATCACTACAATGGGCAGTTATAGGGAGTATTGCCGAAATCACCACGCTAAGCATACGGATTGGTAATCATAGTATTATGCTATTAGCAATACAGTGTGGTGCCGGCTAAGAATACTACCACCCCATATCATCCCGTTGGTGTCGTATAAGGCGACTATGGGATTAACCGGAGAATGGGCAGAAGCGTCCAATTTATAACTCAACTGCGATTGCCAACCCGTCTAAAACAACTGAACCCCAATGAGCACACAACACAAACCCATACCGGTCGTTGAGGCAATCTTGTGGGGAGTCTTCTGTCCAGCAGTAGACGTTTTTACGGCTGAAATGATGATGACATGGAAGGATGGTGCTGTCATAATTCCATGCATCTATGCTGGCGGACTAAATGGTCCGTTGTTGACCGTCGCCTTCTAAGGCCCTAAAAATGACATATTATCATATATCATGATTCTAGGCATACCCTTGGGTATTTGTGGTACAAGAGACTAGTCTCAATACAATACAAAGCTATGCATATCATCATCATATCATCCAAAGGACGTCCAATGTTGAATAAAGACGGCACGGTTGGTACAGTGGCTGATACAGTCGGCTGCTGCGCTCCGGGTTGTGGGTTCGTTTCCCGCACGGAACAAATATTTGTATGATCTGCAGGTAATTGTTCCGGGTCTGGGTGTATCGTGTGTGGAATTTATGTCTGTAAACGCACCCACGACACAGGAGAAATTCTAGTGTGGGGCAAAGGTTTAATAAAAAAATGAAATAAAAAGAATGTCTCACAACTGTGTCGTAATTTTGGGGGGAATTCGCCACTACCTATCGAGCTTGGCAGGCGGTTTGGTGAACGTGGTATGGCTACTGTTCCACAGAAGGGACGCTGCTGCCCATCCCCCTGGTTAAAAGTCCCTTAATCGCCGTTTACAATATTCACGAGATGAGTGGGAGCGGTAATACATTCTTAATCCGGACGCCACTCGGAATTGCATATACTTACAATTTTATTTTATTTTCAGCCGAGCAACAATAGGTTTCCCGCACATTAATGGAAATAAAAAGCCAGTTTCATTAAAACCTACAAAAATATCGAATGACTGACGTCACTGATTGGTACGCATATGTGCAAGTAATAATATCCGTCACATGAACGAAGTGGCTGCGGGTGACATGTGACGTCATAGCTTCCAGGGATAAGTGACGCACTAGATGTGTACTCGTTTTAGAGTTGCGACGGTTAAAAATGTAAAAATCTATTAATGGTATGCAATTAAAAACAGATACAATAGTCTTAGAATAATTACAACTAGTTGGACAGTCGGAACACTCCCCCAAAATTACCACAACGAACGATATGGGTATGTTGTGGGCTCATTGGGGGCTTTTTTTTTTTTTTTTTTTAATAAAACGTTGCCCCACACTAGGATTTCTCCTGTGTCGTGGGTGCGTTTACAGACATAAATTCCACACACAATACACCCAGACCCGGAACAACTACCTGCAGATCATACAAATATTTGTTCCGTGTGGGAATCGAACCCACGATCCGGAGCGCAGCAGCCGACTGTATCAGCCACTGCACCAACCGTGCCGTAATCTTTGCCATAATCGCCACAATTTCCTCACGACCATAAAAAGTATTATTATTCTAAGATAATCTGTCAGCAATTTGCCATTGATAGTGTGTTATTATGGTGTCAGACACAAGAAATAACATAAGTACCAAGTTAGTTGCCAGTGACATCCACAATTATAAAATGTGTTACACTTGGAATTTTAATAAAGAAAATTAAATAACGTAATTTTTTTTTTTGGGTGTATTGTGTGTGGAATTTACGTCTGTAACCCACGACACAGGAGAAATCCAAGTGTGGGGCAACGCTTTTGTAACAAAAAAAAAATCGGGTTGTACTCCAGGAGTGCCGACAGAAGTGAAAACTTATTTTTTTATTTATCTAGACACGTTTGCGGTCTGCTATATGTACATGCATATATGCACACACTATAGCTGCGTCTCATAACGGTGTCGCGAGTACAGAGATTTTATCTCATCTAAAAATATGCGTACCGCGCTAAAAGAAGATTTGACTTCAAAAAAATTACTTCATTCGCGTCTTAATTCATTTTTGATAATGACAATATTTTAACGAATATATATTTGTCTCAATTATAATTCTGGAAGTAGTTGTCTTCAGTGCTTCCACGTACTGCGCGAATTTCCTGCTCATGGTAGCGAGGCGTGTCAGTATGTAAAAAATATGTATAAAGTGCTAGCCTAGCTTTTATTAACAATTGCAAAAACGAACAACCGTTGGCCACCTGACACTTCTGCTGAAAATCAGCGCTACAGCTTTTTGTTGTGGCCTATTAGACACACGGTACCAAACCGAGCCCGCTATGTCCCTGTCTTATTTGTTTCCATTTTATGTTTTATATTGCGTATGGTTCCCGGCAAAAAACAGATGCCCCCCTCGCCACCCATAGGTGTCGTATAAGGCGATAAGGAGTTGGTATCACGGGGTGCGCAGCGGCAACCTTCCGTTTGCTACATATTGCGATCACCAGCCCCACTGTCAAGCGTGGTGATTATGGCAGTATCCACTGCACGGCAGTATGACCGCTCATTGTACCTTCAGTTCAGCAGTCCGTCTACGAGCGGATGTGTATATTATTTTATACTTTATGCGTTGTTAGTTTTATTGTGATCATTAACAGTTTCTATTTTTCTCTTTATACATATATTCGGCTTTCGGGCGTCAAAATATACCTTTATTTTTCGTTGGAGCGACTTTCTACCTGACCTTCGCAACATATCAATCAATTAACTTTCTATCGCAGCTCATTCCTGTACATAAGACTTACCTTCTAATACTAATCTCGTACTTGGTCCTTCACCTTTTGCTGTAGATTGGGTGGAGAGGATTATCCACCCAATCTACAATACTATTGTAGAAGATGCAATTAACCTAAAAAGCATTGATGGTATTACATAAAACGCATTATACAAACATTTGTCGGCATACATCGGGGCCCGATCTGCAAATTAGCAATTAATGAATGCAGCAGGGCCGGCTGAGCCCCGCAACCCCCCGGGTGACGGGCCCCGCTTTTTTGTGACTATATAGGTAGCCTGCACTGGACTCGTCAGGTATAACTGGGGAAAGCTCTAGAAGATGGGTCCGACGATTTTAAGGATAAAAATTGTAGTCCGTTAGGCACATCCAAGACATATACTTTGTTTTATGTATTCTTTCTTTCTGTCAAATACCCATGAGAATATAGAAGAGTATCCCATTCTTTAACTGTTTAGGGTTTCTAACGTCTGAAGGAAAAAACGGCGGAACCCTTATAGGATCACTCTGTCCGTCCGCCTGTCACAGCCAATTTGCTCCGAATCTACTGGACCGATTAAGTTGAAATTTCGTACGCATATGGATTTCTGCGACCCAAACACGTACGTATAGCGTAAATAAATGAATTTTGAATATAGGAGTCACTTTTGGGGGGTAATATAGAAAATTTTAGAGTAAAGTTTTGCAAACTTTAAACTTTAAATGGAAGGGCTTATAGTGAGGGTCTCAAATATGATTGTTTTATCATTTAAAAAAATATTATTTAAAGTTATTTAAGAAAATACACGAAAATTTACCATGCCTCCCATTATCTTCGAAACTACTCAGCCAATTTTTTTTTTTAGATTATAGTTCTGTACCTATATTTTAAGGAAAAACCTATAAGAAGTCGATGGTCCTAAAATAACGTTGTAAATCTTTCAATATTGTGGGTACAAAATTACATTTGCGGTTGGGAAAACATGTTTTAACTACGATGTTAAGTTTGTACTTGGGATAAGTTATTGGTACAATATATTCAGTAATTTCGGAACCCTGTCCTCGACAGTTCAACTCACACTTGTCCTTTTTTTTAGTTACCTACATACATCATCATTCGGGATATATATCATATACTTCCTCCACCCCGGGGAAGGGCGGAGAGGTATGCCCGACTCCTACCGGCTAAAACCACCGGAGTGTAGATCTTCAGCACCTTAAGAGGGGTCCAGGTACTCGAAAAGTTTCCATCTAGAACCGTACATTGGTGCCACACCTTTAGGCACATCTTGGAGGGCTGTCTGTTTTTTTCTTTATATAAAAACTGTGTGTATTTGCAGAGAGTTACCTAAGCTTCACATATTTTAAAAAAAAATGTGCTGTTCCTATTAAGCGCACGATTCCTTTCTTTTCTGTGGCACGGCTGATTTCTAAGACGTCTGTCATTTCGGGTCTGTCAGGTCATTAAATAAAATAATACACGCCCAACTTCCAAGCCATATCGGCAGATCATTGGACCGTGTGCGTCCGACATTTTCAGCGTTTTTTCGCAGCGAGCCCGCAGCATTCGTTTTTCCCGTGCACCCCCAAAGGGGGGCACCCACCACCCCTTGACCCCCTCCCGATACCGCCGTGCACGGAATTTGATTAATGCAATGTTCGCGATAATTATTCCTGTTACTATTTTTTGACAGGATAAAGTTTTTCGTTCGATGTGAACTGCTTTTTTCTCTTTTTTCATATTTTTTTTTTGTTCACTGGGCGCTGTTGCTAACTTGATATGAGATTTCGTTGTACGTGAGAGACTATTTCATGTAAATTACTGAGTTCATACAGTTCGACCTGGCTGGAGGCCTCTTTTGGCTTCGTCAAAAATGTCCGGTTGAGCAGCTATATTTCTTGGAAATGTCGGCTAGAAGCCCAAGAAAAAAATGCTTGGTGCATTCATTATGCTTGATTTTTATAAAATAGAAATAGGTCAACGAGCGCCGTATTTAAAAAGAAATAGGCGACACGAATAAAAAGAAATTGCTCTACTTAAGGATTTCTCCATTGCCGTGTGGTGCCGGCTACGAATAGCACCAACCTATCTCCTCCCGTGGGTGTCGTAAAAGTCGACTAAGGGATTAGCTGGAGGATGGGAAGCAGCGTCCTTCGAATACCTACATTAACAACTCAACTGCGATCGCCAACCCGCCTGCCAAGCGTGGCGATTATGGCAAAACCCCTCAATGAGCCTACACACATCCATATCGGTCGTCGTGGTGATCTTTGGGGGAGGCCTGTGTCCAGCAGTGGACTTCATTCGGCCGAAATAATGAAGGATTTCTCCTTTATCGTGGGTACAGTTTACAGAAATAAATGTTAGTTTTATTGACAATAATATTCTCTTTGTATGTTTATAAAGTGCATTTTTGTAAAATCTATTTAGAAAATATCACAATGCTTTGATCTGTTTAAAAATGATTACCATGCCATTAAAGCCTTACAGTATGCATACTTTGCAGTTTATTATGAGATTAGAATAAACATAGATGGATTTAATTGTTAACTTTTTTAAACTCATCATATCAGCCAGAGGACGTCCACTGCTGAACAAAGGCCTCCCCCTTAGATTTCCACAACGAGCGGTTACATCTCTCTCATCCAACGACTCCCAGCGACCTTCACCAGGTAGTCTATCCACCTCGTTAGAGGTCATCCCACGCTGCGTTTTCAGGTGCGCGGTCTCCATTCGACAACATTTTTGCCTCAACGACCATTAGCTCTAAGAGCAATGTGCCCCGCCCATTGCCACTTCAGTTTACTAATTGTTTCAGCTATGTCCACAACTTTAGTTCATCTACGGATCTCCTCATTTCTGGTTCAATCTCGTAGAGAAATATCAAGCACAGCTTTCTCCATAGCCGGCTGAGTGACCTTGAGCTTTCTCATGAGGCCCATTGTGAGTGACCACGTCCCACGTTCCATATCTCATTACTGGTAAACGGGTCATTTTTAACTAACTTATACATAAAAAAATGACCTAGCGTAATGGCGCATAAGGTCTGACTATTCAAAAAGCCCGTAAAATGTTTACGTGAATGAATATATTTTGTACCTTTATCTTCAATATATAATTCTCCTGTACATGTGTGTCACTGAACTCCTCCTAAACGGCTGGACCGATTTTGATGAATGGATGGTGTATATTCACAATTGGACCCGGTAGGTGGCACTGCAATCAGGTTTGCACGTACCTGTCTCTGCGTAGCTGTGGCGGGCAGCTAGTATAGAATATAAACATTTATTCGGCACAGAACATATCAGACGTTGCAAAAAAGCTACAAAATACATTACGCGCTGTCGACCAAGCCCGTACCGAAAGGGTTACTCAGCACGTGTTGGGTGAAACACGCAGCGCTGGTTTTCAGTTGGCACCCCGCAGTGACACAATGACGAAGGTAAGTAATAATTTAATTATTAAAAATAAATATTCTTGCTAATATGTATATCTTGCTATAATAGCTAAACATACTTTTTAAAAGTACGAGTATAAATAAATAATGTAATATAATAAATAGGATTTTTTAAATGATTTATTATTTTAAATAAAATTTAAAACATCATCAAATTATAAATATACATCTTATTTATATAATTCATCTGTACATGTAAAATGGCTGGACTGATTTTGATGAAATTTTGTGTGTATGTTTGAGTAGGTCCCTGGATAGTTTAGATTCACAATTGGACCCGGTAGGTGGCACTGCAATCGGGTTTGAATGTACCTGCCCGTGCGAAGCTGTGGAGGGCAACCAGTTATAATATATATCTATAGATTGGGCTAGTAGTAAATTTCGGACGATGCTATGGGAAGCGGTTGTCGTTTATTTTATTTCACTTTGACCACTGGCTTGTCTCTTGTAATATAAATCACCTTTTAATATATTGAGGACATTTAGTCCAGCTTGGATTTGCAGGAGACAATGTCTGCACACCACAAGTTAGTTTCGTTGCTAATTATTGACATGTCTGCTCATCCTCTTTCCAGTTTGCGCTAGTAATTAAAGTTATACTCCTTGTTAAAATATAAAACGTTAACTAGGCATCATCCACTTCGTAGTTTTTGAACATTCTTGATGTCTTGATGACTTAAAAAAAAATACATATAAATTTTAGAGCCCTATTTTCGTTGCTGTTGAGTAAACATTCGTTATAATAGTTTATTTTTGAAGTGAAAACTTCTTTTAGCGCGGTACGCATATTTTTAGATGAGATAAAATCTCTGGACTCGAGACACTGTTACGAGACGCTTGAAGTGAAAACTTCTTTTAGCGCGGTACGGTACTTCTGTCGGTACTCCCGGAGTGTTTTTTAAATGCCTTAACTGTTTTAAGTATGTCAATAATGTTTATACCATAAATCCATCGATCTGATGACGATGTGATCATCATAGACGGCAAATCAGAAAACAGGAGATCTGGAAGCGGTATTATAAAAGAGGCAACCATGAACAAATTAACTCAAACGTTAAGGTGAACGTTACAATAAAACAATCTCCGCCGACAATATCCGGGCTGCTTCACTCCCGCATACACCGCTCCAAACTTCGCCCGGCGCTTTTATAGGAATTAACCAGGAAATACATTTTAGCTAAATTGAACTTTACCGCGAACAAGATAAGTTTTGGATTGAATTAATGAACTTTGAGCTGTCAAGAAGCGTGTCAGTGTTTTTTGAAGTGAAAACTTCTTTTAGCGCGGTACGCATATTTTTTGATGAGATAAAATCTCTGGACTGGCGACACCGTTACGAGACGCAGCTATGGTTTCTATTTTAGATTGCAATAATTTTAATGATACAAGAGTTGTCGAAATTGTTAACAATGATTTATAAAAAAATATAAAATGTATTTTAAAGCTTCTAATAATTAATAAAATACAATTCATAAATAAAATGCAATTCATAACCCAATAACCCTAGTACCCATCAAAAAAATGTCTAACGCGCCAAAATAAGTTTTCGCTTCTGTCGGCACTCCCGGAGTGCAACCCCTTTTGTTCAGAAATTACTAATGTCAAAATACTATGACATTAATAGAAATATCGTAGACCGCGTATTAACTAGATGGAGCCTTAGCGTATACCTTATGAGATAGAGACAGTTTAGCAGGGTTACCAACCTATCAACCTATTTCCCTTAATGTTATTAGTGTTCTCAATTTATTGAATCTGTATATAAATTGCCGAAAACAGTAAATAAAACAAAATAATTACGTCCTGTCTTTCAAACCATTTATTATTAATTATGTATATATTACCGTGTCGTGTGGTGCCGGCTCAGAATGCCACCACACCATCTCCTCCCGTGGGTGTCGTAAAAGTCGACTAAGGGATTAACCGGAGGATGGGCAGCAGCGTCCTTCGAGCACACAACAACTCAACTGCGATCGCCAACCCGTCTGCCAAGCGTGGCGATTATGGCAAGACCCCCCAATGAGCACACTACTCACCCATATCGGTTGTTGTGGTGATCTTTGGGGGAGGCCTGTCCAGCAGTGGACTTATTCGGCCGAAATAATGAAATAATGATATATTACCGATATTTTGAATAAGATGCAATGGTACCGTTCAACGTCACACTGCGTTGCACGAGCCAGTCGTTTAAAACGAAGTATTTGACTACCGATGAATCGGAATGATGTTGATGAGCCTAGACCTTCGTGTTCAACACAAATGATGATGATTTATGGGATTTGCATGATAACCTTGCTTTACCTGTCACAAGTGGTAATGAGTTGGATTTGTAACATTATACTCCTTTTGAAGAACATCTAACATGTTTTTTATAAAAACCTTTGCTTCTGAGGAATGCTGACATTTATGAATATTAAGCTTCTAGTCCATACTTATACTTATCTATGGCACTTAAATATTTATCTGCTCCTCCGGCTAGTGTTCATAGTGAACAATTATTCAGCACTGCGGTCCAAATATATGCGACAGGAAATCTAACTGGATTGGTGAAAACATAGATAAATTATTATTTATAGCTGATAACATAAGACTATTTAGCGTTGATTACTAATTCTATTTAATTTAATTGACAAATATCAAGACGCTAATATGAATTCAAGACTCCTTTGGCTATTAGTATGTGGTTTTTTCCAACAACAATCATGTAGCTTTAATTAAGTTCTTGAGAAGGCTAAGTACAAATATTCTGCAGCGAACTTCACTTAATGTGATCTGATGATAAGTTAAATGATTGTAACTTGTTTTTAGTAAAATGGAATGAATGAATATTTATAAAATTATGCATTTAGGATATTATAAGTAGTATTATTTCGAAGTGTTATTATATTTGACAAGCTGTAAGGTAATTTTAGTCATCTTAACGAGATGATTAAAGTTACTTATATACAGTCATTATTAACATTTAAAAAAACATTATTTAAATCACTTGTGGCCAATATTGAAGTGAATTTCTTAGGGTTATTTTAACCTTTGGCTTCGGTTGAAGCTTGTGGTGATAACTGATAAATCGGCATCGACCTTCTATTACTAACAAATAATTTTGATATAAAGGTTTTGTTTCCAGCTGAGATGAATTAAAGAACTAGAAACGTAAAAATATAAAGACGTTTGAAAGTTTTTACGATTTTCAAAGGACGTCGTGTTTTGCCAGTAAAGCGGTATGCCCAAATGTATTTTTGTTTTTTATTAATTATAAGTACACGAGATTGAGCTACACATTCATACATTTTCACAAATTACAACATCATATTGTAATTGTTACTCATTATATATTCAATTCCATACTAAAAATAAAATACCTGTGAATTAGGGAAAAATATTTTTGTCTGCAAACATTTGTGTGACCTCTAAATTTAAAGGGGTTATAGTGACAAACTAATATTCTTATAAATCTAATATTTGAGGAAGTAGACTCTAAAATATCAGTTTTAGCATAAAATATTACAACACATTTGTAAAAATTAAAACGTTCCATAAGATGGGGCCTAGAACTGACCCCTGCGGAACCCTGCACATAATCTCCCTCCGCTTTACGCTACCGTCCCTACCCACGTAGCGAATGAAGAAGTTTAGTACGACGGATACATGCAGATTCTGTATGGACAATCAAGAGTCAATGACGGCACGGTTGGTGCAGTGGCTGATACAGTCGGCTGCTGCGCTCCGGGTCGTGGGTTCGATTCCCGCACGGAACAAATATTTGTATGATCTGCAGGTAGTTGTTCCGGGTCTGGGTGTATTGCATGTGGAATTCATGTCTGTAAATGCACCCACGATACAGCAGAAATACTAGGGTGGGGCAACGTTTAAAAAACAAATATGATGCACATTTTGTGCAACTGTGACGCTCGAGGATGACGTAGAGCAAATCATCTAGGAATGGCTTATCCATCACCTGATGACTATGTGCGGCTACAGGCAGGTGTGATTGTGAAATAACTACAAGGACTCCTAGATTTACCACCGAAGGAGTAGAGCAGGGCTTTGGGCAGCACAATGGACCCAATAGAGTTGAAGTGCGGTCGGCTGATTCTGAGCCCGTGAGAGCCGCAACAGAAAGGAATAGATAACGGACTTGATTTTAAAGCAATGGGTGGATCTACATCTGGCCTGTACCAATGTGACTTTTCAATGTCATATGTACTTTCTTAATGAATTTAAGATCCATACAGGGACAGACTTAAAGTCAGTGACAATGGTCCCTAAAGGTTGCAAACTGCCCTAGTGTTGCGGATATTTGTGGGCGGCGGTGGTCGCTCTGGCTACCCTCATGGTAGTTGTCCTCCTATATTGTTAAAAAACTGGACAAGTACGAGTTGAACTCGCATGGATAAAGTTCCGTACGATTAATGTTATCTATCATGTTTTTTTTTTAAATCTGACCTGAATTTGTTTGTTGTAACTAAAAATATATATATGGTGCTGGATTGTATAAGGAAATCGCTGAATATGTTGTCTATTGTTGAATTATGTCTCGTACCAATAATTGATCCCAAGAACAAACTCAACATTGCAGTGGATAAACATGTTCTCCCATACATTCCGACTGTAAGTTTTTACGCACAATTTTTAAAGATGTACTATATTATTTTAAGACTTTTGATAGGTTTTCCTGTTATATAATAAGCAAAGAACTACATTTGTTATTTTTAAAATTTTTTGGCATTGTACTTTTGGAAATAAGTCAATGGAGACACGGACTGGTCAGTTTCCATCTATTTTCTAAAAACTCACAAAAAATACATTTGATACTGTCACAACAAGCCTTTCTATTTGATAATGGAACACGGTAATTTTGTAACTTGTCGTCTCCCCCAAATTCAAAATTAATTTATTTACTTTACACGTTCGTGTTTGAGACACAGAAATTCATACGTGTACCAAATTTCAACTTATTCGGTCCAGTAGGTTCGGAGCAAACTGACTGTGACAAACGGACAGACAGACACACGAGTAAACCTGTAAATCCGTTTTTACATTCGGACGTACGGAACCTTAAAAAGAATGAGACTTGATCGTACTGAGGCTTAATCGTAGTATACGAAACGTACACCTATAAAGAACCTTATATCTGTCTCATAAAGGTATCGAAGCGTCACCTTGAAATCCGAAATTTTTTAATGACTACCTATTCGTCCCGACGACGCCCATGCAAACTTAGTAACAATACAATCTCTCAAATATTTAGCATCCAAGTAAAAATAAACAGTACACAGGGGGCACATAATTAACAGAGAAGCAGTAATGAACACCAGACAATGTGAAAATGTCGCTGAAAACAATACCACTACGTTTTAACGAGAGAGGTCTTTTCTTTAACTGCAATTTCGGCGGATTGAGACTAAGGAAGACAGTTTTTATTATGCAAAGTAATTATTTTTGAGTCGCATTAACATTATGAAGAAACTGTTGACTCCAAAATGGTATGCGCGTAAAGTAAATTATGTGAGTGTTTATAAATCCACGACATTATTAACCGAAAGTAGATCGCGAACTTAACTCGTTGAACCAATCAGTAATTAGTACCGCTTTACAATCATCCTCTTTGAGATGTGCGTAGAGGCAAAGGCATCAATGGGCGGCTCTAGTGTGATCTGGACCTGAAGCCCCCTTCGGTGCCAAAGACGACCGCTCTAGTGGTTATAGCTGGTAGGAGTCTAGCATACCCCTTCGCTCTTCCACGGTGCGGAGGAAGCTCATGATATTCGACACCAAACAGTAGTGTTTAAACTTTAGATATTACTATGTTCCGGTTTGAAGGGCACTAGCAAGTGAAAATACTAGGCACATGAGACTAAGTATCTTATGTCTCGAGGTGATGAGCGCATTGCGTTGCCACGAAGTCCTGGGTAGCCAGACGCTTACCACCAGGCGAATGACTCGCTGGTCTCCACACTACACAATGGGATGTATAAACAAAACAAGATGTTATAATTACAATTAATATTATGATTTACAAAATATATATTCATCTGATCTACCATCTACCTTCTACCATCGGACTTCATGACGCACTGCAGATTAACATCAGCATGTAGATATTTAGATATGTGGTACGATTTACGAAAGATATTTTACATATACACGCGCCATACACGAACATTATTGCACTACAAAATGGCCGGCCGCCATTAGACTGTGTAATAATAAAAAATAGAACAAAATACAATTTTTATCAACAATATCGATTTACGTTACGTATATATTTATTTATGAAATAAATCTTCGTTATCTCTCACAATAGCAGTATACTTCGTGCATAAACATAGGATGGCAATATTTTTTCGCAATATGTTACTGAATTACGCTAATGATTCATGTCGAGCCACGACACTGGTCGGTGCGCGTCTAAGTGAAATCCGGGCAATTACCTTGCTTTTTTGTGACCATCGTAGAGCGCGGGCAACGCACCTACACTTATAAAAACATCTTAGTGTGGTACTCACTTCTTCTCCTTAACCTTCATTATACGCACAACCAAAGAGTGGAACTCTCCGCCAATGTCTGTTACCTGCTATCTGTAAATAGGCACCTACTGGGTGCGCTCGTTCAATCGTGAAGATCATTCATCGCTTTTATCAGGCGAGACCGAGGTCAAGCGCGGAACCATTAATTAATAAAATTCCATTATTTTTTCCAATAGGAAAAATACGTGCATATTACAACTAAAAGAAATAAGGTTAATTATACAAACCTGTACTGTGTAGGTAATTCGAGTAAGTACCGTGTCATTTTACCAACGTCATATATTAATACCTAAATGGTCGTTTCCTGACCGCTTTGCTGGGTGTTATTTCTTTTTGTGATAATATTCTTTATTGGTTTGTGCTATTTGTATTCAGACAATCCTAAAAGATAAGATAACAATATTTTTTATTTGCGTAAAACCATATGCAGGCACTTATGAATACTCGAGAGTTTAGTTGCCGCGTTCCAAGATGTTGATTTCCTATGGAGAAGAACAGGCAAGAAACTCCATGGTTACTCTTTTTAAATCGTAATAATTGTTACAATATTTTAGATTACATTGTTCTCAAAATCCTTGATGGCATGGTTGGTGCAGTGGCTGATACAGTCGGCTGCTGCGCACCGGGTCGTGGGTTCGATTCCCGCACGGAACAAATATTTGTACGAAATGCAGGTAGTTGTTCTGGGTCTGGGTGTATTGTGCGTGGAATTTGTGTTTGTAAACGCACCTACGACACAGGAGAAATCTTAGTGTAGGGCAACGTTTTTAAAAAAAACAGAAACAGAAAAATAAATAATGCGAGGATACCGTAGCAGAAAAAAGTCTGAACTAAACAAGCCAGATTTTTAGAAAAAAATATGATTAAATTGTCTTGGCAGCATTAAACTGACCAATCTCAACTGACAGCGCTCGTTCACGAGCATGACGCATGCATCAGCGTCGCTAAACTCAACCATATTCTAGGGCAAGTAAGCCCTATAACCGATATATATACCGATATATACCCTATAACAGATCATACAAATATTTGTTCGGTGTGTGCATCGAACCCACAACCTGGAGCACAGCAGCCGACTGTATCAGCCACTGCACCAACCGTGCCGTCATACCGTTGGGTTTGTCTAAGGCAGGTTGTTACTAATTGATGGCATTGTGCCCATTTTACATCGTTGTTCCTACGAAATAGTTATTAAGATCTACATAATCACAACCACAGACCAAATCAAAGCTTAAAGACTTTACTTTAGCTATCTGAATTGGTTTCTCTGTAAAATTACATGTAATAGCGACGTTTGGACTAAATAGAGTTCCCAATTGAAATACCTAGACAGTAATATTACCAATTCAAAACGCAGTGTGTGTTCCTTACTATGCTTTGAATTTATCTGATAGCTGTTCCTTGCTGGGTTTTTAGTTGGAGGGCACAGTTCGAAAGGTGTACTTAAGTACTAGGTATGGTAGATTCTATATCTTGCGAATTACGGCCTATTTTGATTTAAATGCCTATTGGCTTTGGCTATTTTCAAGACTAAACAAACTGTAAATATAGATTATTCAAAACATGTCCCACACTGTGCTATGGGATAGGCTCATTAAAGGTTGCCCTACATTTAGGATTACATAGGGATTTCATGTGTCCTGGGTACAGTTTACAGACGTAAATCTCACATACATACCCAGACCCGAAACAGCTATCTGGAAACCATACAAATATTTGCCCCGTGCGGGATCGAACCCGCGAGAAGTAGCGTAGAAAGCCAGTCAGACACCCACTGCGCCAACGGATGTGGATCATATTTTACTACGTTGGCATTTGTACCACTATAAACCAAACACACCCAAGGCAAACTTGGACGAGATATCAGCCATTCTTTTTTACCCGGGCCGCTAGGTACTCACCTTCTTTCCCGGGTCAAATATTAAAAATGGAATGTTTGATGATTTAACAATGTTCAAATATTAACTTATCATCTACCATCCGAGCAACTTGCGGGTTTTCTAAACGGTCAAACTGGAAATTATTTCCTTACGGAAAGTGAATCAGCGACCCCGTACACACAAACCACCAAGTAGACATAAAAATAAAAATAAAAGAAACCCATACATATGCCAGCCCACAATAATCTTCCTCCAATTATCCTTTTAAATCTTACAAAAGAATACCAACGAATTACTATGAAGTTACTAGGTTGGCATGAGCGTGCAGGCGGTGTTGCATAAGATTGATGCGCCGGGGCGCGAGGCGAGCGCGGCGCGGGGGCGGGGTGATGGATGACCAGCCTGCCATTACTAGGAGACTATGGATGCATCGGGAATAAAGCACTTATGGAGCTTTGAAATATAGGAAACAATTAGGGGATGTGGAATATTCAGTTGTGTGATATTTAAATGTGTTTTAAGAAAATAACTGTGCCTTTACTGCTTGTAGATATAAAATGTTAAGAGCAATTTTTTTTTTCTTTTAAATAACGTTGCCCCTCACTAGGATTTCTCCTGTGTCGTGGGTGCGTTTACAAACACAAATTCCACATACAATACACCCAGACCCGGAACAACTACCTGCAGATCGTACAAATATTTGTTCCGTGATGGAATCGAACCCACAACCCGGTGCGCAGCAGCCGACTGTATCAGCCACTGCACCAACCGTGCCGTATAATATTAAGGTAAAGATGAGTTTTCCTTGATACATCTGAATGTCGCTGTTATCACTCGGTCAATGCCTGCGTCGCTTTATAGTGTCACAAGCACCTTTTCCTTATGTGAGCAAGGCATCAAGAAATCTTGAAGATTTTTTTACCGTACTGTAATCCTCACTGACATCCTCCGTCATGGGGAAAACGAATCGTCTTGGCAGATTCTGTCTAAGTTCAAAACGGAGGCTATACTAGAGAATATACCCGATGTAATTATCTGAATTAAAAATGTTATATAATAAAACTAGCTGGGACCCGCGGTTTCACCCGCGTTTTATTTAAAAGAAACTTAGAGTACTTCGACATAGACACTTGACATAGAATTTATGTATTGGATTTCACGGGTTTTTTATTTTTTCTGAAATAAAAGTAGCCTAAGTTATTCCTTATAACATCAGCTATCTGCCAGTGAAAGTCCCGTCAAAATCGGTCCAGCCGTTTCGGAGATTACCCGGAACAAACAGGCAGACAGACAAAAAATTTAAAAATGTTTTTTTTGTTATATGTTCCGTATATACTTTCATATGCATTAAGTAAAAAGCTGTTATTTCGACATTACAAACAGACACTTCAATTTTATTTATTTGTATAGATGTAAATTAAAAAGGCTCTGTAAGCTAACCAACATTATGTGTGTTGTCCGAATTAAGAATATAGCACTACTCCATGTCCTCCCGTGTGCGTTGTAAAAAGCAACTAAGAGACTCTAAACCAGAGGGATAGGTAGCAGCGTCCCTTCTGTAGAAAAGTGGGTAAACTGCGCTCACCAACCCGCCTGCCAAGGGTATTTGCCAATACTCACCACGCTTTCAGGGCGGGTTGGTGAGCGCAGTATGGCTACTGTTTCACACTCTACGCGGGACGCTGCTGCCCATCCCTCTGGTTTGAAGTCCCTTAGTCTTCTTGTACGACATCCACGGGAGGAGATGGAGTGGTGCTATATTCTTGATCCGGACACCATACGCACAATGCTGAAGTGCTTTACAACAAATTTCCTTTTTATGTAAAAACGTTTCATCATAATTATCATCATTTCAGCCGTAAAAACGTCCATTACTGGACAGACCCCTCCCTAAAAGATTGCCTCAACGGTCGGTATGGGATTGTTTTGTGAGCTCATTGGGGGATATTGCCATAATCGCCACGCTTGGCAGACGGGTTGGCGATCGCAGTTGAGTTATAAGTATACTCGAAGGACGCTGCTGGCCATCCTACGGCTAATCATATAGTCACCTTTTATGACACCCACGGGATGAGATGGGGTGGTGGTAGTCTTAGCCGGCACCACACGGCAAAGAACGTTAACGGCCTAAGAACATTTGTATTTTTTTATTATAAAGGTTGGCAAACTAGCCTGCTGTTCGCGAACGCACTGTTGTTACTCGGATATCTTTGGTTGTTACGAACAATTTTGCTACTTCACGCGGCGTATTCTGTGTATGTATGCTACTACACGGTTGAGCCAGCCCACTTACAAGCTCTAGTCAACTAATTTCTACAGCTGGGCTCACCTACGCTAAATAATTTAAACATATTATGCACCTCTTAGGGGTCTAAGGAGATGTTGGTGAGTAAGGGTGATATTCAGAAACGAGTCTAAGCGTGAACTTACGCTTCCATCTGTCAAAATTAGAGGCGTAAGTAGTGCATTTTGACAGATGGAAGCTTACATTCACGCTTAGACTCGTTTCTGAATCTCACCCTTAGACCATTCATCTTTTATTTATTGTTTGACGATATAATTTTCCACGAGCTTAATTAAGACAGTGTAGGTAGCTTCACATTTATTCCCCCGGGGGGTGACCGCTTTACAGTCACCCTCTCCGAGATGTGCCTATAGGCGTGGCAGCAGTGGGCATCTCTAGTGTGATCATACGAGGACCTGGAGCCTCCCTTAGGTGCCGAAGATGACAGCTCCAGTGGTTTTAGCCGGTAGGAGTCCGGCATACCCCTTTGCCCTTCCCCGGGGTGAAGGAAGTTGAAGAAGAATTTCCACTGGGCACCAATAAAAAATAAAAATAGGTAGCTTCACATTTAAATGATGCCCTTCTTTGCTGGTATACTTTTCCGTGAGCTAATTTATGCCAGTATACACTCACTAGGTTTTTTCCTGTGTCGAAGGTAAAGTTTACAGACATATATCTCACATGCACTGGCACCAGACCAGAAACAACTGTCTGTAGATGACTCAGATTTGTTCCTTGCGGGGACAGAACCCGCGACACGTTGCGTAGAAAGCCAATTGCTTAGCCACTGTGCCAACCGTGCTGTCTTGCTATAAATATTTATTTATTTTGGTCGTTATAAGAATGTACACACACATGAATCTCCCACAGTTGTCTTTTACGGACACCCAAGGGATGAGATGGGTTGGTGCTATTTGTAGCCGGCATTACACGGTTATTAGTAAGCCATCATCATCGTCATCATCATTTCGGCCGAATGAAGTCCACTGCTGGACACAGGCCTCCCCCAAAGATCACCACAACGATCGATATGTGTGTGTTGTGGGCTCATTGGGGGGTTTTGCCATAATCGCCACGCTTGGCAGACGGGTTGGCGATCGCAGTTGAGTTGTTGGACGTGCGCTCGAAGGACGCTGCTGCCCATCCTCCGGTTAATCCCTTTGTCGACTTGTACGACACCCACGGGATGAAATAGGGTGGTGGCATTCTGAGCCGGCACCACACGGCACCGTGTGTCTGTGTGTCTGTGTCTTTTACCTTTTTTTTTTTATTGATGTCCAGTGGAAATTCTACATGGAACTTCCTTCACCCCGGGGAAGGGCGAAGGGGTGTGCCGGACTCCTACCGGCTAAAACCACTGGAGCGGTCATCTTCGGCACCGAAGGGGGGCTCCAGGTCCTCGTAAGATCACACTAGAGCCGCCCATTGGTGCCACGCCTTTAGGCACATCTTGGAAGGGGTGAATGTAAAGCGGTCACCCCCTCTAGCGGAGGGAAGGCGACTGTAAAAAGGTCGCCCCCCAGGCACCTCTCGGGGAGGATTGTAAAGGATCCCCCCAAGCCTCGCTTTGCGCTGTGCTGCGCACACGGTGGCACGTGACCACGTGCGCGCCACCGTCTTCCCGGGGGTCGCTCGGTGTGAGCACGCAGACTCCCCAATCTGCGCACGCGCGACCCCCGAGGCCCCCCACCATGAATTGACGGCAGGGGGCTCAGGCGTGTTGGACTTGGGAGCCGGGACGGTTGTTGCCCCGGCGCCGTCTCGTCCTTCTCCGTGCGGGATCGGCCCTCTCCCGATCCCGCTCTGCAGCATGACGCTCTCGCAGAAGGAGACCACTGCACTCCAATTTTCGTGCTCTGCCAACATAGCCGACACTACTGCTGGCAGAGAGAGATCTTGCCCGATCCGATCGACCAGGATCCGCCGCTCGGCGGCCCACGCAGGGCACGCCTCGAGCGTGTGCTGTGCGGTGTCCTGGTCGCTATCACAATGGTGGCACTGTGCCGTAACCTCGCG
Organism: Diloba caeruleocephala; assembly: GCA_947459985.1. Classification (NCBI taxonomy): domain Eukaryota; kingdom Metazoa; phylum Arthropoda; class Insecta; order Lepidoptera; family Noctuidae; genus Diloba; species Diloba caeruleocephala. Next base: position 4,433,557 of record OX381614.1, read on the forward strand.
TCCTATTCTGTGCAGGTATGCACCGAAACAACCGTGACCGGTGAATACCTGCGTCAGACGGTAGGTGACGCACTCGCTCCTTCTGAGCCAGGCTCCGAAGAGCGGCAGGATGGCCTCGACGACGCGCTTGGTCACGAACTGCGACCGTAGGCGATGTCGCCACATCTCGAGTGCGCGCCGTCGAGCCAGCCGCCTAAGTCTATCGAACGCCCCTGAAGGCACGCCTTCCCCACTTTGGCGGAGGGAGCGTGTCTGGTCGTAGACCCACGCATCCGTCTCCGCCTGGATATCGAAAGGCGGAAAGCGTGCCAGGAGAGTTGCCGCCTCGTAGGACACTGTCCTGTATCCCCGTGCGTTGTGTCTTTTACCTGGCAGTATTGGTCGGTCATGCTCACCAAAATTCTCGCTCACTCGCCTCGCTGGTTGGCGTTGGCTATCGGGTCGTTGTGTTAACTACAACATGGTTGAGCTAAGCGGTGCTGATGCATGCGTCATGCTCGTGAACAGGTGCCGTCTGTCGGGACTGGTCAGCCGTTAACTGCCATAGCAAATAAACTGTTATTATATTATGGTTGCACGTTCCTTCTTTACGCATTAATCTACCCTTTTCCTTTCCCTAACCCTTTTCTCGTTACATTTTTTACCATCATTTGTATCAATCAAAATTGTAATCACAATTATTTTAAAAGAATATATAAGGAGTTTATTGCCGGTTTTTCTCCATAGGACCAACCAATTGGAACTGTGCAATTTAAATTCTAATTAAAACTAACTGTGACTCACGGATTCACCCGCCGTTTAATTTAAAATAAATTGGATTATTATAAATAATTTAGAGTACTTCGGCGGCATAGACAATAGATATAGAGTATACATATTGGACTTCATTGATTTTCATTTTTTGCGCAGGAGCCAATTTATTAGATATAACTAAGTTACTCCTTATAACAGCAGCTATCTGCAAGTGAAAGTCCCGTCAAAATCGGTCTAGCCGTTTCGGAGATTAGCTGGAACCAAGAGACAGACAGATACACCGACATAAAAATTCAAAAGATAAAGATTATGAGATTTGATATGCAATTAGTAAAAATATGTTATTTTGAAATTACAAACAGACACTTCGGTTTATTTATTGTATAGATAAATAAGCTTTGTTGATTGACTATAAAAAAAATCATAGAAAGTACATTACTTTTAACCAACTGTCAAATTTCACACATGGCGCTACAGACACCTATGATTATAATGACATAACCCCATAAATGATCCAAAAACCCAGTTCTGTCAACGATATTTTTTTCTCGTTCAACATAAAAACGCCATGGTCGTTAACTTTACATGTCACGTGGCATTAGTTCTTATGGCAATTATTTTCACATTAATCATGGGAAATTACATGGGGATACAGTCGTGTGGATGTTACGACATTGTCTTTGTTTCGAAATGTTGGTCCAATTGTGTGTAAAATCGCCTTTCATGTTACGGGAGAAAGGGTAAACTCATACGCGCACATCTGCCCGTAAACGCCTGTTATGACTACAAGAAGCAGTCGTACGGCCATAATTGTCACGCTTGGCAGGCGGATTGGTGTCCGCGAAATGTTGTTATTTATCATCATCATCATATTAGCCAAAGGACGTCCACTGCTGAACACATGTGTCCTAAAGTCAAGGTTATGTGAAAATAGTGTGGGAGAAAAGAGTCTAAACTTCTTAAAAAGTGTACTCATTCATTTCGGACGAATGAAGTCCACTGCTGGACACAGGCCTCCCCCAAAGATCACTTCAACCACCGATATGGATGTGTTGTGGGCTCATTGGGGGGGTCTTGCCATAATCGCCATGCTGGGCAGGCGGGTTGGCGATCGCAGTTGAGTTGTTAATGTACTCGAAGGACGCTGCTGCCCATCCTCCGGCTAATCCCTTAGTCGACTTTTACGACACCCATGGGAGGAGATGGGGTGGTGGCATTCTGAGCCGGCACCACACGGCACAAAAAGTGTACTAAATAAGCCTAATTGTAATATTTATTAAACTTTTGATTAAATTGTCATAGCAGCATTTGGCTTACCAGTCCCGACAGATGGCACTTATTCATGAGCATGACGCATGCGTCAGCCTCGCTTCAGCATATCAGCCACAGGAGGTCAACAAAGGCCTTAGATTTCCACAACGAGCCTGCGAGCGATCGCATGCTGCCCTCATCCAACGACTCCCAGCGACCTTCACCTTCGTCTGTCCACCTCTTTGGAGGTGGTCCCACGCTGCGCTTTCCGGTCCGCGGTCTCCACTCAAGAACCTTTTTACCCCACCGGCTATCAGTTCTACGAGCAATGTGCCTTGAAAATGCCTGACGCATACCACGCCATCCGGGGGGATTGCGTGGTTATGTGGGGTTTGCACCCACTAAAAACTCCGCCGTTTCACCTGCGCCCGCCTTTTGATGGACCGCGAGTACTGCGTATGTATTACTTTCGCGGCCCATCGGCTGTTGGCCCATGTGTGTGCCTACCTGCACCTATGGCGATGTTTCAAGACATCACCACAACTCGAAAGCCGTGCAATGTGGACGGCAGACCCCCCGATCTGCCGCCCGCTGGCTATTGTTAGGGCGGCATCAAGCAGGCGTTATGTCGCCTGCGCCGACCTGTCCGCCTGCGGCGGATCGGGTCAGCAAGGGCGTCTTCCTCCCTGACCCGCTCCGCCGCCTCCTTCCGCGAGATTACCACCTCACAGAAGGATGCGACTGCCTCCCAAGCCCCCTCACTGTCAACCATGGCTTTTACCAAAGCCGGCAGCGAGAGGTCTTCCCCAGTTACTGCTATGAGGTCACGGCGCTGCATCCCCCAAGCTGGACACTCCTCAAGACTGTGCTGCGCCGTGTCCTCACTGCAGCCACATTGATGGCATATGGGAGTCGCCTCCCGCCTCGCCACTGTGTGCAGGTATTTGCCGAAGCAGCCATGCCCCGACAATACCTGCACAAGACGGAAGGACAACGTCCCATGCCGCCTCCGCATCCACTCATCCAGGATTGGTTGGATAGCCCCCACGGTCCTAAGACCAGCACTAGGTGTCTCCAGCCTCACCTTCCACAGGCTCATGATGGCACTATGAGCCTCCCTGCGCCATCTCGTGACCGCTTCAGCCGAAGGGCGACTGCCACTTTCGGCCCGAACATCCGCTATCCGCCAGTAAACTGTAGCGAGCACCTGTGCCTCTAGGTCCCACGGGGGAGTCCCCGCAAGCGCACACGCAGCTTCAGCAGACACCGTGCGGTATCCGCGTATGACCCTGACTGCCATGACTCTTTGAGGCCTCCGCAGCAAAATCTTGTTCTGGGCAGTCAGGGTTTCCGCCCACACTGGAGCGCCGTAAAGTGCCATCGAGCGGACCACCCCCGTGTAAAGCCGTCGACAGCCTGCACTGGGTCCGCCCAAGTTCGGCAGTAGCCGGCTCAGGGCGGACGCAGCGCCGATCAGCTTCGGGAAAAGCTGGCGGAAATGCTCGCCGAAGTTCCACCTTCGATCAAGGACCAGGCCCAGGTAGCGCATCTGCGTCCGGACCACTATACTCATATCACCGACGGTGATGTGAGCATCTGCTGGCGGCCGACGACGTGGCCCGTGAAAAACCAGGGCCTCTGTCTTTTTGAGCGCTACCCGCAGTCCTAGTGCCCCAATACGGTCAATAACCAGGGCCGCGCCCACGGTGGCCGATCGTGCTGCCTCTCAAAACTGGTTCCCCGGGCTGTAACGAGGGTGTCATCAGCGTAACAAATGACACTTTGTCCGGGAAAGAGGGCACCACGCAGGACCCAGTCATACCCCACGTTCCACAGTAGTGGTCCTAAAACTGACCCCTGCGGAACACCACACGTCGTAGGTCTCTGCACAATCCGGCCGTCGCGTCCCTGGTAGCTGACGCACCGACCCCTTAAATAGTTTTCCACCAGCTGCCTCAGGTATAAGGGTACCCCGTGAAAACGGAGCGCCTCCCCAATGCAGCCGAATGGCAACGTGTTGAAGGCGTTGGCGATGTCTAATGACACCGCCAGCAGTACCTCCCCACACGCAACCGCGTCATTCGTCTCAGTCTTCAGGCGTGCAATGGCATCCACGGTCGAACGCCCTGCCCGGAAACCAAATTGGGCGTCCGACAAATTGGGGCCTATCATGTCCAGATGCTGGACGATGCGGGTAGCGAGAATCTTCTCTAGCAACTTCCCCGCCTCGTCCAGCAAGACTATCGGCCTGTAAGCCGAAGGGGAGTCAAGGGGTCGTCCCGCCTTATGCAGCAGCACCAAGCGGCCTTCTTTCCATGGCCTAGGGAACTGCCTCGACGTCAGGCAGGCATCAAATAGCTCCCTAAGCCTATCCCCCATTGCATTTAGTGCTAGGGCCAGTACTTTGGCAGGCACGCCATCCGGTCCTGGGGCCGTGTACTTAGAGCGCACGTGCAGGATTGCCACCCCCATCTCCGCCTCTGTTATCGGAGGAGGAGTACTCATTTCAACCTCATCATCCCGATCGTCTCCTGATGTGGCCATCGTCGGGAGTTGGCACTCTACTCGATCTGGGAACAGCGCCTCCACTGTCTCGGCAAGAAACTGAGGCTGGAGGGTCTCCGTCAGTGGAGGGCCTTGGGCGCGGAGTTTATTCCGCACCGAACGATATGGGCGCCCCCAAGGATCACGGTTGAGACCATCCAGCATTTCGCCCCATGCCTGCTCCTTCGCTAGGCGGATTGCCAGTTGTAGAGTCCTCCGGGCCTCTCGGTAGGACTCATACAATTGGGCCTCCTGCTCTTCATCACGGCGGCGCCACCTACGCACTCGCGAGTAGCACCTCCGGGCTCTAATACACGCCGCACGGAGGTCCGCCAACTCCTGGGACCACCAGTAGACCTCCCTCTTTGAGGGTCGGCGTCGCGCACGAGGCATGGCCGCATCGCACACAACCGTCATGGCATCGCGAAAGCGGCTGGCCTCGACATCGACCCCCTCTGAGAGAGGTGGTGAGGACAGCCATGCCTGGACAATGGCTGCCTCCACAAGCAAGTCCCTTTCGAGTCGATTCACCGCCCACCGCGGAAACTGTTGCGCACCAGATCCAGCTAGAGCTCGAGCCGCTACGTGACTCTGTGAGGTGGACATATCTATACGGATGTAGAGATGGTCCGATAGGGTCTCCACACTCTCAAGGACCCGCCAACCTCGAACACGAGCGGCGACAGCAGGGGTAGCAAACGAGAGGTCCACTATCGACCCCCCCTGCCGCCGTACACACGTATTTGTGGAGCCTGTGTTTATGAGACAGAGGCCCGTAGCCGCCGCCCACTCCTCGACTGCTTCACCTCGGACATCAGTCCTAGGGGAGCCCCACGCAACAGATTTAGCGTTGAAGTCCCCCATGACTAAGATGTGGCTTGGTGCCATGCGCCGAACCGAGCCTCCTAATTGGTCGAGGAAGTCCTCGAATTCAGCGAGGCTTCTGTTGGGGGAGAAGTGCACTCCAAGGATTGTAACCTCTCCCCACGTAGCCGCGATGTAACCTGAGCCTCTCTCCCTGAGCATGAGAGGCAGGGAACCGGAGGCCGTCGAGCTAATAATGGCCACAGAACTGTCCACGTCCCCTACCCAGTTAGGGCGGTCAGGGACGAAATATGGTTCTGCAGCTATGGCCACACCTATTGACCACTCCGCCATGGTTTGCAGAAGCAAGTCCTGTGCGCCGGCGCAGTGGTTTAAGTTCGTCTGGAGGAGACTATGATCGCGAACCTGGTCCATTAGTCTGCGGTCATAGCCTCCTGCAGCAACCTTTCCGGTCGCTCCGCATCAGGGGAAGCCGAGGTCAAAGCGGCCGCCGTTTTCCTACCTTTGGAGGAGGTTGGGGCCTTGCAGCCCTTTCCTCCAACGCTGTGATTTGCCGGTATTTGTGCCACCTCACATACTGGGCAGTGGGGTTCGGCTGAACATGTTGCCGCCAGGTGACCCGGCTTGCCGCAGCGGAAACAAAGTCCACCGAAGTCCTGGCATGAAATGCACTTTTGGCGGGCGTGCCCAGAACCTAGGCATTTGAAGCATCTCATGGGCCGAGCTTCCAGAGCCTGAACTCTGGCAGAGCTGCGCAGTTCCGCACATTTTGTAGGCCTTGAAATCTTAACGTCCTCCGCGAAGACCCCACGCAGCTTCTCAGCAATGAGATCAGCCTTTGCAGTGCCCTCGTCCCCCGGAAACTCCAGCAGGCGTGCCCCAGTTGCAGCCTGACGAAACCTAATATCGGTAACACCGAGCTCCGCCAAATCGAAGCTCTGCCTGGCCTTCGTCATCACCGCACTATATGTAAGATCCCATCACCCTGTTCAGTAGACGTCAACTGGGCCGAGTCAGGGACTTGCAAAGTCGTCGCGGTCGTACGCACCTCTCCGGGTAGATCGCTTCGCTGAGCTGGGACAGAGACCTGAGATGCCACCACAGACGCCATGGAGAGCTGTCCCAACTCACCGTGCGCCCCAGCTGCATTCCTGATATCTGCCGCTAACGGTGGACGTAGTATCCTCGCCGGCAGGAGACGTTCCTCAATCCCAGCGAACCGGGCGTCCAACATCTTTCCCACTATCGCTACGACAGCACGCGTCTGCTCTTCCATAGCGGTCCCTTCCGCGGCCGATTGGCGTTGAGGCTGTGGGGGTTCGTCCGGCTGCAGCCGATTGGAGCGTACTTCCTTACGCAGGTCCTCCATCTCCTTACGTAGGGCTGCCACCTCCTTGCGTAAGCGCTCGTTCTGGAGCTGCAGCCTCCGAGTTTCCTCGGTGGAGTTCCTATTGGCAAACTCTTCGACAGTCACTTTCAGACGCTCCATTGCCTCCCTGATGGCTCTTTGACACGTGCCCTTCAGATTCTTGGACTTTCGGGTCGTGTCCAAGACCACTTCAATATCTTGGAGGGCTGTCGTCTCCAGAGCTTCTGCCGAACTGCCCAAGCCTTCCCCCGACCTTAAGGCTGAGGTAGTCTGGCCACAGGATATCGCTTCCACCTCCTCCTCGCAAGCACTAGCGGTCGGTTGGCTCATAAGGGACACACAAGAACCGTCCGACTCGGTCTCGTCGCCAAGTGACATGCCCGATCGCATAAAACGACCCTGTCTATCTCGGCTTGCTCCCGCGGTTCCTGTTACAACAGAACGTCCTCCAACTCTTGTCGGAACCTTTGGAGGTGGCATTTTATCTTCACTCGAGGCAGATTCCGACCCCGAGTGCCTCAGCAGGCGTTTACGGCCGTCCTTCCTTCGTGAGATGGAGGATTGTTCGGCGGTCGCACTTTGTTTGGGTCCCTGCGATGCGGATTCCACACCACAGGAACGTGAGCCTCCTTGGCTCATTGCGTCCGAAACGGACGGATGGCGGTCGGTGCCCCCCCCAGAATACGAGGGGCAGACCGAACTAAGTTCGGTGAGGGATTTTCCGACTGCAGAGCAGCCGGTACCCTCCTGGGGTAATTCTTTTTTTCGATTCGCCATTTCATTTTGTGCTGAACCACAGCTTTGCCTTTTTTACGGGGTGGGGTCCCCGGGTGAGTTTTTTAAGGGGTTGGCTCCCCGCGGCTCTGCAGGCAGAGCCCCCGGTCCTCTCAATGAGGATTACGGGTCGGGCCGATCGGTGGTCTGCATCAGACCGTGTCTGCTAGTCATGACTGACTAGCAAACCCGTCGCCCCTTCCACACCAACATCTCCACTCTTGGGGTAAATACCCCGAGCCCGTCCTTGCTCCTTCCACTGTGCCCTCTGCTAGGTTCAGAGGGAGACGTGGAGAAACGCCACCATGCCCAGACTGGGCCTCCAATGTTATGAATATTCGCCACCGTGCAATAACGTCCTCCAAATAGTGGAGTAGTTATTGCCCGGTGCCCAGGGTGCACCACGGGGAGGTTTTCTGACTTCGCCACGAGCAATGTGCCTCGCCCAACGTCACTTAAGTTTATTAATCCTTTCGACTATGTTGGAAACTTTAGTTCTTCTACGGATCTCTTAATTTCTGATTCGATCTCGTAGAGGAATACCAAAAATAGCTCTCTCCATATCTCGCTGAGTGACCTTGAGGTTTCTTATGTGGCCCATAGTGAATAACCACGGCTCTGTCCCATTTGTCATCACTGGTAATACACACTGGTTCAAGACTTGCGTCTTGAGGCATTGCGGTATTGTTGACGAAAAGACGTTGCGAAGTTTCCCGAACGCTGCTCAGCCGAGTTTTTATTAGCATTTTTATGGGCTTCTCGTAAACGTTTCTTGGAAATGTAGCTGTTTAACCAGACCATTTCTGGTGAAGCCAAAACAGGCCTTCAGTCAGGCTTAAAATTAATTTTCCAGACTAAGCAACTGCTGGGATGCTTCTGCCCATCCTCTTTGTATCAACTCTTAGTCGCCTTTTACGACAGCATGGGTGTGGAGGGGTGGTCTATTCTTTGCTGGGAACCACAGGCAACTTGCTGGGAACTACACGAAATTAAATTAGATACATATCTGTTTAATAATTTTATCTATGAGTACGATTATATCTAAATGATTAATGTCACCGTAACTCGGAAGATAATGGACTCTTTAGGCACCAAGTTACGGGTTTGAAACCTTTTTTTTTGTTTATTGGTGCCCAGTGGAAATTCTTCATGAACTTCCGTCGCCCCGGGGAAGGGTGAAGGGGTATGCCGGACTCCTACCGGCTAAAACCACTGGAGCGGTCATCTTCGGCGCCTAAAGGAGGCTCCAGGTCCTCGTATGATCACACTAGAGCCGCCTACTGGTGCCACGCATGTAGGCACATCCCTGAGAGGGTGACTGTAAAGCGGTAAAGCGGCGGCTTGGCAGACGGGTTGGCGATCGCAGTTGAGTTGTTAATGTAATCAAAGGATGCTGCTGCCCATCCGATCTAGTAGTCGCCTTTTACGACACCCACAGTATGAGATGGGTTGGTGTTATTCTTAGACACCACACGGACTATATAACTATATACTTAACTAATAACGTGTATGTACGTACACTACATGCCAATATTATGTCAGTATAACTCTAAAACAATAATTATATTAGGTACGTTAAAGTAAATTGAACAATTAAAACATTAACAAAAACATCACCTGGCGTCGTTATAATCACGGCAAATAACTATTTAATCGTCTTCCGAACATTCCCAGGACATTCGACATGATGGGTCAAATGTACGATAAAAATCAAAGGAGCTATTCATCACGACTAAATACCACAAACATCAACTTTAAACCTGTTGTATAAGATACAAATTTGATTGCATTTAGTATTCATCCTTAGATTTATCCTTGCTTTGAGGTCGTGACTGTCAAATGAGGATATTGCTGATTGATTTTAGTCTTTTTGCTACATGAAATTAAGGTTCATATTGCGGTGGGATCTAAGAAGACCTCAAAAGGCAGTCAGGTCGACGGATGAGGGTGGGATCCCACAAAAAGCCGTCGGACCGGTCCGCGCGTCCGATCCGGACTCATTTGGCTCCAAACGAATAAAATAGTCTAATAATATACTCATGTTTTTTTTAAGATCGATTACGTAGCCAAGTTACTACTATTCGGAACAGCTGACTTAGTTCTTTTGGTTTCTATTAATATAGTAATGTCTTAGGTTATCGCGATTATTACACATTATAATAAAACAATTTTAATTTTATTACATTATAATAAAATAAAAATATATATATTTTAATTTAATTTAAAGTAATTAAAATCTGTAACGACGCTTGTCCGATATGAACGAAAATTGTTTTATTTATATGTTATTTTATTTTGTACTAAGTTAATTATGTGTCTATATAAATATTGCCGTTAACGGTTCCTTGTGATTCCCGTCAATGAATTGGCCCTCTCCACCCATGGTCGACTTAACAGGAACCAAGGAGTAAGTCAATCAATAATGCTGCCGGTTATCTTTTTTATTAATACGGCCCTATAAAGTCCACTGCTGGACACAGGCCTCCCTCAAAGATCACAACAACGACTGATATCGGTGTGTTGTGTGCTCATTGGGGGGTTTTGCCATAATCGCATAATGTATTCGAAGGACGCTGCTGCCCATCCACCGTCTAATCCCTTAGTCGGCTTTTACGACACCCACGTGATGTGATGGGTTGGTGCTATTCGTTGCCGGCATCACACGGCAAGGTTTTCTACTCATAGAGGATTGGTAGCATTATTGTTTAACCAAACAATGGGCCCTGGGGGTTCCGGACTTGCTTTCTAAGCACTTGGTTACGGGTTCACAACTTGGCATGTACTAATCTGACTTTTCCAATGTTATATGTGCCTTCTTGGTTAATTTAAAACTCCACAGACTTTAACGGATCGTTGATCTGAAATCGCCGATAAGTAGCTAGCGTGATAATCCATGCTCCTTGCTTTTCTGTATCGGAAGAGGCATTTGAGCAGCAGTGGGCTTGTTAGTTAAACAATAGGTAGGATAAAGAAATAAGACGAATTATAAAACCAGTAACAATAAATCAAGTAATTTAAATGATTTCTTCCTACCTTTTGATAAAAAAAAAGTATATTAAGAAGCTTACAGAACGCAGGGCAGTTTGTGGCGAGCTGAATGTGAGTGGCGACACTGCGTACCCGAATGCTCCAGAGAGTCGGTCAGGGCCTCGTCTCCGCTTGCCTTTATTGGTTGGTTGGAGTGGTACACCATGAGTGCCCGTAGGATTTTCAACTCTGGCTTGCCTTAGTTGGCCGATCAGAGGGGGGCCACCAGAGCTGTATGCTCGGGGGTGGAAGTGTCTAATGGCGTAATAACGGGGAAACCCGCTCCGAGTCTTCGAGACGCGCGATGGTGAAACCGGTGCCGCACCTCTCTACACCACTAGCCGCTCACACCGGTGTTGCTCCTTGTCGCCTGTAGTGGTGGCCATTTAGGGGGCCCATCTTGTGAGTGGCAAGTCACTGTCTGCCACGGAATTTCACTTTAAAGGTTGAAAGGCAGACGCCGATTTTTCCGTTGTTCTTAGTATTAAATCCATTTAGCACCCATTGCAATAGACCTTATACTTGTAGTTTCCATTTCATACAATAGTTTTATACAATTCAAGACTGCATTTTATAGTGTAGTCATAGAGAGTCCCCGGTTAGCGACCCATTACATTACAGATTAAAATTCTCTAAAGGGCTCTACGAGTGCCATGCCCATGTCCCCACGTAAGCCTATCAAAAGACCGGGTTCCCCCTTACAGGGGATATAAACCCGTGACAGAGAGACATGTAGATAATGATCAAGTAATATTGGATAATCATATTCTTAGCGCGAAAGGCGTCGCGAGTGAGGATTTAAATTACGCATCTAGATAACAGAACCTGTTTTGCAACGAAAAACAGAAATAATATTATGAGTAACACATTACAGCAGACACATGTATAATGTACATAATATTACGTAATACAAACCAAAATCTAAATTACATGTTTTCAATCTTAGTCTACCTATTAAGTGTTTAAATTAAAATTTCATATAAGCCCTAAATTTCTTAAGAAATGTCAGCAGTTATGATGCACGGTTCGGAAATCGGTCCTATGGATAAGAGCCGGCAAGCAACTCCAGAGATGCTCTTTTCCAAAAACAAACCAGCCAAGTGCGGGTTGAACTCGCGTGGAGAGGGTTCTGAAATTACTGAATATATTGTCTATTGTTCGATTCGGTCTTGTACCAATAACTTATCCCAAGAACAAACATAACATGGTAGTTGAAAAACATGTTTTCCCATACATTCCAACCGCAAACGTAAGTTTGTACGCACAATATTGAAAGATTTACCATGGTATTTTAAGACCATGGACTTCTTATAGGATTTTCTGTAATCTATAAGTAAAGAGCTATTACCTATATTTTTTTCCGAATTTTAGGCTCAGTAGTTTCGTAGTAGTAGCGACGTCCTTTGGCTGAAGTGATGATGATGATGAAGTTATACCGTTTGTGAAAACAGAGGCCCATTGTGAGTGACCACGTCTCTGTTCCATATGTCATCACTGGTAAAAAGATAAAAGCTCAGTACGTTGAAAACCAGTTCGGCTGGATAGCCTAGCCTTGTTTTATTATAATGTGTAATAATCGCGAAAACATAAGACATCACTACAGTGTTAAGTTTGTTCTTGGGATACATTATTGGTATTATTCGTTCGACTTAGCAAGGCCAGGGTTCCTTCATTCGTCGTATCTAAAGATAACATATTCATCGTACGAAACCCTCTCCACGTGAGATCAAGTCTCAATTGTCCGGTTTATCCATTTACTTCTAGTTTGAATTGATAAAGCACAACCTGGAACTGAAGTTTATCCCACAATCTTCACCTAAATCTGCACCGCTGTCTTTTTATGTTTGTCGGGCGAGAAAGAGAATATATTCGACAAGTTATTTGTATTGATGAAATATGTAATGATTCATTTAAATACAATTTAATATTCAGCCATAACTTCTTGCCGTGTTATTGTTTTGTTTTTATATAATTTATTTTATTGTTATAACTTAGTTTATTATCACAATTTGTAATGTCTTAAATTTTATTTTTATTCTTTAGGTTATTGATTTGATTTGTTTTTTAAAAGAAGTAGCATAACATATAAGAGTTTTGGTCCACACTGTAAGCTTGTATTGTTTGAAATAAATAAATAAATTTATATAGTGCTGCATACATCTATTGGCTACTCGGCACATGAAAGGTTAAGTACTAAAACAACAATTCTTTTGAAATTGCAGTCTCATCTTCTGTTTGGCCGAATAAAGTCCACAGCTGGACACAGGCCTCCCCCGAATATCAGCACAACGACCGATATGGGTGTGCTGTAAGCTCATTGGCGTTTTTGCCATGATCGCCACGTGCACTTGGCAAGCTGGTTGGCGATCATCTTTTGTGTAATATGTTGATGTTTGAGATTATAGAATTCAACATAGTTTGACCAGTTTGAAAGTTGTAAATGTATGTATTTTTTCGTGGAGGTTTTTATGCTATCCACTTTGTTGTTTCTCGCTAGTAAGATTCTATACTGTTCAATAAATAAATATACACAGGCAGGACAACATCTGCCGGGGTTTGCTAGTAATATCTTATAACCTGTTTTTGTTGTTTAAATCATGATCTGATGATCCAAATCATAACAAACAAATTACTTTTATTTTAATATACACGCGATCTAATCCGTTTAAAATTGTTTTATTGTAGTATGTAATAATCGCGAAAACCTGAGATATAACTAAATTATGTAAGCCTAGTATAATAATCATATCGATAACTTTTTCAATCGATTGTAATTTTACTATTAATATCAGAACGCAGCCATATTGATGTGACTGACATCAATATGACAGTTGGAGAATTATGTGAGTGAGGTATGCCAATTAGGCACTTGTTGTTGAACTACCGAACTGAAAGGATTAAATCTATAAATTTCTATGCAATCCACATTTAATTGATGCAGACCTGACCCGATCTTTCATCTCAGAAGTGGGATTGAACAAGCTAACTATATATTTCTGGCGAAATCGTCCGCATTTTTGAAGATTTTCGTTAAAATTAACAAGTATTTCTGAATTTATTTGCAAATGGAAGATGGTAGTAAAACACCCGACAATGGAAATAATTGTCGTGGTTCGCATTCAAGGAAGAGGAAACACCGTGGTCGTGAGGACAAAAGGACTAATGCGCATCGCAGAGAAGACAAAAGAAAACGGCGCGAGAACTGTTCGAGGAGCGACAGTACGAGCACGGAAGTATCGTCGCGACGAAGTCGTACTCGGGAGCGTCGCGAATATCATCGGCGGCATCGCAAGAGCGGAAGCAGGCACCGTGAGCACAGACGTCCTAGCCGGATTGACGTACACAGCAGCAGCGGGTCAAGATCGCCATGCCAGCGCCCAAAATCACCAGTAAGACGTTCCAATTATAGTACTGACGACATGACACACTTACTTTTGACTAAGTTAGTAAATAGTTTAGTAAATAATCGTTCCGAGGGTAACAAATTCCCAATGTTAGGTAATGTCATACCTGATTTTGACCCAATGATAAAGGGTCAAACTATACAGATGTGGCTAAGCAAAGTTGACGAATGTGCGAAGTTGTACAAGTGGGGTGATGATCAGATTATACACTATGCCTTACCTAAGTTGATGGGTGTTGCTAAAACCTGGTATCAAGCGTTACCCACTATGTCGTTTTCGTGGCCCGAATGGAAAAATAAATTATTAGAATCTTTCCCTAGTAGTGATGATTATGCTGAGTTGCTAACAGAAATGTTATCCAAACGTGTGAAATACAATGAATCATTAGAAATGTATTACTACGAAAAGATTAACTTGCTGCATCGTTGCGACATTAGGGGTAAACGGGCGGTTGATTGTATACTGTACGGAATTGATGATCGTTCAATAAGATTGGGCGCCAAAGCATTGAAGTGTCAGGAACCCGAACAAATCCTAGAATATTTCCAATCTATTCGGCAACAACCGCGCGAGACTGATAAGTCACGAATTAATCATGATAGAAGACCAAATAATGGATTAATTAACTCTAATATTAAATTTTCTAGCAATAACGGCAGGGTTAAAAGTAATTCTATAGTTTGTTACAACTGCAATGAACCAGGTCATTATAGTTATGCATGTACGAAGAAAATACTCAAGTGTAACATTTGTAATAGACTAGGTCATACTACTGTAAATTGCACGAAACTACCCCCTGATAATAATAGTAGCCAGGCTGACAAAACGAGTCAGAAAGCAATATTACGCATAGATGCTGAGAACCTTGCCAATGACAATAATAAATTTATAATGCAATTGACAGTTAATGGAAAATCAATACTAGGATATGTAGATCTGGGTAGCCAATGCACTTTAATTCGTTGTAGTGACGCTAAAAACTTGGGGATTACGTGGTCAAGTGACTCGTATCTACCCACAATGAGAGGTATAGGTAACAATATTGTGTTACCTATTGGATTGGCTATGGTGACTATACAAATACAAAATATCATAGAAAAGGTAGATGTATTGATTGTAGAGGATGATGTAATTAAGTACCCTATACTGATTGGACACAGTTTTACGGAAAAACCTGGTATTATAATAACCAAAACATTTGATTCTCTGATATTTACACGTGACGTAGGGAATAAATTATATCTTAAGTTAGTCTCAGACATTCGTATAAGCCCCAAGGATATGTGCTTAGCTCAAGTTGATTGTTCAGTTGATTATTCGGGAATGGTGTACGTTCGAGGGTATCTTTGTGGAAAACCTGATTATGAGTTTTACCTTCTACCAGGCGAGTATGAATTGGATAAAGGTCACGGTTGTTTAATAATTCAAAACATATCTGAAAATATAGTTACATTAAAACAAGATTTCTTAATAACGCGTGCCTTTAGGACTGATAGCTGTGCAAATATAAATATTTTGAATGTTAATAATGTAGACTTTTGCTCAGAACTTAATTATGACCCAAGTTTAACCAGCAATCAATTAGAACAATTGAAGAGCTTATTGCTTAGATTTAAGGAGTGTTTTTCAAATAATTTAAAGGATTTGGGATTCACTAATATAGTACAGATGGAAATCGAATTAACTGATAATAAACCAGTAGTTTACCGCCCATATAGGCTTTCATATCCAGAGCGGGAGTTGGTGCGATCAATGGTGCAGGAAATGATCGAAGCAGATATAGTTTGCGAATCAAATTCTCAGTACGCTAGTCCTATACTGCTTGTTAAGAAGAAAACTGGTGAAAAGCGGTTATGTATAGACTATAGAGCCCTTAACAATAAAACAAAGAAAGAACATTATCCCTTACCACTGATTGACGACCAATTGGATATGTTGGCTGGAAATTCTTTATTTATCACACTTGATTGCGCATCAGGGTACTACCAATTGCCGATAGCAGCGGCCTCTCAGGATAAAACAGCATTCGTCACGCCTGACGGCCAGTACCAATTTAAACGAATGCCGTTTGGATTAGCGAATGCCCCGTCGGTTTTTCAAAGAGCTATGAATAGGATCTTGTCAAAGTCAAAGGTTGATTTTGCAATTGTCTTCATGGATGACGTACTTATTCCTGCTAGGTCGTTTGAAGAGGGACTTGAGCGTCTAGAGAAGGTTCTCGGATTACTTTCTGAAGCGGGACTGACTTTAAAACTTAAGAAGTGTAACTTTTTCTTTAAAGAAATTGACTTTTTGGGGTTTCAAGTTAGTGGGCAGGGCATTAGACCAGGGTCGCATAAGACCCTAGCTGTATCTAGTTTCCCAGTACCCAGAAACGTGCATGACGTAAGACGTTTCATTGGGCTTGCAAGTTTTTTTAGACGATTTGTGAAAGATTTTGCGCTGATTGCACGTCCACTCACCGACCTACTCAAGTCCAATTTTGCATGGAAGTGGAACAAAGAACATTTAAAAGCTTTTGAAACCTTAAAACAAAATCTTGTTCTACGCCCCATCCTAGCTTTGTATGACGCGAAACTGGAAACCGAGTTACATACCGATGCTTCAAAGTTGGGAGTTGCCGGTATTTTAATGCAGAGACATAGTGATAGAATGCTTAGGCCTGTAGCGTATTACAGTAGGAAAACAACAAAAGATGAACAAAATTTACACTCATTCGAATTAGAAACTTTAGCGGTGATAGCATCATTAAAACGTTTTCGTGTTTACTTGTTAGGTTTAAAATTTCGGATCGTAACAGATTGTAATGCGCTGCGTACAACGCTGACGAAACGCGATCTTATACCACGAATATCCCGGTGGTGGGTGCAGTTTCAGGAGTACGACTGCGAGATTGAATATAGAGCTGGAACTCGCATGACTCATGTAGATGCTCTAAGTCGTGCCCCTGTGACTGAACCAGTAACGGGTGATGATGAAACGCATGTCCTTGATGTTTTAAGTGTTGACATAAAGAACTGGATTTCGACGGTACAAAGTAATGATGAGGAAATACGAAAATTAAGAGACATATTACATGATGAAAATTCTAATTTTATAGCAGACGTCTGCAAAAATTATCAGTTGAAGGGTAGTCACGTGTACAGAAGAGTAGGTGATAAAATAAAATGGGTAGTTCCAAGGGCTGTGAGGTGGCAAGTTCTAAGAATGAACCACGATGACGTAGGCCACTTTGGTTATGACAAAACCCTAAGTCGGATACGTGAAACATTCTGGTTTCCCAAGATGCGACGCTTTACCAAGAAGTATGTGTCAGCTTGTCTCGAGTGTGCACACCATAAGGCACCGGGTGGTCCTAGGGAAGGTATGCTTCATCCCATACCAAAGCCAGATATTCCATTCCACACGATTCATGTCGATCACTTGGGTCCGTTCATTCGCTCTAGGAGAGGTAATACATATATTCTTGCGATTATTGATTCCTTTACAAAATTTATAAGCATTAGACCTGTACGAGATACAAAAAGTGCAACGGCAATTAGGATTTTTAAAGATCATTTTAGTGTTTTCGGAACTCCGTCACGCCTAATATCTGATCGAGGCACTTGTTTTACTAGCTCAAAATTCAAATCATTCATGGAGAACATGAATATTAAACATATACTTAATGCAGTGGCCACCCCTAGAGCGAACGGCCAAATAGAACGGTATAACAGAACAATATTGGAAGCTTTAAGCACAATAAGTCACGGTAAAAGTGATCATGCTTGGGATGAATATGTCGGTGACATCCAACTAGGCATGAACACTACCATGAATAAAGCCACGGGAAAAAGTCCCTCCGAACTTCTATTTGGATTTAAGGTTTTAAATTCATCGGAAAATATAATAAATGAAGTTTTAGAAGAAGTCATATGTCGTGTTAGTGATAATGATTTAAAGGAAATGAGAAATGAAGCTAAGGTTAGGATCGAGAAACAGCAATTTAATTCTAAGAAGGTATTTGATAGGCATAGGAAAAAGGCGCCGCCCTATAATATTGGTGACCTTATCAGGGTTGAAAGAACAATAACAGATAAAGACCACGCGGGTAAATCTAAGAAACTTATACCTAAGTTTCATGGTCCATATCGTATTATCAAGATTTTAGAAAACGATAGGTTTCTTATTGAAGATACTCCCCTAACTAGGAAGGGAAATAAAAAGTATGAAAATGTTGTGGCAGTGGATAAGATACATCCTTGGCTCAATTATAAAAATATTTCCAGTGAAGGTAGCGAAAGCGACAATAGTGGTGACGAATTAGGTTAGACAATAATTTTGCTGTGGTTAATACAAGTTCATGGTCGATGATTATATCATTTGTGAGATTAATAAAAAGGGACAACACTTAAATTATTGGTTACGTCAGGGATATGTAATGACAAGCTATTGTATATATTGTGTATAAATTGAATGACTAATAAACGATTATACGAATATGATTTGACTAAATGATTGATCAGACTAGACTTGATAGTAGACGAGACAACAATGCATAGGCAATGAGCAATCAGTGCAGAAAGTGAATGGTATCGGAGCCTGATATCGCACAGATGACTGCAGATCATTGCAGACTGTGTATTAGCTGGATCTAGGCATAGGCTATGAGTATCCAGTGCAGAGCGTGAAAGATGACGAGAAATCGTCATCGCACAGATGGATGCTGATCATAGCAGACTATGCAACTAGATGAGGTAGAACAGGGCAATGAGCAGTCAGTGCAGATAGCGAATGGTATCGGAGACTGATATCGCACAGATGATTGCAGATCATTGCAGACTATGTATGACTTGGATCTAGGCATAGGCTATGAGCATCCAGTGCAGAGCGTGAAAGATGACGAGAAATCGTCATTGCACAGATGGTTGCCGATCATAGCAGACTATGCAACTTGATGAGATAGAACAGGAGAGGAGCGAATGGTATCGGGTATCGATATCGCACAGATGGCCGTAGATCATGCAGACTGTGCGAACTCGGCTGATAACGCATGGCTGCAGTGGTTAGTGTCGATAGCGAATGGTGTCAAGCAATTGACATCGCACCGACGACCGCAGATCAAAACAGGTGACCACAAAAAAATAGTGAAGTGAAAGATAGTGAATATGATTACAGTGAAGTGAAGAGCGTAAATTGAGTATTAGTGAACTACTACTATTGTATTTGTTTATTTTTTATTTATTCCTTTAGTAATTAAGTTTTATTAATCCTGTTTTTCTTTTTAATTGTTCTGTATTGTATACACTAAGTGAGAGGACTCACACTTGTAAGGATGGCCGAGCTGTAAGCCTAGTATAATAATCATATCGATAACTTTTTCAATCGATTGTAATTTTACTATTAATATCAGAACGCAGCCATATTGATGTGACTGACATCAATATGACAGTTGGAGAATTATGTGAGTGAGGTATGCCAATTAGGCACTTGTTGTTGAACTACCGAACTGAAAGGATTAAATCTATAAATTTCTATGCAATCCACATTTAATTGATGCAGACCTGACCCGATCTTTCAATTATTATAATGTTATTTTTTAGATATTTTAAAAACTTGCCAAACACTACGATTTCTCCTGTGCCGTGGGTGCGTTTATAACACAAATTCCACACACAATACACCCAGACCCGGAACAACTATCTGCAGATCATACAAATATTTGCTCCGTGCGGGAATCGAAACCGCGGCCCGAAGCGCAGCAGCCGGCTGTATCAGCCAATGCGCCAACCGTGTCGTTATCGATTCTTGATACGTCAGCTTTCAGTTCAAATGAAAATTAATTTGCAAGATTCTATTACATTCATACATAGTTACATTCAGTTCAAGGTACTATAAAGCGGCAAAAAATATAACACGCTACCCTTTCTTTCTGTCTGCTCATTTAAAACAGGCCAGTTTTTATAAAGCAGCCTAATGATGTGGAACTAAGGAGACGACCCTCATTATACTATCTATACCATACTGATCACATTATAGCCTTTTTTATATATTCGGTTATATTTTAACGGCTCTTTGTTTAGTTTCTATGGTGATGACTACAAATCATCCTGCAACGTATGAGATAAGATGACTTTAGACATGATTCATATTTTGCGAAAGAGGTAGCTTAGGACAATGCTGAAAGTGACTACGATCAGCAATACACCTGAAAACCCCTGTCGTTGCTATAAGCCCCGCCTCTGAGTTCGAGGGTCTATAGATACACGTGCCCACACAGAGCAACCTACGTGAAAGACGGTGGCGCCTATGTGGTCACGCGCCACCGTGCTCGCATACATATGTACGCTTCCAGGGATCCTTCACTATCCCCCCCGGGGTGGGGGTGACCGCTTTACAGTCACCGACAGTCCGAGCTGTACCTATAGGCGTGGTACCAAAGGGCGGCGCTAGTGTGATCATACAAGGACCTGGAACCCCCCGTAGTTGCCACAGATGAACGCCCCGGTGATTTTAGCCGGTAAGAGTTCAGCACGCCCCTTCGGACCCGGGGTGGAGGAAGTTCATGAAGAATTTCAACTGGGTTAATAAAAAAAAAGAAGGGATCTGTTTAAGATAAAAAATATTTTTATTCATTTCAACCATTCAACATCACCCAATATGAACAGTCGAGATGTAGATTTCCTACAGAGAAGATCGGGCAAGAAACTTCATGGTTACTCTTTTTAAATCATATATTAAGTTCCAATTGACGTGTAACATCTTTCATGTCGCTTTCCTGCAATCTGTAGGAGTGATTTCGTGAAAAGGGACGAAAGTGTGTAACAGGACGCCGGGGAAGATTTAAAATAGAATGAAATTATAACACTTTTTCTCTAACAAAATGATGTATAACACATTTTTTTCCATTACGATACAGGGAAAATCCAAGAACTTAATATCACCTTTTTTTTATTGGTGCCCAATGGAAATTCTTCATGAACTTCCTTCGCCCCGGGGAAAGACGAAGGAGTATGCCGGACTCCTACCGGCTAAAACCACTGGAGCGGCATCGGCGATCATCTTCGGCACGTAAGGGAGGCTCCAGGTCCTCGTATGATCACACTAGAGCCGCCCACTGGTGCCACGCCTATTGGCACATCTCGGAGAGGGTGACTGTAAAGCGGTCACCCCCCCGGGGAGATTGTAAAGGATCCCCCAAAGCGTCCCACGGCAGCGCGTGACCACATGCGTGCTACCAACTTAATATCACCTAGGCGATTCTATCAATTATATTTGGTCTAAAGGAATACTCGCCATTTTTTCTGCATTACAAAAAAGTTTTGATTTCAATTATTACTTATCTGTGGCAGTGCTGAAGCACATGCGCGGTGATGTGTTGGGCTGTGGCACCATTCATACATTTTATTGTACTGAATTTCGATATTTTAATAATAATTTAATGTTGCTTATTGCCAAAGTGCAATGTTAGATGTTACAATGTTACACATACACTGTAAGGCTCGCTTGTTTTTTTTTTATGAGCACATTGTTCTAAAGTCAAGGTTATGTGAAAACAATGTAGGAGAAAAGAAAAGAAGAACTTAAAAAGGGTACTAAATACGCCTAATTGTAATATTTATTTAACTTTTGATTAAATTGTCATAGCAGCATTTGGCTTATCAGTCCCAACAGATGGCACTCGTTCATGAGCATGATCCATGCTTCAGCCTCGCTTAGCTCAACCATTTTGTAGGGAAACTTAGCGACCCAATACATGACGCCGCCTTCAACAGAACACTTGAGTGAGCATGACATACCTAAACTACCAGACAACTACCACTCCAATTCAACAAAATAAATTAATAACCTTCACGGTCTCACACTCACAGTATCATATCTTAATATATGAAATGCAAATAATCCTTTGTAATACATGATAACTTAGTGAATTCAATGTTAAGGTTAAAAGAAACGGAAAAGGCCTTTGATACATAAAAACCACGGATGTCAATATAAAACCCTTCAAACACTAGAACAGCTCAATCCCAAGCATGTTTATTGTCCATATACTTTGTAACTTTATAGAAACCCTTCTGTACAAATTCTATTTTATAATGGACTTCAATTTGTTAATTTTTGTTTATGGCTTGGGATTTCATTTTTTAATCCTGTACATTGGCATTTAAATGGTTTGCTGATCTTCTGGTAACAGGAGCAACAAGTTTACAGCATAACCATCTCCAGAGATTTAAAGTGTATATGTACTGAGCTACAGCTGAAAATCAGCGTTGCCAGCTATTGCCCCTTTGGCAGTATAATTTTGTATCTGTGTATGATGTAACCCGTTATGTCACCTTGTAGGTTTAGTTTCATTTTTTGTGAGTGCTGTTTGTGCCAGAAATATATTTTTCTTTAATCTATACAAATAAATAAAATTGAAGTGTGTGTTTGTGTGTCAAAATAACAGTTTTTTACTAAATGCATATGAAAGTATATACGGGACATATAACAAAAAACAAATTTTTATATTTTTTGTCTGTCTGTCTGTTTGTTCCGGGTAATCTCCGAAACGGCTGGACCGATTTTGACGGTACTTTCGCTGGCAGATAGCTGATGTTATAAGGAATAACTTAGGCTACTTTAATTTAAGAAAAATAATTAGGGTTCCGCACAAAAAAATAAAATCCCTTGAAATCCAATATATATATATATTCTATGTCAAGGGTCTATGTTGAAGTACTCTAAATTCCTTTTAAATTAAACGCGGGTGAAACCGCGGGTCCCAGCTAGTTACAAATATAATTAGTAACACAATTTAATTAGATGTGTAGGGCCTAATTTAAAAAAACCCGTATGCATTCAACTATTTACGTTGAGAAGTCGTTCACCACTCATGCTGTTCGACTGTGGAATGCATTACCGCATCCTGTGAGAAATACACAATCGCTGCCCATTTTTAAAAAGATAGCGAAAGAACATTATTTGTCACATTCATTTGCTGTTCCTTGCTCATTCTTCTTCATTATTCTTATTTACGGTTTTATATACACATACAATATTTATTTGTATACCTTTTAGCATTTATTTATTTTATTGTACTAGTATGTATTTTAAACATTTTATTTGGGTAATATAAAATATGTACAACTTTATACATGTACACCTAGACTGCCCGTTATCTCTTTCCTATTTCGCAAATCCATCCAAAGGTTGTCCGCAACAGATCGCTGCATGCGATAAAACCGCCCATTGGGCGTTGACTATTATGTGTATTACCCAATTCGTGAGGTGTCCGAATTAAGAACATAGGACCACTCCATATCCTCCCGTAGAGGTTGTAAAAGGCGACTAAGGGACTCTAAGCCAGAGCGATGGGCAGCAGAGTCCTTTCTGTGGAACAGGAGCCATTCTGCGCTCACAACCCGCCTGGTGAGTTTAAATTCCTCCCAAAATTATGTTACAGTTGTGAAAATCTATGGGGGAGGCCTTTGTTCAGTAGTGGACGTTGTATGGCCGATATGATGATATTATGACCCCTTGGTTTTATATATTATAATATACGTGATTTAATCCATTTAAAAGTGTTTAATTATAATAACATTAGTTCTACTGATTGCGTAACGGAGAAAGTACGCACTTTTTACGAGTTCAGAAATATTAGATAATCATAGGTAACGGAGAATATAACTCGCCGGTTGTTGAAGTTGATCAAAGTTGACAACATTACACTAGTCCGAAGACGTCTAAATACACACACATAGGAAAAGGCGATCCAAATTTGAACTGTAATCGCCATTTAAATATAAAAATACTGGCGCCAAGTGTGAGATTCAGAAACGAGTCTAAGCGTGAACTTACGCTTCCATCTGTCAAAACGCACTACTTACGCTCATAATTTTGACAGGTGGAAGCGTAAGTATAAGACTCGTTTCTGAATCTCACCCTAAGAAGAGATCATTGTGCTAGACAGGTTTAGTTTTAATGATATGAAAGGTAAGATTTTGTTAGTACTATTCGTAGTAACATATAGTAACCTACACAAACCAAGGAGGATATAAAGTTTTATGTTTGGTTTGAACATCAGGACGGCCGGGTTTTGATGATCTTGATGCTCAGGTAGATATTATATGCAGATGTGTTCCAGGGTTTGATCGACAATATTCGACGAAACTATAACGATGAAGAACCTGCAAGAACATGCCTTGCAATTAATGTATAAATTACGATCAATTTGATTAAAATTCCATCATCATCATCATATCAGCCAAAAGACGTTCACTGCTGTACAAAGGCCTCCTCCGTAAATTACTGTTAAAGTACACAGTGTGGCGTCATTTTGGAGAGAATTTGCCAGTACTCATCACCCTCTGTAAGGTTTGGTTAGTGGAGAATGGCAGCTGCTCCACTAAAGGGACGCTCCTGGCTTAGAGTGCCTTAATTTCCTTTTTACGACATTCAGGGATGAAGATGGAATGGGGCTAAATTATTATTCCAGACACAACACGGACTAAAAAATCCCATAAGTACAATAAGTCTATTGTATGGGGTTCTTATGAAACTGAGACATCAACAGTAGATGTATCAAAATTGAAAAACATTTTATTTTTGTGATCTCATAATTTCAACTAGATTTTTATGATCTGATTTTTGTAAGGTAGTAAAAGAATTACCCAATTAATTGACATTTTTAATAAACCCTCTTACCCAAAGACAAATATGCAAATGAATTAAATCAAAAACTATTTTACGATGTATCATTTTGTGAAAAACGCTACTCATTTGCGAACGCATATCAAATTCAATGTTGCATTGTCATTTAAACCAATATAATATACTTACGCAAAACGGTTTCTACCACACGCTTTAACCCCATCAACATCAAAAGTCAACAAGGGGCCAAGCTGTTAATGTATCAAGTCACGCAAACTGCAAAAGTAAAATCAATTATGTTTAACCAACATACAATAACTGTAGAAAAAGTAATAAGAAACGCCGGCTGATTCATCGGAGAACGGTTTCTATGATACGCTTTTTTGCCGCGCAGTGAACTCACTGACTGCCTATGTGTTTTCCTTTAGCATACCTAACTTAGCAGTAGGAATGTTCTAGTATACTCTACTACTATATACATAGTTTGTGAGGGCTTTTATCTTACAGAGTGAGAGCTTGTTTTATTTTATTGGTATCAGTGGAAATTCTACATGAACTACCTCCGCCCTGGGGAAGGGGAAGGCGCATGCCGGACTCCTACTGGCTAAAACCACTGGAGCGGTCAGCTTCGCCACCGAAGGGAGGCTCCAGGTGCGAAGTCATCCTTCATCTTCATTTCAATCAACCTCTTTCATGACTTCATACCTTTTATCTGCATCACTGTCCACTTCATGATTCATTCTTTATTCAAATCAAAATTCGAATTTAGTATTGTGGTGTCGAATCGTTCATATTTTGGTCATCATCATTACACATTGGATTCTGAACGCTAGTGGTTCGACACACAGCTGTCGCTCTGACAAATAGTCTCCTGCAATATTACAAATACTTATTTTTAAACTAGCTTAAATATTGTGATAATAAGCTATATTTGAAATATATAAACATCACCATGAAGATGAAGTGTTGAAGTTTTGAATATCAATATACCTATATAACATGTATGCTACGTTTCATTGATCTCGTTAACTGATCTCCGTTACTTGCTGCCGTAGAGAGAGCCTCCTAGTTGAGCTAACCGGGAAGGAACACGGAGGGAGGCATTTTGCGACACAGGTACTCGTAAGATAACACTAGAGCCCCCATTGATCCACGCCTTTAGGCACATCTCGGAGGGGACGACTGTAAAGCGGTCACCCTCTCTAGCGGATGGAAGGCGACTGTGAAAAGGTCGCCCCAAGCCTCTTCGCGGGCAGGATTGTAAAGGATCCCCCCAAGCCGTACTGTGAGTGCTGAGTGAGCCCTAGGAAGATGGTAATGCGCACGTGGTCACATGTCACTGAGTGCCCACCACAGCGAACAGCGAGGCTTCGAGGGGTTCTTTTACAATCTCCCCAAATATGCCTGGGGCTGGTGGCCTATTACATATTAGAGGTGACCGGCTTACAGTCATCCCCTCTGAGATTTGCCTAAAGGCGTGACACCAATGGACGGCTCTAGTGTGATTGTATCGACGACCTGGAGCCCACTTCCATACCGAAGATGACCGCTCGGTTTTATCCTGGCATACCCAGCCACTCCACCTATCCTCCGGAAGGAGAAAGTACATAATGTATTTCCAACGCGCCAATAATTAAAATAGGGCTTCCTTCTTAGCATTCGTTCTCGAGATCCTGGAGCCCTCTTCGGTGCTCTAAAGACGACCATTAGGTTGGAAAGCCTTTACCCAGAAGACAACTACGCTCACACATGATAGTTGTTTTGGCAGATGCAATAGCTAAGCTAAGATTTACTAAGAAAGCATACATGACATTAATCGTGTGGTGCCAGGTAAGAATAGCACTACCCCATCTCTTCCCGTGAGTGTCGTAAAATGCGACTATGGGATTAACTGGAGGATGGGCAGCAGCATCCTTCGGGTACATATTTCACAACTCTGCGATCGCCAAGCGTGGCAATTATGGCAAAACCTTCCAACGGGTCGACACACCCAGGCCGGTTGCTGAGTGTGTCCAGCAATGGACTTGGTTCGGCTGAAATGATGAGTTCGATTGAATAACCCATATTGGTTTTTAACCCGCTACCGCTACCGAGCACCACGACCAACTAATAATAAAATTCAGACATATATTTTGTAATATTGCCACTTACGGCCGAAATTAATAATTAGTCTAATCCAAAATCTTTGGATTTAAGATTTTGAAGTTGATGGGTTTTTGTGTTAGGATCACATTTGACACAAAAAACATACAAATCCTCGATCACAGATTCAGATTTCAGATTAGAATGGTTATTAATTTCAGCCGTAAGTGTAGTGTCTCGAACTACGTCATCTCGCAGGTCAAGTCCACCGCATGTGGCGACCTTCAAGGCGTTCATTATCAAGGCACAGACACTTGTAAGACTTGCAGTTTTGCGACACTGTAGCGGTGACTGGGACCTTGTATTACGTATGTACTCCCCTCTACACGCTTACTGGTTCTTTTCGCAACTTACTATATAACTCGTCTTACTACAGTAATGTAATTCTTTGTCGAAACTATCCTAATATAATCTACACTAATATTACTCGTATAAAGAGGAAAGTTTTGTATTTTTGTATGTTTGTAACGAATAAACTCAAAACAACTGATCCGATTTCAAAAATTATTTCACCATTAGAATGTTACTTTATCCCTGAATAACATATATATATATATTACTAGAAAATAATAGAGATCCCTGCTAAAACTTCAATAATGTCACCCAAGTTGTAAAAAAATTCGCCATAAAATGTCTTTCATCGCATGCGCTGCGGAAACTATTCATGATAGAACAAAAAAATGTTCTACAATATTAAAGAACATATCAATACCTACAAAAAACTTCGCGATACTAGTGTCCAACTATTATAGTTATGTAACTATAACTTCTTTTTTACATTTTAAAAGTTAACCGACCTTAATCAGACCCTGTTTACATTTACGGTCTACGTTTGTCCCAAAATGTTTAAAAAATAAATGTCCACCCGTGCGAAGCCGGGACGGGCCGCTAGTAATATTATAAATATAAATGTGAAAGTTTGTGAAAATGTTTCGATGTTTGTTACACAATCACGCTGAAACCGCTGAACGGATTTGGATCAACTTTAGCACACAGATAGACCATAACTCGGATAAAAAATAGGCTCCTTCTTATCCCGGGAAAATTAAGAATTCCCGACGGATGCACGATAAATCTTTCTGTGATAAGCCGAAGTATACGCGGGTGAGGTCTTAGTATTACAATATCTACTTCTGAAATTTTCGCGAATTGAATATTTAAGACAATATCTGGTGTATTTGCGCAATAGGTTAGTCAAAATGCTATTTTGATATGAATCTGTGAGTGAAAAGACGCGATGTTGTCTTAAAATAACATAAATTATGTCTGACAAATAATCGCTGTTTATCTGTACCGTGTTCTCATCCTTAGCATCTCAAGAGAATGGGCTGCAAGCATATGTTTACAGCGGCGCCTACCAAGTGGAGTGATCACGGTAGTGCCTATTCTATTCCATTATAGCGGACATTGGGAGGCCTATGTTCAACTGTGGACATTTACTGATCGATGATATGAAACAGATGAAATATATATTGTCATTCTGAACTTCAAATAAGAATGATTTTTCAGGCAGATGACGAAGACGAAGAATTAGAGTAGCTAAAAAATCTGTGCAATTCTAGGCGATTGAAATCTGTTTCAGTCGGTAACAATACGATAAAAAGAGAAAGAATGCTTACTGCAAAAAATGCTGCACGATTTTGAGTCTAGAATTCGATTATGACGCGGCCTTGAAGGCGAACATTATCAAGGCCCAATTTGGCACTCATAACTCGTAGTTGAGCGACTTTACTGTGGCTGTGTCATATTGTGACTGGCCAACGCCTTCCAGAATTTACCTAACCTAACCTGTAGGCTGCCTTTTTCTACTTCTACTAAATCAGTTCCTCACTGTTGAGGATCGTTACCCAGATTGCGTGACTTATATCGCTGTGCTGCACACACAACAGCACTTGCCATCTTCCCACAGGTCACTCGGTATGCCGACACAGCAGAGCGCTCATAAGCAGAGTAGAGTCGGGACTCTGCATGCTAGTGAACCCCGTGGCACCCCAACATAACGGCTCAGGCGCGAGGGAGATTGACGCCGGGGCCGTTGTTACTCCGGCGCCATTTCCTTCTTCTCCGAAGGAAGCTCTCTCCGATTCCACTCTGTGGTTTTTCTTCTGGAACATGCCTCTCTCTCTCACATAAAGAGACCACAGCTCTCCAATGACACAACTGCTGGCAGATAGAGATCTTGCCTAATCCGATCAATCAGGATCTGTCACTCAGCAGCCCACGCAGGGCTAGCCTCGAATGTGTGCTGTGCGTAGTCCTGGTCATATTCACAGTGGTGGCCGTAATCTCGCGACTGATCCGGTTCAGGTACGTACCGAAACGACCTTGCCCGGTGAATATTAGACACGAGCTGAAGTGCTCACTTCTTCTCGTTTAGTCTGCAAAGAACGGCGGACGCCCTCGACTATGCGTTTTTGTGTGTACTGCGGGATGAAAAGGCGCTCGGGCTCGTAGCTCGAGTGAGCGTTATCGAGCTTGCCGTCTCAGACATCCAACGCACCTGAGGGGCACGCTTTCGCCGCTTTGGTGGAGGGAGCGTATTAACGCTGGCCATCCTAGCCATATTTTTTTCTTTCCTGCCGCTTAGTATATGCCGTGATTTTAGTATTGAACGAGATGGAGAGACGACCTGTTGAAGTTCGCTGGGAGTTGTTGGATGCAGGCAGTATGTATCCAGTGGTGAAATCTGAAGGGAATGCCTTTGTTCAGCAGTGGACGTCCTTTATGTGCTGATATGATGATGATAATTCTTCTACGCACTCTCCCATAGTTCAAGAAAGTTCCACGAAAGGAAAAAAAAACTGTCAATCCGTGGTATGAATGCACTAATCTCAAAAACTACTGTACAGATATCAGTCCAGTATGCACCAACAGACGATCTTAGTCTCGATGCTAGTTTTGGTGTTATATATCTTTGCTGTCCTTTGACGATTTTTCTCAACGGGAGGCGAAGTGCTCGGGTGGGCCACTCATTGAAAACAATAAACGCTTAGTTTTCGTGCAAGTCATTCATGCAAGTCATTTTCTAATTATTTGCCAGTGTCTGCCTTGATTATACAAACTTGCTACTATCTTCTCCTCCCGTGGCAGATTTTTCAGGTTAAGCTGGATGGTCCATGGATGGGGGACCTGTCGAGACACCTTCGTGAGTCAGTCAACATTAAGCCATCGGTCAACGTATACCTATGACGGACGTCACAGACTGTCAGTACCCGTAAGTTCGAAATCTTAGCGTGTTTTATCAGTATCAGAGATTAGATGGCGGAGATCCGATCATAATCGGAAAAGCTCTAAACTGATGATAATATTCGATAGGTGACGAGGGATCAATTCTTGGATTATGTATTCTTTTTGGGGTCCTTGAACCTTCTCGGGTATATTAGCCCCGTTATCCATAAACAAGATTTTAATCAGCATTCCGGTAAACAACGGAAACCTCAGAAATACCCAACAAAATAAAACCAAACAAAAATATAACCTAACAGTAAAAAGTCGCCGATAACGTACGTCGTGTAGCGAAATAGTGCGTTCGACGAGCTTCAGCTGACAAAAGGTAAGCCAAAAGACTAAACAACACTTCTAAGCTGTTAGCTTCCATCTTCGTCATCAGCGATGTCCTCCCCCTCTCTATTTATTACATTCGTTAAATTATCAATTATGCGTGTGGTTTCCGGATTAAGAATATAGCACCACTCCATCCCGTATATGTCGTAAAAGGCGATTAAGGTTTAGAGAAACCAGAGAAATGGGCAGCAGCGTCCCTTCTGTGGAATAGAATTCATTCTGCGCTCACCAACCCGCCTGCCAACCATAGTCAGTACTGGCAAATTCCCCCCAAAATGACGACACACGACATGTAGCCGGTCGTTTACGGGGGACGCCTTTGTTCAGCAGTGGACGTCTAATGGCTGATATGGTGATGATGATGATGAAGTTATCAATTGTATGCCATATAACTTAAACAACAAAATCAATAAACACTTAAGTATTCCATAAATATCTCGAATCGCATGACAAACAAAAAACCCACGACATAATTTATTATTAAATATTGCTAATAACATGGTAATCCAGTTCTTAAGTTAAAACCAGTAGGTATATACAACAGTTGAGTTGCGGTAGGTCGTGCAAGGTTACTAAACGACACTTTAGAACAACTTCTATACAAACAAACATGATTTTATATGTTTATACACACCACTACCTAACACTAGAAGATTTCTTTTAACGCTAATAATACGTGTGGTGTCCGGATTAAGAATGTAGCACCACTCCATTTCCTCCTATGGTTGTCATAAAAGGCGACTAAGGGACTCTAAACCAGAGGAATGGGCAGCGAGTTCCTTCTGTGGATCAATAGCCATACTGCGCTCACCAACCCATGACACTAGCTTACCACAGAAACATCTTTGTCAACTGTGGCGATCTACGCCAGACCGCCGTGATCTACACGAAATTGAGAGACTTACTCTAAACATTGTGGAAGTTCGATATTATAACTCAGCAATGGATCGCGACACTACAATTAGTTCGATGCAGTGTCTTATGGAAACAAAAATAACTTTAGTTTTTTGTGATTGTATTTAAACGTCTGACCAAGACCTATGTGAAAAATTGCGGTTGTTTCTTTATCCATGATATCAACGCTAGTGCCTGTGATACGTTCCATTCATGGACGCCACTTGGCCAAAACCTCATTATCAAGTGGCCATCATCCTTTCGAGCACAATTTTTTTTTATAATCAATCTGTAACGGCGCTTGTCACCTTAGTCATCCTGCGACTACGAAACCTGCAAAGTGTTCGAAATGTCAGGAAAAACAAAAATCAATCATATACGCGAATTTTAATCAGTTTAAAAGTATTTTTCTTTAAAAAAAACTTATTACCTTATAATTTACTAGCTTTTGCCCGCGGCTTCGCACGCGTGGAATTTAGAAATGTATATCATGCTATTGAAAACATGCAATAATTACCTTTTATTAAGAACTTGTAATAGGTGTAGAGGGATCATGATATATTTCCGAATGACATGACCCATAGGCCTGCCGCATATTGCATCCAGCCCAGCCTGCCGAGTGCCAAACCATGCGCTGTTGTCTTTTGTTTGGAAACGCTTCCCACGTGGCACTGGGTGTCATCATCAATAACTTTCATAAAATGTAGCTTGCCCTTTTCCGCCCAGTATTAACAGTTCAAACACCCATTATAGCCATTTTGTCATTAATATTAGGGCTTTGAGTCGTGTGTTGTACAATACTTTTATAATATCAAGATACATTTCGTGAGTGCTCTCGCAACTGCCATGCTCCCATCCCACATACAGCGTATAGACCAAGTGAGCAAATCGTGCGCTTCAAGCGAGCATACAGCGTGCCGATTGCGAGCGATCTGCTTGCCGACACCACCACTGCCGCCCATTATACAGACACGCGTTTGACATCACTCACTATAATGTGCGCTGAGTGAACAGCAATAAGTTGAACCCTGACTGTCGGACTACTTAGAAGACCAACATGATGGCGAATAAATGTCTCAGACGACTATGACTGTCGCTGACCTCCTCGAGTACATCATCCCAGTGTTTATCACCGTCAAGTAGATGGAGCGCTCCGTAGTCTGGGTGATATTTGGGAAACTTAACGGCATCAAAAGCACCGAGTATAGTAAAATGCGCAAAAAATTGTCATTATTTGGATGCACAGTATAGACAGACCCAATGCAGCGTCTTTCATAACTCCCGAGAAACCATATTCTGTACACCTACGTTGACGTCGATCAAACACACCTCTGCTTCTCGTACGTATAATATGATCTTGCATCTTGCCATTCGTTCGCGATTTGGCAAACAGATCCTCTTCGCATAGTTGAAAAAATACGAAAAGCGTAGTTTGACGCGGATTTTCTAAGCGCTCTATGACAATTTCAGAATTGAAATAAATTCGCTAGTCATTCTCTAATTAGACGTCCACATGCATGATCGTTGGATGTTGAGCATGTATAGAGACGTCGCAGTGTAGATACTGTGCAAGGTCGATTGCGATTCACACTGGGTGTAAGTCTCTGAGGCACGTGATGCAGCATGGCGCTTCCGATCGCTTGCGAGACGTGCTTCATGTCCTTCATTACTATCTTGTGATCGAGAGGCACCAATGACAACTCATTGGGTACTGCGACTAGCGCTGCGTGCTGCTTTCTGCAGTTAAAGAGGAATATCTTTCAAAGCTCATGGGCTTTTAAGATGCAAAGGCTAGCTCGATCTCTCAAAACTGCAGTTGATCGTGAGGCTCACTTAGCTACTAAACATGCACAAAGCACAGAGCATTGCACTGGAGCTTTAAAAGATATTCGTCTTTCTATGAGGCATGTAAAATTCCCCTTTGAATCCGATATCAATAACAACCAAATCAAACAAAATTAATCCACACTGGTCCGTAAGAATCGGCAATTGTTCAAATATTTCAGATATAAATAAAATATCGTAGGTAAGGTTACCTCATCTCCGCCCGTGGGTGTTGTAAAAGTCGACTAAGGGATTAGCCGGAGGACCCGAGAACCCGTCTGCCAAGCGTGGCGATTATGGCAAAACCCCCCAATGAGCGCACAACACACCCATATCGGTCGTTGTGGTGATCTTTGGGGGATGCCTGTGTCCAGCAGTGGACTTTATTCGGCCGAAATGATGAAGGTTAGTAAGTTGTTTATAAAAGTTTATATAACAACAAAGTCAGGGGCACTGACGGCACGGTTGGTGCAGTGGCTGATACATGAACATATGTAGGTAGGTTGACATAGGTAGCGGTACCCTTTGATGCAGATTAGGAAAAATACTACGTTTAATCTGAGCTGACCCTTAACTTCACGTTTTGCTAAGGCAGCCATACCGTAACGCCAGTAACAGTACAACAGTTCGACAGTAACGCACTCTAGTTGGAAAAAAGAAATAAGTATTTAAACTTTATAAATTTAATAATTATAAAACTATGCAACCCAGAAACATCTATACATCTATACAAATAATAATAATAATAAATATAACACACTCACACCGGTGTTGCTCCTTGTCGCCTGTAGTGGTGGCCATTTAGGGGGCCCATCTTGTGAGTGGCGAGTCACCGTCTGCCACAGAATTTCACGATCAAAGTTGAAAGGCAGACGCCGTTGTTCCCGTATTTATTAGTCTTTTTATTCCATGTAACACCCATTGCAATAGACCTTATCGTTATAGTTCCCATCTCGTGCAATAGCCTTACACCACCGGGGACAATCCATGACTTCATTTTATAGTGCAGCTATGGAGAGTCCCCAGTTGGTGTCCCATTACATTTTAGATTAAAATTCTCTAAAGGGCCTCTGCGTGTTGGAACTATGTCCCCGCGTAAGCCTGTCAAAAGACCGGGTTCCCCCTTACAGGGGATATAAACCCGTGAAAAGAGAGACATATAAATATAAATAAAATTGAAGTGTCTGTTTGTAATTAAAAAATAACAGCTTTTTACTAAATGCATATGAAAGTATATACGGTACCTACGACAAAAAGCTATTTGTAAATTTTTTGTCTGTCTGTCTGTTTGTTCCCGCTTATCTCCGAAACGGCTGGGCCGGTTTCTACAGGACTTACACTGGAAGATAGCTGATGTTATAAGGCATATCTTAGGCTACTTTTAATTCAGATAAATAAATAGGATTCCGTGAAAAAAAAGACCCCATGAAATCCAATATATATACATACTCTATGTCAAGTGTCTATGCCGAAGTACTCTAAATTATATATAAATAATCTACTTTCTTTTGAATTAAACGGCGGGTGAAACCAGATAGTCATAAATAAAGGTTTTTTTCCTTTTCAGTGGTTTTAATATTTTTATGTAGGGTTTTTGAAGTCGGTATATTTTTTGTTAGTAACGTTTATTTGTTTCTTTTTAGTGTAAATAAATGTAAGAACTTTATCCAATTTGGTATCAGTATAAAACACTAAAAATAGGAATGACTCAAATCGGTTCTCTGATCTGAGAGCAATCTAAACTATTAAGACATCATCTAGATAAGTGTGCATTCAAATGAACCTGTTTATTGAAGCTGGTTAAAAAACTACTCAATTATATGTAATGAAATTTATATGGGACCAACTCAAAAGTATTCTACACCAGCTACAAAAGAATTGCTCAAGTCGGTCTACAAATGTCGGAGTAACCGGTGTACATACAGAAAGGTAACGGTAATAAAGGTACGTCGGTAATAAATAGAATATATTATCCTTTATTTAAGGATAACAACGCAAATATTTTATCACGCTTTTTGTCTTACTAACACAGCAGTTACGAAAATGCACTTTTGGCACCGAAGTTAATAGTTTTTCACTAATAAATAGACAAACAAATACTTTATTAAACTAAGTCCATTTCATGATGACAATTTATGCGAAATACAAATGAAAATTTATGAATTAGTCCAAAGGAAAGAACTCCTAGCGACATCTAGAATATTCAATATAGAAATTGCTTTTCAAGAGAATAAAATTTATTCAAAACAAAATCCAAAAAGTAAGATTTTAGAGGTAGGTTTGATCCGTGAACAAAGCAATGACAACCCGCGTGTTAGTTTAGTTGGCTACGTAACCAGTTACGAAAGGTTACGAAATAAGCTTTCTCGTTTTTAAAATCTGTCGCTTATCTCCCTTTAGATATAGTGTGATGGTAATGTTTATTTTACATAATTCTTATAACGTACTGATAAAGAATGTGTTCACTTGTGTGATTGTTTATTAATATTCGCTGTAAAACAAAAAATTCTAGACATATTGTTATACTACTCACCTCCCATGTACAAAAGCGTGATGATTTGTATTCTAGATCCATCCTTGGACAGTAACGGACATTTTTGCCAAATTTCAACGAATTCTATAGTGTAGTTTTAGCGGTAACGTCCAACATAGAAACAGACAGACAGAGAGAAATTAAAAAAAATGCAGTTTTGGCATCAGTCGCGGTCCTGGAACAGGGCGCAGTGATTTTTTTCAAAAAATATTCATTGTACAGTTTTTGTCTCTCTACGATTTTATTATAGTAAATATAGATAGATTATGTTACATCGGTGCGTGTTTTTTATTTGTGTGTGTGTCTTCGTAATACAAAAGTGATAAAATATTTTTTAGTACTGCAATAGTAACTTTATTAATCTTTATATAGGATAATCGTTGGTGCGTTTGTTCGAGTAACTTCTGAACGACTTCACCGATGAGATCATGTTCACATAATATATTTGATTTATCGAGACGATGGTTCATAGGTATGCTAGAATCCGATAGGGGCAGGGCCAGCTAGCTAATTACAACACATTATTGCAAAAGAATGGAAATAACCAAGTATTTCGTTTATATTAGACGCAATCATAAGAAGAACTAAAGTTGTCGCCATAGCTGAAAGGTTTAGTAAACTGAAGTGGCAATGGGCGGGGCACATTGCTCGTAGAACTTATGGCAGCTTGGATAAAAAGGTTCTCGAGTGAAGACCAGGCACCAGAAATTGCAGCGTGACGACTTCCAACGAGGTCGACAGACGACCTGGTGAAGGTCGCTGGGAGTCGTTGGATGCGGGCGGCATGTGACCGCTCGTTGTGGAAATCTATGGGGGAGGCCTTTGTTTGTCATGATGATGATGATGAATCACTTATAATCTGCCGACTGATTGTTCGCTCGTGACAAATATATAATATATGTGTTCGGCTATGAATATATAACATTTGACGTATAAATTTGTTGTTTGAATCGTTTTCCCAGTAGGTAAGCTTTTAATGTCAAACGTTATTGATAAATTATGGAAACGGCGGGTCCATTAATTAAGTACATAATATATGTATTTTATCACCATTTGTAAATATGCTAGAATATTTTCTGATATGTTTGCCCATTTAATTTAAAATCAATAATACGAACGTATAAATGGGCTCACGCCTTGTGCAACGCATTTGCAACCAACATCGCCATTTTGGAAAATTAGGGATGTTTGGCTGAAACCTTTCATCATTATCATCATCATATCAGCCAATGGACGTCCACTGCCGAACAAAGGCCTCTTCCTATTTCCATAAGAATTGTGTCGTAATTTTTGGGGGGTACTTGCTAGTATGTATTTATCACGCTTGGCAGGTGGGTTGGTGAGCGTAGAATGGTGCTGTTACATAGAAGGGACTCTGCTGCCAATCCCTCTGGTAAAGAGTCCGTTAGTCGCCTTTTACGACATCCACGGGAGGACTGGAGTGGTGCTATATTCTTAATCCGAACACCACATCAAAAACTTTAACCTTTAAAAACTCTTAATAATAATTATGCCGTATGGTACCGGCTAAGAATACCACCACCCCATAACATACCGCGGGTGTCGCAAAAGGCAACTATGGGATTAACCGGAGGATGGGCAGCAGCGTCCTTCGAGTGCATTTATAAAACAACTGTCTGCGAAGCGTAGTGATGATGGCAAAACCCCCCAATGAGTACACAAGACAAACTCGTACCGGTCGTTGCGACAATTTTTGGGGGAGGCTTCAGTCTAGCCGTGGACGTTTTTCGGCTGAAATGATGATGATGTTGAAATATTTATTAATATATGTTGGCCGCTTGGGCAGGAAGTTTCTCGATTGGAGACCGCGCACCGGAAAACGCAGCGTGGCGCAACTCTCGTTAGGCGGCTGGGTCATGAGAAGAAGAAGAAAGCGGTACTCTTGGACATGCTGGCTCTTATTGTAAGGAAATGCCTGTCTCTGGAGCCCTGACTACCAGTAGTTTGAACCTTGTTCCCAATGCCGGTGGGCGTCACCTACGTTTTTATTGGTCCCCAGTGGAAATTCATCTTGAATTTCCTCCGCCCCGGGGAAGGGCGAAGGGGGATTTCTCCTACCGGCTAAAATCACTGGAGCGGTCATCTTCGGCACTGAAAGGGGGCTCCAGGTCTTCTTAAGATCACACTAGAGCCGCCCATTGGTGCCACGCTTTTAGGCACATCTCGGAAGGGATGAATGTAAAGCGGTCAATCCCTCAAGCGGAGGGCGACTGTGAAAAGTTGCACCGCAAGCACTTCTCGGGGAGGATTGCAAACGATCAAGCCTCGCTGTGCGCTATGCTGCGCACACGGCGGCACGTGGCCACGTGCGCGCCGCCGTCTTCCCGGGGGTCGCTGGGTATGAGCACGTAAACTCGCAGATAGGGGGCACCCACGCGCCCGAGAGGGGAGGAGATCAATGCTCGTTCCTTATCTTTACGAGAAGAGGCTAATACACTGCAGTGGTACAGCTACAGGCTGATATAATTATCATAAAACTTTACTTTTAAAGGATATTTTATAGTAATGTCTTAGGTTTTCGCGAGTATTACACATTATAATAAAACACTTTTAAACGGATTCTATGGCGTATATTTTAGATTTTAACAATCTAGCGAAGATACTCTCTCAACTT
Organism: Diloba caeruleocephala; assembly: GCA_947459985.1. NCBI lineage: Eukaryota > Metazoa > Arthropoda > Insecta > Lepidoptera > Noctuidae > Diloba > Diloba caeruleocephala. Next base: position 4,471,707 of record OX381614.1, read on the forward strand.
CGTGGAAAGACTAACACATATGTGAAGGATTCCTATCACTTTGTCAGCCAAATAAAAGACCTTGAACTAGCTGAAAGTGAAGTGATGGTCAGTTTTGATGTGCAGTCCTTATTCACCAACTTACCAGTAAAGGACTGCATGGATGTTGTTAAGAAACGGTTAAGTGAGCATGACATGCCTCTTCAATATGCAGAGTTACTTGAACACTGCCTTACCAATGGCTACCTATTGTGGGACAATGAGTTTTACCTGCAAACTGACGGTGTGGCCATGGGTTCACCAGTCTCTCCTGTAGTCGCCGATATTTTCATGGAGGACTTTGAGGAGAGACCACTGATGACAGCCCCGACTATACCGAAGATGTTCAAACGGTACGTAGATGACACTTTTACCATCTTGCCTCACAATAGGGTGACTGCATTTTTAAAACACCTAAATTCAATACATGGTAAAATTCAGTTTACTATGGAATTGGAGGATAATAAATCCTTAGCTTTCCTTGACATACTTCTCATCCATAATCCTGATCATTCTGTTAGTCACACCGTGTATAGAAAGCCTACCCATACAGACAGGTACCTTAATGGTGAATCTCACCACCATCCTTGCCAGTTAGCTACCGTGGCTAAATCTTTGTTACAGAGAGCACACGGCATCTGCGACCCCGACCATCTGGCAGGGGAACTTCACCATGTGAAGGAGGTTCTCCAGCGAAACAATTTGAGAGCTCCAAATCCCCGTCGCAGAAGCCGCCCGAAACCCACCACGGTTGATCGACGACCTGCAGTATTACCATTCATTAAGGGAGTCACCGACAGAATTGGTCATATCTTGAAGCGTGCTTCCATAAAAACCTACTTCAAGCCGCATAAGAAGATCAGCCAACTTCTCAAACCGGTGAAGTGCCACATTCCTTTACAAGATGCAGGGGTCTATAAGATTGACTGTGAGTGTGGGTTGTCATACATAGGGCAAACAAAGCGTAGTATAGCCACTAGGTTAAAAGAACACATAGCTGACGTCAAGCATAGACGCTCCACAAAGTCTGCAGTGTGCGAACATGCCTTAGACAAACCCAACCATTTTCTTCGTTTCGATCAACCTCATGTCCTCGCGAAAGAGAACCGATATGTACCAAGAATGTTTCGTGAGGCTATTGAAATTAAAAAACATCCTAATTTTAATAGAGAAGATGGCTGGCAGGTACCGCCAGTTTGGAATCCTGTTATTAAAATAATAAAGTCCCAAACCAAATACCACACTAAAAAACATCAAGACACTGTGAGTGATTACTGCGTGCATCGAAATAATTTTTGATTAAAATTGTACGGTAGATAAAATAAAATAACTTTTAAAAAATCTGTAACGACGCCTGTCACCTTAGTCATCCTGCGACCACGAACCCTGCAAAGTGTTCGAAACTCCAGGAAAAACAAAAATCTAAAATATACCCGATAGAATCCGTTTAAAAGTGTTTTATTATGATATTTTATAGGTCAGTAAATCAATGCTGATCGGTTTTTACCTTTATAAAACTGTCAATTGAGCACGAACGAAGTCGCAGCCAAAACCTAGTTATTGACCAGATTGTTCCAAACCACATTCACCTGAGGCCTGAGACTACATGCGTCATATTCTCGTACTTAATGCGTAGTTTCTAGACTCGACCTTGATGGGTCGAAGGGGTATTCACATGGTTTTCTAGTATATATCTGAGGCATTCAATGTTCAGCTTTATTGTGCAGTAATAGGTGTTATTATGTATAATAGGTTCAGTAAGTAGATACGATCGCTGGTCGGGATATGTATATCCTTATCTTTCCTGATGTAATTTTCTTTTTCGCTTCATTTCTCTAGTGCTCAACTGGAATGCTGGACCCTGGATTGGCTTCCCAAGTCCAATCTTTTCCATTATACAAGTTTCCAGTTTCTGTTGTTACGTGGGGTGAACTTCGTATGTCATCCGTCTACATGACACAATGGCTCAACCAGAAAAATGGTAATTCTGTACATAAAGAAAACAGGTGTTCTGCTTAGGTGTTTGACAGACGCTGTCGCACACCGCTATGACGGGTGTCCGTATTTAGATTACCAAATGGCGTGATTTAAAAAAAAAACCACCTTACCTTAGCTCAAGGTAAGCGTAACGTGTCGCAGCGACGTCGTGTGTAAAGGACAAAGCAGAGCGACACAAAATCCGGCTGGCCACGCTGTCGCGGTAGCAGGCGACACCGTATGTCAGTATACAAGTAAACCGTATTTACTTACATCTTTATTATTCTTCACCCTGAGGATATTCACCGGGATTGGCACCGAAGGGGGCTCCATGTCCTCATAAAATCACACTAGAGCCGCCCATAGATGCCCCGGCTTTAGGCACACCTTGGAGGGGATGACTGTAAAGCGGTCCACCCTCTAGCGGAATGAGTGTCTCTCTAGTAAAAAGGCGGCACTCCCAGTCACTTCTCGGGGGAATTGTAAAGATTGCCCCCGAAGCCGTGCAGCGCACACGGCGGCACCACATGCGCACCGCCGTCTTCCCGGGTCACCTAATGATAAACGCACATACAGTAGCCAAGTTAGAAACTTGTCAGGGCCGAAGACCTTTACCGATACGAGATACGAGAAGGCGGATCAACTAGCTAGGGCAGGCTCGAGTAAGCAGCTCATTGGCCCTGAGCCTTTCGTAGGAATACCTCATGGTACCTACCAACTGGCATTACATGCATTTGCTGATAAGGAACATGTCAGAGAATGGAGGCAAGCGAGAGGCCTGAACCATTCCAAAACTTTCTGCAGCACAAGACTAAACGGGTGTAAGAGACTATTAAATCTTACCAAAACCCATTTAAGGCACTATATAGGTGCAATGACAGGCCACTTCGGCACCAAGGAGCACCTCCATAGAATGAAGCTCAGCACAACGGATACATGCAGATACTGTATGGACAATCAAGAGTTTATGCAGCACATTTTGTGCAGCTGTGACGCTCTGGGAAGACGTTGGGCAAAACATCTAGGAGTGGCTTATCTATTGCCTGATGATTTTGCACAGCTCCAGGCAGGTATGATTGCGAAGTACCTACAGGGACTTCTGGATTTGCCAGCGGAGGAGTAGTGCAGGGCTTTGGGCAGCACAATGGACCCAATAGGGTCGAAGTGCATTCGGCTAAAGCTGAGCCCGTGGGAGCCAACAATAGAATAGAATTACCGATTCGACATTTTTACCTTATTTAAAGTTTTAGTTATAATCTCAATGAACTGGATGGCATTTTAATGTCGCTTAAGTCATATTTGCCTATTTTCTCTGTGTGCACCGGTCAGTATAGACTTATCGCATCGATTGCTTGTGAGAAACCAGTTTTATATATGCTATATCTACAAATGGCAATATCAAAGAAGGTATAATACTGTACCAAGATATATTAATATTACTATTTAACTTAATTTGTACAAATGAGGCTATCCAAAGATCTTCTTATCCACAATATCAATAAATGAAGTAACGGCTGCATATAAAAATGCAAGACCAACAAAAGCAACTGAAAGCTCTCAGAGTGTAAGCATTGACAGCGCTGATGTAGGTGGTTACACTCGAGGCGCACAAAAGTGTACACCGGTGAAGTTGGCCCAGCCTGAGCCACGCGACTTCAGAGGTTTTCCATAAATTAGCGGACGTCGTTGTCGTGACGTTGCACCCGTTATGTACACTGTCGGCCAAATATAATCGATAGTTTTCATTTGCATTCTTGGTTGGTAGAGAAAATATGGAAATATTTTAAATAGGTTAGCAGTTATACTCTAAAAATCCACAAAATATAACTATAATAAAAAATCTTTAATGTGATCGGAATAACTTGTACAAAGAAAACATTATATATATTTAATATAAAATATTAATAAAACACTCTATGCAAACAAGCATATTATAAATTAGATTGGCAAAAAATTTAATAAAAATACTGAACCCTGTTTGCCGTGTGATGCCGGCTCAGAATGCCACCACCCCAAATCCTCCCATGGGTGTCGTAAAAGTCGACTAAGGGATTAACCGGAGGATGGGCAGCAGCGTCCTTCGAGTACATTAACAACTCAACTGCGATCGCCAACCCGTTTGCCAAGCGTGGCGATTATGGCAAGACCCTTCAATGAGCACACAACACACCATATCGGTCGTTGTGGTGATCTTTGGGGGAGGCCTGAGTCCAGCAGTGGATTTCATTCGGCCGAAATGATGACTGAACCCTTGGTTTCTTTCGTCATTCTCCGTTATTTCAATATGACGTGTAAAAGAGTATATTATGACCTAATTATTGAATAAATGATTCTATTCTATTCTATCTAATCTATCATGTACTTACGCTCATTATATGCAAATTGTTACATGTATTAACTCGCTTCTGGCGTAAGTACTTGGCATTAAAACCACTAAAAGCTCTTTCTAGATCCTAAACACTACGATAATGATACACAACAATCGCCTTATTAGTGTGTTAGTAGCGAGCCTAGGTGCGTAGCTTGAAATTCTAGTTTTAGCCCTAAAACAGGGAAAGTATACATGATTGTAAATAAATCTTAGTAAAGGGCCGTATACTCTACCACACAAAATTTAGCTAACCTGAGGGCGTTTTAAAATTCGCGTACACACGGCTAGGCTTTCGGTACGATGAGAGACCAGTGTAATTTGGATACGTATAGCTTGATATGTAGCTGTGTGTACCAGCTGCGATAAACAGCTGCCTAACTCCTTGCAGTACCTCGAAGGTTATTTAAATGTATAATCATATTCCAAGAAAAGAGAAGTTCGCTGGGCACTCCACTTGGTCGGATGTGTACAGATCTGTCAGTAACTTTTCCCATGCATCCTGCGAAGACGAATGGTCTAAGTTGAACTACGTAAAAACTGCGCCCGCTTCAAACTCAACCCTGACACAAAAATGTTTAATTCCACTTTGGTCTTTCTTTCAGCGGTTAGGCAAGACTTTTGCCACAATGAACTTAATGAGTTATTGCAGCCATTTTGACCGTTTCTTTTTAGGGTTCTGAACGTCTGCGGGAAAAAACGGCGAACCCTTATAGGATCGCTCTGTCTGTCTGTCCGTCAGTCACAGCCAATTTGCTCCACATCTTCTGGCCTGATTAAGTTGAAATTTCTGCTACCCAAACAGACGTGTAACGTAAATAAATGAATGTTGAATATAGGAGTCAAAATTTTAGAATAAAGTCTTGCAAACTTAACTGTGTAATAATATATTAAATGGAAGGGCTTATTGTAAGGGTCTCAAATATATTTATTTTATAATTTAAAAAAAACTTAAGTGATTTAAGAAAATAAGCGAAGATTTACCATTCCCACCCCCTTATCTACGAAACTAGTGAGCAGAGTGACAGTTCTACATTTATAGATTTCAAGAAAACCTATAAGAAGTCTATGGTTTTAAAATATAATGGTAAATCTTTCAATATTGTGCATGCATTTACATTTTCGGTTGGAATGTATGGGAGAACATGTCTCAACTACAATCTTAAGTTTGTTCTTCAGGTAAATTTTTGGTACTACTCGTTTGTCTTAATAAGGCCAGGCATCCGTCACTTCTCGTACCTAAAGATAACATATTCATTGTACGGACCCCTCTCCACGCGAGTTCGACTCGCACTTGTCCGGTTTTTTTTATGTAGAAACGTTTATCGTTATTTTCACTAAACAGTTTTCGTTTTCGAATAGTGATCTAAGTATGACAACTTAAGTGTCTTTTTCATTTTCATCACGGTGGAAATCTTCATACACTTCCCCTATCCCGGTAAAGGGCGAAAGGGTGTAATACAGTCATCCCCTCTAGCGGAGGGCAGGTAACTGTAAAAAGGCCTGTCCCTCCAGACAATTCTCGGGGGGAGTTGTAACCATATGTGCGCCATCATCTTCCCGAAAGTCACTCGGTATGTACACGCAGATTCCCCAATCTGCGCACCCGCGACCAAAGAGGCCCAAGTACCTATACCCTTATACTTAACACACCTTTTACATAATTAATGTGATTTTTTCGATGTCTGCAGTACACATTTAAAACATACAGCCAGTACATGAGTGAACAAGGTACGAATTGGTGAAAGCTCATCACAAATTCAATCGGACTTCATTTTGCTTTATTTGGTCGAGCCAATCAATTGCCGAAAAAAATGGTCAACCAGTGAATGTTGCATACGGTCGAGGGTTCCGTCGAATAAGTACACTCGTTAAGGTCTTGGAGCATGGGCAATAGAGCAACAAGTGGAACAACATTTATTTTAAAAAAAACGTTGCCCCGCACTAGGATTTCTCCTGTGTCGTGGGTGCGTTTACAGACTTAAATTCCACATACAATACACCCAGACCCGGAACAACTACCTGCAGATCGTACAAATATTTGTTCAGTGCGGGAATCAAACCCACGACCCGGAGCGCAGCAGCCGACTGTGTCAGCCACTGCACCAACCGTGCCGTCACGGTCATTTGGTTTGTTACCTTCGGTTACATACTTGTACTGCGCACGGAGTTTTTCAAAGTGACACGAGATCTGAAACGATTGAAACATATTTGCAAGGGTAAGAAACTTCTGAATTTGTCCATATTTTTATAGTGACATTATTTTTCGGTAGATCAGCAGAAAGCGTCCACTTTACCCATAAAACGACCTGTGACATTCCATATGTCGCCATTTTGGGGGGAATTTTCCAATACTCACCATGCTTGGCAGGCGGGATGGTGAGCGCAGAATGGCTACTGTTCCACACAAGGGATACTGCTGCCCTTCCCTCTGGTTTAGAGGCCCTTAGTCGCCTTTATGAAATCCACGAGAGGAGATGGAGTGGTGCTATATTCTTAATCCGGACCGGTACCGGTAGATACCCGAGCTTTAACCTTATAAAACCTTTAGGAGCTTACACGGTACTTTTACCATAGCTTTTAGGATACCACAACTCTAGTGAAGATACTCGATAGAACCCAGAATTACCTCTTCCCTTACTGGTCATGTGGTTCCTAGCAAAAATAGACCACCCCTCTCCACCTATGGATATCGTAACATGCACCTAAGGGTTGATCAAGAGAATAGGCAGGAGCAACCTCCCGTGCTAATAACAACATACTGCGATCACCCACCCCCAAACGCCCAACGAGAAGCGCGGTTAATATGACAATATGACCACTCGTTGCAAATCAATGGGAGGCCCATTTCCAGAAGTAGACGTTAACGAGCTGATGCGTGTGTCTCATTGACAGTTTTTTGTAATCTGGTAATCAAATATTTACCTTTAATGCAGCTCCTTTCAGGGTTAGACATGCATAAAAGTAATTTCAAATATAAAACCAATAAATTTCCCACTTAATTAGGATTGAGGTCTTCCTTGCTGAAGGAACCCTACACGATAAAATAGTCGGCCGATCCGCATTGCGCTTTAATCGGAAAAATCAACAGAGGCGCTGCAAATGGGATCGCGTGCATATAATTATACATGTTCCATGTTCTGTCCACCCGTCTGTCTGTTTGTTGTGATTGAAAATGAATTTACTCGTAATTGGACTATTGAACTGAGAACTGTGAAAATATACACTTAATTGCATAATTAGTGAGGTGTGGGGTTTATTTGTATAAGAGAAAGCAATCTTAAAAACCAGCATTTGAAAACGACGTAACCTTTAGATTAGGTATGTGCAGATGGATATTTTGAGTACATTAACAACTCAACTGCGATCGCCAAACCGTCCACCAAGCGTGGCGATTATGGCAAAACCCCCCAATGAGCCCACAATACACCCATATCGATCGATGTGGTGATCTTTGGGGGAGGCCTGTGTCCAGCTGCAGCAGCAGTGGACTTCATTCGGCCGAAATGATGATGATGATGAGATGGATATTGACAGACTTTTACAATCACCTTCCCTCCACTTTACACTTTAAAGTCGTACGCTCCAAGATGTGCCTTTAGACGCAGCACCAATGGGCGGCTCTTATGTGATTGTAATTGCATTCCTGCAGTCCCCATTCGGTGCTGAAGACGACCACTCTAGTAGTTTTAGCCAGTAAGAGTCCTGCCCCTTCGCCCTTCCCCAGAGTGGAGGAAGTTCATGAGGAATTTCTAATGGAGACAAAAAATCAGATGCAGACAAAAAAGGCATGCCCCTCCGCTGTTCACTGGGGTGGAGGAATTACTTGATATATTTCCACTGGGATAATAAAGAGAGGTGGTACAGCAGGCTCTCTCTCTCTCTCTCTCTCTCTCTCGGGGATATGTCCTACTGGCCAAACTACCCCAGCCTAAATGACGGCCTCAGGTGTTGTTGCAGGTTAAGAAAGCTTAAAACTGCGGTAACAATGCGTTACAGGGCTTGCTCCGCAGCCTAGACTAAAGGTTTTTCTTTCTTATTCTAGGAAGCCCATTGCTAACAGTAGTCTGTCAATGAAATACTTTACTGGAAGTCTGCATTTATCCAATAAACAATAACCTAACATCGCAGAACGCCTTAGTCTTTGGCCGTGAAAATGGCGGATTTAATCAGCGGAGCCACACAACAATTTCCGCAGTCCAGAAGTCGCGTCTCAAAAAATACCTTAACGGTCTTCGTTAACTTTGATATATTAAGATTACTACATTTAATTTTTCATATGATGTAGGATGTAGGACAGATGACTGTGAGAATCGCTCCAGCAGTCAACGCCGGCCATGTTGCCGACCCTCAAAGTAAACATACACTTTTTTCTTGAAGGCTTAGAAAATAGCAGCCACACGATATGGGCTGCTACATTCTTGGGGATTGAGCTTGCGGTATTCAATCACCGTACGAAAGGCAGTTTGCCGTGTGGTGCCGGCTCAGAATACCACCACCCCATCTCCTCCCGTGGGTGTCGTAAAAGTCGAGTAAGGGATTAGCCGGAGGATGGGCAGCAGCGTCCTTCGAGTACATTAACAACTCAACTGCGATCGCCAACCAGTCTACCACGCGTGGCGATTATGGCAAAACCCCCCAATGTGCCCACAACACACCCATATCGGTCGTTGTGGTGATCTTTGGGGCCTGGATTTTGTTTGGAGGCCTGTGTCCAGCAGTGGACTTCATTCGGCCGAAATGATGACGAAAGGCAGCATCATTGTGGCTGCCAACAATGTTGCTACTTCACGCTAGTATTCTATGACGGTACTTCCCCGGTTGAGCCAGCCTATTTAGAAGATCTAATCAACTTATGGATGCAGCCAGGCTCTCCCACTGTTATTACACAAATTGAAGAACCCATAGCAAAATACTAGTATACCCAAACGTAGTAATAAATTCACTTCACAATTTTCGAACGTAAATAAGTGTACTTATAAATAATTGGTATTTTAATGGACTTCCAATATGGCCGCCAAATATGCTGTTTGCATTGACAGCCGACGCGGAAAATGCGGTAGTGAAACAATGGAAAATACGTCCACTAATAGTCTAGTGGTAATCAATATGGATTCAGAGAGTTAACTTATCCAGGCTCATTAGTACGTTCTTAGGGGTACGGTGAACACGCAAGCAAGTCCAGCAGTGAGGATAGGTAGGTTAAAGGGACAACCGGGAAGATGGCAGCTAATATGGGGGTATGTCTACTTGAGGGAAGCCAGTGTTGTCAAGCTGGGTTAAGGTGGCGGTCCCTCAGACGTACTCCCGCAAGGGCAGTAATTCAATCCGATTGCCTTCTCAAAGTGCATCCTGCCTGTCCCGTTAGCAATAGGTCTCTTTACCTTCGAGGAAAATCATATACATACCTGGTATATCGAACGCCGTGACGCAACTACTAAATATGTGGTCACGTGCACATGGCAAAGCGCACAGCGAGATTTACGGGCTTTCTGGGCGAGGTTTAAGGGCGGCCTATTTACAGTCGCCTCCCCTCGTCTAGGTCAAAGGAACCCCGTGGTGGATTTAGCCCTTAAGAGTGCGGCATACCACATACCTTTCCGCCTTACCCAAGGGAGCCGAGAAGTCCATTTACCTAAATAAAAATAAGCGTTTATTGTTGAATGCGACGATATTAAAAAATGTCATCGTGGTCGAAATAGCACACTGAATTAGCAAGCTTAAGTGGTAGTGGGTTGGTCACCGTTCCTAGAGTGGAGACCGCGTATGGGCAAATGAAGTGTGGAACGCCCACCGGCCAGATCGACGGACGACCTGAAGAAGGTTACTGGGTCCGGCTGGATGCGGAATGCTGGCTGACCGTGTGTTGTGGCGTACGCTGGCAGAGGCCAGCAGTGGACCGATATTGGCTGATGATGATTATGAAAATATTATGTGCTTATTTGCTAAGAAATATCATACTTTAGCAGCTAGACAAGTCCATAGAATGAGAGAATCGCTCAGTAATAATAGATGACGGCACGGTTGGTGCAGTGGCTGATACAGTCGACTGCTGCGCTCCGGGTCGTGGGTTCGATTCCCGCACGGAACAAATATTTGTATGATCTGCGGGTAGTTGTTCCGGGTCTGGGTGTATTGTGTGTGGAATTCATGTCTGTAAACGCACCCACGACACAGGAGAAATCCTAGTGTGGGGCAACGTTTTTTAAAGCTAAAAAAAAAAGCTAAATCTTAACAGACACTATTGCGCATTATTTTGAATATCGGAGCGCATTTATCTAAATGACTGGCTCCGTTTTTATCTTAGTTTTAATCCTTCTCTGTCTTGCTTGATATTTGAGCATTTTTTTTCAGTACGCAATTTGTGGCTTAATGAACTATAGGACATAACCTCTGCCATATGTATGCGTACTATATATCGTGGCTCTGTAGCTGCGAACCCTTTCTTATTTTAAATAAGGGGGTAAGAATGGCTCATTTAAAACGGCGTGACGTGCCATTCGGCCAGTCTGGCTGGAGGCCTCTTTTGGCTTCGCCAGAAATGACCGGTTTAGCACACAAATGTGGTGTCGTGACTGGTCGGCTTTCTCCGCCTCACCACCTCGACTCGGCACTCCACGCTCGCCAATTTACTCGTGCGAATTAGTGTAAATTTTGTTGATTGTATATATTGTTAATAGATCTATGAAATATATTGTTTTCGTACCTATTTTCATAAAAATAAATATTTATTTTACTTACTAATATCTGAACTTCGATGTTTCAGATCTGCCCCGCGTTCTGCCGACGGCTGCATTTGGTTTTTTTAATGAATGGTTCCGCTCTTGACCTCTATCTTGCCTGGTGGAGAGCGACAGATGAGGTCTACGATAGAACCCAGAAAATGCCTATACGTGTGTCTCATTTCGGCTGAATGAAGTCCACTGCTGGACACAGGCCTCGCCAAAGATCACCACATCGACCGATATGGGTGTGTTGAGGGCTCATTGGGGGGTTTTACCATAGTCGCCTCGCTTGGCAGACGGGTTGGCGATCGCAGTTGAGCTGTTAAATTACTCGAAGGACGCTGCTGCCCATCCTCCGGCTAATCCCTTAGTCGACTTTTACGACACCCACGGGAGGAGATGGGGCGGTGGTATTCTGATCCGGCACCAAAAATACCATCTTCGAATCTTTATATTCAAGAAACATCACATATGTCGTTTCTTACCTAAAACCTAGACAGTAGTATCGTGTTGCAAACCGGACAAGTCCATTAAACCTTCAAATCTCAAAGGTGAAAAGACGTGATAATGTCAAGTCAATCTTAATAGAATTTAAATAAAATTGATATGAATGTCGCCCACTAATCGCATAATTTTAACCCGGCTGAAGACACTTTTGGGCTGCGCCAGTTCTTCCGGTTGAGCAGCGATAGCTCCCTCAATTTTGTAAGGACCGCCATTGAAAACACTTTAATACGAAGGTAAACTCCCAGGCATTGTTTCACGATTTTTTTTTATCAAAGCTTGGAACATCATGAAATCTATATCTGTACAAATAAAAAAAACTGCAGTGTCTGTTTGTAATGTCAAAATAACATCATCATTTCGGCCGAATAAAGTCCACTGCTGGACACAGGCCTCCCCCAAAGATCACCACAACGACTGATATAGTGTGTTGTGGGCTCTTTGGGGGGTTTTGCCATAATCGCCACGCTTGGCAGACGGGTTGGCGATCGCAGTTGAGTTGTTAATGTAGTCGAAAGTCGCTGCTGCCCATCCTCCGGCTAATCCCTTAGTCGACTTTTACGACACCCACGGGAGGAGATGGGGTGGTGGTATTCTGAGCCGGCACCACACGGCTACAAAATAACAGCTTTTTACAAAATGCATATGAAAGTATATACGGTACCTACAACAAAAAACCTATTCAAATTTTCTTTGTCTGTCTGTCGGTCTGTCCGTCGGTCTGTCTGTCTGTTTGTTCCCGCTAATCTCCAAAATGGCTAGACGGATTTCTACGGGACATTCACTGGCAGACAGATGATGTTATAAGGAATAACTTAGGCTAATTTTATTTTAGAAATATAAGTTGGGTTCCGCGCAAAATAATAAAAACCACGAAACCCAATATATACTCGTATGTCAAATGTCTATACCGAAGTACTCTAAATTATTTATAATAATCCAATTTATTTTATATTAAACGGCGGGTGAGACCGCGGGTCCCAGCTAGTGAATCCCGATAACGGAAAATTAATGTTATAAAATAAAACTACATATGCTTTAAAACATACATTACTGACATGATTTTGTTTTCTTGAGCGCTATTTATTGAGCAACCTTTGAGTGTTATGACGCAATCAAAGATACATTTAAATAAGAGTAGTTATAAAAATCTATTTGCGACTTTATGCTGCGCTTGCCATGACTAAGCTTTGGGTGGGTGGGCATTATTTCCTCATTAAGATCCCTCCGTATATGAATACCTGTCGTTACGGGCAGACAGAAGCCCGAAAGTTTGACAACATTGCCCAAAATTATTATAAGACTTATTTGTCCAAAAAAATAAATAAATAGTCACATTGTCACGACTATGTTAATAAATAAAGCAGACAAATATGCTATCAAATTGTCGCGTTGTCAACTGTGTCTAATAAAACTCGACAGTTGGAAAATCTTGAGTCTTCACAAAATTGTACACTACAAATAATATGTCGCAATATGTAGTTGACATTAAATGTCGAAGCGTGACATATATACATATTCCTTTTCATTTTCTTAAACGTGGGACAAACACTAGGATTTCTGTCTTCTTCTTTTTTGTGTGGGTACAGTTTACTTGTATCTCTGTGAGAGCGTCATGCTCCACAAGGTAACTGCAGAGCACACCGTTTTACAGACACCCCCCCGCCCGAGATGTGCCTGAAGGCGCCTCCCCTATTTTCGTTCAATCAGGGTTTCGATAACCTGGAGCCTTCGGTGCTGAAGATGACCGCCTAGGTAGTTTTAGCAAGTAAGAGTACATACAAAGGGGCTTCCCTCTTTGCCCTTCCCGAAGACGAAGGAAGCGCATGAAGATTTCTACTGCACTTAAAAAAAGGTTCTCTTGCTTAGCACTTACTATGACGTCAATTGGTTACCATGGACTGCTACCGCTTTTCGCTTCGCCCATCATCATCATCATAATCAGCTCATTACTGTCCCACTGCTGGGCACGGGCCTTTTTCTCACGGTGAGAAAGATTAGGCCTTAGTCTACCGAGCTGGCCTGCTGGCTGGCTGCAGGTTGGCAGACTACACACCTAATTGAGAACATTTTGGAGCCTCTCAGGTGTGCAGGTTTCAAAAAGTGCGAGTTGAACTCGCGTGAAGAGGGTTCCGTATGATGAATATGTTATTTTTAGGTACGAGATGCCTGGCCTAGTTAAGGAGAACGAGTATGGTCGATTTTCGCCTATGTTCTTAAATAATTTTAAAACAGTATATTTGAAACCTTTGCACCAAGCCCTTCCATTTCATATATCACACGATACAGTTTGCAAAACTTTATTCTTATCTCTATAGTATCTATAGTACCCCCCAAAAGTGGCCCCCATATTCAAAATGTATTTATTTACGTTACACTTCGGTGTTTGGGTTGCAGAAATTCATATATGTACCAAATTTCAACTTAATCGGTTCAGTAGATTTGGAGCAAACTGGCTGTGACAGACGGACAAACAGACAGATACACGAGTGATCCTATAAGGGCTCCGCCGTTTTTCCTTCGGACGTTCGGAACCCTATAAATAATACAATTATGCTATCAGACAATTATGCGAAACGTGTTATATAGAACGAAAAGAGGACAAAAAGGTTATGAGAAGCAGAGGGCAACTACCAATAAAAAAAGTTAGACCTGTAACGAAACACTGATCGGCAAGGTTTATGGCCAAAATTAATAATCAGTCTAATCCAAAATCCTTAGATTTAAAATTTTAAATTTGATCTGTTTTTGTATTAGGATCACAATTAAAATAAACAACCTAAGATGAGTTTTAAAAGTAAAGATGCGTTGCCCGCGCTCTATGATGGTCACATGAAAGCAAGGCAATTGCCCGGAGTACACTTAGTCATACACCGAACAGTGTCGCGGCTAGACGTCGATCTTAAACGTAATTCTTGCAACATATTGCGGCAAAATTCCTTTCTGTGTTTATAGTATATGCACGAATTATACTGCACCTGTGAGAAAAAAAACTTCATTTCTGCGTCACCACCGGTCAAGTGCGAGTTGAACTAGCGTGGAGAGGGTTCCAAAATTGCTGAATATATTGTTAAATTCGGCCTTGTACCAATAACTTATCCCAAGAACAAACTTAACATCGTAGTTGAAAAAGATGTTTTTCCATACATTTCAACCGCAAACGTAAGTTTTATGTACAATATAGAAATATTTACCATGTTATTTTAAGACAATAGACTTCTTATAGGTTTTCCTATATTCTATAAGTAACTATTATATATATTTATTTCAAAATTATGGTCAATATTCGCTAATTTTCTTAAATTACTTGAAACTATTTATTTTTAAATTATAAAATAAATATATTTGATACCCTCGCTACAAGCCCTTCCATTTAATATGTTACACGGTACAGTTTGTAAAACTTTACTCTGAAATTTAAGTTTCTATATTACCCCCCAGAGGTGACCCCCATATTCACTATTTATTTATTTACGGTACACGACCGTGTTTGGATTGCAGAAATTCATATGTGTGTATTTCGTTTACCTCATCCCTGGAACCCACTGCTTTGCGTATTCTATGCCATATAAAGTTATATTATATGCTCGTGCTAGTCATAATTTCCTTCATTATATCATCACTGATCGTCACGTTCCAGTACAACACTGCACCGAGTCAGTTCCCCATATGCTAACAGCATATAATATATTCAGATATAAAGAGCAAAGTATCGCAGAAGGACGGCCCGAGGTCGCTGAGTGCATCGTCAAGTGCATCCGATAGATTCGTTGCACCTACGCGAATAATGTTTTATAACAAGTTTCATTTTCTTTAGAGATATTTTTGGTGCGAGATATTTATTCTCCCCAATAGAGACGGCACCGGTGTTACCCCGGCGTCGTCTCGTCCTTCTCCTTGTGGGATCGGCCCTCTCCCAAGAACTTTATACCTAGTCCTTAGTCAGGACAAATGTTAGGTTTGAAAGCCTGATCAGTATATTTTTGGCGCTATTAATGACACACAGCGATCACCAAAACGTTACCGTTTGCCAAAATTGGCGAATTATTTATAAATATTTGTCTGATTTGGACCATCGTAACTTTGATTGGACCACTCAGCTGCTATCACCTTGGGCACTTCGCGATAGCGGCGGTAAGATCTTTCATGGAGGAATGACTGAAGAGGCGGCATGATGCTCTCACCTTCCGGATGACGCAGGTACTCTCGAACCATGGTGTTTCGGGAAGTATCTGCGTCGAATAGGCCGAGGAGGGACGCCCGTTTGTCATCATTTCGGAGATAACCCGGAGTACACGGCGCAGCACATGTTGGAGGAGTGCCAAGCTTGGGCAACGCAGCGCTCTGATCTCGTCGTGGCAGTCGAAGGGGTGACCTCTCACTTCCGGCCGTGTCATCCATCGTCCGGAGCGAGAGCGCGTGGGATGCCGTCGCCTCTTTTTGCGAGGACGTGATGCAAGCAAAGGAGGCGGCAGAGCGGAGACGGGAGGAGACCACCTCTGATGAGAGACAGCACTTAGATCTGCGTATCAAGTTGAAGAGTGTAATCAATCTGTCTCTGGTCAGCAGTTCATCGCATTCATACTCTCGGGGGGTTCGCAAGTAATTGTCTGTTCGACGCGGACCCTTGACACCCTTACCACGGCCGTCCACTATAGTGTAGCGTTCGATTAGGAGGTCAACTTTAGGCTGGTCGCACGGGTGGTGTGACGATTGCAGAAGGTCAGGCCGAGATCGTCGAGTGTCAAGTGCATCCGATAGTAACGTTGCACCTAAACGAATAATGTTTCATAACAAGTTTAGATCGCTTTCAAGATTATTTATCGAATGCTCCTAAAATAATAACACCAATAATGAGAGTCTCTCACGGATCGCTTAAATCAGTTAATTACTGTCCCATTGCTGAGCACGGGCCTTTTCTCACGATGAGAAAGGTTAGGACTTAGTCCACCACGCTGGCCTAGTAAGCGTTGGCGGACTACCCCTTTGTTTTTTCCATCTTTTTCTTGTTCATCCAAAGGTTATCTGTAAGAAATCGCTAATAGCGATAAGACCGCAAATTGTACAATTACTGTTCATAGAATGATTCCTAGTAGTTGTTTTTAAAATGGTGTACCATAAAGAATGTCTTATTCTATTCTATTCTACACACACCATTGAAAATATTTTGGAGCCCTCTCAGGTGTGCAGGTTTCCTCACCGATAACGCAAGTGATAATTAAATTCTCATCCGCACACGGATCCGAAGAGTTTTCGGTGGTGCGGGATGGATCAAACTCAGACCCTCCTGTATGGAAGGCAAGCGTTCAACCACTAAACCGTCACTGCTATCAATACCACGGGTCGCGTAACCTAAACACTATTCATGTGAAGAAGCAGTGTATGTTTACTTTGGTTGTCACCCTCACGCGCATAATATTGTTATATATAAAAAAACTTTTTTTGTATTTTCTATAAAAATAAATAAAATTGAAGTGTCTGTTTGTAATGTCAAAATAACAGCTTTTTACTAAATGCATATAAAAGTATATACGTTACTTGCAACATTTTTTTTTTCTATTTGTCTGTCTTTTGTCTGTTTGTTCCGTCTAATCTCCGATACGGCTGAACCGATTTCAACAGAACTTTCTTTGGCAGATAGCTGATGTTATAAGGAGTGACTTAGGCTACTTTTATCTTAGGAAAAAAGAATTAGGGTGCCGCGAAAAAAATTTAAACCCATGAAATCCAATATATGCACTAATTATTTAATCATTCTTAATAAATAATCCGATTTCTTCTAAATTAAACGGCGGGTGAAACCGCGGGAAACAGCTAGTAATTAATATTTTTTGAGAGCTACTACTACTACCTGCTAGCGGGCCGCCAACAAATGATGTCATATCCGTCACCATTAAAATGGCTCCGGATTACGTGTGGCGACTATCCTTCTAGGTGTTGCTCTAAGAATGCAGCATATATCTCGAAGTTTTACGTAGGTGGAGCAGTGACGTAATGCAAACAAAGAGAGTCGTTGAATCTAAATAATTATGACCTTTGCGTCGGGCAAATCAGCTGGCAGTTTCGGTAGTTCATGAGATTTTTCGGTGCTCGACTATAGACGGGAAACATTCAAATAATTCAAATTTCAACTGTAAACGGCTGATTACGAACCGCTACGAGTCTGGTCGAAACTACTTCTTTTTAGATTGACGTGTGCAAATCCAATACCCACCATCAAATCGATGCCAAGTGATTCGTTTTTGGCTGTAGGAAAGGGGCATAAATCGTACCATTATCAAAAAAACTGCCAAAATACGTCCACTGCTGGACACAGGCCTCCCCTATAGATCGCCACAACGACCGGTCTGGAATTTTGGTGTTAGAATCTTCTAGGCGAATAAAAACTTCTTGATTCTATTCATATCTTCTAATCGATAGTTAATAGTGTTTAACATTTTAACTTAGTTAAATAAAAATTGCAAATAGCGACGTGCATTCGCAGTGATGGCTTCGTGGATCTTATCGATGCGCTGTGCCACGCCACTGCCGCTCAGTCGATTCTCGTCCTACGCGCGCGCATTCCCCTCAACCTCATTCCCGTTACCATAATCGCCACGCTTTGCAGGTGGGTTGGCGATCGCTCTTGAGTTGCAAAACTTAAAGGACGCTGCTGCCAATCATCCGGCTAATCCCATAGTCGCCGTTACGATACCCATGGGAAGAGATTGAGCGGTGCTATTCTTATCTAGGCGACATTCTTAGACACAAATAAATCTAAGCTAAGAAGTTGATTGTACGAAAACGTATGCTATTCCCTTTTGTACTTAAGCGTGAATGTATAAACAATTGATTCATAAATTCAAATCACATGTTAATGAAACACACGAGAATGTCACATCTGAATTTGTGTTCAGGGTTCTGTAAAAAGTTAAACTATTTTTATTTCACTGTATGTTCAAGGAGCCACATCATGGAATCGTACGGAACGCTATATGATCGAGTGGAACTCATTATTATTTGATAGCACAGATGAATGCGGAATGCTACCGAACACATTAGAATACCTTACAGAACTGTACTGAACCGATAGTTGTGTCGGGTGTTGGTGCCTATGCATGTGAGATTTATGTCTGTAAACTTTAGAATAGAATAGAATTATTTAATTAATAATGAGGCCCTAATAGACACTTTTACACGTCATATTGAAACAACGGAGGGCATTTCACTACATTTTTTATACCATTCAGGTGGCAAACATGCCCGCCATGGTAAGCGGTTACCATAACCTATGAACGCTTGCAACACCAGAGATCTCACTCAGGCGTTGCAAATCTTTTCATGCACTTTTTGAAGAGCCCCATGCTCTTGGTCTTGCCTTGGTCCCTTGGGAAAACCTCAGTAGGGAGCTGATTCCATATCCTGAACGTGCGCGGGAGGAAGATCCTCTGATATCGTACGGTATGAGACCATTCTGGCTGTAGGGTATGTGGATGAACCCTCCGCCGATGGTGTGAGGTCTGCTGGTAGAATGTAGCCGTTGGCATCATATAGAACAACTCCTTAGAACACTTTCCGTCATACAAGCAACACACATAGGGAGGCAAAGTCTCTCCGTAGACTTAGGGGTTCTAGATCGCTTGTGGGATTGGGGTCGTCAACAATCCTAACTTCACGTTTCTGTACCGAGTCAAAGCAGGCAGCAGTACTCTATATGGGGCTGGACTTGCGACTTATAAAGTAGCAATGTTTGCCGATGACAAGTACCGCCTTGCCCTGTTGACCACACCGAGTTTTTTGTTCACCAGCTAGACTTTAGAAAGTGCGTACGAAAATGGACGCTGATAAGGGTCGTGTTCCGGAATTATAGAGCTACAGCAAATGGGGGTTTCTTACCGGTGAACGCGCAAACTTGTGTCTTGGTGGGATTAAAGTAGACAAAGTTTAGTCGTTCCCAAACAGATACTCTAGTGTACTCTTGATTTCCAAAACGAGTTGTCTGCGGCTTTTCTCCACCACGGGATCCTCCACCTCTTAAGCTTCTGTTGGACAGAAAGCTGGCAATCCAGTTGCAAAATTCCTCGGGTAGTCCGTATGGTGGTAACTAGCTTATAAGTATCATATAATGGAGATATTTATATAGGCTAGGAACAGAAAAAGCCCCCGAATTTAACCTTGTGGTACCGGGGATGAAGGATGACGGTTGTTAGCAGTATGAGGCTATAGATTCTAATATTCGATATGTATTTAAAAATATGCTTCTATTAGTAAAGGAATAAGTGCGAAAAATATAAATTTGCGTATCCCGTATGGGATTGGAGAAGATAAACTTATATTTTCGGTTAATTTTTTCAAGTGTGTTACGCGAGCGGTCGCATAGAATTTTTTTACACTTCATACAATATGCAATACATGTGCGAGTCCTAGTCACACTTGACCGTCTTCTTCCATCTCTGGTAGCTCTACCTATAACGACGACCGTCAGCACCAATCCTTATGACAATATAAAATCGACTTCGTGATGTTTCTTTAACATAATTTAAGCTTCCTTCGACCTTATAGGCACTGATTTGAATAAATTACAATATGTTTTTTTAGAAAATTCCCAGTCTTCATGTCCTACGTTAATTTAGTCAAAAAAGTAAAAGACTGCATTCTATCTAGGTATGTTAAATATTAAAGTCAATAGTGTCAAATTGTTTTATTACGTGTACATTTGGGTAATTTGAATGTAGATTATGAGACAAGGACACAGCAGTACAAATAAAGTTATGAAGGACCTAATTGTATGCTATATTATGTGTTATTGTATGTGGAATTCATGTTTGTTAACGCACCCACGACACAGAATTTCTCCTAGTATGGGGCAACGTTTTTAAAAAAGAAAAATATATTGCAATAATTAATGGTTCTCGGCAGAGAAGACGTTAATACTGGTAGCAGGTATTTTATTGCAAGAGCCGGCAAGATAGGTACCATCACAGTACGGTGGCGCGCTTGTGGTCACGCGCCACCGTGTGCGCAGCACAGCACAGCACAGGGACGCTCCGGGGGATCCTTTACAATCCCCCCAGGGGATAACTGCTTTACAATCATCCCCTTCGAGATGTGCCTAAAGGCGCGGCACCAACAGGCCGCTCTAGTGTGATCTTAGGAGGAGCTGGAGCCCCCTTCGGTGCCGTAGATAACCGCTCCTGTGGTTTTAGCCGGTAGGAGTTCAGCATACCCCTTCGCCCTTCCCAGTGGCGAAGGAATTTCATGTAGAATTTCCACTGGACACCAATAAAAAAGGTGCCAGATATTCGTGAGAAACCCTAGTTATCATTTCAGTCGAATAAAGTCCACTGCTGGACAAAGGCCTTCCCCAAAGATCGCCACATGGACCGATCTGGGTGTGTTGTGAGCCCGTTGGGGGGTTGGCGGTTTTGCCCATACTTTTCACGCTTTTCAGGCGAGTTTATGATCGCAGTTGAGTTGTTAATGGGCGTTGCTGCCCATTCGTCGTCGACTAATCCCATAGTCGCCTTTTACGACACCAACGGGCTGAGATGGGAAAGCCTTTTTTTAAATTTATTTTTAATTGATTCGGTGGAAATACCTCATGTACTTCCTTCGCCCCGTGAAAGGGCGAAGGGGCAAGCTGGACTCCTACCGGCTAAAACCAGCGGAGTGATCATCGTCGGCACCGAAGGAACTCGAATAATCTCCATCTAGAGCCACCCGTTGGTGCCACGCCTTTAGGCACATCTTGGAGGGGATGACCACTTTACAGTAATCCCCTCCGAGATGTGCCTAAAGGCGCCCTCTAGTGAAGGGAAGGCGACTGTAAAGAGGCCACCCCCCCAGGCATCTCTCGAGGGGATTGTAAAAGATTTCCCTGAGGCCTCACTATGCGCTGTGCTGCGCACACAGCGGTACGTGGCCACATGCGCACCGCTGCCTTCCCGGGGGTCGCTCGGTATGAGGACGCAGATTTGAGATGGGAAAGCCTAGTGTGTATCCTTTTTTAGAAAGAATAGCGAGACGAGCATTTAATGGGATACGCAGATTTTTTAATTTTGCTTTATACTATTGTAACGTCAGTTTTCATATAAATACTCTTTTTAATACTAATCGAGCGTAGATCAAGTTTAAAGTGATCCGCGGCGTGACCGGCGCGATCCCGCGATCATATATTAAGGATCCGTCGTGGGGAGCAGGGATTAATGCATCATGCAGCTTGTGGTTTGGTCCTAGTGCAAGCGGACAGCGGGAAATCGCCACCTTATTTTTTTCAGCTGCACTATAAACTCTGTTGCCGTATGATGCCGGCTCTGAATACCACCACCCCATCTCCTCTCGTGGGTGTCGTAAAAGTCGACTAAGAGATTAGCCGGAGGATGGGCAGCAGCCTCCTTCGAGTACATTAACAACTCAACTGCGATCACCAACCCGTCTGCCAAGCGTGGCAATTATGGCAAAACCCCCCAATGATCCCACAACACACCCATATCGGTCGTTGTGGTGATTTTTGGGGGAGGCCTGTGTCCAGCAGTGGACTTCACTCAGCCGAAATGATGATAAACTCTGTTAATAATACGGCACGGTTGGTGCAGTGGCTGATACAGTCGGCTGCTGCGCTCTGGGTCGTGGGTTCGATTGCCGCACGGAACAAATGTTTGTATGATCTGCAGGTAGTTGTTCCGGGTCTGAGTTTTGTATGTGGAATTCATGTCTGTAAACGCACCCACGACACATGAGAAATCCTAGTGTGGGGCAATGCTTTTTTTAAAGAACAAAGAACAAATTCAAGAACGGGCAATTTACCATTTACGGGGAAAATGGCCAATGATATTCATTCATAGCCAAATATTTCCACTGCTGGACAAAGGCCTCCGCTATGGATTTCCACAACGACCGGTAACATGCCATGTGCCGTCAGTTTGAGGGGGATTTGCCAGTAGGTACTCACCATGCTTAGTAGGCGGGTTGGTGAGCGCAGAATAGCAGCTGTTCCACGGAAGGGACGCTGCTGCTCATCTCTCTGGCTTAAAGTACCTTAGTCGCCTTTATGACATCCACGGGAGGAGTGAGCGGGATGGAGCCAAACATAAGTTAGAGTTTATTAAAAAAAAGTTTTTCTCGAGACGAACTTATCCATACATAGATGTACATCAGCCAGTAAACGTCCACTGCTAAACGTGGGCCTCGCAATGTTCACTACAATAAGTGATCTATATATTCTCATAATCACCACGCTTGGCAGGCGGATTGGTGATACTCCAGATATCAACTCTTAGTCGTCTTTACACGGCTACATTTCAAGCTATAAAATTCCAATTTACGCTGATCTCTTCATATCGGCCATTTATACGTCAACTGCTGAACAAAGGCCTCCCCCATAGATTTCCACAACTATCATCATTTTGGGGGGAATTTGCCAATACTCACCACGCTTAGCAGGCGGGTTGGCGAGCGTTTCTCAGAAGGGACGCTGCTGCCCATCCCTCTGGTTTAGATTCCCTTAGTCGCCTTTTACGACAGCCACGGGAGGAAATGGAGTGGTGCTATATTCTTAATCCGGACACAACACGCTGATCTCTTATCCCGCTCCCGCTTTATCTCCCAACTTGTACCATATCTGTCTCCCTTTCCCCGCACCGCTCAGCCATCGGTTCGTGAAGTAGATGGATTACAGTGCACAGCATTTGTTGTACCCTTTACTATAAGTTATACGAGCCATCGCATCTCCTTCTTAGTCCAAATTGAAAAATATCCAACTACTCATGGGCCAGCTAATAATGACTGGGTAATGAGATGTGAGTGATGCAATTATTCTCATTTTTAGTATAAATATTAAGTCCTATATTCCACTGTAATTGGTGGCTATACGGTTGGTGCAGTGGCTGATACAGTCAGCTGCTGCGCACCGGGTTCGATTCCCGCACGGAACAGATATTTGTATGATCTGCAGGTAGTTGTTTCGGGTCTGGGTCGCTCTGGTCGCACCCATGACACAGGAGAAATCTTAGTGCGGAGCAAAGTTATAAAAAGAAAACTATAATTGTTTCTTGGAAATCAAGAAAAAAAAACGAGTGAGTTAAACTTTGTAGTTTGGTTAATTTATAAGAGAGTGAGATGAATACACTATGGATGTAGTAAACAGAGAAAAAGAGATAGATTGATCGACAATAGGTAATTGGGAAACTACATATTTATCGTTGTCTCTTTCGTTACACATTATCGTTTCATAAAATCCAATTCACACCGTCCCAAAAGAAGTTTCACTTCAAAAACAAAGTTTTTTATCCTAAACTTTATTTTACGGCTTTTCCTTTTTAGGCATGGTTATTGAATTTTTTCCTCAATCGTCTTAAGTAGTTGCTCAGTTTAAATAAAGAAGAAAAAGGAAGCCTATAAAACATGACAGCACTTAATCTGTAATAACAAAATGTTTCCACTTAATCTGTGGACAGCAACAAATGCCAATAAACCAGCGAATACCCAACAAATGAGCAAATGCAAAAAATCAAATGTTAACACAGTACACATATAAAAAGCTAACGAAACAGCGTTAAACACGACGTAACCACTTAATAAGTCTATCGGAGCGCGTCGCGAAATGAATAACACCGTCCAATTTCAGACATTGCAAGAAACGTCCGAGAAAAAGATTGTTGCACTCAACATTAACACTTGCTTCGGAAATTTAATTCTACTTTAGCTATCCAAACAAATCACAACTCTTCGGTAATACAATAAAGTTCAAACCCAGAACAACACGCTTCAAAGATACATTCTTTCCAAACATGAAAACTGCTGAATCACTCAGTCTATAGACAAAGATGGGCAGACACAAAAGCTTCGTTTATTTTGTTGATGATAGAGCGAGATGAGCGTATTTTTGTGGCGGTGCCTCCAAATGTCTGGCTAATGCAGTGCGTCTGGCCGGTGACGAAGATGGATGACTCTTCTGGTTAGCAGTTGAATGAGTGCATACCATGGATAAAAAGAACAATTAAGCAAACTTGTATAATAACATCACGAGTATTAGATGAAAGTAAATTGTAGAGTTTTTGGGGATAATTTGAATGCAAGCCCTTTAGTGATGTTTGTATTTTATCGGTTCTTTGTGCAGAGTTCATTTACTTTAAAGTTTGTTGGATGATTTGATATACGAGTACATCTGATGCGGAGGGCGGAGGACGTAGCGGTGTGACGCAACTTACCTCATAGACTATGTTATTGCTGCTGTTATTACGTCTGTAATAAAAATCTATGAATCATGAATTAAACTGTTGTGTATTGACAGTTCAAATGTATTTATTGCTTCATATTTTAAATGGTCAGTGGACTGAACTAGAAAAAACTATAATTATTAAATAGGGTACCGCCAAAAACCAAGGAATTTTGTGATTTTTATCATTTAGTTACCATATAAACTCATATTATATGTTTATTCACACTGGTGGCAGAAGATGACCGAATGCTATCCAAATTGCCTGACTTTACTGCCCACTTATGTCGAAATATTTTTATTTCAATACAAAGGATATATTTATTTACGATTTCGAAACACGTAGATCAGTATAATGAGGAACTATTCGAGATAATATAGAAAACCTCCCTTACGCAGACCACAGATCTGGAAATAAAGGATACAAGCGATACACGGTGAGCGGAATGAAGCATTCACTTCAAAACATAAGAAAATTCTCCCTTGTGGTTACCATCATCATGAATCATGAAGGACATGACAGACGACCTGGTGAAGGTATCACCAGGTCGTCTGTCTATTTGTTCGGTGGTATTAAACCTAACAATATATTTGCAAATGATTCACCGTTAAACGTTCTTTAACTTAAAGTTATTCGGCTAAGTACTTTTAACCTATAAGTGGTCCTGACAGGCATATATTCAATTATTTCTTTTTATTTTATTTTTTCCGGGTTCGACCTCCTTCCTCGATCCTCAATCTTACTGCTGCTCGCTTCACTTATTTCAAGCTTAAAACTTAACCTTAAGTTTCTTTTAACATTGCTAGAGGTGGTTATGTCGCTAAGTGCCTTCCATTGTTGCAATGTGACGTATAAAATACTGTAAGGGTAGTGAATTGCTGAAGTCCAAAGTTGCCTAACTATTTTTGCCAGATTTTCAAGTCAATGGTACTTACAAGTGAAAATTCATTAAGAGAAAATTGGTAAAAAAAATGTACCAGTTAAAGGAAAAATCTCATCATCAGTCAAAATAATTTTGAGTTGTCAAAATAATTTTGAGAAAACGCAGCGTGGGACGACCTCCAACGAGGTGGACACACGACCTGGTGAAGGTCGCTGGGAGTCGTTGGATGAGGGCGGCATGTGACCGCTCGTTGCGGAAATCTAAGGGGGAGGCCTTTGTTCAGCAGTGGACATCCTGTGGCTGATATGATGATGATGATGTGTTTCGAATATAACGTATATTTATTGATACGCTTCTCGCATAACGTTTAGGCCACCTCCTAAAATCCGAAGCCAAGGAAGCGTCGCCGGGCGTGGACCGGGCGTCCTTGCGACGGCCACTTTCCGTTTCTACGAGCCGTGGCCTACCAGCCCAGCACGTCCACTGCCAATTTACACTGGTTTTGTTTTATTGAACTGGTATTTATCTACCGTGCTTATACTGGAAGAAAGTTTTGTTTGTATGGTGTTTGTTACTTACATTTAGTAATAAATGTAATGACGGCACGGTTGGTGCAGTGGCTGACACAGTCGGCTGCTGCGCTCCGGGTTGCGGGTTCGATTCCCGCACGGAACAAATATTTGTATAATCTGCAGGTAGTTGTTCCGGGTCTGGGTGTATTGTGTGTGGGATTTATATCTGTAAACGCACCCACGACATAGGAGAAATCTTAGAGCGGGGCAACGTTTAAAAAAAAATTCAAATATTGGGGCAAACGCCCCGGTGATTTCCAACCTCCCTTTAAAGTCACCCCTGACCCATCAACACTCTGTACTAATCGTACACTTGACTTCTTGGAATGAATTGGCGCCGGCCGCCGCCACCGCTAGTTCCCTCGCTCGCTGTCACTCGAATTACACCTTCTGCCGACAGTGTTGTCAGCCGAAATACTGGGTTGCTAACAGACCTACGAGCCACTACAACGAAAGCTTAACTTTTCTAAAGCATTGTCTAGATTTTCATAGGTGTCAATAATGTCTATAATAAAGGAGTCCATAGGTATCCGTGTGGTGTCCGGATCAAGAAAATAGGACCATCTCGACCTGTGAATGTCGTACAAGGCGACTAAGCGACTAGACTGGCGTCCCTTCTGTGGAACAGTAGCCATACTGCGCTCACCTTGTGACGAAGTCATCCTTCATCTTCATTTCAATCAACCTCTTTCATGACTTCATACCTTTTATTTCCATCACTGTCCACCTCACGAATCATTCTTTATTCAAATCAAAATTCGAATTTATGTGACGTAGAGTCGCTCTTCATATTTTGATGACGATCATTAGACATTGGATTCTGAACGCTAGTGGTTCAACACACAGCTGTCGCTCTGACAAATAGTCTCCTGCAATATTACAATTACTTATTTTAAACTAGCGTAAATTGTGATAATAAGCTATATTTTAAAATTTATATCAGCATGAAGATGAAGTGTTGAAGTTGTGAATATACGAATTTTTCATTTTCGTTTCGTTTCATTGTTCTCGTTAACTGAACTCCGTTACTTGCTGCCGTGGAGAGAGCCTCCTAGTTGAGCTAACCGGGAAGAAACACGGAGGGAGGCACTCCGCGACAACTTACCACGCTTGGCCGGCCCAAGCGTGGTGAATACTGGCAAATTTCCCCTAAATGATGACACAATTGTAGAAATCTATAGTGGTCTTTGTTCAGCAATAGATGTACTTTGATATGCATATCTTGCATGTTTTAACACGTACGGACCAAGCTTGAAGAGCTCTATAGACATCTATATGAAACAGTTGAGCTGCTACCATACGTCATCACAATCAGTTTTATAAATCAATTAAGGCCCTAACTCCTTTACCATACTAAATACTGTTAAAAATATATCTTTCTTAAAAATTCGTTTTGAAACCGCTTATGCGACTGATGGAAATTTCTCGATCGTTTGACTTGGGGCGTTATTATGAGCTACTGACTGGAAATTAGAGCATATAAGGCCTGTGTAGTGTCTAGACAGGTATTTATTTTAATTACCTAAGTCGTGACGAATTAACGTATTCTACAGATTGACTTGACATCTATACAAATAAATAAAATTGAGGTGTCTGTTTGTAATGTCAAAATAACAGCTTTTTACTAAATGCATATGAAAGTATATACGGTAGCTACAACAAAAAACCTATTGTTTTTGTCTGTCTGTCTGTCTGTCTGTTTGTTCCCGCTAATCTCCGAAACGGCTGGACTGATTTCTACAGGACTTTCATTAAAGGATAGCTGATGTTATAAGGAATAACTAAGGCTACTTTTATTTTAGAAAAATAATTAGTGTTCCGTGCAAAAAAATGAAATGAGATCCAATATATATATACATACTCTATGTCAAGTGTCTATGCCAAAGTACTCTAAATTAAATGTAAATAATCCACTTTCTTTTAAATTAAACTGCGGGTTCCAGCTAGTTCTATTATATACGTTACGGGTCTTAACAATAGATACGGGAAGCAATCTCTTAAAAGTACTGCGAAAACAAAACACTCGTCCTGTACGAATCTGTAATAAGAGCGAGGGTTTGGAATAAGGAGGCCACAAGCCTCCTAGTAAGCGTATTTTAAGCTCACTTAGTGTCCAACATCTAGCGTCCTTCCCTGTCCTACATTTAAATATACAGTGAAACGAACTGTGTCAAGCGTTCAAGCAACAGGTGAGCAAGTCTGCTACACTCAGGTTAATAATATATTAGTCCTAATAATGTCTTAGGTTTTCGCGAGTATTACACATTATAATAAAACACTTTTAAACGGATTCTATCGCGTATATTTCATTTATTACACTTTCCAGGGTTCGTGGTCGCAGGATGATGACGAGGCAGTCACCCTGCGACCACGAACCCTGCAAAGTGTTCGAAACGTCAGGAAAAACTAAAATCTAATAATATACGCGATAGAATCCGTTTAAAAGTGTTTTATTATAATATTAGTCCTATATAAAAGTAGTGAATTTTATTGTAAATAATAAGTAGGTTATAACAATCGGGTTAATTTAAAAACTAGTTACGTCATAGCTTTTCGCGATTATTACTCATTATGATAAAACAATTTTAAACGGATTATATCGCGTATATTATAGATTTTTGTTTTTCCTGACGTTTCGAACACATAGCAGCATTCGTGGTCATCCTGCGACGAAATCGTTTTATTATAGTAAAACTAGTTATTTCCATTAGTTTGCACATATTAATAAAATAATGGTAAATAATGGTATTGCAGTAGCGCCTGTTCTTTAGTTCTGTACCTACTTTATAGTGCTCAATTAGCATCTCTGGACAGTGTAACTCCAGCCACTAATAAGCTACCCCATCGCTTTCCGTGGGTATCGTAAAAGACGGCTAAAGGAGTTTGGAACTCGATACGAACCGTTAAGCACTTCTGGCTACCCGCAGGTGGGGCGTAAACAAACAACACTGGCATACTCAAAGAGGGTTGGTGTTAGGCAGGTGGCCGACTATAAAACCCTTTGGCAATATGACCAACATATTGCTCGAACCCCAAGTAACTTGGATTCAGGACAGGAGAAGCATAGCAATAGCATATTTATTCATTAATTATAAAATATTATGGTAAAGAAAAATGAAATTTACAACATGGTTTTTTTAGTATCAACTATCCCTTTAGGCTACCGATAGTGCCCTTGAAATAAAGTTCTGACAAGTAAGAATTTTTGTAGACCCTATCAGTCTATATAAAAATCGATGTGTGTATGTATGTGCCCTATGGCCTCCAAAACGGCAAAACCGATTTTATTAAAATTTTCAGGCAACCTTCAAATTAACCCAGCGCGTGATCCTGCGAAGTTTGGTAGCGATCGGATCAACAGCTTTGTGTTTTTCGGCAAATATAAGTCATCAGGCTATAGATAATTAGTGCTACCCGTGCGACGCCGGGGTTAATAGCTAGTATATCATAAAACGCTTGCGTTCGTCACGTGAACTCTCGAGAATGTCAATCGCCGCTACTAAGCATTAGTTATCCGCTGTAAAGTTTCGGTTCCACAAAAAGCAGGGTTCAGCTGTCGCTACCATCATCATATCAGCTAAAGGAAGACGCTGAATAAAAGCCTTCATCATAGATTTCTACAATTTCGTCATCATTTTGGGGGTAGTTTGTCAGTATTCACCATGCTTTATACGCTGGTAGGTGAGCATAGTATGGTTACTGTTCCACAGAATGGACAATAACCCACATGGACTCTACTGTGCTGCCTCGCTATAGTCGCCTCCTCTACGCCACCATCGCTCCACCTGGCTGCGCTGGAGGCCAACCCCAACATAGTTAAGAAGGCTAGAATAATCAGCAACAGGTGAACAAATCTGTTCCTCGTAGTGGAGCTAGCAGACGCGGCTATATAATTGCACTTTTTTGGAGCGCCGACACTAGGTAATTACGCTCTACGCTTTGTGAAAGAATTGTGTGGATACGCTATCAAATTAAAATGAATAATTAAATTACAGGACATCCGAGTGTGCGGTGTTGTACCGGCTTCGTCCAACCCATCTTTTCTTTTCTCTTTTTTTTTTAAACGCCACACTTGTATTTGTCCTGTGTCGTGGGTGCGTTCACAGACATTAATTCCACACACAATACACCCAGACCCGGAACAAATCATACAAATATTTGTTCGGTACGGGAATCAAACCCACGACCCGGAGTGCAGCAGCCGACTGTATCAGCCACTGCACCAACCGTGCCGTCAATAATAATAATTTCAGCCGAATTAAGTCCACTGCTGGACACAGCCCTTTGCCAAAGATCGTCACAATGATTGGTCTGGGTGTGTTGTGTGCTTATTGGGCACTTTTGCCATAATGGCGCTTGGCAGGCGGTTTGTCGATCGCTGTGGAGTTTTGGTGGTATTGACATATTATTATTACTTTATGCTTGACGCTAAATGTTTCCTTAAGCGTAATTTCAAACTTTGGACTTTGGAGTCTTAGCAGGTTCCTTTATACTCGTAGTGTCTACAATTGGTGATATCACTTATATTATATTGTAAATTTGTGGAAACGTTTTTGGTTTAAGTATTGTATGTTTCCCTCGAAAAAAAATAAAAAATAAAATTACGTATATTTTGTATGATCTGCAGGTAGTTGTTCCGGGTCTGGGTGAAATATATATCTGTAAACACACCCACGACGAACAGGAGAAATCCTAGTGTGGGGCAATGGTAAAAAACGTTCTAACAGTTTGCCTCTTCTCATATAAATTTTTGTATGTTCAATTAATTACCATTAATGCAATTGTTTAGCCCTGCTTGCTATTGATTCTAATTATTGTATTAGGGGGAGTCCTGGTGACCTGAAATACAGGTTTCTGCCTAGTTTAGGCACCAGCCTCCCACAATATAATTTGTACTTATGTAAGCACTTTATTTATAATAATGTATTTTATATTGTGGAGGGAAAAATAAATAAATGAAACATAGATAAGGAATGAGCATTGAAACCCATGTATGCTGACGACGTGTCGGTGATCACAGACCATTAGAACTAGGTTTCCTCAAGATGCATACCCCTTTGCCCTTCCCCGGGGCGAAAGAAGGTCATGAAGAATTTCCACTGGGCACCAATAAAAAAGGTTTCCGCAAGATGTTTTCCTCAACCTACATTAAAATTTGTCTCGGATTAACCAAGGAAGTACACATGATATTGAGAAAGTCACAATGTTACATACCAGGTCATCATCATCATCATATCACCCAAAAGACGTCCACTGCTGAACTAAGTCCTCCCCCATTGATTTCCAGTATCGTGTCATCATTCTGGGAGGAATTTGCCAGTACTCACCACGCATGACAGGCGGGTTGGTGCAGTGTGGCTACTGTTTGACAGAAGGGACGCTGATGCCCATCGCTCCGGATAGAGTCCCTTAGTCGCCTTTTACGACATCCACGGGAGGAGATGAAGTGGTAAGCTATATTAGTAATGTCCTAGGTTTTCGCGAGTATTACACATTATAATAAAATTAGATATAGGCTATTGAAATTAAAAAATCATCCTTATTTTAATAGAGAAGATGGCTAAAAACAAAAATCTAAAATATACGTGGTGCTATATTCTTAAACCGGGCACCACATGGAGTAATCCGGGCACCACACGATACACCAGGTATTGTACCTGAAACCTAGTGTTTGTGAAGGAAGTTAAGTAAACCTCCGAGCTACCACGACT
The DNA here is from genome assembly GCA_947459985.1 of Diloba caeruleocephala. Taxonomy (NCBI): domain Eukaryota; kingdom Metazoa; phylum Arthropoda; class Insecta; order Lepidoptera; family Noctuidae; genus Diloba; species Diloba caeruleocephala. The sequence goes on from OX381614.1 coordinate 4,503,661, forward strand.
GACACAATAACATTCATCATTATTTTGGCCGAATAAAGTCCACTGCTGGACACAGGCCTCCCTCAAAGATCACCACAACGACCGGTATCGGTGGATTATGTGCTCATTGGGGGGTTTTGCCATAATCGCCACGCTTGGCAGACGGGTTGGCGATCGCAGTTGAGTTGTTAATGTATTCGAAGGACGCTGCTGCCCATCCTCCGGTTAATCCCTTAGTCGACTTGTACGACACCCACTGGAGGAGATGGGGTGGTGGTATTCTGATCCGGCACCACACGACAGTAACATTAATTTCATGAAAATAATATTTCTTTACTAGAGAAGGTCCACACTACGATCGTTCAGTTGGGTAAGTCCGCATCTTGATCGCGAACTGTTTACATATGTGGAGTACGGAGAAGAGGTACACCTGCTGCTGAAACTGACTGCACACGCCAGTAGTAGAGTTATTTTAATTACAGTGTACTTAATCATGGTAATTAATGTTTTTTTTGTGTAGAAGAATACGAAACTACTGTTAAGTGTAGCAATTCAAATAAAAATACTTACAGGATACATGAATGCGAAATTTTATAACGAAATCATCATTTTTGTAAAGAAATATAATTATAGCAACAACATAGGTAAACAGAAAATGGTAGAGATAGTTTTTTATTTTCCTTAGCCATTGTCTGTTGATTTTATTGAACGTACAACCTCAAACTGCAGTATTAAAGTTTAACTGTCGTTGTTGTATAAAATGAAATGTAAATTTTGCTGAATTTTTTTAACCAACTTATTGTTTGTAACTACAAAAACTATTTCAATACAAAATTATCCTACCAACCCAGAATTCTTTTTATAAATACTTTTAATCAACCAATCAATCAGACAATGGTATAACAAAAGCAAAGCAATAAGAAAATATTTATTGCGATCCAATATCGCTTGCGCCTGTACCACTTCTTTGCTACCGTACACTCGCCAGTTACTGACCTCTTTTTCGTTCGTTTTTTTTGTTTATATTTTTGTCTCTTTCTCTCCTAATAGCTTGGCTTTCGGCAGATTAATACACCGCTGCCTAATGCATATCATTAGATTGAGTGGCTTTTCTTTACTGATGTGCTCCTAAATGTGAACGTATGTGTATCACGATTTTACTATTAGAACCATTCGATGGAATTAGAATGAGTTGTTACAAGTTGCCACATTTGTAACAAGCAGTGGTGGCAGTCCGTGCCGTTTGATTACCTGCTGAAAGCATCCCTCCATTTCCCATCCCCTATGGGAAAATCATCATTTCGGCCGAATGATGTCCACTGCTGAACACAGGACTCCCCCAAATATCACCACAACCACCGATATGGATGGGCTCATTGGGAGGTTTTGCCATAATCGCCACGCGTGGCAGGCGGGTTGGCGATCGCAGTTGAGTTGTTAATGTCCTCGAAGGACGCTGCTGCCCATCCTCCGGCTAATCCCTTAGTCGACTTTTACGACACCCATGGGAGGAAATGGGGTGGTGGCTTTCTGAGCCGGCACCACACCACATAGGGGAATAAAAGTCAACAAATGTATTATGTCAATAGATGGTCAGTAAAGTCGATCTCGGAGGCTAAGCTGCGATTGCCGCGGTCAGCCATTGAATGGGAAACCATTCATTCCACATCAAGACCGCTCTGTGTCTCAAAAAGCATGTTAAGCTGACCGTCCTGATTTTCATACTTAGGTGTTTACGTTAACGGCCTGATACAATGATGATAATAAAAGGTTTCAGAGGTTCACTAAGGTTTCCAAGGTCAACGGTAGGCTCCAGGACTTGTAGAAAGTCTATTTTTATATTGAATTTCCGCCTTATGATGAAACTCTCGGGCATGGCATGATTTTTATTTTATGATGATTAAGAATACAGCACCACTCCATCTCCTCCCGTGGATGTCGTAAAAGGCGACTAGAGGATTCTAAGCCAGATGGATGGGCAGCAGCGATCCTTCTGTGGATCAGCAGCCGTTCTGCGGTCACTAACCCGCCTGACAATTTCCCTCAATGCTCTTATGATGATGGCATTGTTTGGAAAGATACCCTACGGTGAAAAGTATCGCATCCCCAAGTTCCACTCAGGAAAACTCAGATAATTTAATCAGCTGTGGAGACTGGTGATACAATGGTACAGATTTTATGTTCCAATGTTTGATTACATTATTCTCGAAATGAAGTTAATATGAGGTTGTCTTCATAGTGGAAAACAGTCTAAACTTCTTAAAAAGTCAGCTGCAAACAATCCTGATTGTAATATTTACTAAAGTTTATGATCAAATTGGCATGGCAACATTAAGCTGACCTGTCCCAACAGACAGCACTCGTTCACGGGTGTGACGCATGCATCAGCGTCGCTCAGCACAATCATATTGTAGAGAAACTTAGCGATACCACTATACCACATTTGGGTGTCCCCCGAGTCCAGAGGGTAGTCGGTGAATTAGTTGCTGCACAATCTCGGGGGACCGAGTGAGGAAATTCGCCGTCTCTACGGGGGAGTCGTGCGTTCCGTGGCCCTCTACGGAGCGCCTGTATGGTCATCCCGGCTTTCAGGTGTCCAGCGCTGTAGAGCCAAACTTCACGGTCTGCAGCGCAGAGTGGCTATACGGATCGCACGGGGATACAGGACAGTGTCCTACGAGACCGTATTAGCCACTGCACCAACCGTGCCGTCATTGTCCTCACATAAATTTTATTTTGAGAAAATAGAATTAGTTTTTTAGAATGCGTCAAAAATATTGTAACATATTTTAAAATGAAAGACCATGGAGCTTTTACCCGTCCTTCTCCATACGAAATCCACATTAATTGGCGCTCTTATAACTAAAAGCTGTTTCCTCCAAACAGCATTGGATGGACAAGAGTCATTAAAGAAATATGTTATGGCAGTTCATTTTATAAATGTGACCAGTATTCATTAGAAATTCTTGTTAAGATAAAATTAAACGCACAACCGTGAAAATTATGTGTTGCAAGTTACAAATACAGTAAAACACCAAATTAGATCGTTGCACAGAAAGACCGAGCGCTAAGTTGCCAGTAAATAAAAGCGAAAAGTAAATATGTACAGAGTATATAAATAAACACTGAATCATGTTTCTTTTGTCGTCCTTTATTTAGAAGTTAAGCATTACTCATATGAATAAAGGAAGTGTATATATAGACGTTCAATTATTAAGTTTACAAAAGTCGGAGAAAGTAGCAGCATGTTATACACATTTTTCTTATACAACTTATTGGCGATACGAGAACGTCATTCGCCTGGTGGTAAGCGTCAGGCCTGCCCGTAACAATTGTCATGCTACCCAGGAGTAGTCCTGCGAGGCACCACACGGCGGTGGTCACCTTGAGACGTGAAATTATTTAGTCTCTTCTGCGCAGTAATTTCACTAGCTACAATGCCCTTCTAACCGGAGCATAGTAATGTCTGAAGTTTAAACACTGCTGTTTAGTGGCGTATATCTGGCACTGGGGTGGTACCTACCTTTTTTTTTTATTGGTGCCCAGTGGAAGTTTTTCGTGAACTTCCTTCGCCGGAAGAGCGAAGGGGTATGCCGGACTCCTACCGGCTAAAACCACTGGAGCGGTCATCTTCGGCACCTAAGGGCGGCTCCAGGTCCTCGTATGATCACACTAGAGCCGCCCACTGGTGCCACGCCTGTAGGCACATCCCTGAGAGGGTGACTGTAAAGCGTTCACCCCCCGGGGGGATTGTAAAGGATCCCCCAAAGCATCCCACGGCAGCACGTGACCACATGCGTGCTACCACCTTCTCTTAGGTCGCTCGGTGTGGGCACGCAGATTCCCCAATCTACGCACCCGCGGGGTGGTACCTACCTAGCCGGCCTCGTTAAATAAGAGACCTAGCACCAGTAAATTATTCAAATATTTCAAGTAATTATTTTTAATTATTTAAATTCAGTTTGCCGTGTGGTGCCAGTTTAGAATACCACCACCACATTTCATCCCGTGGGTGTCGTAAAAGGCGACTATGGGATTAGCCGGAGAATGGGCAACAGCATCCTCCGAGTACATTTATAACTCAACTGCGATCGCCAACCCGTCTGCCAAGTGTGTCGATTATGGCAAAAATCTAATGAGCACACAACACAAAACCATAGCGGTCGTTGTGGCAATCTTTGGGGGAGGCTTCTGTTCAACAGTGGGCGATTTTAGGCTGAAATGTGACTGAAATTCAGTTTTGTTTTTAGTGGCCAACCTTGTGTCGCAGTTGTTTAAGTCACCCACAGGCCTCCGACTTGGCTTAACGACTGCAGTCTAATGACAACAACCGGGACCGACGTTTTCACGGGCCTTCTGAAGCACGAAGACGTTCACTCAAATACCACTATGCCGTGACCCATCCATAGACTTACCTCGCTGAGCCTTGCTTAACCTCACCGATCGTTTACCACCTCAGTGAGTTCAACTGGTTATAAGCAGCTCACTCATGATTTCAAGTATTTGGTGTTTTTCATTTTATCCCCTTTGCAGCATTGTCACCCTTTGGACAATATTCTTGCTGTTACTATGTGTTTGGTCTATTCACGGAACTGATGGCGCAACGGCTCAGCGATAGCCTCTCTACGCTACCGATAGCGGGTTCAGTCCCCGCACGGAACACATACTTGTATGGTATGCCCTTTACATGTTTCCGATTCTGGGTAGTTGTGCTTAAGAGCTTTGCGTCTTTAAACCAGGGATTACCAAACTGCTTTGGGGGTCGACGAGGGCTCAAAATCAAACCCTATTAATGAACACAATTTCTTATTTGAAACTTTCAAGATACTGTATAAGATGTATTACGTGTACCAACTTGTTATAAGAATTACTAATATTTTAGTAGGAGGATTAGGAATTGGTAAGTATTTTACATCAATGGGAAAATAACTGGAGACAGGATTTTTAATGTAATTTGGCTAAGGGGGACTGACGTATCTGTTCATTTTATAACAAGGGTCTCTTGCCCAAAATAGTTTGGGAATCCCTGCTTTAAACTATACTCACGATTCAAGAAAATACATGTTTTTTTAATTCCGTGTGGTTACGAATAGCACCGGCCCATCTTATCCCGTGGGTGTCGTAAAATGCGACTATGGTATTAGCCAGAGGAAGGGCAGCAGCGTCCTTCAAGTACATTAATAACTCAACTGCGATCTCCAATTCGCCAGCATGCGTGGTGATTATGGCAAAATGTGCACACACACAGACAGCTCGTTGTGGCAGTCTTTGGAGGAGGCCTGTGTTCAGCAGTGGACTTTATTCGGCCGAAATTATGATGATGTTGATTCCCTCTCCAAACATAGGCGTCGTAAAAGGCGGCTACGGTTGATATCAAGAGGATTGTCAGCACCATCCTTTCGTATGCTATTAACGACATACATAGGCTGCACTAAAAGTATCGGGAATGGAATATTTCCACTGTTCCTGTCATATTAAAATCTTTTTAATTGAAAACTCCTTGGTTTTACAAATCGAATACCATTTATTTATTTTTAAAAAGATTCACGGTCTTGTCACAAGGTTTTGTCAAACTTGTTTAGTCGTTGAGAAAATGGAATTGACTCGAGAAAATTCAAGAGCGATGATTTATTATGACTTTCGAAGTGGTTTAACACAAAAACAGTGTGTTGACCGGATGATTTCTGCATTTGATGATGAAGCCCCATCCAAAACTACAATTTATCGCTGGTTTGCTGAATTTCAACGTGGACGTGTCAAGCTCAGTGATGATCCTCGTCAAGGTCGTCCAAAAACTGCAGTCACCCAAGAAAACGTTGATGCTGTGCGTAAGCTGATTGAGGAAGATCGACATGTGACATACCGCAAAATTCAGGCAACTTTAGACATTGGCATGAGTCAAATACAAATAATCTTGCATGAACAATTAGGTGTAAAAAAGTTGTTTTCCCGATGGATACCGCATTTGCTATGTGAAGAGCAAAAAGCGGCTCGCGTTACTTGGTGCGTCAGAACTCTCGAAAGATTCCACGCAGGATCCTCAAATACTGTATACAACATCGTATCAGGTGACGAATCCTGGATATATGCGTACGAACCCGAAACAAAAAGCCAGTCACGAGTTTGGGTGTTCGAAAATGAGTTAAAGCCAACAAAAATTGTTCGTTCACGGAGTGTTGCAAAAAAATGGTGGCCACGTTTGTCTCCAAAACCGGCCATGTTACGACTATTCCTCTTGAGGGACAAAGAACGGTTAATGCAGAATGGTATGCTAGCATTTGTTTGCCACAGGTCGTTTCTGAACTCCGTAGAGAGAACTGCAACCGCCGCATCATCCTCCATCACGACAATGCGAGTTCTCACACCGCGCACAGAACAAAAGAGTTTTTAGAGCAAGAAAACATAGAATTATTAGACCATCCGCCGTACAGCCCCGACCTAAGCCCTAATGATTTCTATACTTTCCATAAAATAAAGAATAAATTGCGTGGACAGAGATTTTCATCACCTAAAGAAGCTGTGGACGCCTACAAAACGGCCATTTCGGAGACCCCAACTTCCGAATGGAATGGTTGCTTCAATGATTGGTTCCATCGTATGGAAAAATGTGTCAAATTTCGCGGAGAATACTTCGAAAAGCAATAAATACATTTTTAAATAGTAATGTTGTGTCACTTCCTTGATTCCCGAAATTTTCAGTGCCGCCCTCGTACTACAATCACCAATCCGCGAAATGTGGTGATTACATCGCAATATCGCCTATGACCATTAGAAGGCCCATGTTCCACAGTGGACCTTTACGGGCTGACGTGCGTGTGTGTGACTCTAGATATAAAAAATACAGCAGCTCATTAGTGGGACATGTTGTAGCCTGTCGCTTACAAAATATATACAGGCTGTAAGTGACAACTTACCGAAAACTTTGGGTAGAGGTTACACGCGAGGTTAGGCCTATTATAAAAATAGGAAAATAATAGATTACAGTTTATGTCCTTTTTAAGCACGCAATGTATCGTAAACAACGCGATCAAAACGCTATGTGATTATAGTACTATGTGGTATTATTATGCTACTGCTAGCGATGACCTCATCCGTGAACTGTAGCGAAACAACAGCCGTTTAGATTTTATTTATATTGCAGTTTTAAGTGAAAATAAATAGTTTATTGTGTTTCATCGAAAATAGTATTAGTTTACACGGAAACAACAATTTTATACTAAAGTTAGTTAATTAAACGGAAAACTCATGAAAAGGCCGACGCAAAATTCTAACGCTGAGAGTTCCAGTATCATGTACGGAATCCATGGTATTTGTATTCGTTACGATGTCAGTTACACCTTACTTACACTTAATTGTATATACTGTGAGACTGTGACCAATTTCTTTCGGCTAAGCAGCCTTCGCAGGTGACAGCCAAAATAAATAAAACAAAGAACAAAAAGATTTATATGCACTATGCAGGAACGGAATTAGGCTTAAACTCGCGAAGCCTGTCCAAGGGCGACACAGTTTGTAGGACGGCCGAAAATGGGAGGCAAACAAAATTGATGAAGTGATTTTTATAAAACTGTACGTTTGCTTGATTATTTTGGTGCTGTACATCGATGTCGCTGTGGTGAAGCTGTCTACCGCCTTAGATATCATGGCCTTGCAGTAAAATTGCAGATCGTATAGCATGATATGTCAATATTGACGACATTATTCATCGTGGTCGTGTCACTGCCGTGCCGTCATATCAGCCATTTATACGTCCACTGCTGAACAAAAGCCTCCCCCAAAGATTTCCACAGTTGTGTCGTAATTTTGGGGGGTATTTGCCAATACTCACTACGCTTGGCAAGCGGGTTGGGGAGCGCAGTATGACTACGAGTACTATGTCACAGAAGAGACGCTGCTGCCAATCCCTCTGGTTTAGAGTCCCTTAGTCGCCTTTTACGACTTCCACGGCAGGAGATGGAGTGGTGCTATATTCTTAATCCGGACACCCCACGCAAACCAGCTGCATTCAAACACAATGCCTTCGCACGTAACGATGCCAAAAGGTTGGACGATCGACATCCTTGCTCCACTCCATCTTCCAAGCATGGCAGGCTGTGTTGGCGCTTATGCACCAGAATAATAAGTAAGTAATTTATTCTTTCACCACAGTAATAAAAATCTTGCAACAAAATACAATATTGCCTAGTTATAGAATTATTTAAATTCATTGTGGGAGACTGGTGGCTTCAGCTTCAGGCTTCAGCCTTGCTTAGGCTAGGCTGAATCCTGTGTTTCAGGTCACCAGGCCTCCACCCCAGAAGTCCAACTTTACTCTTTCATAACCTGTGCCAAGCGATTTCTTTCCATTTTCTTCTTCTTCGTGTATCTGATTCTATCAAGTTATATCCTCTTGTTAAAGTTCTCTTGATGAATACTTTGATATAATTTTATCAGGCCCCGATACTGGTTTGCGGCAGCGACAGCGTTTGGGAAACTTCGCAACGTCTTTTCGTCAATAATACCGCAATGCCTCAAGACGAAAGTCTTTAACCAGTGTGTGTTACCAGTGATGACATATGGAACAGAGACGTGGTCACTCACAATGGGCCTCATAAGAAAGCTCAAGGTCACTCAGCGAGCTATGGAGAGAGCTATGCTATATATGGTATTTATCTACGAGATCGAATCAGAAATGAGGAGATCCGTAGAAGAACTAAAGTTGTCGACATAGCTGAAAGGATTAGTAAAGTGAAGTGGCAATGGGCAGGGCACATTGCTCGTAGAACTGATGGCCGCTGGGGCACAAAGGTTCTCGAATGGAAACCGCGCACCGGAAAACGCAGCCTGGGACGACCTCCAACGAAGTGGACAGACGACCTGGTGGAGGTCGCTGGGAGTCGTTGGATGAGGGCCGCATTTAACCGCTCGTTGTGGAAATCTAAGGGGGAGGCCTTTGTTCAGCACTGGACGACCTGTGGCTGATATGATGATACTGGTTGAGTTTGTCCTTCATAACCCAGTTACCATCTTGTATCCCATGAATGCGCACTTTTGCTGCAGACAACATCTTGACATAACACTAAACTCGCAATTCTAATAAAATGTGTATATTATGGCTTTGATACACCCAATATTGACGATTTATCAAAATGCATTTTAATTTTTTCTAATCTTTGTTTTACTTTGACACTTGACGTTTTAGAAGCTGTCAAACCGTTTGGGGTCGAAACACTTCTCGCGCTGGGTCAGTCACTTTCCAAAGATATTGCTAGACGGTGGGTCGACAATTCGCGGGGCCAGAGGGTTGGCATTTTCTTTGTCAAAGAATAACATTGCTATTCTACATGGCAATGCTGCCAGCCATCTGCTGCGATGAAGAGGAACACTTTGAAGTCCAAGTGTATGTACCACTTATTTTCGTATTGTATTATAGTTTTATGTTATTTAGTTTAACAATAAATGTTATACAATACAATACACCCAGACCCGGAACCTGCAGATCATACAAATATTTGTTCCGTGAATCGAACCCACGACCCGGAGCGCAGCAGCCGACTGTATCAGCCACTGCACCAACCGTGCCGTCTTTATTCAACATTGGACGTCCTTTGGATGATATGATGATGATATGCATAGCTTTGTATTTGTATTGTATTGAGACAAGTCAACAAGGGTACAAGACCCACGAATACCCAAGGGTATGCCTAGAATCATGATATACGATGATATGTCATTTTTCGGGCCTTAGAAGGCGACGGTCAGTCCGCAACGGACCATTTATTTCGCCTCCATAGATGCATGGAATTATGACAGCACCATCCTTCCATGTCATCATCATTTCAGCCGTAAAAACGTCCACTGCTGGACAGAAGACTCCCCACAAGGTTGCCTCAACAACCGGTATGGGTTTGTGTTGTGTGCTCATTGGGGTTCAGTTGTTTTAGACGGGTTGGCGATCGCAGTTGAGTTATAAATAGAACGCTTTTTTAATGTGCTTTTTTATTTCGTTTTAATGTGGCTTTAGGTAGAGGAAACATAAAATATCAGAGGAAACTTATTGCATAGTGTTCGCCATAGTATATTTTCCCCGTATCATCATTTTATGCGAGCTCATTGGCGGGTTTTGCCATAATCGCCACGCTTGGCAGGCGGGTTGGCGATCGCAGTTGAGTTGTAATTAATGTAATTAATGACACTGCCGCCCATCCTCGGGTTAATCCCATAGTCACCTTTTACGAAACCAACAGGAAGATAAGGGCTGGTACTATTCTTAGCCGGCATGATACGGAGATTACCCCCCGTTTATCGACGATATCATATCTGTCTGTCATATCTGTCTGTCTGTCTGGAATCGTCCAGTATTGGGCATAACTTAATATTTTCTCTTTTCTTTTTTTCTATAAACGTTGCCCTACACTAGGATTTCTCATGTGTCGTGGGTGCTTTCACAGACATGAATTCCACATACAATACACCCAGATCCGGAACAACTACCTGCAGATCATAGAAATATTTTTTCCGTGTGGGAATCAACCCACGACCCGGAGAGCAGCAGCCGACTGTATCAGCCAAAGCACAAACCGTCCCGAATGTTATTAAAAAATATATGACTTACATTTCAAAGCTATTTAGGGGTCAATCTTTGCCCATATTTGCCCTCCAACATAATGATAATAATTTCAAAAATGTATACCTATCTAAAGGAGATCTTTAAGAAGCTTACAGAACGCAGTTTGTGGCGAGCTGAATGTGAGTGGCGACACTGTGTACCCGAATGCTCTAGAGAGTCGATCAGGGCTTCGTCTCCGGCTTACCTTTATTGGTCGGCTAAAGTGGAACCCCATGAGTGCCCGCAGGACTTTCAACTCTGCCTTGCCTTAGTTACGATCAGAGGGGGCCCGCCAGAACTGTATGCTCGGGGGGTGGAAGTATCTAATGACGTAATAACAGGGAAACCAGCTCCGAGTATTTGAGACGTGCGATGGTGAAACGGGTGCCCCACCTCTCAATATCCCGAGCTCGTCTGTAGTCGTAGCCATTTAGGAGACCTATCTTGTCAGTGGTACGTCACCGTCTGCCACAGAATTTAATTTGAAGGTTGGCGCGGATTTTCTTGTTTTCGTAATGTTAAATCCATTTAGCACTTATTGCAATTTAAACCTTCTAATTTTAGTTTCTATTTCATACAATAGTTTTACACCTCCGGGGACTTTTTTTATATTGTTGGGCTTTTCGCAGGCACTTCCGAGAAGTGTAGCTGCTCAGCCGGACATTTCAGGCCAAGCCAAAAGAGGCCTCCAGCCAGGCTTAAAATTTATATTAAAATCTAAGCAACTTGCGCTAAGGGCGCCCCCTGCGGGACACGGTTCGGCTCGGCTTAGGGCGTTGCTGGGGATGAAAAGCTATTGTTTTGGGGACAGCTGGATCGGTTTTATTTAATTAATTTCAGGGGACGTTTAAATCTACAGGCTCCACACGGGCTGAGCGGCGTGAGCAATGGACCGGGACCTCCGGGGCAATCTGAGACTGCATTTTATAATGCAGCCATCAAGAGTGGGGCGTTAGTGTACCATTACATTTAAGATTAGTTTTTCTAAAGGGCCTCATCGCGTGAGCCTATCAAAAGACCGGGTTCCCTCTTACAGGGAATATAAACCCGTCAATACTGGGACATGTGGATAATAATAATAATAAAAGTTTTATAGGTCTGTCTTACAATCTAAGACATATCACATCTTAATCGATATTAATAAAACCTGATAAAACCTGAGTTACAACTCAATCTCACTATAGTATCTATGTGGTTCTAAGCAAAGCAAAGGTCATATGATAATTTAGTATATCTGTGTTGGGAGAATCCCAGACGGAAAATAGTATTCTATAATGTATATAATATAATAAATAATATCTAATACGCTTGACTCATCATTGATGGCATGGAGAACCGCGAACATCATATAAGCCAGGACGTCCACTGCTGAACAAAGGCCTCCCCCTCAGATTTCCACAACGAGGGGTCACATGCCACTCTCATCCAACGACTCCCAGCGACTCTCACCAGGTCGTCTGTCCACCTCGTTGGAGGTCGTCCCACGCTGCGTATTCCGGTGCGCGGTCTCCATTCGAGAACATTTGTGCCCCAACGGCCATCAGTTCTACGAGCAATGTGCCCTGCCCATTATTGCTACTTCAGTTTACTAATCCTTTCAGCTATGTCGACAACTTTAGTTCTTCTACGGATCTCCTCATTTCTGATTCGATCTCGTAGAGAAATACCAAGCATAGCTCTCTCCATAGCTCGCTGAGTGACCTTGAGCGTTCTTATGAGGCACATTGTGAGTGACCACGTCTCTGTTCCATATGTCATCACTGGTAACACACACTGGTTAAAGACTTTCGTCTTGAGGCATTGCGGTATTGTTGACGAAAACACGTTGCCGTGTGCGGACAGATATTTACACTTTAAGGTCGATTCACACATTTCAGTGACGACATTGTACGGTCACCGTGTCCGCACATTTCCGTATAGTAGTCCGCTTTCAGTGATTTTAATTCACACATGTCAGTGATGTCTCAGTACTTTTTGCGGATCTTCAGACAAAAACGTGTTTAGTATTCGCGATATTCGATTATAGTAATTGTTGCTATGGCTGTATGTCTGGCGCCGGCACTGACTCTGACGAGTGTGGACGCATCCATACAGAATGTATGAGATAATATTTTTTTCGCTGAGACCGACTTTTTATCTCGATACCGGTACTGTGTCGTCACGGAAATGTGTGAATCTGCCTTTATTGTAGACCACATAACAAAAAACAAGGAAATACAATAATTCTTCTTACTTACTCTTCTTTAGTTTTAATTTTTCGGTATCAATTCAATGCGTGACAATAAAGCCAGTTTGTTTTCGATATATATAGAAAATATTTTATTTGTGTCGTTCGCTGTAATGGAATCTGTTTTAGTTACCAATAAAAATAAAAATATGGCAGTGGCTGCTTGATGTGCAAAGAGTTTAGTACATTTTCCTTCTTCGTATTTTTCTTCTCTAAGCGCGCGAGGGAGTGTCTCAGTCTCTTGACCTTAGTCACCTTCTTCCTCTTTTCTTCTATAGGATGAGAGCCATGACCATTAATTTCCCAGGCAGTGCCCAGGCCCAGGCCAGCCCAGACAACGCTAGCCAACCCGACCGCATTACTAGTATTCTAAGATAAGGACAATTTTACGAAATTATCTATAAATAAGTAAAAGTTACGCGTTGTAGTCTTTTCAACGGAACAACAAAAACATTGATGCAAATATGTATTACTTTGTAATAGACTCACAACGAACCACTCCTCCGTAACTCATTACTGATCCTATATTCAGAGAGCAATGATGAAAAATGTCGGTATTGGATTTAAAAAGGATTACATTTGCAAATCCCACATCAGATTTTTTGATGCGGACGTGCAGTATACAGGGAATGTATATACTCGTATCTATCATTCATTAGCAGCACAGCTAGAATCCAATACGACATTTTTTACAATCCCCGGGCACAAAGAACGGGCGTCCACCCCCACACTAGCAAACAACCCCATACAAACAAACGCCGCTAGTGTACGAGTAATAAAAACTTGAAAAAAATCTCACTGACCTGCGCACACACGCGCCGTACCGCGAAAAAAATCACTGACACAAAGAAAGTCCACCGAAAACTTCTATAGGAACTTTTGCATGCACACTCAAACAACTAACTCACACAACGCACCACACAAGGAAGTTACCTTAGTGTGCGTGAGTGCAGCGTGAACGTACAAGGGCTAAACTTAGCTTAGTATGCGTGTAGTTGTGTCCCACAGCTGCAAGAGACCAAAACTTCGCCTGTGTTAGGTTTTACTGAACAAGTAGAACAAGGATATTAATCTACGATATTCCAAAAGCGACTTTATTTTTAATAAAAATTAAGTTGAAATTCTAGGGACATAACCAGTAGTTGGTACGTTCCTCTTTGGGCCAGAAGCTGCGCACCGCGGGTAGTTTTCGTATGAAACTTAGTGGCGCGAGATGCACCGGCTGAGACAGGTATACGAGTCTGTTGCCATCTCTGTCACACGCCACCCGCCGCCCGAGGCGCAGGGACGTGGGGGTGGCGGGAGGGTGTCGTGTCGCGTTGATGAACATTTTTCTCATTTTTTTCTTTATTTTTACGCGAATCGTTTTTAAAAAGGGTTTCGTCATAATTGCGTCGCCGCTCCTGATTATGTTAGCGCGAATGATAAGCCGATCTGTTGGCGTGGCAACAAACTTACTTTTACTAATTACTTATATACCAATCTTGAAGATAAATTAGGAAAAAACACGCATCAACTGCAGTTTGATAAATTGCATACAATTATAAATTAATTTGCATAACTTGGATATTATACTTCAGACATGCTAATTAAGTAATTAGTTGAATAATTGATGTTCCCGAAAAAGAAGTCGTTAAAGGTTGTAGTAGTGTAGGTACATTGGCTTGACTAGACAAGTAAATATAGTCATCTGTTTAGAAAAAAGTAAAAAACGGATATGAATGAAACAAAAAGCCGTAAAAAGCGTGTAAGATGTGAGGTTAGTAGTAAAAAAAGGCGCACGTAAACATTGCGTTACGTACGCATGTCTCGAGTGGATCGTCTCGGCGGGAAACTTATTTTCCCGCGTTTTCTCGCCCGGCGCCATATTTGTTTTTGTTGTTGCTAATGTGAATCTAATTGGAATTTGCGAATTTTCTTTGTTTTGATACATTTTGCTATAAGAAAGTTAAAAAGATGTTAGAATATTCATTACATTATCAAGTTGTTTACTGTATGAGTTATTTATATGTACTTATGTCTGTATTTTCACGCTGAAAACATCACGCGCAGTTGGAATATTTTCGGTACAAAAACAAATCTCCTTAAAATGAAGTATGAATCGCGTCTCAGTAAATAGTATTATAGATAAACATAAACAATCAAATAATCGGATAATCCGAACTTATTTCAGCCGCATCCTCCGCGTAGAAGGGAAACAAAAAAGCATGTTGTCGAGCCCAGTCTCGCAGCAGCAGCGGCGCGGACCGGCCGCATCCAAAACGTTTATATTATTTTACATTACGTGTTTCATTTCGCGTAGACTTTTGGACAGCGGTAGTATGCGGCGCGGTAGTGAAACAAATTGTGACTTTGGACATTAAAAAATGGAACACCGTGACTTTTTTGAAAAACCTAATAATCATTTTAACCGGCAAATAAAAAATTCATAACCGCAACTTAACGCAGTTCAACTAGATTTTTTTTACTGGTTTCCTTAAGTTTTCATTTCGCTCTTACAAACAAACTAATGCAGTTCAAAAAGTTTGAGTTTACGTATGTTATGTTTAGTTTGAAACTTTAACAAAATAGGCAAACAAACTGTAATAGCAACAGACGGAAGAGTCGGTAGAAGTAAAGAAGAAAAAAGAAGATGGCGCTTGCATCTTCTGTCAGCCTGTACTACTCCATAGTGCAGCGAGCGGCTAGGCACTATTTAGAAGATTACTGTCACACAGGTAAGATTACAATAAGAATTTCTGTTATAGTTTTTTACAATCAAAAAACAATTATCGTTACTAAAGTTGAACGATAATATTGTTCAAGATTAATAATATATGTAATGTATAATCTGGAAAATGAATAAGAATATTATTATTGATACGCACGGATCGTCAGTTAATATGACGAAAAAATACAAAAATAAATTTTAAGAACTGTAGGTAAACTTTGCCGACGGCTATTTAGTCAATTTAATAACTTCGAAATTCAATGTGAAATTGATATTAATATTATTATTTTTAGCGGTACATTCGAACACTCAAACACTTATTGCCATGACACTGAAAAATCTGCGCTATTATAAAAGTCACGGCTTCAATTAAAAAAAAAAAAAAATTATCCATTTGTAATTTAGAATAAACAGCATTCCATTTCTTTAAATCTCAACGAAGCTTAATTTTTTTATTTATGGCCTGAATTAAATGAATTGAATTGAATGAATTATTATTATAGTGAGAAAAATACGTTGGAAATGAAATATATTGCAATCATTACCGTAATATTTAAATGGAGTAGTATTTTATGTAAATATAGTTACAGTTTCAGGAGCGCAATAATGAGTACAATTTAAAAGGCTACATTCTTTCCTTTTTTTTTAAAAACGTTACCCCACACTATGATTTCTCCTGTGTCGCGGGTGCGTTTACAGACACAAATTCCACACACAATACACCCAGACCCGGAACAACTACCTGCAGATCTTACAAATATTTGTTCCGTGCGGGAATCGAACCCACGACCCGGAGCGCAGCAGCCGATAGCTGACAGCAGTATCAGCCACTGCACCAACCGTGCCGTCAACATAAATCCACTGTGGCTTACGTTATCTTACGTGTAACATAAAATATAATACATATTTGTAGTCGCCCAGTGGTCGAAATTCAACGGCAATTATTTTTTTAAATACTTAATTATTATTTTTTTAGTTTCTCCCCTCCTCCTCCATATGAGCTTTAACTATGCCAAATCTTGTGAGATTTAGGATAGTAGTGTGCCTCTCCGTGCGCGCAGTATTATCAATAAGGGGTAAAAAGTTTTTTTTAAATCGCGAATTAATATATAGATTATGAAACTGGAACTGAAAACAATTACATGAAAAATATATCGTATTCTTTAATATAGCTATGGCTATAGCTCACTATAAACCTTATGGTTTGGTGCTGAAAATCGATATTCTGTATTTTCCTCTTTCTGACCGTATCCATCTTTCACGTGGATTTCATAAGCGCACCGATAGCAAATTTTTGGACATCTTCCGCTGTCTAAGATCATCATTATATCAGCCGAAGGATGTCCACCGCTGAACAAAGGCTTCCTCCAAAGATTTACACAACGACCGGTTGCATACCGCCCGCATCCAAAGACTTCCAGCCTGGTGAAGGCGGCTGGAAGTGATACCGACACGATGTATATTGATAAAATATACATTAGTAACTATTGTATATTCAGAAATACTTGACGGTATATACATTTTCCTGTGTGCCATTTTATTTTTAATAAAACAAAATGACAACAGAAACCATTGTGCATTTTATAGTTGTTAAACTAATGGTTACTATATTTAGACATAAGTATTGATGGTTCACTTTACCACAAGATCAGGTTTAGTGATTATATTGGATAAAAAGTATCGTGGGTTCGATTCCCGCAAGGAACAAATATTTTTATGATCTGCAGGTAGTTGTTCCGGTTCTGGATATATTGAGTGTGAAATTTTACTTACAAAAAAAAAAATCAAAATAAACTAAAAAGCATTCTAGCTTGATATAAATAGCATGTTCATTTTATTTAGTTAGTTGAATTTATTAAATTGACACGGTATACAAAAGACGGCATTGCCTTACTTAGAAAAAGTACCTATCTTTAAAAAAAAATTGTAATATTATTTATATATAAATATTGAAAATTTACGTTAATAACGAACGAAACTGCTTTTTGTAAGAATAATTGTCTTTACTTAATTGAAGAATTATGTTATTTAGTTTCATGATTCACGATTTTATAATTAAGTGCAATGTATAGTGTGTAGTATTTTCATATGTTAATTCTTGTTGATCTGTATAATTGGCATTAGTTATATTAAAGGCCTGGTCTAGGGTTAAAAATAATCCACTATCAATCATCATCATCATTTCAGCCGAAAAACGTCTAGTGCTGGACAGAAGCCTCCCCCAAAGACTGCCATAACGACCGGTATGGGTTTGTGTTGTGTGCTCTTTGGGGGTTTTTGGCATAATCGCCACGCTTGGCAGACGAGATGGCGATCGCAGTTGTGTTATAATTGTACTCGAAGGACGCTGCTGCCCTTCCTTCGGCTAATCCCATAGTTGCCTTTTACGACACCCACGTGATGATATGGGATGGTGGTATTCTTAGCCGGCACCACACGGCACACTATACACTATTCAATAGTCACTGTTAATTGAGACTGTCTAAACACTCTCCGTGTGCTGTCCGGATTAAGAATATAGCACCACTCCATCTCCTCCCGTGGATGTCGTAAAAGGCGAATAAGGGAATCTAAACCAGAGGGATGGGCAGCTGCGTCCCTTCTGTGAAGCGGTAGCCATACTGCGCTCACCAACCCGCCTGCCAAGCGTGGTGAGTATTGGCAAATACCTCCCAAAAGGATGACACAGTTGTGGAGTTTATGGGGAGGCCTTTGTTCAGCAGTGGACGTATAAATAGTCGATATGATGAAACGACTTTCTTGTGTTATTGAGCGACGACTCTCAGATTATAAACGAAAGGATACCTACTTTAAAACAAAACCCCATAGAACCTAATTTGATAACAATAATTTGTAAGAAGTTTTACTACTAAAATCACATTTAAGAAAGTAGCAACGTAGTAAATTAGCTGGTTATTAAAAATATACGAATAAACTGTCAAAATTGACACTAGACAGTAGGTGCAACATAGTTGCAATAATTATGTTTATTATTATTATACTGTAAGCGATCTTATCTCCAGTCACAAATTAATACATTGTTGACAGAATATCCTTCAAAACAAGGTCCTTCAAAGTTAGCCGATAACCACTCCATGCTTTTCTTCTTGCTTCTTTTCTTTTTTTAAGACTGGTCACAAATTGTAAGTACAAAACGCGCGGCTAAGTCTGCGGCCATTCTGTAAGCGTGCGTTAGACTTACAATAACTGCTACTTCCGCCAAATGTTATGCACTCGACATGGCTCAAAATACCAGGCTTGAGATTTTCAGGCGAGTAACCTATGACATCTTGCATTTGTCTGATCCTCTACCGTGTTACAAAGAGTATATGTGTCACAACAACATAGCATAGAACAAAAAAAACCTTTTTTAAACGCTATCTCACACTCCTGTATCGCGGGCACAGTTTGCAGACAACTCTCACATGCACAAAAACGTAGTTTCCAGACCCGAAACTACTATCTGCAGATCGTAGATAAATTTGTTCCGTGCAGGGATCAAACCCGCGTCACTGCCCAGGAAGGGAATCGCTTAGCCACTGCACCAAGAGTTCCGCCAGTTATAAGTAGAAATTGGCAAGACCAGAAGTGGAAAATAACGCCTTAAAAGCTAGCGTTTTTTTTTTTATTGTGGCGGGCAATGGTAGCGTTTGAACTTAATTTTTTTTTAAACATTGCCCCGCTCTAGTGTTTCTCCTTTGTCACGACACATGTCATTTTGAAATAGGTGTTTCTAAAACGTACTCTTACGCTTATTAAAACATCACGAGATTTTTTTCTTTATACGAACTTAAAGTTGTGTTATTATAGTTTAGTTATAACTAAACAGACGTGGAACGATTTCGTCTCACCGTCATGGTTACTGCGTCATTTTGTGGTACGGAGTCTCAAAACATAAATTTAAAAAATCGTTTTATTATGGTTTTCATAATGAACAGAATATTATTTTTCAGTTTAACGTTCAAAAAACTTTTTAATTCGGATAGATTTGTTTAACATATCGCTTATAACAGCTATAGTTACATTAAAAACGGTAGTTATTAACCAACTAAATGTAATATGTATAATCCTTGCTAAAGTTTCTTTACTAATCAAAACAATTATTACAGTGAAAGTTTTGTTTGATCTTAATAATAATTCGACCGCTTTCATGAGTTTCCTCAGTTGTACAAACTTCCCAAAAACAGTAATTTTCACGTTTAGTTGTTCAGTAAGTTTGAATAGTTATATCAATTTGGATACAATATTGTATCAAATACTGACTACAATAACTTGTAACACCAATATTGCCGACAGAAATCGAATCGTAAAATATATAAGATATTAAAAACAAAAGTTACACATACTAAATAATTAAGTATATAACTTATGTTACAATATCCAGTATAGGTACACCGAAAAGCAAAAACAAAATTTAATTAACATAAATTATAGTGAAAAAATTTACCGACTTCTTGATAGTTTTAATTGCACCATTACTATATAATATGTAAATCAAAATGCAATTGTCTGCACTAGGAAGACATTATTTATGCACATTTATTATAATATTAATAAAAATGCAATAATACCTAATTACACATAAATTAATGTTTAACCTCGTCATGAAACATCTTAAGAAATATTAGGGTAGGTACATATTTTTTTGCGATTTATTGCGTTGATCATAATTAAATGGATTTAAATATTTCTCAATCTATATTTCGTTGATAACACAGGTTTGTTTGTCAGTTAATTTGCTTGTACGAAGTTGATGATGAATATTACATTACAATTTGACATCTGACAATATTATATAAGAAATCCTGTCTTCTGTAAAAATACTCGTGGCTACATTATCACTAATCAAAATATATCGCTAATATGATATCAATAACTTTGTTCACATTTTTCTTCGCAAACGCACAGGCAATTCCTTGATTTATGATCTGGCGATTATGCGGGGACCAGCGAATGCGTGTGGTCTTTCAATCAGCCTACGCTACGTTTAGGAAAACCAGTTAAAATAAAAGTTATTTTATAGTATGTTACTCACATTAGTTATTGTTTACTACACTTCTTGGCAATTCGGCTGCTATACTCAGAGCTCAGAAAATTACTTCTGCCATCGAAGATTTTGCCCATCTCGGCGTCCTTATTATAGTAGTTTACGACTGCAGTAGATCGAAACTGACCTATTCTTTGCCGGCACCACATGGTACCAGCTTGGTAGAACAACGTTAATAACTTTCCTCATTATAGTATGAGCACAGTCTATCTATATAATCCATTCTGACAGTCACCACGGGTGTTCGCGCCGAGCAATCGGCTATATTCGGGATGACTGTTCTAAATTTGAATACGCTCGATTGATTGACATTTAAGATTTTTCAATTTATTACCTGTATAATATCTTTTTTAAGTCAATTTATTCAATCTTAGTCAGTCAATCTCGCGTTAGACTTCTGTATTTAGTTAATCTGTGGTTTTAGTGGTGTATCGACTTGTGTCGACAAGTCGGTCTACGAAGTTCAGACGGCATTCGCCCTGTGTAAAATACTGATTTAAACCGCATCTTGGTAGACAGGATGCTGACCCTGACATATCTAGATACTGGTTTATTGATATTAATACGAAGCATATACATAAAGCCTGGAAAATAACAAATAACAATAATAACATAGATATTAACTGTAAGTATCCTGGATAACTATACAGAGGAAGGTATAACTATAACATCTTTATAAGGCGCCAGATACTTGGGACTCCACTAGAATAACCGGTGCTACTACTATATTTATTTTTTCTTTCTTTTTCTTTATATTTTATTAATTAGCATATCAAATGCAATCTTCATCATATCAGCCAAAGGATGTCCACTGTTGAACATGGCCCATGTCTCCATAGACTTCCATTATTGTATCGTAACTTAGGTGGAATTAACCAGTACTCGCCACACTTGGCAGGCGGATTGGCGAGCGAAGAATAGCTACTGTTCCACAAAAGACACGCTGCTGCCCATCCCTCTGGTTTAAAGGCCCTTAGTCTCACTTTAAGACATCTACGGAAGGAGATGGAGTGGTGCTATATTCTTAATCCAGACACTACATGGATTAGACGGTACGGTTGGTACAGTGGCTGACACAGTCGGCTAGTCGGCGTTCTAATTGTTATGGGCAGGCTTGTCGCTTACCACCAGGCATTCGCCTGGCTCGTCTAGTCATCAAGTAGAATAAAAAAGTTATACCCTCAACTTCCGTATTTATTCATTCAGTAATATTATGGCAACATTTCTCTTTTTGAGTCCCCTGTCTCTATATCTGTCCGGTGTCGTGGCTACATTTTATGCAACCCGATACAACTATCTGTAGATTCTACAAATATTTTATCCGTACGACGATCAAACCTGAGACACGGAGCGCAGCAAGTCAATTGTTTAACCACTGCGCCAACCGTACTGTTACTTTGTCTCGTTCGCGTTGGTTGAGTTTTGACAACGTCATGAAACATTTTAAGCTAGACGGGGACAAAAACCTTCCTTACCATCTGAAGGAAACTGACGTAAATTAACTGCATTTTGTAAGTAGAAGCCATTTAATAACTAATTACTTTAAATAAAACTTGCTAAGCTATCTCAACCTAACAATCTAGCACAGACAGGTATTTTATATAATAATCTTTAATATTTGCAAGGTTTTACGGACAATAGACTGAGTCAAATCGGAGACAGAAGTGCTTAGATAATAAAAATATAGTTTTTAAACAAATATTTTGGTGAGAAATTAAAAATTACGATTCTGTTTACATCATGGTGCCGATGTCGCTTTAATTAGATGTGGTTTAAGGAAAAAACACGAACATTCAAGTGTATAATCGATACCGTTTTTTAAAGATAACAAACTTACCAACCCCAGCAATATTTAGGTGTAAATATTATTCAAGTTACTGGACTTTCCGTGTGGTATTCCGTATGATCCGGGTTAAGAATATAGCACCACTCCATCCCCTCCCGTTGGATGCCGTAAAAGTCGACTAAGGGACTCTAAACTAGAGAGATGGGCAGCAGCGTCCCTTCTGTGGAACAGTTACCATACTGCGCTCACTAACTCGCCTGCCAAGCGTGGTGAATATTGGCAAATACCCCCCAAAATGTCAACACTAAGGGATTAGCCGGAGGATGGGCAGCAGCGTCTTTCGAGGTACATTAACAACTCAACTGCGATCGCCAAACCTGCCAAGCGTGGCGATTATGGCAAAACCGCGATGGCAAAAGAGCCCACACCACATCCATATCCGGTCGTTGTGGTGATCTTTGCGGGAGGCCTGTGTCGAACAGTGGACTTCATTCGGCCGAAATGATGATGATGACACCAAGAGCGGTCGTTGTCGGATATCTATATGTCGTTGTGGTTTGGGAGAGGCCTGTGTCCAGCAGTGGACTTTATTCGGTTGAAATTATGAGCAGGCGTGACACTTACCACCAGGCGATTGACTAGAACGTTACGTCACTGGGTTGATTAAATAAATGCTTGATCGTTACAAGCCATATTGCAACTGCCTTTTCGTTTTCCTCTCGGCTCTCCTCTTCCGCTCTCGTATATGATGGCTGAACTAGCAACCGGTCTCTCCTCATCCCGTGTCTACGCATGAATACAATCAATGATTTTTCCGATGCATTCTATATACACCTACCTATAACTGCTCACTGTGTGGGTTATTAGTGGGTGCATCGCGTCGCTAAGGGGCCCTGAAATACTATGATGCATGCGTTATGCTTGGGAACGAGTGCCCTTTGTTGGGATCGGTCAGCTTAATGGTGACAATACAATTTAACCATAATCTTTAATAAACATTAAAATCAGGCTTGTTTAGTGCATACTAGAAGTTTAGACACTTTTTTCCTACATTATCCTCACATAAACTATATTTTGAGAAAATAGAATGAGTCAAAAATATTGTAACATATTTTAAAATTAGTAACCATGGAGTTTCCTGCCCATTCTTCTCCATAGGAAACCTAGATCTTGGAACGCGACAGCTGAAGTTTGACTGAATAGTCCTGTAATTAGTTTTACATGAATAAAAAATATTAATTTATTTCCCTTTTACTCTTAATTCTGCTTACTGTACTTGAATAACAAGCGTGAATGTAAATAAATATGCAAAGACAGATTTATTACAATCATAAAATTTCATTCGCGTCTCTGATTTGATTTTGAACATGCCCTTTAGCAGCGAATGAGTACAAACACGCAGAAAAGTATTATTTAGTTCTTATGAAATAGACAATATTTACGCGGGTGAAATAAAACGGTACTACAGACTCGTCGGTAGCAGGTAAATAATTAAAATCCATCTTCAGACAGTTTATTTACAATTACCAAGCTTACTTACAAAAAATATATAGCTCGTCATATCCCATCGTATAGGTGTAGAATATCATAATCATTTCTTAATTTCAGCCGAAGCACGTCCACTACTGGACGTAGATCTGCCCTATAGGTTCCACAATGACCGCTTACATATAGGTATAAGACTTGATTTTCACTTATACTATATTTTACTCTCTGATGAACCATTCTTTAGCTTCAGTTTTGGAGGCCTCAAATATAAATATAATATAAACTTTTATTGAAACAAAAAACACTTTTAAGTTGTTCTTAACCTAATATCACATTTCTGTAAGTAAAGATTCAAAATGAACCCTAACGACTAAACTAGGCCGAGCCTGTATCTTAGACGTTAAATTAGGCA
Source organism: Diloba caeruleocephala (assembly GCA_947459985.1). Classification (NCBI taxonomy): domain Eukaryota; kingdom Metazoa; phylum Arthropoda; class Insecta; order Lepidoptera; family Noctuidae; genus Diloba; species Diloba caeruleocephala. The sequence goes on from OX381614.1 coordinate 4,527,898, forward strand.
AATATAATAATTAATTCAGAGTTACTCATGTTAAATCTCTCAAGTAAAACACATGCAAATGCAGAAACCAACGCATACCGCATAACACACATTTCCCCCACAGAGCAACCAAGAAAACAACATAGAAGCACACAAACACTTCATCGCTAAACAGTACAAGAAAACCAGTTGCGTTCCGTCGCGCCGTACTTTTATATAACCAGTTTGTCGATAATCGCATCGGCCGCTCGCTTGCGTTTATATGCAAATGCGTTGCATCTCGAGACGCAAAGTTCAAGGTCGCGGTGCGTCTAGCTTAGTTCGCCAACACTTGTGCGCTCCACTGTACTTAATAATATGCTAATATCCGACTAACATTATACATGCGCGTTCGTGTTCTTTGTACTGCGTTTTGGCTGCCGGTTTTTAATGTTATTTTGGATAGTAAAAATAAAGTTATTATAAAACATTTCTAAATATTGTAGAAAATATTCAATGGTATGATAATGTTCCTAATTATACTTAGTCTTTTTTAGTTTTCTATGTAGTGTCCGGATTAAGAATATAGCACCACTCCATCTCCTCCCATGGATGTCGTAAAAGGCGATTAAGGGGCTCTAAACCAGAGGGATGGGCAGCGGCGTCCTTTCTATGGTCAAGTAGCCATACTGCGCAAACCAACCCGCCTACCGAGCGTTGTAAGTATTGGTAAATTCTCCCCCAAAACTACGAGACATTTGTGGAAATCTATGGGAGAGGCCTTTGTTCAGCAGTTGACGTCGTCGGCTGATATGATGATGAGGATGACTTAGTCTTGGTAAAGTCTAATGCTGTATATATTCCTCACAAATGAGAATAAAAGCACTTTCATTGTTTCACTAAACCTAATTTCATTTTTACCTTATTTAAACCAGTTTTGTAAGAAGTATGATTAATTCTTTTAAGAGCTCAATAGTATATAAAAACAATACCTAAGTGCACAATGTAAATTATGTCGTGTATAATCATGTAATAAATGTACTTCAACTTCCTAAAATACTAATAACACGTCAAAAAACACTCTACGGCCATTCCTCCATAGACAGACCGCGCCAAGCGTTGCTTAACCTCGCCGATCGTTTACCGATCAGCGAGTGCAACGCGCCTTGATAATGCGATATAGCAATAGATTTGCGAAGCGTTTTATAATATGACACCACGCTAATAAATGTATTGAATGCTCCAGCAGAGTTAAAACAAAGAGTAAAATACGAATACGCCGTGAGCTTTATGAATATAATAGTAAAATAGCTCAAATGTGAAATTAAGAACGTACATTTTGCGTGCAAATGGGTCAAACTTTTACCCTCTTCATTCAAAACTTTGCATCTCTAAGCTCCCGATGAATCTCACCTGTCACTGTAATTTCCTTTTTAATAAAGCGAGATAGCAATAGAATTGCACAGCGTTTTAGTAAAACAACATTCATAATACGCTTATAATACGCGCATAAATGTATGTATGCTCGTTGAGCAGAGTTTTGACAAGTTCAAAGTCAAGGAAGTTGTGACTTCTCGCCGTTGTATAGCACTTGTGTGCTTGAGTGTACCTACTTACATAGGACCTCGTTCTGGCGATCGAATAAACTGCTGTGGCAGTTGCACAACTATATTCGTTTAAAAAAAAGAAAAAATACTGTTGTCTTGAGTCGATCGTGAACGTAAAAGTGCAAATGGTTTTTCTACTGGAAAACATTTCAGTTATAAATGCCGATAGCATCTCGATAGACACGCAACGTCAGCGACGGACTGTGGGCGGTCGATAATTATATTAATTTGCCATTGAATTAACCTACTCTGACCACCTCAATTAATTAAGCCCCAAGTAAATAGTTCATCATAATGGTATCAGCCGATCTCCAGTGCTGAACAAAAGCCTTCCACGACGAACGGTCACATGCCACCTGAATCCAAAGACCCTTCACCATGTCTTCTATCCATCTCGTTGGAGGCCGCCCACGCTGCATTTTTTCGTGCAGGATCTCCATCTCCATACTAGAACCAAGTAATTAGTTGGTTTGATTTATTTATACAAAAATGACTGATACAGCCCATCGCCAAAACACTTACAAGATTGTGTCCAATGTTCCGTGTGGTTTTTGGAAAAGTATAGACCACCCCATGGCTGTCATAAATGGCGACTAAGGGTTGATATAAAGACGCTGGGCAGCTGCATCTCCCGTGTGCAACATACTGCGATCACAAATCCATGTTTTTTTTTGGGTTTCTTCCAGAAATGTAGCTTCTCAGCCGGACATTTGACTGACGAAACCAAAAGAGGTCTTCAGCTAAGCTATTTGTTTTGGGGACAGCTGGATCGGTATTATTTAATAAGGGACGTTTAAATCTACAAGTCGGCACGGACCGGCGCAAGCAAGTGGGGTTACTTTATTGGTCCCCAGTTGAAATTCTTAATGAACTTCCGCCGCCCGGGGAAGGAACTTGAGCTCCTATGGTCGCTCAGTACACGGTCATGTGTCTCGGCCACCGGAGAGGGGCTCCAGGTCCTTTTTTACACAAGCGCCGCCTATTGATCCACGCCTTTAGGCACATCTCGGTGGGGATGACTGTGAAGCGGGACCCCCACTAGCCGAGGGAATGCGTGTGTAAAAAAGTCGTCCCCCAGGCATTTCTCAGGGGGAATCACCGATCCGCCTGCCAAGCATAATAATTATGGCCATATCCCCTATAACCGCTCGTTGTAGATTACTGAGCTGAGCTGAGCTTGGGCCTCCTAATGATCTCCGTTGGGGGTCGCAAGCGCGCTTATTGGGAAATCTGCGTGCTCATACCGAGCGACCTCTGGGAAGACAGCGGTGTGCATGTGGTCCCATACCGCATGTATGGGACATGCGCAGCACAGCGCATAGTGAGGCCTCGGGGGAATATATTACAATCCCCTCGAAAGATCCTCTTTACCTTGTGGCCTTCCCTCCACTAGAGGGGATAACCGCCTTACAGTCATCTCCTTCGAGATGTGCCTAAAGGCGTGGCACCAATGGGTGGCTCTAGATGGAGATCTTTCGAGTTCATAGTGGTACTTTATTGGTCCTGGAGCCTCCCTTTGGTGCCGACTATGATCACTCCGGTGGTTTTAGCTGGTAGGAGTCCGGTATGCCCCTTCGCCCTTTCCTGGGGTGAAGGAAGTACATGAGGTATTTCCAAAGGATCAATAAAAAATAAATAGAAAAATGGAGGCCTTAGCTCAGCAGAGACGTTTACGAGCTGATGTGTGACCGCCTCGCATTAAGATACGCAAATGATATAATATTACGTATTATTTTATAACCTCTGAATTAAAAAATGCCTCCAGCATCAATCATTTAGATTAATGATTTCTGCCTTCCGATTGTGAAGTCAATGACCACGATCGAGCATTGTCCCTAAACAGAACCTGTTATATCCCAAACGTTCGGCAAATATGTACAATGTAAGTGCAGACCATTCACCCCCCAAAATTTCGACTTTACCTGCGCGAAGTACACTTTGCCGCTTACCGTTGAGACTATGACGTCACGCAGGCACTCCCATTCGTCACCAGTGCAACACTTTTCTAAACATTCTCCCACCCGCTAACACGAGTAACTGGAGACATTCGCTTCTTTTTCAAGGTAGTCAGTGGGAGATTGCAGTTGGCTTGATTGATTCAATATTAGGTATCGATAGATGTTGTGCCGTGTGGTGCCGGCTCAGAATACCACCACCCCATATCCTCGTAAAAGTCGACTAAGGGATTAGCCAGAGGATGGGCAGCAGCGTCCTTCGAGTACATTAACAACTCAACTGCGATCGCCAACCCGTGTGCCAAGCATGGCGATTATGGCAAAACCCCCCAATGAGCCCACAACACACCCATATCGGTCGTTGTGGTGATCTTTGGGGGAGGCCTGTGTCCAGCAGTGGACTTCATTCGGCCGAAATGATGATGATGAGATGTTGTGCTTGAAGAACTTGGGGAGCATAATGCTTAGGTTTATAAGTAAAATGAAATGAACATCATCATCATCACCACCCGCAACTATCAGCTGAAGGACAGGCGTTCTCTCTCTCTGCCTACCCCAACGGCCATCAGTTCTACGAGCTATGTACTATGTGCTTTGAATTTTTCTAAGAGCTTGAATCAGACCTGAGGAGCGCCGTAGAAGAACTAAAGTTGCCGACACAGCTGAAAAAAAAATGTATTTGTCTAAATGCTCGTAAAAAGAACGTAAATATGATTAAATAATATATTAAGGACAAAAGAACCTCGAAGAATCAATATGGGGTTAAAAAGAAGAAATTCATATTTTAAATATGCGATAAGAATAACAGTTTCTATAGAAATACCATTTTAGTCAATGAACTCTCAAAAAAGTGTATTTCCCTTATTCGGGTGGCAGCACCAACAGTCGTCGGAGCACGCCTAATTACTTTTGAGACGAAAAGTGCCGAGTCACCTGCGCGAGCACAGAATCACCGCCCGTGACGTCTGCCGCGTCTTGGTGCAGTTGAATCGACTAATTTTATACTTTCTATGAATTTTTGTTTAGACTTCAGAGATTAAGGACTGATGGAGTTTTGTATTAATCCGTTATACAACGAAGATGGGGCGTTGTATCCTGAATTTACTTACAATAATAAGGAAATTCAGGTCACACCCCACCACCCCAATCATTCAATTCACACCCCATCTTCGTTCTTTAACGAATTAATGTAAAACCATATGGCACAAATACTGTGGGCTGTAAAGATGTAATAGTAAGAGCCTTAATATGACATTCAAAATCGACTCAACACACCAACAAAAAATCCAAATTCTGTCACAGGAAATATCTATATAATTTTTGGTTTTCCCTAAAGTATTGTAGAAAAGCGTCATCTTGTACAGTTATATATCTTACACAGTTGTCGTACAAACTTCGCACAGCAACCAACAATTTCTAAAATACAGTAAACAAGTCTAATCATCCCAATTTTCTTAAGTGATCAGTAGAAAGGGCTTCGCCTTATAGGCAAATTGGCGAATGACCACAGCGGTCAGAACGATCAGGCTAGTTTCCGCTTCACGGTACGCTGGTAATCAGGTGTCAATATTTTTACGGTGGCACGCTGCCGATTATAGGCGCGGTTACCCTTCCCTTGTTCCGAGCTGATTACGCACCTTTTAGTTTGATGAATTTGTGTTGAGATCTTTGATTCGAGGATTGCTGAAAAACAAATTATGGAGTATTTTTATGACTTATTTTTGTAAACGAGCATGCTACATGCCGTGTGGTGCCGGCTCAGAATGCCACCACCCCATCTCCTCCCATGGGTGTCGTAAAAGTCGACTAAGGGTTTGGCCGGAGGATGGGCAGCAGCGTCCTTCGAGTACATTAACAACTCAACTGCGATCGCCAACCCGCCCGCCAAGCGTGGCGATTATGGCAAAACCCCCCAATGAGCCCACAACACATCCTTATCGGTGGTTGTGGTGATCTTTGGGGAGGCCTGTGTCCAGCAGTGGACTTCATTCGGCCGAAATGATGATGCTACACAGAGCCACTCCATCTCTTCTCGTGGATTTCGTAAAAGGTGAATAAAGGAAGATTCCCTCAGTCGCCTGATACGACATCCGTGGCTTGGCTTAGCCAGAGGGTGTGCAGCAGCGTCCCTTCTGTGGAACTGCGCTCACCAACCCGCGCCCCAACAAAATTAATGGCCACCTAAATGTCCAATACTTGTAAATATAAATATATATAATAGGTATAAGATAATTTTTTCATCCATTTAAATAACGACGCCCACTAGGATTTCTCTTGTGTCGTGGGTACAGTTTACAGACATCCACGTCACAAACACCACACCCAGACCCGAAACAAATATCTGTAGATCTATACCAATAAATTAAATTGAAGTGTCTGTTTGTAATGTCAAAATAACAGCTCCGGTTTATTCCCTTAGTTGCATTTTACAACATCCAATAGAAGGAGATGGAGTGGTTTTATATTCTTAATCCGGACACCACACGGATTGGAAGGGAATTGGTTATCTATACAATAAAAAAAAATTGAAGTGTCTGTTTGTAATGTCAAAATAACATGAAAGTATACACGGTACATATAACAAAAAAAACATTTTTTTTGTCTTGTCTATCTGTCTGTCTAATCTTTAATCTCCGAAACTGCTGGACCGATTCTGACGGGACTCTCAGAAAAATAGCTTTTTTGTTATAGGTCCCGTATATACTTTCATATGCATTTAGTAAAAAGCTGTTATTTTGAAATTACAAACAGACACTTCAATTTTATTTATTTGTATAGAGTATAGATTAAACGCGGTGAAACCGCAGGTCCCAGCTAATCATACATATTTTTGTTCCGTACGAACACGCACCACGACGTTGATCCACTACGCCAGCCGTGCGAACGATTATGCACAATCACCACACTCCACAAACAGATTCTTAATCACAGTAAAGAAAGAAAGAAAGAAAGAAAGAAATAATTTTATTCTGATCGCACACAACAAGAAAATAATTGTAAACAACAACACATAAATTGCAAAATATCATATTAAAAATAAAAAGCATGCAAACAGATTTTTGTGTGAGACATCAGAATAGGCTCCTATCTCAGCATTGCGCTGGTCTTCCGATAGGACCTTACATAAAAGAAGTCATATCACGCACAGTTACCAATATATTATTTATATTAGTAATGTAGATTAATACAGCATATTATATTTTAAGTAATTATATAGAAATCAAATACAAACGTAACGGAAGAAGGAACATCAAATTTGATTACATATAAAATTATCAATGTAATCGACTGCCAATCGATTACCTTATCGATTTAGTACTTCACTAGATAGGTGGCCTCTACTTAATTTGTCTATGACAAAAACAAAACAAAAATAGTTCGTGAAAAACTTTAGCTAACATTATTATTGTAAAAAATTAATTAGATATCATGTGAATTGTGTGCCTTATAATTATTTATTTGATTTATATTAATTGAATTCATTTGTGGTACATTGGTTACATTTTATTATTCAGTACGTAAATTTTATATGTGTAAGTGCATTGTGTAAATATGGAATGTCAGAATTACCCCTGTTTACATTGTAATGCAATAATTTGCCGCTCGTTCAGCTCTTCTGGCCAAAAGAAACCATTTCCCTCAGTGCGTAGACCCAAGGTGAGTATTAATTTCGCTTTTGTTTACATAACAGATACTTTTTATACTTAATACTAAAAGCAGAAACGGTATGTATGTATAAGTATGTTGTTAATAGCGCACCGGAAGTTTCTGCTGCCGATACTTCCTGAAGCGATCAGTTATTAACCTTTCACAACACACTAAGCGATAAGGGAAACCGTAGCTATTTTCCGCCGGGTACCACACAGAAAAATTACAAACTTACCGATAACAAACACGTGTTGAAAAATCACTCGGTACTTCGGACCTTTTTTTATTGATACGGTGGAAATACATCATGGACTTCCTCCGCCCCGGGGAAGGGCGGAGGGGTATCCCTGACTCCTACCGGCTCTTTCTTTGTCAGATTCGTCTAATGACAACAACCAGGACCGACGATTTGACGTGCCCTCCGTACCACGGAATCGCTCAGTTCAAATACCACGTTGCGGTCACCCATCCATAGACTGACCGAGCCAAGTGTTGCTTAACCTCGCCAATGTTTAATCGATCAGCGAATGCAACTGGCTATGGCTACGGCTATCGGCTAATACCACCGGAATGGTCATCCTCTGCACCAAAAGGCAGCTCCAGGTAGAGTAACTTCCACCCAGGGCCATTGGCGCCACGCTTCTAGGCACATCTAGTATAGGATGACTGTAAAGAGGCCGCCCCCCAGGCACATCTTGGAAGAATGTTAAGGATTCTAAGAAGCTGCGCACTCGGCGGCATATGACCACGTACACACCACTGTCTTCCCAGAGGACCACCTCGAGACCTGCTGACCCTTCAAAACTAACAAGATGTTGAATACTATAGTCACATGCTGCATCACGCTTGTTAAGTTTACAAACACGGCGACCTGATTAGCACACGTCTGGGCGTGCGATACCGTGTCGCGTGTTATGCCTTTATGAATCGTTAACTACGTGTTTACAATTTCATTAATCTACTATTTGACCATAAGCATAAACGACGATAGAAGAGGTGAGAGGTGTGGGGATCGAGAGGAACACCCTCCAAGCAAATAAATTTAGCTTACTCCCGAAATAGTAGCCAGTCCCGTAGTAGTAGTTGCGTAAGTCTAATTCTTTCTACTTTCTTTTCGTGGCTAACCTTGTGTCAGAGTTGTTTAAGCCGCCCAAAGGCCTCCGACTTGGCTTAACGACTGCTGTCTAATGACAACAGCCGGGACCGACGATTTAACGTGCCCTTTGAAGCACGGAGACGCTTCGTTCAAATACGCGGTCACCCATCCATAGACCGACCACGCCGTTAACCTCACCGATCGTTTACCGATCAGCACCTAAGTGGCCATGAATGTCCACTACTGAACATGGATCTATCAATGATCATTACAATGAGCGGTCATATTCGCATAATCACCACACTAGCAGGCCGATTGGTGATAACAGTATGTGGCTATTGGTAAGCAGGAGGATGCTGTTGCCTATCCTCGCGATATTACTGTCAACCCTTAATCGCTTTTGAGGACGCCAATGGATGAAGAGGGGTGACCTTTTCTGTGCGGGGATCCACACGTAGCTGAAGTAGTTAAGCGAAATATTAATGATACTTTAGTTGCCATGGCAGCATTAAGATCACCAGTCCCAACAGACAACACTTGTTCACGAGCATGACGCAAGCATCAGCGTCGCAGCTTAACCATATCGTAGGTAAGCTCAGCGACCCGATACATAATACCCAAGTCGCTTGAGTGAGCATAACATACCTCATCTGCCATACAACTATACTTGACAGCACGGTTGGTGCAGTGGCTGACACAGTCGGCTGCTGCGCTCCGGGTCGCGGGTTCGATTCCCGCACGGAACAAATATTTGTATGATCTGCAGATAGTTGCTCCGGGTCTGGGTGTATTGTGTGTGGAATTTATGTATGTAAACGCACCCACGACACAGGAGAAATACTAGTGTAGGGCAATGTTTTTATTTAAAAAAAAACTACCACGTCAATGAAAGAAAACATTCGTTTTACAGTGATTGAGGAAAAAACATACATACCATCTTTAGCATCATATTAATGGAACTCAAAATATAAAGAGCGTTGCACACTAGCTGCAAGTCGCGCACGGTACACGTGACGCGACCCGTCGCGGCTTGTGCCCAATTTAACGACTAATTGCGTTCTTATCGCGACTAAACGCGCGTTATCGCGCGCTCCGTCGGCAATGTTTATAAACACAAGTGGGAATGGACCGTTACATTCACCTCGCATTGATTTTCTTGTTCTTTTGGTAACACTTACTTAGGTTTACTTTAAGTTATTATAGATAGTGTGAAGACGGTTAGTTTTTTTATGTTTAACTCTTAATACAACTTTTTGCACTCTAAAAGATATCGTTGATGAACTGGAATTTATTTTAATAACTAGAACCGCAAATTCACCGCCGTTTAACTTAAAAGAAATTAGATTATATATAAATAATTTAGAGTACTTCGGCATAGACACTGAGTATATATATTGAATATCATGGGTTTATTTTTTGCACGGAACCATAATTATTTTTCAAAAAAAAAGTATCCGAAGTTATTCCTTATAACATCAGCTATCTGCCAGTGAAAGTCCTGTAGAAATTGTTCCAGCCGTTTTGGAGATTAGCGGGAACAAACAGACAGACAGACAGACCGCCAGACAGACAAATAAATTCAAAATAGTTTTTGTTGTAGGTACCGTATATACTTTCATATGCATGTAGTAAAAAACTGTTATTTTGACATTACAAACAGACACTTGAATTTTATTTATTTGTATAGAATTTATATAGATTTATAGTATGTATAGAGATTCAGTAAATCTGATATAGCTCCGCTAGCAACGAGATGGGTAGACCTATTATAATCAATCCCTTGATTCGGGCATTCTGCGCTCAAGGTCAATCCGCACATTAGGAGAAAAAATGGTATTGTCTACACAGGATATATGATATCTTGCGAGGTTATAAGCGCGAAGCGGCTTCTATTATTATTAATAGCAGGGGTAAATCATCCATATAAAATAAGATTTATGAATCAGGTATTGTCCGTGTGGTGACCGGATTAAGAATATATCACGACTCCATCTCCTCCTCCATGGATGTAGTAAAATGCGACTTAGGGACTCTAAACCAGAGGGATGGGCAACAGCGTCCCTTCTGGGGAACAGCAGCGTCCATTCTGTGAAATATGAGCCATTTTACGCTTACCCACCCGCCTGCCAAGCGAGGTCATGCTAGCAAATTCCCCCCCAAACGACGACACATGGTCTGTAGCTGTAGCGGTTGTTTATTGAGAAGACCTTCGTTCAGTAATACAAGACCTTCGACTGATATGATGATCATAATGAATCAATTGTAAAAAAATTACACGTTTTTCATTCACAAATATAGGCATATACACATATAAATGTTTGTTAGAAACTCGTCACATATAGGTACATATACACAAACAGCTTTGCATGTATAAATAAAATACACCCTCCAGTATTGTCTTCACATTGTTACTTGTTACCAAAAAACTTAAACACAAAACAAAGTTAGGAAGTCTTAACAAAAATGTTGATATTTTCTTAACATCCACCTGTAGGGCGCAAACTTGCGTAAGGGTCGCTCCCTCGCCCTTGAACCGGCGACCTTGAGTAGCGACGCGGGTCACAACACAAGGATCTTTTTTGACTCTCAGTGTACCCTTTACTTAGGGAAGAGAGATTTACTCTGTTTTGCGTTTTTGATATCATTATCTCGACAGTGATTTTTGTCGGTTTTAAACATTTAAACAATTATTTCGCATAAAGATGTATACAGATAGATAGATATAATCATCCATTAGTGGCAGGCAAAGAATTCATTTAATTAATTATGACAGTCGGAATACCATTACAATATCAACAAAATAATCAAAATATTTGAGACATTACAGAATACAAGGGATATGTAATGTTAAATCATACCAAACATTGGTAATGAAAGTCCAATAAAGCTATCAACCAAATACATAGAGCTTTTAAAAACAAAATTGCTTTTAGTTTTGCTTTTGCTGACCTAAATCCAGGCGTGGCAGCGAACATCTTACTCTTCAATCTAGTCGTCATCATCGTCATATCAGCCAAAAGACGTCCGCAGCTGAACAACGGCCACCCCCCATAGATTTCCGTAATTGTGTCCTGATTTTATAAGTACTCACCACGCCTTGCAGGCAGCTTCTTGGGTGCAGTATGTACAGTATTTGTGTTCCACAGAAGGGATCACTGGTTCCTGCTCCTCTGGTTTAAAGTTCCTTAGTCGCCTTTACGACATCCACGGGAGGAGACGGAGTGGTGCTATATTTGTAATCCAGAAACCTAACGAAACTAATCAATAAAAATAATGCAAAATCTGCACTGGTGTGTTTTTCTGGTGCAGTTAAAAATTACTGTGGTCTGGAATTAATTCTGAAACATGGGTTCGCAGCTTACTGGGTTTATCCATTGGGAGCAAGCTGTATAAAATATCTCCGTGTGGTGTCCGGATTAAGAATATAGCACCACTCCATCTACTCCCGTAGGTGTCGTAAAAGGCGACTAAGGAAATTTAAACCAGAGCGATGGGCAGCAGCGTCCCTTCTGTGAAACGGTAGCCATACTGCGCTCAATAACCCACCTGCCAAGCGTGCTGAGTATTGGCGAATACCCCCCAAAATGATGACACAGTTGTGTAAATCTATGGGGGAGGCCTTTGTTCAGCAGTGGACGTATAAATGGCCGATATTATGTATAAAATATAGATTACCCATTCTTAGGCTGCAATCATTTTTTATTACTGTACCAGCCCGTAAGTTTCGGTATTTTTCACCATAACTACCAGGCTTGGCTTACGGATTGGTGACAGGAGAAAGTAAACAGTAACGCTTAAAGTTATACTGCTGTCACTTACTTTACTCGTGGTGCCGGTTAAGAATACCACCATCCCAACACATGTCGTAAAAGGCGAATATGGCATTAGCCTGAGAATGGGCAGCAGCGTCTTTCGAGTACATTTATCATTTAACTGCGGTTGCCGGAACGTGGCGATTATGCCAGAACCCCCCAATGAGCACACAGCACAAACCCATACCGGTCGTTGCGACAATCTTTTGGGGAGGCTTCTGTCCAGCAGTGGACGACTTTCGGCTGAAATGAGGATGACTTACACCGCGAAAAGAGGGGATGGCCTGACCTTTGCTAAGCACCACTCATAACCATATTTTCAAAACACACACACATCCATTGTTGACAATGGGCGTCCTAATAGTCACTACAATGAGTAGTAATAGGAGATAATGCCTTAGTCGCTTGGCAGGTGGACTTGTTTTTTTTAAAATGTGGCCCCGCACTATTATGCGCGCACGCACGGAGCTTTTATTTCGCTTCATACCTACTGACATAGATCTCTGACCACTTAATCTAATTTTCAAGCTAATTTAAGCCAATGTGACAAATCACACAGCCATTTATGTTCAACACACCGTATAACGCAATCAGTCCAACATATGTTGGACATGAATAGACACACCCTCATAGACAACCCTCTATTTGGTTTAACTAACACCTCTGTAGGCAAAACAGATTGGCGCGATACAAAATCCCCGAAAATGTAAAAAAAAAATGGATGAAAAAGTTGTAATTATGAAATGTGACTATTTTCAGCGACAGGTTGTTAGCCTATAAAATACACGGAATTTAATCATCATATCATAAGGCTGAAACTGTATGGACAATCAAGAGTCAATGCTGAACATTTTGTAACGACTGAAAAGACGTAGGCCAAATCATCTAGGAATGGCTTATCCCTCACCTGATGACTATGCGCGGCTCCAGACAGGTGAGGCTGCGAAGTAACTACAAGGACTGCTTGATTTTCTAGAGTAGCCCAAAGCCCTGCACTACTCCTGCGCTGGACCCAATAGGGTTGAAGTTCGTTCGGCTGATGCTGAGCCCGTGAGAGCCACAATAGTATAGAATAGGGAAAACCCAGAATCTGAGCTAGATGACGCAACTCATCGAAGAAGGGGGGCAATCTCTTGAGATAATAGTTATTTTTTTTCTTGGGGTGGCGAGGGGGCACCTGCACCTAGCTGGGCGCGCCCTTGGCTCATATAGCAAATTTTCTGGCTGGTATCACCTCATCGACTGTAACTGGAAGGTTTCGGGTGTAGGTGGTCAGGTCAAGAATGAGCTCGCTACTAGCTATTGTAACCAATGTGTAACAAAGTTGGTGGACACGTTAATGCACTGTCATCGTCATGATGAATGCAAACTATTAAAAAAAATGTGGCCTGGTTAGTGGACAAACCAAAGCGTGATTGTTACTGAACACAGACTTCTTAAACACAGGGTTTTCATACCTGACCGCTTTACATACATCGCCATTGAGATATGCCTAAACGCGTGGCACCATTAGGTGGTTCTAGTGTGATTGTGGCCGGGATCCTTCCGAGCCGAAGATGACCGCTCCGGTGGTTTTAATCCGTAAGAGGCAGGCTGCCCCTCCATCCTTCCCCGGGCCGGAGTAAATACAGGATAAGTTGAAACCACCAACCTTTACTTATTTCTGGAGTTTTGGTAACATCCTGATTATATTAATGAACAATTATACAATTATGCCAATCACCGGACTGTTAACCTTGACATTTAAAATAGCACAATAAACAGTGAGATAACTAGATTCATCTCCCAATTTAAACAGAGGGTGAAACGATCTAGCCCTACTAGATACCAGCCTTTATTTGCCACCCTATTCGTGATACAATGTTGATAAAACACCCTAGCTGTTGCTAATTTAACAAAGATTTCCGTACCGCAATTAATAGATGTACTTTTGGAATGTTTTTACGTGATCCTGTCTGAAAACTCCCATTTTTTTTCTGCCTGTATGATTTCCGCTTATGATTCTTTCTGTACACAACCAAGAGTAAGTCATTTCTTTATGTTTCTTTTTAAACGTTGGCCTACACTAGGGTTTCTCCTGTGTCGTGGGTGTGTTTACAGACACAAATTTCACACGCAATACACCCAGACCCGGAACAACTACCTGCAGGTCATACAAATATTTGTTCCGTGCGGGAATCGCGCGACCCGCAGCGCAGCAGTCGACTGTATTAGCCAATGCACCAACCGTACCGTCATTCAGTCAGTAAGTTATTTGTCTGATACTAAGCGTCATGCCTGTCTATAACAATTGTAATGTTACCCGGGACTATTCCTGTGTGGCACCACACCGCACCACACGCTCGTCACCTCCAGACATTAGAAATTTAGTCTCTTGTTCCCAATAATTTTGGAAGCTACACTAGCCCTTTATATCTGAACACAGTAAAATTTCAAGTTAAACACTATTACTTGGCGGCAGAATATCTTGCACTGTGATGCTACCTTCTTTTTAATTAGTCTCCAGTGGAAATTCTACATGAACTATGAACTTCCTTCGCCCCGGGGAAGGGCGAAGGGGACTCCTAGCGGCTAAAACCACCGAAAGGGGGCTCCAGGCCCTTGTAAGATCACACTAGAGCCGTCCACTGATGCCACGCCTTTAGGCACTTCTCGTAGGGTATAACTCAAAAGGGGTCACCCACTCCAGCGGAGGGAAGGCGACTGTCAAAATGTCGCCCCCCAGGCACTTCTCGACCATCTATTTTTTATTTATTTTTATTGGTGCCCAGTGGAAATTCTTCATGAACTTCCTTCGCCCCAGGGAAGGGCGAAGGGGTATGCCGGACTCCTACCGGCCAAAACCACTGGGGCGGTCATCTTCGGCACCTAAGGGAGGCTCCAGGTCCTCGTATGATCACACTAGAGCCGCCCACTGGTGCCACGCCTACAGGCACATCTCGGAGAGGGTGACTGTAAAGTGGTCACCCCCCCGGGGGATTGTAAAGGATCCCCCAAAGCGTCCCACGGCAGCGCGTGACCACATGCGTGCTACCGTCTTCTCTTGGGTCGCTTGGTGAGCGCGCAGATTCTCCAATCTATGCACCCGCGAACCCAGAGGTCCCCCACCTTATAGCAACAGCAGGGGGTTCCAGGCGTATGGGAATTAGGCGCCAGGGTGGTTGTTACCCCGGCGCCGTCTCCTCCTTCTTCTAGCGGGATCGGCCCTCTCCCGATCCCGCTCTGCGGTCTCCTTCTGGAGCATGACGCTCTCACAGAAGGAGACCACTGCATTCCAGTTTTCGTGCTCTGCCAACATAGCCGACACTACTGCTGGCAGAGAGAGATCTTGCCCGATCCGATCGACCAGGATCCGCCGCTCGGTGTCCCACGCAGGGCACGCCTCGAGCGTGTGCGACCATCTACCTAATGTATTTAACCTTTTTTTAACAACGATGATTCGAAACCATAAATAAAAACTCAGCACATAAAGATTACAACCCTACAGTTACTGACGTGCTTTAAGAAATATAGAAATAGTACATAAATAAGTAATAAATAGAGGATGGAAGCCCTAAGTTATTATTTATCTTCGGGCCAGCACGAGATGTCGCGTGGAAACACAAGACTTGCGGAGTGCGAGTATAAGCGAACGCGAGGAAATTTCAATGAATGGTTAAAGTCGTTTTGCAAAAATATGACTTATTACTTTGTTTTATGAGCGCTTTAACGGTTTGCAGATACAAAATATATACTAGAATCATGTATTAGAAAGTATACTTCTTAGGGATAACAAAAAAAAATCCGCATGCCAATCCAATCCAATCATTTATTCAGTAATTAGGTTCTAACAGACACTTTTATGATTTATTTTCCTACAAGTTATTATTCTAATGGTGTACAACAAATAATATTCTATTCTGTTCTATTTACACGTCATTATTGAAACAGAAGAAAAATATCTCTGCGCTCCTTGCATTTCGCTATAATCATGAAAATCTCTGAGAAGAAATACCGAAAGTAACTCAGGGCTAGGTGATATTTGAATATTTTTCTTTTTAAAATCTAAATATTGTGAAATGAATATCTTAAATATTGTTCTACAAATATTCAATATAACAATAATAATAATTTACGGAGGTAGGAAAAACTATATAATGATCAAATAAAGATTTGATTAGAGAACATAATTAAATTGAAATGATATTTATTTTTCTACAGTAAAAAATATTGAAATATTAATCTTCATATAAACGAATCAAGTTACGCACATTTAATTATCTTTGAGGGCCAACTTTATACGGTCGAAATTTCGTGACAGTGTGCATGCGCAGCTACCAATTTTACTCTCAACAAACGTGTATAAAGAAGTATAGGTAACCCCAGAAATTGCGACAAAGCAATTGCTGTACAAATGCTTGTTGAAAAGTTATTATTTCTTCATATAATCATAAAAAATTCAAAACAAAGCATTTATATCGAAATATCGAGTTGAAGTCTCTATCAATCTTATTATGCACGCTACTGGCTTCTGTTACATGAAAAACATGTAACTATAATACTCACGGCTCTACAAAATACTACCCATCTTCACTTGAATCAATACATTTTAACATCACATGTTTTAACTATTTATGCTCCATTCCCTTATAAGCACAGGCTGATTCAGTTTTAATTTTTTTATTTAGTTAATTGTTATATCCGCTTCAGCTTAGCTTCCCGCTGCCACTGAGGCGTTAACCATAAATTTTACAGTGTTGAAGTTCGCGGTGGCGCTTCTATGTGATTTGATATCGTTAAGTTTATTGACGCTGTTAGACGATATTTATGACATGTGTCGAATTTTAAGGTTATATGTCTGTCTGTGCTACGGTTCGAAGTCGAATAAAACCACTTCGGTGCTTTTTATAAGTGTCGTAAGTACATTAACCTGTGTAATAACTTATGCAAAAAAGCAGACAGCTTGCTTAAAACTTACTTACCGCGAAATGCATTTTGGGGAGTATTTGCCAATTCTCGCCTCGCTCGGCAGGTGGGCTGGTGAGCGCAGTATGGCTTCTTTTCCACAGAAGGGACGCTGTTGCCCATCCCTCCGGTTTAGTCCCTTAGTCGCATTTTACAACATCCAATGGAAGGAGATGGAGTGGTGCTATATTCTTAATCCGGACACCACACGGAAAACAAAAAGCACATACATATTATATGACATGTATATCTTATACACTGATAAATATTATAGCGGCAATCTAAGTGACATCGAAACGAAAGCTGATACCATGGATTCCGTACATGATTCTGTAACCCTCAGCATTAGAATTTTGCGTCAGTCTTTTCATGAATTTTCATTTTCAGTTTATATAACTGATTTCGTATAAAATAATTATTTACGTCTAGGATAGACGAATATTTTCTCATAAAACTGCAATGTAAATAATAACTTAACGGCTGTTGTTTCAATACAGTTAACGGACGAGGCATCCCTGGCAGTAGCATAATAATATCATATCATAGTACAATAATCACGTAGCACAATTATCGCGTTGTACGATACATTGCGTGTTTAAAAATGACAAGAATTAACATTACTTCCGAGATAAATGGCTTTCTATTCTCGGCATATTTTCACATACGTCCTGTACAACTTAAAAATCTATAGAAAAGTTGTGTAATGACGAGCTGCTATGCGCTTGTGTCGGTTTTTTTATTGGTTCCAATGGAAATTCGTCATGAACTTCCTCCGCCCCGGGGAAGGGCGAAGGGCCATGTCGGTCTCCTACCGGCTAAACCACTGGGGCGGTCATCTTCAGCACCTAAGGGGGGATCCAGGACCTCGTATGATCACATTAGAGCCGCCCACTGATGACACGACTGTAGCCACATCTCCGAGAGGGTGGCTATAAAGCTTCCCCCCTCCCTCTCCCAGGAGATTGTAAAGGATCCCCCCGAAGCAACGATGCTTCACCCTAGCCATGCGTGGGTACAATTAACAGCCATAAATCTCACATGCACGAACACCCAGACCAACTATATGTCATCATATCATATCGGCCATTTATACGTCCACTGCTGAACAAAGGCCTCCCCCACAGATTTTCACAACTGTGTCATCATTTTGGGGGGTATTTGCCAATACTCACCACGCTTGGCAGGCGGGTTGGTGAGCGCAGTATGGCTACCGTTTCACAAAAGGGACGCTGCTGCCCATCCCTCTGGTTTAGATTCCCTTAGTCGCCTTTTACGACATCCATGGGAGGAGATGGAGTGGTGCTATATTCTTAATCCGGACACCACACAGATAACTATATGTAGATCGGTACAAATACTTATTCCCTGCGGGGATCAAACCCATGGCCCAGTGCGCAGAAAGCCAATCGCTTAGCCACTGCGCAAATCGTAACGTCAAACTGTAGGTATCCACGATACAGGGGGAATCAGGTGACAAAACAGCCAAAAGACGTCCACTGTTGGACAAATGCCTGCCCCATAGACCCCGGTTACATACCATGTGAGAGGAAACTTCCATAGAATGACACAGTTCCACGGTTGGAACAAAGGAATGCTGCTTCTTATCCCTCTGGTTTAGATTCCCTTAATCGCCTTTTAAGACCTCTACGAGAAGATGGAGTGGTGTTATATTCTTAATCGGGCATCACACGGATTGGAGGGGAATTGGTTATGTATACAATAAAATAAAATTAAAGTGTCTGTTTGTAAAGTCAAAATAACAGCTTTATACTAAATGCATATAAAAGCATATACGGTACTTATAACAAAACAATTTTTTTATCTGTCTGTTTGTTCCGTATAATCTCCCAAAGGGCTAGACAGATTTTGACGGGACTTTCACTGGCAGATATCTGATGTTGTAAGGAGTATATCTTAGGCTACTTTTATTTTAGAAAAAGGAATTGGTATCCGCGAAATAAAATTAAACCCCATGAAATCAAATATATATACTAGTTATATAATAATAAACCGATTTCTTTTAAATTAAACGGCGAGTGAAACCGCGGGACACTGCTAGTAGTAAATAAAAAAGAGATTCCCCTTCTATAGTTTCGTTCCCTCTTTCTCTTTACCGAAGCGCATCACTCAATCAGTGCATTACTGTTTTTTTTAAAGTAATTGAAATACATTGAACTTGTCTCTCGCGAATTAATGTCAAGTGGCAATTGTTGCGTAATGCATGGTCAATGTCGCTGCAACCGACGCACTTGCATTTAGAGCCTCAGACTGGGCAAGTAGGGTTTGAGGGTATGATACAATAGATTTTGTATCTTCTATCATTAAGAGACAGTTTAGTTTTGTTTGTGGGAGGTAATCTTAAGTTAAGAAGCTATATTATTCTACATGCTATATTATGTTATGAAAGAGAGAAAATGCGTTTTCAAGTTGTATAAAATGAATCTTTCAGTAGCTGGTAGAGTACAGGTCGTTCTCTTATTAACCAGTTTAAACTGTATTCATCATCATCATCATCGTTTCAACCGTAAAAACGTCCACTGCTGGACAGAAGCCTCCCCAAAAGATTGCCGCAACAACCGGTATGGCTTTGTGTTGTGTGCTCATTGGGAGATATTGACATAATCGCCACGCTTGGCAGGCGAGTTGCCGATCGCAGTTGAGTTATAAATATACTCGGAGGACGCTGCTGCCCATCCTGGGGCTAATTACATAGTCACCTTTTACGACACCAACAGGATGGGATGGGGTGGTGGTATTCTTAGCCGGCACCACATGCCATAACGAACTGCATTATCATACTAAATGGAATCATCATGGAAAATACACAACAAGAAGTAAGTACTATATTGGTAAATACAACAAACATTTAAACAGACAAGTAATGTTCTTTTACTAATAACATAAGCCTTAATCAGCTGATGTCTTCTTACGCGTCTATAGTGCGTGGTGTCACTCGAGACCCTTTCTGCCGCAGCGGCCATCAAGTTCTACGAGCCATATGCCCTACGCACTTCAACTTACTAATGTCTTCAACTATGTCGGCAATTTTAGTTCTTGCATGGATCTCCTCATTTCTGATTAGATCTCGTGTGGAAATCTAAGAAGATGCCTTTGTTCGGCAGTATACATTCTACGTACGTTGTCCGTGTAGTGTCCGGATCAATAATATAGCGGCACTCCATCTCCCGTGGATGTCGTAAAAGGCGACTAAGGGACTCTAAACCAGAGGGAGCAGCAGCGTCCCTTCTGTGGAACAATAGCCATTCTTCGCTCACCAACCAGCCTGCCAAGCGTGGTAAGTACTGGTAAATCCGCTCTCAATGATGAAATGATTGTGGAAATCCATAGGGGAGGCCTTTGTTCAGCAGTGGACGTACTTTGGCTGACATGATGATAATGATGACAGGGGGTGCAATTCTCTAAGCTCAGACATCCATACATCCTTGAATATAGAATTGAAATAACTGGGATAACCCAATTTGGTATTCGCTAAGACTGGTCTTCATGGCTTACCTTCTGCAACGTGTCTTTGAATAGCTTCAATCATGTCTTAGCTAATACCGAATTGGTTTTACACCGTTATTTCGATTCTGGATTCAAGGATGTATGGATGTTAGAGCTTAAGGAATTGCACTCAGGATCCTTTAAAAGGCCATTGTCAGAAGATAACTAGTGAAATTGAAGTAAAACCGAGTTGTAGCTTGTTTGTACATAAATATAAGTGGAATGGAATTATCGTTGACTAATTATTTTTTCATTTAAAAAAATACGTGTCAACTTTAGAATTTAATATAAATATTAATTATAATTACACCATCTGTTAGTGAACAAGTGATTGCCTGAAGCTACATGTATAAAACACTAACTAATATAAAATGCTTTGGGAAAAAACCTTTTACGTCTAATGTCAAATTGTTTGATATATTATAATTCGGTATTCATAGTGTTTTTTTTTATTTCAAAGAGTGGGTACGTAATATTTTTTTTATACGGCTAAAATAT
Organism: Diloba caeruleocephala; assembly: GCA_947459985.1. Taxonomy (NCBI): domain Eukaryota; kingdom Metazoa; phylum Arthropoda; class Insecta; order Lepidoptera; family Noctuidae; genus Diloba; species Diloba caeruleocephala. The sequence continues at coordinate 4,548,920 of OX381614.1, forward strand.
TATTATTTTAGTAGTTAATAAGTAGCGTATACAGTTTATTTTATCTATTAATAATGTAAGTTTTTAAACGGACACGGTTACTAACATCATTACCAACTTAAAGCAAGGTTTGCTTTTTATTTATAATGCGTTTGCAATATTAATAAAATTAATAAAAACAAGTCAAATATCCCGTTGTTTTTATATTTACAGAGTTCTGCATATGTTTTACTAATTATTTTAGGATTCTCATTCTTGCTAAATTGCACGCTTCCTTTTTCTTACTTTGCTGTCCCTAACAGGGTCTATTTATTATGATCACTAGTAGTACTTAAGTTTACAATCTAATGTAACTTCGTTGGAGGCTATAATTATTGAGTACAAACAAACGTACACACAAATACACATATCAGCCAGGGCGCTGACCGATCTCCGGCCTCCATGAGTTGCGGCCTGAGGGCGACGAACTTGGGGCAGCCCGTCGCCTACCCAGGAACAGGCCCGAGACTAGCGGCGGGCAGTGTTCTGCGCGTGCCTCTCTGTGAGGAATGTGCGGCTGGCCAGTTCGCACAGGGATGGGGCCTATCAGACTAAGTGAGGACCCGAAATCTAACAGTGGACTAATGCTCGAGCGATCTCCGCCCCCAGCGATAGGTGATAGGAACACCTTTTGGGGGTGCGAGCGCGCAGATTTGGGAGCCTGCGTGCTCATACCGAGGGACCTCCGCATAGACGGCGGCGTGATCACGTGCTGCCGTGTGCATAACACAGCGTACAAATGGCTTCGGGGGATCCTTTACAATCCCCCCTGACATGTGCCTGCCGGGGCGGCCTTTTTACAATCGCCTCCCAACCGCTAAAAGCGTGAAAGGCGTGGCATCAACGGGCGGCTATGGTGTGATTGTATTGTTGACCTGGAGCCTCCTTGGTGCCGAAGATGACCGGTCCCGTTGTTTAGCCGGCAGGAGTCCGGCATACCCCTTCGCCGTTCCCCGGGGCGAAGGAAGTTCATGAAACATTTCCACTGGGCACCAAAGTAAAAAAAAAAACGTGCTGAAGATGACCGGTCCCCTTGTTAAACAAGGTAGCAGGAACACCGTGGGGTTTTTTAGCCGTTAGTCCCTTTCACTTTTCCCAGGGCGGAGGCAGTCCATGAGAATATCCCCACAACAGTAAAAAAGCCCGTAAACGACCACTGCAGCATATGGGCCTCCCAATGATCGATAAAATAAGCGGTCGTAAGGGATTCGCCATAGTCACAACGCTTCCGATCGCAGTATGTTATCATTAGTACACGGGACGATGCTGAGCACTTAGTTGCCTTTTACGACACCCATGGGTGAAGAACACACCACCCCTGTAGTTTATTCTTTGCCGAGGAAACGGAACACGGAATTGTTTAATGCAATAAATAATGAGTATTGAGAACAATTAAACACTAAGTATATAATGTAATCGATCGCCAACCGGCCTTCCAAGCATGGCGATTATAGCAAAACCTCGCAATGAGCACACGACACAACCCCAGACTGATTGTTGTAGCGATCTTTGGGGAAGGCCTATCCTCAGAAACAGACGTTTTTCGATGAAATAATACATATACTAAAGAGTTCCCTGACACCTCATCATCAATCATTTCGGCCGAATGAAGTCCACTGCTGGACACAGGCCTCCCCCAAAGATCACCACAACCATCGATATGGATGTGTTGTGGGCTCATTGGGGGGTTTTGCCATAATCGCCACGCTTGGCAGGCGGGTTGGCGATCGCAGTTGAGTTGTTAATGTACTCGAAGGACGCTGCTGCCCATCCTCCGGCTAATCCCTTAGTCGACTTTTACGACACCCATGGGAGGAGATGGGGTGGTGGCATTCTGAGCCGGCACCACACGGCATGCACCCTGACACCTAGTGATTTGAAATCACCAGCATACGCTTCACTAAAACCTACTGTGATCCTTTTCTTATCATTATTTTCTTCTCTTATCATTATTTTCTTCTCTTATCTTCTTTATGCACAAGCTTTTCATCAACTCAATCCTACACTCTGTATAAGTCGGTAATAAGCGACGACGTATTACAAAACAACACACTGTTATACTTAACATTGCAAAACCCTGACCTCCGTGCACCGCAAGTGGTTCAATTGTGAGCGGACGTGACGTCAGCCACGCACTTCCGGCCACTAATTACGTGCGTCTGCGTCGACGGGACATCCTGAAGGGTGCACTATAACTGTATTAATTAGTTTTTAAATAAGACAAGGCAAGTTCTTTATTATTTTTATAGTATCGAGCCGTTTGCGAAAGGTGGTTAAAGGTTCTAGTAGAGCATTGATTGAGCCATGTGGTGTAACTTGGTCCTTACCAAATCACCCATGTCAAAGTCAAGGTCAAATTGTTTTTATTCATGTAAACCATTTGCTGGCACTTACGAGTAGTTATTTAAATAGTTGCACGGTTCCAAGTCGTTGGTCCTATGGAGAAGAACCGGCAAGAAACTCCATGGATATACTCTTTTCAAATAATATATAAATATATTACAGTCTTCAATATACTTGCATTCACATATAACAAATATTTTATCATCAGAACAATGTCAAAATATATTAAAATATCCTAAATTATTCAATAAATGTCATAAAAAACATTTATACATTCAAATGTCATCAAAATAATGTCGAAATTCAACAACAAATAATAAGTATATTAGATTAGAGCAGCTTAATCCCAAGCATTTTTGTCGTCCATATAATCTGTAACTGTATACAAACCCTTTTTACATTGTTTCTTTTTTATAACGGATTGAAATTTATTAAGAATAAGATTTTTAATACTACTTGGGATCTTATTGTAGAAACGTATACGTTGGCATGTTCGGGATAGAATAGAATACTTATTTATTTGAAGAGCAGCACTTCGATAGTTTACATGACATACATAATCAGCCCATTACTATCCCACTGCTGAGTACGGGCCTTTTATCGTGTGGTATATGTTAACGCTACGATTTTGAGGTAATCGGCGTATGGTAGGACTCTGTGATGTAAGGGGCTGTAGTCCCAGTCTCGCACTGCAGCCACCAAAGAATTGGTGGACCGGTATATAGCGCCGCAGCTGAGCGGCTCCTCAACAACGCCTTATTTTTATTGGTGCCCAGTGGAAATTCTTTACGAACTTCCTCCGCTGCGGGGAAGGACGGAGGGGTATCCTTATTTTTATTGGTGCCTAGTGGAAATTCTACATGGAACTTCTTTCGCCCCGGGGAATGGCGAAGGGATATGCCGGACTCCTACCGGCTAAAACCTCTTGGGCGGTCATCTTCGGCACCTAAGGGGGGCTCCAGGTCCTCCTATAATCACACTAGAGCCTCAACAACGCCTGCCAGTAGGGCGCGCGGCTCACGGCAAGCAGGGCGCCAGCGCTGTGGCTGCAATACTAATAATCGATATTTTTCTTAGGCTTCTCGCACCCGTTTCTGGGAAATGTGGTTGCTTAACCGGTCATTTCTGGCGAAGCCAAAAGAGGCCTCCAGCCAGGCATTAGTCGATAAAGAGCCACGTGTTGTTATATTGCACTCGCGTGTCACACAGTTCGCTATTTAACACATAAGCCCTAATTACCAATGCTACTTAAGCGCTTTGAATATCCCCGACGATATTTAACATTCTCTTTTCTGGGTTCTCTCTGATTTATTGTTATCCTGACTAGTGACGGGATGAGCAAGATTCGCCTGGTGGGTCACGCCTGCCCATAACTACACTACTAGGAATAGTCCTTTTTTTAATGGTGTCCAGTGGAAATTCTACATGGAACTTCCTTCACCCCGGGGGAGGGCGAAGGGGTATGCCGGACTCCTACCGGCTAAAACCACTGGTGCGGTCTTCTTGGGCACTGAAGGAGGGCTCCAGGTCCTTGTAAGATCACACTAGAGCCGCCCATTGGTGCCACGCCGTTAGGCACATCACGGAGGGGATAACTATGTGTGGTCACCCCCCCAGGCACTTCTCGCGGAGGATTGTAAAGGATCCCCCTAAGCCTCGTTTTGCGCTGTGCTGCGCACACGGCGGCACGTGACCACGTGCGCACCGCCGGCTTCCCGGGGGTCGCTCGGTGTGAGCACGCAGACTCCACAATCTGCGCGCTCGCGACCCCCAAGGCCCCCCACCATGTAGTGATGGCAGGGGGCTCAAGCGTGTTGGACTTGAGTGACGGGACGATTGTTGCCCCGGCGCCGTCTCATTCTTCTCCGTGCGGGATCGGGTCTCTCCCGGTCCCGCTCTGCAGTCTCCTTCTGGAGCAACTAGGAATAATCCTGCATGGCACCACATTGCGTCCCTTCATCCCTTTCCGTGTGGTTCCACGCCATCTCCTCGTGGATGTTGTAAAAGGCGACTAACGGACTCTAAACCAGTGGGATGGAGAGCAGCGTCCCTTCTGTGGAACAGCAGTGTATTCTGCGCCTCCCACCTGCCAAGCGTAGTGAGAACTTACGACACACGGCATGTTACGGTTGAGGAAATCTATGGGAGAGGCCGTTATTAACCAATAGACGTTCTTTGGCTGATATGTTAATGATGATGAAAAACCCTTAATCCACTGCACACCATCTTCAATAATCAAATTATAGCAAAACTTCTACAAGTGTTAAACAGAAATTCTAGAATAAAAGTGTGAAATATTCATCTCGCATTATGTAACCGCCTTCATATAATCTACACTTGAGATCTTGCAAAGTCCTTCCACAAGTATCCAAGCCACCGCATGGCAACACTGAAAAATGCATTCGCGAGACAAAAGCAGGCTATTACCGTCCCAGGATTAGCCCTATTGACACTACGTTACCAATTAAAAAGGGAGGGGTGCCTTTTCGTCTCGGTTTTTTTCAGCAGACGGTTTTTCAGGCCGCGGGCGTCCAACCCCACATTTCCCCCTAACCCCCCGTGGCTGTACAGAAAAATCAATAACGCAGCACTTTTTTCCGCGCGTAAAGCATGCACCGACACGGCGCGCCTCTGTGTGTGTGTACCGCCACGCACACACGCGCGGACTGCATTGGGTTGCCAGCATTTTTTCCGTTCGCGTTAAAATTTTCTCACAACTGCGTTATCGTATGTGTCCTGACGGGGATGCTTTTGATTAGACGGATGCACTTGGAGGTCTTACGCAATACGCTTGGCTCCATTTGTATGCAAATTCTGTTAAATATTTCTTTATCTCTTTCAACCTTATGATCGTCTTGAGATAAATGAGGACAGAGATCGCCTCGCACTCTTTCATTTTAAGTTTAAAATGAAAACAATTTTTTTGCAAAACACTCGGAATATCAAAAATGCGCTTAAACATTTCCAAGACGTTAAAGCGGTAACGGAAAACAATTTTAAAACATTCTATCATCAGCCTTTTGTTCAAATTCTCTACAAGAAATCGCCATAACTCGTGTCCTTAAAAGGATTGCGATAAAATGAGCAGAGGATTCAACTAGAAAACGAGTGCAGACATCCTTAGCCGTCCTTACCCGGCCACCGGGGCATTATGGCCTCTTTTAATTCTATAAAGCCGCAGAACAGGTGACCTTGTAAAGTGGACTGAATGGCATCGCTTCCGCGATCTCTATTTGCAGTTTGCCTGATAATATCATTGAATGAGCGTCAAAAGCTTTTAGCAACGGCGCGTCGCAGGGACCTGAGGACATATAATTTGCATAGATTCCTAACGCTCGGTGCGCGACAACCGCACAACACTAATTGCTAACGCAGACTAACGTAAAAAAAGCATCACATTTAAAAAAGGAACGCTTTGCACATTTTTATTTCGCATTCGCAATGACAGAGGTAAGTCCGTCCCGCTCGCACGCCATTGTTGCGTGGGGCTCGTCATCACTCCATCTTTGTCTGCCGCTCGCGTTTTTTTGAACGTGCAGAAATATAAAAACGCCGAATCGAGGTGGTAGTGGGGCGCGTGTTTGCTGCTGCACTTGTGTGCGTCGCCGCGATAATGCTTGTTTTAGGGCTTTGCCCCGATCATAAGTCAATACATGCCCCAAGTTTGTAAGCGCAATAGTGAAGTGCTTATAAGCTCACGGCGCGAAAATTCTTAACGTAAACAACTGGAAACGCTGAAATTGGCAAACATTTGAAAGTTTAACTACGTATACAATGCATCACCAATTTATTTACTTATAGCCTCCTAGTAAAACCTCTCCAAGAGCGCGTATAGTGGATTGTACCAACTAATTACCTTCACGAAAACATTAATTTAACTGTTCTTGGAAACTCATGCAGTGTAACAAATAGACAATAATTAGCTCAGATTTTATCTCTACTATTTTCCATTGAACGAAAGTGTCTGCTACGACACTGGCTAAATCTATTTTCGTAAGTTAGAATAAAAAAGAGCCCGTCCACCTTTCTCTGCACCTTTCACCCGCTTACAATTAGCGCTCTGTTAATCATAAGATAACAAGTCCAGACTACTTTTTTCATACGTGCCAAATTGGACTAAGTCGATCAATCGAACAGTAGACTGCAATTTGGCATGCAGGGCTGTCATGCTATCTATTTGTGACTTACACATTAAAACCACCTCTGAAGAAAAGAGTTTACAAAAAGAAAGATCTTATAGCAGTGGCGGTAAAAAACACAAAAAGAAACAGTTAAATAGGTACAGATATTCTCCAAAATTGCACGGTTGGTGCAGTGGCTGATACAGTCGGCTGCTGCGCACCGGGTCGCGGGTTCGATAGTTGTTCCGGATCTGGGTGTATTGTGTGTGGAATTTGTGTCTGTTAACGCACCCACGCCACAGGAGAAATAATAGAGGGGCAACGTTTTCAAAAAAAAAAATTGGTCTGAACGCAAAGATTTATGGCCTCATCACAGAGAACACTATTCTAAAGTCTAAGTCTAGAGAATCTCAACTATCTCCCGCAGACTAGACCGTAGCAGCCCTGCCCGAGTATTCAGTAGCCCGAGGGGCCGTTACCACGAGCAGAATAGTTGCAAATCCATTGATTATTTTGATGCATTAGTTGGTTACGGTCACAAACCGCAGACACAGCGAACTGTTCTTTCTTTTCTCCAACCGAATGAAATAATTTGACCGTGAAAACAACGGTTCGTGTCAGCTAAAAAAACGCATGTTAATAGCAGGCATTAAAATAAATACAGTGATTGTGTGATTGTCCTCATGTTCGACTTACCTGCTGTCATTTTTCTATGAAAATATTGTTTTGTCGGTATTCAGAAAAAAAAGTACAAACATCCTTTCTTTTCGCAGATAGGTGTATCTAATTCTATAAATTCAAATCGGAGTGGTGCCGGTTCAGTATACCACCACCACATCTCCTCCCGTGGGTGTCGTAAAAGTCGACTAAGGGATTAGCCGGAGGATGGGCAGCAGTCACTGCGATCGCCAACCCGTCTGCCAAGCGTGGCGATTATTTATGGCAAAACCCCCCAATGCGCCCACAGCACACCCGATGGGTCGTTGTGATTGATCTTTGGGGGAGGCCTAGGGCCAGCAGTGGACTTCATTCGGCCGAAATCGAAGAATGCAAGTTTAGAAAAAGAACGTCTAGGGAAAATCAGTTTCATAATATTTATGACACTAGTGGTCGCCAAGGGGCCGAAATTGGACCGTAATTCATACAAACAATAAATTTGATTTATTATATTTGTAACACATATTGTACATACATTTTAACTTTCTGCACTCCTCTTCCATATGAACTTTAACTATGCCAAATCGCACACTAATACATGCGCGCAATGTGCTTAAAAAAGGGTACAAACTTTTTTCTTCACGTATAAATATATAGATTATCAAATTAATAAAAGGTTCGTATGCAACAAAATCGTCCAACTAGAAAGTGATTTAATAAAACCTCCGCCCGTTGCTCACCCGTATATTGTAGAAAATTTCCTTCTCTTTCTTTCTAAAAAGCGACATAAAAATCGCCGTCTCCAACGCCGACCTTACGCAGACATCTTTTTATTGCGAACGTGCCCCTGGCCTCACTCTTTCTTACCTCATAACACAGTTTCTCTTGCCTTTTTCCCGTTTTTTTACTTGTTTCAACCCCCCGTCGGTGTGTGTGGAAAAAACTTTGTGGCCTCGTAAAAGTCCACTTCTGTAAGGAAACTTGCGTTGTTTTGGAATTAGAACTTTTGTTTGTAGCTGCATTTTCTTATTAGATGGTTACTTTGTAATGATTTGGATATGAGTTGGTATACGGTATTGGCATTATTTAATTTTTATTTTGGTCACAACTTGTCTCTCTATCGGATTCTATCTTACCAATGAGAAACGAATTCTAACTTAAACATTTAGAGTATTTTTTGAGAAAAGAATCTTAATATTGATCCGTATCCTTAAAATTATCATCATCATTTCGGCCGAATGAAGTCCACTGCTGGACACAGGCCTCCCCAAAAGATGTCCACAACGACTGATATGGATGTGTTGTAGGCTCATTGGGGGGTTTTGCCATAATCGCCACGCTTGGCAGACGGGTTGGCGATCGCAGTTGAGTTGTTAATGTACTCGAAGGACGCTGCTGCCCATCCTCCGGCTAATCCCTTAGTCGACTTTTACGACACCCACGGGAGGAGATGGGGTGGTGGCATTCTGAGCCGGCACCACACGGCACAGCCGGCACCACACGGCACGGCCGGCACCACACGGCACAGCCGGCACCACACGGCACAGCCGGCACCACACGGCACGAAAAATTATCATATGTAACATTGATGTTGTGCAACCTTATATGACTTTATATTACTTTACGTTTTTTATAACTCTTCGTTCAGCGTAATTGCTCTGTTTATTAAAGTAGCATAAGCGCTAGTCTTTTCACCAAACTTTAATGAAAGGTAATTAAGAGGAACTCTTATGAGAATTATAATCACGGCTTCGGCACGGAAAGTAGAGTTAGTTTCCGTGTTTTACTCTACTTTCCGTACATAAGAGAAAAAAAGGAGGAGCTCATAGCCATTTGCAGTCGTCATATCGGCCATTTATACGTCCACTGCTGAACAAAGGCCTCCCCCATAGATTTACAACCCCACAACTGTATCATCATTTTGGGGAAATTTGCCTATACTCACCACGCTTGGCAGGCGGGTTGGTGAGCGCAGTATGGCTACTGTTTCACAGAAGGGACGCTGCTGCCCATGCCTCTGGTTTAGATTCCCTTAATCGCCTTTTACGACATCCACGGGATGAGATGGAGTGGTGCTATATTCTTAATCCGGACACCACACGGACTATTAATCCGGACACCACACGGACTATTAATCCGGACACCACACGGACTGTCTTAATCCGGACACCACACGGACTTTCAGTCACTAATCGGTAAACAATCGGCGAGGTTAAGCAGTGCTGAGCGTGGTCAGTACCCCTAGTACGAGTTTCTTTTCTCGATCGAAACGTAATACTAAACTACATAGTTACTGCGTTCGGCGCTCCGATTGGCTGAAGAGTTTGGTGCGGGCCAATCGCAGCGCCGAACGCGGTAACTATGTAGTTTACTATTACGTTTCGATCGTGAAAAGAAACTCGTACTAGGGGTACAGTTTATGGATGGGTGACCGCATAGTGGTATTTGACCAAGCATCTCCGTGCTTCGAAGGGCACGTAATTCATCGGTCCCGATTGTTGTTATTAGACGGCAGTCGTTAAGCCAAGTCGAAGGCCTTTGGGCGACTTGAACTATTCTGACACAAGGTTGGCCACTTACTACACAAAAAAAAGGTAAAATACGTTATTAACCGCCTTATGATTTCAGCCGAATGAAGTCCACTGCTGGACACAGGCCTCCCCCAAAGATCACCACAACCACCGATATGGATGTGTTGTGGGCTCATTGGGGGTTTTGTCATAATCGCATCGCACGCAGGCGGGTTGGCGATCGCAGTTGAGTTGTTAATGTACTCGAAGGACGCTGCTGCCCATCCTCCGGCTAATCCCTTAGTCAACTTTTACGACACCCATGGGAGGAGATGGGGTGGTGGCATTCTGAGCCGGCACCACACGGTCCGCCTATATTGTTTAAAAAAAGACCTGTCATTCAAATGGATCTTACCAAGTTTTAGACTCGGAAATGTCTTTCATTTGTAACGAGCTCTACATTTTCATCCGTTTGATGTAGTGTGCGAATTGGCAACAAAACAATTTTGTTATTCGAGTATTTTTGCTATGTCCAACGACTGGAATTAATCTAAGGGAATGTCTATTAGATCCACGGAGGAGGTTCTTTCTCTCCTCCGTGATTAGAACCAAGAACACACCAGTAACTTCCAAGTATGCGCTTTAATGTAATTTCAATTTTAATTAGTCTCTTATCTCGCAGTGGGATCCCACCTGTTTCCTATTTCGAAACTAAATCTAAAACAATTGGGTATCTTCCGAATTTAAAAAACTGGATACGTGATACATGACATCGGAGGGGCCCGCATACCGTTATCTAACTACCCCTAGCTCACGGCCAGTATAAAAAGAGCTGTAGAACAGCCTGGAGCTCCCCTTCCTTGGCTTATTTTGTTTGTAGGGAGGGCGGAGGAGGAGGTCAAGCGTTTCTGGTGTGTAATGCACATTTTTGCACGGAGCTCCGCGATCAGGCTGGGCTCAGCTCAGCCCTGCGAGCACGCACACTGCAATGCGAAATGGCTTTGTGTGAGATTACATATAGTCACATGCATCGTAAATAGACATGCCGTGTAGATTTTCTTGTTACCGAAATTCCGAACAACTTTCAACCATCGCATTTCTCTCCTCTAAATTAAATCGGTAAGTATTAGCTTTTTGTTGAATATCAGAATATTGTATAGGCAATTAAACGCAACGATCAGCAGATCTGTGTTGTTTCTTGTTATTTACGGCTGAAGTTAATAATCAATCTAATCCAAAATCTTTAGATTTAAGATTAAATCCAGATTTGTTTTTGTTTTAAGATCATATTTAATGACAAATCACAAAAACAGACAGATCATTCCTGATACCAAAGATTTTGGATTAGATTTATTATTAATTTCGTTCGTTGAAAATCTATTGTTATCAGGTATAATATCTTAACATCAGACTATAAATGTCAAAATTAAAAAAGAAACAAAATTAAAATACATGTGTAACGAATCATATAACTAAAGCAGGTATGTAAAAAGCCTAACGAATTCATAAGATAAACATCTTTAATCTCGAAAGCATGCGTTAACCGTATTCTTGGTTATTCGTATATCAAAGTTAGCAGTTGAAGTAGGTAGAGAAATGTCGTTTTTGCCGGATCACTGGGAATATTTCCCAAAATTTAAAGATAAGTGTCTTAAAAAGTGGAAAGATTACTTTGATGATAATTCTAGACAAAAAGGAATATGGTATAAAGTAATTCAGAGTGAGCCTCCTCGTGCGCCTTGGTTTGATGATTGTAAGTTAGGAAGAAGTTATATTAAGTTAGCACTAAGACTTCGTTCTGGGCACTATCCATCAGCAAAATTTGCATTCCTAATGCGGAAGGCGGTATCTCCCAACTGTGATGTATGTAATAAAATAGAAGACGTGCAACATTTGTTAATGGATTGTGTGAAGAACAACAGAGAGAGAGAAAGATTGATAAAAGAGCTTAATCTGAATCCACTAGACGTTGGGCTTGTATTGACTATCTTAGGAAATCCCAAGTCAGTTGCGGCAAAAAAATTGTGTGGTTTATTGTCACAGCAGTGATTCATTCTCTCATTCTGTAGTTTTTTTTTTATTTTTATAAATGTGTTTGTGTTACATTATATAAGGTACTATGGGGTTGGCATATCCATGTGGATAAAAACCCTTTATAAACAAATAAAGATTTAAAATAAAAAAAAAAAAAAAAAAAACATAAGAATATCATGCATTTCATAATGGCTATATGAGCTTGAATTATACATATTCTATCATAGAATACGTATAATACCACAACATATATCGTATTTACAGCAAATAAGCAATTCGTATTTGTGTACATTTTGAAAAAATGATACAGATATCATAACTACGTATGTACATAAATGCAATTGATGTCCCGAATACATATAGGTAAACCGGAGTCATACTAATCGAGAGTGACGCTCGAAAAAATCACATCCCCTGGACGCAGACGAGGGGGGCTGGGGTGGCAGTAGGGGGATGCAGGTGGGGTTGCCAGTGTTTTTATTTTTCATGATTGGTGGATTGCAACGGGAGTAATGATCGATGGAATTAACGTGCGCCACTGGCCGGCCACCTACGGGGACTTCGTAGTATTTAAATTTTTGAATCTCTATCTCTTAAATATAGAATACAATTCGAACGATATTACTGTTTGCTTGTATACTCGTATATATATGTAACAGCAAAATAGTGGAGAGAGGCAGAAATAAATACAATAAAATCTAATTTAATTATTTATATATTGTAATTATTTTTGTCTGTGGTCCATAATGGTTTCTTGGATAATCTTCAGGCTTACTTCATCATCATCATCATCATCATATCAGCTAAATAACTGCTGAACAAAGGAATACTTACAAATTTACACGCTTACTTAACCTGATAGATTTTTTTACAGCAGGACTGTTACTTTGTGGTTAGGTAGATAACCATATAAAAAGGTTTTATAGATGCTATAATAATCAACCGTGTTGTGCCGGCTCAGAATGCCACCACCCCATCTCCTCCCATGGGTGTCGTAAAAGTCGACTAAGGGATTAGCCGGAGGATGGGCAGCAGCGTCCTTCGAGTACATTAACAACTCAACTGCGATCGCCAACCCGCCTGCCAAGCGTGGCGATTACGGCAATACCCCCCAATGAGCCCACGACACATCCATATCGGGGGAGGCCTGTGTCCAGCAGTGGACTTCGTTCGGCCGAAATGATGAATAATCAACATGTAGATTGTATATTTATTATGATAGGTATGTTTCGGAAAACGAGTACCTGCTCAACAACCGCCACAAGCTTTAGATGAAACCAGACATTTCCAGTACAAACTTATTCTTAACTTGACGGCACGGTTGGTGGCTGATACAGTCGGCTGCTGCGCACCGGGTCGTGGGCTCGATTCCCGCACGGAAAAAATATTTGTATGATCTGCAGGTATTTGTTCCGGGTCTGGGTGTATTGTATGTGAAATTCATGTCTGTAAACGCACCCACGACACAGGAGCAATCCTAGTGTGAGGCAATGTTTAAAAAAAAAAACTATAGGAATTAGCTGTGGCAAGACACTGGTTCTAAGACCACCGAAATAGATCTTTTCATATATTCATAGTTTTCTCTTACAAAAACATTTGCGTGTCACTTTAGAAATTTGAAGACCGAATTTATCTATAATTATCATACTCATAGTATAGCGATGTCATATTTAATGCATGGAGTTACAGAAAGTGCTGTAAAATCCGCGGTATCCACGAAATTCAATAGAATCCATCCGATTACGTTTCAATCCATAAACCGAGCCGTCGCCACTCATAAAAATATCCGAACGCATAAAAATCTTGTACGTTGCATTTTTTTTTATTTCCCTGCAGTACGGGCACCGATACTGGGTATACAAATCCTATATTTCGATTTCGTTTACAAATTAAACAGACACCCTGTTTACGTACCACCCCCCATCCTATCACCCCGTGCACATAGCCATACATTAACATACATACAATGATTTATACTCCATACACATTTGGCATAATTGCAAAATGGCCGGCGTAATGGCGGACAGCGGACACTGCAAATAATAAGCTTTTAGGGTGACGCACCGAAATGTTTCGACTAATTAAGCGATTAATATCACGTAACATGTTTTGTTATGATTATCCAACCTTCTTCCGTGTGGTGTCCGGATTAAGAATATAGTACCACTCCATCTCCCGTGGATGTCGTAAAAGACGACTAAGGGAATCTAAACCAGAGGGATGGGCAGCAGCGTCCCTTCGTGAAACGGTAGCCATACTGCGCTCACCAACCCGCCTGCCAAGCGTGGTGAGTATTGGCAAATACCCCCCAAAATGATGACACAGTTGTAAAAATCTATGGGGGAGGCCTTTGTTCAGCAGTGGACGTATAAATGGCCGATATGATCCAACCTTTCGAGTAGCTATAATTTAGTTTAACTCGTAAGAATCGAATGATCACCCACTACTGAGAAAAAAGGAATTGAGTGAAACTGGGTGCTTATCAAGCTGCACAAGTTGATAATAATCGAATTAGTGGTAAGGTATATACCTACACCCTTCTATGAGAGCTTCATGCTCCAGAAGAAGACCGAAGAGTAGAATCGGGACAAGGCCGTTGTGACTCGGAGAAAGAGCACACAGCAACGGGGTAACAATCGCTCACACCCATTTCGAACACGCGTCCTCCGTCGTCGTTTTTGATCTGCGTGCTCATATCGAGCGACCTCCGGGATGATGGCGGCGCACACGTGGTCACGTGCCGCCGTGTGCGCAGCACAGCGTGCAGTGAGGTTTCGGAAGGATCCTCTACAATCCCCCCGTGATGTATTTGGGGGACAGCCTTTTTCAGGGCCGTGGGTTGACCAATCATCCCCTCCAAGATGTGCCTATAGGCGTGGCAGTAAAGGGCGACTCTAGTTGGCAGAGGTTGTGATGTTGTGGTGTCGATGGACAGCGAGTACTGCGTAAATACTACTTTCGTTGCTCATCAGCCTACCCATCACGTACGGGAATGCATCCAGGGCGTCGCTCCAGGGCCGTGCAATGCAAACAGCAGACTCCCCGATCTACCACCCATCGGCTTTTGTCAGGGCGGCATCGGTGGGGGTTATTCCACCTGCACCGAGCAGTCCGTCTGTCGCGGATCGGGCAAGCCAGAACGTCTTACTTCCTGAATCGCCCCGTCGCCTTCTTCTGCGAGATAATCTGCTTACAGAAGGATACACCTGCCACCCAAGCCTCGCCGTCGACCATGGCTTTAAATATTCTATACAAATGATTTTATAGTTTAGTTCGAATGCGTAATGGTGAATATAAAGATAGATACTAGAAGTAACCATCCCCTTTATTATTTTGTAAAATATGAAGCATATGTATTTTAAAATATTGTATTAACTATGACGGACTAATGGGAGGGAGTTTTTTGCGCCGTTTCTTCTCCCCAGCTTAAGCACTAGGAAGCGGTGAAGCCTGGGCTTATATGTGTGTTGTCTTATGTTAACGTTCAAAAATAACAATTTTTAGTCTGTTTTGAATAGATGCTATTTCATTTCATGTCACCACGGCAGGCAGCGAGAGGTCTGCCCCGGTTACTGCTACTGCTGATACTGGTCACGTGACTGCCATGACGTATTACCACGGCACTGCACCGCCCAAGCAGGACACTGCTTTAGAGCGACCCTGTATATATCGACACCCAATATGAATAACATCGTAACTCATTTTGGTATGGTTTTCAGGAGAGCCGTTTTAAGAAATTTACGAACATAATAAATTTTTGTTGGCTACTATTTAGAATATCTCTGTGCAAATGTAAGTTATATAATATCTATTTTTATAGCTCTTTCAAATGGTTTAGGTCTCATTTAGATAAAACCAGTGGAAATGTGATTTAGTGTACTTACAATGTACAGCTTTTTATAGTCTTAATATGAAAAACATCGTATGTGAAGTAACAACAATATACTGTAACAATGTGAGAAATAATTTCTCTAGAATATCTATGTAATCTATTTTACTGTTATAATTTGACAAAACCAAGGTTAACTTTTTAAATAATATAATTGTAAACCATACTTACAAGATTTAAATTGATCATGTTTAGATACAAACTGGTATGGTATTATGGTGTATCTATCTATAAACATAAATCTCAAATGTAAAAACACCAGCCCGATACAATTATCTGAAGGCGGCCTTACAAAAATATCCGTGTGGCGTCCGTATTAAGAATATAGCATCACTCCATTTCCTCCCGTGGATATCGTAAAAGCGATTAAGGGACCGTAAACCAGAGGGGTGGGCAGCAGCGTCCCCTTCTGAACAGTAGCCATACTGCGCTCACCAACCCGCCTGCCAAACGTGGTCAGTACTGGCAAATTCCCCCCAAAATGATGACACGACTGTGGAAATCTTTGGGGGCGGCCTTTGTCCAGCAGTGGACGTATAAATGGCCGATATGATACTATGGAAATCTATGGGAGAGGCTTGCAATGGACGGCTTATGTCCGATGTGATGATGATGATTTTGAATAAACTTTATAAGAAAATCCATAGCGAAAACACAGTCACATAAATACGTATCAGTCGTCCTTGAAAACTGCACATTTAGGCTCAGTAAATCGTTAATGAACGACCGACATTGTAAAGTTGCAGTTCGCGTCCCGAAAGCGAAAGTTGCATACCGAGGTATTTTCTGAGTAGGGTTGGCAGTCTGAAGAATGTGATTATAGATAAACCAGCTTTGTGATTGACTTTTGAATTTAAGTGACCCTGGGAAACGGTATTTTTATTGTTGTAATAAACGTTGCCCCACACTAGGATCTTTCCTGTGTCGTGGGTGCGTTTACAGACATGAATTCCACACACAATACACTCAGACCAAGAACAACTACCTGCAGATCTTACAAATATTTGTTCCATGCGGGAATCGAACCCACGACCCGGAGCGCAGCAGCCGACTGTATCAGCCACTGCACCAACCGTGCCGTCTAAATAAAACAGGTGTATCAAACGATTTTGATTACTACATTTCCGTCCTCCCGTGGGTATAGTAAAAGGCAACTAAGAGACTCTAAACCAGAGGGATGGGCAGCAGCGTCCCTTCTGTGTTACAGCTATACTGCGCTCATCAACCCGCCTGCCAAGCGTGGTGAGGGTTGGCAAATTTCCCGCCAAGTTGACAACACGACTGTGGACATTTTGGGGGAGGCCTTTGTTCAGCAGTGGAGGTCTTTGGTTGATATGGTGATGATGATCAGACGATTAATTGCAAGTCGAGAAGAGTTTTATATAAATTCTGGATTCGTAAACGAAAATGTCGCTTTGATTGAGTGTTAAATTTAAGAACCACATCTTTCATACATTTATTATTTCTAACTGGTCATTGCACTCTTCTACGCAAAATATGCATTCCAAATCTCCCAGGCGACCGACGATGGTTCACTTTTTTGTACGTCTGGAGATCCTCGTGGTCTTCGTCCGTCCGAAAAAAGACGGAGAATCTTACCGGCTAAAACCATTGCCGTGTGGTGCCGGCTCAGAATGCCACCACTCCATTTCATCCCGTGGGTGTCGTAAAAGTCAACTAAGAGATTAACCGGAGGATGGGCAGCAGCGTCCTTCGAGACTACAACTCAACTGCGATCGCCAACCCGTGTGCCAAGAGTGGCGATTATGGCAAGACCCCCCAATGAGCACACAACACACCATATCGGTCGTTGTGGTGATCTTTGAGGGAGGCCTGTGTCCAGCAGTGGATTTCATTCGGTCGAAATGAAGATGAATGAAAACCATCGGGACACCATGGTTCCTCCGTACACACTGCGCCCGAGGACACGGGAGACGCTCGCATTCGTCCGCGACGACGTGCCAACCCTAGAACAATGTGGCAGCAACCGGCAAGTTGGGAGCTATAACCGACAAACCACTACGCTAATTTTGTATTTAGTGAAAGTATTAATTATACTATTGTTATTAAGTATTATTTCCTTGTGTAAGTAGCCGTGTGGTGCCGGCTTAGAATACCACTACCCCATCTCATCCCGTGGGTGTCGTAAAAGGTGACTATAGGATTACCCGGGGAATGGGCAGCAGCGTCCTTCGATTACATTTATAACTCAACTGCGATCGCCAACCCGTATGCCAAGCGTGGCAATTATGGCAAAACCCCCCAATAGGTCCACAATACAAAATCATACCGGTCGCCGTGGCAATCTTTGGGGGACGCTTCTGTCCAGCAGTGGACGTGTGTCGGCTGCAACGATGGTGATGATTATTTCCTTAATGTCCATATGTCTAATCCTTGTTAACTCGATATACACAAATACAATGTATGTAAGTATCTATCTATCACCATCATCATCATTTCAATCTATACAACTCGTCTATCATAATTCATTATTAATTATTTATATATAATAATTATAATAAAAAAAATTTGTTTGTTTTTTGCATATTTTACTGATACAACAATACACAACTGTACAATAAATAATAAATAAACTTAGCGCTAAACTATTTTAGTTTACTGTAAGCTGACGTTTTGATATTAAATCCATATTATGTAATAATGTGAATTTTAATGTGGCAATAAATATGATTTTTAATATTATAATAATGTAACGTCAACCAAAATAAAACATAAAACTAAAATAGTTTAGCGCTAATTCTAATAATTTATAAAAAATAAACTATTCGAACTGACAGATGTCAGGATAGCATTCTCTCTGAGGCCGCACTGTAATATTGTCCTGTCTCATGGGTAGGCACAGTTTAGAACAAATTAAATCATACACGGGTTATACCTAAACCCGGAAAACGATCTGTAAATCATATAAATTTTTGTTCCGTACGAAAATCGAAACCTCGATAAAGCCAGTCAATATGGCCACACTACGCGACGAGAAAGAGAGCATGCGCCATCTATGCTATAGAACGAACTAAAGATCCATCCCATAATATCATATGTATTGTAATTAACACCCACAGTGAAAGGTCTAAAAATTACCTTATTTCTTTAAAAAAAACTGACACAGCAGTTGTTAACATAACAGAGTAAGAATGATCTGTTTCAGAGACGTAAAAAATTCAAGTCGGTCTGAAAAGCAACTGAAGAAAAAACTCATTAAGAAAAACAATGCATTTAAAAAAGTTGAATACAAAAATGCACGACATTCTAACACTTAGAGCTACAGGAAGCGATGCCGTGTCAAACTTCTGAAATGTTCAGCTTTCAGGGGTCGTTCACCTCGCAAGACGACCACCTCAGCACCTGCATCGCCTTTACCACGTCTACACATAAGGCACATTTTCCTTTGACGCCTCGTCGAATGAGGTTCCTTTAATGATCGTCGTTTATGCATTTGTGAAACCCCTTAAGTCTTCCCTTTTAGGGTTTATTTTGGCAGGTCCTAGGTTTTATAAAGTCTCTTTGTATACGAACGCTATGGAAAACGCTTAGTTTTTCTTTTGACGGATTTCGCGTGAAAGAAATTCGGCTTACAAGAAACTTGCTGTTGTGCTTGTTGCCTTTTGTTATTGTTTTTTCCCTGTATGTCTGTAAATATATTTGCAAGTGTTTTGAGTATTCAAATTTAAGAATTCGGTGAAAGACTAATGGCCGAATACTGAATCGCCACTTAAGATTAAGTCCTGCTTTAGCCGTTGGCTTCCTACTCAAAACGAATTTCTCGAATAGTTAAAGCAGTACTTAATATTAAGCGGTGTTTTAGTTTTTTACCGCTAGAGCGTTACCGAAAAACATACTATATAAAAACTTGTTTAATCCACTTTAGTAAAATGGGTTTCGTCCTTATCTTTCAAAATAAAAAATTACAATGGATGGCCAAACAAATATTTATTCCGTGCGGGAATCGAACCCGCAAGGCGTAGCAGAAAGCCACTGGGCCATAGATCTACTACTTGTTTAAAAATTTGCAAACCGACCACTCCATACTTTTAGGAACAAAGAACTCTTTTAAACCATTTTTTTTTCCTTAATATGTTGAACTTCCTTTAAAAAACATAGATACCATTTAGTTTCTTAAAGCCAATGACGCTGTTACGGCCTCAAAATAAAACATACGTTAACCAGTTGCAGAATGCAAAGTTTACACAGAAGTTTGCGTGTAAAGTTACAAAAAAGGTTCATTGGCTCCCAACTTTATTTATTGCTTTTACTTTTTAATTTAACGACTTGAAGTTAGCACGCGAGCATCGGTATTAGCGTCGAATGCCTGTTAGTTTATATTCGAGGAATTTAAAGGTTTAAGAAAAAGTGAACGATATGTATCGTTAATTATTTTGATATCGATCTTATGGTTTTTATTTTGATTTTTGTGGTATTTTATCTTTATATGCTATGTTTAGCTGACGTATGGCTATCTGAACTTAATTTTAGTTGTTTTTGTCTGAAACATATGGATAGAAAGAACAAAAAAGAAAAATTATCAATTATTTTTGCGACAAACGTCTCCCAAAAAGTAAAATATACATAGAGGCTATAATTTTACATATTATTATGGCTTGACTAACCAAACGATTACAATGTAAACACTATATAATGACTAAAAGCTCATGGCCAAAGGACTTGGAATTCTGGCCATACATGATAACAACAATACTAATAAAATGAATACTAATAAAGACTTGGAATCCAAGCCAAACATATCACTACTATTAAAATGTTCATATCTGTGGTTGAGAACCAGTAAAATAATTATTATCTTTTGTTAAGTTATCAATGCCAGTAGGTTAAACTCATGCCTGTAACTTTGAAAAATTAAGCATTCAATGAGCATGCAGTTATTTTAACTATGCCGCACATTAGAATTTCTCCTGTATCGTGGGTACATATTACAGACATACCTACATCTCACATGAACCAATACCCAGCCCGAAACAACTATCTGTAGATCATACAAATATTCCGTGCGGGAATCGAACCTGCAACACGTAGCGAAAAAAACTACTCGCTCAGTCACTGCGCCAACCGTGCTATCTCGAATGCTTTCTATAAATCTTAACAAACCACTTACAGTCTTTATAAGACATACATTTTTAAAAGATAAAACCTCATTATTCACACCTTAAACATACACTATGAAAAAAAACAGAAGTAGTAGCTAAAAGAACAGTCCACTAAAGAACTCACACATAAGTTATTATACTATATCATATCAATCCAGTGTAGGTATTCTAGACGAGGCGAGTCTTCATTATGCCCTGTCAGAAAGCTTGCGGTGCATAATCTGGTAAAACCACTCTTTTGGCACTCGAGCGCCCTCTACGCGTCTCGCTGGTGTTCAACGATGCCTTGTTTTGCGGCAAGTTTGTTGCAATTCGCCTCCGTAGACTACCAGCCACAGAAATATCTTGATATATTTCTGTGATACTGGTCATAAGAATGAAATCAGACTTCGGATATAAACTAAGCTAGGCGTAAATAATAGAGCGGGAAAAGGTGTAACAAATTGAATGCTTTAAATTATTAATAATTTAAAGTGAATTAATTCATATTTTCGAAACCACATTACACAATACCTATCTGTAGAGGGTAGGTACGTATCTGTTTCCGTTTTAGTACCCAATAAGTGATAATCAACAATAAGTCTATATACTGGGACGGGACTATATTTTTTTAACTCATCATACACGCCGAAATGTTGGTTAGATTAGATTCCGATCTCCGGCCCCTAACAGCTGCCACCTAGGGGCGAAGCACTTGGGGAAGTTCGTCGCCCGACTACTAGCAGGCCCAAGATGGTGGTGGCGCGCTATATTCTGCACGAGCCTCCCTGAGACTGATGTGTGGCTGGCCAGGTCGAACAGGGACGGCACCCGTTAGAACAAGTCACGGTCTGAAAGCCTACTGGGCGTACGGCGAAGGCGCGAGCGAGCTGGGGAGCCGGGAGCTCGCACCCCAAGCAATAGGTAGGTCGAAGGGGAAAAAAAAGGCCAGAGGAAGTCCTTGAGGATATTCAGACGCACAAATATAAAACGTTGGGGTGGTTAGAACTGTGACCACAAGACATAACTCACGAGCCCGGCGAGCGCAGCCAGCAGTGCCGCGGCAGCAGTCGAAGAGTAACATGACCTAATTTTAGGCCTCGATTAACTGATAATTCCATTCAATGAAATTTCTGTGAAGTGTTGATGATTATCAGCTTTTCTAAGAACTGGGACAAATACAAACCGTTTCTTTAACGAAACTTTGTTCGATTATACAAGAAGTTATTTATAAAAAATGTTTGAATAAAAAAATATAATAAATACGTAATAATATCCGTGGAATATTTTTCGGCGACAAAAAATTCGATAAAGAAAGTGTCTGTATTATATTCACTCCTCTATAATAGGATCCAAGTCTTAAGAATCTGCTTTTGGAGCTAAAATAATTATTAATCATCAAGCAAGGATTTAAGATAAAAATAGGCCAAAAATTTCATATCATAAGAAAGATTATTCTGATTCATCTTTAAATCAAACACACCCAATTCTGGCACAAGTCAACGAACCACTCCTTACGTTTATATTGTCAAACTGCACCATAAAAACGTGGTATGTTACCTATTACCAGACACCAACGACCACAACACGAAGGCGATCGTTATGCAGAGCACTTAATTAAGTCTGGCTACTTCAGGTAGGCCGGATCTTCAGCACGTACCGCTCGAGGGCGCGCGCGACGCATAATTTGACAGGAGTTTCTATGATGAGATGAAACACTGATGCACTAGTTGTGTTCTAGATTTTGTTTTATGTTCTCGGTAATTCGGGAGTATTAAAAAATCGTTGAACGAGAAACTAAACTTCTTCTTATATCCTGTGCAAGCCTTCGACATCGGTTAAAACTATTAAAAGAGTCATGGGCTGGCAACCCATGACTACAGAACGTTTATCAAGTTTAAAACCTGTACGCAGGTACTGCGTTGTCGATAATTTCAATAAAGTATATCTTAACGATTGCTCATACTACATGCATAAACTTAAATCGCTGGCTTGCCCTTTCTATAGAGGTATAAATACCATTCCAGCTACTTTAAATCAATTTTTCGTACTAATATTAGACCTTTATTCTTGGAAATATAAGTTTCCATAGGTTTCCAAGTCCACGCTTATTATTCGCGTAAAAATATCCTCTTCTACCTCACTTACAAGGACATTCTGGGAAGTTGAAACAACTAATATAATTAAAGGGGACATATAAATCGTATGATGCGTAGGCAGTCACGTCCGACTCCCGATAATTATCTGAAAATAGAAGCGATCCGAACGGGGAGATCAGGCCACTGCCCCTCCCTAATTATTACATATCCACTTCCGATATACACAATGCCAGTTGCTTACATATCCTTGAAATTTTTTACATTTTCTTTAACAATATTCCATGCCATGTCAATTGCTACACAGGAAGCCATCTTAAAAATAGGCAACAATACGTTGAAATCTAAAACAATAACGAAAACGAGAAATCGCTAAGTCATCATTAGTTGAAAATAAAGTTGGCGTTCCACAAGGGAGTATTTTAGGCCCCTTTTTTATAATTTACATAAATGATAACTTAAATCACCCATGTCATTTATTTGCAGATGACATTTAATAAAACGCTACACTACAAACCTATTTAGGTTTCGCACAGAATAATATTTGCATTTAGGCTTTCGTGACGGCATTAATTATATTAGAATAGAATAGATCGTTTTACACCAAACGAGATAAAGGTCAAGAGCGAAATCAGTCATTAATAAAAAAATTGAAGCTTATCACATTCGTCCGAACTAATAATATAGCACCATTTGATCTCCTTCCGTGGATGTCGTTAAGGTGACCAAGGGACTCTTACCCAGAGGGATGCGGAGCAACGTCCTTTCTGTGGAATAGCAGCCTTTCTACTGTGGTGAGTACTGGCAAATATCCACCAAGATGACGACACAATTGCTGTGGAAATCTATGGGGGAGATCTTTGTTCAGTAGTGGATATTGTTCGATTAAGAAGATGAAGGCCTAATTGATACAACGGCGGGCATTTCGCTACATGACATGCTATCCAAAGAAATTGCAAAAGAAACTGAAGACTTGATCTTAATGGCTTATATATAGCTCTTGATCTGTTTATGTAATGTAAAAACCACATTTTACGTAGTTTTTAAAAAAGCTCTTTATTTAATACATACATTGAATAATCATTATTGAAAAAGATAACTGAGCAAGAAAACGAAGGTGACGTTTAATATTAAATTGTGTTTGTTATGTGTGCAGAAATTTGTAATAATTCTTGTTATTGGTTTCTACAACTTGTATATTGTCAAATGATGTTGTTATACTGAATTATCAGATTAAAATGAATTCGATACCAAAAATTAAAATTCACGTAAAATATGGGTTTCACTAAAAAGTTATCATCATCATCATATCAGCAATTTATAGGTCCACAGCTGAACAAAGGCCTCCTGTTGATTTCCACAATTGTGTCGTTATTTTGGGGTGGGAGAGAATTTGCCAGTACTCACCACACTTGGCAGGCGCGATGGTGAGGGCAGTAGCACTACTGTCCACAAAATGGACGCTGAAGCCATTCCGTCTGACTTAGAGACCCTTAGTCGCCTTTTACTACATCCACGGGAGGAGATAGAGTGATGCTGTATTATTAATCCAGACACCACACGGTCACGAAACTACTAAAAAGTAAGTTCTTAAATAAAAAGCGTAAGTGACAGACACATCAATATAATTAAGTTTTCAAGCGAATCACATCAATTTATCTCAATAGTTTAAGTTGTGCACCCACGCTAAGCCGACATCTTACTTTCATTGTTATTGAAATCAAATATCGAGCTGTCTGCAACAAGAAATAATAAATTAATAACGCATTCCGCTTCCTACCACAATGACCAAATATAATGAATTAATGAACAAATTATCCTTCCAAGAAGTCCGTTCATGACCCTGAGTCGACATGATTCATTTATAAAACTAGTCAATCTAGTTCTCAGGTACCTACACATTTAAAAAATATGTAGAATTGATTATGGAGATGTTCGCGAGACTTTTGTAGTCTGTTGCACACAAAGTGCATGATGATGGAATTGCATACATAAGGTTTTTGTTTTGGCAATAATTTGATCAATGGTGGCGTGGTGGCCCGGGGAATTACAAGCTCGGTTCTTAAGAACCAGCTTGCCGGTTCAAAACCGAGCATCTACGTACCAATATGCCACTTCCAATGTCATATCTACATTCTTAGTTCATCTAACTTTATACTTCAACAGTGAAGGAAAACATCGTGGGGAAACCTGGTTTTTATGTGAGCAAGCGTGATGATCGATGCTCGTTCTCAATATGAGTAGTGGAATTTGTGCTACTACGGGACAGTTACAGACTGATATCATGCTTGTAATACTTTAACTAGAAACTTGATTAAACTCTTATGTTTTTATTTATTTATCTAAACTTTTATGTATTTATTTAAACTTTTATGTAAATTCATTATTCTCTACCAGTCAACCTTTAGGTTAAAGAAGCACTTCGATAGAGATACAAAAACAAAGTTACAGATAATGTTGAAAAGGAAAAAATAGGAATACATACATATACTAATATAAAATAGATATTATATTATATTACATAGTTATAAATGATTAAATATAAAAAAATATCGAGTGTGAGTTCATACGCGGTAGAAGTAGAAGAAATGAAGTAGAAGAAACTGCATTTTTGTTAATTTGTAAGAGAATGAGATGAATAAACTGTGGAGGTGGTAAACAGAGAAGAGAGAGAGAGAGATTGATCGACTTAGAAACGTATTTTATCTCATTCTCTCACAGCCTAAACCCTGTAAATACATTTATGATTGTCTCTCTTTCGTAACACGTTTTCGTTTCACAAAATCCAATTCACACCTTCCCAAAACTTTTAGGACTTTTATTTCACGTCATTTTTTTTTAAACTGGTGTAAATATTATTTTATTGTTCTTATTCAACACTAGCCGTTACCCGTCCGCTTCGCTAGGCGTAATTTATATTTATATTCATATAATCTGAGCCCTGCAAGATATCGAAATTATTAAAAACATACACAAGTTAAAATTTTCTGTTTTAATTCCATAATATTCATTGAAATCCATTTCGGAGTCTGTCCGAGACAAACTTTTAGACAGACAAAAAATCTGTAAACGGTCGTTTACGATTAGGCATCATGTAAGTAGCAGCTTTCACTTAAATTTTGACATTTATTTTGGAATCACAGATAGATTAATTTTATTATATTGGTATAGATTAGTAGGTTTTCAATTGTTTTTTTACGTCAAATGGCTAATTTCATAATCTTAAAAACGGTCACATGATCCAAAGATAAATGTCGTTCCCACATTCTCCATTGATGTAAAACATTCTTTGGTGATCGGAGATCGACATCTATCGAAAGGGGTAGGTCAGTAAGCTTGTCATCACCATAAAATTACAATGAACGTACCAATCCATAAAACTTGATGTACCTACACTTAAAATCCAGTCTACAAACCTTGTTATTAGGTATATATGCAGGTATTGTAAATATTCTGTTAACAATTATTTCTGTAGGTGAATATCACAGAGCAATGTCAAATCAAAGATTTTTAAATGTCATGAATTGATTTACGAACTTTTAAAGACCAAGTAGTACGTTTCAAAGGTAGGTAAGGCTAATCTATGGCTTTATACGTATATCCTTATATATTATTGCTCCTATTTAACATAAGCATTTATCACCCTATTTTCAGGTCCTGGTCTCCATTCTGTGATCATATTTTGTATGCTCGATGATCTCAACAAAGATTCCGACCAGGTGGGCCCTAAAATGAACACGGGCAAGCCGAAACTCATGGCAAATGCCCATGTCGTGCCCATCCCAATATCCATTGGGAGCTCTGTTCTCGAGGTTGTTGACGAGTATGTCTACCTGGGACAAACTGTCCAGTTAGATAGATTCAACTTCCTGAAAGAATAGAATAGAATATAACTTTATTGTACACCAAAATAATATAAAGGATTATTTACAATAGTTAGCGTGGCACAATGGGTGGTCTTATCGCTAAAAGCGATCTTTTACAGACAACCTTTGGATGGATTTAAAAGTAGGGAAATAAAGAAACTCAGGTAGTCTGTGGTGTACTGAACGATGATGTATATAATGATATCAATATAATATAATAAATACAAGAAAATACACAGATTTGCATAAATAAATAGTATAACTACACCAATTTGCATAATAATACATAAATACAAATATATGTATATATAATATAATATTATACATAGATAGCGCCTAGTGGCACATATTATGAATATTTTTGTTTAATATGCGGATAATGTAGTGGGTCACAATATTGTAATTTATTAATATTATTAATTGAGATGCATATTTTATATATTGTGGCTGTTAATTGTCCCTTGATAAATAAATAAAATATAAATAGATACTTTCTGGTACAATACTGGATATTTAAGTCAGCTAAAAGAGGTCAATTATCGTTCGGGAAACTTCGCGACGTCTTTTCGTCAACAATACCGCAATGCCTCAAGACGAAAGTCTTTAACCAGTGTGTGTCACCAGTGATGACATATGGCACAGAGACGTGGTCACTCACTATGGGCCCCATAAGAAAGCTCAAGGTCACTCAGCGAGCTATGGAGAGAGCTATGCTTGGTATTTCTCTACGAAATCGAATCAGAAATGAGGAGATCGGTAAAAGAACTAAAGTTGCCGACATAGCTGAAAGGATTAGTAAACTGAAGTGTCAATGGGCGGGGCACATTGCTCGTAGAACTGATGGCCGTTGGGGTAAAATGGTTCTTGAGTGGAGACCGCGCACCGGAAAACGCAGCGTAGGACGACCTACCACGAGGTGGACACACGACCTGGTGAAGGTCGCTGGGAGTCGTTGGACGCGTGCGGCAAGTGTCCGCTCGTCGTGTAAATCTTTGGGGGAGGCCATTATTCAGCACTGGACGTCCTTTGGCGGATATAATGATGATGAGGTTAATTTTATTAAATTTTATAGTTAGGATTAGGACTGCTTTATACATGGCGACAGATTAATTTAGCGTTAGGGTGGCAGGTATTTCATCTTATCAAATTTATATTCTTCTATTCTATTCTATTTGACTGCTGCGCCATGCCACTCAATCAACATCTTCGTCCAGGATATTTACAAATACCAAAATTCAATTCTAAACGCATTGTTAGCAGCGTTTAGTTGAAATTGATTAAAATTATCAGAATGTCTAAATGTTTGATCAAATGTACATTGGACAAAGATATTGGATAGGTGGCGACACTGCTCCAGTGGTGGTTTATCTTCCGAGGAAAACATGTGTGTAGTAAACATGGCCACCATGGTCATGGAGATAAGGAATAATATTCATCATAATCATACTAGACTATAGACCGTAGACAACCATTAAATAACATTCTCCACACTTAGTTCAGGGTCTTCGATGTGGGGTCCGCGGACGACTGCGTAAGCAATGCCTAGGCCCCCGGCATAAGATAGAAAAAGGTGGACATTGCGTCCCACATACCCTTCGTCTTCTCTTGGTTTCACAAAAAATACCAGGGACGCCAATGGGGCTAGCTATCAGTTGTATTTAATTAAACTATTATACAATTTAGCATTGCTATTGATGTATTTTAAATTATCTTGTATTATACAGCTAGAGCACTATGGTCTCTGCGATTACACAAATATTAATCTCCTGTAGTACATATAAATACTACTATTTATATGTACTATTTATATGTACTACAGGACGTTACGTTATAATTCATTAAAACAAAAGCATGAATAACTCTACAGTTATTCATGCTTTTGTGTTAATGGATCTTCAATCACTTTCAAGGAAAGGTTAGGCACATTATCTGTCCTTAGATCGATCGTTTTCCCTGACAACATCCAAAATATTGGAATAATAAATAAATAGAGTAGGAACGCGTGCTGTGGTGGCTCAGTGGTGACTAGTGTCCCGCTGGAGTGTCCTAGAGGCCGTTAGCATTTGTCGAGCGGCGTCGCACACTGAAAATAGCGCGGGCGGCGCGTCATCAAGGCGCTTCGTTTGCTTTATGGCCAGTTATTGCGCGCGTTTAATTACCACCGCACGCCATTTTGAAGATTTGTGAAACGTCACTTTTGGCGCGAAACGTGCACTTGACAAATTACCGTGCACAGCCGCGGATACAGACTACACAACACACACACAGCAGCACGGTCCACGGAATTAATAGATTTTTTATTACCACCCACTTGTTAACGAACAGGTTTTACAAATAAAAATACGTTTTGAATTAAAGTTGTTTTAATTAGCATACTTTGAATTGCACTTCCGTGCTGGGATACGATTTGGGCGAGTAAAGTCCACTTATTTCTGGAATAACAAAGTGCGCCGTGTTACATCGGCTGTATTAAACTTTTATTGCCTTCAGTGCCGTTCTTTAGTCGGTGCGCGTGTGCGAACATACCATTAATTACAACCGAAACCATTTAAAAGATTTATTATATTTATTCTGAAAATTTAAAAGAACATAAAACTTCTGTTATACTCTTAGGGACATACCGAGTTATGTACCTATGAATAATTATTTTAAAACAAACTTGAAAATATAATGTATAGGACGCATACATAATATACATATTATGTATGTGTCCTATCAGATCCGTGCCCATGATTTCAACGTTTGAGAGAAACTATAGATTCTGCCTGTTTTTTATAGGAATAAAATATATAAAATAAGTAACGAAAGTGAAACTTTCCTTTCGGACACTTGATAGATATCCTTTGTCCTGCTCTAGTGTGATCTTACGAGGACCTGGAGCCCCCCTTAGGAGCCGAATCCGTCCGGCATGCCCCTCTATCCTTACCCGCGGCGGAGTAAGTTCATGTAGAATTTCCACTGTGCCCAATAAAAAAGGTACCCTTTGCCCAGTGGCTAACAATAAGTGGACCTCAAGTTGGCGGGACCCCTTACATGAACTAATTTTAATAGCCTTGATTTGTCGCCGTCTACGTTGCATTTATTTTTTCCCTTCGCGTTTCATGTTTACTCTCGTTTATTCGTCGCGCAGATCTCAGGGCTGCGTGCGATAAGTGCATTGCCCCGAACCGAAATAAATTGTCGCGACGCGGGCCGAGTGTCGCGTGGTGCGTACAACCGGTACCGATGTCGTGTAGATATTATAAAGAACCCAATGCCAGACATGGCGGGCGGCCGGTGTCCCGCCAAAACGACCTGTCACTTTCGCGTCGTTACGCACTGGGCTCCGCTCGCATGCTGCACTTGCCTGAAGAAATGGATACTGAATTGGCGATGACGCAGCGATGAATAGCGCTTATGTTTATAATGTCGCAGTGAAATTAGTGAATGTCCGACAGCCACTTTTTCCGTTCGCTGACACTTGTGAGGTTTTTTGTAACGTCTTCATTCACTTGTCTTTTCCGCGTTCGTTCTCATGCGTGGTATGATTCATAAGAAAGGAGTTTCTTCGTTTTTGTAAATAAAAATTAAATATTGATGACTCAATTTTTACGGCACCTTGATTCAGGCAATGTCAATGCTTTTCATACATTATGTTTCGTTACACAGTTTGAATTTATTGCCCAATTATTGCAAAGTGGAACTTCACGTTTAGATATAGGCAACTAGGGGAAAATTAACATCAAACTAGGAATCTTAGAAGAATTAACGTATCTGTAGAATTATCTTTAACATTTCCTAATATCAAGAATATAACATTCTTAACGAAACCAAAAACGGTGCATCGCCCGGCACCTGTGCAAAGACTTCGCTTGCACAGAAGCTGAAGCTGGCATCTAAACAGTCACAAAGACTCATGACTAAGCCCGTCCAAGCATCCTGTTTTCATTGTCGATACAACTCTGTAACTGTATGATTCACAAACACTAAAATAACGTGGCAGTTATAAGTATTACAAATTGCAGCAGTCAAAACATTAGTTAGAGAAACGGTCGATACATATAGAATTTCTGGAGAGGTAAACTTTGGGAGTGTAAAATATATCGATAGAAAAAATTTAACATTATTACTTCAATCGAATAATTGCTGAAATACAGATATTTATTTATCTAATTCTAACTGTCCATTTGGTGTCCGGATTAAGAATACAGCACCACTCAATCTCCTGGCGTGCGGCAACGTCCCATCCCGTAACGATGAAGCTTAAATTCAATCGAGGTGTGAATTAAATTATATGTTTTAGTGTGTAAGATTTGTAAAAAAAAAAATTGAATTAAAATCTATCAACTATCGAAGCGCTGGGCTTGGGCCACTTCTGATTTGATTGATGGATGAATTTATAAATTAACTAGATTACACTCGCAACTTCTTAGATGTATTTTTCCTCTCAATCTCCTTCTCGAGTATACAGGTATCCAATTTTATTTATATTTTTACATAACGTAGCACAAAAAATGATACATAAAGAAATTGATAATGGAAATGCGTCATGGAATCATTGGTCGCATACCATCCACCACACCAACCGTAATATAGGTGCAATCAAACATAATTGTCCGAAAATCTCCGTACGTTACCACAAAAAATCATGTAGATTATATTTATACGCGTTCGATTCTCAACTCGGAACACAACCTTAGTTTTACCACATTTAAAGAATATTGAACCTTATGTGTTAGAGATTAAGTTAGTGTAGTATGATTTTGATGGAATGGTGAAGTTGGTTAGGGTATAATCCGGCGGATCGCTGCTGCCAAGCGGGTGACGGCTCCGACCATCCGTGAACCCTGTACGGTGCGCATGCGCAGCTTTTGAGCTTTTATATTTTTATTATTCTGCCATAATACATTAGATTTTACATATAATATTAAATTTACGTTCATATCATATTGTGTAATAGTCTACTTTTGAGCTTTCCTCTTTCCTTTTTCTTCCTTTCCTTCCCTTTCCTCTGAATTCCTTTTTCGCTTCAGTTAGCGACGATATACGCTGATTTGGGTGCCATTTTACATTTATCAACGAAGCCATTTCGTCGCTACTTTGGCCCACAGATCAACCATAGCCCACCCAGTATCACCTCAATTTGGTGGACGTGAAATATTCTGTTATGTGCATTTAGACACGCAGTATTGTGTTACTAACCATGCAATCGTTCTGGTAACGAGATATTACGAAAGCTCACATATTTTTAATATTTTGAAGATCAAATATTGTGCGTCCAAAGAGGAAAAGTTGAAAATATAGAAATAGATTAATTTAACCAAAAGTGACAGAGGCAGAGAGTCGGGATTAAGAATGGCACCGCTTCATCTCGTCTCGTGGATGTCGTAAAAGGCGACTAAGGGACTCTACGCCAGAGAGATAGGCAGCAGCGTCTCTTCCAAGGAACAGTAGTCATACTGCGGTCACCAACCCGCTTGCCAAGCGTGGTAAGTACTGGCAAATTACCCCCAATCATCATTCCGGCCGAATGAAGTCCACTGCTGGACACAGGCCTCCCCCAAAGATCACCACAATGACCGATATGGATGTGTTGTGGGTTCATTGGGGGGTTTTGCCATAATCGCCACGCTTGGCAGACGGGTTGGCGATCGCAGTTGAGTTGTTAATGTACTCGAAGGACGCTACTGCCCATCGGCTAATCCCTTAGTCGCCTTTTACGACATCCACGTGAGGTAACGGGGTGGTGGTATTCTAAGCAAGCACCACACGGCAATTACCCTCAATATAAAGATACAATTGTGAGATCTATGGGGCAGGCTTTTGTTCAGCAGTGGACGTCCCTTTGCTGATGTGATGAACGAAAACCGGCCAATTACATAAACGACAAAATGTTATCAACACGATGATTCTGCTAGCGTTTATCTCATCGTGGAACGGGCACTATTTTATCATCATCATCATATCAGCCAAAGGATATCCACTGCTGAACAAAGGCCTCCCCCATAGACATCTCGACTCGTCATTTTGAGGGGAGTTTGCCAGTACTCACCATCTTGGCAGGCGGGTTGGTGAGCGCAGTATAGCTTATGTTTCACAGAAGGGAGCAGCGTCCCTCTGATATAGAGTCCCTTAGTCGCTTTATACGATACCCACGAGAAGAAATGTAGTGGTGCTATATTCTTAATCCGGACACCACACGGCTCCATTTAAATTATTCTAAACAAAATGAAATGAAATATATATCTTTCGAATCGTACCTGCTGTCGGTACAACGTAGCGTGCGGAGGAAAGGGGCGGTCTGGCCGAACCAGTTCGCGGCGCCCGCGCAACACAGCCAAGCTCCTTCAGTCATTGCCTACTGCCTCATATTCCAAACGACATTGTTTTACGACCATCGCTTATATGTATTTGCTATAAAACATTTGTAATTGATATGTCATTGTTATAATTTTTTTAACATTAACTGGTAGTTTCATATATATGAAAAAAAACATAGGTTTTTTGGTTATTTATTCGGTTATAAAAACAGAGGTATTTTGGTTATTTATTCGCCTGGATTCTGAGTCCTTTGGCAATGTACCCATTTAATAATTTTGTGTTGCCAGTTTAGTGCACTTTATGGTTGTTTATGTGTTTCTTATAAATATTATGTGCTTAATTTTAGTTGTATGCGTTCTTATTGGTGGAATAATAAATGGTTTCTTCCTTTCTTCCATTATTTGGAAGCGGCATGCTTGAATTGTTAATGCTTATTTTAATATTCTCTATAGGAAAAATACCAAATTAAAACACAAATAATTCACCAAATTAATCCGTGTGGTGTCCGGATTAAGAATATAGCATCACTTCATCTCCTCCCGTAGATGTCGTAAAAGGCTACTAAGAGATACTTAACCAGAGGGCTTGGCAGCAACCTCCCTTCTGTGGGACAATAGTCATACTACGCTGACTTTAAAGTTGTGAGTACTGACAATTTCCCCAAAAGTGATAAACCTATTGTGGAAATCTCGAAAGCTATGGGAGAGCCCTTACTTAACAGTTAACGTCCTTTGGCTGATATGATGATTATGATGATGATGATGAATTCACCCCACCTAAATGCATCTCCCAGATGGACTCTAAATTACGTCCATAGGTAACTCAACTTTCAATAGGAAATCTCCGGGTAGTCATTAATTCGCGGAGAATCTTAAACTCCGCATTCAGAAGTATTACGTCATGGCACAACGCCATCTAGTTCTCAATGGTGGAACTATTATTTCAATTGTACCTCATCTCTTATCTCAACAGCAGTATACGTCCAGTGCCCATCATGGACCCTCAATAACCGGGACATTGAGATAATCACCACACTTGGTAGGCGGGTTGGTGATCTCAGTATGTTGTTACTAGCACACGGAGGAGTGCTTCTGCCCATCTTGATATCAAACCTTAGTCATATTTTACGACATCCATGGGTGAAGAGGTCTATTCATTGCTCGGAACTTCATGCCGCACTTGGATTTCTCCTGTGACATCGGTGCTTTTCCAGGGACAAATTCCACACACAATACACCCATAACCAGAATAACTACCTACAGATCACACAAATATTTGTTCCGTGCGGGAATCAAAACCGCGACCCGAAGTGCAGCAGCCGATTGTATCAGCCACTGTAACAACCGTGCCGTCTAAATGTTTTAAAATACAGTAATACACTATAGGAATAGGTAGCGCCTTGTCATGTATTTTCATCTTCTTCATTTCGGCCGAATGAAGTCCACTGCTGGACACAGGCCTCCCCCAAAGATCACCACAACGACCGATATGAGTGTCTGCTCATTGGGGGTCTTGCCATAATCGCCACGCTTGGCAGACGGGTTGGCGATCGCAGTTGAGTTGTTAATGTACTCGAAGGATGCTGCTGCCCATCCTCCGGCTAATCCCTTAGTCGACATTTAGGACACCCACGGGATGAGATAGGGTAGTGGTATTCCACACGGCACGTATATTAAGATACAATCCTCCAAATTCAGGTTTCTTTATACAAAATCATTGGAAGGAAATAAACTGCTGCTGCAAATGCTACGAGCCCTTTAATTATTTCAGCCGAAAACCGTCTACTGCTGGACACAGGCCTCCCGCAAAGATTGCTACAACGACCCGTATGGGTTTGCGTTGGGGGGTTTTGCCACAATGGCCATGCTTGGCAGACGGGTTGGCTATGGCAGTTGTGTTATAATTATAGTCGAAGGATGCTGCTGCCCATCCTCCGGCTAATCCCACAGTCGCCTTTTACGCCACCCACGGGATGAGATGGGGTGGTGGTATATATACTGTAAAGCTAACGAATAAAATAAATTTTAATTAGTAGTTCTTCATCACAGATAGGTTGAGATAATTAATTAAAACTATCCTACAAAAAATCCAATGTTATGTCAGTACCAATTAAGATCAAAAAGATTAGAGAGTTAAATTATGAATATTACGAGTAGGTTAGAAACGTATCTATGAGTAAGTTCTAATATAATAATCATCTTAGTCATCTTAATGCTGTCATGACAATTGAATCTTGAAATTGAAAAAGTCTAGTAAATATTAAAATCAGAATTGTTTAGTGTAGACTTTTTAAGAAGTTTAGACTCTTTTCTCTTGCATTGTCCTCACATCACACATCACATCACATCACATCATTTCGAGAACATTGTACCAATATGATTTAAAAAGAGTAACCATGGAGTTTCTTGCCCGTTCTTCTCCATAGGTAATCTACACCTTGGAACGAGGCAACTAAAGTCTTGACTATTCATAAGGCCTATAAATGGTTTTAAATGAGTAAAAAATATTTTTCTTTTAATAAGTTAATAATTTCTAATCCTCAGCAAATTTTTTGACGGCACGGTTGGTGCAGTGGCTGATACAGTCAGCTGCTGCGCTCCGGGTCGTGGGTTCGATTCCCACACGGAACAAATATTTGTATGATCTGCAGGTAGTTGTTTCGGGTCTGGGTATATTGTATGTGGAATTCATGTCTGTAAATGCACTTACGACACAGGAGAAATCCTAGTGTGAGGCAACGTTTTAAAAAGAAATTGGATCAGAATAACCTACGCTGAGCCAAGGCGACTCAAGGAATTACGTAAAAAGGACAATAGCAGCTTTATGTGTCATAACATACATAATCAGCCCATTACTGTCCCACTGCTGGGCACGGGCTTCCCTCACGATGAAGACGAAGACGAAGG
Organism: Diloba caeruleocephala; assembly: GCA_947459985.1. Lineage (NCBI taxonomy): Eukaryota > Metazoa > Arthropoda > Insecta > Lepidoptera > Noctuidae > Diloba > Diloba caeruleocephala. The sequence continues at coordinate 4,584,759 of OX381614.1, forward strand.
TTAGCCCTTAATCCACCAAGCTGGCCTAGTGCGGGTTGGCGGACTACACGCACCATAGAGAACATTTTGGAGCCCTCTCAGGCTCTCAGTTTCCTCACGACGTTTTCCTTCGCCGTTAACGCAAGTGATAATCAAGTTCTGATCCGCACATGAATCCGAAAAGCCAATGGTGCGGGCCAGGATCGAACTCACAACCTCCTGTATGGAAGGCACGCGTTCAACTAGGCTATCACTGCTTTTCTTATGGTCTATAGCTTAAACCAATAAAACCTTGAAGGATAGTCTCTTGCAGACCGTTATCGCAAACGCGTAACCCAATCGCTGTCAATGTGTGCGTAAGCAGCGTGTGTTTAGATACTTTTGCAGTCACACACTAGCACATAGATAATACTCGTACTAATATTAAATATTTACACTCATCACTGACTCAATAACTCGCTCTATCACGCTGTAAGATGGTTTATTCTGATACTTATGCTCGTATTACATATTTACGCTCACCACTGACTCACTGACTGACTTACTTACTGGCTCTATCACGCTGTAAGATGGTTAATTCTTTTAATTTACAAAGGGCGCCTTACTGAGTTGTAAGAACTCACTCATATTCTTATCGTTAGCCATGTTCGTCACATCACAAATAATCACAAATAATATTTTTTCAGTAGGAAATGACAGCACTAACGAACCGCCCAGCGTAAGTAAAGTTTTATTTGTCACCATCCAAACGGATTCTGTGTGGTGTCCGGTTAAGAATGTAGCACCATTCCATCTCCTCCAATGGATGTCGTAAAAGGCGACTAAGGGACGCTACACGGCAGGATGGGCAGCAGCGTGCCTTCAACTGCTCTCACCTACCCGCCTGCTAAACATAGTGAGCACAGGTACAGCACATATTCCCACCAAAATGAGGACACAATGGTGAAAATATATGGGCGAGACCTTTGTTCAAGAGCTGTGGGCGTCCTTTGGCTGATATGATGATGATGATGTTGAAATGGAGCAATGCATGTGCCGGGGATAAGGACCCCTTCTACTTCTAGGTGTTATTATTTTAAGGTCTATAAGGACCATGTTTATCCACAGCCTATATTGGTCCACTGCTGGGCATAGGCCTCTCCCAGCGTGTTCTTCTAATCCGTGTTCATCAGACGTTTATGGGCGATAATGGTTATGCTTTTTTGTGGTTTTCGGACCACGAATGCACCTGTTATTGGCCTGATATGCTAGGTTTATATCAGGAGCAGAGCTTAGCCTCAACCAGTACACATTCCTAATAGCCTGCGAAGCGAAGGCTGATGTTAGTCATGGTCCTGCCAGTCGTTGATGACCACACTACGCACTATTCTGCGAGGGAGAATGGAAAGGAATTAATTTAGCATAAATCAGTGTTCACCATCCGCCCATTAGAAACATATTGTAATTAATAATAAAAGAATAACAAATACTTTGACTGAAAATAAGTTTATTACGCGGATACAATTTCATACGAAAAAGGCAAGTGTTCAGTAATAAATACAACAAACACTTTTTTCTTTTGTTATGGTCATAACAGTGGAAAGAATGCCAATGTAAAATTAGATAATGGCACGCAATTTCTTTACATTATGAAAGAGGTTCTAAGCCAGTGTCTCTGGATACTAATAACGATGTTCAAAGGTGTTTAGCAATTTTAGAAACGACGTTATGTATGTATTATAATTACATATTTTGATATACTTAAATGGCCTCGTGTAAACGCTTTTCTTTAGTTAACATATATTATCCACTTATTATCTTTACCACTTTGGAATCCTGTTATTAAAATAATAAAGTACCAAACAACATACCGCACTAAAAAACATCAAGACACTGAGTGATTACTGTTTGCATCGAAATAACTTTGATTAGAATTGTACGGTAGATAAAATAATATCACGTTTTAAAATCTGTAACGACGCCTGTCACCTTAGTCATCCTGCGACCACGAATGCTGCGATGTGTTTGAAACGTCAGGAAATCACAAATCTATAATATACGCTATGTAATCCGTTTAAAAGTGTTTTATTATACATTATCTTGCAAATTCAGAAACATGATATGAGGTTACTTCAGTGAGTTAGCCTTAAAACAAACTTAAATAAATGTACACCACTCAAATCACACGCCGCAGCAATATGAGATATGTCAAATAACACTGATATTTTTTTATTAAAAGGGTTAAAGCTCTTTGCTTTAAAACCCTTTCACTACGAGGCTGTCGGGCTGTCGAATAATAAAATACCTTTCGATCTCCTAGCGAGTGACCAGGTGACTAGCCAGAGCATAAACAAATATGTTTGTCACTTGCAACCTTCTTCACTCACTCAAAGTCAGCGGTAATTTTTTATTAAATTTAATGAGTTATTAGGAGCGCACCTTGTGGAAAACTGTATGTTAGAGAGCGCGTCTTTAACGGTTGGGCCATGCCAGTTTCAATGGGCATACTAAAATGGATTCAGACGCAACTACCAAACAGACTAGAATACCCTGGATAGGAAGTTTCGTAATTGCTGAACGCTAATCCAATGTATCTAAAGGACAAACTTGTGGATTCTGAGGTACCCGATTCACCCTACGTACAATTAAAGTATCTGGAGTTGACACACGAGATTGCGACATGGGAAGCATCGTACCGAAAGTTGGTAGCCAATGGTCTCACAGCCAAGAGCCGGACCAACATCTAAAGAGCCTCTCGTTCGGTGGCTGGATCAAGGACAGCTGCTACAGAAGCAGCACAGCAGTACTCCTCGTTACGGCATGTATGTGAGAAGATTCCTTTCTCTGGAGCTCTTACAACGGCTTTTTTTGCATAATACTTCTATGTCCGTTCGTCCGTGGTGTCCGATACTTGATTATATTGCCTGATGTCATGTATATATGCATATATTGTGTGGTGTGTAAGGTTATTTGCATTATTGTGTGATTATATCTAGAGAATATGAATAATTAAATTAGTTCTATTAGAATAAATTTTCTAGTATCTACCTTTTCTACCTCCTCATCGGTAAGAGGAATGATGAGCCTTTTACTTACTTTCTTTTTACATTCAAATTTATTAATACTGCAAATGTTTGTTTACTGCATTACACTCATTTGCAAAATAATGGGCGATTTGATTCTTTCCCTGTCTGTAAAAACTACAATACGAAGAAGGTTTTATTCATTTGAGTATATTACTGACATACTGGCATGTTAGTGAAGTGAGATCGGTAAAAGATCATTCCAAATTCAAATAAAGGGATTAAGCCCGTCTAAAAGAAAATTACTTTTCATTGCTTATTGTGGCGCGAATTGTTGAAAGTTATTTTTATTTTTAAGATCACTTTTAGATAATTATTGCTGTACTGTCTGATTACTTTGATGTTTTAAGTCTTGATACTGTTATTTAACGTTCTTCAAATAAGACAACAAACAGCAAAACTATAGCTGTGCATAAGAAGTGTTGTATCCCAATCAATGCTATGTGTCCCAAAAGCTAAATGTGAGTCGTTCGACAGTCAATTAGACTTGGCAGCAATACCAAGAGACGGGCAATAGAAGGCCTGGTTCTGGAAGAAAACCATGCACCGAACCACGTCATGACCCTGACCACGATGGACCTCAAGAACCTTGAGAAAGTGAGAGTTACTCTTATCTCAGTTCTCTGCCAATATACACGGTCACCGCCCAGCTCGTGGGCCTAAATTACGCCGTGAACACAGAGATGTCAAACTTAGCTTCGCTTGAAATTGTACAGATGGCGTACTACAATGGACTAGGAGAACGCTTGTATACGTGTTTTGTAGAAATCAGCCCTTATAGTAGGGTCTCCATCATGTTTTGGGCAGAATTTAATTGGTAGAACCGTACGTGGTGTCCGGATAAAGAATAGAGCACCAATCCATCTCCTCCCGTGGATGTCGTAAAAGGCGACTAAGGGAATCTAAACCAGAGGGATGGGCAGCAGCCTCCCTTCTGTGAAACCGTAGCCATACTGCGCTCACCGACCCGCTTGGCAAGCGTGGTCAGTATTGGCAAATACCTCCAAAAATTATGACACAGTTGTGAAAATCTATGGGGGAGACCTTTGTTCAGCAGTGGTTTTTTTTTTTTTTTACTATGCCCCACACTAGTCTTTCTCCTGTGTTGGGTGCGTTTATAGACACAAATTCTACACACAATACACTCAGACCCGGAACAACTACCTGCAGATCATACCAATATTTGTTCCGTGCGGGAATGGAACCCGCAACCCAGAGTGCATTAGCCGACTGTGGCAGCCATTGCACCAGCCGTGCCGTCAAATGGCCGATATGTACGAAGTTATTATAGTGTTCATAGAAAACGGTACATTGAATGCACACTCGGAGGTCCTAACTCCTCAAAAACTACCCGCATTAACTGCTCTTGAAGGCATTTCGATTTTCATGGATTACAAGGCTCGCACCCAGGAGCTGGAAGCTCGCAGGAAGGTCCTGTCGACATGAAACTATATATTCATGAGGTCGGGATTCGTAGTTTCTGTTGGCTAGCTCGAAGTATAGACCTCAATCCAATAGAGCACATCTAGGATTGTCTGGAGCGACGAGTAAGATCAGTACAGCCCATTCCGCATAACATCAGGGAGCTAAAGATTGACATCGCCGCGGAGTGGGAACGTATTCCACTAGAAATCATTAGGTACATCCTCGATAGCATGCCCAGACTAAGGTGTATTGTGTGTGAAATTTGTGTCTGTAAACGCACCCAGGACACAGGAGAAATCCTAGTGTGGGGCAACATTGAATAATAAAAAATGCAAGCTGTCATTTGAGTAAAATTAAGCCACACTCAAAATGTTTTTTTTTTATTATGTTATAAAAAACATAGATTTTTGTGTTTTTTACTTAACGAACAAACCGTGGCCGTTTAGACTTTGACATAATTGATTCAAACGAAATTTAATGACGATATTGACATACACTACTCTCTCTGCTTATTGTTTTCAAGACTGTGATACAGATAAACGATGTGTCGAAACGATAACGTGGGTGTCGTAAAAGTCGACTAAGGGATTACCCGGAGGATGGGCAGCAGCGTCCTTCGATTACATTAACAACTCAATTGCGATCGCCAACCCGTCTGCCAAGCGTGGCGATTATGATTATATCGGTCGTTGTGATAAACTTTGGGGGAGGCCTGTGTCCAGCAGTGAACTTCATTCGGCCGAAATGATGATACAGATAAAATAATCAGTTTAACTGAAGGATTCCAATCCCATCCCGTAGATGTCGTAGAAACTACTGCAAGATTAGCCGGAGGATGGGCAGCACCGTCCTTTCAGTACATTTATTACATCTGAACTGCGATCGCCAAACCGCCTGCCAAGCGTGGTGATTATGGCAAACCCACCATTGAGCACATAACATAAACCCCGACCGGTCGTAGTGGCGATTTTTAGCGGAGGCCCGTGTCCAGCAGTGGAATTTATTTTTCGGCTGAAATGATAATTATGATGACAATGAAATAATAACTATAAATATATTAATTATCATTAACTATAATAATTTAGTGATATTATTGAATACGGCAGTAACTACTAAACCGATTCAGAATTGCCGGATTGACAAAGCTTTTAAAAGCTAAGTTCCCTTCTTCGAGGAACAAAGTGATAAAGATACGTTCTCCAAATAGATTAATTAGGTACGTTAATTAAATAATGTCTCCATACTTCTTCACACGCATTAAATCACACGAGTAATCTTACAGGATGCAAACCCCTTTCATTTGATTCTCATAGCCCCATATGTCCTCCGAGGAAAGCGCCAACACGTGGTCAAACCCCTCGCGTTAAAGTTAACGTCACCGATTAAATAATATGAGAACGCATCAGAAACGAGTGACGTAAGATCATTCTATTATTGACTAGTCAAGTGCAAGTAGTATTTTAATTTATGTGAACCAATTTCTGACCAGAATAGTCAGTCAGTCGTTGGTCCTATCTATGGGGAAGACTCGGAAACTCCATCGATACTCTATTCAAATACGTGAAAGTATTCGTCTATTATAATCTATACAAATAAATGAAATTCAAGTGTCTGTTTGTAATGTCAAAATAACAGCTTTTTACTAAATGCATATGAAAGTATATAGGTATCGAACCTACTACAAACAAAATATTTTTGAATTTTTTGTCTGTCTGTTTGTTCCGGGTAATCTCCGAAACGGCTGGACCGACTTTGACGGGACTTTAACTGGCAGATAGCTGATGTTATAAGAAATAACTTAGGCTACTTTTATTTTAGAAAAATAATTAGGGATCCGCGCAAAAAAAATAAAACCCTTGAAATCCAATATATATATTCTATGTCAAGTGTATATGTCGAAGTACTCTAAATTTCTTTTAAATTAAACGCGGGTGAAACCGCGGGTTCCAGCTAGTATAAAATATATTTACGCTCATCACGAAATCACTGACTCCATAACGCTGTAAGAAAATGTCGTCGTCGTTTCAGCCGAATACAGTCCACTGCTGGACACAAGCCTCCCCCAAAGATCGCCGCAACGACCGGTCAGGGTGTGTTGTGTGCTCATTGGAAGGTTTGGTCATAACCGCCACGCCAGTTGGGTTGGCGATCGCATTTGAGTTGTTAGTATACTCGAAGGAAGCTGCTGCCCACCCTCCAGTCATTCCCATAGTCGCCTTTTACAACACCCACGGGATGAGATGGGTTGATGCTATTCGTAGCCGGCAACACACGGCCAAAATGTTTATATGTATAATTAAATTAAAGTGTTTGTTATAAGGGGCACCTTACGACTACTAATCACAATAGAATTTTTCAAAATTATGTAAGGACGATGCATGCCAGCGTGTGAGATACATAATATATACAAAGCTAATTAATTGTCTTACAACAAGAGTGCCATAGCAGTAAAAACAGAAATGGAGTACTTTGTTTTCACTTAAATATGTCCGTTCTTAAACAATCTCCGTTAAGGGTTGAGATTGCGTGGTTCCTGCTCGCATATTTGGTCCAAATGGAAGATAATGTACGTCCTTACAAAAAAAACCAGTACACGCCCAATCCTCATAAGAATTTAAAATTAAACATAACCTTTCAAGTTAACAAGAATTTTCGGTCGAGTAAAATACCTTAGACCTTAATCTTGCTCATAACCTTCAAATATTCAAATCAAATTTAAACTTAAGCTATCCAACCCGACATTGAAAGGGATAAGATTCCCATAAGATACGAAAGACCAAACTTCCATACGTCATAACGCTATAATTTTAAAAAAGGGTTAAGAGAAAAAAGTTAATACAAAATGACACCCCACATGTTCTGGCATCCGGCCCGACCTACGCGTCATTAAAACTTGAGCTGTCAAATGAAGAAATCGTTTGGTTTCATCCCGTATTATTTTATCTGTGGCTCGATTATAAACAGATGTAATTCGGCAATAAATCTTTGTACTGTACTGCGCATGAAAAGGATTCGTTGTACAAGTGAAATCACGTATTATTATTATTATGTCGTTGTCAAACAATGCGTTTAGTATTGTGATCCTGATCATTTCCTTTATTTCTCAGGTTTCCGATGATGCAAACTTGACTCATCATTCTGCATCTGTAATTTGTATGACATTCTTCAGTATTGAAGCGTGTCAAATTGTTTACATTGTCTACCGACAGAATTTATTCTTTTTTTAAATTAATTATATCTGGTTCGGAATCAGTTAAGTTACAAAAATTCTGAAATACAACTTTTCACTTACTACTTGACTAAGCTAGAGGGATGGGTAGCAGCGTTCTTTCTGTGGGACAGCAGCCATACTGCGGTTACCAATCCGCCAGCCAAGCGCAGTGAGTACTGGCAAATCCCCCCAAAATGACGACACAATTGTGGAAATCTATGGGGGAGGTCTTTGTTCACCAGTGGACAGCCTTTGGCTGATATGATGATGATAGATAATGGCATCTACGAAAAATATTTGGGGGTCTCAATACTACGGCAGTTAAGTGAATGGGACGACGTACATGTACATTCGTGCATATCTATTTGTATTGCATAAACCAATAGACACCCAACAGGCATATACTTCTATAAAATCTCTAATACTGTTCAAGATTTAATTTAACTGTTGCACCAAATTATACATGCTTTTATACAGTTATTGACAAACTGTTGCACTATAAACATTGATGTTTACTAACGATTATGAGTTATAAAAACCTGAGTTTTAAGATTGAGGTATCGTTCAAATCAATAAGTTTAAGTAAGATTACACACTAAATTATTTTATCAGCTTTTAGTCCACCTTTAAGGTTATTAACGATGCCCACCCGACCAAGATAGATGGTGCACGATTTTTTATTAGGCTGAATGCGTCTACACCAGGCATTCCCAAAGTGGTCGATCGTGTAAAGGTTTCCCAGGGATCGACATAAACGAAAACTGATTTTGGGGGTCGACAAGGTCTATAAATCGACCCCTATTAATTAACACAAGTTCGTTTTTTAATCTTTCTAGATACTGTATAAGTTGTGTTTACGTGAAACAACTGTTATTAGAATGTTTTTTTTTTTGTAGGAATAGGAGGATTAGGAATTGGTAACTATGTTGTATCAATAGAAAAAAAACTAGAGATTTTTAAAGTTATGGCTATGGGGGTCTGAGGTATTAGTACGTTTTGGAAAACGGGTCTCTTGCCCAAAATAGTTTGGGAATCCCTGGTCTACACAAATGACGAATGACGCGGCTGCGGGTACAAAAAAGCTTTGTTTAACTTCTTAATTGATGATAGAACCTCTCTAGCGATCAGCCACGATCCACGGTTGATATTGGAGTAAATACTTAAAAAAGGATTGTTGTTAAGTATGATCATGGAGAATAATTAAGCTAAATAAATGTATAAGTGGATGACACAAGTTCACAACGTGTTGTTAGTAATGTTAGTCAATTTTCATTCAATTTTATTTACAACTATTTAATCTATCTGTCATATGCCGTTGATCTGAGATGGGAGGTTAGTCCACTATAAGTACAGTCCACGACGTCAAGTTTACGTAGGTAACTATACAATTTATATATCGAAGTAGGTACCTAGAATCTCTAGATGGAGATCTTTCGAGTTCCTGGAGCCTCCCTTCGGTGCCGACGATGATCACTCCGGTGGTTTTGGCCGGTAGGAGTCCGGCATGCCCCTTCGCCCTTTCCCGGGGTGAAGGAAGTACATGAGGTATTTCCACCGGATCAATAAAAAAAAAAAAAAAAAAAAAGGTACCTAGAATGCCATCTGTGTGATTGTCCGGTGTCGAAGGAATATATTTTTATTTCTTTGTCTACGCTGTCGTAGCAGAAATTAATACCGTAGTGACTTAAAAGTGTAACGAAGGCCGCCCGTAGGCATTGCTACAAATGAATTGAATACAGAATATCCGAAGAATAAGCAAAGTAACGCGTTAAACTAGTCTAGCAGACTAGTTTAATACAGGGCAAATAGACCCGAATCCATACTATAATTAAGATACATACAAATAAACATTTACATTTTTCTTAATTTACACAATCGTCTTCGACAGTACTTCAATGTAGGTATGTAAACATCAGCAACCTGATACATGGACGGCTGCTGTCAAAAACGTCAAGCGTGACCACAGTAGTGCGGTCCCATTACTCTCCATTCTCCTACTACCATAGACACGTGTTATGGTCATCTGTTTCGGAGCTCAAAACGAAAGTATAATAAGATAATTTTAACGATATTTTAATAATGTGCTGTTAAATACCAATTACAAGCTCACTACTTTCAAGATAACATTACGTATAATAATATAATAGCTAATATCTCTTATAAATACGTGTTCCGATCCGCATGTAAATTCATTAAGGTACTTACTTCCCATTCAATGTTTTATATCTTCAAACCGAAATCATATAACATTGGCTTGTCTTCATCGTAGATATCTTATCAGATAGCTCAGTTAAGTAGAACCCTCGAGTTGTCTTGGATAACGTAAACTATGATTTCAGTCTATACAAATAAATCAACTTATATTTTTACCCGCTTTATAATATTAACTTGACCTTTATGTAAGCACGTATGAATGTAATGGATTCTTGACAATTAATTTAATACCACTGATAAATTCGATCGACTTAAAATTTTGCAAACGTATCAACAATCGATGTCACTACGATTATTTGACATTTCTATGACCTATTGCTTGTCACCAGGATCAACAGGACATGACTAAAAAGAAAACCTAATAACAGGTTATTATAATAAACTAAATAAATTTATAAGTTTTCAGGCTTAATTAAACTGAAAAATAATAATATAATATACATAGCTTAAATAAAACTAATAAATGTCACTTTTAATGACATATGCCTAAACAAAAAATATGACAAAACAAACAATAAAAAAAAAACCGGGGAATGCCAGACATAAAAGTTTTTTTTTTCATGGCAATTGTATTCTATTTTGCCAGTGTCAGGATGAAACTTTAAAGTTGATTATGAGAATATAGTTTTTTTTTATTAATTACTTTTAAGAACTTTTTTGTGCTTTTTAGTCCATAATTAATTAAAAACGTGTTTTATTAGCTTTTTTAAACTTAAATTGTACATAACCAGCATATAAAAATCAATCCACCCGCCATTTGCCTTTGAGTGGGAAAAGAAAATGGTCGCATTTTCCCGCTTTTTTTGTGACATCGCAGACTAAATACGTCGTGAAAGTGAATCATTATAAACGTGATCATTTTATAACTTCCTCTTATCTCAGACATTTTACTGAACAATTAAAGCCGTATTATAAAATCGACAGACTTAAAAAATATTACTTAATAGTTTTCAAATTGAGGTAGACGTCTGTAATTAACTGCTAGTAATATTATGACGTTTCATATTTATGTTATTCTATTGAAAACAGAGGTTTATTTACAGCTTGAGCCAAAATTAATTAGAAAGTAAAATCTTGAATGAAATGTCCAGCAAGTTGCCTGCGATACTCATTAGATGATGATAATTTAAAGAGTTTAGTAACAAATTTATTTATTTTATGGTATAACAGGAAGCATATCTCACACTAAGTAGGTGAATTATGATCAAATCCTATCGACTTTCTCATTTCACGGAGTCTATCACATAATGGTCTCTGGCTGAAACTACCGAAACGTCTCACGACACACGACGTGACATTTTATTAAATTCTTATTCGTTTGGCCCAGCGAGTGTTATGAATCGCGCGCGACACGCGATGTCGCGAGCTTTGCCGTGCAGCCCGTCGCACGCCACCTCCCTTTGTGGCGATATGCTCACCATTTATCACACAATGCCGACTTGCTCTGTTACATATTCCCCCGATTATTTACAAAGAATTTTGGCACATTTGGTTAGGAACTGGCACGCCCAAAACAGTCGATGTTATAGTTTTAGTGAATCATATACCAGCAGTAGTAAATTCAATTGAATTTATTTGTTTTCAGATACGACAACACCGTACGTCCTCTACAAAGATGGCGTGGAACGAGCTCCACCGGGTACGCAGTGGGGCGGCGGAATGCTTGACGGTGGCTATCAGCCTATGCAGCACCAAAGTCCTGGTGGACCCTCACCACAGCCAGAGCCCCAGCTCGCCTCGCCAGCCCCATCGCCCTACCCACCTGCACCGCCGCCCCCAGACCCAACCGGGGCTGCAGAGGACGCCGCCCAGCAACTCGCTCAACAACAAGCACAGCAACAAGCGCAACAACAACAGCAGCAGCAGCAACAACAACAACAAACTTCTCCCGAGCACATGCAAGTGGAGCAACAGCTTCAGAGCCAGGCTCAACCACAGCCCTCCCAGGACCATCTCGATCGAACGCCATGCTTCATTCCACAGCCGGACCTTCAGCAACAGTACACACCGTATTTTAAGGAAGCTAGACCAGCAAGCCATATGTTAGGCACCGGCGGCTTCCCGCTACACTACCTTAAACAAAATGGTGGTGTCCTTTCCCTTGAAGGTCCACTAGACCAGTACGCGGCGCCCGACCTTCGCCATTTGCCGGACATAGTTCAGCCCGAGCCGCCGAAGCCACGGAAACACAATCCTAACTCAGAGCTTCGCCTGTTCAAGTGCCTAACCTGTGGCAAAGACTTTAAGCAGAAGTCGACGTTGCTGCAGCACGAGCGGATTCACACGGACTCGAGGCCGTACGGGTGTCCAGAGTGCGGCAAGCGGTTCCGGCAGCAGTCGCACCTCACGCAGCACCTGCGCATCCACGCGAACGAGAAGCCGTACGCGTGCGTGTACTGCCCGCGCTCGTTCCGGCAGCGCGCCATCCTCAACCAGCACCTGCGCATCCATTCCGGTGAGAAGCCATATACGTGCGGCGAGTGCGGCAAACATTTCCGCCAGAAGGCCATCCTGAACCAGCACGTCCGCACACACCAAGGCGAGCGCTATTCACACATATATACCCCCCGGCCCCCGCGCGCGCCGCCCGCACTGACCGCGCCAGTCACTGCCGCCGGCGCCCGCGCTCCCCGCCGCCCCCTGCACCGTCGATTCGGTCTCGCATCCATTGGCCTTCCTATCAGACAAATTCTCGGTCCCCTCGTCGCCCTTATAGCGGAGGGCGCTCGCGAGACGCGGAACCGACCGCCGGACGCTCCCGTAACCGTTCCCAGTTTGATTAACCCACTCGTCGTTTACCCTCGGTTGATCGTCCCACACCTGTGACTGACCAGCCTGTTCGCTTTTTGCAGACGTGTCGCCGCATCTCATCTTCAAGAATGGGACGACACCGACGCTGTGGCCCCAGGACGTGCCCTTCCCAGCCGATGAGAACAAAGAGGAGATCCAGTCGGCTTTCGGCGACGCGGACGGACAAAACGGCGAGCAACGCGGATCCTGCTTCTCCCCCGGTGACACGGCGCAGTACCCTGCTTACTTCAAAGATACGAAAGGTCTGAATCATTCAGTATTCAGCACAGGGCTCTCCCTGCAATACTTGAAAGGCGGCAAGTTGCCGGACGTGCTCGGTGGTCGAGCAATGCCCCTATACGTGCGCTGCCCTATCTGCCAAAAGGAGTTCAAGCAGAAGTCCACGCTGCTGCAGCACGGGTGTATTCACATTGAGTCACGTCCGTATCCGTGTCCGGAGTGCGGCAAGCGCTTCCGGCAACAGTCACACCTTACGCAGCACCTGCGTATTCATACTAACGAGAAGCCTTATGGCTGCGTGTACTGCCCGCGCTTTTTTCGTCAGCGGACGATCCTCAACCAGCACTTACGTATCCATACTGGCGAGAAGCCTTACAAATGCACACAGTGTGGCAAGGACTTCAGGCAAAAGGCAATCCTGGACCAGCACACGCGGACGCACCAGGGCGACAGACCGTTCTGCTGTCCCATGCCTAACTGCCGGCGCCGGTTCGCCACGGAGCCGGAGGTGAAGAAGCACATCGACAACCACATGAACCCGCACGCAGCCAAGGCGCGACGCGCCGACGCCGCGAAGACACCGCGGCCGCTGCCGCCGGCCGCCGCCGTGGTCAAGCCCGAGCTGTACTTCCCGCAGTGCTACGCGCCGCCCTTCCAGCAGTTCGCGGGCGCGGAGTTCAAGCCGGGCGTGGGCCCGGGCGCGCCCGCGTGCCTGCCGGCGCAGTGACCCGCGCCGCCGCCGCGGTGGCACCCGGCGCCCACGCATGCGCATGCGCACCACGACCTCTATGCCGCCGACCGCCTCTACAACTGAGCGACGCGGCGTCACACGTATACGACTCGCGCCACGTGCGCGAGCTTTCAGTACCAGTAGTCGATATATATTTAATCGGATCGCTGTAAAATGAGCTTCGATCTGTAAATAACGTCCTGTTTATACTCTATCGGGAGGTCTGTCGCGTTGTACAGTTTCCAAGTTCATCTCGAGTAGTGTTACCGTCAAACAAGCGAGTACAGTTAGCGTTTTTGCCCCGTAATCGTTAAGTTACCACATAAGAGTTAGTTTTCTCGGTGATTCTCGATTCTGCTGTAACTTTCGCAGACTATCCGAGGGGATCTAGCCCGGAGATTAGAAATTAAAACTCTTCGTTGAAATCTAAAAATTAAGAATTGATCTTTTACCACATAACAATATTTCGCGATGAATGTTTTTGGCGCGACGTTGTGCCTAATTGTAATAAATATACATACATAGTAGACGTATTAAGTTAATTTTATTTACGAGTATTAAGAGATAAAATCTGGCAAATATATGGAGTTTTATAAAGGAATCCATGATGCTCAAAATATGTTTAAAAGTAACGATAAAGAATGAGAATTTACGAGTTAGCTTAAGGCTGAGTTTGGAAGTAATAAGAGAGATAAACGAACATCGTCGGTGAAAACACAATCATGAATGCAAACCAAAAACGTAGGTTACCTTTTGCCATCAACATTATGCTTTGTTAGTGTGTACTTACAAAAGGTTCTGTTACATTAATTAATGCATTTACTCTTAATTAACAATGTGAGATTACTGAGATGTCTTCGTAACACTATAGGTGCCAAATAGAGTAGTGATTTTTAAATTTTTCTACCAGCTTCTTTTATAGTTGGCCTAGTTTAGGTTGTTACCAGTTTTTTCAACGATGTGACAAGATGAGATGCATTTAAGAGGAAAGGGTCAGACTGAGAGAGGACTGTGATAGCTAGGTAGGTTAGGTGTCTATTTCGCTCATTTTAGCGTTAAATCTTCGTGTGTCGAAATGTGATCGAGTATCCATGGCGGATTCGAGTGAATGTTTGAAAGATTTATTTACGTTTTGTACAGAAACCGAGAAATCGACTCGGTATCGAAATCATTTATGTTCCTAAATTTAAATTATCTAAAATGTTTGATTGTTCCGGTGTCCGGCATGTAGTGGCCGGCCCGCCTTCTCTTGCTTGACTGATTTGATAACATTATTACGATGAGTGAGATTAGTAAAATTTACCAATTTGGTGACGTGTGTGATTATGCAAAGTGCTTTGTTGTAGTTTGATCCAAGGGACGGAGACGGAGGGTATGCCAGAGTAAATCTTATGTGTAATGTAGCTTAGACTATCGAATTTCGAATTACCAAGCAATTCGACCATTCATCGCGAAATAACTTAGAATTTAGGAAGAATAAAAATATTACCTATATACATTTGTGAGTGTTGGAGTATTCTGGTAATGGAGTATCTGGAGTCCAGTATTACGGCAACCACATTTCTTGCGGTTTGAAATTTATAGAAATAAGCTCAAATAAGCTGTATACGTGAATATGTGCGAAGGTACAGATATATGTAATATATCTAGTTAAACAAATTTCATTTAAAAAAATCAGCCACTCAGCGAGTCTCACAGACTATAAACGACATGAACACTGCCAGGATATTCCGACTAACTTTTTAACGTTTTAATATCTCTGTTTGTACGTATAGACAACTTATATAGCTTATTTTACTATATTATTGTGATGGTTTCGTTTTTCTACCGCATAATATGAACTGTTAATTAACTATAGGTGTAATAGTAAGGTGAATTTGTGGGAGTCACATAACATATGGATACCATTTTATTATTTGTCACTACGAAGTGATCGATGCAATATTATTATTTAGTGGGTTTATTGTGTATTGATTTTACCACGAATTTATCGCATTCGGCAGTTATGGAAATTATCGGTCAGCTAGTTGTGAACGTACAGTAGTCGCATGTGTCAATTATAAAGAGCTCTTGTAAAATTGTAATAACGATCCAAATAATGTTTTATACGAAACGTATCGATTTTATATCGATTAATACCCACATCCTAGCTTTAGACTTGCAGCATCGATTAAATAATTCCCAGCCTGACTCGCGTGCCAATATTCCAAAGCTGCGCTCACAACTGGCGCCCCAAACAGTAGCATTTTATTTTCTATTTTAATTTTCCTATCAAACTTTCGGAGGTTTGCAAATGAAAAAAACATCGTTATCGAAGAAAATTAGAAACATTTATCTTCCGTGACTAAAGTTTTCCACATTGTTCACACCGTGATCCTCCTGAGGTAGCGCGCGCCACCCTCGTCCGCCACAGACTACAATAGCATAGGATTCAGTTCATTATATTATATATCTCACAACACGCGCAGCCTTATACAATAATAGTCGATAAGTATTTTTATACAATAAATGACATATTTTTTCCATACTGGGCGGGAGTGGCGCGACGCACCCTAGTACAAAGTTTGAATGCAAACATAAAATACAGTGCCATAGCCGAGAAATAACCTCAGATTTATACTTACTAGATTTTTATACCGATACAAATGGATTTAATTTTTAAATATAAAACCAGAAGTGATTAAGTATACAGAGATTACAGATGATATTTTATACATTTATTACATACAATATTATTAAAAAGTAAATGTGAAATAGTCTTAAAGTTAGTGGCGTATTTGCATCGTGCTGAGTACCTAAGTAAAGATACTTGTTTAGTTACACGGGGAGTTGTGGATTATCGATTTAACGAATCTCGTTTCAATTTAGCACAACTTTATATATTATCTGTCTCCAAATGCACGTTGCATTATCAATTTTTTTTTTCATATAGTACTTGTATTCAGTGTGGTTATTGTAAATACATATCATTGAGAGTTTTTGAGGCAGTGTTGCAACACAAAAAAATCCTTTCGTTTTTTTATTGAAACCGGACTGTTACAGACAAAAGTTTAAACCAAAACATGTATCAAACGTCGGTTTCGATTAAGACGAATAATAATTTAGTGAAAGCAAATTGCGGGATCCCAGGCTGTTCTGTTTGTATTGCTCACTGTTTTGTTAAGTTTTGCTCAATTACACGTGTATGTATTATCTATAAAGTTAATCTTATTAGTTTTTATTGAGTACGGAATGATTTTTGTAAAATATTTTTTGAGAGCACGGTTCTGCTTTCTTATCAAACTATTTTTTAAGTGCTGAAAAACTGTGTTATTCGTGCGACAATCCGAATCTTATTTTTGAAATTTACATTGGTAAATCTTTTATTACTTTTTAACACGTCATAATAAACAGTATAATGCCGTATCTAAACGTGCCGTCCAAATCTGATCGGATATCCATTCAATATTTACGTAATTAATGGTTTATGTTTCCCAAGGTTTGATTTCTGTTACAGTAATTAGGTTTGAAACATGTTCCTAACCTTTACGATACGTAATATTTATTTATAAATACCTACAATGACATTTATACCGACTACCCATAGGATAGAGGATAGAACCTGTAATCATTTTGCCAATTCTTGTCTAACAAATACCTTCAATGGAATCAAATTCCAGCACAACTTTATATCCACATAGCGTCTTGGAGAATATAACTTTAATTACAGAGGTATGCAATTTTACCCATCAGTAAAAATATCTTCTTCGTATGTATGCAATATCAATCTGCCTACATAATTTTGTATATTTTTAAGTTGTTAAAAATATTAAAAGGAGAGAATAAGATTGCATTGTAAAATTATACTTTGCATATAAACATAAAAGTTTTCAAAATAAACGTCAATTGTATCTAATACAATGTCTGAGCAATGTAAGTGAAACTAAACCATTGCTAAGCTTGGTAAAAAATAATTAGTATAGTCGTACGGTACTAGATCCGAAGCTTGAAACTTATCACTAATTTCTTTGTTTAAAAATGCATTTAATTGTGATCTCATGGTGAAATTGTAATTTCTACATATAAGATAAATAATTGGCGAATGTTTAGTCGATCTACATGTTTCGTTTATGAATTACTAACAATAACACATATCCACATGCTTGATAATTTTAAACTTACACAATAAAGCAATATATTGTAAGTTATTATGTACTCGACATTACCATGTACGTTTTTGTAAAACCAAGCCAAGATCCCATTTTATAAATTTGAATAGTATATACATAGGATAGGTACTTCATTATGTTTTGTTCGCAAAATATAACATCAAAAACGGTACATAAATATCGAGTGTGTTATGTCAATGCATGTTAAATTGAGCTTCGTGTAACAGATTTAGTTTCATAGTGAAGTTGGCTACGAATTATTTCAACGTCTTCCATTTTCAAAGTAGTGTACTACATTATTACGGCGTTTTGTAATTTGTGTCACTTAAATTAAGTTTTACATAATGTCGGCTCCACACATTGGAATAACTGTTAATTCTCAGTTCCAATGTGAGAATCGGACTTAAGTTTTATTTGCATTATTTGTATAGTATAAAAACAAGAAAGCGTATACCTGCAGTTAGTGCAGTACCAGTGCAATACACTTAATTTTTTGGCGATATAATTGTATAATTTATTATATATATGACCTATTTTAAAAATAGTTGTTAGTGTTAGTAAAATAATTGGTAGCCAACATAAAAATGGCCTATAATAATTTCTTAAACTTAATATATACCCATCTTACTACAGACTGCCACTCGCCAACCGCTGTCAGAAATAATAAAGATACAAATTAATAATTTTTTATCACAGAGACTTGTTAAAACAGTTCCACAATAAAATAAGTGTTGTTGAATTTTTTAATAAAATATGAACATATTTAGATTAATGATCTTGTAGTCTGGATTGAATTTTTTACAGATTTTATTGAATGCCAAGTTTTCGCGTGCATAATAATGATGAAGTTACGTCGCCTATTGAGCTTATTTTTGCTACAATACTTATTTTAAGCCATACAATGACAGTTTTAAATAATAGTACAATACATATACAGAATATACAATTATTATACAATAGACATATACAATAAAGCGGTGATATTATACATATTTTATTTAAGAAGCGTTGTAGGCGGCGTACCTTGAGGCATAAATTGGTTTCATTAATGGGTGCTGATATATCATTAATTGTACATATTTATGTAATATACAATAGACTGGTAATTTTACACTGTTGTTAGGTTTCTACAGAGTTATCACCTGAGACTGTTCCATTACTGATTAACTAATTAACGTTGTTTTCATGATTGAAATATATTATTTACGTGAATTATACATCTTCATTAGACAGGTTTAAAAATCAGTTTTCTTTTAATCCATAAATATGTTGATTGTTGTTAACAATTCGTTACAGGGACATAAATATTATAGTAGCAGTGTTCATTAGCATGGCCTACATTAATCAGTATTGCACAGTTTCAGTCCACATGTTACAATAGAGTATATTTTTTTACATACCTACAGAGACACCGAATATTCTATAATAAAATTCATTTTAGACAATCCCAGAATACAAGATCGAACTTTTTACACACAACAGACAACAGAATTCATTTTGTTTTCCATAGCATTATTACATTTGATTTTCGAAAAATGAAAAACAGTTGGTTGCGATATGGTCACAGATCCAGGCGAAAAATTAAAACGTTGGCATACGTCAAAAATAATATTAAAAAATGAAATTGTAAATATATTTTCTAGTTCTTCCAAAATTAATAATATCAGTATTAAATACAAAATTCAACTTTGGTTAGGTCAAAAGTGTATGTGTGATCTATAGAGAATTTTTGCATTAGATTTTTCTTGATATTAACTTTAAAGATATTTTAATTATTTTTAATTACATTATGTTCATTATTAGATCATATTTTACTTGAATTGTAATGATCTTGCCTAGAATTGCATTTATGTTAGTTACTTATGATACGTTTGAAGTTGATACCATCGTATTTATGTATATTATTATTGTATTAAGGGTTTTGTTTGTTTTTTTTTGTCATTAATAGAAGTAAAATGTTGTAAAAAGTAAGCTCGTTGTATTTTATCAAATAAACACTTTTTAGTCCAACTGAAGCAATACGGTGCAGTTTTTTTATTTAACACCTTTGAGTCAAAAATTGCATCATGACCGTGACAGGAGAAAAAACTTGGACGGAGATTGATGATAAGCTCAGAATGTATTTAAGGGAAAGAGTTCAGAAAATAGCTAAGAACATTGTTGAGGAGCTGGCGTGCATATTGCGTGACAACATTCGTATCGCTATCTAAGTACTTGCCTCCGACTAACTGAATATATCAGGCGCACATGAACGTCTCCCTCATAAAGATGCTGCCTAAAAACGCAATTATAAGTTTGTATAGGTTAAGCATGATACAATACTTGTGTGCGAAAGCAACAATAGAAATCATTCGCTAATTCGCTATTCAAGCACATCAGGATATAAAATCAAACCTGGCGTGGCCGCGGCCAAAGATGATTAATGGACTTTACAATTCTATGTACCTATACTTGTTTGTCGGCATGGCTTATTGTTTTTACGGCTTTCAATATGTATATATATGATAATTCTTCTCGTAAATAATCATAGTACGGCGCGTAAATGGTTGCACTGCCAAGGGTCCCGATTTTTGATCACCTTACAAATTTACTGAGGGAGACTGATGCCTAAACTAAGCTTAAGCCTGTATCTTAGGTCACCAAGCCTTCCATCCCAGAAGTCTAATTTTGCTCTTTCATAAACTGTGCCAAGAGAAAGTTTTCCATTTTCTTGTTCTTCGTGTATCTGATCCTATCGAGTTGTTAAAGTTTTCTTGACGAATACGTTGATATAACTTTATCAGGCCCTTTCACTGCAGTTTTTAATCCAAACATTGTTTAACCAGATAACATGAAAAAAAAACCAATTTTTCGTCTAATAATGCGTTATTAAAAAAAAGTTGATAGAGAAATTATTGTCTTAAGGGAATTAAATGGCAAACTTGTTGTTGTATAATGATGAAATGACAACTGTTTTTGGGAATCGTTACTAGTCAAGTGAAAATAAAAAAAATTAACTATCGGTGAAATGACAGGACACCGGTTGTAAGTGACAATGTGGAATATACCTCATGGAACCTAACAATAGGCATTACGTTGCTGGGAAAGAAATCTCAGAGAATGGAGGGAAGCGAGAGGTCTAAACCCCTCCAAGACTTTCTACAGCAGAAAGGTAGACGGTTTAAAGAGGCTTTTAAATCTAACCAAAACCCAACTATATACTGTATGGATAATCAAGAGTCAATGCTGGACATTTTGTGCAGCTGCGACGCTCTGGGAAACCGTAGGGCAAATCATGTAGGAATGTCTTATCCATCACCTGATGACTATGCGCGGCTCCAGGCATGTCTGATTGCGAAACACCTACAGAGATACCTTGATTTAATAGAGGACTAGTGCCGGACTCCGCTGTACAGACGGTGAACTTACTCGGTACCCTGAGATTGAGCACCAGCCGGTGCAAGGCACAAAAGGGTAGCACTTTCGATCCTGGGTACAAGGCGCTTGAAGTGCTCGTCAAAGCACAGTGACTGTCCTTGGTGAGACCCATGTGTTTCATGTACTGGCCCACCCTAATTTGCGCGTCACCAACGCGTATCCACGAACTGAATGGTTACCTGCTCCGCAGCAGTATGTGGAATCTTAGCACCTCGGTTTTGTGTGGCGCTATCCGCAGACCCAGAGCGTGGATTTCGGCCACGACTATTATCACCGGTTGCTCGGCTAAGATAGAAACCGTGGTAGGATCTGAAACATTCCAGTCAAATCTGGAGAACCGATTTGTTGCCGTGGAAATCACTAACGACGTTGACAAACCCCTTGAAAGTGTGGTTAGATTCCTCAGGGTGGAAGGTAAAAGATTCTGTGAAATGCAGCGTACAAGCAGGAAGGCTAAGCTTTCGAGAGAGACTAAAGCTTATGAAGGAACGACCTGAAAAACACACCAATCTCTTCGTTAGAACATCAGGCTTAAGTGGCTTCCAATACGTCTTCGCCAGAATTCTCATATACTTTCCTTGCTTTATAGTATTGTTTAATCCTAAAATCCCTTTTTACCTTAAAGAACGTTTTAAGTTCCATAATGACGCACATTCGAGATTCTTGAGATCGTCTGACAATCTGAGACTTGAGATGCCAATGCATTCTACCAAATTTTGTGATAAATCCTTCACCATTCAGGCTGTCCGATTATGGAATGCACTGCCTGTGTCAATCAAACGTGCCCAGTCATTGGTTACTTTTAAAAAACTAGTAAAAGAATATAACTTGTCTGTTTAATTGTTTGTTGTATTTACCAATATAGTACTTTCTTCTGATTGTGTATTTACCATATATTTATTATGTTTATGTATGTTTCCAATACTCTTATGGATTATTTATATTGTATTGGATAAAGTATAGTATATGGTTGTATATATGGATTATTTATAATATATTGTATAAAGTATTATATGTTGTTGTATATGTGTGCATATTATTTAAGTAATTTATGGAATAAATACCTATTTGTATTATATTTAATAGATTCACTATTTGATTATATTAACATAATAAGTACACCTCGGAATACCCCTTTGTCTTTGTCCATCTTTTTCTTATCCATCCAAAGGTTGTCTGTAAGAAATCGCTAATAGCGATAAGACCGCCCATTGTACAATTACTGTTCATCAAATTATTCCTAGTAGTTGTTTTTAAAATGGTGTACAATAAAGAATATTCTATTCTATTCTAGGCACTCAATAAAAACCTTAACAAACTGGTACGTCATGACCTCCACTGTTCAAATACACGCTACATAAAAAGAGCAACTGAGCAGAATCGGGGGTCGAAAGTGTCCGTCCAGTCCCTGGGGAGAAGTCACTTGACGAAACTGACCATAGCCAGGGCAGAAGTCGTCGTTTCAAAGCTGAAGATTCTTTTGGGAAGTTGAAAACAGTGGCTTATACAGTCCGCTCCTGCGCTCCGGGTCGAGGGTTCGATTCCCGCACGGAAAAAATATTTCTATGATCTGCAGATATGTGTTCCGGGCCTGGGTGTATAGTGTGTGGAATTTATGTCTGTAAACGTACCCACGACACAGGAGAAATCCTACATCCTAAAGTTTTATACAACTTTGTATATAATATGTGTTTCTTTCTTCTCTTTCTTTCTTTTCTTTTCTTTCTTTCTTTTCTTTCTTTCTCTCTTTCAATAAGAGACTTTTTTTCTTGATCCGGTGGAAATACCTTGTACTTCCTTCGCACCGGGAAATGCAATAAGAGACCTACCACCAGTAAAATATATTGGATGGGTGGCATGAAGCAGCTTCACGTGTATGTAATCAAATCATGGAAATAAATTGGATAAATAGCATGGCACCCTAAGATCCTACCTTCTAATGACGCTTATTTGAATTCCAGTTTAGTAAAATAAACTGTATGGCCATTTTGTAATAGGATAACCAGTGCAAAATAAAAATCTTACAACTCAAATTCAACAATTTATTTCTATAACCCTACATACAATTACTCACCGCGTCTGCTTAACTTATCGATACGCTCTTGATTCTTATAAATGCAGAGATCCATAAAGGTTAAACTTAGTAACAAACAATGTCCCAACATGTCTTTCTGTAAATCTTTCTGGGACTTGAACATTGACTGCAATGACTCAGGGATGTAGGCATGAGAGTTATCGGAAGATCTTCCGACTAAATCACGTAGCAATATTTCTACTGTTTGGTCTGTTGAGACCCTTTCGTTGCCGACTAGAGTTCCGTATAACCTGAAAAATATTTTGAATTTAACTTAAACTAGCAAGTATTCCTGTTTTGAGGATTCCAAACGTCCTAAGGAAAAAACGGAGACACCCTTGTAGGATCACTCGTGTGTCTGTCCGTCTGTCACACCCAACTTGCTCCGAATCTACCGGACCGAACAACTTGAAATTTAGTACACATATGGATTTCTATGACCCAAACAGGTAGGTGTAACGAAAATAAATGAATTTTGAGTATGGAGGTCACTTTTGGGGCAGCACCACACTTTTAATAGCGCAACGTAACGCCATCTGGCGCCCAGTACCGCTACTGCATCGTGTATAAACTATAATAGTTCTGGATACTTCTGCATAACAAGGGCACGTGACGACATCTGTTGTCTAGTAGCTGTACAACGGCGTGAAGTAACTTTTAGCATGTTCAGACTGTTCTAACTAGGGCATGCGGCGCCATCTGTTGTCTAGTAACTACTGAACTATAGCATGTAGTAGTTTTACAAAGTATTGGTTGGCCCGTATATATGTAGAATAGTTTACTCTACCGATCGAGAGCCTGCAAGCATACTAGTGATAATGAACAATTAATAACACTAGAGTACAAATTGTATGTAACGTGTAATTTTGGTAAATTTTAATTTATGCCGCACCCCGCCTCTTATTATTTGGTGTCAGAACTGGGATAAATGATACCAGTTTAACCAAAGGACGGCACGGATGGTATCAGTACTAAGATTCAAGTAGTCTGGATAATCAGCGTCGCTAACACAGGGTGATTACCAGCTGATGGCGAACGCAATGCCGAAAACCTACAACAATGGGCCGTTGAATCGATTTACTTTAGTTACGATTTATTTTAGTAACTGATAATAGCAGTTGGAGATCTCACCGTTACGCAGATTCATTGTCTCTCTAACCTTGACCTGAAAGTTGTCAGCACTGCGTCTGGCAAGAGGCTAAAGATGCAGTACCCGTGAAGATGCTAAGAACATACCTTAGCAATGAATGGAAGGAAACCCTACAGCATGCTCAACAAAATGACACAGACATCAAGCCGATTCTCGAGTGGATAAAAGCCAGTGCTCCTAAGCAAATGGGGTGATGAAAATGGAGTGATATTGCAGCGATGAGTCCAATCATAATGAGTTATTGGACATAATGGAACAGCTTGGTTACCCAGGATGTAGTTTTGTGCCTTAAATAGGAAAATACTCGAGGATACAGTTGTCATCTGTAAATGGTTATTCCTAAAGCCAAGGTACCGGATATTCTTCAGCTCTACCATGGGTGTGGGTCACACATGGGTGTAAAAAAGACTCTGTTAAAGATCCGAGCGGTTTTACTGGGTCCACTGTCGGGATGATGTCGAGAACTGGTGTCGAAATAGTACCAGTTGCACGGCTGTGAAAGGACCTCACACACGTAGTAGAGGGGCACTAAAATTGCGCAACATTGAGCTCCATGAGAACGGATAGCACTAGACGTTACAGGACCAGTCCTTGGAAAGGAAAACAGAAACAAGTGCTTTATGGTTGTCATGGTACAAAGTAGCCTGAAGTTGTCGCCATTCCTGACCAGAAAGCTTCGACAGCTACCGATAAATTAGTCCACGAAGTCTTCAGCCGGTTTGGAGTACCCTTAGAAATTCACCAGCGATTAAGAAACACTTTTGAGTAACAGATATTCCAGGAGACTTGTCAAGGGATGGGTACCCACAAAACCAGAATAATCTCTTACCATCCACAATCTGATGGAACGATTCAACCAAACGTTGGAGAGATATTTGGCAAAAGTTATGGAAAAGCAGACAAAGAGAATGAGACAAGCATATTTTTTAGCTGCATGACACTGACAAAATGGGATGAACCATACAGAGTAGTGACCAAGATCAACGACGTCATCTACCGAATACAGAAAGGTCAGCATAGTGTGCCTAAGATTCAGCTAATGATGCTCGCAACGAGCAGTGTTACGCCATCCAGTAATTAAAGCGCAACGTGGCGCCACCTGGTGCCTAGTAGCGGTACTGTAGCGTGTAGTAACTTCTAGAATGTTCAGGATTGTTATAACTAGGGCATGTAGTGCCATCTGGTGTGCTAGTAGCAGTACCACAGCCTGGAAACTTCCAGAAAGCAAACATTCTATAAAGTATTGGTTGGCCCATATATATAGCGCTCGCAAAGGAATGTGGAACATGCCTGGCTGGAGGCCACGTTTGGCTTCGCCAGAAATGTCCGGTTGAACAGCCACATTTCCAGGAAAAGTTTGCGAAGTAGCCTTTTAAAAAAAACGAAATGGAACAACTCTGCGACACGACAAAGTGAAGTACAAGTGAAATACGGAGCGATAATTCTGCAAGTGGACTAGTGATAATTGTTAAGAGATTAAATTGTGTGTAATGTGTAATTTTGGTCAGTTTTTATTTATCCCGATCCCCGGCTCGTTACATTACTGATAGCAATGAGCCAGACCCTGTCTGCAATATAAACGTAATATAAATCTAATTCATATTATTTGATACTGAAAAACCCGTTTAGCGGTTTAGTTAAAGCTTGTCTTATGTAAATTCTAATAGAATGAAAATTATAACTACTTGTTTGTATGTAATACATACCTATATGGAAGTGTAGGCCTCAGAAAATAAACTCTATGTTTTATAACGTCTTCATCACTCCCATCTTCACTGGATCTGGAAATTAATCCAATCTCGCATCAATCCATCTTATACTTGAGGCATAAGCAGCTCTTGATTTATTTGAATATACGAATGTTAACACTCGCTTGTTAAGACGTCGAAAGTATCAGACTTTATATTTTGTTCATCATATCATCATCATCATATCAGCCACAGGACGTCCACTGCTGAACAAAGGCCTCCCCCTTAGATTTCCACAACGAGCGGTCACATGCCGCTCTCATCCAACGACTCCCAGCGACCTGCACCAGGTCGTCTGCGCACCACGTTGGAGGTTGTACCACGCTGCGTTTTCAGCTGCGCGGTCTCCATTCGAGAACCTTTTTGCCCCAACGGCCATCAGTTCAACGAGCAATGTGCCCCGCCAATTGCCACTTCAGTTTACTAATCCTTTCAGCTATGTCGGCAACTTTAGTTCTTCTACGGATCTCCTCATTTCTGATTCGATCTCGTAGAGAAATACCAAGCATAGCTCTCTCCATAGCTCGCTGAGTGACCTTGAGCGTTCTTATGAGGCCCACAGTAAGTGAACGCGTCTCTGTTTGTTCAACAAATTTGTTCGGGCATAATACAATTTGACATCCTCTACCATTCAAAAGTTAGCCTCCTTATGATAAAGAGAGATGAGACATGCCGTATGGCATCATTTTGGGGGGAATGCGCCAGTACTCACCACCCTTGGTAGGTGGATTGCTGAGCGCAGTACGGCTACAGTTCTACAGAAGGGACGCTGCTGCCCATCCCTCTTGTATAGAGTCCCTTAGTCGCCTTTTACGACATCCACGGTAAGAAATAAAGTGGTGCTATGTTCTTAATCCGGGCACCACATGGAACATACATATTATTATATAAACAACTTAATTTTTCTGTGACTTAATTGTTCTACGAATAGCATCAACCCATCTCATCCCATGGGTGTCGTAAAAGGCGACTGCGGGATTAACCGGGGGATGGGTAGCACCGTCCTTCGATTACATTAACAACTCATCTGCGATCGCCAACCCAACTGGCGTGGCGATTATGACAAAACCCCCCAATAAGCACACAACACACCCAGAGCAGCCGTTGTGGCGATCTTTGGAGGAGGCTGATGTCCAGCAGTGGACTTTATTCGGTTGAAATGATGATGATGATATCCTTGAGTAGGCATGTGACGTCCACAAGGTCAAAGGTCACTGCAACGCAACTGCAAATTGCACAAATCCCGCCCCAGGTAGATGGGTACGGGGGTGCGGGCCTATGCCTAACGGACAGACACCGACCCCCAGCCATAGGTAAGTAGAAGGAACAACGTGGGGTTCGAGCCGGTTAGAATCCGGCATGCCACTCCGCTCCTACCCAGGGCAGAGGAAGTCCATGAGAATTTCACTCCAAAAAAAACTTGGTACATCATCCAGATCTGTTTCCTTAAGCAGTTGGAATTTTCCTTCTTTTAGGTCTTGGCTTGTCTTTCTTCTTACTTGTACAAGTATGTACCTCGTTCGTAAGCCAAGTCATATGTTGGTCTTGGCGGTCTCATAGCAGCCAGTATCTCTTCTTCCTTGTAGATGGACACACAGATTTTCTTCAAAGAAAGTTCATCCATGACGTCCAGATTGTTCTGATGAAAGGTAAAGGTAAGAATAATTTAACGTTACTCACAATTCACGTCCATGGTTCTTGGAATTAATTAATGCGACAATCATAGCAACCATCTGAGCCTTCTGAAGGTTCACAGCGAGAACCTTCGGGTTATTGGGGTCACTGCCAGCCGCGCGAAGAGTGGTAGCTTCCGCTTTCATCACGTATATATCTGCTGTAGGCAGCTGCTGGGTTACGCGCCATGCCTTACGAGAAATAATTTTAAAACATTTAGCAAACTGTGCAATTTACCAAGTGCCATAAATAGGTTTCCTGTCTGTTATGTTAAAAATATACATATAAAATTGATCGAAACCGCAGATAAGCAGTATTTCAGCTTCATTGGCTGTTGCAAGGAATTACAAAATAGCCGTTACTAATGTTATAATTCCGTTGCTTTTACCTTTTAGATACAATGTGATAATGTTTAGGGGAATAATATAATACTCCTAACATATAACCAGTTTCAGTGATAACCTAGTCACAGTGGAAATATGTATACAGTAATATGTAAACAGAAAACTGGGATTACATACAGCACACGCTTGAAGAATACCCCTGAGCGGACTCTGGCCGGAAGATCCAGTTCGCTCGCATCGAGCAAGATGTCAATGTTCTTCTTTTGTGAAACCATCGCGATTCAAAATGGGGCTGCTAAACTTGGTCGGTAAGGGGCAGTTCAGAGTAAGAGGCGACGGCGCCGAGGAGGCAAACGCCTTAGAGCGGCCATACCAAAGCCTTGTCTGAAGTTATGACTAGCAAGAGCCTTTGGATAAGCAATCCCAGAGATGAAAACAGCATCTCGTGGTCACGTGATGCTCTAAACGTAAGGATATGGGTCGGGGGAGTTTTAAAAGTTTCCCGCAGGTCGTAACTTTTTTTTAAAATACTTTGCTCCACTCTTGGATTCCTCCTGTGTCGTGGGTGGGTTTTACAGACTTGCATTCCACATACAATACACCCAGACCCGGAACAACTACCTGCAAATCATACAAATATTTGTCCCGTGCGGGAATCGAACCCACGACCCGGAGCGCAGCAGTCGACTGTATCAGCCACTGCACCAACCGAGCCGTCAAACAACTGCGTGCCGTTGATAAGTTTCCCAGATCCAAATATTGAAATCTAAATTATAAATCTTGACAACGAAGCTTTATATAGTTTCGTTTTGTCTGTAAGTCAGTCATTTAACTACAGTCTGCAGACAGTTATCGTATTTTGATGATTTGTCTGATGAAATGGTTTTTTGGGCGATATGATAACGAAATGAGCCACGACAATATAAGCCAAGTGACAACTCAAAATGAAAAATAAAATAAAAAAGCACACTATTACAGGCAGTTCAATAAGCACAGCTAGCTAAAAAAAATCAAACACTCACAATATCGAATATATCAGTGATCTGAAACCTCTTGCCCTCTGGGTAGTCGATGCCGTAGTACTTCCATTCTTGTACCTCATAATTACTTTTATCTATTAACGCCCAACTCACGGAGTTCACTGTTATGTACAATGTTAACACTGACTGACAACCCTGTCAAAACAAAACATCTTAGGTGAATCAACTTCCCCCCTGCCGTAGCTACAAGGCGGGGGACCTCTGGGTTCTCGGGTGCGTAGATTGGGGAATCTGCGTGCTCACACCGAGCGACCCAAGAGAAGACGGTAGCACGCATGTAGTCACGCGCTGCCGTGGGACGCTTTCGGGGATCCTTTACAATCCCCCGGGGGGGGTGACCGCTTTACAGTCACCCTATCCGAGACGTGCCGATAGGCGTGGCACCAGTGGGCGGTTCTCGTGTCATCATACGAGCACCTGGAGCCTCCCTTAGGTGCCGAAGATGACCACCCCAGTGATTTTAGCCGGTAGGAGTCCGGCATACCCCTTCGCCCTTCACCGGGGCGAAGGAAGTTCCAATAAAAATAAAATAAATAAATAAGGTGAATCAACTTATAAAGTCTGTCACGCAAACCTCACGGAAATCTTGAGAAGATAAATGATTAATGTTCTTTATTTTGCTTTTTTATCTTTATCTTTATTTAGCAAGAGTCCCGGCTAGGTAGGTGCCTCCGCATTTCGGGGGTCGCGGGTGCGTAGACTGGGAAGTTTGCGTGTTCGTAGAGAACGACCCCAGGGAAGACGGTAGCGCGCACGTGGTGACGTACCACCATGTTCGCAGCACAGCGCACAGTGAGGCTTCGAGGGGATATTTTCCAATCCCCCCGAGATGTGTCTGGGAATGGCGGCCTTTATACATCCACCTGCACTCTACTAGGGGGGTGACCGATTTACAGTCATCGCCTCTTAAGATGTGCTTAAGGCGAGGCACCAATGGGCGGGTCTAGTGTGATTGTATCGAGGATCTAGAGCCTCACTTCGGTGCCAAAGATGACCGCTCCGGTTGTTTTAGCCGGTAGGAGTCCGGCATGCCCTCCGCCTAATCCCTGGTTGGAGGGAGTACATGATATATTTCCACAGGGATAAGTCTATATATATAATTTTAATGTTCGTTTGTTCAAAATCGCTAATATAAAGTTCTTTACCGATCGTTTTGCGCGCATGTTTTTATTAAACGACGAGACGAGATAGATAATTGTTTTATTTAATTCAGAATCAACTTCATGTTGTAATTACGTGTATGTAGCCACAGCAACGCGTGGCCGGGTAAAGCTAGTAAAAATATAAAAAGGTACCTCTGCATTAACAGATATTCTATTTCAAGCAGTAGTGTGTTAACATAATTGTGTTCCAGTTTGAAGAGCACTGTAACCAGTGAAATTCATCATCATCATCATTTCGGCCGATAAAGTCCACTGCTGGACACAGGCCTTCCCCAAAGATCACCGCAACGACCGATATGGATATGATGTGGGCTCATTGGGGGGATTTGCCATAATCACCACGCTTGGCAGACGGGTTGCGATCGCAGTTGAATTGTTGATGTGCTCCAAGGACGCTGCTGCCCACCCTCCGGCTAATCCCTTAGTCGACTTCTACGACACCCACGGGAGGAGATGGGGTGGTGGTATTCTGAGCCGGCACCACACGAAACCAGTGAAATTACAAGAGACTAAATAACTAATGTTTATAGGTGACAAGCATAGTGTGATGCCGCGCAGGACAATTCAGGACTCGTACCCAGACTGCTATCCGCATCACAATTTATATGAGCAGATGTAACCGCTTACTGCCTAGCGGATAACTAGCTCGTATCATCACAAAGATAAAAAAAAACTTTCACTCATCAATAAATCTAGATTAAGTAAAAATATACTTTTAAAATTATTGTTGAGTAATATAAACTAATACCACCACATCATCTCATCCCATGGATGTCGTAAAAGGCGACCATGGGATTAGCCGGAGGATGGGCAGCAGCGGCCTTCGAGACCATTTATAACTGAACTGCGATCGCCAACCCACCTGCCAAGCGTGGCGATTATGGCAAGAACCCCCCAATAAGCACACAACACAAACCTATACCAGTTGTTATGGCAAAATTTTGGAGAGGCTTCCGTCCATCAGTGGACGTTTTTCGAGATGAAGAAAAGATGATGATGATGAATATAAACTTTATAAAATGTATAATTTTGATGGCTATACAGCAGAGCAGAGACTTTTTTGGATCACATCCAAAAAAAATTCCATAAGTTTTTAAATGTTTTATTTTGCTACATTGCAATAAATAGATGTATAGACAAAAATAAAATTATTAAACTAAGATATTTCTAAGTAATCAAATCAATAATAAAATCAATAAACTTTTATGTTATCCAAAAGACATCCTCTGTACGAAACTTAAATAGTTTCTTAGTTCACATGTTTTGCTTAAAGTAAACTTAAATGCAAATTAAGTTATCCTCACCTTAACAGTGCTATCACTTAAATGTGGATGTAAAATCTGGCCTTTGATTTTCCTCAATACTTTCGAACCGTCTGAAGGTCCACTCAATATACTGTTGAATAATTTCTTGGCAGACCTCTCGGAGAAGCCCTCAACATATTCTATGTCTGATAGTGTTTTTAATTCTGCATTACTGCTCTTCCACTGTGAGAAATTCTTTAGATTCTTTTTGCTTATTTCATAACTGAAAAATAAGTTAGTTTTCAATATTCAAACTTCAAGCTTGATACATCATCATTTCGGCCGAATGAAGTCCACTGCTGGACACAGGCCTCCCCCAAAGATCACCACAACGACCGATATGGGTGTGTTGTGGGCTCATTGGGGGGTTGGGTACATACTTTTTTATATTTTATTTACATAAGCCATATTGCACTACATTTTTGAATATTTGATCTTATCAATAACCAGCAAGAAACTCTACGGCAACTATTCAACATATTATAAATAGAATAGATTAATCTTTATTATCCCCTCTTTAAATAAAGAGAAACAATTTATGTTTTATTATCTGTGTGGTGTCCAGATTAAGAATATATATCTTAAAGTAGTCGATTTAGAGTCCTAAACAAGAGGGATGGGCAGCAGCATCCCTTCTGTTAAACAGCAGCCATTCTGTGCTTACCAAGCCACTCGCCAAGCGTGGTGAATACTGACAAATTCCCCCCAAAATTACGATACACGGAAATCTTTTTCTTTTTTTAATTAAACAACGCCGCACACTCGGGGTTTGTCCTGTGTCGTGGGTGCATTTACAGACATAAATTCTACATACAATACAACCAGACCCAGAACAACTACCTGGAGATCATACAAATATTTGTTTCGTGCGGGAATCGAACCCACAACCCGGAGCGCAGCAGCCGACTGTATCAGCCACTGCACCAATCGTTGTTCTGCAGTCCTTTGGCTGATATGATCACATTCCATGCAAAAAAAACCATGAAATCCATTATATATACCTACTCTGTCAAGTGTCTATCCCAGTGGAGGCATTGAAATCTACTTGACCTTAGTACGAAATCTGGATACATGATCATATTAAAAGTAAATGTGTAAATGTTATGTAAATGTATTAGTAATAGTCATTATAGCTCAACTGTACTTAAGGCAGGTGGCTCAATGACCCTAAACACAAAATCTCTAGCTGCCATACAGTTATAAGAAAAGCTAAATTCCAGCCTAAATTATCCTCACATTTGTCAACATTTCAGCCACAGGATGTCCACTGCTGAACAAAGGCCTGCCCCTTAGATTTCCACAACAAGCGGTCACATGCCGCTCTCATCCAATGACTCCCAGCAACCTTCACCAGGTTGTCTGTCCACCTCTTTGCAGGTCGTCCAACCCTACGTTTCCCGGTGTGCGGTCTCCATTCGAGAACCTATTTGCCCCAACGGCCATCAGTTCTATGAGCAATGTGCCCCGCCCATAGCCACTTCATTTTACTAATCCTTTCAGCTATTTCGACAACTTCAGTTCTTCAATGGATCTCCTCATTTCTGATTCGATCTCATAGAGAAATGCCAAGCATAGCTCTTTCCATAACTAGCTGAGTGACCTTGAGCTTTCTTCACTTCAACACTTCAATGTACCAATAGTCAATGTGGCACCCCTGCAGAGATACAGCACTGCCCAAGTTTCGATCGAATCGAAGGCTTTCTCATAGTCCACAAACACCAAGCATAGTGGCAGACTATACTCCTCGGTCTTCTGTACAACCCATTGCATTGTTTGGATGTGGTCTATGGTACTGAAACCTTTTCGGAAACCAGCTTGTTCGTGAGGCTGGAAGTCATCAAACCTACTCTCGAGATGATTTATGATGACCCTTGAAAACAGCTTATAAACATGGCTCAGAAGCGTCAGCGAGGGTCTGTAATTCTTCAATAGGGTGCTATCTAATCTATTTGAAGAAGAGCACCACCTCACCTCTGTTCCATGCTTCCAGCGTTGTGCCCTCAAGTAAGACAGAATTGAATAGCTTCTAAAGGACTTTAAGTACCGGTGTGCTTTCAGAAGCTCTGGCTTTGGCTCGCGGGTCTTTTTCAGAGCCAAAGGTAGGTAAAGTTACCGAGGTGTATAGCTGCCAGTAGTTCTCAATCTCTCTCAAAACCTCTGGCTTAGTCGATGCTACACTGCCGCCCTCGGTCTTCAGCTTCATAATATGACTTTACCCAATAGACTTGTCTCTTGCAAACACTTTGGAGCCTTTATTCCGCTCAATCGACTCATTAACACCGTTGGTGTTAAAGGTGCAGACATTGTGATGCAAGGACTTCAATATCCCTCTATTGAGCAGTTGGTATGGCTTAGCATCACTGAAGGACTGCAGCGGCATGGCGCGTCTTTCTGCCGTGAGGTCGAGTGTGATCGGAGAACTTGTATATAATAATATTATTTATATTAATAAAAAAAGCAATAAATAGTTTAATGAATAGGAATTTTATGGGCGAAAATATTAATCAATTTCAATGTAATAGAGATTAAACAAAATTCATATTATATCAAGCATTTTTCAGCACAGACTGCTAAATAAGCAACTATTATAGTCAAACGTACACAAGGCTAGTTTTATGCAGCTGAAAATAAGCCTTTAATAGTGTGTATTGACCTCATTGTTGCTTCAGCAGCTTGTATGAGAGATTGAGACAGCTTGATGAGTATAAATTACCTTGTTAAATTATTAACATCAGGATCGTTTATAACCTGTAATATTTTCTCCTTCTCAGCATCATTGTATGTATTGGATAAACCTTCACTAAAACAAGATTTTGTGACGACAGACAATCGACAGCTACAGCATAACGGACTCTGAAATGATTAAAAAGTTGGAATAACACAATTTTATTTAATTAAAAATTCAAATTATTATTATCAAATCCAATTTTGATGCAACTAACTATCTTTTTGGAAGAATTTATAAAGCATAATAACATCTTAAAGAAATATAGGTACTGTTTATCTTGTTTAGTTTTATTTAATTAATGACAATGTTCAGTGAATACAATTTTTCCAAAATTATACTTGTTTCACTTGTTTTTGTTTACAATTATCTATTTAAAAATGTACTCTGTGACAAATATTATATTTTTGTTTTTTTTTTTTTTTTTTTTTTTTTTTCTGGCCTTATTCCATTGAGTCTAGGCCCAATACGATTCTGCCAATGTCAACGTTGTAAGCTAATACACGCTAGATATTCGGCGGCTGCAAATTTATAAAGAGATTGTTCAGTGTTTATCCGCCACCTAAGACAACACGAAAAACAAACACAATGTCACTATATTTTTGATATCGATTCAAATACGTACATGGTATTCGAAATGTCACTGTCACTGTCACATCTAGAGTAGCATGTGTAAGTATTAGTAATGCGCTTAATATCTTTCAATTGTTGGGTCTCAAGCAGGCGAGAATGTTCTACTAGGCTTTGCACCCAGCAGATATCTATCCAGCAGCACAGAACTTTTTTTTTTTTAAACTGCAGCATTAAGGGTTAGTTTCAGGTATGTCGCGACTAAATGTTGGAATAATATTCCCCCTCCGATTGGAAGCTCTAACACTCTGTTTAGCTTTCGAAACCACTTGCCAAAACATCTGACTGATGCTCAGAGGGAACTGGGTAATATAAATATGTTCTTTTCTCTACTATAAGTATATACTATATAAGCGAAAAGTTTATACATGCTCCATCGTTCTGGAGTCCCTCGAAGTTCCACGAAGACGCATGCTATCACGACCTTCCGAAAAGCTTGCATTACAGACGTGGAGCGATCTTTGAGGGATCTGTAACCAACAGTAATTTAATGTTATAATCACCTTTAACATTAAAATCTCAGGTCTGTCTACTCAGCCGTAGCCATATCTGAAGCATTAAATGTACTAAAATGCCGTGTGGTGCCGGAGCCGTGTGGTGCCGGAGCCGTGTGGTGCCGGAGCCGTGTGGTGCTGGAGCCTTGTGGTGCCGGCTCAGAGTGCCACCACCCCATCTCATCCCTTGGGTGTCGTAAAAGGCGACTATGGGATTAGCCGAAAGATGGGCAGCAGCGGTCTTCGAGTACATTAACAACTCAACTGCGATCGCCAATCCATCTGCCAAGCGTGGCGATTATGGCAGAACCCCCCGATGAGCACACAACGCACCCATATCGGTATCGACTTTATTCGGCCGTAATGATGAATATCGGATTTGTAGATATTGTAGCACTATATGATTTTGTATCTATATACGATTTATATCGCGCAACACTACTTCGTCGCGCGCCGACCAATATCGCGGGGCAGCGGCTAGACGTCAATTTTAAATGTAATTCTTGCAAAATATTGCGGAAAAAGAATTTCTTTCCTTCCTTCTTGTGTTTATAGAACGTTTTTGCACGAATTATACTGCACCTGTGAGAAAAAAGCATCATTTAATGCGTAAATCTATAATGTAAACAAAAATAACTGTATTTTGTTTTACAACGCGGTCTAATGGCGGCGCCAGCTTCTGGCGCCGGAGACACCATAAATACGTCACGCGCGTTGGGGCCTACGAGCATGCGCCATGCAGCTGCTAATGCCACGTAACTAACGGTGTAAATTCATATTTTCATATATTATAAAGTACTCTTCATACCTTTCCAGCAACCGGTATGCCGCATGGTGGCTTTCATTTCTTCGCGCATGTTTAAGAGCCGTACTGGTAGTAACTAGTAGGTATAGTCAAATTAACGCCGTTCCTGTAGTGTCATAAATGTTTGTGTATGGCGTATCTATTTGTAAAATATAGTTGGCCTCTGCACCTATTTTTCGCGTATTTTCCCTTCCCGACTTGAACTCTAGTAACTACTTGTGTTATGTGTAATCGTATATTGAACAACCCTTGTATGTTTCACTCATTGCTAACCCTAATGTATCATTAAATAATTAACTTGGACATTGTTTTCATCTTGTAAAACTCGTCATCCATATATTTTGCGATTACTAACCCCATCTTTGCCCGGGAGCATGTACAGGTCAACCTCCGTACAGCACGTTTTACTTAGGTCATCATAATGGCAACACCGCACCAACCACCACGCAACCATATAGGTTCGATCATTTATATTATTACAAATTATGTAGAAAAGTTAGTTCACAGCTTGACGTCATATCCTGCGCGTCACTCAAATCCCATTCCTTTCACCTCATTTAATTAAATCTTAATATTTTAATTGTGTACTGGCAATATTACATTTTATTATCCTTAATCCGAGTTTATCTTTTATCTCACACCAACCCCGATCACCGCTTGTTGTGGAAATCTATAGGGGAGGCCTTTCTTCAGCAGTGGACATCCTTTGGCTGATATGATGACGATGATAATAATATAATATAATGATAACGGATGATTGTTAGTCATTTTAATATTTATATGTTAAAGTCATAAGTAAAATAAGGCCTAAAGGTGTAGTTTAAAAAAATACTTCATTTTGTTTTTATTTATGGTAGTAGTTTCCATTTTATATTTATATTTTTAGTTGTGAATTCAAAGAACTGGTTATAATTAAAACCTGATGCTTAACTGCGATATTTTTCTTTTTATTTCAACACTCCCTAAGACCTTAATACCCGCAGGTAGGTACCTCATAAGTCAGGTTAGTTTATATTTATGCATAAGTGGTAGTCTTTTTAAAAAGGAAAACAAATATTTTAATCTGAACATCTGCTGCGGTCCGTGTGGTGTCTGGATTAAGAATGTACAACCACTCACTCCATCTCCTCCCGTGGATGTCGTAAAAGGCGACTAACAACTTAATACTAAAATGCCAGCTAATATTAAATCCCGCTTTAACCATTCGAGAGAGATAGCTGTTTTTGGTACGAAACCGGGCGGCTCAAATAGTTAAAGCGGGAATTATTATTAACTGGCGTTTCAGTATTCGGTCGTAAGGGACTTTTTACCATAGGGAGGGGCAGCAGCGTCCCTATTGTAGAACAATAGACATACTGCACTCACCAACCCGACTGCCAAGCGTGGTGAGTACTGGCAAATTCCCCCCAAAATGATGAATTCGGTGGAGGAGGCATTGTTCAGCAGTAGACGTCCGTCGGCTGAAATGATGATGAAGATGAAACATGTGCTTTGTTTCCAATGGTGCTCACATCATCGAATGGAAAAAATGCAGATGGCGATGCTATTATGGTAGGTACAAGTCTTATAATAATTAAATAGTGGTACTACACTACCACTATTTAATTATTATAAGACTTATTGGGAGTAGGGAGGGAGGGTGAACAAAAATGAATTATACACCAAATTGTACTTCAAATCGAAGGAAACCTGTTACAATTTTATTAATTATGGATAGGTTGTCTTAGGGCACAGCAGAATACGTAATTGATAATAGTAATGACCTACGTCGTCAAGGATTATTTAAGCAACAATTAAACAAGAAAAAAAACAACATTCAGCAAAGGCAAGCCCGTAATTCAAGTTGAAAAATCAAATTATTGAATTAAATTATGCGAACGAATGAAAAAAAATGTTAAAATTCGGTATCATAAACAAAATGCCAATGCCAAATTGTCAGTAAGCCAAAGGACAGGTGATTCATACAGCCTAATATTATGATTTATCTTTTGTAGTTTTAATTAATAATTTGATTTTATTAATATTGACATGCTTAGATGATCAGATTTAGAAAAGCCAGGCCATGTCAAATACATATTAATTATTATAAATAAATCATTAAAACCCTTGATTATCTCATAAGACCATGTACCACTCGAATTAAATACTTAAATAATATAATAATGTCTTAGGTTTTCGCGAGTATTACCCATTGTAATAAAACACTTTTAAACGGATTCTATCGCGTATATTTTAGATTTTTGTTTTTCCCGACGTCGCAGAAGCCGCCCGAAACCCACCACGGTTGATCGACGACCTGCAGTTTTACCATTCATTAAGGGAGTCACCGACAGAATTGGTCGTATCTTGAAGCGTGCTTCCATAAAAACCTACTTCAAGCCGCATAAGAAGATCAGCCAATTTCTCAAACCAGTGAAGTGTCACATTCCTTTACAAGATGCAGGGGTCTATAAGTTTGACTGTGAGTGTAGGTTGTCATACATAGGGCAAACAAAGCGTAGCATAGCCACTAGGTTAAAAGAACACATAGCTGACGTCAAGCATAGACGCTCCACAAAGTCTGCAGTGTGCGAACATGCCTTAGACAAACCCAACCATTTTCTTCGTTTCGATCAACCTCAAGTCCTCGCGAAAGAGAACCGATATGTACCAAGAATGTTTCGTGAGGCTATTGAAATTAAAAAACATCCTAATTTTAATAGAGAAGATGGCTGGCAGGTACCACCAGTTCGGAATTCTGTTATTAAAATAATAAAGTCCCAAACCAAATACCACACTAAAAAACATCAAGACACTGTGAGTGATTACTGCGTGCATCGAAATAATCTTTGATTATAATTGTAAAAAAATAACTTTTTAAAATCTGTAACGACGCCTGTCACCTTAGTCACTGCGACCACGAACCCTGCAAACTGTTCGAAACGTCAGGAAAAACAAAAATCTAAAATATACGCGGTAGAATCCGTTTAAAAGTGTTTTATTATAAAACTAAAATAATAGTTATACTTTCATCGTATTAACCAACTTGAGCATAATTTAATTATTCACATCTAATTCTAAATAGAATTTAGGCCTATTGGTAGTTTCTGTTCATTTCGGGCATTTAATGGGCATTCCCCTTAGGAACATCATTCGTAAAATCAAACTCTCCACTATTGTGTGACTTTTCTATTAGTAAGGTAATGCCTGGATTTTATCAAAATATAATTAACTAAAAATAAATCAGTTTATCTCAAGCGTCACCTATATTAAACAGTAGGTACATCACTATTACCGCAAAATATACATTATTAAGCTGTTCACTCACTGCATGACTGCACTGCTCTTTCTCATCTCTGTGAAAGTGTGAAGATATCTAGGGATACCTATTGATAGTGATACGTAGATTAAGGAATCAAATGCCACCTTTAAAAGAATATGATATTTTATCTCATTTAAAACTAAAAGACTGTTGAATATGTAAATACTTAAATAAGTTTAACTTTCTTCTTCTGCTTCATAATCTTTATCAGTCCACGTTAAGATCTTTGACCCCTATACGAGTTCAACCGTCTGTAGTATAGTCCAGTCTATATACGAGCAGAACGGGCTGTTGCGTAATTAAGCACGTATAATAATAATATAATTATAGTAGATACCTATATGAGATAGGTACACGTTAGACGAGTCACGAGTGCCCAGCTTGGGCAACGCAGTGCCGTGATCTCGTCGCGGCGGTCGAAAGGGGTGACCTCTTGCTTCCGGTTCCGGCCGCTGTTCAGTTCGTCGTACGGAGCGAGAGCGCGTGGGATACGATACCTGCCGCGGTAATGCAGGCAAAGCGTGCAGCTCACCCCCGGCTAGAGGCAAGTGGAAGGACACCGCGGGGTTTTAGCCGGTAGGAGGCTGGCATGCCCCTCTGCCTTTCTTAAGGCGGAGGAAGTCCATAAGGATATCCCAAGGACAAAAAAAAGGTGCCTATATTCAGAGCAACACTAGTAATTCAGAGTATGAGTCAAATGAATCAATGTGATGCTTTAAAGGCAAACCAAACAGCACCGTTAAATAACGCCATCTATTAGATTAATACTGAATTAATGAAAGCGAAATCATGACATATTGTCTTCAACTCTAACCAAAACTAACGACATTCTCTATGCTTAAGAGCTAAATAATATTATCAATAGATGTCGCTTTTAAAGAGCATATCTTCAAAGTTCCAACTCAAATTCATTCCGATTCTGAATGATGATTGAGTAGGGCGCCGGTCGATAGTTATTTACGATGTTATTTCTTATTTGTATGTTTACACCAAACTGTGTGTTCTGAATAGACAACAATGATTATTATTATTATTTGTTTCAATTTAAATAAACTAGGTGGTACCTATACGATATATTTTTTAAATATCTAACAATTATCTATTTACCTATATAGATTGATAAACAGATCGCAAATACTTGCCTGACATATTTGTATACAGAGGTACCTAGGGAAAACAATTAAACAAAACACTTCGCGTGTATTATAGATTTTTTATTTTCATGACGTTTCGAACACTGCAGCATTCGTGGTAGCAGGAAACTATAAAACTTATACGCGATGAATCCGTTTGAAGTCTTTTATTATGAGCAATAATCGCGAAAGGCTAAGACATTACTAGGAACCTAGGTGTCCAGCTAAACTCGATTACTGTTGTGCAATTAAACAGGGGTTATGAATACAAATAAAATACATACTTAGGTACTAGGTACCTACCTATTAAAACTATATTATTATAATAAAGGTAGACAGGACTATCTTTTTTAATCAAATTGCTTGTCAGTTTTTTGAACAGGAATTTAATTCGTACCTACTTATCTCGAACGGCGTTTTTGACAGTTTGTTCGATTAACTTCGAAAAAGGAAAATAAACAAAATACAGTCAAATTAAATCTGAAACAAAACATTGACAAAATAGGCCTTTGACAATAAATGTCAAAAACAACTTAGAAGGCTTTTCAGAGCGTTTTTATCAAGGTTTCAGTGTTTTTTTTGGGTAAAAACGATTAGTATACACTTGTCGGCGGAGGAGTATGGACATGGAAGAACTAGGTAGGTCGTATTATAGCAGTAAAGTATAGATCTTCGGTGTATACTTTCTTACGCTAGAACAAGACAAGATGATATGGTGCTCTTGCTTTAACTTACGAAGCGACCTATAACAAAATGGCGTCGACCGTCGCGCGTCGCTGTTCACGCACGCACACAAATGCACGACCAACAACATGTGCATTTGACTATCTTCTTTCCTTCGAGAGAGTTCGTTCGCGGTCAGCGCTCTCATTCTGTTTTACTACTTGACTGCATATTCTGAAGACTGGTAAGTCCAGCATTAGTATTATATATTTTTTGTAACTTTTTACGATTAGTATAGTCGTTAGATACCTGACTGTATTTTTGTAATAATACCCATTGTTACACAAATAATCACAGAGATCTAACTTGCATGATAGGTAGGTATCAAATCTTCTGTCAGCGCTGGGGAAGACAATAACCAAAGATAAAAGAACATTACTAGGTCCCGTTATAAAATTATATTTAATATAAATAATATTGTAGTCCAGGTATTAATTTTTAAAGTAGGTAATGTTTAGAACTATTTTAGTCAGGTATTTTCTTTTTACAGTCCACGAAGATGTGTCTTCTAGATAGCAACGACGATGTAGTTGGCGGTTGCTTACATTACTATCAGCACCTACAAGCTTAATGTATCTAGGTAGAAGTACCTACCTACTATATCAGCTATTGAAGTCGATGTGGCAACGTCGCAATTTCCTACAGTTCAAGCCGACACGGCGTTGATATTACGCCACAAAATGGACGCTTCACTTCAGCTGATAACGTTGTAGATTCTACTGTTAATAAATTTTGCTGAAGTTGCCAAGTTAAAGTTTGCCAGTCAACTTTAACACTGTATGCGCAGAGTTCTTTTTTTTTCGAACAGGCTAAAACTGGTACTATCGCGCATGACATTGAGTGCAAATTGATATGCTGGCTGGCTGGCAAAGCCGTCACGAACTTGTTTGTACAGCGTTGCCAAACCGCTGCCATACTGTTAGGGTACATTCATTTCTGCCAGTTGTGATAGGCGTGATAGGTAGCTAATTCATACTTTATTCAATAAGTTTGTCTCCTACGTTTAGTCTTCTTTTAATATAAACCTGGTTTGATCTTGTAAAAT
Organism: Diloba caeruleocephala; assembly: GCA_947459985.1. Classification (NCBI taxonomy): domain Eukaryota; kingdom Metazoa; phylum Arthropoda; class Insecta; order Lepidoptera; family Noctuidae; genus Diloba; species Diloba caeruleocephala. The sequence continues at coordinate 4,627,328 of OX381614.1, forward strand.
GTTTTATAAATTTTTCAACCCTTTTCATATTCCCATACATGTTACATTTCGTGTCGTTCCCGACACAAAATAATGAGCCTCATGATTACGTAATGGTTCCTAAAATATTTGATAAGAATTCATTCTAATTATTTTTCCATACTAGTGTATTATAATATCTGTGACCATACTTATTACCTAGTTTAGTGAATTGCTAATTTTGTTGATCAACGATCAGCCACCTTGTTTACACTCAAAAATATAATGTTCTAACACAGTCTGTCTTGTTCACTCTTCCGTAGGTATATTACGGTTTCAGCATCGCTGTTTTTCTTTTGGCAGTTTTTGAACCATTTTTATGAAATTAATTTTACCATCTATAGTTATTTGTTTAAAAAGGGGAAACATATTTACTCACACGTATTGTTTAAAAAATGTAAGTATGCAGGTACATAAATCTGCATCGCTATTATATCCGTATATATTTTTTAAATTTTTTTGACGAAAATTGTCCTATTGCCGTGTCCATGGACGAGGCTGAGAAAATTAGATCGCGTAAACAAAATCATAAGTTATTGTATGATTTTAGCTGTTTTAAAAGTATGAATGAAGTAGATCAGGATAATTTAAAATAAGTTTAAGTTGATGATGAACTTTATTTGTACAAGGAATAGATAGGTAATGGAAGGTGACTCTTGAACTTGAAAAGGTAGGTACCTCAAGTATTCGTGAGAGGAATGACAGGTCTTAGCGAATGGTCGATCCTGACAGGCAGGTGCTACCAACAATTCACTATGTGAAGGGAGTTTAACTGGGAACGGAAAGGTACCTAACAAATGCAAATAAAAATAAGTATCATTTCATATAATATATTAGCGTTGGGTATGTCTATTTATCTTATAGTGTGAGGCTTACGAAAACGATATAATGAAATGCCTTACCTACTTGATGATATGATGCGAGTTAGTTTTAAATGACTGAGGTGACGTAATATCTACCAGACTCAGAATTTGGATGACTAATTGAGAGCAACGATGACTTGATGGTTCCGTCTAAAATTTGGGTTATAATTATTAAACTGTGAGCCATTGAATTTCTGTATCAGCAAACATATCTATTTTTATTATGACGTGTTACTGACGTACATTTGAGTCGGAAGTATTCGGCCCGGATCGGGTGATCTCGGCAACGAGTCAAAGGACCCACTCGACTCGGACGGAGTTTTACGTAAGAGCGGCAACGTCGCTCGATTTTGACCTGTCCACATTATGGCACTATATTTGTGGTTTTCCACCTATTTTACTCATTTTTGTTCTCATAGAAACTTAGAATTATTGGACCATAATCCCACTGAAATTGTTTTACAACGCTTCATCTGTAATTATTGCAGTAAGAATGATTGAAGACTACAAGATAGAAACGACAACTCATGACTTTGATTCTTTTGTGATCACGCTAATATTTTATAGCGTTTATTCTAAGCCACACGCTTGCTCCTACTAATCTTAATGAGGCTATGCTTACCGCAAGTATATATTTTTTAGTAAAAAGATATTTATATTTATCCGAAAATGCTATGTTTTGGAGTGTCTCCACTCGTATAAACATGCGAGCTGTTAATATGCCCGCTGTCTAACAGAAGTAGAACACAAGAGAACGAGACAACATAATCGTAACATGACCTCGCTTTAGTATTATTGTACAGAGTAATGTACAAATCAAAGAGAAACGTTCGCTGCTTGGCGCTAGCAGTTCACTATTTTCTTCACGCGTGTAGATTGTAAATAGCGCTATCTCGCTCACTGGCCGCCACCCATGCTTTACGTTAACGAATTTGATCTCTCTACGGTACAACTACTCTGTGTTATTAGTTCGTGTTCGGTCTGCGTTTTGTGTTGGCACAATACGGGCGCCATTTTCTTCTCTCTCTATCTGCTGTCAGTGTCGTTCCGAACGTGGGATCGGACACTTGTATGTCACCGTGTTTCATAATCTTCTGGTTAATTCTTCTACTCCTGTTTTCTCTTGCGTAGTCATTTAGGTAAGTGATTTTAAACATTAGGTATAATTTCATTCATTCATATTTTGAAACAAGTAGGTACTTTATTTGTGTAGTGGGTATTTCATTATTATTATTATGATTATTATTATTATATATTTGTTATTTTATTGTTAGATATTTAAAAATGTATTTAATTTGTAAACAGTTGATTGTACTTTCGTTTTATGGTTAGTGACACTAATGGTATAATTTTGTTTATTGCGGAATATCATATTTTGGTATCATTTATATACAATTTACTTGTCAAAACATGCCAAGCTATTATCACAGTTATGCGATTATGATAAGATTCAAAATTGTGTACACAAGTTATATCACATGGTATACCATTTATTTTGACAACTTTTTCACTTTTTTTACAATTAGTTATTTATGAATAATTGATTGCAGCCAGTTGTTGAACTAAACTATACGTTTATTGTGTGAGCTTGCTTCTTTGAACTAATGTGTGTCTTTGTTTTTATATTGTTCCGAATTAATAGATTACGCGTTATCAAAATATATGTAATATTATAGAAAGAGCAAGTGTGCGCCAATTTCTTAATTACTATTATTATGAACCGCTGTCATCATGACTAATTAGTCAACCAGTATTAGGAACCTATTTCTTCTCTCATTCATCAACTCCACTAAAAGGTATAGCAGTCACTAGGCAAAAATGCAAACGAGACCATAGTCAGGTCCTTCTACATCAGAGTTACATTGCTGTTTAAGTGTGATCATTTAAACATTTTTTGACTAGCACTGGAACTCGTTCAATAGCTTCCCATACTTCTCTTCAGAGTCACCTTGTTCGGTTTAATTTAGTTTGTCCGCGAGGAAATATATCTCTCTCTTTTTCGCGCGCATTATCAGCGCATATAGAAATGCGACGGGCGTCTCGCATGTTTCGTCTTTGCAACGCTTGGCGATCAGCATTGCAGCTCTCTTGGTGTAGCGAGCGGGGAATTTATTCCGGTATTTCGCACGACAGAGCGGACGGCAGCCATCTTGTTTTGGTGATCCACAACGTTACTTGTGCTCGTATATTTAAACGCATTTAGTAAAAATGGGACTTCGTTCTAGAGTTTACAATCACTATTTCATCTTTTTAAAATGCTCTATAAATCGTGATTGTCGAAATAGCCTATTTGTTATTGACAAGCATCGGTAGGTAAATGTTAAAAAGTATTATAGAAGACCCGTTGTATGACTGACGAAAATGACAGCAGTAACGCATTTCAAAATTAAGAACCTGCAGGAGACAACAATATTTATTCCATTTGACAACATCATTTTATAGTTTAAAGCCAAAAACATCTCGTGTGGCAATGTTTTTCTACAATTTGTTTTCTTTGTTTTCTCTCTTTTAAGAACATTGTTTTTAACTATCGCTGGAGAATAGAATAGTATTTGATGCTATGTTCATAATAGTAGTAGGTATATAATTTTGTTTATTTGGCTAAATCTGCATCGTCATCCTGTCACGTCAATCCTATGATTTGAAATAAGTCCATTTTATTGGTTTTCTATTTCGGTACTTAGATTTTGTCGTATACTAACGGCCAAAATTAATAATCGATCTAATCCAATTTTTTTATTAAGATCACGCTTAACACCAAAACAATCAAACCTCAATCCCATATAGGTAGTACAAAGATTTTGGATTAGATTGATTATTAATTTCAGCCGTAAGTAAATACGACCTATCAAGACCAGGAATAATATGCCTGCCTTACGCCAAATCACGCGCATTAGTAAGTACCGGAAGACCAATTCTTTCGTCTTCTTTCTTGGAAAACGATTGTCAGTTTAATTATTATCAGCTAAATGCCTATCCAAAGTATTAACGCCTTTACGTATTAAGTGGCACGTCGAGAAAATGTTGTTGCCATTATTCTACGCAATCGTCTCGTTTCAATTTTGATTTCGTATAAACCCTCCCAAATTGTGATGTCACGTGGCGCTCCGCTGCCGTCTGCATCAGTCTCCCAATTAATTAAAGAAGACCTTTATGTGGTTAATAACCACTTAGTCCAGTGACTTGTTTGAATTTGAACCTTCAAGTAGAAATGCATCAATCACCAAGAGAGGTTCTTTAAAAGATAGGCCGAAGGATACTTAATGTTTTACTTAAATCGTAGTAGGTGTAAATATATTTGAATTAAGTGTAAGTATACACAAATATTTTTGTAACTCAAGACGTTTTTTTTGTAATAAAATTCAAATTGACATAAAAGTAACTAGGTTAAAATTCTGAAAAATCTACTTTAAAAATACACTTTTCTCAGGTTTTGATTCTATCTTTATTAACAAATAGACTTTCAAGTTTCACCTGGTTAGCTCAAAACTCGATTTATAGGCTTGTTTGCCTGGACTTTGCTGAGAAGAGCCGTGCGATACTCCCGAGGCTCACCTTATTATTAAAAATAAAATAAACACGACTTAATGTGACCTTGAGACAGTTTTTTTTTCATCCTCCATAGGTATATATTGTAATTCTATCAAAAACTTCTTACTCAATTTTTAAGGTGTTTTTACTCACGAAAAGTGCGGTCATGCCTTTTTTTGTAAAGTGGGAAAATCCTCTTGAACATCCTTCACCTTGTGGAAGGCAGACGGGTGTAACAGACTTTTAGGGACTAAAGCCATCACGGTGATCCTTCGATCCACTTTCAGGGGTGCGAGATTCGCTCTCAGAAGGGGGGAGAGCGGTGGTCGCCACCCTCCTTATTTTCGCCGCCTCCTTTGCCTTTATCTCCTCCTCGCAAAACGACGGCTTCCCACGCGCTCTCGCTCCAAACCATGGTCAGAACCACTGCACTGAGCCAGAGGTCACCACCACCTTGCGTAATCCTCGTCATTCGCTAGCGTATGCTCTGCGGGGAAGTCTTCGCAGAATCGTTTATTAATCTGTTATGACTTGTTATTTTTTAAAATAAATTGCCAGTAAATCGCGAAAATTCACCTGGTCGATATAGCTGCGCCATTTTGCTGTTTCACAAGTCTGGAAAATATATGTTTTATCCTCTGGTAAGAGGTTAATTTTCCATTTTACCATAGTACCTGTGGAGTTATGTGAAAGTGCTCTGTAAAAACTCCACCTGATACTTGATAGACAAATATATATGATAGTTAGGAATAAATACGACAAAATAGTTGCGTAGGCCTTGAAAATTCTTCATAAATTCCCTCTTTATTTTTATGATGGATGTTTTTTTAATATATTATTATACTTCTGGCGGGTATTAGGTAGTAGTAGTACGTAGTAACCGGGTCACAAACCCGACCAAATCAATGACGGGAAACGAGATGTTTTTCTCGATAAACATCGAATCGTTTTTCTTTCGTTCCAAGCGGCAATCTTGCAGGCAGCTTGCCATATTGCAAGCAATAATTTTACCTTCGTATTTCGCAGCACTGAAATTCCTAAAACATCTCGTTTCAAAAAGTAAAACGTGTTATGTAACCAGCTCATTAAGTTGTTAATCGAGTGAAAATTGATTTGTACCAGCCGTAACTCAATGCGAGAAGTTCAATTTCATATTTCTTGTTCGCTAATCTATGGTCACAATTAGGTACTGAAACTGTGCCATTGTGCTCGCCCCTTTACATTGTGTCACTGTATAACATCAAGTCAATAGCTTTGCCTAGAAGGGACGCGTTCGGTCCGTCTGTATTGGTCCCGCGAGACTTTCGAGCTTTATCCACCCGCTAAGACACATCTAGACCATCCGAGCGCTTCGCCAGCTTGTCTGGTGGCTCTGGACACGGCTATTGACGAATTGCGTCTGTGGCATGATTCGCAAGCGGGCAGAACACAATACAATCGGGCCTAACCCGACGTTATTATTCCAGGATCACATAATGATCAATCCAAGCAGTACGACATTTTGCCCATGGGATTTTTATATGGTTATTGGAAGATTGCTGCTAAATTAAAAAACAGTTTTTTTAAACTATAATCTATATCCATTAGGACATTTTTTGGCAATGGGATGTATTTTTATACTTACGGAAAATAAAGCGGCCGTGTTATGTAATGGGTAACACAAGCCTCTTTAAATCAAAACCCGACTGAGTAGAATAACCCTTTTTGAACTTTATTTAAAACGTACAAAACAAAAATCACTAGGTTTTCACACTAAGGCACAGTTAAGTAATTGATAACAAATATGCAAAATATCAGAGGACGTTGTAGAGATATGCAGGCCAGGCCCATACACAAACAAAAAGTTTGAAAAAAAAAAGACTGCTACAATATTAAAAATCTTCATCTAATCTACATAAACCACCACCTTTGATTGATTTGATATCGATACCACCAAGGCCATAATTTATAAAAAATAACAAAATTGTGCATATTGTTAATATTTAATTAAAAGCTTGTTGTTAATAGTTTTACAACTTTCTTTTTGTAAGTCAACATCGACCCTAAAATCCTATAAATTGATTACTTATTTATAGATTCAAATTCATTATTTACAAATATTGTGTAGTGAATAATAGTAACCTACTCTTAGGTTTATTATCATTACCTGATGCTCCTGGTGACAGCTCCGGGTCCAGTCCTATCAAATTATTGTAGTGTCATCGATTCTTGACACGCCTGCAAAGTTAAAATTTATTGACATCTAGAAGTGCGTGAAAATTTAATTGCAAGATTCCATTACATTCATAAGTAGTTACGTACTTACGTACATACATACATGATTACATACATGCATACATACATGCATACATACATACATGCATACATACATACTTGCATACATACTTACACGCATACATACACACATACATAAGTTAATATAAAGCGTGTAAAAAGGATATTTAGGATAAAAGTCGGAGTGTTTGTAAATTTATTTATTAACGAAGGCTGAAACAACCTTATTACAAAGTTGTTCTAATTGTTCTGCATTTGTCAGTGATAGTTAAAATATGTTTAGCATAACAAAACATTGTCTACAATAACGTACTAAAACATCCGAATGGCACAAAACAACGAAATTCAGATTATTTTAGCATAAATTTGGTACTTGATTTTATCGGAATCGGATTGATTTTAAGTATAAACGGAACCATTGATCACGACATCCGGGCATGCGTTTTAGTGATCAATAGCACAAATCAGCACAATTTACCGAAAGTCACAGCAAATAGTACCTACTGTCTACATATATCCAACGCTGTCGATAGATTATATCACGTCAACTCGTCACGGTTTATTCGTATATTCTGTTCTTTACACATAGATGGCGTTACTATGCTCTCACTCCATTTGTATTTGCTTCATACATCCATTTCTATTACAACTAAACTAGGTGTTTATTTCATGCAGTGAAATAAGTACCTAGTTTAGTTAGAATAGAATACTTCTATTTTTATATATTATATTTATTTATTTATTTATTTATTTATTTATTTATGTACACACAGAAACATTTAAAATATAATTACATAGGAAAGAAAAGTACAAAGGCACTGCTTATTTCTTAAAGAAATCTCTTCCAGCAGACCTGCGAAAGGAGAATTTGAAGACAAGAAATGCAGACATGGTGTGACAGAATATACGATACATATAAATATACACACATACATAAAGAGTACATACCTACATACTATACATAGTATATACATCTACTTAGACATAAATATTAATACATACATAAACAATTAAGTGGATAGAGAGAGATAGTGCTCTTTAACTAGTTTTTTGAAACTATAAACTGTTTTGCAATCTCTTATGTCAGGCGGTAACGAATTCCACAACCTAACCTAATTATGATATGTATATTTTATATTTATGTTTCTGCTTGTTGTTAATCAAATTCAAAATAGAGTACGAAAATAATTTATTCCAATGCTCCTAGTGTCCTTGCGCTTAATACTTGTAGTTGTACGAAATGTACAGTAACTGAACTAATAGGCACAAAAAAAGTCTCACGAGTTTTGCTGCTATATATATTGCATAAAAAACCTTTAAATTTATTGAAAAATGTATTTATCTGTTTTAGGTTAGGCGTCTTTTCCTATAAAAACTAGGAAATGATAAACAATGCAATTGATTCTCGAATCTGAACCCACGTTAACGATGGAGATAGACATGTCCACGATCGAGGATATTCAGCATGAGAAAGTTAGCAATGGTGAAATTAAAGATCTTAATGATGGGAACTGCAATGGAAATAAAGAAAACGTAGGCGATTTTAACGTCATTCCTGTTGATGCTGTAAATATACAATCAAGTTACGAAGTAGAAGGTGTTTTAAACGATTCACTGATTTGTATAAATTCAGAAAATAATGACATAGAGCCGAGTATAATGAATGTAACTAAAGAAAACGAATGTGTAGTAAATAGTCCAGAACTTGATGATGCCCAAATAGTAGAATCTGAATATAATGGCACAGATGAAGAAATAAATAGCATAAATGTCATCGACAAAGACATAGAAAATAAACCTGAAGAAACAGTACAAGAAAATAAATCTGAAGAAATAGTACAAGAAAATAATTTAGAAGGTAAAGACGATATTATTGTTTCACAAAAAATAAATTCGGATGGAATACTAGACATTGTTAAAAACCAAACGGAAAATGCCGTAATAAAATATGATGAAATAGAACACCAAACGGCCAATGACGTGAAAAATGATGAAATAGAAAACCAAACGGCCAATGACGTGAAAAATGATGAAATAGAAAACCAAACGGCCAATGACGTGAAAAATGATGAAATAGAAAACCAAACGTCAGATGACGTAAAAAATGATGAAATAGAAAACCAAACGACAAATGACGTAAAAAATGATGAAATAAAAAACCAAACGGCAAATAACGTGAAAAATGATAAAATAGAAAGCCAAACGGCAAATGACGTGAAAAATGATGAAATAAAATACCAGACGGTTAATGAAATGAAAAATGATGAAATAGAAAACCAACCGGAAATAGTCGTAAAAAATGATGAAACGACCCTTGAAGAAGAATTGCTTAGTGGTAAAGATAATTTTGAGGTTTTTGACGAGTCGACTGAAACAGTCATGTGTAAAACCGCAATGGATGTAGAATTAGAAGTAAACATGAACCAAACGGAATCTACTGAAAATAAAGATAAACAGCTGGATGATTGCAGAAATGTGGTTGAAACCACTGTACTGGACTGTAGTTCTGCTGAGGTAATTTCAAACAATGAATTAAATAATTCCTCCCCCATTGAATTAAAAGACGACATGGAAGTTGAAGAAGTTGTTGAAGAATCTAAAAACAGTGAAGATAAAATTTCTCAAGTAAGCAACACTGCCCCTGTAAATACTGTTAGAGAAAACCCTATTATATGTAAATTATCTAATACACTAGATATACTGTCTGATGATGAAGAAGAGCTTCCTACAGAGAAACCTCCTCAAGAAGTGGATACTAATGAAAAGCAATGCATTAATATAGAAGATGATGATGACATCATGCTAATTGATGAGAATACAAATAAGACTGATAAGCCTTTAGATATAGATATTAATAATATAGAGGAATCCCCAGCTAAAGCTAATAATAACACTGATTCAGAAACTGGTGAAAAAACCATTGAAGGAACTAATGATTTATTTGCCAAAAATGAATGCACAGGTTAGTTAAAATATTTTATATCTTTTCTCATTTACTGTTTGTGGATGGACGAAGGAGGATTTTGTCAGTATGTCAAGTATTTTAAGTGGATTATCTAAACTGATTGAATTTTGAGTGGATTTTCTAAACTGATTGTATATAATTAATTATTGAAGTTAGAACAAAAGTAAATTAATATCTGGCCAATTTTTGAGGATAATAGTGCTATTTATATGTAGCAATACAATCTATTATATTAGCAGTACCCATATTGTTTTTATACTTACATTAAAGACTTTATTTTAAATATTGCTAAGAGTTATATCCGGCGGTGGGCGAATGCGCGATCGTATTCCGCACCCCCAGGCGATAGGTATGTCGAAGGAACACTGGGGTTTTACCCGAGAAGAGAACAGCACACCCCTCAAGGGCGGATCCTCCCCAACTGTGGGATATAGTTGACCCTAGATCTCTGAAATCTCCCATCTTTGAAATTATTGACATGAGACACCAAGCAATATTATTAAAATTGTGGATCCGCCCTTGACTCCCCTCCGCCTTTCCCAGAGCGCGGCGGAGGAATTCAATGATATGTAAATAAATCTTTTGTTTTTCAGAATCGATACCCACAGCTGATACAAATGACGCCCGTTTGCAAATTGATATCAGTGAAAAACAAGATGAAACCAACAAAATTAATACTGTAGAGCCTGAAATTCCACTACTTCCAGATAATTTCCTTAAAGCATCCAAAAAGAATCTAGCTGACATGACAAGGGAAGATTTGGAGGAATTCTGTATACTGAAAATAGTAGAGAGTATAGTGGACAGAAGTAATTTAAGTGAAATTAAAAATAAACTAAAAACTATGGCTCAAGGTATCGAAGAGTACAGGAAAAAAGCTATGATGCTGACTAAGCAGAATAGGGATCTTCAAGTTGTTTTGAAATCGGTACAGGAGGAGCAGAAAAAGAAGGCTCCGGACGCGCCTATAACTCCTCTAAAGATAACCCGGTCTGTTGGCATGCAAGTTTTCATGGAAAAATCAGGTGCAAGAAGGAAAAGTTTAGCACAACTAAATAATGCTGGTAATAACAACCTTACCAACCGACAAAATGCGAGAAATGTGCCTGCTCAAAGCCCGCGGCCACAAAAACCACCTGCTAGCAATCAGCCTATTCCAGTTCCCAGACTCGTACCTGCGAATAGTCCTGCAATGAAAACCCCAAGTACAATACCCCTGGTCAATCAAATAACTCCAACAAAAACTACCAGTCCAATGTCAAATGGAATTAAACAACCTTCACCATCACAAAAAGTGAAGGCTGAAAAGAGACAGCATAATAGAATAATGTCTGTCACAGTAGATTTGACTGACGATGAACCACCAGTAAAAATTAACAATCGTACATCTCCTATTCCTCCAGTTAGATTAGTACCTTCGCAAAATCTGATGGCAAACCCAAGACAGCAGTTTGCATCATCGGTTAACAGTCCAAGAAAAGTGTACATTCCAATTAGTGGCCCGCAGAACCCAGGTTTAAGACCTGGACAAACTATAATGTTAAAACCCGTACCTCCACCAGGTAAGAAATAAATAGAAACTACTTAGATTAAAATAAATTGTAGAGCCATTATATATTAATATTTAAACTGTTTCTATCTTTTCCTTCCAGCTTTACGACAAAGGTGTCCTACACCTCAAATGGCGAGAGTCACACAAGGCGCAGTCAGAATGAGCAGGATACAACCCGAGACACATCCAGCTTCTTTGCCAGAAGCTATGAAGCAATACGAGCCACCCAATTGGAAGGGGTTACCACCAGCACCATGTCTCAAGCTGTCTAAAGTAGAACATGGAATAGTTTTATCTTGGAAAATAGAAGGTTATCAAGAAGATAGTCATGAAGAAATAGCGAGTTATCAACTATATGCATACCAGGAAACTACATCTCCACCCAGTACAGGTTTATGGAAGAAGATCGGGGATGTTAAAGCACTGCCTTTACCAATGGCTTGTACCTTGACCCAATTCATGGCTGGCTTTAGATACTACTTTGCTGTGAGAGCAGTGGACATCAGATCTCGCTTCGGCCCGTTCAGTCAACCAGGGAGCATTGTCCTGCTTCAAAAAATGTGAGACTGATGATAATAAGAATAGACACAATGTCATACATTGTTGCTGTGTACATAAGTGTAATTAATTATTCATTAATATGGTTGTTCACGTCGTTTTAGTTATTTATTTATTTCGTATTATGTTGAGTCTCGCGTTTATTTTTCTGATTTCACCATGTTTAAAGCAATCATACTGAATAACCAACTACTTTTTATTTGGGCCGACAATTTTATTAGAACATTGACTCTTGACTTGATAACTTGTCGTTAATTTTTATTAGGTCATTTATCTCTATCGAAGTTAGTTATATTAAACTGTACTGAATAATTTGTCTAATGAAAGTGGTGAACTAACTAATGACGATCTTCTGTAAATTTTGTGTGTAATGTAGGTAGTTAGATAATTAAAATAGTTTACATTAGGTATATGTACTGTCGTTAACATATACTGTAAGATTGTCATTTAGCTTTATCACTAAAATACTTAGGCATGATTAGTAGTAAAATTGAAATTGTAATTCTTTTCTACAATGTTCTACCATATTTGCCTGCATAGAATGTGGACTTTTCGGATTCCTACTTGTGATTACAGATTCAAAATCGTCTCGTTTTTTTTTCTATTAAGTATTCTATACTTTCATAATGAAGACTCAAATAAATACTAGAATAGTTGTGATATGGTTACTACATTTCGATGTCTTGGAACACAACCGCCCGCGCCGCGCCGAATACTTCAAATTTACCGATCCTGGAATATAGGTACAAAAACGCAAGATAAAATATTATTTTTAATATACGCATAGTATAATAATCCCGGAGAACGGATTAGCTGATCTTCCTGATCCTTTTCATAAAAGAGTAGGTATGTCACGAAAAGATTACTTGAGATATATCTTTGAGTCATGAGTTCGTGAGACTACGTACCAGAATACTCCAAAACCTTGGTTCAGGCTTTCTTTTATTGGCGGCTGGAGCAGAACCGCACAATTCGGGCGTATGAATCAACTGTAGCTTGCCTTAGTTTGCATTTGCATTTGATCGGAAAACAGCTGTTGGCGTATTAACGGGGAAAACCAGTCAACAGGACGCCGCGCGAAGCCATTGCAATAGATATTGCCATTGTAGTTTGATATCTCGTACGATAGTCGAATAAAAAAACCACGACTTTATACTGTAGCCATTGCGATTCCCTGGTAAGTGTCTTTACATTGTTGATTATAATTATCTAAAAAGGCCTCTGAGCGTTGGACCCATATCCTTGCATAAGCCTATCAATAGACTGCAGAGGATTTTAACCCGTGAAGATGAATTTAAGCAACATAATAATATGTACATACCTAGTAAATCCTTATTTTGGAATTTACATCCGTACTACACAAAACTACCTACTAAAACAATAACAGACGTGGACGTCTATTGGCTGATAATGTTCTTTAAATATTAACCGTAGCTTATCTGTGCAGCTCTGGGTCACGAATAGGGCTAGTCGTATCTCATCCCATGGGTGTCGTAAAAGACGACTAAGAGAGTTAGAAAACCCGGTTCGTACCATTAAGTACTTGGGATCCGCGCACGTAGCGGGTAAACCACCGACACTAGCTTACCTAAAGGTGTCAGGCCGGCGGCCAACTGTAAAACCTTTGCAATATGACTAGAAAAACATCGCCGACCTCGTAACTCGGGACCAGGTTAGGAAGAAGCAGTTCTCATATTACTATTACCTAATATATTCTGTGTTAATAGTATGTGAACCAAAAACGCGCTAAATCATAACTGCAGGCTGCCGTATTAGCTCTTGTTTGTGTAGAGTACGAATAAACGTAGGGTCCTCTGCCTGAATGACGAATTGACAATACTGTAAAATCTTTTTGGATTTCGAAATACGTATATGTCTGATTTTGTGTTAAATGTGATCGTAACACAACAACTAATGAATTTCAAAATCTAGAGATTTTGGATTAGATTGATTATAAATTTCGGCCGTAAGACGATACAATGCAGAAGATTCACGTCTTACTACAGCGTTAGGCGATTTTTACAAAAGTAAAAACAATGGAATTATCGATTGCTCCGTTTATTCGATTACAATCTACTATCGATTGGTGTTATTCCATTATTGTTTGATTGTTATACATCGCGTCTGGCGGATACTCCATCTACGGGAAGAGCGCACTGCACGCAATTCAACAATCGGCGAAGCAACATCGATTGTCAATAATCGTTGATTGCCCGGAATCGCCTAGCATACTTGTTGACTTTCAATAATGACTCGATTTTTTTTCATAAGGCGATCGATAGATGTTTTTTAGAGTTAATAATCCGTCTTGACTTGTTCGATTGTTACTCATCGCTGTGACGACCTAGTTGACGGACAAGCTTTTTCGTTATGTTCAAGACTTGAGCGCAATTGTGTTCGTTTGTTCATTTTCATTTGATTGTTATTCGGCGATGACGAATAAATGGATAATTTAATACAAGATTACACAGTTGTTGCTTTATTCGATTGGGTACAATTCTTAACTTGGGTAAAGAAAAAGAAAGAAGGTAGTACTAGGCATGCCTTTTAAGTTCTGTCGTTTCCATATTTCCCGGAAATTTTGAATTTCGAACTGTTCTATATTCGAATGTGTTTAAATTTTGAATCTCAAAACAGTTGAAAGTATTAGGATTAATGCTACTGTTAAGTCACAGCGTCGATTGGAATCTGTCAGGTTACGTACGAAAATTAATCTTTCTAAGGAAAATGTTCGTGCAATAATTTTCTACAACTTTAGAAGAGGCCTGACACGGCTTCAGTGCTTTGAAGAGCTAACATCTGTGTTCAGTGATGAAGCCCCATCTCTGCTGACTGTCGATCGCTGGTACTTAGAATTCCAGCGTGAACATACTAGTGTTAGTGACAAATCTCGCGAAGCCCAAAATCCGCCTTCACTGAAGATAACATCATTGCTGTGAGACAACTAATTCTGGAAGATCGTCATGTGACGTATCGAGAGATAGAGGCTCTATTAGGCATCTCAGGGACAACCATTCAGAAGATCTTTCATGAAGCGCTTGGTGTGAGAAATCTAGTTTGCCGTTGGATACCGCATCTGCTTTCCGACGATCACAAGGCGACCCGCCCCAGATGGTGTAAGAAAACTGCAAAGGTTCAACCGAGGAGAGTCAAATTACGTCTACGACATCATCAGTGGTGATGAATCTTGGATCTATGCCTACGATCCTGATTCCAAACAACAATCTACAATCTGGGTCTTTCAAGACGAGCCAAAGCCGACTAAAGTTGTTCGTTCTCGAAGCAATTCAAGGTAGCCGATGGCCACGTTCGTTGGAAAAACCGGCCATGTTGCGACTATTGCACTTGAAGATCGTAGAACGGTTAACGCAGAGTGGTATACCACAGTTTGTTTACCACAAGTCATCGCCGAAATTCGAAAATCGAACTCAAAGCGACACATCATCCAGTTGAAAATCAGTGCTAGATACACGTCTAGCGAATGCTGAACTGGATTCCGTTTTGGTGCAGTCGTGAGATGTAATTTGAGATAGTCATAAGTAATGTTTATGCTAGTGTGGTGTATGCAATGTATTTACCTTCTTATCTACTAATATATAAATTTTGTTTGCTATGTAAATCTTCTCACGTTTTGTCCAAATAAATGATTTCTTTCTTTTCTTTCTTTCTTTCTTTCGCCACGAAAACGCAAGCTCACACAGCACTCGTCAAACGATTGAGTATTTGAAGCAGGAAAAAGTAGAAATTCTTGGCCATTCTCCATACACTCCTGACCTAAGCCCTAACGAATTCTTTACATTTCCTAAAATTAACAAAAGTCTTCGTGGTCAAAGATTCCAGTCCGGTGAAGAAGCAGTCGCCGCCATCAAGTCAGCCATTTTGAACACCCGCACTTTAGAGTGGAATAAAAGTTATAAATATAATAACTGGTTTGAGCGAATGTAAAAGTGTATTAAGCTACGTGGTGAATACTTTGAAAAACAATAAAAAGTACTATAAGGTTCTACGAGTAGTTGTGTTTTTTTCTTCAAACGACAAAACTTAAAAGGCATGCCTCGTAAGCACAGTTTGTCGTTAATAAAAACTACGAAAGTGGTAAATGAGCGATTGGGACTGTTCTGAAATTGGCACGTCAATCTGATATCGAACAATCCATTTATTGAGGTTATAAAATCGTCTATCTAAAACACTCGTTTTAATTAGATGATCCCAGACCAGGGCGGATCCGTGGGCTCAGGGCGTCATGCCATAGACATAAAGTTTTACAGTAATTCCTTAGATGTGCCTAAAGGCATGGCACTGGTTTGGTTGTTAACTCGCAAACCTTGGTGCCGGGTTTCGGTGACGAAGATATCCGCCCTGGTGATTTTAGCCGGTAGGAGTCATGCATTCATCGGGGCGGAGGAAGTACGTGATGTAATACCATCGGGAGAAAAATAATATGTTATGGGCAAAAGAAAACTAGGTTGTTTCGAATCTCTTGTTTTGTTGTAGTAGGTTTTCGAGTGCCGTGTGGTGCTGGCTTAGGATACCACCAACCTATATCCTCCCGTGGGTGTCGTAAAAGTCGACTAAGGGATTAGCCGGAGGATGGGCAGCAGCTTTCTTCGAGTACATTAACAACTCAACTGCGATCGCCAACCCGTCTGTCAAGTGTGGCGATTATGGCAAATCCTCCCAATGAGCCCACAACACACCCATATCGGTCGTTGTGGTGATCTCTGGGGGAGGCCTGTGTCCAGCAGTGGACTGCATTCGGCCGAAATGATGAGGGTTTCAAGTTATTTATTGATTGTTTCGAGATAGGTAGAGGCACACCTCTAACTATCTCTAAATCTAGAGATTAGACCCCAGATTTAAATCCTGGAGCAGCCCCTAGTTTTGAAGGTGTTTGGTTAAAATAAATATTTAAATTAATGAAAAATAACTATTGTATTGTTATAATGATACATAAATGTACATACATTATGTACATCGACTTCCTGTTTTTGATATTTGTATCACCATAAATTAGACGAATCGCCAGTTTTACCTGTATCTTTTTAGTGGCCAACTTTGGCTTTAGTTTTTATTGTTACGCCATTAAGAATTTAATAGCGGAACGTAGCGCCATCTGGAAGCGGAACTACAGCATGTAAAAACTTATAGTAATCTGGATAGTTCTGCGGATCTAGGACACGTAGCGTCATCTGTTATCCAGTGGCTGTACTACTGCGTGTATACTTCCACTGTTTTATGACTGTTCTATCTTGAGCAGGGGTCTCCAAACCATCTCCAAACTACAGCCCGCCAGTGCCATCAATCCGGCCGCGACAGCTTAAGACTAATGTCACGAATCTAGTCCGCGACAGCCAATGTCTTATTTTTGTTACTATTGCTGTGATAAGTTGAAGAAGAAAACAGAGAATGATAATTACTCGGTTATATTTACTTGCAAGGTAGAACTTAACGACAGAAATGATGACGCAGAAAACTTAAGTAACTAACAAATAATTTAAATTAATCCCACTAATCACAATAAAACAAAAAACACTAGAGATTTGTGTAATTGTGATTATCCACCGATAATAAATAGATTGTAGGATAAATTTTACTTATACCAATTATTGAAAGATATTTAAGATGCTCATCGGTTAATTTAGATCTGTAAACATTCTTTGTGTACTTCATCTTGGAAAGCGTTTTCTCACACAAGAAGTAGTACCAAAAGCAGAGAACAACATACGAGCAAATTTATGCAAATTATCAAATTGTACCAGTGAAAGACTCGTAAAATTCCAACAAAGATTTTTTTCTTCTTAAGCTAAGATTAAAGATTTGTTCTTAATCATATCACTGCACTGTAAATCAATAATTTCCATTGGACTTCCAAACCCAGGTTTTCAATGTCAGAATCAAAAGGATTTTGAAAAGCTTAATTTCCATTCGCATTAACATCAAAATCTGAGAAACGAGTATCAAAATTTATCTTTACAGCACTCAAAATTTCGATTGCAAAATCGACGGGAAATTCAGTCTCTGTAGTGTGACTGAATATTTCACATGTTTTAAAATGTGTGAAACATTTTTTACGTAATTGCGAATGAAGTAGTATTTATTTTCTGCCTAAAGGGTTTGATATTGGTGTATAAATCAGGGAGAAGCTGATTTTTTCCTTGTAATCTCAAATTCAATTCGTTCATATGATTTGTCAAATCGACATAGAATGCTAACTTCCACAGCCATTCACTATTTTCTAAATCGGCAAACAGGCGATGCTTCTCATACAAAAAAAAATCGATCTCTGCTCGAAGTTCAAAAAAGCGCTTATGGACTTTTCCACAACTAAGCCAGCGTATCATTTCGGCCGAATGAAGTCCACTGCTGGACACAGGCCTCCCCCAAAGATCCACAACGACCGATATGGATGTGTTGTGGGCTCATTGGGGGGTTTTGCCATAATCGCCACGCTTGGCAGACGGGTTGGCGATCGCAGTTGAGTTGTTAATGTACTCGAAGGACGCTGCTGCCCATCCTCCGCCTAATCCCTGAGTCGACTTTTACGACACCCATGAGAGGAGATGGATATGGTAAGTCATTTTCTCCAATCTCTGCAATAAACTCGCGGAACTCTCGGTGATTCAGCCCAGTGGATCTGATGAAGTTAACAACTTCAGACAGTTTTAGAACTTCAGACATACCCAAAATTTTCCGCACACGGGCTATTGATGGACGATACAATGTAAGACTAATGGTTTTGAACCACCATCATTTTCTACAGCCTTTGACACAAGTGCAACCACTCCTTTACTTTTACCACACTTATTTTTGCCTCCATCAGTTGTGATAGATTTCAAGTCTTTCAATCGAAGGTTCTTTTTATTAATGTCATTGTCAACTCCCTTAAAAATATCTGCTCCAGTTGTACCGTGAATACTATAAATATCAAGAACTTCTTCATACACTTCCTAGATTTTATCTACTCCGCAAATAAAAATCAATACCTGAGCAGTATCTGACAAATCTGCTGGCTCATCCAAGGCTAGAGAAAACCACTCAAGATGTCCCTTTTTGTCAGACAGTTAAGATGATATATTTTCTGCAATGTCTTGCACCCTCAGAGCCACGGTGTTTTCAGACAAACTAAAACTTTTAAATAAATTTACCTTTTCGGGTTAACCGTGTGGTGACCAGATTTAGAATATAGCACCACTCCATCTCCTCCCGTGGATGTCGTAAAAGGTGACCAAGGGAATCTAAACCAGAGGGATGTGAGGGTGCAGCAGCGTCCCTTCTGAGAGACGGTAGCCATACTGCGCTCACCAACCCGCATGCCAAGCGTGGTGAGTATTGGCAAAAACCCCCCAAAATGATGACATGGTTGTGGAAATCTATGGGGGAGGCCTTTGTTCAGCAGTGGTACGTCCACTAAATGGCCGATATGATGACCTTTTCGGGGTATATTTCTTCGGCTACTGCAATCAAGCATTCTTTTATCATTTCTCCATCGGTGAATGGTTTTCCACGTTTTCCGATTGCCACATGGCGCGAGTTGTAGAGTCTAAACTACTCTCTCTCTAGTCTACTCTGTTCACTATTCACTTTGATAAACAAAGATCGCTGCGAGTACAGTCCGTGCTTCAAAGCCTCCAATTTTTCCGTCCGCAAACCTTCTGTATATTTGGAGTAATTTTGAAGAGATTTCGATTCACAAACATTACTTCCCAAAGTGTAGGAGCAAACCTATGCTAAGTAAGATGTTTCTCAGTGCGTTCGACGTCGTTCGGTATGGCAAGCCATTCCTTTCATAAACAGTACTTATAGGACTCTTTGTTGTGCAAACGCATAGCATTGAATGAGGCGCTGTGATTGGCTAACGTTATGATGCGACTTCACTTGAGGTGCCAGACAGTTAAAAATTATACAAACTCAATGTAAAGAACAATTGAAGACCGTACTGAATACTAGTTACTTGTTATTATTGAGTGCGAAGTCACCCAGAATATGGTAAATTTAAAATAATATTAATTGAAAATAATAACACGAGTTGTTTTCTTTCAGTTCAAAGAAATTGCCACTTACTTCTTCGGAAAGATAATTAATTGTAGCTCGTACATACTTTGTAGGTTTACTTTCTCATGGATGTAATTATCAAATACTACTGTAATCCATACCAAAAATCCGAAGAAATCAACAAACAATCCGTTACTAGTTTGACGTTGATGTGTTGATTTGTCGCACTATGCGTAGCGTAAAGTAGCTACCAAGCTACTTTATCAGGGCCTTCATTATAATGAGAGCATAGTGTCGTTCGTCCCTCAAGTATCGTTTAAGATTAAGGTTTCTGTACCTTGTGCGTTCGAGCGCACTTTGAGATCTCATAGTATTGTTTGTGATTACGGGTGATTTTACTGGACTCAATCACAAAATACTGAAAGTTCCATTTATCTTTGAACGTTCTGCATTCACTGTCTATTTTTCGCTTCTTTTACATACTAATAAATCACACATAAAAACGTCAAAGTCAAATCAAAATACTGTTATGCACGGGTGTTACTTTATTTCACAACAGACAGATTCGCTTCCTTCGCCTTTCCTACGCCACTGACGCGCGGTGAGATGATTCTTGTTGGGCTTCTCGCATACATTTCTGGGAAATGTGGTTACTTAACCGGTCATTTTCTGGCGAAGCCAAAAGAGGCCTCCAGCCAGGCTTAAAATTAATATTAAAACTAAGCAACTTTCGCTAGGGGCGCTCCCTGCGGGACACGGACCTCGGCTTAGGGCGTTGCTGGGGATAACAAGCTAATGTTTTGGGGACAGCTGGATCGGTATTATTTATTATGTATTTAAAACTACAGGCTCGGCACGGGCCGGCGCGAGCAAGAGACGGGAGGGAGAAGTGCTAACATGAACGGCAAATTGACGCGGCGATACGCCTCCGCGACGTCGGTGAGGTGGGCATCCTCGGCGGCGAGGGCGGTAAAATGGTCGGGTGTTTAGTGAATGAGACAGCGCGAGTCTCTTTATGTGATCTAACGTCATTTTATCGGCTGGATCGACCAGTGCGTGCCTCGGGTGGCGTACTATACTGATACGGGAGGGTTGGTAATCGGCGGCTGATACCACAAGGGGATTAGGATGAGCCAGGGCAGAATCGAGATAGCGGTTGGACGCTTGTTTCATAAATTGCCTGATGGTCGGCAAGTTAAGATCGAAATGGAGTGACTTGCGGTTGTGCCGCTAGCCTTTTTATATGCAATTATTGCCATCTCGAAGTGATCGTAATACTCGGCGGCTAGTGTAGTGTAGTGACTAGCCAGGACCAGAAATTTCTCAAACCTATGCGATAATTCCCAAATATTTAATTACAACAAATGCCACCTGTGAGTGGGTAGCTGAAATAGATAGTACATAGTACAATACTTCTACTATCACTACTCGCTACTAGATGTCGATTAGTGTCACAGCGTATGTTTGGTTAGGTCGGGCACTTTGCGTCTAGTCTAGAAATATAGTTAAGAGCAGAAAAATTAATACCGTTTTGGCCCTTGGAACATACTGAAAAAATCATTATGGCCCTAAGGCTTCAAAGTTTGGAGACCCCTGATCTAGAGCATATGGCGCCATAGCAGTACCGCATTGCCTGGTAGTTCTAAAACGGTTTTGTTGGGCTTCTCGCATACATTTCTGGGAAACGTGGTTGCTTAACCGGACGTTTCTGGCGAAGCCAAAAGAGGCCTCTAGCCAGGTTCTACAGAGCATCCGTTGACCCGTATATATAGCAGGCGCGAAGGAGGGAAATCAGCTTTCCCACGACCCTTGCTAGCCCGCGCCGAGTAATTTCGTAAAATAGTAAAACCCGTGATAAACCCCGGTAATAATGCTAGATCCAGCAGTCCTTTTTGTGATTTGTTGTATTGGCATGTAGTAGTTTTGAGATCTTTAAAAGAAACTCCTGGTTGTAAAGTAGTTATTTGTATATTTCCGGGAACTTGAGGTTACACTTATTATACAGACCGCGGTCGCTAAACTTCTACGGATCTTTACTTGTACGAGAGCCATAAGTTTTTTTACACAATTTTTATTATAAACATGACATACTTTATGAGTTTACATAATTACAATATTAATTTACTAAAAGGTGTTTGTAAGGTATGCAGAATAACTTGAATCTATGTATATATACAGATATATACAGGACTATTCAATAAAACTTCAGAGTAATTACAGTTAAGATCGATAATATGCCCAAATTTTAGGTTTTAGGTCAAGCTTGGTATATTGGGCCAGAACTACTTAATTGTCAGTGGTTTTAGTATATAAACATAGCTAGCTACGTGGTCTCCTAATATTAATTTATACAATTCTAACGTTGATTTATTATATTCTATGAAACAATATTTAAAACAACCTAACTAACAAGCTATAATTTACCTAAGACGAAAGTCTTTATCCAGTGTGTGTTACCAGTGATGATATATGGTACAGAGACGTGGCCACTCACTGTGGGCTTCATAAGAATAGAGAGAGCTCCCAACTAACAACATAATGTTTTATAATGGTCAAGAAGACGTTTTACACTTTCAGTAAGTCTTTTAAGATTGGTCGATTAAACGTATATATAAAGAAACGGTTATAAAATGCGATTTCTGAAGTTCTAATTACACGATAATATTATCGTTTAGTAGTTACGTAGAAGTCAGCCAATAACTTTGTATACAAGTTAAATAAAAGTATAGCGTTCGACTTTTCGGTCCAATACTGTAATGAAACCCGTATAAGACCGCTTAAAATAACCGTGTTAAAACGTTAGAGAAAAAGGCAAAGAATAAGCTAATTTCCATGATTACAAAATATAATAAACACTTATTACTGTAGATTAATTAAATGCAGTTTAAGTGTGATGACAGTTGTAAAATAAACTGTTGTCCTTTGGGGAACTTTGTTTTATGACGATATATATAGGATCTTACCTTAATTATGGAAAATATTTTAAGGCTCTATGAATGGTAAAGAATTCATTTCAAATATCAAGTATCGGTTTTACTGATAGTTAATTAATTAATTTTTAAGTACTCGACTAGCGATATATTTACTAGCTCTGTATTGTTGTATAAAATAAAGTTTGATGCTATGTTTATTTTTTTGCTAAAACGCATCATTGCAACTTATAGATTTACCTCCTAAAATATTTTCCATTATTAAAATAAGACCCTATATATGTGTGGTTGTGAAGTCTTGTAATTCAATAATAAACCAGTTAAGTGGTTAAGTAAATTATTCAAAATATGTTTACATAATAAAGCTGTTGGAGCTTTATCTTATTTAAGTTACACGGCGACCGTTTTTTTTTTTTATTTAACCATGCCCTAATAAATTAATGCCTATTTAACACTAGGATTTCTCTTGTGTCGTGGGTTCGTTAACATACATGAATTCCACACACAATACACCCAGACCCGGAACAACTACCTGCAGATCATACAAATATTTTTTCCGTGCGGGAATCGAACCCACGACGCGGAGCGCAGCAACCGACTGTATCTACCACTGCACCAACCGTGCCGTCAAATACACTTATATGACAAATAGGTCGCATAAACTTTTCCTTGAGACTATGATGTCCCGACCATTACAATAGATTTTAGGGTTCTCTAATCATTACTTAAAGAAGATCTAATAAACACTGCTTATTATGAACAGAGAACATAACACTGCCTTTTATAATCCATTAACCTTCTTTTCGTATCGATAGCTATCTAATCTAATGTATTTATCCCAGTAATAAGCATAAAAATCTCATGCTTTAAAGTTTCTTTCTCTGCAGGAGACTGACTTGTTTAAATAAAATAAAAAATCTCGTTACATTTATTTTAGTCGCATTGTATGCCTTAGTAAATATGTTTTATTTTTATTACGTTTTTAGTCATGCACAAACGTTTATGCGACGTTTTAATAATATAAAAGTAACGTTAAGATTTTGCATACGATAACGGCTGTCTTACAGAAACCTTTTATTTAACCGAAACATGTATACAACCAATATGCCTAATAAACGTCATGGCTTATACAATTGTACGATGTCGTATAAATCAGTCGTGAAATTGTTTATTCAACATATACACTGACACCATTGTACGACGTCGTATGAATTCGTCGTGAAAACGTTTACTCAACCTATATAATAAAACATACAGTCACGCGACTGAAATTACGTAATATGAACGTCTATACGACGGTTGGGCTATGCTTGGTATTTCTCTATGAGAACGAAATCACGAGATCCGTAGAAGAACTAACGTTGCCGACATAGCTGAAAGGATTAGTAAACTGAAGTGGACATGGGCGGGGCACATTTTGTTTTTTAGTTACATGGTTTAGTTCAAATTCATTAAAAATTAATTTACAAAAAACTGAAATAATACATTTTTAAACACAATAAAGTAAACTAAAACATAAAGAAAAAGATAAATATTTTTTTTATTCATGTAAAACCATGCAGGCATTTATGAATAATCAAGACTTTAGTTGCCGATCAATATTTAAAC
This sequence comes from Diloba caeruleocephala, assembly GCA_947459985.1. Lineage (NCBI taxonomy): Eukaryota > Metazoa > Arthropoda > Insecta > Lepidoptera > Noctuidae > Diloba > Diloba caeruleocephala. The sequence continues at coordinate 4,651,619 of OX381614.1, forward strand.
ATCGCATATAATAACCAACAGATTGATCAGGTATACCATACAATGTTTCTATTTATTGTGATTGACCAACACCTGAAATGGAAAGAACACATTGACAATATATGTAAACGAGTAAACCAGTTTGTCTTTTTATTAAAGAAAGTTAAAGAAACGACTTCCATAGACATAGCTCGTAGAACTGATGGCCGTTGGGGCAAAAAGGTTCTCGAGTGGAGACCGCGCACCGGAAAACGCAGCGTGGGACGACCTCCAACGAGACGGACAGACGACCCGGTGAAGGTCGCTGGGGGTCGTTGGATGAGGGCGGCATATAACCGCTCCTTGTGGAAATCTAAGGGGAGGGGCATTGTTCAGCAGTGGACGTCCTGTGGATGATAAGATGATGATGACGAGGTTAAGGTAAATTTGGATAGGCAAAAACACGGTAGCTAAATGTACACGGCTAGATAGCTAAAAATGTATGTCTCGCATTTGCATTTTTATTATTTTTAATGTTGTATTTGTTTAGCATAAAAAAACGTAGTTACATGGGGTATAATTTAAGCTCCTTGTTTAGTATAAAAACAACAGCTCGCGTTCAATGAAAATCGTGACAATATTAGTTTAGGTAGGATAGTTGGTTGGGGACAGTCAAAATCGGGCACGATTTTGAGAATATTATATTTTTTATTATTTGTCTTTCATCATTTTTTTTTTTTCATCATTTCGGCCGAATGAAATCCACTACTGGACACAGGCCTCCCCAAAGATCACCACAACGACCGATATGGATGTGTTGTGGGCTCATTGGGGGATTTTGCCATAATCGCCACGCTTGGCAGGCGGGTTGGCGATCGCAGTTGAGTTGTTAATGTACTCGAAGGACGCTGCTGCCCATCCTCCGGCTAATCCCTTAGTCGACTTTTACGACACCCATTGGAGGAGATGGGGTGGTGGCATTCTGAGCCGGCACCACACGGCAATTTATTTGTCTTTACTAGATATTAATAAATTAGTTTAATATCTAAAGCTGAGGGTTTATATGGTTTCCTTATTGATTTATTAATATTTTGCTAAACCCTACCAAATTGGTATCATAAAATAATTTTAAGAGGGACACTCATAAAACGGCGGTGGTCTTTAGAAAATGCCCACCTGCTGTCGCGTCTGTTGCCACTGTGCTTAGCTAATCAGGGTGCCGATATTAAATGGAGTATTGGAGCAATTCAGGGGCTGCTAAGCAAAGTACCAGTTTGCTGCACTCGATTCGGTAGATCGGACGCTTGCCTTTCAGTCTTCTACAGATTGTAGTTCGCGTGTGCACGGGAGCTACATGAACTGATCTCACTATCTCCCTTCTACCATCGGACTTCCAGATGCACTGCAGTTATATCATTCCATCGTAGATATCGTCCATTGCTATCCATCAGGCGAGATGGAGGCAAAGGGTGGGACCATTCATGAAACAAAAAATAATAACTTGGATCTTGGGACCAAAAATGGGGTCACAAAATAATAAATTATTACTGCGGTTGCATCTCCACACAACCAACAGTAAATTGCTGTGCCCTCACTATAACCATTGTCTGGTTTTTAGGTTCGGATCGGCACCACTCACCAGGCCATGACTGTGGCATCGGCTTAATTTTTGGATGATATATAAGTAAGGGATGATTTGAAAAACAAATACGTAAAAATCAACCAACTCAGCCTATTAAAAGTCCCAAGTTACATCATAACACTCGGTCCTCCGCGTCGAGTCTTGTCTACATAGTAAAAATAAATCTGTGTGTCAGAGGCATTGTATAGATACTTATTATCCATTCAATTGGGTTAAAATTTGCATTATAAGTAATGGTGTACACACGGCTACGCATCAACCTAAATTGTTTGGACTTTGAACTTTTAGAAGTTGAACGCTGCGAATCGTGCGAGAGGGTGTAGTACTTTTTTTCGTGTCCTACTCTCGTACACATTCGAAAAGGTACTCGGCTACACATCAAGCTACACAAATCACAAATCCAGTTTAGTTTGAGCGTGGGGCACACACCACCATGCGGTGCTCTATCCATAACATACAACTAGATACGTATCATATACGTATATATTTTGTAAAAGTTTAGTTCACCTCGGATTACATAGTTTTTTATTTGCGCTGCGCCTGAGCGCCTACACATCTGTTATTATTTGTTATGAATGATTATATTCTATAAATTGAATTAGCAAAAACAATGATTATTGGAAATGTCGCTAAAGTCTAGAGGAGTAAAAGTATATATGACAATTATTTAGATTTTAATTTTAAAAAACAGCTTAGTACCGTCCCACTGCTGGGCACGGGGCTTTTCTCAGTATAAGAAAGGTTACGCCTTAGTCCACCACGCTGGCCCAGTTTGGATTGGCAGACTACACACACCATTGAGAACATTCTTGGATCCCTCTCAGGTGTGCAGGTGGGCACATGAATCAGAAAAGTCAGAGGCGCGGGCGGGGATTGAACCCAGACCCTCCTCTGTGGAAGGCAGGCGATCGACTACTATCAGTGGTAAATATATTAAATATTATAAATGCGAATGTGTTTCTGTCTGTCTGTATGTTACGTTTTCACGGCTAAAGCCCTGAAACGATTTTGTTGCATTTTGTGTGAGATAGCTTGAATCCCAGAGAAGGACATGGGCATAATAATCATCCCCTAAAGATGTTAAAAGGGTGGGTGCTGGGTGTTAAAGTTTGTATGGGAAATTCTTAATTCTAAGCGAAGTCGCGGACAAAGCGCTAGTTATTGAATAAATGGAATAAATACTTAATTAATTAAGTTACAATAACTCAACTGTGATCGCCAACCCGCCTGCCAAGCGTGACGATTATGGTAACAATAAATAAAACTCCCCAATGAGCACACAACACGCCCCGACTGGTCGTTATGGCGATCTTTGGGGGAGGCTTATGTCCAGCAGTGGACTTTATTTGGTTGAAATCACGCGACAAAATAGATAGCTAAGGATCTAGATAGAAAGTGTTATGGACACCATATACGGGCGATTACACTTTTATGAAGTTTTATGTGTGTTAGATGTTAGAGTAAGATAAGACCTGCATTGCGTAATCACATCAGAGCAATGTGTCGGCGAGATTTTGCACAGACATCGGAAGTTGGGGAACATATTCCCAATGGAAATACCTTAACAATATTTAAAAAGTTGTCTATCTGTTAAATATATCTGTTTCATACATTTATACAGCAAAAGGCAAAACTACTACATGTACCTATGTTGACATCTAAATACAATAATTGTTTGACATTCTTAAAATGTGTATAGTTCTGTGACATTAATATTTTATACGGCAAATGTGAGTATCATGTAGCCTACATCTATGAATTATAACTGCCTGTTGTTTGGCAGTATGAGTCTGTCATGCTCACTAAAATGTCTTGCTGATGGTGGCGTCGTGTATCGGGTCGTTAAGTTCCCTGCAATATGGTTGACCTATGGTTGACGCCGATGCATGCGTCAAGCTCGTGAACGGGTGCCGTCATGTGGGACTGGTCAGTCCTTACTGCCATGTAATCTTGTTTAATGAAATGATTTTACTTCACCAGTTTTATTATTGTTTTACTTCATCTATTTCACACTGGCAGTACATTATTCTCACATAACTTTATGCTACTATATTGCAATGTATGTAAAATTATTTTAAAAGAGTTACTATCGAGTTTATTGCCGGTTCTTCTCCATAGGACCAACTTCTTGGAACCGTGCAACTACATTCTGACTATTCATAAGCGCCCGTAAATTGTTATGAATAAAAAATCTTTTGAATTTGAATTTTGAATTTCAATTTACTTAACTGATTAGAGATAGCTTGGAGCTTTGCTAAAGGTCTATTCAGATATAAGCGATATTCGCTACCACTGTGCGTGGCGAAAATACCGAGTTCATACAAATACTCGGCGGAATTCTTAGGTACCGCTCGGAATTTTAAGCTATCCACTGCGGTATCGTCGAAGATCGCTTATATCTGAATAGTCGTTTATGCATGTTAGCCACGCTAGTCACTCATTGCATTTACCAACGTGTCTTCGGAATTACCTGACAGGAAACGGAATCAGTCGAAGAAAGTCCATTTTTGTTTCTTTTTTATATATATAATAACGTTGCCCCACACTAGAATGTCTCCTGTGTCGTAGGTACGTTTACAGACATGAATGAATGAACTATCCACAGTTTTTTAATTCACAAACCCACAAGCGGGCTGCGGTGGCCACGTAAGTATACAAAATTGTCTCATTATTTAACGCTTGAAATGTTAAGATAAAATAACTAACAAAATCTACTTCTTCTTCTTCTTCTCTTAAATTATGGCTTCTGTAGAGTATCTTCCACAATTTCGCCAATGTCGAGTATAAGGCAACGTCGTACGGTGTTTAGATGAATAAATCCTTACATATTCATAAAATATTTATCAAAAATGAAAATAATAAAAAAAAAATATGTCGGCAACGTCGTACGGTTCAATTGATTTTTCAAACACCTATATGTTTACCTTAGGAGCCAATCATAACTAAAAATCTATGATGCAATCTCTAAGGTTGTCCATTGGTTTAATGTAAACAATCTTCTCCTTAACGAGAAAAAAACTAAACTTGTAAAATTTTCAATGCCTAATGTCAGACAGTTAAATACCAAACTACTGAACGGAATAGAGCTGGACCCTGTTGAGTCAACGGTTTTCCTTGGGATAACTATAGATGCCAAATTGCAGTGGGGCCCACACATTGCCAAGTTGTCAAGCAGACGATTCGCACCGTTCAACTTCTCATAGTTCAAAGTCCAAACAGTCTAGGTTGATGCGTAGCCGTGTGTACATTTCAGTAAGTGTAATTAATTAACATGGTCAGTCACTATGCGTATACAATGTAAGGCAAGGAAATGCAATTGAACGCGGCTTCTGGGAATTTCTATATTATAAGCTAGTAAGTATGCGGCCAATAAAATTAAAACTATTATTTTGTGCTTTATTTTACACTATTTCACATTTCATAGGGGTGTCTTACGGCCGAATACTAAAACGCCAGTCATTATTAAATTACGCCTTAATTCGAGAAACCTGTTTTCGGTACAAAACCGGGCAGTTCAAATATTTAAAGCATGATTTAACATTAACGGGTGTTTCAGTATTCGGCCGTTAATGTAATAATGTGAATCGAAGGCCTTAATTATCTTTTTAAAATTATAATTTAAAAAGAGAAATGTTGCTTGTCTGAGGTAAAAATAAATATCAATACTGTGTTCGATGTTTCAGTTTATCTTTGTTAAAAGTATAACACTACTCGTAAATACGAGAATGACTGTAGTACGTTTTGAAATCTCTAGTGTGGTGTAGTGTGCGATACGTGCAGGGTTCAAAAAGCTACTCTATACAGGATTCGCCAAAGTTCACAAACGAATGCACTGCAAACGAGGGTTCGTGCCGGTTGTGATTGCCACAGAGAAGTACGGCGGCGCGGCGCTCGACCCATGGCTAATGATGGTACGAATCGTATATTTTTTCAATTCGATTGAATGAAACGTCACTGTTGATTCGAATTAATAAGATTCGGTTGATAGCATAATGCGAGTGCGACCCTTAAGTTCGAATGAATGTTATCAGGTCAGTTTGATCTACCAAGATGGGTACAATTACGTTGCAACTTGCTAGTCGATTTGACTTATTTAGATATTTGTTTTGTGAATAATATGAACGAGCCGAGATTGGGCATAGTATACGACTTCACGAATATGTGAAGTTTATTTATCTAGCGACGCGTAGTAAGTATGACCTGTAAATTCGATTGATTGGCTCACTGTATGTTCCTTTATTCAATAGGTTGTGTTCCCCATATATTTATAGCTGCATGAATACAATTTACAAATAACTCTGGAACCAGCATCACTTTTAGATAAAAATCTCTCACACTACACTCGGGACGGACAGTTATATCTTACTAACGACCATAATGTTAATAAACATAAACGGCGAGTCGAAACTAATATAATATATTCGACGTTATTTTATGCCACATGCAAAATTATGCTTTCATAGCACAGTTATAAAAGCTAGATTCTTATCAATATTTAGTCGAAAATTATAAATATCCGTGTGGTGTCCGGATTAAGAACATAGCACCACTCCATCTCCTGCTGTTGATGTCGTAAAAGGCGACAAAGGGAATCTGAACCAGAGGGATGGGCAGCAGCTTCCCTTCTGTGAAACGGTAGCCATCCTGCGCTCACCAACCCGCCTGCCAAGTGTGATGAGTATTGGCAAATACCCCCCAAAATGATGACGCAGTTGTGGAAGTCTATGGGAGAGGCCTTTGTTCAGCAGTGGACGTATAAATGGCCGATATGCAATAAATAATTGGACCTAATATATATATATATATATATATATATATATATATATATATATATATATATGTCGTGGAGTACGATAATTGGGCGATAGAAGTTTCTAATATTTTAGTAGTAGGGTAAACGCCGTGTCGTCATTGTGCTATGGCGGCGCGTGGGGCAGAGTCGTGTTGGGGGAAGTTTTTGCGAGCGGACCATATATTACTATACTCTATGGAGCGGACTCAGTCTTGTGCGAGGAGGCATCCAATACACTTCTCCGACATGAAACTGTCGGTTTGCCCTGAATAAGAAAATAAGCGATTATAACAAAGTGAATTATTGTAAAAGTGAAATACGAACTGATTTGCTGTGGAATTCTGTTTTTATTGAAATCCTGCAATATGAAACCTATACCACCGACTCAAGACGATGACGGCTCTATCCCTCAGCCATCGCTGACGCCGACATATATTATAATAATTTTTATTCGTTTTGATCTACGATTATATTGAACAAAATCAGTGCGGACGATTCGCTTGACGTCATAAGCTGTATTTTACGGGAGATTGCGAGCGATTGCGTGATAGTTTTCAAATTTTGATATTATTTAGTTATGAACTTTGAAGTTATTAAGTTTGTATTGTGAAACTTTAAATATAAGTATTTTGGTTAAGTGTTAATAAAAATTAACATGTTTAGGTTGTTATTTACGTAAATATGAGTTTTATAAAATAAAAATCCCTCGAAGAGGACAAATGTGGAACTATTTCTCTGCTGTGGACCGCGACTGTAACAATACCACGGCGCTCGACTAAGAAATTAAATATCATACTAATATATTATAACGTCAAAAGTAATAGGTGAGTTTTAAATCACGCATCGTTATAACGCGTCATCAATAATAGCCGTTAAGAACACGCCAACTAAAGGAAGCCTACTTTATTTTGTTATTAGTTTGGCCTGGATTCCAAGTCCTTTGGCCAAAAGGAAGATTACTGTCGAACAGAGTTGCCATGTCTAAAATCTGGTCGATGGTGGTTCACACAAAAAAATACGGTAGATTCTGAGAAAATACTGCATCTGGGTCAATAGAAAAACGGTGTAATTACCGTGATCTTTTTTTAAATTAAATAAACCATTTTTAGCACAAAAGTTACTTTTAACCGTTGCATGAACAAATATTACAAGGTATATAAGCGAAACTACTTAAAAAATTCATTAATCGATGCCATGATTGCGATTAATTGAATAATTATAATTGACGAAATTTAAATGGTTAATTATCAGATAATCGATTACTTCGACATCGATTAGCATCCCTAATTCTGATAGTTTAGGGGTCAACTATGATTGGTTATTAGTTCCTAGCCCTTATTGAACTTAGTCAGTTAGTCCTTATACCTCTGTAACTCGCTGCAGCTGCATGCTTATTAATGTAGCAATTATTGTTATTTTTATATGTAAATATCCATAACTTTGCGTGTTTAGTATTTAGTGGTTAGGTGGTATTTTAGTTTTAGTTGAAATCAATAATTGTGTGAATGATGCAGCGGTTGAGGACTAGTAAAGTTTTGTAACGATTTACTGTAGAATCAGAAGAGAACAAAGTAGCAAATCGCAAAAATGTCAGAATATTAAATTAAGCCTGTTAAAGTTTAAAGGAAGATGTAGTCACCGTTTCACTTAGGTAGCACCGTAATGCTCTAGTGTGATCATACGAGAACCTGAATCTCCCTTAGGTGCCGTAGTTGAAAGTCCTAGTGGTTTGAGCCATCCAGTATAAGTCCGGCATGCCCCTCCGTCCTTCCCCGGGGTGAAGAAAGTTCCAATAAAAAAAAGGTAGTACCCTAATATGCATGAATAACATATATTCACAAGAATCTTGCATATCATATTCATATTCCTTAGTGTGGAGAATAGGTACGTTTAATATTCAATCTGCTGACTAATATGCAGTAATGGGTACGGTATGCTAATATGACATAATGAATAATAATCAATATTCTAATAATATAATAATCAAATAAAATAATCAATATTAAGTTAAGTTATATAAAATAACATCTTTACGTTGTAATTAATACATGATGAATTGCGTCATCATACTGTCGTAATACGCATACGTGTATGGTACCTAAAGTTTTGTTTTGTCTCGCTTCCAGTCCCTTTTATTACCCATCCTTGACTATGCCGATATTAGTTACCTTGATCTAACTGAGGCTCAACTCAATAAACTAGAGCGACTTCAAAATTTCTGTGTAAGGTTTATATTTGTCTTGCGTAAATATGACCATGTATCAGAATTTCGCATAAAGCTCAAGTGACTTCTAATTCGCTTGCGCAGGAATTCTCATATATTGTCCTTACTTTACAGTGTTCTGTTTAATCCCTCATCCCCCTCTTATCTTAAAGAACGTTTTCAGTTCCTTCATGACACACATAACAGATATCTAAGATCGTCGGAAAACCTGAGCCTTAAGATCCCTTTTTTTATTGGTGTTCAGTGGAAATTCTACATGGAACTTCCTGCGCCCCGGGGAAGGGCGAAGGGGCATGCTGGACTCCTACCGGCTAAAACCACTGGAGCGGTCATCTTCGGCACCGAAGGTCCAGGTCCAGGTCCTCGTAAGATCACACTGGAGCGAGGCTTAAGATCCCTATGCATTCCACAGTTTTTTTGGACAAATCGTTTAAAGTACAAGCAGCACGACTTTGGAATGCCTTTCCCGATACAATTAAACAAGCTCAATCATTACGAGCATTTTAAAAAATGGTAAAAGAGCATTATCTATCTCTTTAGTAAAGATAAAACTTATATATACATATAAATAAAAAATATACACAATATGTATGCCTTAAATAACTAACAATAAATAAAAACCCTAAAAAAAAGGAGACATTTAGGCGTCAAAGTACTCCTCCCCATCGCTGTCAGCCGGTAATGTTCCCAGAAGACTGGCAGCATTGCCACGTTGAATGGCAATGCTTATTCTTTGGCCAAAGAAAAGGCCAGCCCTCTGATCACGTAAAGTGTCGACCAACCGTCTAGCTATGTCTTTGAAAAGTAGACGTGCACTCGGACCCCATGACCCAAGCGTTTCGACCCCAAACGGCTCAAAACAATAATTTCCGATGAGATTATTATATTTGCGCCGTTTGAGGTTTTCCGCTGCAGAAGCGGCAGCACCAGCACAGCCAGCCGTGCTTGGAAGATGGGAAGGAGCAAGGGTGTCGACACAAGTTGCGTCCCACACCAGAGGCCTACCCATTTTCCAAGGCAGTAACGACATACCGTCCGGTCTTTTGCCATCGTCGCGTGCCAAGCCATTGGGTTCTAAAACAGCTGGCACGCCGGCGGTGGCAAGAGCACGACGAATAATGTCGTTAATGTTGGCATGGCGCGATATACGACCTGCACTTCTACTGCAAGATAGGCCATGGATTCCGAGAGGGTCGACAGCTTCACCGCAGTGACACCGATGAGGAGCACCACAAGGAGCACCTAAACGAAGGCATGCAGCGAGCCGAAAAGTAGTGTCATCCAACATAGTGCCTATGTTGGATGACGGGAGCGCCTGAAGCCATAACCCTGACTCCCATTCACCCACAGCAAGTAGTAGTAGTGCACGTCTACTTTTCAAAGAAGTGCACGTCTACTTTTCAAAGAAGTGCACGTCTACTTTTCAAAGACATAGCTAGACGGTTGGTCGACACTTTACGTGATCAGAGGGCTGGCCTTTTCTTTGGCCAAAGAATAAGCATTGCCATTCAACGTGGCAATGCTGCCAGTCTTCTGGGAACATTACCGGCTGACAGCGATGGGGAGGAGTACTTTGACGCCTAAATGTCTCCTTTTTTTAGGGTTTTTATTTATTGTATATATAAGTTTTATCTTTAGTTATATTATATATATTTGTTTGTAATTGTTAGTTTAATCATAAATAGTGTATATGTAATTAGTTTTAATGTGTATATCAATATTATAATAAATAAATATCTCTTTAGTTCACTTAAATATCCAGTATTGTATCAGCAAATAGTTAGCAAAGTTATATATGTATAATAGCAAATAGCAAAGTTATATATGTATAATATTTTATTATATATTTGTATCTATGTATTAATATGCAAATTGGTGTAATTATACTATTTATTTATGCAAATACCTGTATTTTCTTGTATATATATCGGTATCATTATCTACATCATGGTTCAGTACACCACAGACTACGTGAATTTCTTTATTTTCCTACTTTTAAATCCATCCAAAGGTTGTCTGTAAAAGATCGCTTTTAGCGATAAGACCGCCATTGTGCCACGCCAACTATTGTAAATAATCCTTTATATTATTTAGGTTATTTTGGTGTACAATAAAGTTATATTCTATTCTATTCTATTCCACCGTGAGATAGCGAAACACGTTTTAGGTTGTGTGTGAGTGAGACATCCAAGTTGAATGAATCCAACTAGTCTTGTTGGATTAGATTATTATCGTAAATATTGGCATAGGTGCCATCGAGACTCGTAAAAAACATAATCTTTGGATCTGTTCTAATGAATACGACTCTGTTCCACATTGTTGAGGGTATTTAGTTGTTCGTTACAATTTTAAGTGTAAAGTAGTGTTTTGAACAAGCAAATTGAGCCGTTTAAAAGAATATTGCCGGTTAAGTACTGTTTGTATGTATGTTTGCTTATTTTAAGTATTTTGTACAGCGATGTGGTTGGGTTCCATACTTTTGAAACATCTCCTTGCATTGATATTCGGCATTTGACAATTATATAGTGATAGATATTATTTTAAAGATAGATTTTGTTGTTTCCTGTGAATGCAAAATACAATGTGATCGTGAATAGTAGATATTTTAATCATTTTCTGGCAGTACCATATTTGTCACACTCACTTGTCAGTTATCTCCGTGTCAGTCAGTGTCAGCTGAATATTTTTTATAAATTTATTTGGTTGGCAATGATAATATTGTTCTGCCTGCCAGTTTTCGATAGGTTCGCGTAGGAGTCTACTGGTCCTTTGCATATCGCTAACATTTTGAGGTATTTCAAACTAAAACGATGCAAAACATTCTTCTTTGCTCGTATTTTATTTGTGCATCAAACGTATTCTATGTCAATGCATGTAATGTTTAGTTTATCTATTGTGTTATTCTAATTTATTTGAGATTATTTGACGTAGGTAGTTGACACATTTCGCAAGTATTAGTAGCCTCACGGAGGTGGTTTATTTGTGTATATTCTGTTTTTGTGGAAGATATTCGCATAGATTTTAGTGATTCGTGAAAAGTGTTGTTTGTGCTATAATCAAAGTTCCAAAATTCCTCAGTGTATTCAATAAATAGTGCGTGATGTGAACGTGGTGGGTAAAGTAATCAACTTTACGTTTTACGTGTTTAGTGAAGTATTGGTGTGTGTTTGCGGTTCCTGCACCGTGTGAGCCATGCTGGCTCGTTCGTGCCGCTGCGACGTTGATGCACGACCGGTATGACCACTTGTTTTCATTGTTTAGAAGCATCATTTTGTTTTGTCATCTTAGGCGACACGCTGTCATAGTATTTTAGACAGCTCTCAGCTCTATTTGGTCTTTATTATGAACGCATAAGGTGGTAAACGTACCACCTCATATGAAATATTTAAAATCAAGACAACATTGAATCTCATCACTATGCCAGCAATCACACAGTCAACCGGTTGAGCTGGCAACAAATCATATGATAATTGTACCACGAGTACTACAACTCAATTATAATTAAACATGTTAGAATATTTATGTTAAAAATGCAATTGACCTGTTAAATTTAGTATTATTTAACATGAGACAATTACAAATATGATTTTTACCAACTAGGCACTAAGTTTACTTGCACTAAAAAGTCCTTGGTTTTATGTCCCAAAACATTTTGTTTCTTAATTTTTATTGTAACATAAATTATTTCTTTATACACATCTCCTGGTATCTAAATAACATGACAAGTCTAATTAGAAACAGTGATAAGACAACACTAAGACATGACTTTGACTCAAGTTGAATGTACTTTGCAGCAAATAATACTCAAATATGTAAATATAATAATAATAATAGTGACATGACATCACTTCACTTGAAAACACTTTTTTAGGGCTGGATAATGTTAAGTTGTTAATTTTTTTTTTCATAAATATTAGGTCATATAATTTAAGAATAAACTACATTTGTAGGCCCTAAACTGTGGAACTGGCTGGGATGATGTTAAAAATTGATCATAATTGTCCTTTGGTTTGTTTAGTAACAATAATATTCATATACTTTGTAACTGAATATATACATTATAATTATTGATTTTGATGATCGTTACCACAGGAATATGTTTCATACTGTATCATCATACTGATATGATGAACACATACATACATACAGCTGTAACAATGGGTCAAAGGAGGTCTACTGCCGAGCAAAAGCTTCCTCCATAGATTTCCAAATTTGTGTGATCATTTTGTGATTTATATGAATTTGCCAGTACTCACCACACTTGGCAGACAGACTGGTGAATGCAGTATGGCTACTATTTTACAGAACAGAAGGCCATCCCCTCTGGCTAGAGTCTCTAGTCATCATTTATGCCTTCTATGGGAGGAGATGAAGTGGTGCTATCGTCTTAATCTGAATCTTTACACTAGTTTTATATATGATAAGAAATTGAGTGAATAATTTACTATACTTCTCTGGAAAGGAAACCTTACTAGAAATAGTAAACTAGTAAGTACAGTATATTTTTGTTTACCTCCCAGCCAAATATTTCTAAATATCAACACTTTATCCTGCACCTATGTTGGTGCAGTGGCTGATACAGTCGGCTGCTGCGCTCCGGGTTGTGGGTTCGATTCCCACATGGAACAAATATTTGTATGATCTGCAGGTAGTTGTTCCGGGTCTGGGTGTATTGTGTGTGGAATTTATGTCTCTAAACGCACGACACGACACAGGAGAAATCCTAGTGTGGGGCAACGTTTTTATTTAAAAAACACATATCAGCCATTTATACGTCCACTGCTGAACAAAGGCCTCGCCCATAGATTTCCACAATTGTGTCGTAATTTTGGGGGGAATTTGCCAGTACTAACTGAGCTTGGCAAAAAAAATCTTAATTGTCTGTTTGTAATGTCAAAGTACAGCTTTTTACTAAATTCATAATAAGAAAGTATATACAGTACTTATCACAAGAAATTTATTGTTTTTGTTTGTCTGTTTATTTGTTCCAGCTATTGCTTGACCGATTTTGACAGTACTCACTGGCAGATACCTGATATTATAAGAAGTAATTTAGGCTACTTTAATTTTAGAAAAACGAAAAAAGCTGGGTTCCGCTCAAAAAAATTAAACCTCAGAGATCTAATATTCATATATACTCTATGTCAACTGTCTGTGCCGAAGTATACTAAATTAGTAATGTCTTAGATTTTCGCGATTATTACACATTATAATAAAACACTTTTAAACGGAATGCTGCAAAGTATTCGAAACGTCAGGAAAATCAAAAATCAAAATATACGCGATAGAATCCGTTTAAAAGTGTTTTATTATAATGTATACTAAATTATTTATAAATAATTCAATTTCTTTCAAATGCAGGTGAAACTGCGGGGCACAGCTAGTTAAAAATAAGGAGACAAACCTGCTATAATAACAAAGAAATAGATTACATGGGACAAATAATCCAGACAGTAAATATTGGTTTATGCTATGCACTCCAATAGCATTACTCTGTAGCAACACCTAGAGAGATCTAGAAGAATTCTTGCTTGTTAATTTCTACTGTTTGATATCATAAAGGGATCTTAATTTATATATATTATTTGCCTCAAGTCAGCAATACCACAGAGCCTCAAAACAGTCTTTAACCAATGTGTGTTGACAGTCAAGATATGGCACAGAGATGTGGTCCCAGGTGCAAAGCCTCATAAGAAAGCTTGCATTCACTTACCATGGAGGAGCATCACTAATTCTGTGTTGTATTTCTTTGAAAGTAGGATATATTATAGTTTACTTCAATTAAGATTTTTTTTGGGAGTTGTTTATGTGGAGTTAAATTTTGAATGGCTTCATCTAGAGTTTCTGTTTCTGTATCATCTAAAGCTATAATACTTATTAAATGTAGTATATATGTCAATAATATCATAAATAACCAAAATGAAAGGCGGCATCAACATAATCCAATACGGCACGGTTGGTGCAGTGGCTGATATAGTCGGCTGCTGCGCAACGGGTCGTGGGTTCGATTCCCGCACGGAACAAATATTTGTACGATCTGCATGTAGTTGTTCCGGGTCTGGGTGTATTGTGTGTGGAATTTGTGTTTGTAAACGCACCCACGACACAGGAGAAATCCTAGTGTGGGGCAACGTTTAAAAAAAAAAAGTTCCTATTGAACAATATCTGAGCATCAGGTTTGCATTATGAGTGATTATATCATATCATTGAAAAAAGAGCTAAATTAAGAATCGGAAAATACTATAGATAATATAGTAACTATAGATTTGGTATAAGGGACATTAAAATCTACCTTATAATTAAAAAGAAATTCAAACATACATTTTAGATCTTTAGGTAATGAAATGATGGGAATGTTTTTTTGTAGGTGAATGAATAACAGACGAAAATAATCAAACTAAACCAAAGTCTTCGGATTTAAAATTTACAATTACATTTAACACAAGAAACTGACATATCCGTAACCCAAAATCTTAAGATTTTGGATTAGATCAATAATAAATTTTGGCCTTACCACCGATCAATATAAAAATTATACCATTAAGGTATTTTATGAACTTTCAACTGTTATATAAAACAATCAATAATCATTTTTTAACTAATAAAAGCAATCATCAATAGTAAAACAATAAAATAACCAATCTAATTTATCAGTAAAATAACAAATGAATTATACTTTTACGACACCCACGGGTATGGTACGGTACGGTATTCTGAGCCAGCACCACACTGTGCAATGAATACTTAATATAAGTTCAATGATAATCATAATACAATCAAGAATAATCAACAAAAATCTAATTCTACTTTTTCATATCAATAATATATATCAATCAATCAAAACATTCAGTAAAATCAATAAAGGTTTAGTCAAAGCCACCTAATTATAGTGTTGTGTCCATTTCTTAATATGTAGGTGTAGAAGTTAATGGAACTGCTCAAGACGTCGATGGGGGTGCTCTAGACGTTGATCGGAGAGTTTCAGGGGCTGATAGTAGTGCTAGTAGGTTATGATTGGTGTGCTGGAGGTGTTGAAGGGATTGTTGCAGCCACTGACGAGAGTGCTCTAGGCATTATATGAGTACTATGTATGTTGATGAAAGGGCTTCAGGCGTTAATGGGGGTGCTATAGATGTCGTTTGCATAGCCTCCTGTCAACTGAGGGCTGTGGAATCGTATCAGGTCTTCAAAATATTTTACAATATTATCAGAAGAAATATTATAAGCTTTATTCTTTGGTACAATAAATTGGATGGGTTTTGACCATGACTTAAAAGTTAATTTGAATTGGACTTACTGTTGGCACAGTAGCTAACTGATTGGCTTTCTGTGTTGCAAGTCACAGGTTCTAGTCGCGCACGTGCAGTATATATTGGTATGGCTCACAAAGCTCAGCGTCTGGGTGTTTGTGCATGTGCGATTTACGTCTAAGCTGTACCCACGGTACAGGACAAATCCAATTCCCAGCTGCCTTCACCAGGTCGCCTGTCCATCTCGGCGTAGGCTGTCCCACGCTGCTATTTTGGTGCGTGGTCTCCATTCGAGAACCTTTCTGCCTCAAGGGCCATCAGTTCTACGAGCTAGGTGCCCGCCAGTTTTTACTTCAGCTTACTAATTGTTTCAGCCATGTCGCCAACTATTCTTCTACGGTTCTCCTCATTTCTGATTCGATCTTGTAGAAAATACCAAGAATCGCTCTCTCCATAGCGAGTGACCGCGAGTTTCTTATGAAGCCCGCAGTGAGCGACCATGTCTCCGTGCCATATGTCATCACTGTTAACACACTGGCTTGTTGACTTGAGGCAAATAATATATAAATTAAGATCCCTATATGATATCGAATAGTAGATACACAAGGAAATATTATTCTAGATTTCTCTAGTGGTTGCTACTGGGTACTGCTCTAGGAGGGCCTAGCATATTTATTTTCTTTTTTTATTGACCCGGTAGAAATACTTCATGTACTTCCTCCGCCCCAGGGAAGTGCGGGGGGGTATGCCGGACTCCTACTGGCTAAAACCAGCGGAGTGGTCATCTTCGGCACCGAAGGAAGGCTCCAGGAACTCGAATGATCTCCATCTAGAGCCACCGACTGGTGTCACGCCTTTAGGCACATCTCGGATGAGATGACTGTAAAGCGGTCACCCCCTCTAGCGGAGGGAAGGTGACTGTAAAGAGGCCACCCCTCCAGGAACCTCTCGGGGGGATTGTAAAGAATTCCCCCTGAAGCCTCGCTATGCGCTGTGCTGCGCACGGTGGCATGTGACCGCATGCACACCGCTGTCTTCCCGGGGATCGCTTCATATCATATCGGCCATTTATACGTCCACTGCTGAACAAAGGCCTCCCCCATAGATTTTCACAACTGTGTCATAATTCTGGGGGGTATTTGCCAATACTCACCACGCTTGGCAGGCGGATTGGTGAGCGCAGTATGGCTACCGTTTCACAGAAGGGACGCTGCTGCCAATCCCTCTGGTTTAGATTCCCTTAGTCGCCTTTTACGACATCCACGGGAGGAGATGGAGTGGTGCTATATTCTTAATCCCGACACCACACGGATCGCTTGGTATGAGCACAAAGATTTACCTATAGGCGCGCTCACTCACCCACGCAGGGCACTCTCCGAGCGTGTGCTGTGCGGTATCCTGATCGTCTCCACAATGGTGGCACTGTGCCGCGTCCTATACTGTGCAAGTACGCACCGAAACAACTGTGTCCGGTGAATACCTGCATCAGGCGGAATGTGACGTGCTCGCTGCTTTGGCGCCAGCCTTTTTTTTTATTGGTGCCCAGTGGAAATTCTTCATGAACTTCCTTCGCCCCGGGGAAGGGTGAAGGGGTATGCCTATCCTGTGCAGGTACGCACCGAAACAACCATGCCCAGTGAGTTGGCGCCAGCCTAGCCTACGGTTTATTTCTACGCTTTATTTACATACGTAGAAAGATGAAGAAACCGGACAGTAATGTGCTATTCTTAGCCGGCACCACATGGCATATATAAATACAAAAAATAAATTCAAGCATTTTTTTGTCCATATTAGAGCACGCTTGTCGGCTAGACAGAGCCGACTTTAGCCTGTACAAACAGGATAATGAGTGGATCTGGGGTTAATGCAAGAAAGCAGTTCTTTCGCACTCGGCTTTCGTTACCACTTTCACTTGTATCGCGGCGCCGGCGCAGGCCGCCCCCGGCTACTTTCGCCGAGGACTGAGTGAACGCATCCTACTCGGGTTACTTTACGAATCTATTTAATCTGGGGTTCAGCAATTAAGGAAGTAGTGTGTTTACTGTTTTTACCACTGGTTGATTACATTAACAAACTCTTTTAGCTAAGAAGCTAATTAACTTCACTTGTAACTAAATATCTAACAAACTATGTACCTATAAGAAAATCTTGGAAGTCGTAGTTTTAACCTTTCTACCTTTTTTTTTGTTATTGGTGTCCTGTGGAAATTCTTCATGAACTTCCATCGCCCCGGGGAAGGGCGAAGGGGTATGCCAAACTCGTACCGGCTAAAACCACTGGGGTGGTCATCTTCGGCACCTAAGGGAAGCTCCAGGTCCTCGTATGATCACACTGGTGCCACGCCTACAGGCACATCTCGGAGAGGGTGACTGTAAAGCGGTCATCCCCCTGGGGGGATTGGAAAGGATCCCCCAAAGCGTCCCACGGCAGCGCGTGACCACATGCGTGCTACCGTTCTTCTCTTGGGTCGCTCGGTGTGAGTACGCAGATTCCCCAATCTACGCACCCGCGAACCCAGAGGTCCCCTGCCTTATAGCTACGGCAAGGGGTCCCTACCTACCTATCGCGCGGCGCCGGTTTGATTGTCGTAAAAAAGGCCACCGGCACCAACCTTAAGCTTAAGCTTAATGTTTCGGTCTCCATACCGAAAAAGGCAAACACGTAGGCCTTATTACAAATATTTTCGTCGGCACGATTGCCGTAGTGGCTAAGCGATTAGCTTTCTGCGCAACATGTCGCGGGTTAGTTCCTCGCACGGAACAGATATTTGTCTGATCTTGATAGTTGTTTCGGGTCTGAGTGTTTGTACATGTGAATTGTATGTCTGTAAACTGTACCTACGACACAGGAGAAAACAGATGGCGCAACGTTTAAAAAAAACATTATCGATTATCTCAGAAACCATTTATGTGACGTACTTGTTTGCCATAGTAATAAAGCATAGTAACCCTTATTTCTTTTAAACCCGCTGTACTATTATATAGCTATTAGCTATTTTCATTAGATTTTTAATGGATCTGTGTAACAGGGCTAGCTATAAGAAATTTTACATTATACAGGGTTACTGTTAATATGACGACAATCTTTTAAGGGGATGTAGGAGATATCATTTGCAACCAAATGACCCCTATGCAAATTTCAACCATTTTCGGGTATTTAACATTTTAATTCTTTCTGTAGATATCTTCGGTCCGGTTCGATCCGTGTGGTGCCGGATCAGAGTACCATCACCCCATCTCTTCCCGCGGGTGTCGTAAAAGTCGACTAAGGGATTAGGCGGAGGATGGGCAGCAGCGTCCTTCGAGTACATTAACAACTCAACTGCGATCGCCAACCCGTCTGCCAAACGTGGCGATTATGGCAAAACCCCCCAATGAACCCACAACACACCCATATCGGTCGTTATGGTGATCTTTGGGGAGGCCTGTGTCCAGCAGTGGACTTCATTCGGCCGAAATGATGATCTCCGGTCACATACAACTTTGAAAGTTCATCATTAAAAACCAATGCATGAAATATTTTATTATTATTATTATCTGCTTGCTAACACTTCAATACATAATAAAACGCTATAAAATGACAATTATCTTTAAGTTTTTAAATCAGAGTTACAAATCGTTACAATATTCATAATTTTGAGTAGGTTTTATGACTAAAATGATCGATTGTTATAGAAACACAAAAGTACTTTATTGGCAGAACATTCCAAAAACATCTACAGCTTCTCAGCTATCCGACGAGATACAGTAAAATACCAGAAATCAGAAATTGGGCGAACAAAATGCAATTCTTGTGAAAAATACAAAATCATCTTCAATCAAAATTTAAGATAATTAAGTTACCTTAAGTAATTCAAGCTAAATTTTAAAGTTTACTTTCAAAATGTGATCTTCTATTTCTGATGCACATTCACACGCGCATTTTTTTTCTTAACTGATATTATACTACACTGGTTGTTAAATTGGTTCTTATTGAATTAACTGCATTTATTATTCTACTTCTCATTTCTTCGATTGTTGCACTGGTGAGAAATCGTACATCGAATCGAGCTAGGCTCTTCATGTGTCCCCAGACATAGTATGCCATTGGGGTTAGGTCTGGGCATCTTGCTGACCAAGCAATTGGACCTCCTCTGCCTATCGATCGATCAAGAAAATTGCCGAATAGTGGTTCTTCAGTTTGCAGGATATCCATCGTGCTTCTTGAAAGACACGCCTCCGTTCAAATAAGTTTACTCTCAAAAGAATCTCATAGAAGTCGGCGTTCAAATTGTTTGGGAGAAAATGTGGACCAACTAAATTGGCATTTATCACGCTCATCCACACGTTAAAGAAAAACGTTGTTGTGAGCTATTTAGTCTTTTTTTTAGGGTTTTCATCCATCTTCGGGGCCCAGAAGTGTGCATTATAAAAAATTATTCAATGAAACTATAATGATGCATTCGGTAAACTTTGTTTGTAGTGCGGGACTAGTTTTGCCAGGTGTCTCGATTTGCGCGGGACGTCACTATTTTCAACGGTCTGTGGGCTCGACTCGATTTAGACTTGATCGGAACGGCGAATGTCCGATCGGAACGGCGAATGTTCCGACTAGCTTTCACTTAAAGTGTTTTTTTTCTACGCCCCGATGTATGACTTATTATACCTGGTAACACTATGATGAACCCTCTGCCGCACTGATTCGAAGTCGTGAGCAGTTTCTTCACTTTGCACGATTATAATATAAAAATTAAGTAGTAAATAATTTAAAGAGAAACCTGACTTACGGCCGATATTAATAATTAATCTTATCCAAAATATTTAGATTTAAGATTTTGAACATGATCTGTTTATGTATTAAAATGCAGATAAATCCCAAATCCAAAGATTTCGGGTTAGATTGATTATTAATTTCATAGACCATTTATTTATTGGATTGAAAAACGAAACTTACCTACAAGGTACAAATAAAACTGAGAAAATATTTCGCCATACAGACACGAATAGATTTCACGTTTGTTTAGATTACACATTGAAATTTTATCATAGTAGAATAATTACATTCGGGGAAACGTGTCTAACTTAAAAAAGTTAAATTACAAGTACTTACAATGTTGTGTTGTGTTTATTGGGTTTTATGGTTATAGCACAGATATTTATAATACACAAGGTTAAAGTAAAAAACCCTTCGTGTGACCTTCGGGGAACAATTTCAGTAGGAAAATTAGAAAAAAGCCTATTGCCGCTGTGGTGATGTCACTTCATAATATCTAGGTATAAAGTATATTCACGGAAGCAAAAATTCATGTATCATATCAGCCATACAACGTCCACAACTGAACAAAAGCCTCCCCCATAGATTTCCACAACTGTGTCATCATATTGGGGGGACTTTGCCAGTACTCACCACGCTTAGCTGGCGTTGGTGAGCGCAGAATGGCTACTGTTCCACAGAAAGGACGCTGCTACCCATCCCTCTGGTTTAGAGACCCTTACTCGCCTTTTACGACCTCCGCGGGAGGAGATGGAGTGGTGCTATATTCTTAATCCCGACACCACACGGACGAAATTCATATAAACAACCCACAAAAACGGTTTTTAGAGTATCACATTTATACTATTATACAATATCTACTAGCTGCCCGCCCCAGCTTCGCACAGGCAGGTACATGCAAACCTGATTTCAGCGTTACCTACCAGGTCCAATCGTGAATCTAAACCATCCATCCAACCACACAAACATACACAAAAACTACATCAAAATCGGTCCAGCCGTTTAGAAGGAGTTCAGTGACACACGTACTGAATTGTATTCAAAGTCAAAGTTTTTTATTTCAAATAAACTAAATATTGGCGCTTTGAAACGTCAGAATCTAACATGCACGGTTCCAAATAGTTGATCTCGTGGAGAAGAGCCGGCAAAAAACTGCATGGATACTCTTTTAAAATAATTGAGATTACAATGTTGATTGATACAAATGATTGTAAAACATATACAGATAAAAATGTAGGTTAATGTGTAAAGATGGAAAATACCACAATAATATTATAATAATGTATTTGCCGTGGAAGTTAACGACTGACCAGTCCCAACGGGCGGCACCCGTTCACGAGCATGACGCATGCATCAGCATCGCTTAGCTCAACCATATTGTAGGGAACCGAACGACCCGATACACAACGCTCCCGTTAGCAAGACATTTTAGTGAGCATGACAGACCAATACAGCCAGGCAAAAGACACGATCAAAATAAGTACTAAACATATAACATTAATGGCTACATGATGCTATTATATATATAAGATTTTAAATAAACCTTCCTAGAGATGATGTATGCATTATATATTTTTTTTTTTATAAAACATTGCCCCACACTAGGATTTCTCCTGTGTCGTGAGTGCGTTTACAGACATGAATTCCACATACAATACACCCAGACCCGGAACAACTACCTGCAGGTCATACAAATATTTGTACCGTGTGGGAATCGAACCCACGACCCGGAGCGCAGCAGCCAACTGTAACAGCCACTGCACCAACCGTGCCGTCAATATAAATATTATACTAGTGGTCACCCAGAGGTCGTAATTCAACCATGACCTATTAAAAAAAAAGGTTTTTTTTTTATTCTTATTTTTTTGAAAACGTTGCCCCACACTAGGATTTCTCCTGTGTCGTGGGTGCGTTTACAGACATGAATTCCACATACAATACACCCAGACCCGGAACAACTATCTGCAGATCATAAAAATATTTGTTCCGTGTGGGAATCGAACCCACGACCCGGAGCGCAGCAGTCGACTGTATCAGCCACTGCACCAACCGTGCCGTCGTTTTATATGTTTGTAACGCATATTGTACATTCATTTTAACTTTCTGCACTCCCCTCTATATGAGCGTTAACTATGCCAAGTCTCACACTCCTCCGTGCCCGCAATGTGCTTTTAGGAAGGGGTACAAAGTTTTATCTTCACGCATTAATATATAGGTATGTTAATATATTTTTCCTTATACTTGTTTTGTTGACTCTTATCATAAAAACGATTAAATATTTTTATCATCATCATATCAGCCACAGGACGTCCACTGCTGAACAAAGGTCTCCCCCTTAGATTTTCACAACGATCGGTCACATGCCGCTGTCATCCGACGACTCCCAGCGACCATCACCAGGTCGTCTGTCCACCTCGTCGGAGGCTGCCCCATGCTGCGCCTTCCGGTGCGCGGTCTCCATTCGAGAACCTTTGTGCCCCAACGGCCATCAGTTCTTCGAGCAATGTCCATTGCCCTGCCCATTGCCACTTCAGTTTACTAATCCTTTCAGCTATGTCGACAACTTTAGTTCTTCTACGGATCTCCTAATTTCTGATTCGATCTCGTAGTTATTTAATATTTTTATACATTTTTATAAATTTACTGAAAAAATAATGATGAAAACTATGACTTAAGAAGCCAAATTTCCAAACTACTGATGTATTTATTATGACTATATAGTATCGCTTGTGTTCGAAATTCGACCAATAGTGTTTGTAAAGTAACGAAATTTAACTTGTTTTTTTATATAACTAATTGGACTTAAATTGATGGATTCGAGAAAACAGATGTAAAATACATAATATGGCGATGTAAAAATTAAGGTCCGTGAGGTAATTAATTAATTAGGTATGAGTTAAGTTGATTTCATTATTGTTAATCATCTATACAAATAAATAAAATTGTATATATAAGTGTCTGTTTGTAATGTCAAAATAACAGCTTTTTACTGAATTCATGTGAAAGTATATACGGTACTTACAACAAAATAACATTGCTTACTTTTGTGTCTGTCTGTCTGTTTGTTCCGGGTAATCTCCGAAACGGCTGGACCGATTTTGACGAGACATTCACTGTCAGATAGCTGATGTTATAAGGAATAACTTAGGCTACTTTTAGTTTAGAAAAATAATTAGGGTTCCGCGCAAAAAATATAAAACCTTTTTTTTTTTTTTTTTATGTAGGGCTTCTCGCAGTAATCCCAAGGGGGATATATCTGCTTAACCGGGCAAATTGGCGAAGCATTAAGTAGCCTCCAGCCTAGCTTTCTTTATATTTAAGTAACTGCGCCTGAGGGCGTCCCCTGCGGGACACGGACCTCGGCTCAGGGAGTTACTGGGATAGTAATAGTCATAAGGGACTGCTGGATCAATGATTAATTGGGGTTTATAGGGATCTTTTGTTACTACTCGATTTCTCGGCACGGGCCGGCGCGAGCAAGGGTCGGGGGGGGGGCGACTTTAACGTTAATCGGGTGGTCGCGAATTTAGGCTTCCGCGACGGCGTAGAAGCGGGCCCCGGCGGCGGGGTCGATATGTCGGTTTGTTTGTTGATTGAGACTGCGCGAGTCTCTTCATGTGAGCTACGTGATGGATAGTGATAAGATCATCGGGATCTTCTAGTGCGTGCCTTGGTCGACGGCATTTACTTATTTTAGAGGGCCTATAGTTAGCGGCCGCTATTACTAGGGGATTCGGGTGATGAAGGGCAGAGTCGAAAAAGCGTTTACTCGCTAATTTCATGAACTGCTTTATAGTGGGCAAGTTCAAGTCGGTGTGAAGTTGGATATTGCGCACATACCAGGGACTACCTGTGGCTTTGCGCATGAATCGGTTTTGGAGGACTTGGAGTTTCTTGATATGGGTGTGGGCAGCGTGTGAGAACACAACACTTGCGTAGGTGAAAATGGGCCTTATGCACGTTGTGTAAATACGCACCTTATAGTTAAGGGGTAATTTACTACGTGCATTTAACATAGGGTGAAGTCGTCCGAGTGCAAAAGCGGCGCGGGCTCGCACCGTCTTTATGTGCTCACGGAACGACAAGTTACGGTCTAGTGTAACACCTAAGTATTTGGCGTGGGGTTGCCAGGGAATGGGCTTATCAAACATCGTGATTTGTTTGAAGCGCGTATGTTGGTCGCCGTGACGGGAAAAAAGTACGGCTGCGCTTTTTAAGGGATTAACCTCTATGCGCCATTTACTGAACCAGTTGGCCAGTGAATCGGCTGAGGCTTGAAGTTTGCGGGATATACTATCAGGGCTGGTACCTGAGTAGAATATTGCCGTATCGTCGGCGAATAAGGCCAGTTTTGGCTTGTTTTTGAGTGGATTGGGGATGTCGCTGGTGTACAGCGTGAACAAGAGTGGGGCGAGAACCGAGCCCTGAGGGACTCCGGATCTTATGGGGTGGGGGGTGGAAAGTGTTCCTTCTATGCGGTAGCGAAAACTGCGATCCGACAAATAGTCTCGTATGATAAGCACGAGACGATCTGGCACTCCGAGTGTATATAACTTATATAATAAGCCATTGTACCAAATTTTGTCGAACGCTTTCGCTACGTCAAAGAATAACACCCCGGTCATACGACCATAGGTGAAGTGATGGAGGATGTGTTCGACCAAACGGTGAACTTGTTGGACGCATGAGTGTTTAGTTCGAAAACCAAACTGCTCGTTAGGAATGAGTTTATTGGATTCGGCAAAATCCTTTAATCTAATAAGTATAAGCCGCTCATATATCTTCCCAAGCACATTGAGAAGGCTTATGGGGCGATAACTGGCTGGCTCAGACGCCGGTTTGCCGGGTTTGTGAATACCGATAACGGTCGCCTGTTTCCACGTATGTGGGAAGAGATTATTTTTAAATGCCGCATTGAATATGGCGGTCATTAGACTTGAAATCCACTATATATATTCTATGTCAAGTGTATATGTCGAAGTACTCTAAATTTCTTATAAATTAAACGCGGGTGAAACCGCGGGTCCCAGCTAGTTATATAATAAGATAACATTAAAGCTGATAACATGAAGCTTGGTAGTTTTTACCTATATCCATGTATGCTTAGCGTTCATTGTTAACAATTAAGGGCACGACTGATAAAAATCCAACATCTGAGGTTTTATCCGATGTTAGAACCAAAATCTATTAATTACATTTTCATATTCCGATTCTTTATCTATACAAATATTATAAAGAGGAAAGATTTGTATTTTTGTGTGTTTGTAACGAATAAATAGAAATACTATGGGACCGATTTCAAAAATTCTTACACTATTGGAATGCTACATTATCCCTAAGCAACATAGGCTATATTTATTAAAAAAAAAAAAAAAATTAGGGATCTCATAATGTAACCCAAGGTGGAAAAAAATTCGCTATAAAATGTCTTTCATCGCATGCGCTGCGGAAACTATTCATGATAGAACAAAAAAATGTTCTACAATATTAAAGAACATATCAATATCTACAAAAACTTCGCGATACCATACGTCCAACTATTGTTGCTAAGTAACTATAACTTCTTTTTAACATTTAAAAAGTTGAAATAAATGCCGACCAAAATCAGACCATGTTTATTACATTTACTCTATTTTTATCCCGAAATGTTTAAACAACAAATGTCCAACCGCGCGAAGAAGCGACGGGCCGCTTGTCATAAATAAAATTAGAATACACTCATCTATGTATATTTGTGACGTTTTTTCCTAGGCCCTTATATTTAAGATCATTTCAATTGTTTCAGGGAGCGAAGGGGGCCAAGCCACACAGTAGTTTTACTTCATAATGGTAAGCTATTGTAGTAGAATCGACTGTTATTTTAAAGTATAACTTACGGGCTACTTGAAACCCTCCAAAAGCAATTAAACAAAGTCCTCCCCCTTATATATGACAAATCGTAAATCATCATTGGTGTCGCATTAGTAAATCGATGGAAATTTACTGGTTTAACAACGAAAAATAATCATTTTTAACTGGTGACAGTTATCTTTAAGATCTACAAAAAATACTATAGCCAATTACTCTTAAAATTGCTTCACTAAATCCTGGCATAAAGTTATAGGAAACAGCCTCTATACTTGCACAGATATAGAATCGAATTATACAATAATATAAGCACGAAAGATACAACCATAACGAACTAGCTATACCACACTGTCTAACGCCAGTGAAAGTCACCACTGATGACACTTTCCATCTACATGACGTAACATAGCATGAAGATAAAGCGTCATTAAGAAGGTTGCATAACGCACGCTAAAGGTCCGGGTACAATCTATTTGGTTCGCCTTTTTAACGATGAAGGCCAGAGAAAATGGCTCTAAGTTCCAAAAAAGAAAAAATGCAACTGTCGACCAAGGGATTATAATTATATGTAGGTATGAAAGTAACGCGATGTGGTGGCAAACTGTCAAACAAAGTTTGGTACTGTGGGTACTGCATACCCGAGAAAATTTGCGCCCACGACGATAGGTACGTTAACGACCGAATTAATAATCAATCCAAAATCTTTGTATTTGGGGTTAAGGATTTGTCTGGGTTGTGCTAAATGGGATTTCAACACAAACACGGATGAGGTTTATAGTCACATCTATACAAAATAACAGTTTTTTACTAAATGCATATGAAAGTACATAGGTACCTACAACAACAAAAAAAACTATTTTTTTGTGTCTGTCTGTCTGCCTGTTTGTTCCCGCTAATCTCCGAAACGGCTGGACTGATTTTTACAGGACTTTCATTAAAGGATAGCTGATGTTATAAGGAATAACTAAGGCTACTTTTATTTTAAAAAATTAAATCCCTTGAAATCCAATATATATACTCTATTTATTATTTATTTATTAAACTCTTTATTGTACACCAATTACTATACAAAAAATAAAAACAGTGAGGCCTAGTATGAAGCGTTTAATGGGCGACCTTGTCGCACTCGGCGATTTCTTCCAGGCAACCTTAGGATGGAAAAGACTGGATTGGACAAAACGACTGAATTGGACGATGGTGCACACAAAAATGTATGACAATATATCTAAACAAAACAATCTATGTCAAGTGTCTATGCCGAAGTACTCTAAATTATTTACAAATAATCCAATTACTTTTAAATTAAACGGCGAATGAAACCACGGGTCCCAGCTAGTCTTAAAATACAGCTTTTGGATTCGATTCGTTATTAATTTCGGCTGTAAAGGAACATCGTGGTGGTTTTAGCTACTAAGAGCTCACATTAGTACACATCCGCCCTCCCCAGTGTGAAGGAAGTGCAATTATATTAATTAATTTCATCATAATTATCATCATCATCATCATTATCGTAATTATCAGCCGAAAGACGTCCACTGCTGAACAAACACAACGATGGATTTGCACAATTGTGGCGTCATTCTGGCGAGAATTTGCCAATACTCACCACGCTTGGCAGGCAGCTTGGTGAACCCCCGGGCAGACGGTGGCGCCATGTGCGTAGCACAGCGCACAGGGAGGCTCGGGGGGTCCTTTACAATCCTCCCAGAGAAGAGCCGGGGGCCTCCACTAGAAGGGGTGACCGCTTTACAGTCATCCCCTCCGAGAACGGCCTAAAGGCGTAAAATCTTGGTTGTGCGAAGGGAGCTAATGAAAATTGGGATAATTAGAGCAATCTGCAATAGTAATGAGTACTTATGAGTGATCTACGAAATGGCTTGCAGATCGTTTTTGGAATGGATCCAAGTCCGCTGTCAGGAGTAATATTAATCTCAAATTTAAGGCAGTCAGCCCTTTGGGTCCAACTTTCTTATCATAATTGTTGTAACCCTTCCCTCACTATGTTGGGGTTTCTAATTTGATCTGATGCGGTTGAGTACTTTACCCGGAGCGTCACCGTCCGACCTTCGTAATTCATAAAGACACCAATGCTCGTAAGGTTAGAGGTCAGTGAGGTCAATACTGTGTTGGTGTGTGTTTGTGTAGATATGGAGGTTTCGCGGTTGTGTAATTACTTTCTCCGACGAGGGCAAGGAATCTATGGCTATGTATTTGTGCACAGTGGTTACGAACAATGCTTGTTTATTTTTCTTACATGGTCATGATGTTAAACATCCACCATGGAGGCGTTTTTTTTTAACGAGGGTAAATCCACTTGGATTTCCTCCGCCTTGGGAAGGGCGGAGGGGCATGCCGGGATCAAACCGGCTAAAACCCCACGGTGTCCTTCTTCTTACCTCTAACCGGGGGTGAGTTGTACGCTTTTCTGCATTAGACCGCTCCCCCGGCAGAAGACCGCTCCCCCGGCAGAAGACCGCTCCCCCGGCAGAAGACCGCTCCCCCGGTAGTAGACCGCTCCCCCGGCAGTAGACCGCTCCCCCGGCAGTAGACCGCTCCCCCGGCAGTAGACAGATCCCCCGGCAGTAGACCGCTCCCCCGGCAGAAAGACCGCTCCCCCGGCAGACCATGGAGGCCTACGATGATGAAAAGATTCTTCACATACTCATTCCTTTCAGTTTTTCCATCGATCTTTATGAGTCAGTGTTTTTTAGTACCGAGAATCTGCTTTGTTTTTTGTCAAGCGATGAAGGATTTAAGAGAAAGTGTTGCATGTCCATTTTAAAAAGCTTTCTTCGAATAGCGGTCGCGAGTTTTTGAACAACGTTTAAACAATCGTGGTTTAAACGTTAGTTACACCTATTACAATGTAACTAGCACAATGTAGTTTATATCAACAAAGTAATTTGTAATTATATTGTAATTAGTCTGTACAATTAAGAATCACTTTGCTCGAGTCCTAGTTCTAATTGCTAGGTAGGTACTAACGCAGAGCTAGATATTCTGTTGCCGAGCAGTAGTGTTTAAACTTTAGAGATTACTACGTTCCGTTTGAAGGGCACGTAGCTAGTGAAATTACTGGGCATGAGAGACTAAAATGCTAATGTTTCGAGGTGAGAAGTACATTATGGTAAAAGATAAAGATAAAAATATTTTTTATTCATGTAAACCATATACAGGCACTTATGAATCGTTGAGACTTTAATTACCGCGTTCCAAGATGTGGGTTTCCTATGGAGAAGGACGGGCAAGAAACTCCATGGTTACTCTTTTTAAATCATATTAAATGTTACAATATTTTATGAGCACATTGTTGTAATAATCAAGGTTATGTGAAAACAATGTAGGAGAAAAGAGTCTTCTAAAACTTCTTAAAAAGTCTACAAAACAAGCCTGAATGTATTGTTTTTATTAAGTTATTAATTCAGTTGTCATGGCAGCATTTGGCTGACCTGGGGGCCTAAAAAGGCCGCTTTAGCAGAATCATAATATGAATCAGATTAAATATCACCAAATGGTCCAGAAGGCCTAAAAAGACCGTATTAGGTTTTATTTATAAGGCATAAGAATGATCTCAATACGATGCACATTATAAATCACAAAATGGTCACTTAATCATAACTGACTATTAACGTGACCATTTTGTGATTTCTAATGTAATTCATATTATGATTCACCTAAAGCGGCCTTTTTAGGCCCCCAGTCCCCAGTACCGTGGAGGACTAGTCCTGGATCCTGGGAAGACGGTGGTGTGCACGTGGTCACGTGGCGCCGTGTGCGCATCACAGCGCACAGCGAGGCTTTGGGGGAATCCTTTACAATCCCCCTGAGATGTATTGTGGTGATCTTTGGGGGAGGCCTGTGTCCAGCAGTGGACTTCATTCGGCCGAAATGATGTATCCTGCCTGGGTAGCCTTACTGTTGCCACCAAGAGAATTACTTGCAAGTCTCATCTACTATATCATTGGCCGGGCAGCACAGTTAATTTAATGGACTTCTTGCACAAACCTTGTTATACAATTATGTATCACTCAACTCGCGTTGAGATCAAGCTTCCGACGTAAGAAGTTAAATACCAATTCACATCTCTAAACTGCAGTTTAAACAAAACACGCAGCTGTGGTAAAACAACATAGTTATATAATTAAACCCGTTTTCCTGCAGTGATAAGAACTCTATTGGTATTCTAGCGGCGTCGAATGTTCCGCTCAAGTGAACAAGACGCTTCAAGGTCGAATAATACCAACGAATTATAGAGTCATCGTCCGTCTGAAAGTGATTTTGGGGACGATTAGGAATGTTAGCTTCGTTGGCAGGATACAGATTTATTCCAAATTTGTGTGATATACATAAAAACGAGCGAGCCTTACAGTAGTCGCATATGATTTGTAACATCTGGCATCTCACCTTTGCAATAAGCAATATGAATCATACATCGAAATTAAGTGCAACAAAATGGTTGAATGGCGCCAAAACCCAGCCAGCACATGCGCTAAAGCGGGCGCTGCCACAGATAAGTAATAATGGGAATAAAAACTGTAATGCTATTAAAATGGCGCGCTCTGCTTAAGCAAAATAATTGATTGAATCTCCTTGTTGATATTAACTTCTTGGATTTGCTCTCTATGTAATGGAAAAAATGTATTACAAACATTATTCTGTTAGAGAAAAAGTGTTATAATTTGATTCTATTTTTAAATGTTCCCCGGCTTCCTGTTACACACTTCCGTCCCTTTTCACGAAATCACTCCCACAGATTGCAGGAAAGCGAGAGGAAAGATGTTACACGTCAATAATAATAACCTGTAACTGTCTCATGCCAGGTTTCTGAAGTTCCCAGTTAAATTCCCATTAGCTATTGATTCAATAAAGTTATGTATAAGATAAACGCAGGTTAACTGTCACTGCGTTTCTGAATACACAACGAACCGTTCCATAACTATGAAACCAATAACCAGTTTCTTAATCTGCCGCTAGATGGGTCTATTTAAGATATCGAGTTTAAAATTGATTTTATTATTTAATTTAATCACTAAATACTAGTTTTCTTTACAATTATATTTTTTTCGAGAGTATATAACTTGCCTAGCAATCTTTTAGTTTGTAATTATGATAATTCGTCGTTTATCAGCGAATCTATGAACGACCAGATGTCGCGCTCGTCGTTTTTTTTTTTTAAGAAGTCCTCATACTCATTGTTACAGCTTCGTCATTTCGTGCGTCGTGGTTATATTTATTTATTGCTATTGTGCTTTACTTGCAGTTTGATTTTAAGTTTAGTGTTATTTGCTTCATTTGTGCTTAATTCATGCTTTAGTAAAATAGCAATGATAGAATCTCGAAAGCGAAGTAAATCATTTATTGAAAGAGAGAAGATGCTACTTATCGAAGTAGCAATGTATACTTTTGATGCATAACGGGAGCCAGAATAGTGCTGATTTTATCACTTAGGTGTATCACAATCTACTTATCAAAGCGATATCTCAATTTAAATTTTGCATCTGTAAATATTTCGTGTACTGATTTATTGGAAGTAAACTCCAGTATTTCCAAATACGACTCATGAACTGCTTATAGGTACTCATTATGATTATTGAATATATCCTTTGAATTATGGGGGGTATTTGCCGATACTCACCACGCTTGGCAGGCGGGTTAGTGAGCGCAGTATGGCTACTGTTCTACAGAAGGGACGCTGCTGCCATCCCTCTGGTTTATGGAGTCCCTTAGTCGCCTTTTACGACATCCAATGGGAGGAGATGGAATGGCGTTATATTCTTAATCCGGACACCACACGGACTAAGAATATAATCAGATGATGTAGCACAATTATAATAAATAGTAATGTCGTAGGTTTTTAGTACTATTAATATGTATTAACAAAACACTCGACGTATTACATCGCGTATGTTATAGATTTTAGTTTTTCCTGTTTATCTGGTTGTTGGCAGGGCGTCCATCTGTGGAACAGCTGCCATTCACCAACCCGCTTGCTAAGCGTAGTGAGTACTGGCAGTCATCCTGCGTCCATAAATGCTGCTAAGTGTTCTAAACGTCAGGAAAAACAAAGATCTATAATATACGCTATGTAATCCGTTTAAAAGTGTCTCATTATAAATAGTCCAGGAATTTAAAAAATTCCGCTAATACATTACCTACCGTACACTGAATGTCATTCTGTGGTTTTCGCATAAATTGTAAATAGGCTACAAGTACGAAGATTCACTAATGCGAATATCATACGGCAAGGTCGTGAAAAACGAACAAGTCATGGTTTTTATGGATTGAATTCTTTAATTTATTCTACCTAGGAATAGGATTGCAAACCAAATCAAAACAAGCTTAAAACTGTTACTTTACTTGAAAGGTCTCATGAAAAAAGGTTTAGAGTTTTTTCTGAAGTATTTAGAGAGGCTCTGGATCGCGACTGCAAGGTCAAGAAATACGGATATGTAGCAATATACTCGTATATATATAGATACATTTTTGTCTTTATTTTATTACAAGGGATTCTTGTACATAGGAATGACGATGACAATCCCATGGTACCTTATTCTAATAATAACGGTGATTATAAATTGACTCTTATTCTACTGTGTATCAACATCAATTAAACTTAAAAGAATATAGCATTCTAGCCGCAACCGAGTTTGGTTCTGCTAGAATGCTATGAAAAGCACCGACAGCTAAAACATTTAACTTAAAGCGCATCACCATTAGTTCTCTTTTGATAGCATTACAGACACACTCCGTTAGCAGGTGTTGCACGTCAGCAACTTTTCCACATAACTCACAATTCGGCGAGTTAACTTCTTTCATTAAGAAGGCAAAACTTCTGCTAGGAATGTGTGTGTTAGTGAAACGAATATTTTAATGTGACATTAATTAACCCATCTCATCCCGTGGGTGTCGTAAAAACCGACTAAGGGATTAGACTGAGGATAGGCAGCAGCGTCCTTCGAATATATTAACAAATCAACTGCGATCGCCAACCCGCCTGCCAAGCGTGACGATTATGGCAAAACCCCCCAGTGAGCCCACAACAAACCCATATCGGTCGTTGTGGTGATCTTTGGGGGAGGCCTGTGTCCAGCAGTGGACTTCATTCGGCCGATATGATGAATGATGAATTAACCAGAAGGAATAGGAAACTTAGGTTTTGTGAAAAATGGAAAAGAAGGGTAAGAAGTCATGAATAAAAACCGTTGTAATTTTGTTGACATGACATTATATTTCGTGCATGGTTAAAAACCCGTGTGATAGCCGGAGTTTAAGCTTAAGAATATAGCATCACTCTATCTCCCGCGGAGGTCGTAAAAGGCGACCAAGGGACTCTAAACTATAGGGATGGGCAGCAGCGTCCCTTCTGTGCAACCGTAGCTATAAGTACTGCGCTCAACAACCCGCTTGCCAAACGTGGTGAGTATTGGCAAATTCCTCTAAAAATGACGGGTATCTTTGTAGGGAGAAAAGGGGCGCTTAATTGGGCGAATCTGGCGAAGCCAAAAGAGGCTAGCCAGCCAAAATGACGCACACTCCATGTAACCTTTATGGGGGAGGCCTTTGTTCAGGTAGAGAAAGTCTCTTATTGATATGACGATGATGAAGGTTGAAAAATACGAAATATGTAGTAGTAATAAATGAATGTGACAATGGGCAGGGCACAATGCTCGTAGAACTGATGGCCGTTGGGGCACAGAGGTTCTCGAGTGGAGACCGCGCACCTTAAACGCAGCGTGGGACGACCTCCAATGAGGTGGACAGACGACCTGGTGAGGGTCGCTGGGAGTCGTTGGATGAGAGCGGCATGTGACCGATCGTTGTGGAAATCTAAGGGGAGGCCTTTGTTCAGCAGTGGACGTCCTGTGGCTGATTTGATGATGAATAAATGAATTAATAGATGCCATGAACAGTTTGTGATGTTTGAAATGTTTGAAATGTTTAATGAAAAACAGAGTAGACATATATTTATGATTAAACTCCAACAATGCATATAATTCCGATGCCTACATTTATTTCGATTTTCATATAATCCTTCTTGTATTCGCCTTAGGTTCCTGTAAAAAGTGTGTTTGAACTTTTGTACGAGCACAATAAATGTGTTGAAAGATGTGATGTTTACACTCAAAACTATAAGAATAGGAAAACCTCAAAGGAAACCAAACCGTGGATATAAAAAAAACTTAGATATCGTAAACGTGTTTTACATTCTGAGCGATAACCTCTTGTTTTGTGTTCTCATTGATTTTTATTAACACAAGGTAAACGTCGACTGCGTCACAGATTATGGGGCTTTCCCCCTAGATCAGAACGATAGCTCCGGAGTTGTTGCCACGACAACGCTCGATCCTGACATATGTAATGTCTCAGTCGTTGGCTCTGCTATGATTTAGTAACTTAAATTCGGACTAGTATCAAGTAAACAGTCTACTTATAGTAATAAATTGGTTGTTTTTGCAGTTCTAGTCAATAACGACAGTAACAAGAAACAGCCAATCTAAACACTGGAGACGTGTAAATGATTAGTGTGTATTCTGATGCACTGCATTCCGGCTGAAAAACACCTTGCAGTTACGATTCATTTAATATGACTGCATTGTAACTGTAACCGTAATTCTATAAATTACTTTTGAATACCTCGAAGGTATCACTAACTACCCACTATGTATAAAGCTTGAACATTATAAGTATGGTCCGTGGGCTAACTTTGTGACGAAGTCATCCTTCATCTTCATTTCAATCAACCTCTTTCATGACTTGATACCTTTTATCTGCATCACTGTCCACCTCACGATTCATTCTTTATTCAAATCAAAATTCGAATTTATGTGACGTAGAGTCGCTCTTCATATTTTAATTGTTATAATTACACATTGGATTCTGAACGCTAGTGGTTGGACACACAGCTGTCGCTCTGACAAATAGTCTCCTACAATATTACAATTACTTATTTTTAAACTAGCTTAAATATTGTGATAATAAGCTATATTTGAAATATATAAACATCATCGTGAAGATGAAGTGTTGAAGTTGTGAATATCAATATACCTATATAACATATATGCTACGTTTCATTGATCTCGTTAACTGATCTCCGTTACTTGCTGCCGTGGAGAGAGCCTCCCAGTTGAGCTAACCGGGAAGGAACACGGAGGGAGGCACTCCGCGACAACTTTATGATCAAAAACATTTTGTGCAATTTTTTTAGAAAATTGAGCGGCACTCGCGCGATCTAGAATTTAATAAACATACAAAAGTCACTTAATAGTGTAGACTTCTGCATTCTCACCGAGTATTTAGTTGCACAAAGCATGTATTGGCGCCGTGTTCCACGAAACAGGTCCAATTAACTACTATTATTAGTTTCCAAACGTTACGGTACCCACACATAAAGCGATAAAAAACAAGGAAAATTGAGAAACAAACCATCTATATCGACTGCGATCGTCAACCCGCCTGCCAAGCGTGGCGGCTATGGCAAAACCTCCCAATGAGCACACAACACACCTATATCGGTCGTTGTGGTAATCGTTGGGGGAGGCCTGTGTCCTGGAAGAGCCGAACTGTGCTTGCCTATGCCAAATTAATACAAATAATCCGATTTTTTTTTAATTCAACGGCGAGTGAAACCGTGAGGTACTGCTAGTAACATTATAAGTTACCTTTCGTTATTTTTTTCATATGTGATGTACGTCCTCCGCTCCGGGAAGAGCGACCCTAATCAGCTAAAATCATTTGAGCGGTCATCTTCGGTCCCGAAGCAAATCCGACTGCGGGATCTCGAGAACGAACGTTCAGCTTACTACGAGTATTAGCTTGTGGTTCTCAGGCAGACTTATTATGGCTACTACTTAGCCAGTGTGCTGATCAGGGTGGGAGATTCAACAGTCACCAGGTTAGTCTAATCTGCTGACTTTTAACTGGCTAAAATCGCCAGCTTGACAACTATACTGACTGTGTAGCTATTATAGCCTCGTGTCTGAAGGGCGTAACTCGTACTGTAGTAGTATACAGTAGTCAGAGATGTGAAATGATGGCGTGTCACACGTAGATGTAGTGGGCGTATTATAACCGATATGTGGCACGGCAGGTGTGCATGTAACACATATAGACGTCATACTCGAACTAGATTATTTTAGCATATGACTGCGTCGTTGACAAATCTAGTAGCTAAATCAAGGTACCGCTAATAGAATATAATAGAATATTGTACACCATTTTAAAAACAACTACTAATAATCATTCTATGAACAGTAATTGTACAATTACAATCACTGTTCATAGAATTCAAATAAATACAATTTGCGGTCTTATCGCCATTAGCGATTTCATACAGATAACCTTTGGATGGACAAGAAAAAGATGGAAAAAGGCAAACGGGGTAGTCCGTGGTGTACTGTATATTATTATAATCAAATAGAAATATAATACGAATAGGTATATATTCCATAAATTACTTAAATAATATATACATATATACACAACCATATATAATACTTTATACAACGATATACTATATACTTTATACAATACAATAAAAATAATCCATAATAATAATATTTATATAATAAATATATGGAACATACACGATAAGAAGAAAATACTATATTAGTAAATGCAACAAACATTGAAATAGTGAAACAAGTAATGTTCTTTTACTAGTTTTTTAAAAGTAACGTGCGTACTTTACGTATGTTGTAATATTGTGCTATTTGGAAACTACGCGGCTGATCGGCAGCAAAAACTATTTTTAGCATTCTATACATATTTATAAAGCTATTCTGAAAATTATTGTCCTGTTTAAATCGTACGTAGTTCTTCATCAATCAGCCAAAGGACGTCCACTGCTGAACACTGCCTCCCCCATAGATTTTCACAATCTTGTCGTCATTCTGGGGGAATTTGCTAGTTCTCACCACGCTTGGCAGGCGGATTGGTGAGGGCAGAATATGGCTACTGTTCTACAAAACGGACGCTGCTGTTCCTCCCTCTGGTTTAGAGTCCCCTAGTCGCCTATGATGACATCCACGGGATGAGATGAAGTGGTTACGACCGGGAATAATTTTATCTATTTGAGGAAAATAAATATTATTCCTTATTCGCATTCCCAATTAACCCCATTTTACGGTGTATAATTGTAAGTTTCGGTCCTCTTGCTATGCAAAGGTTGTAAGTTTTCTGTTAGAAAAAAATCCTTCGTTCTATAACTTCACCAATGGAATTATTTCTGCGATCGAAGGTAAAGGAAGCATGTGAAGGTTCCATTGGACGACCGGCGGGCTGATAACGTAAGTCGCAGACGCTATGCGACAGGCGTAAATCGCGCAGACGCCGTTCTTAAACGTCATTTTGGTATTACGTATTTGCCGATAGCGATTAAGCAGGCGAAGATCGCTGACGCAGTCTGTTGGACGATCAATGAACTAAAAATTGCATCTTTGGTTTTCAATTTCAAGCTCTTTTCCACTGATTGTTTGATGTGCGATAGCTGCTGTCGCGTCTGCTGTCGCTGTTTTTAGCTGATACGGGTGCGGAGATGTTGACTTTAGTGCCCAGTCGTAAGCTGCAATTTTTCAAACGCAATGACAAGTTAGGAATTGTATTTAGAGCTCATATTAGACCCTCTGAATTGCGACTGAGAATTGCGTGCTGGGTGGAATTTTCATTCTACGAGTAAAAATAATCCTACTATAAAAAAACATGAGTAATAATAATAATTATAAGCACCTACGATACAGGTATCCACCATTAGTGTAAACCTTTTACTATAATTTATCCATTAATGTGCCAAATACATAGTGTTTGTCAACTTTTGGGTGGAATAATATCGCGTTGTATACGTGGGTAGTGTTTACTGCCAAAGTTCGTGGCACGGACAGGACGGGAGTGTCTGTAAACAACTGAGGTCGGTATTCGGTATGACGCAATTGGATTTGGTTGTGAGTGTTACAGCGAAAAAAAGGAATTAAAGTAATTCATTCATTAACAGTTAAAGTTAAAGTCTTTATTCTATAACCTATTTATAGCTAAACTATATAAGTACAGTCACGTATTGAAATATAGAGCCTGTTTTCTTTGCTTTCTGAACAGGTCACAGTTTCACGGTTTTTCAGGTTGTAACTTCTCTACCTCTGATAGTTCTATCGAGTTTTCTTCTTAATCTAATTTGCCCTCTTTTCTTTAGTCTATCTTGTGTATACAGCGTCTAAAAGTACGTTTATGATCCGTGAATTCAGTCTGCGTAACATCGACGACTTTGTTTATTTCATTCAACGTGACTAGGATTTCAAATCTTGTACGACAAGCTCCGGTATCTTCTGGGGTAGTTACTGCTACGAAACCGTTCATATATGATAGCTGAACGACTTCTCGATTATCAAGTCATATGCTTTTTATTAATATTATTCATTAATGTCTTGCATGTATTTATTTAATTACTACTGTACTGGTTTTAGTATTCATTTTATTGAGCGGGGCTATCGATTCATCTATAGAATATAGAATATTTATATATTTCTCACCACTATAATGATAAAGTTATAGTATTATATAAATTTATTGTGGGAGACTGGTGCCTGAACTAGGCTGAAGCCTGTATGTCAGGTCACCAAGCCTTCCACCCTAGAAGTCCAATTTTGCTCTTTCATAGACTGTGCCAAGAGAATTTTTTCCATTTTCTAGTTCTTCGTGTAGATATCGGATTGTATTAATAAACTTACTGTTGTAATAAAATGTGTACATTTATGGCTTTGATAAACCCAATATTGACGATTTATCAAAATTTATTTTTATTTATGCTTGGGCTAGAAGTGTTTTCACAACAGTAACTAACCGAATTGGTTATAAACTTTCACAATCTCTAGACAACTCAATGTCGAAGCCATACATACGGTTACGGCGATCTTTCACGGGCAATTAAGATTGACGAACTGTAGCAACACCTTGAGATTTTACTTAGTCGTCACGGTGAACTAAACAAAACAACATTCGGCAACTGTTAATAGGGTTCAATGTTGCTCGACAGTTGCTGAAGTTTGCTCAGATTATGCTCAACTTATACTAACTTATGGCGTTACACGAGCAATAAATATTGACGTATTCCAGCAACACAGCTATTTCGACGTCGCGGCCACACGAAATAAACAGTGTTGTTGACTGTCGCTAAATTCATATTGAGCAAAAATACCTCAAATGACTGATTGAGTGACCCCGCTGTATTTAGATACTCGAAAGTCTTTTCTGTATTCATCATCATCATTTCGGCCGAATGAAGTCCACTGCTGGACACAGGCCTCCCCCAAAGATCACCACAACCACCGATATGGATGTGTTGTGGGCTCATTGGGGGGTTTTGCCATAATCGCCACGCTTGGCAGGCGGGTTGGCGATCGCAGTTGAGTTGTTAATGTACTCGAAGGACGCTGCTGCCCATCCTCCAGCTAATCCCTTAGTCGACTTTTACGACACCCATGGGAGGAGATGGGGTGGTGGCATTCTGAGCCGACACCACACGGCATGTGTATTCTGTATTAAGAAAATCATCATCATCATATCAGCCATAGGACGTCCACTGCTGAACAAAGGCCTCCCCCTTAGATTTCCACAACGAGCGGTCACATGCCGCTCTCATCCAACGACTCCCAGCGACCTTCACCAGATCGTCTGTCCACCTCGTTGGAGGTCGTCCCACGCTGCGTTTTCCGGTGCGCGGTCTCCATTCGAGAACCTTTGTGCCCCAACGGCCATCAGTTCTACGAGCAATGTGCCCTGCCCATTGCCACTTCAGTTTACTAATCCTTTCAGCTATGTCGACAACTTTAGTTCTTCTACGGATCTCCTCATTTCTGATTCGATCTCGTAGAGAAATACCAAGCATAGCTCTCTCCATAGCTCGCTGAGTGACCTTGAGCT
The DNA here is from genome assembly GCA_947459985.1 of Diloba caeruleocephala. Classification (NCBI taxonomy): domain Eukaryota; kingdom Metazoa; phylum Arthropoda; class Insecta; order Lepidoptera; family Noctuidae; genus Diloba; species Diloba caeruleocephala. The sequence goes on from OX381614.1 coordinate 4,691,992, forward strand.
TTCTTATGAGGCCCATTGTGAGTGACCACGTCTCTGTTCCATATGTCATCACTGGTAACACACACTGGTTAAAGACTTGCGTCTTGAGGCATTGCGGTATTGTTGACGAAAAGACGTTGCGAAGTTTCCCGAACGCTGCCCAGCCGAGTCGGATTCGACGATTGACCTCTTTCTCGAAGTTGGACCTACCTAACTGGACAGTTTGTCCTAGGTAGACATACTCGTCAACAACTTCGAGAACAGAGCTCCCAACGGATATTGGGGTGGGCACGACATGGACATTTGACATGACTTTTGTCTTGCCCATGTTCATTTTAAGGCCCACCTGTTGGGAAACTCTGTTGAGATCATCGAGCATTGTGCTGAGCTCTTGCAGCGATTCTGCCATGACTACGATGTCATCGGCAAATCGAAGGTGAGTGATATACTCGCCATTGATGTTAATGCCGAATCCTTTCCACTCCAGTAGCTTGAAGGCATCCTCCATTGCAGCGGTGAACAGTTTCGGGGAAATGACGTCCCCCTGTCTCACACCTCTCTGCAATGGAATTGTCCCCGTGCTCTGTTCATGTACTCGGACCGACATGGTGGCGTTTCGGTATAAGCACTTCAACACTTCAATGTACCGATAGTCAATCTGGCACCGCTGCAGAGATTGCAGCACTGCCCAGGTTTCGATCGAATCGAAGGCTTTCTCATAGTCCACAAACGCCAAGCATAGTGGCAGATTATACTCCTCGGTCTTCTGTATAACCTGCCGCAGCGTATGGATGTGGTCTATGGTACTGAAACCTTTTCGGAAACCGGCTTGTTCGGGAGGCTGGAAGTCATCAAACCTGCGCTCGAGACGATTCGTGATGACCCTTGAAAACAGCTTATAAACATGGCTCAGAAGTGAGATGGGTCTATAATTCTTCAATAGGGTGTTATCACCCTTTTTGAAGAAGAGCACCACCTCACTGCTGTTCCATGCTTCCGGCGTTGTGCCCTCGAGTAAGACGGAATTGAATAGCTTCTGAAGGACTTTAAGTACCGGTGTTCCACCCGCTTTCAGAAGCTCTGTCGTAATTCCGTCTCCACCCGGCGCCTTGTTATTTTTAAGCTGTTTCAAGGCCATCCTAATCTCGTACAGGCTGATGTCCGGGATATCCTCGGTATAGTGTCGGGTTAGTTTGGCTCGCGGGTCTTTGTCAGAGCCAATGGTAGGTATAGTAACCGAGGTGTATAACTGCCGGTAGAAGTTCTCAATCTCTCTCAAAACCTCTGGCTTAGTCGACGCTACACTGCCGTCCTCGGTCTTCAGCTTCATAATACGACTTTGCCCAATAGACTTGTCTCTTGCGAACACTTTGGAGCCTTGATTCCGCTCAATCGCCTCTTTAACACCGTTAGTATTAAAGGTGCGGATATCGTGCCGCAAGGACTTCCATATCCGTCTATTGAGCAGTCGGTATGCTTCAGCATCATCGGAAGACTGCAGCGTCATGGCGCGTCTTTCTGCCATAAGGTCGAGAGTGTGATCGGAGAACTTTTTTGGTCTACCTTTACGGTGGGCTTTAAAGAACTTAGACCCAACCGTTTGGACAGTTTCTACAAACCTACCATTTAAATCGTCCACAGATACGCAATGTTCCAGGCACTCGAAGCGGTTTTGGAGTTCGAGTTGAAAGCTCTCGGGGTTTTGGATATGAGCACTAGAGGGCCGGAGCGTAGACCTCATCAGACGAGACCTCTCAACGTTGAGATTAATATTCAATGTGCCTCTTACCATTCGGTGATCACTACCGGTTTTCACCCTGTGGATCACAGAGACATCATTGAATATTTGTCTTTTATTGGTCATGATGAAGTCAATCTCATTCCTCGTGGAACCATCGGGACTCATCCAGGTCCACTTCCTGTGAGGCGGCTTTTGGAAAAAGGAGTTCATCATAAAGAGTCCCTCCTTTTCCAAAAAGTCGGCCAGCCTCTGTCCCCTGGGGTTCCGTTGCCCATATCCAAATTGCCCCACTCTCAACTCACCATCGCATCGAGTGCCCAGTTTTGCGTTGAAGTCCCCCATCACAACAGTGAAATGTGTCTTCGAGGTATGTATGGCCCTACTTACGTCCTCATACATACTCTCTACTTCATCATCTGGGTGTGTCGAGGTCGGTGCGTAGACCTGTATGACCTTCAACGAATATCTCTTGGATATTCTGAGTATAAGGTACGCTACCCTGCTCGACACACTTTCGATGGCCACTATACTGTTAATGAGGGACCTGCGGACGAGAAACCCGACACCACCTTGAGACAGATGTTCGCCTTCCCGGTAGTAGAATAAGTTGCCGGATTTCAGGGTTATCGTGTCCTCCCCCTCTCTTCGGACTTCTGATAGACCCATGATATCCCAGTGCAACTTATCTATTTCTTCTTCCAGCTCAACAATCTTTTCGTCTGCCCTCAGTGTGCGTGTGTTATATGTCACCAGGGCCAGTTTTCGGTTTGGGTGGTAGCCGGATCCCATCCGGAGATTCTTAGCACCCCCTGCCCCGCCGTTTCCGTGGCCGCTACCATGACCAGGAATGGCGGGGCTGCCGGGAACTGGGGGCCGGTGCTTATGTTGTGTTGTCATTTTGGGGGGAATTTGCCGATACTCACCACGCTTGGCAAGCGGGTTGGTGAGCGCAGAGTTGCTACTGCTCAGCAAAAGGGACGCTGCTGCCCATCCCTCTGGTTAAGAGTCCCTTAGTCGACTTTTACGACCTCCACGGGAGGAGATGGAGTGGTGCTATATTCTTAATCCGGACACCACACGGAAAATTAACGGAAATTAAGAAAATATAATGTTTAAATTGGTGGACTCGGGTGATCTAATGCAAAATATAGTTGGCAATCTAAAAAGTGAGGGATGGGCAGCAGCGTCCCTTCTATGGAACAGTAGCCATACTGCGCTCACCAACCCGCCTACCAAGCGTAGTGGGTCAGTACCAAAATTCCAATGCAAATTCTCCTTCAAATGCCGACACAATTGTGGAAAGCTATGGTCAGCAGTGGGCGTTTAAATGGTTGGATGATATGATGATGTAAAAAGTAAGCTCAAAATTGACAATTTATTAAATAATGTTTAAATCTCAAAATAATATTAACATATTTAATGCTCAAAATGGTGTTTAAATAAACTTACAAATAAAGTCGATTAAAAATAAAATAAAATTATTGCGCGTGCAACTCGGTACACGTGAGAGAATTGAAACTTCTTTATATTAAGGCACCGTCTAATAGACTATAGCATGGAAACAGTCTCTTAGCCCGCGCATGATCCACAACTTTACGCCGCTCGCACAAGGTTACACATATGTACTGTACTTAAATTTGACCTTGAAATTTAACTCATGGCGCCCAAATAAGTATGACTTAAAAAAGCAACTTTTTGATTTATAATTACCGACAAAATCCCGTCAATTTGAAATGTTGTCCAGATTTCAGTTTTTTCTGTGTGGCTAGTGGCAATGCTAACTGTAGGGCTATCTCGTACAGAGAAAGACGAGTACAAATATGACACTTAAAAGCCACATTGGTACGTAAAGTGGCCCGTATCTTCTTTTCCTATTTTTTCCCAACTATTTTATTGGGGTCGGTGCCAATATAACTAAATACGGCTGTGCCCTCCGCCCCCTATTACTGGGGTATACTGATGTACATAGGTTTCGAACCTCATCATATCATATTAGCCAGATAACGGCTGAACAAATCCCCCCCCCCCCAATAGATTTCCACAACGACCGGTTACATGCCATAATCTATTTTGAGTGTAATTTGTCAGTAATCACCACGGGGGTTGGTACGCGTAGAATGGCTGCTGTTCCACCAAAGGGACGCTGCTAGCCATCCCTCTGGTTTAGAGTTAGGTAGTTTAAGCACCTTTTACGACATCCGCGGTAGGAGATGGAGTGGTGCTATATTCTTAATCCGGACACCACACGAACGGAAATATGATGCGCGATGGGGATCGGTATGGAAAATGGTTATCCATCTTCCTGATAGCTATTATGTACAGAACAAGCCACTTTTTTTCACGTTATCCTCACAGACTTCCTTAACCCTTAGGAGGCTGGAGGGGCATAAACCTGGCGTTGTTCCTCGGTGGTTCATCGCGTGAGGGTAACGGAAAGCGCTCTATGTATTCGTCCGCAAAGCTATAAATAAGCTTCATAACTCAACATTAAGTACAACGTTAATTGTATTTTATATCCGTATTCAAGCTGCTGATGTGTACATAAATTCGTGTATTTAACCAGATAATTATCACATCTGTCATATTTACACACAAATTGATAGTGAATACCTATACATTGATGTCGTCACATCAACGAAACCATTCGGATCTTAGATAAACACGATATCGTTCTACCATCGATTTGGAATTATAGCTAAACCACAAAATAAAAATAAAACAGTAGATTAACACACACACGTCACATTGGCGATACCCTGTGTTTTAGCCGTCGTTAAACTCGTAACACCCCGCCCCGTAACGTCACATTAGGGATACCCAGTATTGTGGGTGTCGTTGAACTCACTAACACCTACCCCCGCAACGTCACATTAGGGATACGCAGTATTGTGGGTGTCGTAAACCTCACTAACAACATCCCCTGATTGCGTAAAACACTCGGACTGTAATCTTATTCATTTTGAGAGTCCAGGAACGTTCACAGTCACACCCAGAAGACGGAGAAGTGATTTGAAAATGTCAATATGCCGTGAATCCTGTTGAACTTTCAAGATGCAAGTGTTTACGAGTGCGGGTTTGATACGTAACGGGACTCGGTATCATCAAGAAAACTAGCATGAAATCTAAGCTCTCAGCCACTGCACCTATCGGGTCAAAAATCTTAAAAAGATATTCTCACATTCATTTTTTATTCGCCATGTCCTTCTGCAGTTTTAAAGGCCCCGTTTCATTGATTGATTCCCCAGGGAAGGGATAATTTAGCCTCTACATCTAAGTACTAATATCTTTTTAAAAAAATGTCGGCATTAGTGGCTAAAATATGAATACAAATTACAATAACATCCATTATTATTAACGACTATTATCATAAATGTTAAATGTGTTTTTATAATAACTGCATGACTTTACGAGTATAAGAATTATTTCGCTAATGATAATCAAAATTTGCTGACAAGAACAAACATATTCTTTTTTATTTTGTTTTGTTGGCATGTCTGTATTGCGGTCTATCAGTTCGTTACCCACAACTTCATGTCAATCATCAAAGTCAAAGTCAAATTGTTTTTATTCATGTAAACCAGGTTTACTGGCACTTACGAATAGTCAGAATTTAAATAATTGCATGGTTCCAAGTCGTTGGTCCTATGCAGAAGAACCGGCAAGAAACTGCATGCATATAATCATTTGAAATAATATATTAAAGTATTACACTCTTATCACTTAATACAATATAAAAAAGTAAAGAGCTATGTGAGGATAATACATGCCAATGTGTGGAATAAATACACTATGATAATTAATTGCCTTAGAACTAGATTGCTATAGCAGTTATAAGCTGACCAGTACCGACAGGGCACCGTTGCATTAGTGCTTTACGTGTCATAGGTGCGAACCTCATCTCTGGGTTCGCGGGTGCGTAGATTGGGGAATCTGCGTGCCCACACCAAGCGACCCAAGAGAAGACGGTAGCACGCATGTGGTCACGCGCTGCCGTGGGACGCTTTGGGGGATCCTTTACAATCCCCCGGGGGGGTGACCGCTTTACAGTCACCCTCTCCGAGATGTGCCAATAGGCGTGGCACCAGTGGGCGGCTCTAGTGTGATCATACGAGGACCTGGAGCCTCCCTTACGTGCCGAAGATGACCACTCCAGTGGTTTTAGCCGGTAGGAGTCCGGCATACCCTTTCGTCCTCCCCCGGGGCGAAGGAAGTTCATGAAGAATTTCAACTGGGCACCACTAAAAAAAATAAAAGCTGCGAACCTCATGGCACCACTTATGGCATGGCTCCTTGCCTGCCCTACGGATGCACGCTTAAAAACGTTGTAATGAGTGCATCTTCTGTATGTTTCTTATTGTGGTTGGTACCAAATATTTGCACGCTGGCCGACTCGAGGCTATTTGTTTTGCTGTCGGCACGGCCCACGCCTAACGTTTGTGCTTTGTATTTCATGACTCCCATGTTTAGGATTTGATTTAGATTGCCATTGAATCCGTTTGGCGCCCCTGTTTACACTTGCGACTACTTTGTTAAGCAGACAATTTGTGATACAACAGCAATTTAAACTGCATGTTCGGTTTAAAGTTGCAAGTCCAATGCCTCAGCGAGCACACCACATTACTGTAATAACTTAAACTTATTTAGTAACCAAAACAAATTCCTCTTTTCCAATGTGATTTATCTACGTGACAAAACAAATTCTATTATGAGATTACAAGTATGATGCAGGTTTTTTTTTAAATTACTTCCTTATTTCCGCCACCTTTGTTGCATTGTGAACATTGTGTAATTTATTGACACTATTTGTGTTATATGCACTGCAGAGATGAGAATTTGCATACTTCTTACAAGTTTCCTAAAACTGTTATGAACAGAGTCTGCAAGGCATTACCTGGCTAGTAATGCCACAAGTCGTTCCTTCACGATAGTCTTTAACTAAACACTAAACTAATTTGTTTATTCGAATACATATTTATGTGTAAGTAAATATATTCACAATAAGGGGTTTGTGGTTTTGATATTTTAGCCACTGCGCCAACCATGCCATCAAGGGTTGATATCAAGAGGATTAGCAGTAGCATCCTCCTATGTTCCATGCGTGGCGATTATGGCAACATGATGGTCACTCATTCTAGTCCTATTTTGTGAACGGCCAAGCCGCTTACGCGCCACCACATTGAATCAGTCGATTCTACTCTAACGCTATGCCAATTAGTGTCTGATATTAACGCAATTTGTATCTCATTCAGACAACCGTAAATTATTTTTGCCGGCATTGACTATACATTCGCTTGACGTTTCTTCGTAAGCATTTAGCTATAATGTACTACTAGAGCTGATTGGCTGATACAGTCGCCTGCTGCGCTCCAGGCCGTGGGTTCGATTCCCGCACGGAACAAATATTTGTATGATTTGCAGGAATTCGTATCTGTAAACGCACCCACGACACAGGAGAAATGCTAGTGTGGGGCATCCCTTTTATAAAAAAAAGAAGCTAGGTATTACAAACAAATAATAGCGCGCAACTTCATGAACGCGGGGCACGCGCGGGACGAGCGGGGGTGTTATGTTGTCATGGTAACATATAAACGAAATATGGCCATCACCATGGAAACGCGACGCGTGGCCATGGCCATGCGTCACATATTGATAATAGTTTAATATAATTACGCATGTATTAAAGATAATATGTTGAACTAACTAATGAAAAGTCACTCTTGACTTTCATATATGTTTCTGGAGTTACATCTCACTGCACATGAAGACATATCTAAGCAATAAAACTTAGCACTCAAACACGTCACGTTGCGGCTAGCGGCCTGGCACAGACTAAGTGAGTTAAAGCGTATGCGCTCTAACATATGTGACAAAGAATCAAGTCGAGGCGTCTTTTCTAGTACGTAGTACATTTTACCTCAATGTTCGTAAGTGTGTTTGTGAGATATCGATACGTTGGCGACCAAGTCTGCTGGTTTATTGGCAAGCCGCCCACGATATGTTTGCGTCTAGTGTTGTGATTTAGTACTGTTTTGAAGACTCGTGCTCCTATTAAGATTTGGTGTATGGATTACGGTGGAATGGTTTAGGTGTTTGCGAGTGTGAGTTGTGTAGTGTGACCAGTGTTTTTATTATCCAAGTAGCCGGTACCCGACCGCTTTGCTTCGCTTACGGGATCGGCGTAAAATAGTTTAGCGATAACTGGTGTTATTTATAGTATAGTTCAAATAAAATTTATTCTATATCATGATATAATCTCGAAATTGGAAGAATTTTATTTTAAACGAGCTGTGACCCGCGGTTTCACCCGCCATTTAATTTAAAAATAATTGGGTTATTGTGAATAATTTGGATTACTTCGGCATAGACACTTGACGTAGAGTATATATATTATATTTCAGGGGTATTAGTTATTTTGCGCGGAACCTTAATTAAAATAAAAGTAGCCTATGTTATTCCTTATAACATCAGCTATCTGCCAGCGAATATCCCGTAGAAATCGGTCCAGCCGTTTCGGAGATTAGCGGGAACAAACAGACAGACTATAAAATTTAAAACAGTTATTTGTTGTCGGTACCGTATATAATTTCATATGCATTTAGTAAAAAGCTGTTATTTTGACATTACAAACAGACACTTCAATTTTATTTATTTGTATAGATGTATATTATCCGAATACTTATATACACATACAATATTTATTTGTATACATAACATTTATTTATTTTATTATGTAAGTATTTTAATTATTATATTTGTGTAATATAAATATGTACTACATTGTAATTTTACACCTTTCTTTTTTATTGGTGCCCAGTGGAAATTCTTCATGAACTTCCTTCGCCCCGGGGAAGGGCGAAGGGGTATGCCGGACTCCTACCGGCTAAAACCACTGGGGCGGTCATCTTCGGCACCTAAGGGAGGCTCCAGGTCCTCGTATGATCACACTAGAGGTACTTTTACACCTAGACAAAGGTTGTTTGGAAAAGATCGCTATGTGGGATAAGACCGGCTGTTGTGCACTGACTATTGTGACCTTTTTGTTATGTGGTGTACAATAAAGTGTATAGAAATAAATAAATAATCTAGCTCAATGCTAAAATTCGTTAGAATCCGTTCAACCGCTTGAGCGTGTAACGTACAAACTTTCACATTATAATAGCAGTATGATTACTGGCGGGTAATATACTTATCCAACAATGTAATCATCATAATTATCATCATCATCATATTGGCCGTAAGACGTTTACTGCTGAACAAAGGCCTCCCCATATATTTCCACAATTTTGTCGTCATTTTGGGAGGAAATTGCCAGTACTCACAACGCTTGGCACTCAGTTTGGTGAGCGCAGTATGGCTGCTGTTTCAAAGAAGGAACGCTGCTGCCCATCCCACTGGCTTAGTCTCTTAGTCGCCTTTTCCGACATCTACGGGAGGAGAGTGAGTGGTGCTATATCCTGGATAACATACGGATGTGATCAATTATCATTTAAGTGCAAATAGCGCCCAGACATAGTTTACACTTAATGTTGAAACTAATAAAATGAAAAACAGCGCTGCATAAATAGTTAATGAATAAGGATCCGGGTAATTCTAAAACTGGTCGAGGAGCCTCGATACCATTCACTCGGTAAAGCTGTTTATACATATAAATATGATACAATGAAAGCGACTCTGATTGCGGGTGTAAAGTGTGAATGCTATTATTGTCTCTATATCGGCGTTAATTGTAGTGTAATTAACACGAAACAAATTTTTCCACAATTTATACGAAGCAAAATTACAAAACTGTCCAGTAAGTCTTTCACGAATGTAGATCAGTTATCATTCATTGCATTGCTTTTACTTGGTCTTCATTATTGTTCACAAGTTAATTGTAAGACGCCTAAGGCGCCCGTTGAAATGATAACACTTTATATTTTAACACATACATACCTACCTTTTTTATTGGTGCCTGGTGGAAATTCTTCATGAACTTCCTTCGCCCCGGAGAAGGGGTATGCCGGACTCCTACCGGCTAAAACCGCTGGTGCCACGCCTATAGGCACACCCCGGAGAGGGTGACTGTAAAGCGGTCACCCCCCCGGGGGGATTGTAAAGGATCCCCCAAAGCGTCCCATACATACCTATATACCATTTTTCTTACAGCATTACAGAATCAGTAAGTCAGTGATAACCGAAAATATATTTCATAATTGAGTTGTATGGCGCAAAAGGCACTCGTTGAAAATAAAAGATTAATCATCAAAATAATGAATCATCTTATATCGTGAGTCAGTCAGTGAGTCAGTATATATTTTTGTATGATATTAAGGTATTATCCCTCTTTTATTCTTGTTGTGGGGTTTCGAGCCTATTTCTGGCCGCAACTTATGAAGGTTGGAGATCGTTCCGATGCCCGGTGCGTTTTTTGCGGAGGGGAAGAGGTGTGGTATCTTCCCACCCAAGTTCCGTCGCTTTCTTTGCGTGCATCATCATTTCGGCTGAATAAAGTCCACTGCTGGACACAGGCCTCCCCCAAAGATCACCACAACGACCGATATGGGTGTGTTGTGGGCTCATTGGGGGGTTTTGCCATAATCGCCACGCTTGGCAGACGGGTTGGTGATCGCAGTTGAGTTGTTAATGTACTCGAAGGACGCAGCTGCCCATCCCCCGGCTATTCCCTTAGTCGACTTTTACGGCACCCACAGGAGGCAATGGGGTGGTGGTATTCTGAGCGCGCACCACAGTCATCACATTGCATCACGTCCTCGCAAAAGAAGGCGACGGCATTCCACGCGGTCTCGCTCTGGACGATGGACTGGACCAAGGCCAGTAGCGAGAGAGAGGTCACCCTATTCGACCGCCGTGATGAGCGCGATGGGCACACTCCCCCGCCACACTGCTGCGCTGTGTATTTTTCTGGCAGTGTCCACAGTGCTGACAAGACGGCGTCTGTTGTCGGCTCATGCGACACAGATATTTCCCGAAACACCGATTATCACGAGAGTATCTGCCTCAGTTGGAAGGTGCGGGCGCCATGCCGCCTCTCCAGACTCCTCCGACATGGGTCTCACCGCCGCTATCGCGACGTGTATTAATATGATATGGACCATGCGGTGTCCCAATGTTGAGCTAACGCCGATCGCTGTACCAGTCCGTTGTTGACTGTTCCTCTTTACTTATCATTGAAGGCGTCAAGCTCATCGCGTTATCTTCTGTATGATTTATTTTTTTCATTGCCGTCTTATATGTAGTTTGTAGTAATTGTAGTAATTTTTGGGCATCTTCATTTCATCTCGTAAACTCTTGCTAATATTGACCCCCTTTCAGATACTGAGCGGTTATGAACATAAGCATATTAGTGATTATCGACCGTGTTGGTGATCGCGGATTGCTGTAGGTATGTTATATGCTCATGAGGATACTGTTGCCCCTTCCCTCTCATGGGGTATATTTATTTATTCTTTATCCACAAACATGTACAGAAGCAGAGTTTATGTCTTAAGCATTGTCTGCCGGTCTACCTTAGGCATGCAAAGAGAAATGCTGGTAGGGTGCATTGACAGAATTATTACGACTCGAATTAATTAATTATATATATATAATTAAACATAAATATAATGACGGCACGGTTGGTGCAGTGGCTGATACAGTCGGCTGCTGCGCACCGGGTCGTGGGTTCGATTCCCGCACGGAACAAATATTTGTAAGATCTGCAGGTAGTTGTTCCGGGTCTGAGTGTATTGTGTGTGGGATTTGTGTCTGTAAACGCACCCACGACACAGGAGAAATCCTAGTGTGGGGCATCGTTTAATTAAAAAAAAAAAAAAAATATATATATAAAACCAATAATAATACAATTAAATATATGTGTAAGCATACATAAATATGTTGGGTGTCTGAAAACGGCTTTGTGTTTTTCTCTTCACAGACTTTTTCGCCTTTTATCATATAGCTATTCACTTTCGTCATATACCATGACGAAAGTAAATAGACACTTCCTGTTATTTAGTATCATGGTCGAATAATATAAAAATATATTTTTATTACGATACTGAGTAGGCTATATATCTATTTGGATTTAACCTAATTATCAATTTTGTTTAGATTGCCGGTGATATTTTTAAATGGCTGACTATTTACTGAAACTCGACCTTCTCATAAAATAGTAACAAAAAAATGTAATCGTAAAATTCACGGCCCATTAGCGACGAAGGTGTGATGTTATTTATTAGATATTTTTATACAATAATGTAGGGATGGTCTGGAGTTTCGATTCCTGATAATTCCGATTTATCGGAACCTCTTATCTCCGGTTCAAATCTTACCTATAATCTAATATATAAAATATAATATAATAAAATATAATCCGACGCCGGTTCGTTTACTAACAAAACGGAGGTTTGAATACAATACGTCTGTCCAAGATGTGGTTCGTCAAGTGCCATATTAAATTCTAAACGCATTAATTTATTTTTATAATCTCGTTGTTTTGTATAATTTGTTGCTTTTATACTCATTCAGTCGTGATTGATTGAAAATATTGAACTGTCAAATATTTGATCAAATGTTTACACATTGGATAAAGCTATTGGATAATGCCACCTATCACCCATCATCCTTAGTAGAGATGTGTTAGCAATGCATCACATAGAGTTCGGCCATGGTAATCTCACTTGCGGGTTCAGTGTGGTTTCCGGCAGGTTAAGCGTAGTTCCCGGCAAAGAACAGACCAACCTTCTTCATCCATGAGTATTTTAAAAGACGAATAAGGGTTGATATAAAGAGGATTGGCAGCCTCTCCTTCCGTATTCTTATACATACTGCGATCTCAATCCTCCGACCATTGGGAGGCCTGTGTATAGCAGTCGATGTTTACGGGAGACTTGCTTCATTTAGGCAAGTAAAAGTCTGCCAGGTAAATACGAAATGCAATACATTTTATACCTGATAATATGGTACACACGGCTACATATCAAGCTATAATTTCTAGTAGATAAAGATTGATCTTTTATTGTTCGGAAAACCTATACAATGCGAGATCCGCTTATACTTGAAATGTATAGCTTTATATACAGCCGATAGTACACGTAAACTTACGTGAGAAATGTACCTTGGATAATAATTTAAATATCATTGTTTACTGTGTGTTTAACATCAACAACAGCCTGAAATGTGGCGACATTTATATCATTCCTTATTGTCTCAGCCTTGTTTGTTTGGTATTCTGTTCACGATCATATTAAAATGAAATGTGTACTGTTACTGTCTGCTTGTTATTTTGTTTTGTGTCGTCGTTTCGGTGTATAGCGGTGTAAACAAGATAATGGGATATATGACGTCATTTACACGGCTGAGGAAGATATGAGAAATTCTTCCGCGCATAGGTGGGTCTTGTTGTATTCTTCATTTACCAAAGATCTACGTAATTTCGATTTTAATGATGCCTTCGATAAGTTTGATTTGTTAGTCATCTTGATCAGGCAACGTCAACGAAATACGTCCATCATTCCATCATTGAGTAGTTACACAACCGCCTTTTTTGGAAGACTCCGTTTTCCAGTCTTAGCTTAGAAAGCAAAAGCTGTAGTCTAGCTTGTGCTGGCTGACCACGGCCTAATGTGGACTGACAATTTAGAAGAGAGAACATTGTTTAACACGAGAAGTGTTGACAGCTGAGAAATATAAGACCTAAAAAACCATGGACTATATAATGTAAACATCCCGTGTGGTGGCCAGATTAAGAACATAGCACCACTCCATCTCATCCCGTGCATGGCGTAAAAGACGACGAAGGGCCTCATAACCATAGGGAAGGACAGCAGCTTCCCTTCTGTGGAACAGCAGCGATACTGCGCCACCAACCCGCCTGCCAAGTGTGAAGAGTATTCGCAAGTTCTCCCTCAAAATGTTGACACCGTTGTGGAAATGTATGCGGGAGGCCTTTCTTCAGCAGTGGACCTTTGGCTCATATGATGATGATGATGATCATAATGATAATGTAAACTTTCCTGTGCCATTGTATTGATGGAACTAATAAAACTTACTCTTAGCTTTAACATTGTTAAGAAATAATGTTAACCCCCCCCCACTACGAATTAGTGCAGAGCGTCACCGTCTACACGTGCAATCGTTTTAATATAATATCACGTATTAGACGGTCAGATGTCGCACGCTGTGACCTGCGGATTGTTCTGTTTCCACGGATTTGTAAGTAAAATGTCCACATGACTCGTAATTTTCGTTCGTTTCGTCCTGTTCGATTGAAGACTATTAATTGATTCATCATGGTTTCAGCCAAATAAAGTCCATTGCTGAAAAAGGCTTCCCCCAAAGATCGCCACAACGACTGGTCTGGGTGTGTTGTATGCTCAATTGGGTGCTTTTGCCACAATCAATACGCTTGACAGGTGGGTTGGCGATAGCAGTTGATTTGTAAATGTACTCAAAGGACGCTGCTGCCCTTAGGGTGAGATGGGTTGATGCTTTTCTTTGCCATAACTACAAGGTAAACACGATACATTATTTGATTAAACCCTGTTATGTTAGTAGAATAGAAAATTTTCGTCTGTTTTACTCGTACAAAGAAACTGTTATAAAAGATTTTTTATTAGCTATATGTGTGGTGCGATGAACCTTGGATGTACGAGTAACATGCTACAACATTACTGAATGATTATATTTAAATGCTGTGAAAGGAAACGCTCATGTTGATCAGTTAGACGTTAGGTTCACAAATATAATCATCATCATTAAATATATCATTTCAAAAAGAAATATAAAAATACATGCCCTTGCAGGAATGAGAATTTTAACAACATGACAACCCGAATTAAATGAATTACGAAAGCGTACGTCAAAGTCATCATCATCATCATTTCGGCCGAATGAAGTCCACTGCTGGACACAGGCCTCCCCCAAAGATCACCACAACCACCGATATGGATGTGTTGTGAGCACATTGGGGGGTTTTGCCATAATAGCCACGCTTGGCAGGCGGGTTGGCGATCGCAGTTGAGTTGTTAATGTACTCGAAGGACGCTGCTGCCCATCCTCCAGCTAATCCCTTAGTCGACTTTTACGACACCCATGGGAGGAGATGGGGTGGTGGCATTCTGAGCCGGCACCACACGACAAAGTCGTTCGAAGTTTATTCTCGATCTTAAGCTATTTGGGTAGTAGGGAACTTGTAAATTACTAACTATACTAACCTGTAGTATGGTGCCGTTAGTATACAAATGAGTGCTGTAACTGTGTCCGTATTTGATTATATTTTAGCACACGTTTTTCTTAAATGGCCTGATGGTCTTAAAAATCTTATGGATAAATACATAGCTTCTCGTCAACGTATCGGAAACTTATTTCCGCAGATGAGGCGATAAGCAAGAATCGAATGCTCGTTTACACGAAACTTTTGGTTTTATGTTGTGTAGAATTGCCGTATTTACATATTTATTCTTGTGACTTGGTGAACAGCTTTCTGATGATGGCTTAATATTGATTGATCTAGGAACTTGTACTGTTAAATCTATCGGTAGGCACATTTTTGAAGTGAAACTTCTTTTGGGACGGTGTGAATTGGATTTTATGAAACGAAAATGTGTAACGAAAGAGAATACAACTATAAATGTATTTATATGGTTTAGGAAACACGTTTCTATATCTCGTTCTCTCTCTTTCTCTCTCTGACTACCGCCTCCATAGTGTATTCATCTAGTTCTCTTACAAATTAACCAAAATACAAAGTTTCACTTCTACCGCGTGTGAACTCGCACTAGACATATTTTTTCTCGAGCCGGTATCCTTCCCTTTTATTTCCTCGCTATAAATCACTTTGATAAAGATGGCTCGATCCTCACCTGCTTCTTCGCGGACCAAACTGACTGACTTAAACACGACGTCTTAATCTCTTTGATGAAAAAGAAATCAATTTTTATTCGACATAATCTCTTTCAATTGCTATTCAATGAAGAAAAGCTAAAAATACTCCTTAGTGACTCACCGGGAGCTAAAACTAGATTGCGTTAAGTCTCATCGCGACTATGACGTCAGCTCGTGACGTCATACATCGCCCGAGGGAATATATGCATTGCTGATTACTAAGTGAGGTGTGCAGCCATGAAATTGTATTAGTAAATAGGTAACTAGACACGAACCTTGACGCTCGATAATCTAAGAAGAACGATTTAGAGTGTTGTCGTATATCTCTACGAACATTGAATTACTGGGCATTAGAGCCTAAGGGTTACGCGTACAGTGTAGTGCCATCAGAGAGATGAATTGCTCATCTCGTCACTAGGTAGTATAAAAAAATCCGGTGCCTAATTTACCATAAACGCTAAATATAATTTCTCAGGTCTGTTTAGCTGAGTGCTCAAGATCGCACGGATCTTGAGCACTCAGCACTCGGCACTGTAAACCTTTGTTTTTATCATACCACCAAAGAAGTAGTTAGTGTGTAGGGTTGTTGATAAGGGACTCAGTAGAGTCCGTAAATATGTTGTAGGTATTTTACGAGGTTATCTATCACAACATTACCCTTAATGACGAACTAGCTTATCCATAAGCTGCGACATCGTTTTGTACCGGTCTAGAGTAGTCTACTAAGGGTATTTCCAGGCATGTTTATTTGGTATATTTATTTAATTCTCTGGTCCCCCTGTATTTACGTTTATAACCCGATAAACCCAAAGCACATTTAAAAAAACTGCATTCTCACCGAGTGCCAGTAAAAGTACTTAATGCCTAATTGCAGACAATTACCGGTTCTGTTGGTAAGCCAGACAATAGATATTCATTACAAACGGGGACACTTTCCAGCAAAGAGATTTTTTTTCTTGATTTCTAAAACGAATGAATAGCTAAGTAAACTATTATTAAATAAGTGATCTGACCCAGCTTCTCAGGTTTTTAATTACGTTGTCTGTTGTATTGTGAGAGATAAATACGTTTTATTTCACAAATAAATAAATACGTCACGTATATCTATCATCATCATCATCATTTCGGCCGAATGAAGTCCACTGCTGGACATAGGCCTCCCGCAAAGATCACCACAACGACCGATATGGGTGTGTTGTGGGCTCATTGGGGGGTTTTGCCATAATCGCCACGCTTGGCAGACGGGTTGGCAATCGAAGCCGGCACCACACCGTGCCGTGTGGTGCCGGCTTTTGCGTATATCTATATTGTGAATAAAAATAGTATTGTGTTTTATTTTTTATTACGCGATCTAATGGCGGCTGGCGCGCTGTTTTATAGTGCAATAATGTGCGTGTATGGCACGTCCACACCGATATCATTCAAGAAGACTGACATGCTTAGCGTCACTACTTTAGAATTTTTTGTTCCTTTTACACAAAAAGACATTTTCAAACAAAGTAAAAATGATTTACATAAACATGCGTAAAAAGAGCCGCCTCGCATAGGCCGCGCGGCATCAGAGCTTGACTGGAAGATGGCTGATTCCTTTCGAATAAAGAGGAGAAGGTGCCACCGGGTTATCGACCGTGCCGGTGCGCCTATACCCCACACGGTTGAGCCCACTGCTGTCTTTTACGGCGGGGGCTATTTACAGTCGCCTCCCCTGTGCTGAAGAGGGTAACCGCTTTACAGTCATCCCCTCCGAGAAGTGCCTAAAAGCGTGGGGGCAGGAGTCCGATATGCCCCTGCCCCTTCTCGGGGCGGTAGTACTTCCACCAGGTGGAATATTCGTGTGAAAACATGGGCCACGCGAATTGTGAAGGAATTCTGCGGTTAATGTCGTAAACGGCGACTAACATATTTTGCACGCGAGTAAGCAGCGTCCACCCTTCTACTAATACCGACATACTACTCCACCTGCAACATCTCGAAGAAGAGGCAGTATCCCCCATAAAAAAACATCGGGGCATCTTTTGAACAGCGCACGTGCATTATCAAAACTAAGTCCAGTAAAAGAGTTCAACCATATAAACTCTGCTCCTTCTCACTTCACTTCACAACCCATGTTAAAATCATCATCATATCAGCCCAAGGATAGATAGATAGATTTCCACAATTGTGAAGTTCTTTTGAGCGGGAATTTGCCAGTACTCACCAAGGCTGACATGCGGGTTGGTGAGCGCATTATGCCTTCTGTTGCACAGAAGGGACGCTGCTGCCCATCCCTCTGTCTTGGAGTCCCTTAGTCGCCTGTTAACTTCATACACGGAAGAAGATGGAATGGTGCTTTATTCTTAAACTGGACATCACGCAGTCAGTGTTGAAATACTCAAGGCTTTTATTAATAATTTAAACTACGCGATTTAAAATTTCGCATCTTGAATTTCCTACAAATTCATTAATAAACTGGTCTGGATGTCGGCTTTGCTGGAGATGTTACCTTGGATAACAGCTCTGATTGTGTTAAGTACACAAATCAGTCCCTAACTCTCCACTGCTGAACATGGGTCTCCCAATGATCACTGCAAATCCGCCTTCCTAACTTGGTGATCGCCATAATCACCAAGTTAGGAAGGCGGAATGGTGATAGCAGTATGCTGCCCATCCTCTTGCTATCCACCCTTAGTCGTCCCGTGGGAAGAGAGTAGTAGGTAGTCTATTATTTGCCAAGACCAAACGTACAGTTTTCTAAGTATAAAAAGTAAAATTTCTAGAATTTGTGAAAGTAAACTAACGTTGGTTCTCATGACATTGCAGTAAGGTATTAATTAACGTCGATGTTACATTGTATGTTCTTTTGTAATTGCCTATTGTTTATTGTGTACAATCCTTAATATAGCAATGAACTCATTAATTTTTTTGCAATTTACTTGAGAAAATGTGTACCTTTTTTGGCAATCTATGTGGAACATCAAAATATTAACTGCAATACTGAACTTCGAAGTTTAAAACACCGATTTACTTTATTCATAAAGTTTAAAAGTACGATTTACGTGGGTAGGAAGAAAGAATAGAAAGAAAATAATTTTATTTCTGAACACCATAGAGACGCGCTTAATAATTATAAACACCAAAGAAGTATAAAACATGTTTTTGTTTTCGCCTTGCAACACTCACGCAATGCAATACGGTACCTGGCCAAAGGATTTGGATCCAGGCCTTAATAACAAAAAAAAACAATACATTGCTGCTTAGTGCTTGAATGTTGGCAAGAGATTTAAATTTCTATTAAAACAACTTAATATTAATGTATTAATTATTATGACGAATTACTTAATTGACAATGTTCGTCATAGCGATGTACGGAACTTCGAACTCACGTAAATCGTATTTTTAATCTTTATGAATACAGTACCTACGTCGGTGTTTTAAACGTCGCAAGTTCAGTAATACAGTACAAAATATTCTAGTCTGTAAAAAAATCGCGGGTTCTTCGAAGGCTCTCGGCGGATCTCTTAATCCGAGGACATTTTTGGGCCCTTTACCTCTAACCCTTTGGACGAGATGCAAGTTTAACACACAAGTACCTACAAATATCACGTCTCCCCCGACTTGATTTGCTGTTTTTTACGTTAGGACCACTGCGTTCTGCCGTCCTCTCCAGGATTGCTTACCAGACGCCCGAAGCCCTTGCTCCGAGCGCCCGCGACCCTAAAGGCTTAGTAAAGCTTTCTAGTCATTGCGACAGGCAAGTCGTGTGGCAAGAAAGGATCTATCATGATATTCATGTCTCCACATTAGTTGATAGAGCATAATGTCAAATTGCAGAAAAAAATATTTCATTTACTAGATAAAGCTAACCAGTGACGGACAGTATTGCCCACAGACGTCAAGGCGTCGACAAGTATGACAGTACGCCCATCGACATCAAAGTTTTTATCAGTACATCAGTACGCTCCACTACGATAGATATTCCATACAATTATGAGGAACAGCATGTTGTACTGTCACCAGAGGTATAGTTAAGACCTTCGCACTGGCACAACACAGTGTTCAAAAAGTCGTCCAAAGAAAGTACCTCCACGCACACATTCATATTTTATGGTCCCTCCTATGCGGACAGTACACGGGTGCAATTCCTTAAACTCAAACATCCATACATCCTTGAATATAGAGTCGAAATAATGGTGTAAAACCAATTTGGTATTCGCTAAGACATGATTGAAGCTTTTCAAGGACACGTTGCAGAAGATAAGCCACGAGGACCAGTCTTAGTGAATACCAAATCGGGTTATCACCATTATTTCAATTTTGTATTCAAGGATGTATGGATGTTTGAGCTTAGAGAATTGCACCCCTGCCACGCTGCGATAAGCCTGTTGTTCGCTACATGCTTTCCCGCGCAATTGTTATTAGAAGGTAGGTACTGTTTGTTTTCCCAATTCGTCTAGTTGCACGTCTAACTAACGTGTTTATGTTGCTTATGTATTGTTTGAACATGTTTATGTTGTTCCAAAACAGAAACTAATATTTTTGAGATGTCGTCTCATGAGTTGTATGAAAAAAAGAAACGAAATCAGGGCCTTTTTGATACGGCTTGTTTTCTGAATTGAGTCAAAGCCATTTTCGGATGATGGAGAGTATGGATCTGACGTAATGTATCAATCATCTTCCGACGAATCCACGAGACGTTTACGCCTAGATCCATGCTGTGTCATATTATACCATAGATATGTTACGTCCATATTAAATGGCACGTAGAACTTAGTCTCGCTGTATGTAGGTATAAAGCTACAAAACTGCATACCTATGCTGTAAGAAAGAAGATACAAAAACTACGAGAGTAAAAGAGATAGCTATCTAAAATGGCAACACGTGTACTTGATGTCTTTGTCGCACCTGTGATAGAATATATGTGTTGTCTCATTTCTTTGCATGGCCTGTGTTTTGTTCGAGAATATTATTCTATAGATAATTTGAATAGTATTTTTATTAAAATATTTTATATAGTTTGTTATTCACGTGTGGTATGACATTCCTTGTTCTTTATTTATATTTTCTTGATAGTTTGTGCATTTTCTATACGCACGACGGCATTGTTATTAATTAATTAATAAAACAATACAGATTGTGACAGTGTGTGCTCGTTGTCCTGTCTTGGGCGAACTGATTGCGAGGTGCTACAATTGGGGGAGTTTTGGTTCTTACTTTTGGCACGCATGCAACATATCTACTTCTTTTAATATGTAATATCATTGGTAATATCATATACTTTTTAACCCTGCGTTGTGATGTTACGCCTGTAATGTGTGAAAATTAGTACTGTTGTGACGCTTTCAACCAGTGAGATAGTACTGTCCGTCAATGTATGTAGCAAAATGTGACCCTTGCATTTTAACTGGGGCTGGTCAGCCGTTAACTGCCACGGCAAATAATTTATTATTAATATATTATTGTGGTATGTTCCATCTTTACACATTGACCTACATTTTTCTCGGTATATGTTTTACAATAATTTGTATCAATCAACATTGTAATCTCAATTATTTTAAATGAGTACCCATGGAGTTGCTTGCCGGCTCTTCTCCACGAGATCTAGAACTATTTGGAATCGTGCAATTTAGATTCTGAGTTCTGACGTTTCATGAGTGCCAATATTTGGTATCATCATCATCATCATATCAGCCACAGGACGTCCACTGCTGAACAAAGGCCTTTGGTTTATTTGATATAAAAAACTTTGCCTTTGACTTTAACGTTAAAACGTTTCTGCCTTTTTATTGTCGTGGGTAAATTCGGATGCCGCAGGTTCAATCAGTGTCAGTACTCGTCAGTAAGTAATGAGCGTAAATATATATTTTTATATGATATTAGGTCATTAACCCTGTTTTATTCTTTTCGTGGGGAATCGTCGTTGACTTGCTCTGCTCTGGGAAAGTGTCTGACAGGCTCGATGATTATGTCGATGTTCCTTTAAGATTGTCAATTGTAACTGTCTGTATCTATACTTAGAGATCTTTGTTTAGATTTTTTTTATACGCATGTTCCGGTTTCCTTTAACTAAAGAAGCAGTGTCCCCTAAAATACTATTGTAAGATAATATTGTTATGTGTATTCCTTGTTGGAGATCCCAATAATAAATAAATAAATTGTAGCGGTTCGTGATCAACACTGGCCTTTTTTGTGTTGTGTTACGACAATCGCTAGTGGTTCGATGAGTTCGCCATAATTGTATATACCTATTCACTGATCTTCAAGACGCAGGTGACGACATGGTATTATTTAAAACTCCTGAGATACGGTTAATGACTGTCGTACATGACTTAAGACACGTCTCACTTATCACTTCTGTAATAGTACATTGTTATAACGTTCTGTATCTTTGTCCATGAAGGTAGACGTATATACACTTAAGTCTTAAATAAAACGCGGGCTGACATTGTATTGTATACAATTGCCTTGAGTTACCCTTTCGAGAAATAGTACAGATGCACCAATGATCCATACCCTTAAAAAAACAGTATTTCACTAAAAATAGAATAACTGACAGATGCCAACCTCATTTCGAAAACCATAATATTTGAACTCTGCTATTTATATTAGAAACATGCAAAATTGTCCGAATAATCAGCATTGCTATACCAAAAACAGAAGACAGGTAAAATACTAAGACATAGCTCTAGGTTAAATCTACCAACCTCCCGGTTGACAATGCATTGTACAAGTCCTTATGTCAATCAAAATATATAACAGATTACCTGAATTACTAAAAAAAGAAAATAAGATTAAGATATTTATCAAAAAAAAATACTATTGCTGGTAAATAAATGCATTACACAATAAGTAAATATTTAAATGATAAATTATTATAATTAAGATAATATAAATTATATTATTAAATAATCTATTCATCATCATCATCATATCAGCCACAGGACGTCCACTGCTGAACAAAGGCCTCCCCCTGAGATTTCCACAACGAGCGGTTACATGCCGCCCTCATCCAACGACTCCCAGCGACCTTCACCAGGTCGTCTGTCCACTTCGTTGGAGGTCGTCCCACGCTGCGTTTTCCGGTGCGCGGTCTCCATTCTAGAACCTTTGTGCCCCAGCGGCCATCAGTTCTACGAGCAATGTGCCCTGCCCATTGCCACTTCAGTTTAATAATCCTTTCAGCTATGTCAACAACTTTAGTTCATCTACGGATCTCCTCATTTCTGATTCGATCACGTAGAGAAATACCAAGCATAGCTCTTTCCATAGCTCGCTGAGTGACCTTGAGCTTTCTTATGAGGCCTATTGTGAGTGACCACGTCTCTGTTCCATATGTCATCACTGGTAACACACACTGGTTAAAGACTTGCGTCTTGAGGCATTGTGGTATTGACGATATGTTGACGAAAAGACGTTGCGAAGTTTCCCGAACGCTGCCCAGCCGAGTCGGATTCGACGATTGACCTCTTTCTCGAAGTTGGACCTACCTAACTGGACAGTTTGTCCTAGGTAGACATACTCGTCAACAATTTCGAGAACAGAGCTCCCAACGGATATTGGGATTGGCACGACATGGGCATTTGACATGACTTTTGTCTTGCCCATGTTCATCTTAAGGCCCACCTGTTGGGAAACACTGTTGAGATCATCGAGCATTGTGCTGAGCTCTTGCAGCGATTCTGCCATGACTACGATGTCATCGGCAAATCGAAGGTGAGTGATATACTCGCCATTGATGTTAATGCCGAATCCTTTCCACTCCAGTAGCTTGAAGGCATCCTCCATTGCAGCGGTGAACAGTTTCGGGGAAATGACGTTTCGTTCGCTAAAGTATTGTAAGAAAAAAAACTCGTAGCTTCCTCTCTTCTACTACATATCTCCTATACTTATCTTATCACTGTACAAATTTTGCTGTGCCCGAAACATTACGGAATGCAATAAATAATTAAGAATTGAGCTTTTGACCAAAAGTCCTTGAACAACGAGGACCCTGAGAGTAACATAGGATGTGTCCGTCTGCCTGTCCACCTGTAACATTTCAACCATATATTTAAACAGCCAAGTACTATATTAATTTATATGGATTATTAATCAAATTAAGTAGTTTCGACAGATATCAAAACTTTTAAAGATACGGATTATCAATCAATTCGCTGGAGCAGTTCGTTACCGGATGTCATACATTTATAAGTATAACGTCCGGCGGAAATTAATAATCAATCTAATCTAAAATCTTCAGATTTAAGATTTTGTAATTCATTCGTTGTTTTGTTACAATTCATCCGTTGTTGTGTTACGATCACATTTAACACAAAAAACTGACATATCCGTAATCCGGAATCCAAAGATTTCGATTATTAATTTCGGCCATTAGATTCACATAATTATTATATATTATTATTTTTGAGCAGTTTCAGCAACTCATAGCATAACTCAGGAAACCTTATCTACTTAACCGCGGTGGCACTAAAGGTAGACTTAATAAAAAATTAAAAAACCACCATGGTAGTAAAAGTTACTACCAGCTTCCTACAGTGAGGCTTGACCTTCGGCATAGGATCTTGACAGGTCCAGATCAGGATTACAGTCCGGTTATAATAAATATTTTAAGCTTCTCAGTACGGGCTAGCACGAGTATTTGCCGATGGTGTACAGTCATTAGCAGAAGTATGTACGCATACAATAAAGTTCGTAAAAAATATCATCATATCAGGCAAAGGACGTCCACTGCTGAACAAAAGCCTCCACCATAGCTGATTTCCACAATTTAGTTGTCATTTTGGAGAGAATTTGCGAGTACTCACCACGCATGGCTGCTTGGTGGGTTGGTGAGCGCAGTATGGTTGCTGTTCCACAGAATGGACGCTGCTGCCCATCCCTGTGGCTTATAATCCCTTAGACGCCTTTTACGAAATCCAAGGTAGGAGATGGAGTGAGGCTATATTTTTTATCCGGACACCATACGAAACAAATATGAATAATTTCAATCCAATTATCAAAATACAATCTATTTAATCTTGTATAAACGTTTTTGCTTGCGACTATACAAACAAAATGTAAACGGACCTACTGCGGACCTGCGCAATACTGTAGACAGACATTATCTGTCACGTCTCTAACTTAGTGCTTAATTTCGCTTAACTGCTGTCGCAAGGTTTAGCAAGATTACAATGAAGCGAGACACAGATCTGTTTTAATTAAAATTGTAGAGCACAATATTGTCACATCTCTGGAAATCGGGGACGCTTCGATTACGGAATTTCGAGGAGTTTACGGACAATATCTTGAATGTAAAAGATAGCCGGGTTTGTACTGTCGGTTTATGCCATCCTATGAAAGGTAAAAGTCAATCTTAGTACTGTATGTTTCAGGCATTAGAATTAACAAATTCAAATCAAACTTGGCGTAGAGAGATGTATGGCGTGGACTAGGATATAGGTCAGTTTAAATTTGTATAATAAAAACAACAAAAAAATACGCCGGCGGCTAACTGCTACTAAAAATAATCGAGACAAATTGATTTAACTGCTTACGGCCGAATACTGAAACGCCAGTTAATTTTTGAGTCCCGCTAAACTATTTGAGACGTCTTTCGTTTAAGTTTTCGGTACGATAGCGGGCGTCTCAAACATTTGAGGGGTATTTAAATATTGAGATGCATTTCAGTATTAGGCCGTAAATTACTTAGATCTATAGCCTTTCTTAAAATATCTTATGCATATTGTAAAATATTATGATTTAAAAAGAGTAACTATGGAGTTTCTTGCCCGTTCTTCTCATAGGAAAAAACATCTTGCAACGCGACAACTTACTCTGAATTTTATATAAGCCTGTAAATGGTTTTATATGACAAAAAATATGTTTATCTTTTATCTTTATCAAGCCGAGACTAATGGCCGCACACTGAAACGCCAGCCAATATTTAAGACCCTTTCAATTTTTTGAGCCCGAGCCCCCCGTTATCTTAGCGTAAATGAGCGTCTCAAGTAGGTAAGATCGTCTTAAATGTTGAGTGGCGAACCAGTATTCGACCGTCAATATCGCTCTAACCTGTTCCCCGCGATACAGCAGAATTATATGACTAGTTATACTTTGTGTTGTTCACTGATAAAGGACTCCCATAACATGTTGCACTGTAATCACTTGGAGCTATTAAATTACTCATTGCACCACTATTATGCCACACACATGTTATTGTTCCGTACTATACTAGGTTATTAGTGACCACTCAAGTGTATTAGGCCTTTGTCGATGTCATTGTTATGGGCGTAAGCAACATGACATTAAGTTAAACTTAAGTGTAGATGTTCATTCTATTCTGTCTTAGTAATTGCAATATGACAATGCGGTGTGGTGCCGGCAGCAGGGTCTTTAGCGTACATTTAGTCTGCTCTTGACCTCGCTCATCATCATCAATCAATCATTTCGGCCGAATGAAGTCCACTGCTGGGCACAGGCCTCCCCCAAAGGTCACCACAATGACCGATATGGGTGTGTTGTGGGCTCATTAGAGGGTGTTGCCATAATCGCCATGCTTGGCAGGCGGGTTGGCGATCGCAGTTGAGTTGTTAATGTACTCGAAGGACGCTGCTGCCCATCCTCCGGCTAATCTCTTAGTCGACTTTTACGACACCCACGGGAGGAGATGGGGTGGTGGTTTTCTGAGCCGGCACCACACGGCGACCTCGCTCGCTTGGTGTAAGGTGCTAGATGAGGTCTACGATGGAACGAGCACACCCAAAAGATGCCTATGAAAGTTGAGGAGAAGCACTGAGTACATGTCGCGGTATCAACCGGTATGTCGTACTCAGCCTGATCTGTTACTGTATAGAATTTACATTAGAATGAAGAAACGCTCACCGTGTACACTTAGCATGAAGCGATAACCCAGACCTTTGATATAAATTATTTTATGACGTTTCATATACGATTTTGTAGATATGCCCGTGCGTTATCTGGCTGCGTGTTTACACATTTCACATCGTCCCCAACGACACTTGTATACAGCGTGATATGAGAATTCAAACAGTCACTACGCTGGAATGTTTTATGTGAGCAACGACATTGAATTAGTTATATTGACACGGTAATGTCGCCGTGCTGACTTAGCGCAATTATCATGGGAAGTAATGATTACTCAATGCAATGACATTTTACATATAGACGTGCCATACACGAACAATGGCACTACAAAACGGCGCGCCGGCCGCCATTAGACCGCGTAATAAAAAAGAAAACTAAATACAATTTATGTTTATAATATCGATGTACGTTACATATTTATTTATTTAAGAAGTAGAATGTTTTTTCTCTCACAATAGCAGTATACTTCGTGCATCGTCTATAAACACGGGATGGCATTTTACCGACTTCAAAAAGGAGGAGGTTCTCAATTCGATGCGTTTTTTTTTTATGTATGAACACCGATTACTCCGAGATTTATAGACCGATTTGAACGATTCTTTTTTTAATAGATGCAGAATGCTTTCGAATTGGTCCCATATACATTTCATTACATTTGATTGAGTAGTTTTTTAACCAGCTTCAATAAATAGGTTTAATTTGACTGCGCTTACCTAGATGATGTGTTAATAGTTTCGATTCTTAGAATTATTTTTAGTGTTAGATACGGATACCAAATTTATTTATTTATTTCAAATAGGTTCACCCACAGCATATATATACATATGGATACATTAGGTTATAAATAAAGATTTCTTTTTCTTTTTAGTAGTTTTAATATCCTATGGAATTTTGAAGTCGGTATTTTTTTGTTAAAAAGTTTTATTTCGCAATGTGTAGCTGAATTGCGCTTATGATTCATGTTGAACCACGATACAGGTCGGTGCGCGACTAAGTGAGTTCCGGGCAATTACCTTGCTTTCATGTGACCATCGTAGAGCACGGACAACGCATCTACACTTATTAAAACAGACGGATAAACTTAGGTTATGCAAAAGTAGACGTAACGATAAAATTGTATTTGAACACCAATTGTTTTTGTTTAGTCAGACGAATAAGTTGAATGTAAACAAATGTATTGTTGTTGTTACAGGCGAGTGCAGCCCCGCGGCAGTTCAGTATCGCCGCTCAAAATGTTGCGACCAGAATCGCCACTCGCTGACCATCGCAGCCTGCTACCGCGTCGGCTGCTGCCCGCCAAGGCACAGATAGCGCCAGCAGACAAGCGGAAGAACCGGAGATCACTTGAACTTAACCCCCCCTCAAACGACCATTCTCCGTACGACTACTCAAAACTACTCATATCGAAAACGACCGACTCGTTGAACACAGAATGCCCTCGCAAGTTGATCAACAAACAAGATTCGACTGATAGCCTCAAACGTGCATTGCTATCTAAAGAAGATAAGAAATGCGCCATCAAGGAGTCTGATAAAAAAGGTCAGATCTCAAAACAGGACTCCAGTGAAAGTTTGAAGAAGGCTTTGCTATGTCGTCAGGACTCGAATGAGAGTGTGAAGCGGAAAGATGCTGATAATAAGCGGGCGCAGAAAGATGACACAAAGAGGATCACTGAGATCAAGAGGGGAAGTGATAAAAAAGGGTTATTGGAGACTGATATAGATGAGCCTTTGAAGAGGATTTATGAGAGGCGGACAGGCTGTGCGCGGCCTACGTTGCCGCCTGTGGCTGAGAAGTCAGCGCCGGCTCCGAGCTCTCCGAATGGCAGCCCGAGCACACCGAGTGTGGCGGCCGTGGCCGAGGGGCTCGCGAGGTGGGGCAGCGGCCTGCTGTCTCCCCGAGAGGAGCCCCGGCTGAAGGCCGCCAGGAGCTGGTACGGATATGGAACGCTTCCAACAGACAGCGATAAGGTAAGGAACAATGACTTTCATGAATCTAATGACCTACCACAACGTACTTGCGACACCACAGAAACAAAAGAATATAAATATTATTAGTATTCAATTTCGCCTCTCTTAGCAGAGATCAATTTTCTGCATATCGTGCAAATTAAAGCCGTGTACTTGATTATTAATTTCATTCATTGTAATTTGACGATGCATGAATACGTGATGTTTTTAAATGTAATTGGTAAACGATAATACTTACCTTATGTATTATACTAGCGAGCCGTCCCGGCTTCGCGAGGGAGCGATTTGGAGTTGTAATTTTATTGTGAAATAACGTTAAAGTCCACAGTTTACAGATTCAACAAATTTAGGTATTTTTTGTTGTTACTGTCTGGCTGTTCGCTCACACCGCGGCATTTTTCTTACTTTTAGCATTTTTATAACTTCTAAACGAAAGGTTCGATTCGAATAATTTCAAGTGGTTTTATTTAGTTTTTTATAAAAACTTTGCCCCACACTAGGATTTCTCCTGTGTCGTGGGTGCGTTTACAGACATTAACTCCACACACAATACACCCGGAACAACTACCTGCAGATCATACAAATATTTGTTCCGTGCGGGAATCGAACCCGCGACCCGGAGCGCAGCAGCCGACTGTGTCAGCCACTGCACTAACCGTGCCGTCCATTACAAATATACAAAAAATCAAATCTTGTCTTTATAATATTAGTTTAGGTTATAAGGAGTTTCGCAAAGTTCCGTGTGGTTCCCGCCAAAGAATAGACCACTCGTACAGCTATGGGTGGAGTAAAACGTGAATAAAGGTTGATATAGAGATGGGCAGCAGCAGCCTCCCGTGTGCTAACAACAGCATACTGCGATCACCAATCCGTCTGCCAAGCATGGTGATAATGGCAATATCTTATATGACCGCTAAGTGTAGTAATTATTGGGAGGCAAATGTTCAGGAGATCTGCTGATCCGCGTTTCTGTCGGCCAAAGAATACATCACTCCCCCTATCCTTGAGTATCGTAATAGGTGACTAAGGGATACGGGGATGGTAAAAAAATGACCAGGAACATCCTCACAGCTCACGAGAGCACGAATAAAACACCAGCCATTTAAATTACGATCACCATTTGGTTTATCAAGCATGTTGATTATTGAGATATTTCCTCACGACCTCCATTTGTAGCAGTCTTATCCGTAGGCTCATAAAAACAACAGCAAGAATGAGGACTGATGTAGCCAGTAAGCCACGTGCTTTCAGTATCAACTACTGAAAGTGTTCAAATCCCAATTACTTTGGGGAAAGGTGCTCTAATAATTTTTCATAGAGCTAATTTAAAGAAAGCTGAGCTATATAAGTTTTTAAACTGACATGGTCAATGACACTATTATTAGAACCGGAAACGGGATATTTACCATGTTTTTTATTTCTTTTGGGTTCCCGATATTTCGGCGCTGTTGCAAGCGCCATGTTCACGGGTAAACTAAAGTTTTTGCGGGTGGATGTTTAAGAGCAGACAAAACGATCTACCCTCTTCCTTAAACGTTTTGTGCGCTGGGTGCCGCTACCACTATCACTTAAGTCACTCAGAACTCGACTTTGTTCCCGACACACGACACTCACTGTGTCCGCTCGCGAACTTTTTACGGCACTTTTTCGGTCTTTAAGCTAAAGCTAAGCTAAATTTTAACTAAACATAATAATTGGTATCACAAAAAGATGCGTGAAGTCTTCCTCGTATTTTTGCAGTTCGCATTATGCCCGTTTTCCTCTCTCTTGGTTTTGCCCACAACCATTTTTATATACCGTTTTTTACAGTCTTTTATAATCTTAAATATTTTCTAGTTAATCAATTTTATTTCCCTAAGTTAAATTTATATTCAATCGTTTCCTCTTATCTAGGATCTTAAGTTCACGTAAGCAGCTATATGCACAACGGATACATGCAGATTCTGTATGGACAATCAAGAGTCTATGCAGCACATTTTGTGCAGCTGTGACGCTCTGGGAAGACGTAGGGCAAAACATCTAGGAGTGGCTTATCCACTGCCTGATGATTTTGCACGGCTCCAGGCAGGTATGATTGCGAAGTACCTACAGGGACTTCTGGATTTGCCAGCGGAGGAGTAGTGCAGGGCTTTGGGCAGCACAACGGACTCAATAGAGTCGAAGTGCGTTCGATTGATGCTGAGCCCGTGGGAGCCAACAATAGAATAGAAAAGAAGCAGCTATGTTCCACTTCCTATCTGGGACAAAGTTCGGACGAAGAAGCGATTTAAAACCGAACTAACTAAATAATATCGAAGTAGTCATGTAAATGCCTTGGACACGTCTCACACCTCGTGCTAGATTGTTATTTACTTACTCCTGTCGATGCATGAATATATCGCTAACTCTCCAAAGACTGCGGTAGTTTCGAGTCTTAGTCTTAAATGCACTACTTACGCCCCTAATTTTGACAGATGGAAGCGTAAGTTCACGCTTAGACTCGTTTCTGAATCTCACCCTTAGCTGAGAAAGCAAAAGCTGTAGTCTAGCTTGTGCTAGCTGACCACGGCCTAATGTGGACTGACAATTTAGAAGAGAGAACATTGTTTAACACGCGTAGCGTTGATAGCTGAGAAATATAAGACCTAAAAGAACCATGTACTATATACAATGTAAACATTTCGTGTGGTGTCCGGATTAAGAATATAGCACCACTCCATCTCCTCCCGCGGAGGCCGTAAAAGGCGATTAAAGGATTCTAAACCAGAGGGACGGGCAGCAGCGTCCTTTCTTTGTAACAGTAGCCGCACTGAGTTCACCAACCCACCGGCCAAGCGTGGTGAGTACTGGCAAATTCCTCCTATAATGATGACACAATTGTTGAAATCTATGGGGGAGGCCTTTGTTCAGCAGTGGATGTCTTATGGCTGATATGATAATGAAGTTCATTGGTTATCCCTCTTAATGCAATCTTCATGGAGTGCTAAGTACTCGAGAATGGAAGTTTTTTTTTCTAGCTGTCTATAACGAGGTGGAAGGAACCAACAGAAGAAGAATTCTATTCGTTTTCCATTTATTTTGGTTTTTACGCAAGTTACGTAGCATATTCTTACGAAAATATAAAAACTGCATGAATAAGCTAATTAGCAATGCAAAGCCCCATTTTAGAAAATTATTAATCCGGTGGAATAACTCGTGTACTTCCTCCACCTTGGGGAAGGGTGTAGGGGCATACCGGACTACGGCTAAAATTAACCAAATACCATCCGCCTGGCTGGAGGATACTCCCTTTTCTAAGAAGGAACATCACACCTTGTTCCCCATACTGACTGGTGATAGCCATAACTGTATAGCGGTCACCCTCACTTGTAGTGAGAAGGCGACTAAAAAGCCCGCCCCCTGCCTTATATTGGGGGGGATTATGGAGGATCACCCCGAAGCCACGCTGTGCATTATATTGCGCACACGGCGGCACGAGACCACGTGCACACCGCTGTCTTCCCGGGTGTCACTCGACTGCATACGCAGATTCCACAATCAGCGCGCTCTCGAGCCCCGATGCCCCCCGTCATATAAAAAAGACCTCCGAGCAGGATCGGCCTTGTGCCAATCCCGCTCTGCGGTCTCCTTCTGGAACATGACGCTCTCGCAGTTTCGTGCTCTGCCAAAATAGCCGAAACTACGTCGGCAGAGAGAAAGAGAGATCTTCCCCGATCCGATCGACCAGGATCCGACATGCAGACCTTGAGCGTGTGCTGTACGGTGTCCTGGTCGCTATCACAGTGGTGGCACTCTGCCGTGACCTCGCGTCGTATCCCATCTAGCTGCGCACCGAAACAACCGTGACCGGTGAATTTTTGCGTCAGTCTGTAGGTGACGGGCTTGCTTCCTTTGAGCCAGACTCCGAAGAGCGGCAGGATGGCCTCGACGATGTGCTTGGTCGATACCCTCGTGCGATCCGTATAGCTACTCTGCGCTGCACACCGTGAAGTTTGGCTCTGGAGCGTTGGACGCCTGATGTCGAGTCGAGATGACCATACATGTGCCCCGTTGAGGACCACGGACCGTAGAGGCGAACTTCCTCTCGGTCCTAACTATCCGGGAGACAAGGCGCTTGAAGTGTTCTTCGAAGCCCCAGCGACCGTCCAGGATGAGCCCCAGGTACTCAGTCTACCAACCCACCCTGGTTTGGTACGAACTGGGTGGTTCTCTGCTCCATCCGTGTGAGGAACGATTGCGCCGCGGTTTTGTTAGGCACTGTCCACAGACCCAGAGCGTGGATTTCGGCCACGATAATTGCCACCGCTTACTCAGCAAGCCGCTGGCCAACACAAAACTCACGTTGTCGTCAGCGTAACAGACTAAGCTGACACCAGCGAGGAGAACCCCACGCAAGACCGCGACGTAGGCGAGGTTCCATAAGAGAGGGCCGAGAACTAACCCCTGCGGAACCCCACACGTTATCCCTCCGCTTTACGCTACCGTCCCTGCCCAAATAGCGAATGTGCTTATCGCGCAGTTAAGACCTCACGGGTGTTTGGGGGCAATTATTGCTTAACCTAGCCGAAGAATAAAATTAAGATTGTTTTGGAAGAACCTTGTCCTCAAATCCTAGTTCACACATATTCTTAGTAATTGTTATATTTTCGGTCTAAATAATACGTTACCAAAATAGAATAATTCAGTTATATTAATGGTTATGTGTGAATTATAATTTAGAACGGTAGTCTGAAAAGCAAGGCACCATTCGCACCGGTTGATATTCAATACCTTGTGCTCTATACACGGCATCTGTGCAAACAATGAGTAACAGTATATTTTGAAGCATCATTGTACATGTACAGGTATGCTGTTTACTAATTCGTAAAGTATATAATTTCTTAGAATTCTTTATTTTTCCTCGGTTTTTGGTTCACGTTGTCCGTATTCCAACGGCTTGCTTTTGACATTCATCAATCATCATAGAAGGTATTAAGGAAAACAAAAAACTAAATGTAAACAAATAACCCAATGATTCTTAACATGTTGATCGAGAGTAAATATGGCGGGATATTATCCGACAGAATACGAAACGCAAACTGCAAACGAAAACACCCCCTGTGTAACGTATGGTCATTTTACAGTCCATCCTAATTTGATATCATATAAATGAATGAGAAATCGGAAAGGTTGGTTTATTAGGTTCTTAAAAATGTCAGTTATTTTTTATTAGTAAATTGTATGTACTAAAAATATTTTTGATGATTATAGTAGCAAATAGGTGAATATTATACACTTTTATAGTATTATACATACATCGATCTTGTAAAATTCTGTAAAAAGGTATCATCATCATTTCGGCCTAACGAAGTCCACTGCTGGACACAGGCCGCCCCCAAAAATCACCACAACGACCGATATGGGTGTGTTGTGGACTCATTGGGGGGTTTTGCCATAATCGCCACGCTTGGCAGACGGATTGGCGATCGCAGTTGAGTTTGTTAATGAATTCGAAGGACGCTGCTGCCCATCCTCCGGCTAATCCCTTAGTCGACTTTTACGACACCCACGGGAGGAGATGGGGTGGTGGTATTCTGAGCCGGCACCACACGGCAAAAAAAAGGTATAGTTGATTTGTTTTGCCATAATCGCCGCTGCTCTGGGCAGGCCCAACATAAATCCTGACTGGTCGTTGGGTACAACCGGTAGGTCCTTAAAGGAGGCCATGTACAGCAGTGGGCGTTTTCGGCTGAAATGATGATTATGACTATGGAAAGTGAAACAATAAAAAGCTGTTTTATGGTTTGCTTACATTAACTTTTTCGCTTCCCTGAACGTAGTAAACTGATTTTAATATACTGAAAAGAAGGCTTAGATAAAACATATATTTGCTAGAGTCTTCTAGAGACATTTAAGTAGTTTAGGTATGAAACAGAGGCAAAATGGACTCAACAAGGACGTTGATAAAGCAATCGTTAGCCACACGCTTTTATTTGATCTTAATATAACACATGTGTGCGAAAATATCCGTGTGTTATTACATTACAAACACCACGCTATTCGATGGCTAAGTTGTTCTTCAACTTTCTACTCGTCGTAAAAACTCGCCGATGAGGCGCCACGCTTGATCGCGCACACTCATTCATCGCGTCTCAGCGGAATCAGGAAATGCTGAATACGGATACGGAACGGTCGTCCGTAGTCTAGTTACTCCTGCGTTTTTTGCGCGTGCAAGGAAGCGACCGGGAGCGCGTGCGCATGATGGCACCGCGAGTCTACACTCGGCACCGGTTCGTTAACGCGATCGGTCGCCGCTCGACCACTTTCTTATCGCTACATTCTTTCGACGCGAACCAATAGTAATACCGACTGTTTGTGTCTCAGTGAAGTGATAATAACGTCATTTTCTATGGTGTGTGTTAATGTGTTCTCCAAGTGCGGATAATAGTGTGTGATAACACTTGACCTCAGGATTATTATGTCGTTTATCTGACATTGATTGATTTTCACATTAAGCAATTATCGACAATGCCGAACGAGGTCTGCCGTGCAAGGGTAAGGTCATAAAGTGTGTGTTTATTATATGGCTGTTGCATTCGGTCGCCTGAACTATCTACATGCCTTTAGCTATCGGAGAAAACATAATAATATGCGGTCCAAAAAAGAAACCGATGTTAATGATACAGGTTTCTTCAATCTAAAGTCTTGTTTTGATACATTCACATTAAATGTTATTAAAACTATATTTACTTAGCGTTCTGAGAACGGGTGATAAATGACACTAAACTGAAAGGTTATCTCTCTTCTTATCTTTTTTTTTGTTCATGTCCAGTGGAAATTCTACATGGAACTTCCTTCGCCCTGGGGAAGGGCGAAGGGGTATGCCGTACTCCTACCGGCTAAAACCACTGGAGCGGTCATCTTCGGCACCGTGGGGGGCTCCAGGTACTCGTAAGATCACACTAGAGCCGCCCATTGGTGCCACGCCTTTAGGCACATCACGGAGGGGATGACTGTAAAGCGGTCAACCCCTCTAGCGGAGGGAAGGCGACTGTAAAAAGGTCGCCACCCCAGGCACTTCTCGGGGAGGATTGAAAAGGATTCCCCCAAGCCGGCGAGCAAATCGTTAAAGCTCGAGGGAAATTGTTTATTACAAAACAACACTATAGGCTGACGTCGCTTTGGTACAAAATAATATATTAATCAAAATCTCTACGAAAAGCCCGCCGAATATCATCATCATGTCTTCATAATCGGCACATTACTGTCCCACTCCTGAGCACGGGCCTTTTCTCACGTTGAGAAAGATTAGTCCTTAGTCCACCATGTTGGCTTAGGCCTAGTGGCTGGCAACACCCACCATTGAGAACCTTTTGGAGCCCTCTCAGGAGTGCAGGTTTCCTCACGATGTTTTCCTTCACTATTAACGAAAGTGACAATCAAATCCTGATCCGAACATGAATCCGAAAAGTCGGAGGTCCAGGCCGGGGTTGAACTCGCTCTCTTGTGTGTAAGCGTTCTCCAACGTTTAACCACTAGGCTATCACGGCTTTCCCTTTCTTATCACCCGCCGTTATGGACAACGTGCACATCATCATCACCATACTAGCCGAAGGACGTCCACTGCTAAACAAAGGCCGCAAACGACCTGCCAACCATCTTCTCTATTAAAATTAGGATAGTTTTTAATTTCAAAAGCCTCACGAACTTTTCTAGGTAAGTACATATCGGTTTTCTTTCGCGAGGACTTGGTCGGATGAGATTGGATGAGGTCGAACAAAACGAAGCATAGATGCTCCACGAAGACTTTGTGTGACTAAAATTGTACGGTAGACAAATAAAACGATTGTTCGATGTATCGATTCCTGTCACCTTGTCATACACGACCACGAAACGACCCTGCAAAGTGTTCGAAGCGTCAAGAAAAACAAAAATCTATAATATACGCGATAGAATCCGTTTAAAAGTGTTTTATTATAATGTGTAATAATCGCGAAAACCTAAGACATTACTACTAATATACTTTATTCGTAATACATTTTTGGTAATTAACTACACAAACATTTAATTTATGTTTGGAGACATAATTAACAGCCTACTGGTAACTGTGTTGCTAAACGGGTTAATAGCTGTAACAGATTACAAATGACAAATCTAATTTGGAGATGGAAATATATAAATAGCTTTTAAATAATGGAAAATGAATGGTGCCGTGTGGTGCCGGCTACGAATAGCACCAACCCATCTCATCCCGTGGGTGTCGTAAACGGCGACTAAGGGATTAGCCGGAGGATGGGCAGCAACGTCCTTCGAATGCATTAACAACTCTACTGCGATCGCCTACTCGCTTGCCAAGCGTGGCGATTATGGCAAAACCCCTCAACGAGCACACAACACACGGATGTCGGTCGTTGTGGTGATCTTTGAGGGAGGCCTGTGTCCAGCAATGGACTTTATGACGGCCGAAATGATGATGAACGATGAATGGAAAATCCAAAACTACTCTAATATTCAATCTGTATTTGGCAAAAACAAACACACATTGTGACTACAGGAAAATAAAATGAAATGTTGTTGCCAATATCTTAAAGAAAAAAGAAAGTAATAGCTGGCACAATGTGCGTCAGTGACACAGTCATAGGTTGTGTCTATATAAATAAACCGATCTAGGTATTTTTATACAGATTCAAAATAGATTTTTTATTTCGGTTACATTACTGGAATACAAGGGTGAAATGTCAAAGAAATTATTCTCTTAAATGCATCAACATTTTTTAAATTACTAATTAAAGTATAAAATAAAATAATAAAACTAATAAAAACTACTTTTAATTAATACAAATAAATGACTAAAGTAATAATTATGATGACACTACATTTATTAACGAATTCGTTATTGTATTTACTTTTTAGAAGTCAGTTGGTTGTCATAATATGATAGAAACATAGCGTATGATATGGCATGTACCTATATCATCACTTTGCTATTAAATCACGTGTAATGAAGCACGAAAGCCTGCCAAGACGACTCCCTAAAAGGACGGCAATGCATCAGCAACTCTTCTGGTGTTGCGGATGGATGTTCATCGGTACTGTGTTAGAATATTCTTTTTTTTATTGGTGCCCAGTGGAAATTCTTCATGAACGTCCTCCGGCCCGGGGAAGGACGAAGGGGCATGCCGGCCTCCTACCGGCTAAGTGTTAGAATATCCTACAGCTGTTAAACTATAACAGTTGGGAAAATATCTATTTTACAAAACTTTACTAAAACCAAAGCAATAAATATATATATTTTTTTAAATACTTTACCCCACACTAGCATTTCTCCTGTGTCGTGGGTGCGCTTACATACATGAATTCCACATACAATACACCCAGACCCGGAACAACTACCTGCAGATCATACAAATATTTGTTGCACCCACGGTCGAACCCACGACCCGGAGCGCAGCAGCCGACTGTATCAGCCACTGAGCCAACCGTGCCGTCCGTGTTGTTTGTGGAGAGGCCACGCGTGAACTTAGCAAGTCCTAATAAATTTGTAGTAAATAGAAAAACAAACGTGCGGGAATGTCTGCGGTACCCATTATTAAAATAAAAGTAATGAGACCAATTTGTTTATTACTATTTAGCATTTTCTGGGAGCTATATTTTTTGTTATTAATTAAATTAATCTAGCCTTGCTGTTACCAGCGACTTTGTCCACGTCCTTCTTAAGGAAACTGGTCCTATTCCACGACATATCCATCACTACGCCGAATTTCACTACAGTAAACCGAAATTTCAACATGGTAACATAATACAGACGTGATCACATAGACCTAGAATACTTTTTTTGTTAAATATAATATACATGATTCTGATTACTTATGTAATTAATCAAAATAATAAACATTCGCGCCTCTCTACTCGCGTTTAAATTCATTATACCACATTCAGTTTTTATGTGACAAACATAGTTTTAACAAGTTCGTAAGACATACCTTGTCATTTTAGATTTTTGAAATTTGTAAATTGTGTGTGCATTGATATTTCTAGAAAGTTATCCGGCCCTATTTGTACTTAACACATCAACAAGGCCTGATTTTGAGTTTGAGCTGACATAACCGACGAAGCCAAGCATTCTTGGCGGCCGTAAAGCCGGCCGAATGACCTTTATCACTATCAACAAATATATTTAATAGAAAAAGCATTAAAACAGCACATTAAAATCTAATTATACCATTCGAGATTTTGATTTGGCGAACCATTAAACGCTAATGTTTGTCCTGGAAGGAAACTGGCACGTGTCTTAATCGGAAACAATATTTTGTTTACCGACGCCCGTTCAATACCCCACGCCCCAGGCTCATCCTATTTAGCCTGTAAATCAGATTGCATATCAATAAGGAAAGAAAAGCAAACTAAATAGTAAGTGCCTCAAGTTTTTTCTTTATATTCTTCATTACGCTATACAATAGTTTCAAAACTTATAGCGCGCTGTTGCTACCAATAACAGTCTATATAAAAGATTAACTTCTAACGCTTCGTCTAATTTCGAGCCTGTAGCTTTAAATGTCCCTTAATAGATTTTAAATAATACCGATCCAGCTGTCCCCAAAACAATAGCTTTTTATCCCCAGCAACGCCCTAAGTCGAGGTCCGTGTCCCGCAGGGGGCGCCCTTAGCGAAAGTGCTTAGTTTTTAATATTAAATTTAAGCCTGGCTGGAGGCCTCTTTTGGCTTCGCCAGAAATGAGAG
Organism: Diloba caeruleocephala; assembly: GCA_947459985.1. NCBI lineage: Eukaryota > Metazoa > Arthropoda > Insecta > Lepidoptera > Noctuidae > Diloba > Diloba caeruleocephala. Next base: position 4,731,082 of record OX381614.1, read on the forward strand.
AAGCCTAACAAAAAAAAAGCTTTGTTTAATAATAATCATTATTCGTCTAAGATTATGGATATAACGATTTGTGCTCCCTAACTATTGAGAGTGCGAGTGAAAACTGTTTAATTTTTACAACCTAAAATATCAAGTTCATCTTATTTCCGGTTGTTAATAATTATCAGCTGAGAACAAAAGGTTAAGTTAACCAGGCCGCTAGGTGAATCAGGAGTTCTTGAGATGCTTTGATCTACATTCACAAAGTGATTTCTCCCTATGATACTGATTTATCATTTATTTGTTATTGTTCAGGAGCTTCTGTTATTTTGTTGGCGTTTTCCTTATGGCTTGATGTCATTGGCCGTTTTAATCTCATGGCTATAACCACGTCTATTATATGTACAATGTCGTTTCATAGTGTCAGACTATCCATATTATTTGTTACTAATATATACAATGTGTAATTGAAATAACCTGAAACTCAACTTTAAGTTCAGAATCAAGAGGTGAACCGATTACACCTACTTTTTAGTTTGATTTATTTTTACTTATAGTAAATACCTTACCACCCGGGTTTACCTTTGCGCAACTAATATACATTTACTTTAAAATTTGGTAGGTATAACATGTTGCCATTGAAACTTTTGAGTTACATTTCTTTGTCAAACCCTTCAAAACTTAGCCAAATGCTATTATGCTATTTTTTCTTTTTTTTTCTTTCACATTTTCTTACATATGTAGCCTTGTTTCATCAAATACTTGTAAATTTAAATATAAAAAGAGTAATTTGGTAATATCGGGGGCCTGGTAATCTGTCAGACAGGGAAACCTAGTACGGATACCAGTCTCTCACAAAGGAAAATTGTCGCAAGTACTGCTGTCTAGTATTTTTTACTTTTTTTGTGAAAGAGAAATAAAGTATTATTATTATCGATCCCAATAAGTATGAGAGTCTCCACCAAAAATTACAGAATATGTTGTACAACTGTAAATAAAAATAAAGAATTATGGGTTATTTTAATTACACGTAGAACGTAGTTTTTATAAATGTGAAAGTTTGTAGGTTTCAATGTTTGTCTCTCAATCAAAGTCTAGCGTCTGAACGGATTCGTACATTACGTCATGAAGTAAGACATAGGACACTAACGTTTTATTACGTTATCAAGTTCCCTTGAGGGTTCAAATTAATTCCCTCGCGGACCAAGTAGTGGTAACTACTAGTATTATATATATAGGTACCTAATAATTTTAATTGTGGATGCTAGAGAGGTATTAACTCATTATTTTACTCCCAAAATGTTCGTATCAGCGTGTAGCGTTGCAGTAATGCTTGAATGGGAAAGTATTTGTGGTCCAGAAACGTTTATTACGAGAAGTTTCATATCACATTCGACTCGGCATGTCGGAGTCCACTGCTGGGCATGCACCTCTCAAGTTGCGCGACAGCACTCGTGTACTCTTCCCCATCTAGGTTAACCACTATAATGTATCAAAATGTTGATACAATGTGCCATTTTATAGATCAAAACAATAGCGGTAGATTCAATGTTTTGTAATACTCACTTAGTAAGCAAAGATCTCCTTGAAAACAAGTACCAGCAATCATTCAATTAATTCACACATTGACTTCAGATCTACAGACAGTTAGGTATATTATACTTCAACGCAGTACATGATTTGTAGAGCAAACTTTGTGATCTATATAAGACCTACGCAGACTGTAGAAAATGTAATCTTATCAATGTTATTACGAGTAGTAGCAGAGCTTTTTTTAATGCGTGGGGAAATTCTCATGGTATTCCTCCGCTCTGGGGAATGGCGGAGGGTCGTGCTAGACTCTTCCGAGCCACATGGTGTTCTCTTTATCTATCTATCGCTGGGAACCTGCGGAATTCGCTCGCGCATTGGACTGAACTCCCAGCCCAGCAGGGTAGGTCTCGTTATTTAATCCGATGGGCCCCGTCCCTCTGCGACCTAGCCAGCCACACACTTCTTTAAACTTTTCACATTTCTCACATTACTTCTGGTTGGGTGACGAACTGGCCCAAGTCCGTCGCCTGCAGTCTGTAATTCATGGATGCTGAAGATCAGTCAGCACCTTCCCGATGCCCGGAGCTTTTTCGTGGAGTGAAAGAACTGGTGCTCTGTTCCCCCGCCCTGCCACCACCTTTGCGTGCACCACATCCTCGTAGAAGAAGGCGACGGCGTTCCACGAGTTCTTGCTCTGGATGACGGACTGAACCACTGCCGGAAGTGAGAGGTTACATCTTTGACTGCCACAATGAGGGACAGCGCTGCGTCGCCCGAGCTGCCAGCATGTGCTGCGCCGTACGTAGTGAAGACGCACTTACTTCACGAAACACACATATCTTGACAATATCTACGTCAGCCGGAGGTGAGGGCGCCATGCTGCGCCCTTCCAACCACTTCGCTATGACGAGTCTACCGACCGCTGTTGCGGCGTGTCCTGGCCTACGATTACATAAATTGCTAATCAAATAATTATTAAGAATTCCACGCAATATGAAATCGCTGAAGTCACTGCTCTTGCGTGACGCACGTAACGATGTAAATTATAAAACAAACTAATCATGTATTATACAGATAGTAAACGAAAAAATTCGTTATACTTTTTTTGTCACATTTGTTGGAACAGTAGTAGCATATGCCTCGGAACCATAGGGCAGAAAGAAATAGAGCGGTTCTTAAACGGCCGAATGAACGAACGTCTGCGGGCCAATTCTCGTAACATAAAAACGTTCAAAATATAGTTCCGATCTAGTCTCAGTGTCATAAATATCACAAATGGTATTCTCCTAAACTAATAATCAACGTCAAACGTGAACTTACACTGTGATGAGAAAATAGATTGAAATCAAAACGGTATTCTGCTAACATTTCAAACTGTCACATGTACTGAATGGTCATTAAATAAACGTCAAAATTGAGATTGAAATGAGACTAGATTGAGATTATACTGAAATCCAAACTTTAAAAGCAGCAGAATACCATTTTTTCGGTCAATTCATAATTTAATCTCAGTTCGGTCAAGTTTCAGTCATAGTGTAAATTAATTACGAGAATTGGCCCTCTGATTTGAATTACAATATAATATCAGCCTGTAACTGTCTCACTGCAAGGCAAAAGCCTCTTCTCACACAGAGAAGGAACAAACATTAATCGTCACGCTCGCTCACTAAGAAAGTACATGTGACCACAGAAAATAAAGCTTATGTCACATATTTTAAAAGAATATGTCCATCGGGTTTCGTACCGGTTGTTCTACACGGGACCAACGACTTGGAATTGGAACCATCCAATTTTGCAATTCAGTGCCTGCAAATTGTTTATGTGGATGCTCACGTTTCGTCGCAGACCTCATCCATCGCTTTCCACCGGGCAAGATCGAAGTCAAGAGCGTAGCCAAACAAGTTTTTTTTTTACGCGCAACCTAGTTCATAATAGACTTTCATCACAATTTAACACTACATAATTAGTCGTGGGTCAGCCTGTGTCATAATTTCGATGCAATTGACAGATTACTTGACATCTGCCTAAGGCGTCTAACCAACACCGTATGACGCATTGACGATCGTAGAATGATACACGTTTCAAAAATGTCTGTCACAACATACATACACAATTGCTTTTCAGTCCTAATAAATGTAGGTTCAAGTAAAATTTGTAGAAATTAGATTTGGTAGATTATGGGATAAATAACACATCATCATAATTTCAGCCAAAAGACGTCCACTGCTGAACAAATGCTGTCGTTTTGGGGGGAATTTGCCACAGCTCACTACGCTTGGTAGGCGGGTTGGTGAGGGTAGTATGGCTCCTGTTCCCCAGAAGGGATGCTGCTGCGCAGCCCACTTGGCTTACAGTACATTAGTCGCCTTATACGGTGGATCCGAAGGAGATGGTTGGTGCTACATTCTTAATCCGGACACCACACGGATGAAATAGCACATACGATGCGTTTTATCTGAATTTAAGTTCCATTAAAGGTTTTGAATTATTTGTCAAGCTTTAGTTCGTGCAATAGGGATTGTTGAAAATTTGTAATCTATAGTTTTTTTTTAATGAAAAATATAGATCATGTTAACAAACGAATTATAATATTTTGATGATTGTCCCAGTACTTATTTAAAGAAAAAGCATTCAAGAATTTGAAACTAACGAATGTAAGGGCTGTCTCGTCAACGAAGGTGTCAAAGATTTGTGTCGTTGCCTCACTAGTACGTGTTAAGAGTGCGGCGGAGGCAGAAATGCCCATACAAACGTAATACCAAATCCATTTCTAATTCAAACATATTTGCACCATGTTGTTCTATTATTCGAATTTGGAATACATTTATCTAGGTTTCTGAATGAGTCTTTTATCGAAATACTTACCCAAAACGAAATGTAAGCGAATTGCATATTGCAAATTTGTACGTCAGAATAGACGGGTTTTCGTCACATTAGTTTCGTATTAAAACAACCATATTTAAAGTATTTTGCAAGTGGGAACATAGACTATAGATCTATAGACAACTTTGCACTTTAATTTCATCATAATTCCTTTTATTACGTCATTGAAGATGAAATAAGAGTTAAACATATTTCTCCAAAAATATGAGAAATCTATAACCTGGACTCTTACCAGATAAAACTACTACTGGGTAGGTAATCATTTTAATGGTAGTAATTCATTGTCGGCTCCAGAATCTCATAAACGAATGCTCCAGAGCTTTCCCTAACCTACACCGTGACATTTTATTTTTAAATACATTCTGGGGGCCTAAAAAGGCCGCTTTAGCAGAATCATAATATGAATCACATTAAATATCACCAAATGGTCCAGAAGGCCTAAAAAGGCCGTATTAGGTTTTATTTTTAAGGCATAATAATGATCTCAATACGATTCACATTAGAAATCACAAAATGGCCACTTAATCATAACTGACCATTAACGTGACCATTTTGTGATTTCTAATGTAATTCATATTATGATTCACCTAAAGCGGCCTTTTTAGGCCCCCTGTTCTATAGATAATTCCAGAATCATGTGTTTAAAAAACATGAGATTCAACAGTTGTTGCTGACAGTGGTACAATAACGAAGGCCGTCGGTTTGTTTTTGTTACATCAACTACAATGCTAGTACAATATACCACTTCACAAACACTTCAAGCTCGTATGTACTCGTATCAACGGTGCTATTTATTTTAACGATTGCTACTCAAACAATATAAATACACTTCGTTTTAGTAACAGTAGGTACTTACGACTATTTGCCTTTCAGGAGCGGTGGGTAGTTTCGTATACCACGGTATGGATGAGGGTCAGAATCATCATCATATCAGCGCAAGTTAGTCCACCGCCGAACAAAGTCTTCCCTTATGGATTTGCACAATTATATTGTCATTTCGCGGGGAATTTGCCAGTACTCACCGCGCTTGGCAGGCGGGTTGGTGAGCGCAATATGGCTATTGTTCCGCAGGAGGCATGCTGCTGCCCGTCCCTCTGGTTTTGAGTCCCATAGTCGCCTATTACGACATCCACGCGAAGAGATGGAGTTGGTGCTATATACTTAACCCGGACAGCACTCGGAGAGGTTACTGAATAACATGATTAATTTATATTGTTGTATAAATTTGTTAGACGCTTATTTACTCACTAGGATAAGCTTTGGAAGTCCACATAAACACGTAGGCAAGAGATCTCTCTTCCGTATTGCTTTCCCACGAACCAGCTATGCCAAGAATAAATTCATTAAATGAGCTTGTTGTCTGTATAATGATGTACTTGAATCTAATAATAGTTTAGCTAACTTTCACCTTTTAATACCCAAATCCAAAATTTGTATCAGATATGTATTGGTATCGAAATTTTACTATACAATAATTTATCTAGATATTTATTTTTGTCCGTCGTTATTATATCTGTAAGCTAATCAGAGGAAACATTTGAATATTGAGTTTTTAAACTTCTGTTTGTAATTGCACCCGGTTTATTTCCCAAATCTGTATATATAAAAAACGATGTTTGTATGTACGTTCCCTGTGGACTAGGATGGACATGTAGATTAGGATCGGTATATATGGAATAGAAGAATGATGAATAATTTTAAATATATAAATTTTTCCGAATTATGCTATATAATGCTATTGGTATGATATGTAAATTATTATTTTATTAACCTTAAGTTCTAAGTGTAAATTTCGACACAATGTAAAAATTGTTTATGAAATAATTAATAAAGACTCCAAATCGGCTGGGCTGATTTTGATGAAATTCTCAGGCAATCTTCAGATTAGCCCAGCGTGTGATCATGTGAAGTTCGGTAGCAATTAGATTGGATCTTTTTTTTCATATATGTTATCTAGCTATAGATAATGAGTGCTACCCGAGCGAAGCCGGCGGCTTATTAGTAAATAATAAAAACAATTGCCACGTCATCGTGGTATATAAGTCTGCCAGACAGGCAGCTTATTGACGAAGCCACATACCGCAATCTAATAAGCAAGACCAGCTAAAAATAAACGTAGTTCATGTAGGTAAATAGTGGCATTCTTAACGTAGCTTCGGGTATTCGGAACGTTATTGCTAATCGCAGTATCGAATCTCTAAGGAGTTCACACAATAGCCTATAAACGCCTACTGGTGACCATGGGCCTCCCAATGAGCGGTCATAGTGGATATTGCCTTAATCACCACGTTTGAGGAGGATTGATGATCGCAGTGTGTTGTCATTGGCACAGGAGGCTGCTGCTGCCCATCCTCTTGATATCAACCCCGAATTAGCTTTTGCGACTCCCGGGGGTGGTTTTCCTTTACCGAGGACCACACGGATCCACTCTACTCTCTTTACTCTAAGGAGTAAACAGATAACAATTGCGTAGATAGTGCTGTTTTAGTATGTCTAGCAACGCTATTGGCCGATGAGAAAGAAAATCGGTAAGTCGAATTTAGATTTCACGTTGTATATTGTTAGTTAGTGTAGGACTGAGGAAAGAGGCAAGAAATTATAATACATTTAATACCGGGTTTAAAATAAAATAAGATAAAAAAAAATACCGGCAGGCTGATGGCGTAAATCGCGCAGACGCCGCTGTCAAACGTCATTTTGGTGTTACGTATTTGCCGATAGCGATTAAACAGGCGAAGATATCTGACGCACACTCTGTCGGACGATCAATGAACTAAAACCTGGGGTGCAATTCCTTAAGCTCAAATATCCATACATACTTAAATACAGAATCGAAATCCCACCCTGCGTCCTCGCCTTTCAATTTCAGGCGATTTGCTACCGGTGGATTGATGACTGCGAGATAGCTGCTGTCGCGTCTGCTGTCGCTGTTTTAGCTAATACGGGTGCAAGTAGATTAAGGTGATGAGTGACATGCCGGTGATATTAAAATCTTAGATCTCAGAAGTAGTGATGAAACGTATGATGAACATTCGAAAACATTCGGAACATTCAGACTCGTAGGAGCACATCGTTTAAATAATGACACACACCATACGCCATTCTATGAATATTCCACATACACCAATGTTTGTAGCCTCACCAGTGGACAGAGTTATCAGTTCCCATTGAAAATGTGAAACAAATAGATATCCATTATTCTTGTAGGTTAAAGAGAATTAACTATCTGTTATTAGTAAACCTATCACAGTAAATAAAGCTATTGTGTTGTTTTATTTATTTAAAAATAACATCACCCACATTGCAGGTTTACCCAATGCGTCCTTACATCTGTATGCTTAGTATTTCTCTACGAGATCGAATCAGAGATGAGGAGATCCGTAGAAGAACTAAAGTTGTCGACATAGCTGAAAGGTTTAGTAAACTGAAGTGGCAATTGCTCGTAGAACTGATGGCCGTTGGGGCAAAAAGGTTCTCCAATGGAGACCGCGCACCGGAAAACGCAGCGTGGGATGACCTCCAATGAGGTGGATAGACGACCTGGTGAGGGTAGCTGGGAGTCGTTGGATGAGAGCGGTATGTGACCGCTCGTTGGAAATCTAAGGGGGAGGCCTTTGTTCAGCAGTGGACGTCCTGTGGCTGATATGATGATGATCTGTATAAGTTATATAGTTTGACAATAACAATAATATTAACGTGATCTTTGTGAATTCACTCGTAGTGCAAGAATAAATATCTACCCGGCCATTTCGTTGAGTGTGCGTAAGTTAAATCTGTTTATATGTACTCAACTTATCAGAGTCCGCTGTGGGCCTTCTAAAACTCAATATTTAAATCCCGCTTAGCGATTTGTGAAGCCCGCATTTCAACCTAAACCGAGTATCGCAAATAGCTAAGCGGGATTTAAATATTGAGTGGCGTTTCAGTATCCGGCCGTTAGTTACCAAGCGAGTCGTCTTGCTGCCCAAAAAACGTATTATCAACACATTTTCTGCAATCGACTAACATCGTTCATGCAAAAATCTCGGTCGTCTCGATTCCAGCGTCAGCGCTTATGTAGCAAGTAAGAACTTTTATGAATATTTGATCAAAACTCGCATATTTAGATTGCTTACGTCAAAGGTGTACCTTTGACGCAATAAGAGTGTGTAATCGAGATTTATTTTAGGATATGACGTAAATAAACTGCATTTTAATGCCACGGTTGGTGCAGTGGCTGAGCGATTCGTTTTCTGCGCTACGTCTCGCATGTTCAATCCCCGCACGGAACATATATTTGTATGATCTACAGATAGTTGTTTCGGGTCTGGGTGTTTGTGCATGTGAAATGTATGTCTGTAAACTGTACCCACGTCAACGATACAGAGAGGAACTTAGCACGGGCATCGTTTAAAAATACACAAGCACAGAAGCGAAACATACTCCGTTTATGCCCGCGCATGCGTCCACGCATGAAATGCTGTACTCATATTTGACCTTGAAATTTTGCTCTCTTCGCGCGCATATAATTTTTTCTATAGCTTTAATTCCGCGTTCCACACCTTTTTCTTTGCCAAATAAACTCTTAGGAAAAATAAAGATCCGTATCTGGTTAGATTTATCGCAAACAACAGTGAAAAGATCAAGAATATAGGGTAAAAATGAGTGTGTTATTTGACAGAATGACTTGTATTACTGCCAAATACTGGATGTGCCGTTAGACGGGCCCGGGCAGTAGCGGGGACTGATAAATGTCAGGCAAAAGACTTGAAAGCTGTCGTAGAGTAATCGTGTTTTACATAAAGTTTTCATAATAAGTATAGTAGCCAACACTGATCGTGGTTGCTGAACTGCTCCCCTTCACGTGCGCAGAAATGTCTTATTGGGTCTGTCTATTAGCGCTCAAGATCCGTGCCGGGCAATGTATATTTCCTTTCCTTGTAAGTTTTTTTTCTTTTTGTACTTAAACTAGCCGAACCCCGTGGTTTCACCTGCTTATCCCACAGGGAATGCACATTATTCCGGTGTAAAAAGAATATATCACCCTACGGTACACAAACAATCTTTAAGCAAGAAATCACTTTGAACCCTTTACCCCATTACTCCGTTGTTGCGTGAAAGATGGACAAACAAACAAACACACTTTCGCACATATTACATATTAGTAGGGATTAAAGATTTTCCTCATAACTTGGATCAATCGATCAGCTACATATCAACGTTGAAATTTCCAGTATAAGCTGATCTCGCATTCTGTAGGTTTCCGTACAATGGGAGATCCGCATAAACGGGAAGTGTGTATGTAATCTTCTTTTTTTTAATTGTTTTTTTATAAAAAAATGTGGTTGCTAAACCCGTCATTTTCTGGCGAAACCGAAGAGGCCTCCAGCCAGGCTTTTAATATTAAAAACTAAGCAACTTTCGCTAAGGGCGCCCCCTGCGGGACATGGACCTCGGCTTAGGGCGTTGCTGGGGATAACAAGTTATTGTTTTGGGGACAGCTGGATCGGTATTATTTAAATTGTATTAGGGGACATTTAAAGCTACAGGCTCGGCACGGGCAGCGAGCAAGAGACGGGAGGGAGAAGTGCTAACTTGAACGGGAAGTTGACGCGGCGATAGGCCTCCGCGACGTCGGTGAGACGGGCATCCTCGGCGGCGAGGGCGGTAAAACGGTCGGGTGTTGAGTGAACGAGACAACGCGAGTCTCTTTATGTGATCTAACGTGATTTTGTCCTCTGGATCGACCAGAACGTGCCTCGGGCGGCGTACACTACTGATACGAGAGGGTTGGTAAACGACGGATGATGCCACAAGGGGATTAGGGAGGGACAGGGCAGAATCGAGATAGCGTTTGAACGCTTGTTTCATAAATTGCCTGATGGTCGGCAAGTTAAGATCGAAATGGAGTTGATCATTTCGCTTGTACCAAGGCGCTCCGGTGGCCTTGCGCATGAAACGGGTTTGGAGGGTTTCGAATCTACGGAGTGGGCGTGATTCAGCGTGTGCGAACACTGGGCTGGCATAGGTCATGATGGGTCGAATGCATGTGGTGTAAATTCTCACCTTATTTCTAAGGGATAATTTACTACGAGCGTTCAGGGTATAGTGAAGGCGACCGAGCACAAAGGCGGCGCGGGCACGCACCGTCTTTGTGTGGGGAATGAAGGTCAGTTTTTTGTCTAGGGTGACTCCAAGATACTTGGCGTGCGGTTCCCAAGGAACCGATTGGCCCAGCATCGAGATCTCCCTGAAGCGTGGGTGGTCGTCGCCTAATTTGCAAAATAGGACGGCTTTACTTTTGATAGTGTTAACTTCGATCCGCCAATTCCTAAACCATTTCCCGTAGGCGTTGGCTGTGGCTTGGAGGATCTTAGTTATACTATCGGGACTGCGATCAGAGTAGAAAATGGCTGCGTCATCGGCGAACAGTGCTAATTGGGTCGTATTAGCAGGTCGTTTGGGGATGTCACTGGTGTACAGTGAGAATAATAATGGGGCTAGCACGGATCCTTGTGGGACTCCGGCTCTAATGGGGTGAGGGGACGAGAGTGCACCCGTGATTCAATATCGGAAACTGCGATTTGACAACAAGTCTCGAATGATGAGAACGAGACGGTCGGGCACTCCGAGTTGATACAAGGAAGTGTGTATGTATCCGTGTATACTTAAGAGACTTTTTTGACTTTCGTCAATTATTACAGATCCGTGTGGTTGCACAGAATAACCACCCCTCTCCATCCACGGGTGTCGCAAAAGGCGAAGAGGATGAAGAGCAGCATCCTCTCGTGTATTAATATCAACATAGGTACTGCCATCACCAATCCGACTGCCAAGAGTGGTAATTCATGACAATATTCCCTATGGCCGTTCATCGTAGTAATCATTGGGAGGGCCATGTTCAGGGGTGCATTTCTCTAAGCTTAAACATCCATTCATCCTTGAATACAGAATTAAAGTAACGGTGATAGTCCAATTTGGTATTCGCTAAGACTGGTCCTCATGGCTTACCTACTGCAACGTGTCCTTGAATAGCTTCAATCATGTCTTAGCGAATACCGAGTTGGTATTACATCGTTATTTCGATTCTTTATTTAAGGATGTATGGATGTTTGAGCTTAAGGAATTGCACCCCAGCAATGGACGTCTACGGGCTGATGTGTGATGTTTTTTAGAAAGAAAATGTATATTACTGGATGGGTACTTTTAATTGCCTGTTGCTTGCAATAATAATACTACTGGCCGCAACTTTTAAAGTACCAGTACGCTCTGTAGTAGAATCAGTTTAATTGATTTATTTTGTTTCGTAAACGTATTTTCCTTATGGGTTAAAATGAGCAAAGATAACTAGTTGTTGGAAGTAGGGTTGCCAGGCCCTAAAATACAAAAGTCGGACTCGGCGGACATTAGTCAAACATATATTTTTAATGACATACCTACTTTTTTAATCTGGGAATAGGGACAAACCAGTTAACTATTTTAATTGTATTAATAAATACAAATGAGTCACAGTTTTGTTACAAATTAACCAGTTGTAAAAGCAACGCGCGACTACATATACTGATTAAAAGCCGGATAGACCGGACACCACAATATTTCGCTGGACAAGACTGTAAAAAGCCAAATATGTCCGGGTAAATATGGACGCCTGGTGACCATAGGGTTTTTTGCATAGGCAAGTAAGGATTTTAATTTTATTAAGTGAATAATAATAATATGAAGGACGGAGACATGTTGCTGGGGAGTCCTTGCGCTGCGTCCTTTTCCAAGCTTCGAAACCAGGAACCGGCGAAGAGTGGGCGGTATTTGGGGGCAGTCGTATATTATGTTGACTTTCAATGATCTCTTTTTAGTCTATTTTTAATAAACAATGTTTCTCCGTGTGGTGTCCGGATTAAGAATATAGCACCACTCCTTCTCCTCCCGTGGATGTCGTAAAAGGCGACTAAGGTACTCTAAACCAGAGGGTTCGGCAGCTGCGTCCGTTCCGCCTGTCAAGCTTGGTGAGTACTGGCAAATTACCCCTAAAGTGAGGAGATAATTGTTGTGGAAATCTATGAGATCCTTTGGTCGTCAGGAGACCTCCTTCGGCTGATACGTTGATTGATGTTAGTTATTTATTTCATATCGTTTGATGATCTATTTAGAGCCTAACGACTGACGTCATATTATGACGTATACGTTGATGTATAATATCGTGCCATTCAAGGATTCCGTCGTGCCTACATTATGTACTGTTATGGCTTGTGGCTTTTCGCCAAGTATTCCAAGGCCGAACCAAGACTTCGTGTATTTTCCACTAGGGCTATTAGTTACGTAGGCACTATAAAGTTGTTTTTGCTATTACGGAGCTAACATTCTAGCCAATCATGGGGGCGTGAATCACATGTTTCCTTTTTATCTGCCTTGTTTTATCTTCGATCTTCAATATTAAGTGCAAGTTCATTGAATTGTTATATTAAGAAACGGGAATTAATAAAATTAAAAAAATTGAATAGCTTGACGTTTCGACCGGGTTGCACCGATCGTGGTCATAAGCAGAGTAACGCAGCTAGATCACTCCGTTTGTGTGGTAGATTTATATTCATCCACTCCCGTATTTACTTTATTTGTTTTAAGGTCCCACACTACACTAACTGTGTTCTTATAATTAACCAACTGCGCGTAGCGAGGTTGTTTCCTTGTCGATGACAACTTGAAACCGTCTTCACGGTTGAAATTGTTATAGGTACTTCTTGATTTCAATTGCTTCACGCACGACCCTTGAATAGAAGTGGCGTTCGGTGGAGAGAACTTGTGGAGGATGAAACGACGATGATTAATGCAACCCGGTCGAAACGTCAAGCTATCCAAAGCTAATTTCGCATTAATTCCCGTTTCTTAATATAATAATCATGCAACGCGAAAGTTTAAATGTTAGTAGTTCATTGAGTGTTCCGCAGAATCCTACTTATACTATAAATCTAATTACAGGTTGTTGCGATCACCATTTCGTTGGCCAAGTCCGGTGATCATCATCTAGAGAACTTATACTATAGCGATATGTTATAAAACTTAAAACGAAACCCAACTTCAACAGTAGACGTAAACTAGTTGAAATTATGTCAAATCTTATTAATGATGCCGTTTGGTGCCGGCTACGACTAGCACCAACCCATCTCATCCCGTGGGTGTCGTAAATGGCGACTATGGGGTTAGCCGGAGGATGGGCAGCAGCGTATTTCGAGTACATTAATAACTCAACTGCGATCGCCAACCCGCTTGTCAAGTGTGGCGATTATGGCAAAAACCCCCCTATGAGCACACAGCACACCCTGACCAGTCGTTGTGGCGATCTATGGGGGAGGCCTGTGTCCAACAGTGGGCTTTATTTGGCTGAAATGATGATGAGGATCATTACGAATCCTTATATATTACAATCGTTAGTGCGTCTGTTAATGATCGCGTAACTTCGGAACGACTTGCCCGATTGACGTCATATTCACACAATATATTTGTTTTGACGATGGTTCGGATTCCATAGGTGGCCCTGTAGTCTAGTTATTAACAAATTCTTTAATATATTTGGACCAGAACTACTCGTATCCACAATAAGTATAGGTATGTTCGTTATGCGTCAAAAAGAAAATCACAAAATCTGGACCCGACAGATGGCACTGGTCGAGTTACTAATTAATTTTAACTTCATTTTAGTCTTTTTCAAACTCGTCGCGCCACCTACGGAAAAGTGCAGAACAACGTTTGGCAGACTAGGTAGTTAATTTATAAAACTGTAAACCAAAGTCAAATTGTTCTTTGGTCTAAAGCCGATCTCGCTGTCTACAATACTATTATGGCAACATAAAGTACGTGGCATGAATTATGTATGGGTGCATTAAGAAAATTGTTTAAGTACCAACTTGATTGATAAACACATTTAATTAGCTTCGACATGTTATCAATCATCGTTTCGACGCGTGTTGCCTTAATCGTGTCATCTGAAGATCTGTAAATCAGCTAAATAGCTTACAAAATGGACGTCATGATACATAAACTACCATACTCATAGCCAGTTGCAGTCACTGATCGATCAACGATAAGCACGGTTAAGCAACGCTCGGCGCGGTCAGTCTATTGATAAGTAAGCGCATAATAGTATTTGAACTGAACGCCTCCGTGCTTCGGAGGGCACGAAAAATCGTGTTCGATATATTAGGTAGCTGAATAAATAATCATATCACCTATTATTTATTAAACTAGATAACGGTTATTTATGTTGCCCTATTATTTTTATTACAAACGACCACAGCTTCCTCGACGTCACATATTTCATAAGGTGCCACACGCAAAATTGTATTGTGAAACTTCATTAAGTATTTTACTTTAGTGTTAATAAAAATTAACTTGTTTAGGTTGTTATGTACGTAAATAAGAGTTATATTAAATCAAAATGTCTCGAAGAAATGTGGAACTATTTCTCTGTTGTAGTAAGTAATATATATCATACTTATATATTATAACGTAAAAAGTAGAACTGGCAAGGGAGGTGGTGGCGTTGCCATTTATCTGCGTGCTGATATTCCTTATAAGGTTGTTAGCACGTCACCATCCTCTTACTCGGAATCAGCTGAGCATCTGTTTATTGAAATATCTTTATATTGTTCTAAAATGCTTCTTGGAGTACTCTATATCCCCAATATGAATATCGACTACTTTGACTCTTTTGACTTGTTGTTAAATGATTTATGTCCTTTATATGATCACGTAGCCTTGATGGGTGACTTTAAAACTTGCCTTATCAAAAATGATTTCCGTACCCAAAAACTTCAATCTCTTTTATCCTCTTTCAATCTTAGTATTTTACCGCTCTCTGCCACTCACCATTTCCCTAACTGCACTCCTACATTATTGGACCTAATGATTGTTTCTTCTCCCAATAATGTTACCTCTCACGGACAACTTACTGCTCCTTTCTCCTATCACGACTTAATCTATCTTTCTTATAGAATTCGATCTCCCAAACGTAAGTCACTTTATCTATTACTTCGGAATTACAAGGGCATTGACTCGGAGGCGTTGCAGCGTGATGCGGGTGACATCGACTGGTCTTGTGTAACTGACAGCTCTAATATGGACGAAATGGTGGAAAATTTCAATTCTAAACTACTGTACTTATATGACCACCATGCTCCAATTCGGCGAGTCAAAATTAAATCCATTCCGGCACCTTGGCTTACTCCTGCTATAAAAGACTTGATGGCAAGTAGAGACAAAGCCAAAAGAAAATATAAGCGCAGTTCATCGGAGCGCAACTTAAATCGGTACAAAGCCTTACGTAATCGCTGTAGTCGAATGTGTCAAGATGCTAAGAGACGCCATTTCCATAATTCTCTTAATAACCGCAACTCATCAGAAGTTTGGAAATTCCTTAAATCTGTCGGTATCGGTAAATCTCCTGTCAGCCTTAGTAAGGATACTGATGTGTGTTCCCTCAACAAGCATTTCTCCAACCCCCCTGTTACTTTAGATCACAATACCAAAAGTAATACTTTATTACAGCTTTCGAGCTTACCGATGCCGCAGTGTCCTGCTTTCGAATTAAGTGCTGTTACTGAAAACGTGGTTAAAAAATCTGTTCTAGCGATTACTTCATCTGCAGTCGGTAACGACAAATTATGTTCAAGAATGATTTCCCTAATTCTACCCGCATTGCTTCCCATTTTAACTCACATTTTTAATTACTCTATATTTTCCTGCTCTTTTCCTGAGGCCTGGAAACAAGCTCACATAATTCCTCTGCCAAAAATTTCTAAGCCTTCATCACTGTCTGACTTTAGACCTATTTCTATCCTTCCATTACTGTCTAAAGTGCTTGAACATATTGTTCACCAGCAACTATCTGCTTTTCTATCGACTAATAGCCTTCTCAGTCCCTTCCAATCTGGTTTTCGACCCGGACACAGCACTGTAACAGCACTTCTTAAGGTCACCGATGACATCCGCTGGGCTATGGATAAGAAATCCTTAACGTTACTTATTCTACTAGACTTCAGCAGCGCCTTTAACTCTGTTGATTTCGATATCCTTATTGGGACCCTCAAATCTATAAATTTCTCTCCTACCACTCTAGATTGGTTTGATTCCTATTTGCGAGGCCGCTCACAGAGTGTTCGCCTCGATGACATATTTTCAGACTGGTGTAAACTCACCACGGGTGTACCTCAGGGCGGCGTCCTCTCTCCTCTTCTATTTTCTGTTTTCATTAACTCTGTCACCAGGGTAATTTCTTCTAACTTCCATCTTTACGCAGACGACCTGCAGCTTTACCGACACTTTCTAGGGCCTGATGTGGAACATGCTGTAGCATACATGAATCAAGACCTAGAGAGGATTAGTGTATGGGCAAGGTCCTTTGGGCTTAAAATAAATCCAGAAAAATCCCAGGCCATGATAATTGGCAGTCGAAACATGCGCATCAAGCTTGATGTTGCGACTTTAACACCTCTCCATTTGAATGGTGTTCAAATTGATTATAGTGAGTCAGCTAAAAACTTAGGGGTGTTTTTGGACTCTAATTTGACGTGGAGAACACAAGTCCAGGAAGTCAGTAAGAAAGTTCACTTCACCTTTCATTCGCTGAAGTGTCTCCAGAGCTTCTTGCCCTTGAAAACCAAAATCTCTCTTGCTCAGACTCTTATTCAGCCCATCATAGATTACGCTGATGCCTGCTATCTGGATGCCACAGAGGAGCTCTTAAATAAACTTGAGCGATTACAAAATTTATGCATTCGTTTTGTTTTCAATTTAAAAAAGTACGACCATGTCTCCAACTTTCGTAAAGAACTCAAGTGGCTCCCAATTCGTCTTCGCAGAAACACTCGGATATTGTGTCTCCTCTTTAATATCCTTCATAACCCAACATCTCCATCATACCTGCGGGAACGATTTTCCTATACTTATAAAACTGATATGCCCTGCAGGTCTCATCTTAGGACCATCCTCAAATTCCCATCCCACAAAACTGATTTCTTTTCCTACTCCTTTTCTGTACATGCGGTTAGATTGTGGAACTCACTCCCGCCTGATATAAGGAACTGTACAACCGTCGCTCTATTTAAAAAACGCCTTAAAGAGCACTATCTCTCCACGTCTACATAGTTGCATATGTATTTTATTTTTGGATATGTATATTTATGTATGTGTGTATTTATATATACCTATATTTTATGTATCGTATATTTTTATATAAGTAATTATATGTTTATGTTCTTCATTTATTTACTCCTTTACACACTGTGTCTACATTTCTTATTCAAACTCTCCTCTCGCAGGTCTGCTGGAAGAGATTTCTTAAGAAATAAGCAGTACCTTTGTACATTTTAGTCCTATTTCATTTTTCTTTATTTTTATGTTTCTGTGTGTGCATAAATTATAAAATAAAAAAAAAAAAAAAAAAAGTAATAGGTTATTTTTTAATCACGTATCGTAACGCGTTATCAATATGCAGCCGTTATGAAGACGCATAATTCGACGGCAGTCATTAAGCCAAGTCGAAGGCCTTTGGGCGGCGTAACAACTCTGACACAAGGTTGGCCACTCATCATCATCATCATATCAGCCATAGGACGTCCACTGCTGAAAAACGGCCTCCCCCATAGATTTGCACAATTGTGTCGTCATTTTGGGGGGAATTTGCCAAAACTCACCACAGTTGGGGGTTGGTGAACGCATTATGGCTGTCGTTGCATAGAAGGGACACCGCTGCCCATCCCTCTGGTTTAGAGTCCCTTAGTCGCCTTTTACGACATCCACGGGACGAGATGCGAGTGGTGCTATAT
Organism: Diloba caeruleocephala; assembly: GCA_947459985.1. Classification (NCBI taxonomy): domain Eukaryota; kingdom Metazoa; phylum Arthropoda; class Insecta; order Lepidoptera; family Noctuidae; genus Diloba; species Diloba caeruleocephala. The sequence goes on from OX381614.1 coordinate 4,749,273, forward strand.
TCTTAATCCGGACACCACACGGACGGCCACTAACCGAACGAAAAGAAAGAGAAGAATTGCCATGGTTAAACTGTTACTAATGGATTTACTGAAACAATATTTCATATTATCAGCCGGTAAGCGTAATCTAAACCAGAGGGAGGGAAAGCGGCCTTTTGTGGAACAGCATCCATTTTGCGCTCCAACCCGCCTGCCAAACGTGGTGACTATAGACAAATTGCCCCCAAAATGACGACACACGCCACGTTTCCGGTCGTTGTGGACATCTATGGTTCCGGTAGGCCTTTTTTGGCTGCTATAACGATGATGAAGAAGCGTCCACTTTTAAATATGCAGCTCCCAATGACGGACGATAAAATACGAAAACACCCTATGGCATTGAGGGTTTACTACGTTTGAAAGCTGCCTGTCTTGTTTTCACGGATGTGTGATTTTACCACGTTTTTTCGTCTGGGAAATACCCTTCCCACTGGTACTACACTAGAGTTGAGCGGAGATCAATTGGCTCACGGGTATTTCGACGGTAAATGTTTGCACTTTTCTTCTAATAATCATTGTTTTTACTCCCAGCTTAATAAAAAAAACCTACAGAACCCTTTGTCAGCCCGCTTAACGCTGAAGCCATGCAGTTATCACCAATAGGATTTTACGTGACGTCGTTTTATCATAAATAAATAAATACGTAACGCAAATCGATAGTGTAAAAAAAAAATAGTATTTTGTTTATTTTTTATTACGCGGTCTGATGGCGGCCGGCGCAACGTTTGTAGTGCCATAATGTTCGTGTATGGCGCGTCTATATGTAAAATGTCACTAACTTTGGCTACTAATACTGCAAATTTTTCGCTCCTCGACCAATTACTGGAATCGTGATAATCATAAACACTAATTGAAATAATGTCGAGGCCCAAAATAGGGAAGCATTGAGCATCTCATTTCCATTTTTAGACGTAGCGATTACTCAGACAGTTTAGTGCGATGTTGACCCTGCCACGAGACTCGTACACTTGATAAATTTTAACTATATCACTTCCGAAGACACGGGACCTTGGTCTGATGCCAGCAACTTCTCCGTAGGTGTTCAATCTTATATACCTGCCTGTAGTTTAAAACAAATAAAAAACCAAGTGTCACTGTAGCGTGGAGTATCGTCGTGGCGCAGAGGTTTACGAACTCGCTTCTTATGCAACAGGTTGTGGGTTCAAAACTTTATATTTTTTAGTCATCCTGGTGGTAATACGTCATGTACTTCCTCCCAGGGAAGGGCGTAGTCAATTTGGGCACCGAAGGGGACTCCAGGAACACAAAGAATCTCCATCTAGAGCCGCCCATTGGTGCCTTTAGGCAGAGCTTTCTCGCAGAGGAGGTGACTTGAAAGAGGCCGCCCCCCAGGAACATCTTGAGGGGATTGTAAAGGATCCCCTGGAGGGTTCCCTGTGCGCTGTGCACACATAGTCACATGACCAGGTGCGCGACCGACTTCCCAGGTGTCGCTCGGTATGAGACGCAGATTCCCCTATCCGCGTGCTTGCGGCCCCTAAGTGGTCCTAGCCCCCTAGTAAATGTATCTACTTTCTGCAAAACATACATGTCTTTGCAGTATTGCGTAACGTAATGGAATCAATCCTTATCTGTCACGTGTGCTTTCTTTGATTGTGACATTGTTTGAATGCACTGAGCACGAGATAATGTGCTGATAAGTATGCAAACAATATAGGAAAGCTGATCTTTAAGAAAAATATGCTGTTGTTGTATTTGTATTATATAATAATGATAATGAGTAAATGACGATACAATTTGAGTTAAGATTTTCTTAACACATTTTGAATGCCTCCGTTGAGATCTTAACTCAAGGTCATACACGAAAAGAAACTTTGCTTTATAATAACTCTGGGGTACATTTTGATTTTGCACAATTCCGGCCTACTACGCCACTTAATATTAAGTCCCGCTTTAACAAATTGAGCCGCCCGGTTTACTACAGAAAACGGGTTTCTTGAAAACGTTAGTGTACTGTACTACTCAGAATGGTCGGTCTACGAGCGGCCAGTGACCAGTCTCTGGATGGGTGACCATTCTATCCAAGACAAGACCTCTCCCTTCCTCGGAGAGCCCGTTCAGCTATCGGTCCCAGCGGTCATACGAATATCTATAAAGTTACCATCACAGATGCTCGATATTCTGAAAAATCGTCTAATACCTAAGTATATCGAAATAACTCAGTAAGTTCGTTGCGGTAATAAATGGCAGCCAATTAATGTGCATTCATGTTTAGCCATATCTGGTTAGGTTGGAAGCCAATCTCAACATAGTTGGAAAAGACTAGGAAATACCTAATAATTCTCTTCTCTGCATCACGGCTACCAATATGTCGACATCTGTCCTTCTCACCCATTTCCACCCCGAGACCTGGTCACCTGGACGACACGTTTGGCGCAGTAGTTAAACGCTTGGCTTTCCGCGCTACGTGTCGCGGGCTCCATTTCCAGGGAGTAAACATTTTGTAGGGCCTTCAGGTAGTTGTTTTGGATTTGGGAGTTTGTGCATGTGAGATTTCTGTAAACTACCACGACAGCTGAAATCAGAATGCTGCATCGATTAATAAAAGCTTTATTTCTAGTTACTGTAGAGTCATATTCCGTGTGGCACCTGGATTAATGATATAGAACCACTCCATCTCCTCCCTTGGATGACGTAAAAGATGACTAAGGGACTCTAAAGCAGAGGGATGGGCAGCAGCGTCGCTTCTTTGGAACAACAGCCATACTGCGTTCACCATCCCGCCTGCCAAGCGTGCTGGGTATTGGCAAATTCCCCCCAAAATGACGACACAATTGTGGAGATTTATGGGGGAGGCCTTTGTTCAGCAGAGGATATGGTGATGACTGTAGACTCGTAATCATATACAAAAGGCAACAGTATGATGTATCTTCGTTTCAGCCTAATAAAGTCCACTGCTGGACACAAGCCACCCCCAAAAATCGCCACAATGACCGGTCTGGCTGTGTTGTGTACTCATTGGGGGGTTTTGCCATAATCGTCACGCTTGGTAGGCGGGTTGGCGATCAAAGTTGAGTTGTTAATATACTCGAAGGACGCTGCTGCCCATCCTCCGGTTAACTCCATAGTCGCCTTTTACGACACCCACGGAATAAAATGGGGTGGTGGTATTCGTAGCCGGCACCACACGGCATACAACTAATAGCGTTACCTGGTAGGTGCTGTTAGCGCGGAGAAGGACGAGACGGCGCTGGGGTAACAACCGCCCCGGCGGCCAGGTCCAATATGACTGAGCCCTCTGCCGTCATTACATGGTGGGGGGCTTTGAGGGTCGCGGGCGCGCAGATTGGGGAGTCTGCGTGCTCACACCGAGCGACCCCCGGGAAGACGGTGGTACGCACGTGGTCACGTGCCGCCGTGTGCGCAGCACAGCTCACAGCAAGACTTGGGGGTATCCTTTACAATCCTCCCCGAGAACTGCCTGGGGGGCGGCCGCGACCGCTTTACAGTCATCCCCTCCGAGGTGTCCCAAAAGGCGTGGCACCAAAGGGCGGCTCTAGTGTGATCTTACGAGGACCTGGAGCCCCCCTTCGGTGCCGAAGATGACCGCTCCAGTGGTTTTAGCCGGTAGGAGTTGGCATACCCCTTCGCCCTTCCCCGGGGCGAAGGAAGTTCCATGTAGAATTTCCACTGGACACCAATAAAAAATAAAAAAAGGCTCTGTTAGCGACACGACTGCCGCAGCAGTTTACCCTACTGGCGATTATGGCCAGGACGGTAGTGACCTAAATTGTAAATGGCCAGAGATTTATATTTACTAGAATTCAATACTCATCGTACGAACGTTTCCACGAAACCGAAGCAGTGTGATAACATTTGGCATTCTACTAAACAATTAATTAGCCATGTGGAGGTTTTATTTGTGGCATAATTGTGAAGGAAGCAAACATGACCCAGTTATACAATATTCTGCTTATAGGGGGAAAATGTTATTGGGAATTGAATCGCCCCAATATAAAAGGGCGTGAGTCACACGTTTTGTCCAAATTGAGTTAATTATGCCAGCTTATTATATTCCCTATGTCACTCCCACAATTAGGACAAATCTAACGACACTTCACATGGCATAACTCATAATCCATCAAGCCGTTTAGGCTAAAGAGCGTGCCAAAGAAATGGAAATACATACATACACTTGAATTTAGAAAGACATTAGCGTCCTTCTGGGGCAGTCAGGTTAAAAGATGTAAATAATATGAAAATTATTCCATGTATTATATAGAAATTATGTGTGTAAGCTTATTTCTATAAAAATGTTGAAGAAGTTCGTGTCTTTCAGTGGGACCTAAGAACAAGTATCTATAGACGGATAGTATTATGCATAAACTAAAAATCTATTACCATCTCTTACGAGCACATGCGTAATGTCATATGAAAGAAAGAGAAGTCTTTAGAGTATTGGTTACAGCATAATAATCGAATGGCACCGTTTCGTACTAAAGTAACAATCTACTTTCTGTTAAAGCTGTTAGCGTCATGTGTTAACCAGATGGTTTCATGTAAATATAGCTGTAGGCGCGCAACGCTTCAAGACGTGCGCGAACGGTTAGTGCTTTCTCTTTTTATCACACGTAATGCTCGCATTAGGATGACAGGTCTTTATAACTGGAAGTTTGTTCTTAATAGGATCTATCTATGTACGTAGGTAATACTGTCTTTGAGTGGGACAGTTACAGGATCGTAATTGATATTTTTAAGACTATTGTGGTGAAGATTTCGCATCGGGTAAACCGTTGTGTGAATCTCTATCGATACTTTTTCTAACGTAAGTACGCTCATGAAAATCTCAAAGGTTAAAGGCATTATGGCCTTGATTATAAATTATTTATTGTACACCATAAAACTGTTATTGGCATTATCTACATAAAGATAACGGTTTATAAGAGGTAATGAACCGAACTAGGCTATCGTGTCACAGTAATTGTGAAATATAAACTTTTTTATGCTTTTGCTTTGATTGATGATCATTAAATATAATATTATTCTTAAATACTTTGAGAATAACTTAACTTCTTGCTCACTCTTCGCGATTAGCTACATATCTGAATTAGGGACAGTAAAATGGAACCATAGAAAAATCATATTCCTACTTATGCTATAAATGGAGCCTAATTGTGTTAAATCAATATGTGTTGATATTAATAATACAGTTTTAGATTAGTAGATTTTAAAAATATAGTAGTCGAAAATCTCACTATCTGAAATATTGTAAGAATAAAAAGTAAAAATGCAATTTCCTCGATCCATTGAATTGTTCTACCTTAACTAGCTGACTGTCGGTAAACGACATATGCAAAGCTTTTAATGAATAATCATAAGAATATTTCCGCATTGATCTAAATAATCTTATAATCTTAAATATAATCGTTAGTGCGCCGATTAGGTTGTGTATAGCTTCTGAACAACTTGACCGATTGAGGTCATATTCACACAGTATATTTGTTTTGTCAAGATTATGGTTCATAGCTATACTGAGAACCGACTGGTAAAACCACTGAGGCGGTCATCTTCAGCACCTAAGGTAGGGTTTCCAGGTCCTCGTATGATCACACTAGAGCCGCCACGTGGTGCCACGTCTGTAGGCTCATCTCGGAGAGGATAACTGTAAAGCGGGACCACCCGGGGATAAACTTTACCCATGACACAGGAGAAATAATAGAGCAGAACATCGCTCATTTTTAAAGAAAATAAAGCACGCATCGAACGCAATGACGTGTGGTGAAGCGAAACCTAATTTACTCTGTTTTGACTGTTGCTTATTATAGCCGACGCAAAATGAATAATAATCTTATAACTTACCAGTTCCAATCAATTAAGTTTCTGTTCATTGACACGGAATCCTTACTTTTATTTACTACATATCAAAGTCAAATATTTTTATTTCAAATATACCAATTACTGGCACTTATGAAACGTCAAAGTTTAAATTGCACGGTTCCAATTAGTTGGTCCTATGGAGAAGAGCCGGCAAGAAACTCCATGGAAACTCTTTTAAAATAATTGATATTACAATGTTGAACAAGATATTGAACATTTACAAGGTGTTTACAACTTATACATTGATGAAAAATTAATATAGCACCTATATAGTACAAATAGCACTTTAGATATATTTGGTTACCAGGGAAGCCACATGTGCAGGAAAGAGCTATCGCCGTATATCCCTATCGTCAACACAGTCTTTAATCCTATATTGCTTTAGGTATTTTGCTGTAAAATGTAATACAGTTTCCTAAGAAAGACTGATTGGTTTTTGACAAACTAAATTTAGGTACCACGACTTTATGTTTATTTCTAGTATTTATACAATTAATGTCGCTCTTTACATTAAACATTAGTAGGTTTTTACGGGCGGGAAAATGTAAACTTCTAATATATTAATTTTTTTAAAGATATCTTCCAACTATTCGCAAGGACCTATATCCATAGATTGTGCCGATGGCCCTCTTCTCTAATATAAATATTGAATCTACATTAGCACCATGTAGGTACATATCATTACATGGCCATTCGAACCGGATATGAACGAGCGACCAATGTACCTACGAAATGGGTGTTTGGGAGAGATTTATGTATGTGAACTATACCCACGATGAAACCCTATTGTCTATCGTTGCCAATTGATTTTCAATGGTTGTTATGTAGATTGTTTCCATTCAATAAAATAAACGTATCTTTCGCACCTCCAAAATATATCTTCTCGTGAGATGTTACACAGTATTTTGTTGGTCAATATCACGGATAAGTGGTTCAATTTGTTGGACATGAGCCAGACGGAAACAATCCGCTGCGAATTAAAAATATACCATTTGAAACCCTTGAAATTAAATTACGAAGAGTTATCTTAAGGACAAGCTCATGCTAAATATATTTTGAATACGACCAGAGGGCCAATTCTCGTAATTAATTTACACTATGACTGAAACTTGACCGAATTGAGATTAAATTATGAATTGACCGAGAAAATGGTATTCTGCTACTCTTAAAGTTCAGTAAGATTTCAGTATAATCTCGATCTAGTCTCATTTCAATCTCAATTTTGACGTTTAGTTAATGACAATTCAGTACATGTGACAGTTTGAAATGTTAGCAGAATACCGTTTTGATTTCGATCCATTTTCGATCTCATCACAGTGTAAGTTTACGTTTGACGTTGTTTATTAGTTTAGGAGAATACCATTTGTGACATTTATGACACTAAGATTAGATCGGAACTATGTTTTGAACATTTTTAAATAACGAGAATTGGCCCTCTGGTTAGGAGACGACCGACCGTGTCATTCGCCTGGTCGTAAGCGTCTCGCCGCCCCATAACAATTATAATACTACCCGGGACTAGTTCTACGTGGCACCACACTGCTCTCGTCACCTCGAGATATTCGTTATTTAGTCTCTTATGCCTTCAAATCGGATCGGCCATTTGTATGACCACTGCTGTACAGAGGCCTCCCCCATAGATTTTCACAACTGTGTCATTATTTTGGGGCGTGTTTGCCAATACTCACCACGCTTGGCAGGAGGGTTGGTGAGCGCAGTATGGCTGCCGTTTCTCAGAAGGGACGCTGCTGCCCATCCCTCTGGTTTAGATTCCCTTAGTCGCCTTTTACGACATCCACGGGAGGGGATGGGGTGGTGCTATATTCTTAATCCGGACACCACACGGATTCACAGTAATGCCTAAACACTACTGCTTGCTAGTAGAATAACTGGCACTGCGGGGGCAATTCTTAGGCAGGCAGTAAGTTGGGTGCTGCGAACGATCCCACACCTCTAGTGATGGGTGAGTCGAAGGAACACCGTGGGGTTTAGCCGGTAAGGTCCGCCATGCTCCTTCGCTGTCTCCAGAACGGAGGAAGTCAATGAGGACTTCCCCACTTGATAAGGGGTAGGTAGTAAGTTATAAGATACTTTGAGTCCTTAGAAACATATGATGGAATGAATTATTTATTTGCCAGATTATAGGTACCTACGTTTTGTATGCATGCGTCAATGATAACATTTTTGTTAGTTTTGATGAGTAATCATGTCGATTGTCTTAAGCAGTTCTGGCACCGTGACCCAAGTCGCAACGACACGCGTTAGCACGATTTTGGCATCGTACTGAATTGTATGCAGTCGCACGCAGCATCGCCTATGGCTGATGCAGAGTATGCCTCTGCAGCACACACGCGGTTGTTGGACTGTCGTGCGGCGAAACGGCAACGTCGCATTGTATAGCACACGGCAGACCCAGTATCCATGGTGGCAGCTAACGGCCGCGGCCGTAGACTTCGTCCTCGCGTCGTTCAGACGTACGACAAGTTGCAATGCCGCACGTCATGCCGGCAATCATATTGAAACGTCGCATAGACGGAGTCGCGTGTCGCTCCGACTGACGTCACCATGGGAGAAGGGCCTAACTCTTAAACACCACACGGCCTCAGTTAATACTAACTACAAACCAAAAAAACTGAAATCAAATACGAGTGTGAGTTCACACGCGGTAGAAGTGAAACTTTGTATTGTGTTTATTTTGTAAGAGAATGAGATGAATATACTATGGAGGTGGTAAACCGAGAGAGAGAGAGAGAGAGAGAGATTTATCGACAATAGAAAGAAAGAGAACAGTTTTATTTTGCGCTCACACGGGAAATTACAGATAACATATAGAAAAACAAAAATGTGTACACAATTTAAGCAACCTGCGCGAAGCCAAAAAAAGCCCCTATCTCAGCATAATGCAGTAACATTGTTCATAAAACCCAATTCACACCGTCCCAAAAGAAGTATCACTTCAAAAATATTCACTTGTCTAAACGCAACTCTCATTTTCACGGTCACAAACTGTCATCTTCAAAAACAATAATAAACGGAGAGACACAACGGATCTCTCCGTTTATTATTGTTGCGTTGCCATTGCGTAACATCTAAAAATATTCATTAGAAAACATGTATTGGATGTTCTCTTCCCACGCAACTAGGAAGCATCGTTTGAGAATAATACGGTTCGCACAGTGACGAAGGCAACACGTGGACTGATTGATACTGCAAAAAAGTTTGAAATTAGACATTAGGTACACACGGCTACACATCAAGCTATACAAAACCAGTAAAAGCACTTTCAATAACCGATGGCGCTAGGGTCGCTTACTTCATGTCATAGACAAATTGACAATGAGTGCGGATCGAAGCGTGCATTCGGAAAGGTGCACAGAGTTAATTTTTGACTCTTAGTCGATTTTTACTTAAATTCAATCCTCTTTTGTATCTATATAAACTGACTAAATGTGTAAAAAAATTTCGTCCTACATAATATGTATGTATCCCTCCAATATTTTATGTGTTTCTTCCTCGTTTATTAATAAGTATATACATGTTAATCTTTTGCCGTAGCCACCCATGGCATCGACATAGAGGCCCTATCAGAAGACCAGCGCTGTAGCATAAACTGCTGCAGCATATGCTGAGATAGGGACCTTTTTTGGCCTCGTACAGCACTACTGAGCCATATAATTTTATATATTCTTATTATTTCGTTTTCATTGTGTACGAGACCAAAAAAAAACTTTTTCTTTCTTCTTTCTTTCTTTCAAAAGCTCATCTCGCATAAGCTTTCGGTGTGATGAGAGATCAGGGTAAACTGGTTTTGTATAGCTTGATCTATAGCCGTGTGTACAGTGCGGCCGCCAAGAGAATGCGTTCCTGACTCTGTTAATTGATCTAGTTTCTGTTTGTTGTTACAGATTTAATGTACCGCTATTGTAGGTTTATTGTGTGTTGATGTTACTACATTAAAATCATATTGTATATGAAATTAAATCTTTAATATAAAAGAAACTAGACTAATAACAGATGTCAGGAACTCATTATACGGCCCATTGTAGGTAGATATTCAACACACAGGAAGTAGTGTTGTGTTCAATTAAGACTAGGGAAATTTAAAGTTCAATAGGATAACGTCCACAAATAGTGAACTTTATTTTAGGAGGACTATCAGTAGGCTGTCGAAATCGTATTTATTAAAAAGAAAGTTAAAATGTTCAATAATATTTAAATGAATAAAGTGAGGTACAATTCGAGCACAAAAACAAATCTAATTAACAGAGCCCTCGCCGAATTTCACTGTTTCACGGAAGCAGCATTGAGCGTATCGCTCTCCGAGTCTTCGCATGACGGTGCGACGACCGTCTGAGTATGATGCGGGTTCCATCACAGAACAACGTCGTTTCCCGCTGCTCTAAAGTCCAATTCAAATGCTGTCTAGCGAATTGCAGCCTGGCTTGCCTATGAGCTACGATGAGTTTAGGGCCTGTGGCCGGCTTATTTGCCTTCAAGCTTTCTTCCCTAAGCCGTTTTCTTACCGTACTGTCAGTATTAGACGGTCCATGACTTTCTCGGAGACGACGCTGTAGGTCAACAGCAGAGATATGCCGATTCCGCAAAGACGACAAAACAATGAAGCAGCGCCTCCTGAATTTGTTACACGCCCTCGACCAGAAACAGGTCTTCGCCGATACTCCCCTATCTCTACATAACGTTGTTAAACTCTTTGCACAGCTAATCGATTCAGGTTTAATCTTCTTGCTACATTTCTCTGACTTACGCCTTCGCGTATTAAAGCTACAACTTGCGCAGCTTCTGCTTCAGTCGTGTCCATGTTTGTGAGTAAAATTTCATGAAAATGGTCACTAGAATAACAAATCTATTGCGTCATTACAACAATAATACGAAAAAGAGACGTGTTGGCGTAAAGTTCGAATGCCAACTAAACGTCACCACAAACTGCATAAAACATAGTTTATCGGAAAAAAGTACTCACTTAAGCACTTGTTAGCACCCTCGACATTTTTAAGTGTTTATTACTACCCTAGTTATAAAAAAACAATCACCAGTTTCAAGTTATAGAATTGCATATTTAAGATAATAGCTTTGTAAACGCAGATGAAGGTGGCTCGATCGATAAAACTAAATCAATCTTTGTAATTATTTATTCAACTTTATGGCTGTCACATGTTTTTATAACGATTAAATTGAGTCATTGTTTTATCATATGATATCATTTTATCTATTTAGTAATCATTTTTACGAATCAAGACTGATATGATATTGCAATCAACTCGGTCGATTATTAATCTACATTATTTGCGTATCTATTTTCCATGTATGCATAATAATAACGGGTTTACATCGTAACGGAAACTGATGCCATGGATTCTGGACATGGATGGATGATTCTGGAACACTCAGCGTTGAAATATTGCGTCTGTCTTTTCATGAATTTTCGGTTTATTTCCCAGTAATTTAACCGATTTCAGTATAAAATAATTGCTTACGTCTATCCTGACGCTATTTGGAATCAAAACACAATAAACTATTTGAGTTCACAAAAAACTGCATTGTAAATAAAAACTAAGCGACTGTTGTTTCTTGTTTTGCTACAGTTCACAGATGAGGTCATCGCTCACAGCAGCATAATAATAATCACGAATCGTTTTGATCGCGTTGTTTACGGTACATTGCGTGCTCAAAAATGACAAAAACAGTTACCTATAATTTCCGAGATAAATGGCTTTCCTATTTGTATTAGTGGTCTAAGCGTAACCTCTTCTCAAAGCTTTCGGTACGTTGTCACTTACATTGAATTAATGCCATTGCCATTTGCATAAATGTGGGATGACCAGCTATTATGCACAACCTGTCAGATCGGCTGTTGATCTCCTACCCGATTTTCATGCAAGAAAGAAAGACAAATCGTTTATTGGCACATACAAAACACTTTAAACAAATGGTTAAAACATTTTAAAGATAGTAAAAAAAACCTTTGATTTCTTACATTTTATACCTCAGTGCCAAAGGGGCGAACAGCTCAGCATTATGTTAAGTGCAGTGCACTGGCCACCTAACGCTGGCTTTCAGCTGCAACCCACGAGTGCCTTACACCATACAATTTTTTTATATTTATATTTGCCTGGCCTATATTTTATACCAAACCGAAAGAAAATCAGTATGGCACGCAGTCACAAATCCCGAATAACTGCATCACGAAATCACGCTACCACGAATCTAACTTAAGCTATAACCACTAAATCTTCTAAGGCGGATCCGGTTTTTATACCCTTGAACTGAAGTTTCGTGATGTATCGATTCGTGGTGGAGTGATTTCGTGGTAAATAAAGGTGATAGATGAAGTTATTCGGGTTTTAGGATTTGTGACGGCATACCATACTCAAGGCAGGTATCATTTCATGCAGCAGCAAGACGTCGAAACCAGATAACGCTATGTAGCTCTACTTCTTTCCTACATTATCTCAAGCAGAACAGGGGGCGCCGCTAGTTATTCATAATTCATAAAGTACATTAATATTATTTCCTTATTGCAAACAGTGGGATGCTAGATCCAAATACAACCAACTATTAAACAAACCTAAGCAATTGCTAATGAAACGTAAATATTTATGCACTGCTCGTTTACTCAGACTGTTTATTTCAGAGTAGTTGCGGAGTTAACTTGCCATCTTATGTGTCCGATTGAATAGGAGCTTATGTAGACCTTAACCCGTAATAAAATCTTTGTTTTTAGGTTCTTTTACCTCCGTAATTCCCACCTAATAATAGCGATAGGTTTTGCCATTTATAGGAAAGGCCAGTTCCGGGTAGTGCCGTGTCCGAGTCATCGAGTCATGACCTCTATTATCAATACATAATTCATATATTTATACATATCGGAGTGGTTTGTGGCTACCACGCAAATCGGTTGATCTGCGAGGATGACCAGCGCTTGCTGCGGTTAGGTTTTAGATTCCACATCAAGATCAGTGCCTCGGAGAACACGTTATTATGTCGGGCACCGGCTGGTATAAGAACATATGACAGTCTTCACAGGAAATGAAAAGCTCGAATCCCCATATACCGGTATACCCTGGTAATAGATTGGCGGAAGCCAAATAGCAGATGTTCCATTTAAATACGTTGCTTACACTCAGCTCACGTCCGTGGTAGTGAGAAGAGAAGTGGGCAGACCCGACGGCAGTGACACAGGAAGCGATGTGTTGACATATCTTCCCACTTCCCTGCTCACTGCTGCCGCGGACCTGAGCTGAGTGTAAAGAACACCTCGTTAGACTAGAAGCCGACCCAAACATAGTTGGGAAAAGACTAGGAAGAAGTAGAATTCAAATACGTATCAGATCCTGAATTTGATTCTGTTGAAGCCGAGCTCTCATTAGCATTCGGCACTGTAATAGATGTATGTGCTACATACCAAACTCCACAGATCAACACTAAGCATTTCTTTTTGGTTATCAGTAGTTGTACTTTCATTTACTAAAGATAACTGTATGGCTTCACAGTTCACACGCTATGCAAGTGATTAATGGAAGGTCCAGTTCAGCGAACAAAACTTGATGCAAATTGCACTGAAACTGCAAACAATGCAGGAATAATCTACTGTTCCTTACTGTGTTGGTTTACAAATTCTTAATAAGAAAGTTTTAGGTATACGTAATTGAGGAGGAAAACTTCAAAGCAGAATGTTTTGCCCTTGATGGTGGGTTTTAGGAAGAAGCAAGGATAGATAGGCAGCATCACCATCTCTTTTGCCGAACACTGGTAATATTCCCTTTCATCATGGATCATGTTTCTCTAAGCCGTTGCCATGTACAACAGTGAACGTTTACGAACTGTTATATCATATTGTAGTTGGTAAGCATACGACCCGCCCTTTATGTAAGACATGCCTAGGTGTGGTGACCGGGAAGTTTACAGACTCACTTCCTAAGCACTGGATTGCGGGGTAAAAACTGGATGTGACTTATCGATAAAATAAAAACTGTTTAATTAATCTAAGACATCACTGACTGTATGTAAAGGAAAACTTCGTGAGGAAACCTGTGGAAACGTTTTCCGCGGCGGGGATTAGAGGGGGTCTCCACCTGTCCCAGCTCTGCCGCCTCATTTGTGTGCATTACGTCCTCGCAAAAGGAGGCGACGGCAACCCACGCACTTTCACTCCGAACGATCGACTGAACCACAGCCGGAAGCAAAAGGTCACCTTTTTACTGTCGAGACGAGATCATCGCGCTGATATGTTCAATCTGGGCATTCCTCCAGCGTCCGGGCAGTCTCCGCAGTAATGACAACCGGACGCCTCTTCTCGGCCTATGCGACACAGATACGTCCGGAAATACCTACCCATGGTACGAAAGTATTTGCGTTGCTAGAAGGTGAGGGCACCATGCCGCCTCTCCAACCATTCCTCCATGACTAGTTTCACCGCCGCTCGCGGCATGTCCTGCACTGGCTTGCACAAGTCGTTTCTTCCATATCGCAACTGACGCCACTCATAAAGGAAACTATTTGAAGTGAAAACTTCTTTTAGCGCGGTAAGCATATTTTTAGATGAGATAAAATCTCTGGACTCTCGACACCGTTACGAGACGCTAGACGTTTAGTTTGGCGTTTCGTATTAACCCTAGTACCCATCTAAAATATGTCTAACGCGCCAAAATAAGTTTTCACTTCTGTCGGCACTCCCGGAGTGCAACCTGTATTATTTTGAAATGCGATATTATCTGTACACTGAATTTCTTCACTGTGGATTCCATGGTGTCCGAATTATGAATACAGTACCTCTCATCTAATCTCGTAAAAGGTGGATGTCGTAAAAGGCGACAAAGTGAATAAACCTCAGGTGCTGCCCATAGCAGCGCCCCCTCTGTGCAACAGCAGCCATTCTGAGCTTACCAACCCGCCTGCCAAGCGTGGCGAGTGCTCTCAATATCCCCCAAAATGACGAAATGATTTTAGATATTTATGAGGACGCCTTTGTTAAGCAGTTCACGTCCTTTGGCAGATATAAATGAATCAAATGAGTCTCAACCGTATATACTATATAGAAGTGAACCACAGATTATAAGCCCCTAACAAAACTATTGATGCACATAACATTCAATTTCTGTCTTACCCAAATCAACCAGACGAAACTGCCTCTACTTTCAAACTTGAATGAGTTTTCGCAGCGAAAGTCCTGGTGTATAACAGACCTTATTGGAATGGGTTATGTAATAGAATCCCCACGATCGAATTTTGCCAGTCTGTGGGACTCAATAAATATTATATTACGCAATATGAGCGCTGTTGTGTTATTGAATTACCAATTTTTTTTTTCTTAAATAGATACTTTTTTTATGTAGTTGATATATACAATGTGTTTTACTGTTTTTACAGAGATACTCATAGTTGCACTCACTGGTCGGTAAACGATCGACGAGGTTAAGCAACGCACAGCGCGGTCAGTATATGGGTAGGTGACCGCATAGTAATTGAACTGAGTGTCTGTGCTTCAGAGAGCACGTAAATACGTCGGATATGTCTGGTCTCGGACTTGGAAAAACTGAAAACCAAAGACAATTCGATGTCTGCTAATATAGTGCACCACGCTGGCCTAGTGCGGGTTCGCGGACTAAGCACACCATTGGGAACATTTTGAAGCTCTCTCAGGTGTGTCGGTTTCATCACGATGTATTCCTTTACCGTTAACGCAAGCGATAATCAAATTCTGATCCGTACATGAATCCGAAAGTCTTGCGACCACTGTGTTTTAAAAATAAAATACAAATAAAAAGAAAAATAATAGATTAGTCATCATAATCAAGAGATGCAGTTTGTTAATAAAAATGATGCTGATAGTAGAAGATTGCCCATTTCAGGCCAAGAACGCCCAAAAATTTACTTATAATAATAAAAACCTTAGATTTTTTATTTATTTATTGTTTATTTGTTTATCAAAACAAGTCCGCAACATATTTGCACTAAAATAAGTACTGAAAAGATAAATTGATCGTTCTTCCTTCTTGGAAGACATAAGCAGTGTTGCCAATTTCTAAATTCAATATCAATTATTTGTTTGGAATGTCCCATGTTAATTGTAATGTTGATATTCAATACTAGTTAGTTGTAAGGCGCCTAAGGCGCCCGTTATAATGAACACTTTATTTTAATTTATACACATTTCGCGCGTAATGTTTATTAGTTTATTTAATAACTTTAAATACATAGGAAATAGGGTTATAACATTCGCACTGTACAATCTGGCATAGATACTGCATGTAGGGCCCTGCAGACAGAGCTTTGAGTAGGCTGCTTTCGGCATTAACGCTACTGAATAGATAAAACGTAATGGTGATTCTCAATAGATTCAGTAGATACAGAATATGTAAAATAATAATACCTACATTTACAAAGCTGCTTTTTTAGTGTTTTGTCCCAGTAAGTAATTGTTTATATTAAGAAACGTATTGTACTGATCATATTATTATTCGAATCAAAGTCACAACATTAAATCGGTGTAGATTTTTTGTGTGTTGTGCTGCAACATCAAATCCTAAATGTCAGCCGGGCCAGCTGTCAAATCACAAATTATCTTGCTTTGTTTACGAAACGCATTTAACAATGAGTGATTGTATTGTTGCGGATTAGTTATTAAACAACGAATAAATGGATACTGACGATTCTTCTAATCCTGACAACGGCCCGAACATGACCTATGCATGACCCGCTGTCGCTTCTCATGATAACTCCAACGTTAATTTGGACTCGATATCTGCAAATTCTGACGACCACGGGCTTTACACTGGCCAGATTTCTTCCCAGCCCTCAGCAGCTAGTTCAAGTGGAAATGTTTTACGTGAGTAAATTGTAGTTTAAATATCATGAGAATGCGTAGACATTTCTAAGAAATTATATAAGTGTGAAATCTTTATACATGGGTTGCACTAAAAGTATCGGGAAAGGAATATTTCCACTGTTCCTGTCATATTAAAATCTTTTTAATTGAAAACTCCTTGGTTTTACAAATCGAATACCATTTATTTATTTTAAAAAAGATTCACGGTCTTGTCACAAGGTTTTGTCAAACTCGTTTAGCCGTTGAGAAAATGGAATTGACTCGAGAAAATTCAAGAGCGATGATTTATTATGACTTTCGAAGTGGTTTAACACAAAAACAGTGTGTTGACCGGATGATTTCTGCATTTGGTGATGAAGCCCCATCTAAAACCACAATTTATCGCTGGTTTGCTGAATTTCAACGTGGACGTGTCAAGCTCAGTGATGATCCTCGTCAAGGTCGTCCAAAAACTGCAGTCACCCAAGAAAACGTTGATGCTGTGCGTAAGCTGATTGAGGAAGATCGACATGTGACATACCGCGAAATTCAGGCAACTTTAGACATTGGCATGAGTCAAATACAAATAATCTTGCATGAACAATTAGGTGTAAAAAAGTTGTTTTCCCGATGGATACCGCATTTGCTATGTGAAGAGCAAAAAGCGGCTCGCGTTACTTGGTGCGTCAGAACTCTCGAAAGATTCCACGCAGGATCCTCAAATGCTGTATACAACATCGTATCAGGTGACGAATCCTGGATATATGCGTACGAACCCGAAACAAAAAACCAGTCACGAGTTTGGGTGTTCGAAAATGAGTTAAAGCCAACAAAAATTGTTCGTTCACGGAGTGTTGCAAAAAAAATGGTGGCCACGTTTGTCTCCAAAACCGGCCATGTTACGACTATTCCTCTTGAGGGACAAAGAACGGTTAATGCAGAATGGTATGCTAGCATTTGTTTGCCACAGGTCGTTTCTGAACTCCGTAGAGAGAACTGCAACCGCCGCATCATCCTCCATCACGACAATGCGAGTTCTCACACCGCGCACAGAACAAAAGAGTTTTTAGAGCAAGAAAACATAGAATTATTAGACCATCCGCCGTACAACCCCGACCTAAGCCCTAATGATTTCTATACTTTCCCTAAAATAAAGAATAAATTGCGTGGACAGAGATTTTCATCACCTAAAGAAGCTGTGGCTCGTGTGGATCGCCTACAAAACGGCCATTTTGGAGACCCCAACTTCCGAATGGAATGGTTGCTTCAATGATTGGTTCCATCGTATGGAAAAATGTGTCAAATTTCGCGGAGAATTCTTCGAAAAGCAATAAATACATTTTTAAATAGTAATGTTGTGTCACTTCCTTGATTCCCGAAATTTTCAGTGCCGCCCTCGTACAACGATGGGTTCGATCACATCGGGTAAATGAATTCATTTTTTAACTTCCCTAAACTATGAGTCATGACTGAGAATTGCTTTCGAAATAGTGTGTAAGTAGGTTATACCAATTTCTAACTATATATCTTATTATTAGGTAGAAGTGTTGAGTGACCGTTTGGTATAACATACAAATGATGAATAAAATCATAGGTTATAATTAACACACATATATAATAATAAGCACATCAATAATTCATTTAAAAACTGTTGTAACTTGAAAACCCGAACCTGTGTGTGTTGTGTGACACAACATTACTATTTAAAAATGTATTTATTGCTTTTCGAAGTATTCTCCGCGAAATTTGACACATTTTTCCATACGATGGAACCAATCATTGAAGCAACCATTCCATTCGGAAGTTGGGGTCTCCAAAATGGCCGTTTTGTAGGCGTCCACAGCTTCTTTAGGTGATGAAAATCTCTGTCCACGCAATTTATTCTTTATTTTAGGGAAAGTATAGAAATCATTAGGGCTTAGGTCGGGGCTGTACGGCGGATGGTCTAATAATTCTATGTTTTCTTGCTCTAAAAACTCTTTTGTTCTGTGCGCGGTGTGAGAACTCGCATTGTCGTGATGGAGGATGATGCGGCGGTTGCAGTTCTCTCTACGGAGTTCAGAAACGACCTGTGGCAAACAAATGCTAGCATACCATTCTGCATTAACCGTTCTTTGTCCCTCAAGAGGAATAGTCGTAACATGGCCGGTTTTGGAGACAAACGTGGCCACCATTTTTTTTGCAACACTCCGTGAACGAACAATTGTTGTTGGCTTTAACTCATTTTCGAACACCCAAACTCGTGACTGGTTTTTTGTTTCGGGTTCGTACGCATATATCCAGGATTCGTCACCTGATACGATGTTGTATACAGCATTTGAGGATCCTGCGTGGAATCTTTCGAGAGTTCTGACGCACCAAGTAACGCGAGCCGCTTTTTGCTCTTCACATAGCAAATGCGGTATCCATCGGGAAAACAACTTTTTTACACCTAATTGTTCATGCAAGATTAATTGTATTTGACTCATGCCAATGTCTAAAGTTGCCTGAATTTCGCGGTATGTCACATGGCGATCTTCCTCAATCAGCTTACGCACAGCATCAACGTTTTCTTGGGTGACTGCAGTTTTTGGACGACCTTGACGAGGATCATCACTGAGCTTGACACGTCCACGTTGAAATTCAGCAAACCAGCGATAAATTGTGGTTTTGGATGGGGCTTCATCACCAAATGCAGAAATCATCCGGTCAACACACTGTTTTTGTGTTAAACCACTTCGAAAGTCATAATAAATCATCGCTCTTGAATTTTCTCGAGTCAATTCCATTTTCTCAACGACTAAACAAGTTTGACAAAACCTTGTGACAAGACCGTGAATCTTTTTTTAAATAAATAAATGGTATTCGATTTGTAAAACCAAGGAGTTTTCAATTAAAAAGATTTTAATATGACAGGAACAGTGGAAATATTCCATTCCCGATACTTTTAGTGCAGCCTATGTATTAGATTATGATGATTTACTAGTCCACTCCGTGGTTCTCCATGTGGTTTCCGGATTAAGAATATAGCCCCACTCCAGCTCCTCCCAACGATGTCGTAAAAGGTGACTAAGGGACTCTAAACCAGAGGGATGAGCAGCAGCATCGTGTCTTTGGAACAGCAACCATTCAGCGCTCACCAACCCGCTTGGCAAGTGCCAAACAACTGTAAATGAGACAGACTAAAAATAAAAACCCCCTATCGCGTCAAATCCGCCAAATAATTTGACCGAATATTCGGCCAGGTATATGCCGAATATTGGAATTCGTTGCAACACTATTTTTTGCCATCACAAGTCTAACCGGCTGGAAAGGGTGGAGAGAAAGTCAATGAAGATTCTCATAAGCGGCAATAGTCCTACAAGCATAAAGTTACTAGTGGTCGGCCTTTTATTGTGATTCCTGCTAGGTACGTACGTACCACGGCAGTGCCAGATATTGGCCGTCAAGAAGCAGTGTTTAAAATCTCAACTAGTGAAATTACTGGGCATCAGAGTTTAAATAACTAACGTCGCGCGATGACGAGCTTTGTGTCACGAAGGAATAGTCCTGGATAGCATTCCATTTGTCATGGGCAGGTGTAACGCCGACCACCAGGCGAACGACTTGCTATGCTCGTACTTAAATATATAAAAAAATAAAAAACTTATCAACGGTCGAGATGTTCTGAGTTCGAACCCGTTGCATCATTCAAGAAACGCATTCCCAAACAAACGATAGTTTTGCGTAGTTGGAGGTGTTACAAGTAATAGTTCTCGCGGGAAACGAACAGCCCACGTTGCATCTTTATTATTATTCATTGTCAAATCAGAGAATAAATAATATAAAAGTTAACTCTTTAGTCAATAAAATACATTATATTTGGCAATACATTCATTATTCATGTTCTGCATCAATGTTCCATCGGAATTCAATGAGTATCGCGTGTCCCATATAAATGTTGCAAATGCAGTCACTGCGCTGTTAGGAATCGTAATGAGTCATGTTGGTATCGACGAAATACAAAATGGGGTCCTATCGAATAAATAGACATTACGTAGCCGAAAGCCTACTAGGTAATAACTAATCCGACACTAGAAGTGTTTTTATAAATCAACACTAGTTTATTATAAGAAAAATTACTGTGTGCGTACGTGCGTTAGAAGTTATACTTCTTTAGGGTATCAAAAATGTAATATAATAAAGGTTTGATTAACATATTCTCTTCTCGTTGGGTACTTGTGCAGTGAGGACCTTGGACGAGGTTAGCCAGCTCGCCACCGCCACGGCCGGTCTCAGCAACTGATATAACGCTGCTTGCTGCTTCTAGAAAGATAATTTGCTAACCTCTTATCGGATAACTCGTTTGCAAGGAATTTTATCGAAGATTGAGTATCAGTGTACCAAGTAACAATATCATTCACATGCAAGGAAAAAGACAGATTAGTTTAAGAATATGACTAAATTAAAATTATAATTATTTTTAAGCAGTTAAAAACTATTAAAATGTTATTGTCATAGATATAAACGAGTCACATATATTTAAAATAAATTATTAGCTAAGTAAATATGTAAATACTTTTAATAATATTTTAATTTTACTCTAGTCATTTGACTAGAGTAAAGGGGTAACAACTGCTCTGGCGTCTAATTCCTATACGCCTGAAACCCCCTGCCGTTGCTATAAGGCGGGGGACCTCTGGGTTTGCGGGTGCGTAGATTGGATCTACGTGCCCACACCGAGCGACCCAAGAGAAGACGGTAGCACGCATGTGGCCACGCACTGCCGTGGGACGCTTTGGGGGATCCTTTACAATCCCCCGGGGGGTGACCGCTTTACAGTCACCCTCTCTGAGATGGCACCAGTGGGCGGCTCTAGTGTGATCATACGAGGACCTGGCGCCTCCCTTATGTGCCGTAGATGACCGCTCCAGTGGTTTTAGCCGGTAGGTGTCCGACATACCCCTTCGCTCTTCCCCGGGGTAAAGGAAGGTCATGAAGAATTTCATTGGCCACCAATAAAAAATAAAAGGTCGATAGGCTGAGAAGATTGATGAACTGTAACAGCACCAAGTCTTCGTTCACCATTGAAGGCCGAGGACAAAAGCCAGTGAATAGGAGAATATCTTGTGCGGTAAATCTAATACAGTATATTGATCTTTTCTTCTAACTCCCTTTATGTAGAAACACCGTGACATCATATACACACAGTATGTTATTATTATGTTCACGGAAGGATGCTGCTGCCCATCCTCTTGATATCAACCCTTAGTCGTCTTTTACGACACCCACGGGTAGAGAGGGGAGGTCCACCTTTTACCACTAACTACACGGAACATATCATGATATCATCTAGAATTCAACTTGTCCACAAGGAAACTAAATCTATGATTCATTATAAGTGCAATCTCAATCTTACAAAGAAAAATAATTCTGTTGGCGAAACTCTTCGTACTGTTGTGATTGAGCCAACATTGCACTTTAATAATGTACGGCACCTTGGGCGCGCGATTTAAACTTGAAAGTATTTTTATCCCTATAGTAACAAAATCCTAATAATTATAATCGCGGCTTGTAACTGACCCAGACTAAATAACTTCACGTCTCGAGGTAACCAGCGCGGTGTGATGCCACGCAGGACAAGTCCTGGGTAGCGTTACGATAGCGATGGGCAGGCATGACGCTTTCCACCAGGATGAACTAAATGACTTGCTCATCTCGAATCCTCGAGGTTTCCTCACTACGTTTTCCTTTACCGTTAAAGTCAACTATGCCTAACCCGTCTGCCAAGCGTGGCGATTATGGCAAAACCCCCCAATCAGCCCACAACACACCCCAATCAGCCCACAACACACCCTTATCGGTCGTTGTGGTGATATTTGGGGGAGGCCTGTGTCCAGCAGTGGACTTCATTCGACCGAAATGAAGTCTTCAGATTAACTGAGAAAGTACATATGACATTAAAAAGTCCAGAACAACGCCATCAAAGCCCTAAAGAGGATGACAATTTAATTCTTGTAAATATTCATCGTTTCGGCCGAATGAAGTCCACTGCTGGACACAGCCCTCCCCCAAAAATCACCACAACGACCGATATGGGTGTGTTGTGGGCTGATTGGGGGGTTTTGCCATAATTGCCACGCTTTTGGCGATCGCAGTTGAGTACTGATGCTGCTGCCCATCCTCCGGCTAATCCCTTAGTCGACTTTTACGACTCCCACGGGAGGAGATGAGGTGGTGGTATTCTGAACCGGCACCACACAATTTGTATTACAGCTGCATTAACATTGCAAGCAGGAACAGTATTTTAGTTAGCGTCGCCGCAAAACAGTAGAATACACAACGAGGAGAATGCACGGTTGACCGGTTACATTGAATAATAATGCTGATGAGCTGAGCTTTGATCTAGTTAAATGTTACCCTAATAAAACGTGACATTCATGCGGGAATAGTTTGGCTCCACCGAACAACTTTCGTAGGCCGCGTAACCCATTATTACCTCACTCGTATCGCTGACTCGGCCGGCACGAGTCGCGCGGCCTACGCGAGACTTTTTATTGTATATCAAACTGCTTTTTTCTTATGAAGATATCTTTTAGCGTAAAATTAACAGAAAGTTCCGCGTCTAATATCATCTAGATCAGCGTCGTATAAGGCAAATAAAATTAAGATTAAAAAACTAAAACCCGACTATGGAAAAGCACAGAACAAGTTTGAAGAAAATTTCATAAATCAATGTTAAACTAATAAACATTTCGAAGGCCCAACCGCTATGTACAAAGCATAACTTGAAGAAATGTTTATTATATTACCATTGTTTTGTGAAATTTTCTTTAAACTTGTTTTGTGATTTTCCATAGTCAGGTTTTAGTTTTTTAATCTAGTTTTTATTTAAATTATTTTGGGGTTAGAGATCGTTGTTGGTAAAGCGTTCAAGCCAATTTAAATGGACTTAAAAATTAAAAAGAAAATGGGTTAATGTTTGTAAAATTATAGGTAGGTAATCTATGTATTTTTGGAACATAGATTAAGATTTTTCAATGGATACCAAACACGATATTTTACATTTTGTATGGTAGCCATGTTGAATTTTATGTGACGTCATATATGACTGTAACCTGTAATCTGTGGAATAGCACTAAGCTTCCAACGACACCTCATTTGTCAAAATGCGACGATCAGTTTAGGCGATCTGAGGGAACAGATGTACATACATACATACATACCGGTCAAAAATCATTACCTCTTGCCTGTCAAATAACCTTCCTTTTTGCTTCACCGTAGTCTATGACGTACAATGGAGATTATTAAAAATTTCTAACCTATAGTTTTATATTTTTTATACAAAATAATTAGAAAATTATGATAATCGACGCAGTAGTTATTAAAAGAAAATCGATTTAAGAATTTGAAACTTTTAAGGGCTGTGGGGTGAAAGATTTGTGCCGTTGCCTTACTAATCCGTATTAAGAACTGTCAACCACACGTCATCTATCGATGTCAAAATATTTATAACCTCATCTTATATCCTGTATTGCACCATTATGGATCGAAATTATAACCAATTTTGAACAAGAAGTTGTTATACATAGTCTATGTCTCGATCTATCAGCGTCGATAGCGTACGGAGATGGACGTTGGGTAATTACTCTGTAGGATAATATCCATGTAAATTCCCATTCAATTAAAAAGGATAATATCCATGTAAATTCCCTTTCAATTAAAAATCGGGTATATACCCGGGTAAATACCCAAACCATGGGTAAAAATATATTTAATAACGTTGATGTTAATTTACCATGTGTTTACTTCTTAAAACATCAAGGTTAGCGTTTATTTCTCGAGCTACGACTATAATATAGATGTGAAATAAAAAATGTTAAGTTGTACCTATGTAATCTGTTTATTGAATCAACAAATTATAGTAATTAGACCTTATTTTTATTATAATGAAACATTAGGTGATCAATACAACTTTCTTATCCTTTACAATTCTCCCCGAGAAGTGCCTGGGGGTGATCGCTTTACAGTCATCCACTCCGAGATGTGCCTAAAGGCGTGGTGGGCGGCTCTAATGTGATCTTACGAGGATCTGGAGCCCCCCTTCGGTGCCGAAGATGACTTCTCCAGTGGTCTTAGCCGGTAGGAATCCAGCATACCCCTTCGCCCTTCCCCGGGGTGAAGGAAGTTCATGTAGATTTTCCACTGGACACCAATAAAAAATGGACTGTTTTGAAATTTCAGCAGCAAACTTGATATGATTACGAAGAGAAGAGTAAGCAGCAACCGTATTTAACGAATACTTTACTACATCCCCGGAAGGAGATGGAGTAGTGCTACACGGCACGGTTGTTGTAGTGGTTGATACAGTCGGCTGCTGCGCTCCGGGTCGTGGGTTCTATTCCCGCACGGAACTAATATTTGTATGATCTGCAGGTAGTTGTTCCGGGTCTGGGTGTAGGTACTGTGTGTGTGAGCCCCCTGTTGTCTTTATAGGGGGCCATGGGGGTCGCGAGCGCGCTTATTGGGAAATCTGCGTACTCATACCGAGCGACCCCCGGGAAGACAGCGGTGCGCATGTGGTCACGTACCGCTGTGTGCGCAGCACAGCGCATAGTGAGGCCTCGGGGGAATCTTTTACAATCCCCTCGAGATATGCCTGGGTGGGTGGCCTCTTTACAGTCGCCTTCCCTCCACTAGAGGGGATGATCACTTTACAGTCATCCCCTCCGAGATGTGCCTAAAGGCGTGGCGCCAATGGGTGGCTCTAGATGGAGATCTTTCGAGTTCCTGGAGCCTCCCTTCGGTGCCGACGATGATCACTCCGGTGGTTTTAGCCGGTAGGAGTCCGGCATGCCCCTTCGCCCTTTCCCGGGGCGAAGGAAGTACATGAGGTATTTCCACCGGATCAATAAAAAAAAAAAAAGAAAGGTACTGTTTGTGAAATTCATGTCTGTAAACGAACTCACGACACAGGAGAAATCCTAGTGTGGGCCAACATTAAAAAAAAATCGGGTTGCACTCCGGGAGTGCCGACAGAAGTGAAAACTATTTTTTTTATCTAGACACGTTCGCGGTCTGCTATATGTACATGCATATATGCACACACTATAGCAGCGTCTCGTAACGGTGTCGCGAGTCCAGAGATTTTGTCTCATCTAAAAATATGCGTACCGAGCTAAAAGAAGTTTTCACTTCAAAAAAATATGATCTGCAGGTAGTTGTTCCGGGTCTGGGTGTATTGTGTGTGGAATTCGTGTCTGTAAACGTACCCACGACACAGGAGAAATCCTAATAAAGTGTGGGGAAACGTTTTAAAAAGACGTTTTAAGAATCAAGGGAAATATGGCTTACCGACAAAGTGCACCTTTGAGAATATTATATAGTATATTATATATAATTTATATATATATATATATATATATACTAGTGGTCGCCCAATGGTCGAAATTCGACCGGAATTCTTTTTTTAAATTCATATTATATACTTTCTGCACTCCCCTCTATATGAACTTTAACTATGCCAAATCGCACACTCCCCCGTGCGCGCAATGTGCTTAATTATCTGAAATAAATAATAGTTTAAAAAAACTAAGAAAAAACACGCTAGGTTGTGCTGAATTGAGTGCCCGAAAGAGCAAGTCTGGAACTGCACGCATGCGTAGTTCGCGCACTAGCTCTGTCTCTCTTACTCGCATGCAAAGGATGCGGAAAGAAATTAATTAATCCTGGCGAATCTAATTAGGATAATCGGATTATTGCATTGTCATCGACCTTTGACAAGTGTGCAAAGTTTGAATCAAATCTGATCGTTCAAAGTAGGGCAAAATCGAGCTCAAAGGAGTCGGTTACAAACAAACATACATACATACATACAGGTGAAGCTAATAAAAGCGTGTTAAAAAGAGGAAGAGGTACAAAGTTTTCTCTTCACGTATTAATATATACCTAGATTATGTGTGCTAGCTGATATTTAGCAATACATACAATATACTAACCTATTGCAAGTAACAATGACATTTTAATTAAATGTTTACTTACAATGGAAAGTAACGTATATGAAGCATAATATAAAATAGTAATTAAAAAGAATATGACAGACAGAGACGTTTTTCTGGGGTGTTTGTTGCGCTGCTTCTTGGGCGGTATACTATGTTGGCAACCAAAAAGAATTTTCAATTTCAATTTATTCAACGAACTATCTTTTATTTTGAATAAACATAAATTTAATTGTATAATTAATTGATTAATCCCTGGCCTGCCCATTTCCCAGAAATGTATACGAGAAGCCCAACAAAAACAAAAAAAAAGAGATTAATCCATTGATTCGTTGCCGGGAACTGCACAGCGAATAATGCTTATGCTTGTGTTAAGTTTGAGTCAGATGTACCCCGGAAAGCCCTACGTATGATATCTGCTCAAGGTTCAACATCAAGTTCAAAATGCTACAAAAAATACTTAACATTGTTTGCCGGTTTGTGTTGACTCAGAAACCATTCATCTGACCCGGCAGAGCTTACAATTGTACCGTTATGATGGTCAGGGCCATCACGAATTCGTCATAACTTATATTAAAATACACACTCGAATGTACTCGCGGTGTTGATTTGATTATCACTTAATCATCGAGGGACGATAGTCTATTTGTTGAAACGTGGAAGTTCGCCAAATCTGAATATACTCGGTGCCGATTTAGTTGAATTCAACACTCCAATACGGTAGAGCAGGGGTTCCCAACCTTTTTTTGTCTACTGCCCACTTTAAGAATAAATTATTTTTTAACGCCCCCCTTTTTAAACATACTTAAAAACCGCTAAGTACCTATAACTGATTATTGAAACGCAAATTTATAGTATTCGGACAGAGTATCTTTTATTGAAAATAAAACAAACATAATCGATTCTTATATAAAAACTAATGTGAAGGTTGAATCTGATGCTGTTCAATAAGTTTGTTGATATCAGGTTCCAATTTACTCAAAAACAGCCGCAAGTCGCCACGTTCGGTAACACGCAAACGATTTCTCTTTTTAGTAAGCAGCGTTGCCACAGCACTAAATCCACGTTCACACAAATATGACGATGGGAATGCTATCAAAAATCGTTGAACAATTGACCACAATCCAGGGTACAATTGCGGGATTGGTTTTTGTAGCCAAAATTCTTGATATCCATTTTTGAACTTGATTTTTATTTCTTCGTTTGTTGTCAATTCTATAAGTTCTTCTTCCAGCTGAGGTGACATTGCTGTGTTGACATTTGAAAACGGATCCAACACCCAGTCTGGTATTTCCAAGTTTAAAATGTCCTGGTATCGTTCGGTGAAGTCAATGTGGAGGTTTTCCAAATGTTGGCAGTAGGCAAACAAGTCGTCGTTACTGCAGTATACTGATAAATTCGGAAAATTGTGAAACTCACGTCTGTCCATATTCTTTTTGTGCAGAAGCAGTTTGGCTGCGAAAGCAGCAACGACATTTTTTGTTTTAATTAAATTTAGTTCATCGCCTTGCAGTTGGAGGTTCATGTCGTTGAACATTTTATACAGGTCTGTCATGTAAGCTATATCATTCTCTGATGTTATGAGCTTGTTGCGCAGTTCTGTATCTTTAGTTTCCAAGAACTCTATCATAGAGTCAAACAGGTTGTAAAATCGAATCAGACAATTGCCTCTTGACAGCCAACGAACTTCAGTATGAAGCAACAAACGGTTGAAATCTTCGTCATTAGTAACACAAAGCTGATGAAATAATCTATCATTCAAAGAGCTGCTACGGATTTTATTGACTGCTTTGATGACATACTGCAGTGATTGAAATAGTCGTTCACTTAAGTTTCTAGCAACCAAATGTTGTCTATGAATAACGCAATGTATAGCAAGGACATCTGGAATTTTATTCTTTAAGTATGCTATGAAGCCTTTATGGCGCCCTGTCATAGCCGGAGCGCCATCCGTAGCAACTGATATAATATTTTTCAAAGCCTTTCTCTTCACAAAACTTTTCCAATGTATTGATTATGGTTTCACCTTTTGTATTTGTCTCCAAATTTCTGGCAAACAATAGTTCTTCACGTATCTTCTCATCTTTAATAAACCTCACGTAAGATAGCAACAACGCTTCATTAGTTGGTAAAGTGGACTCATCGAGCTGAATTGAGAATTGACTAGTCCTCAGATTATTGCACAATGATTCTTCAATGTTTTCAGCCATTTCATCAATTCGTCTTTGCACAGAATTATTACTCAAAGGAATTTTTCGGATAATATCTGCGGCCGGTTTATGAAGCACAGTAGTTATTACTTCCTTTATTGCTGGCAAAATTAACTCTTCTCCGATGTTGTGTGGTTTGCCTTTTTGAGCAATTAACAAAGAGATATTGTACGAAGCTCGAAGTCCGTCGTCATCTTGCTTAGCAGCCGCCGAAAATAGTTTTGATACACTTGGCTGAGTATTATGCTTCTTCTCTAGGTCTTGAAAATATGCTACATTCTTTTCTGTCTTATCTGGATGCATTTTATTCAAATGATCTTGCAGTCTTGAAGGCTTCATTGCTTCGTTCGAAAATGTTTTTAGACATAGAAGACACAAAGGCGACGACGGGTTTGTGGGATTTTCAATAAATCCGAATTTAATATATTCCGCAGAGTATTGCCGTCTCTTCTTTTTTACTTCCGACATTGTTTTGTTTTAAGAAATACGTAAGTGTTGAAATCAACTGCTGCTTATCTATTATGCGCGAAACCGCAAATGAAAATAAAACAAATTTACATCGTTTATATAGGATTGCATAAGCAGCACGCACCAACAGGAATAAGACAAACGTGCATAAACTCGTTTATCTCATTCGACGCCCAATCGTACTCGACAAGCAAGAACAAGTATTATAGAACCAGCCGATTGGTATAGGAATGTACAATTCGGATTATTTAACAAAAACTTGTTAAAACATGATTGCCCGCGGTCTTTTATATCGAACCGAGTTTGAGCTATATCTTAATTAATATTAGTTGATGTTCACAAGATGTAGTCGAGAGTCGAGAGCTCAGTCGGTGTCTAAGAGTCTTCCTAGCTAGGTAGATGAAATTATAAATCGACCCCAAAGCCCTACACAATGCCCCCTTTTTTTTCTGGGTCTCTTACCGCCCCCCTTTAGGCCTGCAGCGCCCACAAGGGGGCGTTATCGCCCACGTTGGGAAAGACTGCGGTAGAGCAATGATACCGATACTTTTCTTTTTTAAAGTTTCATACCCATACCAATAAAAAACACACGATAATATAATTAGTATCGAACAGCGCGAGCTACGAGGTCTCTGTATTGAGAACTTGCTGCCGAATTCACACAATTGTCATAGGCTTCTAGATACATCAGATCATACAGATTTCACCGTTTGGTGTTGGCTAAAAAGTCCAGCCCATCTCTTCACGTGGACCGTGTCGTAAAACTGTGGAACAGTAGCCATTCTGCGCTCACCAACCCGCCTGCCAAGCATGGTGAGCAACTGGCAAATTCCCCCCGATATGGTGACACAGTTGTGGAAATCTATGGGGGAGGCCTTTGTTCAGCAGTGGACGTTGTATGGCCGATATGATGATGATGATGCATTTCATTTATGCACGTTATCTAGATGGAAACCCTTCTGAACCACTACTTCAAAATAGACAGAATTTTAAGTGAAGTGAAACTTCAAGGGCACTAATCACAGGCAAAGCACTTGAAATAAAAAAAAATACAATCCGTATACTATCAACATCGCGCCAGATGGTCGGGATTCGATTGGATTCTCCCGACATTTCGTATCCAGACTCCCGAAATAAGCAAAATCTGGCGATTTTTGTTTAGTTTACGTTAAGTTTTATTTTCGTAATTATCATTTTAAAATATGTCTTTTATTAACACTCCTATAGGGTCCAAATTAATGGACTCGATGCAAGCAAATGCTAAATGCATGCAGTTTACAAAATCGTTATCAAAATTCCATTGAGGGAATTCATTAGAATTCATTTTTGAGAAAATTAATATGATCGTAGACAAAAAAAAAACATTTTGATTCCTAATTATTTCTCCAGACAATAAACACCAAAATACCGACATTTTGAAATTCTGCTCTTCCCTTAGTCGCTTTTTACGACCTCCACGGGAGGAGATGGAGTGGTGCTATATACTTAATCCGGACACCACACGGGAATGATGAATTGTATGATAATGAAATGCATAGGATCATAATATTTTGATGTCTCAATCCATTATTTTTAGTCCCAGAGAAAGCGAACGCTATAACGTAATTTATAAATTGCGCCAACCATAACCTTCATACGAACAAAGTAATAACATCTTAATATTATGGCTGTGCTCTTTTTTAGCGTGTAACGGAACAGGAACTGACACGGTAACCTTAAAGCGAGTACCACAAATCCTTATCCAATTAGCTTCGTACATTAGCGGTAAGTAAATTGACGACACTTAGTGTGTTCGATGTGATGAATACCTCACGATTATTTGGACTTCGATAGAAATTAGTTGTAGGTGTATTGAACTCACGACAAACGAAAAAAGAACGTATTTTGCGGTATGTTCCGCGCATTCATTTGTTTTAAAGGAAAAAAATATATTTATAAATTTATTTTTGCACTAATAACAACGCGCACTTGACTAAAATTAAATACATAAAGCATACTTGGAACAACACTAAGAAGAGGAATAAACTGGCAAAACATTTTTATTTAACAACAAATATTGGCTAAAGGACTTAGACTCCAGGTCAAAAAAAATTGTTGTTACGGGTCTGAAGCTCTCCGGATTGGTCGCTTTGAGTTGTTAATGTACTCGAAGGACGTTGCTGCCCATCCTTCGGTTCAATCCCATAGTCGCCGTTTACATACCCACGGGATGAGATGGGTTAGTGCTAAACGTAGTCGGCACCACACGGCTGATATGATGAGTAGCTCTAATTTCAACCACATAACCAAAAAACATGATCTATTCTATTATTCTTTATTATTCTTATATTTCTACTATATCTGTCCCAATCCAAGAAATTAAAAAAAAAACGAGGAAAGAAGCAACAATTGTTCATTTGTCCTTCTTCGACGTTCAACACCGTGTTGTTTACCTTTTGTTATGAACGCCGCCGCCGATTCGTTTACGTCAGTCGACGTATCTTGTTTGTAAAAATATTTGTTAAAGAAAATAGTAAATAATGAAGGTCATGTAGTGCCAAAAACGCACTATATTAGTTATTTAAAGTGTGTTAAGTAGTGAACGCCGTGTGGTGCCGGCTTAGAATACCACCACCCCATCTCCTCCCGTGGGTGTCGTAAAAGTCGACTAAGGGATTAGCCGGAGGATGGGCAGCAGCGTCCTTCGAATACATTAACAACTCAACTGCGATCGCCAACCCGTCTGCCAAGCGTGGCGATTATGGCAAAACCCCCCAATGAGCCCACAACACAGCCATATCGGTCGTTGTGGTAATCTTTGGGGGAGGCCTGTGTCCAGCAGTGGATTTCATTCGGCCGAAATGATGAAGTAGTGAACATGATAATTATTGTCTTTAATATTATGTCACATATGTAATAATTGAAGTTCTGTTATCAGCGAGAAAAAACACGCAGATAATAATTCCTAATTACGTGCAGTCACATTGAATGTACATAATTATGTTGATACATATATATTCCCCATTCTCCCCGCTTTGTGTTGCGTGTAGGTCTAGCTCGGAGTGCTCTAGTGTGGATCATACGAGGACCTAGAGCCCTCGGTGCCGAAGATGACCACCCCAGTGGTAAAACACTTTTAAACGGATTCTATCGCGTATATTTTGATTTTTGATTTTCCTGACGTTTCGAATACTTTGCAGCATTCGTGGTCGCAGGATGACTAAGGTGACAGGCGTCGTTACAGATTTTAAAAAGTTATTTTATTTTATCTACCGTACAATTTTAATCAAAAAATTAGTTTCGATGCACGCAGTAATCACTCACAGTGTCTTGATGTTTCTTAGTGCGGTATCTTGTTTGGGACTTTATTATTTTAATGACTGGATTCCAAACAGGTGGTACCTGCCAACCATCTTCTCTATTAAAATTAGGATGTTTTTTAATTTCAATAGCCTCACGAAACATTCTAGGTACATATCGGTTCTCTTTCGCGACTACTTGAGGTTGATCAAAACGAAGATAATGGTTTGGTTTGCCTAAGGCATGTTCACACACTGCAGACTTTGTGGAGCGTCTATGCTTGACGTCAGCTATATGTTCTTTTATTCGGGTGGCTATGCTACGCTTTGTTTGCCCTATGTATGATAAACCACAATCACAGTCAATCTTGTAGACCCCTGCATCTTGTAAGGGTATGTGACATTTCACTGGTTTGAGAAGTTGGCTGATCTTCTTGTGCGGCTTGAAATAGGTTTTTATAGAAGCACGCTTTAAGATATGACCAATTCTGTCCGTGACTCCCTTAATAAATGGTAAAACAGCGGGCCGTCGATCAACCGTGGTGGGTTTCGGGCGGCTTCTGCGACGGGGATGTGGAGCTTTCAAATTGTTATTTTGAAGAACTTGCTTCACATGGTTAAGCTCCCCTGCCAGGTGGTCGGCGTCGCAGATGCCGTGTGCTCTCTGTAACAAAGATTTGGCCACAGTAGCTAACTGACAAGGATGGTGGTGAGATTCACCGTTAAGGTACCTGTTTGTATGGGTAGGCTTTCTATACACAGTGTGGCTAACAGAATGATCTGGATTATGGATGAGAAGTATGTCAAGAAAGGCTAAGCAATTGTTATCCTCCAATTCCACAGTAAATTGAATTTTACTGTGTATTGAATTTAGGTGTTTTAGGAATGCAGAGACCCTATTGTGAGGCAAGATGGTAAATGTGTCATCTACGTACCGTTTGAACATCTTTGGTTTAGCCGGGGCTGTCATCAGTGCTCTCTCCTCAAAGTCCTCCATGAAAATATCGGCGATTACAGGAGAGACCGGTGAACCCATGGCCACACCGTCAGTTTGTAGGTAAAACTCATTGTCCCACAACAGGTAGCCGTTGGTAAGGCAGTGCTCAAGTAACTCTGCATATTGAAGAGGCATGTCATGCTCACTTAACCTTTTCTTAACAACATCCAGGCAGTCCTTTACTGGTAAATTGGTAAATAAGGACTGCACATCAAAACTGACCATCACTTCGCTTTCAGCCAGTTCAAGGTCTTTTATTTGGCTGACAAAGTGATAGGAATCCTTCACATATGTGCTCGACGTTCCACGAAGTTTTGAGAGTATCTTCGCTAGATGTTGTGCCAGTTTGTAAGTTGGTGTATCAATCTGGCTTACTATTGGTCGTAGGGGAACATTGCTTTTGTGAATTTTCGGCAACCCATACAGCTTTGGTGGTTTTGCGCAAGATGGAATTAATGTTTTTACGTCCAATTCTAAGATGTCGGAGTGTTTAGATATTAACTCAGAGGTCTTTTTGAGAATCTTGTTAGTTGGATCTTTGTTTACCTTTTTATATGTACTTTTGTCCGACAGAAGTTCTTGAATTTTATGTTTGTAATCGGACGTGTTCATTATAACCGTAGCATTACCCTTATCGGCACGGAGGATAGTCAGGTCTGGGTCTTCATTAACGGTTTTCAGCGCAAGATATTCATCGCGAGAAAGATTCGGTTTGGGCGGTTTGCCTCGACGTAACACTGCTGATATATCTTGACGAATCGCCTCCAAATCTTCTTTTTTCACGTTATTTTTTATCAGACAGTCCTCAACGTTGCATATTATGTCTTCATAAGGAATTTTTCTAGGTGCTAGCGCAAAATTTAGGCCCTTTTTTAAGACTTTTACGGTGTTTTCGTCCAGAGATTTATTAGACAAATTAACAACAGGATTTATTATTGATTTTGACAGATGGTCAGGAGTATTTTCGTTTTCTAGGTTAATTTGGATACTAGTATTTTTGCCACACAGTTTTTCATACTTTTTAATTTGTCTTTTTGTATACTCATCAAATTTAGCGGCGGCTCGTTTACTATTAATATTAATACATTTTTCATAATCTGATTTTGACAATTTATTTTGCAGTTCTCTGGACAAAATCTCAACATTATTATTAATTTTGTGGGCATCAATTCTGTGTTGACGGATGAGATTTTTTTAATAACTTTAGACTTGCCTGATGTAGAATGCCTGCGCTTCCAAGTATGTCTTTCTTCGGTGATATCCGTACACATACTGGAATGATGTTGTTATCCCGGCATCTCTTCAGAAAATTCAATGAAGTTAGAAGTCGGGCGCGCTTAGTCATAAGGCACTCCACTCGGCGAACTTTTTCGGCGAATTCCAGTCCGTACTGGTTCACATAGTAATGTCTTAGATTTTCGCGATTATTACACATTATAATAAAACACTTTTAAACGGATTCTATCGCGTATATTTTGATTTTTGATTTTCCTGACGTTTCGAATACTTTGCAGCATTCGTGGTCGCAGGATGACTGAGGTGACAGGCGTCGTTACAGATTTTAAAAAGTTATTTTATTTTATCTACCGTACAATTTTAATCAAAAAATTAGTTTCGATGCACGCAGTAATCACTCACAGTGTCTTGATGTTTCTTAGTGCGGTATCTTGTTTGGGACTTTATTATTTTAATGACTGGATTCCAAACAGGTGGTACCTGCCAACCATCTTCTCTATTAAAATTAGGATGTTTTTTAATTTCAATAGCCTCACGAAATATTCTAGGTACATATCGGTTCTCTTTCGCGAGTACTTGAGGTTGATCAAAACGAAGATAATGGTTTGGTTTGCCTAAGGCATGTTCACACACTGCAGACTTTGTGGAGCGTCTATGCTTGACGTCAGCTATATGTTCTTTTATTCGGGTGGCTATGCTACGCTTTGTTTGCCCTATGTATGATAAACCACAATCACAGTCAATCTTGTAGACCCCTGCATCTTGTAAGGGTATGTGACATTTCACTGGTTTGAGAAGTTGACTGATCTTCTTGTGCGGCTTGAAATAGGTTTTTATAGAAGCACGCTTTAAGATATGACCAATTCTGTCCGTGACTCCCTTAATAAATGGTAAAACAGCGGGCCGTCGATCAACCGTGGTGGGTTTCGGGCGGCTTCTGCGACGGGGATGTGGAGCTTTCAAATTGTTATTTTGAAGAACTTGCTTCACATGGTTAAGCTCCCCTGCCAGGTGGTCGGCGTCGCAGATGCCGTGTGCTCTCTGTAACAAAGATTTGGCCACAGTAGCTAACTGACAAGGATGGTGGTGAGATTCACCGTTAAGGTACCTGTTTGTATGGGTAGGCTTTCTATACACAGTGTGGCTAACAGAATAGGTGTTTTAGGAATGCAGGCCTATTGTGAGGCAAGATGGTAAATGTGTCATCTACGTACCGTTTGAACATCTTTGGTTTAGCCGGGGCTGTCATAATCTGTAACGACGCCTGTCACCTTAGTCATCCTGCGACCACGAATGCTGCAAAGTATTCGAAACGTCAGGAAAATCAAAAATCAAAATATACGCGATAGAATCCGTTTAAAAGTGTTTTATTATAATGTGTAATAATCGCGAAAATCTAAGACATTACCACCCCAGTGGTTTTAGCCGGTAGATAGATGTCCGGCATGCCCCTTCGTCCTTCCCCGGAACAGAGGAAGTTCATGTAGAATTTCCACTGGGTCCAGTAAAAAAAAGATCCAGCTCGTATTACCAGTATTTTACATGTTATTTAACGATATATTTTGTCGCCAGATGGGAGCAGGCGCGAATGGGCCCGGCGGCCGACGAGCCCTGGAACTGATAGTAAGTGGTGGGCTCAAATCTTTGGCGCGACCTGCGAAGCCAGTCCGCAGGGCAGCATCTAGGGACTCGGTGCTATCGCAGCCACAACCCTTGCTTGAAGGTAAGTACTTTTACCGATTCTTATAGTGTGTGTGTGGGGAATCGTAAGCCAAACGAGCTGTAGGGAAAATTAGAAAACATAATAAAACAGAGTAAATCATTTAAATATAAGAAATATATGATATCGGCCATTTACACGTCCACTGCTGAACAAAGGCCTCCCCCATAGATTATAACAACTGTGTCATCATTTTAGGGGGTATTTGCCAATACTCACCACGCTTGGCAGGCGGGTTGGTGAGCGCAGTATGGCTACCGTTTCACAGAAGGAACGCTGCTGCCCATCAATCTGGTTTAGATTCCCTTAGTCGCCTTTTACGACACCCACGGGAGGAGATGGAGTGGTGCTATATTCTTAATCCGGACACCACACGGAAAATCTGGACACTACGCGAAAATGTATATTTATAGTATAATATGTGCATCTAAACACTGAAGTTGGGGGACTGAGTGATGTCGCAGGACTTGACAGACCCTACGCACAGCTGTGCGCAGCGATAGGCTAGGGAATATTTATTCCCGAAATGTTAATCATCAATGTTATTTATCGCTGTTATTCATCGATATTGATAATTCTTCCGGTGAGTTTCGTAAACTGACTAAAAACGAGACATTTATCTAGGTTTTTTTATCCGAATAAGTTGTACAACCACAACCCACTTTACGAGCTACTGGATTGAGAAACAAGCTTTAACACATAAAATTATACATATTTCATGTTTTTTTTTAATGTCCCATTGGGTTTAGGTAACGGCTATGTATGACATATTATACCTAATTAAGTATAAGGTACACTTCATACTTTATAATTTTGTAAATTGAAAAAATGATTTATTAAATTGCGCGGGAACCTACATGTAATGGTCGCAAAAAAAAAAAACAATGCATTTAGCAAACTGATATTGCTAAGTTTTAGCCACTTAGACCTTGAATGTATGTAGGTATATGGGAACTAGACTGCGAAAAGTCATACAAAAACGCATTTATATACACTTTTACGGGTGCTTAGTTTCGCCACCGAGACTTGGAAGATGATGATGCATAAATCAAACCCAAAAACTTTAGCGTAGAAATCCATGTACTTAGCTATGTTGCCAATTAATCAGGTAGTTAATAATTATAATGGGAAGCAAGATGAGACCGCCATTTGTACACTAGGGCATCCTGTCTTGGGGAATCCTTCCCGAGGTGCCCGGGGCGACCTTTTTGCAGTAGCCTTCCCTATGCTAGAGGGGGTGACCGCTTTACAGTCATCCTATCCGAGATGTGCCTAAAGGCGTGGGCCATGGGCGGCTCTAGTGTGATATTACGAGGACCTGGAGCCTTCGCCTTCAGTGCCGAAGATGGTCGCTACAGTGGTTTCGGGGCGAAGGAAGATCATGACGAATTTCCACTGAAGAGCAATAAAAAAAATACAATACGGTCTCTCCTGTATCATGCGTACAATTCACAGACATAAATCTGAGATGCTAACACCTAGACCTGAAATGGAACGGAACTGTTCCTTGCGGGAATCGAACCTGTGCCCCGTTGCGCAGAAAGCCAATCGCTAAGCCACTGTGCCGCCAAATATTAGCGAACGGAGTGATTCTAAATAGGTATATGTAGTTCTATCAGGCAATGCAATATCTTTAAAACGCATAGAAACTAGTCTCATTCAAGCGAAGCCATAGAACTAAACAGTTTAATAACATAATGATTAACTTTTTGCAAGATAACAAAATGGTTGCAGCCATTGTTCTTAAATTCACATATAATTTTAGCGAATCTCACAGTATGTACCTAATGTTTACACGGTAATCAAGAGTCAAGTCAAGATTAATTAAAAGTTTTCAAAGAATATAATGGACCTATTTTTCTTTTAATATGTCATAAAGGATCATGTGGCATTTAAAATCCACGGGGCCTTCAGACAGTTCAGATTGTGAGGATAAGAATAGGTTCGACAGCGACCAAAATCTGGAACAGCATTCCGGAGCAAGGAGGTTTTTGTGACTGACGCTAGAACCGTTTCCGTGTGGTTTCCGGCAAAGAATAGATAACCTCTCTCCATATATGGGTGTCGCAAATGGCGACTAAGGGTTGTTATGAAGAGGATGGGCAGCAGCATCCTCCTAATAACAACATACTGCGATCGCCAATCCGCCTGCCAAGCGTGGTGATTATGACAATATCCCCTCTATGACCGCTCATTGTAGTGATCATTGGGAGGCCCATGTTTGGCAATAGACGTTTACGGGTTGTGTGTGAACCGAATGCCACTCAAAATTATAGAATAGAATATTCTATATTGTACACCATTTTAAAAACAACTTCTAGGAATCATTTTATGAACAGTAATTGTACAATGGGGCAGTCTTATGGCTATTAGCGATTTCTTACAGACAACTTTTGGATGGACAAGAAAACGATGGAAAAAGACAAAGGGGGTATTCCGTGGTGTACTTATTACATTAATATAATCAAATAATGTATCTAGACAATTAAATATAATACGAATATATTCCATAAATTACTTAAATAATATGCGCATGTATACAACCATATATAATACATTATAAATAATCCATATATACATATTCTATACAACCATATACTATACTTTATACAATACAATATAAATAATCCATAAGAATATTGGATATCGTACATAAATATATGGAAAATACACAATAAGACGAAAGTACTACATTGGTAAATACAACAAACATTTAAACAGACAAGTAATATTGTTTTACTAGTTTTTTTAAAGTAACCCATGACTGGGTGGGCAATGGGCCATGTTTGATTGACACAGGCAGTGCATTCCATAATTGAACAGTCTGAACGGTGAAGGATTTATCACAATATTTGGTAGAATGCATTGGCATCTCAAGTCACAGATTCTCCGACGATCTCAAGAATCTCGAAAATGCGTCATTAAGGAACTTAAAACGTGGGGTTGTAGGATTAAACAGAATACTGTAAACCAAGGAAAGTATATGAGAATTCCGGCGAAGACGTATTTCATGTTATTTATTTCATCATCGTATTTCATATATTTATTTATTAAACTATATTCCGAACACTAAAACTTCGACCATTTACATTTCATTGGAATTTATTTTCAGTACATTTTAGTTGATAAAACCAGTAGTCCCCTGATAACTTACATAATCTGAATTAACAGCGCTCGTTTCTTGCACGCCAGTTCTCTGGGGAAATATCGTGAATACCCATAAATAGATTATCGCATCCGAAATTGGGTCAGTATACTCTCACGGGTAATATTTTAAGGGCCCGTGATTGCCAATTAGTAACATGATCGTACTGAAATTTTGTCGTATAATTTATCATGAAAATTCCATATTGTGCGCGCCAAAAAATCTAAGTATGGCCGCTCGTTTTGTTGCGTATACATTGTTGTTAATTATCGTTGACTAGCAGTAACGGGTAAGATGAATGCTTTAAATGTGTGACGGCACGGTTGGTGCAGTTGCTGATACAGTCGACTGCTGCGCTCCGGGTCGCGGGTTCGATTCCCGCTCGGAACGAATGTTTGTATGATCGGCAGGGTAGTAGTTCCGGGTCTGGGTGTATTGTGTGTGAAATTTGTGTCTGTAAACGCACCCACGACACAGGAGAAATCCAAGCGTGGGGAAACGTTTGAAAAAATGTATATGTGGTGATAACCACAAGAAAAATAAATGAAATAAAACTTTTTAACAAAAAAAAAATACCGACATCAAAAACCCTACCCAATATAAAATATTAAAATCAATGAAAAGGAAAAAAAAAAACTTTATGAAGGCGGGCGGGGCCAGGTATAAAATATAACTTCTCGTTGGTCTGCATGAACCATGGTTTGGTTTTTATATCGTGTAGTGTTTTTGAAGACGGTATTTCTTTTTTGTTAAAAAGGTTTATTTGTTTCTTTTTAGTGTAAATAAATTTAAGAACTTTTTCCAATTTGATATCAGTATTTAACACTAAAAATAAGAACGACTCAAATCGGTTCTCTGATCTGAGAGGAATCGAAACTATTAAGACATCATCTAGATAAGCGCATTAAAATTAACCTGTTTATTGACTTATCTCGGAGAACTTGGCGTATACACATTAAAAAAAATACGCACCGAATTGAGAACCTCCTCCTTTTCAAAGTCGGTAACAAACTGTGCAGATTTTTGCACGTGACCACGTGCGCGCCTCCGTTTTCCCGGGGGTCAGTCGGTGTGAGCACGCAGACTCTCCAATCTTCGCGTCCGTGACCTCCGAGACGCAGGTCTAGTCCTGGGTAGCATTACAATTGTTATGGGCAGGCATGACGTTTACCACCAGAAAAATGGCTTGCTCGTTTCGTCATCATGTTGTATATAAAAAACACAAACATTAAATCCAATCGATTGAAAACATCAATGTTTTCCACTCAGAGTGTTTGTATTGCACGAAGGTCTTTTAAAATGTTCTGTAATTGGAAAACATCTGTCGTCGTCAATATTTGTGTCTGTTCGAACGAGTGGCGTATGAAAGTCATTGAATTTTGTATTTCTCATATTTTGCCTTTTGCTATGTCGTTCGTCTGCTAATGAGTCTCTCGATTGCTTTCGTTGTTTATCCTTATATCAAATGTTTGTTGTGTTGCATTCTTTCAAGTTTTGAAGTAGCTTCTGAAGAATTTTGGTCTAATATTCCTATAAAAATCTTTGGTTTGATACTTCATTTGCCATCCAGCTTCATTGCTTGGATGTTATAAAGCTAGATCTATAGAGAATAGTTTTAACGGTACCTTCATACAGGTAGGGGTAATATTATCTCATCCTTAACCGAGACCAAGTCCAACTTACAAATTGTAGAACACATTTCTAATCCCTTTCATTACGTTTGTTCAACAATATGTGTTTTATCCAATTGCATTTGTAAGTTATTTTTACAAGGTTTTTTTTTCTATTGGTGCCCAGTGGAAATTCTACATGGAACTTCCTCCATCCCGGGGAAGGGCGAAGGGTGGCGAAGGGAAGGGTCCCTTACCGTCTAAAACCACTGGAGCGGTCATCTTCGGCACCCAAGGGAGGCTCCAGGTCCGCGTATGATCACAGAGCAGCGGTGCCTACCTAGCCCGGACTCTTGTAATAAGATACCTACAACTAGTGTCTTTTTTTTACTTGTGGTACAATGAACATTTTGTAACTGTCAAAATAAGAGCGATTAGGATTGTGACCATGTCATGAAAGCACACACAGATGCAATACACCAGACATAAATCAAAATGTGATGGCATATCATTTCAGTGTCTGTCTGGCAAATCTTACCAATCTAAAGGTCAATTCTCGTAATTTAAAAATGTTCAAAATATGGTTCCGATCTAGTCTCAATGTCAAAAATGTCACAAATGGTATTCTCCTAAACTAACAAACAACGTGAAACGTGAATTTACACCGTGATGAGATCGAAAATGGATCGAATGTTGATCGAAGTCAAAACGGTATTCTGCTAACATTTCGAACTGTCACATGTACTAAATTTTCATTGAATAAACGTCAAAATTTAGATACAAATGAGACTAGATCGAGATTATACTGAAATCCGACTGAACTTTAACAGTAGCAGAATGCCATTTTTTAGGTCAGTTCATAATTTAACCTTAGTTCAGTCAAGTTTCAGTCATAGTGTAAATTAATTACGAGAATTGGCCCTCTGATATTATCGCAATTTGATATTTTGATAAATCTCCGATCCTTCGACACTGAAGCGATTATATCATCGGATAATATTTGTAATTCAGAAGCATCATTATGGCAAGAAAATTATATAAATGATACCATTATTATAGGATGCATGCACCACGATGCTGCATGAACTTTATAGGTAATAAGCATTGTTTTAAATTTTTAAATTAATCCTTATATTTTCCCAAGTTCTAAGATTTTAATTAGGACAATAAAGCAGCTGGTTCTGCTCCCGGTCCCCCATAATTTTTTCTGGCTTCAGTTCCATTCATTTCAAAGCCGGAGACATGATTTCCGAAGCTGGAGCTTAACTTGCGTCGTTGTATCCCGGCCGCCAACCAACTATTTGGGTTGTAAAGTAAATTTTATTCCACAATGTCATCACAGTGCTTAACTAAAGTCAAGTGGATTCCATTCGAGCTATTTTTAACAAAAGGCGTACAGAGTTCGTATCTGAATAGATTTTTATACTTCAATAACTCTCAATTCAGGCACACATTCAAATGAACGCGGCTAAGGTATTAGAAGCGGAAGGCAAACATCTTTGCAGGGATATGGCTGTAGGTATGCAGAATTTAATATTGGGGGTAGCTTATATAGATGCTACTTTAATAATTCCCTTCTCAAAACGGGATAGGAGGTTCGATGCATTTTGAATGCTGAATTTTCGACAAACTCAAATTATTGTAAGAAGCCAGTGGGGTACTATATAATAATATAACTCATGCAGGACTCCGATGTTTATCTCTTGCGAGGTCAAGCAGGGATTGTGAACTATTTTGTTGGATTGATCATTATTATAAGATTTGCATTATTATTGTCATAAACTAATATTAAATTATGTTAATTGAATTATTCATAAAAGATCAACCCGGCTTAGGAGGCCGATGCCTTATCCACGGTACACACGCAATCAGCTCGTAAACGTCCCAACGTTGAACATGGGCCTCCCAATGATCCCTACAGTGGACGGCACCCTGATTAGCT
This sequence comes from Diloba caeruleocephala, assembly GCA_947459985.1. NCBI lineage: Eukaryota > Metazoa > Arthropoda > Insecta > Lepidoptera > Noctuidae > Diloba > Diloba caeruleocephala. The sequence goes on from OX381614.1 coordinate 4,792,537, forward strand.
AAAAACAGCGACAGCAGCTATCGCACAGCCGAGGATCCACCGGTGGCAAATCGCCTGAAATTGAAACGCGAGGATGCAGGTTTCGGTTCATTGATCGTCCGACAGAGTGCGTCAGAGATCTTCGTCTGTTTAAACGCTATTGGCATACATAATACCAAAATGACGTTAGGCTGTGGCGTCTGCGCGATATCCGCCTGTCGCAAACCGTCTGTGACATACGTAATCAGCCAGCCGGAATATTGTCTTAATCACCACACTTGGCTAGCGGATTTGTGATAGCAGTATGTTGTGCAAGGAGACTTCTGGTGCCTATTCTTTAGTCGCCTTTAATGACACTCATAGATGTAGAAGCGTGATCTATTCTTTGCTTGAAACAACGCAGAAGCGCTCTCGACAGAAATGGTTTAAAGTACACACGGCTACATATCAAGCTATGTTTAGCCAGTTTACGCTGATCTCTCATCATGCGGGAAGCCTATACAATGCGAGATCAGCTTATACTGGAATGAATAGCTTGCGTACATTTATGTAAAGATTTTCTTTTTCTTTTATCAGGTCTTCGGAAGTGCTCGACGGTCCTCGCGCTTACCGACCGCGAGAAGACCTCGGAACCGATCAGGGCACACAATAGACTGCGCGCGCCCTCCGTCTGCTCCCGTTGTTCTTCCCTACTGTCACTCGCCGGCGCCGGAGGATCTAGGTAAGTCTGCTCAGGGTTTTTTAATTCTTAATTTTTTTGTCTGTTTATTGCCTAAACAGCTATTGATGGTAGAGTTTAAATAACTTCTTTCGGCGCCTTTTATTCCACCTACGGAAAGAAGTTGTAGCATGTGTGGTGTCCGGATTAAGAATATAGCACCACTCGCATCTCCTCCCGTGGATGTCGTAAAAGATGACTAAGGGAATCGAAACCAGAGTCCCTTCTGTGAAACAGCGGCTGTTCTCAGCTCGCCAACCCGCCTTCCAAGCGTGGTGAGTTCTGGTAAATACCCCCCAAAATGACGATATATTTGTGAAAATCTCTGTGGGAGGCCTTTGTTCAGCAGTGAACACATTCTTTGCTAGATAAGATGATGATAATGAAAGAAATTGTTCATTTCTGGGAAATACACGGTACCGACTAGAATACCATTACGTTAAGTTATTACTTGCACCTCAGTCTTACTCAGAATTTTCAACAAGAAATGATTGTAAATTCCATTTGCATAACGGATTTTCCACTCAGTTGTTTAAGAAAGGTCAAATACGGGCGAACTTAGCGTAAAAGTAATCTTGAAATTTTCATTCGGTACAAAAGTTCTGAATCGTAGTTTTCATTCAAAAGTTAAGTTTAAGTTGACTACAACTCGTTCGTTCACGTCCACTTGTAACACAACAGTAAACTGATTTCTCCAGTTAATTCCCAAGAGATGTTTTTAATTTAATTTGATTTTCATCTTGGTAGCAAGTTATTCGCCAGGTGGTAAGTGTCATGTCATGTCATGCTCGTAACAATTGTAATGCTAAAAATAGTAGTAGTCCTGCGTGTTACCGCACTGCGCTCCTCACATCGAAACATTCGTTATTTAGTCTGTTATCATCATTTCGGCCGAATGAGGTCCACTGCTGGACACAGGCCTCCTCCAAAGATCACCACAACGTTCGATATGGGTGTGTTGTGGGCTCATTGGGGGGTTTTGCCATAAACGCCACGCTTGCCAGACGGGTTGGCGATCGCAGTTGAGTTGTTAATGTACTCGAAAGACGCTGCTGCCCATCCTCCGGCTAATCCCTTAGTCGACTTTTACGACACCCACGCGAGGAGATGGGGTGGTGGTATTCTGAGCCGGCACCACACGGCAAAGCCGGCACCACGTCTGTTATGCCCAGTAATTTTACTACCTGCAGAGGCCTTCAAACCGGAACATAGTAATGTCTAAAGTTTAAACACTACTGCTTAGCAGCGATTATCTAGCACTGGGGTGATACCTGCCTAGCCGACCTCTGGCAGTAAGGGTGAGATTCAGAGACATGAACGTAAGACGGGCTAAGAACGCTCTAAGCCAAGTATAGTGGCTATGCGCATCTTCAAAATCCGTATTATACACAGTCCCTCTCAAACTTACGTCGGTCTTGGCTAAGTTAGTTCAAACTTTTCAAACTATTCTTTATGGTCCTTTTTCAATACGAGAATGTTTGTCGGTGAGATACGGTTTTTACAAAACTATGTAGTCAGGCATAAATAAAAATAAAAAAGGATAGCAATATATGAAATGCCATTGGAGTGAGCGAAACAAAATATCGAACACAAATCTATCTACTTATGTTGTAAATCGCAGGAATATATGAACATTTTACGATTTTGACTACTTGGCGTAGCGTAGTTTACGCTAAGCTTAAGTCGTGTTCCGATCCTCTGTGAATACAATTATGAGCGCTAGGAAGCGTAAGTTAACGCTTAGACTCGTTTCTATATCTCACCCTTAGTGACCTACCTCCAATGAAAGACACCATCTTCAATTTATCTAGAATCTCCCTCTGTGGAATGTTTTTTTTTTTTATTGATATCAAGACGATGGACAGCAACAACAACCGCCTGCCAAGCGTGGTGATTATGGCCATATCCCCTGTGATTCTGTGTCCATGTTCAATTGGTTTTTCACCGTTATTTCAATTCAATTTTCAAGGATGTATGGATGTGGTGGACGTTTACGGGCTGATGTGTGGTATAGCTCTACCTTATAAGTTGGCACTTTGGGCGTTCGTGTCATTTTAGTTATGTTTACATTATTATTTGTCCTTAGGTACTCCCTGGATGGTGCCGGCGGTGGCTTTGTGCCGGCAGCCCCGGTCAACTGTAAGCTGTGCCTGGAAGACGCCACGGCTGACAAGGTCACCCTCATCTCCGGTTGCGGATGCTCCTTCTGTACCAAGGTCAGTTGATAAATATTTTTTAATTGTAGGAAACGGTCAGTAGCCCAGCTTTTTGTCGCTGACGGTCAGCAAAGACGTCTGTATCCGGTATTGTTTCTTAACGGTAGCAACGGAAGGTCGAAGATATCTAAATGTATGTGTACAAAAATCAGTTCGATCATTATGTTTAAAGTGCTGCCACAAAGACTTGTTTTCGTATCCGCCTTATAAGGAGTCCATACTATTTTTGGACAATGACATATTTCGAAGAAAAAGAAAAAAAGCCTACATGACTTAGACCTTTTTGGAACATCTTGAATTACAAATCATTTGAAATTTGCTACATTGCGATCTAAAAAAAGCTCATTTACAGCCGAAATTAATAATCAATTGACTCCAAACCCTTTACATTTAAGATGAAAACTTGTTTTTTTGTGTTAAATGTGATCTTAACACAAAAACAGGTTCAAAATCATAAATCTAGAGATTTTGGATTAGATGGTTATTCATTTCGGCTAATAGGCAACTGCAAGTACAGTCAAAGTCGCAACAATACAGCGTAACAATGAGTTGCAGCATAACATTGTTAGTTGACCTAATTAGGTCACCCATGTACTTCTGTAGGAATCTCCATTGGTTGAGATTATATTTTATTTTTGTCGTTGGCATCGAATTCAAAAAGAATAACACCAAGGTCACCCTGCACATGTAGAATATAAGCCAGTGGGACTATTAAACTGCCATTATGAAGGATGACAGTCGAAGTCGCAGCAATACAATAGGCATAACAGTGAACTAGGTCACCCTTGTACTGCCGAAGGTACTTCCGGTAATTGAGATTATATTCTCTTTTTTGTCGTTAGCATCGACTTCAAATAGAAATAATACCAAGGTCGCCCTGCACATCTAGAAAGTAAGCAGTGGGACTATCAAACTGCCATTGTGAAGGACAACCAAACTAGTTTATTATGCTGATTATTAATGTTCGATCTATTACTCGTAGTATAGTAACGTATCTGCTGTTGCACAGAAAATAAAGTCAAATGAAAGTGCATATTGTTTGTTTTCAGAGAAAAAGCTTTTTAAGGTTCAAATATAATAGTGAATATAAGTGACATCGTAACGAAAATACAAACATAATTCTGGAACTGAGGGTGAAGAGCATAATAATGTTGCTTCGGTCTTTTTCATGCATTTTCTGATATTATTTCCAGAACTGGTTTCAGTATAAAATAATTGTTTTCGTCTATTCTAATGTAACTTTGAATAAAAACACAATAATTTATTTATTTTTACATAAAACTGCTATATAAATAAAAACTGAACGGCTTTTGTTTCGCTACAGTTCACTTATGAGGTCATCGCTCGCAATAGCATAATAATATCATACCAAAGTAGGTTCAATTATCACGTTGTGTTTTAATCGCGTTGTTTTCAATACATTGCCTGTTCAAAAATGACAAAAGCTGTATCATATAATCGTCGAGATATATGGCTTATTTTACTATTGTTATTACATGCTTTAGTGTAACTTCTTCGGTACAAACATACACCAGTTTTGTACAGATTTAACCTTTAAAGTTCACTGGCCTCAGTTGACCAACGCGTTGGCAGGTGAAGCCAAGTGTTTGTGATGCAAACCTCATTCTGTCTGAGAACACAACAACACTCGACGAGAATTATAGAAAACGATTGCGGTTAGCGTATTTAACAAACACGTTTGCTACTTACTTGTCTCTTCATAATCGTATTCATTTTGCTGTTGGACAACCCTATAAAAGCATTTTTTGTCTATACATACATAATCAACCCATTACTGTCCCACTGCTGGGCACGGGCGTTTTCACGATGAGAAAGATCTTAGTCCACCACGCTGGCGTAGTGTGGGTTGGTGGACTACACAACCATTGAGAATATTTTGGAGCCCTCTCAGGTGTGCACTGTGCCGGTTACCCCACCTAGTTTTATTTCACCGTTAACGCAAGTGATAATCAAATTCCGATCCGCCATGAAAAGTCAGAAGTGCAGGCCAGAGGGCCAATTCTCGTAATTCATTTACACTTTGACTGAAACTTGACCGAACTGAGATTAAATTATGAATTGACCGAAAAAATTGTATTCTGTTACTGTTAAAGTTCAGTCGGATTTCAGTATAATCTCGATCTAGTCTCATTTCGATCTCAATTTTGACATTTATTCAATGAAAATTTAGTACATGTGACGATTCGAAATGTTAGCAGAATACCGTTTTGACTTCGATCAACTTTCGATCCATTTTCGATCTCATCACAGTGTAAGTTCACGTTTGACGTTGTTTGTTAGTTTAGTAGAATACCATTTGTGACATTTTTGACACTGAGACTAGATCGGAACTATATTTTGAACATTTTTAAATTACGAGAATTGGCCTTCAGGTTCGAACCAGACTGTATGGAAGACAAGCGTTCAACCACTAGGCTATCACTGCTTTTTCACCAATTTATGTTTTAAAAAACAAGAGCTCGAGAAAACATTGTTTATCAAAGATTTTGTTATGAGGAACATTTTAGGAAGTGAAACTTCTTCGGGTTATTATTAGAACTGAAAGCAGGTTGTTTATCATGTTTTTTATTTATTTTGAGTTCCCGATAATTGTTCTAATCTAATCATAATAATCTAATCTTTAGGTTTATATTATATCTATCATTGTAATGTCTTATCATTGTATTTTATTTTATCACTCTTTCATGAATGAACTTGAGACTAGATTTTATGAAAATAGTATATTATAAATTGCTAAACATTGTTTTAAAGTTACTCAAGAGGAGATGGAGTGGTGTTATAATTATAATCCGGTCACCACATAAAAAAAACTCTCAACGCCGATGAAGATGTACTTACTTCAAAAATGTTTCAAACATTGATACAGTTTATTGCGATTCATCAAATACTTTTTTTTTCAATAATGTTAAAACATGGGAAACAGATAACAACTATGTATTACAAGGGTCCCACTAAAAGTTTTCAGAAAATCAAAAACGGAGTGATGTTAGAACGTAATATTTTTATTGTTTTTCGAAATAGTCTCCGATCCTTTAGTATTTCCGACTCATACCAATGCCTAAACTTGCCCCGATCTGTAGATATGTCACTCTTTTATCAGCTTCTATCTATCATTAGCCGCACGGCACTCACGCTATCCTCGCCGTAGAAGGACGTCCTTCGCGCAAATTATTATCACTGCAATTCCTTCGGCCACGGTTTAATTCATAAAACCAGTTATAAACATTGGCACGAGTTGACGATCATCATGAAATCCAATCTAAGTCTCTCAGACCGCAACGATTTTATATACTTAGCGAAAAATTTATCTAGACGAATGCAATTCGACGCCAGTACACGCACCTTTTAAATTGCCGTCAATTTGTAAAAACAATTGACAAATGAATTCAATGTATATCAACAGCCTCCCAAAAAGTAATTTGAAATTTAAAACATTTTTCATTCGCAACTTTTCTTACTGGGCAATTGTAAAAACATTCAGTGTGACCCACGTATTGAGGAATCTAATGTATGAGGTATAATATATGATGAATTATGACCCACGTATTGAGGGATCTAATCACTATCTGAATCAAGAAAAACAAATACCAATCAGACACAGTATGCATCGCTATTAGCAATCAAGGAATTCTGAACGCCTCGTCCGTAGGTTAAACACGGGTGACTTCCGAATCATTTCATGGGCCTCATTCAGCTCAGATATAAATAGAACTACACATGTGCACTTTACTATTGAGACATTCTAATGAACTCGTTCTGCTTTTCATTACGTGTTAACTAATTAAAGCAATTTTTCCTGTTGGCGTCTTGACTCTCTTCACGCTGTTATGAAAAGGGACAAAGAATTATTAATAATAATTTAAGAGACCCCAGTACACCTCCTATTCCATAGAAACGACTTTCCCTTTTTTCTTCGAAACTACTATTTTGCACGTATAATAGAAGAAAGAAACATTTATTCCAGTCTCCCACAATTATGAAAATAGTAAAATACAAATAAAATAGCACATGTATAAAAAAGGAAACCTGATACGAGGCCAGAATAGGCTCCTATCTCAGCATTGTACTGCAACATCTAAATGCTGAAGCGCTGGTTTTCTGGGGTGCAATTCCTTAAGCTCAAACATCCATACATCTTTAAATATAGAATCGAAATAACGGTATAAAACCAATTTGGTATTTGCTAAGATATGATTGAAGCTATACAAGGACACGTTGCAGAAGGACAGCCATGAGGATCAGACTTAGCGATTACCAAATTGGTTTTACACCGTTATTTCGATTCTGTATTCAAGGATGTATGGATGTTTGTGCTTAAGGAATTGCACCCCAGATAGGACCTGATTATAGTGAAGCCACGGACAGTTACTACTAGAATAGTGAATATTTTTACTATAGTATAATTAATTAATAACACAAATAATTTAAGTGTATAGCGCAATATAAAAATAAATAATAACCATGTATAAAGTTTGATATGTTTAGAACATTATAAAATAATATAATGTATAAAAAAAACAATTTTACTATTAAATACGTACAATAAAATCAGATAAAAGTATGATTTCCAAATAAAACCTACAGTCAAGGAAAAACTGCGTTCATTTTTTATGTTGCCCCACACTAGGATTTCTCCTGTATCATGGGTGCGTTTACAGATTCCACACACAATACTATTAAAAATAAAACTAGTAATTATTTGCCGATTCTATGCATATGATAAACACGTTTATTCAAATAACTGTTACACTGCAATCCTCCCGTACGTTCCTTGTGTATAACGGTGTCTCATTTCGGCCGAATGAAGTCCACCGCTGGACACAGGCCTCCCCCAAAGATCACCACAACCACCGATATAGATGTGTTGTGGGCTCATTGGGGGGTTTTGCCATAATCACCACGCTTGGCAGGCGGGTTGGCGATCGCAGTTGAGTTGTTAATTTACTCGAAGGACGCTGCTGCCCATCCTCCGGCTAATCCCTTAGTCGACTTTTACGACACCCATGGAAGGAAATGGGGTGGTGGCATTATGAGCCGGCACCACACGGCTTATAACGGTGTACAGTGCAGTAATTCTGCGCTCATCAACCAGCCTGCCGAGCGTGGTGACTATTGACAAATTCCCTCTAAAACGACGACACACGGCATGTTGTATATAAAGGAAGCCTTTGATCAGCAGCCGACCTCTTTTGACTGATATCAATCATGATGATAATATTCTAAAGGAGACCGCGCAACGGAAATCGCAGCGTGGGACGACCTCCAACGAGGCGGACAGACGACCTGGTGAAGGTCGCTGGGAGTCGTTGGATGAGAGCGACATGTGACCGCTCGTTGTGGAAATCTAAGGGGGAGGCCTTTGTTCAGCAGTGGACGTCCTGTGGCTGATATGATGGTGATGATGATGAATATTCTATGTCAGCACAATGCAATAATAATTCTAAACAAATTCCAATAATCTTTAACGGTAAAGTAACATACCAAAACGAATTCCACATTTGAATTTAAGCTTCAAATTTCACAACGACACCAAGGTGCCTGACCAGATTACGTTTTTTTTTTATAACAATGAGCATTACCTTGATATGTATAAAGGAAATGTTATGGTAATGAATTTATTCGGAATTATTCATTGCTACTCAGAATAAAGGCCTGGCTTATTTTATAGATGACATTATATATTTAAATATGGGTACACCTATTTGCTTTGTCTAAGAGGCATAGGTTGAGAAGTCGATTTTGGATATTAGATAGATAGTTGATGAAGTTCTAAAAACGGGCTTAAATTTGGGAACTATCCCACTTCACGTTTTACTTTGCCATTGCAAACAAGGTGATTGAAATTAGGCCTTTTAAAAAAAAAAACTCGTAATTATTTTCATTTTACAGAGTATAATTATCATAATATATACACGCTCCACGGGTTTTAAGATACATATTGTATGCCTTTACCTCAAATTATTTGTGAATGTTACTTTACTCATTGATAAGTCTATATTCTATTAAAAACTAAAATGTTTTCAAGAAATACAATTTTTATTTAAATTTCCACAGTACAATTTTCTTATCGCTTAACTTTGTACTACTGTAAATCCGTAAGATTTTGCTGAACATATATTGTGTTTTTTTGGTAGGCATTGACCCAAACTCTCACCCCCTGCAGTATGTCGTGCTATTTACTGGACACTCTGTATGTTTACAAATACTGTTATCATGTGCATTGACGTTACATCTGTCTGGTTGGCAGCCTCTTAATTAAGGTCGACGACCGGGCTAGGAATACACCGACACTAGCCTAGAACTTGATAACATTAGTGCAGTGTAAGCTATGAACTGAGTCGTGTATGTTTTACATAGAAATACCTTTAGAATATGAACCTTATGGCATCCAGTTTAAGAGATTATTTCACGAGTACGCATACTAAAATTGAAACAAGATTTTCATTCAAGCTCAAGAAAGACATTGTTATGTACTGGAGCAAAATGGAAACAATTTAGACAGAAAACGAAGTCTGAGGGCCAATTCTCGTAATTAATTTACCCTATGACTGAAACTTGACCTAATGCTACTCTTAAAGTTCAATCGAATTTCAGTATAATCTCGATCTAGTCTCATTTCAATTTCAATTTTGACTTTTATTTAATGCCAATTTAGTACATGTGACAGTTCGAAATGTAAGCAGAATACCGTTTTGACTTCGATCCATTTTCGATCTCATCACAGTGTAAGTTCACGTTTTACATTGTTTGTTTGGTTAGGAGAATACCACATGCGACATTTATGACACTGAGACTAGAACGGAACTATATTTTGAACATTTTTAAATTACGAGAATTGGCTCTCTGGTTATTGTGCTTTAAGCCAGACAAGAAAAGATAATACCGTGCTGGTTGTAGCTGATAAGAATAGCAGTGAAATGGATTATAATAGGGATCTAGAGAAGGAATGCCATAAATGTCAGAACGCCGACCGGGACATGATGGGAATAGACATAAGGTTAGACCATGGATAATTTAAAAACTCGTTCAATATTATAAAATCTTTATGAAACGAGTTAAATCAGTCTTTTGCTTTAACTTTTTTCATAAATACAGTCACGCTACTTTTCTTATGATTAGTATTTCCTCCTCGGAGCCACTTTTCTCTGCCTTTTAATATTTTTCTGAAGTTCTGGCTTTTCTTTTTATCTTTAACATTAAAGACGATATTATATATAACTAGCTGGGACCCGCGGTTTCACCCGCGTTTAATTTAAAAGAAATTTAGAGTACTTCGACATAGACACATGACATAGAATATATATACTGGATTTCCAGGGTTTTATTATTTTTGCGCGGAACCCTAATTATTTTTTAAGTTATTCCTTATAACATCAGCTATCTACCAGTGAAAGTCCCGTCAAAATCGGACCAGCCGTTTCGGAGATTACCCGGAACAAACAGACAGATAGACAGACAGACAAAAAAAAAATGCATTTTTTGTTATATGTTCCGTAAATCCTTTCATATGCATTAAGTAAAAAGCTTTTATTTTGACATTACAAACAGACACTTCAATTTTATTTATTTGTATAGATAATTAAAACACTTAAGACTAGAAACTGGCAACAATAATTGACAGCTTAAACCGTATTTATTTTATTTATTTGTATAGATAATAATTATAATAAATCAACAACGGCACGGTACGGTTGGCGCAGTGGCTAAGCCCCGCACGGAAGAAATGTTTGTATGATCTACAGATAGTTGTTTCGGGTCTGGGTGTTTGTGCATGTTAAATGTATATGTCTGTAAATTGTACCCAAGACACAGGAGAAATCGTAGTATCTCCGCAAAGCCAAAAAAGAAAAACGATACATGTTATTTTGTAATGCGCAGATCTCGCTCACGTTGCCGGCCGCGTACGAATGATGCCTTTTGCCTAGCTTTTTATTTTACACTCGATGGAAATGTCGTCATTGATTTCCTTCGCCCGCCGGAGGTGCATACGTACCTATTTACTGTAATATACAAACCGGGACTACTGTCTTACTGACCGGGACACGGGGACATAACGCTTCAAACCGAGACATGTCCCGGTGTACCGGGACGTATGGAAGTTCTAATCTAGGGAGAATAGGGAAATATACGCGGATAAACATACGTGGAAGACGATGACACGGGGACAAACGCTTCAAACCGGGACATGTCCTGGTGTACCGGGATGTATGGCAGCCCTAATCTAGAAAGAATAGGAAAGATACGAGGATTAACATACGTGGAAGACGATTGCTCTATTCAAATGTCTATCAAAGACGGTTGATGTGTAGGATTAAGTTCTGGGTTAAGGCATGTTACAATAAAACCTGTCTCAGTTAGGTCACGTAACTGGCTCAAGACCTCTTGCACAGATGAATCAATCACTAATAGACGCGTGTCAAATGATGTTGTTGTTCTGCAATAATATTAAAAGTCGTGACGTAGTCATAGGCAATCTTAAAAAAAAAATATTGTTACTAAGTCATGGATTAAAGAACAAAACTATTTCAAAACTAAGTAATTACAGTTATCGGTAAATGTACAAATATTAGTCGGAAACTGGCACATGTCACATGTAGGGTTGCCATATTTAAGCTCGTCGGGACGGGACGGTTCTCTTGGCCCGGAAAGTCGTCATTCAATTGCATTCTGAAACCATTTCCGTTAGTAGGAAAGTGCAGGCTTAATCACGGATGGGAGGACTTAGATGCTGCAAAGAGTAAAAGAACAGATTTTGTTTAATATTTGATTTACTACCCAGCTACTACTGGCTTAAGAGTATTGCGGGTGTATATTTTTAGTGGTGTATTGTGTACTTTTTAATCGGGTCAAACACAGGTTTTGTCGGAACTCGGTTCTGTTACGATGACAGTCCCGATATATCGGGACGGATGGGTACTCTACATGTGTCATCTTTGTACCGCACGGCGAAATTTTCGAAGAACGGTAATGAATTCTATTGCTTTTATTTTTCTATGTTAAGCACCTTAGCCATTCATGTTGCCGTCTGCGAACTGTTTTTACAGCTATTTAAAACAATAACTCTACATTGTTTAAGCTAAAATTGTGTTATTTATCAAGGCTATTTGTACTAGAATAGAGTTTCCCGCAATTGTGTCTTGAGTATAGAGTTTCTTTTATAGAAATCTGTCCCAGTTCGCTGTTTTTTATTTGTGCTCTGCGCTGACCAATTAGTTTGAAGAGAATGTTTTTTTTATACAACTCTGGGCGCGAGACGAGCACGTCATTCGCTTGGTGGTAAGCGACATGCCTGCCAATAACAATTAGCATGCTACCCAGGACTAGGCTTGCGAGGCATCATACTGCGGTGGTCACCTTAAGACGGAAAGTTATTTAGCCTGTTATGACAGACAGTAAAGCGGTCACCCCCTCTAGCGCAGGGCAGGCGGCCGTAAAGAGGCCCAGGCACTTCTCGGGGAGGATTGTAAAGGATACCCCCAAGCCTCGATGTGCGCTGTGTTACTCACAAGGTGGCACGTGACCACGAGCGCGCTGCCGTCTTCCTGGGGAGTCCACTGATGGGCGGAGGTAAACGCTTAGTCGAGCCGCACGATCGTTTGCCCGCTTACACCTTAAAAAAGATAGCATAAAAACTACACAAATACAGGTGTGATGATACCAAAAAACAGAAGTGCACGAAGTGCACACCCATCTTTTCAACAATGAGATAACTGCTCAAAATAGAAACGCGAGTTTGTTTGTATTTTATTTACTTTACCACCTTAAAATGGCTTATTGGATTGATATCAAACTTCCATACGTTAAATCATCAGGCATATAAGTTAATAAACACTTGTCTTTGGAGTCGTAGATTGGGCACCGAGAAAACAAAAGCGTCAGGTCGAGATCTCTTTTGGCCCAAAAGGATCAGAAATGTTGTGCTGTTGACTTGAAATTTGAATATTTAATCTGCTTTCAACGGCGTCTACGGGTCGCGGGCGCGCAGATTGGGGAGTTCGCGTGCTCACACCGAGCGATCCCCGGGAAGATGGTGGCACACACGGGTTACGTGCCGCCGTGTGCGCAGCACAGCGCACAGCAAGACTTGGGGGGATCCTTTACGATCCTCCACGAGAAGTGCCTGGGGGGCGGCCTTTTTACAGCCGCCTGCCCTCCGCTAGAGGGGGTGATCGCTTTACAGTCATCCCCTCCGAGATGTGCCAAAAGGCGTGGCACCAATGGGTGGCTCTAGTGTTATCTTACGAGGACCTGTAGCCCGCCTTCGGAGCCGAAGATGACCGCTCCTGTGGTTTTAGCCGGTAGGAGTCCGGCATACCCCTTCGCCCTTTCCCGGGGAGAAGGAAGTTCCATATAAAATTTTCACTGGACACCAATAAAAAAAAGGATAGGAATGACTGATTTTCTGTTTCACCTCCAAGTGATGTCTGTATCAGCATAACCTTGAAATGATTAGATGTTCTGTTAACATTTGAAGTGTTAATTTGTTTCCTTTGCTAAAAGCACTAATAGAATGCCTTTGGCTAATTAGTCGAGTGTTGCAGTTAAATATTGCTTCATTATGGATGTATCTTTGACATCATCATCGTCTATAGCCTTTTCAAAGTTTGTGGATTTTGTCGTGTTCATACTAACCAAATGAAAGATGTTTCATCTGGAGGAAGAGCAGCTATATTACTGCACCATTTGCCAAGTTTGTTGATTCTGAAAATATTTCTTCATGATCCATGTTCATCTCCCCATCATTTACCTGTAGATTCTGGGTGCTAGTCAATCGCTACATGCGACTCGGCTTGACATCACAAGCGCTGTAAAGAAAGCTTTGCAATATTGTGTGTCATGGAGAAGACGCGTGGCTCATTTACACTACGTTGACTGCCGCCGATACATTAGAAGCGCTAGTCACAGAGACTGAGAGACTGCCGACCGATCTAGTTTACACCTTCAGATGTAGTCGACTCAGTCGACTTCAGTCGCGAACGGTAGTAGTTAAACGAATAAGTGTTTAGGCCGGGTGGGTTGCCACCTTCAGCGGGAAAGCGATATCGACCTGGCGACCTGATGTAAATGAGCCTTTAGGCCTGTAGTGTGATTCATCACAGCTCGTACCAATCAGGATGAGCGTTACTACACACATCTAGTGTACTGTGAACAATTGAACACTGCGATGGAGAAGCTCGCACATCTGCAACCAGCTTTGATCAATCGCTTGTCCCCACTGCACATGCACGAAAACGCGCCACCCCATACTGCACAACAGGCGATCTCCAAGCTTCAAGGGCTAGTGTGGAAGCTCGCCGTCATCCTCCGTACTCACCAGACCTTGCGCCTGCAGGCTTCTACTTTTCCTGTATTTGGATAACTTTTTGGCGGGAAAAATATCAATACCCGCGAGGATGTACAAAATGCCTTTGAGTAGTTTGTCGCCTCCCAGCCATCAGGTTTCTTTAAAAAGGGCATCGATAAACTGCCACTGCGTTGGCAAAGATGCATCGATTGCACGGCTAGTTACTTTGATTAAATAAAAAAGATAGAGAATAAATTAGCACACTTTATTTCTTAGAAAACGACAATTTCATAGGAAAATATATAGTACTCACCACAACCCAACAAATAACCCTCACTTTCTTGTCGACACATGTCTCGGATTTTCAGGAAACATGTAACTTGCCTGCTGCTTGCCTGACTAGTAATTTTTCTTTTATTTGTCAGACATGTTTGTTCTCTTTTCTATATAATAATATTAGTATTTCTTCACACCATAATAAAACATTATAACATTTATTGGAACGGCAAACGAGCTAAATTACGCTTCTTGATATACTTATCGCCAAAAAGAAAACATTCGTCGCCCGGCCGTCTGTCATTTTGTAGTCTCTAGTTAGATTACTTCTTGTTCGTCTGTGTTAGGCCTGCTACGTATGTTTATGGCAAATATGTTAATATAATAGGCACGGTTGGTGCAGTGGCTGATACAGACGGCTGCTGCGCTCCGGGTCGTGGGTCATTTTCAGATTTGCACAACTGTGTCATCATTTTGAGGGGTATTTGCCAATACTCACCACGCTTGGCAGGCGGGTTGGTGAGCGCAGAATGCCTACTGTGCCACAGAAAGGACGCTGCTGCCCATCCCTCTGGTTTAGAGTCCCATTGTCGCCTTTTAATCAATGTTTGAATTAAATAAAAGTATTTTAATAGTTATATTAATAGCTATATATACCTCAATGTCTTTAAATTGTGTATAAAATATAAAAAAGTTTACAAAACTAGCATAATTGATTCATTATGCGGCGCGGCGTTACGTAAATGTTTCGTAAACATAACTCAAGGAACCTAAAAACAATATAAAGCAATTAATATTTAACAAAAGAAGTTAACGTTCTGTCGAATAGATTTTTATCATTTGACGAGCATGAAGGTCGCCTTACGATAATCTAACATATTTACGTATAACATCAGCAACTCTAGAGGAGTCATTAATATGTTGCAGATCTTATGAGGTGGTTAGGGGGCGTTGAAAGCGGGAATAGGGATTGAGGGGGAGGGCCGTGTCTTCCAGTACTGCCACTGATATCTATGCCAAGAGTGGCGCACTTAATACCAACAGACCTACACATGGTGTTCGTGGCTCAATAACAACTCGATTGACTGGTCTGTGAGGTTAAGATTGTGACGAAGTCATCCTTCATCTTCATTTCAATCAACCTCTTTCATAAATTCATACCTTTTATCTCCATCACTGTCCACTTCATGATTCATTCTTTATTCAAATCAAAATTCGAATTTAGTATTGTGATGTCAAATCGTTCATATTTTGGTCATTATCATTACAAATTGGATTCTGAACGCTAGTAGTTCGACACACAGCTGTCGCTCTGACAAATAGTCTCCTGCAATATTACAATTACTTATTTTTAATTAGCTTAAATATTATGATAATAAGCTAGATTTGAAATATATAAACATCACCATGAAGATGAAGTGTTGAAGTTGTGAATATCAATATACCATTATAACAATATATGTGTTACGTTTCATTGATCTCGTTAACTGAACTCCGTTACTTGCTGCCGTGGAGAGAGCCTCCTAGTTGAGCTTACCGGGAAGAAACACGGAGGGAGGCACTCCGCGACAAGATAAGCTTGGCGTGGTCAATTGTGGGATGGGTTCATCGCGACACCTTCTTACGGAGAACGCCAAATACTGGCTGACTTGACTCGTCTTGTTATAGTCACGTTAAGTCGACTTTCGGTATTTGCGTACATCGTAGTTGATTTGACAGTCCGTCGCTAGCACTGCGTAATGCGCATTAGCATTTTCTGGAAACGACACCTCGAACAGATCAAAAGAACAATTAAATATTAATTTGAATGCTCATTAGTCCGAAACTGCGATAGGAGTGATATCAATTAGATAAGGGCCGTTACTGGCTTTGCCATGGGAAATTATTCCACGCACAGGCCACGATCGTGACACAATAAATGTGTTTACAAAGTAAAAATATCGCGTCCGTGGAATTATTTCACAATAGCATACCGAGTAAGGGCCAAGAACATCAGCTGTTCTAAAGCTACAAGAACTTAAATAACGTATCACTAGCTTTCTCCCACAGCTCCACTTGCGTAGCCTTGCGATCAGGATAACGAGTAGCCAAAAAATTTACCTGTAATTCCGACCCTATCAAATTGGAATAGAAAGAAAGATAGACAGAAAAGAGTTAGCATGTTTTGTACATAAGAAACAACCTAGATGTTATACACTCAGCAGCAACGGCGAATAATTTAATGCTGCTCCTAGAATGAATATTGTATAAGTTTATGTGAGATACGGTCTCGGCTCCCTGATTTATACAGATGATGTTTCCTTATACAATGAGGGCTGTGTTACCGGTTTGTTGTTTACATGCTTGCAAATTATACCGAGTTTTGCTTCTCTATCACGTAGCTGATGTATTGTATTTATGGACTCTTTATCAAACAGTTCAAGCAAGCGGTATAGTGAGACCACGTATAAATTTCATTATCTAAAATGCCTGTAAATATTTGTAATATCCATAGCTATGAGCACAATATAGAATATCAGAACAATGGATTTAGTCGCGTTATTTATTACTAGTCATTCCTTTAGGTTTTTTTCAACCTGGACGTAAAGCTTTGTGGACTTTTACCGTCCCGAAAGCGGAGGGGTATGCCTCTTACAGGCAAAAACCATCTGGGTGGTCATCCTCGGCACCGTAGCCGGCTCGAGGTTCTCGAGAACAAACGCGCCAGAGCTGCTCATACTACTTAGCTTAGCTGCTGCGTGAAGAAAAAACTTTGTACCTATTTTTAAACACATTGGGGGCACGGAAGAGTTTGAGATTTGTCATAGTTAATGTTCATACGGAGGAGAAGTGCAGAAAGTTGAAATGTATGTAAATAAATGGTTGAATTTCCACCACTAGTTACATTTAATTCATAATTAAATAAATAGAAGAAATATTTTTAATTTAAGGTTAAATAATTAATCTAACAAATAAATAAATTATTTTGATTTTAGAATTTATGAAATTTGTATTTATGAACATTTAATTCAAAATTAAATAAATAGAAGAAATATTTTTAATTTAAGGTTAAATAATTAATCTAACAAATAAATAAATGATTTTGATTTTAGAATTTATGAAATTTGTATTTATGAAGCGATCAATGTGTAGTTTCATTCGGGGTTATCATACCTGACTCTCTCTTGTTTGCAGTACGTCTGATCTGCTTCAAATAATGTCCCAATTCATGCTTAAAGGGCTGGGGCGTGGCTCGGTTCGCGTGAAAAGTAAAAACATATGTGTAAAGTAGCCTATATGCTCACTTTCATATCTTTCCATAGTTTAGTTCCCTGATGAGCCATACAGCTAGGGTTGCCAATGGTCAGGATTTTTAATACTTGATATTTCATATAATGTCAGTTACGAAAAAATATCTGTACTACACAACACAACCCGACAAACAACTTATCGAAAGTTTTATTCACAATTAATAGTAAAATGTAAAAAAAGTCTGCTTAATAGGGAATATAAATCTATCCTAAAGGGAGGGATCGATGGACGCAGTGAAATCATCATAGTAACCGAAGGACGTCCGCTTCTGAACAAAGGCCTCCCACATGGATTTCCACAACGAGCGGTTTCATGCCATCCGCATCCAACGAAATTAAATGCAAAATACATGAGACAGTGGTAATATTAACTTCCTTGAATTAATTAGATCCGAGTTTAATAGCTCTCAAATTGGCCAATTATTGAATATAGTTTAAAGTATCCTGCCGTGGGGTGCCGGCTAAGAATGCCACCACCGCATCTCATCCCTTGGGTGTCGTATAAGGCGACTGTGGGATTAGCCGGAGGATGGGCAGCAGCGTCCTTCGAGTACATTTATAACCTAACTGCCATCGCCAGCCCCTTACTGCCAAGCGTGGCGATGGCAAAACCCCCCAATGAGCACACAACACAAACCATACCGGTCGTTGTGGCAATCTCTGGGGGAGGATTCTGTCCAGCAGTAGACGTTTTTCGGCTGAAATGATGATGATGATGTTTAAGTCAATTTAAAAAACAATCATTTAACTTATATATTTATTCCTCCAAATAATAACGCCAAAATCCCGAAATTTTGAAATGTTGTCCAGATATTTCGGTGTTCTAATTGGCAACCCTACTTGTAGCTCTTTCAGCCCTGTCTGTAAGGTGAAAGTGAGGCACATACGGGTCGGAAATATTTCTACTGCATCTTTTATCCCCAGATGTAGGTCGGGCCAGCTTCTGGGGCCGCGTTCCTGATATGTGCCCCAGTTAACTGTTGCTTTAGCATGACCTCTTTGGCCGTGTTTATGATGACGGTTAGAAAATTATTTTGCAGTGGAGTTACTGTGCGACTCGTTTTCGGTGTCGACAAATATTTGTAGATAAAGATAAAAGATAAAAAAATAATTTATTCATGTAAACCATATACAGGCACTTATGAATCGTCGAGACTTTAGTTGCCGCGTTCCAAGATGTGGATTTCCTATGGAGAAGAACGGGCAAGAAACTCCATGGCTACTCTTTTTAAATCATATTAAATGTTACAATATTTTATGAGCACATTGTTGTAAAAATCAAGGTTATGTGAAAACAATGTAGGAGAAACGAGTCTAAACTTCTTAAAAAGTCTACAAAACAAACCTGAATGTATTTTTTTTAAAGTTTTGATTCAGTTGTCATGGCAGCATTTGGTTGACCAGTCCCAATCCCAGTGTATATTGTAGAATACAGTGTTTGTAGCTTAAAGATAGATAAAAATATTTTTATTCATTTAAACCATTAATAGCACTTATGAATTGTCAAAACTTTAGTTGCCACGTTCCAAGATGTAGAGTTCCTATGGAGAAGATCGGGCAAGAAACTCCATGGTTACTCTTTTAAAATCATGTTACAATATTTATGTGTACAATGTTCTCTAAAATTCAGGTTATATAAAGACAATGTTCCTACATTAAACATAGTCTAAACCTCATAAAAGTGTCAATATCAAATCATAAACCAGTTGAATATAAAAATTTATACAACAATAAATTCAGGTGTAAATAATTAATAATAATAACGTCACGTCAAAAAAAAAAATTGAAATGTCAGTAAAGTAAATCTGAATAAATTGATGTCACAAAACATGCAACAACAAGATGGCATGTCAATAAGTCAAAAATGAAAAATTTGAATCATTTCTTAAAGTGGTCTTGCGGAGCTGGACAAGCACTCTGCCAAACATTTATATCTCTAAGGTAATCCTCTAATGTATAATATGCTTGTTTGTATAGAGTATTTTTTACAAATATTTTAAATTTTATTTTGCGGTAATTGCAGCACGGTCTCCGGTATTTTATTATTAAATTGTATACTATAACCCATAAAAGAAGTATGGACTTTAGCTAAGCGAAATTTTGGCTGTACTAGTTTAGATTTATATCTTGTATTATAGTTATGCCGGTCACATTTTTTTGTAAATATATGTATGTTTTTCCTAACGTACATTATATTTTCATAAATATACTGACAAGGCACTGTCATTATGTTAATGTCTAATCTTCTTATCAGTTATTAGTAATTCAAAAACGTCAAGTGTCAAAGTAAAACAAAGATATGAATAAAATAAAATAAATTTGGATAAATTGACAGTATTGGGTGTATCAAAGCCATAATGTACACATTTTATTAGAACAGTGAGTTTATTGTTATATAAGATGTTGTCTGCAGTGAAAGGGCCTGCAAGTGAAATAATCTTAATTAACAATAATTACGAGTAAGTATTGTATGTACGTAGTACAAAGTAAGGTGCCTAATCAACTAAACTTAAATTAAAATTAATTAGTTGTACAAAAATTGCATAAATTAATACAAAGTGTGGCCTCCTCTGTTATGGAGAACTTGCTGGCATCGATTATTCATAGAATCGATGAGACTGTTAATGTTATCCTGCGGCAATTGCTCCCAATGAAATTTTAGTAAGTCCATCAGTTGTTGGGTTGTTGTCACTCCATCCAAGTCCTTTAAAACACGTCTCTGGAGCATGTCCCATGCATGCTCGATGGGGTTGAGATCTGGCGATTGTGCAGGCCAAGGCCACCATCCATACCAGGATGTTTTCCCGTGCCATGTACTCCCGTGTGTGCAAAGCTGTGTGGGAAGGCGCATTGTCATGCGTCAACGTGAAATCGGAGCCAAGCGTTTGTGCGAATGGACGGACATAAGGCCTTAGAACATCCTCAACGTAATTTACAGCGTTCATGTTACCATTTACAAAAACGAGCTCAGTTCGTCTGTTCTTCATAATACCCGCCCATACCATAACTGTTGAGCCGTTGTATGGATGCACTTCCTGGACGCACCTCAGTCTTTCATTATTTCCAGGCCGACGGTACACTCTTACCCTTCTAGTATCAGGCTAAGAAAAGTTTACATAGGCATTACCTATTTGGTAAGAAATTAGAATGTCTCAGAATGCCACCACCCCATCTCCTCCCATGGGTGTCGTAAAAGTCGACTAAGGGATTAGCCGGAGGATGGGCAGCAGCGTCCTTCGAGTACATTAACAACTCAACTGCGATCGCCAATCCGCCTGCCAAGCGTGGCGATTATGGCAAAACCCCCCAATGAGCCCACAACACATCCATATCGGTGGTTGTGGTGATCTTTGGGGGAGGCCTGTGTCCAGCAGTGGACTTCATTCGGCCGAAATGATGAATGATGAAATGATGAAGAAATTATATAATAATTGATTAATAATTTGAAATAGTATGTGTTCCTTAGACTTTTTTGATGTGTGTATATATAGATGGAACGTTGGAAACTATAAGCTCTCATATAGTGAAAGTTTTATGACATTTATATTGGTAGTTTCGTTTTGTACGGCTCTGTGTATTAGTACAAGTACTAACGTCATGACAATGAAAATTCAACCGCAAATCTTCATGATACATAACTCATCGGACTACGACCACAACAAAGAACAATCGTCATAAAATAAGAAGGCGTAACCTAGCATTGATTTTTCAGACTTTACTGACATTAAAAAAAATACTACATAAATTGCTACAACATTAGTGTTGCAGCTACATACATACATATCTAGCTATTAGCGCTGTTCCATCATTTCGGCCGAAAATCGTCCACTGCTGGACAGAAGCCTCCCCTAGCTGTCCCCATAGATTTCCACACTTGTGTCATCATATTGGGGGAAATTTGCTAGTACTCACCACGCTTGGCAGGCGGGTTGGTGAGCGCAGAATGGCTACTGTTCCACAGAAAGGACGCTGCTGCCCATCCTTCTGGTTTAGAGTTCCTTAGTCGCCTCTTACGACCTCCACGGGAGGAGATGGAGTGGTGCTATATTCTTAATTCGGACACCACACGGATAATAGGTTATGTACCTATATATAGGTTATATAGGATATAGATTCTTGCGTATAGTGAAAACTAGCAAGATATGATAATTATAAACTCGCGCTGTGTTACATCTAAACAAATTTCATATTTTCAAGCATTCAATTTCTAGAAGTTTCCAAAGTAAACAATACTGTAAACATTTACAAATTTCGTGGCGAGATCTACACCTGCACAGTGTCAGATTTGATATGACTTTGATAACGGTTCTGTTTGCCTAGCAACCGCGCCGTCTGAATCTTGTGCCAAATTTCCTTGATTCGTTTCAGCCGACTCCAAGTCTCCAAGGGAAGGCAGTATATTTTGGCAACATTTTCACACTCTAAATTGGGAATTTGTCGTTACGTAACTTTGTTTTAGACGGTAAATGTTGTTTACCACGTATCTTCTTAGTCTTGTCTCTGTAAAGACTGACCGAGAGTACAGCCGAAATGAATAAATCAATCTAATTTAAACTCTTTGAATTCCCCCCAAAATGGCGACATAGTTGTGGAAATTTGAGTTGACGGCACGGTTGGTGCAGTGGTTGATGCAGTCGACTGCTGCGCTCCGGGTCGTGGGTTCGAATCCCGCACGGAACAAATATTTGTACGATCTGCAGATAGTTGTTCCGGGTCTGGGTGTATTGTGTGTGGAATTCATGTCTGTAAACGCACCCACGACACAGGAGAAATCCTAGAGTGGGGCAATGTCTTAAAAAAAAAAAAAAAACTGTAGGAGGCCATGTCCTTTGGCTAATATGATGACACACTGTTATCTACTTTTTCTTACTATACCTACTCTGCTATCGAAGGTCTGTTGGCTGAGACTTCTATATGGAATTTTGAAATTTCAGTACTTTGTATATATTGTGCCTATTTAATGTATTGTCTTTTACATTGATCATAAATAAATAAGTCGCTATTAGGTAGTAAATTACATAATCATATTTTTAACACTCTTATTCATAAAAAGACGTAAACCTCATCATCATTATTTCAGCCGAAAAACGTCCACTGCTGAACAGCAGCCTCCCCTCAAAGATTGCCTCAACGACCAGTATGGGTTATTGTTGTTTGGTCATTGGGGGGTTTTGCCATAATAGCCAGGCTTGGCAGACGGGTTGGCGATCGCAGTTGAGTTATAAATGTACTCGAAGGACGCCGCTGCTCATCCTTCAGCTTATTCCATAGTCGCCTTTTACGACACCCACGAGGTAAGATGGGTTGGTGATATTCTTATATTCTTAGCCCACCCCCCACGGTAGACGACGTAAACCTATTTTAATTCAAATATGTTTTGTCATTATCTTTCATGCGACGTTTGATTAGTTAGTTAATGTTTAAGGATAAAGGTGATGTTTAAATTCAAATTGATAGCGTCGGATGACCGAAAGGTCTCATTCCATTCAAAAGTTTTTAAATATTATATTTTACCTAAACTTTGACCTCCCTTTCTAATTCCTTAAGTTAATATTATAAATCCTTCTATTTCCGTTCATATTTATTTTGTTACGAGCAATTAAAATAGCACAAACTAAACATACCCTGACATTGCAATATACTCATTAGTAAAATGTGCTTTATGCTCTGATTATCTCTTGAAATCACAAATATCTCTTCAGGCATTCAATTCTGTAATATTTCTTTTTTAAATGTTAACCAGTCAGTAGATGTCGAGATCAAATTATTGCATATTGCAACGAAATAAGAACGTACAAGTGCTAAAATCCAATGAGATTTATGCAATTAAAAACTCTAGCAGCTTAATAAAACTATAATAAAAATTATAAATATATGGTCGTTACTCAACATCAACTAGTCTGATTTGTATAAATCTTTCACTGACAAATGAAATGTAGGTATTTAAACCGTTATAAGTAACTGTCGATATCTTTCAAGGTCCCGTAGCAATGTTCACTTCTACATTCTATAAAATATTGCTATTATGAAATTGTTTAAATGAAAACATTTAACGTTGCGTTGTAATGAAATGTCACCTTAGAAGGTACTTTTTTTTATTGGTGCCCAGTGGAAATCCTTCAGGAACTTCCTTCGCCCGGGGAAGGGCGAAGGAGTATGCCGACTCCTACCGGCTAAAACCACTGGAGCGGTCATCTTCGGCACCTAAGGGGGACTCCAGGTCCTCGTATGATCACACTAGAGCCGCCCACTGGTGCCACGTCTATAGGCACATCTCGGAGAGGGTGACTGTAAAGCGGTCACCCCCCCGGGACATAGACGATACTACCATTTCAGCCGAAAAACGTCCACTGCTGGACAAGCTCCTAAAAATCGCTACAACGACCGGTCTATGTTTGTGCTGTGTGCTCATTGGCGGGTTTTGCCATAATCGCCACTCTTGGCAGGCGGGTTGGCGATCGCACTTGAATTGTAAATGTACTCGAAGGACGCTGCTGCCTATCCTCTGGCTAATCCCATAATCTTTTACGACACTTTCGGGAAGAGATGGGGTGATGCTTTTCTTAGTCGACACCGGGTTAGAGGATCCAGTTATACCTATTCAATACGGTAATAACATACATACACAACATCATGCATTTTTCCTATAGATGGTAGGCAGAAGACATTAGCCTTTGTCTTTGAAATTCATGTATGTTTTCCTACATACCGGATGCGATTAATATGTACCTGACCCTTTTAAATTGATAACTTTAAAGGTGCCTTTAAATACACTTTAGTAACACGTTAATTACATTGTACCTTTCATATACATATATGTTAAATATTTTTAGCTAAAATTACCTCTACATATCACGGAGCTTCATCATTTCAGCCAAAGGACGTCCACTACTGAACAAAAGCCTCCCCCATAGATTAACACAATTGTGTCATCATTTTGGGGGGAATTTACCAATACTCACCACGCTTGGCAGGCGGGTTGGTGAGCGCAGTATGGCCACCGTTTCACAGTAGGGACGCTGCTGCCCATCCCTCTGGTTTAGAGTCCCTTAGTCGCCTTTTACGACCTCCACGGGAGGAGATGGAGCTTGCTATACATATATATAATATGTATAATGTTAGTACCAACTTCCCTATACTTCTATTTTGATCATTTCTAGAAATTGTAGTTATAAAGTTAGGAGCACAACGTTTTGCTCTCGACTCTCTAGTGTACAGCGCTGCAGAACCAAGATTGACGGTCTGCAGCGAAAAGCGGCGGATCGCACGAAGATACCGAACGGTGTCTTTTGAGGTGGCAACTCTGTTGGCGCGCTTTCCGCTTTTGATATCCTGGCGGGGATGGATGCGTGGGTGTATCACCAAACACGCTCCCTCCGCCAGAGCGGTGAAGGCATGCCTTCAGAGGCGCTCAAAAGTTTAAGATGGCAGGCTCGGCGGTATGCACGCGAGCTATGGCGCGAGCGGCTCATATTGCCGCAGTGCGCGCAAAAGCGCGTCACATTTGATCCAGAACATTAATTCCATGACCCCATGCCGCCGAGCCGACTAGGTTTTGTTTTTCAGAATCCTAAGGATTTCCACAACTATATAGCTAGTAGAGTACTATATAATTAATTTTCTCGCAGCAAACTTGGAGTACAGTGCGTGCGTCAGGAATTCCAACGAAACCATTTATGCACTAATGTTAGACAAAAAACAGAATGCTTTCCTCAGGCATCCATATAGGCGTTCTTACGGATATTATTCTTATATGTACCCAACCGAATACATTTAGGGCTGCTTATGATATATAACTGTTAAAAGGTCAGGATAAAAGTCGATCAGATGAGAACCATGGTCAAGATTCTTTACGGTCTAATCGATGTTCCACAGCAACACATACAGCTTACCAACCTATTTGTGTCCAACCAGTATCAGCGCAGCAGGAAACATAAGCTGTTTCAACCGCCCTGGCGCCTAATTCCGATACGCCTGAAAACCCCTGCCGATGCTATGTTGCTATAAGGTGGGGGACCTCAGGGTTCGCGGGTGCGTAGATTGGCGAATCTGCGTGCCCACACCAAGCGACCCAAGAGAAGACGGTAGCATGCATGTGGTCGCGCGCTGCCGTGGGACGCTTTGGGGGATCCTTTACAATCCCCCGGGAGGATTTTTACAGTCACCCTCTCCGAGATGTGCCTATAGGCGTCGTACCAGTGGGTGGCTCTAGTGCGATCATACGAGGACCTGGAGCCTCCCTTAGGCGCCGAAGATAACTGCTCCAGTGGTTTTAGCCGGTAGGCGTACCCCTTCGTCCTTCCCCGGGGCGAAGGAACGTCATGAAGAATTTCCAATGAGCACCAACATTAAAAAAAAAAAAAACATATGCTGTTTGCCGTACACTTGTGTCCTACAGTACAGTGAGAAGTCTTTGTAATAGTTGCGTTTTCAATTAGGCTCTAATTCATTCTAATTCGAGTTAAACATAAAAATAAAATTAAGTGTAAAGGAGTCTTAAGTATTCTTAACTAACTTAACTATTTCTAGTAAAAGCACACAATGCACTAACATTATCTAAATATTTCTCTAAGAACTATTGACTTGAGTTAAATGCAAATAGAACACAAATAATCGTGAGTTGCTAAGTACGATTAATTAGCGGAGATCATGCAATGATCGAGACGTACAAATTATCACCTCTTCTGTCGCATGATAATCTACGTACCTATTTACTATGTGATTGAGTGCATTAATATATCACTTTCATAGCAAGGTTTCATCATCATCATTTCATCATTTCGGCCGAATGAAGTCCACTGCTGGACACAGGCCTCCCCCAAAGATCACCACAACCACCGATATGAATGTGTTGTGAGCTCATTGGGGGGTTTTGCCATAATCGCCACGCTTGGCAGGCGGGTTGGCGATAGCAGTTGAGTTGTTAATGTAATCGAAGGACGCTGCTGCCCATCCTCCGGCTAATCCTTTAGTCGACTTTTACGACACCCATGGGAGGAGATGGGGTGGTAGAATTCTGAGCCCGCACCACACGGCAAAGCTAGCACCACACGGCAAAGCCGGCACCACACGGCATAGAAATGTTTACATTAGTGATATTTAGATTTTTTTGTATTTGGAATAAAAATAACCACGATAATAATAACCTTTCCGCGTGGTGTCCGGATTAAGAATATAGCTCCACTCTTAGCAGCCTCCCTTCTGTGTAACGGTAACTGTACTGCGGTCACCAACCCGTCTGCCAAGCGCGGTGAGTACTGGCAAATACCCCTCAAAATTAAGACATAATTGTGGACTTTATGGGAATTTATTTTGTTCAGCAGTGGACGTTCTTTGACTGATAGCATAAATAATCATTTCAGCCGAAAAAACGTCCACTGCTGGACAGAAGCTTCTTCCAAAGATTGCCACAACGACCGGTATGGGTTTGTGTTGTGTGCTCATTGGGGGGTTTTGCCATAAACGTCACGCTTGGCAGACGGATTGGCGATCGCAGTTTAGTTATAAATGTACTCTAAAGACGCTGCTGCCCGTAGTCGGCTTTTACGACACTACAATACAATGATTTCATTAGATTCCGTTCAACCGTTTGAATGGATGTAGCCTCAAACATACAAACATTCATATTTCACACACACATACCTTACTCGTTATTTCATTATCTGTCACAATGTCAGACACAATTAAAAATCTATCATGTCTCGCAGCGCAGCTTGCGGTTATTGACATCTAAGTGGGCAACATGCTTTTTTTAAATTATAGTTCTGTTATTTCGCATAAAGTATAACATATGGTCATATGGTCAGAAATTACAATATACATTAATATTAAATGACACGATTCTTTATCAATTAAATGAAACATTAATAATTCATTATTATGCTTAATTACGGATTGTTAATGTCAGCTCAATATCAAATATGAAACAGTATTAAACAATAATTAATAAATGAGTCGCCTATTTTATAATATGGCTTCTCCAGTAGCCATTCCTTTATTTTTAAATCTATTGCTTGGTAAATACCCTTATTGTGAATTATTTTCTATGGCGTAGCAAGGGCCCAGAAGATAAGCGAAATTAAAAAGGTGAATATTTGATATCGTGATTAAATTCCTAAGATTCGAAAATTAATATCTTTTGCGTTTGAAGATTCTATTACAATTCTTCTTGTTTCTTCCTCATTTATGTTTTTAGGGTTCCTTAGTCAAACGAGGAACCCTTATAGTTTCGCCATGTCTGTCCGTCTGTTTAGCATGGTTATGCATTCTTATTCTTCCGCGACGCCGCCAAAGTTATAAACTTATAACTTTTTAGGGTTCACGAAAGTCCGAAGGAAAAAACGGCGGACCCCTTATTATAGGATCACTCGTGTGTCTGTCTGTCCGTCTGTCACAGCCGATTAGCTCCGAATATATTGGACTGATTAAGTTGAAATTTGGTTCACATATGGATTTCTGCGATGCAAACACCGTACGTGTTTGCATTGTAACGTAAATAAATGATTTTTGAATATGGGGGTCCTTTTGGGGCGCAATATAGAAAATTTAAAAGTATAGTTTTGCAAACTGTAGCGTGTTACATATGAAATGGAAGGACTTGTTGTGGGGGATTCAAATATATTTATTTTAAATTTATGAAAATATACGGATATTGACCATTCCCCCCTTATGGCTAAGCTATTGGCTTTCTGCGTTAAGTGTTGCGGGTTCTCGAAAGTCGCGGGTCCGCTGATTGGGGAGTCTGCGTGGTCACACCCCTGTAACCCCTGAGTGCGTGGTGAAGAAGACGGTGGTGCGCACGTGGTCACGTGCCACCGTGTGCGCAGCACTTTACAATCCTCCCGGAGAATTGCCTGGGGGGCGACCTTTTTACAGTCGCCCTCCGCTAGAGTGGGTGACCATTTAAGTCATTCCCTCCGTGATATGCCTAAAGGCGTGGTACCAATGGGCGGCTCTAGTGTGATCTTACGAGGACCTGGAGCCCCCTTCGGTGCCGAAGATGACCGCTCCAGTGGTTTTAGCCAGTAGGAGTCCGGCATACCCCTTCGCCCTTCCCCGGGGCTAAGGAAGTTCCATGCAGAATTGCCACTATCAATAAAAAAAATTGCGGGATCGATCCCCACACGGATCAAATATTTGTATGCTCTACAGATAGTTATTTCCAGTCTAATTGTTTGTGCTTGTGAGATTTATGTCTGTAAACTGTAACCACTAAGGAATAGATATTCCGTGAATGATACTATTCCGTGACAAAAACTAGTGTGGCTCATCGCTTAAAAAAAACAAGGTCTCGAAAAGGATGATCCAGCGTAACTGCGTAATATATTAACAATCATATTGACACACAACGTCTATTGCGCCGTATGTTTTAAGTATCTTTTCCCCATAACAACTCGATGTAACAATGTACATTGTTGAACCTTTAATAACAATCATCATTTCAGCCGAATAAAGTCCACTGCTGGACACAGGCCTCCCCCAAATATCACAACAACATATGGGTGTGTTGTGGGCTCATTGGGGGGGTATTGGCATAATCGCCACGCTTGGCAGACGCGTTGGCGATCGCAGTTGAGTTGTTAATGTACTCGAAGGACGCTGCTGCCCATCCTCCGGCTAATACCTTAGTCGACTTTTACGACACCCATAGGATGAGATGGGGTGGTGGTATTCTGAGCCGGCACCACACGGCTAATGCCGGTACCACGGTGGTGCCGGCTAATAACAATGCTTCTTCATATATAATGGTCGAATCGAACTACATGGCGCGTAGTTTTTACCTGTGACGATCGGTTACATAATACCATACACCTTCTTAAATGTCACTTTGATGGACGGTGTTTAAATTCATGTTGCAAAGCTACCACAATAGCTACAATCAAATTATTTGCAAATCAAATAATGCCACTCTGCCAGGCAGCTCCCTTCTTCCACTATATTTGGTCAATGAACTTTCTTTTCTTTTTTTTCTTTTTTTTTTTCTTTTTCTGGCGAAGCCAAAAGAGGCCTCCAGCCAGAGGTCAATGAACTTAGGGTCCGACCTTTATATAGACGACACGTTCATCCAGTCACCACCGCTTGAAAGGCCCTGATGCGTTGGATCTTCCTCAAGACTCAATTAGCATAATCTCTCATCAAGCACCTTTTAAAATTGCCTCAGGGATGAGGCCATCCATCAAACATTATTTATAGCTGAGTAACAATAATAATTTACTGGTTTCTTGCAGACCGCTATACAATGTTATTTAAAGCTGTTATTAATCAATAAAACGTTAATTGCATACAATTATGCTTTGTGCCGTGTGGTGTCCGGATTAAGAATATAGTACCACTCCATCTCATCCCGTGGATGTCGTAAAAGGCGACTTAGGGAATCTAAACCAGAGGGATGGGCAGCAGCGTCCCTTCTGTGAAACGGTAGCCATACTGCGCTCACCAACCCGCCTTCCAAGCGTGGTGAGTATTGGCAAATTCCTCCCAAAATGATGATGCAGTGTGGAAATCTTTGGGGAAGGCCTTTTTCTGCAGTGGACGTTTAAATGGCCGATATATGATGCTTTGTTTTATTTTGATACAATTATGTGGATTCGCTTGTTATCCGTGTTGCTTGCTTATCCGTTTGGAGTCCGAGTTAATAGTAAAGCACCGCTCCATCTCCTCCCGGAGATGTCTTAAACGGCAGAAATGTATAATCGATCTATTAAAAAAAAAACGCTGTCTACTAAAAAAGAAACTAGAAAACTAGTTCATCATAATCATCATATCAGCTAAAGGGCATCTGCTGCTGAACAAAGGCCTCCATCACAGATTTCCACAACGAGCGGTTACATGCCGCCCGTATCCAACGACTCCCGGCGACCTTCACCAGGTCCACTGACCACTTCGTTGGAGGTCGTCCCATTCTGGGTTTTCCAGCGCGCGGTCTCCACTCGAGAACATTTTTGCCCCAACGGCCATCAGTTCTACGAGTAATGCCACTTCAGTTTACTAACCAGTTCAGCTATGTCGGCAACTTTAGTTCTTCAACGGATCTCCTCATTCCTAATTCGATCGCATAGAGAAATACCAAGCATAGCTCCCTCCATAGCTGGCCGAGTGACCTTGAGTTATCTTATCAGACCCATAGTGATTGACCACGTGTCTGTGCCTTAAGTCATCATTGGTAACATACACTGGTTAAATACTTATGTCTTGAGGCACTCCGGTGTTGTTGACGAAAAGACGTTGCGAAGTTTCTCGAACGCTAACTAACTAACTAACGTGAAAACCAGGCAGCAAATGCGAAGCCTTTGTAAACGTACTTTCCTAAGTGCAGTCAACGGGAATCACGAGGTAGACTGGTAATGTATCTGAGACCGTGAAGGTCTTCTCTGACGTACACAAAATTATGTGGGGGGGCGTTAAAATTGTAACCATGCGTTTAGTTTGCTTTTTTAGCATTAAATAATGAATTATAAATCGATTTAGCGGAGAAGATTGACCTAGAACATTTTAACTTAATACTTAAGTATTATTAGATAAATGTTCTTTTAGATATCCACTAATAAGATTAATAATAAGTTCAATACTTTTATAGGTGGTAGGTCTCATTTGTCTATAGGCGTGGCACCAATGGGCTACTCTAGTGTGATCATACGAGGTCCTGGATGACTGCTTCAGTGGTTTAAGCCGGTAGGAATCCGGCACGCCCCTTCGCCCTTCCCCGAGTCGGAGGCGATTCATGATGAATTTCCACTGGGACAAAATAAAAGTCTCTAATTGCAAGAGTTCGACTAGGTAGGTACCACCGCAGTACCAGATGTTATGCTGCCCAGCAGTAGTGTTAAAACTTTAGACATTGCTGTGTTGCGGTTAGAAGGGCACTGTAGCTTATTCAATGACTGGACATGAGAGACTAAATAACTTATGTCTCCAGTTGACGAGCGCAGTGTGGTGCCACGCATCCACGGATCCTGGGTAGTACTCGTATTACAATTTTTATGGCCAGGCATGACTTACTACTAGGCTAATGACTTGCGGATCTCGACAAAGGTTACAATAAAAAACAATGTATCTATTGTGTTTAAAATGTACCTTTAAATTGCAAAAGTTTGATAGAGGTTGGGAAGATAACTTCAGATTTACTCGGAGGCTTTTCATGCAGATGCAAATTACAAGACTCGAATTTCAAACTAGTTCTAGCTTCGTGAGCTGTACATTTACATAGTTAACGGGGTATAAAGATGAAAATCTTTGTAACTGTACAGTATAAATCAAAACGAAACCGTACCTTAAATTCTCCGACAACGAAACGGATATTAGCTGTTTTGCGCGGAACGCTTGGCATTTGACATTTAAACACTGCTAAGCAAGCAGAAACTACATAGTTAACTTGTGTGGCAGTCTTAAAAGGGGTTTCCTAAAGCCCTTGCTCCACCATGCTGGCCTAGTGCGGGTTGGCGGACTACACACACTATTGAGAACATTTTTCTAGAGCCCTCTAAGGTGTGCAGCTTTTGTCACGATGTTTTCCTTTACCGTTAAAGCAAGTGATAATCAAATGCTGATCCGCACATGAATCCGAAAAGTTAGAGGTGCGGTTTGGTATCGAACTCAAACCGTCCTGTGTGGAAGGCAAGCGTTTATCCACTAGGCTATCACTGCTCGCTTGGGGGGATCCTTTACAATCCTCCCCGAGAAGTGCCTGGGGGCGACCTTTTTACAGTCGCCTTCCCTCCGCTAACGGGGGTGACCGCTTTACATTCATCCCTTCCAAGATGTGCCTAAAGGCGTGGCACCAATGGGCGGCTCTAGTGTGATCTTACGAGGACCTGGAGCCCCCCTTCGGTGCCGAAGATGACCGCTCCAGTGGTTTAAGCCGGTAGGAGTCCGGCACACCCCTTTGCCCTTCCCCGGGGTGAAGGAAGTTCCATGTAGAATTTCCACTGGACATCAATAAAAAAAAAGGCTATCACTGCTCATATATATATACATATCATTTTTAAACAAAATATCACTGTGGTTTACAACGTCATTCCTTTAATATTAAGATTCAAATACAATAGCTTCGATTTTTCTATGACCGTGCCGCTATATAAGCATTCAAGTTATTTTGGTACCGGCTAAGAATACCATCAACCCATCTCATCCCGTGGGTGTCGTAAACGGTGACTATGGGATTACCCGGAGTGTGGGCAGCACCGTTCTCGAGTACGTTACAACTCAACTGCGATCGACAACCCGCCTGCAGAAAAATGCAGAGAGCTCGTGGTAGCGAACTTTACGGCAGGCCTTTGTCCAGTTGTGGACGTTGTTCGGCTGAAACGATGACGATAAGCAGATACGGCTGTCCATCCATTTTTGTTGCCCGTAGCAACAGCTGGCCCCTTATACTTAATACAATTAAGTCAATAAACAACCTCCTTTATCGGTAACAACATTGTTACGCTAACAAAAATAACTATGATACTAAAGACATTAATTCATGGTCACATAACTATGTGGGCGTAACCTTGAAAATAGTATTGCCAACAGTAAAATTTTGCAATAATCCGTCGTAACGTTTGGTTTTTATTTATCGGAATACAGATGCTACATTTTCGAACATTCACACACATACACAGTAAACGTCTACTGCCGAACATGTGCCTCCTATTGTTTCAGCCGAAAATCGTCCACTACTGGATAGATCGTCCAAAGATTACCACAACGACCGGTATGTTTTTGTGTTGTGTGCTCATTGGGTGGTTTTTCCTTAATCGCCGCGCTTGGCAAACGGGTTGGCGATCGCACTTAAGTTATAATAAATAAATAAAATAGTTTACGTGCAAAACAGGTTTTAGTGATAACAAATGTTTGTGATTGTAGCCTCCTTTTAAGCAAGTACATATTGCCTGTATTAGGAGACTAGAGAGAGAGTTATAAATGTACTCAAAGCCCCTCCGGCTAATCTCATAGTCGCCTTTTATGACACCCAGGGAATGAGATGGGTTAGTGGTAAGCTTAGCCGGCA
Organism: Diloba caeruleocephala; assembly: GCA_947459985.1. Taxonomy (NCBI): domain Eukaryota; kingdom Metazoa; phylum Arthropoda; class Insecta; order Lepidoptera; family Noctuidae; genus Diloba; species Diloba caeruleocephala. The sequence goes on from OX381614.1 coordinate 4,826,312, forward strand.
ACACGGCAAATGATGAAGCGTGCCTCCCAATAATACTACAATGTGCGATCATAAGGGGTACTGCTATATCTATAATCATCACGTTTGGCAGGCGGATTGGTTCGCAGTATGTTGTTATTACCACACGGGAGAATGCGTCTGCCTGTCCTCTTGATACCAACCCTTAGTAGTCTTTTACGACACCCATGGGCGGAGAGGGGTGGTTTATTCTTTGCCAGGAACTACAGGGAACCGATCAATCAGTAGGACGGAATCGACAAAACCAATCTATCAATATATGACGGATCCTTGACAGACGTCCCGATTTGCTGAGAGACAAAGCTGTTCGCAACGTTTTTAGGCGGTATTCTTCTTTACCGTTGGATTGTGTGCTGCAAGTTTTTAATTTTCATTTATATGCAGCTGTGTCGATTGCCCAGGGGCGGATTTAGGCTTCCCGCGAGGCCCGGGCTTAAGGCAGCAAAATTTGGGAGGCAACGGCATTAACCTTAGATATAGTAAGTACCCTGTTGATCTTGGTCCAGATGTCATCTATTTAAAGATGACCACGAAATATAAACATACTCAACACGTTTGCCGTCTACTTTGCTCGATTAAGTATACGGCCTGTGACAAAATATCAAACTTTAATCCACCTCTGCAAGTACAGCAAACACATATACTATACTATAATGCAATATAATATTTTGAAATTTTGCTTGAATTTATTTCGTGTTCGCCTTTACAATGTGTACAATATTTCATCTATCGTGTGTGTGAACCTTGTCTGCATAAAAAATTGGCGGTCCTGAAACTAAAGTCTATGACGAGTCTATTTTTGACAAAATCTATGCATGTGCATATTTGAAATGACAAATAACAATTTGGCAATGTAAAATTGGTCGTGTATGTCATTTCTGCACCAAAATAATCTAATATCAAAAATACGCACTGGAATATATTTACATTTTCATTTAAGAATAGTTCTAAATTGGCCTAACTATGAGATCTGTCTGTATGGTCCACATAAATTCCAGGTTAACCGGTTCGACTCCTCGTGACACACGAAGTACTTGCTCTAACGATAACAATCGCGTATATTTCCATGCTGTGTCTATTTTATTTTTAGACTAGCTGGGACCCGCGGTTTCACCCGCGTTTAATTTAAAAGAAATTTAGAGTACTTCGACATAGACACGACATAGAATATGTATGTTGGATTTCAAGGGTTTTATTGTTTTTGCGCGGACCCCTAGTTATTTTTCTAAAATCAAAGTAGCCTAAGTTATTCCTTATAACGTCAGCTATCTGCCAGTGAAAGTCCCGTCAAAATCGGTCCAGCCGTTTCGGAGATTACCCGGAACAAACAAACAGACAGACAGACAGAAAGACAAAAAAAATTAAAATTGTTTTTTTGTTATAGGTACCATATATACTTTCATATGCATTTAGTAAAAAGCTGTTATTTTGACATTACAAACAGACACTTCAATTTTATTTATTTGTATAGATATCAGCCGCTGCCTGCCCGCCCACTGTGAAGTTACCCACTTTCCCACCCACTACCCACTTTTTTTTTTTTTTTATGTAGGGCTTCTCGCAGTAATCCCAAGGGGGATATATCTGCTTAACCGGGCAAAACCCACTTTCCATGGTCCCACAGTTGTATTTATATGGAGACGGGTGCTTATAAACATCGGAAATTCTCACAATGTATCGACATCTACTTTCTCTGTTTCACTTATTAGTATTCTTGTAGTCTATAACTTCAAACGATGCTTAACTCGACATTTGTTTCGAAACATCGAGTCATTGGAAGCTTGTCTGTAATAGGCAATCTCTAAAATCAAAATTGGGCTGTTTTGAAAAACTACTTTCCCAAACATTTACAATGGCACATACATTCATACATACATACTTTTCCTGTGGCAACACTACAGCTAACAGCTGATTTAAATTTGTCCGTAAATTTTATATTTTAATTTATGTTTAAAATCATAAAGATACAGCCTTATCCCAATTAATCACTACTTAATTGTTAAAATAAGTGTATTATATAATAATAATAATAACGTTTTGTGTATCAATTGTTCGATATTAGAACAGATGAATCAGTGAGGTTAGTCATACTTTGCATGTCATTATCATCTCATAAGGTATTGTTTTGTTGATTATTCTATTTATTTGAATAGAATTAGTATCGTGAAACCACCTACATATTAATTAGAATCGGTCAATACGATAAATATACCGATTAGATTGCCATCATAACGTAAACATAACCTTAGTCAATTTAAGTTAGGTTTTACAACTTCTCATTATTTTGTCTCTTTACTTCTATTTTTTCTCGCTTGCTCAACCATGATGACTCGCAGGGCTATTGCTCGTGAGGAGGAGTTGAAACTACAACTTACATTGAAAGAATTAAAGGCCTCGAAGGAGTTGTGCGACCAACTTGACAAAGAAAGAGATGGCAATGAAAGGGAACTTATAGATATATTAGACAAGAATAGAAAGTTAAAAACCGAAATGGCACAGCTACATAATAAATTCACTGATGCCATAGATGCCCGGGACAGGCTCCAAGTCATTGTAGACGGATTCAACGAATGTAGTATTGAATATGAACAAGCCCTGACTCGTATACATGTATTAGAACAGCAGCTACAGGAGGCACATAGTCAGATCACACTGCTGGAAATGACTAAACTTAATGTCACAGCTTCACTGAATCAAAGTTTATTTGATGAATTGGTTCCTACTGCTCCGAGCATGGTTTCTGCTTCAATTAATATAAATCCATCATACCCAATACATCTGACATGTGATATTGGTAGTGGAACTAAGGCTGGCTAAGCACTTGGCTTTCTGCTCCATTGTTGGCGGTCTGGCTATTTGGGTATGTTAGGATTATGTCCGTAAACTGTACCCAAGATGCAGGCAGACCCTGATTATGGTAATATACGCTTAGTAGGCTACAAGCCTGTGGCTGCGAGCCTGAGGTTTGTTCGGAAAACAGTCTGGTTTCGGGTTACAATGAAACATATAATTTTCTTTCGGGCGAGCTGCAGCGTTGAAATGTTCGCCAAATCTAAACCTTGAATGGTGAAATTAAAGTTTTATGTGCTATTTTGATGCTTTTTACCCGACTGCCACAGAAGGACGGTAATGTCTATCGAGTGTATGTATGTATGTATTTCTATTTCTTTGGCACGCTCTGTAGCCTATACGGCTTGATGGATTAATTGAGGTGTCGTAGATTCGTCTTATTTATGGGAGTGACATAGGGTATAATATTAAAATATGGCGTATAATTATTTCACAATCGCGTTTTACTTGTTCAATAAATGCGGTATTTTTCTCTTTATAATGTTGACGAAATGCATTTCGTGTGCTGATCCTGGACTCGTAACCAGAGGAATGGGCAGCTGCTTCTCTTCTGTGGAACAGTAGCCATACTGCGCTCATCTACCCGCCTAGCGTGGTGAATACTGGCAATTTTCTCCCAATGACGACATATTCGAACAACGGGCCCCAGTATGGTTGTTGCGGAAATCTATGGAGGAGGTCTTTGTTCAGCAGATGACATCTTTCGGTGTAATAATGATGATGATGAAGGGCAGTTCATGCCCTAAATCAGACCCTGATAAATTATTAAGTAGGACAGCGTTTATTAAAAGGAAAAACAACTACGTCCGAAGTCAGTTTTAAAACAGTAATAATCTTGTTTTCTTCCCATGATGCTTATTTTGAACTTAATCTGATACAATCATCTTATTATGGTTGACATGCAATTGACGTCAACAGCAAATAGTTCTAGTGGTACCTGTAATCATGTTTTCATAACATCACTCAGTAAATTAAACGCTTGAATATAGCAACAAAGATATTTAGATGAAAAAGCAATTTATTTTTTGATTATACACATGTTTGTTTGCGGTATCTCTTATGTCCGAATAGTAGGAATATCTTGTCACTTAGGATGTGGCTTCGCTAGGCGTAGGGCGAATTACCTGGGAACAGCTAATCCTGTACCCGATGATTGTACAGTTCCATGCTGGTGCCATCGCTGGGTACCTATAAGAACTCGTCGATCTGTCAGTACAAAAGATCCACAAGGGTCAAGGTGATATTCAATGACATCTGAGCCCAATCTGTAGTCAAAAAATAGATGATGAACGAAAAATTGATGTGGCAAAGGAAACAGTCCTTTGCCGCCCAAGGTCCGGCAGCACTTGACCGGTTTTGGGGTTCTGCACCTATGATTTACAACAACCATTAACATTTAACTATGTTTTTCATTATATAGAACGTTGCAACAATCTCAAGATGTTATTGTTTTGATGAACACAATGTAGTGTGGCAGCGAGAAGCACCACTTTTGTACAAAGAATTAGGCCTCATATGTTCGACCTGATTTCGTCTACTGACAGACGACACATAGCTTAAACCTCCTTATTAGACTCCAGAAGCATAAAATCTTGCACAGAAGGACCTTATAAACCGTGGGGGAGCACTAAGAATGGACTTTTGAAAATGTATATAAAATCCAAAAATTTAATCGGGTGAACAGCATGTAATTTTTTTTACAACCTGTATAACACAGTGATTTATTCTGTTTATTTTTGTACACTCCAATAAACATCTAGAGCAAAATATTTCTATACAAAATGATAGATTGTCTAAATAATGTTCATAAATAAATCTCAGATAAAAACAAATAGAATTATTTTATCCGTTTCTTGTGTGTTGTAAATTACTCATAATTAATTTTACTCAGGTAGGTATGTAAATACCAAATTTATGCTTAATTATAAAGTTGATGTTCCATCTGATAGATTCCTTTTTGGGATTTTTGTAACCTTTAGTTACGTGGCATTCGGAACTCTGTAACACACATGTGTTAAGATTCCGGAGTTGTGTAGACCACCCTTTACAATGGTGGGTGGGATGGAAGATTGATCGCAAATGTTGTTATTAAACGGACTGAAGGATAAAGTTACTAAGTGGGTTATTATTAAATTAATCATAAAACAAATGATGGCTTACGGGCGAAATTAATAATCAATCTAATCCAAAATCTTTAGATTTAAGATTTAAATACATCCGTTTTTATGTTAATATCACATTTAACACAAAAACACAAACCCTTAATCCCAGATCCGATAATCCGATAATTAATTTCGACCGTAGGTAGATTTGGTATAATTATGAAAAGATATCTTATAACCTATATAGCTATGATATATTTCACTTGCTTTAATCAAGAGGTAAAAAGAAATGGTTGGATGTTTGTCATTTTGTTTTTTGGCAGCGCTGATATATTATTCGATATAAAAAAATTAGTAAAATTGTCTCTTCAATCCTCTACCTCAAATATTTTACAAGACCATTATTTATTTGCCGCTGTAGCAGATCTGTTATTAACACAATGACTAATGCAATGCGATGTGTAATGAAATCACGCTTTATTTTTGTTTGCTATCGCCCCTGCTTTGCGCATTCGCTGGTACCAGGAGCGCACGACCGCGCGAAGGTTTCTCGAGCCGCCTCGCTGCACACTTGCATAACCGATCAAGTCCGCGTGCCGCACACAACATTGAAAATTTACGTCATGTATTTTATTTAGCCTTATGTAGAGCTCAGTATAGCTACCTATACTTACGCACGACCGGCGAGTAAGTCACGACGCACCTCCTACGCGTTATAACAGCCTGGTACTTCAAAAGCCAGAAAGGATCCAAAAGGACCTTTATTGCGCGTATTTTTTGTGCGTTTCCAAGGCGATCATAATGAAGAAAGAAATTGGGTTCAAAAGGATACCTGCGTTTGTTGAACTTTCTTGTGTTTTTCTTTTGTGTCCTTTGATGTCGTGCCGTTATGACGTATCCAGGTAGGTACTTACTCATTTTGTATGGTCGAATAAAAATTGTGTTGGTGTTAGATTTATAATTTCTTTTCTTATCCGAGCGCAGGCCTGCTTGGTATGATTGCAAATTAGGTCTGGTATGCTTGCTTACCTTACCATTGCTGCTTTTTTTTATTAACCAGGGTTTGATTCGATACATATATCTTTCACACGATAGTACCTCTCAGTGATTATTTCTCTTCATGATTTTATGTCGGTTCTTGTTCTTTTTAAGCTTGAATAGTTTGAAATCGATTAAATACTTATTATTGTCTAATCGCATGCGTTTTATTAATATGCTAGGTAAATAAATACGTCATGATTGTTTTTAAAGAAAAACTGTAGGTATAATTACAGTAATAAAATTCAATAACCTAAGTGCAACGTTCAGATGAAGAACTATTAAAGAGCCTTTTCCTCCTAAAATTACGTTGAAAAGTAAATGATTAAACACCTGATGGATTAAACCTATTCATACCGCCCCCCTGGGCTGGGGCAATTATAGATCCGTTCACTTTGAAAGAGTCCTTAGCGACTACCATCTATAATGTTCCTTCCTTGTGGCGGGGTTCCCACTGTTCCCGTACCCATAGGTGGTGCATGTACTGGTGGCACGTCTCTTATTGCACGAGGGTGACCTCTCGCTTCCGGCCATAGTTCAGTCCATCGTCCGGAGTGAGAGCGCGTGGGATGCCGTCGCCTCATTATGCGAGGACGTGATACAAGCAAGGAGGAGGTAAAGCTGGGACGGGAGGAGACAGTTCTGCCGGCGCCGGCGGAGGGCGCTAAACGATCTCCGGCCTCCGGCCTTCATGAGTTACGGCCTGCGGTCGAACTAGGCGCAGTCTGTCGCCCGAACAGAAACAGGCCTCGATATTTAGATAACTGTATAATACCTATGTACTGTTGAGTTCGTTGCACTAAGTATTTATTCCTATTTATTAGATACTAGCTAGGACCCGCGGTTTCACCCGCGTTTAATTTAAAAGAAATTTAGAGTACTTCGATATAGACACTTGACATAGAATATATACATTGGAATTTAAAGGGTGTTATTTTTTTACGCGGAACCCTAATTATTTTTCTAAAATAAAAGTAGCCTAAGTTATTCCTTATAACATCAGCTATCAGCCAGTGAAGGTCCCGTCAGAATCGGTCCAGCCGTTTCGGAGATTACCCGGAACAAACAGACAGACAGACGGACAGACAGACAGACAAAAAATTTAAAAATAGTGTTTTTGTTATATGTTACGTACATACTTTCATATGTATTTAGTAGAAAGCTGTTATTTTGACATTACAAACAGACACTTCAATTTTATTTATTTGTATAGATTATTACATTATTACTTATTAAATAAGTAATAATTATAAGTGAAGAGGATAATCTATATTTTAATATAGACCCGAGTGTCACTACGGGTGCTAACTGAAAACCAGATCTGGCTGTTTCCACCCAGCACTTGCCGAGTTGGTAGGTCACCCTTTCGGTCTCATACCGAGCGACCCCCGGAAAGACGTTGGTGCGCACGTGGTCACGTGCCGCCGTGTGCGCGGCACAGCACACAGCGAGACTTGGGGAGATCCTTTACAATCCTCCCCGAGAAGTGCCTGGGGGCGGCCTTTTTACAGCCGCCTGCCCTCCGGTGAAGATGTGCCTAAAGGCGTGGCACCAATGGGCGGGGCTCTAATCTGATCATACGAGGACCTGGAGTCCCCCTTCGGTGCCGATGATGACCGCTCCAGTGGTTTTAGCCGGCAGGAGGCATACTCCTTCGCCCTTCTCCGGGGCGAAAGAAGTTCCATGTAGAATTTCCACTGGACTCCATTAAAAACAATAAAAAAAAGTCACCCATTCGGTATTTGAGCATGTTTGTCAGCGCCCTTTTTTAAAACGGTTTTTATTACTTTTTTTGCTGACAACTATGTCCTGTGCCAATTAATAAGGTTTTTATTCTAAGTACCTCATGACCATCGACCGTCATCCCTGTCCGCACGCGTCCTTTCAAGGTCTGTTCGTCGGTAAATGCCGACGGGTTCGTTTACGAGTGTACAACCGGTCACTACGGAGTATTACCGGTTAATTTGGGTGAAGGCGCGTTATGTGTTAATGTTAAACGTGCACACGACTCTACAATGGACAAACAAATCATTTGTTACGAATTTAATGCGACTTCGTAGTTTTGCTTCTGTCATTACTAATTTTTTTTTGAAGTGAGTACTTCTTTTAGCCGCGCTAAAAGTAGTACTCACTTCAAAAAAAAAATATCAAAATCAAATCAAATACGCATATTTTTTGATGAGATAAAATCTCTGGACTCGCGACACCGTTACGAGACGCTATTTGAAGTGAAAACTTCTTTTAGCGCGGTACGCATATTTACTTTACTGCAATACCATTAGCAGAACATTAGTGTAGACCAAATGAATACCCAATACCACCATATTATATACCAATAACATTCATACGGATTCTGTCGCTTACTCTGTTCAGCACGATATAGGTACGAATAGCCCTGAGAAATAAAATCCACGAATAATGAAAGCTTCGCTACAAAATCTTAAGAATAAATATAATTTATTCAATAACTTCTTGTAGGTGGAAATACAAACTATGGTTTATGTTAAACAATATCGATGAAGACCTTGACAGCAAACCATTAGCTGCATAATAAAGATGAATCTAATAAAATTAATTATCGATGGAACCCTGACATGATATTGAACAGAAACACACAGTACTAGTGATGCAACGAATAGCAATACGAATCGTATTCTTTTTTTATCAGCATATAGACCAGGGTAACTGCCGTGTGGAGCCGGCTACGAATAGCACGAACTCTTTTCGCGTGGGGGTCGTGAAAGGCGACTATATGATTACCCGGAGGATGGGCAGCAGCGTCCTTCGAGTACATTAACAACTAACTGCGATCGCCAAGCGTGGCGAATATGGCATAACCCCCCAATAAGCACACAACACAACCATATCGGTCCTTGTTTGCGCTATAAGCGCTATGTGTGCCCGTAACATTTGTAATGCTAAAACTTATTTTTTTTTTTATCATTGAATATATGATTTTAAGACAGTATCGGGTCTATTCGCGCCCAGATTAATATCTATATAATAAATTTTGACTAACCTCGGCGTGTGACGTTTTCTGTGTGGTGCCGGCTCAGAATGCTACCACCCCATTTCATCCCGTGGGTGTCGTAAAAGTAGACTAAGGGATTAACCGGAGGATGGGCAGCGTCCTTCGAGTACATTAACAATTCAACTGCGATCGCCAACCCAGCTGCCAAGCGTAGCGATTATGGCAAGACCCCCCAATGAGCACACACCACACTCATATCGGTTGTTGTAGTAATCTTTGGGGGAGGCTTGTGTCCAGCAGTGGACTTCATTCGGCCGAACTGATAACCTCGACGTTTCGATGATATTGCATTGACCGTGGTCACGAGTAATGTAATGCTACCCAGGAGTAGTCCTGCGAGGCACCACACTGCGCTCCTCACCTCGAGACGTAAAGTTATTTAGTCTCTCATGCGCAGTAATTTCACTAGCTACAGTGCCCTTCTAGCCGGAGCATAGTACCTAATGTCTAAAGTTTAAACACTACTGATTGGCACCAGAATATCTGGCACTGGGGTGGTACCTACCTAGCCGGCCTCTTGCAATAGGAGACATACCATCAATAGAAACTCACCAAATAACAGCTAGCTACTCCACTGAATATCCATATTAGGCGAATATCGTGATTACATTCGCAAAAAATCGTGTCTGTGTGGTGTCTGGGTTTAGAATATAGCATAACTCCATCTCGTCCCGTGGATGTCATAAAAGGCGACTAAGGGATTCTAAACCCGAGGGATGGGCAGCAGCTCCCCTTCTGAGGAACAGCACCCATTCTGCTCTCAACAATCCGCCTGCCAAGCGTGGTGAGTTCTAGCAAATTCCCCTCGATGACGACATTACTAATTTATATTCCTCGTTTGGTTCGTAAAAAAGATACATGCATCCGAACATATTTTGTTGACGTTTCGTTTCATCGGAGGTTTTCAAACCAACTTACAGATCTTTTACTGTGGCCTCAGAATGGCTGTTTGCAACAGCTGGGAATATACAAACAGCGAGAAGAAGCCATGAGTCAGAAATTACAAATATAGCTTCTTAAATAAAAAATATCGGGAGTTAATTTTGGTTATTAAACCTTACTTGTATATATATTGACTAAAGTGCGGCTGCCGAGAGAATAGGCTGTTAATTGGGTTAGTTTCTTTTATATTAAAGATTAAATTTCATATATAATATGATTTTGATGTAGTTACGTCAACACGCAATAAACTTTAATATTTAAGCGCAAAATTAAATCTTAAATATAACAGAAACTAGACCAATTAACAGATGTCAGGAACGCATTCTCTCAGCGGCCGAACTGTATCGTGTTTTATTCATCATCATCATTTCGGCCAAACGAAGTCCACTGCTGGACACAGGCCTCCCTCAAAGATCACCACAACAACCGATATTGGTGTGTTGTGTGCTCATTGTTCTGCCATAATCGCCACGCGTTTTATTTATTGCCTTTGACTTTTACGTTCAGAATGTTCGTATTCAAACGAAACAGTAGAATCACTATTCGTATAAAACTAGTATTCGTTGCATCACAACACAGGTGGGCAGCTTAATAACGCTTGTATTTATTTATTTGTATAAAAGCAGTTTCTCAATGTCATTCTTATTATAATTATTATCTCCATCTTTCTAGTGTTTTGATCAAGGTCCGCTTTGTCTAGGGCACGCTGCGATAGCGGTGGTAAGTTCTGTCATGGAGGAATGGTTGGAGAGGCGGCATGGTACCCTTACCTTCCGATGACGCACAAACTCTCGTGACATGGGGGTTTCGGGAAGTATCTGTATCGCATAGGCCGGGAAGAGACCCGATCCCGCTCGAAGAAGGAGGAGACAGCGCCGGGGTAACAACCGCCCTGGCGCGTTATTCCCATACGCCTGAAACCCCCTGCCGTTGCTAAAAGGCGGGGGACCTCTGGGTTCACGGGTGTGTAGATTGGGGAATCTGCGTGCTCACACCAAGCGACCCAAAAGAAGACGGTAGCACGCATGTGGTCACGTGCTGCCGTGGGACGCTTTGGGGGATCCTTTACGATCCCCCCGTGAGGGTGACCGCTTTACAGTCACCTTCTTCGAGATGTGCCTATAGGCGTGGCACCAGTGGGCTGCTCTAGTGTGATCATATGAGGACCATCATTCATCATTATCAGTGTTATTGAACGGTTATAACCCGGGACTACTACGTATAGGCATTATTTTAAGATTTTCTGGTAAAATCGACAAAGTAAATCGAACCCCAAGTAGCATGCAATCATTTATTTTTCTTATGAATTAATGCGTCACAACTTACGTAATAAACAAAAAAATCTTATTCATAATAAGCTTATAGGCTTTAAATATTATAAATAGACTAGCTGCCCGCCGGAGCTTCGCACAGGGAAGTAGTATATGCAAACCCTATTTCAGCGCCATTGCATGCCATGCAATTGAAATTTTAAACCATCAAGGGACCCACTCAAACATACACAAAAAGTTTCTTGAAAATCGGTCCAGCCGTTTAGGAGTTGAGTGACACAGTGTACATACGTATAGAAGAATTATATGTATAAGCTTTCAACCCCTATTTTACCTCTTTAGGGGTGGAATTTCTAAAAATCCTTAGTGGATGCTAAAATATAAAAGGTATCTACTGTCAAAATTTCAAGTTTCTAGCCTCAGTGGTTTAGACTGTGCGTTGGTATATCAGTCAGTCAGTCAGTTTCTATTTTTATATTCATAGATAAGAAAAAGAATCGTTATATAACCGGACATTAATTCAAAATTATTCAAAACACCATTACGTCATTGTTGCATTTACGATAAGTTATCAGATAGATATACATAAACACCACATGTTTATGTCTTCACAGATAAAACACACACCTAAAACTTCATTTACCTCACATTCGATGGATTTTATTGTATATTATCATTAATTTATCTGTCAAATGCACGAGCAATTTCTCACCTATTTTAACGCGAATTTATATTTTACACAGTTGGTTTATATTAATTTTTATGTTTACATTTATAACTTTTAATTTAATACCGTGTGCTGCCAGATAAGAATAGCAGCGCCCCATTCTATCCCGTGTGTATCATGACAACATCCTTCGAGTACTGCGAACGAAAACCCCCAATAAGCACACAACTCTGATCCGGACCGCTCGTTTTGGCGTTATTTAGGGAAAGTCTGTGTTGGGACAATAATAAATGAATATAAAACAACACTACGTCATTCTCGCATGCGATGTTAATTTAGCTTGATTAGTGATGTGATAAATCACAGTTCTTAGTTGGTTTCCATTCTTTATTGTTATAGCCGCCACGCCTGTTCGTGTGTCCTCTACTGTGTAGGCAGAGGTCAGCGATATATGATGGCAAGGCTGCACAGTGGCTCAGTGTTTGGCTTTCTGCGCTACGTGTCGCGGGTTCAATCACCGCACGTAATAAATATAGTTACAGCCGAGCGAGATTGAAAGATCTGCGAGGTTAAGCAACGTTTTCCGCGGTCAGTCTTTAGATGGGTGACCATTCCTAACACACCGAGACACCTCGGTGCCTCAGAAAGCACGTTAAGCCGTTGGTCCCGTTTCTCATATAAACGTCTATGACAGTCGCTACGGTAGTCGGAAGCCCAATAGTCAGTCAAAAATTTCGACATTGCAAAAATTGTTCTAACCAAAGAATTTCGATATTGCCCAGTAGCTAAGTTGTGGGGACTGATGTAGAATACCGATATCCAGCGTTATCTTGTTAGACTAGAAGCCCAACATAGTTGGGATAAGGCTCGGAGGATGATGAAATGAAATGATTTAGCAAGTAGGTTTCATGAAACACTTTCACTCGTCAATAAATTTGTATGAACTATGGAACCGGTATTTCATACTGAAACATCAGATGAAACGCCGAAACAAACTCAAAGGTTTCTATTTTAAAGTCCAGACAAATTTAGATATAATATTACGGGAGAATATCTGTCTGGAATGGTGAAGAAATTTCCATAGTCATTTCGGATCACCTGTCCTAATAGACAGCAAGCATGAATCGGTCATCGTGTAGCTCAACCCTATTTTAGGGAGCTCAACGACCCGTCGCACAACAATACCATCAGTATGACATTTGTGTAGGCCACATGAATAGGTACCCAAAACCACCAGACAGATATTAAGTTTAAGGATATAAAACTAGCCTACTTAGTACTCGCACTCACAAATAACAAATATTTTATCATCAGAACAATGTCAAAAAATAATAAAATGTCATCAATTATTCAATAAATGTCATAAAAATAATGTCCAAATTCAACAACAAAAAATAAGTATGTTAGATTAGAGCAGGTCAATCCCAAGCATTTTGATCGTCCATATAATTCAGGGGCTCCCAACCTTTTTTTGTCTACTGCCCACTTTAAGAATAAATTATTTTTTAACGCCCCCCTTTTTAAACATACTTAAAAACCGCTAAGTACTTATAACTGATTAATGAAACGCAAATTTATAGTATTCGGATAGAGTATCTTTTATTGAAAATAAAACAAACAATCATAAATATTAGTTGATGTTCACAAGATGTAGTCGAGAGTCGAGAGCTCAGTCGGTGTCTAAGAGTCTTCCTAGCTAGGTAGATGAAATTATAAATCGACCCCAAAGCCCTACACAATGCCCCCCTTTTTTTTCTGGGTCTCTTACCGCCCCCCTTTAGGCCTGCAGCGCCCACAAGGGGGCGTTATCGCCCACGTTGGGAAAGACTGATATAATCTGTTTAGAAACCCTTTTTACATAGTTTCTTTTTTATAACGGATTTAAATTTATTAAGACTATAATATATATTTAATACTACTTGAGATCTTATTGTAGAAACGTAAACAATGACGGAACTAATACTTGTATGATCTACAGATAGTTGTTTCGGATGTGGGTGTTACTTCGTGTTTAATTGAAGTATTTATTCTTTTAACAGAAACCCTCATTACATTTGCGATGCGATATGGCCAGCACCGCGCCGATGTGGCGATGTCGAACTATTTCCCGGAGAAACCGTTAATGACCAAGAACTTTATTCACGAGAGTTGGCGGTTGAGAATATTTACTGATCTAAGTTTATTAAGTTGGACTTAATATTCTTATAGCCCTCTATTAAGCTTAATAGATATGCTTGTGATAGGTGTGGTTCCACGGTAGTGCATTGGGTGGCGGGCAGGTCTGTCACTGTCACTTAATCCGCTGAACTTTTGCCGTATTTTCCAGTCCTTTATAGAGAAACTCCGTCCCGTCCGTGTGGTGTACGGGTTAGGAATATAGCACTATTCTATCTCCTCCTGTGGACGTCGTAAAACCCAACTAACGGCCCAAATTAATAATCAATCTTATACCAAATCTTCAGATTTCAGATTTTGAAAACCATCCATTGTTGTGTTACGATCACATTAAACACAAAAAAAACAGATATATTCGTAATCCGAAATCCAACGATTTTGGATTGGATCGATTATTAATTTCGGCCGTAAGGGACTTTATACCAGAAGCCTTTCTGCGGTCGCCAACCCGCCTGCCAAACGTGGTGAGTACTGGCAAATTCTCCCCAAGATGATGAAATTTATGGGGGAGGCCTTTGTTCAGCAGTGGACGTTCTTCGGCTGATACAAAGAGAGAAACTTAGCTCTCCCAGTTTGTTGAAAGTTATTGCTAGATGTTTATTTACACGTGGAGTTGGGGTGTTTATTGCGTGTTAAGCGAGACAATGAGTCTGTCACGTTTATCGAAAGCACGCTATACGTTACACTTAACTACTATGTCTACAAACAACATAATCGTTACTATTAAGTTGTCATTATTAACTTGTACAACGCTTAGACATTTCAATACTGTAAATCCGTGAGTACTATATCCCGCTAAGCGCCTAAGCATTTATATTATTTTAAGACAATATCGAGTCTATTCGCGCACAGATTAATACATAGGCTGCACTAAAAGTATCGGGAATGGAATATTTCCACTGTTCCTGTCATATTAAAATCTTTTTAATTGAAAGCTCCTTGGTTTTACAAATCGAATACCATTTATTTATTTAAAAAAAGATTCACGGTCTTGTCACAAGGTTTTGTCAAACTTGTTTAGTCGTTGAGAAAATGGAATTGACACGTGAAAAGAAAAAAACAATTGAACCGTACGACGTTGCCGACATATTTTTTAGATTTTTTTTCAGTTTTGAGAAATATTTTATGAATATGTAAAGATTTATTCATCTAAATACCGTACGACATTGCCTTAAACTTGACATTGGCGAAATTGTGGAAGATAACCTACAGAAGCCATAATCTAAGAGAAGAAGAAGAAGAAGACTCGTGAAAATTCAAGAGCGATGATTTATTATGACTTTCGAAGTGGTTTAACACAAAAACAGTGTGTTGACCGGATGATTTCTGCATTTGGTGATGAAGCCCCATCCAAAACCACAATTTATCGCTGGTTTGCTGAATTTCAACGTGGACGTGTCAAGCTCAGTGATGATCCTCGTCAAGGTCGTCCAAAAACTGCAGTCACCCAAGAAAACGTTGATGCTGTGCGTAAGCTGATTGAGGAAGATCGACATGTGACATACCGCGAAATTCAGGCAACTTTAGACATTGGCATGAGTCAAATACAAATAATCTTGCATGAACAATTAGGTGTAAAAAAGTTGTTTTCCCGATGGATACCGCATTTGCTATGTGAAGAGCAAAAAGTGGCTCGCGTTACTTGGTGCTTCAGAACTCTCGAAAGATTCCACGCAGGATCCTCAAATGCTGTATACAACATCGTATCAGGTGACGAATCCTGGATATATGCGTACGAACCCGAAACAAAAAACCAGTCACGAGTTTGGGTGTTCGAAAATGAGTTAAAGCCAACAAAAATTGTTCGTTCACGGAGTGTTGCAAAAAAAATGGAGGCCACGTTTGTCTCCAAAACCGACCATGTTACGACTATTCCTCTTGAGGGACAAAGAACGGTTAATGCAGAATGGTATGCTAGCATTTGTTTGCCACAGGTCGTTTCTGAACTCCGTAGAGAGAACTGCAACCGCCGCATCATCCTCCATCACGACAATGCGAGTTCTCACACCGCGCACAGAACAAAAGAGTTTTTAGAGCAAGAAAACATAGAATTATTAGACCATCCGCCGTACAGCCCCGACCTAAGCCCTAATGATTTCTATACTTTCCCTAAAATAAAGAATAAATTGCGTGGACAGAGATTTTCATCACCTAAAGAAGCTGTGGCTCGTGTGGATCGCCTACAAAACGGCCATTTTGGAGACCCCAACTTCCGAATGGAATGGGTGCTTTAATGATTGGTTCCATCGTATGGGAAAATGTGTCAAATTTCGCGGAGCATACTTCGAAAAGCAATAAATACATTTTTAAATAGTAATGTTGTGTCACTTCCTTGATTCCCGAAATTTTCAGTGCCGCCCTCGTATAATAATAACAGACTAACGTCGACGTTTCGATCAGTTTGCATTGACCCTGGTTATGAGTAGACTGAAGTAGGCTGAGCATTCGTAGTCGGAAATTGAATGATATGTCATATGAAATGTAATTGATTATTGTCTGATTCAAATTGCATGGATACAATACGACGGGCACGTTGCAGTGACTAATCGCTGCATTGCTAAATAACAAATTATTCTATTCTATAGAATAGTCAAAATTCAGGGCCTTCCTACTCAACATAGTGTAAACAAGTACGTTTACCGCTCGATAGTAAAGCAGTTCTATATCAGTGCTGTATCGCGTGTATATGTGACTTTAGCGTCGTAGCACACGACATGACCGCAAAGCACGCGACTACAGGATATAAGCTTTTGGCGTAATTAAAAACACTTATTGTATACCACGTAGACTAGATATCTGATTTATTTAGTGGGCAATTTTAAACAACACATTTAAACAAACCACATAAAGTAAGCACTCCTGAATATTTAGATTGCTGTAACGTGAACATCGTGATCTGGGGGATAAGTAGTTTGTTTTGACCACCATGTTTGTCATTTCATTTGGTAATACTTATATAGGGTCTTACTTTATTAATGGAAAATATTTTAGGTGGTGAATCTATAGGTTGCAATGATGAGTTTTAGCAAAATAAAACATAACATCAACCTTTATTTTATACATATTAAAAAATAATTTAAATCATTCATGTTTCCGTTTGCATAAAAAATCCAACTCACCACGTAAAAACTGTAGGTGACTATCACTATTATGTCTTTCTAAAACTACTATGGTACTGTCACCGAACACGCACATACAATAATAACACTAAAACGTGTTTGAAAGTGGTCCGGTCGAACAACAATGTGGTTGTTTAGTAGCCGACCAGTGTATGGTTGATACTTGAAATGAATTCATTGAATGATTGATTTCATGAATCCATTCATAGAGCCTAGCCTTAAAATATTTTCCATTATTAAAGTAAGACCCTATATATATGTACGTCGAGTACCCATTTAACTATTTTAGTGTGGGGTACCCCGTCTCATGTAATAGGGAGCATACTTATTGCAATCTAATGGACACTTCCAAATTCCGGGCTGTTGCTACTTTTCTTACAGATAACCATATTATGGTAGCTCGATCAGTGAAGGACCTCCGGATCTCACGTTTTATGTATAATATTTAATTTAATTTGTAACTCACGTGTGGTATGAGATCCATAGTTCTTTATTGATGTTTCCTTGATAGTTTGTGCATTTTATATATACGCACGACGGCATTGTTATTAATTAATTAATAAAACAATACAGATTGTGACAGTGTGTGCTCGTTGTCCTGTCTTGGGCGAACTGATTGCGAGGTGCTACGATTGGGGGACTTTTGGTTCTTACTTTTGGCGCGCATGTAACATATCTACTTCTTTTAATATATAATATCACTGTTTCAATCCTAATGTATGAGATTAGATAAAGTATTAGAACACTCATGTGATACAGTTATCGTGTTTTAATACCCCTCATTATGCAACAGTTTCATAATATTAGATTAAGAACTCGAATAGTAGCTTCTATTTATTAATAATTCCATTCTATATAAATAGATTCTAATTAAATTTGGCACTGGTTTTGGATTAAGTCGCGGAATGATATAGGATGTTAGAAGATATGTATTTTTTTATGACTAGTATCACCTGTGTCCGAAATTCGACTATTTGTGTTTGTAAAAAAAACAACTTACTTTTTACCGACTTCATAAAGGAGGAGGTTCTCAATTCGACGCCTATATATATATATAAATTATGTATGTACACTACATTTACATGTTGTTGTACATTTTTAGTGTTAAATACTGAACCAAATTTAAAAAGTTCTTACACATTAAAAAGAAATATAAAACTTTTTAACAAAAAAGTACATATATACCTCGCTATATAGATTCGAAACAACGTATACTGCCATCTAGTAGTAAATAGAAGGGATTATCTAGTTTGTATCAGCGCCATCTATTTTTTACGTAAATACAACTTAAATGTATTTTCTCAGTTGCACATCTATTTTCAATATTTATGCCGACTTCATAAACATTTATTTTCCTTTTCAGTGGTTTTAATATTTTTATATCGTGTAGTGGTGGTTTTGAAGTCGGTATTTTTTTGTTAAAAAGTTTTTTATATACCAACTTAATTAGTCTGACTTTAGTTGTATGCAATTCTAATTTAAACTATGAGCAAAAGAGTGGGAAGGAGTGTGTTCCTTAGAAGTTAACAACTCAACTGAACTGTAAATATTTTGGAACGGAGTTCTTTATCGCAGGTAATCGTTCTGATTTGTTCGCGGGCTGAGGGGCTAGACCCAAAAAGTGTAACAATGAAAAACGACACCAATAAATTACATCTTTTTGCAGTTATTTTTAAGGCACTTACCGATCACCTAGGAAACTAAAACTTTCTTTGTCCTCTTCATTTTTTAATCGATTCAGCTTGCTCACAATTATGAGAATATGCAAAAATATTTATAATTACAACGTTTAAATATCCTTTTTTATTAATATAAATAATCATCTCCATTATTCCCATTTGTTCGCATTTTATGATTCGTTTCATTATTTTATATTGATTCTTTATTTTTTATTTAATCATTACACAATACAAACACAAAAAAGAATAAGTTGGTGCAGTGGCTGATACAGTCGGCTGCTTCGCTCCGGGTCGTGGGTTCGATTCCCGAACGGAACAAATATTTGTATGATCTGCAGGTAGTTGTTCCGGGTCTGGGTGTATTATATGTGGAGTTCATGTCTGTAAACGCACCCACGACACAGGAGAAATGCTAGTGTGGGGCAACGTTTTAAAAAAACAAAAATAATTGAAACATTGCTATATATTTGTTTGCATAGCTTTTTTGTACATAATATTTTCCCGTGCGAAGAAGCAAAGGGATCTTTGCTCATACAGCCATGAACGTGATCAAAATGCTTCGATTAGCGGAAACAAACAGACCGGCAGACCGACAGACAGACAGACAGATAGACAAAAAAAATAAAAATTGTTTTTTTGTTGTAAGTGTACCGTATATACTTTCATATGCATTTATTAAAAAACTGTTATTTTGACATTACAGACAGACACTTCAATTTTATTTATTTGTAGATATAGATTAGTGAACGGGTGCCCTCTGTCGGGACTGGTCAGCTCTTGACTGATATAGCGATCTTATTGTAAGGCAATTAAAATCATTGTGCATAAACATGTGGTATTTATCCCGCACATTGGCATGCATTATCCTCACATAGCTTCTTTTTTTTCAAATATATTGTGTTAAGTAATAAGACTGTAATGCATCATATATTTTAACATAGTATATCCATGGAGTTTCTTGCCGATTCTTTCCCATGGGACCAACGACTTGGAACCGTATAACTATTTAAATTCTGACTATTCGTAAGTGCCAGCAAATGGTTTACATGAATAAAAAAACTTTTGACTTGACTTGACTTTGAGTGCGGGACAGGACATAACTGTTGTCATCATCATTTCGGCTGAATGAAGTCCACTGCTGGACACAGGCCTCCCCCAAAGATCCACAACGACCGATATGGATGTGTTGTGGGCTCATTGGGGGGTTTTGCCATAATTGCCACGCTTGGCAGACGGGTTGGCGATCGCAGTTGAGTTGTTAATGTACTCGAAGGACGCTGCTGCCCATCCTCTGGCTAATCCCTTAGTCGACTTTTACGACACCCATAGGAGGAGATGGGGTGGTGGCATTCTGTTATGTCTGTTACTGTTGTCAAGACATACATATATAATTTTATGTTAATGTATATAGGAACACCATGCTTTAATAGTTAAATAGAAATTAAGTGTGATTTTTTCAATAAACCAATTATATTATGTATTTCAATTAAAAATTAGATCGGTATTCATTAGGCAAACAGCGAATTGTCATTAAGGAAGTCATTTATTGTATAATAACATTTTTCAAATAATAATTTATTACAAGGAACAATTTATTTAGTTAGGTACCTTATTAAGTGTGTTAAAAAGTGACCACGCAAACTACGAATTAAGTCACAGCAAATCGATAATAACACTGAGAAAACTCTCAAGGTTACTTCGCTAAATCAAACTGGTCATGTTAACAAATGTCAAAAGTTCGTCGATCCTTAAGCCCGACTTAATGCCATATTTAGTTTTTCAATACAAATTAGTGCTATAGATATTAGTTATACATTCGTGTTTATGGCTATAATAATCATCAACGGCTTATAGCAGTCCACTGCTGGACATAGGTAGGGCGCCTATACTACGTTACCGAAATGCGGTCTCTATTCAAGAACACGTTTGCCCCAACGGCGGTCAGTTCTGCGGCTAATATTATCAGCCCATTGCTACTTCAGCTTGCTAATCTGATGGGCTATGTCGATGACTTTGGTTCTCTGTCGGATCACCGTTGTTTCGAATCCGATCCATCAGAGAAACGCCAGCAATAGCCCTCAGCTCGCCGAGCAACATTTAATTTGTAGACTAGCCGAACCGTTATTGTCCACGTTTCGGCACCGTATGTCATGACCCATAACAGAGACTGTTTTATAGATAACGAAAACACTCGACGCAATTTCCCATATGCGCCTAGCCCAGCTGAATTATTCTATTAGCCTCTTTCTCAAAATTGTTCTTACACTACTGCAGTTTGCCCGAGGCAAATGTATTCCTGAATAACTTCGAGAGCCCCGCCATGTACTCAACTGGTTTTAGTATGACATATTGCTTAAACATGATCTTGGTTTTATCCAAGTTTATCTGGAGACCGAGGCGTCGGGAAGAATCAGCTAGGCCGTTAAGCATCTGTTGTGTATACTTTTTTTCATTGGTGTCCTGTGGAATGTCTACATGGAACTTCCTTCACCCTGGGGAAGGACGAAGGAGTATGTCGGACTCCTACCGGCTAAAACCACTGGAGTCATCATCTTCGTCCCCGAAGGGAGGCCTCCAGGTCCTCGTGAGATCACACTAGAGCCGCCCATTGGTGCCACGCCTTTAGGCACATCTTGGAGGGGCTCCTAGTACTCCCTGAGGATTCTAACTACACTCTCAAGGCCTTTGTCAACGTCGTTTGTGGTTTCCACGCCAACAAATCGGTTCTCCAGATTTGGCTGGAACTTTTCAGATCCTACCACGGTTTAGAGCAATCTAGGTCGGAGCCTGGATTTCATCAAGCGAAATCGTTTTAGTCTCGAGTCAACATTTATAGAGCTTCTGACAAGTCGGTGATCGCTTCCAGTGTTATATCTGTTAACCACTAAAACGTCTCTAAATATGTGTCTTTTTGTCCGCTATGATGTTGATCTAATTTTTTGTCATAGTTTCAGAGCTTTGCCCTGTCCACTTCCTTTGGGGCTGTTTCTTATAGAATATATCTTTCTCGAGGAAATTTATGCATTTACCACCTATGATTTCTAATGCCAAAGCCGTGTGGGGTCCTACTACCGATTTGTTGCGACACTAAAACGTTTTGTATATATTTTACGGTGGGCACTAATTAAACATTTTGTGAAGCGTAAAATTGTGTTTTTAATAAGGCAAGCTGGGCTTCCAAGCTTCTATAAAGTACTGCCACAGTTTGCAGTATGCACTGTACTGCCACCAGGGATACCCCTGTATATCTAGGGAAGGAAGGCCGAATTAGAGTAACGTATTAATAACACTAATCAGGAGCTCGTAAAAGGTGTCAACCTCGCCGACTATAAAGTTAATTGGTTTTTTATTTATGATATTCAACCCTCGCATTTGTCCTGTGTCGTGGGTACAGTTTACAGACATAAGTCTCACATGGACAAGCAACCAGAAGTTAAACAGGTACCTGTAGGTCATACACATATTTATTCCGTACGGGGATGGAACCCGCAACACAGCGCACAACGCCAATCGCTTACTGCGCCAACCGTGCTGTCTTATAAATATGACCTTTAACATGGCGCTATTCTAATATTCAACATAACTTTGTACTCTTAACTATATTTAACTCCGACCAATATTGAAAACTTTGCTTTGACCTCTAAATTACAGTAATAATCGACTCTGTATTATGAAAATTGGTATATAATACATTTCGTACATAATTGTAGACAGTTAAAATTGTAGTAGTTTGATAACTATTGGCTTCTGGGCCATGGGGCTGGAAAGTTTTATGTTATGGCTGACTGGGATAAGCGGTACACGTTTAGCAATGACATTTTACATATAGACGCGCCATAAACGAACATTATGGCACTACAAAACAAAAAAAATAAACAAAATCTAGTTTTTTATTTATAGTATAGGTTTACGTTACGTATTTATTTATGAAATAGTCTTTTTCTCCCACAATAGACTGCTATTGTACTTCGTGCATCGTCTATAAACACAGGATGGCATTATTTTTTCACATTAAGTTACAGAATTACGCTTATGCTTCACGTCGAGCCACGAGACTAGTCGGTGCGCGACTAAGTGAACTCAGGGCAATTACCTTGCTTTCTTGTTACATCGCAGAGCGCGGGCAACGCATCTACACTCATAAAGACATCTTAGACGTTTAGCTCGTATTTTGAATGGCTTCGAGCATGGGTGAAACTAAAAACGCATCAGAAAACGTATTATTGCAATAAACTGCACGGTTGGTGCACTGGGCCATTGGCTAAGCGATTGGCTTTGCACTACGGGATATTTGTATGGTCTACAGACAGAAAGAAGAAAAAAATAAACATTTATTAGGCATAACTTAAACCTTCACCATTGCCGTGTGGTGCCGGCTACGGATAGCACCCACCCATCTCAGCCCGTGGGTGTCGTATTAGGCGACTATGGGATTAATCGGAGGATGGGCAGCAGCGTCCTTCGAGTACATTAACAACTCAACTGCGATCGCCAACCCGCCTGCCAAGCGTAGCGATTATGGCAAATCCCCCCAATGAGCTCGCAACACTTGAACACACCCAGACGTGTCGTTGTGGCAATCTTTGGGGGAGGCCTGTGTCCAGCAGTGGACTTTTTTTGGGATTAAACATCGATAAAAAGTTGAACTGGAAGAATCATGTCGATTATGTTTGTAAACGTTTAAATCAGCAGTCTTTTGCTTTGTATAAGTTAAGTAAAATAGCAAATAAATCCGCTGTCGTCGCTGCCTACCACGGCAACGTTGCCTCTATTTTGAGATATGGTTTGATATTCTGGGGCAACACCACAAATAAAGGATTTGCTCTTAAAGCCCAAAAAAGATGTATTAGGTCTATAGTAAATATTAAATCAACTGAATCTTGTAAACCACACTTTAAAGAGCTAAAGATTTTACCATTACCATGTATGTTTGTTTATGAATGTGCCCTATATGCAAAAACAAATATAGATTTTTTTCAATTTAGTGTTGGAGCTAGACATAAACATAAAATGACAAGGATTCCTCACAAAACTGCGTTATTCCACAACAGTGCTTTTTATCTAATTCCTGAAATATATAATAAATTGCAGAAGTCTATTAAAGATTCGAAAGATATTATTACACTTAAAAAATCGTTGTTCCGATTATTAATTGACAAATGTTACTATAGTTTAAAATTAAATGAACATTTGAGTGATGTTTCTATATAATTTTAATTTGATTTGTTTTATTGTTGACATTAATGTGTAATGACGTGTATATCTTTTTAAATTTATTGTATGCCATTTATGGCGGGTCATAGCAGCACAAACACAATTTTATTGTATTTTATATTATTAATTTTACCTATGTACCACAATATCACATACAGTTGCATTCACTACTACCGTAATATCATACCCTTTTTCCACGACTGAACCGCTGTCTCCCAAAACACAACACAGGCATTAGCTTAGCTTGGGAGTCAGAATCAGTACTCTCAGCGTAATACATTAATATATTCTTGAGTGTAACCTCTAACAGCATTAATTGTGAATGTAATTTTTTAGCGACAATACAGATTTATTTATTTATTTATTTATATACTTTGAATAAATTGAAATTATAAAATGGTGGGGTGAAAATGCAAACCTTTTTGGGTGGCTCCCACAGTCATAACCTTCATGCTTCTGATAATTTAATTCTTAACATTACATCCCACCATACAGGGTTTATGTCCAATTCCTTCGCTGTTACAACAATAAAACTCTGGAATGCTTCCCCTTGATATAAAGACAGCTCCGAGTAAATTCACGTTTAAATGAAAAGTGCGTCAACACTTCTTGAAATTGTAACAATCACCACAGTTACAACGATCAGCATTCAAAACGGTCTTCGTCATTGAGTTTAATATTTATATCTGATATTTTTATTTTTATGATTTCTATTTAACTATTCATAGTTATGTAATATAATACAGTGTCTATTTTTATATTAGCATATGCATGTATTCCTATGTTTAATTCAGTCTTTCATCATAATCTAATAGCTTCGTTTATATACCTCTATCGAAGTGCTTTTTTAATCCAAAAGTTGACTGGTAGAAGAGAATGCCTCAAAAAGTTTTAATCAATAAATAAATTATGGATTATGAATACAGCACCACTCCATCTCCTCTTTGAAACGCTCTTGCCTTTGAAAGTTCACCCTCCTCCCACGAGGTATGTTCACTTTGTACCTACCAACCATTATGTGTATCAGATTTCGATATAATTTAATTTCAATTTCGCGTCTCGAGCCAACGAACTATCGTTGGTTGGGTAAGCAAGGTCAGACCGAACTTGCTATGAAATTGAATACGTCATGTTAGGAACACTCCTTAGTAAATAAGTTAACAAATCAGAAAGGTCGTAGAACTAACGACTTATTCACCATTCAGACTGTGTTGAATGTAAATGAAAATTTCAATAGTTTTATTTACCGTGAAATTCTTCGCTTCGGTCAGTTAAAGATGTCCGAAGATTGTCCAACAAATTACAAAAATTAAAAGTGAAACCCGTACGTTTGTTCATAAGGCGTCGTTTTTTAACATTAATTCTCATATTAACTTTGTCCATTTATTATGTGTTATCTGTTGTCACTTTTGGTTGAGCTTAAAAACATACTATCAGGGGTGCAATTCCTTAAGCTCAAACATCCATACATCCTTGAATACAGAATCAAAATAACGGAGTAAAACCAATTTATTATAGTATAGTGTAGTATAGTATAGTATTCGCTAAGACATGATTGACATTGAAGCTATTCAAGGACATGTTGCAGAAGGTAAGCCATGAGGACCAGTCTTAGCGAATACCAAACTGGGTTATCAACGTTATTTCAATTCTGTATTATGTATGTATGGATGTTTGAGCTTAGGAATTGCACCCCAGGACTGTATGGTTGGCGAAACGGCTAAGCGATTGGCTTTCTGCGCTACGTATCGCGGTTCGAGCCCCGCACGGATCAAATATTTTTTTGGTAATTCGTAAACTTTCGCCAATTAAATACATGATTTTTAATATTTGTTGTTTCAGTTGTTTTTTTCGTTTAATTCGGGTATTTTTGTGTATGTGAGATTTATGTCTGTAAGGTGTAAGCTGTATCCACGACACGAGGAGAAATACTGTCCGGGTATCATTTGAAAAAAGGCACATACACCAAACACTAACCACACACATACACCACACATACTCTCACACTGGTTGACAATAAGATACTTTTATTTTTATCCAAGTTAATATATAACATTTTTATAAGCTTGTACATATATTATGGCTTTAATTTTATACCGTTACATAAACTGCGGGGTTTTGGCGCTGTGTGCCGAGATATGGGTTTTTCACCTAGTTCCGCTGCAGATGCTCCCTTGTTGTATTATTGTTTTTAATAGCCTACTAGTTTTTAAGCAAAACGATTGTAACGAAGATTTTGTAACAATATATTATTATTATTAATTATTATTTGGAATAATAAATAATAATTATTGTTCCTAACCTTTTGCTGGGATCATCTTTTCTTTAAAGTGATGCTCCAGCTACGTAATGTTATAACCCTTCATCGCTACCCTCAAGTTGATGGTGCATAACGGATGATCATGTCATAATTTTATCATGAGACTTAACTTTTTTTTATAAATAAGAAATACCTCATACATTTCAATACGTTCTATATTTTAATTAACTACCTATGTACTTGCGTTATCATATGCAATGTGTAGTAATTCGTTGATGTTTTTCATATTCATGTTTGCAGTAATATGATGTTCACAGTTCTTTTTTATATAGAATACAAAAAAATTATACGTGAAGACATATAGTCTAACTTACCACTTATAGGCTGTCAGTCTCATCATCATTTCGGCCGAATGAAGTCCACTGCTGGACACAGGCCTCCCCCAAAGATCACCACAACGACCGATATGGATGTGTTGTTGGCTCATTGGGGGGTTTTGCCATAATCGCAACGCTTGGCAGGCGGGTTGGCGATCGCAGTTGAGTTGTTAATGTACTCGAAGGACGCTGCAGCCCATCCTCCGGCTAATCCCTTAGTCGACTTTTACGACACCCACGGGATGAAATGGGGTGGTGGCATTCTGAGCCGGCACGTCAGTCTAACTTGCTGTAATTATTTTGTTTAGCTGTAAGACTTCTGAAGAAGTTAAATAAATAAATAATCTTCAGTCAGTTTAATATTTCGTTTCATTTGTTGCAGTGTATGAAGGCCTATGTGGACTTCGAAGTATGCAATGGTGCGTATGAGGTGTCGTGTCCAGACGCCAGATGCAGAGTAGGGGCAGCGCTCAACCTTGAAGAGATATCCGATCTGGTCGAAACTGCTGTCATGGAGAAACACCTCAAATTTCGCCTCAATCATGGTCAGTATTACAATAACTTAGGTGATGACAGATGACATTCCGTGTGGTGTCCGGATTAAGAATATAGCACCACTCCATCTCCTTCCGTGGATGTCGTAAAAGGCGACTAAGGGAATCTAAACCAGAGGGATGGGCAGCAGCGTCCCTTCTGTGAAACGGTAGCAATACTGCGCTCACCAACCCGCCTGCCAAGCGTGGTGAGTATTGGCAAATGCCCCCCAAAATGATGACACAGTTGTGAAAATCTATGGGGGAGGCCTTTGTTCAGCAGTGGACGTATAAATGGCCGTTATGATGATTGATGATTGAGGTGATCCTGCTATAAAAACAGTTATAAATCAAGAGTACATTACTAATACATAATCTGCCCATTACTGTCCCACTGCTGGGCACGAACCTCTTGTCACGATGTGAAAGGTTAGGCCTTAGTCCACGCTGACCTAGTGCGGGTTGGCGGACTACATACATCATTGTGAACATTTTGGAGCCCTCTCAGGTTTGCAGGTTTCCCTACGATGTTTTCCTTTACCGTTTAAAGCAAGTGTATATCAAATTCTGATTCGGACATGAATCCGATGAGCGAACTCAAACCCTCCTGTATGGAAGGCAAGCTTTCCCCGCTAGGCCATCACTCGTTATGTGTTAAATATATTTATAATTTTTACAACAAATACAAAGGAGTATACTGCGCCCTGATGAAATGCCTTGATATCATAATAAAAATCAGAGCGCGTGTAATTCAGTATACGTGACAAAAGTGAAACTTGTCCGCGCATGCGCCCTCACCTTTTATCGTGCTTGCGCACATGCAACGTTACACTCAAATATGATCTTGAAATTTGACTCCCAACGTGCCCAAGGTTCATCGGGAATCGAACCCACGACCCGGAGTGCAGCAGCCGACTGTATCAGCCACTGCACCGACCGTGCCGCCAGTTTTTTTCCACCTCTTATTGATTGTACCTGTAAATGATATTTTATAGATTATACCAATCTATGTATGGCAAACAACTTGCTCTAACGAGTATGTCACCAGTCTTCCGGCCGAACACTGAAACGCCGCTTAATATTTAAGACCCGCTAAACCATTTGAGACGAGATAGTTTTAGTCTTAAATATTGAGTAGCGTTGCAGTTTTCGGCCGTGAATCATTCAAATGTTGTGGTGTATAGTATACGTAGGGTTTGGTATCTTTGTATGATTTTACATTTCATCTTTACTACAGTCTAGTAAAGTATCATCATTTCGGCCGAATGAAGCCCACTGCTGGACACAGGCCTCCCCTAAAGATCACCACAACGATCGATAAGGGTGTGTTGTGGGCTCATTGGGGGTTTTGCCATAATCGCAGTTGAGCTGTTAATGTACTCGAAGGACGCTGCTGCCCATCCTCCGGCTAATCCCTTAGTCGACTTTTACGACACCTACGGAAGGAGACGGGGTGGTGGTATTCTGAGCCGGCACCACACGGTACTAGTAAAGTATATTGGAATAAAAAACTGATCATTTCATGTAATTGATGACGCGATCAAGGGGAAAAAATTTAACCAATGATGAACTGGGATTGTACCAAGGCATGCTCTAATTGGTAGAAATGCAATGACGCGAATGCGCTCGTCTGCTCTTGACGTTTTGTTCGCTGCGGTCTGTTTCACATCGATTACATGCTCCATGGCTGCACATTATTGAACGATTTGCTCTGTTTCAGAGCACAACGAAGTAGGTTTCGTCGTACAACCAACGGACAAGACAACAGAATTCCACAACATAATATCTTGATGAATGAAACCATTGTGGTGCCGGCTCAGAATACCACCACCCCATCTCCTCCCGTGGGTGCCGTAAAAGTCGACTAAGGGATTAGCCGGAGGATGGGCAGTAGTGTCCTTTGAGTACATTAACAACTCAAATGCGATCGCCAACCCGTCTGTCTGCCAAGCGTAGCGATTATGGCAAAACCCCCCAATGAGCCCACAAGCCCACAACACACCCATATCGATCGTTGTGGTGATCTTTGCGGGAGGCATCCACTCCAGCAGTGGACTTCATTCGGCCGAAATGATGAATGAAACCCACAATAAAAACCTAATTACATATCATCATTTCGGCCGAGTGAAGTCCACTGCTGGACACAGGCCTCCCCCAAAGATCACCACAACCACCGATATGGATGAGTTCTCGCTCATTGGGGGGTTTTGCCATAATCGCCACGCTTGGCAGGCGGGTTGGCGATCGCAGTTGAGTTGTTAATGTACTCGAAGGACGCTGCTGCCCACCCTCCGGCTAATCCCTTAGTCGACTTTTACGGCACCCATGGGAGGAGATGGGGTGGTGGCATTCTGAGCCGGCACCACACGGCAAATTAATTACATATGTGACATATAAAATGTTTGCAACTAAAAAAACATCTATAGTTGTACAAAAAAACAAGTGGAGCTTGGCAACGAAAATGTTAACTTCATGGTTCAACAAACGTGACGTACGTAAATGATGTGCCGTCAGCGCTGTGAAACCACACGTGCGAAATAAACGAGCCGCTTAGAATAATTACACCCAGAAGGATACGGCACACGCAATGCATAACCATTTGAATGGTGACACAGATGACATAATTCACTCTTTGATTTCCTTGTACCCGAAAAATTATTAATTATGATGATTTTTATCCGGATTAAGAATATAGCTTAGAGCATCACTCCATCTCCTCCCGTGGATGTCGTAAAAGGCGATTAAGGAACTCTAAACCAGAGGGATGAACAGCAGCGTCCCATCTGTGGAACAGTAGCCATAGGTTCTGCGCTCACCAACCTGCCAAGCGTGGTGAGTACTGGCAAATTCCGCCCAAAATGACGATACGCGGCATGCAACTGGTCGTTTATGGAGGAGGCATTGGTTCACCAATGAACCTCTTTTAATTGATTTGATGTGACGTGATGAATATGGCTGACTATAATAACACTTCTATGCGCTTGTTTTTTATTATCATTTTTGATTTTATTATTTTATTACAAGGGATTTTTGTACATAGAAATGACGACGACAGTCCCATCGTACCTTATTCTAATAATAACGGTGATTATAAATTGACTCTTATTCTACTGTGTATCAACATTAATTAAACTTAAAAGAATATAGCATTCTAGCCGCAACCGAGTTTGGTTCTGCTAGAATGCTATGAAAAGCACCGACAGCTAAAACATTTAATTTAAAGAGCATTATCATTTGTTCTCTTTTGTTAGCATTACGGACACACTCCGTTAGCAGGTGTTGCACGTCATCAAATTTTCCACATAACTCAAAATTAGGTGACTTAACTTTTTTCATTAAGAAGGCAAATCTTCTACTTAAGATGCGTCCGGAACGCAACCTACATGCGGTAACAATTTGGTGCCTATTTAATTGAGCACTAAAAACCATGGGACATGAGGAGGCTCGCATTGGATGCTTTTATACCATATACCCTTGCATTTAGATCTTTTTTCATTCATTCATTTCGGCCGAATGAAGTCCACTGCTGGACACAGGCCTCCCCCAAAGATCACCACAACGACCAGCATGGACGTGTTGTGGGCTCATTGCTTGGCAGGCGGGTTGGCGATCGCAGTTGAGTTGTTAATGTACTCGAAGGACGCTGCAGCCCATCCTCCGGCTAATCCCTTAGTCGACTTTTACGACACCCATGGGAGGAGAAGGGGTGGTGGTATTTTAAGCCGGCACCACACGATTTAGATCTTGCATCGATGTATTCTTTAAATTTGTTATAACATATCGATTTATATTTATTAAGGACTTCAGATCTATGCGCTTGTGTGTGAAAAAGTAACCATACGCTGCTTTGGTTTAACAGTGTTTGACTTTCGACGGCCGTCCGCAAGAAACTATCCTTCTAAGTGTTATTATTTTAATCTGAGCCGAGATATGAACACAGATTTTATCAGAATAGAACCATCCAATTAAGGATTAAACCTTCACGCGCCGTTTACACTCAATAGAGATCCACGAATGGTCGCCGTCAGACTATCGTCGATATCTATTCCAAACGATGGATTCGGGATAAATTGTGTTCCATGCGATCCGCATCTGCCTTTAAGATTGAAGTAACCCACTAATTTCCTTTTTCGTCTTTTTTCTTTTACATACGATGTCAGATTCTACCGGGGTATGCAATGGCAGATTTTATATGAAACTAGCTGGGACCCGCGGTTTCACCCGCCGTTTAATTTAACAGAAATTGGATTATTTATATATAACTAGCTGGGACCCGCGGTTTAATTTTATATACATAGAAATGAAATTCATTGGAATGATAGTGGCGCCATCTGTCAATGATTGGTCGTACCAACTCAGAAACCTCTGTGGGCTCATGCACAACACTTTGCTGAAGATCATGACATGATCAAATGAATAGTTTACGATTCTATAAAGGACATGTTTGTGTGTACAACATTAATTTTTATATATATAGACTAGCTGGGACCCGCGGTTTCACCCGCGTGTAATTTAAAAGAAATTTAGAGTACGTCGGCATAGACACTTGACATAGAATATATATATTGGATTTTAAGGGACTTTTTTTGCGGCGAACCCTAATTACTTTTCTAAAATATAAGTAGCCTAAGTTATTCCTTATAACATCAGTGCCAGTGAAAGTCCCGTCAAAATCGATCCAGCCGTTTCGGAGATTACCCGGAACAAACAGACAGACAGTAAGGTAAAAAATAAAAATTGTTAAATATATATGCAATAAGTAAAAAGCTGTTATTTTGACATTACAAACAGACACTTCAATTTTATTTATTTGTATAGA
This sequence comes from Diloba caeruleocephala, assembly GCA_947459985.1. Taxonomy (NCBI): domain Eukaryota; kingdom Metazoa; phylum Arthropoda; class Insecta; order Lepidoptera; family Noctuidae; genus Diloba; species Diloba caeruleocephala. Next base: position 4,858,407 of record OX381614.1, read on the forward strand.
TTTAGAGTACTAGAGTAGACACTTGAGTATGTATATATACTGGATTTCATGGATTTTAATTTTTTTGCCCGCAACCCTAATTATTTAAAAAAAAAAATAGCCGAAGTTATTACTTATAACATCAGCAATCTGCCAGTGTCGTAGAAATTGGTACAGCCGTTTCGGAGATTAGCAGGAATAAACAGACAGACATACAGACCGACAGATAGACAGTCAGACCAAAAAATTAAAAATCGTTTTTTTTTGTTGTAGGTATCGTATATACTTTCATATGCATTTACTAAAAAGCTGTTATTTTGACATTACAAACAGGCACTTATTTGTATAGATGAAAGTATTTATGCATATCTAGTTATGTATGTCATGAGTAAGAAATACTCTAAAATTCTTTTTCGACTTTTTATAAATCTATACCTAATAATTTAAGAAAATATGATCACGTCTCAGAATTCCTCAAGCTCAAGTGGTTACCTATTCGCCTTCGGAATACTCATATTCTTTCGTTACTTTACAGTGTATTATTCATTCCTTCTACTCCCTCTTACCTTACAAAACGCTTCGAGTTCCTCGGTGACACTCATACAAGATTTCTAAGATCATCGGAAGACCTTAGACATAAAATGCCAATGCATTCCACAACATTTATCGATAACTCCTTTACGGTTCAGGCCACTCGCTTGTAGAATGCATTACCGATTTTAATGAAACGAGCTCAGTAGATATTCGCATTCAAAAGACTAGTGAGGGAACATTGCTTGTCGCTGTAATTATTTTTGTTTAGAGTTTACTATCTATTAGATCTGAATTAACGGTTTCTCCGCGTTTTTTTTTTCGAATAAATTACAGATTTATTTATGTTTGTGTAGTGATATACTTAATATATGTAAAATATAGTAGACATAATTTAGTTGTATCATTATGTATCTGTGTGCACCAGCGACTGCCGCATATATTGTTCAGCTTCGTTTTTTTTAAATCCTATGGATGCCTTGAAGAAATCGCCGAGTACGATAAGGCCGCCCATTGTACTCTACAATATACCTTTAAGCACTAATGTTTTTGTATCTTTTACTGATTGATGTACAATAAAGACTAAAGTAAATACACAAATAAATAAATATCTCTGTTTCGACCTAAAACCACAATAAAGTGATTTCAGTGATTGATTGATCGGAAGTACGGAACTAAAAAGCTCTGTTTTAAGGCCGATCGAAATTCATGATTGAGTGTACATCGAAATAAAATGGACATAGGAAGTGGGCAATCGAGAGAAGTAAAGGACATTGTGGCCTCACAATGTTTCCGTTTCCTGATCGTGTAGGTAAATCTCCTGAAAATAATTGCCAATGGACGAAACTTGCCATGGACGCACAAGCAGGCCGCATAATTTTATTTACTTAAAAAATATTCCGTGTGGTGAGGGGTCCAGAATATAGCACCACTCCATCTCCTCCCGTGGATGTAATCCTCGGATATGGATTCCCGGTAACGGTAACCTACATACAATCTTGAAAAGCACAAGTGTAGGCATAAATCCGAAAGTTGTTAATTTCATATCTCGTGTGGAAATATTACGAGACAAACATATATGGTTCCTATTTTATACAGTGGTTCAAAGTTTCATAATGCGATCTCACCAAAAGACGTCCACTGTTGAACATAGGTCTACCCCACGTATTTCCACAATTGTGTCGTATTTTGGCGAGAATTTGCCTTAATCACCACGCTTGACCCGCCGGTTAATGAGTATGGTTAATGTTCCACAGAAGGGACGGTGCTACCCATCCCTCTGGTTTAGTCCCTTAGTCGTCTTTTACGACATTCACAGGAGGAAAAGGAGTGGTGCTATATTCTTAATCCGCACACCACACGGATATCAATCCGGACACCACACGGATATCAATCCGGACACCACCATGCGAGCTCGAGCGCCCGCAAAAAGTTTGTTACGTACACTTAGGAGATGGGGTCACGGTGGTAAGGTCTCATGGGGCGAACTGCGAGTCCTACTAGCACCTGAAAATCTTTTTTTTTTAAAGTGGAAACTTCTTTTAGCTCGGTACGCATATTGTTTGATGAGATAGTCTCTGCACTCGCGACACCGTTACGAGACGCAGCTATAGTGTGTGCATATATGCATGTACATATAGCAGACCGCGAAAGCGTCTAGATAAATAAAATAAAAAAGTTTTCACTTCTGTCGGCACTCTCGGAGTGCAACCCGTATTTTTTTTTTCTTTATTAGGGAAAGAGGCTTTAGTCGTATCTATTATCTTTTTTTGTGTAACGAAAAGTGTCAGTTTTTATCATTAAGGTGAATGATTTGTGCACGATTGGTAAATGCGACTATAAGTAGGACCGACAAAGCCAATGTACGACCCTGACTCAGCAAGCGATCTTGACTCCGAACACAACACAAATGATTCAGTCTCGTTATGTAGAGAAATTAAGGTCACGTATTAATAAATAATATGCTTGGTGGCTATAATCAGTACATAGTAATTGAAGGAAAGTCTTCCGAGAATCTGTCTGTATGAATGCGCTAATTTCGATAACTGTTTTGGGGTTTTACTATATTGTAGTTGTTGAGGAAGGTTTAGTACCTATATAAAGCTCAAGGAAAATGTTAAGTTATTATGCTAGTGTATTTACAATTTGAGGACAAACGCTAGAATATACAAATAAATATAGGTACGAAACAAAATATAAACAAATGCTATTTATAATTAGTGTGTGGTAATTAATACCTACCGGAATAAACTACATAACAGTTGGTGCAGTGGCTGATACAGTCGACTGCTGCGATCCGGGTCGTGGGTTCGATTCCTGCACGGAACAAATATTTGTATGATCTGCAGGTAGTTGTTCCGGGTCTGGGTGTATTGTGTGTGGAATTCATGTCTGTAAACGCACCCACAACACAGGAGAAATCCTAGTGTGGGGCAACGTTTTTCAAAAAATAAAATAACTACATAACAATAAAATACCTAATTTTCGACGAACATTTACACAGACCTTCTGGAGTAGATAACACATTTATTATACTCGCGCATTATTCTCTACGAGGTAATGAGTCTTAAATCTTTTAATATCCTCACTGGCGCCTCATTGTAGTACATTGTATTACTAATTCCAGTCAGCTTAACGAATTCCTTCGAAAAGAGAGAGAATACTTGAAGTCGCCATAGTAGGCTAGCGAGTTGTTGGACTATCGAGCAAAACTTGAATAGTGTCCCGCTACACGCATTGTCTGTGAGAGCTTCATGCTGCCTGCAAACGAATCGGGAGTCTGCGTGGTGGCTCGCATGTGGTCATGTACCGTCGTATTCGTAGCTCAGCGCACAGCGAATCTTCTGAGGATACTTTACACCCCAAGGAGATGTGTAGTTTACAGCCGCCTCCCCACCGCTAGAGGGGGTGACCGCTTTAATTACTTTATTGATTTAAAAGTACACGACGTACCGACTTTTAGTTGATCGAGTTTTAGGTCAGTTTTTATTTACATTGTAGTTATATGTAAACAAAAACTGTTTGTTGTGTTTTTATTCAAAATAGCTTACGGAAAAAAGGTATAGCCGAAAACAATAACTAACTTAGAAAAATCATGTAACGGCTGACGTAACATTCTAACGCTTAGTAGTAGTTACGAAGTCACTTACACCAACACCACTTACAAAATATAACATTTTGGTATATACTCGGTAAGATTTTTTATTGGAATGTGCCAACCACGACTATTTACCCAAAAATCAATCGATGTGAATAATCAAGCCAAATGTCAATAAAATTGCTCGCATGTGTAGTTTTTGTCACCAGAGGCGTGTACACCGAACAGAAAACGAATCACTATAAGCAAATATCACCCGACGCGTAATGATCAAATCACGTAATCGAAATGATGTACCCCGCTTTCGTGTGTTGCCTCAAACAGACCGAAAAGATTACTCCTGCGCAGGTGAAGGTCAGCGCTCAAGATCCGTGGCGGTAATTATATCTTTGTAGTCACTACAATGTAGTGAGGTAATACTTTTGTTGCAGAGGTGGCGATGGACTCCGGCCGCGCGTTCTGCCCACGCGTGGGCTGCGACACGGTAGTGCATGTGCGCGCCGCCAGCCCCGCGCACTGCCCCACCTGCCGGCACGACTTCTGCTCGCAGTGCAACCAAGAGGTCTTTATATTTTACTACTAAAGCTGTTCTCAAGTTCAAATGTTTGTTTTGTTTTTACTTAATCTTGATTGATTGTTGTTGTGTTTAAATAAGTACAAATATATATTCTTATAATACGTTTATATGCCAGCGAAGCCGCGTTCACATCTTCACGAAATCATATATATATAAGGTCTTATTTTAATAATCCACGATATTTTGCATGGTGCCTCAGTAAATGCTTAAGATGATGTACCGAACACAAAAAAGTCTCACGGTAAAAATCCATTTCTTTCTTTTGTGTGAAGTCGCTACCGTGCGCCGTCTGTTTTGTTTAACGTTACAGACTATCTATATCAGTCAACCAGCCCCTTCCGCCATTGTCTTACTAGATGCATGTGAATATTATCACAACTAAGAGAACTAGGATGTAATGAAATAAATGATTTAATAAAATATTTTTTTAAACAGCGAATTTACAAGTTTTTTTATACCTACATTATCTTCATCGTTCACTATAGCGCCATGCAAAATATCGTGGACTATTAAATTAAGACCTTGTATACACACGGGTACTGATCAAGCTATACCAAACCCGTATAAGCTGATCTCGCGTTGTGTAGGCTTCCGCAATGATGAGAGATCAGCGTAAACTGGTTTGTATAGCTTGATGTGTAGCCGTAATACAAGGATTTCGTAATTAACTCCGAATATGGACACACCATAAAATTACTTAGATACCGTGATTATACAAATACGCAAAATAAAGAATCCCGGAATATTATTATTTAACGAATTTATTTACCTACAATTGAATGCCTTCGTAAAATAATACAATTATCCTGAACTAAATACTTATAAATAAAGAAGAGTGAAAACGTTTTCCTGATGTATTTTCCGCCATTATAATTATGGATTTTATTCAATATAATAAAACTAAGCATATAAAATGCATTCAATGAATACATAGTACCGGGAGAACATTACAAGATTTTTTTTAATGTATCTATGGAGCATATCCCGCAATCCCGGAATCCCTCGGTCGTATCCACACTGTTATAATGTTTAAGGACGTTGACCCTAAATTACACTACGTATTCCGATCACGATTATAAGAATTCAATATACGGCTGAAATTCATAATCAATCGAATCCAAAATCACTGGATCGAGCACTAAGTGTTGAATTAAATTAAGTCTTAAGATTTTGGTTTACATTGATGATTAATTTCAGCCAATAGAGATGGGCGACGGTTACTAAAAACAATCGAATCATTCGATTGTTACGTTTATTCGATTACAATTGATTAATAATTAATGGTGTTCGATTGTTGGGCGTTTGTTATTCGGTGAAGATGAATAAATCAACAGTCGAGTACGATAACACGATTGTCGATTCCTTCGATTACTGTTTGAGTAACAATCGTCCATCGCGACTTCAGTATACTTAATTGATGTACTAAAACCCTTACTATAGAACCACGTTGTTACCAAGTTGTGATGCAAACAGTAATATAGTATGTTTTCATAAGAACAACACAGCTACCTCTCGACGTAAAACTCTCACCACTCCGCGTAATGCGCTGTGACGCGTCTTTTCAACGTACGCCCCATTGTCGAAACAAAAAGGCCTTCGTTTCGCTTTCCCGCCAAATCCCTTTGTTCATTTTACGCTATGGTACGAAACTAGCACGTTCTACATATGCGTATAAACGATAACAAGCGGTGAAGACCAGACCGAGCGAGGAGATTCGTTTAGATCACTTCATTGATTTAATCATTGGAAGTTCAACCTACAAATCCGATTTTAGGTTTTGAATTGCAGTATTCTATTTAGAATATTTCTATCAGAAAACCAGCCCTGCAGCCTAATGCTGACATAGGGATCTTTTTGGCCTCGTCATCTATATTTTATTTTGTTATCATTTTCATTGTCATTTTGTAAGTGGCCAAAATAATATATTTTCTTTCCTTCTTTAGAAAACAAAATCGGCTAAGATTGTGCCCGATAAATTGAGATAACCATGACAGTTCGCTGACCCTGCCGATTGGGGAACCCATGACACAAGAATTATTGAATTTATTAATTCGTAAACAGAGGCCGTTACACTCGACGCGGTTTACCTTCAGGTACAGGATGAAAATCCGTACCATGTATGGTAGGTATGGCCTCGAGATCTAGACCTTTCCGGTAGCCGGAGCGACTGAAACGACTTAGAACTGATGCAATTCAATTGTATTCCCAATTATCCTTTCACACCGTTCGGTGAATGCCATATACCTACTGCGGCTTTCAAAAATCTTTGCAGCTCTAGCTATTAAAATTACCTTTCAAAGGAGGTGGAAAAAGATCGGCCTTTATTTGGCCTAAGATAATCGTAAAATATATAGTAAAGTAAATATAGTAGTAGTATAGTAAAGTAAAATATATATTAGTAAACTGAAGTGGCAATGGGCAGGGCACATTGCTCGTAGAACTGATGGCCGTTGGGCACAAAGGTTCTCGAATGGAGACCGCGCACCGGAAAACGCAGCGTGGGACGACCTCCAACGATGTGGACAGACGACCTGGTGAAGGTCGCTGGGAGTCGTTGGATGAGAGTGGCATATGACCGCTCGTTGTGGAAATCTAAGGGGAGGCCTTTGTTCAGCAGTGGACGTCCTGTGGCTGATATGATGATGATCATTAGAACATAGCGACTCAAACTTCGAACTGGCGTCTTAAATTGCAGAAAATCTACAAACACGGTGTGTTTCACGAGTTGTTTATGCAGCTTGGTGCAATTTATTTTTAAATATTACTTTTTGATTCGATGATAATTACTTCTGATCTTTACCCAGCTCCTTTTCGAGTCGTTTGGTCTCAAGACGTGTGAAATGATAACGTATTTACTATTTATGTTTGCTGTTTTATTACACCATAACCGGTTAAGAAGACTCACTGTGAACAATAACTGTGTAAGGAAATTGTACTCGTACGTAAATAGTCGGTTCAGCTGTTAAAGCAAAACTGATTCGTCTCGCGAATTTCACGCGTGCTATTGTTCGTCTTCTTCGACGTTTATTTGTGAGTGATATGTGGTCATTATGTATCCACCTATGTGTAACCAGGAGGGGATATAAGGTAGGTCTGGTCTGATATGATGCCCTTTTTTCCCTCGTTGCCCGACTCTGAGATACATAACCCGTATTTTGTATAACACAGTAATCCTTCGGATTAAGAATATAGCACCATAGATATATAATATTAATTATTCAAATAATTTCAGACTTGTAGGTCCATTTGAAAGCATACAGTATAGTTAGTAAAGACAATTAATTATCATTGGACTATGCGCAATGGTCAATGGCGAATAATCGTGTAGCGATTATTCGCCATAACGTGTAGCGCGGCATCTCTAGTTAGAGGTGGAGTCACCAAGCGTATTCTTTTTAAAGTGTATCGTTAATATTTCAGAGACAGTAAATGAAAAAAAATACACTATAAAACCTTCATTCTATATAAAGTTTTAAATTAAAATGTTAATAGCTTTATCGCTCATTCAGTTGAAAATAAGTGATCAATTTTATCATTTTTGTTTTTCCTCACGTTTCGAATACTTTGCAGCATTCGTGGTCGCAGGATGACTAAGGTGACAGGCGTCGTTACAGATTTTTAAAAAGTTTTATTTATTTTATCTACCATACAATTTTAATCAAAAAATTAGTTTCGATGCACGCAGTAATCACTCACAGTGTCTTGATGTTTTATAGTGCGGTATGTTGTTTGAGACTATTATTTTAATAACTGGAATCCAAACAGGTGGTGGTACCTGCCAACCATCTTCTCTATTACAATTAGGATGTTTTTTAATTTCAATAGCCTCACGAAACATTCTTGGTACATATCGGTTCTCTTTCGCGAGGACTTGAGGTTCAGCAAAACGAAGATAGTGGTTGGCTTTGCCTAAGTTCACATACTGCAGACTTTGTGGAGCGTCTATGCTTGACGTCAGCTATATGTTCTTTTATTCGGGTGGCTATGCTACGCTTTGTTTGCCCTATGTATGACAAACCACAATCACAGTCAATATTGTAGACCCTGCATCTTGTAAAGGTAGTGATCAATTTGTTAACGAGTTTACGTACTTATACTGCTTAGAATAGATTTCAATTAAATATTGATTTAGAGAGTTCTAAGATTGGACGGAAAACGATCGATGTAAACAAGTCAAAATCGGTCAAAGGGGGGAGAGAGCGGGTGTCTCCAGTGGATGTGGTGTGAGCTCTACAGCCTAGATTAGTAATCAATCTAATCCAAAATCTTTGGATTTGAGATTGACGATTTCGTCTTCGTGGTTCGATTTTTTAGTTTAGTATCCAGCTCAAAATTTTGAATCTAATGATTTTGGATTAGATTGATTAATTGACGGCACGGTCGGTGCAGTGACTGATACAGTCGGTGGCTGCGCTCCGGGTCGCGGGTTCGATTTCCGGATGGAGCGAATATTTATATGATCTGCAGGTAGATGTTCCGGGTCTGGGTGTATTGTGTGTGGAATTTATGTCTGTAAACGCACCCACGACACGGGAGAAATCGTAGTGTGGTGCAACGTTTTTATAAAACTACTGGATGACTCATTACGTGGCTACGTTAGTACATTTAAGCTTCTGTCGAAACGTTTTACAGGTGATGTCATACATCATCATTTCAGCCGAAAGACTCACTGCTGGACCTCCCCAAAGAACGCCAGAACGACCGGTCTGGATTTGTGTTGTGTGCTTATTGGGGGGTTCTGCCGTAATCGCCATGCTTGGCATGTGGGATGGCGATCGCAGTCAAGTTGTAAATATATTCAAAGGACGCTGCTGTCCATCCTCTGAATAATATCGTAGTGGCCTTTAATCACACCCACGGGATGACATGGGTGGTGCTATTCTTAGCCGGCACCACACTGTGCTGTAGATAGATGGTACCAATAGTAAGAACCAAAACTATCCCAATTGTAGCAATTTGCAATAAGTTCGCCCAAAACAGAACACATGCTGTTATAATCTCAATTTTGTATTAATTATGTGATAACAATGCCGTCGTGCGTATATAGAAAATGCACAAACTATCAAGCAAACATGAATAAAGAACTAGGGATATCATACCACACGTGGATAACAAACACGTTTGGTGCAGTGGCTGATACAGTCGGCTGCTGCGCTCCAGGTCGTGGGTTCCATTCCCACACGGAACAAATATTTGTATGATCTGCAGGTAGTTGTCTCGAGTCTGGGTGTATTGTATGTGGAATTCATGTCTGTAAACGCACCCACGACACAGGAGAAATCCTAGTGTGGGGCAATGTTTTAAATAAAACAAAAAAAAATAAAGAAATTGAATAAAAATACTATTCAAATTACTCATAGAATAATGTTCTCGAAGAAAACCCAGGTCAAGCAAAGAAAAGAGAACTCATATATTCAATCACAGGTGCGACAAAGACATCGAGTACACGTGTTGTCATTTTAGATAGCTATCTCTTTTATTCTAGTAGTTTTTGTATCTTCTTTCTTACAGCATAGGTAGAAGTGCAGTTTTGTAGGTTTATACATACAGCGAGACTGAATTTTGCGAGCCATTTAATATGGACGGAACATATCTATGGTATAATATCATTGGATGGTACTGTATTGTCTATGTGACCTTTATACTGGTGGCACAACATGACATTTGCACCTTAACGTCATCGCATGTGACATTTTGTTCGGTCCTAAAATAGAACTAAATGTAACACAAATTTGTCCCGACGTAAACTGAGGCAACAAACTCATTTCATGGTCATCTTCATCATATCAGCCAGACGATGTCCACTGCTGAACAAAGGTCTCCCCAAATATTTCCACAACGACCGGCTACGTGCCGTCCGCATTTGACTCTCAGAAAAACTCATTTACTATATAGGGTCTTACTTTAATAATGGAAAATATTTAAAGGCTAGGCTCTATCAGAATGAGCGATCATATTGCCAAAATCACCAAGCTTGGCAGGCGGATTAGGACTTCGCAGCATGTTGCTAGTAGCGCGCGGGAGGATAGCACATTGTTACGCCATTCAGTAAATAATAGGGAAATGTGACGCCATTTGTTGATTAGTAGGGGTACTGCAGCATGTAGAAACTTAGTATTCTGGTTAGTTACTACGTTATTAAGGCACGTGGCGCCATCTGTTGTCTAGTAGCGGTACTATGGCTTGTACTAACTTCCGGAATGGTCGGGATTGTTCCTTGTGGCCCGATCGGGTGTTCTTGTAGCGGTGGTACCACATTGCCTAAAAACTTCTAGAAAGTGAACATTCCGGAAAGTTCTACTCAGTATCGGTTGGCCCGTATATATAGCGGCGTCATTATTTGTCTATTTTCTTAAATACCTTTTAAACTATTTATTTTACAATTAAAATATGAGTATATTTGAGACCATCACAAGAAACCCGTCCAATTGGTATGTTAGGTAAGTATACGGTTTAATTTGCAAAACTTTTTAATCTTTCTAATTTGCCCGCCAAAGTGACCCCATATTCAAAATTCGTTTATTTACGTTAAATACACACGAAATTCATGTGTGTACCAAATTTCAACTTAATCGCTCCAGTAGATTCGGAGCAAATTGGCTGTGACAGACCGACAGACAGACACGCGAATGATCCTATAAGGGTTCCGCCGTTTCTTCATTTTGATGGATCGAAAGCAGGAACCTCTTTCAGATTTAAATATCTAACCTCCCGTTTATCTAATGAGAGCTATTTTCAACACAGAACATACCATTTAGAGCAATGTAATTTCGTATTCAAAACACGGCTTTCCATGCTTTCATTTGAGCGTTATCCTTGCTTTGATGTCGGGATTTGCCTTTTGAACCAGGATTTAGGCTGGAAATGTATTATGAAGCTTTTACACTATTTTTTGCACTTTTATCCGATGAGTTTAACTGAGGCTGGATAGTTTTTTCAATGCTTGGATGCTTCCCTGTCAATGTGTCTAAACCACTGATCTAGATTAGTTCTAGATCACTGATGTTGATAAATTAGATGCCTGTTGATTCAACTGTGTAGTTCTAGTTTCCAAAATCTTAAAGCATTTAGGTCTCTTATAGCAATCGGCCGGCTAGGTAGGTAACACCGCAGTGCCAGATATTCCGATGCTAAGCAGTAATTTTTATATTTTAGACATCACTGTGTACTTTGAAAGGCACTGCAGCAAGTGAAATAAGGGACTTACACGTTGACTATTTCTAGGTAGCATGGGATTTTTTATGAGCAGGCGTGGTACCTTCCAACGTGCAAATGTCTCGTCAATAGGTTGAAGAAAAAGTATCAGTGTCTGCATAGGTAATTAAATATAACTAGGTTTAACTATTATCAAATAAGTATAATTATAATGACAAAAGGTGATTGACTATATTACTGACATCTCAACATCTAGGACAAATGGTTCGACCGCTTTACAGTCATCCCCTCCGTGATATGCCTAAAGGCGTGGCACCAATCGGCGCCTCTAGTGCTTCTAGGTGCCGAAGATGAACGCTCCAGTGGTTTTAACCGGTAGGAGTCCGGCATACCCCTTCGCCCTTCTCCGGGCAGGGAAAATAAATAAAATAAAAAACGGCGGAAAAGGTTCATACTTGCAACGTAGATACTGGACAGGTTTTACGATTTGAAGTACTAGGGGTATTACATACCACGGTGACCGAAACCATTGCCCCGGATTTGCTGGAGGGAGTGCTCTCTAAGCTCTTTCCGGCGATCCGGGACTGTCCCGGGCCCCTGTACTGCCGATTGCCTTGGAATGGGATCAGGAAGTGGCGGTTTCGGAAGGAGAATTGGACCGAGCCGTTGGCCGCCTGAAGGCTCGCAACCCCGCACTCGGTCCGGATGGCATTCCGGGTCTTGCGTGGGTGCATGCATTGCAGTCTCTTGGGGACCGCTTGAGACGGCTGTTCACCAGCTGCTTCCGTCGCAGCGTGTTCACGTCCGACTGGAAGGAAGCCGGATTGGTTCTCTTGAAGAAGGAAGGGCCGTTGAGTGTCCCTCTGCGTACCGTCCCATTTGCCAGCTCGACGAAGCTTCAAATCTATTCGAAAGAATAATTGCCCGAAGACTCGTTGAGCACTTGTCGACTGTTGTTGACCTGGCCGACAGCCAGAATGGCTTCCGGCAGCGGCGCTACACTATCGACGCGATTCTTCACGTCCGCTCGCTGTCGGAACAGGCAGTGTCTCGGCGGGGTGGGGTGGCGTTGGCTGTCAGTCGTGACATAGTCAACGTGTAGCTATGACGTCAAGATTGCAGATGCTGTCGCTGTTTTGTCTCTTAAAATTGTGTGTATTAAACCTTACCTACAACTTATCACGGAGCCGTTACATTGCAATTTGGGATGAGAGCGGAGGAATTCATTATTAATACGTACTCCGCTCGAAAGGTTCCAATTCCCACTTGTAATTCTATATAGTGTATCAAAATACATTTAGGTTTAAATATATATACAAAATACATAGAGATTCAGAGACATGAACGTAAGACGGGCGAGGAACGTTCTAGGCCAAATAGTGGCTAAGCGCATCTTCAAAATTCGTATTCAGAGACACGGTCCCTCTCAAACTTACGTCGGTCTTGGCTAAGTTTGAACTCTATTCTCAACTAAACAACTTGCAAATTATTGTCAGTATATTAGCCTTTGTCAGCTTAGTGGCGCTAGATTCGCCCAAAGCGAAACGTAGTCGATTTTCACTACTCGGCTTAGCTTAGTTTACGCTAAGCTTAAGTTGTGTTGCGATCGTCTGTGATTATAATTATGAGCGTAAGTAGTGGATTTTGACAGATGGAAGCGTAAGTTCACGCGACTCGTTTCTGAATCTCACCCTCGGTGTTCAGTCTAAGTAAGCAAAGAGGTTTATACCTAGCAATGGGTAGAAATAGAAAATGATCTATAGATTTTGGTCCATCAGGAGGTTAGGCTGGAAGTAACTGTACTACTAAGACATAGTGTATAGTATTTCGTGTTAGCGTGGCGTCTGCAATGAACTTAAATTTTCATGAAAATTCTATTAAATACTTGGGACTAGGTACTTTGTGATAATGTTATATAGATGACTGAGAAGAATATCTTTAACTTAATAATTATTTTTATAATCACTAATACACCGTGGTGCCGGCTACGAATAGCACCGACCCATCTCATCCCGTGGGTGTCGTAAAAGGCGACTATGGGATTAACCGGAGGATGGACAGCAGCGTCCTTCAAGTACATTAAACAACTCAGTTGCGATCGCCAACCCGCCTGCCAAGCATGGCGATTATGGCAAAACACCCCAATTAGCACACAACACACCCAGACCGGACGAACTTTGGGGGAGGCTTGTGTTCGGCTGAAACGAGAATACACAGGCGCTAATTTATAAATTCTTCTATTTATAAATATGGAGGCAGTAAACAGTGTCACTGTTTCTTACGGTTATGGTAACTTTACATTATGTGGTTGTATGTTTTCAGTGGCACGGTGGTCTATCGTGCGAGGCAGCTGCTGCGTCATCGTCCATGGGAGGAGCGGGCGCGCCGTTGCTTCCAGATTCTGAGTTGATCAAGCTCTGCCCCATGTGCCGCGTGCCTATCGAAAAAGACGAGGGCTGCGCGCAAATGATGTGCAAACGGTGCAAGCATGTCTTTTGCTGGTATTGCTTGGCCTCCCTGGATGTAAGTATTCGCTTTAGTGCCCGGACTATATTTTTAAGTCCGATAATCTGATCCAACTATTAGATAATGTCTGAAACTACTGGCTGGCTATCGAAAAACTGAAGTAAACTATCGGAAATGCATGCGTGGTCTTCCGTCTTCGAGATTATTGTATCGAGAATCTAATCTAAAAGAAATATGGATCCCGACCTATTAAGTTACTATTAAGATTGGATCTCATATACAGCATTATTTTTGTATATCTAAAAGCAGGGACACTCCGAAAAGGTTTCCAGAAAAAGAGTACCTATGTGTAAAAATATATAATGAAAGCCCACAAAGTTATTGGCTTGTTATGATACACCATTGTCCGCGCATAATCATGCCGGACGGGTGCGGATAAGAGGAGGGGTAGCGCAAGGGGAAGTAATATGCCTGCCTAATCAACCGACAACATCATCTAATTTGCGTATATATGGGTCCAACTTGAACCATTTTTAAATTTTTTGGGACTAAATAAAACATGGTTTAAAAATTGTAATCGATTCTATTACTGGTTCTGAGCAAACTATTTTCAAAATTAGTGTACTAAAAATAATGTTGGTAAAATATAGAGATAGCGTGTCAACTTAAAACGGGCGATTCCGCGCACTGACATCTGTGTCTGTCTGTCAAGTCTAACTGACCCCACTGTATCCAGTGTACTCACGGTACATAAGCTTACCTGTGGCAACTGACAGGACATGCTGAGACAATCAGAAATCTGAAAGATAATTGTGCGGTCGGCTAGGATGAAATTCTGTGTTGTTCTGAAATCGGCTCGTAAAGTCTTGATTCCCGCAATGAAATATATTTTTAATATTTGCTTGTCTAAGGGCATTTTTCCGAAGGTATTTAAAATGGCTCTCGTCAATCTGATTTACGAGAGCGGCGATAGGAACTGTGTCTCGGACTATCGGCTCATCTCAGTTTTGACACCGATGTCGAAAATATTCAAAAAACTTACAATTAAAAAATATTACTTGGTAAATAAAATAATGAAATGGCTATCTCAAAAAATTAAATATCATTTCGAATAATCAATATGGCTGTATTAAAGGTAAATCTACAGAAGATGCCGTACTTGAGCTTTACTGGAACTATAATAAGTTTATTGATGATAAATGTAAAAGCTTGGCCAATTCCTGGACCTTTCAAAGGCTTTTGATACCGTTTCGGTTCCCATTATTCTAGATAAAATGGAGGTTATCGGGATATGGGGTCATATCTTGAATATTTTCCGAAGTTATCTTAGTGGGCGAACTCAGTGTGTAAATATAGGTCAATCTATTAGTGGGGAACAATCTATCACGTACGGAGTTCCACAAGGCGGTGTGCTCGGCCCGACCCTCTTTTTGATATATGTCAACAATCTGTGTCATATGTCAATAAAAAACTGCAAAATCGTCACCTATGCAGACGACATAGCGTTGGTTATACATGCTCGAAACTGGGAGCTTGCCCATAAGTGTGCAGACAACGCCCTCTCTATAGTTATGTCGTGACTCGCTGCCAATCTTCTCACACTGAACGTCGATAAAACCAAGTACATTACTTTTTACTACTGGAACAGCCTTCTAATAAAAGCTCACTCTAGTGACCGGCTTCGGCTCAATTGTAACTGCCTACCACTGATACAAACGCCCAGTATCAAATATCTTGGAGTGCAGATTGACTCTAACCTACGCTAGGATAAACATATAGAAACTCTGATTTCACGCACACGGAAACTAATTTATATTGCGAAGAAACTTCGGTCTTCGGCTGATCTTGAAACACTAAAGATATACCATATTTTATCATATCATTTCGCATTGGTTCAGTCAGTTTTAACTTTCTGCATCCCAGTATGGGGTGTTGCAATCACTACACACATGTAAAGAGTAGAAAGATTCCAAAGAGCTGTTTTGTGGGTTCTCTCGCGAAAACCTTTAAGATATCTAACAACAGCGCTATATCGAGACTGTGATGTGCTGACTGTGAGACAGCTGTTTTTTTTTTTCAAACAATCTTAAGCATGCGGAAATACCGTACATACCAAACCAGAAGCGCAGAAAAGATGGATACCGAAGATCGAAACACACACCGTTCTTGCTAGTAGAAGCTATTACGTAAATAGCTCCCAATTAAAGAATGCAAAAAAAACTATACAGCTGGTTGAAAAAAGCAAGCTATGAAGAAACAAAATTTACTTAAATACTCCGTATTTAAAGACGTCAATCATCACAAACATGTATACATACACACACACCGTATGGTTATAATTCATCTCGTCTAAATTAGAACAAAATGATTTGTGTACTGTATACATTTTAGTTTTACAGTATTCTAAAATAATGCATTACCTTGTACCTCACTAATGGAAGGCGCTGGTGCCTGTGATACAATGTTTTTACATTAGTATAGGTATCGACGTTACACCAGTTTATGTAATGCTCCTAAAAATTGTAAACAACTATCTGATAATTTTGTAAACCATTTTCAATTTCGCTAAATAAATAAACAATAATAATTATTATTAGAAAAAAAAAATTGTCCACTAGTTGTCAGAGGTTGCGTTCGCTCATTAGATGTGAATTCGGGCCGGGGACGGGTCGCAGTTTGTTTTCTAATTTTCCGAGCAAAAACAGCGTTCCCTTGACACTTATTGTGCGCAAGCGCATGCGAATGTGATTTACGACTGTTTCAGTAAGCCTTTACATAAGACAATGAAAAAACCAAAACACGTTTGTGATTTCTAAAGTATCCGCGGGTATTTAAATAACACTGAATATTAAATTGTTGCAGGATGATTTTCTGTTGCGCCACTACGACAAAGGACCGTGCAAAAACAAACTAGGACACTCACGCGCTTCGGTTTTATGGCATCGTGCACAGGTAACATCATCATCATATCAGCCAAAGGACATCCATTGTTGAACAAAGGCTTCCCACGTAGATTTCCACATCGAATGGTTACATGCCGCCCTCATCCAACGACCTTCACCAGGTCGTCTGTCCACCTCGTTGGAGGTCGTCCCACGCTGCGTTTTCCGGTGCGCGGTCTCCACGCGAGAACTTGCCCCAACGTCTATCAGAGCTACGAACTATGCCCCCCCGTTGCCACTTCAGTTTACTAATCCTTTCAGCTATGTCGGCAACTTTAGTTCTTCTATGGACCTCCTCATTTCTGATTCGATCTCGTAAAGAAATACCAAGCATAGTTCTCTCCATAGCTAACATATTAACTTAAAAATCTGGCTAAGTAATAACTTGGCCAGATTTGTCGAGCGACGAATACTGTCATACCTGTTCTGAAATTATTACATTCACATCGTCATTGTATTATTGCATAGATCTTAGTCTAGATCTAGACGGTATTAGTACAAATATTTATAAAAACTTAAATTAGCAGTGATCGGAATAGGTAGTAACAATTTCGCGAGATTTCATGGCGTTATCCTTATATGGACATGCCTTAAAATCCCGGTCAGGTCAGGTCTTTTGTTATATGATCTTACAATTTTAAGCATTAAAATAACACTCCAATGCGATTATATAAGAAGCATTATTATATAACTATCGATTCGTCCCGGCTTCACACTGGTAGCAGGTAGTATGAATTCTAATTATGCAAATAATGACACAAAAAAAATGCCGTTGATCCGATCGCTACTAAACTTCACAGGATCACCCGCTGGGCTACTCTAAAGATTGGTCTAATTGGTCCAGCCGTTTTGGAGTCCATGTGGAACATACATACACACATCGATTTATATGTATAGATATTTAATTTATATAGTAATAAAATGACCATTTTTAAATATGTACTACAAAATCCCGTGATCCCCAAATCTTATTCATACTGTTTAAGGGTGTTGACCCCAAATTGCACTACCTGTTCCGATCACAGACACTTTACGTGTACTACCATTGATTTATTGATTGTTTCAGGTGGTAGGAATATTCGCGGGCTTCGGCCTTCTGCTGTTAGTAGCGAGTCCGCTTCTATTGTTAGCCGCGCCATGCATCGTCTGTTGCAAGTGCAGGTACGTTCAAACTACCTGGTTGAGATCCAACCCTTCATCATATGAGCCAAAGTACGTCCACAGATAAACAAAGGCCTCCCCTATAGATTTCCACAATTTAGTCGTCATTTTAGGAGGAATTTGCCAGTACTCACCACGCTTGGCAGGCGGGTTGGTAAGCGGAGTATGGCTACTGTTACAGAAGGGACGCTACTACGAGTACCTATCGCTCTGGTTTAGTTCTTTAGTCACCTTTTACGACATCCACGTGAGGAGATAGAGTAGTACTATGTTGTTAATCTGGACACCATACGGAATCACAGATCCAACCCTTACCCATCTGTCAAAGGTACTCGACTTGTCCTTATCATACTGTTATACACGTCACCGTCCTAGTGTATTCGATGCCTGGTTAGATGTTAGTTGTTATTGCCGTCAGTAGTTGAAGCCTCGTCTGAAACGAAGAAAACATATGGCTAAGCTCTTTCCCCCCGTACGGCATAGTTTTAGCTGTCATAACTAACCATCAAATCGTTATTTAAGCCCGTCTAAATTTATTTTTAAACATAGGCCATCCAATGCCTCCTACAATGAACGGCCACACGAGAACCACGCTTAGCAGACGGATCGGTGACCGCAGTATATGGTTATTAGCACCCAGGAGGTCGTAGCCTATTTATTTTACGTACTCGTAAATCACACATAAGAAACCTTGGTTTTAATTTCCAGACTATGCAACCCGAACACGAAGAATCTGGAGGAGGTGGACGAGATTGACAGCATCAGTCCCGGCCGCGATGACGATGCGGGTGACATCACGCGTGCCGACCACTACCTTTCCGACTGACCGCCGCACACCGCACGGCACTAGGAGCTGCGCACCGATGGTACTAGGCGCTGCGCACCGATGGTACTAGGAGCTGCGCACCGATGGTACTAGGCGCTACGCACCGATGGTACTAGGCGCTACGCACCGATGGTACTAGGCGCTACGCACCGATGGTACTAGGCGCTACGCACCGATGGTACTAGGCGCTACGCACCGATGGTACTAGGCGCTACGCACCGATGGTACTAGGCGCTACGCACCGATGGTACTAGGCGCTGCGCACCGATGGTACTAGGCGCTGCGCACCGATGGTACTAGGCGCTACGCACCGATGGTACTAGGCGCTACGCACCGATGGTACTAGGCGCTACGCACCGATGGTACTAGGCGCTGCGCACCGATGGTACTAGGCGCTGCGCACCGATGGTACTAGGCGCTGCGCACCGATGGTACTAGGCGCTGCGCACCGATGGTACTAGGCGCTACGCACCGATGGTACTAGGCGCTACGCACCGATGGTACTAGGCGCTACGCACCGATGGTACTAGGCGCTACGCACCGATGGTACTAGGCGCTACGCACCGATGGTACTAGGCGCTACGCACCGATGGTACTAGGCGCTAAGCACCGATGGCACTAGGCACTGCGCACCGATGGTACTAGGCGCTGTGCAACGACAGCGCCTAGTACCATCCTAGTATGACGTACATACTAGGAACCTACAGAACGTTCACAGATAAGACGCACACAGTTAGATGCCGAATGTAACTTTTTGTAAAACCGGCGTGCAACGATATATTTACAAAAAGTGCAACGATTGAACAGTGAATAAATTTGGTTCGTTTAAATTAGTTTAGTATTTGAGACGTGAACATAACTGTATACATATATTGCAATTATACCGTTTAATGTATATTAAAAAATAAAACTAAATCACTTACACAATTGCGGCAGTTCTACAGGAACTTTGTCAAATACATGAGTATTACTTTTTTATTATGCCTTGGTACGTAGCTCACGGAAGACACGAAGGAATATTACAGAACGAATTATTTCACTTTCTATCTCGGTAAATATGAAGTGATAAATTTATCGACTGCTTAATTAATACTGACTCGGTTGCAATGACGCATAATAAACACAATCGAAATTAATTGGTCGAACAACAGTACTGCACAATATTGGTAAAAAGATATTTCGGTAAATAATTCTGCAGCAACTTTTTTATTGGACATAGTGATGGGCAAGCATGCTCATACCATTATCGATATTTAGTTTTTTCAAAAAAGAAATTGTCATTAGGGAGAGTTTTGAAACACATTACTCAATCTATGTTGTAAATTGGCCAACACTGGCGATGTTTTAGTCGATAAACTACAACACAATAAGTGTTGTAATTTATCGATATAGTGAGAAAAGCTAATACAAAGTTCGATAGTAGACAAGTGTAGATATTAAATCTATAAGCATTTAATTGACGTCAATATAACTTGACTTGGATCTGTATTGTATTAATATTGATCACAAACTCCGCAAGCTCTTACAATTGCATTAATTGTCGTTTCACTGATAGAGCGATAGAATTAGGGCACTTCCATAATCAGTAACTTTTGTTACGCGACATTAAAAAGTTGCTCTTGGGCGCGCTGCTGTTTTAATTTAAACTGACATTGATCACAACAACCAAATCCCGGTTGCCTATCTTCGCGAATTATCTGCCCAGCTGTCAATTGATAGCATCCTCAGTAGTGTGGCCGGCATGGGCCACTGTGCAGGAGTCTTTGGATTCATTGGAAAAACTAAGAATTTATAATTTGTATAGACAAACTAGATTTGTGCTTTGAGTGTTAACTGAGACTTAATAGGTAAGCAATAGACTGATGAATGATTATGAATTAGTAAAAGGATATTTATTTCAATAAAAATAAAAAATGTATATCATATGAAGAATATTATAAGAAAAGAAACAGCTCTCGAGGCCAATATTTTATACGAGTAATAAATATATGAAACAATGCACCAGCATGGTGTTACAGTTACCTTACTAAACTTGACATGGAAAGTGAAAAAGAAATCGCTTAATAAATCCTGTAGTAAGGTGATAAATAAACCTTCGAGGTACTGAACTCTACTATAATTACAAGCAAACAAGGGGTTTACAGTACTTATTTAAAGTTAGTGAAACTGAGCGTAGTAAAATACAGTTTAGAGTTTATACTTATTCATCATAAGAACTCTTGGTACGTGAATTATCCTAGCACCAATGTTAGAAAATATATTTAATAATAAAAATTGTCTGCAAGCATTCTGGACGCCACAACAATGCCTGTGTTTCTTTTTCGCCGTATGGCTTAATGTTAGTGAAATTTAGAGACGAGTACCCCAAGGTCTATATTTAAGCCCCACAGATCATTGACATATGGTTATGATTCATCATCGTATTATAATCATCATATTAGTCGGTAGACGCCCTCTGCTGAACGTCTGCAAAGACGTTCCATAACGAAGGGTTCGTGGCCGCATGTAATTTGTATATTAAGGGACGTTATTTGAACATCTCTATGCTATACCGAATCACTGGCGATTACCAATGTATAAACGGAAAATTTTATCAGTCAACTTCTGCTTAAACTGTACGTATTAAATACTTATACATCAGAATATTTCGTACGTGGCGTAAATAAGTTGACAAGTCAACGTGCAGGAAATTTCGTATTTTATAAATATAGGCAACTAGATTGTCTAATTATGGAATAAATGTAAGGACTTACTCGATACTAAATTACAGTATACTATACCTAATGTAAACATATCGAGTTAGACCTTCATTCACCGCATAAATTAAGCAACCTAGATACCTACTATATTGATAAACTTTTCGGCTCGTCGACATGTGATTTTTGGTACAATACACCGAGACATCGTGGTTTGAAAGCGTAATATTTTACAAGTAACACTATTTACATATAAAAATAGCATACCAATCATATTACTAAAACTATATCTTTCAAATGGTCGCAGCAATGTTTTTTTACTGGAAGGGGCTAGATTGAAATCAGTACTGGAGATTCACATTAGGTAGCATAGATTGCAAGTTAAAAATCAGAATTGTACCTTATTTTCAATAAGTGATTGAATATAATTCTGGAATGCCCATGTTCAAATCATCGTGTTTATAGTTCATAGGAATTTAGCTTGGTGAACCATATTTTGTCAGAGACTGTACTGCAATCACCAGGCCAAGCGTGGTCATTATTGCAGTATCCTCTATGCCGTTCTGTTTCGTAGTGAAAGATATATAGTAGAACTGTATTTCGCTTATTATATGTGAAGAATATTCCCTGATTTGAAAGCTCTTTTAGTGACGCTATACTAAAATCCATTTCAGGAAAAAAATGTTCAAAGTTCAAATCATTCGAGCCGTTGAATTCAATTATTTTTTATATAAATAGTTTATAATTTTATGTGTGTTTATAAATACAAAATTAGTATAGGATAATACAATACAAACCTTAATCAATGAAAACGGAGAGAATATTGAAAGTAAGTGTAACTGCAATGCAGTGTGTGTCAATGCATGTAAAACATTGTTTTTATTTTTTTGTTATGTACCTATAATGGCCGAAAACTACTGATGGCTCGTGAACAGTGGCCATCTTTGGCCCATTTCTACATATGTAGATATAATACTATTTCGTTGGTCGTCTTAAATAATGGATCAATGGTAGTAGAAAAATGGGTTCACTAATGTTTGACAAAAAGCGAATGACAAATGATCATTTTAAAAATAACAATATAAAAACTAGTCATTTGACAAACATCTCATTTCGCAAACATATTAACTTTATAAGTAATAATTTGACAAAATACAGATTTCGCAAATGTTTTACTTTGCAAATATTTCTAATGTTAAAATATAATTTCAAAAACATTCATTTGACCTAGTTCTTCGTTTGCCAAATTTGATATCTTACAAAATGACGGCTGATAAATTAAATTAGGTAGAATTCGGTTCTGGCAACGTTGTGGTCGCAGTTCTAACCAAACCTCAACCTAGCAATTTCTGTTCAATTGACCTACCCTACTAATGACTCATGATTTCTTACTGAAAGTAACCTATCCTTTGGTAAATTAAGTAAGTACTTATCAAGCAATACATTTTGTCAAACGTAATTTATGCTTTGCGTTGTTTTACCAATTAACGTGATTATAAAAAGATTAGTTTGTCAAATGTCTTTCAATTATTTGTCAAATCAGTTATTTACAGAAACACTAGTTTGTAAAGTGAAAATATTTATCAATTATAAATTTACCTAACATTATTTTCTAAATGAATATTTGTGATTAGTTTTTTGTCAAATGACAGGACACCAGAGAAATTACTATCATACGCCTTTGTATATTTAGAACCTATTTAGTGTGCACACTGTTTCCCGCGTGAAGTACGCGGGGCCTTAATATTAACTTATTTATAGTACGTTAAATATTTATGACTTTATTGTAAATAAGAATTAATATTGTACTTAATTTTATAGTTCGAGGATCGATGACGTATCTTCCATGTAGAATGTAATTTAATGGTGAAAACATAATAACTGTTACACCAAGCTGTAGTTTCAAAATTATACAACTGTTGATTGTATAAAAATCAATGCATTCTAAATGGCACTTAGCGGGGATGTCACTTTTTTACCTTTGCTAGATGTTATGTATTTTTAAGTGATATTAAAACTCCATCGATCCTTCGTAGCTTGTTGTAGCAAGCTAGTAAAAAGCATTTGTAGAATTAATTAAAAAATTGTCAGTAGGTGAATAGATGTGATAAGCGACTAGATTGTTTTACACTTGCAATCTGACTGATAAGCTGTATCACTTTGAAAGGCAAGCGAGAAGAATTTTTATATGTAAAGGAGTCTGCATATCAAACGATTTTTTTCTTACCAACGTAGCTACATTATTTTTTGGATCCTTTAGGTTACAGCATTAGACTTAAACGACCTGATCAAAGCACAGCCTGTAGGGTCCTACATGCAGTATCTCTGCCGGATAGTATAGTGAGAATGACTGCAGAGCTAAACATTCATTAGGCCCCTTTTAATGCTAGGTGCGACCGGGCGGATTTAGTATCGCACGACCATGTGCCAAGTTCTGGCAGTTTTTATACAAAGTCATTGTGAATAAACCCGCATTGTCCTTTGGTAGCGGCGGTGATTCGCAAGGTTAAAGTCCGTAACGAGCACTTATCGGCGTAGTCTTCATGCTTGCCTAACTAAACCTTATATATAATATTTTAACTTGTCATGATGATATGTCGTCCCTAATTATATATCAGTGAAAGGGATAGGTAGTACAATTTTGGATTGTTGACCTTAAACATTACTTTAGCACAGTAGAAATATGTATACAGTGAGTCTCTCCTTTGATTAAAACGTCTGAATGGATCGTCGACCGTAGGGCTTCCACAAAACAAATAAAAAATATTTTACCTATGAGGAGTAAAACGGTCTTTTTATATTATTATTGATCACAAATGTGTAACTGTAAAATACTTGCGACACTTTGATTTACTTAAGTTCATTATATTAAAATTAATAATATAATGAACTATCATTCTTATGAACAATTTAAGTAAAAACACAAGAGATATACAATTATAAGGTTTTGCAAACTCTACTTTTATTCAGCATAATTTTATCACCAGTGAAATAAATAAAATATTGTTTTAAGTTATCTTCAAATTAATTGCAAACACTAACGAAATCATCTGTAGGTAAAAATATTTCAGTATTAAGTCTTAAATATATAGTCATATATAGTCTCACGTGAAATTGTGCTGAGCGGAACGGTGGAACGATACTCCCGATTTCATCATCACGGCCGAATGAAGTCCACTGCTGGACACAGGCCTCCCCCAAAGATCTCCACAACGACCGATATAGCTGTGCTGTGGGCTCAATGGGGGGTTTTGCCATAATCGCCACGCTTGGCAGACAGGTTGGCGATCGCAGTTGAGCTGTTAATGTACTCGAAGGACGCTGCTGCCCATCCTCCGGCTAATCCCTTAGTCGACTTTTACGACACCCACGGGAGGAGATGGGGTGGTGGTATTCTGAGCCGGCACCACACGATTTACTATTACCGGATTGCGCTATGATCGTTCGGTAAGCGGCTCCGGCGCGTCCCACCGCACGATTGACCCTGTACGGCCGCAGGGTCGAATCACTGTTAGACATATTTCCACTGTGACTTTAGTATGGATAAGCCCTCGGGATCCCGTTATTTTGTACTATATATTTAGGAATTAATGATTAATTTTCCTTCTTATTTGTTAATTTGTTGTTTTTATTTCAAAGCGTACTTCAATATCTTTAATGTGATTATTTGTATCACTTTATCAAGTTTAAATATAAAGTTGCCAAGTTCATATTAGGAAAATTGTTAAGACAAGAAAAATGTTCATGGTCATCCTGACCGCTCAAGATGTCGCCATGAAATCCCGCGAAATTTCACTACCTATTCCGACCACTGCACGTACTAGGCATGTGTAACTCAGGTCTGAGCCGGTTCAATGATTCAGATCACAGAGACTTAGCTGCTGAGCTGCGGCTCAAATTCAACATAGACAGCTCACGGCTCATTGACAGCTCACAGAGCATAATGAAAGCTTTGTCGATAGTTTTTGAGTCTACATTCGCTCAAGTAGTCACTTTGAGCTGTTGATCTATGGTTAATCTGATTCGTTCTGTGAGCTGACGTATTAGTAACTGAATGATTAGAGGTGCATAAATAAAACGTGAAGCATAACATATATTATTTCATATTTTCTTTTAAATAAAAAATAATCAAAGAAAAATCGCTTATATATTATGTTTTAAACCTTTATTATGAAACAGATGAAAAGTGGCGGTTAAACATGTTCGAACCAATAGAGTGCGCGCCGAGTTACAGTTCACAGTTCGCAGCTCCGGTTCGAGTGCTTGACCCGTGATCTGACCTGCAGCTCATGCTGATTTGTTGAGTTACCCATGTCTAGCACGTACCTTCAAATTCAGATACATAAATCGCTCAATTATTTACGGGTGCGTTCAGATTTATTCAAATATGTTTACGATTATTCAGTTGTTATTCAATGAAGAACGAAATAATATTATAAAGAAGACGTGTTGTATTCGTCATTGTTGCACCACTTCTATTCATTTGGTTATTCTTTATATGTCTTCGCAGAAAGATCGTGATTTGTTTGATATACCCAAGAACTAGTCGATATTCGCTATTTTATTTGGTACTAAGGCGTTTCGATATACTTATATTGTTTAAACAAAATGGAATAGTAAAATTTGTATGTGAAATAGCGCGAAATAAGTCTTAACTACGCAGTACCTAATGTATTTACATCGGTCCGGATATAGGTTGTATCTATTTGGATGGGAATTCATATTACCCATCAAGTTTTGTTAAATCAATCGATATTTAGATCCTAAGGGTTATATATATTAAAGTATAGCTACCACATCTATATGCAGTTTGTATCTCCCATCTTTAGATCAGTTGAGTCACTCTCCAAATTGTACCTACAATGACAATCTGGAGATCGCCACGACTCAACTGCCTTATATGAACTGGCGGAGCCGCTGCATATAAGTAGATACCATTAATTCTAATAGTGTATGTGAACACACTTTTTCCTCAAAGAAACAAGTGAGCAGACTTAAGTGTCAACAGCCAAGTTATGTTTAAAAAAAACCGTGTTGCAAGTGTAAAACTACAGTTACTCTAATGTATCTCAATAAGTTGATTGTAAAATGACTTGTCTATGGTATTGACTCTCATTTTTTTTATTAAATACTACTTTATTGTTTATGGTAGGTGCAAATATAGGTTTAGAACTTTGGTAGTGATATTGGCTGGTCAAAAGATTGAATACACAAATACAGTATACAATATTTGCATTTACCATTAAAATATAAAATCAGCATATTGTAAATAAAAAAGGATTATATTTTTTGTTATTGATTGTACTTCTTTATTTTTGTGTTGATACGACGTATTTCCGTTACTATAATTATAAACAAGTAATAAAGATTTTTCTGAATAAATCTTAATAGTTAGTTTTATTTTATGGCCATTATTATCTACAATATTTACAGGCACTTCAACGGGACACACATACTCACTGAGGGGTCTTACCATGCTGTACTACCTTTTTTTTATTGATGCAGTGGAAATACATCATGTACTTCCTGCGCCCCAGGAAAGGGCGAAGGGGCATAGCGGTTGGTGCCACGCCTTTAGGCACGTCTTGGAGGGGATGACTGATGCTGTACTACCTAGCGACAGCTTAATATTTAACTGTTTAGTATAATTATGTTGAAGTACTGGATATGTATATATATATTTCCGTGTGGTGTCCGGATTAAGAATATAGCACCACTCCATCTCCTCCCGTAGGTGTCGTAAGGGGCGACTAACGGCCGAATGCACAAACGCAATTTAATGTTAAGTCTCCACTTAAAAAATTTGAGGCGCCCGGTTTTGTACCAAATACCGGTTTCTCGAATAGTTGAAAGTGGGGACTAAACGTTAAATGGCGTTTGAGTATTCGGCCGTAAGGGACTCTAAACCTGAGGGATGGGCAGCAGCGTCCCTTCTGTGGCACAGTAGTCATACTGCGCTCACCAACCCGCCCTGAAAGCGTGGTGAGTATTGGCAAATACCCCCCAAAACTATGACAAAATTGTGGAAATCTTTGGGGGAGGCCTTTGTTCAGCAGTGGATGTATAAGACTGATATGATGATGATGATGATGAAAGAATATGAATACTAATTTATATATTTTGTACCTACAATAAGACCTGAAATGAAATGATCTTAATTTTAGCAAGTAGTGTTCAAGAAACACTATCACTTGTTAATAAATATGGATGAAGCCAGGATTTCTGGCTGAATGCCTCTGAGAATCTCTATCTCTCACTATAAAAATAATCATGCATTGTCTATGAGGTTTGTTGCACTACTGTATGAGATGGAATCTAGAGTGATAAGGTATACTATAATGGTTAAAGATTCATCATCATCATCATATCTGCCGAAATAAGTCCACTTCTGAACATAGGCCCCCAAAGATTGCCACAACGACTGGTCCTGCGCTATATGCATCCAGCGGATCCCCAGCAAACTTCACTTGGTCGTCGGTCCATCTCGTGAGGGTCTGCCCGCGCTGCGTCTTCCGGTACGCGGTCGCCAATCGAGAACCTTTCGGCCCCATCGACCATCCGTTCTACGAGCAATGTGCCCGCCCATTGCCACTTAAGTTTAGCAATTCTTCGGGCTATGTGGGTTACCTTACTTCTTTTGTGGTTTTCCTCATTTTTTATTCAATCTCGCAAGGATGGTTAAATGGTTTAACATAACAAGGAATAAACAGAAACAATGGCATCTTGTATGAAATGAAATGAATAAATCAATCTAATTTAAACTCTTTGAATTCCCTCCAAAATGGCGACATAGTTGTGGAAATTTGAGTTGACGGCACGGTTGGTGCAGTGGCTGATACAGTCGACTGCTGCGCTCCGGGTCGTGCGTTTCGATTCCCGCACGAAACAATTATTTGTATGATCTGCAGGTAGTTGTTCCGGGTCTGGGTGTATTGTATGTGGAATTCATGTCTGTAAGCGCACCCACTACACAGGAGAAATCCTAGTATGGGGCAACATAAAAATAAAAAAGTATTCAACCTTAAATTGAAAGTATATAATCAATCAAATTAATAAAACAGAATGAATACTAGAACTATATTTACAGTAAATACATACATGAAGATCTGTTATTTTGATCACCATTTCCTCATCAAACCTGCAGTGCAGTCAAACAGTAATGCATTTTTGAACTCTCCTCTCATATCTAACATGTAATGCATCAAATTGTTTTTTATTTTTAGTGGTAATTGCACCTTTGCTCTATTTCTTGCTTCTTTACAACATACATTTTCCATGGGAACTGTCATTATGCGATTCTTACCAAAAGGTGTGTATGTAACAAATGTTAACTGCTTGCCACCTTTATTAAGTATCAAGTAACGGACTGAACGCAGAGTATACATCCAAATCATAGCGAGAGAACCACATCCTGCAACAAAGACCCAATATTCTTATTTGGTTACATTACTGTAAAATTATATACGTTTTTTTTTTTTATTGTGTTATTATACAGGTTGCCCGATTAAGTCACCTTCAACACTCCAATGCCCACTAAGGCACTAGCCCAGCACTGATCCCATTAATATTAAAATATATGTTTTCAAACTCATACAAATGCACTCATTTATTTATTTATTTATTTATTATTAAATAAATAAATAAATAATTATTATTTATTTATTATTTTTCATCTTGTAGTACTGAGTACAAGGCACCAGGAAGCCACTGTGTAGATGTTTGGTACCTAACCAATCATATGGTAATTGCATGAGGCTATTTACCACCAGCTGTGTTATAAAATTAAGGTATAATTTTTTTATTGATTATAGTAGAGAATAATTTTGGTCTCATCATATCAGCCACAGGACGTCCACTGCTGAACAAAGGCCTCAAATTTTGGTCTGATTCACTTTAAATGTTAATCAACACCCAGTATACCTAATTTACTATTGAACATGGTATGGTATGCTTAATAGATTTAATATTACCAACAGAATTTCATTTTAAATTTTCTGTAATTACTGAAATAGGAATGGTGGTCTGAATATCATATAATTAACATTCAACCATGAGTAACTAAATATTCATGAGGCAACTAAACTCAAATATAATAATCAAGTAATCTTTATCTCACCATTTAGTCCAGTTATTTGTTAGTTTTAAGTACCTGGAAAGCTTTATGGGAGTTTTGAAAGTCTATAAGTTATTAATTAATAACAAATATAAAGGATCGGTGGATGGAAAACCGCGGTAGGTGACCGATTACAGAAAATATATGACATCATGCAAATAAAAGAGATGAATGTATTCAATATAATACTAACCCACTACAACAGACACAATACCCAAAGTATTCCTGTACTTATTCTCTCCAAGATTTATTTTTCTAAACCAGGGGGTGTCATCAGTTACCTTCGTTTTGTCCACCGGCGCGTCTCTCAACGTAGTGAAGGCAAACAAACCTAAATAATTCCAGAATAAATACTGAACTATTGCAAATATGTTCATATACATGTAAAACTTGGGATTTTCGTATTTAAATAGAATAACGTCTTTGATTACGTTCGTATTTACATCATGAATGGTTTTGGTTGGAACTGTACTATAAGATACGGCTTTTACTTTAATCACACAGGTTTTATATGTAGGAGGGATTCTTAAGGCTGCGACTCGTTTGAGCACGGTTGAAGCATACGATAACAGAGACATTTTAGTGTTTTAAATGTTATTCCTTTTTCTTTTTGTATGAATACATATCACCTTCGTATCGTAGAATAATAAATGTTTAGATGAAAATAACCTTACACATAACCTAACTGCTGTCAGCCTGTCACTCACTGTCACAAAATCTTCTTTGTTGGATATGGCAATCGCCATCAAAATCGAGCGTAGACAGAGTATTAACAGTGCTCCATGGAAGAATTGAAAACTGTACGACGTTGCCGATAGATTTATTAGAATGTTTTCATTTTTAAGAAATGTTCTATAAATATGTAAAGGTTTATTAATCTAAACACATTGACCAAATATTATATACCTCAATGTCTTAACACCGTACGTCATTGCCTTATAGCGGTGTGCGTTGCAAACCGTAAACAGTTATTGAAACTATGTATCGCGTCCAATACCTAAAACTATGTATTGGTCTCTTCAGAAACTATTTATCGGGCGAAACACTTTATTCACACAGCATTGGATCGTCGATAAACAGTTACCGAAACTAGCCGAATGACTCCGACCGAGTTATTCCGAAGTAAACCCGACCGATACCGACGATCGCACGAACAAGAAGCGAGATCGCGCATTTATGAATTTTAGTCATTCTAAATAATAATAATAAAAATCACATTTTATTCTATTTTATTAGGAATGATTTTTATGCTGCTATCAAATCTTTGA
This sequence comes from Diloba caeruleocephala, assembly GCA_947459985.1. NCBI lineage: Eukaryota > Metazoa > Arthropoda > Insecta > Lepidoptera > Noctuidae > Diloba > Diloba caeruleocephala. The sequence continues at coordinate 4,889,218 of OX381614.1, forward strand.
CACGTTATTTAGGTATATCCATCCTATATTGGCACGAGTATAAATTACATATTAGAACTTTGGATAAGACTAGAATTTATTGTGTCAAATTATTGTATTTTACCAGTCATAATAATCATTTACCACAGACAAAGAACAAAAAACCAAAGTATAAAATTTTCAGTTGATATCGAACTTGAATTTGTTTACTATTGATTACAAGTTTCGGAGCAAATACCTAAAGCGACACGAAAACGTTTATCATTTCATAAACACTTTATACGCATCTCATCCAATAAATAGTTACCGTAAATACATATAATACACTTATATATACTATACTATACTATATAATAATAATATAATATATATTACACTAATCATCCTGACGGAACAGCACACGCTGGAACTGCAATTATAATAAAAGAAAGCATCAAACAACACCCTCTCCCAAACTTTAGACAAGCATACCTACAAGCTACTGTAGTGTCAATAGATGACTGGCAGGGTCCGCTCAACATCGCTGCGGTGTATTCCCCGCCTCGGCATAGAGTTGATGAACAAATGTTCAGCTATTTTTTTAACACACTCGGTGGCAGATATATCTCTGGAGGCGATTGGAATGCCAAAAATATCTTCTGGGGATCTAGGCTGACCACAACCAGAGGCAGAGAGTTGAAAAAGGCGCTAGACTCTAATTCACTCAATATATTGACAACTGGAGAGCCCACTCACTGGCCATCTGATCCCAATAAAACACCCGACCTTATCGATTTCTTTATTTCCAAACGAATGTCAGGCCTATACACAACAATTGAATCATGCCTGGACGGCAATTCAGATCATACACCAGTGATATGTACATTGAGCACCACAATTATTTGTAACGAGCCTCGCGAGACGCTATACAATTGTAAAACTGACTGGGAGTCGTTCCAAAACTTTATAACAGAAAATACCAACTTGCAAATACCACTTAAAACAGAAGAAGACATAGAAACTGCTACTTGGTATACAACTAACCTGATTCAATTAGCCGCTTGGAAGTCCACTCCATATACAAAATACAGTCCTCAGAAACAAAATTACACCTTAGAAATACGGGAGATGATAGCTGTAAAACGCAGACTGAGACGACAATGGCACACAAGCAGGAACGCACACGATAAAAGGGCCCTTAATAAAGCGCAAAAAGAATTAAAGAAAATGCTTAAACGATGCCACTCTGCAAGACAAACTAAAGACTTTATCACCTCACAAAGCAGATGACTACTCCCTTTGGAAAATCACTAAGACACTAAAACGTCCACAAGAACATATGCCTCCATTACGACAGCCAAATGGTGAATGGGCGAGGAAACCTGCAGATAAAGCCGAGCTATTTGCTGAATTCCTTAAAGATGTATTCAAACCAAATCAACCCGACATCATGTATCCAGAAAAAGAAATTGACGAAATCCTTGATAGTGCTCAGCAAATGTCTTTACCTTTGCGATTGTGTACCCCAACTGAAGTAGAGAAAACTATTAAAAATCTGAAAAAGAAGAAGGCACCGGGCTTTGATCTGATCACATCAGAAGCCTTGAATCATCTACCAAGAAAAGGAATTGTCCTAATAACTATCCTCTTCAACGCAGTATTGAGACTACACTATTTCCCGCTCATCTGGAAAATCTCAATCATAAATATGATAGCTAAACCAGGAAAACCTACAACTGAAGTTTCTTCATACAGACCAATTAGTCTTCTCCCTTTATTGTCCAAACTGTTTGAGAAGATATTGCTACAAAGATTGTTACCCATACTTGAGGAACAAAGGATAATCCCAGAGCATCAATTTGGCTTCCGAGCACACCATGGAACGACGGAACAAATACATCGAGTAGTTCGCACAATTCGGCAGTCCTTGAAAAAAAAAGAATATTGCTCAGCTGCTTTTCTTGACATACAACAGGCATTCGACCGAGTATGGCACAAGGGCCTTCTCTGTAAACTAAAAATTTGCTTACCACACACTGCATACATGTTGATAAAGTCTTACTTGAAGGATCGAATGTTCCAGGTTAGATCTGCAGACTGCTTCTCTTCATTCTATCCCATAGAAGCTGGAGTACCCCAGGGTTCTGTATTGGGCCCTGTTCTATACACAGTCTTCACTGCTGACCTACCCACCTCAAAGCTACTTGTGACTGCAACCTATGCTGATGACACTGCCATCCTATGCTGCGATAAAGACCAGATTAGAGCATCTACAAAACTTCAAGAACACCTGGACAGGATCGGATTATGGCTTAAAAAGTGGAGAATCAAGGCTAGTGCTACCAAATCTGTCCACATTACCTTCGCTCTAAAAAGAGGAGACTGCCCATCAGTGACACTCAGTGGAGACGTTCTGCCACAGAAAGGCACTGTCAAATACCTCGGAATGCACATTGATAGAAGACTTACATGGCAAGAACACATAAAGACCAAAAGGAATCAAGCAAACAGAAAACTAAGGGACATTTACTGGCTAATGGGTGGACAGTCTTCACTTAGCTTGGAAAATAAACTTATGATGTACAAATGCATCCTAAAACCTGTATGGACATATGGGATAGAGCTCTGGGGATCGGCTAGCAACTCAAATATTGAGATACTACAACGCTTTCAAAATAAAGCATTAAAAACCTTGAGTAGCGCACCTTGGTTCACAAAGAACATTGAAGTACATGAGTACCTGCAAATCCCGACTGTCAAGGAAGTTGTAGAAAAGTCCTACAAGAGTTATAAACAAAGACTCCAACGACATACAAACGAACTCGCGGTGACACTTTTGGAGTCTTCAGACTCTACCTACAGACTTAAAAGAAAGCGAATAGCGTCAATCTAACATTAAATTAATATTTTAATAACGAGATGACGCATTGCAGGATGTAAGAATCTCGAACTGTGTGAAACTAAGAACCAATCTGATTAAAGCTCAAGGGCTGATTGCAGATCGAAAAAAAAAAAAAAAAAAAAAAATATCGTCCATTTTATATAGTTTTTGAAAATACATAGTTTTGAAACACTTTATCGGATACCAATACATAGTTTCGGTTCGGTTCACGCAAAAAGCTTTAACACCCACTTCTATTGCCTTATACTTCACCATTACCTCAACTTGGCAAAATTGTGGAAGATACTCTACAGAAGCCATAATCATGCCATAGTCCGTCCATTCTAACATAAGCAGAAGAACAATACTCCATCTACGAGATAGGGATACAAAACGTATTGAGCTGAACTTATTGGGATACAATACAAAACGGATACACATTTTCCAGAAGTGATAAAATAACATTGTGACAAAAGTAATACTTTAAATCAGAAACCGCAAAGTGGCCTTTTATAAACCTACATGTAGACGAAACATTTCCATAGAACAAACTTTTCGATCGTGTAAATTAAATCTATTTTATAGCCTGTGTTATAGTTTCATAAATTAGCCATAGACAATATGGTCACAGAGAGAAAAAATAAAATCTTGTTTATTCTTATTCTTGGCGTCTTCGTTGTTTCATCGCGGTCGTGTTAATGCTAAATAAAACATACATATTAAAAATGATATTTTTTAGCCACGGTTGTAATTAGTGCTCGTTTTGTTCTGGTTTCCAGACAAAACCTATTTCGCGTTGATCGCAAGCGTTATAATAGCAACTATAACAAGATGGCTGATATAAAGGTGAGCGAAGCATTTGGCGGCATTTTGATTGGTAACGGCTAAATTTGGTGTTTCAAGAGCTATTTATTTACTACGATTTAGACTGTTAACAAATGGTAGGTAATTATTCTAATGATTGAAGTAACCTAGATTGGCGTATACAATTTTTTAGAGTTGAAAACCTTGCACTTTTTCTATTACTCCTTGTAAAAAGTACTTACACAAATACTTTGCATTTTTTGCTAATTTATTCCTTAGAACTCATTTAATTTCTCATCACCTGACAGGTAGTTTTAAGTTGATTAATCATTTTTCATTTTATTCATACACTACCCTCCAAATATGTAATATGGCCAACAATTTCTTCTTGTTAATAATGCTGCTTACCTCAGGTGAGCTACCTCATGATATTATTGACAACAACTTAAAACAAGATTTTATTATCAGCATGAACATTGTAGTAATTATGTATTAATGAATACTGGTTCTCACTATTCAACCTTGTTTGCTAAAGTAGTTACATCAACTTCAGGTGAAATGGTTTTAATTCGTTCCTTTTATGGAAATCCTACTGTTTGATCTGATATTGTATGGTACTTAAATATTAAAACATTATAATATTTATTTTAAAATAAGTTTCCCCACACTAGGTTATCTCCTGTGTCATGGGTGAGTTTACAGACATAAATTCCACATACAATATACCCAGACCCGGAAGAACTACTTGCAGATAATACAAATATTTGTTCCTTATGGGAATCAAACCCATGACCTGGAGCGCGGCAGTCAACTGTATCGGCCACTGCACCAACTGTGCCATTGTGTGTCTTACAAAGAGAGGGCATGACCAGTTAAATTCAGTTCAGGATGGAACTCTGTAGATTAGTAGTATACTTAAAGGTTGTCAACCCAAACAAATACTAAAGCATACCAGATAGCCAATTCCAAGAAAAATACTTTGCACTTATCTAAGCTCATATACTAGTAAGATCCTAAGTAATGACAGCATGGTTGGCTTAGTGGCTAAGTTATTGGCTTTCTGTGCTACATGTAGCAGGTTAGATTTTCGCATGAAGCAAATATTTGTATGATCTACAAATAGTCATTTCGGATCTGGCTGTTTGTGAATGTGAGATTTATGTCTCTAACCTAGTATTCAATACAGGAGAATCTTGTGTGGGGAATGGTAAAAAACTTACCTCTGGATAGGGGTGATGCAGCTAGACTAGTCATCTAAATGTTGCAGTTAATCAAATTAGGGGAAAAAATAGGAATTTCCAAATACTCTCTGTTGGTGTTTATGTTTATTTCACACATAGTCTACTTTGTTTTCACAGTACTGAATGATAAATTAATTTTATACATTTTTATAATATTTGTAAAAAAAACATAATTTGCATACCACACATTATGGCTAACTACTAAGTAATAAAAGAAAATGCAAGATAAATATTTACTTTGATAAATAAATTAAATATATAAATTAATATATTAATTATTAAGAGTTTTGAACTCTCAATCTAACTGCACTGCCAGTAATAAAACAATTTTAAATGGATTAGATCACGTATATTATTGCGAAAACCTAAGTCATTACTAAGCAATGCCAGTGTTACATTGTTTAAAAAATAAAGTGAATTTTGTTATTTCAGGCTATGTTCAATAAAATGAACAGTGGGGTGCAAAATGGCACGGTGGAGGCAGCTCCTCCAGCCAAAGGAGCAAAAGGCACTATTGAGAAGATTTATCAGAAGAAAACGCAACTGGAACATATCCTCCTTCGTCCTGACACATATATTGGGTCTGTTGAACGGACTACTGAGTTAATGTGGGTTTTTGACAAGTCAAAGGAATGCATGGTCCAGAAGGAATTAAACTTTGTGCCAGGTATGTTTTTGATACAGATAAAATAAAATTAATGTGCTTTAACAGCCGCATTTAATTCTTAGCTCACTTTGTATCTTAATAATGGTTTCATTTTTTGTACATATGGCTCACTCTAACTGGAAAATATTGATTACAGGATTATACAAAATATATGACGAGATTTTAGTTAACGCAGCTGACAATAAGCAGAGGGACCCCAAAATGGATGCAATAAAAATTGACATCAACCAAGAACAGAATACAATATCTATCTACAATAATGGGTGTGGCATTCCAGTGGTTATGCATAAAGATGAGAAGATGTATGTACCCACTATGATTTTTGGTCATCTGCTGACATCATCAAACTACAATGACGAGGAAGAAAAAGTAACTGGAGGCAGAAATGGCTATGGTGCCAAACTGTGCAACATATTCTCAACAAAATTTACAGTAGAAACTGCATCAAAACAGTACAAGAAACATTTTAAGCAGACATGGGGTTCAAATATGACTAAAGCTTCTGAACCGAAAGTTAAGGAAGCTGGCAAAGATGACGATTTTACGAAAGTGATTTTTAGCCCTGATTTATCCAAATTTAAGATGGAAAAGTTGGAAGATGACATTGTTGCTCTGATGTCGCGGCGAGCTTACGACATCGCAATGTCGACACAAGGCGTTAAGGTGTATCTTAATGGAGAAAGACTTAAAATAAATAAGTTTAAGGACTATGTAGATTTATACATAAAAGGCAAAGAAGACGAAAATGGACAGCCATTGAAAGTAGTATATGAAAAAGTAAATGATCGATGGGAACTTGCACTCACACTCTCTGATAGGGGATTTCAACAGGTTTCATTTGTAAACTCTATAGCTACCACAAAGGGGGGAAAACACGTTGATACAGTTTCTGATAGCATAGTAAAGAATGTTCTAGAAATAATTAAGAAGAAGAACAAGGGTGGAGTTAATATAAAACCTGTGCAAGTAAAGAATCATATGTGGGTCTTTATAAATTGTCTGGTTGTAAACCCAACCTTTGACTCACAAACAAAAGAATATATGACACTTCAAGCAAAAAGTTTTGGTTCTAAATGTAATTATTCTGAGAAATTCATAACAGCTGTGTCAAAATCTGGACTGGTGGAGTCTGTATTGACATGGGCAAAGTTTAAAGCCCAGACAGAACTAGTGAAGGCATCTGGCAAGAAACAAAGTAAACTGAAAGGCATTCCAAAGCTGGAGGACGCAAACGATGCTGGCACTAAGAATGCGCATTTGTGCACACTAATCCTTACTGAGGGAGACTCGGCCAAATCTTTGGCTGTATCAGGACTCAGCGTTGTTGGTCGAGATCACTATGGTGTCTTCCCATTGAAGGGTAAACCCCTCAACGTCAGGGATGCGTCTCATAAACAGGTTTTAGAAAATGTTGAAATTAACAACATGATCAAAATTGTTGGACTTCAGTACAAAAAGAAATATAATTCAGTGGATGATTTAAAATCATTAAGATATGGTAAGGTTATGATTATGGCTGATCAAGATCAGGATGGATCTCATATCAAAGGTTTAATTATCAACTTCATACATCACAATTGGCCAGAATTATTGAAACTGCCGTTTTTAGAAGAATTTATCACGCCTATCGTGAAAGCTACGAAAAAGGACAAAGAAATGTCATTTTACTCATTACCTGAGTTTGAAGAATGGAAGAACAATACCGAGAACCATCACACATATAATATCAAATACTACAAAGGTTTGGGTACCTCCACATCAAAGGAGGCTAAAGAATACTTCCAGAATATGGAGAGGCATAGGATTAAGTTCAAGTATTCTGGTCCTACAGATGACCATCATATTGAATTAGCATTTTCTAAGAAAGGCGCTGACCAACGTAAGGAGTGGTTAACGAGCCACATGGACGAAGTGAAACGAAGGAAGGAGATTGGTCTTCCTGAGAGATATTTGTACACCAAGGATACTAAAGCAGTTTCCTATTCGGATTTCGTTAATTTGGAGCTGGTACTCTTCTCTAACGGTGACAACGTGAGGTAAAATAATAATTACTTACACAAAAGCAATGATTTAACTGTGTAGTATTACGGTTCATGGAAATTTCCCAACTGTATTGGAGTTGGCTTCTAGTTCTTCTTGTGGCTAAATATCAACATTCTTAGCATGTGTGACTTGGAGAGATTGCAATCCGACCTTTGGAACCTAACTATAAGGCAAATCATAAGGTTATACCAGAACATTTTATTTTTGATAGATCTTTAATATCTGGCAGGCTGGACTGTGCGCACTTCATGGTCTTGGTTCTTCACTGTCTACCTAGTGATGAAACAAGCAAGTCATGGTATGGTGGTGATGATACTGTAATTACTCTTTGGGTGGCTTAATATAGCTATATTTTAGTAGTGTATGAGTACCAGACACAGGAAGGACCCATAATTAACTTTGGGATTATAATTATTAAACTCTAGTCACTTCTTGATATATTTATTGCTCAGAAGGTAAATTTGTCTGTCTGTCTGTTTGTTCCCGCTAATCTCCGAAATGGCGGGACCGATTTCTACGGGACTTTAACTGGCAGATAGCTGATGTTATAAGGAATAACTTAGGCTAGTTTAATTTTAGAAAAGAAAATTAAACCCATGAAATCCAGTATATATACATACTTTATGTGAAGTGTATATGCCGAAGTACTCTAAATATATATATATTTTTAAATTAAACGGCGGGTGAAACCGCGGGTCCCAGTTAGTATCATAATAAATTTGTGTGTTTCCAGATCAATCCCTTCCATGATTGATGGATTGAAACCAGGCCAACGTAAAGTGATCTTCACATGCATAAAACGCAATGACAAACGGGAGGTCAAAGTAGCACAGCTGGCTGGTTCGGTTGCTGAACACTCTGCTTATCATCACGGTTGGTATTTACAAGAATTGTGAGACAAGCCAAAATAAAGAGCTTTGCATGTGCGTGCATGAGTGAGTGCTGGACGACCAGATTGGTAGAAATCTTAAAAAATTAAAATTAACTGGCTCATATAGGAAGTGCACTGACAAACGAAAATCGCGTGATATCATGCTGTGAAATACTGTTTGTATTTGTATTTTCTAGTATGGATATTATCCATGGCATATAAGATACAACTTGCTGAGTAACATATGAGGCTATTAAACGACGGCCCGGTTGGCGCAGTGGCTAGGCGATTTGTGCGCTACATGCCATGGGTTTAAACCCGCAAGGTTTTATTCTTTGTATGATCCCTAGATTGTTGGTTCAGGTCTGACTGTTTGTGCATGTGATTTAAATCTGTAAACTATACCCACAATACAGGAGAAACAAGAAAAGTGTGGAGCATAGTTTAAAAAAGTGATAGTTATCTATCAGTTCAGACTATGAATATAGTAACAGTCCATCTCCTACCATGGATGTCGTAAAACACGACTAAGGGACTCTAAACCATGGATGATGGTTTGGATGGGATGGGCAGCAGCATCCCTTCTGTGGAGCGGCTGCGATGATGCTCACCAACCTGCCTGCCACGCATGGTGAGTACTGGAAAAGTACCCCAAAATGATGACACAATTGCGGAAATCTATGGGGAAGGCCTTTGTTCAGCAGTGGACATCCTTTGGCTGATATGACAATTCAATCACTTGCTACAGGTGAGGTTAGCACAAACCATTGCACCGAAAGGGAAAGGCGTATATCAGTAATGGACTGTTTTATCAGCAGTTATGTACACCAAATGTCTGCTTTATGTACCACTATGACATTATATTTATGCAGGGTCCCATTTAATCACCTTTTTTTTATTGGGCCCAGTGGAAATTCTACATGAACTTCCTCCGCCGCGGGGAAGGACGGCGGGGCATGCCGGACTACTACCGGCTAAAACTACTAGGGCGGTCATCTTCGGCACCTAAGGGGGGCTCCAGGTCCCCGTATGATCACACTAGAGCCCCCATTTAGTCACCTAGTATTCACCTGAAAAAGTATCTTTAATCTTAATTTATCACTAAACTAAGGTGCAGTTGTACTCAGTGATCGCTAAACTATCGGCGAGGTTAAGCAATGCTTCGCGCGGTCAGTCTGTGGATGGGTGGCTGCAAAGTGGTATTTCAACTAAGCGTCTCTGTGCTACGTTAAATCGTCGGTCCCGGTGGTTATTATTAGATAGCATTTGTTAAGCCTGGTTGGAGGCCTTAGGCTGCTTGAACAACTCTGAACAAGGGTGGCCACGAACCACACGAAAGAAAGAAATGACCAAAATATCCATTTACTTTCACACAGAGTCAATCTAAATACAGCTGGTGGTCACTGGCCTCATGTATTAATATTTCGGCCGAATGAAGTCCACTGCTGGACACAGGCCTCCCCCAAAGATCACCACAACTACCGATATGGGTGTGTTGTGTGCTCATTGGGGGGTCTTGCCATAATCGCCACGCTCGGCAGACGGGTTGGCGATCGCAGTTGAGTTGTTAATGTACTCAAAGGACGCTGCTGCCATCCTCCGGTTAATGCTTTAGTCGACTTTTACGACACCCACAGGATGAAATGGGGAGGTGGCATTCTGAACCAGCACCACACGGCTCACCTCATGTATGCCTACTATGTAATATATCGGGATTATATACATAATTATAATATGTCTGACTAGTTTCGTACGGCACTCGTGGGTTGCAGCTGAAAATCAGCGTTAGTGTTACCTGGTACTGCTACCTGATATCATACTGAGCTGATGGCTCTTTTGGCATTTCTATTGTCTCATTATGTTTGTGTTTGCATATTCATTTGTTAGTTCCAATAAATACATTTTCTTTCTTTCTTTTTATATCGGGTGGTAGGTACCAAACATCTCCGCAGTTCCCGCCTCGCGCTCGGTAATTCTACGAGACGCGTGCTTGTGTGCTGCAAGTCTTTTGGTCTACCACTAATTACATTATCGCATGTCATATCATATAGTATGAAAATGTTTTACATGAATGGGATCTGTGCTGTGTGTCTTGTAGTGTAGAAGGCGACTCAATAGGCAACCAGTATGAACCAGTGTTTAGCACTAACGGTTATATAAGTAATCACCATTGTCTCTAACAGGTGAACAGTCTCTGGCGATGACGATAGTGAATCTGGCGCAGAATTACGTGGGGTCGAATAATATAAACTTGCTGGAGCCGCGCGGTCAGTTCGGTACGCGGCTGTGCGGCGGCAAGGACTCGGCCAGTCCCCGTTACATATTCACGCTCATGTCGCCCCTGACCCGGCTTGTGTTTCACCCACACGATGATCCATTACTTGTTGTAAGTATTTTATTATTTTACGATAGTCTACTATTTCTTCTTTTTGTGAAATGCTCATTAGCATTTTTTTTTATCACTGTAGCTTAATCATGTATACAAATTTAGCATTATACTCAAAAACAAACTACGTCATTAAATAATATTTTGTTGTTTAGAAAATGCACAGCCCAAAGACATTTTACTATAGACGCGCCATACACGATCATTATTGCACTACAAAACGGAGCGCCGACCGCCATCAGACCGCGTAATAGAAAATAAAACAAAACACTATTATTTATTTACAATATCGATTTACGTTACGTATTTATTTATTTATGAAATAAAACATCTTTATATCTCACAATAGCAGTATACTTCGTGCATCGTCTATAAACACGGGATGACATAATTTTTTTCGCAATGTATTACTGAATTAAGTTTATAATTCACGTCGAGCAACGACATCGCTCGGTGACCGACTAAGTGAACTCCGGGCAATTACCTTGCTCTCATGTGACCATCGTGGAGCGCGGGCAACGCATCTACACTTATAAAAACATCTTAGCACATCTCTGTTTATACATCAATTTTGAAAATGGCGTCGCTCGCTAATGTAGTTACCTAGCGCACAGGCGGTAAAATACAAAGCGGCCGAAACACGCACTGCCTGATTCTTTGAGTATTTAAATACAGCAACAGACAGAAATAAAGCTATTTTGGCTTTAATTTGTATGTTTATATACTTGTATAACTTTTTCATAAGTATTGAATACTATGGTGAAGAAGCCGCTGCTGGCCTATTATTATCAGCGAATCGAAGGCTATCTCCTAATCCACAAACGCTAAGCATAGTGGCAGATTTAATCTCCTCTTACACCTTGCGTCATCTGTTGAACCTACCGCAGCGTATGGATGTAGTCTATTGTACTGAAACCCTTTCGAAAACCGGCTTGTTCGGGAGGCTGGAAGTAATCAAACTTGTGCTCGAGATATTCGTGATGACCCTTGAAAACAGCTTATAAATATGGCTCAGAAACGAGGTGGGTCTATAATTCTTTAACAGGGTGTTATTACCGATTTTTAAGAAGAGCGCCACCTCCCTTCTGTTCCGTGTTTGCGGCGTTGTGCCCTTGAGTTCGATGGAATCTAATAGTTTCTGAAGGGCTTTAAGTATTAGATTTAGTAGGGTCCAGGAAGTCCACAACAACAGGAAGTATATGTCAGCAGCCCAGATAGTGGTTTTGGGTTACCCAGTGATATGAAGTCATAGAATAAACATTTCAAAATTGTAATTGTTGTATTATGTATCTAGTATAGAAGATAGGTAATAATGAACTCACTATGTACATGCTACACGCAAAAAAGTGGGTTATATTTAACCGGGTCTAACTTAACCTTACAACAAATAACTTTTCTGTTTAATTGATTTAAGTTAGTGGAAAGTTCGTTGTTGGTTTTATTGCTTTTTAAGTACAACTTCGCCACGCGTTTATACATCGCCATTGTGAGTCACAGATAAAAAAATTAGAATCCATTAGATTAAGTCATTCCGTGTAAAATAAGCATATAGGTGCTTCAACTAAACCAGATCTAACTTAATCTAATCTGGCACAATTCCAACCTCATGCGCATGACTAAGGATTTCCTTACAAAACCTACAGAATCGAACCCTTACGGTCGATAGCTATGCTAATCACCACTAAATTTATAAGGCGGCACTAAACCGATATGTATTCATTAATGTTACGTTAATAGTATCTTCTTGTTTAATAAACTTCTCATCTCGTATTAATTTTTCTAGCACGAATTTGAAGATAATCAGAAAATTGAGCCAGTTCAGTATATCCCGATCATACCTATGGTGCTGGTGAATGGTGCTGAAGGTATCGGCACAGGATGGTCCACAAAGATACCCAACTACAACCCCAGGGATATTGTTGAGAATATTCGGTAAGTGTTATTATTGATTCATAACTTTTTCTCAATAGCATGTTACTCGTCGTGATATTTACTAATGAGTGATTATTCCACATACACATACTATCTTCTTGTTATTCCAAACACTCTTAGCAACTTTGTGCTGCACTTTTTTTTAAGCTTTGCCCCACCCTAGGACTTTTCCTGTGTCTCGGGTGCATTTACAGACATGAATTCCACATACAATACACCCAGACCCGGAACAACTACCTGCAATTCATACAAATATTTGTTCCGTGCGGGAATCGAACCCACGACCCGGAGGGCAGCAGCCGACTGTATCAGCTAGCAGCTTGCTTGCTTGGTGCAGTACCAAACGTGCCGTCAAAAGTGTTGCCAGACTAGAACGAAAACAAAACAGAATTTTGGTTTCGAAACCGAGACAACAAAAACCCTAGAATTTTATTTAACGAGTATTTTGACGCAAATTTAAAACGGGGGTAAATATCTAGCAATTTATATGAGTATAGCTAAAGAAATACAGGTACACTGCTCATGAACTGTTTCAATAGCCTAAGTGTCATGTTAATTCTCGTTACAGACGTATGTTAGACGGCGAAGAACCGAAACCTATGCATCCTTGGTACAAGAACTTTCGCGGTACTGTTGAGGGTTTTGGCGATAAATACGTTATATCCGGCGAAGCGGCCATATTACCCGGCGAGAAAGTTGAGATCACAGAACTTCCGGTCGGCATGTGGACTCAGAATTATAAGGAAAATGTGCTCGAACCTATGCTTGGAACGGACAAAGTGAAGCCGGTCATATCTGAATATAGGGTGAGTTATTAGTCTTGTTTCACAGACTATCCAACTTTATATGAGGATTTTAAAGAGCAATCGTACAATATTTGTGGTGGGAATGGAGAGGAATTTTGTCCTCAGCTACCACACTGCAGCTTGGGATATTACATTCTGCCTGGAGTGTTCTGATTTAGAACTAAGTAGTCTGTTTATCATCTATACAAATAAATAAAATTGAAGTGTCTGTTTGTAATGTCAAAATAACAGCTTTTTACTAAATGCATATGAAAGTATATACGCTACATATAACAAAAAAAACAATTTTTAAACTTTTTGTCTGTCTGTCTGTCTGTCTGTTTGTTCCGGTTAATCTCCGAAACAGCTGGACCGATTTTGACGGGACTTTCACTGTTAGATAGCTGATGTTATAAGGAATAACTTAGGCTACTTTTATTTTAGAAAAATAATTAGGGTACCGCGCAAAAAATATAAAACCCTTGAAATCCAATATATATAATCCATGTCAAGTGTCTATGTCGAAGTACTCTAAATTTCTTTTAAATTAAACGCGAGTGAAACCGCGGGTCCCAGCTAGTTCAAGATAATTTGAAGAAATGATTTTATTATTTTTTATTGGTTAGAGAGCCAATATCAAAGGGACACCATCAATCATATAACATGTACATCAATGGACTACCCTTCCTCACAACTTAATATAGAACAGACTGGTTCGAAATGTTTATTTCATCAGTTCGGCCGAATGAAGTCCACTGCTGGACACAGGCCTTCCCTAAAAATCACCACAACGACCGATATGGGTGTGTTGTGGGCTCATTGGGGGGTTTTGCCATAATCGCCACGCTTGGCAGACGGGTTGGCGATCGCAGTTGATTTGTTAATATACTCTAAGGATGCTGCTGCCCATCCTCCGGCTAATCCCTTTTCGACTTTTACTACACCCACGGGAGGAGATGGGGTGGTGGTATTCTGAGCCGGCACCACACGGCATGTTTATTTGCGGTTGACTATTATCGCCAGTTTGCTAGCAACTGGAATTTTCAATATCATCATATCAGCCAAAGGATGTCTACTGCTGAACAAAGGCCTACCCCATAAATTTCCACTATAATGGTGTCGTAATTTTTGGGACGTATTTGTCAATACCCATCACCCTTAGAAGGCGGGTCGGTGAGCGTAGAATGGCAGCTGTTCCACAGAAGGGAAGCTGCTACCCATCCCTCTCGCTTAGACTCGTTTCGGTCGCCTTTTACGACATCCACAGGAGGAGATGGATTGGTGCTATATTCTTCATCTGGACATCGCACGGCTGGTATCAGATAGCTATTATTAGCGGTCTATGGTGTTAATGGTGACATTTATTGCTAGCGTCTACATGATTTCGATTCTGTTGTAGGAATACAACACAGACACAACAGTGCGGTTCGTGGTAAGCCTGCTGCCCGGCAAACTGGCCGAGGTGGAGGCTGAGGGGGTGCACAAGGTGTTCAAGCTGCAGACAACCATATCTCTCACCTGCATGAATGCTTTTGATCACAATTGCTGTCTCAAAAAGTAAGTACTGTATATATATAGTTTTTTTTTCTTCTTTAAAACCATGAGTCCTTATGCCGTTATCCTATGATAATAATTTTTTAAAAGAAGCAGCAGTTACAGTATGATAAAATATTGTTGCTTATCTAGTTCTATATTAGAAGTCACTGATATATATTATTTAAAACAAATTATGTTATCAGATACGAGAAGGTCGAAGAAGTCTTACGCGATTTCTATGAGCTGAGGCTGAGATATTACGCGCGGCGCAAAGAGTATCGGGAGGGCCAACTGCAAGCCGAGGCGGACAAGCTGTCCAACCAGGCGCGCTTCATCTTGGAGAAATGCGATAAAGGGCTGGTGGTGGAAAACAAGAAACGAAAAGTGATGGTCGAGGAACTTATCAAGAGGGGTGAGTCTACCGCTATTGGATAAACTTTAAGCTACACATTTTCCTCTTCTTAAGCCTTTTCTCAATTATGTTCGGGTCCGCTTCATGCCCGTCTAGATACTGCAGGGCCTCGATAATGGGGCTTGTGCTAATCCGGACAGACCGATGCGCCGGCGCAGGACCACAGTGGGCGAGGTAGAGGGTAGCAACCTCAAGCTCACATGGATAGTCGGTTTGATGACGACCAAGCTATGTGTATGAGTATCGTGCTGAGCTGTTTAAGAGACCGATCGTATGGAGACCAAAAACTATTACCGACTTTTAAACGATGTCTTCGTGATACATTTATTTATCAATATGTAGGCGCATTATGCCATGTTGTATATTGTAATAAGGGTATTTTTAAATTATAATATGCGGTTGCGAATAATACAGACTATAACCGAACACCTTGGTAGTCCCTAGCGGACTCGGAGCGAGCTTGGATTTTCCCTGTCCGGATTATCGAGGCTATAATGTATGGCTGAGTATCGGTGTTCAACAAGCAAGCAGCAATCCAATAAGGGTATACCCATTCCATAGGTTTACACCAGTTGGCACAGATGTTCATATGACGAGGACCGATGGCTAAACGTGGTCTCCGAGGCACGGAGAGGTGCAATTTGTGAAAGAATGGTCGCCCATCCCAAGACTGACTGCGTTAAGCGCAGATTAACCTCGCAGATCGATCATTTTGCCTGGCACAAGCCCCATCTTATAAGCTACACACATATTCGATACTACGGGTAGAGCTCATCATATCAAAAGCCGTCCACTGCTGAACAAAGGCGTCCGCCATAAACGACCGATTACATGACGTGTGTCGTCATTTTGGGGAGAATTCCAGTACTCACTATGCTTAGCAGACGAGTTGCTTAGTGCAGAATGGCTGCTGTTCCACAGAAGTTAGTTCCACATCCTTCTGATTTCCCTGATCCCTTGGTCGCTCACTAAAGCATCCACGGAAGGAGATAAAGTGGTGCTTATATTCTTATTTCGGATACCACACGAAGAGCTCATATGTATTAGGGTGGTCGTTGAAAATTACATTTTTTCAGGCGCCCAAAATAAACTTTACTTTTGACGAAAAACTAAGGGGAAAATTTTCTTTTTTGAAAAAAAATAAAATAACACGTGCCGCCGGCCAATTGAAGTTTATTTTTCGATAAAATTGCAGTTTTTTTCAATATATTCTGAAGATTCAAATTTTAATCAAAAATGATGAAAACGTGCTTGTAGGATATTAAATTCTCTACATAATAGTGTCTTTCGATTTTTAATGAAGTTAATATTGATCCGAGTAATCTCATTAATAAATTCATAACCGCTTTTCAATCATCATTTTGAAGACTAAAAAAATTTGGTTAGGTTTGTACAATATGAATAAATTTGGAAAGCGAAGAAAAACAAATAATAAATAAACTGTTATATTGATACTGTTTTCATATTTCTTTCTGCGTAGAAGTATGCCGATTTTAAAAATACAGGCGACCCGGTTGTCTTTCTTTTGATAACCTAGTTGGCCAAAATAAGGCATTCTAGGTATGTTGTTAAACGAAAGAGACAACGATATGCGCTAGAAAAAATCAAAACACTTTCCTGAACGTTCCCGAACAACACGCGTTAACAGTCAATTATTTAATTTTCGATAATTTGCGTTCCAGAAACCCGCAGATTGTGACGGACTGTTAACGGGTGGGTAATTGTGAGAGCTTGTTAGCTAATTCAGCATTTGACACGTCATTTAGAAAACGGCTGTTAATGTTTCATGTGATCATTGGTTCAGCATATCGCAATGCAAACACTATCCTTGCGCCATACTCAATCCTTAGCTTCCCGCATCGTGTATACTTGTTGTTTTGGACGTGATAACAAAAATAAATTGAATACTGCAGGTTACGCTGCCGATCCGATCTCGGAATGGAAGAAGCGTGCGAGCAAGATGCAGGGACTCACGGCGCTGGAGGAGGAACCGGCGGAGTCGGAAGATGAACCCGAACCTGAGGCTGAGAAGGGGAAACCCGTTGATCCAGGTATGTGGTGAAACAAGGACTTCCTGTATACAGATCGTAATATTTTTAAGAGTTAGGTTGAGCCGCATTTTGTCGGAGATCGCCAGGTCCTGATGGCAGAGTGAGAGGCCAGGCTGAGCCATCTCAGCACTGGCCTCTCACTCAAACATTGTTTCGATTTTAAATTTTTCCTAAGGTCTACAGTTGTTCCAGGTTGGGTTAATTGGGCATGGGACATTTATGTCCATAAATTGTACTTACTGTACATAAGAAAACAGATTAGACTTGTTTAAAAAATAATAAGTGCTAATCACATAAGGGATCACTTGTTTCTTAGGGCTCACCACTAATAGCTATCACACTAGCCCTTCGTCCAATACAGAACCACCTAGAACACACCTAGATCGCTACGGTAAATGTTCGTGGAAGGCATGTAGCCACACAGTACACTTACCAAACTGATTAGTCATCGCTGTACTTTTTATTAGCGTACAGGAGCGTGCTGCTGACCATCCTTTTGATATGATGCTTATCACAACACCAGTAGTACTAGAATGCAGTTAGTAGACAGTAATTTAATATACCCGCCCCTGCTCATGTGGAGGGATGAAATTATTGTACCTACCTTACACCGTCATAGCCAAAACGGGTCTATGGTGCTACAGGTGTGATGTTAAAATATATCGGACAAATATGTGTGTTACAGAGAAAGCATTCCAGAACCTGAAAGAGGTTAAAAAGTTCAACTACCTATTGGGCATGTCCATGTGGATGCTGACAAAGGAGAAGAAAGACGACCTGCTCAAGCAAAGGGATCAGAAACTTACAGAACTCAACGCGCTCAAGTTAGTGCTTAAATACTTATGAGATCAGAAAACTTTTATGTTTCTGAAAGTATCTTATTATATTAGATATATGTGCAAATGTTATGTATTATTATTTATTTATTTTATAATGTTTAGATTTGTGAGATACAGTTCTTTTTTTTATTTTCCTATTGGATACATTTTTACCCAAATTTGTCCCTGCATGTGTTCTAGAGTTTTGCTAATATTACACCATGGGATATTTAAGTGTCTGAAATCTAATTTGACCTGTTTAGGGTCGAAATTTGTCGAACAGTTATATTGATCTAGTTAGTTGGGCGAGAACATGAAACAAAACAAAATCTGACTTAAATTAGGATATTGACACCAAAATTGCAAATAACAATGGCACTGGCTGGTTTTAACTTTGAAAACACATGGCTACTTATATAGGTTTTGCCTTTGCAGTTGAAAGTCGAAATGATTTCATATAGGTTTACGATTTACTTCATCATATCGGCCATACGACGTCCACTGCTGAACAAAGGCCTCCCGCATAAATCTCCACAGTTGTGTCGTCATAATGGGGGGAATTGGCATTTGGGTATTGACCCACCACGCTTGGCAAAGTGGGTTGGTGAGCGCAGTATGGCTGTTGTTCCAAAGAAACTGAAAATGCTGTCCATCCCTCTGCTATAGAGCCCCTTAGCCGCTTTTTACGACATCCACGGGAGATGGAGTGGTGCTATATGATTACGGATAACGATTTACTTACACGCAAGCAATCATTTGTAATTGCCAACCATACTAGAAGTTACTGAACATTCATCGCCTCGGTTATTATATTATATTGTCCGGAACGATCGATTGTATTGCTGTAATTTGCATGTGTTATTGTGTACAGAGCAAAAACTCCGGCAATGCTTTGGCGTGACGATCTAGACGAGTTCTTAATAAAGCTGGAAGACGTGGAAGAGAAGGAGAGAGAAGAAGAGTCCAGCGTCAATAAGAAGACTGCCAAAGCTGCGGTTAGTGCCTTAACCTACTTACAGTTTTTGTGATATTAGTCCTAATTTGCATTCATTTGGCAGCATGGCAGCGGTCTTGTACGAGAGCTGACGATAACAGTAGTCGTAGTGTGGCGACACCTACATCGCCATCATAGGTGTGTTAAAAAAATTACGTGAATTTTAAAATTTCGCGGGTTTGGAGAGTCCAATTGTCAATTTCTTTTTACTACCTACATGTTGTAACGCCATTTGCGTGAAGCAATTCGAAAAATGCCGTGTGGTGCCGGCTCAGAATGCCACCACCCCATCTCCTCCCATGGGTGTCGTAAAAGTCGACTAAGGGATTAGCTGGAGGATGGGCAGCAGCGTCCTTCGAGTACATTAACAACTTAACTGCGATCGCCAACCCGCCTGCCAAGCGTGGCGATTATGGCAAAACCCCCCAATGAGCCCACAACACATCCATATCGGTGGTTGTGGTGATCTTTGAGGGAGGCCTGTGTACAGCAGTGGACTTGATTCGGCCGAAATGATGATGATGATGAATTCGAAAAATCGCCTGGATTTGTGGAAATCAATTCATGGCTTTTGCACCACGATAATGCACCTGCTCACACTTCGTTGCTTGTTCGTGAATTTGGGGCCAAAAACAATACTGTAACGATGCCCCAGCTTCCATATTCACCAGACATGGCTCTGTGAGACTTTTTCCTATTTCCAAAAATAAAGAGAACCTTAAACCTTGGTGCAGTGGCTGATACAGTCGGCTGCTGCGCTCCGGGTCGTGGGTTCGATTCCCACACGGAACAAATATTTGTATGACCTGCAGGTAGTTGTTCCTGGTCTGGGTGTATTGTATGTGGAATTCATGTATGTCTGTAAACGCACCCACTACACAGGAGAAATCCTAGAGTGGGGCAACGTTTTTTTGTTAACAAAAAAAAAAAAAAAAAAAAAGGGCCGTCGTTTTACAAGCATAGATAGATGACATTAAAAGCGCATCGCTGAAAGAGCTAAAGGCTATCCCAAAAATCGAGTTTGAGAAGCGTTTTGACGATTGGAAGAAGCGCTGGCATTAGTGCATAATATCGAATCGGACAATTTTGAAGGCGACAACATTAATGTAGACGAATGCTTTTTTTTTTTCATAAAACGAAAATTCCCCTTTTTTTAACACATCTCGTAACAATAACTTACAGCGACATTTACTTTAACATTAAGTGCAACTCTCCGATGACGTCAAAGAATCGCGCATGAAAAGAATTCGCACAACGCATATATACAGACGCCCAACATCAATCGTTCGAGGCTCCGCCCTTTCAACGGAGGAACACTATTCCTTGTTTCCCATACTGGGGACTCTGACATGATCATCATGTACCACCAAAGTAGAATTTGTTATATAGGCACAAGGGTATAGTATTGCCCATCCATCCCTAGTCACTTTTTTAAGACACCCGCGGGGATGGGATGTATCGGCCTTTTTATGTTTAGATACCGGAATATTGAATGTTCGTAAGTTCGTGTGTGCTACAGTATGTTAATATTTATTTTTGTTCTTGCTGATCAGATGGAAAGAATGAAGGTAATATTTATATTATTTATTCACAATCTTTTGTTGTTATTGCTTAATCCTTATGGGCTTCCTGTGCCCTGGGATAGGCGGAGTGGCATGCCGTATTCTAAACGGCTAAAACCCCAGTGTTCTTTCTGCTTATCTATGGCTGGGGGTGCGGAGTTTCCTAGCCATCGGGTCGCACCTGATTGAATAGCAACGCATATTAGCACCGAGCCATTTTTCAGGTTAAATTCGTAAACAGCCCGTTTGTGATACATATAAAATAAAGTTACAGGGTGACAAGAGTAGAAAAAAATAGCGGTGCCACTATCGCTAATGTAGCAACCCGAATATAGTAGGATGGAAAAGTTTTGATACTAAGTAATAGACACCACAAATAGACAGCTCCCAACTGTCAATAAAATCGACTTGAACATTAACTAATTAATGCCCATTTCAAAGTTATTGTGCCTTATTTTCCATATATTCCTTTATGTCGTAAATTAATGTTTAGCAAGCCATGCACTTAGTTTTCTTTATGTTGGGTAACTTATTATAAACTTTGATAACCTATATACCTATAAAGGAACTTTAATGTGTATCTATTCCTAGTGAAAGTGGCGTTGCCTACTGCTAACTACTTGCAAGTGAGAAATATACAACATTTTTTTTCATTAAACATGGCGCAAGTATCAATTTGATCCTAGGTTAGCTATATTCATTCTGTCAAAGGTGTCAAAGAATCTTAGCGTTTTGGGTAAAATATGAGAAAAAAGATGCTAGCACAAGCCCAATATTAGCTTACCTAACGCAACAATCACATTAGTTACTTTAAAAAATGTAATAATCTAATAAACAAACCTGTCATTTCGGCGGTTCTTCGGCAAACATCGTGGAGGTCCGATAAAATTAATCCCGCTTCATATGCTGTCGTAGAATTTCGGATAGTCTTACTAGTTTTAATCGAATTTTAACGCATTCCAGAAAGTAACTAGACGCAAAGTATTTCTTTTTGTGACTTACTGACTCTTTATGTAGTTAATACTTGACAACTAATAGAATGTGGCCAGAAAAGCAAGCCATTAGTTCACGACTCGCGCGTCCACGCTCATGTATGTGGTAAGTTATTTTTGTATAAGATTTTAATTAGAGCTCGAGGACTTATTCCTTTAATTGAGACTTAGGGCCACCCCAGCCGCACCTTAACTACTATGACAATATTCAAACAATACAACATTTGATCAAAATTAATTAGATGCGCCTAATTAGATTTGGGGGTCATTTACTGAATTTGTTCTGCTGAGGTATTTTGGTGGTATGTCATTGATCCATACTAACCATATTATAGGACCCTTTGTTTAGGAAAATAAATATATTATAGTTTATTTGCATGAATTCTCAGAATGCCAACAAGAAGAATCGTAAGTCTATGATTGACATCGCTCCGTCGAATAATGGCAGACGTGTGGAGCCGAAGATATCAGAAGATCTGATTAAGAGAATACAAGCCGCCGAAAAGGCGAAAACCAGGAAAGAGATCAAGAAGGAATATGATCCGGTTAGTAGTTACGAGTTACCATATTAATATCTTTTGCTAACTGCTGGGCATATGCTATGCTCATAGGTCAGGTTGTCGTTAGAGGTCTCTTGGGTTAGTTTATAGGTCAATGATGACGTGGTGTAGACGTAGTAGGTATTTTTCGAAGTTATTGTCTTGGACCTCCATATTCACAGCAAACAAAGAATTATTTGGTTTGTCGGGAAACCTCTTCCTTCTAATGAACAAAGTCTACAAAACGCAAGTTTTGGCCAGTCAATTCAAGTAAGTTTACAGAAATTTAATATTATTCGGAATAAGAATATGGCACCACTCACATCTCCTCCCGTGGATGTCGTAAATGGCGACTAAGGGGCTCTAAACAAAAGGGATGGGCAGCAGCGCGTCTCTTCTGTGGAACAGCATCATTCTGCGCTCACCAACCTGCCTGCCAAGCATGGTGAGTATTAGCAAATCAAAAGCCAACATGATGAAACAATTGTGGAATTCTTTGGGGGAGGCCTTTGTTCGGCAGTGGACGTCCTTTGGCTGATATGATGATGATAATGATGTGTTACTGAACTTCGCATAAGGTGGAATAACAAGTGATATCACACACATGACATGGCCCGTGGTGCTTAAAGGCACGATAGGCTATGTATGGCATGATCGTGAAATATTTTGGGGTAGAAAGGCTTAACTAAAACACTAGCAAGTACATTCAGTCGATATCTGTTTCTACTTATGCAATTCAATCTCAAAGATGAATAATTGAAATGAACTTAAGCCCAAATAACTACTAAAACATTTTTTCCCCAAACAGGATGATCCAACTGGAATTAGTCCGATAAGCGCAGATAAGAAACCCAAGGGTCGCGTGAAGAAAGAAAAGCCAGAGAAACCAGAAAAAGCTGAGAAACCCGAAAAGGTTGACAAAGTGGATAAGCCAGCTAGTGACGGATTAAAACAAACAAAACTTGTCTTCAAAAAAGAACCTAAAAAGGTAATAAGTAGAAAAGCTTCCTGCTTAAATTATTTCAAAATATTTACAGTTGTACAGTTAGACTGGTAAATAATAGTCGTGTTTAAGGTTCATTTCTGTCAAGGTGATAGGTATAAATGCTTACCACCATGATAATCGTCACGGCATTGTCAGTCAGATGCCTGAATTTTCTTAGGAAACGCTATACCTCGGTATGATCGGACAGCAGTTGATACATGTATGTATATTATTAGGCTGCATTTGGAGATACTGGAAGCTGATCCAAACATGCAAAGAACGGGCTAGAGCTCTTGTCTGCTCTTCACTGTTCTTCTCGACGGCACGGTTGATGCACTGGTTGATAAAGTCGGCTGCTGCGCTCCGGTTCGTGGGTTCGATTCCCGCACGGAACAAATATTTGTATGATCTGCAGGTAGTTGTTCCGGGTCTGGGTGTATTGTGTGTGTAATTTGTCTGTAAACGCACCCACGACACAGGAGAAATCCTAGTGTGGGGCGACGTTTTTAAAAGTAAAACAAAAACTGCTCAGTGCGAGACACAATCCAATTTTAATTGTCTGGAATAACAGCATATGAGCGATTAATAACTTATATTGGGCGCGGAAATACTAATACTAGACACTTGTTTGTGGAAACATTTCATTACGCGAAAGCAAATTTATGTGTATTACTATATTATATATAATTTGGTTTAATTCAAAATCACATATATCATTGGTATAGTAGCTGGTACCCTATCCGTGAGTCACTACGGGGGTTAGTTGGAAACTAGCTCCAGGCTTCTGTCTGGCACACACTGAACTAAACCCTATTCAGGACAACCGCGAGGAACACGCAACCTTTTTGCTCGTGTTTTTGTATAAATGTACTTAACTTTTTTTGTATATATTTTGTCTCTTTGTGTATAAATATTTTCTTTCTTTATATTGAAATTTCCGCCTTATACCGTTAACTTTCCAGGCGCTTTTTCCAATAATCCTGGTTTAAATTTCAGCAGAAGCGGATGACGTTCAGCGGCAGCAGCTCGGGGGAGTCTGGTTCGGAGCTGGAGATGGTCGAAGCGCCCGCGCCGCGTGAAAGAGCCAACGCCCGCAGAGCCGCCACCAAGGTAACACACCGAGCGTGGGCTGCTCTAAGATAGCTGGGAATTAGTAGCGAGTTCCTGGCATAACAGTCAGTACTCGTAAGCTGGATGTTACATTAGAATATTATATTATGTCGTAGGATAATAGGACAATTTTATTTTACGAAACCCTCTAGGTATGTTGCTCTGCTCCTTTGGGTAATTGGAATCTAAAAATATTTTTAACGATTTGTCGGATTATTCTACGACATATAGGTAAACGTTCAGAATACATTCTACCGACTGCAGCAACGAACAGGGTGCAGGACAGGCCGACGACTAAAACTCAATTGCCAAAACCTTTGCAATATTTCATACTGCGCCGCTATCGAGCTACTTGTGACTAGGGAAGGAAGACGAAGATGTTGCTGCATTCAATATGTATGGAATGGAATATTTAGCATTTAATTATTGTTTGGCTGTTATGTTAATGATTAACAAACATCCATTGATAGACCAGAATTTCGGATATATGACAACAGAGAGATAAGTTATCTATTTTGATCTAGGTACAAATATACAAAGACGGTTCCGAAGATTCAGACTCGGGGTCAGAAGTGGAACTGCTTGACAACAAGCTGGACTCTGGGAGTGAAGCGCCGCGCGCTCTGTCGCTCAGCGATGAAGAAGACGACTTTAATATCAAAAAGAACGCCAACAAGAAACCCGCCGAGATGGACTCTGGTTAGTAACATTTAACATCACACTTGTGGGATGCTCAAAAAAACTGCGCAGGAGTTTTTCCTCTCTGGTTGTTGTCTCAAACTGGTTTGTCGTCCTGTAGTTATTGGTTAGGGTGCCTTTACCTAGGTTTGGTGGCTTATTTACGTACGGATACCAAATCAGTGCATTGGAGCTAAATAATAAACTTCTTTTATAGTCTTGTATTGATAAAGATAAAATACGAAAATATTTTTTATTCATATACAATTACAGTAGAGTCGCACTAATCCGGCATTAAAAACTAGGGGGTTTTTATTGGAATATTCGGACTGTATAGAAAACTTTATATGTAAATAAAATACAGCATTTTATAAAAAGATAACAGTGACACTATTTTCAACTCTAAAACAACAGGTAACGTAATTAAATTATTAACATTTATTTAAAACTTATTAAAAAAGAATACAGATAGTTGCAGTAATATTAATGGTTAAACCTTATATAAAGGTTTTATTGGTTTCTAAATTAAAACTAGTGTATAACTAAAATATATTAATTATGGTTACAAAAATATTACTTGGAATTATAATTATATGAAGCGACTGTACGTGCTAATGTGATAATTTTTGAGGTTATACTGATGGCCGGTGCGCAAGCACGGAACGGGAGTAGGGAGGGTTGAGTGGAGAGTGCCGGATTATTGGACGTATCGGACCACTAAAGTGCTGGATTAATAGACTCTGTTCTTTCAACTTGCTTGTAGCACTTATGAATAGTTAAGAGTTTTTCCGTAATCGATTAAAACTTTCCGATATTCTGTACATCAACCTGTGTAATATAGTATATAATCAAACGTGTCAGTATTCTGCCATCTTGATGAATTTGCCCGACCAATAATGAATAATCAACTATTAGTTGATTTAGAGTTAGATTTTCAAACTACATTTTTCACACCTTGGAACACTACGTGATCATCATTACTGTGTATACAGTGTATGTATCATGTGTATATCTACCATATATTGTTAAAATTTCAGATTGTCTGTTCGACTCGCTGATTGAAGATGCAAAGAAAGATGAAAAAGTTAAAGCAAATATAAACAACGGCCCTGTTCCCACCACCGTACTGTCAAGTGACGACGAGGCCTTGGCCGACTCGCCGCCTAAGAAGAAGCCGGGACCCAAACGGAAGCTCATGAACGATGACAAGAAGCCTAAGAAGAGGCCGGCTAAGGAAATGCTTAGCGACGACGATGACGACAGTATATTCGACAGCAAAAAGGTCGGTCGAGATTATAGTTAATCTGATATAATATCTTGTAACTGTGATTATGGAAATTCAAATTCCTAAAAAACAAATGATGACCATGTCTCAAAACTCGAGAACTTACATCCTTAAGCTGTATATTTACAACTTCGGCCTTGCGGGAATATTTACATTATTTATTAGTATTATTTTCACTTTAGGACCAAAAGAAGAAGGCAGCGCCAAAAAAGAAGCTTAAAAAGAAGATTGCCAGCGATTCGGAGTCGGACGTGGAGAATGAAGCCGTGCCGCGCGGAAACGCGCGTGCGCGGGCGCAGCAAAAGTACACCTTCAGCGAGTCTGACTCCGACTAGAAGCCGACACCATCACACCGTTAGTAAGCTCATAAACTTCAGTAACAATTCATTATCTTCAGTTACAGGTCATCAATTTCAGTAAGAAATCATCAACTTTACAGCTTATCAACTTCATTGAATCGAAATAGCTTACGGAAATATATCGCGTTTATTTCATGATGATATATACTTACGTACAGTATCTAAATGTGCCGTACACATACATACGTGCAACATGCAATACACAAATAAATGAAATACAAAATAAAACAATATTTTATGTTCTACGCTATATACTCACATTTGTTCATAATAATACCTGAAAATGTATACGTGCAATATACAATTAAAAGCACACATATGTATAGTGAAACATAAATGACTGCACGATAAATATATAAAATAAAACTCTTATTTCGCCCAAATTATTCCATTGAGAAACATCCGCGGCGGCAGCAGATTAAATGTGCTGGACATAGGCCTCTTCCAGCGTACGCCACAACACCCGGTCGTCAGCAATTCGGATCCAGCCGGACCCAGCAACCTTCTTTAGGTCTTCCGTCTATCTGGTCGGTGGGCGTCCCACACTACGTTTGCCCATACGCGGTTTCCACTCTGGGACTCGTCTGCTCCATCGGCCATCGGTCCTTTGACAGACGTGACCAACTTACTGCCACTTCAGCTTTATAATTCGCTGTGTTATATCGATCACTTTGGTTCTCTTCCGGATATCTTATTCGCGTAAGCATATTAGCATGCATATCTCACATAGCATGTCTGAACTTCGTTAGTCTGCGTTAGTTTGCGTCACACGCGCACGTGTCGTTGACTTTCACACTTAAGCTCATTATCACGTCGCGTCTGAGGCGGATGAGGATGTTTTATGTACGCTACCCCGTAGCTTACTGAGTTCACTATTTATGTAGGACCTACTATTTCCATTTCATTATTTTCTTCATGACAGCTCCTGTGCAAACTTGAACGAGCGTCTTTTTTTACATTATGTATGCATTATTTTATAAAAATATGACGTTTACACACGTACAAGGTTATATCAGAGTCGGAGAAACTGATAGGGATGGAGCTATATCGATAAACGTAACACGATAACAGTACCCCTAGTACGAGTTTCTTTTCACGATCGAAACGTAATAGTAAACTACATAGTTACTGCGTTCGGCGCTCCGATTGGCTGAAGAGTTTGTTGCGGGCCAATCGCAGCGCCGAACGCGGTAACTATGTAGTTTACTATTACGTTTCGATCGTGAAAAGAAACTCGTACTAGGGGTACTGACCCGATATTTTTTCACAAAATGTAAGAAACTAAGCCGGATACTTTTGTACAAATTTATTAACTAATATTATATTTCATTACAAATTGTTACACGTTAATTCTTGATTGATAATGCCAACTTCTTTACAATTTTCGAAGCTGTTGTGAAATAAGTAGGTATAGGTAGGTACTCGACAATGAAACGAAAGAATTATAACGACAGGTATAATATAGTTATAGTACAGGTATAATATATTTGAGTACCCTAAACCGAAGAGCATGTATGAAGGGAATAATGAAAGTGGACGAAGCGAAACAAGTATGTAAGGATCGTAGCAAGTGGAAAGAAGTGGTCTCTGCCTACCCCTACGGGAGAGAGGCGTGATTATATGTATGTATGTATAATATATTTTAATGATTTTGTTGTATTTGTCTTTGTTCAAAATATAAAAAATATATGCGATCGATATCATTACTTATTTGATCACAACACTACAACTATCAAATTAGAACTGTCATCGAGAAAATAAAGAAATGGAAATAGTTTAAGGAGGATATCCTTTTAAATGTACTCATCATAACGAAAAAAAATCCATGTGAGCAATGAATAGGAGGTCCTTACGTCCGCTAATAATGTTACACCTTGTATAAACAAATGTTACAATGTTCAACTATGGATGTCATTGTTCCAGAACCAGTATTTTGAAAAAAACAGCATGATCGTGAAGCGTTCGCTTTGTGGTGTGTTGCTGGTACAACGCAACATTTGACTTTATCTACACGTTATTTTTATACGTTTCGGCCTATTAGCAGCAGTCAGTGATTGCTCAGCTCTGAGAAATACATTTTTGTAACTTTTACGTTTTAAATAAGTTATAGTTATTTATAATTTAGATATAACTAGTTTATAGTTAGTTCAAAACGCGCGTGGCACATTCTCGCTCAAAAAATAAAAACGATATTAGATGAATAAAACTGAGGTTTTTGAGCAAATTCTTATATATTTTATGACAAATTGTAAATAATCGTAATGTAACAAGAAACTTCAATTTCTTATTGTCTTCTCCATTTCAATGTTATCTTTCTATCAATCTTATTTACGATCTAAAGTATTCTGACAATTCTTTTTAGATTTAGATTAGTTTTGTTACATTATCATTTTAGTATATTTTGACATAATTTTCTATTATTATATTTTAGTACTTTTCAAAGATGTTTTTCATAAAAATCTCTCGTTTGTGGTCTGATTTGTATTAGTCAATTTTATTTCGATAATATTATGGACATTACAATGAAATTGGGTTATTCTGTTACTGTCTTATTTTTACGTTACAAATGTAATTTCTCAATGTACTTTGTTAATTTTTAACAATTTGTAAATAAATGAACAATTTCAATATTTCTTTTTTAATTTACTAATACCTTTTAATGAAAAAGCTGTTGAAAGCAAAAAATAGAACGTGTTTTTCTCTCACAATAGCGGTGTACTTCGTGCATCGTCTTTAAACACAGGATGGAATATTTTTTTCACTATATGGTACTGTGAACTTCGGGTAATTACCGTGCTTTCATGTGACCATCGTAGAGCGCGGGCAAAGCATCTACACTTAATAAAAACATCTACACTTAATAAAAACATCTTAGGATGAAAGCAATAATGGACTAACTACTACATTCGCGTTTCGCTGGACGATTTTGTTTATTATTCAGTTCCGCTTCAATCAGCCGCGTACAGCTTCGTTAAGTAAAAAGCTTAAGCAAAAGCGTTGAGTATTGTATTTTTGTACGTAGTATTTATAAATGTTATTTATATGTATTTATTTGAAATAAAGGAAATATTTAATAAAAGGAGAATAGTGGAACTCCGTCTTACTCGAGGGCAAAACACCGCAAGCATGGAAGAGGCGAGCTGGTACAAGAGAAGAAGAAGACTTCAAAAAGGTGTAATACCCAGTGGAAGAATTATTGACCCACCTTGCATTTTGCCATATTTATAAGCAGTTTTAATCTCGACCTTGACGCTTGGTAACTTCCAGCCTCCCGAACAAACCAGTTACCAGAAAGGTTTTAGTACCATAGACCACATAGATACGCTGCGGCAGGTTATACAGATGACCGAGGAGTATAATCTGCCACTATGCTTAGCGTTTGTGGACTATAAGAGAGCCTTCGATTCAACCGAAACATGGGTGGTGCTGCAATCTCCGCAGTGGTGCCACATTGACTATCGGTACATCGATGTCTTAAAGTGCCAGCTTGACAGTCCGAGTACATGAAAACGGGGGCAATTCCAACAAAGAGAAGTGTGAGACAGGGGGATGTCCTCTCCCCGAAACTGTTGAAAGGAGGATGCTCTCAAGCAGTAGCTTGAAAGTATTCAGCATTAACATCAATGGCGAGTATATCACTCCTTCGATTTGCCGACGACATCGTACTTAAGCTCAGCACATAACTTGATGATCTCGGTAGAGTTGCCCAATAAGTGGGCCTTAAAATGAACATGGCCAAGACGAAATTTATGTCAAACGTCCATATCGTATCCATCCCACAAAATCCGTTGGGAACTCTCGTTCGTTCTCGAAGTTGTTGACGAGTATGTCTACCTGGAACAACCCGTCCTGTTAGGTCCAACTTCGAGAAAGAGGTCGGCTGAGCATTCGGGTAACTTCGCAACGTCTTTTCGCCAATAATAGCGTAGTGCCTCAAGACAAAAGTCTTTAACCAGTGTGTTACCAGTGATGACATATGGCACAGAGACGTGGTCACTGACCAATGGGCTTCCTAAGAAAGCTCAAGGTCAGTCAGCGAGCTATGCAGAGAGCTATGCTTAGTATTTCTCTACGAGATCGAATCAGAAAGGAGGAGATCCGTAGAACTAAAGTTGCCGACATAGCTTAAAAGATTATTAATCTAATTAATAATTAAATTTAAAGTAAGTAGCTTAGACGTGTAAAAGGTTTATTCAACAGCTTTCTAGCTTTTTCCCGCGGCTTCGCACGCGTCTAATTTGGAAATCTATATCATATTGTTGAAAACATGCAATAATGATTTATTAGTAACGTGTAATAGATGCAGAAGGTTCATGCTATATCTCCGAATGACTCGCCCCAAAGGCCTGTCGCATATTGCATCCAGCCCAGGCAGCCGAGTGCCAGACCGCGCGCTATTGTCTTTTGTTTGGAAACGCTACCCGCATGCCACTGAGTGTGATCAATAACTTTCATAAAATGTAGTTTGCTTGTTTGCCGCCCAGTATTTGCAGTCCAATCACACAGCTCATTTTGTCATCATGAAAAATTGAAAATGCATTTTGATAAATCGTCAATATTGGGTGTATCAAAGCCATAATATACACATTTTATTAGAACAGCGAGTTTATTGTTATATCAAGATGTAGTCTGCAGCGAAAGTGCGCATTCATGGGATGCAAGATGATAACTGGGTTATAAAGGACAAAATCAACCAGTATAGGGGCCTGATAAAGTAATATTAAGTATTGAGTATTCATTAAGAGAACTTTAACATGATGAAACAACTTGATAGAATCAGAAACACGAAGAAGAAGAAGAAAATGAAAAAAGCTTGGCACTATTTATGAAAGAGCAAAGTTGGACTTCTGGGGTGGATGCCTAGGTGACCTGAAACACTAGCTTCGGCACCAGTCTCCCACAATGATATAAATAATTCTATAACTAGGAAATACTGTATTTTATTGGAACTTTTTCATTATAGTGGTGAGAAAATAAATTACATGTTATTTAAATTAGGGCTTTAAGTGATGTGTTGTACTTTTATAATATCAAGATAAATTTCGCGAGTGCGCTTGCAACTGCCATTCTCCAGCCCCATAGACAGCGTACTTCAAGCGAGCAGACCGCGAGTTCCAAGCGAGCATACAGCGCGCCGGTTGCGAGCGGTCGTCTCGCCGACGCCGCCAATACCACACATTATACAGACACGCGTTCGAGATCACTCATTATAATGAGCGCTGACTGGACAGCAATAAGTCGAACCCTGGCTGTCGGCCGATAGAAGACCAACATGACGGCGAATAAATTCCGCAGACGACTCCTCGAGTATATTGTCCCAGTGTTGTATATATCATCGTCAAGTAGATGAAGCGCTCCGTAGGCTGGGCGACATTTGGGAAGCCTAACGGCATGGACTGTTCTCAGGAACGCAAAGGCGCAAGAAATAGCACTCGCCATTGTTTGGAGGCTCTGTGTAGACTCTACCTAATGCGGCGTCTTTCATAACTCCCGTGAAACAATATACTGCACCCTCACGTTGTCGTCAATCAAACACACCTCTTTGCTTCTCGTACATACAGTATGACGGCATCTCGCTATTTGCTAGCGATTTGGAGAACAGCTCCTCTTAGCAGTTTAAAAAATACAAGTAGTACAAGCGTAGTTTGACTCACATTTTCTAAGCGCTCTATGACATTTTCAAGATTGAAATAAATTCGCTAGCCATTCTGTAAATGAAAGAAAGAAAGAAAGAAAGAAGAAAGAAAATAATTTATTTGGCACAAACTGAGGACACTCACAAATTAAATAAGTAAAAAAAAATATATATATATATACAAAAGGCTTCTTAAAATTATTACCTAATTAAGCTGCTATGTGCCCAACAGCTGAGCCAAATAGGTTCAATTCAGCATTATGTCAGACAGCTAGTGCCTGACGCTGATTTTCAACTGAACCTGTTATAGGTAGGCCGTGACGGATGTAAACCAGTTTACATAACAAAAATAAATCTATTAATATATATTTTAAAATAGAAAACGATAAAAAATAAAAATAAAACTTGTAACTATACTGTATAGTGCAAAACGTTAAATAGATACGAACGGACCAGTCAAGATGCACAGCGAGGCAGACGCAACCGGCTAAGCTAACACAAACAATATAATCTCATCATTGCGCTGCACGCAGCCGATCAAGACGGTTCGCTACTTAATATTTTGTTTCGTGCGATAAATCAAGTGAACACCACACCCACATAATTGTGACGAATAATAATGATATTTAAAAAGGAACAATAATACATATATACCTAATGCTGATTCTGTTGAGTGAGTAGAAAAAAATGACAATAAGGACCTAAATTGTAATAAACTGACGAACGACGTTTAATCTCTTATGACGTTTAGGACTCGTCCACCCGCAGGCAAGTTCCCGCCTCCAACTTAAACCTACAAACGTTATGATGGATATGCTCTGTTATTGGATGCCGGAGTGAGTCCGTGGTACTACCATCACAAGCAGGCCAGGCATATTGGGTTAGTATTAATCACAACTAAACTAAACTAGAAGGCATATAAACGCTCAAAAGATTATTATTATTATTATTTTTTACAGGCCTGCATGTACTTCGGCACTCTCACTTGACACACAGGCGCAGGCGGCACAGCTGCATTGCATTTCAGAACTTGGATGGAATAGAAGAAGAGAAAAATTAAATTTACGAATCGAGCGTGAGCAATACAGCAATTACATTATTTATAAACTACCTACACTATTTTAAATTCACGTAAAGAAATGCACACATACACACATACATACCTCACCTATCCAAGTATACAACACATTCATTATTGTAACAAAACATCCACACTTACACAATTAAATGGACGTCCAAATGCATGACCGTTAGATGTCGATCATGTATAGAGACGTCGCAGTGCGGATACTCTGCGAGCTCAATCGCGATTCGCACTGGGTGTAAGTCTCTGAGGTACATGACGCAGCATGGCGCTTCCGATCGCTTGCGAGACGTTATTACCTTCAAGTGATCGAGAGGCAGCAATGACTACTCGTTGGGCACCTAACTACGACTGGCGCTGCGTGCAGCTTTCTGGAGTTAAAGTCTGTGCGTTGCGCTTAGTTTAGTAGCTAACCGAGCCTCACGATCATCAGCAGTTTTGAGAGATCGAGCTAATCTTTGCCTTATCTTAGAAGCTCATGAGTTTCGAGAGAGATGATTCATCCACTTTCTAGGAGGTTTTTATAATTCCTTTTAAACTTTTGAATCCGATATCAATAACAACCACATATTTCCAGTATAGATAGGTGCAGAGCTTCAAATCGATACTTGTTCGTCACTCATGGTACGAAACGCAGCAATGTTGCTACTTCACGCCGTAATATTCTGTGACGGCGTAGTCATACCCCGGTCGAGCCAACCTATTTACGAGCTTTAGGTAACTGTAGTCAACCGATGACTAAAGCGAGGCTTTGCCGCGCAAAATTGTTTCTAAGTGTAATTTAATATATTATAATTACATTTCCTCGATTCGTCTCACGACTTAGAATTCATCATTTCATCATCATCATTATTTCGGCCGGACAAAGTCCACTATTCGACACAGGACAAAGATGGCCACAACGACCTGTTTTCTGTCTATGTTGTGTGCTCGTAGGGTGGATTTGCCATAATCGCCACGCTTGGTAGGCGGGTTGGCGATCGCAGTTGAGTTATTAATGTACTCGAAGGACGCTGCTGTCCGCCCTATGGCTAATCCCATAGTCGCCTTCTACGACACCCACGGGATGAGATGGGTTGATGCTATTCTTAGCCGGCACCACACGATTTAGATTTGTCACGACCGTAAAGTTCCTTGACCAACACAGTTTTCTTTTAATTAAAAGAAAACTGTGTTGTAAGTAAAGTACACAGTTTTCTTTTAATTAAAAGAAAAAAGTGTACTTGTTTTGTTTACCTGTAAGTTCAAATTTGTCTTAGTATAAGACTATCATACTTTAAGTTATAATTGTTGGTTGTTGAACCTAACAAAAAAAAGCGTTTGATAAATATCAAATCGAGGCTCAGAACACAAAAATCTTTCAACACCGAATCACATATTACGAGTATGTCCCAATCTTAGATTATAAATATAATATATAATCTAAGGTCTCAAAGTCATACGAAACATGATATGAATTACATTAAAATTTCGCGCGCCACGAGGCAATGACCCGATAATGTCCGCATGTTTGTTCTTCCAACACGCACATGCTTTATATTATCTGTTGCATTTTATAGAAAAAGCACTCATTACCGTATAAAGCTCGTGTGAGCGAATGTCCACTTGGAAATATTATTTTGTTTTGATTTTAATTTTTGATTTGAAGTATCCGTGCAATGTATTGGTCGTATTGTTTTTTTTTTGTATATGAGTAGTTAAGCAGTGATGTAGTGCATATCTATTATAAACATAAACTCAAAAAGGAAGAGATTTACCCATACGATGTGGTTTAAAGTTTGTGCAGCTGTTATCAGTGACGAAAAGGTAAAAATCTTTGAACATATCGTAGGTATTTACCTAATCTTATCGTAACATAACACAGTATGTCCGTATATATAAGTACCTATATCGCCCAATTGGAAACACACAGAAACAAATTAATTGGTGTGTGCCGGCTATTTGCCGAAATACTTTTGTTTATGTCATCCAACAATTTGCCGACATTTTCTCTAGTAGTCCTTGAGATATTAATTGTTTCGTCGCAAAGTTAATGTTGTTTAAAAGCACAGTGTGCACACACATTTTCTTAACCTGCTAAAATTCATACATCCATTTGTTATCGCCTAGTGCTATTACTGACAATAACTAAAACATTTATTAAAAATAACCTAAATAAACTTCAGAATCCTTTTATACTATAATCAATGGGGGGTTGGATCTTTGGCTTCAGGCAATCCCATCACTCAAAATGGGGGCCATGTTGGATGACGCAACTTGTTAGCTCACTACGTGCACGTGCTTAGATTATGATTGCCAAATGGCCGGGAAATCCCCGGAATCTCGCTCTTTCACCTTCACTCTTGTTTGGTTCACAATGGACGTGTAAATACTTATGCGATAACTACGATAAGTAAAGTATTCTTCGTTATGGAAACATTATCATCTCCATCAACGAGCACAAAGAGATTTACGGGCTTCAATGACAAGTGGATAAATGATCTTGATTTCAAAGACTGGATACAGTATGAAATGAAAATACTCAAATTTTCTAAAAAAAAGAGGTGTTGAATTCAATTTCTGTTTGCCAAAGGTTTTTTTTAATATGGTTAGTAACGTGGTTTTTACATAAAATACAATTTATTTCGTTTATATTAATTCTTGACGATAATTTGCCTTTTCCTTTTCTTTTAATTATCTATATTGCCCCCAAAAGTGACCCCCATATTCAAAATTCATTTATTTACGTTACACGTACGTATTTGGGTCGCAGAAATCCATATGTGTATCAAATTTCAACTTAATCGGTCCAGTAGATTCGGAGCAAATTGTCTGTGACAGGCGGACAGACACACGAGTAATCCTATAATGGGCCCGCCGTTTTTTTCCTTCGGACGTTCGGATCCCTAAAAATATATGAATTATTAGGTTAAGTTATATCCGGTTGAATGGTAAGCATATAGGTGTGTTTATCTAGGGACGGTAATATCAAGCGATGGGAGATTATGTGTGGGGTACCCCAGGGGTCAGCTCTCGGCCCTCTTTTACAGAACGTCGCCTATGATGCGACGCAGTCCTGCGTTTTGTTCTCCATATTATTTGCCAATTTTAATGCCAATTTCAGTTTTAACAGGTTTTCTGTATTTCTTTCTTGTTAATTAAGATCTTTATTCTTACAAGTGAAAAGAAAGCCTTTAAAATACATAACACCTGGCTTGCTGGGCATGTTATCCTCTTACCTGTTTATTGCCGGCAGCCGCGAGACAATAGATTTTTAATGATGTCTGGCTTTGTAACAGTTAATGGGATATCAATGCACAGGACGGTACTTGAAATTATCTTTAGCTACATACAGTGTTGTATTCCGAAGTGACGTAAATTTATTACAACAGTCAACGGGCGTTCAAGGGAAAGTATGAGCTCTCTCTCTCTTCTATATTTTCGTGATATTTTGTAATAGTACACATATACTTGACTGATTTATGATACTTTACGGAATGATTCTTGCCATAATAATTTTAAGTTATAATTAATATTTCTTGTAAAAGAAATTTCATTCTTCTTTTTTACTTTTCTTTCTTGATTCGAAACAAAATTCATGTCTGACAGATTATTCGCCTATGTCGAATATTAGAAGTACTATTTGACGCTGGAAAAAATTACGAAAATTTTATTATGGCGGTTAACCGCGGAATCTTCATACAGAGTGTTCTCAAGTACCATTCAAATAGGTATAGTAAATCTTAATATAGCTTTATGGACTAACACATTTAGGTACCTCCCGAAGGAATTCAATGTGACCTTGTAACTTATGTCAAGTGCATATCAAAGCATGAATCATGGTCGCGCATACACATTTGACATTTGCCTAATCGCGCTTCCTCGCGGTGGGTGGGTGTGTCGCAACGTTCATTATTTATTACATTTATGTAATAAATGATTACTATTTGCAGTGAGTGAGTGACGAAGTTTTCATAATTGATTGATTTGATAGTTTAACTACAATAATAAAAGGACTCTCAGTGCTTATCAAGTTTTGGTGAGTTTTAACTTTTAACAGTGTGTTGTATATTGTAGTTATTTTTGGTTTGCGAACAGCATAAAGAATTATGTATATAGTAGCGTTCATAGTCACTTGCACTCACTGATCGGTAAACGATCGGCGAGGTTAAGCAGCGCTTGGCCCGGTCAGTGGTGACCGCATAGTGGTATTTAAACTGATCGTCTCCATGCTTCGGAGGGCCCGTAAAAACGTCGGTTCCGGTTGTTGTCACTAGACGGCAGTCGTTAAGCCAAGTTGGAAGCCTTTGGGCGTCTTGAACAACTGCGACACAAGGCTGGCCACATACAACCATAAATGTGCTTATGAATACAAATATTTAATTATTTATATACTCTTTATTGTACACCAAAACATATTATAAACAAAAGTTTTAATAAAAATACATTACAATAGGCGGCCTTATAGCTTTCCGCGATCCCTTCCAGGCAACCTTTGGATGGAAAATAGGAAGACTGAGCACGTCTTATTGTTACTGGTAGGTAATGCATTCCACATTGTCCAAAAATCAGGTGGAATGCATTGACATTTTCAGCTTTAAATTTTCTGATGGCCTTAGGAATCGCGTATGAGTGTCACCAAGGGACTCGAAACGGGGTATAATGGGGTAGATGGACTGAACAGTACACGGTATAAAAGTGAAGGGAAGACAAATTGGTAGTCATTTGAGCTTGAGATGGAATTGTGATACGTGATCATATTTGCGTAAACCAAATATAAACCTGATACAAAAAATGTGAAGACGCTCTATTTTACCCATTTGGACATTGGTTAGATCTAGATAGCTGGCAGCAGCATAATCGAGGATAGATAGAAGAAGAGACTACAAGTGCAATTTAAGTGGCAATCGGAGAACATTCTGCACTTTTCAAAAACGCTGCTGATGCAAACATCTTCCAACTAACTTCACATACTTGGGAAGATCAAGAAAGGTCTGCCTTATTGAGTACCCCAAATTCTTAACTTTGCTACTAAAAGGAATTTTAACATCATCAAAATAAACTTGAGTAACTGTCGACCAATCTATTATATAGAGACAATCATGCAGCTGACCACAATGACTTGTGTCTTTATAGGATTGACCTTCAGTCCAAATCTCTTGCTCGAGTCACTTATTCAGGCGAGATCCAAGTAGACTTTGGTAATAGCTTCCGTCAGGTGTCTAAGAGGAGCTTCAGAATAAATTTGAAGATCATCTGCATAAAGGTAGGAAGATAAGAGATAGAATTTACAAAAATCGGGAAAAGTAATGGGGATAAAACGCCACCCTGTGGTGCACCATCACCAATCCAGTATTTGGATTATGAAGACGAGGTATCCTCAATGCAAATGCGTTGTCGGCGACTAATCAGGTAACTAGGAAACCAATCAATTACCGATGGAGATATGTTAAGAGAGCATATCATGCCAAGCAAAAATATCGAAATCCACAGTATTAAAAGCATTCCTAAAGTCTAGTAATGCCAAAACTGGCTGATGCATTCGGCTCCTGCGCTCCAGCTTGTGGGTTCGATTCCCACACGAAACAAATATTTGTATGATCTGTAGGTAGTTGTACCGAGTCAGGGTGTATTGTTTGTGGAATTTATGTCAGTAAACGCACCCACGACACAGGAGAAGTCCTAGTGTGGGGCGAAGTTTAATTTAAAAAAATACATGTCTGTCCACTGCTGAACAAAAGCCTCCCCATGGACAACCGGTAACAGTATGCCGTGTGTCACCCATTTGGCGGGAATTTGCCAATACTCACTCGTTTTGGCGAGCACAGAAAGGCTGCTGTACCACAAAATCGTTCTTTAGAGTCCCTTAGTCGCCTTTTCAGTCATGCACGGGAGAAGATGGAGTTGTGCTGTATTCTTAATGCTGACACCACACGGATACCTAAATTATTGTCGCGAATTAATAAAGATGTTGTAATGTCTTAGGTTTTCGCGAATATTACACAAGATGTTTATTAAAAGTAAACTAAAATTCCTTAGAATATTTTGGAAGACCACTACAAAAGATAGTCAAAACCGGTTTAAGCTTAAGCGACGCAACAATTTCCCTAGCAACAATTCTCTATCGGTCGCGTACATAAAGAGTAAACTTTGCAAAAGAAAAAACACACAAACATTATGTACGATATAGTAATAAATCTTTATCTTATCTCTATATTATTGAAATAATAAATATATGATTTTTTTCAGTCGTCATATCAGCTGAAGGACGTCTACAGCTGAACAAAGGTTTCCCGCATAAATATCCACATCGACCGTTCAAATGCTGCTCGCTTTCAACGATCCCCAACAGCAGTAGGTCGCCTGTCCATCTTGTTGTCCACGCTGCGTTTTCCAGTGCGCGGTCTCCCAGTTCTACGAGCAATGTGGTTAACTGGCCAACGCCACTTTAGCTTACTAATCCTTTCAGCTATGTCGGCAACTTTAGTTCTTCTACGGATCTCCGCATTTCTGACTCGATCGAGTAGAGAAATACCAAGCGTAGCTCTCTCCATAGCCCACTGAGTGACCTTGATTTTTTTTGTGGCACATTTAGAGTAACCCAGCCTTTGTGCCATATGTCATCGGTAACATACACGCGTTAAAGACTTTTACCTTGAGGCACTGACATAATATTATGATATTTTTTTTAAGAATTTCTGTTTGTATATCTCGTTGTTGCAGTCGCATCACGTGCGCGTTGAGCTCCACAGATGGCGAGGCGCTGATATTTTTTGAACACATGGAACTGAATTTGTATGAACATGATCTATAAACATATAAACAGTTTTTTAAATGCCGGTTTGGTTTCTGCTATGTTCTAAATATAAAATACCCTTGGCTGCGAACATTTAAAAATAATATTTAATTATGACCACTCCTATGTTAGCCAAACAAACTCACACTCTCTTTCAATCAATATCAGGCTGTAAATGTACACTACTAAACATGGAGACGCATTCCGTAGATTACATCGGTCATTTAGAGGACTCCCGAAATTATGGCTACAATCAACGGCCATTGGCGACGTTGCAGCTAGCAGATTTGGCACGTGACACAAAATGAAAAAGGACTCTAAAACAATGACCCTCTTTTTATTTCCTTTAGAGATACTATAAACTGTTGGCGGTGTTTATTTTTATTTTAAACTTCAAAAATATTGAAAAAAGAATTGTCTAAGGTGAATTTTTTGTAGAGTTGCAATGAATATACGGCACTAGACCTATTCGGTTTTCGGCATATGCGGCCACCTTTCCTCTATTCGGCCGAATACTTATTTAATTTTGTATACTCAAGATATTTTGGTTAAAATAAATGTAAAGAAGCTATTTAACTATTTATTTTCGTAATGTAACATTTGCTTATTAACACAAAATATAAATCCAACATGAACTCAGTGAAACCAAACAGAGTTTTTGATTTTATTACTAACGATTGACTAACGAGAGAGAAAGAAGTCAGTTGCAACTTTAATTATTACATTTTTATTTGGAATTTATCTGTGCCATGTGTGAGTGCATTAGCAAAATCTTCTAAACTATACCAATCACCAAAAAAATAATCAACTTGAAATATAGAAGGATTTCAAAATAATGTGCTTTTAAAATTAAGAATAGATCACCCCTCTGCACACATGGGTGTTGTAAAAGGTGACTAAGGGTTGATATCAAGAGGAGGAGCATATTCTGCCAATACAAATAACAATTATACAGTGATCGCCAATCCGCCTGTCAAGCATTGTGATTATGGTGATATTTACGAGCTGATGTGATGACAACACAATTGTTGAAATCTATGGGTGAGACCGTTCAGCAGTGGATGTCTCGTGGCTAATATGATGATGATGTGATGTGACACGTCAAGACCAAAAACAAATTGATCGTTCCATATTGTTGTTGTATAAACCAAGAAAGCCATACAGCGAGTACAAAATGCGTATGCTCGTCTCTGCTTTAATGTTCCAAAACGAGCACATACCACACCATACTTAAATGATAATGACACTTTAAAAATGGAAGCTCGTAGGAAACTACATTTAACATGTCTGGTGCATAAAATTGCTCTTAAGAAAATACCTAAATACTTATTTGAGAAACTGGAATGGGTGAGGGATTTTCAACAAGGAAATAC
Organism: Diloba caeruleocephala; assembly: GCA_947459985.1. Taxonomy (NCBI): domain Eukaryota; kingdom Metazoa; phylum Arthropoda; class Insecta; order Lepidoptera; family Noctuidae; genus Diloba; species Diloba caeruleocephala. Next base: position 4,930,974 of record OX381614.1, read on the forward strand.
ACGCAGAAGAAGAATGCAATCTGTTAATACTTACCAGCACATAGAACAGCAAATTATAAAGGAAGCTTTAATTACTCTGCTGTTAAGATATGGAACGACTTACCTCCTCCTTTACGCTAAAGTATGCATATCACTAAAGAACTTTGTGCGAAAATTGTGCGTCCGATTATATTAATTATAATACCTACATTTGATTATTCTACATTTGCTCTAATGACATGTTTAAAAAATTGATACTGTACTTTGTAAGTTGTGCTGTGTAAGTTTCCGACCATGTGGGTTACAATTGTCAGTATTAAGTGTATAGTCTATGGTTACAATATATTTTAGTTGAGCTGTGCGGCGCTGATGCATACGTCATGTTCGTGAACGAGTGCCGTCTGTTGGGATTGGTCAGCTTAATGCTTCCGTGACAATTTAATCAAAAACTTTAATAAATATTAAAATCAGGCTTGTTTAGTTTGGTCTTTATGAAGTTTAGACTCTTTTCTCTAACTTTTTCTGACATCACATTAATTTCGAGAATAATGTAGTTAAAAATATGTTAACATATAATCAATGACATTTTACAAATAGATGCGCCATACACGAACTTTATGACACTACAGAACGGCGTAAATTTTACTATTGCTACTACCAGTACCTATATGTAACTATACAGCTCTCAAACAGTGCGCGATGGAAGGTAGATAAAATGAAAGTCACCATGTGGCATACCGGTTGTTAGAAAGAGATGAATATACATCGTTAGCTACGTGGTAATAGCAGCTGCATGGCGCATGCTCATTAGCTAGAACGCGTGTAACGTAACGTGTCTCCTGGCGCCGCGCCGGCCGCCATCGGACCACGTAATAAAACAAAATACTGTAATTTTTATTTACAGTATAGATTTACGCATGAAATGATATTTCTTTTATCACAGGTGCAGTTAAATTCGTGCAACTAATGTTCTATAAAAACAAGAACAATTTTTTTCCGCAATATGTTGCAGGAATTACGTTTAAGATTGCCGTCTAGCCGCGACACTGGTCGGTGCATGACTAAGTGAACTCCGGGCAATTACCTTGCTTTCATTTGACCATCATAGAGCGCGGGCAACGCATCTATACTTATAAATAACATATATATACTTAATCGTATATCTATACTTAATAATAACACCTTAGCATATTATGATTTAAAAAGTTTAACCATGGAGTTTCATGCCTGTTCTCCATAGAAAGTCTACATCTTGGAACGTAAAGTCTGACTATTCATAAGTACATTTAAATTATTTATACGAATAACAAATATTTATAACTTTTATTGTATGGTAAGATATATAAAAATAAAAACTGTAAAATAGGCCTTTCTTTGGCCGGTTTAGAGATAAAAGAAGAAGGCCAATGCATAATATATGCATTAACCTTCCATATATATGCCGTGTGGTGTCCGGATTAAGAATATAGCACCACTCCATCTCGTCCCCGGATGTCGTAAATGGCGACTAAGTGACAGAAGCGTCCCCTCCGTGAAACAGCGGCCATACTGCGCCAACAACCCGCCTGCTAAACGTGGTGAGTATCGGCAAATTCCCCCCAAAATGACGACACATTTGTGGAAATCCATGGGGGAGGCCTTTGTTCAGCAGGGGGCATGGGGTGGTGGTATTCTTAGCCGGCACCACACGGCATATATCATCATATCGGCCTATAGTCGTCATATATGCCGTGTGGTGCCGGCTAAGAATACCACCACCCCATCTCATCCCATGGGTGTCGTAAAAGGCGACTATGGGATTAGCCGGAGGATGGGCAGCAGCGTCCTTGGAGTATCTTTATAACTCAAATGTGATCGCCAACACGTCTACCAAACGCGGTGATTATGGCAAAAGCACACCACACAAACCCATACCTGTCGTTGTGGCAATCTTTTGGGGAGGCTTCTGTCCAGCAGTGGACGTTTTTACGGCTGAAATGATGTATGATGATGATGAAAGCATAATATGTATTTTTTATTACAGACTCGAAATATGGAACCTGTTCCAAGCACAAGTAACCAACAAGGACTGATGCTTCAGAAAGAGGCACAGGATACAACGGTTGATGCGGACCAGATGCAAACAGTATTGACACAATTAGATGAACTAGATAGTGCAATACGTGAAGGAAACTTAGATAGTGTCAAAAAGAAAATTTACCTTTTAGAAGACAATTTATCGACTGATAAAAATCTACTGACCAAACTATGCAGTCGCGGCAAGAAGTTTTTAGCCTACGATTTAATCATATCCGCGTGTAAGCATAAACAATCAGATATTTTATTCTACCTATTTCATTCAACTAATATTTTAGAGTCACTCTTACCTAGCAATGCCACCAAGACAAGCTTAGATTTAACTGAAGTGGACGAGTACAGACGAATGGCTTTCTATTACGCAATGTGTTCAGATAGTATTGATATGGTAGAAATGTTGTACGATCACTGGCGCGGCGACTTACACTGGTCGGCGAACAACAACCAAATCATAGAATCGATATCGAGACTTGGAGTGCTACTCTTAAACGCTTACAACGCGTGCCACGATTTTAAAGGCAATCAAAATATGAAAGTCGGCGTTCATTGTTACATCAAGTTCAACGAATTTCAGCACAAAGTTTATACTATAGATACCAGCAACCAAAAAATTAAAGGTAAATTAAGAGAAACCGAAGCAGTCAGTGGTATGGAAGTAATTAGGCAAGTACTGTGTGTTTATAATGAATATTCTGACATAAATAATGTCCGGTTGCCAAAAGAGACAGAAAATGAAGAAGAACAGACACTAAAGAGGGAGTTAGAAGACAAGAGCTCTTTATTTAATGAATGGCGGATATACCTGCAGTATGAGCAATATTTTCTTAAACTGGACTTTTACGTTTCCTTGTTGATTTTAGACAAATTAAATATTCTCAAAGTATTTTATAAAAAAGTACCGGCTCATACGTACCAGCAGATAGAATGCGAAATTTATCAATTCATATACCGCTTATATGAAGGATGGAGTACTTATTTCCCAAAAAATACAACTTTGGTAAAAGAAGAACGTAGGGGTCTGTATAATGGTCAGGAAATTAAAGTGGTTGTGGAGTATGACCCACTTAAAATTATTTACGCACCTGTGTTATTTCTCGAAAGAAGAAAATTTAAAACATCCTTAATTAATTTTATTATAAATATAGAAACTTCGGACAGGGAAATTTCCAATGATTTAAATTACTTGAAAAATCTACCGCATATGAGAGATTACTATTCACTAAAAAAGATGGTTTACTACATGGGAGCAGCTATTGAAGGCAAGGAATTAAGTATTGAGTTAAAAATTATAATTGAAAGGGCCCTACAAGTAATCGGAGAAATGATGAAAAGTGGTCATGAATCCATTCATTTGTCGCCAACCACAAAAGCATTGTTACAAATGGAAATATCGGTAGAAACGATAAACAGCATCAAATATATCAGAAATTATATCTCACATACAGAAAATGGAGAGATGAATGAAAGGATAGAGATTGCGAAGAATAATGAGCAAACATTTCGTAAAATCCAAAAAGACCTGAAAAATATAATTGATGTTGTAAATTCAGTAATCGATTTATATAAACAGATTCTTAATAAATCGTTTCTTCAGAATGGTTTGGATCTGGTAAGAGAAAGAATCAAAGAGTGGCCTCCTGAAGCCCGTAGACACAAGGATGATATTAATAATCGTTTTAAAGCTCAAGGCGCAGCATTTATAAACGCCTATCAGGAAGAAGTATGGTCAAGTACTGGTTTAACAGAAGGACTCCTAAAGGAAATAGCTTATACGCTACAAATCGAGGAAATCTTATCTGTAAAGATGGTAAAATTTGAAGACAGCATTATGCGCGTTGGCGTATGTAAACTACCGAAATATATCTTAAGTATAAAAAATACACTTGAACTTATAAAGGAGAATAACCAACGCTGGGACTCAATAAAACATGAGCTCAAAAAGTATAATATAATTCACGAAACAGACGGCTACCCCAAAAAAAAGGAAATAGATCAAATGTTAACTAAACTGGATAATACAAATTTATTAGAAAAGGTGCGTAATATAAAAGAGTTTTCCGAGCATTGGGAGTCCATAAAGAATGTGCTGAGATTTTTCTTAGACGAAGTGGGCATGTTCAATCACGACACAGTGATAATATCATTAAATGTTATTTATAATAATGTAGGTGCATCTAATAGTGATCCTGGATCTTCTTGTAATAAATCCTGTGATACTAAATACTATTGCATATCAAATGAAGCCAGACAGGCGATTTACAATTTAATAATATCGATAGAAAAAACCTTAAGATTTTCGCCTCAGGATGTTTCACAACAACACACATGGGATGGTATAGAAGAATTTAAAAATATGCTCATCTCGATCAAAAATTCGAAGTCGAACACTGTCGATGACAAAGTCGAATTGCTGAACAAAAGACACAAACTACTATCAAATTTAATAAACAGAGTGGATATATTAAAAATTACTTTAGGGTATCCGCAAGAGGTGCCCTTGGGTGAATTCCGTTTGAGATACATGCAAGACAAGAAGCTTCGTATTTTAGTAGAGATGCTACTTCATGACATAGGTAGTATTTTTACTGAATGTAATATTAAAAGCGTAATGACAATGTCGACTAAAATATTATCAGGTTTGAATTTACGAAATGTACTCGCACATGGCAACCCGTTTTTTGAAGTAATCGGGGATGTGCTTGATCCCCGCGACTTCTCCACTGAGTTATTGTCACAAGCGAGAAAGTTCGTAGGAGACGGGGACTCAATCAAAGCCCTCTATAAGCTGTTTAAAGACAATGTTAATTACGAGACCATCCGGAAAGGTACACGAGATGCTCTAAACGACAGCCAGAAAAAATATCTGGCTCAATTAAGAATATGCAAAACATGGAATACGTATTTAGAACTTATTCATATCAGAGACAAAAAGACTGCCAAGCAATGACATTGACTTTGTGAACAATTGGAAAGAAAAAAAGGAAAGACAGTAGCTTTACGCGTACTAATAGTGGATGGCACAACATGAAGCGGTATAATCCGAAAATACCAAACAGCAGGGTTATGCGTATGCTGCAGCGCTGGTGATTCAGCATAGAACAGTACAGATTGGCCAGACAGAGAATGTGGGGCATACATAGACGACGAACGTGATCTATCATAGCTATACAAAGAATCGCGAGTACATATTTTTTTAATAAATTATCGGTTTGTGAATTTAATGTCATTGTCATCATCATCATCGTCATCATCATCACTTCGGCCGAATAAAGTCCACTGCTGTACACAGGCCTCTCTCTAAGATCATTATAATGACTGACATTGCTTCGATGTGTGCTCATTAGGGGGTTTTGCCATAATCGCCACGCTTGGCCTGCCAATCGCAGCTGAGCTGTTAATGTATTCAAAGGACGCTGCTGCCCATCCTCCGGCTAATCCATTAGTCGCCTTTTACGACACCCACGGGTTCAGATGGGTTGGTGCTAATCGTAGCCGGCACCACACGGCTGTCATTCATTGTAGCGAATTGTAATTGCAGGAAAAGTTATTAAGATTAATTCGATACATTTATCGATTCTAGATATATCGTATTGTGTCCGTGTGGTATCCGGCTTAAGAGTATAGCACCACTCGATATATAAGTCGTAAAATGCAACTAACGGACTAAACCAGAATGGTTGGCAGCAGCGTCTCTTGTGTGAAACATCTTGCGCTCACCAGTCCTCCTGCCGAGCGTGGCGAGTACTGGCTAATTGACAAAGTGATTTTTTCAGTCTCTCCAGCGCTAAATGGTACTGGTAATGGTACCCTTATTGTACCGCTCAGATTTCCATTTCTTTGGCTCACTCAAGCAACGCGATGGCGATGTAGACCGGACCCTCAAGAATCAACAGTGAGGAAATCGCGGCGTGCCACGAAAACAACTTCCGTTACCCGAATTCTCCTAAAAAAGGGCAAAAAGACCATAATAAGACCGTACGTTAATGATTTCTAGTTTTTTATTAACAACTTAACTGTTTTTCATTTTTATTAGATATAGTTTATAAAGGCCCTAACAGTTTATATGCATAACAATCATTTCTAGTAGTTTTTTAACTTCTCTTTTATTTTTATTGTAGTTTTTAGGCTCAGACACCTTATGTTAAGGACAGTCATTTCTAATTTTTAACCAATGCTTTTTATTGTTGTTTGTAGCTATGGTTATAACAGTTTATGTGTATGACAATCATTTCTAGTTTAGAACTATAACTTTGCTTAATTTTTTTATTGTAGTTTATGGCATAGGCATTCACAGATTGTGTTTATAGAATTTAACTAACAACTTAACTTCGCTTTAAATGTTATTTTAGTTTGTAGAAATGGTATTGACTGCAATAATTATACAATACTTATTTTTTATTGTAGTTTTTATAGGAAAGTCACGAACAACTTGTGTTCTTTAATCATTTACAAAGTATAACAACTTAAAAATAGCAAAAGCCTAGGCTGCACATCATACAGTCGCCTTCCCTCCACTAGAGGGGGTGACCGCTTTACAGTCATCCCCTCCGTGATGTGCCTAAAGGCGTGGCACCAATGGGCGGCTCTAGTGTGATCTTACTAGGACCTGGAGCTCCCTTCGGTGCCGAAGATGACCGCTCCAGTGGTTTTAGCCGGTAGGAGTCTGGCATACCCCTTCGCCCTTCCCCGGGGTGAAGGAAGTTCCATGAAGAATTTCCACTAGACATCAATAAAAAAAAAAAAGGCTGCACAACATGATGGTCCGATCGTTGAACATTTTGTCAATGTGTTGGTGCGACAAGGGCAACCTTGTCGTTCATAAATGTTTGTATTGTTGAATTAACTATAAAAAACTAACCCGTAGTTAAGTTTTGATAACAAGTGGGCTTTTCTAGTTTTAGTGGAGTTTTATGACCAACATACCATATATTTAAAGATTGTACTAAAAACTTAATACTGTAGTTAATAATAAATAATAATAATAATAATAAATCATTTTTATTTCAGGCAAATTCGCCCATATTTAGGTACAATCAACGCACTTACTTAATAGTAGTTAATAGTTAGATATCTTAATAATTAGGTTCTCGTTAGTAAATAAATTTGCAATAATTTTGTATTGTAGTTTGTGGAAAACGCAACGAAAAACTGTGGTGTTTTTTTTATTGCGTTTGTTATTAATACTCTCTTTTCTTAACTGTTTTTATAGAATTAATGCATCGTACACATATTCACTAAAATAAAATCGATAAATTGTGTAATGGGAACTTTTTACTTCTTGGATAGTGACGTAAATATGAATACTAATCCTGCAATAAATATATCGGTTCTACCTTTTAACACTATTCAATATAAGATTTTCAATCTGAGAGTCCGTGTGGTGTCTGGATTAAGAATATAGCACCACTCCATCTCGTCCCGTGGATGTCGTAAAAAGCGACAAAGGGACTCTAAACCAGTGGGCGTCCTTCGACTGATATGATGAGGATATTAAAGTTACATAAAACACCGGGATCTTTGTAGGGGAGTATGTCATACCGAGTTTCTTATGAGTATGTTGTTTCGACCCTCAGTACAGGAGATAATATCTTTATCGTAACAAATAATAAATTAAGAAACTAAAGCTTATTACTATCCAAAAAACCGTTTACTTTTTAGATTGTAATCATTAACTTCTGTAATAATTTTTTCATTACCGTGTTAAATAAAATAAATACAACGTGTATTGATATGATTTGATAATAGTTAAAATTATAATGTTGTGTGGTGCCGGCTACGAACAGCACCAAACCATCTCGGCCCGTGTGTGTCGTAAAAGTCGACTATTGGATTAGTCAGAGAATAGGCAGCAGCGTCCTTTTAAGTACTTTAAGAACTTAACTGCGATCACCAACCCGACTACCAAGCGTGGCGATTATGGCAAAACCCCTCCAACGAGCTCAAAACACACCCAGCCGAGTAGTTGTGGCGATTTTTAGGGGAGGCCTGTGTCCAGCAGTGGACTTTATTCGGCTGAAATGATCATGATAATAATATTCTTTTGCTTGGATATTTCTAAGAGGACGTCAGTGTTAACAGCCCAAGGCGGCTTATAACCTAAATATGCCACTTCCTCTAGTATTATCTAGATTAGGCATGGTGAGCTTATGGCACGCGATAGAAAATTGTGAGCACGGCATCGATAACGGCAATACATACATAAAAACCGAAATAATTAAAATGTGGTTGACGTTATCGACAAAATGTTACTAACTTGTCGAAATAATTCTGTATAATCGAAATAATAATGGTACGTAGATGTAGACTTACAGTGAATTCTATTGAACATAAGTTAAGGTGTCCGGATTAAGAATATAGCACCACTCCATCTCCTCCCGTGGATGTCGTAAAAGGCGACTAAGGGAAACTAAACCAGAGGGATGGGCAGCAGCGTCCCTTCTGTTAAACTGTAGCCATACTGCGCTCACCAACCCGCCTGCCAAGCGTGGTGAGTATTGGCAAATACCCCCCAGAATGATGACACAGTTGTGAAAATCTATGGGGGAGGCCTTTGTTCAGCAGTGGACGTATAAATGGCCGATATGATTGATGATGATTGATAAGTTAAGTAAAAAAAAGACTGTCAGAAGTGGGATTCGAACCCACGCCCTCAGAGAGGACCAGAACGCCCTGCACCCATTTTACATGGGCAAGTTGCCTTGAGTCTGGCGCCTTAGACCGCTCGGCCATCCTGACATTGACTATAAAAGATGAAATGTCATACCTAAATTCATATACTAGCGGTCAAATACTGATACGCCAATTATTATTAAATCCCGCTTTAACTATTTGAGAAACCTTATCTTAAGAAAAAACTGGGCTTCTCAAATTGTTAAAGCGGGCCGTCAGGCCCGTATTTACAAATCGAGAATCAAAAGTAGAACTGAGAGCCAGCACGAATATTTTGACGTATAGTATCGTAATCGTAAAGTTAATGTGAGTGAATTTTGAATTGAAAATACATGATTCGCATTTACTTTTTATTTCAACTGTAGACTTTATTCATACCTATATATAATACGAATTGTGTTTGTCGTATGTATAAATTTAATCGAAAGTGCTATAGGATAGTTGTGTTTTCTATTAAAAATTCACTCATATTAACTTTACGATTACGATACTATGTATACGTCAAAATATTCGTGCTAGGCCCTGGAGTCAAGATTGCCTCAATTGAATTATTTATATTGAAGTTATTATGTATCTAGGGTTCATATTCGATTTACGGTATCTCAACTCAAGTTCTACTTGAGTTTTGATTCTCGATCTGTAATACGGGCCTTAATCATCATTATATTAATCAGCACTCAGACGTCTACCGTTGATAGGGTTAAAAGGCCTGGTTCAATTCGAAAATGTGGATAATCCTCTATACGTAGACTCTATCTAAACAGATAAATATCTGTAAAGCTTTTGATAAAGTGGATCACGCTATACGTCTTCGTAAGATAGAATTCAATGATATCCATACGTGGGAATTTTCTACGCTATCATATCGGCCATTTATACGTCCGCTGCTGAACAAAGGCCTCCCCCATAGATCCCACAACTGTGTCATCATTTTGGAGGGTATTTTCCAATACTCACCACGCTTAGCAGGCGGGTTGGTGAGCGCAGGATGGCTACCGGTTCACAAAAGAGACGCTGCCGCCCATCCTTCTGGTTTAGATTCCCTTAGCCGCCTTTTACGACATCCACGGGAGGAGATGGAGTGGTGCTATATTCTTAATCCGGACACCACACGGACTTCTACGCTAGGATACTTCTTATATAAAGATAGAGCTCAAAGTTTCTCAATTGTTTCTCTTCCGGTGTGGTAGATGTGACATCTGCTCTAGTGTGTTCATACGAGGGCCTGGAGCCTCCCTTACGTGCCGAAGATGACCGCTCCTGTGGTTTTAGCCGGTAGGAATCCGGCATACCCCTTCGCCCTTCCCCGGGGCGAAGGAAGTTCATGAAGAATTTCCACTGGGCACCAATAAAAAAAAAAAAAAAATGTGACATCTGGAGTACAACAGGGCTTTAGTCCCGTTCTATTAGTTTGATTCATAAATGAAATCGATAAATGCTTTAGAAACATGCCGCTTTCGATTAATAAGCAACCACCTCAACGAATTCGTGAAATAAATATCTTTGATGACTGTTAAAGTTTAATTAAACAGGATCTAGATCGCTTACCTGCTTGCTGTCTAGCAAATAAATTGCATTTGAGTTTATCCAAATGCAAATCTAGAAAGAACTGGCAATTTCCCCCCAATATGCTGACACAGTTGTGGAACTCTATGGGGGAGGCCTTTGTTCAGTAGTGGACGTTGTATGGCTGATATGATGTAATACAAATCAGCTACGATTACCAAAAAAAGTTACTTCTACGTTTCACTTACTCTCTTTGTAATATTTCAAAGACCTAGGTGTACTCACTCAATGGGCCTCATAAGAAAGCTCAAGGTCATTCAGCGAGCTATGGAGAGAGCTATGCTTGGTATTTCTCTACGAGATCGAAGCAGAAATGAGGAGATCCGTAGAAGAACTAAAGTTGTCGACATAGCTGAAAGGATTAGTAAACTGAAGTGGCAATGGGCAGGGCACATTGCTCGGAGAACTGATGGCCGTTGGGGCACAAAGGTTCTCGAATGGAGACCGTGCACCGGAAAACGCAGCGTGGGATGACCTCCAACGAGGTGGACAGACGACCTGGTGAAGGTCGCTGGGAGTCGTTGGATGAGAGCGGCATGCGACCGCTCGTTTGTTCAGCAATGGACATCCTGTGGCTGATATGATCATATTGATAACTATCAGTAGTATAAAGGCTTGAGTAAGTGTAATGCAAGGTCGGGGTAATTTCAAGTGAAACAAACATTTTGTTACATTAACAATATTATTTATTGAGAAAATATTTTAATTTTGACAATTAATTTACATTATAAAATGTTTCTACTATATTATATTGTTGGATTATTTAACACTGTGTTATTTTTATAGATATTTTTATTTTGAATAATATCGGTCCCTTGCCTAACTTACCTAAATCTACACACTCCTATCATTAACAGGTAAATTAATATGGCATTTAATACAGAGTGTTTGCTTATTCGATATTATTTACATTAAATTAATCTTTTATATATTTAATAAGTACAAATTGTTACTAGATATTAGGTACAATCATAAACAGTATTCTTATAAGAGTAATTATTCTAAACTAAATATTCTTTACATAGTTATGAAATTATATTGATAAACAACGTATTCCTTTTTTGAATTATTTTCAAATTATTTTTGAAAAAATATATTCGCATGCAACTCATGGCAACGATTTGTGTTACGGTATGATTCTAATCGAACTAGTAATTCCATAGTGCTCGACGTTAATTTATTCATAAATAATCAAAGTTAAAGCGACCACTACTCGTATTTCTGCGGAAATTGAAACGTTGTTCGAAATTTGTAAAATACTTGGCGCCTGTTATTTGCGGTGGTCATCAAAATATTAATTTACTTATATTTTGTAAATTTCTTGAGGTTAATAATCATGGCTCCGAATATAGTGTGACTAATAAAGTCAATTTTAAAGTTACTTTTTATTATAATTTTGATATTTGTGAATATACTGGGCGTAAGAGACTGAATAACTATTGTCTCAAGGCGTCGAGCGCAGTGTGGTGCCACGCAGGATAGCATTACTATTGTTATGGGCAGGCATGACGCTTACCACCAGGCGACTGACTTGCAGCGTTGCCAGATGATACCACGCTTATGGTACGTACGAGTCACCGAAATAGTACACAAACTACCTGCTATAGTTTTGTGTACTATTTCGGTGTACACAAAATAATTTTTCATAATTTAGTATAGAAGGTACATAATGCAGACTACATAGGTACGCAAATAGGTCTTCAGAAAAGAGACCTTCAGAAATTCGGGAATACCGCGACAAAAGTCAACAATAAAAGTACGTTTTCCGAAGAATAAGGATTTCGTATTACGTCGTTTACTACGTCGTTTCGCACTAATGTGCTAGTACCGGTTTAAAATAACAAATTTAAAAAAAACTTGACAATTTACTTTGAGTGCACAAACAAGCTCTAAAGTACACAAGTACCTACAAATATGACTAAAATAGTACACAATTCGTACTATTCGTACCCTTCTGGCAACGCTGCTGACTTGCCCGTATCGTAAATACGCATAAAAAAGAAAAGAAAAATCTAAATGCCAGCAAGGCGACATTGTAACCATGTTTTAAAACCATATTTAGTTATGATGTTGTTTTCAATATCTACTAAGCTTACTTTCTCTGTCGGAATACCCTTTAGCACTCTCCCTGTCTGAATATTTCCCGTTGTATTTGTTGTATCTGTCATTCTGGCCATTCTTTGTGTACTGTTTGTCACTGGTGCTGTAGTGTATCTCTGAAGGCCCAATCGTTTTTGACCAATGATGGGTCCAGTAGAAATCGTCTGGGTAACGTGGGTACGGATTCTCTCGACATAATACTACGCAATATATCAGGCTGCCAACTAATGTGATGAAGCCGAATATCAAGAAGACTATGCCCAGGATCCTGGAAAAAGAAAACATTTTGTTTTTTAATTGCTCGGGAAATCATCATTTCGGCCGAATGAAGTCCACTGCTGGACACAGGCCTCCCCCAAAAATCACCACAACGACCGATATGGGTGTGTTGTGGGCTCATTTACTCGAAGGACGCTGCTGTCCATCCTCCGGCTAATCTCTTAGTCGACTTTTAGGACACCCACGAGAGGAGACGGGGTGGTGGTATTCTGAGCCGGTACCACACGGTAATATGACGGCTCAGGAAATATGTGATCCTTATAATTTAACATAAAACACAACATAACATAGGTAATTTTTTTGTTGTCCAGATTAAGAATCCAACCACCACCAACCAATCTCCTCCCATGGATGTCGTAATAGGCGACTAAGGGACTCCGAAACCAGGGGATAGGGGCAGCTTTCAGCCCTTCTGTGGAAGCTGGTAAGAGTCCGCCATGCCCCTCCGCCCTTTCCAAGGTGGAGGAAGTCCATGAGAAATACCCAACTACAAAAAAACGGTGTTTAAGGTCAAGCTGAATATAAATGGTGTTGCATTGAGGGCGTAGGTAAAAAAAATCCGAAAGAAAGAATTACGTGGTATATGGAAGACCCCTAAGGCAAATTAGGGCCTCGGTCGATTTTTCTTTAGAAACCATTCAATGCCAACGCTGAATTGCAGGTACCGTTATTTTAAGAGAATGTAAAGTGATTTTTAATGTCTGATGCATAGGGAACAATTGTTCAAGTTAAGTTTCGTGACATTCTGTAGCGATTATGAATTGTATTTAGTTTTGACATGGTTGCAATTTGTATTTCTTTATATTACGGCATTCTTTAGCAAGTCTGACCTTAAAATGTTGTATAATGACCAACCCATCCATCTCATCCGTGAGCACCGCTGGATCTCTTCCCGTGGATTTCGTAAAAGGTGACTGAGGGACTCTAAACTAGAGGGAAAGCGTCCCTTCTGTGGAATAGCAGCCATTCTGTGCCCACAAACCCGCCTGCCACGCGTGGTGTGTACTGCCAAATTCCCCCCAATATGATGACACAATTGTGGAATCCATGGGGGAGGTTTAGCAGTGGGCTAACTTTGGCTGATATGATGATTTTTATTTTGGGGGAAATTTGCTTCACTTACCACGCTTGGCAGGCGGGTTGGTGAGTGCAGTATGTCTACTGTTCCACAGAAAGGACGCTGCTGCCCATCCCTCTGGTTAGCAGTTCTTTAGTCGCCTTTTACAACAACCACGGTAGGAGATGAAGTGGTGGTGTATTACTAACAACATCCTAGAGATGATAGCGAGCAGGCTGGACAGTCGCTTTAGTAGGCACTGGAACAGCCTGCACTTAAGTGCATGTGTGTTTACCTACTAACATAGCAAATAAGGTATCTTATACTAACAAACTCTTGTCTCTTGTTTGTTTCAATTTTGTACCTGATTGTTGTGTAACGTTATGCACCGTGAAGGACTGAGTTAAATGATTATTATTATATTTTATTACTACCAATGTGTCGTTCCAACTCCTACCCCGACTACTAGCACATCCTACGTTTTTGGCGGAAGAGCTCATACTCAGTTCCACGCACTGATCGGTAAACGATCGGCGACGTTAAGCAACGCTTGGGGAGGTCAGCCTGTAGACGGGTCACCACATAGTGGTATTTCAAAGTCTCCATGCTTCGGAAGGCAGTTCAATCTTCGGTCCGGGTTGCTCTCATCAGACAGCAGTCGTTAAGTCAAGTCGGAGGCCTTCGGGCGGCGTTGGCTTCTAACCTCACGAAAAGAAAGACAAAGGTGGAGGAGTGAGCTGAGCTTACCAAACGAACAGTGGTTCGAAGAACTGCAGGACGATGACAAAACCCAGGGTGACGAGTATCAGCCCGAGGTTCAAAAGCAGCATCAGGCAGCACATGCCTTTGACGTTGGGGCAGAAGGGATTTGGCGCCGCCATCGCATCTACCTTCACACCTGCCTGAAATTATGGGAAAAAACATTAAAACAAATATTTTATAGGTGCTTTATTCGCGCCAGTAGTTCTTAATTTTCCGAGCTGTGAAGCTGAGGATCGTGCTCAGTGGCGTGACATTAGAGAGGCCTATATCCAACAGTGGACGGTTCTGGGCCGATGATGATGATGATGGATGATGTGTAAAACGTATAATTTAATGTTCGTATAACCTTTTTAACAGGATTTAAATCCGTAGGGCCTGATTAGAAAAATCGGTTCTTACCTTTCTTGAGACTTTGGATCTGTGAGTAGATGCGACGGACGGCGCAACCGCGCTTCTGTATGAGTACACGCTACGAGGTGCTCGCGACTGCCGACTGTAAGAAACACACAATAATAATCAGTACTGAAACATAACTTCTCCGAAGGAAGATGTGGCCGAATATAGCTCAAAATACAGAAGAAAATTTCTGGTGACAATACAACCCCTCTTGAGTTGTGCAAAAATATATTCCTAGATAGGAAGAAGTTTGGGTAAATTGTCGAGTAGGTATCAAGTCTTTGGCTCCGGCGTATGTATGGGAACATAGTCTAGTGTATAATAGATTTTTTGGTACGAATTTCTTTTACGCGGCTTACAGAAGAGTGAACTAGCAGGCGACTCCAGGCGACCTTTTCCTCTCTTTCTCTGTCTCTTTCTATGATATACGGTAGGCGACCTTTTCCTCTCTTTCTTTGTTTCTTTCTATTATATACGGTTGTATGTGTGTGCGTGCGATTATCGAGATTTGAGTAGCAAGCATTGTGCGCGGTCAGCCTAACCTCAGTTCTAAACACGTGTAAATATGATTTAAATTATTTTTTTGTTTTATTGTTTTAATTCACACAGGATTTATATTGTATCATTTTGCAAGTAACTTCTTCTTATTAACTTAATTCAGGCACATCTTGGAGTGGATAAAAGCGGAGTGGAATCACCCCCTCTAGCGGAGGGGAGTTGACTGTAAAGAGGCTGCCTTCCCAAGCATATCTCAGGGGGATTGCAAAGGAGCCCGACGGCTCGCTGTACAAGTTTTTTTTTTGGCACCTACCTAGCCGGGCTGGCTATAAGAAACCTACCGCTAGTATTAAATAGTTGTAGGTAAAGTGTAAATAAGTAAATAATAAAAAGCCTTCAAACAATTTAAGGCCGGGTTCGATTCCCAGTTTCAAAGTACATATGGGCTTTCCTGTTAGTTAAAACATCTATGGATATAGCTCAAGTGTTTGGGGTAAAGTCAAATGTCAGTAGTCCCGCCCACTTTTGCATAAGAGTATGTAAGATTGGACCTTTAGGAAATGAAATAATTCTGTTAACAGAAAACAGGTGACCTAGTATTCTTTGCTATGTGATTGGAGCATCAACGATTTCGGAGTATAACTCAGTCCGTGACAGCGCCATTCGTTCCGAACGCTGTGTGTACCGGAGCCGTGCTCATGCGCATCGTCGCGTTCCTAATCTGACTTCACGTGTGTCACGACAAACGTAAACCCTGGATTGGAATGAACTGTCTAGCGTTTGTCAAGGTTAAAATAGAACAAAGTATACTATGAATTAGGGATGTACGAATGTCATATTTTTGACATTCGCAAATCTGAACTCGAGTGCGAATGTTTACAGAGCAGATGTACGATTGGGAATTTTCAGGAGGTGCCGCTGCACCATGCATTGGCCATTCATCATTTTCATCATTACGGCCGAATGAAGTCCACTGCTGGACACAGGCCTCCCCCAAAGATGTCCACAACGACCGATATGGATGTGTTGTGGGCTCATTGGGGGGTTTTGCCATAATCGCCACGCTTGGCAGACGGGTTGGCGATCGCAGTTGAGTTGTTTATATACTCGAAGGACGCTGCTGCCCATCCTCCGGCTAATCCCTTAGTCGACTTTTACGACACCCATGGGAGGAGATGGGGTGGTGGCATTCTGAGCCGGCACCACACGGCTACACATTGGCCATTCGCACTCTTCGAAATGAACGGCTTTTAATTGAAATTTGCAATGTATGTAGTGCGCCAAATTGCGGTTTTCTTTTGCATACTTTGGATTTGGTGTCAAGTCACTATATCTAGTTTAAGCCGAATAAAGTCCACAGCTGGGCCAAAGATCGCCACAACGACCGGTCGGGGTTTCTATTGTGCTCATTGGCGGGTTTTGACATAGTCGCCATGCTTGGCGTTGGCGATCGCAGTTGAGTTGTTAATGTACTCGAAGGACGCTGCTGCCCATCCTTCGGTTTATCCCATAGTCGCCTTTTACGACAACCACAAGATGAGATGTCGGTGTGATTTGGAGCCGGCACCACACGGAAAATCTAATAATGTCACCATATACGAGTAAAATATCGCTATACCCCATTTTTCTCTCCTGCTGCCATGTGAAAAACCGTGGAATGGCTCAAAAACAAGAAAAAAAATTGTGCTACTCGTTTCCTGACGCATTAATTCCACCAATCAACCTGTCGCAGTCCACTGCTGGATATAGGCCTCTCCCAAGCTGCGGCAAAATAACTTCCAACCAACTTCCATCTCCATTCAAGGACTCGTCTGCTCCAACGGTCATCGGTCCTTCGATAGACATGGCCCGCCCACTATCAGATCAAATTTCTGATTCTGCAAGCTATGTCCGTGACCTCCGTTCTTTTTCGGATGATTCTTCTTGCTCCGAATATAGCATAGCGGGCATAGCGAGCTGGCTGAGCGACTTAGAAGTTCTGGCTAGGCCAACGGTCAGTGTTCGAGACGTGGACGCCCTATATCATGACAAACAAGACGCACTGGTTGAAGACTTTCGTTTTCAAGCATTGCGGTATAGGCGAGTAGAAGTCTTAGCCAAGCTTGCGAAAAGTTGTCTTAGCTTTATTCTTTTGTCCGCTTTTTTCTCGCAGTCGTGTCTGCCAAGTTGAATAATCTGTCCCATGTAGACATATTTTTATACAACCTCTAGCACCGACCCTTCAATGTAGACTGGTCTCAGTACGACATGTGCATTGAATATAACTTTGGTTTCGTCCAAATTTCTACCGAGACGGACATTCCGACAGGCTCCATTAAAGTTATGCAGTA
Organism: Diloba caeruleocephala; assembly: GCA_947459985.1. Lineage (NCBI taxonomy): Eukaryota > Metazoa > Arthropoda > Insecta > Lepidoptera > Noctuidae > Diloba > Diloba caeruleocephala. The sequence goes on from OX381614.1 coordinate 4,948,686, forward strand.
TTTCGCCCAGCATATCCAGTGACTCCGCCATTATGACAATATTCGCCGTTGACATTTAAGCCCCATCCTGTTCAGTCCACTGTTGAACACAGCTTCCAACGCATCCGTAAGCGTAGGGGATATCACGTCCCCTTGTCTTACCTCGTATAGATTGGTATTTTGGTTCTAAATTTCAGAACATTAATATGCCGCCAGTCGATGCAATATCCTTGCAGAGCATACAGAACTGTCCAAGTATCGATGTAGTCAATGTGAGTGAGACGTGGTTATTAAGAGATGCGCGGTTACCAGATTTGTGTGATGTGTGACCCCGCACGGATTAAATATTAGTAGTATCTACAGATTTGTTTCGGATCTGGGTGTTTGTGCATAAAGCATTTATATCTGTAAAGTGAACTCACAATACAGAAGAAATCAGTGTCATCATATTTAAGTCACAATTGAAACTTTAGCCTCTCCCAGGCCATACATGGCGCATTTATACTGCTGGTAGGTCTTTTATTACCCCCTCCGTGATGTACCTAAAGGCGTGGCACCAATGAGCGGCTCTAGTGTGACCTTACGAGGACCTGGAGTCCCACTTCGGTGCCGAAGATGACCGCTCCAGTGGTTTTAGCCGGTAGGAGTCCGGCATACCCCTTCGCCCTTCCCCGGGGTGAAGGAAGTTCCATGTAGAATTTCCACTGGCCACCAATAAAAAAAAAGGTCTATTATTGCAGGAGTCCGGCTAGGTAGGTACCACCGCAGTGCCAGATATTCTGCTGCCAAACAGTAGGGTTTACCATTACTGTGCTCCGGTTTGAAAGGCATTGTAGCTAGTGAAATTGCTGGGCATAAGAGACTAAATAAGTAATGTCTCGAGGTGACGATTACAACGAGAATAAAGACTTATCAATGAGTAAAGTAATTATTCACAAATAATTTGAGGTAAAAAAAAAAACTAGAAAAGGAATTTTTCATTACGAGATGCTTAAAAATCTGTGTAAAGGTAGAGTTTTTCGATATTTCGAAAATTTTTGTACTACTGTAAATCCGTAAGATTTTGCTGAACATATATTGTGTTTTTTGGTAGGTATTGACCCAAGCTCTCAAAATTGGATTTGATTATATCTATATATATATCGCAAAAACTTTGTACTACTGTAAATCCGTAAGATTTTGCTGAACATATATTGTGTTTTTTTGGTAGGTATTGACCCAAGCTCTCACCCCCTGCAGTATGTTGTGCTATTTACTGGACAACCTGTATATATTGCACAAAAAATGTTCTGATATAATCATTTGCTTGAAGACAGTGAGAGGCACTATCCCTCTTTATCCTCCACATATATTCTCCACAGTTAAGCAAGCATATATTTCCAACCAACTGGTAGATGGACCTTTTTTTTTTTATTGTTGCCCAGTGGAAATTCTTCATGAACTTCCTTCGCCCCGGGGAAGGGCGAAGGGGTATGCCGGACTCCTACCGGCTAAAACCACTGGGGCGGTCATCTTCGGCACCTAAGGGAGGCTCCAGGTCCTCGTATGATCACACTGGAGCCGCCCACTGGTGCCACGCCTATAGGCACATCTGGAGAGGGTGACTGTAAAGCGGTCACCCCCCCGGGGGGATTGTAAAGGATCCCCCAAAGCGTCCCACGGCAGCGCGTGACCACATGCGTGCTACCGTCTTCTCTTGGGTCGCTTGGTGTGAGCACGCAGATTCCCCAATCTACGTACCCGCGAACCCAGGATTTCAGGCGTATGGGAGTTAGGCGCCAATGCGGTTGTTACCCCGGCGCCGTCTCCTCCTTCTTCGAGCGGGGTCAGCCCTCTCCCGATCCCGCTCTGCGGTCTCCTTCTGGAGCATGACACTTTCACAGAAGGAGACCACTGCATTCCAGTTTTCGTGCTCTGCCAACATAGCCTTCGAGATCTTGCCCGATCCGATCGACCAGGATCCGGCGCTCGGCGGCCCACGCAGGGCACGCCTCGAGCGTGTGCTGTGCGGTGTCCTGGTCGCTATCACAATGGTGGCATTGTGCCGTGGCCTCGCGTCCTATCCTGTGCAGGTACGCGCCGAAACAACCGTGCCCGGTGAGCACCTGCGTCAGGCGGTAGGTGACGCACTCGCTCCTTCTGAGCCAGGCTCCAAAGAGCGGCAATACGGCCTCGACGACGCGCTTGGTTGCAAACTGCATCCGCAGGCGATGACGCCACTTTACAAGTGCGCGCCGCCGAGCTAGCCGCCGCAGCCTGTCCAACGCCCCTGGAGGTGCGCCTTCGCTACTGGCGGAGGGAGCGTGTCTGATCGTAGACCCACGCATCCATCTCCGCCAGGGTGTCAAAAGGCGGAAACCGCGCCAGTAGAGTTGCCGCCTCGTAGGATGGTAGATGAACCTGCCAAAGTTAAGTTTGAAAAGTTACATAACTTGCTTACCGATGTCATCCGACTGACCTTGATACGGTGTAACAATTGACTTCAAAACTGTTTGAACCAAAGTCGTGACTGATTTAGTACCGTCAGTTACACAATTACACCGCTTTACTCGTTGGTATATTACCGCAATTTTAATGCTACCCAGGACTAGTCTTGCGTGACACCACACTAAAGCAAGACTTAAGTTATTTAGTCTCTTATGCCCAGTAATTTCACTAGCAAGTGCCCTTCTAAGCGGAGCACAGTAATGTCTAAAGTTTAACTTACTATAGCATATAAACACTACCGCTAAGCTGCGAATATCTGGTACTGCGGTGATACCTACCTAGCCGGCCTCTTGCAATAAGAGACTTACCACAACTTATTGAAAAGAAGTGTAGTATATCGTAAGTCCAGTGATACTTCGCTTTCCACAACCATGTTGGGGTCGACTTCCTATTCTGATGCGACTAAATACCATCTTTATTTTATTTTTATTTCACACAGTGGAAATATATCTTGTACTTCTTCCGCCTCGGAGAAGGGCGGTGGGTCATGCCGGACTCCTCCTACCAGCTAAAACCCGCAGCGGTAATCTTCGGCACAAAAGGCTCCAGGTCCTCGATACAAACACGCTTTTATCGCGCAGCCGAGCAGCCGCCCCCGAGCATTTGACAACCCTAGTCACACTTTCCCGAACACAGAATTTATCTTGAGGAATGAGTGATTTTATTCTTAAAGACAGTCGTCTATTCGTTCTCTTTTCAAATTGGGTGCTATCAAAACAAACTTTGAATACGACGTCGATTATGTTGAAAATTCAATAGAAATAATTGGACATTCCTTTATCATTTTTTGTTAATTCATTGACAGTTTCGAGAGAAAGTCTCGAATTAAATGGTAAAAAAAACTAACCAGGACAGAATCCCTTAGTCACTGTCAGATGAACAAATATTTACTTATAAATAAGATGTCAAACAGTATAAAAAGTTCATGAGCGGTAAAAAAGGATATTGAATAAGCTGTTAACCACTACGGACAAAGTTGCTGTCGGATCGAGTTGAGTTATAAATACATCAAGTGGTTTTTGTCTGTGTCGAAGTTAACAAGTTTTGAAAAGGGAAAAAATACTGACCTACACAATCATGTTTGTACAAATTCCAAAAAGGTCCCAAGGGAAGTCTAGGTATTTATGGCTTGGCCAAAGAAAACACCCAGCTTAGGACGAGAGCATTTATTATAAACAATGTCTGTTACTCATTAACTCGACGAAAATCTTAACACCGCCAGTTAGAAAACCGCGTCATCGGCACAATGCCATCTATCGAGGTTGTGGTTAACTAACTATGAGTTAACAAACTTAACATTCCGCCCACCATGGACGTTGTCCATGATAAAACATTAAAAAATACAAACATCATCTCACTATAAAACAATAACGGTAAAAAAAATAACTCATTGTAACTCTATGTAACCAATATTAGCCTAAAATAAAGTACCACTTAAAAACGAGGCGTTACAGTAGATACAAATTATTTAACTAGGTAGTAACAGGTAAAATAATGAGCTTAGATACTGGTCTTTTAATTATTGAATCCTTACATTTTAAATAGACAACACGTGTAAGATTGTCCAGACCAATATGCTTGTCGGTTATAATCCCAAACAACCATCTCGCCGGCGGCAGATCATTTTCCTTCACCAATACTACGTCTCCCACCTTTGGCTCGGGAGTTATATGTGACCATTTATAACGTTGCTGTAATTGAGTGAGATATTCTTGCGACCATCTACGCCAGAAATTTTGAACCAGTCGTTGAGTAAAGTGCCATCTTTTGAGAGTGCTCATATTCGATTCCTCAAAATTATCATCTGGTACGAGCACTAGTGGCTCGCCCACAAGGAAATGCCCTGGAGTAAGTGGATACGAATCTTCTGGATTAGTACTAATTTGTGAAATCGGGCGCGAGTTGAGACACGCTTCAATTTGGCACAACAATGTCGTCATCTCTTCAAACGTGAGCGTGTTGTTGGCAATCACTCTTTTTAAGTGATGTTTTTTGGACTTCACTCCAGCTTCCCAAAGCCCTCCAAAATTTGGAGAGTGGGGTGGAATAAAGTGCCAGTTAGTGCCATTTGTCGCGAGCCAGTTAGCTATGTCACTAGCTACCTCCGACCTTTCCTGTAGTAAAAGATTCCTCAATTCTCTATTAGCTCGAACAAAGTTGGTTGAGGGTCACTCCACAGATCTGCACAATGCCCTCTGCGTGCAACAAAACGCTTAAAAGCGGCCAAAATGCTTCTGAAGTAAGGTCACTCACTACTTCAAGATGTATTGCACGAGTGGCCATGCAGATGAACAAGCATATGTACCCTTTGGTAGAGTGATAACCACGTCCCTTAGTGGGTCTAATGGCGATGGGTCCAGCGTAGTCAACACCACTTTGATGAAAAGGACGGCAAGCTGTGACACGAGCCGATGGTAACTGGCCCATTAACTGTTGATTCGTTTCAGAACAATGACGAATGCAAACAACACATTTACGAACGTGCTGGCGAACGAGACTTTTCGCATTTATAATCCAATACTGAGTCCTCAGATAATTCAGCATTAATTGAGGACCCCCGTGAAGAGTACACTCATGAGCTTCTGCCACAATAAGATTTGTTAGATGTGATTTATAGGGAATCAGTATTGGATGCTTCATATCCACTACGAAGTTAGCCTTCTGCAATGGGCCACCAACCCTGAGGATTTTATCACCATCAAGGAATGGACTAAGTGAGGTGAGTCTACTATTTTTATTTACTTTTCCTAACCTTTGTAAACTATCAATTTCTTTTAGGAAACTTTCTTCTTGGCACAGCCGGATACAGGTAAGTAATGATGTTTTTATTTTCTTTGCGCTTAGCCTTATTGACATTTTAGGTTTAGGATTTTCTTTAGTTTTTAGTTTAAGAAATCTTCTACAATAAGATATTACACGTATTAGTCTTTTTAAACTTGAAAATATTGACATAATATCTTGGGCTCTCCCTTCTGTTGTTACGTGGGACAAAACTGTATACATTATTTCTTCTAAATTGGTTTTCTTAAATTTCCATTTATTGTAATACACGGTGGTTTTGTGTAACCACTTAGGGCCTTGTCTCCATAATTCGAAGTCTAACATGTCTACAGGGTTTATGCCCCGTGACGCACAATCCACTGGGTTATCCTCGATCTCATGCAGTAAACCATTGTGACTAGAAGACCACTTCTGTAGCTTAAAACTTCCGCGCCTAAGCAGCTCGTTCATTTGATGATATACTTGGATACCCTCTTCGATGCTTTCACAACCTGACATAAGGTCATCCTCATAAAATTCCTTTAAAACTATTTTAGCTGCTAAAGGGTATTGATTCCCCTTGTCATGTGAAAGCTGTTGTAGTGAACTTACAGCTAAGTAAGGAGCTGAGGATGTGCCAAATGTTACCCGCAATAACCTTAGATGTTGAAGTTCTGAATTTAAATCCCTACGCCACAAAAGGCGTTGAAAATCAACATTATTCTCCGAAACTTTAACCTGCCTGTGCATTTTTACTATATGAGCAACAAGACATATAGGGTAACAATGCCAGCGTATGATGATATGCCTCATATCTGGTTGGAGCGTTGGACCTACCATCATGTTTTTATTTAACGAAGTTGCATTGTTAAGTGTACATGATGCATCGAAAACAACCTTAACTTTAGTTGTAGTTTTATCATTTCTAACTACCGCATGGTGTGGTAGATACACGGCTGTGCATTTATCGATATCTGCCTTTGGCAATAATTCCATTTGCCCCAGTTTTAAATACTCTTGAATAACATCAGCGTATTTAATCCTTAAATCAGGATTGTTGATTATCCTTTTTTCTAGTAAATAAAACCGTTTCTTAGAAATATCGTAAGAATTGCCATACTGACACTCTGGATTCCTAGTTTTAAAAGGCAGCGTGACTATAAAGCGACCCAAGTGATCTCTCTTGACAGTTCTTACAAAGAAATCTTCACAAGCTTGCTCTTCTTCCGACAAAATTCTTTTTTTGTCGGACGGAGGCTCCTCTAACTCCCAGAACTTCTTAAGGAGTTCATTAGTATTTACTTGAATGTGCATACTTATTAAGTTACTTTGTTTCAGGGAATTTGTGTTCCGAGGCGAGTGTATACAGCCAGAGAGAATCCAACCAAGTTGAGTTTTTTGTGCAATAGGTGAACCTGGTGGACCCTTGATAACGCCTTCCATCAAAATTTGGCAGTATACCTCTGCACCTAATAAAAGGTCGATTTTATTTGGTTTATCAAATAAAGGATCTGCTAACTTCATTCCTGAAATTTGTGAAGACCAACATTTGATCACAATCTCTCTTTCGGGAAGAAGTGATGTAAGATTATCTAAGACATGAGCCTTCACTAAAACCGTAAAGTTGGGATCGTGGCGTGATTGAATTTTAATATTTACGAACCATTTAGATTGCAGTGTTGCAGTCTGATCACTACCACTGAGTCCTGATATTTGACTCATGCCGGGGATTCTCTTGAGTCCAAGCATCTGAACTGCTGACTCCGTAATAAACGATGCTTGTGACCCTTGATCTAACAGAGATCTTAGCAGATATGTGCCAGTTCTCGAATCTACCTTAACTAAGGCAGTGGCCAATAATACTTGGCTGTGCAAATTCGAGAAACAAGTCACAATATTGGATGTCTCGTCTTGTGAAGATGATGTCGGGTTAGCAAGTTGATCCGCACCATCCTCAATCTGACCACCATTAATGTGATCACTTTTAGGGACCGATTTTGGATGAAGCAAAGAGTGGTGTCTCTTTCTACAAATCTGACAATTGGTTGAATGACGACATGTATATACTGAGTGGTTTGAGCCAAGACAGTTAAAACATAGCCTATTTGACTGGACAAAGTTACGACGTGCATCAACACTTTCCTTAGCAAATTTCTTGCAATTGATTAATCTATGATTTTCAGAACAAAAATTGCAAGTTGCTCCTGTTATAACATGCATAACTTTTGGAACACGAGTACTACTTGACTTTGTAACCTTATAATCTAGAAATTCAAGCGACCTGAAACGTTGATCTAAGAACTCTTTAAATTCGGTTAATGTAGGTAATTCATCATTAACTTTACTAACTTGGACCTCCCACAATTTTCTAGACTCTGTATCAAGTTTTAAACTGACAACATATATTATAATTACATCCCAAGACGAAATATCAATATTTAAATTTTTAAGGGCATTTAAACATTCATTAGTCGTATCTAGTAACTCTTTGATGGCACTGGAAGACTCGGTTAATACATTCTTTTGGTTCATAAATCGTTTTAAGATACAATTAGCTAAATGTTTTTTATTATTATATCGGTGCTCTAATTGATCCCAGCACGCTTTATAATTTAATGCAGTGATCGGAATATGTCGAAGAAGTTGTTCAGCTTCACCCGTTAAATAGCTCTTTAAATAATGCAGCTTTTGAACGTCGTCCAATGCTTTATTGCCATGAATTAATGATGTGAATAAATCACGAAAACTAGTCCATTCTGTGTATTTACCACTAAAGCTAGGAATCGATATCTTAGGTAACTGGACACTAAAAGATTGACTGTTTCCGGCTTTCATTACAGTAACAGCTGAATCAGACAATGAAACAGGATCACAAATTGTCTTAAAATTAAGTAAAGCTTCTTTTAACTCTGCCTTGTAGTCCGTGTATACTTCTTCAGTCATATCGTACGCATCAGTCGTGTAGTAAGTAGATTTTATCAATTCTTTGTTATCATACTCCGAAACAATCATTCTGTGCGTGTCACGATATGAAGTCCAATAACTTTCCAGTGTTTCTAGTCGAGTTTCTATGTACGACCGTGTAATCCTATCCTTGGGAGATTTTTTAAAATTCACTCTGTTTTTCTGAATTTTTAATTTGGTATCTTCTTGAAATTTAACGTATGTTTCCATTTTGATTAATGTATTGGTATACGATCTCCTAAGTTACGAGTATGATTTGCGCCCAATATCAATAATTTAATGTGTGGTCAACTTCGTTAAAATCCTAAGTTGAAACTATTTTCCCTTTTTTTCTAAGTCGATGGGATTTTTGTAAAAATTTTTTAAGTGTTTCGCATTCTATAGTAAATCCAGCATGGATTCCCCGTATGTTCAATAATTGCGAAACTATTCTAAGTCCAAGTATAATTTTTCAAGTCAAGTCCGAATTGCTCGATTAATTTTTTATCATAGTCAATAATTATAGAGTACTCACAGTTAGTCCAGGATTTCACTTAGCTTTCACAGTAGCCTTTTTGTGGCCCAACACAATTCCCGTTGCCGCTTCGCTAATGCACCAATCGTACGTACCGTCTGTACTTCCAACAGGTAACCTTACCACCAAAGGTCGTTTATTCGAAACGTTGCTGTGTGATGTAACCACTAAACCAGTTTTGTCTATCCGGCTCGAAGGACCATGTACAAATTCCAAAAAGGTCCCAAGGGAAGTCTAGGTATTTATGGCTTGGCCAAAGAAAACACCCAGCTTAGGACGAGAGCATTTATTATAAACAATGTCTGTTACTCATTAACTCGACGAAAATCTTAACACCGCCAGTTAGAAAACCGCGTCATCGGCACAATGCCATCTATCGAGGTTGTGGTTAACTAACTATGAGTTAACAAACTTAACAATGTTTTTATTATAACGGTATATGCTTTTTCGTTGTTTCCATGTGATGTCCGGCTTAAGAACCACTCCATCTCGTCCCGTGGATGTCGTAAACTGCAATTAAGTGACTTTAAACCGGAAAGATGGGCAGCAGCATTCCTTCTGTGGTAGCAGTAGCCATACTCGAATCACCAAGCCGGGTGCCAAACGTGGCGAGTACCGGACAATTCCCCCCAAAATGACGCCACAATTGTGGAAATCTATGGGGTTTGTTTAGCAGTGGACATCCTTTGGCTGATTTAGACTGAATTAGGGTAGAAGGCTAAGGTGAAGGGAAGCGAAGCCTAAATTATCCGTGTCGGATGCGGATCACCAAACCACAATTTTGATTGGTGCTATTCGTGGTAAAGGTAGCGTCGTTGGTGCAATTTGTTTTGGTGCAGTTCATATCGATGCTCTTCGTGAAATACGTCCTTTTTTGACTATCCTATAAGTTTGTAAGCGTAACTATAATATAATCTGCAATCATTTTTTTACACTTAATCAAGTTTTGTTTTTCTATCCGATAAATAATGCCGGCAACGTATCAAAGGGCAGTGATGTCATGCGATTAAATTACCAAAAAATTTGGGTGCCGTCTCATAGCTTCAATTGCCCTACAAGAAAATAGGGGTGTCAGTATACATACTTGGATTGAATAGGATAATATTTTTGCACAACTCGAAGAAGCCTGGGCTGTATTGTCACCAGAAATTTTCTTATGTTTAAATCATTTCCAAAATAACACAGCTTGAGAGCTACTGTCAAGTAAATTTACAGTTAACGGCGGCCCCATTGCTATCCGCAATCCTTAGGATAGAACCTGTTTGCTACACTTTTTAAATAGAACTTAATACAAAAACACTTAACGTCCATTTTGCCTGTGGTATTATTAAAAATATTCAAATTTCATTAGACCAGGAACAAATCTGCAATTTCTATAGTGATTTTTGTGAAGTGAAAGACGATAATGGCAACAAAAAAATGTAAGTCATACTTACACATACTTACTACCTAGCCCACTTACTACGTAATATATCATCTTATTAGAAAAGAAGTTCCTCCACTATCGGTCTAAGGCAGAGTGTAATTGAGACTTTTGAAGACCATTTCCTTGCTAAATTTAAAATTATACAGGAATTCATTCACGGGCAGGTCGAGGACCCCAGACTCTCCGCCTTCCTCGAGTTATATTCAGCATAAAAACTGATTAAATGGTTGCGGTAGGACCCCGGCATTGCGTATTTACTATTTTGTGTTCGCCAAGTTTCCGTAATCCTTTAACGCAACGCAAAATCTTACGATATAGATACGAAGAAATTCTTGTCTACGTCTCTTGGGATGTAGACTATTTGAGAAGAAATATCTCTATCCCTAAACGTCAAAGATATACAAAATGCGTTGGTCATGCCCGACGATGAAGACCTTTGTCTAGGGAAGTGTAGAAACTACTCTTTCCGTTCATTCTTGAGATCGCCATGCTCGGAATGGTAGAATTATTGCCACTGTCTATATCCAAATGTCATTTTTGTCTACTCTTCCGTCGACAAGACCGTTGTCTTCGGTGTTCATGCTACGCTTACACGCGAAGGTCACTGGGAATCGTTGGATGAGAGCGGCATGTGACCGCTCGATGTGCAAATCTAAGGGGGAAGCCTTTGTTCAGTAGCAGACGTCCTGTGGCTGATATGATGTTGATGACGATGATTAATAGCAATTGGTCGCTGGCGACGATAATTTCGAAATTGGAATTTCCTGTAGGTATACCTACACTTTTTGACAACCCTAAACGGATCCAGTATCGTCACGCCGAGAATTCAAGGACACGGGTAGAAAGTAAAGTAGATTCGTTTCGCTCTGACATCGTCTATAGTGGTTTTTATATTTTGATGGCCTTTTTCGTTGACTGTACCGAATTAAGTGCTTTTTTTGTCGAACGCTACTGTTGATTTAGAATGAATGAATTTGGAATGTTTCACACGGTTCTATTGGACTGTTTCGGTAAAATCTCTAGTAAGTATGTTCGCATTTTGTACACAAATTATGACCATGGTCAAAATTTGTGTAAACATTGTAGTCTCCATTATTTGAAAAGAGTTTAATTGCCGAATTCCTAAGATTTCGGTAGTAAAGCGGGTGTCTCAAATTGTATAGTGAGTCTTAAATATTGAGTTGCGTTTTTGTACAAGGCTGTAAGGGTAGTAGTCATTTAAGAGTGGCTCTTGTTGTCTCTTCTCCATAAGACTAACCAATTGGAACCGTTCAGCTTTAACTCTGATGTTTGCTTTAGAAGTAAAACCTTTTTTTTTATTGGTGTCCAGTGCAAATTCTACATGAACTTCCTTCGCCCCGGGGAAGGGCGAAGGGATATGCCGGACTCCTACCGGCTATAACCACTGGAGCGGTCATTTTCGGTACCGAAGGGGCTCCAGGTCCTCGTAAGATCACACTAGACCAGCGGAGGGCAGGCGGCTGTAAAAAGGCCGCCCCCCAGGCACTTCTCGGGGAGGATTGTAAAGGATCCCCCTAAGCCTCGCTGTGCTGTGCGGTATCCTGATCGCTTCCACAATGGTGGCACTGAGCCGTGACTTCGCGTCCTATTCTGTGCAGGTACGCACTGTAACAACCGTGACCGGTGTCGAAGTAAAACCTACTGACTTACTGACCATTTAGATAGGTACCTATATTTAATTAGTTAGTTACATCAGTATCATTATCAGCATATCATCCGAAGGAAGGCCATTGCTAAACAAATACCCTTCTCAAAGATTTTCACGTGTCGTTATTTTGGGGGGAATTTAACATTTCTCATCATGCTTTGCAGGCGGGTTGGTGAGCGCAGTATGACTACTGTTCCACAGAAGGGACTCTGGTTTAGAGGCCCTTACGACATCTACGGGAGGTGGTATGGGGCTTTATTTTTTGTCCGGGTACCACACTGAATACTGTTGTTCTATATTAGTGACTAATATAAAACAAAATTAAAATGCATAGCCCTTTAATAACAAGATAATAAAATAATAGAATTATTAATTAAAAACAAGCTTTTATTCATTATTTTCGTATTCTCAGTAAACCCTTTCAATTGATGCCCATAACTGCATAACAAAATAACTGGTCCGCCATCTTTGGGAGTCCGCCATATTCGATTTAGAATGACATTACTTATATGACCATGCATTGACATCTAAACTAAACGTGTATGCAAAGGCAAGTTAAATAAAAGCTTGCAATAATAAGGTTAAAATTTCTGTAAGCCCGGTCACAGATTAGTTCAACCGCCGAGGTGGGTACGCAAGAGCTAATAAATCGTGCCCTAGATGCCTGGGTTCGATTCCCGTGTCGCGACATCATTGAACTGTCGGCGAAGCGAACCACGACTGAATTATATGAGCAATGATTTATACCCTAACTGTACATCTGTTGGGTTTAATGGGTGCTCCGTTAAATTTGTACGTATTTATATAAGAATGTTTTGAGGCTCTGCTTGCGAATGAAAGTCGGTCGGATCGATCGCGCGATCGTAAGCTCGTTCGTTCGTTTAGTAAAAAAACAATTCTAAGTTCCATATTAATTTTGCAATAAATAATAATTAATATTGCCGTGTGGTGCCGGCTCAGAACACCACCACCCGATCTCTTCCCGTGGGCGTCGTAAAAGTCGACTAAGGGATTAGCCGGAGGATGGGCAGCAGCGTCCTTCGAGTACATTAACAACTCAACTGCGATCGCCAACCCGTCTGCAAAACGTGGCGATTATGGCAAAACCCCCCAATGAGCCCTCAACACACCCATATCAGTTATGTTGTGGTGATCTTTGGGGGAGGCCTTTGTCCAGCAGTGGACTTCATTCGGCCGAAATGATGAGTATTGCTTTCCAACACTTTTTCACTATTTTGTTACAGGGGTTTTCATAACAGAGAGCTATGGAGAGAGCTGTGCTCGGAATTTCTCTACGAGGTCGAATCAGAAATGAGGAGATTCGTAGAAGAACATAACATGCCGACATAGCTGAAAATTGAAATGATTTGTGAACTGAAGTGGCAATGAGCGGGGCACATTGTTCGTAGAACTGATAGCCGTTGGGACAAAAAAGTTTTCGAGTCGAGACTGCGCTACGAAAAACGCAGGAGGTAACGACCTCCAACGAGGTGGGCAGATGCAGATGACCTGGTCAAGGACGCTGGGAGTCGTGGGATGAGCGCGGCATTTAACTGGTCGTTGTGAAAATCTATGGGAAGGCCTTTGTTCAGCAGTGGACGTCCATTGGCTGACATTATGATCTGTCCTTAGCCGCCTCTAACGATATCCACACTACAAGAAGTCTTACGTATATCACCTAATATGCTTTTGCAAATAAAATCGTCGCTGAAAACCAGCATTATTGGTGTTATTATAACACTAATGACAATAAACTGAGCGACGCCCATTTCTCTGCACACGAGGGACACACTTCCCCTCGTTTTAATTTTATTTTACATTCACTACATTCAATTCAGAGTAGCCAACTTGTGCCTGATGTTTTGTTTTAATTTTTTACTGTGTTATATTGGATTGCTGGCTGTTAAGTCAATGTTATTAAGTCAATTCCAGTTGCCAATTGGAAAAATGTATTTTATAACAACTATTGTTGTGTCCTTAAGGTGCAAAAAATAAATTGATTTCGTTTCTTTGTTCTTTCTAGATAAAACAGCTGAATTTCGGCGTGCTGCTCAGTGTGCTGGCGGGACGCGTGCTGAGAGGGTTAATAACGCACGTCTAACAACACTTGTGTCATCTGACAATAGGATCCTTGAAGTAAACCAAGACAAAACAGAGGACGCAGAGCTGTGAATACAGAATGCAGAAGTTTCAGTCGCTGTCTGCACGTGTGTTCCAAACACTTTGGGAATGCCGCTAGTACATTTAGATGAGCTATGATTCATACATGCACCGGTAAATTGTTTTATGAGCAATTTTCCATCAATCCGCGCGTTTAATGCAAAAGGTTTTGTTTGGTACGAGCGTTGAGTACACGGGCGGGTCAAACGCGGCGTTTTTCTGATGTAGGTACCTTTTTTTTATTGTTGTCCAGTGGAAATTCTACATGGAACTTCCTTCGCCCCGGGGAAGGGCGAAGGGGTATGCCGGACTCCTACCGGCTAAAACCACTGGAGCGGTCATCTTCAGCTCCGAAGGGGGGCTCCAGGTCCTCGTAACATCACACTAGAGCCGTCCATTGGTGCCACGCCTTTAGGCACATCTCGGAGGGGATGACTGTAAAGCGGTCACTCACTCTAGCGGAGGGAAGGCGACTGTAAAAAGGCCGCCCCCCAGGCACCTCTCGGGGAGGATTGTAAAGGTTCCCCCAACTCTCGTTGTGCGGATGTACCTAACAAAACTTCGACTTTTTTTACTATTTCGTGATTGGAAGGATCAAGTTTTTTGTTATACATCCTGGTGGTCAAGCGTCATGCTGGCCCATAACAATCGTAGTGCTACCCAGGACTAGTCCTGCGTGGCACTACACTGCGCTCCTCACCGCGAGACATTATGCCCCGTAATTCATATGTATGTGTTAATTACTTATTGTTTTTTATATTTTTACGATACAAGGATTTTTCCTGTGTCGTGTGTACGTTTTACAGATATGAATTCAACATGCACAAACCCCCAGACCCGAAACAACTATCAGTAGACTATACAAATATTTGTGCCGTGTGGGAATCGAACCCGCGACCGCGATCGATTCGCCACTGCGCAAACCATGCCGTAAAATGTATTTATTTGCAGTTAACATGATGTTTTGTTTTTCTCTCATCATCATCATATCGGCCACGTCCACTGCTGAACAAAGGCCTCCCCCATAGATTTCCACAATTGTGTCACCATATTGGGGGGTATCTGCTAGTACTTACCACGCTTGGCAGGCGCAGTATAGCTTCTGTTTCACAGAAGGGACGCTCCTGCCCATCCCTCTGGCTTAGAGTCCCTAGTCGTCGTTAGGGTGAGCGCAGAACGGCTGCTGTTTCACAGAAGGGACGTTGCTCCGCATCCCCCCGTCCTCCGTTTATAGTCACTTATTCGCCCTTTACGACATCCACGGGAGAAGATAGTGGTGCTATATTCTTAACCCGGACACCACACGGCAACATATTTCTTAATCCGATATCAGAAGAGCTTATTCTAAACGCGAGAAACTTTCCGTGTCGAGAAAATGTCATGTCATCAGAGATCGGTATTAAAATCTACTACTAATAAAAGGGTGGATATTAAAAGTGTTAAAAGATAAACATAAATCGCTTTACAGGTTGATTATTAAAACTATATTTTCGAAGGCTTCAATCATAATTAGTAGATTTTGAATACCGATATCTATAGACACGTTCTCGACACGAAAAGTTTTCCCGGGTTTAGAATAGCTCTACTGGACACGACACGGAATTTTCATTACAATTGATTAATTATTTTTAGCTATTTTTGTGTACGGCAATTAAGAGAATCAGTATTCATATACGTAAAAGTAGTAATTCCTCGTTGACGAAAAGAAGACATCAAGGTTTTAAATAAAATGTTTATAAAATAAGAAGTTATTGCTTGATCGGGGTCTCTGCCGGCCGAAATTCATAATAAATCTGATTCGTAATCGTTCGGATTTGCGATTGAGTATTTGTCTGTTTTTCGTGTTCAATGTGACCTTAAGATAAATCAATCAGATCAAATTCAAAATCTAAAGATTTTAGATTAGATTGATTATGAAATTCGGTAGGTATGAATCTGTAAAATATAAATGTTGACATTACCTTAATTCATAAGGTTTTTAGTACGTAGTTTTTTTTACAAAGTAAATTTGTTTGCTTCTTTAAAATTCAAGTGTACTCTAAAACTAATAATCATAAATCGATCGTGTGCCCAAGCTCGCAAGAACGCAGAAATAAACATTTGGAGCTTTATGTAAGTACTTGTTTATGTTTACAGCACAATTTCGGTTTCTCTACGTTAACATTTATTTTGACAATGTGATTTATTTCATTCTTACTGCTGAATACAATTTTGCTCAGAAAAAATCCAGGTTTTGCGTTGAAAAGGAAAATTGAGTGTTGATGTGTAAGGAAGCCGTAATGTTTGTTTGCTCTCAGTACCTATGTTGGGCAAACACAGTGTTAATACGTATTCCCAATCTTTATAGCGTTAGCGTTTATAGTGTTATGGTAAACTTCCATAATTATCCATAACCTAGTTTTTTAAGTCGGCGTATGGTTGCAATCGTTTTTACTCTAAGGGTGAGATTCAGAAACAAGACTAAGCGTGAACTTACGCTTCCGTCTGTCAAAATCCACTACTTGCGCTCTTAATTATATTCACAGACGATCGGAACACGACTTAAGCTTAGCGTAAACTAAGCTAAGCCAGGTAGTGAAAATCGACTACTTTGGGCGAATCTAGCGCCACTAAGCCAGCAGAGGTGTAGTACTATTGACAATAATTACAAGTTGTTGTTAACCAAAGGTTTGAAAGTTGTTGCATGGTTGCAACAGAAACTATTAATTATAAATATTTCAGAAAGTTGTTTACTTTGATTGTCATAATTCTAATTATCTTTGTACTATGGAGGCTACATTAGTTCAATATGTTCAACTATTTAACAAAATATCGTCCTTAATTAATCGCAGTAATAGAGTATGTGAGGAGAATTATATATAGAATTATAAACTTATCTGATTATTATATGACCTTATTATTTTAGTCCACAGCCCCTAATAAATTTTTACTCAAGTCTGCGTCAGTATTTTTATTTCTAGTATGGTGGATGTGGAGTAATTGATAATTTTAGGAATTGTTTTTCAAACGCCGAAAAAGTGGCATTTCGAGATTTTAAAATTTTCATTACATTCCTGCGGTTTAGAAAGATGTTACAACATGATTATATAGGTCTATGCGTTAGATATTTTGTTTTGGCCACTCCAATGACATTTTGTATATATTGCTATCCTTTTTATTTTGATTTATGCCTGACTACACAGTTTTGTAAAAACCATATCTCACCGATAAATATTCTCGTATTCAAAATGGCCAAGACCGACGTAAGTTTGAGAGGGAATGTGTCTATGAATACAGATTTTGAGGATGCGCTTAGCCACTACTTGGCTTAGAGCGTTCTTAGCCCGTCTAACGTTCATGTCTCTGAATCTCACCCTTACAAGATGCGGCTGTTTATCACATACTGTAACCTCCACGACCTTATTAGTTTGAAAACCGATATGCTATATATAAGTTGGATTCTAAGTTTCTATTATCGTTGGCCGAAATTATAAATTAATATAATCCAAAATCTTCAGATTAGATTTTTTGAAATTCATCCATTGTTGTGAGTTGGTTTTGTTTCTGGAAGGTTACGCATGTGAGTTCTATGTCTGTAAACGAACCTCACGACACAAGAGCAATCCTAGAGTGAAACAACTTTGCAAATTTTGTAATCTATCGAGCGCGGGTTTCTCGTTTCGATCTTCAGACGAAAACGGTTGAACGCTCGTCTGCTTCCATTTCGGGGAAGCAGGGCTTGAGCACGTATCGAGCGCCGTTGGACGAAATTAGTGGGGTTTTAGGATTTAGCGGCACGAATACAAGGTAACGGTGTATGAACACGAGTTAGTTAACCCTGCCATAACACCATAGAGTATAAATTAAACCATGCGTCAGTTTCGCACGGGATTATTGCTGGCGATCATGCAAACTTGCCAAAAAATTGTTCGTCAGTTTACAGTTTGTTTGAAATTTGACCCAAACAATCCCTAACTATACGACGTCACTAGCCGTAGTGTTGTTCTGCGTAATGATCGCGTGTCGAATCGATTCGTGAGTTGAAAACTATTCGCGTATTTACGAAATTTACACTTGTGTAAAAACGTACAAAAGTTAACAGAATTATATAAGAGCTTAAGGAACGTTTTGAGTTTCTTTCCTTCATTCTTAAGTTCATAAGAGAATCTGACGCTGAAAATGCCAACACATTCTACAATTTCGGTGGAAATCATTCACAGTCCAAGCTGCTCACTTATGGAATGTGTTACCAATACCAATTAGACGTGCTGTCCCTGGCAATATTTAAATGACTAGTAAAGGAGCACTATTTTTACTATTCTTATTTAGGATTTATGCTTCGTATGGTGCGTGATTTTACCAATATTAAAGCCGTTATAGCCTTATACAATGCTTTGGTTAGAAGCCAGTTAGAATGTAACGCAGTCATTTGGGCTCCGCACGAATCTAAATATAGGCTCATGTTGGAGAGAGTACAGAATAAGTTTGTTAGATACGTATACTCGCGGCTGTATGGTGTTTATCCTTTGTATCCATTATTATACCCAACTTTATTTATTTTGGGCATGGTTGGATATAACGAACTGAGGGTCAGGAGGGATCTCGCACTCATTTTGTACATGTTCAAAATATTTAGAGGGAAGGTGTATAATGCCGACATCCTGGGGCAGATAGGTTTGTGTGTTCCGGACGGGTACGTGTGGCGACGACGACAGCCACGGCTGCTGGTGGAGCCGCGTGGCCGAACCAACCTCTTAAGTGAGGCGCCGCTGACGCGAGCACTCCGCACTCTCAACCTCATAGCTAGTGAGACTGACGTATTCCATTGTACTCTGAGTGATTTCACAAAGGTAGCACTGTTTATTATTTGTTACAAGATTAATTAAGAAGTAAAGTAAATTTGTTACAAGATTAATTAACAAGTATTATATATATTATTAGTAGATGAAATATTGAATGCTACACTATCGCATTAGGTATATTTTTTAAACCTGTAATGATAGTAGTAAGTTTGAGGAATAAATAAATAAATAAATGTATCGTATTGTATTGTAAGCGTCAATTAAAAAAGTAAGAACCAAAGTGGTTCTTAATGTTACCGTGTGATGCCGGTTACCATGTGGTGCCCAGCTAAGAATAGCACCGTCTCCTCTCATAGCAGCAGCGTCCCTCGAGTACATTTACAATTCAACTGTAATCGCCAATCCGCCTGCAAAGCGTGGCGATTAAAGCAATTCGCCCCAATGAGTACATAACACAACACACCTAGACCGGTCGTTGTGGCGATCTTTGTTGTGGAGGTCTGTATCCAGCAGTGCATTTTATTCGGCGGAATTGGCCGACAAAATTGCTGGAAATAAGACTATATTACTAATGCTTCGAGGCGAGGAGGGCAGTGTGCCATATAGGGCTTATCCTACCACCAGACGAATCGTGTCGTGTAAAAATAAACGTAGAAGTCCGAGTTTAATTGAATAGAGATTAGGTAAAATAAAGTTTTTACGACATAACTGCAGTTTAACCTGAATAATACACATGTCGTATAACAGTGCGTGTTATTGTTGTCCGCCCGTCCGTCAGGCCGTTTCAACATTTATGTCGTACCCTAATCCCTGCCAACGAGTTTTACGACTTCTGTGCTATCGCTTAATTACAATAGTAAACGTTTCACGAAGTACCCTCGGCCGTAGATATCTGGGGTTGTCAAAATAATGGAAGTATCAATTATTGTGTCTAATTTGTATACCTTATTCCAGATCGATAAAAAAATATCAGAGCACGACTGACATCCCTTTACGTGGGATTTGATAAACAAACAAAACATTATAGCAATCGTGATACACAGGCAAGTTCTTCAGTATATACAGTATATTTGACTCAAGGTTGTGAAGCACAAGGGACTATGGTCGATAAGATAAAAGTGGCCCATTCTAAAGAGTGATAATTAAAGTAAAAGCAAAAATGCACAAGGAGCATGTACGGCCAACAAAAATGATCTGTTTGCGTATACTAGAGGTGCTGAATGTTGAACAATATTTAAATACGGTAAAACACATTTATTTTCTCAAAATATTAATTACTAGCTGGGACCCGCGGTTTCACCGTTTAATTTAAAAGAAATTTAGAGTACTTCGACAAAGACACTTGACATAGAATATATGTATTGGATTTCAAGAGTTTTATTTTTTACGTGAAACCCTAATTATTTTTCTAAAATAAAAGTAGCCTAAGTTATTCCTTATAGCATCAGTTACCTGCCAGTAAAGGTCCCATCAAAATCGGTCCAGCCGTTTCCGAGATAGCCCCGAAAACAGACAGACAGACGGACAGACAGACAGACAAAAAAATAAAAATCGTTTTTTTGTTATATGTAACGTACATACTTTTATATGCATTTAGTAAAAAGCTGTTATTTTGACATTACAAACAGACACTTCAATTTTATTTATTTGTATAGATAAGAAAGTACTTTATCGTTTCAGCCAAAGAACATCCACTGCTTAACAAAGGCCCCCATAGATTTCCACAATTTTGTCGTAATTTTGGGGGTACTTGCCAGTACTTATCACACTTGGCAGACGGGTTGGTGAGCGCAGTATGGCTAGCTAGCTGGCTTAGAGACCCTTAGTCGCCTTTTACGATCTCCATGGGAGGAGATGGAGTGGTGCTATGTTCTTAGGACCGCATATATATATTATACTAGCTGGGACCTGCGGTTTCACCCGCCTTTAATTTAAAAGAAATTTAGATTACTTCGACATAGACACTTGACATAGAATATATATATATTGGATTTCAAGGGTTTTATTTTTTGCGCGGAACCCTAATATAATAAGTAGCCTAAGTTATTCCTTATAATATCAGCTATCTGCCAGTGAAAGTCCCGTCAAAATCCGTCCAGCCGTTTCGGAGATTACCCGGAACAAACAGACAGACAGACAGACAAAAAATTTAAAAATTGCTTTTTTGTTATAGGTAACGTATATACTTTCATTTGCATTTAGTAAAAAGCTGTTATTTTGACATTACAAACATACACTTCAATTTTATTTATTTGTATAGATAAAAAAAACAAATGAATATAAGAACTGGCAGAAACTAGGTAAAATTGGGGAGTTAATGTCGTTAAACTATTTAGCACGTCCTCCTACTTAACATAAAACCTTAGACGCCTGTAGTAGGTGTTATAGTTGTTAAGTTAAGTGTCACAGTTGTTGTTTTTTTTTTTTTTTTTTTTATAATTATTACACTACATTTGAATTTATTTGTCTATATGCAAACTATTTTTATTATACTATTACTGATATAAATGCACACTTACCTACTATATACCTATTATTATTAATCCGTTTTGTTATTTTTATTATGTTTATCCCATATGTTAATAAATCCTACGTATATAAATAATTGCACTGGTTCACATCCGTGAATCACAAACGGTTTGGTTGAAAACCAGCGTCGGGCAGCCGTCTGACATATGCTGAACCAAATCCGTTTTGGCGAACCCTGAGGCACATACCAACTGTTTTTGTGTTTTGATTTGTAACCGTGTAATTAATTGTATGTGTGTCTCATTTTTCGACCAAATAAATAATTTCTTTCTTCTTTCTTTCTTATAAATAATATAATAAAGTAATTTACAGACTAGACTCTTGGCATAGTACCCTCTGGCTTTAGCACTTGGAATTAATGTATGGAAAGTTGTGAATGCACATAAATTGCGGTTTAGGTCCAGAGTAAAGCGGATTATGGAATAATACATAATAAAGTAATTTCTAGAGACACTAATCTATACTTAATATTATAAAGATGAAGAGTTTGTTTGTTTGAACGTGCTAATCTCTAGAACTGTCGTTCGGATTTGAAAAAATCTTTTTGCATTTGATAGCCCAATTCTTGAGGAAGGTTATAGGCTATTTGACATCACGCTACGACCCGTAGAAGCCGAGCAAACAGAAAAGAAGTCGGAAAGAACGCTACGTGAAAACAAATAACGCGGGACGCCCGACGCAAACCGAGCATTACCGAGAAGAGCCGAACTTTTATATTTAAACGGCAGGTGAAACCGCGAGGCATAGCTGGTTTAGTTATATGTATAAAGATAACGTCGACCATTATCAGGATCTGGTTAAGGTAGCCGGGAGTCGGGCTTAGGCGGCATGTAACCGGTCGTTGTGGAAATCTATATAGGCCTCCCGCCTTTTATCCAGCAGTTGACAAGTTAAAACTGCAATTGACAAGTTACTAGTTCGGCACGGGCCGGATGGTACGGGTCTCACTAACCTTCTTTTGTTATATTTAATAACTATTTGCAGTGTCATTCCTGGCAAAAAATAGACCACCTTTCTCCACCCAAAAAGGCAACTATCAAGAGGGTGGGTAGCAGCATCCTCGCGTGAGCCTATAACTACTGTATTGTGGTAGCCAATCCACCTGCCAAGCGTGGTGATTATGGCAAGATCCCTGATGGCTGTTTACTATAGTGATTGTAGTGAGGCACATTCAGCGGTTTACGGGTTTTTTGCCCTTCGGGCACACGGGCGGCCCTATCGTATTCGTATAGGGCGCACATAGCCTGTTGCGCTCACTGAACAGCAAATGATTGGTGAGGTTAAGCAATGCTTGGCACGGTCAGTCTATGGATGACCGTATTATTGGTATTTGAATCGAGCGTCTCCGGGTATCGGAGGGCACGTAAGATCGTCGGTGCCGGTTAAGCCAAGTCGGAGGCTTTTGAGCGGCTTGAACAACTCTAACATAAACTTGGCCACTAACCACACGAAAGAAGAAGAGCAGGGCATCTTTTGGAATATTTATTTTCATCGATACCCACAGAAAGAGAAGGGGTGGGTTCTTCGTGCTGGCCTTTTTATTTTCATTGAAATAACATAATTTAACGCAATTAATTGTCGTAGATTGCGTCTGACTACCAGTTTTTGTCAATATTGCGAGTGAATCGAGCTCGTCTGTTCTGTGAGTTTCGAAAACTGTTAACAAGATGTTACATAAAGTAGGTTTTTAAATTAATTGAATCGGTTTTGAAAGACAGGTGAAGTAAAAACATATAAATCTGGGACTAAATAAAGTCGAGTGAGATCTTTTAGCAGATAAAAAGTTTGTGCTTTCCCGTTTTCTTTACGCTCATTAGGTACCATTTTTATGTAGATTTTTGAGATTATATATCTGTTACAATAATTGTTATTATTTATTAGTAGTTGTAAGGCACCTAAGGCGTCCGTTGAATATGTATGATAATTTTTTTTTTAAATCTACGGAGAACCATCCCCTAAGGCACATTCCTTAGACAGGCGCGCGCAGAACACAACGCGCCACCGCCGTCTCGGCCCTGCTTCTGTTCGGGCGACCGACTGCCCGTGGTTCGTATCTTCGTTGCCCGCAGGCCACAACTCATGAAGGTCGGAGATCGGTTAGCGGTCTCCGCCGGCGCACGCGCCCGGTGCGTTTTCTGCGGCGGGGGATTAGAGGTGGGCTCCTCCCGTCCCCGCTCTACCTTCTCCTTTGCCTGCATCACGTCCTCGCAAAAGCAAAAGGAGACGACGGCATCTCAAGCGCTCTCACTCCGGTTGATGGACTGAACCACAGCCGGAAGCGAGGGGTCTTTGACCGCCGTGACGAGATCACCGTTGCCCAAGCTGGGCACTCCTCCAGCGTATGTTGCGACACGTTGTGTGATGACAACCGAGCATTTTTTCACGGCCTTTGCGACACACATACTTCCCGAAACACCCATGGTGTAAGAGTATCTGTGTCACCTGAAAGGTGAGGGCGCCATGCCGCCTCGTCAGCCATTCCTTCATGACAGGTCGTACAACCGTTATTGCAGCGTGCCCAGTGTATAGTCCTACAATATTTCCTAGCTATTAAAAAAGCTTACAATACTCTTTATTGTACACCATACATAACAACAAAAGTAGATCCCATACATAAAATTACATGTACAAAGGGCGGTCTTATCGCACTCGGCGATTTCTGGCCGACAACCTTGGGATGGACAGACTTGCTAATAAAAAGAAAGAAAGGGGTAGTTTGCGGTGTAACAATAATTATAACTTACTTAATACATACTTAACTATGATATATACGACAAACATGATATATTATAACAGATCATCATACATCATCATTTCGGCCTAATGAAGTCCACTGTTGGACACAGGCCTCCCCCAAAGATCATCACAACCACCGATATGGATGTGTTTTGAGCTCATTGGGGGGTTTTGCCATAATCGCCACGCTTGGCAGGCGGGTTGGCGATCGCAGTTGAGTTGTTAATGTACTCGAAGGACGCTGCTGCCCATCCTCCGACTAATCCCTTAGTCGACTTTTACGACACCCATGGGAGGAGATGGGGTGGTGGCATTCTGAGCCGGCACCACACGACACACGGTATAACAGATACATATCAAATATAAATAAACATGAAATTGATGTAGGACATTGTAGTAAAAGATAGTGCTCCTTTACTATTTTTTTAAATGTTGCCAGGGACTTAGTACGTCTAATTTATACCGGCAACACATTCCATAAGCGAGCAGCTTGAACTGCGAGGATTTTCCAACGAAATTTTGTGGAATGTGTTGGAATTTTCAATGTCAGATTCTCTGATGACCTTAAGGATCTCGAATGTGTGTCATGAAGGAACTCGAAACGTTCTTTAAGATAGCAGGGGATCTTAGTGTACGTTGGCAAGTAGGACAGTTGTTTGTCCATCTCACCTCGTCGGAGACCATCAGGGCGCTGTCACCTCATGCAAACTGCACGAGCAGATGAAGTTGGCTAGTGACTCTTCATAATTTCCTTGCACTACCTGTGCCACGTAGGTGCAGAAAACTGTATCATCGAAACACTCACCTGATTTCTGAAGGTGGTCTGTAGGCTGCGCTGGTGACGTAGACGTCGGACCCAGACTCTGCTCTTGGAGAGCCGTTCGTGTGCTGATGCCTTCTTCCATTCCTGTGCTCTCCGGATGGAGACCTGGTCCTTTCGTCCATTGTCTGAAAAATACATTAGTCTCATTTTTCCGTGTACTTTTAAACTTTTGTTGTACATCTAAAATCTAATTAAAAAGGAATACTCTCGTAGCCCCGAACGAGAATCAGAACTTAAGCTCAACTTGATTAGAGGTTGCATCAATTGAATTGCGTTTACAATTCTGGACATATTACGTAGGGTTTATATTTGATTCAAGCAACCTAGACAGGAGTTTAATTAATATGGATTCTCGTTCTGTAATACGAGCCTTAGGGCCGATTTCACCGTTGCAACTAAACGCGATCAGTTCAAGCTAAACTCAGTATAAGCGCTTAACTGAGTTCAGAGCTCTAATATGCATTTCACCAACATCAACTGAACACGTTTAAAGCATAACTCAGATTAAATTCTGAACGCCCAATTTTCTACGTTTAGCTCGTTTAAACGCGTTTAGAGGGCTGTGATTATTGTTCGTTATAATTCCCAATAATGACTGTGTATATTTTGCGGACCTTTGTTTGTTTATGAGTGTTGGTACTAAACCCTTGCCAAATCATCAATGATGATAAATTTAAATATTCCGTAGAAAAAATTTTAAGCGATGCGCTTTGCTTTTTGAATTATTAGAAGAAAGAAAGAAAGAATGAAAGAAAATGTATTTATTGGCACAAACAATTAAATTGGCAAACAAAAACATAACAATAAAATAGATGTGCCAAAAGGGCCATCAGCTCAGCATGATGTCAGGTACGAGTACCAGGTACCATTACCTAACGCTGATTTTCAGCAGCAACCCACGAGTGCCATACGCTCGAAACTAGTAAGATATATAATTATTATGTCTATAATAAAAGGTAAAAGTAAGTATATAATAATTAGAATAAGTAGATATATAATACATTATGTAGGTATATAATATAATAATAAGTGTATGGTAAATAAAAAACGGATATTATCTCTACGAATATGCGAACATACTTACCAGTTTTGACTATATAAAACATTTGATTATCACGTGCGTTAACGGTAAAGGAAAACATCGTGAGGAAACCTGCACGCTCCAAAAATGTTCTAAATGGTGTGTGTAGTCCGCCAACCCGCACTAGGTCAGCGTGGTAGAGATTAGGCCTTAGGCCTAATCTTTCTCATCCTGAGAAAAGGCCCGTGCCCGGCAGTGGGACAGTAATGGGCGGATTATGTTATGTACTTGGTGTCTCTTTGTGTGTCCAAGTAAATTTGTTGATTTTTTTATCTTTCACTGCCTTTTCAGGCTGGCTTGATGATGATTATAAGCAGTGTGTTGGCTGGTTTTACGCGGAGTAATTCCCGCATTATTTTACTGACGCGTAAATGATTGTTTGATCCGCTCGTCAAGGCAAGACAAAGATAACCAAGCCAAAAATAGGCGTAACCAAACGGACTGAATCGATCAATGTCCGTAACGCTCTTTTGATGTTTACAACCGCATAATGATGAATGCCAATTTGATTCTATGGTGAACGTGAAAATACCGAACAATACAGTTCAAGGTTTCGCGGGTAGTAATATTTTACACAATAAATTAGAGTTTTTAAAACGCCCTGTGATCCACTATATAAGGTCTTATTTTAATAATCCACGATATTTTGCATGGTGCCTCAGTAAATGCTTAAGATGATGTACCGAACACAAAAAAATCTCACGGTAAAAATCCATTTCTTTCTTTTGTGTGATGTCGCTACCGTGTGCCGTCTGTTTTGTTTAACGTTACAGACTATCTATATCAGTCAACCAGCCCCGTCCGCCATATGAAATGAATGAAATCCGAATGCATATGAAAGTATATACGGTACATATAACAAAAAACAATTTTTAATTTTTTTGTCGTATTACTCTAAATTTCTTTTAAACTAACGCGAGTGAAACCGCGGGTCCCAGCTAGTTAAAAATAAAATGTGCTGTCAAACATGTAAAATACTGCTTGTATGTATTATTGGAACTGAAAACAATGGCAATGGCTTCTGGTCGCATTTTTGATAAATTTCTATTATAAAATAAAAATAAAAGTAATCCCAACACCAAGCTATGCAGAAAAATAATGAATCGGAAGTTCAAAAAGTTTTTATAGCTAAAGAATTAGTAGGTAGGTTTTATGTAGGGCGGAATGCCTGAAGTATCAAAATTGATACCCACAAAAATAGCACTAGTTTCTTCAAGTAAAACATGCACTCGCAAAAAATAATTATATCATAGCGAAAATAATATATTCACTTACCTCAAAAGTATTTATATTCTTCAGAAAAAGAAAATATATCACCCAACCCCAATCCCAACCCGCTAAGGTCCCTAAAAAGGACCGGAAACCGCCCGCTATTTTTATCCAAGCGAAGGATAAATGGAACGATGTTTCCAAGATGTGTACTGAGCTCGGTATCAACTACCTCAGTGCCCGCACCACAGCCGTCGGAGTCAAAGTGGCAGTTCCCACTGCCCAAGACTTCAAGTCCCTGACCCGAGCCCTCCAAGACCGAAACGTGTACTTCCACACGTACTCTCTTGCCGAGGAACGCCCACTCCGGGTAGTCCTAAAGGGTATCCCTAAAGAAATAGACACCGACTCCATAAAAGACGACCTTCTGTCGCAAAATATCCCCGTCCTGGAGGTTCACCGTATGCACGCTGGTCGCAACGGTGAAGCCTACGACATGGTCCTCGCCATATGCGAGAAGTCCACCGACAATGATCGGAAAATATTTAACATTAAGACCGTGTGCCACCTATCAGGCATAAAAATTGAGCCCCCCCACAGATATGGTTCTCCCGGGCAGTGTCATCGCTGCCAGCTTTACGGCCACGCGCAGCGACACTGCTACGCCAAACCTAGGTGCGTTAAGTGCCTAGGTGACCACAGCACCTCCGACTGCGATCGCCCCAAAGATCGCACGCTTTGCACAGAGCCTCCAAGTTGTGTGCTTTGCGGTGAGTCGGGTCATCCCGCGAATTATCGCGGATGCCCCAAAGCCCCGCGCGCTAACAACAAGGTAGCAAAGCGCAAAGTGGCTACCCAAGCCTTCGCGGCCGCCCATTACGCCTCTCAGGCCCCTCCCATGTCCCAACGACTTAGCCCTCAAAGGCCATCGCCGTGGAACGCGCTGAACCATCAGCAAGCGTTCCCCGCCCTGAGGCCTAGTTTACTGACCCAACAGGCGACCCAAGCGTCAGCGATTCCCTCGCTGATGACCGCCCCCCAAACGGCACCGTACCTTCCCGTGCCGTACCACCAACCCGCACCACAAGTGCACTCTCAGAGGGCCGCCCCTCCCTCACCCCAATCCACACCCCATCTCAAAACCGACGACCTCTCTGTTTGCCTCGGTCTTCTCAACTCTGTCGACCCGAACAGAGTCGCCCAAATGGCCGCAGCCATTAGGGCAAACCAGGGCCAATACGGCCTCATGTTAGTACTCAGCGACTTCGCTGATGTCTCATCCGCCCTCCTCTCCTACCGCGTTCATCCGTAATGGATACACAAAACAGGTGCAGAACAAAACCCCGATCCCTTAAAATAGGCATCTTCAATGCAAACAGCATTAATGGCCAAAAAGACGAAATCGCCTTATTCCTCCGCGACCACCTTATTGACATTATGTTGATACAAGAATCCTTTTTGAAACCCTCTCACAGGAACCCTAGAATTGCAAACTACGATATAGTGCGCAACGACAGGACCCACTCCCGTGGAGGAGGCACTCTTATCTACTATAAGAGATCCCTTTATTGCATGCCCCTAGATACCCCGTCCCTTTCCAATCTAGAGGCATCTGTGTGCAGAATAGGCATGACAGGTCATCAACCGATCACTATAGTGTCGGCTTACCAATCCCCCAATACCCAAGACGATCCAATCCAATCGGATCTCGAAGCACTCTTCGATCTAGGCGACTCCGTCATAGTGGCGGGAGATCTTAATGCCAAACATGAGTCTTGGAACTGTCTCACCCACAACCACAGAGGAAGTAAATTATACTCCCTCAGTACCCTCCTCAATTTTGACATCATCGCCCCGATGTATCCCACTCACTACCCCAGCAATGTTAATCATCGCCCGGATATACTCGACATAGCACTTCTAATGAATGTCAACCTCAAGTTGCATTCCATTGAAGTACTACAAGAGCTAGACTCCGATCACCGTCCTGTGATCCTTCACCTCACCTCCCGCTTTGGCCCCACGGACACAGGGCTACCCCCTCAGACCATTGTGATGACGGACTGGAGGAAAGTTAGGCAACGCCTCAACGACCCCTCGTCCGCTCAGTTAGATAGAATTCCCGAATGCATAACGTCAGTCGCAGACACGCTAGGCGCGATCGACTCCCTCACCGGGCATGTACAGTCCGTCGTGGACGAGTGTTCACGGCGAGTTCCTGCGATGGAAGACCATCGCATGAAACTCCCTGACGATGTACGTGCACTGATGACGGAGAAGAACGCAGCCCTTAGAGCGTACTCATCTTTTCCCAGCGAACCCAATCGCCTCTTTATGCGCCACCTGCAGCGTGCTGTCAAGGAACGTATTAAGGAGTGCCGAGAGGCTAACTGGGATAAGATGTTGGGCGACTTAGAGCCAACCCACCTTGCGTTCTGGCATCTGCAACGGAAACTCAAATCCGAAACATCCAATGCTGTCCCCCCCCTCAACCGTCCCAACCAAAGGCCGGCCTTTGATGACGACGAAAAATCCGAATGCCTAGCTGACAGTCTAGAAGCGCAATGTTCCCCAAGCACTCTACCTGTAGACCAAGCTCACCTCAAAAAGGTTGACGCTGAAGTCGAACGTAGAGCAGCTATTCCGCCTGCCGAGGACCCTGACGACCCCCTCCCTCCGGTCACGGCAGACGAGGTCAGAAATCTCGTGAAAAAGATTCACCCTCGCAAAGCCCCCGGCTCTGACGGTATCACCAACAAGGTGATTAAACTCTTCCCCGAACGTCTTATCGCCTTAATGACCGTCATCTTCAATGCGGCATTAAACAATAACCTCTTTCCGCATACGTGGAAACAGGCCACCGTTATCGGTATTCCCAAACCCGGTAAGCCCAAGTGCGAGCCTTCCAGCTATCGCCCCATAAGCCTTCTCAATTCTCTTGCGAAGATTTATGAGCGGATTATCTATTCCCGATTAAAGGATTTTGCCGATTCCAAGAAACTCATTCCCGACGAACAGTTTGGTTTTAGAACCAAACACTCGTGTGTACAACAAGTCCACCGACTAGTTGAACACATCACGTTCGGATTCTCACGCGGCATGATGACGGGAGTCCTCTTTTTCGATGTTGCGAAAGCATTTGACAAAGTCTGGCACAATGGCTTATTATATAAATTGTATCAACTCGGAGTGCCCGACCGTCTCGTTCTCATCATACGAGACTTCTTGTCAAATCGCAGTTTCCGATATCGAATCACGGGCGCTCTCTCTTCCCCCCACCCCATTAGAGCCGGAGTCCCACAAGGATCCGTGCTAGCCCCACTATTGTTCACACTGTACACCAGTGACCTCCCCAAAAGACCTGCTAATACGACCCAATTAGCACTCTTCGCCGATGACACGGCTATTTTCTACTCTGGTTACGTTCCCGATAGTATAACTAAGATCCTCCAAACCACAGCCAACGTCTACGGTAAATGGTTTAGGAAATGGCGGATCGAAGTTAACCCTATCAAAAGTAAAGCCGTCCTATTTTGCAAATTAGGCGACGACCACCCACGCTTCAGGGAGATCTCGATGCTGGGCCAATCGGTTCCTTGGGAACCGCACGCCAAGTATCTTGGAGTCACCCTAGACAAAAAACTGACCTTCATTCCCCACACAAAGACGGTGCGTGCCCGCGCCGCCTTTGTGCTCGGTCGCCTTCACTATATTCTGAACGCTCGTAGTAAATTATCCCTTAGAAATAAGGTGAGAATTTACACCACATGCATTCGACCCATCATGACCTATGCCAGCCCAGTGTTCGCACACGCTGAATCATACCCACTCCGTAGATTCGAAACCCTCCAAACCCGTTTCATGCGCAAGGCCACCGGAGCGCCTCTGTACATGCGAAACGACCAACTCCATTTCGACCTTAACTTGCCGACCATCAGGCAATTTATGAAACAAGCGTCTAAACGCTATCTCGATTCTGCCCTGTCCCACCCAAATCCCCTTGTGGTATCAGCCGCCGACTACCAACCCTCCCGTATCAGTAGAGTACGCCGCCCGAGACACGTTCTGGTCGATCCAGACGATAAAATCACGTTAGATCACATGAAGAGACTCGCGTTGTCTCGTTCACTAAACACCCGACCGTTGTACCGCCCTCGCCGCCGAGGATGCCCGCCTCACCGACGTCGCGGAGGCTTATCGCCGCGTCACCTTCCCGTTCAAGTTAGCACTTCTCCCTCCCGTCTCTTGCTCGCGCCGGCCCGTGCCGAGCCTGTAGCTTTAAATGTCCCCTAATACAATTTAAATAATACCGATCCAGCTGTCCCCAAAACAATAGCTTGATATCCCCAGCAACGCCCAAAGCCGAGGTCCGTGTCCCGCAGGGGGCGCCCTTAGCGAAAGTTGCTTAGTTTTTAATATTAAATTTAAGCCTGGCTGGAGGCCTCTTTTGGCTTCGCCAGCAAATGACCGGTTAAGCAACCACATTTCCCAGAAATGTATGCGAGAAGCCCAACAAAAAAAAAAAAAAAAAAAAAAAAAAAAAAAAAAAATATCAAATTTGTATTCAACAAAACTTTTAGTAAAATGTGTTTACTTGTTCACTTTGCCGCGCAAGTAATATGTCATAGATAAAATAAAACAATGATGACATTTGATTTTTTTTTTTATTTAGTTGGAAAGAATATTATACAACAGTAAAACACGTACAGCCAACCTATAAAAAAAATCTAATAGTAATGTGAACATTCGGTTTAAAAGATTGGTATCAAAATTGAAACTCTAGGTTATTAAGGGTTAATAAGTATTGATCATACCTAGTACATGCACGTAAGTAACACTTATATATTTAATTATTGGTTTATTCAGTAGTATGCTACACATATAGGATATTTTATAAATATTACATATTTTATTATTAAATTTATATTTGACTAATTACTCGGCATGTCTTTTTATTAACTTATTTATTGGCCTATGTCGTAACCGCCCGTGGTATCACAACTGTCTTGGTCCTATCTGAAAACCAGCGCTGTGGCATTTTTTTATTTAAATGTCACAGCATTATGCTGAGATAGGGGCCTTTTTTGGCCTCGTCCAGGTTGCCTTAATTTAATTATAATATTTTTATTTTTACTTATGTTATTTGTAACTTCCTGTGCGAGACCTTAATAAAACTTTTTTCATTCTTTCTTTCTTTCTAAAACGGGATATTTACCATGTGTTATATCCCGTTTTCAGTTCCAATAATAGTGTCAGTGACCATGTCAATTTAAAAACGTATACTGCTTGTATGGTTTGAAACACACACAGATTTATTAAGAAAAATGTATACAGGGCGCTTAAGAGGTTCTTAGTCGTGTAAGTTTCCGATATGCTTGTGGTTTTTTGGTGGATAGCCCTTTGCCACTACTACCTGCAGATCGTACAAATATTTGTTCCGTGCGGGAATCGAACCCGCGACCCGGAGAGCAGCAGTCGACTGTATCAACCACTGCACCAACCGTGCCGTCAATTGTATGTTCCTTTTTCGTCAGCCATCTTTTCGGATACCTTCTTGAAGGTTAAAGTCCTATTTATAGATAGACCACATGGACACATCACCGACATTCCGCTTTACGTCAGTAAGTAAATTAATTGCCGCATCAACAAACAATTCCGAGTCACGAGTTGTTTTTGGCTCAAAATATAATGAATTTTTTTATAGTTTTATTTGGCACTAAAATAATCGCTACTGGTTTACTACTTGAGACAGCCATTTTAATACTTTATCATCCAATATTAGCTTTGCATTCCGCACGTGATGTTCCCAACTATCATTTTAATTGATAAACTCTGCAGGCGTATTTGTACGTACATCGTACAGCAAAAATAAATTCTGACGTCTGTTTTTTACTAGTTCAAACATAATATGCATGAGCGGCTTCTGGCTGAATTAATGAACTACAAACGCACTCCGAACAAAACAAAATTATCAGCAAGTGAAATCATTATCCGTGTGGTGTTCGGATTAAGAATATAGCACTCCATCTCCTCCCGCGGATGTCGTAAAAGGCGACTAAGGGAATCTAAATCAGAGGGATGGGCAGCAGCGTCCCTTCTGAGAAACGGTAGCCATACTGCGCTCACCAACCCGCCTGCCAAGCGTGGTGAGTATTAGCAAATACCCCCCAAAATGATGAAACAGTTGTGGAAATCTATGGGGGAGGCCTTTGTTCAGCAGTGGACATATAAACGGCTGATATGATGAAAGCAATGCTGCTATGACAATTTCATCATAAATTTTAATAAGTATTACAATCAGGCTTGTTTAGTGTAGACTTTTTTAAGAGGACTATCTCCTACATTGTCCTCAGGTAACCTTCATTTCGAGAACAATGTAGACATAAATATTGTAAATATGTTCTGATTTAAAACGAGTAAACATGGTGTTCCTACCCCGTTCTCTCCACACGAAATAAAAATCTTGGAACGCGATACTTAAAGTCTGACTATTCATAAGTGTCTGTAAATAATATCAGGAATATATAAAATAATAATAGATATGAATTTAATAAAATGTTTAAAACATTCATATTGGGTTCATACCCAATATAAATGTTTTGACTGCACTAGTCTTATTTAAGTCAAACGGTGACTATTAAAAAAAAACATTAAAAAAGAACTATACATAAAGTTAGACTCGAACGCGGACTAAGTATGCCATAGGTCGATTTTACATGAATAACAATATTTTATCTTATCTTAAGTTCTCCTCTACGGTAGAGGCACTGCATGATGTCACTTATGATATGACGTTTGCCCGCTAATAAACTTCCATAAATTTTATCAGCTATGTAATATGTTTGAGGGAATGCCGCAATAGTGACATAATGCAGGAGCTAAAATTTATCGCAACAAAACTGTAAGTTATTCATCATTCACAGCGTTTGACCATAAGCCTCCCCCGTAAGGGCTCCCCCGAGGCCGCGTGCTGCTTGCTCTCTTTTCAGCTTTAAAATTGTCTAATAACGTTATCTCACTCTGACATCCTAAACTCCCTGCTTTAAAGTGCCACTGCGAATTTACCTTTTAAATACATTCTTCTTTTATTGTAGCAGGCTATAGCTACGGTCTGTTCAGTTTAGTCACTCAGTTCAAAAAGATCTGCTGCCTACCTATGCGATGCATAGTTGTAGGACAGACAGACAGACCAGGATATATAGTTGTGTGATCAAACAAAGGAGGCGGCAGCCAGCCAGTTCGCACAGAAACGTCCAACAGTGACAAGTCGATACCAGCTGGGGGCGCGGTCTTGTTCTGACAAAGCATCTCACCCCTGGCTAGAGGTAAGTGGAAGGACACTGTGGAGTTTTAGCAGGTAAAAGTCTGGCATGCCCCTCCGCCCTTGCCAAGGTGGAGGAAGTCCATGATGATTTCCCCTCGATAAAAAGAAAAAAGGATTTATCTCCGACGAAATATCAGCATATAACGATTAGTATATCGCAAGGAACTAATTTACATGTTTCAGAATCCGTAATATCAGAAGAACGAAGAGATTGGGAAGATAAGAAATTAAATATCAGTCGGAAAGTTTGTGCAAAGGAGGATGGAAATTAGCGCCTCAACAAGAAGATATTACCAGCATAATCATAGTAATGGCA
The DNA here is from genome assembly GCA_947459985.1 of Diloba caeruleocephala. Taxonomy (NCBI): domain Eukaryota; kingdom Metazoa; phylum Arthropoda; class Insecta; order Lepidoptera; family Noctuidae; genus Diloba; species Diloba caeruleocephala. Next base: position 4,983,444 of record OX381614.1, read on the forward strand.
AACTAACTTCGAAGGCAGACGCCATTTAGTTCAAATAATATGTTCATGGCATAATGACCCGTGCACACTAAACTACAGAAATAGGAAATAAGGAGGGTCGCAGGGGCGTAACAGCGCCACCGCGACATGCACAATTTGATCCATCCGGAAAAAATGGCCGTTTCATAACATCAGTTGAGATTCGATCGCGTAAGTGAAACTTTGTTAAATTGTCGTGTTGTTCGCGGATAACATGCAAAAACCGAAGTGAAAATACGAGTAAAAACTTAATCAAGGAAGGAATCATATACAATATGCAAGTGAGAGAATTATCTTGTATTTGTCTATAAAAAGAATAAATTAAAAATTATTGTTTTCTTTATTATGTTACATTTGGATTGATGGAGCAGAACGACATTATTATTTTTGTACAAAATCTACCACTTTTAACTAGCAATCGGTGAATAACAAACGCAGTGAATAGAACAGCGAATGGTACTGCCAATAACGCGCGATACGCGTTGCGTGGTACGGCTGTCGTTTGCGGTCTGTACGCTCGGTATGATTAGCTACCTACAAAGTCGTGGGTGGGTTTTAGTATGAGAAGCCAATTATAATGTTGTGTTTATTCAGTTCATTGAATGAGAACTTGTAACTGTGTGCTTTTATGAAGAATGGTAGTGGGAAAATGGATTTCTAGGCTCGCATACATTTTGATCTACATGGCGTATCTCCTATCTTCCAATATCTTTGCACTAAACTGATAGACCGAATCATGGCTGTTCCTGTCTATTCATCACTAAATTCACATCCAGCTAAATAACCGCGTGACTGTTTTATTAGAGTACAGCATAAAAGTTCCGTCTCAAAGGCCTCTGCGTGTTAGACTCGTGTCTTTACCTAATACTACAAAAAGAATGAGCTTTTTCTCACAAAAGAAAGAAATCTTCAGAATGGGTGCTGGCCGAACCCTGCTGGGCATGCAGTAAAGGCGAGTCCCTCGCCCCTAGTGCTATGTAGCTTGAAGAAAGACCGAAGAAAGAAGAAGGAACATCGTAGGTGCAGTTAATGAACGAGTGAATCCTATACTCCCGGTAATAGGACTAGGTCGAAGGGATACCGAACGAACAAGAAGAAACATTGTAGGTGCAGCAATGAACTAGTGAATCCTGTACTCCCAGTAATAGGACTAGGTCGAAGGGATACCGAACGAACAACAAGGAACACTGTCATCATCATCATCATATCAGCCACAGGACGTCCACTGCTGAACAAAGGCCTCCCCCTGTAAGGTCCAGTTAATTCGCGAGTAAATCCTGCACCCCCAGTGAAAGGAATAATACCATTAGGTTTAAACTGGTAAGGGCCCTGTACGCCATTCCCAAGGAGGGGAACGCCCTGTCCTACGATAAAATAAAACTTTTTAACAAAAGTATATACCTTTTATACCTGGCCCGCCCGACTTCATAAAGGTTTTTTTCCATTTCAGTGGTTTTAATATTTTCATATCGTGTAGGGGTTTTGGAGTCAGTATTTTTTTTTGTTAAAAAGTTTTATTTGTTTATTTTTAGTGTAAATATATGTTAGTACTTTTTCAAATTTGGTTCAGTATTTAACACTAAAAATAAGAATGACACAAATCGGTTCACCGATCTGAGAGGAATCGAATCCATTAAGATATCATCTAGATAAGCGCAGTAAAATTAACCTGTTTTGAATCTGGTTAAAAAACTGTTTAATCAAATGTAATGAAATTTAGATGGGACCAACTCGAAAGCATTATACACCAGTTAAAAATTTGTTTAAATCGGTCCACAAAGCTCGGAGTAAACGGTGTAAAGAAAAAAAATTAAAATACGCATCGAATTGAGAACCTCCGCCTTTTCGAAGTCGGTAAAAATAAATGGCATTGCAGTCAAAAGTGGATATGAAACGTCTGGTACATACCACCTTCTGCGGCAGTCGGGTGAAAATGGAAACAGTAAAGCTTACCGTATATTCCGACAGCGTTCGTTCCGACGGTGCTCGGTGGCTATCATTTTCATCCCTCGATGATGGGCGGTGCTGGTATCCCCCGGACGATGGCGAATCGACCCCCGACCTATGCGTCGCCACGTAATGGTTGTTTTTCACTTTATGCGCCATTGTCACGGATGTCCTTACGGTCACTCACAAACACATGCTTAGCCGACGGTCACGCACAATCCGACAATTGCCGATGAGCGCGCATCTTCGTTCAGTCGTTCAGTGTACGGTTGACCGTGAACATGTTCTTGATACTTGAATTGTGTTTAGTTTATCGGTCGTATGGTCCTGTAACAAAGAAATACACTTATATATTTTCTGTTTTCCTTGGTAATGCATTGGTCACCCATTGCCCTTCTAATGTAAAAGGTAAATAAATGATTTTGTCAAATGGATGGGATAGCAGATCATGTGTGCTAGTAACGTTATGCCAATTGCGGTCACCAATTTGTTTGTTAACGTGGTGATTATGGCGATTCTGCATGACCTTGATTGGAGGTAGCGTTTAAGAGGCCTATGTTCAGCAGTAGGCTATAGCTGAAAATCAGCGTTAGGTGGTCAGTGTGTGCTAATAACGTTTTATCGAATGCGGTCACCAATATTTTCGTTAACGTGGTGATTCTGCATGACCTTGATTGTAGGTAGCGTTTAGGAGGCCTACGTTTAGCAGTTGGCTACAGCTGAAAATCAGCGTTAGGTGCGCGTCAGGTTAGCGGTATTAGATACCGTCTCTTATGGTATTTATTTTAATTTTGTATCTGATGGCAAGTCATTCGCCTGGTGGGAAACGTGAAGCCTTCCCATAACAATTGTAATGCTACCTAGATCTAGTCTTGTATGGCACCACACTGCACTCGTCACCTCATGACGTTAGTTATTTAGTCGCTAATGCCCAGTAATTTTACTTCAGTGCCCTTCGAACCAGAAGACAGTAATGTCTGAAATTTAGGCACTACTGCTTGGCACTGCGGTGGTAGGTACCAGCCGGAGTCTTGGAATAAGATAATCGGAGAATAGGTTACAATACAAAGAAGACTGTTGTATTATAGGAAACTACAGGGTATTTTATTAATAGTACAGGCAAAAGAGCTTTGTTGTCTGGTCAACTGCAGGCGACAGATAAGTACTACCACAAGAAAAAATAAAAAACGACAGACATGAGACGCTTGTTTGAAGTTATCAAGATCCCTTTAGTTTTTTTTTTACCTTGACCACTAGTGTATCCTCCACTTTATCTTGCGCACACGTCAATTCTCATTATGACGGCGTTCTGTTTATTTTTTAATAAAAAAGAACCGCAGACTACATCTGGAAGTTTTAAAATATTTTCTATCCAACGGAATACGTAAATGAAATCGAACTGTTTCGGCGACCTTGAACGACTTATCAATGTACAACTAGTTTTGGAACATAATACCCTACAAATAGAGTTTATAATGCCACAAAGTGTTAGCAATTCGAATTATTGCATGAAACAATGGTAGCATTCCGATCTTAGTCGATTAATGACGCAACGATTGCAGGTATCGATTCGTATCGATATATTTACCTGTTAAATTGCTCGTAATGTTACTATTTTTTGTAGTTTTTATCGATTACCGCGATCTATTAAACGAACGGACGTAGGTAGTTTTGTAATAGAAAAATGGCTACTGTAGGTAGAGAATAATAAAAGTATGGTAAAAAATTAAGTGCTCACTAATTATTTACTTACTATGCTTAATTTACAAACGTTTATGAGCCAGTATATGGAGTAATTTTCATGGATGTTTTCACCATTATTTTTCCGGTATCTTTACTGGCTTTTCCTACCCTTTATCTGTATCGTATCCGGATTAAGAATATAGCACCACTCCACCCGGTCCCGTGGATATTGTAAAAGGCGACAGTGGGACTCTAAACCAGCAGCTCCCTTTCTGGGCAACAGTGGCCATACTGCGCTCACCAATCTGCCTGCCAAGCGTGGTGAGTACTCGACTTAAAAACTAAGGTATATTTTGACTCGATCGGTTGAGTAGAACCTGAAATACAGCTTGATCCCTCATCAGTATTAGGTCCTATAGAGCGCCTCTAGTGTAATCTTACGAGAACCTGGAGCTCTCCTTCGGTACCGAAGATGACCGCTCCAGTGGTTTTAGCCGGTAGGAGTCCGGCTTACCCCTTCGCCCTCCCCCGGGGCGAAGGAAGTTCCATGTAGAAAAGGTCCTATAGAGCGCAAATTTCAATATGGGTTGGTAGTGCCAAAGAATAATCCCCCTTTCGTACCTATCCCACCACTTATAATAAAATAACTTTTCTTTGTCAGTCTGTTTGTTCCGGCTAATCTCCGACACGGCTGGACTGATTTTGACGGGACTTTCACTGGCAGATAAATATTATAAGGAGAAACATAGACTACTTTTGTTTTAGAAATATATAGCTATAATCCGATTTATTTTAAATTAAACCGCGGGACACAGCTAGTGTATCATAAAAATATATCTATACTAATATTAAAACGCTGAAGAGTTTGTTTATTGAATGCGCTAATCTACAGAAATAAGAGTCGGAAAAGAAAAAACATTTTGCCCATAAAAGCCCAATTTTGAGGAAGGTTACAGGCTATTTAACATAACACTACGACCCTTAGGAGCCAAGCAAAAATAAAACTTTCAGACTTTAACAGAAAACGAAGTAATAGCGCGGGCGGGAAACGCCGGGGGTTATTTGCCGATACTCACCACGCTTGGCAGGCGGGTTGGTGAGCGCAGTATAAATACTGTTACAGAAGGGACGCTGCTGCCCATTCCTCTGGTTTATAGAGTCCCTTAGTCGCCTTTTACGACATCCAACGGGAGGAGATGGAGTGGTGCTATATTTACCTATTTATATTATTGGGCTACTCGCATACATTTCATGGAAATGTTATTGCTTAACCGGTCGTTTCTGGCGGAGCCAAAAGAGGCCTCCAATTCTATAAATATGAAGCGCCACATGTGGATTTATCCCAAATAGGCCATACCCAAGGTTGTGGTACCCCAAGGCATTCGTTTTCGAGGTTCCGGAGCCCCCTTCGGTGTCGAAGATGTGCGGTGGTTTTAGGTAAAAGTCCGGTTAACCCCTCGGCCCTTCCTCAGGCGTATGTCCTAAGGATTTCCAGCGAGCTGAAAAGAACGTTGGTTGTACACCACAACCTTTGATCCCTTCATACGAGAATCACTGAGCAAGATGGGGTCATACCGTACTGACTATACGGCAAATCCAAGAAATATCTACTTACAACGAAGTAACCAGTCGCCTTGAATCGAATCAGTGCACGTCTTACTCAACAAATACGATTAATGCTCTGCTCGGTAATCGAACACAATACCCATTGTATCAGACTGATCAGTTGTGATGGATGACTGAACGTGTCAAAGTTCTAAATACGGAGTTGAAAGTTACAATAATAGGGTGAAGGTTACTATTACCGTCTGCGGGTATGTATTTACTTTTCTATGAAAGAGTTTCATTCTGTGTATTTTAGATTTTTCGTTATATATTTTTTTTGTATGAAGAATGTTTGTACCAGGGTCGTTGCTGATGCAGGTTTTTAATGTATTAGCGGACGCCGATGCTAATTTTTTCAGATCAATATCAGCGGATGCTGATGCTGATATTAATAAATAACTTAAATAAAACATATCCTACTTTTATTTACTTTTTAATTAGCAAGTGTGATATATTATTTTGAATAAAAGACTAAGTTATACTTAATAAACGTTTTTTTTTAACAACATATATGCCTTATTATACTATAAGCTACTAGCTAGCTGGGACCCGTGGTTTCACCCGCGTTTAATTTAAAATAAATTTAGAGTACTTCCACATAGACACTTGACATAGAATATATATGTTGGATTTCAAGGGTTTTATCTTTTTACGCGGAACCCTAATTATTTTTCTAAAATAAAAGTAGCCTAAGTTATTCCTTATAACATCAGCTATCTGCCAGTGAAGGTCCTGTCAAAATCGGTCCAGCCGTTTCGGAGATTACCCGGAACAAACAGACAGACAGACAAAAAAAATAAAAACAGTGTTTTTGTTATATGTAACGTACATACTTTCATATGCATTCAGTAAAAAGCTGTTATTTTGACATTACAAACAGACACTTCACTTTTATTTATTTGTATGTATAGATATATTGTATAAGTACACGAGCTGTGTGGTGCCGGCTACGAATAGCACCAAACCCATCGACTATGGGATTAACCGGAGGATGGGCAGCAGCGTCCTTCGAGTACATTAACAACTCAACTGCGATCGCCAACCCGCCTGCCAAGCGTGGCGATTATAGCAAAACCCCCCAATGAGCACACAACACACCCATATCGGTCGTTGTAGTGTTCTTTGGGGGAGGCCTGTGTCCAGCAGTGGACTTAATTCGGCCGAAATGATGATAAGTATATACCTCGGCACGCAATGTATCGTAAACAACGCGATCAACACGCTCACCGATTATAAAACAATGATTTTATACTGAAATCTGTAAAAAGAACTGGACACAAAATCTGAAAACTCATGAACAGACAGACCGACGCATAATTCTAACGCTGAGGGCTCCAGGGATGCAATTCTCTAAACTCAAACATCCTTGAATACAGAATTGAAATAACGGTGATAACCCAATTTGTTATTTGCTAGGACTGGTCCTCATGGCTTCTGCAACGTGTCCTTGAATAGCTTCAATCATGTCTTAGCGAATACCGAAGTGGTTTTACACCTTTATTTGATTCTATATTCAAGGATGTATGGATGTTTTAGCTTGAGGAATTGCACCCCTGAATCATCTACTGAATCCATGGTGTCAGATTTCGTTACGATCTCACTTACACCCCTTATGTCTTGTTACAAATACCCTCGTCCAAGTAATTAGGAAGAAGTTTAATTTGTGATTATTCAATCGACGGCACGGTTGGTGCAGCAGTGGCTGATACAGACGGATGCTGCGCTCCGGGTCGCAGGTTCGATTCCCGCACGGAACAAATATTTTTATGATCTGTAGGTAGTTGTTCCAGATCTGGGTGTATTGTGTGTGCAATTTGTGTCTGTAGACGCACCCGCGACACAGCAGAAATCTTAGTGTGGGCAAAGGTTTAAAAAGCCAAACCAAAAAGGATTGTGGTTCCCATGTATGTACCCCATTCTATGTACAGATAAAGTAGTAAGTATTATAGTATAGATAGATAACTTACTATGGCGAATTATGAAGAAGAAAATAAAAAGAAGAAATTTAGTCTGTTATGTATCAAAGTTGGTTAACTCTATACGGGTATTTTAATTTGAAGTCTACCTGTAACTTTACAACGATGATATGCCAGTAGGTACTTCTATGTCTACACAAACATAAAAAATGATTATAGTAGTAAGTTAACTATACGATATTGTATAGTTAACTTACTACTATAATCGTATATACGAATTTGTTTATATAATTGTGTATTTGGAGCTCCCAGAATTTGCGCAGGTCAGGAAATAGCTCACAGCACAACGGTCCATTGTCAGCATCGCACGAATTCCTGTTTCAATGAATGAACAAGGTTTAAGTGAGAGGATGAAGTCGTTTTGTAGCTAAGCTTGGTCCTAACACGACGTGGATCCACAGAGCAGGCCCAACCCTTACCGTGGAGGTCTCCTAAAAGCTTAGAATAAAAATTTTTTTTTTTTTTTTTTTGTTGGGCTTCTCGCATACATTTCTGGGAAATGTGGTTGCTTAACCGGTCATTTGCTGGCGAAGCCAAAAGAGGCCTCCAGCCAGGCTTAAATTAAATATTAAAAACCAAGCAACTTTCGCTAAGGGCGCCCCCTGCGGGACACGGACCTCGGCTTAGGGCGTTGCTGGGGATAACAAGCTATTGTTTTGGGGACAGCTGGATCGGTATTATTTAAGTTGTTTTAAGGGACATTTAAAGCTACAGGCTCGGCACGGGCCGGCGCGAGCAAGAGACGGGAGGGAGAAGTGCTAACTTGAACGGGAAGGTGACGCGGCGATAGGCCTCCGCGACGTCGGTGAGGCGGGCATCCTCAGCGGCGAGGGCGGTACAACGGTCGGGTGTTTAGTGAACGAGACAACGCGAGTCTCTTCATGTGATCTAACGTGATTTCATCGTCTGGATCGACCAGAACGTGCCTCGGGCGGCGTACTGATACGGGAGGGTTCGTAGTCGGCGGCTGATACTACAAGGGGATTTGGGTGGGACAGGGCAGAATCGCGTTTAGACGCTTGTTTCATAAATTGCCTGATGGTCGGCAAGTTAAGGTCGAAATGGAGTTGGTCGTTTCGCATGTACAGAGGCGCTCCGGTGGAAGCGTGGGTGGTCGTCGCCTAATTTGCAAAATAGGACGGCTTTACTTTTGATAGGGTTAACTTCGATCCGCCATTTCCTAAACCATTTCCCGTAGGCGTTGGCTGTGGCTTGGAGGATCTTAGTTATATTATCGGGACTGCGACCAGAGTAGAACATGGCCGTGTCATAGGCGAAGAGTGCTAATTGGGTTGTATTAGCAGGTCTTTTGGGGAGGTCACTGGTGTACAGTGTGAACAATAGTGGGGCTAGCACGGATCCTTGTGGGACTCCGGCTCTAATAGGGTGGGGGGAAGAGAGAGCGCCCGTGATTCGATATCGGAAACTGCGATTTGACAAGAAGTCTCGTATGATGAGAACGAGACGGTCAGGCACTCCGAGTTGATACAACTTATATAATAAGCCATTGTGCCAGACTTTGTCAAATGCTTTCGCAACATCGAAAAAGAGGACTCCCGTCATCATGCCGCGTGAGAATCCGAACGTGATGTGTTCAACTAGTCGGTGGACTTGTTGTACACACGAGTGTTTGGTTCTAAAACCATACTGTTCGTCGGGAATGAGTTTCTTGGAATCGGCAAAATCCTTTAATCGGGAATAGATAATCCGCTCATAAATCTTCGCAAGAGAATTGAGAAGGCTTGTGGGGCGATAGCTGGAAGGCTCGCACTTGGGCTTACCAGGTTTGGGAATACCGATAACGGTGGCCTGTTTCCACGTATGCGGAAAGAGGTTATTGTTTAATGCCGCATTGAAGATGACGGTCATTAAGGCGATAAGACGTTCGGGGAAGAGTTTAATCACCTTGTTGGTGATACCGTCAGAGCCGGGGGCTTTGCGAGGGTGAATCTTTTTCACGAGATTTCTGACCTCGTCTGCCGTGACCGGAGGGAGGGGGTCGTCAGGGTCCTCGGCAGGCGGTATAGCTGCTCTACGTTCGATTTCAGCGTCAACCTTTTTGAGGTGAGCTTGGTCTACAGGTAGAGTGCTTGGGGAACATTGCGCTTCTAGACTGTCAGCTAGGCATTCGGATTTTTCGTCGTCATCAAAGGCCGGCCTTTGGTTGGGACGGTTGAGGGGGGGGGACAGCATTGGATGTTTCGGATTTGAGTTTCCGTTGCAGATGCCAGAACGCAAGGTGTGTTGGCTCTAAGTCGCCCAACATCTTATCCCAGTTAGCCTCTCGGCACTCCTTAATACGTTCCTTGACAGCACGCTGCAGGTGGCGCATAAAGAGGCGATTGGGTTCGCTGGGAAAAGATGAGTACGCTCTAAGGGCTGCGTTCTTCTCCGTCATCAGTGCACGTACATCGTCAGGGAGTTTCATGCGATGGTCTTCCATCGCAGGAACTCGCCGTGAACACTCGTCCACGACGGACTGTACATGCCCGGTGAGGGAGTCGATCGCGCCTAGCGTGTCTGCGACTGACGTTATGCATTCGGGAATTCTATCTAACTGAGCGGAAGAGGGGTCGTTGAGGCGTTGCCTAACTTTCCTCCAGTCCGTCGTCACAATGGTCTGAGGGGGTAGCCCTGTGTCCGTGGGGCCAAAGCGGGAGGTGAGGTGAAGGATCACAGGACGGTGATCGGAGTCTAGCTCTTGTAGTACTTCAATGGAATGCAACTTGAGGTTGACATTCATTAGAAGTGCTATGTCGAGTATATCCGGGCGATGATTAACATTGCTGGGGTAGTGAGTGGGATACATCGGGGCGATGATGTCAAAATTGAGGAGGTTACTGAGAGAGTATAATTTACTTCCTCTGTGGTTGTGGGTGAGACAGTTCCAAGACTCATGTTTGGCATTGAGATCTCCCGCCACTATGACGGAGTCGCCTAGATCGAAGAGTGCTTCGAGATCCGATTGGATTGGATCGTCTTGGGCATTGGGGGTTAGGTAAGCCGACACTATAGTGATCGGTTGATGACCTGTCATGCCTATCCTGCACACAGATGCCTCTAGATTGGTAAGGGACGGGGTATCTAGGGGCATGCAATAAAGGGATCTCTTATAGTAAATAAGAGTGCCTCCTCCACGGGAGTGGGTCCTATCGTTGCGCACTATATCATAGTTTGCAATTCTAGGGTTCCTGTGAGAGGGTTTCAAAAAGGTCTCTTGTATCAACATAATGTCAATAAGGTGGTCGCGGAGGAATAAGGCGATTTCATCTTTTTGGCCATTAATGCTGTTGGCATTTAAGATGCCTATTTTAAGGGATCGGGGTTTTATTCTGCATGTGCATGTGTAACACGCGTTAGAACTTATAGTACTTTTTTTGAGTAACCAAAAGCGATGTGTGAACTTGCGTACGCGCATTAAAAGAACAATGTCTTTCGGGTTATAGTTATTTTTTAAATATGACCGTTGACCATTTTTTTGTTTACAACCAGTGTTTTTTTATTTATTTCACAAACTACTTATTCCGCGAATGTTTTATTCTATAAACACTCACTTTACAAACATTTGGCAAATGCTTCTCTTTACAAATGTTTTGCATGGTATTTAATCATATAGGTATACATTTTTCATTTAATATTCGATTTCTTTTGACAATATCACGTTTATACTAAATATCATGTTTTTGCCAATCGTAACCTGTCAAGTGAAAATTTGTAAATTGATTGTCGGTGAAATGACAGGACAGTAGTTACTAACAACTATTTATGAAAGTATGAAAAATGACAAAATTATCGAATAAAACATTAATTACCACAAATAAACGTTTGATTACAGAACATAATTAAATCAAAAATATATTTAAGTATTTTTATACAGTTTAAAATATACGAAAACATTTATTGTCTTAAAATCTTGTATTTGATGGCCACACTGTCCTATTTTGACGGTATGCGCGCGCATCTCTAATTTTGCTGTCATAAAACATAATTGACGGCTAACTTCATACTGTCGGATTTTCGTGACGGTATTCGCTAGCTCCCTAATTTATTCTAATTATAACTATTTGAATAGTGAAGCGTATGAAGCCATTCTTTAGGCAGACCATTAGCCCACCGTCATATCGTTGCGAATGCCGCTCTCTAAAATAATGAATAATGGCGAAATGTGGTGTCACGAAAATAGCTAACAGTAACATTATTTTTCTATATTATCTATGCGGTTTACGTTTATGCACTTATTAATAGCGCTTACACTTTTAGTTTAGTGTTTAACATCAGCGGTCTACAAGAGACTAACCTACTATTGTATGTATTGTGATACTAATATTGTAAGCGTAAAAGACGACTATTAATGAAAAAAACCGGACAAGTGCGAGTTTAACTCGCGTCCAGAGGGTTTCGTATGATGAATATGTTATATACCATATTTTAAAAAAATCTGACCTAGTGTTTGTGGTACCTAACTAAAACAATTTATTCCAAGAACAAACATAACATCGTAGTAGAAAAACGATCTACCATACATTCCAAGTTAAGTTTGTACGCACAATATTGATAGTTTTACCATGTTATTTTAAGACCATAGACTTCTTATAGGTTTCCCTGTAATCTATAGGTACTGGACTTAGTAGTTTCGTAGATAAAGGGGGGGGGGGGGGTCAATTTTCTTAAATTACCAAAACTATTTATATACTTGATACGAAATTATTATATTCATTCATAGTTTCATTGCATTCATTAGCCCTCCATCTTGGCAATCTGTGTAATAACAAATCAGAAGGCATAGCACCATTTTCATCATTAATAATTTTACTGCACATAAAGCGGTTAGTATCTATTGTTAATATAAAAAAAAGAAATACATAATTCATATTATAATTATAAAGATATATGTGCCATCTGACTACTTAAAAATAATTTTTGAGAATGTTGTTTAGCCCGTAATTGTCTATAGTGTGTAAGACAGATGCATATTTAAACATTGTATACATGATGTGGGAAACCTTAATAAATAGATAATGGCACTGGGGCACTCACAATGGGCCTCGTAAGAAAGTCCAAGGTCACTCAGCGAGCTATGGAGAGAGTTAGTTTGGTATTTCTCTACGAGATCGAATCAGCAATGAGGAGAACCGTAGAAGAACTAAACTTGTCGACATGGCTAAAAGGATTAGTAATCTGAAGTGGCAATGGACGGAAGTGATGGCCATTGAGGCTAAAGGGTTCTCGAACGCAGACGGCGCTCCGGAAAACGCAGCGTAAGATGGCCTCAATGAGATGGACGGATGACCTGGTGAAGGTCACTGGGAGTCGTTGGATAAGGGCGGCATGTAACCGCTCGTTGTGGAAATCTATGGAGGAGTCCTTTGTTCGAGCGAGCACGTCACATTCCGTCTGACGCAGGTATTCACCAGACACGGTTCTTTCAGTGCGTACTTGCACAGGATAGGACGCGAGCTCACGGCACTGTGGAGACGATCAGGATACCGCGCACACAACTCTCCGAGCCCTGCGTGACGTGCGAGCGGTGGATCCGGGTCGATCGGATCGAGCAAGATCTCTCTCTGCCACCAGTGGTGTATATGACTATGCTGGCAGAGCATGAAAATTGGAGTGCTGTGTTCTCTTTCTGTGAGAGCGTCACGCTTCATAAGGAGGACACGGAGCCGGGGTAACAACCGCCGCGGCACCCGTGCCCAACACGACTGACCCCCCTGTCATCTTTACATGGCGGGGGGCCTCGGCGGTCGCGAGCGCGCCTATTGGGGAATCTATGTGCTCATACCGAGCGACCTCCGGGAAGACGGCGGTGTGCATGTCATCACGTGCCGCCGTGTGCGACACAGTGCATAGAAAGGCTTCAGGGTAATCCTTTACAGTCCTCCGAGAGAGACCTGGAGGGAGTGACTGCATTACAGCCATCTTCTCCGCGATGTGCCTAAAGGCGTGGCACCCGTGGGTGCCGAAGATGACCACTCTGGTGGTTATAGGTGGTAGGAGTATGGCATGCCCCTTCACCCTTTCCCAGGGCAACGGAAGTACATGACGTATTTCCTATTTCCGATGATCAATCAAAAAAAGAACGGCCTTAATGAGATGGACGGACGACCTGGTGAAGGTCGCTCTCTAAGATTCAAAACGTTTGTTACTTTTCTTAATGGTCAGTATTTCACACCAAGGAGTATGACCGCTATTACATCACCTCAGTTTAATCCAGAAGAGTTATAGTCATGAACGTAATCAAGGGATTCGAGAAAAGTTTGTAACTTATTCCACACTCAGGGCCCCACGCACACTGTCAACGACCCATTGTTTTGGAACGAACTGTTTCGGTTAGTTCGTGTTACTGCAAGAGCATCGTTGTTTAGGGTTAAGCCGTTGCTTCGGCAGCCCACAGCTTGGCGTAGGCCCCCATGTTCTGTAGTGTTATTATTCGCTAAGCAACACGACCTCAAACTCGACGCTGCGGCAGCGGCAAGTGATTTTCGTAATCACTACCTTAAGTAGTTCCACCAAAATCCATAAATTCTCATGGCCGTGGACAAAGTAAGCGTATACGATCCTGTAAGTCGCTGCTGCCGCAGCGTCGAGTTGGAGGTCGTGTTGCTTAGAGAATAGCACTACTGGCAATAATCGCGACGCTTGACAAGTAAATACAGAGCCAGAACTGTTTTTAGCACTTTTGCATTGATTTTGCTTATTAGTGTTGCCACCTTTAACCTCTGAAGCATCAGTATCCGCTAAGGAAAATAAGCTTCTTTTTCTACTGGGCTTCTCGCAAATACGTCAGCGAGCTGTTGCTTCACCTGTCAAATTGGCCTTCGCGAATCATAATTACCTAAACCTGGGCAAAAACTTAAATATTAATGGCCGAATACTAAAACGCTACTTAAATTTTATCCGCTTAACTGTTTAAGACGCCCTCTTTCCTACCGAAACCTTAAATATAAAGTGGCACTTCAGTATTCAGCCGTAAGCGACACAATCAAGGTCATCCCCAAGTGGGACTCGGGCCTCGGCTATTTTGATTTAGGGATATAGTGACATCTACTGGCTCGTCACGGGCAATATGAGCAAGCGTCGGGAAGCAAATGGATTGGATGCAATCTCCGCACGGGTCGAATATACGTACCCATGAACGTATCGGGCAGGCCCATCGTATGTCGTCATTTAGGGGGGAAGTTGCCAGTGTGATCTTACGAGGACCTGGAGCCCCCCTTCGGTGCCGAAGATGACCGCTCCAGTGGTTTTAGCCGGTAGGAGTCCGGCACACCCCTTCGCCCTTCCCCCGGGTGAAGGAAGTTCCATGTAGAATTTCCACTGGTCATCAATAAAAAAAAAAAAAAAGTCCTCATAACGCTTGGCAGGCGGACTGGTGAGAGCAGTATGGCTACTGTCTCACAGAAGCGGCGCTGCTGCCCATACATCTGGCTTAAAGACCCTCACGGCCGAAATTAATAATCAATCTAATCCGAAACCTTCAGATTTACGATTTTGAAATTCATCCGTTGTTGTGTTACGAATTTACGATCACATATGCGTAACACAAAAAACAGACGTATCCGTAAGTAATCCGAAATCGAAAGATTTTGGATTAGATCGGTTATTAATTTCGGCCCATAGTCGTCTTCTACGACATCCACGGGATTGATCTTTTATCGATCAGTGCAAAGCTATGAGGTAAGTAGTAAAATAAACTGGTAAACATTCGAAGCCCCTAGGGAACTTGCGCGATCACGAAGCGTAAATAACACAAATGGCCAAACACCAAATATGGCGGTCGTATTTGAATACAGTGGGAATTAGGTACCTTCAAAGATAAATATTTCACTGGAAATGGAGTTCAAGCAATTAATTCTATGGCTTCTCACATTGTTTGGTGATTTTAAATGGAAACATCTGATGCTTTCACGTCGGAAGTCGCATAACGTTAACATCTCGTGTTCTTCTCATGGTGTAGACAAAACCTATTAACAAATAATGTAAGTAAAGAAAGTATCCATACCTCCTTGGCATTTTTATATGTAGTCTCATCATAACAGCTAAAGGATGCCCACTACAGAACAATGGCCTCTGGCCACAGACAGAAGGGACGCTGCTGGCCATCCCTTTGGTTTAGAGCCCCTTAGTCGCCTTTTACGACATCCACGGGAGGAAACGGAGTGGTGATTAATCCGGACACCACGTAGACGATATGTCTACTTACCAGTTTACCTCTTTTGGTAGGCATGAGATGAAGTTAGCCGTCGAAAAGTGCTTATCTATTTGACGGCTATTACAATAACCTTGGGGTGGCTACGAATGACACCACCCCTTCTCTATTCGTGGGTGTCGTAAAAGGCGACAATGGGTAAGCCCGAGGATAAGCAGCAGCGTTTTCCGAGTAAATATTCATTTATTTTTAAACCTTACCCGCGCCAGTATTTCTCCTGTGTCGTGGGTGCGTTTATAAACACAAATTCCACACACAATACACCCAGACCCGGAATAATCAACTGCGATTGCCAACTCGCCTGCCATGTGAGAAGGGCTCAACTGGAGCCTACTATAATCCTACCTAGTTCACCCCCCATAACAACCATGTGTAAGCGTAGTTGTGATTCGTGTGGAGGGTAGCAACAGCCCGTGTTTCATCAATTCAACAATTCATTACATAATCAGCCCATTACTGTCCCACTGCTGGGCACGTGCCTTTTCATACATTGAGACAGGTAGGCCTTAGTCCACTATGCTGGCCTATTGCAAGTTGGCGGACTACACATACCAGTGAGACCATTTTGGAGCCATCTCAGGTGTGCAGTTTTCCTCACGATGATTACCTTCATCGTTAAAACAAGTGATCCTGAATCCTGATCCGCACATGAATCCAAAAGTCAGAGGTATGGGCCGGGATCGACCTCGCACTGCTGTATGGAGGGCAAGCGTTCAACCACTAGGCTATCAGTGGAATTATCGGAACAAAATGCGTTCCAACTTATACCATAAGGCGGCGTAACCAACGATTGTGTAGAAAAAATAAACTTACAAAGACGAGCTGACTAATCAGTAACAACATAATCTACTTAAAACAACGTCAATATCATCGCGGCGTTCGTTTGGGAGCTTACCGTATCGTCACGGGCACGAAACCAATCAAAAAGCCATCAAACAAAAATTAGATTTGACCCATTCTCATCAACTTGATGTCCGATATTTACAGGGCGGTGGCACACTTCACCTCGTAAACTATACTTTATAGCTTGCGCCGATAGCTTTCAAATAAAAATAGCTTCATGTAACGATTCCTAATCATGCCACAGTGTCATTATAAGCAAAAGTTACGGCAACTAACTTGATGTTTTTTTAAGAAATTGGTATGGGCAGCCAGAGCCTTCCTAATCGATGACCAATGCCGTAACAATGTTCTTTTCGGGGCTAGATTAAAACTAATGCTGCAGACCGAAATTAGATAACTTACTTTCCTAGAAAAACATCATGAAAACCATGTACCAAGCATGCGCCACATGGGGTGCTTGTGAAATTTCAAGGTGTTCTTTATTATTCAATAAATATTGAAATAAATGAGAAAAATACAATATATATTGTGAAATACGTTATACCGATTTTTTTTGTAAAATTCCTGCCTAACTATTGGGCCGATATAGAGAGAATTTAAGATTTAGGCGAAAAACTACTTTTTACTTCGATTATTTTCAACACTTGGACAAATTTATTCATAATTGTAAAAAATCTGTGATGAACTTAAGTATAACATATATTTTTTACATAGCCAGTGCACCAAATGTTTAATTAACAAAATCCTTTAAACCTACGCTATTTATGCGATTGGAACAATCCCCTTAAACGAAGGACATACTGAGCACATGATAATTTATGATAGAAACAAAACAAAACGAGCGAGCTTTACAGTAGTCGCATGTGATGTGTAACATCTGACATCTCCCCTTGGTAAATCACCAAGCAACATTATAAAAAAGTCTAAATTCAGTACACTGTACAACAAAATGTAGAATGGCGCCAAAACCTAGCACATCACCGTGCATGCGCTAAAGAGGGCGCAGCCACAGATTAGTAATAATTGAATACAAAACCTTTTTGTACTATTTTATGTTCCATTAGAAAAATAAAATTGATGGAATCTCCTTGCTGATATTAACTTCTTGGATTTGCCCTGTATCGTAATGGGGATAAAAGTATCATTATTTTGTTACAGAAAAGTGTTATAATTTCATTATATTTTAAATCTTCCCCGGGTTCCTGTTATACACTTTTCACGAAATCACTCCCACAGATAATTAATATAAGATAATTGATTTCTCCTTCATACTTTAACCCTAACGAAAAAAAAGAAAAATAGATCAAATTTAAAAATATACTTGTTTATACATCAGAATAAGAATATTGTACTGAATACCCTCCTTCAATATATCAGTCGTAGACAAGTACATTATACTGCACTATTATACTGTACACATAAAAATATATTCTATAGCATTGCTCGCTCCCACTGGTTAATGAGCCTAACGTCCTCCGTTTCAAACATTTGTTTTGAGAACAAGGCGTCGATATCATTACTTCTGTAATTACTGCCACGCCCATTATGTTATAGTATAGGACTATCACAATATCTCCATTAAACTTGCATCTTACACAAAAATCTTAACTCTAAAAAGATCAGAGATCGTATGTAGAGCTAAGATGATTTTATAAGTATTGATGCGTAGCCCGCGATCTATGATGGTCACATGAAAGCAAGGTAATGGCCCGGAGTTCACTTAGTCGCGCACCGACCAGTGTCGCGGCTGGTCGCAACTAGACGTCATTCGTATACGTAATTCTTGCAACATATTGCGGAAAAAAGCATTCCTGTTTTTATATAAGGTCTATGCATGAATTATAGTACAACTGTGAGAAAACACGTCATTCCATAAGTAGAATCTATATTGAATAGAACAGCGAATGGAAAAAATACTCCCAGTAAACTTACGCTTTGCGTGGTACGGCCGCTGTGTGCAGTCTGTACGCTCGGCATGATTGGCTGCCTACAAAGTCGTGGGTGTGAGTAGCCAATTATAATGTTGTACTTATTCAGTTCATTGAATGAGAACTTGTAACTGTGTGCATTAGTGTGTTTATATGGAGAATGGTAGGGGAAAACTGGATCTCTAGGCTCGCACACATTTTGAACTACATGGCATATCTCCATTCTTTCAATATCTTTGATTATAATGTGGTGTTCGGATTGAGAATAAAGCACCACTCCTTCAATGGGTGTCGTAAAAGGCGTAAGAGACTATGTACCAGAGGGTGGGCAGGAGCGTCCCTTCTGTGGAGTATTCATTCTGCGCTCACCAACCCGCCTCCCAAACGTGGTGAGTACTGGCAAATATCTCTCAAAACGAAATATTGTGGAAATCTAAGAGGGAGACCTTTGTTCAGCAGTGGACGTCCTTTGGCTGATGCGGTACGACGGTACGATCGTGACAATTCAGTAAGTATCGCATACTGTCACAGTCCGATAATATCGTCGCTGTGTTTAAACTCTCGAACGTTCCAATATACGGAATATACAAGGAATAGATATCGCAGTATCACGCGATAATTGTGCCTGTGTGGGAGGGCTTTACAGATAATGTACGGAGCATGTTTGCCTCGAGCACATAGTAACGAAAACCCTCACATTTTGAGAGTCGACAGATTGGATAGCGTGCAGGAACGATAATTTGTCGAATTTCTCCTCATTACGCCGCAGGAATTAAAATGGTGTCCACGGCATTAAGCGGGTAACAAATTAGGATAATCGGATTGAAGAAGTAAAATTCAAATATCTGTGAGCGCCGAGTTTTTTAACGATTAAATAAATTAGTGTGGAGCAACGTTCTTTAAAAGCCGGATGAGTGCGAGTTGATCTCGCGTGGAGAGGGTTCCGTACTATGAATACGTTACCTACCAGGTTTTTTTTTTTAATCTGACCCGAAGTTTGTGGTTACAAAAATAATTTACCCCAAGAACCAACTTAACATTGTAGTTGAAAAACATGTTTTCCCATACATTCAAACTACAAATGTACGCACAATATTCAAAGATTTACCGTGTTATTTTAAGACCAGAGACTTCTTATAGGTTTTCTGTAATCTATAAATAAATAACTAATTTTTCAATATAATTATAAAAAATTATTTATGTTAAAATTATAACATAATATATTTGTTACCCTCACAATATTGATTGATTTTTTTCAACATTTTATATGATATGTTAAAGGGTACCGTATGCAAAACGTTTACAATAATTTTCTAATTTGCTTACCAAAAGTGACTCCCGTGTTCAATATACGTTATACGTATGTGTTTGGGTCGCAGAAATTCATATGTGTACAAAATTGCAACCTAATCGGGCCAGTAAATTCGGAGCAAATTGGCTGTGACAGACGGACAAACAGACACGCGAGTGATCCTATAAGGGTTCCGCCTTTTATTCACTCGGACGTAACTATAAATACAGAGCGCACGTTCTTTACAGTGCACGTGACAGAAGTAAATCTTCTTCGTTTCAGCTTCAGGACATCGACTATGGCGTGGAAATTATCGTTTATGCGCATGCGCATGCGAATCAAATTCGACCTTGAGATTTTAGTCTCATCACCCTCAAAGAAGCTTCACTTCAATGAAAGCGTTTTGTATTTCGTTGGTTTGGTTGTAATAGACTTTGGATCGATATTGCTGAGGTGATGCTGAGGCGCTGAGGTCGAGCTACGATTTCCCGCGGGCTGATCAGGTATGTCGCAGACGGTTTGCGATAGGCGTAAGTCGCGCAGACGCCGCTGTCAAACGTCATTTTGGTATTACGTATTTTCCGATAGCGATTAAACAGCCGAAGATCTCTGACTCACCCTCTATCGTAAAAAAATATATTTACACTGCTACATTGTTGCTTCTGGCGCTAGTAACGATGCACAACTAGCGACAGGCGGGCGAATGCCTTGCGTAATACAATTTTTTTTCACTCCTCTTGTTCAAAAATACCGTCATTGTGGCATACCAGAGCGAAGAAAAAATTGCATTTCTTCCTCTAGGGGAAAAGTATTTTTTAATTTTTTTTGTCTGTCAAATGACAATGAACACACAAAAACGAAAAAGTCTTTAGTCATAAGTGGACTAATCATGAATAAAGACTCGACTTCTTACTGTTTCATAAAAAAAGAACAACATTCTATTTTTCAAAATGGAACTAAAATCAGCGATCTCTTTTGTAGAATGCATGCAATGCGTTGCGGGCGTTGCGGCTACAGAAGAAATAAAAAAAAGACATTGGCAATCTTTAGAATTTTTCAATTGCAAATTGAATTGGTAGTGACCGTAATTAATTTTACAATAATTAAAATGTCATCATCTAGTGAGAATGGAGACCATAATTTGCAAATAGAAGAGAAAGGAAAAGAAATAATTTTCAATCTGTTGCCGTCAAGGTTACAAAGCATTTATTTAAATACTTACGAAAAGTTTATGAAGTGGAAGACAGAAAAACGAGTGGATTCGCTTACGGAAGGAGATTTTCTTACGTATTTAGATAAACTATCCAAAAAATATCAAAGTTCAACGTTTTGGAGTACATATTTAATGTTACGAACAACTATACAGATAACACATAGGTAATGTAAGTATATAGAAACAGACAACTCAATATTCATTTTCACAGAGGACTGAAATTTAATTACCGGGAAAAACATCTCGTTAAATATACAGAATTGTACATTTAATTTTTAATAAAATAAACTATTTCGTATTGTATTGGATTATTTTATTTTCTCGCAATCGTAGTGAAAAGTAGAGTGTTAATACACGGCGCTAATAACCCGGTTTCTATTTACTCCCTCGCTAAAGCTCGGAAGTAAAACTACCTCGTGTTTAATGGGTCATTTTAGTCCCTTGTATAACAATCTACTATTGGTGATTTGCCACCGGTGGTGCCTTGATTGCGCGATAGCTACTATCGCGTCTGCTGTCGCTGTTTTTAGCTAATCAAGGTACCGGTCGCAATTACATGAGTCTCCGTTCATAAAACAACGTAGGTAAAATGCACGTATTGTTTGTAACAACCGTTCGAACTTCGCTAATGTACTTTTAAAAGAAGTATCTAGTTCTACGAACAGTCTATATGGATTTATACTCATTGTCAGCATTATTTTATAGTAGTATTTTCGGTGGGGTTAATATATTCCATAATTTCAACTTAATCTAAGTGACCAATGTGACCTATTCAACGTGATTTATAGTTCAAAACGGACTTTCTAATATCATTACCGATCGCAGTCCGAATTTAACTGTGTCTGGCCACACCCTTATTGTACTGACATAAGGTTATAGTTGCGAAAGTTAAGGCGTTTGGGCAGTAGCTTTATATATCGCTGTGACCCGCGACTTCATTCGCGACTAATAAACCCTGAAGGGAACTTGATAGCGAAATTATTTTTCGTTTATTATGAATATTCATTTAATATTAGGTGAGCGTAGTATGTCTGCTGTTCTACAGAAGGGACGGTTCTGCTCATCCCACTGGTTTAGAGATCTAGTTTTTATTGAGATGGAGAGGTACTATTTTATTCTGGTACCACGCGGTAGATAGGTATTATAGAGATATTTCGAATTGAACAGAAAGAAAAGTAACTCATATTTTTTTCATTTAAATTTTGAATAAAGAATTCTTTTGGAAGCTGTAGACATATACATATATTGAATCCATAATATGTTATTTGTTTTAACAAATTGGCGGCAATTTAAAAAGTACATGTCATGCGTTGAAAAAAATTTAAGTAAAGAAAATTTTCGATCCAGAATTTGTCACGACTTTCGTTGCAGTCTTAATCAACAACTATGTTATGATAGACTTCGATTGGCATTTCATGATGGAGCGCCATCTGGTGCCACTATTTATGAATGGTTTAACGAGTTTAAACGTGGTCGAAGCAATCTCACTGATGATTTACGCAAACGACGTCCTGCTACGGCGACGACTGATGATAACGTGAGTGCTGTGCGGCTAATGATAGAAACTGATAAAAGTATAGACATTGGTATGAATCAAGTGCAAGTGCAATTGGTATGAATTAAGTCTAACACGAACATTAAGGTGTCAGAAGGTACTGCATCCGATGGATACCTCAAACTAAAACGTAGTATTTTTGGATAATTCTCACCCCGACTGTACCAGCCATACCTTGAGGATGAGATAAAATTGTTATATCAATGATATAGTATACTAGAAAAATTGAGAATTTTAGAGAGGTCAATCGGAATTTGACGGAAGATCAACAACGCCGCCGCTTGGATTGGTACCGTAAAATGCATGAAATGCTCCTCCCGTGGGTGTTGTAAAAGTCGACTAAGGGATTATCCGGAGGATGGGCAGCAGCGTCCTTCGAGTACATTAACAACTCAACTGCGATCGCCAACCCGTCTGCCAAGCGTGGCGATTATGGCAATGGCATTGTGTCATTGTCATTCGGCCGAAATGATGATGATGATGATGATGATGATGATGAATGCTTGAAAACTATGACGGCGGTGACTCGAATGCTGCATGGATGTTTCCATTCGAAGATTTCCAACAAAAGTAAAGAAAGGCAGAAGTCAAGGGTAAAAGAGGTTTGCTTCATTCTTTGGACGGACGGGTCATTTGGTAACAATTACATTAGAGGATAAAACGACTGTTACTGCAGATTGGTATGTTAGTCATTGTTTACTGGTTGTCTTGAAAAATGTTCGACAGCAGCGTCCGAAAATCAGGATCCTCCTTTATCACGACAACGCTCCAGCTCGTTCCGCTAGACGGACAATCGAATATTTGTCTATGGAAGGTGTGGAATTAGTGAGTCATCCTCCTTACACTCCTACCTGGCACATTGCGATTTTTATTTGTTCCCCAAAATAAAAGCTAGACTCAGAGGAATTTGCTGAACACCGAAAGCTGAGTTCGAAAAGAACGTGGAACTGATCCCTAAAGTAGAGTGGGCTCACTGCTGCAGTCAAAGGTTCCATCGCATGCGACGGTACTTAGAAAGGAACGGAGACTACTCTGAAAAACAATAAAAATATTTACAGGTTTCTACATCATCCAGTTTTTAATTTTCTAAAAGCTTTTAGTGTGACTCTCGTATTTTAAATTGTATTCATATCCACTCATTTAAACAATGGTTACATACACTTGAGGCTCTGTTAAACTTCAATGAGCATAACTACGGCGCCATCAGCATTGTAGCATATAATTTAGTAAACGACACTACATTTATTTATATCGATAAAAAATGAGAGCAGTAAAATAGATTATGTAAAAAAATGTTTTTTTATAAGCACAAAAGCAATTTGCCTGGAAGACACTAGCAATCGAGTGATTGGATCTAATAATAAGAAGATTATTTGTTTTATGTGGCAAGTGCACTTGCAACTCAACTTGCTAGCTGCAAGTTAAGTTGCATTGTAAACGCAACGTTTTTAAAAAAAGATAATTAAAAAAAAATCCTATTCTTCTCAGCAAACCCTTTCATTTGATACCCATATCACGGGGGTGCATAAAAATAGCTGTTCCGCCATCTTTGGGAGTCCGCCATATTAGATTTAGAATGACGTCACTTAGCTAACCATGCATTGTCATCTAAACAAAATGTGTAAGCAAAATTTCAGCTCAATCGGTTTGGGGTAACTGTATTAAAATTCAGTTGCAAGATTTGATCCATACTAACAAGGCAAATTAAATAAAAGCAATTAAAAAAGCATCGATGCCGTACAATTACATCCCTACAATAGGTAATGCTATTTAAAACGCATTACCGAGTTTCAAGGAGCATAGAAGCTGTGGTATAACATCGAATGGCTCGTTGCAAAAGAGTTACTCGCCACTTTACTCGACCGTTTAGAACGGGGCATCAAAAAGTGGTATAATTTGACGACTTGAGTATTATGACTTAACTAGATGGCTATTAGAAAAACTATAGCAAAACATACCTTGTAGCGGAATAGAGTAATTTAATTTAAACTGATACATAATTGATGGCTGCAAAAATACTCGTATACTCATTAATATAACTTTTAAACTTTCGCGTTGCAGAATTATATATAAAGAAAACGAGAATGAACGCGAAGTTAGCGTCTAGTGACTAAAATAACACAACCTCGCTATTCGCAGACGGTTAATTATAAGGACACAGTCAGTCTAGTGTGTTGCAGCCATGAAATAAATAAAGAAAAACGGGGAAGAATGAACATAAATCTAAGGCTTAGCTCGCACGGGTGACTTTTGTCACCGTGACAATTTCGTCACTCTCATCAAGATCTTGGGTTTGTATGAGGTGCGCGCACTATACGATGTGACGTGACGTGACATTTCAATACATATCCAGAAAGTGACATAATTGTCACGGTAAATAAAGCCACCCGTGCGCGCTAGCTCTAACTCACAAATGGGATTGATCTCGCTGCATCAGTCTGCTTGTGACCACGATCAGTCGGATCGGACGACACCCTGGTCGAAACGTCAAGCTATTCCAAGGTAACTTCGTGTTAATTCCAATTAATTGTAGAACTTTCTTTTTCTAAAATATTTCGCTTACATTGATATGTCGTTATAGAAATCTTTAAGGGATTTGCAAGGACCCATATCATAGAGATCTTCAAACACCTCTAATTACCGGAACAAAACGTAGGTACGTATTAGAAAAGATTGTAAACTCTTACTCTTGGGTGGCTGTCGAACGACGGAATAAGCCATTAGCTGGACAGGTGTGTCCTAGGGTTTAATTGGAAGCCATGTTGGGTGGTATCGCCATTGCATCGACAACTCCTGTGAGTTTTCTCAACATTTTATGTTAGAAATTTTACGAAGACTGCAAATTGATAAAAGATTTTAATTTTGGTTTTATTTCGTTGATTACTTATTTTAAATATCGCTAACGCTGTCGCCTTTATGACTAATTGGGTTAGAAGTGTCTAATACTATCGATAAATTATATACAACTAGCCGTACCCGCCCGCTACGCTAGGCGCAAATTATATTGATACCTATTCATGTATTCTGGACCCTGCTGCAAGATATAAAATTGGAACACACATGAAAATTTCAGTTATAATTCATGTATTGATCCCGAAAATTTTCGTAGTTGAACATACACATACAACATACAACATAGTTGAGCCGAAACGGCAAATGATAAACGAAACGGGAAACGGAAACGGGAAATGATAATCGTAAATGTTACTATTATGCTTGATGCATAAATAATAATATAATGGCTGAAAACTGTGGAGGGTGTGAGAGAAGGCTTATTGTGTGAGAGAAACAGGAGACCGGCTTCGGTCTCATCCCTATTCCGTGCTGTTTACTGGGCGAGAAGTGGCACCGGTAGACGCCTGGGGCGGATAACTTACCACACTTGGTAAGCCACAATTGCTTATCACTATAATTGATCAGTTATCGAGCGGGATGAAAAATTACTAAAACAACTATTAAAAAATAGGGGTTGGTGATAGAAGGGTGAAAATTTAGGGTTGTATGTATTTTTTAATGCCACATTATAAAAAATAAAAATAAAAAATAAATAAAAATAAAATTTAGGATTGGACAACAAAAAAATTTAGCCCTTATCCCTTGGGGGTATGAAAAATAGATAGTAGCCGATTTTCAGACCTACTGAATATGCATATAAAATTTCATAAAAATCGGTCAAGCCGTTTCGGAGGAGTATGGTAACTAACACTGTGACACGAGAATTTTATATATTAGACGAGAATTTTATATATTATTATGTGTACGTTTTTGGTCGAAACAGAAGATTATCTCCGTCTTTGATGTTGAGGCTTCAGAAAAACTGAGAGAGTAACAGAACAGTGCGTTGGTATTTTTACATTTAAGGAGGTTCTTTAACTTTACGTATGCGGCAATCCACGGGTATCCATAGCCGGGCTTAAACGTCTTTTGTTCTAGTAATTTTTCTGGCTGTTCCTATCCTTCATTCGGATCACAATTACACTTACCTACACATAGATGGTGACTTGTGGTGCCGGCTCAGAATACCACCATCCCGTCTCCTCCCGTGAGTGTCGTAAAAATCGACTAAGGGATTAGCCGGAGGATAGGCAGCAGCGTCATTCGAGTACGTTAACAACTTAACTGCGATCGCCAACCCGTCTGCCAAGCGTGGCGATTATGGCAAAACCCCCCAATGAGCCCACAACACACACGTATCGTTCGTTGTAATGATCTTTGGGGGAGGCCTGTGTCCAGCAGTGGACTTCATTCGGCCGAAATGATGAGATGGTGACTGACAAAATAGTTATGACTATAGTACCGACCTTCACATTTAACTCCACTATCAAATACTATTGCTTTTAGCACAAAGGAGAACGATGCTGCCTATCAATTGGATAGACGCGGTGACTGATTACTTTCTGGGCACCAATCGAAAAATAATGTATTGCTTTAATGTTCTTGGTCTAGGCGTTTGTGCATTTAAGATTTATGTCTGTGAATTGTATCCACGATACAGGAGAAATACTAGTGGGGTGCAACGTTTTGATTTTTTATCGATAATTTATTTATTTTAATGACCATGAATTAAAATTTTATCGTTGTCAATTCTACACAACTCAATATGCCAAAGTTAACAATCTTGAATACTGTTGGGGGATTTTATACTTAACTACCTATAGTCGCCGTGTATATTGCCGTGTGCTGCCGGCTACGAATAGCACCAACCCATCTCATCCCGTGGGTGTAGTGGGCGTAGGATGGGCAGCAGTGTCCTTTGAGGACATTAACAACTAAACTGCGATCGTCAACCCCCCTGCCAAGCATGGCGATAATAGCAAGACCCTCCAATGAGCACACACATCTAGACAGCTCGTTGTGGCGATCTTTGGGTGAGGCTTGTGTACAGCAGAGGACTTTGTTCGGCCGATGTGATCACCTATAGTCCGCGACCTATATCTCCGTCCGTATGACGATTATTGTATAGTGATTTTAGCTTTTTATAAAATCACATACTATACAGAGATCATGTGTTTGAATCTCAGGTTCTACTTAACTTATAGACATGATAATTTGACACCCACAGAAAAAGAGGGGATGCTAGAAGCTTTTGTTTGGTTTCTTGTAAACGATGTCCCCTCACTAGGATGTCGTGGATACAGTTTGAAAACATACATTAAATATGTAAAAACACGTAACAACTATCTGTAGATCTGGCAAATACATATTCGTTCCGAGCGGTTCGACCCCGCGACACGCAACGCAGAGAGCAAAGTGATCAGCCACTATGCCAAACGTACCGTCAAATCCTTGGTCGAGAACTTACTAAATTATTTTACTCTAGCAACATTCTATGCATATTATTGCAAAATCCGGTCACACCTTGTTTGCTTATAGTACGTTCCACTTTAACAAGTCACACGCGAAATGCCACTTGAACAATTGAATTAACTAAAACACAAACAAAAATGTGTTTGATTTGAATAATGTGGGTGGAAGTGACATATTGAGGTTGAGGTAATGGAGTAAGAAGTCGATATAAGGTTGACAACTATGTGCCAATATCCTCCATTAATCACAATGATCGCAAGGACGGTAGATGGGTTCAATCTCCAGGTTGAGAATAAGCGTTTCTGGTCCAGAATGCCGTAAATAGGCGGAAAATAAAACCGGATTTAGGTTTTGACATCGGGACAACTAAAAACCTAGAACTTTTTGAAGGTGAAAATATACTGGTCGAGTACCATTACTACGTCACGTCTTTCTTCTTTGTCTGCCTTCGACAGTTCTTTAACGTTAAAATCTTCTTAAAGATCGTCAATTTGAAAAATTATGTCAGTTTTAATTTTTTCATATACCATGCTTAATTGATGCGTAAGTTAATGCATAATCCGGCAGAGAATATAACAATAGGGCCAAAACAAATCGTGACGTATCAACACACCTTTGATAATAGGGATGTACCGCGCAATTCGGCACCTGGAAACTTATGAAGATATTTTCCAATTAAACACAATGGGAGATTCGGAGAAGAGTCGGCAAGAATCTACATGGACAATATTTTTAATTATTATAAGATAAGTTACCTTCTTCATAGTTACAATAGCATCAAGTTATGTCAAAATAAGTACTGCCAAAATGCGAAGATAAAAAAATAGTTGTACCTAATTTAGTAAAGTTAGAAAGAAGAAAGAAAGAAAACAGTTTTATTTTGGACTCACACAGGTAATTACAGATAATGTACAGATAAGATATATAATAAACTTTAAACAACCTGCGCGAAGCCAAAAAAGGTCCCTATCTCAGCATAATGCTGCGACATTTAAAAAAAAGAAAAGTGCCGCGGCGCTGTTTTTTCAGAGAGGACCGAATGTGATAGTTGTGATCTCAAGGACGGTTACGACTTATATCAATACAAAAATAAAGATGCTAATGTAAGCTAAATAATATTTACAATGTTTTATATAAGAATAAACAATTTAACTGTTAAATATTTAATACGTATCGTCAGATTTTTTTATAATCTCACACAAAAGTTTAGGCTGTATGGTCTTACCTTTGCCAACCCTTTGACGATTTATACAAAAACAACAACAGAAAGTTGCATGGCTATTGAGTATTGGTCAGTCCCAAGTGAACGGTCACTGTGACCGTTCACAAGTATGACGATTGCATCAGCGTCGCTTACCTAAACCACATTGCAGGAAACATAACGCTTAAAAATATCGAGTGCATATATCGCACCGACATATAAGATACCGATATTTTCCGAATAGATTTGCTTGTGTCGTATACGTGTAAATTCGTCACTGTGCTTTCGTCAAACACAAGATTCAGTAGGCGTCATGCGAACCGATTTGCTCGTCACTCATAAGTTCAGCTATACACGAAAATCTTACACGCACAAACACCTAGACTCGGGACAAATAGTTATCGATATTTAACAAGACAGTTTTTTTTTTCAATTGACATAGTCACAAGAGTGCATAATTTTGTTAATGCTCAGTCAAGCTTTCTTTTCAGGCTTATCAGATTTATCAATATTTTTACATTGAAGCGAAATAGCTTACGGAAATGTGTCGCGTTTATTTTAATCGATCTATACACCTGCGTGCAGCGTCCTTGCGTGCAGCATCCATACATGCAGCATCCATACGTGCAATATACATACGTGCAACGTGCAACCCATGCACATACAGTTATTGCATCTTAAATGCACAGATAAAACACAACATTATTTTATGTTCCATCCCACATTCATGCATAATAAATACCTGCAACATTATACGTGCAATATATAATGAAGCAAATACGTATGTAACGGAATATAAACGCATCATCAAATCAATCAAATCGGCCATACAATGTCCACTGGTGAACAAAGGCCTCCCCCATAGATTTCCACAACTGTGTCATCATATTGGGGGGAATTTGCCAGTACTCATCCCGCTTGGCAGGCGGGTTGGTGAGCGCAGAATGGCTACTGTTCCACAGAAGGGACGCTGCTGCCCATCCCTCTGGTTGAGAATCTCTTAGTCGCCTTTTACGACATCCACGGGAGGAGATGGAGTGGTGCTATATTCTTAATCCGGACACCACACGGACAGCGAATAAACGCATGCACGATACATATATAAAATAAAATAATACTAATAAGACACGCAGTATCTTAGTTTGTCGGATCTTCGTTTATGTTTAAGGTGTTGTGCCTTACATTAACTGAAATTTCTGGCATAGATATTTGTTCTGTCCGATGTGCTGGTGACGGTTAGAACAGTGAAGCAAACGCTTAGCCATGGCAATAATCAATAATTCAATTATGCAACTCAGCCTATCATAGTCCAATGCTGGACACGCGGGTCTCGATCCCTCTGTTTGCGACAAATGTAAATTTTGAAATATCATTTGACAGTAATAAATGGATACATTTTATAGCATTACAAAAAGTTTTCATTCCAATTATTACTAATCTGTGGCAGCGCCGGCTTTAGCGCTTGCGCGGTGATGTGCTGGATTTTCGCGCCTTTCATACATTTGATTTCACATCGGTAGCATCAGAATTTTCTTAAAAGTTAGAGTTTTAACAGGATGAATTTTCTAAAATCCTTTCGTGGTGCTCACCAAGGTTATATAAGGAAGTCCTTTGCATAATTTAATTATTCCTAGTCCCACCGATTTCAGCTGAGCGTTGACTGCCATTCATTAAATGTTAGAGTTTTATTAAGCAGATACTTATAAAACAAAAGGTATAAAATAAGGTATAATATTAGCAATAAGTTAGGAGAAAAAAATAATGGTAAGTATCTATGTATTAAATTTTGTGACACCCCATCACCATCCAAAGATTACTTGATCAACACAACAGGCGGCGATACGAATATTAAGGTGCTGAACCGGTTTGTCAAGTTCAGTATTCAACTCACATTTACTTTAACAAATAATTTACTAATTACAAACACTTATCTTTATTATCAAAATATAGATGATAACATTTTACGAAAGCTCGCAGCTAAGTAGCTGATTAATCTGATACAGACTTAAGTAGCGGTAGGCTATTGACCCCCGCATAAATCCGAAGGGCCTGACCACCTGCGAATCTGAGACAAGTGAAGCAGCCAAGCGGATTGCAGTTACTGAGATAACGGGCCAAAATGATAAACTGCCCCGAGGCTCCGCGCTACGTAGGGCTGTCGAATAGTCCTACTTTTGTTCTGTAGTTTTTTGATCCAATTATATTTAATACTAGATGTGCCCCGCAGATCCACCCGCAGTTTTATTTAAAAGAAATCGGATTATTATATTTTGAATTTCACGGGATTTAATATTTTGCGGAAATTCTTATTCTCTTTCTAAGATAAAAGTAAGTAAGCCTAAATTACTCCTTGTATAATCAGCTATCGCCCAGTGAAAGCCCTGTCAAAATCAGTTCAGCCGTTTCGGATATTATCGCAGTTGAGTTGTTAATGTACACGAAAGACGCTTCTGTCCTTCCTCCGGCTAATCCCTTAGTCGACTTTTACGACATCTACGGGAGGAGATGGGGTGGTATTCTGAGCCGGCACCATACGGTAAGGCACTATCTGATAACTAACTTGAGAGCCATGGAAATGTTTGCTCTCAGAACATGGACTGGTTCTTCGCTACTCGCATTCAGCGAATTCCCGCATTCTTCACCAGAATGTTGGTCCGGCTCGTGGGGGGTCTGTTCACGCTGCGTTTTCCACTTCGCGGTCGTCACTCGAAATCTTTTTGGCCCCATCGACCATCCGTTCTACGAGTAATGTGCCCCACCCATTGCCACTTAAGATTTGCAATTTAAATTTAAAATCAATTATTTCGCGACACCCCTAGTCGCTCCCGTACACATTGTATATTGTACAAACTACAACATAGATTGTAGACTATTTTTATTAACGCTCCAACTCGATTCCAACCGTAATACTTTCTATTAAGATTGAAAATTATTAATTGCTATTGGGAAGTGTAGAAAAGTTGGTGCTAGTAGAATTAGAACCGAACCCGCTACTATTATGAGACGATAGTTTAGGGGCTTGGTTCATAGGATGATCAGAGGGTCTTTTACGAAGCTAGTTCCTCTACTTTTTTATTACTTCTAGCCCCACCCGTCACCGCAAAAATTTAACTGATACGGTAATTATTAATCATGATTTTTTCTCAAAACACTGCTTACATATTGGTGTGCACTGGCAGCGCGGGAATGACGACACAATTAAATCATTATTAATAGGGATGCCCATCTGCCATACAAAACAATGCGTGAGATGAACAACAAATGTAACCCATTACATTTTAATTAATTATCTACAAACTAGGGAAAAGCCAGTATAAACCTCTTTGTGAAAGATAGGTTATGTTAATTTATGGTTGTTGCAGTGGCTAGATATAGTCGGCTGCTGTGTTCCGGGTCGTGGGTTCGATTCCCGCACGGAACAAATATTTGTAAGATCTGCAGGTAGTTGTTCCGAAAATAAGGTTAGGGCACATAATACATAATGGTACTGAGGTAGATAAGGATTAATAAGCAATAAAGAAACATTCAGCAAATACACTGCCTTTAAAATTTCCGTAGTTCTAGTCGCAAACGCAAAACAACGAACTAATCAAGTGATCGAATGAAAAAAGAAATGTAATACGGTAATGCCAAATTATCAGTAAGGCAAAGGAAATGCGATTCATACAGCCTAAAAAACGATAAATTCTTTTGTAGTTTATAATACTATTATTATTATTTTGTTTTTATTTAATATTGACATGCTTAGATGATCAGATTTACAAAAGCTAGGCCAGGAAGTCATGTTATATAATGATTTATTAAATCCAATGATTCAAAACTTGAATGATAACCTCATTACACGACAGTAAAATTAAATACTAATAGGTAGTCATACTTTTACCCTAGTTAAACAAATTTAAGAATTATTTATATTTTATTTTAAATAGAATTTAAGATTATTGGCAGTTTCTGTTCATTTCAGGAATTTAATGGGCATTCCCCTTTGTATTTCTATTATTACTGCTGGCTTGTATAATTACCTACTACACATAAAAGTATCTTCCGTGTGGCGACCGAATTAACAAGCACCAATCCCTTCCCTCCCGGG
This sequence comes from Diloba caeruleocephala, assembly GCA_947459985.1. Lineage (NCBI taxonomy): Eukaryota > Metazoa > Arthropoda > Insecta > Lepidoptera > Noctuidae > Diloba > Diloba caeruleocephala. The sequence goes on from OX381614.1 coordinate 5,016,313, forward strand.
GATGTCGTTTTCATTATTCTGGGGGGAACAAGATGGACGGATGACCTGGTGAAGGTCGCTGGGAGTTGTTGGATGCGTGTGGCATATGACCGGACTTTGTGAAAATCTATGGGAAGGCCTTTGTTTAGCAGTGGACGTCCTTTGACTGATATGATGATGAATATGCGGAGAATTCACCAATACTCACCACGCTTGGCAGGCGGGTTGGTGAGCGCAGTATGGTTACTCTTCTACAAAAGGGACGCTGCCGCCCGTCCCTCTGGCTTAGAATCCCTTAGCAGCTTTTACAACATCCACGGGAGGAGATGGAGTGGTACTACATTCTTAATCCGGACACTACAGTGATCTTAGTTTATTTAAATTTCTTTTTTTATGTAGGTACTTTAATATTCAACATGACTTAATTAACTACGCAATATAACATATTCTATGCCATGTTCCAAGACATAATCTACCTCTATACTAAATTTAATTAGAAATCATTCAGCTGTTTTAGTGTGATGAAGCTTTCAAACTTAAAAAAACTATTACATTTATAACAGCAATAAGATAAATCGCTTCAACCTTTTAACTTAAAAACCACGAGAACAGTTATCAACGGTTTGCAAAATTAATTAATTATCAACTAACGAACAATTAACGGGAATAAGGCATAATTAAACACATTAATGCTCGCATTCCACTATAAGGAAGGTAAATAATTTCAGATCACTACTACTGCGATCAGGTGTAAGGGGGTAAACAACATCCGATTGATCCAAATGTCAACCTCACCTGCCTCTGGTACATCCTGTTGGCTAACGGACGAAGCTATGGCAGCCGAAATAGATGGCGGTATAACCATCCTAACTAGACTTTAAATTCCCTGGCCAATGTTGGGAATTGGACAGTCCCTGCAGTCACCAATCCGCCCCGCGAGGTGACTACGGGTGTGCCCCCTAAGATGTTTATATAAGTGTAGATGCGTTGCCCGTGCTCTACGATGCACACATGAAAATAAGGTAGTTGCCCGGAGTTCGCCTAGTCGCTCACTAATCAGGAGCGTGGCTCGACGTGAATCATAAGCGTAATTCAGTAACATAGCATCACAGCGCAAAGCGAGGCTTGGGGGGATCCTTTATAATCCTCCCCGAGAAGTGGCTGGGGGCGACCTTTTTATAGTTGCCTTCCCTCCGCTAGAGGGGGTGACCGCTTTACAGTCATCCCTTCCGAAATGTGCCTAAAAGCGTGGTCGTACGTAGCTCTAGTGTGATCTTACGAGGACCTGGAGCGCCCCTTCAGTGCCTAAGATGACCGCTCCAGTGGTTTTAGCCGGTAGGAGTCCGGCATACCCCTTCGCCCTTCCCCGGGGTAAAGGAAGTTCCATGTAGAATTTCCACTGGACATCAATAAAAACAAAAAAAGGTTTCGTAAAAGGTGACTATGTGATTAGCCGCCTAGGCTGGGCAGCAGCGTCTTTCAAGTACATTAAAACTCAATTGCGACCACCAACCCGCCTGCTAAGCGTGGCGATTATGGCAGAACCCCACAATGAGCACACGTAACACCCCTCCGCCGAGTATCCGAGGATTTCCAAAAGATGTTTAATAATATTAATAGTAAGAAAAAGGTGCATAAAAAACACACTGCCAGCTATAATATTAATAAAAATCTATAAAAACTAGATTTTCCCGGAGCTTAGTTTCACTACTGAAGAAGCTATATATCAGGAATTCGATATCATCCTTAACAACGGGCCTTCCAGCATAGCGGGCAACAATAACGGAAAGTGCCATTATTATTTGATCTCATTTAAATTACTTTTATCCAATATCTTTATCAATGTCATTTATAAAAAACAACTTCCTTCTTTGAGTAACGTCGTGGTAATTTTTTATTGTTTATATCATAAAGCTGATCTAAATATCTACATTTACATTTCCGACGCGAACACGCAAAAGCTCTATATTACATTTTTTATTTGAATAAATTAACGTAAAGTATTTTAAAATAATAATAGACCGCTTTGTCACATCCTGTGAATGTGGATTGAAAGTTCAATAACATATGTAGGTAACCAATGTATTGAATTAATAACATCACACTCGTAGGATAAAATGAATCATAGATGATAACATCAACAATCCGCCTGTCAAGTTATTTTCCGTTTATGCGCTCCACCCACAGTATTGCAGGTTGGTGACAGTTCACGGTGCGAAGACTCTAGTTTTGCAAGTCACCAAGCAATGTCCAAACAATGTATGTATGTGTGCAGACAATGTAAACATAGCACCATTCCATCTCCTCCCGTTGATGTCGTAAAAGGCGACTAATGTTGTGTTGTGAACAAGAGGGATAGGCGGCACCGTCCCTTCTGTGTAACAGTAGCCACACTGCGCTTACCAACCCAAGGCTGGTGAGTCACCATTTCAGCCGAATAAAGTTCACTTCTGGACACAAGCCTTCCCCAAAGATCGCCACAACGACCAGTCCCGGTGTGGCTTTGCCATAATCGCTATGCTGGGTAAGCGCAATTTATTTGCTAATGTAGTATAATAATGTAGTAACGCAGTAGCCATACTACGCTCACCAACCAGCCTGCCAACTGGTGAGTATTGGTAAATTCCCCCCAAAAATATGACACCATTGTGGAAACATATGGGGCAGGACTTTATTCAGCAGTACGTCCACTGCTGTCTTTGGTTGATATGGTGAAGCAATGTCCAGCACTACCGCCTTTTTAGGAGAAGCTTGTGTATATTGTGCGATAGATTGCGGTAGGCATTTTGTTATTAATTAGCTGAAACGGACACAGCCAGCAAGCAACAGACTGCGGCATGATTACACCTTTTCTTTTTGTCATGAGCTCACATGGTAACTTTAAGAGTAAATTATTTAGCTTCAAGCTTGTTGCCGCACCATTCTGCAAATGTTCAACACCGGACTGTGAATATGAACAGTCTGCACATCATATTCTGTGGGAGTGTGTTCTTTGGCAAAATGAACGCAATATTATGTTTGACAGCTTGCAAGTTACATCCGGAGTTGTTTACTATACAGACCTTGTTGCAACTAGGACGAATTTCCGTGCGTTCGGGCGTTTTTACCATACCTACTGTTGGAATCACTCACAATAGCTCACAACATAGTTATCCTAGTTGTACACCTCTCTCTGGGACACACCGAGCTTCATTGGTGGGTGTTCTTTTCGGTGGTCGCCATTGTAGATCCTGGCTTACAGGAGTTGCAGTGGTTGGGAATAAGTGGCGGGATTGTCTCTTAAGAAAAGAGCTCATGGACTTCCTCCGTGAGATAAAGAGTACCTAATTATTTATAGTAAAAATTAAATTCCGGACAACCCAATTACATACAAATTTTGAAGGCATGATGACTTCAACTACTACTTATAGTTACATAAAACCAAAATAGACTGCTTAGACCATATCCTTTATTCTTTCTGTAGCAAAAAAGACTAGTATTTCAAACATGAAGAAACCAACATTTGGCTCAGATCAGAAACACATATAAAATCTTTAAAAAAAAGAATAACTTTCAAGTTCGCAGCCATAAACAACGTGATTTACAAGATCAAACGGGCACCCGGATGATCGTAAAGTTTTTGTCACATTAACAAGATGTAGCGATAAGCGAAAGCGGGAAAATACCTGCGTAATGAAGTCGTAACTACAGCTGAAATACGTTTATGTGAAACAGTGGGATATTTTGTTTTTAATTAGCCATCTAATTGAAATAGCTAATTAGGGCTTAGCGAGTAAACGTCTTAAAGGATATTTTTATTTCGTTTAGTAGCATTATTCGAATCGTTTGCCAGTGATTTCAGGGCATCCTCATAAATATTATCTATATTATACGCTATAATATATGTTTATTGTATGAATTTTATTTAAAGATAAGATAAAGATAAAAATATTTTTTATTTAGGTATAACCATTTATAGGCACTTAGGAATAGTCAAGACTTTAGTTGCGGCATTCCAGTTAAAGGTTCTTATTATATCTCTAGAATTAACATAAACGAATTGAAATTCGTTACTGCAAAAAAAGAAGTTTTCTTTATGAAAAGTTTCTGTAGTAGTAGTAGTAGTAGGGGAAGATTTTACTGATTTAGTAGTTGAAATGGGAGATGAATGTCTCTGGGAATCTCAGTAAAAAAATGTTCGAAAGCTGTAGCCACTTGTATATCTGACTTAATTATGTTGTCATCAATAATTAAACTATAGTCACCGTTCCGGCTATTAACTTTTCCAATTTCACTACTAATAATATTCCATTGATATATTACTACTAGCTGACCCGGCAAACGTTGTTTTGCCATATGCCATGCCATATTTCTAGGAAATATTTTTGTAGTTAAATAAAAATTAACTAACTTACTTTAAGTGTGTGGATGTAGTTATGATTGAAAGTGGAATGAAGCGTTGTAGACAAATATAGTATACTTTATTTAAATTAATAAATTATTCATTATTGAAGTAACACATATATTTTAAATTGCAATTCTACATAGCTCATAGCATTCTGCATATCAAAATTAGTTATCCGTATATCTATTTCCAGTCAAATAATTACCTTATACCGCCATCTGTTAGAATCTTATCGAACTAACAGATAATTATGACTCTAATAAACAAATAATTCGCAATAAAATAATATTGCGATTATAAATTGAGGTATAAACTATCCTATCTTTTAAGTTGGATAAAACTACACACAGTGTGCAAAATGTTATTAAGATCGGTTCAGTAGTTTAGCAGTCTATAGCGGACAAACAACGTGACACGTAAATTATATATATTAAGATAATATTCCAAGTCATTTTAATTATGTTATTAGTGTTCCAATTCCAATTTTAGTTTATGGCTCTGTTATTACTATTTTTAATTTTAGAACTCAAATAACGAGATTTTGCTATACGACAAATTCTTTTAAATAATCTAGAGTTATTTTTAACGTAAATATTAAAATTATCAGTATTAATGTATTTTTGTTCATTATATAGCTCATAAAGTCTATTTCTACTTTTATGAATTCCAACAGTAGCCCATTCACTAAAGGTTGCATTGCCATTAACCGTGAGCGTCTTGGGGATAAAATTTGCATTAAATTCTTTACTATTCATTCTTATTATACTTTATTATTTATTCGGGTTATTGTTGTATTTGCTTGTCCGTGTGATTTCCGGCCAAGAAAAGACCACCCCTCTCCACCCATAGGTGCCGTAAAAGGCGATTAAGGGTTGGTATCAAGAGGATGGGCAGCAGCATCTTCACGTGTGCTACTGACAACGTACTGTGATGACTGATCCGCTTGCCAGGCGTCACGATTATGGCAATATCCCACATACCAATATCACCGCTCATTGTTGTGATCAGTAGGATGCCCATGTTGAGTAGTGGACATTTACGGACTAACGAGTGTGTGATACTGATGTGTGTGTAGATAGTGTAAAGTCCATAACTGCATAACACACTCTCAGTTGCAGTTGCACAGCTTCCATTTTACAGATAAATTAACAATATATTCATTGTTATCCCGTCCAGCGATTTTAGATACATACGAATCATCATCATTTCGGCCTAATGAAGTCCACTGTTGGACACAGGCCTCCCCCAAAGATCATCACAACCACCGATATGGATGTGTTTTGAGCTCATTGGGGGGTTTTGCCATAATCGCCACGCCTGGCAGGCGGGTTGGCGATCGCAGTTGAGTTGTTAATGTACTCGAAGGACGCTGCTGCCCATCCTCCGACTAATCCCTTAGTCGACTTTTACGACACCCATGGGGGGAGATGCGGTGGTGGCATTCTGAGCCGGCACCACACGGCAAGCCGGCACCACACGGCAATATAATGAATATACTCAAACTGCCAAAATTTCAGCAATAACGATAGGAAGTGGAATAGTATAAGTTGTAATAAAAACCACTTCAATCCGTTCTGTATTCATAATATCATTATTAAGTATAGTAAGCACTATAGAGCTAGCCAAATCAGCATAGTTCTGGAAATCCTGATTGATAAAGGTCGATAAAGGCCGGAATGCTCCTGTTACTCCCGCCATATTCTAACAACGCGGGTGCATAGTTGCTAACTATGTTTCGAAACGGATACGTTTAGCCAAAAAAAGACGTCCTTTTATTTTTAGGACGCTGCTTTGAACGTCTAAAAATGATCGAACTGGACTATGAAATCACCCTCCTCAAGGAATTATACAAGACAGATCCTCATACCGTCCTCGCCGGTGAAGCCCGTCGCTAACCCTTCGATCCCCATCCCGACCCTTTGTCGAGCCGGTCCGTGCCGAGCCACTAGCTTTACATAAATATGTCGCAGGGAAATGATGAAAACGGAGATATGATCAAATCCTTAAAGTATATGATCAATTCACGGAAAATGTTAAAATTACAATTCTGTGGGGTGATTTCCCTAAACACCAACTCGGATAATTTAGGTTAGAAGGCTAAGGCCGAAGCGCCGCGGGGCTCCCGCCTTGGCCTTTCTGGCTATATTTTTACAGGATTTGATCAAATCACTTACATTCGTTCTATCTTCCGTGAATTGATCATCTTCCTTTCCTTTTCTTTCTTTTACAGATTTGATCAAAATTTCGTTTTCTTCAATTCCCTGCGACTGATACACCCTTTCCGTTACATTTTGTATAGGTCGATTCGTACGGTAAGCGATATTACGAAATCGCTCTCGCGTCCGCTTAGTCAACTAATCTACTTATATTAAGACAAGGCCGTTCGCACGCGTGGGAACTAACTATTCCGTTCAATTTTGACTAGTCAAACTTTGCATCAATCTCGATTAGTTTTGCATTATACTTGACAAAAAATATCAATTCAAATGATGCAGGATTTAGGCAGGTGTGTCTATTTGGCATCGTGTTTAAACGGAAAATGTTGCATTGCTTGGTTACTCAGTAAATGGACCGAATATCTGATGAGAACGATGACTAGGTAGACTTGCTATCGATCGTGAGGGACCTGTGCCGGAGAATTTATTATGCCACTTTTTTACCAGCCCTACAACTAGATAGTGGTCTAGATGGCCTATGCATTTAGGCGTTTGAAAATACCAATTTCTTAGGTCCCATATGAATGATGGCCAGGCCGTTCAGGGACGCGGCCCGTCAGACTAAGAGGCGGGCCGAGACCGCAGAGGGTTGCGGCGAATGGGCAAGCAAATCCCACACCCCCAGCGATAGGTAAGTCAAATGAACACTGTGGAGTTCGAGATGGTAACGCCAATCCACATTACACTGGGCGAAGGAAATGAGACGGTCAGCAGATACAGGAGAAATCTAAGTGTGAGGGCATAGATTTATATAAAACAAAGAAAACGAAACACAGTAAGCACACGTTACATAAAAGTGTGACGGTAAAATTACTTATTGACTTCTCCATAGGCGGAAAATAAACCAACAAACTACATTAATTAAAAACTAATTGAGTTAACAAATAACAAAGCCTTTGTAGCCGATTCATCGATAAATGTAATTGCTTAGCACAAAAGACGAATGTAACAACACTATACAAAAGGCTAGTGATGTGCCGACAAAAGGCGATATCGACACGCGTGATTTTGATTTTACAAATAAATTATTTTTAATTGAAACGTCAATCTGGTGATGCGCTTGCCCATTCATTTCTCTCTTTCTTTTTTATTTTCAAAGAAGAGTGTCTTTTGTCTGGGTTTTATCAAGGATATCTTTCTTTGTACATGTTGTTTTTTTTATAATAGTGAATCTGTGAAGTTTGATATAAGAATAATTTAAGGCATTATTGATTTTATATTCATTTGATGATCTCTAATTCTAACCTTTTCGTATTGTATTAAAAAATTAAAGTAACATGAGTTACCTTCATGTAGGAAATGTCTTCTATCTTACATAGGCTTTTCAAAATGAACGACTGTTCCAAGCCTTACTAACCTTTGTGGTGCAATCCCTGTCATGATTTAATAATAATAATAATAGAACTCCTCTGGGAAGATTTTTTAGTTTTAGTTAGTATTAAATCCATTTAGCACCCATTGCAATACTACCTTATACTTGTAGTTTCCATTTCATACAATAATTTTATACCTCCGGGGACAATCCGAGATTGCATTTTACAGTGCCGTCATGGACAGTCCCAGGTTGGTGTCCTATTACATTTTTGATTAAAATTCTCTAAAGGGGCTCTGCATGTTGGACCGATGTCCCCGCGTAAGCCTATTAAAAGACCGGGTTCCCCCTTACAGGGAATATAAACCCGTGAAAAGAGAGACATAGTAATGGTTTTATTTCACCATAAAGTTGCCTAAAATATTACATCGAGACTATTAGGGCTAGAAAACGGCTCAGAATGCCACCACCCCATCTCCTCCCATGGGTGTCGTAAAAGTCGACTAAGGGATTAGCCGGAGGATGGGCAGCAGCGTCCTTCGAGTACATTAACAACTCAACTGCGATCGCCAACCCGCCTGCCAAGCGTGGCGATTATGGCAAAACCCCCCAATGAGCCCACAACACATCCATATCGGTGGTTGTGGTGATCTTTGGGGGAGGCCTGTGTCCAGCAGTGGACTTAATTCGGCCGAAATGATGATATCGACAGGAACCACTCAGAAAATTATGGAACACAAGTTATAAAACGATTTTAAGTAAATTTACATCTAATATTATCACAAACATAACGCAAACCTCCATATTTTCTACGCAGAAAGCGGTTTCTGGCTCAGAAACAAACAGAAACACTGTTATTTAGACTTAAATCTGTTTTGTGTACTTTCTCGTTACAGTTTTATTTGAATTAATTTAAACGTTGTGTATCCGATTACAGAGTTGAAATTAGCGTATTGATCATGAGTTTAACACTATCTAGGGCCAATGATCATTGATAGTGTATGTATGGAGTGGTAGGCCTTCACGTTAGAATACTTGGAGTTCTTTGATTGTAAACATACGCATGTTACACAGGGACGAGCCCGCGCGTTTCTTTAGCTCATAATTGAAAAACCTATCCAAATTTCATCCAAAATACATTTTAAAGTTATGTAGAAGGGGGCATAAACATAGATTCTCTTGTTGTGGACATGATATGAGAAGGTCCGTAGAGAAACTCAAGTTGCAGACACAGCTGAAAGGATTAGTAAGCTGAAGTGGCAAGTGGCTTTATTACTCTTAGAAGTGATCGCCATTGGAACAGCATGGGACAGTTTCCAATGAGATGGACAGATAATCTGGTTAAGGTAGCTCAGAGTCCTTGGATGCATGAGATCGGTGGTTGTGTCATTCTAAGTGCAAGAAAAAAAGAATTTTCTTTTTCTTTCTTTCCGATGAGAGTGAGACTGCAGTGAACTTCGTGGTAATACCTAGTTAAGGCACCCATTTTTATTTCTTTTTTATCGGTTCCAGTGGAAATTCGTCATGAACTTCTTCCGCCCCGGGGAGGGATGAAGGGCATGCCGGACTCCTACTGGCTAAAACCCAGGTCCTCGTATGATCACACTAGAGTAGTTATGGCACCTAGTACAAAGCTCTTGAAGAATGCACTAATGTCATCCGTAAAAGCAGTACCTATTTTATTTTAGCAAGACGCATGAAAAAATGAAACAAGTTGCATTGAACACTCTTATCACAAACTATGTTACCACGTCAATTTATAATCCCTTTTCTATAAGAAGATTTTTAGCAGGTCCCGCTTGGGCGTAATTTGTGTCATAAATTTCATACCAGTCGGACATGTTTCCAAAACCGCCTCGGCTGTTAAGCCGGCCGCGCTTATATTATATATTCGAATTGTCATCTGAATATTGAAGCATCACAAGTTTTGCTATCATGTTACACTTTTCTGATCAGACTTTCTAACGAACTTTCGAGTTGGCTCAAATAATAAATCTGAAAAAAAAGCATCTGAAGCAAATAAGCGAAATTGTGTAATGATCTTGAAATATGAAATATAATAATAAGTTTGGAGTGTTCGTGCTGAGAGATTTATATATGTAAACCCACGAGAACACAGGAGAATTCCAAAGGGAATCGTTTAAAAATGGAAGGTTAGGTCTAATTGTAGCACCCGCAATAATGGTTCATGAAGCACAGAGTTTCTTTTTTCGTGCTGAGGCGCGAGTGTGGATTGTGGTCGAAGTGAAGGTATCTGATCATATCCTAAGCGACCCTCGCTGACAATGGGACCCCTAGCGAACGAAAAGTTTTCAACCTCTTCTCACATAAATTATTCCATGAAAATTCGTAGACCTCTTACGTTCGTTTCAGTCGAATAAAGTCCACTGTTGGACACAAGCCTGACCAAAGATCACCACAACGACCGGTCTGGTTGTGTTGTGTGCTCATTGGGGGGTGTTGCCATAATCGCCACGCTCGGCAGGCGGGTTGGCTATGGAAACTGAGTTGTTTATCGTAACTCAACGTCTATCTTATGCGCTGACATCTTATTACCATCACCAATCCCAGCCATTCGTGGCTATTATATCATACCTGTTATACATAGCTGTAACAAACTTCGCGTCTAGACGACGATATTTTCCGTACACAATATAAGTCTGTGTGTTTCCACGACCCATTAATACAGTCATGGTATACCTAGACTGAGGAACACCATGGCGTAGATTGTATCTACTTACGGACGTTATGGTACACGCTGTTCAATATCATCACGTCTAATCTTATGGGGCTTAGCAGACGTGATCTGAATGACATTTTTCGTTCAGGTTTGTTTTTAATTTGAGCCCGATTTTGGTGACTTTAAGCCCATTTAATGAACTACGTGACGGTCGTTTCGGTTTCGCTCAGAGCCGGAGTCATGATCATGCTACAGTTGTAATGAATTCACTATAACCATCAGGAGCGTCAACAGAATCCTTTTCACTTGTTCACTTATAACTTATGGGCTTTGGCGTTTGCCATTTGCCTGATTAGCTGTGGACCAAAATTATCACTAAGAGGAGCCCTGCCGCACAAGACAGCGTGACGTCGCGGCAGATTACAAAAATATGGCGGGACGAGCAGACAAAATAAATAGAGAATGGTCCACACGACGTCGCGGAGGCTTATCGCTGCGTCACCTTCCCGTTCAAGTTAGTACTCCTCCCCCTGTCTCTTGCTCGCGCCGGCCCGTGCCAAGCATGTAGATTTAAATATCCCCTAACACGTTTAAAAAAATACCGATCCAGCTGTCCCTAAAACAATAGCTTATTATCCCCAGCAACGACCTAAGCCGAAGTCCGTGTCCCGCAAGGGGCGCCCTTAGCGCAAGTTGCTTAGTTTTTAATATTAATTTACAGCCTGGCTGGAGGTTTTGGCTTCGCCAGAAATGACCGGTTAAGCAACCACATTTCCAAGAAATGTATGTGAGAAGCCCATTCAAATAAAAAATACTGGCTCTAGACCGAATAGTCTGGAGATCATAAGGCTTTTTCCCATGTGTAAAATATTGAGAAGTGTTTCAGGATTCGGTCGTAAGTCTACTATGGATTTAGTCTGCTGTAAATTGCATAGAAAAATAAAAGCATAGACGGTAGTCACATACTAGGGGTTACAGCAGAATTAAAAAGTCGTTCAAGTGTGTCCTGCTGTCATTTATTATAAATTGTATGTGACTGATTTCCAGTTCCTACCTTTTAATATCACGTAGCTAGTCAAATCGGACGATCTGTAACAAAAGAATTTTAAATGTTAGTGACATCAACAATTATTCCGTGTGGTGTCCGGATGAATTCCGTGTGGTGACCGGATTATTCCGTGTGGTATCCGGATTAAGAATATAGCACCACTCCATCTCCTCCCGTGGATGTCGTAAAAGGCTAGTAAGGGACTCTTAAACTGAGGGATGGGCAGCAGCGTCTCTTCTGAGAAACAATAGTCATACTGCGCTCACCAACCCGCCTGCCAAGCGTGGCGAGTACTGGCAAATTCCCCCCCAAATTGAGGACACATCATTTCGGCCGAATGAAGTCCACTGCTGGACACACAACCACCGATATGGATGTGTTGTGGGCTCATTGGGGGGTTTTGCCATAATCGCCACGCTTGGCAGGTGGGTTGGCGATCGCAGTTGAGTTGTTAATGTACTCGAAGGACGCTGCTGCCCATCCTCCGGCTAATCCCTTAGTCGACTTTTACGACACCCATGGGAGGAGATGAGATGTTGGCATTCTGAGCCGGCACCACACGGCAATTGGGGACACAACTGTGGAAATCTATGGGGGTGGCCTTTGTTCAGCAATGGACTTTCTTTAGCTGATATGATGATGATGATGATGATGATATCATCAAATCTGCTGAACTATTTAAATGCGAGCTGGCGGCTGGAGAAGAAATTTTCATTATGACGACGACTATGAGTTTTATTATCATATCAGCCACAGGATGTCCACTGCTGAACAAAGGCCTCCCCATAGACTTCCACAACGAGCGGTCACATGCCGCTCTCATCCAACGACTTCCAGCGACTGGGAGTTTTATTAAGACTGATTAATTCCTACCAGGACCATTTTGTTACCGACATTATGTAAGTAAATCAATTCATTTTCACCATTTACTTTTGTGGGGTCCTACACATATAGTGAACTATATTTCAAGGGGAAAATCAGTAGGTTATGTGGATAAGGCCTATTTTTTAAACCTCGCTCACGTGTCATGGTTGCCTTTACAGACACAAATTCCACAGACAATACACCCAGACCCGGGACATCTACCTGCAGATCATACAAATTTGTTCCAGGCGGGAATCGAACCCACGAGCCGGAGCGCAGCAGCCGATTATATCAGCTACTGCACCAAACGTGCCGTCATATTCTTAATCCGGTAACCACACGGAAATTATAAAGGTAAATATAGTAATAAAGATTTCTCGAACCTCTTTAAATAATTTACAGATGAAACGTATACCTACAGATTTACATAAAGATGCAAACATATGTTTTCCGTTGAAAACACGACGCGCAAAGTTTATTGATTCGTGTTCACGTAATACCGTCTATGCGCGGTGGGAACACAGACAATTGAGCACATGAATTGATCATGTCCAGGAGCGCTCTCTTTCTCGTCTCTGTCACTGTCCGTAATTATACGCTGCAGTCACTTACCGAAAATTATATATTTGACGCAGCGCTGGCGATAGGTCTTTCTGAAGCGAAACTTTCTTCCCCCATACGGTTACTGGGACACTTATGGAATGCGCATTAGTAGTATATTTGATCGAAGCGCATTAGCATTCTATTTACATACTTATCAGTGGGTAGTACAACGGATTGCGCAAGCGCATATCCGCCTTTATTCGCAGGTATCTTTGAAATCTTGGTACATAGATCGTTAATGTTAGTGTTTTATGTAGGAATGTAGGGTAGGGCGAATACGGGACTTGCCTTCACAGTCCGTCAGTAATCGAGACCGATCACACTGTCGCGGTGATAAGCATCTCTATGTTTTATTCCAGAAGGCTGTGGCGCTTTTGGCACTTTTGGCGCAGTGGCTGGTTGCTTCTACGGTACGTGTCGTGGGTTCGATTCTCCATGGAACATTCGTATGGCCTAGAGATACCTTGTTCCGAGTATGTGCATGTTAAATTTATTATCTACCACGTTCTCAGAATTGTATAATTATTAAAAAAAAAACAATAGTTTAATCAGCTCTTACCGGTAACGCAACGAAGTATACGGAGCAATTTCCAACACAAGTTTTTTTATTCCGTGAGTGCTAGCGAGGTTTTCTAAGTAGGTACATACTAACATAAATTACATGTTAGGCACACGATATTTATTATTTTATTGGCTTAAGAGCATTTATTTTCAAAAGTTTAAAAAAGGAACGAAGTTCGCGCGCGGTCATATTGGCGCGAATGAAAATTAGATACTAAATTTTACTTTTTCTTTTTCTCATATATAATTTTTTATATTTTTCGGTATTCGTTAGCAAATTTTACTTCGAAAGTTATCATGTGGAGGCCCCTCTCTTGTGAAGGCCTTATTGCTGTAGCTCCTGTTGCCTTCCCCTAAATCCGCCTTGCCCGCAATCCAATTAAAGGGATATACAAGGATATATACGGGATATACATCTTTGTTACCGGTTATCAGACTTTTCAGGCTTCTGACTATCCGTCTATTGTTAGAGATACGAATATCACAACTAGGGCTAACGGGATAAACGTGCTTTTCAAAACACGGAGCGGTCTACACTGTATGCATGCACGTTATAAATGAGGTGTATAATACAAAACGGTTGTCCTCGAGTCGATCTGTCCGTCTATCTGTCACGCGGAAGCCCTGGGGTACTTCAAATCGACCGCTACCTATGATTAAGTATCCGATACCAGAAACCAAGAGTTTATTTTAATAGGGACTGGTCTTTTGACGTTTGGTGTAAGTTATAAACTTTGTACCATGAAGTTCCTTCCTTTTTAGAGTAGTAGTGCAAGTAAGTCTGTCCATCTAGCCTGGCGGACTCTGGTCAAAGTCAGAGATTAAGCTAGGCAGAAGACAACGAATAAAAAAGTCGGGAACTCTCGCTTAACAATATGTTGAATAACCACGCTTTGCATATTGGAAAACTTGTTCTGTCTTTGACTACCCATGGCGTTCTGTCAGAGTAATGACAGCTAGATATGGGTCACTGAGGCTATGCACTCACTGGCATACGCACGGCATGCACATATCTTGGCTTGCTTTGTATAGATTTCCATAGAAATGCATCCATTATCCAGACAAAATAACGGTCGGTTTGGATTTGTAATTACCGACGTTAGTTTAGTCCAGTGGGCATTATGCAAAAGGCTTCTTCAGAAAGAGCTATTGCCCAAAACCACAACGAGACTATTGAGTATTGAACAATGACAAGGTTTGGCGACCTCAAAGCCAGGCTTGTCGCACTAGTGACGCTGCAACCTTCTCCAAGGCTAGGTGCTATCTCACTAGCTTAATCATTCCGCCATCTGTTATGCCATGCGCCGCAATACAAAAGAATAATGTTTGCCCACAAGATATGTCCGTTTCTAGTTTACAAGAGATGACGCAGAAGATATGTCAACGTGCCTCAGCCTATTATACCACACAGCACACTGCCATTTTGATCCCATTACAGTGGGTTCTTGGCAAGCGTATTATGGATTATTATTATGGAGTTTCATTCAAATTATAGGCGATAGGCGATTAGCGTGTTGCTGCTTCATAGATTATTTTAAGCGAGTAGCCGTCATGTATCATGTGATTATCTTTAGTGCATCTCTGGATACCCTAAGAGGAAAATAAGCATATAAAACAAGTTCCTTTCCTTTGCCATTGCATAATCGCCAGCATCATCAAGTACTGCCTTTATAATTAGTCCTGTGGAAAAATACATCATGTACCTTTGGTTTTACCATTAGGGAATGGTCGAGGAGCATGCCGTGTATGGAGGGATCATCTTCGGCAGCACCGCATAAAATCACACTAGAGCCGCCCATTGGTGCCACGCCTTTAGGCATCACTCGGAGAAAAATAATATAAAGCGGTGAAACTCTCTAGCGAAGAGAACGAAGAAGAAGAAGAAGAAAGAACGAACAAGGCGAATGTAAAAAGGCCCAGACATATCTCAGGATTGTAAGGGTTCTGCCGAAATCGCGCTGTGCGCTGTGCTGCACTCACAGTGACACGATACCTCTTACACACCACCGTCTTCCCGGGTCACTCGGTTTGAGCACGCAGATTCCCCAATCTGCAGGCAGGAGTTACTACGTGCCCTACAAATATTTGTTCCGTATGGGAATCGTAAACGCTACCTATAGCCCACAAAGCCAATCCACTCAGCTACTGCTGCTAAATCTTTAACAGCACAGATGATGATGAGTCTCCAATCGCAATAATTAAATGTTCAGCGCCCGCTAATTGTCAATGAATTTGACAGTTAGCTATTGCCAACGGAATAGAATTCAGAGTTCATATGAGCCCTTCCCTTTTTTTGTACGTGTTGAAACCCTCGTAGACCTCCCCAAGGAAGGAGGAGAGGCATGCCGACTTCTACTGGCCAATCTCCACGGTGTTCCTCCATGCATACTGCGCCAGAGTCACCGGAGGCGCTCTTGCATTCATCCGTGATCCCGGCGGTGCTGGCCCGCCTGGCGCAGTCTCGTCGAAAAGGGAAAGGGTGTTGTGTCCCCCTCTATCCGTTTTTGTCCTCAAAGATGTGCATGGAACATTATAAATGACTAAATCCGCCGGTGGCGAGACACAACTGATTTTTAATTGTGTCTGGCATTGGGTCCGCTAAAGAGTTAGTATTACATACACTATAGCTCCTGAGTCACCACCTTATCGGACTAGTTGGCGGCGTCGCGTCGTTGTGAACACTGTCACGCCTATAGCAAGCATTTTGAAATCAGTGTTATTGATAGCTACCTATTGATAGTATAGATATCAGTGTTATAGAATAGACAAGAAAAAATGGTTAAATTAAATATATTTGGCCTGGATTCCAAGTCCTTTGGCCATGATTTTAGTAATAATATGTTTAGTGTAGCCAGCGCGAATACGCGTTTGGTGTCATGTAGTGTTAGTCTATAAGCGTTTAGTCATTAGATAGTGTTTAGATTTTAATCGTTGGTTAGTCATGCCATTAAATACCTATGTGGAATTGTAGCCCCTATATATCTTTAGATTTTGCGTAGACGTTGGTTGCAAAATAAATTATTTTTCTGTCTTTCTTTTCTTCAATTCAATTCAATTCAATTCAATTCCATTTATTCAATAACAATTTATACATTGTGTCTGAATTTCTTATAACTCTATACATCTTCAACTACATGCATTATTCCCACTACTTACACAATTCCAAATTATTAATTATTTATTTGCACTTTAAATTTACCCCTATAATATTCATTTCATATGAGCAGATATAATAATCCGAATCAACATGTTAAAATGTCATAATTTTATCAAAATAAAACTTAAATATAATAAGAATTCTAAATGTCAGTATTAAATGTCAGTAGTAGTATAATGTCAACATTTTTAAACAATTTGCAATTATTATTAAATGTCTGCCTTAAACTTGTCAACATTATTAAACAATAATTAGTTCGTCACTTGAATAGTAACACTGATTTAACAAGAACAGTCTAAGTTTATTCTGAAAAGCTCTTGTGTACACTAGACTCTTAATTTCTGTTGGCAGTTTATTAAATATTTTTACTGACTTATAGTAGGCACTATGCTTTACAACATTAAGCCGAGGCACATTATTTGTATGGAGATCTTTTCTCCTTGTGTTCTCCCTTTTATATCTTTCTTCTTCAGACTCGTATTTGTGTATATATTTGGATAAATGAGTGAGCAGGACTAAGATATACAAACTAGGAACCGTTGGTATGTTTAATTCTGTAAAATGTGGTCTACATGATTCCTGCTGTTGAATTCTGACGATGGTTCTTATTGCTCTTTTCTGTAATACAAAAGCTTTTTGAGTGTTATAATCATAGCTACCACCCCAGAAGAGAATGCTGTACCTCAGTTTCGATTCTACTAAAGCGTAGTAGACCATTTTTAAGTGCTTCGTGCCCACATCATTTCTAAGACTCCTGAGCACGTAGCAGGCTGAGCTGATTGTTTTTTGCAGATGTTTAAGCTCTGGTTTCCAGTTTAATTGGCTATCTATGTGAACTCCTAGGAACTTCACTACCGGCGCCAATTTTACTGGTTCACCATTCATTACACAGTTAATACTCGCAGTATTTTTTAAAGTTGAACGAAAGAGTACTACGTTGGTTTTGCTAGCATTTACTTTAAGTTTATTAACTGTGAACCAGTTGTAAAATAAATTAAGGGTTTGGTTTACTACACTATTTAAACTGTAAATACTGTCAGCCGACACAACTGCATTACTATCGTCGGCAAATACCACTAGCTGGACAGATCCTGCAGTAGTTTCAGTCATATGTTGAATCAGGTCGTTTATGAAGGTGATGAAGAGTATCGGACCTAGTATGGATCCCTGAGGAACACCTGCTTGCACAGGTTTCAGCCCAGACCTATACGTTTCTTCATATAGGTTATTGCAGTCTGAAGAGTTATCCTTTTTTTTTACTGTTTTAATTTCAATAAACATTTTTCTATTATTTAAATAAGATTTAAGGAGCTCTAGAGGTGTACCCCGGACACCATAGTACTCAAGTTTGTCTACTAGTACTACATGATCCACTGTGTCAAAGGCTGAGCTTAAGTCTAAGAAAAGTCCAGCTACATTTTGCTTGTCATTAATTCTACTCACAACATCACTTACCAGAGTGGATATTGCATCCTGTGTACCAACATTTTTCTGATATCCAAACTGTCTTCTATTTAGTACTCCATTTAAGTTTAAATGTCTGAGCAATCTAGTTTTTATTAGGTTTTCAAAAAATTTTGATGTAGTTGGCAGCAAGGAAATTGGTCTGTACATATTCGGATCCGTTTTTGATCCTTTTTTGTGTATGGG
This sequence comes from Diloba caeruleocephala, assembly GCA_947459985.1. Classification (NCBI taxonomy): domain Eukaryota; kingdom Metazoa; phylum Arthropoda; class Insecta; order Lepidoptera; family Noctuidae; genus Diloba; species Diloba caeruleocephala. The sequence continues at coordinate 5,034,767 of OX381614.1, forward strand.
AATCACTTTTGCTATTTTAAGTTGATCCGGGAAAACGCCTTCGTCAAAACATTTATTATAGAATGTGCTTAGATGTTCTGCCATTATGTCAATATTATTTTTAATTACTGATATAGGTATGTCATCATAGCCACAAGACTTTTTGTCTACCATTTTTTCAACTATTTTATTAATTTCTTAAGGAGTGGTTGGGTCCAGAACAAGATCTTTAGTCACTCTTTTTGCACTTTTGTGTAGAATTTCCATTGCCTCTTTTGAGTGAGTAGGATTTTTTGTCGAGCTAAATTCAAACTGCTTCGCAAAAATACTAACAATTTGTGATGGTTCTGTAATAACTTCGTCATTTAATTTTAAGGTAAGTTTTATTTTGTTCTTGACTTGTTTATTTCTGTGTTTATTTATGACTTTCCATACATCTTTTGCTATATTCATTGACTTCGCTAATTTGGACTGCACTGTCAGTTTTTTGGCCATATTTATCACTTTCCTGTACAGAGCAACGTATTTTTTCCTGTAATTTATTAAAGTGCCATCTTGGTTATTTACGTTTCCAGCACATAGAAACCGTTTCATCTTACTGGAAACCTTTACTCCCTTTGATACCCAGTGCAGTTGCGTGATACGATTCAAGCGTACTTTTAGTTTTAGTTTTCTATAACTTAATTCGAATTTTTCATTAAGTTTCTTTATAAAAGAGTTTATTCCAATACCGCACCAGTTTTGACTCAGAAGTAAATCTCGAAACTTATTATTATTCTTCACATTAAAAATTCTTTTTGTAATTTGTACGGTAGAGTTGTTTATATTTTTATTCGACTCATTACTTTTAAATATTGTTCTGCATATTAATCCTGCATGTCCATCAGCCAATCCATTGTGATCAACTTCACAATTTTTTATGCAGTCATCAGATACGTTTGAGAAAACATTGTCTAAACAAGAGCGTGAGTCATTACGAATAAATGTAGTAGATTGAATAAGATGTCTAAAGTTGTAACAAGTCAACAAATTTAATAAGTCATTCCTTTTTTTGTTTTCAGTTAAAAAGTCAATATTGAAATCGCCACAGATAACACAGTTCTTGTTAAAAAAGTGTGCTAATAATTTTTCAAGCCTTTCCATAAATGTATTAATATTTTTATCATAAGGAGTGCGATAACAGCAACATACATATAGGCCTGTTGAAACATCTCTGATACAACATAACTCAAAACTATCCATTTTATATATATCTCTTGCTATAGGCCATTCCTCGTATTCCCTGTCGATTTTTACAAGAATAATAGTCCCCCCTCTTAACTTATTCACTCTAGTGTTATATGATGCCACTTTGTACTTAGTAAGATTTAATAAGGAGACTAGCTCCTCGTTGAGAAAATGTTCACTAATGCACAAGTAATGCATAGGGCAAAGTAAGCTGTCTATATATATTTCTAAGGTGTCTTTTTTGCTGTTTAGGCCACACATATTTTGGTGAAAAATGTTGACCTGATTCAATGGTAAATTTTCTAAGGAGTAGTTCAGTTCTGTAACAGTAGATTCATGTTTACTGACGAAAACATTTTACGACTACTTTCTTGTCTGTTAGCTTTTTAAAATAATACGGAATAGTACCAGGCTTCCATTTCCTGATTTCATCGCATTTTATAGTTTCGTAGTATGTAGTGTTTTCGATATTACAGTTATTTTCACGAAATGTGTTAAGAAAGTTTATGTATTTTCTTAAATTCTGGAAGATATTAACCATGGCTTTGTTGTTAACTTTGCCTGTATTATTTGAAAACATTTCATATGTATATTTTAGGTATTTATTGGTGTCAAACGTGTATGCATATTCGAAAGTCTGGATACTTAGATACAATAGTCGGTTAAATGCTTCTATTCTCTTGTTAAATAATATAACGTTGTATTTTAGTCTAAAATTAGGAGAACATAGAATAATATTAGTATGTGTTATCATTTCGAGTTTGCGTTTTATGTGATTAACTAATTCCTCATACTTGTTGGAGACCACAAAGTCTTTTTCACCCAAGAAAATAATACAATAATCTTTTAAAGTATAACCTACAAGTTTTTTGTCTAATGTTGCAAGAAGTTCTATTGTACCCGCGTTTGGCATGCAATAGTGACAGATTTTGGCACTTGGAAAGGAGTCTTCAGCAATTCCTAGAATATTATTAACATTATTGTCACTAAGTATACATATTTTAATTGAGTACTTTTTGTTATTTACTATGGTGCGATGCGTCGTCGAATACTGTGTGTCTTGTGAAACAGTGGCGTCCTCTATTACTGTGTGTAACGGCAAATCTATACGGCTTTGTAGTTTTTTGCACGTTTGCTCGACAGGTGGTGTTATGCTAAATTCAGTTTGTAGAATAGGACTTTGTTGCATGTTTGTAAAGTCAAGCTTTGATCTAACTAAGCTTTTGCGTTTTATTTTGGAGTTGGATTTCTTCGTGGTTGTGTCAACTTGTTAATTCTTAGTTTGTAGTCAGTAATTTCTTTAGCTTGCGTATTGTTGCGTTGCGTGTTATCTGACAATAACTTTTCAATTTCGTTTTCTGCGATTATCAAATTCTCCTCGAGTTGGCGTATTCTGTTCTTTAAATCAACAAAATCTTCGTTTGTCTTTAAATGTATTTCAGGATAACTTCGGTTTTGGTCATAAGATGGCGTTGAAGTAAGCGATGTATATTCTTCATCTTCTTTTTCTGATAATTCCAATAATGTCTCAAATGAATTATCCGTCTGACTATTTACTTTACATTTGTTTCGAAGCGTTACATTATTTCTCTCAATTGTGGCTATGGGACTATTAAACAATCTAGCACTGCATGCACTGCGGCTACTTGATGTTGACTTTTCAGCCATCTTGCGGTAATTGTTGTAGCTAATTATGCTGCGCCCTCTGTTGTATAAACCCCCAAATCAATTTATAGTATCTTTCAAATTTAATGCCCTCTGTAGTCGAGTGAGAGCGAAATTTAATTATGTTTTATAACATAGGCTGGTATACTCGTTGTTTTATATAGTGAGATAATAAATACCAAACTTTCTAATGTTAATACCAATTTTGATCACCAGTTTAGATATGTTGCTGGAACTTCATTGGCTTGACATAAGTGGTAGTCAGGCCAAGTGATCCGAAACAGTCATAGCTAGGCATTTGGATGAAGTTTTTATTCCTGTGAGATTGGAAATTCACATTATATCTAAGGACGCTGAATAGAAAAAGGCTCGATTTTCGTTTGGTTAAAAAGGTTTTTACGTTCCTGACCAGAACGTTCTAAGGTGTAACCGCATGTTTTTATTCCACGTTCGTTTAATGTATTCTTCTCTTAAAGAGAGGTTAGAGATGCAAAAGGAACTATCTGGCTCTGGGCTACAGTATTTTAAGGTTTCTTTGGAATAAAGCCTCAGGTTGTTATCACCATATCACTTTTAGAGGGTTTAAGTGAGGCGATAAAGGAATCTGGAGAATGTATAGAAGCGTTGTCTTCCTCTTTATTTCTCCAGTATCGTTGGTACAATTTACAGTCATAAATCTCATATGCACAAACGCCCAGACCCGGAACAACTCCCTGTAAAGTGTAGACCATACAAATGTTTGTTCCGTGCGGGACTTGAGGTCGTGAGCGGTAGCGCAGGAAGCCGATCAATTTGCCACTTATAGTTAGTTATAATTTTGTTTTTTAAATAATGAATATAAGGTGAAAAGCCCCATTCCTACTTTGTCATGGCCATATCACGATGACCGAAGTATCATGCTTGCGCTAAGCCCAAGTAAACCAAGTACACATCAGAAATACTAGGCCGAAGCTACAGCTCAGAGATACAAGATCAAGACTAGTTAATCAATCAATATGGTTGGCGCGACGGCTGGCTTAAAATGCCTTTGCTTATCTTCGGCACACATTTACACAAACCTCCTGGCTCCAGAATTATATTTAAAATGGATTTATTAAACCTACTCATGAATACATGCTTTCAATATCGACCCAGTACATCTTACTAATAATTCTAGCTAGAACGACTCATTCAGACTTCAATCCTTGGTACGACTACCTATCTGTCATCATAGCATATCGTATCCGTGGATCGTGATTGAAGACCAAGATCTGAATGCGTCACGTATATGTGACGTCAGTGTCACAAACCAGGAAAGTAACGGTACTTTAGGTTAGATAGAGCTCTACATAGCTGAGCTCTATCTAACCTAAAATCGTCGACTGTTGAAACTGGGATTCTGTATGTTTGTTATGATGTGAAAAAGGAAGTAGTTTTCATTTTTTAAGACTAAAATCGGATTAGTACGTTTCTAACTTCCATAACAAAAGATACTCCCAAAAATACTGTGCCTTTACCGCTTTCTAGTGTTTCTAGGAAGATGCCCAACAAAGCCTCTACAACAAAATGTCAGCATCGGACGTCGTTAGGCTGAACTTAATGATTAAATAATATTAATTTATGTATGTGCCGTGTGCTACGAATACCACCACCCCATTTCATCCCGTGGGTGTCGTAAAAGGCGACTATGGGATTAGCCCGAGGATAGACAGCAGCGTCCTTAGAATACATTTATAACCTAACTGCGATCACCAAGCCGCCTGCCAAGCGTGGCGATCATGGCAAAATCCCCCGATGAGCACGCCACACAAACCCAACTGGTGTTGTGGCAACTTTTGGAGGCTTTTGTTCAGCAAGACGTTTTTGGCTGAAATGATGATGATGATGAATTTAAATATTCTTCATATAGGTACAAAATAACATGATCGTTACTTGCAGTAGCTATGTTAACTACATGCCCACCAGCACACTCCGTTAGCGAACGACCAATGATGTTAAACTAACAAAGAAACCCAGCATTTTGAACCATAATTAATTGTAAATACTAAGTACTAGCCTTTGCCAGCGGCTTCACCCGCGTGTAATTCGGCTTATCCCAAATAGATTTATCGCGCATCTCTCGGGGACTGTTTATTTTTCCGGGATAAAAAGTAGCCTATATTTTAATGCGGGTTATGGTCTATCTGTGCGGGTGACGTAGTTAAGTTACAGCCGAGGGGCTTGAAAGACATGCGAGTTTAATGCTTGCCGCGGTCAGTCTTTAGATGCGTGACCATTACGAGCACATCGTGGCCCCGCTGTGCCTCGGGAAGCACGTTCAGCCATTGGTCACGGTTGATAAACATCTATGACTGTCGTTACAGGTAGTCAGAAACCCAGGAGTCTGTCAAAAATTGGTCTAACTTAAGAATATCGACATTGCCTAGTGTTCGCTCCATATCGATGTTAGACTAGAAGCCGATCCCAACATAGTTTGAAAAAGGTTCAGAGGATGATGAAGATGATGTTACGGTCTATCTGTGTGACAGATTTCAACCTAATCCGTACAGCCGTTTCAGCCTGATTCAGTAACAAACATCCAAACATCTTTACAAACTTTCACATTTATATGGTTGGCAAAAAGATGTCATATTGGGAAAATATGGTTCACGAAAAAAATATACAGTAACTCACGGTTCTGGCCAGGATTGGTGGCCTAGGGGTTTTCGAACTCGCTTCTTGTATTTTTTTTATACAAGCTTGTGACGAGACGATCATTTCAGTCGGCTTGGTGTTGAGCATATTGCCTATCCATAACAGTTGTTATGCTACCGAGGACTAATCTTGCGTGGCACCACACTGCACTCGTCATCGCGAGACATTTGTTAATTTAGTCATTATGCCCAGTAATTTCACTAGCTGCAGTGCCCTTTTAATCGGAACACTAATGTTTAAAGTTAAAACACCTCTACTTGGCGCCGAATATGTGGCTTTGCAGTGGTACTTACTTAACTACTTATCTGGTCGAACTCTTCCAACAAGAGAACTTATTTAATTTAATTTTAAATTAATCCATTATGAACTTCCTTCGCCTCGGGGAAGTTTGAAGTGGCATGCCGAACTCCTACCGGCTAAAACCACTGCGGTGGTCATCTTCGACATCTAAGGGGTATCCAGATCCTCGTATGATCACACTAGAGCCCTATATACTTAATCTAAGACACCACTGTCTTTAGGTGAAGAAAACCACCGTGCACCGTGAGGAAACCTGAATGTAATGATCTAAAATCGCCAACGCGCAGTTAACAGGCGTGGTCATTAATGCTCGTTCCTTCTCTGGCACAGAAAAGACCTCTGTCCCAAAGTGGGACAGTTTCAGGCTGATGTTATAGTATTATTAAAACTCGGTCAGCAGGACGACTTAGTTATTGCAAGCAGCACCCATTCAGGAGTATCATTTGTCACGCCGTCGCCATTTTTCAGGAAAAATCTATACGCTATTATTACACTTCTGTTTTCTTCTTGTACTACCGTAAAACCTTACAGAGGTACATGTCCCGTCTAAATGACACGGCGATGGTGATCTCATTGCGTTTTTGCACGACTCACCTGCGCGAGAGCATTCGTTTACAAAACGACATAGATCTCAGACATGGCGAGCAAAATTGAATTTTAAGAAGTAACAGTTTGAGGTGACTTTTGTTTGGAAGATATTGTCGTTATAAAAAATGTAGTTGTATTATTGAATTTTATGTATGTGAGAATTTTACGCCATCTCTATTTATGTTGTTTTTCTTTTGATAGGTTTAACAAGAATTCTAAGTATGATGTCTCATCCGTCAGCACATCTGCTGGTATGTTAGTATTTATTACGTTATATGTGGTATGTATTAATATTTATTACGGCGTTTACTACTGGAAGGTAGGCAGAACATTAAGATGTATCGGGTGATATGTTGTACGATGTGCCTCAGACACAGCTGAGGCGATTTTCATACAGTTTTCAAGTACGAAGACTAGGCAGCAATTAAATGGCGGTACGGTTGGCCCAACGGCTAAGTGATTGGACGAAGTGAGTGGGCATCGTATAACGAAAAGTGGATAGAAATGTACTAATTATATGTTATTTGGTAACTTTATAAAGTGTCGTGTGGGTTTCGAATATCGAAACATATATGTTTCGATGGTTGACTTGGGTAATATTAGAGATGTAACGTAGGCGGTTTCGGTTGGAAACAAGTCTTAAATACGCTTTGAATTAAACTCGTGTTTGTACATCTAATATTAATAATACAGGTAGAAGTCTAATAGTGTACAATAGAGAATATGAATAAGAAGTAGGCACACGTGAGAGAGCCTAAACTACAGAGCCAGTAGTTGACTAGAGTTCGTAAACAGGCTGGCTCGACCAGGGAAGTACCACGCCGTCACTAAATAGGTACCGGTGTGTAGTACCAGTAGTTGCTGCATTACGTACGGAGAGTATACCGGAAGCACAATCCTCAAAAATATGGCCCACATACGATATAAAGCCTTCAAGGAAGAGTGAATGTCCATAAAGCTCAGCAACGCATCAGCGACTCCTCTGGTGTTGCGTTAGTGGAATGGTAACTCATCCAACTTCATATGCAGTGCACTGGAAGTTCTCTGTCCTATCATTATCATCATATCAGCCAGAGGACGTCCACTGTTGAACAAAGACCTCCCCGATAGATTTCCACAACGTTCGGTCCCAGCGACCTTCACCAGGTTGTCCGTCCATCTCGTTGGAGGTCGTTCCACGCTGCGTTTTGCAGTGCGCGGTGAACTAGTGAACCTTTTTGGTCCAACGGCCATCGGTTCTACGAGAAATGTGCCTCGTCCATTGGAACTTCAGCTTACTTATCCTTTCAGCTATGTCAGCAACTTTAGTTCGTCTACGGATTTCTTCATTGCTGATTCGATTTCGTAGAAAAGTACCAAGCGTGCCTCTCCTTCGCCCTCCTTGTTGACGTCTCATTCTGCCGCAATCGACGGATCATCATCATCATTTCGGCCTAATGAAGTCCACTGTTGGACACAGGCCTCCCCCAAAGATCATCACAACCACCGATATGGATGTGTTTTGAGCTCATTGGGGGGTTTTGCCATAATCGCCACGCTTGGCAGGCGGGTTGGCGATCGCAGTTGAGTTGTTAATGTACTCGAAGGACGCTGCTGCCCATCCTCCGACTAATCCCTTAGTCAACTTTTACGACACTCATGGGAGGAGATGGGGTGGTGGCATTCTGAGCCGGCACCACACGGCAAAAATCGACGGATACTTGAGCACAACTTGAAGAGTAAAACGCTGCGGCGTTTGTCTAATGACAGAATTTCATGACTCTTTTTTTTCGCGTCGATGGAAGGTTGTTCCACTGAGGTGACTATTAATAGCTAAAACCTGGTGGTGGCATTCCTATAACCTTTTTATTTCACCCGTTGGAAATACGTCATGTGTTTTCTCCGCCCCGGGGAAACCACTGGGGCGGTCATGGAAGTCTTCCATCCATCTCTAGAGCCGACCATAGGTACAATGCCTTTAGACACATCTTGGACGGGATGACTGTAAAGCGGTCACTCCTTTTAGCGGAGGGGTGGTGGCTGATAAAGGTCAGCCCAAGCACTGGCACATTATGTTGTAAAGTATGCCCCGCGTTCGTATAACCTACCTTGCTTTGGGGGCAACGGATTAGCTCACGCATTCCCCGCATCCAGCTACGCCCGCGACACGTGTTTTACAACATACACATAACTAGATGACACTGGTGGGTCTCTTATAGCAAGAGTCTGGTAATGTAGGAACCACCGCAGTGCCAGATTTTTGCCGCCAGGCAATAGTGTTTAAAGTGTAAACATTAGTATATGTTCAAGTTTAAAGGTTTAAAGTAGCTAGTGAAATTACTGCGCATAAGTGTGATTCCATGCAGGACTATTCTTGGATGGCATTACAATTGTTATAGGTAGGCGCAATACAAGCTCGTCTAGTCACCACATTAAACATTAATCATAATATTTTAATCTTTTAATTTACTGATTTCCATTTTGTTTCGTATTATCACTACAATAATTTCTAATTCATTTCACTATAATAATTTAGTCGTAGTAATTTACTGATTTCTATTTTGTACAAAAATATCGCTGTTATAATTTATATTTAAATATTGAGAATGTTTGCAGTGCCTTCACAGGGTTCGTGTATGCTGACTAAAATGATTGTACAAATAATTGCATTATCAATGTATGTGCATGAAAGCAAAATAAATAAATTAACATAAATATTAAAATAGTTTCATAGTTTTTATTCCATTTCGTAACCACAAATATTTTCAATGATTTTCAATCCTTACAAAATCGATAATCTAATAAAACCATTTTTTCGATCCAATTTTTTGTCCAAATAAAGTCTGTAATTTAACATCCGCCTACTGACAATGGTATAGAAAAAAGACCATTGACTACTGAGATAGACCTTACAGATGTAACGATAACCTGCGATCGGATTGTTACTTTTTTAACTTTACTTTTTGTATGTACCGTTGTGTTACTATTCCGTGGGAACATTTATCAATGGAGTCAGATTTTGGTTTATTAAATACATTTTTATCTGCTTAGCCTTTTCCCGACTATGACGATCGGGTTCCCGTCTAACTAGATGAGACCGTGTGTTGTCTGGATTCATGTTATAGCACCACTCCATCTCGTCCCTGTCATGTCGTGAAAGCGAAACAACCGCCCTGGCGCCTACTTCCCATAAACCGGAAACCCACTTTTTTTTTAGCCTCTACAGGACTTGTCATACTTCTCATCCATAATCCAGATCATTCTGTTAGCCCCAATGTGTATAGAAAGCCTACCCATACAGACAGGTACCTTACCGGTGAATCTCACCACCATCCTTGTCAGTTAGCTACTGTGGCCAAATCTTTATTACAGAAAGCACACGGCATCTGCGATGCCGACCACCTGGCAGGGGAGCTTAACCATGTAAAGCAAGTTCTTCAAAATAAGAATTTGAAAGCTCCACATCCCCGTCGCAGAAGCCGCCCGAAACCCACCACGGTTGATCGACGGCCCGCTGTTTTATCATTTATTACGGGAGTCACGGACAGAATTGATCATATCTTGAAGCGTGCTTCTATTAAAACCTATTTCAAGCCGCATAAGAAGATCAGCCAACTTCTCAAACCGGTGAAATGTCACATACATTTACAAGATGCAGGGGTCTACAAGATTGACTGTGATTGTGGTTTGTCATACATAGGGCAAACAAAGCGTAGCATAGCCACCCGAATAAAAGAACATATAGCTGACGTCAAGCATAGACGCTCCACAAAGTCTGCAGTGTGTGAACATATCTTAGGCAAACCTAACCATTATCTTCGTTTTGATCAACCTCAAGTCCTCGCGAAACAGAACCGATATGTACCTAGAATGTTTCGTGAGGCTATTGAAATTAAAAAACATCCTAATTTTAATAGAGAAGATGGTTGTCAGGTACCACCTGTTTGGAATTCAGTTATTAAAATAATAAAGTCCCAAACAAGATACCGCACTAAGAAACATCAAGACACAGAGAGTGATTTGCGTGCATCGAAACAAATTTTTTGATTAAAATTGTACGGTAGGTAAATTAAAATAACTTTTTGAAATCTGTAACTACGCCTGTCACCTTAGTCATCCTGCGACCACGAATGCTGCAAAGTATTCGAAGGGTCAGGAAAAAAAAATATATATACACGATAGATAGATAATGTGTAATAATCGTGAAAATCTAAGACATTTCTTTAGTTTATTTATCTACTTTATTGTACCTCTAAAACAGTCACGGAAGTTTTCAATTAAGTAAAAGTTGTAATTGTTATAGTTGATGTTTTTAGACGCTTACATTAGTAACTTGAATTTTAAAAATATGCAGCCTCGCACGGCGCTTAGAAAAGGTAACTTACTCATAAAGTTAACAAAAACGTAATGCTGTACGAGGCCAAAATTGATAAAAATAAACAAACAGATTGCTGTAGGCACAAGGCCAAAAATTATCGCTGACTAACATAAACTTTATAAACAGAGACTCTGCCAACCCTTCAAAAGGAAAAAAACAGCGATCTTCAACATTATAAGCGGAAGCTTGCGCGTGCGCAGGATGCGGTCGCAATCGTAACACTAGCCGATTACCGTGGCGCCTGTATTGATTACAACACGATCTAGAAACATGATATTGCGAGTATTCTAGTATCAAATACTTCGCACTTAAAGTCATTACATAAAGGGAGCCGTGACTAAATAGTTACTAGATCAATAGATCTTCGAAGGCAATCTATAAACAATGTGCGTGCGCTGGGCGTAAAGAACGCTATTGCGGTCGTGTGAAAAATGTTCTAATAGGAAATCTAAGCATATTACGCTTTGTAATTACATGGGATCGAATTATTGGAAGAAACACGTGATCGGGACGTGTTTCCTTGGCCTGTTCGAAGGACCTTCATCATCATCATCATATCAGCCACAGGACGTCCACTGCTGAACAAAGGCCTCCCCCCTTAGATTTTCACAACGAGCGGTCACATGCCGCTCTCATCCAACGACTCCCAGCGACCTTCACCAGGTCGTCTGTCCACCTCGTTGGAGGTCGTCCCACGCTGCGTTTTCCGGTGCGCTGTCTCCATTCGAGAACCTTTTTAACCCAACGTGAACAGTTCTACGAGCAACGTGTAAGGTAATGCGAAGGACCTTACATTATTAGAAATACAAATAGGTACAGCTGCCATTTACAATGTAACGCATAGCAAGTCTTAATCATGAAAAATATCTACGAGGACTTCGAAGAATAGGTTTTATACATAAATGGGAGAAAAACATCAGTATTATTTCATCATATCGGACATTTATACGTCCACTGCTGAACAAAGGCCTCCCCCATTGATTTTGACAACTGTGTCATCATTTTGGGGGGTATTTGCCAATACTCACCACGCTTGGCAGGCGGGTTGGTGAGCGCAGTATGGCTACCGTTTCACAGAAGGGACGCTGCTGCCCATCCCTCTGGTTTAGAATCCCTTAGTCGCCTCTTACGACATTCACGGGAGGAGATGGAGTGGTGCTATATTCTTAATCCGGACACCACACGGACCCGGACACCACACGGACCATCAGTAGTCATCAGTATTATTTAGGCTTGTGTAATCTTTAACAAATAATAGTCAGATCGATCAAGTTATGTTATTGTAATTGACATAAGCGAAGCAAAATGTTGGCGTAAGAAGTAAATTGATCACTCGACTTATTGTTCGTAAAGGCAAGTCAGTGATATACATTTCAATGCGTCTTTTTAGTCATTAAATGTCATGAAGTCACAAGTCTTGGCTTGGCTGGACTTTTTAGTGTTTGTTCGCAAATTGTATTAATTTTCGGAAATTGTATTAATTTTCGTAAATTGTATTAATTTTCGGATCGAGCGTTTCCGGCAAAGAAAAGCTCATCTCTTACTGCGGAACGTTAAAGAACGGATCTGGTTTGATTCACACGGATTTATTGACACTCAAAATTATACGTAACCGAGTATTCCCTTACGTACCGTGCCGTACGTAAGGCGAAAAATGTACTACTCGTGAGGTTGTAACCGCTGATGATGATAGATATTTCATTTAAAATATCAGCAGCAGACAACATTGATAAAGAAATTACATATACAAAACATGTAATAAGTATAAAGTTGCGACTACTTGGTAAGTTGCGGCCAGCTACTTGTACATATAAGTTATTTTTTTTCTCAGCGTGGTATTGTCGTGATTAACGTCTATCTCGCCTGATGGAGACCGATGATGAGGTAGCTCACACGGAAGAAGCCTATTTATTCTTAAATTTATCCAAGGTAGAAAATAGATTGATGTCTATAGTAATATTTCCATCGTGACCGTTCATTTTATGGACCTTTATAGACTGTTTATTTAAAATATTAATTAGTTAATATCCATCTGGTGTCCGGATTAAGTATATAGCCCTATTCTATCTCCTCCTGTGGAAGCCGTAAAAGGCGACTAAGGGACTCTGAACCATAGGGATGGCCAGCAGTGTCCTTTCTGTGGAACAGTAGCAGTAAGTTCTGGTAATTTCCCCCCAGAATTATGACTATTGTGGAAACCTATTGGGGAGGTGTTTATTCGGTGGACGCCTTTTTTGGCTGATATGATTTGTTAGAATTCCAATAAAAATACACATCTGTTCTCTGGCAAAACGTTACGTAATACGGCAAAGGAAGTGCGGGTGTCATCGGTCGTGTATTTCCGTAATTCGATTAGCGTCTGCCGAGAATAGCCGAGGTTTTTACGTAATACCGGTAGGTTTAGACGGGTTGTCTTTGAGTAAATAGACGAGTGTCTAAACGAAGGTTGATTGATTACATTTTTGTCTACGTAACTGTGTATGTTTGAAATGTATTATGGTATTCATGAGGATTTATTGACCGGTTCGTTATTATTTGGGATACTGGCTCTATGAAGACATACCGACAGTTATCAAGTTGAGAAGTTTAATTTGTGAGAAATTTCAAAACAACATTGGAATAATAAAAACATCGTAAGTACCCACTATGTACTGCTTGATACAGTACTTTTGTACCAATTTCCATAACAGTCATCTGGGCAGTCGGAAGTCTATCTTATGATCTTCACCATGTCCGCCGAATGACGTCAACATTTGAACAAAGGCCTTCCCAATAGATTTCCATAATTGTGTCATCATTTTGGGGGCAATTTGCCAGTACTCACTACGCTTGGCAGGCGGGTTTGTGTGCGCGGTATAGTTATTATTTATTATCTGCTGCCCATCCCCATGGTTTAGTCTGTCGGCTTTTACGACATCCACGGAGGAGATGAAGTGGTCCTTTATCCTTAATCCGGATCTTGCTATCCCCTATATACTTTACTGTAGGCTGAAGGCTCCGACCTGAGACAAAAAATCCGCCTGCCAAGCTAATTCCCCTTTGATAGTTTGTTGCAGCGGCCATTTTGTATTGGTGTACCACCGATTTTTTTTCTGGCTGCGCATAAGTCTTCTTTTCAGCCAACGACATATACATAATATAAATATTTCGTTGGCAGAACTGGAAAAATATTGGTTAGGTTGAGAAACGGAATTTATCTTAGGTAGTCAGAATTATAGCAGAAAAATCCATCCAAATCCGGAGTGTTTTTTAATTATATGAAAAGTAGAGCGAAGAAAGTAAACAATAGAAACACAAGAACGTATACGTATAAATGATGTAAACTATTCTTAGTTTTGTATTGTTTGTAGAAATAAATGAAGTCGTACATTATACACTAGAAAGTTATAAGTACAAAATATAAATTAAAGCATAGAGCTATGAAAAGGAGTATGTAGGGATACAAGATTTTGTTACAAAGGAAAACGGTTGTAATGACGATAGGAAAAAAATTATTTTAATTATACAAGACTAGGGAAACAAAGATTTCCCTACCGACACCAAGATATATGACTCAGTTACTTTCTAATGATCAGAAGCACCGGCAGGTATCTGCCTAGTTCGGCTATCAGTCTCTCACAAAGGAACCCTATAAGTTATTGATGTTTTGGATGTTGCTATGTCTGGTATTATTCCACTGTGAGTTGAAAAAATAACGAAATTATAAGTAAAGTGATCAAAACTGAAGCCCCAAAAATCATTGATTATAAAAATGACATATTGCTACAGAGGTGACGGCAACGATAGCTTCGCCTCCACCAGCGGGGTAGTTACGTATCTTGGCGATGGTATACGACAGACGTAAATGTGGCGGTTGTTGCTATGAAAAAACAGTAGTTTAAATATGGCTTCGCAGCTATCTACAAAAAGTATTTTTTCATTAGTTTCACCTGTTTCTATTTTAATGCTATCAGAGCTGGTCAGGGCCTGATTTTTAGTATCAGCCGCCCCTAGATTCACAAATCACAACGAAGTCATCCTTCGTCTTCATTTAAATCAACCTCTTTCATGACTTCATAACTTTTATTTCCATCACTGTCCACCTCACGATTCATTCTTTATTCAAATCAAAATTTGAATTTATGTGACGTAGAGTCGCTCTTCATATTTTGATTATTATCATTACAAATTCGATTCTGAACGCTAATGGTTCAATACACAGCTGTCGCTCTGACAAACAGTCTCCTGCAATATTCCAATCACTTATTTTAATTAGCTTAAATTGTGATAGTAAGCTATATTTTAAAATTTATATAATCATCAGCATGAAGTTTTGAAGTTGTGAATAACAATATAACAATCTATATGTTACGTTTCATTGATCTCGTTAACTGATCTCCGTTACTTGCTGCCGTGGAGAGAGCCTCCTAGTTGAGCTAACCGGGAAGGAAAGATAGTTCGGGAATTTTTCAAATATCCTCCTGACCCGAAGCGAGTTTCTGGTTTCCGATAAATATCTTCAACTCTTCAATACCTCGCGCCCCCGGCCTATTTAGCCTATAACAAGTAAATCAGGCTTTAGCGCTGGTTACTATTACAAGTTACTACCTTTTCAGTGACAAATGGCGACAGGTGGGTGAATGCGATAAGTAAAGTTTACGTTTCGCGACTGATCGCGCGACCTTTTGCTGTCGCTGTTTCGTAGCTTATGAGTGAGTAACAGATAGTTTGATAGCTATAGCCTACTTATGAATTGAATGCAATATACATATGATCACGTGACATAATACAATCTAATAAAACAAGTAAGGATACAAGATTTAATAAATCCATCCTTGGTTATTTATTTTATTTTTATTTTGAAGTGAAAACTTCTTTTAGCGCTGTACGCATATTTTTAGATGAGTTAAAATCTCTGGACTCTCTACACCGTTACGAGACGCAGCTATAGTGTGTGCATATATGCATGTACATAAAGCAGACCGCGAACGCGTCTAGATAAAAAAACAAAAAATAAGTTTTCACTTCTGTCGGCACTCCCGGAGTGCAACCCGTTCTTTTTTTTAATATGTTTATTATCAACCATATAGTGTCTGGATTAAGAATATAGCACCACTCCATATCCCCTAACGGAGGTCGTAAAGGGGGACCAAGGGACTCTAAACTAGAGGGATAAGCAGCAGCGTCCCTCCAACGGAATAGTAGCCATACTGCGGTTGCCAACCCGCCTGCCAAGCGTGGTGGGTATTGGCAAATACCGCCCAAAATGACGACACAATTATGGAAATCTCGGTATGTGGAAATGTAGAATCTAGGGAGGTCTTTGTTCAGCAGTGGACGCGTCCTTTGGCTGATATGATGATGAAAATAAGCCACGATACATTTTTTTGATAACATTAAAATTTAATAGTACAAGTAGATGTTAAATTTGATCTTCATTAAACATTATATTAAATATAGTAATCTTCTGAACTCTGCAAGATATCGAAATACACGATAATTTTAGTTAACATTCCCGTTTTATCAGCTAACATTTTCATTGAAATCCGTTGAGCCGTTTCGAGACTGATGAGACAAACTTTCAGAAAGACAGACAAGCATTCTAAAAATGGTCATTTATGATTAGACATCGTATAAATACCATTTATTTTGCAATCATATAATAGTGTCCAGCAGTGGACTTCATTCGGCCGAAATGATGTAACAGACTTCAAAGTCAAAATTCTTTTTTCAATTTTATTATATTGGTATATCTGTACCAATATTATGTCATCTAACAGGAAATCGCAAAGGAGTAACTAGTTGTATACAACACCATATTGGGCAAGACCATTAGTCACAGCTGATTTGTTAATCCGCTGATCAAAACCAGACCATCAATTCTGAAACATGGCGTGAATAGGTCTCCCAGTTTAACTCTTGTTAGCCATTACGTTACTTAGAATTAGTAGATAACTACTAACTGGTTTCACATAAACAGACTAGACTAGTAAATAGACTTTTATTAGTTTCTGCCCTTTTGATATAGTTGGCGCTAGCGCTGCTGTGGAGACTGATGTATCTCTGGAGACTGGAAGGTATAATAATTGTTATTAATTCACTATACGTTTGCTCCAGAAAGCCATCCAGCGACTGTGACTACTATTACAAATGAGAAAGTTTGTATGTTTGAATGTTGGAGGTTCCATCTCGCTCGAACAGTTTAACGAATTCAGAGGTAGAGTATGTCGTGGAATAGGATAAAGAATACATCCTATTTGGATGGAAAAAAGCTCAAAATTTCAATTTACGCCCAGCGATGTGGGCATCATTATTTCAGCCCCAAGCCGTCCACTGATGGACCTAGGCCTCCCCTAAAGATCGCCACAACGACCGATCTATGTTCATGATGTGTGCTGATTTGCCATAATCCCCACGCTTAGCAGGCGGGCTGGCGATCGCAGTTGAGTTGTAAATGTACTCAAAGGACGCTGCTGGCATACTCCGGCTAATCCCATAATGGCCTTATGGGACACATATGGGCTTTACACGGCCACGGGAAGAGATGGGGTGGTCCTATTCTTAGCCGGCACCACACGGTAACCGGGCGGGGCTAGCTGTGATATATTTGCGGACGGATTGGAGATGATTTTGTCAGCATGCCTAAAGTATTGTGAGAAGTCTGTGTCATCTTGGTTGCATCTTTGATACGTCGTACGTTTTTAATTAGTGTGAGTGGCATCGACCTCATATTAATTAAAAACAAATATACAAAATATGTTAACAAAATTTCTCCTCTTGACAACAAGATATAACAATGAACATTGTTGAACTTTCCATATGAAATGGTTACAAATGTTTTAAGCAGTTAGGGGATTCGGTTTGATTCTCAGTTCGGGCAGGGTTATTGTTTTGTCTTTTCAGTTAGATTATAAAACACCGGACTGCTTATTTATTTATTTTATTTATTTATAATTTATGTACACACAGCGATAATGTATTAGGATACAGTAGGTATATACAGACACTTGAGTACAAAGGTACCGCTTATTTCAAAAGAAATTTCTGCCAGCAGACCTGCGACAGGAGAGATAAGTTATAAAATGTAGACAGCAGTGTGTAATGGTAGAAGAGGAGAAATTACATAATTATTGTATAAATCTTAAAATTTAAACACATAATATGAAAATATATATAATTTAGCATAAATAATTATTATTATTTTTTTCTTTTTTTTTTTAAACGTTGCCACACACTAGGATTTATGGTTTAGGTATAAAATCAAATTGTGATGCTGGGTTTGAAATTGTTATCCGGGGTTTAATATTGTTATCCAGGGTTTAAAGTTGTCATCCGAGGTTGCAAATTGTTATCCGGAGTTGTGAATTGTGATCCGGGGTTTGAAATTGTTATCCGGTGTGGTAAATTGTGATCCGGGGTTTGAAATTGTTATCCGGTGTGGTAAATTGTGATCCGGGGTTTGAAATTGTTATCCAGGGTTATAAATGATGATCAGGCGTTTGAAATTGAGATCCGGTGTTTGAAATTGTGATCTGAGGTATGAAATTGAGCTCGGGGGTTTGATATTTTGCCCAGAAATTGCCAAAAGGCTAGCCCCTATAAAATATATTAGATTTATGAAGGAACCTCAGCATAATTCAAAGAAAATAAATTCTTTTTTTAAACTACGCTTACGTGTACTTCGATTTCAAATGCATATTGGGTACAGATAACAAATAAAAATCGCCGGGCTGCTTACGTATGTCGTAGACTGTTTGCGACAGGTGTAAATAACGCAGACGCTGCAGTCAAACATTATTTTGCATCTTTTTTTTATTGGTTTCCAGTGGAAATACTACGTGAACTTCCTTTGTCCCGGGGAAGGCCAAAGGGCTATGCCGGACTCTACCGGCTAAAACCACTGGAGCGGTCATCGCGGTCATCTTCGGCACAGAAGGGGGCTCCAGGTCCTCGTATGATCACACTAGAGCTGCCCACTGGTGCCACGCTTATAGGCACATCTCTGAGAGGGTGACTGTAAAGCGGTCACCCCCCAGAGGGATTGTAAAGTATCCCCCGAAGGTACTTGTGCGCTGTGCTATGCGCACACAGCAGCGCGTAACCACATGCGCGCCACCGTCGTCTCGTGGGTATCATTGTGTACCTACTTATTTGCCGATAACGATTAAACAGACGAAGATCTCTGACCCACACTCTGTCGGACGATCAATGAACCGAAACCTGCATTCTCGCGTTATCAATTTCAGGCGATTTGCCACCGGTGGATCCTCGGTTGCGCGATAGCTGCTGTCGCTGTTTTAGCTAATCAGGGTGCCGTAGTGCAGTTAGCCAATTGCTAAGCCACCTCTCCAATCTTGCCGTTAGTGCGTAACAAAGTAAAGTAAAAGGAATATCAATTGACGGATGTAAATACAATATGTAAACGAACATGAATTGATTATACAACCATTGCTGGGTACCTAGTTATTATCTAGGAAATTAAGTGAAAGTCTAACTGACGCTTCTCCGTAATAAATTGGAATTCACTGGTTATCTTGTGGTGTCCGGAGTTAGAATGTAGCACCACTCCATCTTATCCCGTGGCTGCAGTAAAACGCGGCTAAGGGACTTTATACCAGAGGGCCCATTCTCGTAATTTAAAAATGTTCAGAATATAGTTCCGATCTAGTCTCAGTGTCATAAATGTCACAAATGGTATTCTCCTAAACTAACAAACAATGTCGAAAGTTACTTGTTACACTGTGGTGAGAGCGAAAATGGATCGAAAGTTGATAGAAGTCAAAACGGTATTCTGCTAACATTTCGAACTGTCACATGTACTAAATTGTCATTAAATAAACGTCAAAATTGAGATTGAAATGAGACTAGATCGAGATTATACCGATATCCGACTGAACTTTAAAAGTTCCAGAATACCATTTTTTCGGTCAATTCATAATTTAATCTCAGTTCGGTCAAGTTTCAGTTATAGTGTAAATTGATTACGAGAATTGGCCTTCTCTGAGGGAGTATGGGCATGGGCAGCATCGTCCTTTCTGTGGAACAGCAGCCATTCTGCGCTCACCAACCCGCCAAGCGTGGAAAGTATTGGCACATTCCCCGCAAAATTATGACACATGGCATGTAACCGGTCGCCTATGGGTGAGGCTTTTGTTCAACAGTGGACATCTTTTGGCTGATATGATGTCGACTTAAAATAGAAAGAAACAAAGAAAAGAGATTTATTACCACAACAAAACGCGCATCGGTACATGCATATTAATTAAACTAAAATCTACACTAGACTTGCAATAAAAACTACAGAGCAAAAAGATTGATCGTAGTTTCTTTTTTAATGACTTAAAATAATCACTACAACAATAACAGTTTGCTGATGCACGTCTTAATAGTGGCAAAGATGTCAACACTCAGCATAGTACTGTTCTACGACTTGAGTCAGCTGATTTGCTTGAAAATACGTCATTAAACCAACATCATTTGCTCACAAATGATGACTGTTACCAAATAACACTGTTTAGGGTCATCGAGCTGACTATAATTGCTGACAGTATATTGCTACCAAAAACCATACCGTACCAAGATCCCTAACCACGCGGCTAACTTTATTCCGCTAGAAATAAGGTTGAAAATTGTACGGTGGGTTGTTTATGTGAAGGTGGATTTCAGTTGGTATTGCTGCGGTGGCATTGCACCATACGTGATGTGTGGACGTGATCTGGTAGCTGTATGGGTTTGTATTGTCTCTGTTAGGCCCTTGGGTGTGGTACTGGCAGCTTAAGCTGATTATGCAATTGCAATTGTTTTAGAATATACCTACTCTGGCGGATAAGTTTCGTATCGTTTGTATTCGACAATCATTATTTCTCATTCGTGGTCCTTATCATGTGGTGCCAGTTATGAATACTACCACCTAATCTCATCCTGTGGGTGTCGTAAAATGCGACTATGGGATTAGCCGGAGGATGGGCAGCAGCGTCCATCGAGTACATTTATAAGTCAACTGCGATCGCCATTCGTCGGCCAAGCGTGGCGATTATGGCAAGACCCCCGAATAAGTACACAACACAAATCATAGCGGTCGTTGTGGCAATTTTTGGGGAGGCTTCTGTCCCGTAGTTGGACGTTCTTCGGTTGGAGTGACGACTTATATTAAGTAAACACATTTTATAAAATTTACTGACTCCTTGCTTTACTTACACCCCCTCCGAGATGTGTCTAAAGTCGTGGTACCGACGGACGGCTCCGGTGCGTTAGTTTTCGAGACCCTACAGCCTTCGATGGCGAATATGACCACTCAGGTTGTTTTACGGCCCACATTAATAATCAATCTAATTTTCTTAGTATTAAATCTATTTAGCACCCATTACAATAGACCTTATAGTTGTAGATTTCATCTTATACAATAGTTTTACACCTCTAGGCACAATCCGAGACTGCATTTTATAGTGTAGCCATGGAGAGTCCCCGGTAAGTGTCCCATTACATTATAGATTAAAATTCTCTAAAGGGCCTCTGCGTATTGGACCCATGTCCCCGCGTAAGCCTATCAAAAGACCGGACCTTACAGGGGATACTCGTGACAAGAGAGAATCTAATCCAAAATCTTTGCATTGGATTTGTCTATTTTTGTGTTTAATCTTAACAAGTTCAAAAGCTTATTTATATTATTTATTGTACCTACATAGTATGAAGAACACTAAAAGTACTTCCTGTCAGTGTGACTTAGAGGTATGTATGTATGGTATATATTTATTTAATTATATATTATGTCCATGCTGTATAGTTGGGTATATTATGATTATGCTAAAATCGGTTGTTAACATTATTCTTAACTATTGTTTTCTTCCTGGTTGTTGGTCTTTTGTTTCTATTTTTTTATCATTTATCATTTGCTGGACAAAAACTCAATGTTGACGAGCCTAACGAGCTTAACTCAACATTGAGTTTGAAGATAGAAACGAAAAGACGACGTATCAACTGTACAAACAGAAAGAAAACATTAATTATGAATAATGAAAACAACATATTTAGAAGTGCTATTAATTAATAAAATACACATATATACAGCATGAATCTATACAAATAAATAAAATTGAAGTGTCTGTTTGTAATGTCAAAATAACAGCTTTTTACTGAATGCATATGAAATTGTATACGGTACATATAACAAAAAAACAATTTTTACATTTTTTGTCTGTCTGTCCGTCTGTCTGTCTGTCTGTTTGTTCCGGGTAATCTCCGAAACGGCTGGACCGATTTTGACGGGACTTCCGCTGGCAGATAGCTGATGTTATAAGGAATAACTTAGGCTACTTTTATTTTAGAAATATAATTAGGGTTCTGCGCAAAAAAATAAAACCCTTGAAATCCAATATTTACATTCTATGTCAAGTGTCTATGTCGAAGTACTCTAAATTTCTTACAAATTAAACGCGGGTGAAACCGCGGGTCCCAGCTAGTATAATATATATATCTGCTTAAATAACCATATATATTTATAAGTAACACTGAGAGGATATATTTTTTTATTCCTTTATTGAAAACATCCTGAGATGGGTTATCGTAGTGAGCGTGGAAGAGAATTCCAGAGACGCACTCCATGTATTGTGAATTATCCATCATAACGGCTGGAGGTGTGATGGGGAGTACGAAGGAAAAGAGAAGAGGATGTACGACAGGCGGTACCCCTACGCACAAGATACTCTGCGCTCTGTGAGGTAAATAGGAGACTAACGGTTGTAAATAATAGAATAGAGAAGGGAAAGAATCTAAAATCTGGAGATGTTGGTTATGATTAGTTATTAATTGTGGCCGTTATCGGTAGGTTACGGCACATCTCTTCCCTTTGCTAGTCGCATCTACTTACGGCTGAAATTAATAATCGATCTATTCCAAAATCATTGGATTCTGATTAAAATCTTAAATCTGAAGACGTTTGATTAGATTGATTACTAATTTCGGCCATAAGACTATTTCTGATCATACTCCTGAATCGCTTTGATAAGACGCCTACGCGAGGAAACGGAGTTGCCTATTCCGGGCTACAATACTATTAATAATGATAACCACGGCATAGTCTCTCAGGCTGGAGGCTATTTAATGCTTCGCCAATTTGTCCGGTTAAGCATCTATTTGAGGGATTCTCGGGATGTGCGAGAAGCCCTTCATAACATAAAAAGCATAGTCGGAGCAGCGGCTAATCGACTGGCTTTCTGCGCTATGAGTCGCAGGTTCAGACCCTGCATAGAACAAATGTTTTATTGCCTACAGATAGCCGTTGTTAATTTGTTTGTAAACTTACTTATTATATTAATAATGAAATTAATCGATATAATCGTTTTGTTTTTTTTTTCCTTAAAATATCAATATAATATAATTATTTTGTCAAAGTAAGTTTTTCCTCTTGAAGGAGCTAAAATAGAACGATTGTTTAATACAATAAAACTTCGAGGTTGCCAGCTTTATAAATAAATTTTATACATTTTCGTATAGAATTCAAATATCGATAAATAAATTATAATCGCGTTATTTAACATAACATTCAAATTCAAAGTTAATATTTTTTTTATATGCGCTTTAATTTGTCACGTATATGCATAACTAACGTTCTATGTAATTCTGAAAGTGTGTTAAATATGAATCGTGCATGAAATTTTACGATTTCATGATAGATACATTTGTATGCATAATTTTATAATTAGGAACAACTAATGCCTATTATTGAAGGTCGTTTACAATTTGTAATTTAAATTTTGTTGATTGCAATTAGGTGTGGCATTTTCACAGCAAAATATTTTGTAAAATAAACATTTATAAATGCAATGTTAAGTGCACATATTTTGAGTTACGATACCTAAGTGTGTCCGGCGCTCCCTGGGAAATCCTCCTTGCACAATCCTCCCTGTTACCAACCTTGCCGACTGGGTAATCTTTTCACCACGGCATGTGCTATTCCATTAGAAATATATTTGGTACCGAGAAGAGAGTGCACGAGCACGCAGCAAGTGCTGAGGGTTGCATAACCTCACCTATCGTTTACCGCTTACGGCCGAAATTAATAATAAATCTATCCAAAGTCTTCAGAATTAAAAGTTTGAAATTCATTGTTGTCTTCGATCATACTTAACACAAAAAACAGATTAATCCGTCATCTGAAATTCAAAGGATTTAGATTGACTTTTAATTTCGGCCGTTAGTGAATGCAATTCAATTTTTTATGGGCGCTTTATGAGAAAGTTTATTTTGACATATCGTAATATCGTACTATGTTATCGTATCGCATAATACTGTGTTAATTCTGTATAATTAAGCTTACTTAGTGAGGGATATTTGGTATGAAGATAACTAAATAAGTAATTGCATTGATTGCACGGTTCGAGTTAAGAGGCGCAATCTAGCCATGCGATGTTTCAATCAATTGAAAAAAACATGAACGAGAATATTTAATGATTTCCTTATATACCACGTCCGTACTTTCCTTTTCAATTTGGAATTCACTTTCTTTCCTATTATTGTGACAAGCGCAGTCATGTTCCACAATCGATTTATTTTTTGTATCATATTGTGCGTTCGGATATTTTGTGATTTAGGTTTATTCAATACGTACGTGTATCGGAACGCAAGGTGAAAGTTGAATTTATAAAAAGGCTCGCTTTTTAAATTTTTATTTTTCATAATGAAAATAAGGAGAGCATAATTATTTATTTTTATTAGATAACAATTGTATTTATAAAATATACATAATATTATCCAATGTATTTTTTAGGCCCGAAAAATAAACAAATATTATACAATATTTAGACGACACATTTTTAAGTACCTAACTCAATTTGTTTTATATCTCTCATGTCATGTTTAATCGTATTCGATAGATATCGATTAGCAAACTCACAGCATCACTACGCAGCATCACTTTTCTAAATATGTCAAGAATGACGTGTCGCATATTTTTTTAATTGTATATTGACAAATAAGCAAGAATAATCACCATTCCGCCTAAAATAAAGTATAGGCTAGCATCTCTCTATGGTCTTCACTAAAATTATGCAGACATTCTAATAAGATTCACACGTCGACCTAGGCTAGTAATTTATTTACGGAATTAAATTCTAACGGGCATGTATCTGCGATGAAATTATTAATGTGAAACAGGCAGACAACGTCTGTTATGAGTTAGTAGGGTGAAATGGTGTTTGTATTAAAATTACTCTCTGGATTAACACGAGAAATGTTTGAAATATGACAGCTTACACAAATATATGCTAGTTACATCCAAGTTTGGTTCGTTTTAGGAGGAGTTAAAGAATTTGGGCTGTGTTTGTGGTATTAAAAAGTAACTGGCATCAAACTAAACTACATATCTAAGATCATTCAACTTTACGAGCCGTTGCCTTGCGTTTACAAATGAAGTAATTACATTGTACTCAATGTCAAATCAAATATCACAGCTATGAACAAAAAACTAAACATAAAAATATAAATGTTATCTTTTGACACTGGACTTCATTCTAAAAAAAAATATTCCTCAGCCTTGACTTAAAATAAAAAGAATGAGACCCAAGGAGATAGACAAATTAAAACGCTGTTAGGATACTGAGAGATATTAAAATGTTTGCGTTCAGTTAAGTGGCATATAAAAACATAAAAACAGTATTTTACGTGACTTCCTGCTTCATTAGGATGCCGCACCCAGCCGTCAAGTAATAAGGGTCCCGTTGGCGTGATAAAAAATGAAAATATTTCATAAAACGTCATGAGGAAACTCACAATTGTCACCGTTTTTTCCGGAATTACTCAGATTTATAAACAGAAGCTTGACATAATTTTTCTTAAGTAGCTTTGGGTAAACAGTGGTGTTAGCTCGAATGTGTATGGATTCTAGGTAGTGGGTTCAAAGTTTCGCATATGCCAACGTCAATTTTTCTGTCACATTTATTTATTATCTACGTACCAAGAATTTTTCGTCTTTTCTGTTTATGCCATATATCTTGGTTATTCAACCATATAGGTTTTAATGCTATCAAGGGCTATATGCATTTTTGTTTTATCCAACCTTCACTTCGCAGAATCATCGAGAAAACGATGGAGCCAACTAAAATTGTAATTGAAAGGTAATATAAGACGATTGAAGAATACTTTGCCAGCACGGTTGGCGCTGTGGCTAAGCAATTAGCTTACTGCGCTGCGTGTACCGGGTTCGATCCTCGAATGGAACAAATATTTGTATTATCTACATAAAGTTGTTTCAGGTCCTTTATACCCATAAAAGAGGGTATTGTTATTTTTCTAGTGAAGAAAAAAAACAACCTACAAAGACTTTAGCGGAAGGAAATCATAGTGAGGTAACCTGGATAGACGGGTAATAAGGTTTGTAATCACCAACATCGGCCTGAGCAAGCGTGGTGATCAATGCTCGCTCCTTCTGCATGAGAAGAGGCCTTTGGGTTGCTGTGGGACAGAAAGCCAAAAGTGATATTATTATTCCTTTAAGTTCCACCTGCCTGATAATAATATATTGTTTGTTTCATATCACATATGTACACAATATTGCATAGGTAAAAATATTGAGATCAAATTATATCTAAATCCTTTCTACGGGTGCGAAACCACAGAAATATTTCTTCTAATATCTTTGTCCTAAACTCACAAAATTTTAGTGTTGTAACTATGAGTGGTGTATGTGTATGTACCTACATTTTTCGCATTCATACTTCATATTACAAACGGAACCGACAGATGAATGCGTTTTGTGACACAAAGTATTTACGGAAGACAGATGTGAAGGGAATTTTGTAAAAGTTGATTTTAAGGCCAGGCAGAACAGATTATGCAACGAGTTGAAACGCAAAACAGCTTTTTTCTCATATATCAAGTATTGTAAAAAACAGTTCTCGAGTGGAGATTGCACACCGGAAAACGCAGCGTGGGACGACCACCAACGAGGTGGACAGACGACCTGGTGTAGGTCGCTGGGAGTCGTTGGATGAGAGCGGCATGTGACCGCTCGTTGTGGAAATGCATGGGGAGGCCTTTTCTCAGCAGTGGACGTCCTTTGGCTGATATGATAATGGGATGACGAAGTATTGTTGAATTTCGTAGTATTAAAAATCGAAGTGAGTAGGCGAAACATTGCAATAGAGCGGTATTCAAATTTTATATTAACTACCTAGATTACGGAAACGTACGTTCTCGCCTTCTCTCGCGCAGTTCCTTTCGTCCGCAGTTACTGTGCCGCTCTGAGTTAACGGCGGTAGAACTGCATTACAACTGCGTGCAACTAGCTTGCAGTTGACTCAACTGCATTAAAAATACTTACAGAAGAAGAAGATACATACTATACTTGAAGAAGAATTATCGAATACAGAAGCAGTCAACAATTGTGAAGCTTTTTATGCATTTTAGGATTTCTCCTGTGTCGTCGGTATAGTTATAGACATAAATCCCACACACACAAACACCCAGACCTGAAACTATCATATGATCATACAAATATTTGTTCCGTGCGGGGATCGAACCCGTGACACATAGTGCTTAAAGCCAATCGCCATGCCATGTGCCATCTGTTTATCTTTAATGTCATATCTGCATTTTCTCTTTATACGACCATGAATAAATTTGTGTTCGTATACTTTGTAATTATATTTCCGTGTGGTGTCTGGATTAAGAATAGGTATAGCACCACCCCATCTCCTCCCGTGAGTGCCGTAAAACGCAACTAACAGGAGGCCCTTAGGGTGAGATTCAGAAACGAGTCTAAGTTCACGCTTACATCTGCCAAAATTATGAGCGAAAGTAGTGCATTTTGACAGATGGAAGCGTAAGTTCACGCTTAGACTCGTTTCTGAATCTCTCCCTTAGTCGCGTATTACGAAATCCGACATTAACTTTGGCTTAACTTTGGTCTAGAGTTAAACCGGATGGATGGCAGCAGCGTTCCTTCTGTGAAACAGTAGCAATTCTGAGCTTACCACCAACCCATCTTCCAAGCGTCGTAAAGGAAAAGGAAAGGAAATTCCGTCCAAAATGACGACTATAACATAACCGGTCGTTTATGGGTGATGGTGATGATTTTCCTATTAATATTTTCAAATTATAATAGTCTTGTGATGGCTACATATGCAGCTAATTTCATCGATTATTAATTATTAATCCAGTTTGCATTTTTTTCTCCTTTTTTTTAAAAAGAACTTTGCCCCACCCTAGGATTTCTCCTGAGTCGTGGGTGCGTTTACAGACATTAATTCCACATACAATACACCCAGACCCGGAGCGCAGTAGCCTACTGTATCAGCCGCTACACCAACCGTGGACCACATAGTTGAAGTGTTATTTGCAATAGGTACGAAAAGTTATCAATTTGACATTTTTGGATTTTATTTCCGCGTTCTGCTGGTCTAACGGTCGCGTCATGCATCTAATATAAGTATAAGGTTATATGTAAAGCATGATGATGATAATGATGATGGAAATATACGGAACCGAAAATCATATGTTACCAAAAAACCGGTTATGAGCACAAACAATTTTATATGGCTATCTTTTGCAAAAGAATCGTGGTTTGTTACTGATAACATTTACGAATTATCTTGAAACAAAACGGCAACACTGTGTATGGTAAACACTGGTAGTTATACGAACGTTTTTAGCTTTTTCGTTTGCATCCATATAGAATATGTATATATATATATTATTTATGGGTTTAAATTTTTGTGCCGAACCCTTTTTATTTATCTGTAACAAAAGTTGCCTAAGTTATTCCTTATAACACCAGCTATCTGCCAGTGAAAGTCTTGTAAAAATCGGTACAGCCGTTTCGGAGATTAGCGGGAACAAACAGACTGACAAAAAAACAAAAATATTTTCTTTGCTGTAGGTATCGTATACACTTTTATATGCATTTAGTAAAGAGCTGTTTATTTGACATTACAAACAGACACTTCAATTTTATTTATTTCTTTAGATATGTTATTTTCTAAGAGTCAAATACAATTAAACTGACAATCTTTCTCGGTCTCCGCAAATCATCTCTTTTTTATGTCAAACCATTTTCAATCTCATAAATTCAAAAGAAATTATATTTCTTTTCTTAATGGTGAAGGAGTATGACCGCTATTACAGCATATAACACATAGTAGGTATTCTATACTATTCCTTGCCGTGTGGTGCCGGCTCAGAATACCACCACCCCATCTCCTCCTATGGGTGTCGTAAAGTCGACTAAGGGATAAGCCGGAGGATGGGCTGCAGCGTCCTTCGATTACATTAACAACTCAACTGCGATCGCCATCCCGTCTGCCAAGCATGGCGATTATGGCAAAACCCCCCAATCAGCTCACAACACACCCATATCGGTCGTTGTCGTGATCTTTGGGGGAGGCCTGTGTCCAGCAGTGGACTTCATTCGGCCGAAATGATGAGGTATTCTATTCTAGCTGAATGAATTAGTAAGCTGAAATGGTAATGGGCGGGGCATATACTTCGTAGAACTCACGGCCGTTGGGGCAGAAATGTTTACGAGTAGAGACAGCGCACCGGAAAACGCAGCGTGGGACGACCTCCAACGAGATGGACAGTGGACCTGGTGAAGGTCGCTGGGAGCCGTAAGATGCGGGCGGCATGTAACCGGCCGTTGTAGAAATCTATGAGGATACGACCTTCGGTTGATAATGATGATGATGATTCTATTCTATAGTTTACGCTTCTAATGTGATTTAATATCTGCTAATGATTCAGGAAGCTATACCGCCTCATACCTGTTTATAAGAATCAATTAACAGCCTACAATCAATGACATACATTATGCAATAGTTTTATTTTTATACAACTTGGCGACTGGACGAGCAAGTCATTCGCCTGGTGGTAAGCGACACACCTGCCCATAGCCATTGTGATGCTGCCCAGGAGTCCAGCGTGGCACCACACTACGCTCATCATCTCGAGATGGGAAGTTATTTAGTCTCTTATGCCTATCAATTTACATTACAATATGTTATTCCTTTTTTAATTTACTGTAAAGTCTGAATGGACGCTACTGCCTCCATCCCTCCCCCCCTCTCTCTCTTGTCTCCTTTTAATTTAGAGTTCCTTGCACCAAATGTGCTCCATAATATCCCTATATAATGTCTCTCAATTATATTATACCATAGATATGTTACGTCCATATTAAATGGCGCGCAAAATACAGTCTCGCTTGCACAACCATGTCGCGAGAAAGAAGATACAAAAACAACAAGTGTAAAAGAGATAGTTATCTAGGTGAACTGATTGCGAGGTGCTACAATTGGGGGAGTTTTGGTTCTTACTTTTGGCACGCATGTAACATATCTACTTCTTTATATAATATCATTGGTGTCCCTTCTTTCCCGTGGCCGTGTAACACCACTCCCAATTCTCTCACCGTTTACGAGTTACACTGACATGATAAACGATAACGATAAATATGTAATTATAATATTAAATGACTCCATATCTACAAGCACAAGTTATATAAGGTGTGACATAATAAGCCGGTTGAAACTGAGTCTTGCACCGGGCGCCGACGCATCTCACTGCGATAGTTATGCGCAGTACATCGCGTATGACTTTATGATGGTGTAATTTTTGATCGACATGGTTACTGAAGAAGTAAATTGGTCATGTGACGTAACTTGACATTCTCTACAGTGCTGGACAATGGCAAGTTGAAATCTCGGAACAGAAAACTTTTCTGAGTCTGAAATTGAAGGTGTCGTACGCAGTCTATTGCGTGCCAAAGGACGGAGGTTTGCCGGAAAAAAATTGAAAATTACAGCATTCATATGCCCAGCAAAGAATAAATCACTCATCTCCACCCATGTGTGTCGTATGAGGCGACTAAGAGTTGGCATCAACAGGATGGCAGCAGCATCCTCCCGCTTGTTAACAACATACTGCGATTATTATATCAGCCATAGGACGTCCACTGCTGAACAAAGGCCTCACCCATAGATGTCCAAAAATATGTCAACATTTTAGGGGAGAATTTGGCAATACTCACTATGTTTGGCAGGCATGTTCCATTGAAGGGCGCTGCTGCCCGTTCCTTTGGTTTAGAGTCCCTTAGTCGTAGTAGGAGTGTTGCTATATTCTAAATCCGGACACCGCTCAGAATACTGCTATCCTCAATTTGTGACTATGACCGCTCATTATAGTGATCATTGGAGGCCCATGTTCAGGAGCGGACGTTTACGGTCGTGATGATCGCATTCAGCAAGCTGGGTACGCGGGACCCTATGATTGAAGTAATTTTGTTATTAATCATCAGTTAATTAGACGGCACGGTTGGTGCAGGTGCAGGCTGACACAGACGGCTGCTGCGCTCCGGGTCACGGGTTCGATTCCCGCACGGAAAAAATATTTGCAGGATCTGCAGGTAGTTGTTCCGAGTCTGGGTGTATTGTGTGTGAAATCTATATCTGTAAACGCTGGGTGCGTTGACAGACACAGGAGAAATCCTAGCGTGGGGCAAAATTTTAAAAAAAGAGAAAAAAAAACGTTTGGGCTACAGATTAGAACCTACAGAACTCTATTATATTATATCTATTAGAACCCTAAGCTACACATTAGAGGAATCTAATGTGTAGCTTAGGGTTAGCACTGAAAACCAGCGCTGTGTTGTGGCTAACGTTACACCACATTATTATGCTGAGTGTTGACCTCTTCGCCACACTTGAGACGTGCATCAGCAAACTGCTATTTTTAATAATTATTTTCTGTTATTTTTTATTTATATTCAACGGTCAATCGTTCTATTATATACTTTTTTATTACAAATTTAGTTGTACCGATGCCCATTTGACGCGTTACTAAATAGCTTTTCTTCCTTTCTTCCTAGTCTCGCAGTACGGCATTATTTGCGCACATCAAAATACACATTAAAGTTTAGTTTCTATTAGGTATGTATTGTTTTCACTTTCTAATTTCTATCCCAGAGTTGTTGCGTTCTTTCTTCGCGCTATTTTCTGGTGTTCTGTAACAATAACAATGGTGTTATCTGTGCCTTTGTGGAAAAGCGCTAAATCATTCACGGTTTTCGTAGCAAAGTAATATAACCGCTTTTTTCGATAATTATCAGATTGAAAAGGCTGTTTTTTAAACTGGTTTTACGGCAAATTTATTTATCGTCATGTTGAAATAAAAATTTGTTAGTATTTTGAAATATTTCGTTGTCGATGGTATACATTGCATGAGTTTTTTTGGAACCAGTTCGTTTGTCAATGGCATACATATTTTCGAGCTGATTTTTAAGTGGTGGAAAGCAGTTAATTCCTTTCCAATCAATAAAAACTGTTTTAAAATTCGTTCGTTGATTTAATGTCCACCGCCATTGTGGAATAGTCTGATGGTACTTGCATGTATCTAGATACTGTAGACTATATCCGGCCCTTGAGAAAAGATACAATTACAAATTATTTTGGAAATGGTAGATATCAATAAAGATGTGTCAGACCAAGGCCAAGACTTTACTCTGCGTAAGTATCAATCCATTAGAATCGGTTGATTTGTATGTGGGTACGTCACAATTCCATTGTGAGAATAAAAACATAGCCCCCAAGGTACCTACGTGTTTTTCCCTTTTCTACTTGCATTTTCCTCGCTGTTTGTGGGCAGAACATAAACTTTGGCATACGGTTCCCTCAGGGACCGTCCCTGTTCAACGCATATCACGCAATTAGGGCTGCCAGATCGCAACTCCGGAATATCTGGACATGATTTCAAAATGTCGGGATTTTAGCGTTGTCTGGAGAAATAAATATTATAAATCAAAAGGTAATCAAATAACATTTTCAAATCGACATGTATATTAACTTTAAAAGACTAACAATTTTTCAATAACTCGTACCTAATTAAATCGATTTGGTGAATTTGAGTCCACCATTTTGGATCCTTTAGGATTAAGTACTTTTACTTGCAAACTTTTCGACAAGCTGTTTGTCGTCTATTTTTTCGGGAGTGTTGAATTATATGAAATGTCGGTAGAATCCAGACGAATCACAAATCCTAACTTTCTGGGAAATGTGGTTGCTTTACCGGTCATTTCTGGCGAAGCCAAAAGAGGCCTCCAGCCAGGCTTAAAGTTAATATTAAAAACTAGATAACTTTCGCTAAGGGCTCCCCCTGCGGGACACGGACCTCAGCTTAGGGCGTTGCTGGGTATAAAAAGCTATTGTTTTCGGGACAGCTGGATCGGTATTAACAAATCCTTACTAAGGGCAACCTTGCATATATAATAGGGCAAGGTTGAAAACCAGAGCAGTGAGCATAGGTTTTTTTTTTGTGTGCGATTCTAAGAGTCAACTCTTAGAATCGATACATACTAATGTATTCACATGAGTCTGAAAGATTTGAAGAAGTGGCGTATGAGTTCGATACGTCGCATCGCCGCTTACATAAAAATAAAGGTACAGATACATTAATCGTTCCTACAATCTCCAACTATTTAAAATAAACCATTACACCAGTACCACGATGCTACTAGAAACGAATTTCTTGTACTCAATAACGGTATACACGACACATACTTAACTAACAAATCACCGCAAAGCAGCACGGTTTTCCCACACATTAATTAGTCAAATTACGTAACAATTACGTAACAAGCAAACATACAGACTAACAAACAAATTACGTACATTTTTCAACGACGCAACACGAGCGACGAAGTGACATACGTCAGTGCGTGTTCAAACAATAGGGTTAAGAGAAACGACACAAAAGTTGCACAAAAGCGGTGCGAATGAATGGAACATTGAATGAATTGTTGCGGATTTTTCACGTGATGTTATAAGGGTTCTAAGGGCGACTTGCCTTTGCTTGTTTGGTTCTGTCAACGACGCAACTGACATTTGAAGACCGATCGGCAGTTTAGTTTGCATAGCTTGTTAGACAAGAATTTTATACTCTAGGTAGGTCACGTCTTTGTCAACGTCAAGTTTCAATGTACAACAAAAACATGAAAAATTGAAAAGTAGAAAAAAACAATTGAACCGTACGACGTTGCCGACATATTTTTTAGAATTATTTTCATTTTTGATAAATATTTTATGAATATGTAAAGATTTATTCATATAAACACCGTACGACGTTGCCTTATGCTTGACATTGGCGAAATTGTGGAAGATACTCTACAGAAGCCATAATCTAAGAGAAGAAGAAGAAGAAGAAAAGTAATTTTGAGAAATCGTCAATAATGGGTGTATCAAAGCCATAATATATACATTTTATTAAAACAGCGAGTTTATTTTTATATCAAGATGTTGTCTGCAGTGAAAGTGCGCATTCATGGGGTGCAAGATGATAACTGGGTATAAAGGACAAAATCAACCAGTATCGGTGTCTGATAAAGTTATAGCAACGTATTGGAGAGTATTCATCAAGAGAACCCTCACAAGAGAAAACAACTGTATAGAATCAGATACACGAAGATGAAGAAAATGGTAAAATTTTCGCTTGGCACAATTTATGAAAGGACTTCTGGGGTGGAAGGCCTGGTGACCTGAAATACAGGCTTCAACCTAGTTTAGGCACCAGTCTCCCACAGTAAATTTGTACAATAACAATATACTAATATATACCAATATTTATGTGATAAATAAACAAAAAAAAAACACTTTTTAATCTCGTTCAATTCCGTTTACAAACGTCGTACATCACTCGCTCCGCTTCCAGTGGAAAGCAGTGGGACTTATTGTTTTAACCTGTCACATTCACATGGTAATAGTCGGCAAATGGTCACTGTGCGGTCATAAGTAGACAGTGGTCAAAGACTTTCGCTGATCTTTGTTTGCTTATGCGTACAGTCGCGATGAGTGTTGTTCTTGGTAATAGTAAATCAATTTGTGTGAATATTTTTTATGTTAAATTCTGTTAACCTTTGTTTTGTGTTAGTGATTAGTAAAGATGTATACAATTAAGAATAAAAACGTGTAATTTGATAATAACGCGAAAGTACATAATTGTTCAAAGTGGATGCGCGATAATAATCAGAAATAATGCTGTTATTTAATTAAATATTGATTAAACAATATAGAATGAATATAATAAAGCAACAAATATTGACATTTAATAAATACATTGGTAAATTTAATAAGGCTTGCTCTCCTTAAGGTGACAACGTAGAATTTACCGCGTAAAACGGCACGGTTGGTGCAGTAGCTGATACAATCGGTTTTTGCGTTCTAGGTCGCGGGTTCGATCCCCGACCGAAACAAATATTTGTATGATCTGCAGGTAGTTTTTACGGGTCTGGGTGTATTGTGTGTGGCGTTTGTGTCTGTAGACGCACCCGCGACACAGGAGAAATCCTAGTGTGGGGAACGTTATGAAAAGAAAACATTTCCTTTCACTAATCTTTATTTGAATTCAAGCATCATTTCCAGAACACGCGAACGTAGTATTTTAGAGGAACAAAATATGATTTTACTTAGTTATGTAATAATAATATAAACGTGTAATGGCCCAACTTCAAAGACTTCTTCTCATGCAGAGAAGGATCGAGCATCTATCACCACGCTTGCTTAGTGCGTGTTAGCGAATTCACAGAATGAGGAAACCTGGATCTATAATCCTTCCCTCACGATGTTTTCCTTTAGCGTTAACGTCAGTGCCTTCAATTAACTAAGAAAGTATGTATGACATTGAAAAAACCACATTGTTACGTGTCAGGTTTTGAACCTGCGACTTGGTGCTTGATAATTGGGTTCGTAAACCTCTGGGCCACCCCAAAACTTCTTACATGGAGGCCCACGCAGGAAATGCTTTGGCTGCTCACTTGGAGGCTCAAATGACTACGCTTGGCACTTCTTACCTGAGCCATCATATCAGTCATATGTAGTCCACTGCTGAACAAAGGCCTCCACCGTGGATTTCCACAATTGTTGGGGGGAATTTCCAGTACTCAGCACGCTTGGCAGGGGGTCGGTGAGCGTAGTCTGGCTACTGTTCCACAGGAGGGAGCTGCTGCCTGTCCCTTTGGTTTAGAGCCCCTTAGTCGTCTTTTACGACATCCACGGGAAGAGATGGAGTGGTGCTATATTCTTATTCCGGACACCACACTTGCGTTAACGGTGAAGGAAAACATCGTAAGGAAACGTGCTCACCTGAGAGGGCTCGAAAACGTTGGTGGTGTGTGTAGTCCGCCAGCCTGCATTAGACCAGCGTGGTGGACTAAGGCCTAACCTTTCTCACCGTGAGAAAAGGCCTGTGCCCAGGAATTGCACAGTAGTGGGACGATAATGTAATTAAACTTTTTTAAATTAAAGTACACGTACCGTAGTGCATGCAGTGCTTTTCCATTGCTGCCGCCCGTCCCTTTGGTTAAGAGTCCCTTAGTCGCCTTTTGCGACATCCACGGGAAGAGATGGAGTGGTGTTATATTCTTAATCCGGACACCACACAAACCTAAGTACTCACCCCAATTCCATTTCATTTAAATATTAAAGTCGGCACTAGTAACAATATGTCAATGTAATCGTTTCATCCTGCATTTAGGCGATTATTCGCAATAGATTAGACAGAGTTATGCAAAGCTGTGCCTAACTGGTATAAACCTTATGAGAGATTTCCATAAATGGAAGTACTGGCTTGTAGTTAAGTCATAGCTTTAGAATATTTATTTACTAGCTGTGAGAGCGAGAAAGTTTTCAGTATTCTGAGACTATTGAATTGTTACCCGACTATTACACGTTAGGCCGAGAATCGTTGCTTATGCTTTGTGCATAGCGGTTGTGCCTTCGAGTGCGAGAAATGTACTTATTAATTTAAACATTACCTTTTTCTTACATTAAGATTTATTTATTTGGCTCCTCAACAATGAGTACACTCTACACAGTAAATGCTTTTCAAGCTAAAGTGTAAGTTCCCCATTACTTAAAGAAAATCAATGCATGCACTTACGGTACGTGTACTTATGTTAATTAATAAAAATAAGTTAAATTACCGAATCGTCCTCTCACTCACAGGCCTTTTCTCACGGTGAGAAAGGTTAGGCCTTAGTCCACCACGCTGATCTAGTGCAGGTTAACGGACTAAACACACCACTGAGAACGTTTTGCAGCCCTCTCAGGTGTGCGGGTTTCTTCGTAATTCTTTCCTTCACCGTTAACGCAAGTGATAATCAAATTCTGATCCACACATGAATCCGAAAAAGTGAAGTTAAATTAATATAGATTAAATTAAACGAATATTTTTTATATTAATTAATTTTATAACAATTATGTTTCAAGCCTACGACATTTTCGACGCGACTTTTTTAGAGCAGGTACTAATGTATGAAATAAGTTCAGCTGCTTGATTGGGTAAATATGCATTCATAGTCAAGATGTAAGTGAGCTTTTAGAACACACATTGAATTTTTGCAGCGATTGAGTCGCGATGCAGTAGCGATACAGCCGCTGACCGTCTACCTAGCTAGACTAGTGTATTGATTGGGGAGTCTGCGTGCTCATACCAAGCGACCCGCGAGAAGGTGGTGGCACGCACGTGGTCACGTGCCGCCGTGTGCATAGCACACACAAGGCTTGGGGTAGATCCTTTACAATCCTACCCGAGAAGTCCCTGGGGGAGCGACCTTTTTACAGTCGCCTTCCCTATGCTAGAGGGGGTGACAGCTTTACAGTCATCTCCTCCGAGATGTGCCTAAAGGCGTGGGATCATGGGCGGCTCTAGTGTGATCTTACAAGAACCTGGAGGCCCCTTCGGTGCTGAAGATAACATGTCCCTTCGCCCTTCCCTAGTACAAGCGATTTTATTGGCAGTCATTTTCAACATATCTCACGTGATAACACGATTAGTAAAAAAAAAGACAGAATGAACTGAAATTTGCCGATGAGTACTATGTATTCATACATATTAGATCATTGACAGCAAGATATTCTATGAATTGTTGTTACACACTTAAGAATATAACTCTCTCCCTCTCGTAACATAAAACAGAATAAACAAAGGCGAATGCGTTACACAAAAGGAGGACAGAACAAAAAGCCTTGAGTAATGCAACATGGCGGACAAGGTGCTATATTTGGAAGGCTGTAAATGACATCATTTCGTCTGATGGCTGTCTGACATATATCCCCAGACCCGGTTTTCTGCAAGACTGACGGATCCAATGGACGTATTTTTTATTATTGTTTCGGTGATTAATTAATTTAGGTATTAAATTATTCTTCGTTTTGTTTTTATCTCGTTAGTTCTTTTATTCAGTCTACGAGAATTTATAGGTATTTAAAGCAGTGATGACAGTGACAGGTGGCCCATTGGTTATAAGAATTGTGTAGCACATATTTTAGAGTTCATTGTTCTTTTGCTCAAAACTGCCTTAACCAATGATATTATATATTAAAAAGAAGTAGATATGTTACACGCGTGCCAAAAGTAAGAACCAAAACTCCCCCAATTGTGGCACCTCGCAATCGGTTCGCCTAGATAGCTATCTCTTTTACCCTTGTTATTTTTTTTATCTTCTTTCTCACGACATGGTTGTGCAAGCGAGACTGTATTTTGCGCACCATTAAATATGGACGTAACATATCATATCTATGGTTTAATATCATTGGTCTTAACACAGAGGAACGGACACGACACATCGCCAAAAAGTTTCACAAATTACAATGTGTAATATTAAATACGTGCAAAATTCAAATAATCATATTCGAAAAAAGAATTGCCTCTACTTTTGCTCTCAACTGTACGCATACAATCTCGTTCGCAACATGTAGTCTACTTTCGATTTCCAAACTACAACCTCGCGATACCATATCGCATTACCATAAGTACACGGTTTGCGTTTAGGGTTACATTACGGGGTACAGCGTGGGCTAACGTGCGATTATACGTTACAGTACGAATTTGTGATTAGGGTATACAGAGGTTTTGTCTGATTAATATATTTATTTAGTAGCCAGGATTTTATATTGGGAGGGGCCTTTTTTTATTCGGCCCAGTTGAAATTCTTCATGAACTTCCTCCACCCTGGGCAAGGACGAAGGGGCATGCCGGAATCCTACCGGCTAAAACCACTGGGCGGTCATCCTCGGCACCTAGGGGGGGGGGCTCCAGGTCATTGTATGATGACGCGAAAAGTTATAAACAAAACTTTATGAAGAACAAACAGTCCGTAAAAAATAATTGTACCGTGCGGGTATCGTACTCAATGCAGCCGACAAGGAGCAAGCCAAACGCGATACTTCACCAATTTGGTTGTTAGAGATTCGGTTTTAATGCGTGTATTTAGGGTTTATTTATTTATGCATAATGCCATAGGCATTTTCTACCAGCCTAATTTTATAATATTTATATTATTTTTCTTCATTGGCTCACCAAAAATTGTTTATCCTTACCTATTAAAAAGTCATTCAATCATGAATAAGCTTAGTTTTCAATTTCTTATAGGTAAGCACCGCGTGTGTTATAAACATAATTATTTTGCCACGTGCACTACACACAGGGTGTCCAGTAAATCGAAAAATCTCTACCTTGACACAGATTTTTAAGCATCTCGTAATGAAAAATTCCTTTTCTAGTTTTTTTTTTCTCTCAAATTATTTGTTAATAGTTACTTTACTCATTGATAAGTCTTTATTTTCTTAAAAACTAAAATGTTTTCAAGAAATACAATATTTATTTTAATTTTCACAGTACAAATTTCTTATCTTAAAATTTTGTACTACTGTAAGTCCGTAAGATTTTGCTGAACATATATTGTTTTTTTGGTAGGTATTGACCCAAGCTCTCACCCCCTGCAGTGTGTCGTGCTATTTACTGGACAGCCTGTATATTGACGTGTAAAGAAAGTTCAAGAACGATAAGAATATACATTGAAAAAGATAAACAATAATAATTAAAATGAAGTTAATTTATGTATAAGATCACTGTAACTATTCAACAGTTTACAAAGCACGGATGATAGAGCATGCGTCAAGTACTGTTCTGCGGAGTGGGGGATACAAGGGGTAATAGGACCACGAGGGTATCTTAGATGGGATTCGAAATAGGACCCTCAGGCTCGGCAGAGCGAAGAACTATACAGGATGGCTGGCACTAACTGGATGAGAAAAACCGAGGATCGTACTCAGTGGCGTGATATCGAAGAGCCCTTTGTCCAGCAGTAGACTGCTATGGGCTGTCGATAATGATGATTAATGATACCGTATACATCAATAAATATATATCTAATAAGCAGAAATACTCTTATCGAGTTATACTTCTAGTGATAGCCAAGGAATGAATCTATTACGTTGTATCAATCAATCCTATTTGACACGTGGAGTGACCGGTCTTAAAGACAATACCTAACATGGACACTGTATGTATTATAATTTATATGCTTGCCTATTAATGAATAAAATCAGCTGTTTTGTTATGATGGGCTATTACACTCAGCTCAGCGACATATTGAAGTCGTAAGGGTTCCACACACCTGTCCACTGCTGAACGTGGGCCTCTCAATGATCACTACTATGGACGGTCATAGGTCGGGTTGCCATGTTGTCTCCTTCTGTGAGAGCGTCATGCTTCACGAAAGAGACCGTAGCCCACTCCCGATCCTGCACGAAGAAAGAGGAGACGGCGCCCGGGTAACAACACCCTGGCGCCTAATTCCTATACGCCTGAAACCCTGTGCCGTCGATATAAGTCGGGAGCCCTCTAGGTTCACAGGTGCGTAAAGAAGGGACTGCGTGCCCACACCAAGCGACCTACGAGAAGATCCTTTACCATCTCCTCGGGGAGGGTGACCGTTTTACAGTCACCCTCTCTGAGATGTGGCACCAGTGGGTGGCTCTAATGTAATCATACGAGGACCTGGAGGCCCCCTTAGATGCCGAAGATGACCGCCCTAGTTTTAGCCGGTAAGAGTCCGGCATGCCCCTTCGCCCTTCCCCAGGGCCGAGAAAGTTTATAATGAATTTCCACTGTAGTAAATAAAAAATAAAAAAGGTAGAGTTGCCATAGAGTTGCCATACTCTAGTGTAATCTTACGAGAACATAAGCATTTGAGTCACTTTCATTTTCGTTTTCAGTTCTAATAATAGTAACTCACAGTCATATGAAATGACAGAGACAGACAGACAGACTATCAGGCGGCCACTTCCATTACCCAGAGATTGTATCAGATCCGTCACCGTTCAAATTTTGACGCATTACGTGCATTGACTATTATTATTCAAAGCTTTGTTATTATTCTAAGGTTTGAAATAAAAAATTGGATATGCGATTAGTGATGTACTGATATACCTATGTTATTAGTTCCCACACCTGGAAAACATTCTAGTAACAGTTTCCCAACATGTGTGGAAAACCCAGATATTTCCTGAGAACGACGCATACGCAATGACATTAAGTGCTGTTGTGAAAGGCGCCATATGATGTGATATTGTGTAGTCTAGTTTTATAGGCAAAGCAATTATATTGCATAATAATATCGCATATGAACACGATATAACGCGCCTATGAGGACAAGTAATAATTACGTGAAATAACGGCAAGATGAGTAGTCAGGCGACTGGGACCGCTTCGAAATTTGAAATTCGAAGTCCCAATCTCGAAGTTGCCTGAATCATAGTTTTATTATTTTTCCTTAGGCGACTGGGACCACTCGTGTTATGAGAAAGAAATATATATTGTGTAAGCAATAGACATTTTTCGAATTCTATTAAAATTAGAAGAAAAAGCATTTGGAGCAAGCATTCCCTATACCTCTGTTTATATTAGATGGAGTGATGCTGTATTCTTAATCCGGACACCACACGGAATCATGTGAATTAAGCAGCTCATACATAGGTTTGTTTATTATTTCAAATCATTTGTATTATTTAAAACAGCATACTTAGAGCATGCAGTGTATGACTGTAATTAGTTGTGCAGTTAGATTTAAGATATAATACGAATGTACCTGATATGTGCTATTAATATTGTAACTACATTTAGTCAACCTATACAATCAAATAAAATAAAATTTGAAATACCTTGAAACTCATCCGTCTCTGCAGCTATTTTAATTTATATTTTAGTGGATAGTGTCATGACATGTCTTGCGTTTGTATTTATTGTAACTTATAGGTACTAAAATAAAAAGCGAATAATTTTTTATTTTTTTGGTGACTACAGTTTGCGTCGCGTGTTGTAGTTCCAGTCGACTGATTCAAAAATTATTATTGGTACCTCGTAGTCCTAGTCGCCTGACTATTCGAACAGAAGTCGTCTAGAATAAGATACACTAAGACATAGACGACGAGACATAGCTCGCTATGTATGCTATTGCCGTGTGTACCGGCTAAGAATACCACCCCCCAATCTCATCCCGTGGGAGTCGTAAAAGGCGACTATGGGATTAGCCAGAGGATGGGCAGCAGCGTCTTTCGAGTACATTTATAACTCAACTGCGATCCCCAACCCGCTTGCCAAGCGTGGCGATTATGGCAAAACCCCCCAATGAACACACAACACTAACCCATACCGGTTGTTGTGGCAATCTTTGAGGGAGGGTTCTGTCCAGCGGAAGACGTTTTATCGGATGAAATTATGAAAAAAAAAACGACGCCGTATTCTCTAGCCTCTTTAATTTTATCCTATTCGCTTTCTAGGTCTCGACTCTCGAAACATAGTGCAGTCTGCTAACGTTTCGGTAGCCGTTGTCAGTTTCACTCTATTCTTAATGTCCTTTTGTCGTTCGTCGCACAACGGTCAAAGCGGAGTTCGAAATGTGGTAAAAAGCCATCGAAAAATACTGACCTTCGTCCTTTCAAATCCGTTTCTATGGCGTGAGTTCTGCTTACCCTTTAGGTTGCAACCGTGATGTCGTCACAGAGTCGGTGCCTATCACGCTGTTAAAAGTAGGTCGGATCCACCGTGACAGGGACGGCACGGCAATCTTACTTTCATCGGACGACCTCACGATGTGACCTTACACTAGGGTATTAGAACTCAGTTACGACACGGGGTAGAAAGGAATCTTCGGTTTGTATTGGAAATCTTTTCGAGTCATTGAATCAGTTCACTTGTAACGGGATCTTAACCGCGTATATCCCAAGTAACTTAGAAAATACTTTTTCATCATATCAGCATAGGACGTCCTGTGCTGAACAATGGCCTCACCCATAGATGCCGTGTGGTGCCGGCTCAGAATACCACCACCGCATCTTCTCCCGTGGGTGTCGTAAAAGTCGACTAAGGGATTAGCCGGAGGATGGGCAGCAGCGTCCTTCGAGTACATTAGCAACGCAACTGCGATCGCCAACCCGTCTGCCAAGCGTGGCGATTATGGCAATACCCCGCAATGAACTCACAACACAAACCCATAACGGTCGTTGTGGATCTTAGGGGGAGGCCTGTGTCCAGCAGTTGACTTCATTAGGCCGAAATCATGATGGTCACAATTGTGTCATAATTTAGGAGTGAATTTGTCAATGTTCACCACGCTTCCCAGGCGGGTTGATGAGCGCAGTATGGCTACTGTTCCACAGAAGGGACGCTGCTGCCCTTCTCTTTGATTTAGAGTCCTTTAGTCTCCTTTTACGACACTCACAGGAGGAGATGAAATGGTGCTATATTCTTAGTCCGGACACAACTCCGACTTCTTTCAGTTATACTATAAATTAAGTACGAGAGTTGGCCTTTTGGTTCCTAGGCCATTATTGTTTGGACAAACATTCGGTTCGAAACGATTTGACTATAGTTATATATTATACTTTTCAATTTCAGCAATGGTGGCGTCATATCCAATGTTAACAAAGA
The DNA here is from genome assembly GCA_947459985.1 of Diloba caeruleocephala. Taxonomy (NCBI): domain Eukaryota; kingdom Metazoa; phylum Arthropoda; class Insecta; order Lepidoptera; family Noctuidae; genus Diloba; species Diloba caeruleocephala. Next base: position 5,078,280 of record OX381614.1, read on the forward strand.
ATAAATTGTTAAATTAATTATTTCAGGATAACATGATACATCATAAAAATAGATCAAAATACAAAAAAAAATATAAACTATTTAAATTTCAAATTTGCAATCTAATTCAGAAATTAAAATATGATAATTATAATAAATCAACAGGGGGATTCATTTAAAATCACAAAAAAAGTTGATGTCAAAGTAATAATATAAGATTTTAACAAAATCAAATTATCAAATTAACTACATTTTAATGTGAAATACAAAAAATCTTAATAAATAACTTACCAATTCAGTGTTCAATATTCATCAATGTGTTCCGAATTGTTACCTGTGAAATAAACAGCAATGTTAATTATACAGTAAGCAATTGTTGTTGTAATGCTAAAATCAATAACAAATATAAAGACTATCAGCTCATATTACCTAATAAAGATAGTGGATAATCTCTAGTCTATAAAACGACTAGAAGAAACGGATGATAAGAAATTTATAATAATATCATAATTATTAACAAAACCGTTATACACACATATCACACAACCCGCAAACGTCCACTGCTCAACATGGGTTTCCCAATGATCCCTACAATGAACGGTCATAGGGGAAATTGTCAGAATCACCACCAGGCGGGCCGCCATGTGCGCAACATAGCACAGCGTACAGTGACGCTTCGGGGGGATCCTTTAGAATCTCAAAGGGGATTGTCGCTTTACAGTCACCCTCTCCGAGATGTGCGTATAGGCGTGGTACCAGTGGGGGAGATGAGATCCTGGAGCCCCCTCCTAAGTGTTGATGATGACCGCCCCAGTGGGTTTAGCCGGTAGGAGTCCGGCATGCCCTTTCACTCTTACCTAGGGTGGAGGAATTTCATGAAGAATTTCCATTAAGACGAATTGACGAAAAAATTGTGGATTGGTGATTACAGCATGTTATTGGCACACGGGAGAATGCAATTAATTAGACACGTAGAGAAGAATTCACGGTACAATATTAAATGCGGAATTTGTAGATATGTCTAATTATTGCCATGGCAATTTAATCATAAGCTTTAATGAATATTAAAACCTGGCTGGTTTAGACTTGATGCAATTAAGACTCTTTTCTCGTACATTGTTCCCACATACCTTAATTTCAAGAACATTGAAGTAAAAAATCACGACATACATTTTGATTTCAAAAGAGTAACCATGAAGTTTCTTCCCCGTTCTTCTCCATAGGAAATCTACATGTTGGAACGCGGAAACTAAAGTCTGACTAGTCATGAGTGCTTGGAAGTGTTTTTATATGAATCAAAATATATCTGTGTCTTTATTAATACACCAGTTTGTAACACACACATCATTGATCACCACGCTTAATCACTGAAGTTGGAGATTTCAGACTATTAGATCCCGGTTTCATTACCATTTCTGTCTTCACTTAAAATCGGAGGTTACAGCATAGCAGATACGGGCCTTTCTTTTTCTTTTTTTATTGATGTCCAGTGGAAATTCTACATGGAACTTCCTTCACCCCGGGGAAGGGCGAAGGGATATATCGGACTCCTACCGGCTAAAACCACTGGAGCGGTCATCATCGGCACTGAAGGGGGGCTCCAGGTCCTCGTAAGATCACACTAGAGCCGCCCATTGGTGCCACGCCTTTAGGCACATCACGGAGGGGATGACTGTAAAGCGGTCACCCCCACTAGTGAAGGGAAGGCGACTGTAAAAAGGTCGCCCCCCAGGCACTTCTCGGGGAGGATTGTAAAGGATCCCCCCAAGCCTCGCTTTGAGCTGTGCTGCGCACACGGCGGCACGTGACCACGTGCGCGCCACCGTCTTCCCGGGAGCAGATACGGGCCTATCACAGAACGAGAATCAAAACTTAAGCTATACTCGAGTCTAGATTGCGTTAACCAAATATGAACCATACGTTATAGGTCCAGCATTTATTTTCAGGTGATGCAATCTCGACTTAGTACAGGATTTCGACCCACATAAGGTAAGGACTTTCTGTCCGGACATTATCCAGCTTTTTTATTTCACTCACTCACTCATATCAGCCAAAGGACGTCCACTGCTGGACAAAGTCCTCCCCTTTAGATTTCCACAACGAGCGGTCACATGACGCCCGCGTCCAACTTTTTACTTAGATGAAAACATTCGGAATTAATGTTTAGTTTTCGCATTAAATTACTTACTAATTTTTCTGTCCAGACTTTTTGGGAAACGTCCAGCTCTATTCTAATTTTGAAATGGTAACCCTAAACCCACAAGAATGTGGTGCTTTAGAAGCGAGTCCGTATAAATCATTCGTAATGAAGGAAGGTATTATCCACTCTATGCGTATTTACTTCCTTGAAGTTTAGGTATATAAACTCTTCGCATTCAGATCTCTTTTGATGAGTTTGAAAGTAACTTATTGGCACGACCCTCTAGCTAAACTGGTACAACGCTCATTAGAAAGCGCACAGCACAATCTGTGGTTTGGCCTTCGTAGCCCCTAGGTGAATAGGGTCGTCACATTATGACTTTATTGGGCCGGCGAAACAAGAGAGTGAACTGAAAATAGATTATTACACTTACTTAAAACTATTTCCTAAATGCATACCACGCATAAAGCGGAGTTCTGCTGGGAATTCAAAAATGATAAAATAATATGCGATTATTTGATCTCTTATATTCGAAGTTTCATATTTATTCAGTGTTAGTGCCTTACTGTTCGTGCAGTAAGTCCGTCTATGAAATTCGCGACAGCTCAACGTTGGCACATCAGGAGAAGAATAAAGAAGCATTTTGATTATAAATGACTTGAAAGTTGTAAATATGTACTGAATTAATTAGTATACAGTATAATATTATGATAACTAACCTACTTATTATTATAATTATCAACACATTTAAGTTTATTAAATACTAGCTGAGACCCACGGTTTCACCCGCGTTTAATTTAAAAGAAATTTAGAGTACTTTGACATAGACACTTGACATAGAATATATATATTGGATTGCAAGGGTTTTATTTTTTACGCGGAAACATAATTATTTTTCCAAAATAAAAGTAGCTTAAGTTATTCCTTATAACATCAGCTATCTGCCAGTGAAGGACCCGTTAAAATCGGTCCAGCCGTTTCGGAGATTACCCGCAACAAACAGACAGACAGACGGACAGACAGACAGACAGACAGACAATTTTTAAAAAAATAGTGTTTTTGTTATATGTAACGTACATACTTTCATATGCATTTAGTAAAAAGCTGTTATTTTGACATTACAAACAGACACTTCAATTTTATTTATTTGTATAGATTAATTTATTTTATATTGTACACGTGACTGTTCTTCTGTATTTAAAATAAGTTATATTAAAACCTCGGCTAACGAAACGGGAAACTGGGCATGGTGGATACATTCAGATGCAGGGGTGAAAAAGAGTCAATGTCACACATATTGTGTGACTGCGACGCCCTTTGCTAGGCGTAGGGCGAATCAACTGGGAACAGCTTATTCTGTACCAGATGAGTGCAGTGAGTGATGATGATGATGATACACCCTAAAAGTGTACATGACAACGAAACATGAAACATGAACAATAGTATTATCTATGGCGATGACGCAGTTTGGAACCCGTTGCGTACTATTAAGCACTTTGGGTTACCCGCAGGTGGCGGTTAAACCACCAACACTAGCATACCTAAGGAGGCTTGGTGACAGGCCGGCGGCCGACTGTAAAACCCTTTTGCCAAAATCTTTGCAATATTACTAACAAATTGCGCCGACTCCGAGCAACTTGCGACCAGGGCAAAAGAAGAAGATACGTCGGTGACGAAGCGCATCCTCATCATCATCATTCCAGCCGACGGCCACTGCTTAACAAAGTCCTCCTCCATAGAAATCCACAATTGTGTAGTCATTTTGGAGGGAATTAGCCAGTACTCACTATGCTTGGCAGAAGAGTTAGTGATCGCAGTATGGCAATTTTCCACAGAACAGACGCTGCTGCCCGTCCCTCTAGTTTAGAGTCCCTTAGACGCCTTTAGCACTACACGGAAAGATGCAGAAGCTTATAATAATTAATGGTAAGCCCTTCACAATAATTTCCTCGGGAAAACATTATTTATGGGAGGACCTTCGAATTTCTCAGTAGGTTAAAAAAGATGACACATACATTATTTATGAATGAGTATAGTTACGTCAGCCAAACATGGCCTCTGAAGGTCCCAAGTCGAGGTTATATTGTTTATGAAGACATTGTGTATTGTTATGCACACAATGTGAGATGATCGATACATTGTCTGGGGATCAATATTGAATTGATTTTGTTATGTTTGTTGTAATGGAAACCTCTAAAGGAATTGTCTAAAATACAAGCTTATCTGTGTATTTTTTTAAATTGTTCTAGATGGGAGTTGCTGGCTTGAAACAGAGATGCATGGTGCAAGTGTTGGCGTTGGAGAATATAAAAAAACAAAGAGTCTCCAATGCGTTACTAATCCATCTCTGCTTATTTCCGTGCCATGCATGCAGTAAAACTTGCCGCTCCTGTATTGGCTTATACAGCCACCAAAAAAGTGCCTCGCACGAACAGCACGAAAGCAGTGATAGCCTGGTTGAGTTCGATCCCGGCCCGCACCTCAGATTTTTCGGATTCGAATATGACTAGCGTTAACGGTGAAACAAAAACATCGCGAGGAAATCGCACAAAAAATTGTTCTCAATGGCGAGTGTAGTCCGCCAACGCGCACCAGGCCACCATGGTGGACTAAGGCCCGATACAAGACGTATTAGTTCTATGGTGATGTTCATGATGAATTATTGAAGCAGCAACCGGTCATTTTTGCTATTTTTACTGATTTAGGCATCATTAAAGAAAATTGGTGTGTCCAAAACACCGTGTGCCGGCTCTGAATACCACCACCCCATCTCCTCGAGTGAGTGTCGTAAAAGTCGACTAAGGGGTTAGCCGGAGGATGGGTAGCACGTCCTTCGAGTACATTAACAACCCAACTGCAATCGCCAACCCGTCTGCCAAGCATGGCGATTATGGCAAAACCCCCCCCAATGAGCATACAACATACCCATATCGGTCGTTGTGGTGATCTTTAGGGGTGGCCTGTGTCCAGCAGTGGACTTCATTCGGCCGAAATGATGAAAGAAAATTTTCTAGGATTGTATCTAGGGTGAATATACGTCAATCTCACGTGCACAACCACCTGGGACCTGGGACAATTATCTATAGGCCATACAAGTAATAGTGTCGTGTGGGAACCGAACCCACAACCTGAGTGCGGGAAGCCAACAGACTAGCCACTATGCCTCACTTTGCAACGGCCTTCTATGCCTTTCCTAAACCATAGCGGAGAGGGACTGAAGTCATTGTTTCTTTTATTTATTCATACAGCATTAATTTGTTTTCTATAAAAACATAAAAGGAACAAGGTAATAAATACAACGACTGGTGAGGTTGGAAATGTCGCGGCGCAACTGCACTTCCGGACATTCCAAGCAACGACGCACTAGGAAAACAATAACCGGGTTCGTATACTTCGGTGATGTCTTATATCGGTTCGATGGGTTTTCACTCTAATATGGTTGAGCTGGGCGATGTTGTGTGATCCGTGTGGTGTCCGGATCCAGAATAGAATAGAGTAGAATATTTATTTATTTCTCACCACAATAATGATAAAGTTATAGTATTATATAAATTTACTCTGGGAGACTGGTGCCTGAACTAGGTTGCAGCTCTATTTCAGGTCACCAAGCCTTCCACCCGAGAAGTCCAATTTTGCTCGTTCATAGACTGCCAAGCGAAATTTTTCCATTTTCTTGTTCTTCGTGTATCTAATTCTATCAAGCTGTTTTCTCTTGTTAGGGTTCTTTTTATGAATACTCTCCAATACGTTGATATAATTTTATCAGGCCCTCTCACTGCAGACAACGTCTTGATATAACAATAAACTCGCTGTTGTAATAAAATGTGTATACGAGAGCGGCACTGAACATTTCGGGAATCAAGGAAGTGACACAACATTACTATTTAAAAATGTATTTATTGCTGTTCGAAGTATTCTCCGTGAAATTTGACACATTTTTCCATACGATGGAACCAATCATTGAAGCAACCATTCCATTCGGAAGTTGGGGTCTCCAAAATGGCCGTTTTGTAGGCGTCCACAGCTTCTTTAGGTGATGAAAATCTCTGTCCACGCAATTTATTCTTTATTTTAGGGAAAGTATAGAAATCATTAGGGCTTAGGTCGGGGCTGTACGGCGGATGGTCTAATAATTCTATGTTTTCTTGCTCTAAAAACTCTTTTGTTCTGTGCGCGGTGTGAGAACTCGCATTGTCGTGATGGAGGATGATGCGGCGGTTGCAGTTCTCTCTACGGAGTTCAGAAACGACCTGTGGCAAACAAATGCTAGCATACCATTCTGCATTAACCGTTCTTTGTCCCTCAAGAGGAATAGTCGTAACATGGCCGGATTTGGAGACAAACGTGGCCACCATTTTTTTTGCAACACTCCGTGAACGAACAATTTTTGTTGGCTTTAACTCATTTTCGAACACCCAAACTCGCGACTGGTTTTTTGTTTCGGGTTCGTACGCATATATCCAGGATTCGTCACCTGATACGATGTTGTATACAGCATTTGAGGATCCTGCGTCTAATCTTTCGAGAGTTCTGACGCACCAAGTAACGCGAGCCGCTTTTTGCTCTTCACATAGCAAATGCGGTATCAATCGGGAAAACAACTTTTTTACACCTAACTGTTCATGCAAGATTATTTGTATTTGACTCATGCCAATGTCTAAAGTTGCCTGAATTTCGCGGTAAGTCACAGGTCGATCTTCCTCAATCAGCTTACGCACAGCATCAACGTTTTCTTGGGTGACTGCAGTTTTTGGACGACCTTGACGAGGATCATCACTGAGCTTGACACGTCCACGTTGAAATTCAGCAAACCAGCGATAAATTGTGGTTTTAGATGGGGCTTCATCACCAAATGCAGAAATCATCCGGTCAACACACTGTTTTTGTGTTAAACCATTTCGAAAGTCATAATAAATCATCGCTCTTGAATTTTCTCGAATCAATTCCATTTTCTCTTCTTCTTCTTCTCTTAGATTATGGCTTCTGTAGGTTATCTTCCACAATTTCGCCAATGTCAAGTTTAAGGCAACGTCGTACGGTATTTAGATGAATAAATCTTTACATAATCATAAAATATTTCTCAAAAATGAAAAAATATGTCGGCAACGTCGTACGGTTCAATTGTTTTTTTTTTTTTTGACAAGACCGTGAATCTTTTTTTAAATAAATAAATGGTATTCGATTTGTAAAACCAAGGAGTTTTCAATTAAAAAGATTTTAATATGACAGGAACAGTGGAAATATTCCATTCCCGATACTTTTAGTGCAGCCTATGTATTATGGCTTTGATACACCCAATATTGACGATTTATCAAAATTGAATTTCATTTTTTCATATCTTTGTTTTATTTTGAGTCTATTTGAGAATATAGGATTACTCCATCTCCTCCCGTTGATGCCGTAAAAGGTGACTTTTTGGTCTATAACCAGAAATGAGAAGCAGCTTCTGTGGAATAGAATCCACACTGCACTCACCAACCCGCCTGCCAAGCGTGGTTCATCTTTCTTTGGAGCGGAGAAAGTGCATGATATATGTATTACCTTCCACCAGTACACCAACATTGGCGTGAAAACAACGAAACGATATTCCTCGTTTGGGTATCATTCGTTGTGGACATCTATGGGGGAGACCTTTGCTCAGCAGTGGATGTTCTGTGGCTGATATGATGACGATGACGATGCTTTCGATTGCGACTTACAATTGGGAAGGCCGTTGATCGGGTGATGTATCTGCCATAAAAACATCTGACGAGAAATTCGACGAGAATCTAACGTAATCTGTTGAGCTGACACAGGTGACACAAATACTTGCAAGTCCCACATTCCGCGATGACTGCCACTTTGTCACTCTTCAATAAGTCTTCAATAATATACTGTACGTATCTACATTTGTTATTTGCATGGAGTCCGGATTAAGAATGTAGCACCACTCCATCTCATCCCGTGGGTGTCGTAAAAGGCGACTAAGGGACTCTAAACCAGAGGGATAGGCAGCAGCGTACCCTCTGTATGGAACAGTAGCAGTTCTGCACTCACCAACCTGCCTGCCAAGCATGGCGAGTACTGGGAAATTCCCCCCAAAATGACGACAAACAGCAAGTAACCGGTCTTTTTATGGGGAACGCTTTTGTTAGAGTATATACCTATCTGATCATATAGCGGCACGGTTGGCGCTGTGGCGAAGCGATTGGTTTTCTGCGGCACGGCTCACAGGTTAGATTCCCGCATGCGATGAGTATTTGGATGGCCTACAGGGAATTGTTTGTTTATCTGGGTATTTGTATATGTGGAGTTTATTTCTGTATACCCACGAGAGAGGACAAATATAAGCATGGAATGGTTTAAAAAAAAAACCACGTCAGTAATAATGTTGTAGTCATAAGCGTGGCTATCGAGACCTGTGTTCGACTCCGAAATGAGAAAACATTATATTGAGTTTTACTGTTGCGAATTTTTCAGTCGCAGCCGCTTGAATGAAGCTTGGCAACGAATACCGTCATATATGTACTGTGATGGTACAATAAAATTGACCACCTGGATCAGAGTACATAGACTAAAAATGTATTTAACCACTAATAAACAAGACTATAAAATAAGTTTTTCTGTTTAAGTCTATTAAGGAAACCTGTACAGGTCAATAAATAATCATTGAAGGCCGCAAACAATGTAGAATGGATTGCATCATGCATCTTTACCATGCAAATAAATTGCAGCCGTGCACTCAGGACTTTCTCTGTAAAGCCTAATTTCTCTTTTTACTGTTACACACACTTGAGTTGCATTTTTGTTTGGCGTTATTCTAATGCATGAATTTAATTAAATACATTATTTATGTGGGTGCTTCGGTCTTCCGGTAATCTTATATATATAATTCTTCTAGGCGTGTACGTCACTGAGCTCCTGCTAAACGACTGGACCGATTTTGATGAATATTTTATTGTATGTTTGAGTGGTTGATTTAGATTCACAATTGGACCTGTTGGGTAGCGCTGTAATCGGGTTTGGATGTAGCTGCCTGTGCGAAGCTGGGGCGGGCAGCTAGTCTAATTATATATACTTAACTAAAAAAAATACTACCTATCTATACACATATAATTACTTGTCCTGACTGACTGACTATTTTACCAACGTAATTTTGGCAGATGATGCCTTTCGGTTCGATTCCCGCACAGAACAATAATTTGTATGATCTGCAGGGGTCTGGGTGTATTGTGTGTGGAATTTATGTCTGTAAACCCACCCAAGATACAGGAGAAAACATGTGGGGCAAGGTTTAAAAAAAAAGAATCCATTGAGTGGTTCTGGAGGAAGAGAGTAACGACGTAAGTGCCTACCTAACTCTCATTTATAAGTAGTAGTGCGAATGATGAAGTTCAGAAGCGACGGTCATTAACACTTTCACTGTATTTTATGATATCCACAGGTAAAGTTAGTTATCCACTTTAAACTCCAAGCTTGAACTTTTGAGGGTTGTTTTTTACCGCGACGGACAATTTATTGGACTTAAAAGGGTGTGCTGGACTCATGCTAGCTAAAACCATCCTTTTTATAAATGCGGTGGAAATCCTCATAGGCTTCGTCAGCCATGAGGAAGAACTACCTGGGTAAGTAAGTAAGTTATTAAGTTTTTTTATTATTTTATTGGGGAAAACAAGCAGTGACACATTATGTATTAAATTAAAAAATGTTAGCAAAATATGAGTAAATGTGTAACCATGATAATCAAAAAGTTATAGTATTATTCAAATTTATTGTGGTAGGCTGGTGCCTAAGCTAGGCTGAAGCCTGCACTTCAGGTGCTTTCATACAAGGATCTGGAGAACGGACGCTCCAGTCCCACCTATTGGTTCACTCATGGGCCCAACTCAGAGCAGGTAACTGTGAAGATAGCAACCAATTTAGCGAAAGGGAGGCGAAAAAAATGGGTGCGCTCCCAGTAAGGTTATTGTTATATTTTATTTATATTTATATTTTGGTGTAGACACTGCGATAATTTATTAAGATGCAGTAGGTATATATAGAGACACTTAAGCACAAAGGTACTGCTTATTACGAAAGAAAGTATTATATTAATAGTTAGGGTCGACAATATATCACTGTTTACATATACATACATAATCAGCCGATTACTGTCCCACTGCTGGGCACAGGCCTTTTCTCACTATGAGAAAGGTAAGGCCTTAGTCCACCAAGCTGGCCTAATGCGGGTTGACGGTCTACTCACACCATTGAGAACATTTTTGGAGCCCGCTCAGGTGTGCAGGTTTCCTTAGGATGTTTTCCTTCAAGGAAGCACAAAGACACGCGTTTAACTATGAGGCTATCACCGCTATCACTGCAATTTTATCAACTGCATACAATCTTGAAGTTCGACATAATTTATGTATTTCAAATATATATAATCGAGCTAAATGCTGTCTGTCACTAACCGGTCCGTATTTGGACCTCAAGGCGATTTGGTCCATCGCCCACGTCCAATGTATTTGCAATACCCCCACCTATGTGATGAAAATATCAGGTCCGGTAACTGGTCCAAGGCAAAATGGAGGGTTATATCATAATTAATATTTTTATCTCATGTAGCGAAATGTCCTCCGTCTCGTTTCAGTATTACGAATAAAAGTGTATCTCAAGACAGAATTACAGAATAAAAGATTCTGTTCTATTTTATGGTTATAAAAATTGCTAGGCGTAAGGCGAATCACCTGGAAACAGCTTATCCTGTACCAGGGGTGCAATTCTTTAAGCTCAAACATTCATACATCCTTGAATACAAAATTAAAATAACGGTGATAACCGAATTTGTTATTCGCTAAAACTGGTCCTCATGGTTCACCGCCTGCAATGTGTCCTTGAATAGCTTCAATCATGTCTAAGCGAATACCAAAGTGGTTTTTTACCGTTATTTCAATTTTTTTTTTTTTTAAAAACGTTGCCCACACTAGGATTTCTCCTGTGTCGTGGGTGCGTTTACAGACATGAATTCCACATACAATACACCCATACCCGGAACAACTATCTGCAGATCATACAAATATTTGTTCCGTGTGGGAATCGAACCCACGACCCGGAGCGCAGCGGTCCACTGTATCAGCCACTGCACCAACCGTGCCGTCAATTAGGGGGTAATTCTGTTTTCAGTGTATGGATGTCTGAGCTTAGGGAATTGCACCCCTGATGATTACGCGCAGTTGCATGCTGGCACAGTCGCAGGGTACCTACATGAACTTTTCGATGTGCCAGCAGCAAGGGTCAGCACAAAAGATTCACAAGGGTCAATATGCATTTGGTGAACGCTTTGAAAAAAAAAAAATATATTGATGTCCAGTGGTAAATCTACTTGGAACTTCCTTCACCCCGGGGAAGGGCGAAGGGGTATGCCGGACTCCTACCGGCTAAAACCACTGGAGCGGTCATCTTCGGCACCGAAGGGGGGCTCCAGGTCCTCGTAAGATCACATTAGAGCCGCCCATTAGTGCCACGCCTGTAGGCACATCACGGAGGGGATGATTCCTCCTCACCTCCTCTAGCGGAGGGATGGCGACTGTGAAAAGGTCGCCCCCCCCAGGCACTTCTTGGGGAGAATTGTAAAGGAAGCCTCGCCCCAAGCCTCGCTAGCTACGCACACGGCGGCACGTGACCACGTGCGCGGCACCATCTTCCCGGGGGTCGCTCGGTGTGAGCACGCAGACTCCCCAATCTGCGACCGGCGACCCCCGATTTGGTGACAGCCTACAAAAGATTAGATTAGACGGTTATAAAAAGTGTCTTAGACAGGGTACATCAAGCTGAAGGGTAATTATAGTACAGATCAAAGAAGATTTAAAAAAAGTTCAGTGTTTTTCTATATGAAAACGTTAAAACTTCTAAATCGATCTACTTTGACAGACCGTCACACCAAAAACTATTCCAGGTCGGTGTTAATTACCCTCCATATTTTGAAAATATTACATACATTGTCCTCAGAACAATAGAATAGCTAGAAGGATAATCTCTTGCGGGCCGCTGTCGAACACACGTTACCGAAACGCTGTTCATGTGTGCGTAAGCAGCGAATGTTTCCTTTCGCACACACAGAAGAACATAGATAATGATGTTATAGTTAGCCATTTTCGTTCACATCACAAATCCTCGTAATTAATTATTTTTCTGGAGGTCAAAAGGAAATGACAGCACTAACGGACCGCCCAGCTAATGATGTCATATCCATCACCGTTCAAATGGTAACGCATTGAGTATGGCCGATAAGCTCTTTTCTAGGCATATTTATTTGGTTAACTATAAATTTTAGTTCATTTTGACTAAAATTTCATAGGGACAGGATAGCTTATATTTACACTGGCCTAATCTATACGTTTTACTTTAGTGGAAATTTCATTAGAATTTTCAAAATAAATCATTTAGAAGAAACCGTAAATCTTACATTTACACGACACCAATATCACGTCTTTTAGCGTTCCTGTTTCATTTTACAAAATAAATACTTCCCGAACTTCAATAGAAAATACTAGAATTATCTGGAAAACTTATATGCAGACGGTACTAATCAAAACTGTTTTCTGTAATCATTCTTATAACAAATTAAAATAAATCTTTCTGAACCCCAATAGAAAAGACTAGAAGTATCTGGATAACTTATTTTCAAACGGCACTAAACTAAACTCTTTTTCTTAATCATTCTTAGAGCATATTAAAATAAGAACTTCCCGAACTTCAATAGAAAATACTAGAAGTATCTGGAAAAGTTATGTTCACACAGCACTAATCTTACCTGTTTTATTTAATTCATTTCGGCCGAATGAAGTCCACTGCTGGACACAGGCCTCCCCCAGAGATCACTACAACGACCGATATGGATGTGTTGTGGGCTCATTGGGAGGTTTTGCCATAATCGCCACGCTTGGCCTACGGGTTGGCGATCGCAGTTGAGTTGTTAATGTACTTGAAGGACGCTGCTGCCCATGCTCCGGCTAGTCCCTTAGTCGACTTTTACGACACCCACGGGAGGAGATGGGGTGGTGGTATTCTAAGTAGGCACCACACGCACACAACACAACAACACACACAATTCTTACAAAAAATATAAATTAAAATTTCCCGAGCTGCAATAAAAGATACTAGAAGTATTTGGAAAGCTTATGTTCAAACGGCACTAATCTAAACTATTTTCTTACACCCTTACAAAAAAAACATAAAAACATTTTTTCCATACTTCTAAGAAACTACAGACTACTGCATAAGTAACACGAGTAACTTAAGTTTATGTGGCACTTAACTTATCATTTTTCTTTTATAGTCCTTATACAATGTAATATAAATAAAAAGCATTCCAAACTTTAGTAGTAAACATTAGTAGTATTAAGTTTAAGAAGAACCTAAAATGCCAAAATACTATCATGAAAACTTGTTCACACGGCACCAATCTTGAGGTTTTCATTTATTATCCCTATTACACCATATTACTTAATAAATATTCCTTACAACGAAAGAACGTACTAGAAGTATCAGAAAATCTTATGTTGTCACGGCACTAACCTCATCTGTTTCTCTTAAGGGATGATTACACCGTATCAATAAAACTATCACAGTCCAAACTTAAACAGAAAATAGTAGATGTATCAGCAAATATTATATCTACACGACACGATGCATTTTTTTCCCTTATTCCATCCCTATCACTCCATGATAATTAAAATTGAATTATTATTGTGAAAAGAAAATACTAGAATGGTTCTCATTACACTATATTAATTGAAATTTTATTTCGGACATCAATAGAAAATTAGAAGTATGGGAAAAATCTTATGTTCAGACGAAACTATTCTAACGTTTTCATTATTTTAGCCCAATACAATAATGCTATATTAATAGATAAAATTTTAATTACAAGTTTAAAAAAAATATAGAAAATATCAGGAAAATCTTATGTTCACGAGGCACTAACCTCAACTGTTTCTTTTATTAATCCGGATTCTTCCATATAAACAAAAAATAAAACAAACCTAACTTCAAAAGTAAATACTGAAATTATCATCATATTAATGAATAAACATTGCTAACAATGAAAGAACATACTAGAAGTATCAGGAAAACATTATGTTCACGAGGCACTAACCTCAACTATTTCTTTTATTCATCTGGATTCTTCCATGTAAACAAAAAATAAAACAAACCAAACTTCAAAAGTAGATACTGAAATTATCTAAAAAAGTTATGTTCACGCGGCACTTTTTTTAACTTCCATCCATATTATAGTATATTAATAAACAAATAAACATTCCTAATAACAATAGGAAATAGTAGAAGTCTGACACCTATATTCACACGTCACTATTTCAGCTGCTTTCCTCCTATTATCGCTATTTTATTACATCATATTAATGAATAAACATTCCTAACAATGAAAGAACATACTAGAAGTATCAGGAAAATATTATGTTCACACGTCACTATCCTAAACTCCACTGTTTCTCTTATTTATCCTAACTATAAATGTACGTGTGTTTCCTGACGAAGAATATACCATACCTCTCCACTCTAGTGTCGTTAAAGGCGACTAAGAGTTATATCAAGAGGGGCTGCAGCATCCTCGCGTGTGCTCATAACGAAATACACACCAATCCAAGGTTGGCGATTATCGCATTATCCCCTATGACGGCTGAGTGTATTGTTTGGTTATTGGAGGCCCATGTTCAGAAGAGGATGATTACTGATGTGACAATAACAGCGTATATTTTATTTTCTATTTAGGTAAAATAGAAAATAAAATATACCGAACTTCAAAAGAATATACTAGAAGTGTATGGAAAAGTTATGTTCACCCGGCACTATTCTATTATTCCCACTTTCATCTTCATTAGATTATGTTAATGTGAAAATATTCCTACACCCAAGGAATGATCTGGAAGTATCAGGAAAACATATGTTCACACGATACAAATCTCAATTTGTTCATTTATCAACCCTTTGACAGTATATTTATAAATAAACATTCCTGTAAATCAAAGAAAACACCTTCTTAAACTATTAGGAAATGTTATGATCACACGCCACCAACGCCATCTGTATCCCTTAATCATTTCTATACACCATATTAATCAAATAAAAACATCCCCACCTTCAATAGAAAAAAGAAATGCATCCGCATTCTGGTAAATATTAAACCGCGAGAAAGTTGTAAACCCCATTTCATTGAAAAAGAAATACTAAGCCTACCTTGCCTCTATCTCTATATCCTACAAATATGTCAGTTTGTGCGCAATTATCGGACCTTCTTTAAATCAAACTGTGAGATGTATGAAAATTACAATAGACGAAACAAAAATAAACTAGTCCCACCATCGAGTAATTTAAAATGATTATCTAAAAGTCCAAACTTCAGATTAATTTCGATTTATAATAAAGTTCCTGAATACTTGAAAAATGAAACAAAAAATACCTTGTTCTACCAAAGACTCAAATCATTTTTAATCAAAAATTGCTATTACTCCGTAGAAGAACTTAAAACTGATAGACATAATGTATTAAATAAAAGAAATGATTAAATTAATCAATTTTGTGACACAAGCCTAATTTATAGTATTAAGTATAATTTACTGTGACGGATTATATGTAAAGAATCATAACAAATTGTTGACTAAATTAAATTAATGTATGATATCGAACGATTATTTTATAGGTTCTTCAATGTGGACTTGTTTTTATTTTATTATTATTGTATAGTTTGTAATGTAAAATCAAATCGCACTGACTTGCAAACGCCCTTACAGGGTCCATGTACCTACTTAAATTTAAATCCTACTTAAGATCTATTGAAATAATATGATGTACATGTATGCAAAATAAATAAATTAAAAAATAAAATATTAGAAGTATCAATAGATCTTATATCGACTCGACACAGTTATAACTTTTTCCTTTTCTCATACCTATCACACTTTATTTTAATTCCAAACTTTAAAAGAAAATACTGGAAGTAAACCAAAAGATTTTGTTCGCACGGCACTAAACTCAAGTTTGTCCTTTTATCATCCCTATTGCACCATATTAAGAAATCTATACAAATAAATAAAATTGAAGTGTCTGTTTGTAATGTTAAAATAACAGCTTTTTACTGAATGCATATGAAATTATATACGGTACATGTAACAAAAAAACAATTTTTGTCTGTCTGTCTGTCCGTTTGTCTCAAAAAAACAATTTTTAATTTTTTTGTCTGTCTGTCTGTCCGTCTGTTTGTTCCGGGTAATCACCGAATCGGCTGGACCTATTTTGACGGGACTTTAGCTGGCAGATAGCTGATGTTATAAGGAATAACTTAGGCTACTTTTATTTTAGAAAAATAATTAGAGTACCGCGCAAAAAAAATAAAACCCTTGAAATCCAATATATATATTCTATGTCAAGTGTCTATGTCAAAGTACTATAAATTTCTTTTAAATTAAACGCGGGTGAAACCACGTGTCCCAGCTAGTTACATATAAAATAATAACAAACCACTACAAAAAGAAAACTACAAGTATCAGGAAAGCTTATATTCGAAGTTATTCAATTATATTTTACTTTTATCATCCCTATTATACTGTATTAAGAAAATAATAATTCCTAACAACAAAAGAAAGTACTACAAGTAGGTACTTATGTGTAAATTATATTTATACAGCATTAATCTTATATTTTTCGAACTTCAAAAGATAATACTAGAAGTGTTAAAAAACCCTTGTGTTCACACGGCACTAACTTAAACCGTTTACTTTAATTTGCCTGTTACACCATAGCAACAAAAATTTCAACCTGAATGATAATAATATTGAATTCACTATTTACAAGGCTTCTACATTTTTTTCTTTATGAATCATCCCTTATTGAATCTATTAACTTGTTCATCCTCATCATCATAATTTCAGCCGAAACACGTCCAATGTTGGACAGAAGCCTCCCCCAAAGATTGCCACAACGACCGGTATGGGTTTGTGTTGTGTGCTCATTGGGCGGATTTGCCATAATCGCCACGCTTGGCAGGCGGGTAGGCGATCGCAGTTAGGATATTAATGTACTCGAAAGACGCTGCTGCCCATCCTCCGGTTATAACTTGTTAATGGAGTATATTAAGGGATGTAATTTCTAGATGTTAATGGAAAGCTTATGTGCACACGACACTAATGAAATAGATTTAAATGTTCTCTATGAATACATTTCATCTCGGCCGAATGAAGTCCACTGCTGGACACAGGCCTCCCACAAAGATCACCACAACGACCGATATGGGTGTGTTGTGGGCTCATTGGGAGGTTTTGCCATAATCGCCACGCTTGGCAGACGGGTTGGCGATCGCAGTTGAGTTGTTAATGTACTCGAAGGACGCTGCCGCCCATCCTCCGGCTAATCCCTTAGTCGACTTTTACGACACCCACGGGAGGAAATGGGGTGGTGGTATTCTGAGCCGGCATCACACGGCACATTTATTACATGTAAATAAAATTTCCATTTCCAACTTTAAAAGAAAGTACTGGAAGTAACAGGAATACTTGGAATAATATTCACACGGCACCAAAGGTAGTATGTACCATGAGTCACGATTTGCACCCGTTTCAAGTGCGTACGGCGCTTATCTTTTGCGCACGAGTTTGTCGCACAGTTTATTATATATTCATACAAAACCCGACATTCCTTATCAGTTTGATTTCAAATATCATAGCTATTTAACGAGTAGAAAGCGTTGATAAATATATAAACAATTTATTATTATTGTTTGCTTGTGCTGAACTGTTTAGGTGTCGATTCACTTTGTGACCAAGGTAAGAGTTTAAAATTAATTAATTTGTGTTTTATATTCGATACGGTTTTGAGTAATGTCGAAAACTATAGGACTTCGCACAGACTAGGACTTCGCAATCGCATGTAGTTTTTGTGTCGTTCTGACACAAAGTTTAAATGACATATGTTTATCTTTTTATTGTAAATATGTGAGGTTTAAGCAGTTTAAAATATAATTTCGATATTATGAATATTAGGATATAGCGCCTTGTAAATAATATGCCATAATTATCTTAGCTAGCGGTCCTAGATATTTTTATTGTTTGTTTGGTACCAAATCATCATATCAGCCAAAGGAAGTCCACTGCTCCCTCAACAAAGGCCTCCCCCATAGATTTCCACAACGAGCAGTTACATGCAGTGTGATGTAATTTTGGGTAGTATTTGCCGGTACTCGGCACTTGGCAGGTGGGTTGGTGAGCACATAATGGCTACTGGCTCACAACAGGGCCTCTGGTTTAGTGCCTTAGTCGCCTTTTCCGTAATTCATGAGACATGGAGTGGCTTTATTCTTAACCCGAACACCAAACTAGTGGTATTTTTTGTACTCACACCATATATGATTTCTAACAACGGATTTTATCTTTTCAGAGCGAAACAAAAATAAATCACCATGCCATGCTGTAAAGTATCAATAAAAAAGACGTTTGTTTGCGACATGAACGAATGCATCTGCATTCCAACTGAAGGCAAACCTTACATCTGCTTGAGCAAGGACGCAGAAGGGAAAATAGTACCTTGCTTAGACTGTAAAGCTATCAAAATGGATGATAACGAATGGAAATGTGTCGACTTATCTTGCATTTGCCTTCCCACTGATGGAAAAACATGCCTTTGTGTTTGCAAGGACGATGAAGGGGACATTAAGTCGTGCAACGACTGCTCTTGCATAAACTCTGAAGAATGTAAACTTACTTTCAAGAAATGTGATAAGGCCGGATGCGTCTGTATCCCAACTGATGGAAAATCTTGCATCTGCGTGTGTAAGAAGAATGGCAAAATCGTACTCTGCGAGTGCAATGAAGCTGGAACATGTGGTAATACCTCATGCATCAGTGTTTCAACTGAAGGTGCTAAATGTGTTTGTGTCTGCTGCGATGCAAAGGGGAACATCAAAGTATGCAAGAATTGTACTTGCAATGCAAAGGAAACGGATTCACCAACATGTAATAAAGCTGGATGTGTGTGTATTCCAACCATTGGAAAACCTTGGATCTGTGCGTGCAAAAATGACCAAGGAATGATTGGATGCTGTAAAGGGTGTAAATGTAATGGAAATGGAAAATGTGATAAGGCTGACTGCGTTTGTATTTCAAATGATGGAGCGAAGTGTGTCTGTGTCTGCTGTGGTGCTAAGGGTAACATCAAACTCTGCAAAGAGTGTACTTGCGATGCTAAAGAAAACTGTGCACTGAAATGTGGTTCATGTGTCTGCATCCCAACTAACGGGAATTCTTGCATTTGTGTGTGCAAGAACAGCGAAGGAAAGATTGTACGTTGTGACGACTGCCGGTGCGATGAATCTGGCAAATGTGAAAAACCGGAATGTGTTTGTATTCCAACTGACGGAGCTAAATGCATTTGCGTATGTTGTGACAATAAGGGCAACATCAAAGTCTGTAAAGACTGTACATGCTATGCTGAAGAAAAATGTGGTGCTGAATGTATCTGCATCCTAACTAACGGGAAATCTTGCATTTGTGTATGCAAGGACGGTGAAGGAAAGATTGTACGTTGTGACGACTGCCGGTGCGATGACTCTAGCAAATGTGGAAATCCGGAATGTGTTTGCATTCCAACTGATGGAGCTAAATGCATTTGTGTATGTTGTGACAATAAGGGCAACATCAAAGTCTGTAAAGACTGTACATGCGATGCTAAAGAAAGATGTGGTGCTAAATGTATCTGCATCCTAACTAACGGGAAATTTTGTATCTGTGTGTGCAAGAACAGCGAAGGAAAGATTGTACGTTGTGACGACTGCCGGTGTGGTGAATCTGGCAAATGTGGAAAACCAGAATGTGTATGCATTCCAACTGATGGAGCTAAATGCATTTGCGTATGTTGTGACAATAAGGGCAACATCAAAGTCTGTAAAGACTGTACATGCGATGCTAAAGAAAAATGTGATGCTGAATGCATCTGCATCCTAACTAACGGGAAACCTTGTATCTGTGTGTGCAAGAACAGCAAAGGAAAGATTGTACGTTGTGACGACTGCCAGTGCGGTGAATCTGGCAAATGTGGAAAACCAGAATGTGTTTGTATTCAAACTGATGGAGCTAAATGTATTTACGTATGTTATGCCAATAAGGGTAACATCAAAGTCTGCAAATATTGTACTTGCGATGCTAAAGTAAAATGTTCGCAGAAATGCGGTGCTGAATGTATCTGCATCCTAACTAACGGGAAATCTTGTATCTGTGTGTACAAGAACAGCGAAGGAAAGATTGTCCGTTGTGACAACTGCCAGTGCGATGAATCTGGCAAATGTGGAAAACCAGAATGTGTTTGCATTCCAACTGATGGAGCTAAATGCATTTGCGTATGTTGTGACAATAAGGGCAACATCAAAGTCTGTAAGGACTGTACATGCGATGCTAAAGAAAAATGTGATGCTGAATGTATCTGCATCCTAACTAACGGGAAATCTTGTATCTGTGTGTGCAAGAACAGCGAAGGAAATATTGTACGATGTGACGACTGCCGGTGCGATGACTCTGGAAAATGTGGAAATCCGGAATGTGTTTGCATTCCAAGTGATGGAGCTAAATGCATCTGTGTGTGTTGCGATATTAAGGGTAACTTCAAAGTCTGCAAAGATTGTACTTGCGATGCTAAAGTAAAATGTTCGCAGAAATGTGGTACTGATTGTATCTGCATCCTAACTAACGGGAAATCTTGCATCTGTGTGTGCAAGAACAGCGAAGGAAAGATTGTATATTGTGACGACTGCCGGTGCGATGAATCTGGCAAATGTGGAAAACCGAAATGTGTTTGTATTCCAACTGACGGAGCTAAATGCATTTGCGTGTGTTGCGATATTAAGGATAATTTCAAAGTCTGCAAAGATTGTACTTGCGATGCTAAAGTAAAATGTTCGCAGAAATGCGGTGCTGAATGTATCTGTATCCTAACTAACGGGAAATCTTGCATCTGTGTGTGCAAGAACAGCGAAGGAAAGATTGTACGTTGTGACGACTGCCGGTGCGATGAATCTGGCAAATGTGGAAAACCAGAATGTGTTTGTATTCCAACTGATGGAGCTAAATGCATTTGCGTGTGTTGTGACAATAAGGGCAACATCAAAGTCTGCGAAGACTGTACATGCGATGCTAAAGAAAAATGTGATGCTGAATGTATCTGCATCCTAACTAACGGGAAATTTTGTATCTGTGTGTGCAAGAACAACGAAGGAAAGATTGTACGTTGTGACGACTGCCGGTGTGGTGAATCTGGCAAATGTGGAAAACCAGAATGTGTATGCATTCCAACTGATGGAGCTAAATGCATTTGCGTATGTTGTGACAATAAGGGCAACATCAAAGTCTGTAAAGACTGTACATGCGATGCTAAAGAAAAATGTGATGCTGAATGCATCTGCATCCTAACTAACGGGAAACCTTGTATCTGTGTGTGCAAGAACAGCGAACGAAAGATTGTACGTTGTGACGACTGCCAGTGCGATGAATCTGGCAAATGTGGAAAACCAGAATGTGTTTGTATTCAAACTGATGGAGCTAAATGTATTTACGTATGTTATGCCAATAAGGGTAACATCAAAGTCTGCAAATATTGTACTTGCGATGCTAAAGTAAAATGTTCGCAGAAATGCGGTGCTGAATGTATCTGCATCCTAACTAACGGGAAATCTTGTATCTGTGTGTACAAGAACAGCGAAGGAAAGATTGTCCGTTGTGACAACTGCCAGTGCGATGAATCTGGCAAATGTGGAAAACCAGAATGTGTATGCATTCCAACTGATGGAGCTAAATGCATTTGCGTATGTTGTGATAATAAGGGCAACATCAAAGTCTGTAAGGACTGTACATGCGATGCTAAAGAAAAATGTGATGCTGAATGTATCTGCATCCTAACTAACGGGAAATCTTGTATCTGTGTGTGCAAGAACAGCGAAGGAAATATTGTACGCTGTGACGACTGCCGGTGCCATGACTCTGTCAAATGTGAAAATCCGGAATGTGTTTGCATTCCAACTTATGGAGCTAAATGCATCTGCGTGTGTTGCGATATTAAGGGTAACTTCAAAGTCTGCAAAGATTGTACTTGTGATACTAAAGTAAAATGTTCGCAGAAATGCGGTGGTGAATGTATCTGTATCCTAACTAACGGGAAATCTTGCATCTGTGTGTGCAAGAACAGCGAAGGAAAGATTGTACGTTGTGACGACTGCCGGTGCGATGAATCTGGAAAATGTGGAAAACCAGAATGTGTTTGTATTCCAACTGATGGAGCTAAATGCATTTGCGTATGTTGTGACAATAAGGGCAACATCAAAGTCTGCGAAGACTGTACATGCGATGCTAAAGAAAAATGTGATGCTGAATGTATCTGCATCCTAACTAACGGGAAATTTTGTATCTGTGTGTGCAAGAACAACGAAGGAAAGATTGTACGTTGTGACGACTGCCGGTGTGGTGAATCTGGCAAATGTGGAAAACCAGAATGTGTATGCATTCCAACTGATGGAGCTAAATGCATTTGCGTATGTTGTGACAATAAGGGCAACATCAAAGTCTGTAAAGACTGTACATGCGATGCTAAAGAAAAATGTGATGCTGAATGCATCTGCATCCTAACTAACGGGAAACCTTGTATCTGTGTGTGCAAGAACAGCGAAGGAAAGATTGTACGTTGTGACGACTGCCAGTGCGATGAATCTGGCAAATGTGGAAAACCAGAATGTGTTTGTATTCAAACTGATGGAGCTAAATGTATTTACGTATGTTATGCCAATAAGGGTAACATCAAAGTCTGCAAATATTGTACTTGCGATGCTAAAGTAAAATGTTCGCAGAAATGCGGTGCTGAATGTATCTGCATCCTAACTAACGGGAAATCTTGTATCTGTGTGTACAAGAACAGCGAAGGAAAGATTGTCCGTTGTGACAACTGCCAGTGCGATGAATCTGGCAAATGTGGAAAACCAGAATGTGTATGCATTCCAACTGATGGAGCTAAATGCATTTGCGTATGTTGTGATAATAAGGGCAACATCAAAGTCTGTAAGGACTGTACATGCGATGCTAAAGAAAAATGTGATGCTGAATGTATCTGCATCCTAACTAACGGGAAATCTTGTATCTGTGTGTGCAAGAACAGCGAAGGAAATATTGTACGCTGTGACGACTGCCGGTGCCATGACTCTGTCAAATGTGAAAATCCGGAATGTGTTTGCATTCCAACTTATGGAGCTAAATGCATCTGCGTGTGTTGCGATATTAAGGGTAACTTCAAAGTCTGCAAAGATTGTACTTGTGATACTAAAGTAAAATGTTCGCAGAAATGCGGTGGTGAATGTATCTGTATCCTAACTAACGGGAAATCTTGCATCTGTGTGTGCAAGAACAGCGAAGGAAAGATTGTACGTTGTGACGACTGCCGGTGCGATGAATCTGGCAAATGTGGAAAACCGGAATGTGTTTGTATTCCAACTGACGGAGCTAAATGCATTTGCGTATGTTGTGACAATAAGGGCAACATCAAAGTCTGTAAAGACTGTACATGCTATGCTGAAGAAAAATGTGGTGCTGAATGTATCTGCATCCTAACTAACGGGAAATCTTTCATTTGTGTATGCAAGGATGGCGAAGGAAAGATTGTACGTTGTGACGACTGCCGGTGCGATGACTCTAGCAAATGTGGAAATCCGGAATGTGTTTGCATTCCAACTGATGGAGCTAAATGCATTTGCGTATGTTGTGATAATAAGGGCAACATCAAAGTCTGTAAATACTGTACATGCGATGCTAAAGAAAAATGTGGTGCTAAATGTATCTGCATCCTAACTAACGGAAAACCTTGCATTTGTATGTGCAAGAACAGCGAAGGAAAGATTGTACCTTGTGACGACTGCCGATGCGATGACTCTAGCAATTGCGGAAATTCGGAATGTGTTTGCATTCCAACTGATGGAGTTAAATGCATCTGCATGTGTTGTGATAGTAAGGGTAACTTCAAAGTCTGCAAAGATTATTCTTGCGATGCTAAAGAAAAGTGTTCACAGAAATGTGGTGCTGATTGTATCTGCATTCTAACTAACGGGAAATCTTGCATCTGTGTGTGCAAGAACAGCGAAGGAAAGATTGTATATTGTGACGACTGCCGGTGCGATGAATCTGGCAAATGTGGAAAACCGGAATGTGTTTGTATTCCAACTGACGGAGCTAAATGCATTTGCATGTGTTGCGATATTAAGGGTAACATCAAAGTCTGCAAAGATTGTACTTGCAATGCTAAAGTAAAATGTTCGCAGAAATGCGGTGCTGAATGTGTCTGCATCCTAACTAACGGGAAATCTTGCATCTGTGTGAGCAAGAACAGCGAAGAAAAGATTGTACGCTGTAAAGATTGTCGATGCAATGAGTCTGGTGATTGTGAAAAACTGGTATGTGTTTGTATTCCAACTCATGGTGCCAGATGCATCAATATATTATGTTATGACAAAGAAAATATCACTGTCTGTAAAGATTGTTCTTGTAACAAGAAATGTGGCAAGGAAGATTGTGTATACTTTGTTACAAATGGAAAATCTTGCATCTGTGTATGTAAAAAGAATAGTCAATTAGTTCGTTGCAATGACGATGTAAATGACGATTCTTGCAAATGTGTTGACGAATGCTGCGTCTGTATACCTGCTAATGGAAATAATTGTGTATGTGTATTTAAGGATAAGAAGGGCCAGATTATCATATGTGATACTTACGATTGCAACTAATCTAATTGGTATTGTAAACCACTGTTATTATAATAAACCACTTTTAAACGGGCTACATCGCGTATACTATTAAACGATTTTTCCAAAAACAGGCGTCTATAGGGGCGGGTGTCGTAACAGATTTTAAAAGTTATTTTATCTACTGTGTAACTGTAATGTCACCTTTCGCCTTCGCTTTCTGCGACTATGAATACTACGACGTATTCAAAAAAGTTAGGAAAAGTAAAAATCGATATCATATGCCCTGTAATCCACTAAAAGTGTTTTATAAATACATTACTAATCACTGTAATCTTTTGAATTAAAATTAAGTTGTTATCGTGCTATGATTATTGTCTAGTATTATAGTTTTGTATTATTGTTGCTTTAAAAACATTCGGTATTGTTAACCTTGTTGTTAATGTTTATGCATATGTATTCATGCGGCTAAATATATTTTTAAAGGACTGTATTTTTCATAAATAAATAATAAATACAAAAACATTGTGTTTACTTTAACTTTCTCAAAACAGCAGTATACTAACAGCAATTCATATGAATGAAATTAACGACCAACTCAATCGGGTGGGCATTTGTGTAAGGATACTCCAGGAGGAACTTAAGATATACCATCTACGCAAAAGCCACTAAGCTGTTTTTATATTTACTTGTGCAAATCCAATTAAATCTATAACCATACAATCGTTGTCAAAAAACAATGATTACACAAATGATTAAATATTATAGTTCTACCCATGTTTAGGTAACATATCATTCTGGGCATCTCCGACCTGTTAGGATTCTTATTATAAAGGTAAACGGACGTATTCCGTGTGTTGCCAGGATTAAGAATATAGCAGCACTCCATCTTCCTGCGGATGTCGTAGAGGGCGACTAAGTGACACTAACCAGAGAGATGCCTCTACTATTCTCCTGCCAAGCGTGGTGAGTACTAGCAAATTCCTCCCAATTTGATAGACAGTTACTAGCTACTCACAAGATGGGTTCCCTAAAAAGCCACTGTTACAACCGACAGGGAGCAATACTGGCGTGAACGGCGCGGGGTGTCGAAAGATGCGGCACCGCTTACAGCACCACCCGTCTTGAGAACTAGGAGAACGTGTCCCGTTATTATGCCATTAGAAACTTCCGCCCCCGAGCATATAGCTTTGGAGGCTCCCCTGCAGGAGTCCTGCGGGCTGCGGGCAGTCATGTTACTTATTTTCAGAGCAGCAGCTCTGACCGAATCTCTGGGGTATTCGATGAAGTGTCGCCACTCACATATAGCTCGCCAAAAGCTGCTGCCCTGCGGTTTATATCTAAGGAAATAGATCCGTGTGGTGTCTGGATTAAGAATATGGCACCACTCAATCTCCTTCCGAGGATGTCGTAAAAGGCGACTAAGGGACTCTTAACCAGAGGGATGGGCAGCAGCGTCTCTTCTGTGGAACAGCAATCATTCTGCTCTCACCAACCCGCCTGCCCAGCGTGGTGAGTACTGGCAAAGTAGGAGGGAGGCCTTTGTTTAGCAGTGGACGTCCTTTGGCTGATATGATGATCATGATAAGTAAACGATAATAGATCTTATGATGCATTTTTTATTGTATCAAAAGGTTAATGAATATAATCTAATATATATCTTATCAGTCCAGGATTGCGTTTGTACCATCATATTTGTTATTGTATGTCTTGAACTTAAATTTGGGAGCCATTGAAAGTTGAATATCGCACAGTAAACGTATACCATAACAGCTATAATCCTCTTTATGCAAAAACGGGTCATTTTATAGTGGTGGTAGGTCTCTTTTTACCTATTGGGAAACCTGCGTACTCATACCGAGCGACCCCCGGGATGACGGCAGTGCGCATGTGGACACCCGCCGCCGTGTGCGCAGCACAGCGCATAACCAGGTTTCAGGGGAATCCTTTACATACCCCCCGAGATGTGCCTGGGGGGTAACCTCTTTACAGTCGCCTTCCCTCCGCTAGAGGGGGTGACCGCTTTACAGTCATCCCCTCCGAGATGGGCCTAAAGGCGTGGCACCAGTGGGTAGGTGTAGATGGAGATTTTTCGAGTTCCTAGAGCCTCCTTACGGTGCCGAAGATGACCACTTCGGTGGTTTTAGCCGGTAGGAGTCCGGCATACCCCTGCGCTCTTTCCCAGGGCGGAGGAAGTACATGTAGTATTTCCACCGGATCAATAAAAATAAAAGTTCTTTTATTCAAGGGTAGTAGTAGTAGTAGTAGACTATGTTGGCAGAGCATGCAAATTTGAGTGAAATGGTCTCCTTCTGTGAGAGCGTCATTTTCTAGAAGGAGACTGCTGAGCGGGATCGGGAGAGGGCTGATCCCACACGGAGAAGGATGAGACGGCGCCAAGGTAGCAACCGCCCCAGCATTCAGTTCCAACACGCTTTAGGCTAATGCCGTCAGTTCATGGTGGGGGGCCTCGGGGGTCGCGAGCGCGCAGATTGGGACTGATGGGCAGAGCGACTTGGCGTCCATTAGAAAATTCTACATGAACTCCCGTACCCTGGACGAAGGGGTATGCCAGACTCCTACCAGCTAAAACCACTGGAGCGATGTCTTGAGGTGACGAGCGCAGTGTAATACCACGCAGGACTAGTCCTGGGTAGCGTTACAATTGAGATGGGCAGGCATGGCGATTACCACCAAGCAAATGCTTGTCTCGTGGTTTTTTTCATCATTTCGGCCAAATAAATTCCACTGCTGGACAGGCCTCCCCAAAGATAACCACATCGACCGATATGGGTGTGTTGTGTGCTCATTAGGGGATTTTGCCATAATCGCCATGCTTCGCAGGCGGGTTGGCGATCGCAGTTGAGTTGTTAATGTACTTGAAGGACGCTGCCACCCATCCTCCGGCTAATACCTTAGTCGCCTTATACGACGCCAACGGGATAAAATGGATCTCGTCACCTAGTTGTTCTTTTTTTTAATCGCGTTTGATACGCCATACACTTGATTTGGGTATCGCTTATTGCATATGAGTGTTCTTAGAACAAATCTAGGAAATGGGTCCTAACTTAAAGTTTACTTTTGACCTGACATTTCACACAAAGTCAAAGTTTTTATTTCAAATAAACCAAATATTGGCACTTATGAAACGTCAGAATCTAAGTTGCAGGGTTCCAAATAGTTGATCTTGTGAAGAGCCGGCAAGATACTCCACGGATACTCTTTTAAAATAATTGAGATTACAATGTTGATTGATACAAATGATTGTAAAACATATACAGAAAAACAATTACAAGGTTCACATGAAAATAAACATGTTTCTGGCCGGCCCTTCTACATAGAAGTTAAGACCGAGAATTCCAAATCAAGTGTAATTCGTGACAATTCAAAGGCGCGTGTAAACGCTTACATAAAAAAAGGTTGCATAACAATAAAACTAGTTTAGATAATTATAAACAAACAAAACATTTTAATGGACAGGAATACAATTTAGATGACGTCTGATAGTATCCATTACTGTACAATACGTCATAATTTGAGACGCATGCGCTTGAGTTGTCATAGACAGACATGGCGGACGGCGGGCTGCATGGTGGTAACTTCTATTTAACTTTTTTTTTGGTAATTATCTTGTTATTGTTATTTTGATTTGTTGTCTATCTTCGAAGCATAATTTGGTTTCTTTATGATTGTGTATCAGCACGTTGTTTCAAAGTTTAAAAATCATCATAATCAGCCCATTACTATCCCAGTGCTGGGCCCGGGCCTTTTCGTACGATGAGAAAGGTTAAGCCTTAGTCCACCACGCCGGCCTTGGCGGGTTGGCGAACTACACATACCAATGAGAACATTTTGGAGCTTTCTCGGGTGTGCAGGTTTCCTCACGATGTTTTCATTCACCGTTAACGCAAGTGATTATCAAATTCTGATCCGCACTTGAATCCGAAAAGTCAGAGGTACGGACCGGGATCTAACTCAGACTTTCCTGTATGGAAGGCATACGTTCAACCACAAGGCTATAACTGCCCTTTCTCCCTTCCCTATGAAGTTAATAGAATACCGTCGTAATAATCATCATCATCATCATATCAGTCACAGGACGTCCACTGCTGAACAAAGGCCTCCCCCTTAGATTTCCACAACGAGCGGTTACATACCGCCCTCATCCAACGACTCCCAGCGACCTTCACCAGGTCGTCTGTCCACCTCGTTGGAGGTCGTCCCACGCTGCGTCTTCCGATGCGCGGTCTCCATTCTAAAACCTTTGTGCCCCAGCGGCCATCAGTTCGTCGTAATAATATCAGCTTGTAATTGTCCCATTGCAGGGCAATGGCATTGTATGGAAAGTATTCCATACAGACAAAAAAACAACCAATGAACACCACGCTTGCTCATCGGGTCTTGGCGATTCAGACCATAAGAGAAAAACGTTTATGCCTGATTTTTTACTTCGCCTAAAGTTTGTGGTTTAATAGATTAACTAAGACAGTACATATGATACTGAAAAAGTTACATTGGATGTACCAAACAAGGATTTGAACCGGCAACCTGGTGTTTAAGAATCGAATTATAAGCCTGCGGGCCCCACGACATTAAATTAATAGTTTAGTCAAATTGAATGTTATATATGTCTATTATCCGTGTGTTGTCCGGATTAAGAATATAGCGCCACTTATCTCCTCCCGTGGATATCGTAAAGGGCGACTAAGGGACTCTAAGCCAGAGGCAGAGCAGCAGCGTGCCATCTGTGGAACAGCCATTCTGCACTCACCAAGGGCCTGCTAAGTGAGGTGAGTACTGGCAAATTACTCGCAGAGTAACGACACACTGGATGTAATCGATCGTCTATGGCGGAGGCTTTTGTCCTGTGGACGTGTTATGGTGTCGGCGTTTACGACATCCACGGAAGGCGATGGAGTGGTGCTATATTCTCAATCCAGGCTCCAGGTCCTCGTAAGATCACACTAGAGCCGCCCATTGGTGTTGCCTTTAGGCACATCTCGAAGGGGGGCAAGAAATTATAGCCCAGTGGTTGACCGCTTGCCTTCCCGATCCCAGCCCACATCTCTGACTTTTCGGATTCATGTGCGGATCAGAATTAGATAACCACTTGTATTAACGATGAAGGAAAACATCATGAGGAAACCTGCACACCTGAGAGGGCTCTAAAAATGTTCTCAATGGTGTGTGTAGTCCGCCAACCCATACTAGGCCAGCGCGATGGACCAAGGCCTAACATTTCTCATCGCGAGAAAAGGTGCCCAGCAGTGGGACAGTAATGGGCTGATCATGTATAGAAACATTATTATTATGTTTACTTATTATACTCCTACATAATAATTAATATGATTTTGATTTATCTCTAAATTATGATAAATTAATTACTTTTGCATACCAATCTTTTAGGTTAAAAGATTATTGTGACCTTTGTAAATCCGTCCTTCACCGTATTTTATGCAAATAACGACTTCAGTTATTTTTATTTTATTCTTAGGATATGAACGTTTATTTTCTTGAAATGAGATACATACAGGTTGTTACCCCTAAATAAAGATCCATCATTTCGCCTAATTGACATGCAAAATTTAAAGTAAGCTATCAGTAGTGTCTAGTACCACATAATAACATAATTATCTAGCTAACATGTAGGAACCCTTTTGATAATTAAGCTTTTATCTCGTTTTACACTTTTTTTACACACTCGCTGATATTATACAATAATATAAATTCTAAAAGTAGCTGATTACTAATTAAATTAAGATGTAATTATATTAATGATGAAGAAATAGCTAGCAAATAAATGTTCTATGTTCTAGAAAAGATAACAATAAAAATCAAACTATTATTCAATAAAATATAATCAAAATTCTAAATTACAAAATTACATTGAATACACCTAGTTATAATTTTTCATTTAAAAACTCTTTTATGGAGTAGTAACATTTCTCAGATAGGCAATTATATAACAATTTACTAAATTTCTTGTAAGGTTGTGATGTACTTTTTATTGGAATGTTGGTGCAGTGGCTGATACAGTCGACTGCTGCGCTCCGGGTCGTGGGTTCTATTCCCACACGGGACAAATATTTGTATGATCGGCAGATAGTTGTTCCGGGTCTGGGTGTATTGTATGTGGAATTCATGTCTGTAAACGCACCCACGACACAGGAGAAATCCTAGTGTGGGGCAAGGTATTTTCAAAAAAAAAACAAAAAAAAAAAAAAAACAACTGTGATACACATTTGATAGCAATTACTCATTTAAAGATAAGTTTTTTATCCTGGTGTGACAAGTTTTCTAAGGAAACGCGTATTAAATCGATTTTATTAAATCGACACGGAAAATTCCCGCATAGACGTTAACAAATTCAATGAAAAATAGAGATAATCCTTTGCAAAAAATATGTTTGAATCTTTTAACCAACAGCGGATAAACCAGTTATGACCTAGTTAAAGTATGGTGGAGCATAATGTTCTATGGTTAAAGTTAATTTTGACTGTCATGGTCCAGTTGCCAACTGTGCCGAAGATGGTGGCCAAAATAGTTAAACTTGAACTAGAGACGCGTGTTAAAAGTCCGTGACACTAAGCCATTCGGCGTTTCTTTTGGTTAAAAAACAATAATTGATGTAATCAGCGATCGAAGGCAATTACTTCTGTTGTAAAAAAGTTTTGGAATTGAGACTTCTGTGATTATCCATTTTGATTTATGGTCTTGCCTCGTATGCATCGCAGTGCTTAATTTAATAGGTGTAATAAAGTTTCTTTAGTTGACAACCTGTTTTTGTTAGTTTATACATCATTCTACTTTTTATTTCTTAACTAGCCGGCCTGTTACCCGGCCCTTTCGCTGGTTGACAAATGATATTTATATACATCATCATTTCGGCCGAGAAACGTCCACTGTTGGACAGAAGCCTCCCCTAAAGATTGCCACAACGACCGGTATGTGTTTGTGTTGTGTGGTCATTGGGGGGCTTTGCCATAATCGCCACGCCTGGCAGACGGATTGGCGATCGCAGTTGAGTTATAAATGTACTCGAAGGAGGCTGCTGCCCATCCTCTGGCTAATCCCATAGTCACTTTTTACGACACCCACGGGATGAGATGGGGTGGTGGTATTCTTAACCGGCACCACACGGTTTTTTATACATATACATACATAATCTTATCTTCTTTGGAATGCCTCTTGAAATCAGAATGCCTATCAGTCGCTTCTCTTTTAAAAATAAACTACGTAAATACCTCCTCGATTCTTTGGCAGAATCATCTCTATGTTAATCAATCCATTAATAATAAATTATTTAGATGTGTATATATTATTATTGGATGGTTTTATTATTATACATGTACGCACGGCTACATATCAAGCATTTCCAGTATAAGCTGATCTCGCAATTTATAGGCTTAGACTAGATAGCTTGATGTGAAGCCGTATGTACGTATATTGTTATATGTATCTATTTATATTATGTCAATGATTTAAATTGGCATTAAGTCCGCCTTTGTACAGTTTTAGTGTATAAAGTATTAAACAAATAATTAGCCCATTACTGATCCTTTTTTTTCATAGGTTGGATACATACGGCACGGTTGGTGCAGCGGCTGATACAGTCGGCTGCTGCGCGGGTCGTGGGTTCGATTCCCGCACGGAACAAATATTTGTACGATCTGCAGGTAGTTGTTCCGGGTCTGGGTGTATTGTGTGTGGAATTTGTGTCTGTAAACGCACCCACGACACAGGAGAAATCCTAGTGAGCGGCAACGTTTTCTTTACAAAAAAAAAAAAAAAACTGGCAAGGCCAGCGGATTTCTAAAGTTTAAAAAACGAACGAGGGTATCAGCTTTCATTACCATTAAATAGACGTGTATTTTATAATTTTTAAAATCTTCGCAATCTCAATGCTAACAATGTAAGTTAAACCACCGTACGTATAGTACATTAGCATATTACTCTACACAATTTACGAGTGATCTGGCCTATATGTTAATCCAACTGTAAAGCTAGCTTTGTTTTTAACTGCATTTTTAGAGTATTAAGGTCATAAAAACATACGAACCTCTTTAAAAAAGCTTGTACAAATAAACTGTAGAGCGTTTGAGACAAAGGTTTGAATAAGCCTACTTTCTATAATAAATAGAACAATAGTAATCTGTGAGAAGCTTATGTTCAGGTATGTATGGAGATTCTTATTTATGACTAGCTGGGACCCGTGGCATCACCCGCGTTTTATTTAAAAGAAATTTAGAGTACTTCGACACAGACACTTATAAGAATATATATATTGGATCTCAAGGGTTTTTTTTTGCGTGGAACCCTAATTATTTTTCTAAAATAAAAGTAGCCTAAATTATTCCTTATAACATCAGCTATCTGCCAGTGAAAGTCCCGTCAAAATCGGTCCAGCCGTTTCGGAGATTACCCGGAACAAACAGACAGACAGACAGAGACTTAAAAAGGGTTTTTTTGTTATAGGTACCATATATACTTTCATATACATTAAGTATAAATCTGTTATATTGACATTACAAACAGACACTTCAATTTTATTTATTTGTATAGATGTATAGATAATTTTTGTACATGGTAGAAAATCAACAAATTGGGTGCGAACGAAAAAGAGTAAACTAAGATAGGCACGCCGTGTAATGCCGTCTAATATTAGCACCACCCCATCTCATCCCGTGGGTTTCGTAGAAGGCGACTATGGGATTAGCCGGAGGATGGGCGGCAGCGTCCTTCGACAATATTAACAACTCAACTACGATCGCTAAGGCTTCTGTTTAACAGTAGATTATAGTTATTCAGCTGAAATTATAAGGTAGGCAGGGCAAAACAAAAATAAAAATGTACACAAACTTGATTATTCAAACTATATACATAAGAAAAGTTGATAAAGTTTTGTAACATAATACGCAATGTGATAGCGCGTTTGGCGCGGTGGTTAATCGCTTGGTATAATGTCGCGTTCAATCCCCGCGAGAAACTAATATTTGTATGTCCTACAAGATCGTCAGTTCTTCCGGTTCTGGGGTGCAATTCTTTAAGCTCAAACATCCATACATCCTTGAATACAGAATTGAAATAACGGTGATAACCCAATTTAGTATTCGCAAAGACTGGTCCTCATGGCATACCTTCTGCAACGTGTCTTTGAATAGCTTCAATCATGTTTTAGCGAATACCAAATTGGTTTTATACTGTTATTTCGATTCTGTATTTCAGGATGTATGGATGATTGAGCTTAAGGAATTGGTTGTTAGTGCATGGGAGATTTTTTAAACGATGGTCACTAGTATTTCTCCTGTATCAAGATAGGTACAGTTTACAGACATAAATCTTACATGCACAAACACCAATTTAATTTTTTTATTCTGGTACAGAACATCATGTACTTTCTTCGTTCCTGGGAAGGGCATCCTACCGGCTAAAACCACCGGAGCATCTTCATCTTCTTGTCTGACTGTACTTAGGACACAGAAGAAAAAGTGAGGGACATCGTTAAGAAAAACATGACAGTGCGTCGATAGTCGAATTAACTTCGTTCATATTATATAATATAATAACTCATCCAGGCTAACCAGCATCAGTCAAATTATATTTATTATAAACGGAGCAAGTGTCATAATGACTTATAGACACTGTGACTTTTTGCAACTTTCTACGGGTGAAGGAGGCAGGCCGGACTCCTACCGGCTAAAACCACTGGAGCGGTCATTTTCGGCATCGAAAGGGGGCTCCAGGTCCTCGTAAGATCACACTAGACCCTAGTATCGAGATGCAGTCGCGCGTTTCAGAAACGCACGTTTGGATCGCTGCAAAAAGTACCCTAAGATCTATCTTTTGAGGATGGAAGGCAGAAATATCCGTATGCAAAAAAATACTGGGATCTCGAAGCTGTTTATGTGGCCCATCTACTGATTGATTGTAGTTGTTATTTGTAGACCTCTTCAGCGGTGGACTTTCAAGATATGAGGGCCACCTGATCTTCGCCGTACATCAGATCGCGATACCAGACAGACTTTTAAGCTCGTATTAGAAAACTTATTCGATCAATCCTGGTACCGATTTCTTCTATATATTTTTTCGAAATAATCGATTTTACTTAAAGTAAGAGGGCACCTAAGCATCAAAGTACAGAGTCCTCCAACTCATCGCTGGTAACGTTTACAAACTAAGCGGTACGAGAAAGAGAAGCAATATGAACTAGAGTTAAGTATGAAAGAGAGTTGAGATGAATGTGGTAGGTTGAGTGTAAGTGAAACAGGTACATTGATTATATATTATGACAAAAAGCGAAACATAAAACGTTTATTCTCCGGATAGAAAAAGGCAAGCACTTTGGTCACGCGAAGTGTCGCCCAACGGTTTGGCAATAGCTTTGAAAAGCTAAGGTGCACTTGGACCCCATGACAATGATCCAAGCGTTTCTTAGCAAGCTATCTTGCACCGTGTTCCGATTACCCCGTTCTCCTCTTGGGGCGTTCTCACATTCCGGATCGTTTGTTCCCGCATACAATTTGTTTAGTAATTAATTGCTAAGTACTGTTATTATGGCGCATAGCGTAGCGGGTATTGTCGCGTGCTTATTGTATTGAAAGGCAATCGTGGCATTTAAGGTTTTTTTAAGGTAAGGTATATCTTTAATCTTGAATTTGATTTTTGAATCTTGTTTAAGGTACAATCCGTATGGTGCCTGGATTAGGAATATCTCACCACTCTATGTCTTCCCGTGGATGTCGCAAAAGGCGACTAGGGGACTTTAAACCGGGGGTCGCGGGCGCGCAGATTGGGGAGTCTGCGACATCGAGCGACCCCCGGGAAGACGGTGGCCCGCACGTGGTCACGTGCCGGTGGCAGGACAGCGCACAGCGAGCCTTGGGGGGATCCTTCACAATCCTCCCGATGACCTGGAGCACCTTTTCGGTGCCGAAAATAACCCCTATGGTGGTTATACCCGGTAGGAGTTCAACACACTTTGCAGGCCGGGGCGGAGGAAGCACATTATGTATTTCAACTGGGCGACATTCGCCACCAAGCAGTAATTGTTTAAACTTTGACATAACTGTATTCCGGTTTGAAAGGCACTGTAGCTATTGACATTACTGGGAATAACAGTCTATATAGTATAGTATAGATGTGTGTTCCAACTCAACATCTAGCGACCTTCATAAAGCAAGATTTCTTGCCGGCTCTTCTTCATAAGAACTTCATTGGAACCGTGGAACTTAAAATCTGACGTTTCATAAGTGCCAATATTTGGTTTATTTGAAATAAAAAGTTTGACTTTACTAAGATGTTTTTATAAGTGTAGATGCGTTGCCCGCGCTCTCCGATGGTCACATGAAAGCAAGGTAATTGCCCGGAGTTCACTTAGTTACGCACCGACCAGTGTCGCGGCTCGTCGTGAATCATAAGCGTGATTCAGCAACATATTGCGAAAAAAGAATGCCATTCTGTGTTTATAGACGATGCACGAAGTATACTGCAACTGTGTGAGAAAATGACTTTTATTTCATAAATGAATACGTAATGTAAATCGACATTGTAAAAAAAATATGTTTTGTTTGATTTTTCACTATGCGATCTAATGGCGGCCGGCGCACCGTTTTGTAGTGTAATTAATATTCGTGTATGGCGCGTCTATTTGTAAAATGTCATTGATCGTATACAGACATTTTCGCGGAAGCTTACGCGACGTCTCGCAGCGAAACACCACGCCGTCACCGCTGTCACTACGTATGGCTGTGCGTGTGTGTGATTTAGTAATCATGTAATATTTATTTCTGTATTAACTTATCAGACTTTTCTGTATTTATGTATATGGGCTTTAATCGCCTGACAGTAAATAATTAAGTACTTAACATAAAAATATCTCATAAATATTGACAGCACGGTTGGCGCAGTGGCTAAGCGATTAGGTTTCTGCGCTCGGGGGTTGCGG
Source organism: Diloba caeruleocephala (assembly GCA_947459985.1). NCBI lineage: Eukaryota > Metazoa > Arthropoda > Insecta > Lepidoptera > Noctuidae > Diloba > Diloba caeruleocephala. The sequence goes on from OX381614.1 coordinate 5,115,075, forward strand.
GTACGCAGATTGGGAAGTCTGCATGATCATACCATGACATCACCGGGAAGACGGTGGCGCGCACGTAGCCAAGTGCCGGCGGCAGCACAGCGCACAGCGAGCCTTGGGGCGATCCTTCACAATCCTCCTTGAGAAGTGCCTGGGGGCGACCGTTTTACAGTTGCCTTCCCTATGCTAGAGGGGGTGACCGCTTTACAGTTATTCCCTCCGAGATATACCTAAAGGCGTGGCGTCATTGGCCGCTCTAGTGTGATCTTACGAGCTTACTTAGAGCCCCCCTTCGGTGCCGATATCACCGCTCCAGTGGTTTTAACCGGTAGAGTCCAGCATACCCCTTCGTCCTTCCCCGGGGCGAAGGAAGTTGATATAGAATTTCCAATAGATACCAATAAAAGAAAAAACCCTCACGGAACTGATATTATAGCGGGTCTGCGTGTCTGCGGATATGAGATTTATCTACGAAAACTATACGCACAATACAGGAGAAATCCTAGTGAGGAGAATCGATTAAAATGAATAACAATAAAGTGAACTGAGTGTGAACGCGTCTACGAACATAAATCTGCGTTATTTTCTTATCATCATTACACTCAGCTTTAACTTATTTTGTACAGTCACCATGTGTAACCGCAAGTCGTAATGTCAGCTATGACGCTGTCAATCGCTGGAGTGGCGTGTAATAAGTGTTGGGATCACCCGTTACTTTGTGACAGTTTTGATACAAGATATGAGAGATAGCGTGATTGAAAAACAAGCGTTTTAGCAACGATTCTACATCATCATATCAGCCACAGGACGTCCACTGCTGAACAAAGGCCTCCCCCCTTAGATTTCCACAACGAGCGGTCACATGCCGCTCTCATCCAACGACTCCCAGCGACCTTTACCAGGTCGTCTATCCACCTCGTTGGAGGTCGTCCCACGCTGCGTTTTCCAGTGCGCGGTTTCCATTGGTATTGTTTATTTATTTAATACTTTATGCACAAATTTTGTACAGTGGCGGACTTAATGCCATTAGGCATTTTCTACCAGTCGACCTTAGGGTGATGCAGAGACAAAACATTGTAGGGCATAAACTGTGACTGTAATCAGTTATTAACAAAAACGATAATTAATGAGTAATAGCAAAGCTTTTTAGTATATACAAAAATATAACTAAACATATAACATACAATAAATTTACGTACACATATAATAATAAATACATCATCATTTTCATCATTTCGGCCGAATGAAGTCCACTGCTGGACACAGGCCTCCCCCAAAGATCACCACAACCACCGATATGGATGTGTTGTGGGCTCATTGGGGGGTTTTGCCATAATCGCCACGCTTGGCAGGCGGGTTGGCGATCGCAGTTGAGTTGTTAATGTACTCGAAGGACGCTTGCTGCTACATACACGATAATAATATATACGTTCATATAATAGGAAAGATCGACGTTGAGCTGATTCCGCCAAAGAATTGAGAAAGTATTTTCACAATTTACTTTTAAAGGAGTAGCGACTGGTGGCCGTCGTAATTTCCAGAGGTAGTGCATTCCATAGAAGAATAGATTGCACAAAGAAAGAAGAGTGCATAAAGTCAGAGCGGTGAGAGGGACATTGCAGGAGACGATTATATGAAGCACGAAGATTTATATAAGGAAATTGAGATATTGTTGTGCATTATGCAGTTGTTGCCGTGTGAAAAGGTTTTAGTTTCTATTTATTTAATTGTATATCATCGTCATTGCGTGCTCGTTTCTCTTCGTAAATTACAAAAGTACCTATGTACTTTTTCATTGTATGGAATTCCTCCGATTTCTGCAGAAAAATGACGTTCTGTAGTTTCGCGTTGTTCCTTTATTTAATATTATATAGACTTGCGTTCGACGACTATCTCAACTGATATTTAGCGTTGATGCGGTCTGCGATGGTGCACGTTTATCTAAAAGAAACGCGACTTGAAGATTCCTAGGTGAAAACTGTGGGGAAACACATACTCCAAATAAATTCTACTCCGCAGCTGTACGCTAAAGGTTTAAGCAAAATGCTTCGTGTCCTCTAGCGGAGGGGTGGTGACTGTAAAAAGATCGGCCCCCAGGCTTTTCGGGGTTTTAAAGTATCCCTCCGAAGCCTCACTGCACTAGAGATAGATACATATTTTTGAACAAAAGGCAATACAAAACGCTGTTTCCTAATACTTGGCACCTACCATCTCATATCTAGTTAAGATCAGTCGAGTTACGGTAAGCGTCATATAGTAAGTCAAACAAATCGCCCACTATAAGATTATTGGTGATACGGGACCGCTATTTTGTAAACACTTGATAAACGGAGTATAACTATCTTGATGTGGAAAGGAATGTGCTGATTGTTGCGAAGAACAAAGCTTGCGGTATCTATAGTCGAGATATGACTCGTATTGTGGTGTGATTGTCATTTGTCGGTAGATTACCCATTATTACTCGACGATTAAGAGAGGTTGGTACGACATTACGTTTTTTGGCAGGGTGTCCCGGTGGTCGCGGGTGCGTAGATTGGGGAGTCTGCATGCTCATGCCAAGCGACTCCCGGGAAAACGGTGGCGCGCACGTGGTCACTTGCCACCGTGTGAGCAGCAAAGCACACAGTAAGGCTTCGGGGTAATCCTTTACAATCCTCCCCGAGAAGTGCCGAGGGAACGACCTTTTTACAGTTGCCGGGTTGACCGCTTTACGTGGCTAAAGGCATGGCATCAATAGGTGGCTCTAGTGTGATCTTACGAGGACCTGGAGCCCCCTTTTGGTGCCGAAGATGACCACTGCAGTTGTTTTAGCCGGTAGAACAAGGCATGTTTCTTCGCCCTTCCCCGGGGCGGAGGAAATTCATGAAGAACTTCCACTGGGGACCAATAAAAATAATAAAGGAAGTCCACAGTCACGTCCTCCGCCTCCCTCATAGACTTCTACAACGACCGGTTACATGTCGACCGCATCCAACAACTCCCAGCGACTTTCACCAGGTCGTCTGTCCATCTCGTTGGAGGTCGGCCCACGCTGCGTTTTCCGGTGCGCGGTCTCCGCCCATTGCCACTTCAGTTTACTAATCATTTCAGCTATGTCAGCAACTTTCGTTAAGCTGATCAATTAATTAAGTATGACGAACTGAAATGTCGATGATCTCATACTATCAAATATTTACGATTCGCAGATACAATTATGCAAATAACACAAATTTATCAGGTATATTTTTGATGAGGGCACTTCCTGATTTAGTTATGATTATTCACGATTATATATAGCAATTAATTCACTCTTCAGAGAAACGTTATTTAGAAAAATAACCTATAGTTTTTGTTTGGATGGAACCAATGATATTATACTGGAACTGTAAATCCTAACGGAATCTAATATTTAATACTTTGCTGTAATGTAAACACCGATAATTCATTCTATTAACATTAGCGAGGCTCTCATAACTAGCTGCGCTCAGTCAATCACTGATCGGTGCGGTTTAGCAACGCTTGGCGCGGTCAGTATATAGATGGGTGGCCATATAGTGATATTTGTACTAATCCTGTCTGTGCTTCGTCGGTTTCGGTTGTTGCGAACTAAGCTCTCAGTGGGAACTTACTGATAACAGCAGCTAGAAAAAAAAAACCTACTCACCACGCTTGGTAGAGGCAATGGTGGTCGCAGTATGTTGATATATCGACGCAAGAAGTGTTTTTTTTCAACCCGTTGACGAGAAGAGCAATTCATATGCCTAGTGGTAAGGGCGCCTGCCGATAACAATTGTAATGTTAATCAAGTACAGTCCTGCGTGGACACTGTGCTCGTCACCTCGAGTTATTAGTCATTTAGTCTAGTTTGCTCGGTAATTTCGTTAGCTACAGTGCCCTTCAAACCGGGACAAGTACCAGTCGCCGTACCCCTACCGGCTAAAACCACTGGAGCGGTCATCTTTGGCACCGTAGGGGGCTCCAGGTCCTCGTAAGATCACACTAGTGGTGCCACGCCTTTAGGCACATCATGGAGGGGATGACTGTAAAGCGGTCACCCCCTCTAGCGGAGGGAAGGCGACTGTAAAAAGGTCGCCCCCCAGGCACTTCTCGGGGAGGATTGTAAAGGATCCCCCCAAGCCTCGCTTTGCGCTGTGCTGCGCACACGGCAGCATGTATCCACGTGCGCGCCACCATCTTCCCGGGGGTCGCTCGGTGTGAGCACGCAGACTCCCCAATCTGCGCACCCACGACCCACGAGGCTCCCCACCATGTAGTGACGGCAGGGGGTCAGGCTTGGAACTTAAGAGCCGGGACGGTTGTTGCCCCGGCGCCGTCTCGTCCTTCTCCGTGCTGGATCGGCCCTCTCCCGATCCCGCTCTGCAGTCTCCTTCTGCGAGAGCGTCATGCTCCGGAAGCATGACGCTCTCGCAGAAGGAGACCACTGCACTCCAATTTTCATGCTCTGCCAACATAGCCGACACTACTGCCGGCAGGTAGAGATCTTGTCCGATCCGATCAGGACGGGACAAGTACCTACTGTTTAAAGTTTAAACACTACATACTGCTTGGCGGTAGAATATCTGGCACTGCGGCTGTATCTACCTAGTTGGACTCTTACAATAACAGACTCACTACCAGTAAAACTGATGTAAAAAAGTAGATCTTCATACCAGGTCTTCCCCATATAGTTCCACAATTGTGTAATCATTTTGGCGTTATTTTTACACCAATTAAGAACATTTTGGAGCCGTCTCAGGTGCAAGGTTCCTCACGATGTTTACCTTCACCGTTAACGCAAGTGATAATCAAATTCTGATCCGCAAATGATCCGAAGAGACAGAGGTGCGGGCCGGGATCGAACTCAGATCCTCTTGTATGGGAGGCAAGCGCTCAACGACTAGGCTATGACAGCTTTTTTCATGGTTGTAGTGCTCATTCTAAAACGATTTGTTTTTGTATCTAAACAAATAAATAAAATTGAAGTGTCTGTTTGTAATGTCAAAATAACAGCTTTTTACTAAATGCATATGAAAGTATATACGGTACCTATAACATAAGCACATTTTTTTTTAAATTTGGCTGTCTGTCTGTTTGTTCCGGGTAATCTCCTAAACGGATGGACCGATTTTGACAGGACTTTCACTGGCAGATAGCTGATGTTATAAGGAATAACTTAGGCTACTTTTATTTTAGAAAAATAATAAGGGTTCGCGCAAAAAAAATAAAACCCCTGAAATCCAATATATATATTCTATGTCAAGTGTCTATGTCGAAGTAATCTAAATTTCTTTTAAATTAAACGCGGGTTAAACCGCGGGTCCCAGCTAGTATCTAAATAAAATAACAGCAAAATGTCGAATCCAAAAAACGGCAAATAAAATATACTATACCGAATTATTATTGTTTGAAACTAGTTCCATGATTGCGTTTTATTTTATTTATCAATGTATCTAGTCTTAGTGACCCACTGATCGACTGGATTAATTCACTCTTACGTCTAAAAGAACAAGCCATTATGCAAAATGCTGCAGACCATAGCCAAACAAGACGGATCTCACGAGGGACACATAATTTGACAAAAACGCGTGACGTCAGACAGAACGCCTTCTAGCACTTGTACTTTCGGTTTTCTTTTGTAAAATTATGTTTGTACATACATATATACATTTTGGCGTGTTACAGAAATAACTTGAGCCATTTTCTGAAAAAAAGTTACTAATAAATACATTGGGCGCAGTGGCTTTCTGTTACGATTCCCGCACACAGCAAATATTTTTTTGACCTACAGAATGTTGGTCTGGATGTTTGTGTATGAGAGATATAAGTTTGTAAACTGTATCCACGATACAGGAAAAATCCTAGGGGAAACGTATAAAAAGAATTGTCTTTTTATTTGTGGTGTGTTTGTTTGTTGGTTGAAAGCTACTTTCTCTTGCTCCGGGGAAGGGCGGAGGGGTGTGCCGGACTTCTACCGGCGAAAACCACCGCAGTCATCATCATTTCGGCCGAATGAAGTCCACTGCTGTACACAGGCCTCCCCCACAGATCACCACAACGATCGATATAGGTGTGTTGTGGGCTCATTGGGGGCATTGCCATAATCGCCACGCTTGGCAGACGGGTTGGCGATCGCAGTTGAGTTGTTAATGTACTCGAAGGAGGTTGCTGCCCATCTTCCGGCTAATCCCTTAGTCGACTTTTACGACACCCACGGGAGGAAATGGGGTGGTGGTATTCTGAGCCCTAAAAATCATGAAACCACACTAAAATGGTGCCACGCTTTTAGGCAAATCTCGGAGGGTATGAAAGTAAAGCGGTCACCTCCTCTAGCGGTGCGGAGGCGACGGTAAAAAGGTCGCTGCCTTAGGCACATCTCGCATCGAGTGCTCGCGAAGCCTAGCTATTCGCTGTGGTACACACACGGCAGCCCGTGACCACGTCTTCCTGGGGGTCGCTCGGTATGAGTACGGAGATTCCTTAATCTACGGCAGCCACCTTTTGGTGCTGTACCTTTTTTCTCGTGGGGAAATCCTCATGGCTTTCCTCTGCCATGGGAGGGGCGGAAGGGCATTCTGGCTGGGGGCGCCTTTCGGCATTAGACCGCACCCCCGGCAGGTATCGGCTCGCCACTGTTTGACGGGCCCCGTCTCTGTGCGGCCTGACCGGCTGAACTTTTGGTACTATATCTGACATTGAATCTTATTTAGTGTAGTAAGACATACTTTGTGTGTCACTTATAACCAATATAACATCACAACTATAACCGTGGCCTTCACAACATCAAGTGTGGGTTAAAAACAAAATAAATATCACGTTGTCTGCATACTAAACGAGCGTTTAGATTTATTACTCGTTTAGTTTAATATCTAACTTCCAGAACAGCCAGTAGGTACATGGATAAGTCCCAAACAAGGTCGGGTGTCAGGTTCTATTTTACCTAGTTCTAGCCTCAATGACATTATCAGTACTTTTTAAGATGCATAACAATACTTTTCTTTGCCCACACTAGGATTTCTCCTGTAACGTGGGTACAGTTTAAAGCTAAAATCTCACATGCACCAACACCCAGACCCGAAACAAGTATCTGCGGATCATACAAAAATCTGTTCCGTGCGGGGATCGAACCCGCGACACGTAGCGCAGAAAGCGAATCACTTAGCCGCGTCGCCAACGAATTATACTTGGATATATCAAGAATTACACAGTCGATCTCGCTACACGATGTTCTTATCAAGCCCAGATCATAATAGCGTGCACGGTAGAGCACGACCAAGTTCGTAAAAACGATCAAAACAAATTTACTCATCTTACGCCATTAAAAAGCCTTTCAGCTTAAAACTGGCACCGAACACGATGATATCACATTATGAAACCAGTTCTCTTAATGAATTCCGTTGATTTTACTTGGAACGAGTCCTGTAGGTCAAACTTTTACGTCTAATGTCAAAAACCGTCCTCTGAGACCGGTCGGCTGACCTCAACGCCATAATCCCATAGTAAGATGGGAGTAAACAATGTTATAGGAATGGCAAATTTAAAATTAAAGGTTTTTGGTTTCTCTGTTTTGAGATTTTCATTTTCTGATTTCGTGGTATGTGCAATATTTTCTTATTTATTATATTTTTAAGATATTTGTCTGTGAACAGATAAAACCAGGTGTGGTACCTACATCGTTTAATGTGATGTGACTTAGTTTGTTCTGAAAATGTTTTAATCGTGGATAAAATAAAGTGATGTATTCAAAATTTTTTGATTAATTTATTCTATTTCTAAGATTCATTTAAGCTGTCTACATATATATCTTTATTACACATGAATTGGTCAAGGTATTATTTGAGTTTTAATATTTTTATACGATGATATACCCGTCTCAACACTCGTAGTACATATTGCAAATATGTTTTTTTTTTTTATGTTAGAATGTTTGACATTCCATCAAGTTCTAGCGATTGACCGGACTCTAATAAAATTTAGCATAGAGGCATATCATCCCGTGGAACAGGATATAGGATACTTTTTATTTGAATTATTAAAAACAAAAAAACAATTACCACTCAATTTTAATTTATGTAATTATTTGCTTGCCAGGTGTCACAAACCTTTAACCTTTTTCGTAGTAAATAACAAAAAAACCGGACAAGTGTGAGTTGAGCTCGTGTCGGGAGGGTTCCGAAATTGTTGAATATATTATCTGTTCTTGAATTTGGTTTTGTACCAATAACTTATCCCAAGAAGAAACTTAACATCATAGTTGAAAACATGTTTTCCCATATATTCCGTTCCATTATAACTGCAAACTTAAGTTTGTACGCACGATATTGAAAGATTTACCATGTTATTTTACTTTACTTCTTATAGGTTTTCCTGTAATCTATGTGTAAAGAGCTATTATATGTATATATATTTTTATAAATTTTAGGCTATGTTTTTCCAAGATAAGTGGGGGGAATGGTAAATATTCGTCTATATTCTTAAATAACTTTAAAACGATGTAAGTAAATTAGAATGATAAAATAATTATATTTGAGATCCTCACAACAAGCCATTTCATATGTTACACGATACAGTTTTGCCCCCCAAAAGTGACCCCATATTCAAAATTCATTTATTGTTTTATATATTTACGTTACACGTGTCCGTTGTCCGTGTTTGAGTTGCAAAAATCTATATGTGTACCATTTCAACTTAATCGGTCAAGTAGATTTGGAACAAATTGGTTGTGACAGACGGACAGACAGACAGACACACGAGTGAAACGGTCGGAACCCTAAAAACGATTCACAGGAAACTTTTTCGGAGAACTATAATTTAATTAAGAACCTAATAAATATTATAAACATTGAGGATGGCACTAGGTGGTTTTTTACGTGTTTTATTTTTATACAAGACGACCTTTTGCTCCGGCAATATTTTTTGTTCATATTAAATTGATTTTGCTATGCTATAAAATGGCTCGTAGAACTAATGGCCGTTGGGTTACATAGGTTCTCACTTCTCGAGTGGAGACTGCGCATCGGAAAACGTAGCGTGGTACGACCTACAACGAGGTGGACAGTCGAGTCGTTGGAAGCGGGCGGCATGTGACCGCTCGTTGTAGAAATCTATAGGAGGCCTTTGTTCAGCAGTGGACGTCCTTTGGCTGATATGATGATAAAATAGAAATTGAGAATACTATGTACGCGGTCATATTTTTATTTTCATGATACCGCGTTGAACCCCTGTCCTATAAATATAAAAAGACTTCACTCGGATATTTGTCAAGCTTACCACACAAGATGTTTTTGATTACGGCCGTTGCTGGCGTTTCCACAAACTATTCGGTTAACAAAACGAATGTTGAGCTGATTGAATCGTTTATAACTTTATGTCGACTACACTGTTATATGGATAGAAATATATAGGGGCAATTTTTTTTTTTTAAACTTTGCCCCACACTAGGATTTCTCCTGTGTCGTGGGTGCGTTTACAGACATAAATTCCACACACAATACACCCAGACCCGGAACAACTACCTGCATATCATACAAATATTTGTTCCGTGTGGGAATCGAACCCACGATCCGGAGCGCAGCAGCCGACTGTATCAGCCACTGCACCAATCGTTTGTTTCTACAGTTGACAGAACTAAATTTAAAATTAACGCACACCTGACACACAGAAGGCTTTCATACTCGTGCACCCTAGTCCTACAGGTTTTTTTTACACGTAATCACGTTTTATATCTTTGCCTTCATCGAACATAGATCAATAAAAACAAAGAGTCTATAGAACACCGTATATTCCTTAACCATTAAAAACTATACAAATTGAAAATACCCGTCAACTATATTTCGTCATCAAAATTTCTGCGTACACATTATATCATACCGAAGGCGATGAATGAAGGTGACACACATAGATGATCGAAACATTAAATTGAAAGTCACAGAAGGTCAATTTCATACAAGCTGCACATACACATTAGGGATTTTATAGATGTTATTTTATCGGGGACGGAGCCGGAGGTCAATAAGAGTCGAAGTCGGTCACAAAATCATATAAAAGTTTGTAGAAAATAATATTTACTTCGAAAATAAAAAAGAGTAAAATTTGGTAGGTAATCAAAAAAAATATACAATATGTTAAAACTATCATAATGCAATTTTAAAATTACGATATAATCTCGCTCGTGCTACGCGTGCATTGGTTTTTCATAACTTTAACCGGTGTTTTATAACGTAAACCTAAAAATTCAGTTACAATCGCACCTTTTCTCGACTTGCATGCCATCTTCATCGGTCAATGGCGGACCGCTAAGATCCGTTAAACCTCCGCTTGGATAGGAGAGTCTGTTACGGAGGCTATATTCAGGTGAATGGTTCCCATATCAGATTCGGAGTCGAAGCTCCGTAACATCCCACATGAACGTCCCGAAAATTATGTATAGCTTCAAGACGCCATGTCGACAAAGCAAGTACGCAAGAGCAAATGGCACCAGTGACACTGCTGGTGGCAAGTTGGATTGGCTAGTCATGCCTTAGTTAGATGCTATAGAAAAGAATAACATCACAAAAACACGTGCAGTCACTACGGCTGTCTCTTACATACACCTTTTATTTAACTTTGCGTATATTACGCTACTTTTAAAGCAATTTCATTCTGTAACGTCACATGTCCATTATGTAAGGGAGTTGACCTTCTGTATCTATTTTGGGGCTGAATTAAACGAAACCTTCAATTACTTGTATGTAAATATTAGCTGACAAAGCCACCTACGGCTCTAACCTTGCTTCGTGTATAGAATAAATTTAGATTTTTATGTTTAGTCAGAACGGAATATTTATCAGTTATGAAGCTAAATAATATGGGTATGCAAGTTTGAATTCCATTGGTAAGTGTGAAGTCACCATCATATCTTCACCCAAGGATTCTTATTGATTCCTCTTGGTACGGAAGGTGGATGACAGCGTAGTGATACAACTTAGGAGAGAATTGAGCTCTAAAAGTAGACTGTAATGAACTGAGTTTAAAGACTTCTTTCTTCATATTGTTTTCCGAAATCAAATTTAGAGACAAAGATATAATGACAAGAGGGTAGGAAGCAGCTTTTTTCCTATATGCTAATAAAATTAACAACTATCACCAAATACATCTGCCGTTAGTTGTGTTTATAGGATTATCCCTTCTGAGGTAGTTTTCACCAGTATAGTGTCCGCTAGAAAGAGTAGAGGGCCGAAAGCTGCTGTGTGGGAGATGCGGAAAATACGCAAGCGAAACAGGCACCCCGAGATGGTTATATATCCACTGCTGAACTAAAGCCTCCCCCATAGATTGTCACATCTGTGTCATCATTTTGGGGGGTATTTGCCAATACACACCACGCTTGGCAGGCGGGTTGGTGAGCGCAGTATGGCTACCGTTTCTCAGAAGGGACGCTGCTGCCCATCCCTCTGGTTTAATTTCCCTTAGTCGCCTTGTACGATATCCACGGGAGAAGATGAATTGATGCTATATTCTTAATCCGGACACTACACGGAATACTAATAATGAGGATATCCGGACGATAAAAAAGAAATGAACAAACCTCTTACTGTTTAGCGAAACGTAGATAGAGATTTGTTATGGATATTTACACACAAAACAATATTATGTATCATTGTCTTAATCAGTACCATACTAGCCTTCTCTTTACTATGTTAAGGTAGGCTTCCCTTCCAACCAAGGCTGAATATTAGTAATTTAAAATGTCTGTCGGTGTCTCAATAATATCTCAAATAAAAATTAATATATACATAATTGCATTGAGGGGTTTGCATTTGAAACTTTAACGGAAAATTGTAACATTTCAAGGATGTGATATTTTATTTCCTAGCAATGCAAACTGCATGAATAACATATTAATAAGTACATATTTGTTCTGCTTTAAAAACATTTTTTAAAACGATTGATTGAGCAAATCACAAGAAACGTAGGAACTGCAGTTATTTCCGTAAAATCGATATGAATATGGAAAAGTGATAGAAACCCGTTATAATTACAAAGGCCCGAGCATAGTAAAACTTAACGTCTGGCGATGCAATTATACAAATTCGATTACTAATTAGGAATCGTCTACACGTGAGCTGTGGGTGTACATCTATGAATGGTCGCACTTACCTTGGCATAGTTTTTCAAGTATTCATACATGAATATGATACAATATGCAGTTAGTCATGTGTACGGTAGCGGAAATATTATTTCTTCTAGTTACTTTTTTTTAAAGTTTATAACTGGAAATACAGAAAGTGATTATAAGTTTTTTAAATAAATCTTATGCAGGGCTTTCACTTATTACTATGACAAGGAAAAACAGATATTGGTCAATGTTGTGTGATGTAAATATTGCACCTGCCTGTAATGCATTCGGGTGTCTTGTTCAACCAGACATTTCTGGCGAAGCCAAAATAGGCCTCCCACCAGGCCTAAAATTAATATTAAAATCTAAGCAATTTGCGTTAAGGTCGCCCCCTGCGGGACACGGACCTCGGCTTAGGGCGTTGTTGGGGATAACAAGCGATTGTTTTGGGGACAGCTGGATCCAACTGAACAAAGGCCTCCCCATAGATTGCGCAATAGTGTTGTCATTTATGGGGGGGGGATCTTGCTTTTAGTTTATGGCAGGCGGCTTCGTTAGCGCAGAATGACTGCTGTTCCGTGAAAGAAACGCTGCAAGTCCTCTGGTTGAGGGTCACTTAAGGCCAAAATTAATTAATAATATAATCAATCTAATCCAAGATTAGATTTAAGATTTTGAACTGTATCTATTTTTATGATCACAAAACAAACGATTCTCAATTCCAAATCCTTTTTTTTTAAACGATGCCTCCAACTAGGGTTTCTATTGTATCGTGGGTGCGTTACATGACACAAATAATTCCACACACAATACACCCAGACCCGGAACAACTACCTGCAGATCATATATATTTGTTCCGTGCGGGAATCGAACCTGCGACCCGGAGCGCAGCAGCTGACTGTATCAGCCACTGCACCAACCGTGACGTCAAACGTGCCTTCTACGATATCCACGAGAGGAGATGGATTGATACTATATTCTTAATCCGGCCGGATTACTGCGACACGGCTGAAATTAATAATCAATCTAATTCAAAAACTTAGGATTTGGGATTAAGAATTTGTCGGTTTTTTGGGTTAAATATGGTCTCTTAATTAATACAAAACCGGATGAAATTCAGAATTTTAAATCTAAACATTTTGAATTAGATTGTTTATTAATTTCGGCCGTTATATTTTGAAAAGATTCCATTAAAACTTTAATTATTGATTTCCAATCTACGTTGATTGTTCCAATGACCTTACACCTATATTTCCACAACAAAACATTACCCATCGTAAAATGTTGTTTTGCTTACAAAATATCGGTGTTTTGACTATAAAACATTGACGTTTTGCGTGTGTTTGTGTTTATGTGTACCATGACAAACAGACAGGGCACATGTTTAACTTTAAACAAAGCATTTGGATAGCTTCCAGAATGTCTCTATTGTTGAATACGATACGATAATAACACTGACATTTTACGTGTGGCGCCCAGCACCACTCCATCTCCTCACGTGGATGTCGTAAAAGGCGACTAAGGTCTAAGGTCCATTCTGCGCTCACTAACCCGCCTGCCAAGCGTGGTGAATACCGGCAAATTCCCCCCTAAAATTATGACACACAATTCTTTTGGAAATCTATAGATAATTCCTTTAATCAGCAGTTGACGTCCTCTGATCCATACGACCGACACTTTTTGCGTCGTTTGGCGATTATTATAATATTATTATCATGGTTTATACCATGTATAAGTATGGATCAATGTTCCAAAGAAATTATACCACGAAGATTAATGCAGCAGTAGATTGGTAGTTACTTTATCATGCGACTTCCTCAGAGAAGTGCGGTGAAAGCAGAATGCGAGTTAGGAAGAATTAAACATCCTCAGACGCAGAACACGCAGGTGTTTAGGGCCTTTTGACACGGATCGGAGTGGCAAATATGGTCTCATAACTGACACTGTATTCTGGTTGGCCACTAAAGGCACATTCTGCAGTGGCTGATACAGTCAACTGCTGCGCTGCGAATCGTGGTTTCGATTCCCGCACGGAACAAATATTTGTATGATCTGCAGGTAGTTGTTCCGGCTCTGGGTGTATTGTTTGTGGAATTCATGTCTGTAAAAGCACCCACGACATAGGAGAAACCGTAGTGTGGGGCAACGTTTAAAAAAAAAAAAAAATTAAATAGATTCTTGCTCGCTTCTTAAGCACGGGAACCTTGTGCCTTAAATATTAAGATATCATCAAAATATTTACATCACAGAAATACACAGTTCAAATATTTCAAACAATACCGTTTATTACTCAAACATAATCCGTCTTATTACAAAACATGGTTTATCGATAGTCTCAGACTAAAAGTGTGGTTTAATCAAATTTCTTATTACAAAAAGTGGTTTAACTCTTAGTCTTGGACTATCTATGGTACTAAAGATAAACCTGATGGGGACCTAGTTTAACTCTAAAACCTTTGGTCTAAGTCACAAATATACGTCAAATTCATTGTTTTGAGGTTGGATTTGGTTTATTTTTGTGTGTTGTATTGTAATATTTCCTGAAATAGTTTAAATTTGCGTCGTCCTAAAGATAGTAATGAGCCGTAATTACAATAATTGTAGGCAAGTACTAACTTTTTCTTCAGAATTCCAGTTTTCATTTCTTCGTTTTTTCTGTTGTTCTATTTTATTAATATTATTCCCTAACTTCTTATCAATAATAAGTACGAAGAACCGTCCAAATCTCAGAATAGTTTTACCTATGTTTAAAGATTTCCGCGCGATATAGACATTCCGTTACGCATTAGTGTTGTTTGAAAGTACATATTTCGGACATGAAATAAATGTCATAAAAGTATTCCTCAGAAAGAAAATAAATGGCATTTATTGAAACAAGAACAACCATTCGTTTCTAATAGTCATCGTCATTAAATACCCTATTATATATGTTAAAATACAATACCATTAATATACAGTTAAAATATAATACAGAAATAATCAGCATTTGGGTAAACGGAACGTAATGTATCCGAATGCTATCTGATTGAATGAATGTTTCCAAGGAATTCCGTGTATAATCTGTGGAAATAATTTAAGCCAGAACTAAAGTCAGGATCTAGTCCTGACTTATTTTGATATTTGTAATACGGACGGGTTTAAACCACGGTACTAACGTTAGTTCCGTACTAAGTCCAGACTTCATAGTTCTGGTTTAAACCTGAGTCTAACAAGATTTTTGTAATAAGACTGAATATATTTAAACCACATGTGAACAAAACAACAGTAAAATTTTGATTTCTGAAGTTACTGCATGGTATTGTATGATTTTCCTTCCGTACCGTTCCGTATGGTGTACGGATTAAGAATATAGAACCATCTTATCTCCTCCCGTGGATGTCGTAAAATGCGACTAAGGCACTCTAAACCAGAGGGATGGGCAGCAGCGTCCCCTTCTGTGGAACACTTGCCATACTGCGCTCACCAACTCGCAGGCGCCAAGCGTGGTGAGTTTGGCAAGTTTCCCTATAACTCAGTCCATTTACCATGTGTGGTGATTATGCGTTTTCCTCACAACCGTTAGCTGTAGCGGTCTCTTAGGAGGAGTTAAGATAAGCTTTTTTATACTACTTCTCGCAGACATTTCTGGGAAATGTGGCTGCTTAACCGGACAACTCTAGCGAAGCCAGAGAGCCTTCTAGTCAGGCTTAAAATTGAAATTAAAATTAAGCAACTCCAGCTAAAGGCCCCCCTGTAGGACTCTTACCTCGGCTTAGGGCTTTGCTGGTAGACAGACAGTACAGAGTTCAGAGAGAGTATACAGACAGCTGGAACGGTATTATTTAGTATTTATCAGGGGATTTTTAAAGCTACAGGCTCGACAGGAAGGGTGGGGGCTAAAAGAAGCACTTGCATATCAAAATACAGATAATTATCTACTGTGAAATTGGAATAATCTGATTTTCCGGAAGCATTTTAATCTTCCGACATTAGCTTTTCGTAAAACTCTCTGTATTAATATAAAAACCACGCTTTACGCATACGCATAACTACAAGATAGTTTATATAAGCAAGGTCGACCGGGGTGGAGATAAGCCCTTAGATTGATGCAAATAAAGAGAATTGCGGATATACCAATATAAAAATGAATTTCTTGACAGACAACCTCACGCTCTTTGCCCTTAAAATGGCCGAAAATATAAAACAACAATTTATGCTAATATGATAAAGCTGAAAAGTTTGTTTGTTTGAAGACTACTGCTAATCTCTGGAACTGGACTGGTAGCAGTCGGATTTGATTCGGTCTTTTTGCATTTGACGGCCAAAAAAGAGCCGAACTGTCCATACCCATGTCAACTGTCTATGTAGAAGTAATCTATATTATTTATAAATAATCAGATTTCATTTAAATTTACCGGCTGGTGAAGCCGCGGGACACAGCTATTGTACAAATAAATGTTGAATCAGAGCCTACACAGTCATTCAAACAGTATGATGTCACGAACAACCTGCTCAATATATAAATACGTCGCCATGTTGGGTTATTTGTTGTTTTACTCGTCCGCATTTGGATTGATGCATTCTTTAACAAAGACCTGATGTCGAGTGACATCTATACAAATAAATAAAATTGAAGTGTCTGTTTGTAATGTCAAAATAACAGCTTTTTACTAAATGCATATGAAAGTATGTACGTTACATATAACAAAAAAACGATTTTTAAATTTTTTGTCTGTCTGTCTGTTTGTTCCGGGTAATCTCCGAAACGGCTGGACCGATTTTGACGGGACCTTCGCTGGCAGATAGCTGATGTTATAAGGAATAACTTAGGCTACATTTATTTTAGAAAAATAATTAGGGTTCCGCGTAAAAAAAATAAAACCCTTCAAATCCAATGTATATATTCTATGTCAACTGTCTATATCGACGTACTCTAAATTTCTTTTAAATTAAACGCGGGTGAAACCGCGGGTCCCAGCTAGTTATATAATATATTCAGACAACTATTTGTTCTGTAAGTGATATATCTCCGTGGGTGTCCTTTAGTATTCTCACGCGCACAGTAAACTATGATCACACAATCTACATGGCAGTTAGTGACGTCTGGTGGTGATGACAATATTTCCCTGAGGGTCATAAAAATGTTCAAAATATACTTCCTAATGTTACTTTATTTTTTGTCTTCTCGCAGGTTTTTCCTGGAAATGTAGCTGCTCAACCGCACATTTCTGGCGAAGCCTAAGGAGGCCTCCAGCCAGGCTTAAAATTAATATTATACTCTGAGCAACTTGCGCTAAGGACGCACCCTGCGGGACAAGGACCTCGGCTTAGGGCGTTGCTAAAGTGTGCAAGCTATTTGTTTTGGGGACAGCTGGATCGGTATTATTTAATTTGTATTAAGGGACGTTTCATGCCGTGTGGTGCCGGCTCAGAATACCACCACCCCATCTCCTCCCGTGGGTGTCGTAAAAGTCGACTAAGGGATTAGCCGAAGGATGGGCAGCAGCGTCCTTTGAGTACATTAACAACTCAACTGCGATCGCCAACCCGTCTGCCAATCGTGGCGATTATGGCAAAACCCGCCAATGAGCCCACAACACACCCATATAGGTTGTTGTGGTGATCTTTGGGGGAGGCCTGTGTCCAGCAGTGGACTTTAATAAGGCCGAAATGATGAAGGGATGTTTAAATCTACAGGCTCGGCTCGGGCCGGCGCGAGCAAGGGACCGGGGGGGAGAGAAGTATTTACTATTTGAACGCAATGGCGTTGTCGCGGCGATGGGTTTCCGCGACGTGAGCGATGGCTAATGTTACTAATGGCAAAACACTTTTATACTGGCAATCACAGACAACGTGAACTTATATTCTGATGAGATCGAAAAGGGATCGAATGTTGATCGAAGCCAAAACTGTGTTCTGCTAATATTCTGAACTTGACACGGGTAAAAAAAAATCCTTATGGTCAAAACTAAGATTGAAATGGGTCTAAACTGAAATCTTAAATGAACTATAAATGGAACAGAATGTTGTTTTTGTCAATTCACCATTGAATCTCAGTTTGGTCAACTTTCAGTAACTTTCAGTTATACTGTAAATTAATTACGAGTATTGGCCCTCAAATCAACAACATACAAGCATGTGCGGTATGCAATAAAACTAAAATAACCTATCTGCGTCTTAACAGTAAACTCTACCGCAATCGTTAATTAATTATTACTATAATTGCTACAGTTTATTTCTTTGTTATGATTACCCATTTTTCACGCCATTTTAGAGTAAAAATAGTTGAAAAATCTGCTTTTTTCATTATTTAATTGTTGCAGAGGGCAACTGATTGTGAGCGATGGTTTTTTTTAATAACCACAATAGTTAAACCTACCATTCCGGTCCATCACCACTCAAGAATTAAGCGATCAATAACTTAGGATAAATGTTCCCACACTCAACCATTACAATTTTTAACATGAGATATGATACTAAATGTTAATTTCGTAGCAATTAACCAGAAGTTATGTTCTCCATAATTCACCATGGCGTATATCTGGGTCACTAACTATTTTGATGGAGGTTAATGAAGGATATTAAAAAGGTGCGCTTGCGCACGTAGTAGGTACAGCTAGTTGTTTACTTCCCACGGTCAATGTTTACTGCAGTGTTTAGTTGAACTTAACCTAAAAATAGGGAATGTTGGTAACCTGTATGTGTCATAAAATGTAATGGAGTAGTTAATGTATTAGAAGAACGCTGCTTAGTCGACTTTTACGACACCCACGGGATGAAATGGGGTGGTGGCACTCTGAGCCGGCACCACACGGTTAGAAATAAATAATGATAATTTCGAACAAATAATTCAGTTCTTTATGTGAAGCGAAGCCAGCTGGGTTCTAGCGGAACGGTTTTTATATATATATCTGAGGCTAAGTGAAGAGGCGTGTAATTGATAATGTTTATTAGCATTTATCCTAGAAAACTGACTCACAATCACCGTTCACTTCGTAGTTAGACCGTAAAGTAGGAATTAGCATTGGAAGTGAAATCTGATATCAAATTAGCTCACGATTTCACGATAACTGTGTGAGGCTTGTGTGGTTATAAAGTTTTTTTTTTATAAAAACGTTGCCCCACACTAGGATTTCTCCTCTGTCGTGGCTACGTTTACAGACATGAATTCCACATACTATACACCCAGACCCGGAACAACTACGTGCAGATCGTACAAATATTTGTTTCGTGCGGGAATAGAACTCACGACCCGGAGCGCAGCAGTCGACTGTATCAGCCACTGCACCAACTGTGCCGTCAAAGTTGTTCATATATTTTGAAATTTGCCAAGTAGGTACCTAAAACTTGCCTCTGCCGTCACTATGCGGTGGGGGGCATCGGGAGTCGCGGGCGCGCACATTGGGGAGTCCGTGTGCTCATACCGAGCGACCCCCGAGAAGACAGTGGCGCGCACCCACGTGCCACCTTGTGCGTAGCCGAATCGAACCCACGACCCGGAGCGCAGCAGTCGACTGTATCAGCCACTGCACCAACCGTGCCGTCAAGATAAGGACTTTAATATCGTTACACAGACACCCTTACGGCCGAATACTGAAACGCCACTTATATTAAAATTCTGCTTAGCTGTTTGAGGTGCCGAGGAGGCCGGGCGTCTCAAATCCTTATAACCACACAGCCTCACAGGTTTCGTGAAAACTTCTTGATCTGTTGGCATGTGCCTGATGAAGAATCTGTTTGTTATATAGGCGCTACTGTTTAATGGGATATTTCGAAACAATGATTTACGGCATACAAAGTTATAAGTAACTTCACTACGACAAGGCCAAAACCTGGGTACGCCCATGTTTGCGGAGATAATACACCCATCTAATTTTAGGTATGTGTTTAATATGTATGAGTTTATAAAAAACTATAGTGGTCGTATCAAAAGGATAATTCACGTAAAATATATTAAAAATATTATCATAAACCGTAAACACATCAAAAGCTTTTAATGTGTAAACGTAAAATAACATTAAAACTATAAACAGCTTATAATTTACGATTATTTAATATACAAATATTTTCGCCTTATCACGATGTTTATTTTAAATGCTTTGAAAACAGATTTTAAGACCAATTAAAATATTTGTTTAAACAGTGAATGTACGCGTGAAAATATTCACATAAATATCTATACATAACTGTACATCAGCGCTTATACGTATTCTTTTTTAATTTAGAATTTCGTTTTAAGGTATACGTTGAAAAAAGAAAATGAAAACCGTATGACGTTTGCCGACATATTGTTTGGAATGTTTTCATTTTTGAGAGATACCTATTCTATAATATGTAGTTTGATTGATATGAACACTAGTTGACATTGACGAAATTGTGGAAGATACTCTACAGAAGTCATAATCTAAGAGAAGAAGTAGAAGACAATATATTATACGTTACCCGCCCGTTACGCTAGGGATAAATTATTACATGTACTTAATATGTATATTCATATCTTCTAAACCCTGCAAGATATCGAAATGGAACATCCACAAAAAAATTCGTTGAAATTCATTTTATAACCACTTGATTCTTTTCATTCTTTTTCTTTTTTAAAAAACGTTGCCTCACGCTAGGATTTCTCGAAAAAAAAAACATACATAGAATAGAATATTGTTTATTGTATACCATTTAAAAAACTACCACTAGGTATAATTCTAGGAACAGTAATTGTACAATGGGCGGTCTTATCGCTATTAGCAATTTCATGCAGACAACCTTTAGGGCGAATGTAATAAGTTAATCAGAAATTATCAAGGTGTGCCGATATTTTTTGCGTTATGGAAAAACACGCTGAGTTTTAGAAGGCAAACATAAAACTTGTTTCATTTTCTATGAATAATCATTACATATCTATGGATTAAAATAAATAAGCCTGTTTTGTTATTAACACTTCTTTGCGTATCTTGACTTAGCTACGGGTAGGTAGGGAATTTTCAGTAGCGTCCACAAGACACTCTAGCAGGCTATGTTAAAGTGCGCCATCGCCACTACTTGACAAAATTGTTACGGCTTTTTAATCTATGTGGCACAAGGATATTGTCGTGCAGAGCACAGAACAAAAAACTGAAGGTTTTATGATCTGTGATAGAGAGGGTGTAGTGGGTCATCTTGCATTTTAGCCCTGTCAATGGAGCTTGTTACTGTTCTGCGGATCTCTGATAGCCGTATTAACACTCTTAAAACGAATCATATCAGATAAATGAAAAAATATGCTTGTTTATAGATTGCAATGGTGATGGGTGAACAAAGTAAAGCCATATACAAAATTTATGTTTTTTTTTTATAAAAAATAACATTGCCCCACACTAGGATTTCTCCTGTCGTGGGCGCGTTTACAGACATGAACTCCACAACATACACCCAGACCCGGAACAACTACCTGCAGATCATACAAATATTTGTTCCGTGCGGGAATCGAACCCACGACCCGAAGCGCAGCGGCCGACTGTATCAGCCACTGCACCAACCGTGCCGTCAAAATATGTGCTCAACAGATAATATAAAACCAATTATATAAAACCACCAACAGAGGAATTTACGGACGGAATTCAATTTTATCCTATCATTTGCCGTGTGGTGCTGACAAGAATACCACCACCCCAGCTCATCCCGTGAGTATCGTACAAGGCGATAAAGGGATTTGCTCGATGAGCAGCAGCGTCCTTCGAGCGCATTAATTATAACTCAACTGGTATGATAAATCCTCCAATGAGCACACAATACAAATCCAGACCGGTCATTGTGGCGATGTTTGGGGGAGGCTTGTGTCCAGTAGTGGCGTAAAATGAATGATGATGATGAAGGAATTTACTAGGAACGAGTTGAGTTGATCACAAAATTTGTAAGCTAGTAAATAATTTTAGTTCATCTAAGAGGGCTCTTTGTCTATTTAAAAAAGATAAAGTTATTCATAATATTTGTTCTAGAAACATTTTGAAATTGTATCCTGATATTTCGGTTTTCTGATCTGACAACACTAGTGACCTCAACTCACTTGCGACATAATACGATATTTTACACTACAAATCATTCTCTATGCTCACCTCACGAATGGTAATAGCGTTAACATACGTTAAACACTGGGGTATTTATGCAAATAGCATAAATGACTCGGATAGAGATCGGTGTAAATTTTACTATGAGAAAATATTGCGGTACACAATCAGTTGGTATTTTCTTTGTTTTATCGTGTTATGTAAGACATAGAAGATATATTACATATGTTTAAGATAATGTATTCCCATATTTTTGCATCTAAATGTAAGAATGAAAGAATGCCTTTGTTTATTGTGGGGAAATCCTCATGGATCATCCTTGGCCCTTGACAAGGATGTGTCGAACTTTTTCCATCTAAAATCGTCACGAAGTTCCTTTAATCTAACTGCCGCCGTGGGTGGATTCGATTCAGTTCAGCACCTCCGTGAGGCTTTAGCCCCCCACTTGGTGTTGAGGGCTTTGTACGGCCTGACTAGCACAATTCTCAACAAAGGCGCTTGGGAACACAGCGCGTCGCTGTCTCGGGCCTGTTTCTGGATGAGTGACGGAGTGGCCTACAGGTCTGCCACCCAGAAAAAAATAATTATGATAAATGTAGTACATGCAAGAATGTAGGTTGGCGCTGAAAATCAGCGGTTTGGTGCTGCTTCATACATTTCATATCGGCCATTTATACGTCCACTGCTGAACAAAGGCCTCCCCCATAGATTTTCACAACTGTGTCATCATTCTGGGAGGTATTTGCCAATACTCACCACGCTTGGCAGGCGGATTGGTGAGCGCAGTATGGCTACCGTTTCACAGAAGGGACGCTGCTGCCCATCCCTCTGGTTTAGATTCCCTTAGTCGCCTTTTACGACATCCGTGGGAGGAGATGCAGTGGTTGCTATATTCTTAATCCGGACATACTTTATACATTTACCACAGCAGTATACTGATCGATGCCCGTTTAAACGGATATGACGCAAATCTCACATACCTATCTTGCTCCTGTGTAAAATTGTATTATTTATTTATTTAATTTTGTTATTATATTGAGATTATGTGCGTCATAGCGTGACATATAGATTATTTTTCTTTCCATCTTTAATTAATTGCCACATAAACAATAACGAATAAAAATACACAATCAAGGCTTGTGCTGTGTGACGAAAAGGTTTCTGGCTTGACGACTTCATGTTTCAAAGGCCGACTACGAAAAGATACCGATGAAAGGAGATGGGGTAGTGTGGGGTAATATTTAGCCGTAAATAATACTTTACCACGATTATCATCATCATCATTTCAGCCGAAAGACGTCCACTGCTGGACATGAGCCTGTACGATTGCCACAACAATCACTCCCGCGCTACTCGTATCCAGCGGATTCCCGCAACTTTCTCCAGGTCGTCGGTCCACCTTGAGGGCGGACGCTGACGCTGCGTCTTCCGGTACGCTGTCGCCATTCGAGATTCGGCCTTCCATTCTGCGATCAATGTGTTCTGCCCACTGCCACATATGTTTAGCAATTCTCTTTAATTCATTCAATTCTTCACACGGTAGGAGTATATAATTAGGTTGGCAGATTGAAACTTTTACATCTTTTCACATTTTAACAAAGTAAACATTTATAGTATTTATTAGTATTAGTATAATCTGTTCTTACGCCCTTTTAATATCTAATAGTCGTCATCGTTCAGGAAAATAAAGGAATTCTAGTTATTTAAAAAAAGGTGTACTTGCCAACCCAATTAATTACTGTTATTGCATTTAGTTATAAGTGTTGTAACTAAAGCGATTAACACAAGTTTTAAGAGCTTACGAAACTTTAAGTATAATCATAATAAATGGATAGTAATTATACCGTCTCGCATGCTTATAAATTTTAGTCCCGCTCATTTCGTATCGTTAATTGAAAATAAATGACTAAACAAGTGACATATTGAAGGACTCATTCAGTACAAGATTGTCATTCCAAATCAATATATTTAAATAATACTTTAATGTTTATAATATTCTTCCATGACTTTTTTGGAAGTATTAAAACATGAAGGGAAAATCGATTATTACTTTTATTACAATTACGTACATTACATTTACCGCGAAGGTAGCCAGTCGGGTGCGCTCACGCAACGGTGACCACGTTTTGCGAAGCTGTTTGTTATTATATTTTCGTTTCGTTATAATTTTTGTGATCATTTTTATTTATCTTTTTTCTCGTTATGTGCAGGTATAAATTATCACTTGCTTTGTTTAAGCTGATGCTCTTTAAACCAGTGATCAAAAAAAGCAAGACAATATTTCACAACACAGTGAAATATTTTCTTGCTTTTTTATTATATTGCGGCAATCGTTCAATAGTTAAGGGGTCATACTGCCGATCGGAAGGTCGCGAGATCGAACCCCAGCTAATGCATTATTTACGTGAACCCATTCCCATCACAATCATATATTTTAACTTACTTGTGCGAGATATGACTAGTAAGTGAAAAAACATATCGTGAAAATTAGGGAATTTTGTGGCATTGCGAATATGCGAGTTGCCTGTGTGAATGCATCCTAATTTAACTGTTGGGAAGAAAAATCTTATGCATTTTCGTTTTATGATACAAGGTATGATTTTCAGGTATATCCGTCCAACTTATCAAAAGTTTGAATTAAATTATTATCTAGTCATAGAAAGCTATCGAAAACGATATTGTCAATTGTTTGAACTAACCTTTTAAAACATTATTTAAATTTTCATCATGTTTGATAAAACAGAATCCTTATTTATATATTTAGTTTATTTTATTCGTTGTTTATAAAATGGGATTAGATCATGATACTGCTCAAATTAACCCGTTACCTAGATGTTAAATCATTTTTAATTACATAAATTAAAATTAAAATAATTCTTAACTTGATACTGGCATAATGTTATTTATTACTATTGCGAAAAAAATAAACCAGTGCCTTATATTTTTTCAGTCGCTTTCTTACCTCCTTTGTTACTGGGAAACAGAGATTTTTTTAACGCCAGAAAAATAATACTGTTTGTCTTAAGATAGTTTTGTGATCGTCATTGACAAATGACGTCATTATAAAAACTAAAACGACTTCATTTTCAGTTCTGACATAACATATGTATGTTAATGAGTGCGTGGGTCGATAGGAAGCTGATGCAGCCAGGTGACGTACGTTATGCACAAAAAGGAAACACAGAAGGTCAACATTATTAGAACGTAAACGCTGCTGAACTTGGGTCAATGGTCGAATGGGATTATTGGCATAATAACCGTCCTTGGGAAATGGATTGGTGATCACTGTATGATGCTAGTAAGACACAAAGAGATGCTGTTGCTTGTCCTCTTGACTGGATCACATAATCATTTAAGAAGGATATAACTTTCTCTTCTTTTCTCTCTCCTAGTCAATATACAGGCCACTAACGCAATAACACTTACCAGCCTGTAAACGTCCACTGCTGAACGTGGCCCATGAGCAATCATTTTGCCATAATAACCACGCTTGGCAGGCGGATTGCTGATCGCAGTATTTGTAATTAAGTAGCACACGGGAGAACGCTGCTGCCCATTCTCTTGGTAACAACCCTAAGTCGACCTTTACGACACCCATGAGTGGAGAGTGGTTGGTCTATTCTTTGCTGGGAACCGCACGCGATAACAAGCCAACGCATAAATAGTAACTAATCCATCAAATCAGTAACTATCGTAGTCCACATCTGGACAATAAGCTGTCCCAAGTGAAATCACCGAACAAAGTAGAAGGCGCGGTTGGTGCACTGATACAGTCGGTTGCTGAACATATATTCGAATGAGCTGCAGGTAATTCGGGTACGGATGTACTGTGTGTGGAATTTGTGTCTGTAAACGCACCCACGACACAAGACAAAATTCTAGTGAGGGGTAACGTTAAAAAAAGTATAATGCATTACTTAGTGTTTGCTACAGTCGAATAAAAATATCTCGAAAAATTCCCGTAATATTTTGAATGTACACACTATTAAAATGTACACTGTAAAATGACGCAAGGATCTAAGGTAAAGGGTAAATATTCTTTAATGGAATAATTATTTCCAAAACTCTTTTTTGTCAGTTGAATTCTTATTAAAACTACCCCTTCAAATATGATCCAAACTGTTTTTAATAAAATACCCTCAGTAACGTTCCCTTGATAGGATTTCTACAGCTGCAGTTAAACTTACTATTCCGTTTTAATATACAGAAGTGACGATTTGTGTGTTAGGAATGAGTACGCCTTCTGTTACTAAGTACTTATTATGTGACTAACCTGTAGGTTGACAACGCCCATTATTCTAAATGTTTAAAGAATTACGTGTTTCCTGGTAATCAATGTTGACTGTGGTCGAACAGAAAGCTTAAATTTAAATTAGGAACCGTGTGAAAATTTTCCAAGCGGTTATAATTTTAGTACCAAATATGAATAGTTCTTCGTATGAAAGCGTGTAATTACGTTTAAAAAAAAATTTAGTTCCTGGCCGTTTTTGTCCGAATGTTCGAAACAATTTCACAAAGGTGAATGGCGAGACGATTGTCAACCTCTATAGAGTTTTGTAAGGAAATTACTTCGTGTGTGAGGTGTTACTCATCGTAGCATATTTTAAATAAATGTATAAAAGTATGCTGATGGCGCCAAAGTTGCGCATGCGGTCTGCCAATTGAATTCGCAACATTGAAAAGGAAGGTCTTTATAATAAGTAGGTTTTTTCTTTCTTCTAAAGACACTTTTGAATAATCAGAATTAAGGTAGTTGCACGGTTCCAAGTTGTGGCTCCTATGCAAAATCCAAAAAAAAAAAAAGTTCCCCCGCCAGATAGTCGAGATACCGTGTGCTCTGGCATCTGGCACATTCCTTTACAAGATGCAGGGGTCTATAAGATTGACTGTGAGTGTGGGTTGTCATACATAGAGCAAACAAAGCGTAGTATAGCCACCAGGTTAAAAGAACACATAGCTGACGTCAAGCATAGACGCTCCACAAAGTCTGCAGTATGCGAACATGCCTTAGACAAACCCAACCAGTTTCTTCGTATTGATCAACCTCAAGTCCTCGCGAAAGAAAACCGATATGTACCAAGAATGTATCGTGAGGCTATTGAAATAAAAAAAACATCCTAATTTTAATAGAGAATATGGCTGGCAGGTACCACCAGTTTGGAATCCTGTTATTAAAATAATAAAGTCCCAAACTAAATACACTGTGAGCGATTACAGCGTGCATCGAAATAATTTTTGATTATAATTGTACGGTAGATCTTAGAATAAATCTGTAACGACGCCTGTCACCTTAGTCATCCTGCGACCACGAACCCTGCAAAGTGTTCGAAACGTCAGGAAAATCAAAAATCCAAAATATACGCGGTAGAATCCGTTTAAAAGTGTTTTATTATAACAATGAAATGTAATTTAATTGTATGGGACCAAATCAAAAGCATTATGCACCAGTTAAAAAATCATTGCTCAAATCGGTCTACAAATCTCGGAGTAATGGGTGTACATACGGGTGTCCAGTAAATAGCACGACATACTGCAGGGGGTGAGAGCTTGGGTATATAATAATATATAATAAGGTATATAATACCTACCAAAAAACACAATATATGTTTAGCAAAATCTTACGGATTTACAGTAGTACAAACTTTTCCGAAATATCGAAAAATCTCTACCTTGCCACAGATTTTTAAGCATCTCGTAATGAAAAATTCATTTTCTAGTTTTTTTTTACCTCAAATTATTTGTGAATAGTTATTTTACTCATTGATAAGTCTTTATTCTATTAAAAACTAAAACATTTTCAAGAAATACAACTTTTATTTAAATTTCCACAGTATAACCTACATTTTGCTGAACATATATTGTGTTTTTTTGGTAGGTATTGACCCAAGCTCTCACCCCCTGCAGTATGTCGTGCTATTAACTGGACATCCCGTATAAAGAAAAAAAAAACACATCGAATTGAGAACCTCCTCCATTTTGAAGTCAGTTAAAAAGCCATGCTTGTTGCGTGTATTCATGTGTAGGGTTAAACTAGAATGGAACGATCAATCGGATGTTTAACTTATATCTCTTCAAATTTGCAATGTAAATGCCAAGTGATACCTATCTTATGGACCGCGTGGTGATCTCATGCTTACGCAACACTTTCGCTGACCGACCGGTTCTTATCCGATTTCTTTATGAGTTTGGCAAATTACGAAATTTACGCCTCCTTAGTGTTGGATGTCGTTTTTAGGTTTTTCGATGTGGATGTTTAAGATTGTTTTTGCTGGTGGGATGGACAATCAAAGTTGCTACTTATAGTTGTAATCTTACGGCCGAAATTAATAATCAGCCTAATCCAAAATCTTTAGATTTAAAATTTTAAACTTTATCCGTCTTATTACAAAACATGGTTTATCGATAGTCTCGGACTAAAAGTGTGGTTTAATAATATTTCTTATTACAAAAAGTGGTTCTTGGACTATTAAAGATAAACCTGATGGGGACCTAGTTTAACTCTATAAACCTTTGGTCTAAGTCACAAATATACGTCAAATTCATTGTTTTGAGGTTAGATTTGGTTTCTTTTTGTATGTTATATTGTAATATATCCTGAAATAGTTTAAATTTGCGTTGTCCTAAAGATAGTAATGTGCCGTAATTACAGTAATTGTAGGCAAGTACTAACTTTTTCTTCAGAAATTTCACTTCTTCGTTTTTTCTGTTGTTCTATTTTATTAATATTATTCCCTAACTTCTTATCAATAATCAGTAAGTACGAAGAAACGTCCAAATCTCAGAATAGTTGTACCTATGTTTAAAGATTTCCGCGCGATATAGACATTACGTTACGCATTAGTGTTGTTTGAAAGTACATATTTCGGACATGAAATAAATGTCATAAAAGTATTCCTCAGAAAGAAAATAAATGGCATTTATTGAAACAAGAACAATCATTAGTTTCTAATAGTTATCGTCATTAAATACCCTATTATATATGTTAAAATATCAATACCATTAATATAAAAAAAATTACAGAAATATTCAGCATTTGGGTAAACGGAACGATGTAACCGAATGGTATCTGATTGAATGAATGTTTTCAAGGAATTCCGTGTATAATCTGTGGAAATAATTTAAGCCAGGACTAAAGTCAGGTACTATCTAGTCCTGAATTATTTTGATATTTGTAATACGGACGGGTTTAAACCACGGTACTAACGTTAGTTCCGTACTAAGTCCAAACTTCATAGTTCTGGTTTAAACCGGAGTCTAACAAGATTTTTGTAATAAGACTGTATCAGTTTTTGTGTTAGAATCACATTTAACACAAAACAGAGAAATTCTTAATCCCAAATCCAAAGATTTTGGATTAGATTGATTATTAATTTCTGCCATTAACCTTTTTCGCCGTCGTCTTCATTAATTGAAGTTTGTGTTTGTAATTCAAAATGTTGAGGGAAGGGGCTTTTTTCGCCTGCATTACTGTATACTTAATTTTTTTATTTTGTTATTAGTTGACCGTGTGATGCCGGACAGCAGCGTCCTTCGAGTATATTACACCTCGAGTACAATCGCCATCGTATCTGCCAAGCGTAACGGTTATTGAAAACTATAACTAATTACACAACACAAACCCTTTTCCGCCTCACCGACGTCACGGAGGCCTATCGCCGCGTCACCTTCCCGTTCAAGTTAGCACTCCTCCCATCTCTTGCTCGCGCCGGCCCGTGCCGAGCCTATAGTTTTAATGTCCCCTAATACATAATAAATAATACCGAGCCAGCTGTCCCCAAAACAATAGCTTGTTGTCCCCAGCAACGCCCTAAGCCGAGGTCCTTGTCCCGCAGGGGGCACCCTTAGCGAAAGTTGCTTAGTTTTTAATATTAAATTTAAGCCTGGCTGGAGGCCTCTTTTGGCTTCGCCAGAAATGAGCTGTAAGCAACTACATTTCCCAGAAATGAAAAAAAATATTCAGGCGGTCGTTGTGGCGAATTTTGGGTGCTGGACATATCCAGCAGTCGACGTTTTACCGGCTGAACTGATGATGATGGTGATTAATTTAAATTTTAATTTTGGATCAGCCCAAAATAAAACTTTCATGTTCTTTCTTTCTTTTTGAACTTGATTCTAAACTGCCGCAATGTTTTCTTTCTATTTCTTCAGCTATACTTAGAGTTGTTATCGACGTGTCCTAATTTCACACATAAACATAAAGATTTAATTATGGTTCAAGAAAAATCCATTGACGTTAATCATACTATGGACATTCATTAAATGAACTAAGATTACCACCGTATTCGGAAACCCCTATAGGGGAGAACCCGCATGAAATCTATGAATCAACTTTGATATTTCCACGCATGACCCAAAGAGTAAAACTTACTACTTTACTCATAAAAAGTCATTCCTTTTTGTCTGGGAAGTTCCTGATAATAACCATATTTATTTAAACTTCATTATTGATACATTGATGGTACACAAGGCAGACTTGATGTCATGAGGCATTCTCTACCAGTTAACGGTTAGCCCAAAGCCCAACTTACTTTGCTTTAGTTCTTATTACATCTAAAGACATTTTTTGCATCAATATACTTTAATCATGGTACAAATCAGACAGATCTGCTCAATGATAAAAATGGTAAGTACGAACGGATACCGTTGTCCGATGCCCATCGTTCCGGGTCGGTGGTTACAAACGGTCACCATCTGGCAGACTTCACAACACCTGCTTACTGGGGTAGACAGATATAAACAATCTACTGCTGTATAACATTCTACGAAAATAGTGAACTTAATTCTAAGGCAATTTTAAATAAACAACAGGTTATAGGGATTGCGTTTATTTAAAAAAGGGATAGAAATTTCCTTTCTTTAAATTACTGGTTCCTTTTTTGATATTTTTTATTAGAAATGCGCACAAGAATAAAATAACGCGCCAATATGGTAGAGCTCGAATAGTATTTAAAAAAATGCAAAGTAAAAACAGAGATTACAATTTGTTTTTAATAAACGCGACCCTTTTATCCTACTGATTGTCCGATGGAAATAAAGTTCACTATTTTGTAGTATATAACTTCAGTGGTCCAGGTCCTGTGAATTTTGTATGGAGAACATGTTGCCTTAGACCCTTTGATCTCCAGGATATGAATTACTAATTTCATAAAATTCTTACACATATCCCGGGATTGATTATTATGCTCAGGAAACTGCTTTAGTCTTATCCTATGGGAATCTTGGGAAAGCCCTGCGTTTAGCAGTGGACAGCGACGGGTAGAACTAGTCGATTGATTGATTGATTATGACAGTGTTTATTCTGATTAGTTGAGTAGATTATTTTACAATGTACAAACCACTTAACCAATATTGAGATGGCAGCAAAATACTTTGCAATATTGGATAGCCGCGTGTGTAATGGTTTCAGTATTGCGAAATTGGTTTCCCTAAAGATCAATAAGTAACGTTAGTAGGTCTAATTCCGCCGTATAGTCTCAGCCTTAGTGATATCGAAACCAGTTTTTTTTTATACCACTTATGAGGCAAAAAGTATTCGGCCCGCCTGGTTGCAAGCGGTTACCGTAACCTCTGAACGCTTGCAACACCAGAGGCCTCATTCGCGTTGTTGCTGACCTTAAAAATCTTCCTCCGTAAAAGACCCTCGAACTAGGAGAGCGGCCTTTTTTTATTGGTGCCCAGTGGAAATTCTTAATGAACTTCCTTCGCCCCGGGGAAGGGCGAAGGGTATGCCGGACTCCAGGGCGGTCATCTTCGGCACCTAAGGGAGGCTCCAGGTTCTCATATGATCACACTAGAGGCGCCCTATATGCCACGCCTATAGGCACATCTCGGAGAGACTGAGACTGTAAAGCGGTCACCCCCCGGGGGAGGTGGGCGGCCTAAAACTACTTTTAAAGAACACCAAAAGACTCTTTTAACAACACCAGCAGGAAAAACTTCGGATATGATACAGTATTAAGCAAACTGAACTAATGAACACTCTCTGGCTGTACATTCTTCCTCATCTTATCTAATTGATCAGAGAGACGCGAAATAGGCCTTGACTGCAATTCACGGTGATTCATCCTACACTCAGTAACACTATGTAATAGGTACGTTTGTACAAAAGGTACCTATACAGGTTTACGAAGGACGATAAGTATCTGAGAGTAATGGGGTAGTCTCAGGACTTAACTATGAAGGGGAACTCAACATTTAAAACGGGAATTTCGGCTGTGTGGGGTATGGTTTGTGGCTATAATGGCAAGGTTGGTGCAGTTAAGATAAGATAAGATAAAAATATTTTTATTCATGTAAAACCATATGCAGGCACTTATGAATAGTCAAGACTTTAGTTGCCGCGTTCCAAGATGTTGATTTCCTATGGAGAAGAACGGGCAAGAAGCTCCATGGTTACTCTTTTTAAATCATAATAATTGTTACAGTACTTTTTATTACATTGTTCTCAAAATAAATAAATAAATAAATAGCTGTAATAGTTGCTAGCTATTGCCATTCTGCGCTTCACATCGCGGTTGCATATGCACTAAGAAAATGTAGAAATATCAAAATGTTTCGTGTCTAGGTATTAGTGCATGTAAACTCTACCTATACAGGAAAAGGCCGTCCACTGCTGCATAAAGGCCTATTGGGCGAGGCATTTTACATTATTGTGTCGTTATTTTGGGAGAATTTGTCAATTCTCACCACGCTTGGGAGGCGAGTTGGTGCGCGCAGAATGGCTACTGTTCCACACAAGAGACGCTGCTGCCCATCCCTCCGGTTTAGAGTCCCTTAGTCGCATTTTACAACGTCCACGGGAAGAGATGGAGTGATGCTATATTTTTTATTTGGATATCACATGCTGACACACATTATAATTACGCCTAATAGGCAGATATTCGTAAAATACTTATATATAAAGACTTCTTCATTGGTCCAGGGGTAAAAAGCGTGGTTGCTGACCACCCCTACCATACCATACTATGGTACCCCTTGGGTACGCGAACTACCCTTTCTTTTTATTAGCAAATCTGTCCATCCCAAGGTTGTCTGGCAGAAATCGCCAAATGCGATAAGAACGCCCTTTGTACATGTCATTTTATGTATTGGATCTTCTTTTTTTGTTATGTATGGAGTACAATAAAGAATATTGTATTGTATTGATTCCCAGGTCGGGTAAAGTGTTTTCGTATTTTTCTGTTAGAAAATTATTCGTAGCAGGGTTTGTGCTGGGTTAATGGCTATAGGCTCGATCCTAAGGCTTCGTCATTTCAGCGGAAAGACGTCCACTGCTGAACATAGGCGTCCCCCAAAGATCGCCACAGCGACCGGTCCTGCGCTTCTCGCATCCACCAGATTCCCGCAACCTTCACCAGGTTGTCGGTCCATCTCGTGGGGTTCTGCCCACGCTGCGTCTTCCGGTACACGGTCGCCACTCGAGAATCTTTCGGCCCCATCGGCCATCCGTTCTACGAATAAGGCCTGCTTAGGTTTAATGGGACATAATATCCTAATGAAACCTATGTATTTGACCGTATTTATAGTATGGTTTTTATGTATGTTTATCTTATTGTTAAATTATTGTAATATATCTTTTTTGACCTCTTTTCGATGCATTTATTTTTTAACTCAAAGGTTGACTGGCAGCGAATGTAATATGGCATTAAGTCCGCCTTGTGTACGATCATTGTGCATAAAAGTATAAATAAAAATATCGTCATCGGCGAAATGTGCGCGTGCAGCAGTGCCTATGCCTCTGCCTTTCCTTTTGTGCAACATAGACATAATGGTATATTATATTAACAAATTAAATATAGACGTATATAACTCGACTTAGGTACGCCAATTTTTTTGCTGTAGAATTTGAAAATCGTCTACTTAAGCACGATTAATGTTAACTAAGGGCTAATTTTAATAATCAATCTAATCCAAAATCTTCAGGCTTAAGATTTTGAATTTCATGCGTTGCTGTGTTACGATCACATTTAACATAAAAAACAGACATAGAGTAGAGTATACTTTATTGTACACCAAAAGAAAATACAAAGTAATTTTACATACATAATAATAGTACAATTGGCGGTCTTATCGCTAAGAGCGATTTCTTCCAGACAACCATTGGATGGACAAAAACATATCCGAATCCAAAGATTTTGGGTTAGATCGGTTATTAATTTCGGCCGATAAACTTCGCCGTGTGGCCCTGGCTAAGAATAGCAATCCCGTGAGTATCGTAAAAGAACTATAGGATTAACCCAAAGATGGGCAGCAGCATCATTTGAGTATATTTACAACTGCGAGCGCCAATCCACCTGCCAAGCGTGGCGATCATGGCAAAACTCCCCAATGAAATTAGACTTCGCTTAAAACAGGACCTATGTTATTGAAAAGAATTATTAATATAAGCAGGTATTATAGCACTTGAATAATGCTAAAAACGCATTAAGCAGGTACTGAAATATTTCGAAATATAAGAATGTAATTACGAATCATAAACTAGATCCATCTAAGGCCATAGACGCTTACTAAGTTTTATAATTGACAGCTAAACGCGAACATACAAATATGACAAGTAATCGGTACGCTAAAATGTGCAATAAATATCAGACTTGTAGATTTTGCATCAGGTGACAATTTTGAAACTTCATGGGGGTTCATCGCGCATTTCACATAACACATACCTACTTACTCCGTTGAAATATACAAATTATTGTAGGAAAATGCTGGTCGTCATCGAAGAGTATAAGGATCGGGTAAAAGGAGGCTAGCAATAATGATGATAATCGCTGTAATCGAAAGAATCCCAAAAATCTTAAGACGAATTTCATCTAACTTTTCTAATATATCTGTAACGATCTTTTCGACATAGTCCGTGACCCGAATGTTTTAATGAGCTGCTCATAACATAAAATTCCTTTGAATCTGTATTAACATCTCACATTACGTTCCAGAATAGTTAATATAACAACAAAATCAGCTACACATAACGATGAAAAACAAAACATATTTCAACAATTTACAGCCACGCATAAAGTTCTAAACGATCATTTTGTTACACATTAACCCAACGCATGTCGATTTTACGCAAACATTTAGTAATATCAACGAAAATACGAAACCTGTATCGATAAATTTCGAAAGATCGAAAACTTTCGATGTCATTGTTAAACGAGAGGCAGAGCAAGTAGGTACATACATGAGGGTTAAAACAAAAGAAACGTTTTGGAAATCAATCGGCTCACCTTGATAATCCGTTTATTTTGACAGCTGCTTCACGTCAACAAAGAAAACAATAGCTTGCACTTGTCCACGCTTAGGATAATTGCTACAAAATTAACAACTAAAACATATTTAGGGTGACATCACTAGAGCATCATGAACACTAGTTTTATAGAACACAGATTTGAATTTCGATATTCGAACACAGACACTGTTTCGTAGATTTCGTTCTTATTTTGAATCGAGAAGTTGGACGCGACGCGGCATGCGCACGAGCCGTGGTCGCGCACAACACTGACTTTGCGCAGCCGCCATTTTCTCGGCAAATGGTGGGAGAAGGCACCGAAATAGGAAATAAAATGGAAAAAGAAGGCTGTGCGGCCAGTTTAGCGTGCGCTACTCATTAAAGAAAAAAAAAAATAGCACGGTATGTTTAAGCTTTTCTGTTATAGAAATAGAGATGCTTACTGTTGACATGTGCCAGTAAAACCTGAATAAGACTGAATAATACTCTACTGAACCGAAGAGAAATGGCAAACTTACAGGTATAGATAATAAAATATATTTAACACCTATTAACCAAGCTACTAATTAACCGTTCATTTTGTTAAATGTACACGGTGCCATGGGTTTCCACATGTTTATGTGCAATTATGAATTGGATCAGTGATATCCTAGTTGTTGAACGCTTGCCTTCCACACAGGAGGGTCTGAGTTCTATTCCCGCCCGCACCTCTGACTGTTTTTGATTCATGTGCGCATTAGAATTTGATTATCACTTGCGTTGACGGTGAAGATCAACATCGTGAGGAAACCTCCATACCGGAGTGGGTTCCAAAAATATTCTCAATGGTGTGTGTAGTCTGCTAACCCGAACTAGGCTAGCTTGGTAGACTAAGGCCTTACCTTTCTCACCCTGAGAAAAGGCCCACGCCCTACAGTGACTATCCTAGTCACTGCAGGGCGTGACTAGCCTATCCTAGTCTTTAAGTATTCCTTAATTTGTTTACGATCAGTTCCATGAAACAAATCTCTGGCTAAAGTTGATTTTCAATAGAGTAGAGTAAGGATATAGATCCCTTAATTACTTGCGTAGGATGTGGCATGCCGTAGCGTGATATATATAAGTTCTAAAATGTCTATTTAGCTGTATTAAAGCTGCCAATAGCTCAAACAGCTGTCTTATTATATGATCGCTTTACGAATTAGTTGCGATCAGACCTCGTTGGCCAAGCTTTACCGTAAGTGGTTTGGGGTGCAATGGTTTCAAGAAGAGCTATATTTCCGGTAATGAATATGATTATTCACTAGCTGGAACCCGTGGTTTCACCCACCATTTCATTTAAAAGAAAGTGGATTATTTACTTGACGTAGAGTATGTATACATATTGGATTTCATGGGATTTTTTTTGTGCGGAACCCTTATTATTTTTCTAAAGTAAAAGTGGCCTAAGTTGTTGCAGATTACATTAAATGAAAAGCTGTTATTTTGACATTACAAACAGACCCTTCAATTTTATTTATTTGTATAGAGTATAGTTAATTCTGTTTTTATTATATATAAATAGGTATCCATAATTTTAATGTGATATAATTGTTAAGGTTTTACGGCTGATATGAAATTAATTTTGGTCTGTTATTGGCATTTGAGTATTATAGATTTCTAACTTAATTTATGCAACAACCACAAGAACGCACTGCGATTGCTAGAAGAAGATGCTTTGGTGCAGAATGGAAGTACAAATAGGGCGCAAATTTATCTACAACCTTTCCTCGCTATGCTATGTTAAATAATTTCACGCACGGAACACTTTTTTTATCTACAGTTATTGTGTCACGATCTTATTCCGTGCGTGGAATTATTGCACATGGCATAGCGAGTAAGCCCAGGAGAACGTTTTAAGCGGAACATTGTTGCAACTTGCCGGTAGTTTGATCCAACTTTATTTAATGAGAATAGTCGAAATATGGTGTCCGGATTAAGAATATAGAACCAATCCATCTCGTCCCGTGGATGTCGTAAGACGAAGGAATTATAAACTAGAGGAATGGACAACAGTGTCCCTTCTGTGGAACAGTAGCCATATGCAGTACCAACCCGCCTGCTAAGCTGGGTGAGTACTGACAAATTCCCCCTAAAACTGCGGCATAATTGTGAACATTTATGGGGGGATTTTGTTCAGCAGTGGACGACCTTTGGCTGATATGATGACTAGTCGAAATACGGACTCGGGTTAAACAAAAGAGAGCATGACCCCGTTATGTATTTCTTTTTTGTTATCTGCGCAAGATCAGCGGAAAAGAATATAATGACCTATTAAGTAAAATGTGAGTAAATTATTAAAATCCAGTTGCCAGAAATTATTTCATTGGGTGTCCAATACGAACATATATATCTAGATACAATTATTGACAAACAGCGACAGCTTTACGACTGTGATAGAAGGAAAAAATAATTGCAGGGACAAACGAAAAAATAAGAAGAATAGCAATAATCAAGGCAAGGTAGTATTGATGTCGGATAAAACAAAGATAGCCTCAAAACTTAACCATTACCATAAAAGTATAATTTATGTATCCCGATTTGACACTGCAGACGAAAATATCAGAGACTAGGAGAAAGTGGACACACAGTCGTAAAAGTAGAAAAACAGTAGACGTTCATCATTCATCATCATCATTTCGGCTGAATGAAGTCCACTGCTGGACACAGGCCTCCCCCAAAGATCACCACGACGACCGATATGGGTGTGTTCTCATTGGGCTCATTGGGGGGTTTTGTCATAATCGCTACGCTTGGCAAACGGGTTGGCGATCGCAGTTGAGTTGTTAATGTACTCTAAGGACGCGGCTGCCCATCCTCCGGAAAATCCCTTAGTCGACTTTTACGACACCCACGGGAGGAGATGGTGTGGTGGTAATATTTATACAATGCACAACGTGCTGACGACGAAGCGGCCATAGAAAGACGCAGGGAGCGTCGTCGTACTCTGTGTCTCCTCTTCTTGCTACGCAAGCATTTTCCACGAGCGAACGTGAGTTTGTTAAAACTTATAGGCTCTAACTAAGTCGCTCGTGAAAAATTTGATAAGGGAGCTGAAGCCTCACATCCCAAGAGAAAGGAGAAATGATGGATTGGATGCTGCAGCCAAGGTTTAGCTAAGTACTTGAAACACATTATATATCTAGGTACTAGGTACTGGTCTTTTGATAGGCTTCCAAAGGGACATGGGTCCCGCATATACGCAGATGTCCTAAAAAGAGCTTTAATCTAGAAAGTAATGTGACTAACCGAGGAGTCTCTATGATTGCATTGTAGAGCGACGGAGAGAGTAGGCCACCAGGCGAATGACTTTCATGTCTAGTCCTAAAGTTGTATAAAAAAACCGTGCAAGGCATCCCTAAAGAAGAGTGGGCTCTCTGCTACAGTCAATGGTACCATCCAAAGATATTGGAAGAAAGGAGATATGCCATGTAGATCAAAATGTATGCGAGCCTAGAAATCCATTTACCCACTACCATTCTTCGTAAAAGCACACTGATGCACACAGTTACAAGTTCTCATCCAATGAACTGAAAAAACACAACATTATAATTGGCTTCTCATACTAAAACACACCCACGATTTTGTAGGTAGCCAATCATACCGAGCGTACAGACCGCAAACGACAGCCGTACCACGGGACGCCTAAATTTATTGGGAATACCATTCGCTGTTCTATTCACTGCGTATGTTATTCACCGAATGCTAGTTAAAAGTGGTAGATAAGCATTGTATTTTGTACAAAAATAATGTCGTTCTGCTCAGTGAATCCAAATGTAACATAATAAAGAAATCATTTTTAATTTATTCTTTTTAGAGAGAAATAAAAGAAAATTCCTACACTTGCAATTTTTTTTTTCTTCCTTGATAAAGATATTATTTTGGCTTCGGTTTTTGCATGTTATTCCCGAACAACACGACAATTTAACAAAGTTTCACTGACGCGATCGAATCTCAACTGATGTTATAAAACGGCCATTTTTTCTGGATGCCCCAAAGTGGCACGGTTACGCCCCCGTACCACTTCTCCTTATTTCCTATTTCTGTGGTACAATCGCATGCGACGGTGCTTAGAAAGAAACGGAGACTTTTTCCAATAACAATGAAAATATCAACTGGTTCCTACACCGTTTAATTTTTGATTTTCAAAAATTTTTGTTTCTGTTTCGTGGGTACAGTTCATAGACATCTCACATGCTCAAGCACCGAGCCGATACAAAAATTTGCAAATCACACAAATATTTGTTCCGTGCGGGAATCGAACCCGCGACACGTAGTGTAGCAAGCCAAGCGACTAGCCACTGCGCCAACCATGCCGCCAAGCGAGTCAATTGTCTCTTCTATACCTCGACCTTTAGGTATATTAAAAGGTATTTATGGAAATCGACCAAACAAAAAA
This sequence comes from Diloba caeruleocephala, assembly GCA_947459985.1. Taxonomy (NCBI): domain Eukaryota; kingdom Metazoa; phylum Arthropoda; class Insecta; order Lepidoptera; family Noctuidae; genus Diloba; species Diloba caeruleocephala. The sequence goes on from OX381614.1 coordinate 5,154,797, forward strand.
CTTAATTTCAATAGCCTCATAACTCGTATCACCTTGAACTTTTACACAAAACGGTATCTTTATAACTTGTCGATCGTATTAAGATTACATTCACTTCCATGTTCGCACTTTGTGCTACCACAGTATTCTTTATACAACCAATAACTATTCTGTTCTGTTGCCGTAAGTGCTGTGTAAGTCCGAAATACATTTCTTTCTTTCTTTTATGACCAGCTGACAATGTGAGCAAGTTATTCGCCCGGTGGTAAGCGCCACACCGTGACACGGGACACGCCGTCTGGTGCCGGATCAGAATACCACCACCCCATCTCCTCCCGTGGGTGTCGTAAATGTCGACTAAGGGGTTAGCCGGAGAATGGGCAACAGCGTTCTTCGAGTGTCCACCAATCGTGGCGATTATGGCAAAACCCCCCAATGAGCCACAACACACCCATATCGGGCCTTGTATATATGTAAATGTTATCTTTGGAGGTGGCCTGTGTCCAGCAGTAGACTTCATGCGGCTGAAATGATGAAGCGCCACACCTGCTCATATCCAGTGTTATGCTACCCAGGACTACTCCTGTGTGGCACCACACTGCGCTCGGAAATTTAAGACATTAGTTGTTAGTGATCTCTACATGAATGTCAATTTAACGAAAAGAACTGGCTTTTAACACTCCATTACGAGAAAATAGAGACATCAATAATTTCATATAAATATACACAATCTAAGACTTTTCGTGTGGTGTTCGGATTAAGAATATAGCACCACTCCATCTCCTCCTGTGGATGTCGTAAAAGGCGACTAAGGGAATCTAATCCAATGGGATGGGCAGCAGCGTCCCTTCTGTGAAACGGTAGCCATACTGCACCAACCCGCCTGCCGAGCGTGGTGAGTATTGGCAAATCCCCCCCAAAATAATGACACAGTTGTGAAAATCTATGGGGGAGGCCTTTGTTCAGCAGTGGACATGTAAATGGCCGATATGATGATACACAATCTATACAAATAAATAAAATTGAAGTGTCTGTTTGTAATGTCAAAATAACAGTTTTTTTTACTAAATGCATATGAAAGAACACACGGTACCTAGAACAAAAAACTATTTTTAATTTTTAGTCTGTCTGTCTGTTTGTTCACTTTAATCCCCGAAACGACCAGATCGATTTCGACGGGACTTGCCCTGGCAGATAGCTGATGTTATAAGGAGTAACTTAGGCTACTTTTATTTTAGCAAAAAAATTAGGGTTCCGCGCAGTAAAATTAAAACCCATGAAATCCAATACATATATACTCTATGTACAGTGTCCATGCCGAACTCTAAACTATTTATAAATAATCCAATTTATTTTAAATTAAACGGCGGGGGAAATCGCGGGTCCCAGCTAGTCATAGAATAAATTGTTCCTACACATAGAAACTCTCTCTCATACACACACACACAGCTTCCTTTAATGAATTAAAAGTTGTTTTTATTCACTCATTTCTATGTTGATATTAGAATTTAAGCCAAACACTGGGAGAGGGCGCTGACTCCCCAACATACAGGTTTACCGAGTCCGGAAATCAGTCTTCATAAGATTTTGTAACGTATTTAAGCCAATAAAGAATTATATTATAGTGGTTTAGTCTCTTATGCCCAGTCCCAGTAATTTTACTAGCTGAGGCTTCGGGAGGATACTTTACAGTCCCCACTCTAGATGTGCCTGTGGGGGGGGGCTTTTAACAGTCGCCTCCCCACCGCGAGACGGGACGACCCGCTTTACGGTCATCCTCTCCGAGCTGTGCCAAAGGCGTGGGACTAATGAGCGGCTCTAGTGTGATGGTATCGAGAACCTGGAGCCCTTTTTATTGCCGAAGATGTCCAATCCGGGGGCTTTAGCCGATAGGAGTCATGCACCTCCGCCATTTTCAGGGACGAGTACTCGGTGTTTCCACCGGGTTAGTACAAAATATTTAAAAAAGGAATTGCATGTTGGCCATACAACTATTTATTCCGTGCGGGTAGTTTAGTTGGTCTGTGGTGTTGGTTGGTGGTAAGTCTCTTATTGCAAGAGTCCGGCTAAGTAGGTATCACCGCAGTGACAGATATTCTGCTGCCGAGCAATAGTGTCAACCGAATCGAATTCTGTATATAAAACATTGTGGTACCGCCACCGATGGACGCCACTACGTCACAAAGGTGAAAACCAGCGCTGTTGTCATTAGAACTGCGTCAACGTCACAGCAATAAGCTGAGTGACAACCCCTTTTTGCATGAATGCGATGCACAATCACGGTATTTTTTGTATTTGTGTACCTACCTGTTATTATTTTATATTTCCTTTTTTTTCTAATTGATGTAAATGTTTTCCTTGTGATACATTGGCCTTTTAATAGAGGTCAGTGTCTTGCAAAGGTTGATATTGTATTTTCTTTGTTTGTTTTTTTTTATATAAATATGTACCTATTTAATTCTTGTTGTGTGCATCGTTTGCTGGTGTGAAAATAAAACGTTTCTAATAAAACTTTCTTTCCTTCTAGTTCTTAGACATTACTATGTTCTAGTTAGAAGGGAACTGTAGCAAGTGACATTTTTTTAAACATTGCCCCACACTAGGATTTCTCCCGTGTCGTGGGTGCGTTTACAGATACAAATTTCACACACAATACTCCTAGACAACTATCGGCAGATCAAACAAATATTTGTTCCGTGCTGGAATCGAACCCACGACCCAGGGCGTAGCAGTCGATAGTATCAGCCACTGCCGTGGTTCGTGCCCCTTCAAATTCCTTTAAATAAGAGACTAAAATTACTGATGTCTTGGGTTGACGAGCGCAGTGTGGTACTGGTGCCACGCAGGAACAGTCCTGGGTACGGGTAGCATTACAATTGTTATGGGCAAGCCTGACGCTTACTATCAGACGAATTACTTTCTTGTCTCGTCGTTGTCAATGGGTAGTATAAAAAGATGAACTCACGATCCGTAAAGCAGAAAGCCAACCGCTTCGAATAGATACTGCGTTAAACTGTGCGTTGTGCGTTCACTAACAATACTGTAATTAACCGAGGTTCTGTAATGGCGGTGTAGTAAATATTACATCATTATTTATCGGTATATAGCGTATGTATCTATAATATAATTGACTGATGTTCACTTAAAAAAATATCAATACAACATATGAGTATATTTCCATATAACGAACCATAGCGCCGCAATCCGTGTGGTGTCCGGAGAATCCGTGTGGTGTCTGGATTAAGAATATAGCACCACTCCATCTCCTCTCGTGGATGTCGTAAAAGGCGACTAAGGGAATCTAAACCAGAGGGATGGGCAGCAGCATCCCTTCTGTGAAACGGTAGCCATACTGCGCTCACCAACCCGCCTGCCAAGCATGGTGAGTATTGGCAAATACCCCCCAAAATGATGACACAGTTGTGAAAATCTATGGGGGAGGTCTTTGTTCAGCAGTGGACGTATAAATGGCCGATATGATGAACCATAGCGCCATCTAATTCGTTGCTAACGCCATCTAGGGAAGCAAAGGTTAAACCTTCATTTTAAATCTGATTGATCGCGCTATGGCACGCTTCAAACTCAAACAAATACTTACCTCAGTTATTCCTGTAAACTGTTTGAAAGCCCTAAGCAAACTAACACGTTTGATCCTGCTTAAAACGATTGAGCAACAATTCAACTTAACTTGCAGTATAGAAAGAATAGATTCAGGCGCTCCGTTCCATACTAATGTACTGTCCCTGGTATTTACAGGTAGGAGTATCCACGTAGTCTTTGGCACAGGCTTAAGAAAAAATATGACAATAACACAAAAACCAACACGCTATCATAATCAGCCCAGTAATGTCCCACTGCTGGGCACAGGCCTTTTCTCACGATGATAAAAGTTAGGTCTTAGTCCAACACGGCGTAGTGCGGGTTGGCAGACTACACACAATGTTCTTACATTTTAGAATCCTTAGAGGTGTGCAGGTTTCCCCACGAAGATAATCAAATTCTGATCCGCATATGAATCCGAACAGAGGTGCGGGCTGGTCGAATCGAACTGGTCTGAATTCTATGGTCCTCCCTCCCGTATGGAAGGGAGGCGTTCAACTACTTGGCTATCACTCCTTCCTACACGCTATATGTATAGCATAAATAAACTAAAAAATATAAACTAAAACAAAATAGGTAAACAGATAAAAACGACATGGTAAGACAGGAATAAACTTAAGATATTAATAATTACCTTGTACCGTGTGTATGTACTTGTGTCATCTCATCCCGTGGGTGTCTAAAAGGCAACTATGGGATTAGCCGGGGAATGGGCATCAGCGTCCTTTAAGTATATTTGCAACTTAACTGCGATCGCCCACCCGTCTACTAAGGGTAGCGATTATGGCAAAACCCTCCAATGAGCACATATACAACATAAATACATAAAAGACAGAAGTAATATCGAAACATCATATCGGCCATTTACACGTCCACTGCTGAACAAAGGCCTCCCCCATAGATTTTCACAACTGTATCATCATTTTGGGGGGTATTTGCCAATACTCACCACGCTTGGCAGGCGGGTGGTGAGCGCAGTATGGCTACCGTTTCACAGAAGGGACGCTGCTGCCAATCCCTCTGGTTTAAATTCCCTTAGTCGCCTTTTACGACATCCACGGGAAGATATGGAATGGTGCTATATTCTTAATCCGGACACCACACGGAAACGAATTATTATAATAAATAAATAAATTATGATCATCACATTAGCCGATGGAGGTCCAGTGCTGAAAATAGGCCATAGATTTCCACAAAAATCGGTTACAAGCCACCCGCATCCAGCTACTCACAGCTACCTACAACATGTAAATTAATTGTTTTAGCAAATTGTGATTTATTTCGTACAAAATGCGCAAACATCTGGTGCCAATGCCAAAACATTGGTTTTGGACGTGTTGGTAATAATAAATGATCCAGTGATTTGGAGAATGCTCCCAAACATGCGGGTTATAGTAAATGCGACAGTGTTATACAGATGAAGAATGTAACTAGGGTTGCTATACGTAACATAATTTTGTATATATTTTGGCGTAAATAAGGTACATACTAGGTGTATGTCCTTAAAGAATAAAATATCGGATTTTTCCCAAGAGTATTATTTAACTAGACAGTATAGACAACATTGCGTCAAGAGCTAAAAGCTATAACAATAACTATATTTACAGGACACAAAAGAAACCGCCAATTTATAATTAGACGGAGTAAATTGACATATAAAGTGTTATAGACTTGAACACTTTTTAAAAAGGAATTCATCATTTCGGCCGAATGAAGTCCACTGCTAGATACAGAACTCCCCCAAAGATCACCACAACGACCGAAATGGGTGTGTTGTGAGCTCATTGGGGGGTTTTGCCATAATCGCCACGCTTGGCAGACGGGTTGGCGATCGCAGTTGAGTTGTTAATGTACTCGAAGGACGCTGCTGCCCATCCTCCGGCTAATCCCTTAGTCTTAGAGATGGGGTGGTGGTATTCTGAGCCGGCACCACACGGCAATATCGGAATTACACAATCTTTTTTTTATACAACTTTATGACGAGACGAGCAAGTCATTCGCCTGCTGGTCAGCGACATGCCTGCCCATAACAATTGTAATGCTACCCAGGACTAGTCCCGCGAGGCATCATACTGCGCTCGTCACCTCGAGACGTGAGGTTATTTAGTCTCTTATGTCCAGTAATGTCACTAGCTACAGTGCCCTACCAACCGGAGCACAGTAATGTCTAAAGATTAATATCGGGCAATGATAATAAAACACTTTTAAACGCATTCTATCGCATACATTCTCCCTCTGATTCTCCTGCGACCACGAACCCTGCAAAGTGTTCGAAACGTCAGAAAAAACAAAAATCTTAAATATATACGCGATAGAATCCGTTTAAAAGTGTTTTATTATAATGTGTAATACTCGCGAAAAACTAAGACATTATTATCTGGCAATGAAGTAGTACCTACTTACCAGCTACATACCTAGCCAACCTCTTGTGACAAGAGACCTATCACCAGTAAGTAATTACAGTCGAATAAACAATATAAAATATTTCACTCTAGATTTCATGTAATTTTCAATTTAGACTACCGTATTTACAGGCTAATATTATTAATGTTTAGGTAAATGCTGAGATAGAAAGATTGCTTGAAGCACATTCTCGTCAATAGTATTATTTGTTGATTTACAAATTATACATTATTGCTTGTGGAGTTCGGATTAAGAAAATAGCACCACTCTATCTCGTCCCGTTGTTGTTGTAAAAGGTGACTAAGGGACTCTAAACCAGAGGGATGGGCAGCAGCGTTCCTTCTCTAGAACAGTAGCCATACTGCAATCACCAACCCGCCTGCCAGGCGTGGTAACGTGGTGGTAGCGTGGCAAATGCCCCCAAAAACTACACAATTGTCGAAATATATGGTCCTTTTTGTTGAGTAGTGGACGTCTTTTACTGATATGATGATGAATTATACATAAATAATAATATACATTAAGAAGTCGGCATTTAGACTTATCAAAGTACTCCTTCTCATCGCTGTCAGCTGGTAAGGCTTAGAAGACTGGCAGCATTGCCACGTTAAATGGTAATGCTTATTCTTTGGCCAAAAAAAAGGCCACCGCTCTGATAATATGATCGCTTAAAAAATAAGTATATTGGTTGTGGTCACTCCTGGATTCGACCTTTATTTCAACTACTTATAGGAAACTGCTCCTATTTCCGGGAGTGGTGTATAGAGCATTTTCAGTAACTATAACCTTGTTTTAATTTTATTCTTAATAGGTAAATTAAGTTTTTTAAACATCAATACACTCCAGTTGTGACCTGTACACTATACTACTACTACTCTTATCATAAAATTCGGTAAATATGGACAACTAACTCTGGCGAAATAAATGCCGTACTTCATTGCTGTAGGCGCCGCAACAGTAAGGTATTGCTGGAACTATAATGAATACCAATATAATAAAAGGGAAGGGTCTGTCTGTGATTTCAAAATGAATGCCACAAATTAAGTGTAACGTGCTATGTATATGATGCCTAATAATAAATGACAGTTTTCAGAATTTTTGTCAAAAAAATTTGTTTGTCTGAAAGTTTATCTCGAGTTGGCTCCGAAATAGCTTAAAGGATTTCAATGAAAATTCTAGGGATTAAGTCAGGACTATTAACTAAAATTTTCGTGTATGTTCCATTTAGATATCTTGCAGGGTACAGAAGATATTAATGTAAATATAATTTACGCTAGATACTTTTGTAAGATTTTGTACAACAATACTTTTGTACTGGATGAGAGTAGTCGAGGATCACGATCAGTGGCATGCACTTGAAGAGGCCTATGTCCAGCAGTGGACTGCGATAGGCTGATGATGATGATGTCTTTTGTAAGATGTCAATTACGCGATCATACCGCGCCTCTAGTTATCTTAGACTGGCCACATTATGGACTCTTTTCTCCGTCGCATTATGAATCAGAGTATGACTACATATATTTTCATGTAGATTCGTTTTTGTATTATGTACCCGAGGATGGGCCCCTACCCGGCGAGAATGGGGGAGTTCTCGCCATATAACGATGGCAGCCATGGCAGGGCGCACAGGCTTGTCGGGCGCCGGGATGGTCGTTAGCCCGGCGCCGTCTCGTTCTTATCTGTGCAGGATCGGCCTCTCCCGAATTAGTATAATTACATACATATATTTGCCTGTAAATAAATGTTTGTGTTTACAATATATGAGGATATTAATTTAATTGACAAAGTTTGGTCGAAAATGAGGTCGTGTAAGAGCGCCTTAAAACTTAAAACACGATTGCTCTCATTTTGACAGGTCAACATAATGTTCACTGTAGAGTCACCATCATATGTCTATTTTGAAAGTAATTTACTACGCGGAGCTCATTGTTATTTTATTGAAAAATAAAAAATAAAAACAATTGTTAGAAAAAAGTAGCAAATTATTAGCCTCAAGCCAATTTAAAAGTGTTTACCGTCAATACTTACTTTTAGTGCCGACTGTATGTGATAAGAATATTCTCCTCTTTACAGCTTCACACAATGACATTGGAGATTAAACACCGAGCTGCAACTTTAACATTTCCAGTATGGCATCGAATTCAGGGCCCAATTTGGCGGTATTTATTCTCTACTAGCTGGGACCCGTGGTTTCACCCGCGTGTAATTTAAAAGAAATTTAGAGTACTTCGACATAGACACTTGACATAGAATATAAATGTTGGATTTCAAGGGTTTTATTTTTTTTGCGCGGAACCCTAATTATTTTTCTAAAATAAAAGTAGCCTAAGTTATTCCTTATAACATCAGCTATCTGCCAGTGAAAGTCCCGTCAAAATCGGTCCAGTCGTTTCGGAGATTACCCGGAACAAACAGACAGACAGACAGACAGACAAAAAATTAAAAAATAGTTTTTTTGTTATAGGTACCGTATATACTTTCATATGCATTTAGTAAAAAGCTGTTGATTTTGACATTACAAACAGACACTTCAATTTTATTTATTTGTATTACAAACAGGCACTTCAATTTTATTTATTTGTATTACAAACAGACACTTAAATTTTATTTATTTGTATTACAAACAGACACTTCAATTTTATTTATTTGTATTACAAACAGACACTTCAATTTTATTTATTTGTATTACAAACAGACACTTCAATTTTATTTATTTATGTATAGAGTATAGATATAAAATATTTATATGTGTCATGGTACAACCCTATTACAGTTTATATATGTAATATTTACCTGGAAAATGAGCATTCACAGCAAAGGGATTACATAGAAACACCATTTTTATACTTCTGTTTATTTTGTTTAAGTATGATCGGCTTCTTTGCTTGTGTTACATTGTCATTATTAATAGGTAGTGCCCTCTGTGATACTGATTATGAAGACATTGATTGTAAGTTGCACTTAATATATATGTAGGTAGACCAGGCAGTGAGTTTATCTTATTAAAACCTTACTAGGTATATATATTTATTACCTACTAGTTGGGACCCGCGGTTTCACTCATTTTTAATATAAAAGAAATTTAGTGTACCTACTTCGACATAGACACTTGACATAGAATATATATATGGTTTTTCAGGGGTTTAATATTTTTTGCGCGGAAACATAACTACTTTTCTAAAATTAAAGTAGCCTAAGTTATTCCTTATAATATCAGCTATCTGCTAGTGAAAGTCGCGTCAATCGCTCCAACCGTTGCGGAGATTACCCGGAACAAACAGACAGATCGACAGACAGACAATAAAAGTTAAAATAGATTTTTTGTTGTAGGTACCGTATAAACTTTCATATGCATTTAGTAAAAAGCTGTTATTTTGACATTAATAACAGACACTTCAAATTTATTTATTTGTATATATATATTTAACGTCATGTTATTTTTCAATGTCAGCATTAGGGCTCACTAAATGTAGGAACTTTTTTTTTATTTGATTTATTGGTGTCCAGTGGAAATTCTTCATGGAACTTCGTTCGCCCTGGGGAAGGGCGAAGGGGTATGCCGGACTCCTACCAGCTAAAATCACTGGAGCAGTCATCTTCGGCACCGAAGGGGGGCTCCAGGTCCTCGTAAGATCACACTAGAGTACTTAATGTAGGAACCCGTAAATATTTTTATTGTTTTTCGTATATTTTCTAAACATCGTCGCATGCGATGGACCCATTGACTGAAGCAATGAGCCCGCTTTTCTTTAGGAATCCTTTCCACCTTTTTATCGAACGCAGCCACGGCATCTTTGGGTTTCATAAAGCACATTCCTCTGAGTTTATCTTTTATTTTGGGGAATAAATAAAAATCCGATTTATTTTAAATTAAACGGCAGGTGAAACCGCGGGACACTGCTAGTAGTATTAGATTGTTAAACGTAATCGTAACTATAGACTGCACACCCTTATTTTAATCTAGTGATCATAGCCAGTTGCACTCAATGGTCAGTAAGCGATCAGCCAGGTTAAGCAACGCTTGGCGCGGTCAGTCTATGGATGGGTGACCGCATAGTGGTATTTGAAATGAGCGTCCCCGTGCTTCAAAGAACATGTAAAATTGTAGCTCCGTTTATTGCCATAAGACAGCAGACGCTAAGCCATGTTAGATGCCTTTGGCCGGCTTGAACAACTCTCACACATTGGCACGAAAAGAACGAAGATTTTTTTTCAATCAGCATACTTAAACTGGTTCCTCCATTTAATTAATCTTATCCTTAGCCTATTCAGTCCACTACCGGGGTAACTTCCGTTTACTGGCCCATTAGAAATTCTACATGAACTTCCTCCGCCCCGAGTAGGACTAAGGGGCATGCCGGACACCTACCGGCTAAAACCACTGGGGCGGTCATCTGCGGCACCTAAGGGGGGCTCCAGGTCCTCGTATGATCACACTAGAGACGCTCACAGGTGCCGCGCCTATAGGCACATCTCGCAGAGGGTGACTGTGAAACGGTCCCCCTCTCCCCCCTAGAATTGTAAAGGATCCCCCGGAGCATCCCCTTGCGCTGTGCTGTGCTGCGCACAGGGGTCCTAAAAGGATCTTGCCTTGTGTAAACATTTAGTCAGCGTTTCTAAAGTTGCATTTAGGCCTCTTGGACGGATTTAAGAAGATGATTTGGATTTAAGTCATTGCCTGCTTGAGGGCTTGAAAGCTTCGCCAGTATTTCCGGTTAAGCAACAACTGCACTATTTTTTCAAGAGTGTACTAGTGTACTGGATATCCTTTAGCATTAGACCAAAAGTTCCATAATCTTGCATAGTTATGTAGCATACATGGATGTTTCCAAAGCCGTGTGGTACCGGCTAAGAATACCACCACCCCATCTCATCACGCGGTGTCGTAAAAGGCGACTATGTGATTACCCGGAGGATGGGCAGCAGCGTCCTTCGAGTAGATTTATAAGCTAACTGCGATCGCCAACCCGCCTGCCAAGCGTGGCGATTATGGCAATACCCCCCTATGAGCACACCACACAAACCCATAGCGGTCGTTGTGGTCTTTGGGGGAGGCTTCTGTCCAAGCACAGTAAATACCCATTATGCGTCTAAGATCCCTATTGCAGCTAACAAAAGAGCTGATGACCTAGAAACGGCTGAACCGATTTTGATAAAACATGTTTAAGAACCACCGCTAGAAAATCTGCTTTCAAATTAAAAAAACCGCATCCAAATCGGTTCACCCGTTTAAGAGCTACGGTGCCACACCCGTTTAAGAGCTACGGTGCCACACCCGTTTAAGAGCTACGGTGCCACAGACAGATACACAGACAACACACATAGTGGTCAAACTTATATATATAATATAACACCCCTCTTTTTTGCATCTAGGGTTAAACAATAAAACGAACAGGTTTATCTTAAGATGTTGATGTTATGTTTGTTTAGTGTAGATGTCGCATCCATTTTCTATAATACGCCTTAATACACAACAACTAGCCGGTGTGCAAAACAGCGCTGTTTTCAAACACGGCTATCTTCGGCTTCTCGCGTGCAGACGGACTGTGGTCTGTGTGACTGTGGTGTTATTTATTGGTCACTTTTCTAACATAACCAAAACGAGTTTTCTACTTAAATTATTTTATTTATTGCTTTAAAATTATGTATGATAAAAAATGCTCTTTGTTGTGACGCAATTGCTGTTTGCGACGCCAATTTTATTGTTATAATAATGCCGCGCTACTAGCGGTGATATATGGAACTAAAATTCTCAAAGCAGCGTACCTATGACGCGCCTATTATGCCTATATATTGGGAAACAATACTTGCTACTACAATGCAGTTACTATTTTCAGGCGTATTTGCAATCCGTCTGAACCCGAGATAGCCGTATTTGATAGCAGCGCTGTTTTGCAAACCAACTAGCCGTTTTGTAGTACGGCGTATTATAAAATATGGCTGCGACATAGACAACGTTTTAAATACAACCTTTATGACGTGTGAGAAATACAGTTCTCCTACATCATTATCATTGTATGCTAATCAAAGAAATCATACTAACTCGTTAAAACTCCAGTAGATAATTTGGTTTTTATTCAATTCTTACATTAATTCTTCTTGTTTTTACAATACCCCAGTATGACTCGACAACTACACAATGAGCGACAATAAAAACACCTTTATGTTACTGGTTTCCAACGTAACTCATTTAGAACACAAGAAGATTGTTCTGTGAGGTAAATTAATTAATAATGTAGCATCAATCCATGTATGTCGTAAAAGCAAATAACGGCCGAGTACTGAATCGCCAGTTATAGCCAGCGTTTCAGCATTTGGCCGTAAGGGATTCAAAACCGAAATAATGGGCAGCAGCGTCCCTTCTGTGGCACAGTATATATACGAGAAAGAAAAAAACACAACTAGAACCTTATAGAACTTTTTAATGTTTTTCAAAGTATTCACCACGTAGCAAAATACACTTTTTCATTCGCTCAAACCAGTTATTATAACATTTAACCACATAAAGCACATTCCTCTGAGTTTATCTTTTATTTTGGGGAATAAATAAAAATCCGATTTATTTTAAATTAAACGGCAGGTGAAACCGCGGGACACTGCTAGTAGTATTAGATTGTTAAACGTAATCGTAACTATAGACTGCACACCCTTATTTTAATCTAGTGATCATAGCCAGTTGCACTCAATGGTCAGTAAGCGATCAGCCAGGTTAAGCAACGCTTGGCGCGGTCAGTCTATGGATGGGTGACCGCATAGTGGTATTTGAAATGAGCGTCCCCGTGCTTCAAAGAACATGTAAAATTGTAGCTCCGTTTATTGCCATAAGACAGCAGACGCTAAGCCATGTTAGATGCCTTTGGCCGGCTTGAACAACTCTCACACATTGGCACGAAAAGAACGAAGATTTTTTTTCAATCAGCATACTTAAACTGGTTCCTCCATTTAATTAATCTTATCCTTAGCCTATTCAGTCCACTACCGGGGTAACTTCCGTTTACTGGCCCATTAGAAATTCTACATGAACTTCCTCCGCCCCGAGTAGGACTAAGGGGCATGCCGGACTCCTACCGGCTAAAACCACTGGGGCGGTCATCTGCGGCACCTAAGGGGGGCTCCAGGTCCTCGTATGATCACACTAGAGACGCTCACAGGTGCCGCGCCTATAGGCACATCTCGCAGAGGGTGACTGTGAAACGGTCCCCCTCTCCCCCCTAGAATTGTAAAGGATCCCCCGGAGCATCCCCTTGCGCTGTGCTGTGCTGCGCACAGGGGTCCTAAAAGGATCTTGCCTTGTGTAAACATTTAGTCAGCGTTTCTAAAGTTGCATTTAGGCCTCTTGGACGGATTTAAGAAGATGATTTGGATTTAAGTCATTGCCTGCTTGAGGGCTTGAAAGCTTCGCCAGTATTTCCGGTTAAGCAACAACTGCACTATTTTTTCAAGAGTGTACTAGTGTACTGGATATCCTTTAGCATTAGACCAAAAGTTCCATAATCTTGCATAGTTATGTAGCATACATGGATGTTTCCAAAGCCGTGTGGTACCGGCTAAGAATACCACCACCCCATCTCATCACGCGGTGTCGTAAAAGGCGACTATGTGATTACCCGGAGGATGGGCAGCAGCGTCCTTCGAGTAGATTTATAAGCTAACTGCGATCGCCAACCCGCCTGCCAAGCGTGGCGATTATGGCAATACCCCCCTATGAGCACACCACACAAACCCATAGCGGTCGTTGTGGTCTTTGGGGGAGGCTTCTGTCCAAGCACAGTAAATACCCATTATGCGTCTAAGATCCCTATTGCAGCTAACAAAAGAGCTGATGACCTAGAAACGGCTGAACCGATTTTGATAAAACATGTTTAAGAACCACCGCTAGAAAATCTGCTTTCAAATTAAAAAAACCGCATCCAAATCGGTTCACCCGTTTAAGAGCTACGGTGCCACACCCGTTTAAGAGCTACGGTGCCACACCCGTTTAAGAGCTACGGTGCCACAGACAGATACACAGACAACACACATAGTGGTCAAACTTATATATATAATATAACACCCCTCTTTTTTGCATCTAGGGTTAAACAATAAAACGAACAGGTTTATCTTAAGATGTTGATGTTATGTTTGTTTAGTGTAGATGTCGCATCCATTTTCTATAATACGCCTTAATACACAACAACTAGCCGGTGTGCAAAACAGCGCTGTTTTCAAACACGGCTATCTTCGGCTTCTCGCGTGCAGACGGACTGTGGTCTGTGTGACTGTGGTGTTATTTATTGGTCACTTTTCTAACATAACCAAAACGAGTTTTCTACTTAAATTATTTTATTTATTGCTTTAAAATTATGTATGATAAAAAATGCTCTTTGTTGTGACGCAATTGCTGTTTGCGACGCCAATTTTATTGTTATAATAATGCCGCGCTACTAGCGGTGATATATGGAACTAAAATTCTCAAAGCAGCGTACCTATGACGCGCCTATTATGCCTATATATTGGGAAACAATACTTGCTACTACAATGCAGTTACTATTTTCAGGCGTATTTGCAATCCGTCTGAACCCGAGATAGCCGTATTTGATAGCAGCGCTGTTTTGCAAACCAACTAGCCGTTTTGTAGTACGGCGTATTATAAAATATGGCTGCGACATAGACAACGTTTTAAATACAACCTTTATGACGTGTGAGAAATACAGTTCTCCTACATCATTATCATTGTATGCTAATCAAAGAAATCATACTAACTCGTTAAAACTCCAGTAGATAATTTGGTTTTTATTCAATTCTTACATTAATTCTTCTTGTTTTTACAATACCCCAGTATGACTCGACAACTACACAATGAGCGACAATAAAAACACCTTTATGTTACTGGTTTCCAACGTAACTCATTTAGAACACAAGAAGATTGTTCTGTGAGGTAAATTAATTAATAATGTAGCATCAATCCATGTATGTCGTAAAAGCAAATAACGGCCGAGTACTGAATCGCCAGTTATAGCCAGCGTTTCAGCATTTGGCCGTAAGGGATTCAAAACCGAAATAATGGGCAGCAGCGTCCCTTCTGTGGCACAGTATATATACGAGAAAGAAAAAAACACAACTAGAACCTTATAGAACTTTTTAATGTTTTTCAAAGTATTCACCACGTAGCAAAATACACTTTTTCATTCGCTCAAACCAGTTATTATAACATTTAACCCCTCTAAAGTGGGGGTGTTCAAAATGGCTGACTTGAAAGCGTCAACTGCTTCTTCACCGGACTGCAACCTTGGACCACGAAGACTTAATTTTAGGAAATGTAAAGAAATCGTTAGGGCTTAGGTCAGGACTGTATGGAGGATGGTCAAGAATTTCTACTTTTTCCTGCATCAAATACTCAATCGTTTGACGAGCGCTGTGTGAGCTTGCGTTGCCATGGTGCAGGATGATGCGTCGCTTTGAGTTACATTTTCGAAGTTCGGCGACGACTTGTGGTAAACAAACTATGGGGCCGCCTTGTGATCGTCGGAAAGCAGATGCGGTATCCAACGGCAAACTAGCTTTCTCACACCAAGCGCTTCATGCAAGATCTTCTGAATGGTTGTCCCTGAGATTCCTAATAGAGCCTCTATCTCTTGATACGTCACATGACGATCTTCGAGAATTAGTTGTCTCATAGCAATGATGTTATCTTCAGTGGAGGCGGATTTTGGGCATCCTTCGCGCGATTTGTCACTAACACTAGTATGTCCACGCTGGAATTCTAAATACCAGCGTTCGACAGTCCGCAGACACGGGGCATCATCACTGAACACAAATGTTAGCTCTTCAAAACAGTGAAGCCGTGTCAGGCCTCTTCTAAAGTTGTAGAAAATTATTGCACGAACATTTTCCTTAGAAAGATTCATTTTCGTACGAAACCTGACAGATTCCAATCGACGCTGTGACTAAATAATAGCATTAATCCTAATACTTTCAACTGTTTTGAGATTCAAAATTTAAACACATTCGAATATAGAACAGTTCCAAATTCAAAATTGCCGAGAAATATGGAAACGACAGAAGTTAAAAGGCATGCCTAGCATAAGCATATATGGTATGTTACGCTCAACGTAGCGCCTGCTAAACGAGGCGAGTACTGGCAAATTCCCCCCAAAATGACGACACAATTGAGGAAATCTTTTTCATATTTTGTTTTTAGGGTACCGAACGTCCAAAGGAAAAAAGGCGGAACCCTTATAGGATCACTCGTGTGTCTGTCCGTATGTCACAGCCAATTTGTCCCGATACTACTGGATCGATTTAGTTGAAATTTGGTTTGGTATGGATTTCTGCGATCCAAATAGGGATGTGTTATGCAAATAAATGAATTTTGAATATGTGGTCACTTTTAAATTGAACGGCGGGTGAAACCGCGGATCACAGCTAGTAATTACTAATTAAATAAAAACTTAAAACTGATGGTATCAATTAATAACAAATCAGCCATTCTTTATTTACAGCTGTTTATACTGTTTCTTTTAGTAACAAAGGAGAGATTGAGGACTTTTTGATTTCCCTTTTTTACTTTTTGTTTTCGTTATACAATGTAATCTAGTTGAACTTATTAATTATATGTTCTAGTGCAGGCATACCCAATTACCTATATAAGTTAACATAATTATCCAGTGAATCATAAAAAAGCAAGGTTGCTTTATCAGCGACACTGTTGATGTTGTAGACTCATACGACTTGTACTTTAAGTCCTTTGGCAATGCACATTTGGACACTGACTTCGCGTGTTTCAAGACGTTTTTGCAAAACTAATAACAAAAAACAAATAATTTTTCTGGCCATGTATCGAGTGTGTTTGATTTGTGCAATATTTGTGTGTAGTACAGAATCCATGTACAGCTCAAAAGCTCTGGAGGGGTATCCTGCGGGGTATTTGGCTGACTGTAAGTAATATATATTTACCGTGAGGTGCCGGCTCAGAATGCCACCACCCCATCTCCTCCCATGGGTGTCGTAAAAGTCGACTAAGGGATTAGCCGGAGGATGGGCAGCAGCGTCCTTCGAGTACATTAACAACTCAACTGCGATCGCCGACCCGTCTGCCAAGCGTGGCGATTATGGCAAAACCCCCGCAATGAGCCCACAACACATCCATATCGGTGGTTGTGGTGATCTTTCGGGGAGGCCTGTGTCCAGCAGTGGACGTCATTCGGCCGAAATGAAGATGATGAAGTAATATGCCATGTATTTTCTACTCTTTTCTGGTGGAATATAAGGCCACTAACAAGTTGTCAAGACGGCGGGTAGCAAAGCCTTGCTGTTTGCAAAACATATTGTGATCACCAGTATGTTTGCCAAGTGCGGTGGTTATTGAAATATCCCGTATAATGTACGTACATAGTCCGCCAACCCGCATTAGGCAAGCGTGGTGGACTAAGGCCTTACCTTTGTCATTGTGGGAATAGGCCCATCCCAGCAGTAGGATATTAATAGGCTGATTAACTGTGCCACTGCAGGGCAAAGCTTTCCATACAGAGAAGGAACGAGCACAATCACATTTACTGCCACTAAGGACTGATAAATTGTATTCCTACAAAAACAAACAAACAAGTCCAATAGCTTTCGAGACATGGAGGCGGAAATAATGGTCGTCCATCCAAAGCTTAACCTTGGTAAGCGCATCTTAACCTCACAGATAAATAGTGCTGCATTGTAGCCGTAAAGCCCAAAGCCGTATAGTAACATTTACTCCTCTAATCAAGCTCTGAAGCAGTTTCTTTATACAACTTGGGATGAAACGTGAACGTCATTCAGCTGGTGGTAAACGACATGCCTACTTATAACAATTGTAATGCTATCCAAGACTTGTCCTGCGTGGCACCACACTGCGCTCATCACCTCAATTATTTCGGCCGAATGAAGTCCACTGCTGGACACAGGCCTCCCCAAAGATCACCACAACGACCGACATGGGTGTGTTGTGGACTCATTGGGGATTTGCCATAATCGCCACGCTTGGCAGACGGGTTGGCGATCGCAGTTGAGTTGTTAATGTACTCGAAGGACACTCACCTCAATATGTGAAGTTATTTAGTCTCTTATGTCCAGTAAATTTATTAGCTACAGTACCCTTCTAACCGGAGCACAGTAATGTCTGTATGTCTGACCACCTTTAAAAAGTAAATAGCTGCAGCTGCTTAGTTTGTAAGTATTTGCCTGGCTGGAAGCCTTTTGTGTTTCGCGAGATAAGCCGTTTAAGCAACTACATCTCCCTAAGAGGCATGCGAGGAGCCATTTAAAAAAAGATGAACAGAAGATACTACCCACTACTGCAGCCGGTTAAGTAGAGAAGTCCGTTAGTAACCAAAATTGTGTGAACTATGTAATTAGCTACTCAACTAATTACAGATTAAGAAGGTTGTTTACACCGGTAGAGTCAATAAATACCGAAGTGTATGAGGCTTCGACTATCCTCTAAACGTTGATCTATTTTCAGTGTTTAAGAGAGATCGTATCTATGTTGTCTTTTGTGATCGAAACTGTCTAAATAATCATTCAACTAATAAATAATGACCAAAATAAAAGTGTTCACACGTTTCGGAAAATATCACTAACGATAAACACGCTCTCGTCTAGAAACTAGAAGCGCATGTCTAGAATTAATGTTTGACTCCTGAAATCAAACATTTGATTTATACCATGTGTATAAATCAAGTCAAAGGTTTTATGGTCAAGTAAACTTGTAGGCACTTATGAGTTAATTAATTTTTTATTGTTGAAGTTTCTACTTATAAGAAAAGTCAATCGTCAGTGAAAATTATCGCCGGCTCTTCTACACAGGAGCAATTATTTGGAACCGTGCATAATCACACTAATACCTTTATTTTTATTTTTATTGGTGCCCAGTGGAATTTCATCATGAACTTCCTTCGCCCCGGGGAAGGACGAAGGGGTATGCCGGACTCCTACCGGCTAAAACCACTGGAGCGGTCATCTTCGGCACCTAAGGGAGGCTCCAGGTCCTCGTATGATCACACTAGAAATCACACTAATACCTTAGCAGACGACTTAGCAGATTTTAATGAAATTTGTCAGAATAGAATAGAATAGGATCATTTATTCAGTAAATAGGTCCTAAAAGGTATTTTACACGTTATATTGAAACAAGAGAGGGCATTTCGCTACATGACAACTTCTTAGAAGAAATGCTGAAAGGAACTCAGGGTTAGGTCGTTTTTGTCATTTTCTTTTTAAACGTTTTTTATATAGCAAAGAGGTAGATTATGTTATGGAAGAGAGCGTTAGATACTTTTTGTTTGAATTATATACATAAATCAATTATCATATAATTATATGCCCAGCAAAGTGACATGTACCACAATATAATAAAATTTAAGTGTCTCATAATAAGTGTCATTATTTTTGTAAAAACTGCTATTTATACGATGCCTAATTATAAACGACCGGTAATTTTTGTAAGTCTGTCTGAAAGCTTGTCTCGAATAAGCTCCGAAACGGCTTAACAGAGTTCAAGGAAAAATTCAGGTTTCCGATCATATAAATATAATTTACGCCTAGCAAAGCAGACGGGTCATCAGATCAGCTATAGGACGTCTTCTGTTCAACAAAGACCTCCCCTATAGATTTTATTTTTTGGGTTTAACAACAGTAGTTACAATATTAATAGCACAGATCAGGTACATTCGTATTATACCTTAAATCTAACTGCACAACTAATTACAGGTAAACACTGCATGCTCTAAGTATGCTGTTTTATATAATGAAAATGATTTGAAATAATAAACAAACCTATCTTAGTAGGTTTTTACGACACCCACCGGAGGAGACGAAGTGGTGCTATATTCTTAATCTGGCCACAACACGGACATAAATTAAAATAGCTTGAATAAATGAAAACTTGACCAAAGTCTCGTTTAAGCAATTCAAAATCATAGTTTATTTTTTTGTATATTTATTTATAGTGGCAATACGGCGTTTAACTTTTAAATAGAGAATGGAACGGTGGAGTTTGGACCGCTTTGCCTTATAATGACGTGTTAAACAAACAAATTATTTGTTTTAAAACTTACGTAAAGGCAAAGGAAATGAGTCAGTCATATACTTGTATTCTGTATGTATGTCATTTGATAATATGAATTTTAAGGATCGGACAGACGATTATTTCTAAAGATACAAAGTGTATTTGTTATAGATAATGCGAAATAATTCCGTGTGGTGTCCGGATTAAGAATATAGCACCACTCCATTGCCTCCCGTGGATGTTGTAAAAGGCGACTAAGGGACTCTAAACCAGAGGGATGGGCAGCAGCATCCCTTCTGTGGAACAGTAGCCATACTGCGCTCACCAACCCGCCTGCCAAGCGTGGTGAGTACTGGCAAATTCCCCCCAATCTGATAAACACAATTGTGGAAATCTATGGGGGAGGCCTTTGTTCAGCAGTGGACGTTGCATGGTCGATATGATATGATGAATGCGAAACATTTTAATTTTATCATAATTGCAATTGGTTTTCGTATAGCGTTTCATCATATCAGCTAAAAGACGTCAACTGCTGATCAAAGGCCTCCCCTAAGGATATCAACAATTGTGTTGTCATTTTGGGGAGAATTTGCCAGTACTCACCACACTTGGTAGACGGGTAGGTGTGCGGTTCTCTAGTCCTCTGGTTAACAGTCCCTTAGGGGTCTTTCACGACATCCATAGGAGATCTTCTCCTGTGTAGTGTTATATTCCTAATTCGGACATCGTAGTAGTCGACTAGTAAGTAAAATATTAAACATCAAATTAATTAATTTATTCGTATCACACCTTACACTTTTATTTTTTCCGGTGGAAATCCATCATGAACTTCTTCCACCCCGGAGAACGAGGGACCTCCATAGGGAAAGGGCGGAGAGGCCGATGCCGTTTTTTACTTTGACTTTTAGACCGGCTAAAACTACCTGAGTATCTTTGGTGTCGACGTGGTGGCTCTAGGATCTCGAGAACAATCGCATGGAGGCCGCTCGTTCGTGCCGCGTCTTTAGACACATTTCTGAGGCGATAACTGTAATGCGGTCACCCATCTCGTAAGGTAGGCGACTGTTAAGAGGCCGCATCCACAGTCACATCTCCGGAGGATTGAAAAGGATCTCCCCGAAGACTCGCTGTGCTTGTGCCGCGTACATGGTGGTACATGAACCGCACCGAACACGCACCGCCGTCTTCGAGGGGCGCTCGGTTTGAGCGCGCAGATACATTAATCTGCGCGCCCACAATACCTTGCACATACGACCTCACTCCACGCTAAAGCCTAATTTCCTATTAACGGAAATAAGCAAAGTTAAACAGACAAAGCTCCTTGAGCAGACAGCTAGACGCCACGCAGAAAAATATAGGCCTTAGATTTATATGTAGGATAGACTAGACAAGCGTTTGATCAGTTTTTTCGTTACAGTGACCAAAGAGATGGGTATCATGAGCTCTATGAGTAACATGACCGATACCGACCTCTTTCGATAATAACTTTTCTAATGTAAAATCCGATCAGAATCAGATCTTTTGAAAGGCTTATGCTGGGAACCTGGTCCAGCACGTAGACGTGTCTTCTCAGAATAAATTTAGCAAGTGATAGTACACAAATTTCATTTTTTTTAATATTTTCAGGTCCTGGAACCAATCTACCGCAACCAATATCCCCCAAAGCCCTAAACTACCTGACAATATCTGTTCAAGGAAATGGAAACATCTTTACGCGAAAGACAAAGTACAACTATTATCAAATGAAGGCGTTGGCGAAAAATCCCAATGTAGACTTCAGGAAACCCACGCTAATGTATGTGGGTGGGTATCTAGACCATCCGCAGCTACCCTTCGCATTGACCGTAGGCGTGGTGTACAGAAAATTGGGGTACAACGTGTTTTTACTGGATACCAATATGTTTACGACCGTTGCTTACCCAATGTAAGTATAATATGTGATCGCGACCTGGGGTGCAATTCTCTAAGCTCAAACATCCATACATCCTTGAATACAGAATTGAAATAATGGTGATAATCCAATTTGGTATTCGCTAAGGCTGGTTAACATGGCTCACCGTCTACAACATGTCTTTGAATAGCTTCAATCATGTCTTAACTAATACCAAATTCATATTATCTGTCCTCTAACCTAAACTTTATAATACTTTGGTTTGATTTTGTTACACTCGTGGCAAGTGACGTGTAATTCCGGCTTTACCTATCGTCTTATTTCACATTCTTACACAAATATGAACATTTAATTAAAATATTCCATGTTTTAGAGCTGCAAGCAACATGCGGACCATCGGAAAACATGTCGCTGAAATGGTTTCCAAGCTCACCAAATATGGTTTAGACCCTAAAAAGCTGGAACTCCTAGGCCTCAGTCTTGGAGGACACACGATAAGTTTCATAGCAAAAAACTATAGACTCCAAACTGGGACGAACATTTCAAGAATAACGGGTTTGGATCCATCTGGTCCTTGTTTCCGAAATTTAGGCCCGGAGGACCGATTAGACCAGTCCGACGCCGATTTTGTTGATGTCATTGACACGAATATAGATGGTTATGGAATGGCAGCGCCTGTCGGCCATGTTAACTTCTATGTCAACGGCGGGGAATACCAACCAGGTGATATATTGTGGGCCCCCTGCAATGTGATATGCAGTCATATACGATCCTTTACCCTTTGGATAGCAGCCCTTCAAAATCCAAATAGCTTTATAGCTATGAAATGCGACTCAGTGCAAGACGCGAGAAATAGAGATTGCTACGATAAACAACCTATCATAACCAATGTTGTGGGCCTGAATACGGATAGAAATGTTCAAGGAATCTTCTATTTGGCAACGCATAATAATTACCCGTACTTTTTAGGATTGAAAGGTCTGGAAAGGGAATACGAATTCTTTGACTCGAAGCTGAATTTGAACAAAAGTACCAGTGCCTCGGTACTGTGATATTATTTTTACATAACCGGCATAAGTGTAATATACAGTTTTTTTTATTCATCATGATTAAAGAATGTTCAAATTCATAATCTTCCTTATACCAGCCCATGTGAAAACGTAGGTACACTGTTGAATATGGTATTTCTCTACCTGCAGTGCAAAAGCACACATGAATGCCTATTGATTGCTGTCTTGATTGATTATTAGCCACAATCAACACGATTGACTATCGATGGTGATCGCAATTGATATGTTTTTATCAGAACACATGAGAAATGCCAGAAGTACGGAAGGAGCATAAGCCTGAAGACTGAGATATTCTCGACAGAATCCTACAATCACAGTTAAATGACATTCACACGAAGAAATAGGGTGTTTTTTTAAGGAACTAGGTACACGGCTATTTACAATAAATGTATAAACAATTCCATAGCCGTTTTTTATTATTATATCTGTCTTCTCCTGCCATCTGTGGTCTATATTTAGTACTACTATACGCTACAATGCTCGTATAGGGTCATTCCACGATATGTAGTTATTTATAAAATTCATAGATGGCGATTTTTTACGTTTACGTCAATCTTCTAATTTACGGGGTGCAAGTAGTCCATTCAACACAAAAATAAGCCTGTGTTTAATTGTTTCCATGGCCTTTTGAGTTGGTTTAAAACTGCTTCATAGAGCTAGTGTGAGGATTGGTTCGTACAAGGAGTATTATTGAGCTTTTGTATTGGAAATTTTCAGAAGCAGCCCGTGGTTGGTAACAGTGCCAAGTACATGCAATCCATAGGTGCATAGCAACCGTCTCTGCTTTTGGGGGTATACATGTGTGGTGTTATGTTGAACAATTCACTATCATGCTAATATTTTAAAGCACTTGTCTTAACTGTTAAGTGTTAAACTGTTTTTCAATACTAAATTTATACCTATAACAAATAATAATAAAATCAACCTATACTTAGTAAACCTACAGATACAGTGATGCTAAGTAATTCTAATGCGAAATACCTGCAAGTACTATGTACAAAAATATACCACTGCCGCTAACAGATGGCGCTGTTATCAATAACTGATAATGCTACAGTTTGATAAGTACAACATAGATGGCGCTACATAATACACGTTTGACTTCAAAATTTAAATGAAACATCAAGGTTCTAAGGATTTAACGGGAGTTTTCAAAATCTGATTAATACAATAATATTTATTTATTTATTTTAGGAAGATCAACAGCATGTAATATTATACATAAACGATAATTGTAAGTGTCAGCAAGCCAATTACAGATCTTCACGAATAAACAGTAGTTTACAAATATGTGAACAAATAACACAATAACGTAAATCAAACAAAAATACAACCCTGCACCACAACTACTTAGTGTTTAGAGAAATAGTCTTGACTAAGCACCCGTCTTACTGTTTCCAGCTTATTGTTAAAAATGTCAATATCAAACATTTTACATTGTTTGTTTAAACAACTGCTCGCTCGCCACAGAAACGCATTCTGGCGGTAATTACGAGGGCGGCACTGAAAATTTCGGGAATCAAACTCTTTTGTTCTGTGCGCGGTGTGAGAACTCGCATTGTCGTGATGGAGGATGATGCGGCGGTTGCAGTTCTCTCTACGGAGTTCAGAAACGACCTGTGGCAAACAAATGCTAGCATACCATTCTGCATTAACCGTTCTTTGTCCCTCAACAGGAATAGTCGTAACATGACATACGTGGCCACCATTTTTTTTGCAACACTCCGTGAACGAATAATTTTTATTGGCTTTAACTCATTTTCGAACACCCAAACTCGTGACTGGTTTTTTGTTTCGGGTTCGTACGCATATATCCAGGATTCGTCACCTGATACGATGTTGTATTGAGGATTTTTTGAGGATCCTGCGTGGAATCTTTCGAGAGTTCTGACGCACCAAGTAACGCGAGCCGCTTTTTGCTCTTCACATAGCAAATGCGGTATCCATCGGGAAATCAACTTTTTTACACCTAATTGTTCATGCAAGATTATTTGTATTTGACTCATGCCCATGTCTAAAGTTGCCTGAATTTCGCGGTATGTCACATGTCGATCTTCCTCAATCAGCTTACGCACAGCATCAACGTTTTCTTGGGTGACTACAGTTTTTGGACAACCTTGACGAGGATCATCACTGAGCTTGACACGTCCACGTTGAAATACAGCAAACCAGCGATAAATTGTGGTTTTGGATGGGGCTTCATCACCAAATGCAGAAATCATCCGGTCAACACACTGTTTTTGTGTTAAACCACTTCGAAAGTCATAATAAATCATCGCTCTTGAATTTTCTCGAGTCAATTCCATTTTCTCAACGACTAAACAAGTTTGACAAAACCTTGTGACAAGACCGTGAATCTTTTTTTAAATAAATAAATGGCATTCGATTTGTAAAACCAAGGAGTTTTCAATTAAAAAGATTTTAATATGACAGGAATAGTGGAAATATTCCATTCCCGATACTTTTAGTGCAGCCTATGTAGTAGACACCAAGGAGAGATGAATGGGATTGTTATGCCTTGCCGTTATTCTAGGTACATTAAACGGTATTCTACAGAGAAGATCAGGACAGTCGATCGTACCATTGAGTAAATTTAAGATGTAGGTGACGTCAGCTATCTCACGACGTTTTGCTAATGGAAGTATGTGGAACTTGGCACAAAGCTTCAAGTAATAATCAGAGGAGTACCGAAGATGCAATCGGTAACACATATATTTTGTGAATTTTTGTTGGATATTCTCTAATCTGGAAATATATATGTCATAGCGGGGGTTCCAAACCTGACTGGCATATTCAAGTATACTACGTACGAATGTGCAATATAGGATTTTGAAGGTTTTAGCATTTTTAAAGTTTTTAGACATTCGCATCACAAATCCCAATGATCGTGATGCCTTGCTGATAATAGTATCTACATGGTCATGGAATAGAAGCTTAGAGTCATGGGTGACACCAAGGTCGCGTACGTTGCAGCGCCTCAATAAACTATGCCCTTTAAGAAAATATTCGGACGGCATAATATTTGTCTTTCTACTGAAAGTAACCACCGAACACTTAGATGGATTCAAGTCAAGCTTATTGTTAGTGCAATAATCGTTCAATCGAATTAAATCATTCTGGAGCATTAGAATATCCGTCGTTGTTGATACAGTACGGAATATCTTCATAATAACTGTGAATGGTGGAAGCACTGATCGATGTCGTTTACAAAGATTAGAAATAGCAAAGGACCTAAAAGGGAGCCTTGAGGTACTCCGCTGGGCACGATAACCCAACTAGAGATATAATTATTAATAACTACAGCTTGAGAGCGATTGGAAATATACGATGAGAGCCATCGTAGCAGATCTCCTCTTATGCCAATCTGCTCCAGCTTATGAATTAGGATAAAGTGGTCTATTCTGTCGAAACATTTACTATAATCTGTGTACACGACATCGACCTGCTTTCCTTTACTCAATGCCTCAGATATGTAATCATTTAATAGGATAAGGTTAGATGTTGTTGAACGCCCCTTCACGAAACCGTGTTAATATATGTAACGTTGAAACTGTTTTTTAGAGCCGCGTATAACTGGTTATAAACTATTTTTTCAAACACCTTAGCCAAGACAGATAATTTCGAAAGAGGCCTGTAATTGGTGGCATCTGTCTTAGTTCCTTTTTTGTGAATCGGGGTAATGAACGCCGACTTCCACATAGACGGCACGGTACACTCAGACAACGATTTAGAAAATAATAATGCAATAGGTACGGATATAGTGTCTGAGCAATTGGCTAGGAAAATGGGTGGTAAAAGATCAGGCCCCGCCGACTTATTGAGATCAAGAGTTTTAAGTATTTTGACTAGATCAATATAATTTATGGAAATGCTAGATATATCGGAAAGAGGGTGGTAATTATCAAAAAAAGAAGTCGTTGCAGGTTGAGAGTGTGGCAAAAATGTTGAGTGAAGATATTCAGAGAAAACATTACATATGGCTTCCCCAGTGTTGGCAATTTTATTGCCAAATTTTACTGAGCCAGGAATGCTATTTGATGTTTTGCGGTTACTTACAAATGTGCAAAAATATTTGGGATTACCCTTAATGGATTCTTCAACAGATGATATATAATTTTGGTAACACTCAGTCTCAAGTTTTTTAACTCGCAATCTGAGTAATTTAAACGACTAAAAATCAGATCGATTTGCATATTTTTTAAATTTCCCTCAGAATTTATATTTTTCTTTTATACATTTTTTTATTGCCGGCGTATACCACACACGAAAAGTATTACTAGAATTCAATTTAGTTACAGGTATATATTTATCAATTAAACGCCTAATGAGTTCATAAAAATATTCAATTGCATCTTCCATAGACCGATTATAATAATATCACGGAGAAACACTGTACAGTACTGAAATGTAGTCGACAGGTTTGGCTCCGCACATCAACTATATACAGTCTTAATAAAAAAAAATCATTACTTTAAATATCGTCTTTAAAAATAGTCAACATTCTGAAATGAGACAGACAAAAACATTCCGTTACAATTGAAAGTTTTGGGTAATTTTAATAGAATAAAAGGTCAGTCGGTGAAGCGAACCATAAAATAGAAGTCGAGTACTGTTTTCGGCAGAATTATAACGTCACCGTCAAGTTGGATGACACGCGTGGCGTGTGGCCACATGACGGCATCATTAATTATTACTGCAGCACGACCACTCCCATATACGCCAAAAGATACCTCCACCTCCTGGTAATATCCGAGATGTTTTCATTGGAACGGTGTGGGTCCGCTATCTAGAACAAATAACCCTAGCTCAGAGGGTAAATCAAGATTTTGCTAACGTAGGGCCTGCACTTGGTGCCGGGGGCACCTGTACTTGGTGCCCGCATGGCTCAATGCCTAACGGATAGAGACCGCACCCCCAGCCGTAGGTAAGTAGAAATACCACCGTGTGGTTTAGCCGGTAAGAGTTCGGCGTGCCTCTTGACCCAAGGTAGAGGAAGTCTATGAGGATGTTTCTACGACAACAAAAGGGCTTCTAGACGGTGTGCCGATTCGCGATTGGATAGATCTGTTTTAATGATTTAGGAAGTTACCGGGTCTCTGACCGTTCTGCTAACTTATTCTTAGTAGTTATTATGAATCCGTGTGGTGTCCAGATTAAGAATATAGCACCACTCCATCTCCTCCCGTGGAGGTCGAAAGAGGCGACTAAGGAATTCTAAACCAGAGGGATGGGCAGCAGCGTCCCTTCTGTGAAATGATAGCCATACTGCGCTCACCAACCTGCCTGCCAAGGTCTGTCTACTTAAAACTTCAGTGCCTTATATATTATATAAGTGAATAAATCAACGGAAGAGCGGTATCTTCTAACACAAGCAAATTGTTGCTTAAAAGTAGATTCCTATAACACTGTAAAGTAATATATTTCTAAGTTACTGAAATAAATGTTTTTGTATTTTGTTGTATTTGAGATGGTCAACGATAGAGCAGGCTTCTTCATCATACCAGCCAAAGTACGTCCACTGCTGAACAAGGGCCTCCCCCATTGATTTCCACAACGAGCGGTTCCACGCCGCCCGTATCCAACGACTCCTAGCGACCTTCACCAGGTCGTCTATCCACCTCGTTTGAGGTCGTCCCAGGCTGCGCTTTCCGGTGCGCGGTTCGAGAACCTTTTTACCCCACTGGCCATTAGTTCTACGAGTAATGTGGCCAGTCCATTGCCACTGCACTTTAATAATCCTTTCAGCAATATCGGCAACATTAGTTCTTCTACTACGGATCTCCTCATCACACTTGCCTAAAAGAAACCTGTTCACTTGTATTGTGTTATATGTGTCGGGAAACAGACTTCGGAAATGAGCGGTCACAGGGGATATTGCCATAATCACCACGCTTGGTAAGCGGATTGGTGACTGCAGTATACTGTTGCCGCTCGATATCAACCCTTAGTCTTTTTTACGACACCTATTCGTTGAGAGGGGTAGTCTATTCTTTACTGGAGACCACACGGATGGCACTCTACTTATATTCTGAATTTTTAATGCCCAAATGAAAGCGAATTCCAATACAATGGCTTCATGTCCAAACCTTTCATACCGATCTCCATAGTGAACAGTTTTTTATCTTACTCTTTAACAGCATTCATCTCATTTCTAAAGGGTTACGTTTCCTCATTTTTAAGGTCAAATCTGGCCAAATTAAAAATGCATTGTATATATGTAACAGCTGGTTACCTGACCTTAGCATTGTTGTTTGACAAGCGGCTTATACTATTTACCCTTGTAATTACGCATACATCAATAAGTAAGGGTCATATTGTCCGAAGTTAACCCTTCTGGACTAGGTTTCCGCGCGGTGTCAGCTGTAATTTTCATGTTGAGGTATTTTGTTGAGTTTGATGATAATGCGATTTCAATTACGAGTCTTAGAGTCACTCCGGTCTCTCCATCAAATTTTTGAAACTTATATGACATTTGAACAATAAATGAGTTTAGATTTAGTGTTGGATAGGAATCTAAACAAAACCTTATAATACACCATAAACCGTTTAATAAGAATGAGGTAGTCCCTTTTACTTTTAATTATTTCCTTCTTCTTTATTTGATACTAGCTGGGACCCGCGGTTTCACTCGCGTTTAATTTAAAAGGAATTTAGAGTACTTCGACATAGGCACTTGACATAGAATATATATATTGGATTTCAAGGGTTTTTTTGCGCGGAACACTATTTTTTTTTTAAATTAATGTAGCCTAAGCTATTCCTTAGAACATCAGCTATCTGCCAGTGAAAGTCCTGTCAAAATCGGTCCAGCCGTTTCGGAGATTATACGGAACAAACAGACAGACCGACAGACAGACAAAAAACTTAAAAATTGTTTTTTTGTTATATGTCCCGTATATACTTTCTTATGCATTTAGTAAAAAGCTGTTATTTTGATATTACAAACAGACATTTCAATTTTATTTATTTGTATAGATTTAATGATGGCCCCTGTGAGGCGTGATAAACAAAGAGATAGACATATTTTTTATAATAATACATAAACATAGTTAATCAAAACGCTGTTGTCAAATTTGCACTTAAGATTCCATGAGAGCAAGGTCTAAATTCCTTTAAATCGTTTTAAACAATAGATACTTTACGCCTCGATTGAGTCGGGTCAGCAAAGAAATTGCTATAAAGGACTTCCAGTACCATTCATAGTTTTTTAGTTTCTAACGGACACCTGGCCCTCATTTGAATATACTTATTATTCTGCTGACCGTATTTTGGGGTCCTTTTCAATTGGGATGAATGTTATTGCATGTGGTCCATTATTAATTAGCAGTTGCTACTCTGCCAAGCTTAAAAAGATGCGGTATGAGGATATTACCATAGAGTCGTTTATCCTACTTAGTAAATTTGCATTTGGTTCTATCGAAAATGTATTCAATGAAAAATATGGTAAACAGATTTAGCATAATCGGATAACCCAAGTGAAAATTCTATAAAAATATAATAATTAATAAGATAGATTAAAGCAGTTTCCTCATTTCTTCCTCCCTTTTGATAAGTGTATCATTATTAAATCTATTACGAAGCTTAAATAACGTAGGGCAGCTTATGGCGAGCTGTGTGCGAGTGGCGACACTGCGTACCCGAATGCCCCAGACAATCAATGAGGGCTGCGTCTTGCGAGATACCTTTATTGATCGGCTGGAGTAGAACCCCAATAGTGCCCTGGAGTAGTTTAGAGTCTTTTAACTCTGGCTTGCCTTAGTTGGCTTATCAGAGGGGCGCCACCAGAGCTATATGCTCAGGGGTGGACGGTTCCAATGGTGTAGGTAATAATGGGGAAACCCGCTCCGAGTCTTCGAGACTCGCGGTGGTAAAACCGGTGTGTGACCTCTCAACACCCCGAGCCGCTTACTCAGGTATTGCTTCCAGTCGCCTGTAGTGGTGCCCTTTTAAGGGTAGGCCCCTTGGGGATAGCGGGTCACCATCTGCCACAGAAATTGACTTAAAGGTAAAATGGCAGACGCCGTTGTTCCCGTTTATCTTTAAGTTTTCAACTCATTGCAATAAATAGACCTTATTGTTGTAGTTCCCATCTCATACAGTATATAATAATAATAAAATACCACCGGGAACAATCCGCGACTGTATTTTTATAGTGCAGCCTAGGAGAATTTCCGGTTGGTGTTCTATTATATTTTTGATTAAAAATTCTCTAAAGGGCCTCTGAAACTTCTCTAAAGACCGAGTTCCGCTTTGCAGATTCTATTAACCTGTAAACAGAGAGACATATAAGTAAGATTATGGAATGTCGTGGTGGCCTGGATGTTTCATCATCATCATATTAGCCAAATGTTCCACAGAAGGGACGCTGTAAACGCCCAATAAATAATGGTAGCAGTTTGTTAACATTATGTCAGTCATCATTTTTCAGCCGAAAATAGTTACTGCTCGAACTGTGTCCAACAGGCCTCCTCCAAGATACCACAATGACCAGTTTGGGTGTGTTTTGTGCTTATTGGGGGGTTTTGCCATAATCGCCACGCTTGGCGATCGCATTGTCATTAGATTTTTGGTTTTGCTAATATTTGAAAACAACACTGCTAATAGATTACATGTCACTAACCAACAAATGAACAAACACCGTTCTACTTGATCTAGGTGAATGATTGATTCGTGCCCACACCGAGCGACCCCCGGGAAGACGGTGGCGCGCACGTGGTCACGTGCCGCCGTGTGCGCAGCACAGCGCAAAGCGAGGCTTGGGGGGATCCTTTACAATCCTCCCCGAGAAGTGCCTGGGGGGGCGACCTTTTTACAGTGGCCTTCCCTCCGCTAGAGGGGGTGACCGCTTTACAGTCATCCCTTCCAAGATGTGCCTAAAGGCGTGGCACCAATGGGCGGCTCTAGTATGATCTTGTTGAAGATGACCGCTCCAGTGGTTTTAGCCGGTAGGAGTCCGGCATACCCCTTCACCCTTCCCCGGGGTGAAGGAAGTTCCATGTAGAAATTCCAGTGGACATAAAAAAAAAAAGTCGAATGAATGACTGCAACTAAATTACTTCCATTTTTGTGGGGTAAACCACAAAAATGGAAGTAATTTATTAAGTTTTTGTGGCCTACCTTCTAACTTCACTACAAAATTTAAGCGAATGAGACGAACTGGACAATGAACTAGGTAATAGGTATAAACTACAATCAGTTCCAGACAAAAGTGAGTGTGTGCGTATCTATCGTATTTTTTTATTATTATTTCGGCCGAATGAAGTCCACTGCTGGACACAGGCCTCCCCAGAAGATCACCACAACGACTGATATGGCTGTGTTGTGGGTTCATTGGGGGGTTTTGCCATAATCGCCTCGCTCGTCAGATGGGTTGGCGATCGCAGTTGAGTTGTTAATGTACTCGAAGGACGCTGCTGCCCATCCTCCGGCTAATCCCTTAGTCGACTTTTACAACACCTACGGGAAGAGATGGGCTGGTGGTATTCTGAGCCGGCACCATACGGAAATCTATCGTATAGAAACTATCTAATTAAGAGAAGGCCGTAAGTGAAACCAAACTGTCAATCTATCATTTGTGAAATTGGTACTGGACTAATGAACGCGACCGTACACAGCTTACTCCGAGATTTGGAGACCGATTTGAGCAATTCTTTTTTAACTGGTGCAAAATGCTTTCGTGTTGGTCCCATATAAATTTCATTACATTTGATTGAGTAGTTTTTTAACCAGCTTCAATAAACAGGTTAATTTTACTGCGCTTATGTAGATGACATTTTAATAGTTTCGATTCCTCTCTTGATTTGGGTCATCCTTTTTTTAGTGGTAAATACTGATATTGGAGAAAGTGCTTACATTTATTTATACTACAAAGAAACAAATAAATTATTTTAACTAAAGGATGGGCAGCAGCGTCCTTCGAGTACATTAACAACTCAACTGCGATCGCCAACCCGCCTGCCAAGCGTGGCGATTATGGCAAAACCCCCCAATGAGCTCAAAACACATCCATATCGGTGGTTGTGATGATCTTTGGGGGAGGCCTGTGTCCAACAGTGGACTTCATTAGGCCGAAATGATGAACTAAAAAAATAGGACAAAGGTATGCCCCAACCATGGTTCATGCAGACCAACGAGCAGTTATATTTTATACCTGGCACCGCCCAACTTCATAAATAGATTTTTTCCTTTTCAGTGGTTTTAATATTTTTATATCTTGCAGGGTTTTTGAAGTCGGTATTTTTTTTATTAAAAAGTTTTAGTAAGGTAACTAGTCATAAGTTAGTTTAAACTACGTTAAACTATCAGTGGTTAAAAAAGGTTGTGACACGCTGCAGAGGTATCCATAGTCAGTCGCACGCACTGATCAGTAAACGATCGGTAATGTTAAGCAAGACTCTGGAGGTCAGTCTAGGGATGGGTGATGGACTGGTATTTGAACGTGGCGTCATCGTGCTTCAGACGGCTAGTAACATCGTCGGTCCCTGGGGTGCAATTCTCTAACCTCAAACATCCATTACATCCTTCAATATAGAATTGAAATAACGGTGATAACCCAATTTGGTATTCGCTAAGACTGGTCCTCGTGGCTTATCTTCTGCAACGTGTCCTTGAATGAATAGCTTCAATCATGTCTTAGCGAATACCCAATTGGTTTTTCACCATTATTTTGATTCTGTATTCAAGGATGTATGGATGTTTGAGCTTAGCTTGTAGTAATGATACGGCAGTGTTTACGCCAAATCGGAGGCCCATGGGCGGCTTGAACAACTCTGACATTAAGATGGCCATAAAAAAGAAAGAAACACACGCTCGATTCTTTCTTTCTTCTAATGACAACAACTGGGACTGACGATTTTACGTGCCTTCTGAGCACGGATCAGGTATACTATAAAATATAATATATACCCATTCCAAAAAGTTAAGCTTTTACCGCACCATACACAGAAATAAATAATCTATCTCTTTCTTCTATCTTACATTAATTACGTTTATGTTACCCAATTAAAGAGGCTATTATAAGGAGGAGGTCGTTTTCATTACGCAGCTTCAAATATTTTAAACAACCTGCCACCACCTTGAATACAAACCAATAATTTTGGTACGACTCTACACAAACACCCAGACCCGAAGCAACTATCTTTAGATCGTACATTTTTTTTTATATGTTGCGCCACACTAGGATTTGTCCTGTGTCGTGGATGCGTTTACAAACACAAATTTCACACACTGACACAATACACCCAGACCCGGAACAACTACCTGCAGATCGTCCAAATATTTGTTCCGTGCGGGAATCGAACCCACGACCCGATGCGCAGCAGCCGACTGTATCAGCCACTGCACCAATCGTGCCGCCGAAATATTCGGTACGTGCGGGGATCGGGCTAAATGCTGCAGCGCTGCGTGATGGAACAGAAAGTGGCGGTGCTTGGCTTTATGTGGTTGCTTAACCGGTCATTTCTGGCGAAGCCAAAAGAGGCCTCCAGCCAGGCTTAAATTTAATAATCAAAACTAAGCAACTTTCGCTAAGGGCGCCCCCTGCGGGACACGGACCTTGGCTTAGGGCGTTGCTGGGGATAATAAGCTATTGTTTTGGGGACAGCTGGATCGGTATGTATTAAGGGACATTTAAAGCTACAGGCTCGGCTCGGGCTGGCGCGGGCAAGAGACGGGAGGGAGAAGTGCTACATTGAACGGGAAGGTGACGCAGCCATAGGCCTCCGCGACGTCGGTGAGGCGGGCATCCTCGGCGGCGAGGGCAGTAAAACGGTCGGGTGTTAAGTGAATGAGACAACGCGAGTCTCTTTATGTGATCCAACCTGATTTTATCGTCTGGATCGACCAGAACGTGCCTCGGGCGGCGTACACTACTGATACGAGAGGGTTGGTAATCGACGGCTGATACCACAAGGGGATTAGGGTGGGACAGGGCAGAATCGAGGTTGCGTTTGAACGCTTGTTTCATAAATTTCCTGATGGTCGGCAAGTTAAGATCGAAATGTAAGTGGCGGTGCGCACCGCCTGCCCTTAATGTATTATTCCCTTTAACTAATTACGCGCACATATACATTCATAAGCACACTTCCGTACAGTTATGAACGTCGATTTTAATGAAGGAAGTTATAACTTACATAATATTATTGTTAAGCATTCTTACTGACAAATTATGCCTTTTGAAACAGTTTTACTTTGTATACTTTGATAGCATCTGCGCATACTCCATTATTCTATTCACTGAACGTCAATGAAAGTATTATGATTCCCTTGGTAGACTTACAAGAGTGTTCATCTTCATCATCATCATTTCAGCCGAAAAAAGGCAATTTTTTTTAAACATTGCCCCACACTACTATTTCTCCTGTGTCGTGGGTGCGTTTACATACATGAATTCCACATACAATACACCCAGACCCGGAACAACTATCTGCAGATCATACAAATATCTGTTCCGTGCGGAAATCGAACCCACGACCCGGAGCCCGGCAGCCGACTGTATCAGCCACTGCACCAACCGTGCCGTCATTGTTGGACATATATCTCTCCCAAAGAACCACTAACCACTGGTTTGGAATTGTGTTATGTGGTAATTGGGCGGTTTTGTCATAATCGCTACGCTTGGCGATCGTAGTTAGTTTCTAAATGTTCTCGAAGGATGCTGCTGGCCATCCTCACACTGATCCCTTTGTAGCCTTTTACGACACCCACAGGATGAGATGGGGTGGTGCTATTCTTAACCGGCACCACACGGACATTTGTTCAGCTTAATCACCGTTACATTGCCCCAATCGTTTCGCGCTTGACATAGTCACTGCCGTGTGGTGCCGGCTCAGAATACCACCACCCCATCTCCTCCTGTGGGTGTCGTAAAAGTCGACTAAGGGATTAATCAGAGGATGGGCAGCAGCGTCCTTCGAGTACATTAACAACACAACTGCGATCGCCAACCCGTCTGCCAAGCGTGGCGATTATGGCAAAACCCCCCAACGAGCCCCAACACACCTATATCGGTCGTTGTGGTGTACTTTGGGGGAGGCCTGTGTCCAGCAGTGGATTTCATTCGGCCGAAATGATAGTCACAGATGGCTGCCTGTCACCAGCTTGGGGTATTTTGACTACCAGTATCAATCGTTTCCATTCACAGGACAGGTGTGGTGGGCAATTGGCGTAGTTGAGTTTTGTCTTTACACCCGGCCATCAGCCATTGTAATCGGCCTCTGCACACGAGCCGTTTTTCGACACACGACAAGCAAATTATGTCCAATAAAAACGAATAAACCTGAAAATCTACTTAGCCTAACCTCTTTACATACAATTTTTTTTTAAATACAGAATTGACTTTAAACGCCTTTCTTTGTGTTCAACGACAGTTCATAAATAATAATCGTTATTGAGTCGATTTCGTGTATGACAGGTGCAATGTGTCACATGTCACAATGACATTTTGCCTGACTATAAAACTATGAATCGCTTTCTCAATCGATTGAGAGGCGATAGCGAGAAAGCCTATCGCCTCTACATTTATAATTATCGATTAATTTGTCGCCTGGTTTTCAAGCTATAATTGTAAACTTAAAAAACAAATAACTTAAGGTTCTATACTAATATAATCAAGCTAAAGAATTTGTTTGTTTTTACCGACTTCAAAAAGGAGGAGGTTCTCAATTCGATGCGTATTTTTTAAGTGAAAACTTCTTTTAGCGCGGTACGCATATTTTTAGCTGAGATAAAATCTTTGGACTCGCGACACCGTTATGAGTCGCTTTAAGTGAAAACTTCTTTTAGCGCAGTACGAATATTTTTTATACAGACAAATAATAAGTTTTCACTTCTGTCGGCACTCCCGAAGTGCAACCCGTTTTTTTTAAAGTGAAATCTTCTTTTAGCGCGGTACCCATATTTTTAGATGAGATAAAATCTCTGGACTCGCGACACCGTTACGAGACGCTTGAATTGAAAACTTCTTTAAGCGCGGTACGCATATTTTTATAGACAAATAATAAGTTTCCTCTTCTGTCGGCACTCCCGGAGTGAAACCCGTATTTTTTTTCTGTTTGTACACCGATTAAAGCGAGTTTGTAGACCGATTTGAACGATTCATTTTTAATAAATGCAGAATGCTTTCGAATTGTTCTCATATAAATTCCATTACATTTGAGTAGTTTTTTAACCAGCTTCAATAAATTGGTTTAATTTTACTGCGCTTACCTAGATGATGTGTTAATAGTTTCGATTCTTAGAATTATTTTGAGTGTTAGATACGGATACCAAATTGGGAAAAGTTCTTACATTTATTTAAAACTTTTTAACAAAAAAAAACTGACTTCAATATTCTATAAGATATTAAAACTACTAAAAAGAAAAAAAAAAACTTTATTTATGAAGTAGGGCGGCACCACCAAGATAGTAGTAGTAAATGATTATCTATTCAAGAAAAATACTTCTGATCAACGTTAATCCGAAAACGATTGAATAATGCCTCAGTTTGCAAATATGGGAGCCTATGCCTAGTAGTCTACTGCGATAGACTGAAATTTATTGCAAAGAAACTTTTGTAATGGATAAATCTATCATCATAAATTTAAATAATTCTTTGCTAACAAAACATACTTTAAAAGAATTATAATGAAACTGATCGGATAGAATGTCCACTTCAATCGAATTGAGAATTTCGCGATACAGTAACGCCAAAATACAGTTCCCGAAACCAGAGTAGCTTACTACAATCTATATATTTATTAGAACAACAATATTACAATCAATTTATAGATTAAAAAATAGGTCAATCACATTCATTAGTGATGTAAAAGCATGTGACTAATCGATTCTATGGGAATCCATTTGATTTGCTCGACTGGTCTGTTGGAATTTTTAAATTATAATTGTTGATTATAATTTATTCAAGCGTTAATTTATATCCCGAATTCGAATTATCATGTTAAGCCCTTTGAATTTATAAATAGATTTTATGCTATATGTTACGTCCGTAGGATTGTTTCGATTAGTAACGATTAGAAATTGTGGTAATAAAGTATGATTTTTATTTGTTTGGTACTACAGTAAAAGAAATATTCTAAGAAAGAAAGAAAGAAAGAAAGAAAAGAAAGAAAACTATTTATTTTTGCACCAGTAACGACGCACAATTAAAATTAGGCACAATATTTATAAGAAACACAAAAACTAACATACAAAATGCAATAAAATGGCAACACAAAATTATAAAATAAGGGTACATGGCCAAAAGACTCGGAATCCACGCCTAGCATAAAATATAAACTACATTACCAGTTGTAGGTTTTAGAATGCTAACCATTAAAAATCCAATAATCAATGCGTCGTGCCCGTGCAAAAAAAAGTTGTCACTTGTCAATTCTACAGAGTTTAAAGATTAAATCTAAGTGAAAACAAAACAATACACGAGTCCTGCCAGATAGTTCCCATTGGCGTGTCAGATATACTGCCGCCTAGCTGTTTAAACTTCATACATTACTATGTTCCGGTTAGATAAGCACTGTAGCTAGTGAAATTTGGCACGGTTGGTGCAGTGGCTGACACAGTCGGCTGTTGCGCTCCGGGTCGTGGGTTCGATTCCCGCACGGAACAAATATTTGTATGATCTGCAGGTAATTGTTCCGGGTCTGGGTGTATTGGATGTGGATTTCATGTCTGTAAACGCACTCACGACACAGGAGAAATCCTAGTGTGGGGCAACGTAAAAAAACTGGGCATAAGAGACTAAATAACTAATGTCTCGAGGTGACGAGCGTGGTACGCACTGTTGTGCAACGCAGGACTAACCCTGGGTAGTGTGACAATTGTTATGGGCAGGCGTGATGCTTACCGCGTGGTAGATGACTTGCTTGCCTTGCCACAATGTCGTGTAAAAAACTCGTGGTGACGTAAAGATCTGAATGATGAAATGATGAAAGATGTCAATGCCCATCCGCTTGAAAGTAGGGCTTGGAAGGCCTTAGTTGATAGTTATTTATTGGTAATAATAATGATTACAAGTCATATAACATTTCTTCAGTACATTAAATTACATTATTCAAATTAATTAAATATATGATCATTTGTGGACATTGCTTAATTTATCAATATTTACAATTTAATAGTAATTATTGCCTAATTAAAATGATATACCTATATTATGTCATTATTACATTAAATATAAGAATCGAATCAATGTCTTAAAAAGGTGTATTTTAGTAACGTCCTACCCTATAAAGTCATTCCAGTGATAAAAGCTTTGCTCATCAGCCAGCATTTTAGTCTGGTTTTAAACGACTGCATCGATGGTGCGTCCCTTATGTGGTCTGGTAAGCGATTGTATACCATTGGCGCCATCACATGTACCAGCTTAGATGTTTTAGCCAGTCGCCGAGGCACTGCGCTCAATCGGTGCGCTTGCCGTGTATTGTAATTGTGCCGGTCGCCCAGCTTGATGTATTCATTTAACTTTTTGTTACCATATATCACTGAATGAAAAATCACCAAATTAGGAACTGTAAGTATTTTAAACGAGCGGAAATATAATACGGTTGTGCTGACGTCACCCGAGATACTCGTGCCATTGCCCTCACCGCTCGCTTTTACATCCGAAACACGCGTATCCAATATGCTGCTCGTCCCCACAGCTCGATACCGTATTGTATCACTGACTTAGTGTCTGTATTTAAACTTATAAACTAATACAGCCTCTGCCAAGAAAGTTCTTCCTTATTAATCTTTAAGACCCCTACAGTGTGTACGCAGTATTAAGTCTACCCGTATTTAGGTATGATGGTGACATCATCTGGTTATGCCCCACAAGGGAAGAGGCCTCGCTGAAGGGATATTTACTTTTGCGATCGTGCGTGTAATTTGTATCTCCTTCAAGACCATACTTCTCACTGCAGCTTCTTCTTCAACTGAGCGCGTTCAATTTCATCTGGCCTTCGGTTACCACTTCAAATTCTTATTTGGATGCCTTGGTTATCTGGTCTCCACCACGGATGGACTATTCCTGTGATAAAATTAAGGTTGGTGCAATGGCTGATACAGTCGGCTGCAGCGTTCCGGGTCGTGGGTTCGATTCCCACACGGAACAAATATTTGTATGATCTGCAGGTAGTTGTTTCGGGTCTGGGCGTTTTGTATGTGGAATTCATGTCTGTAAACGCACCCACGACACAGGAGAAATCCTAGTGTGGGGCAACGTTTTTTAAAAATACAAATACAAAATACATACATACAAAATCTTCTTTGATAATTTATTTTTGCTAATCTGCTCCCACTCTTTACATTTAAAACTAGCTGGGATCCGCGGTTTCACTCGCGTTGAATTTAAAAGAAATTTAGAGTACTTCGACACAGACACTTGACATAGAATATATATGTTGGATTTCAAGGGTTTTATTTTTTTTGCGCGGAACCCTAATTATTTTTCTAAAATAAAAGTAGCCTAAATTATTCCTTACAACATCAGCTACCTGCCAGTGAAAGTCCCGTCAAAATCGGTCCAGCCGTTTCGGAGATTACCCGGAACAAACAGACAGACAGACAGACTGACAGACAAACAAAATAAAAATTGTTTTTTTTTGTTGTATGTACCGTATATACTTTCATATGCATTTAGTAAAAATCTGGTATGTTGACATTACAAACAGACACTTCAATTTATTTATTTATATAGATGGTTCGTGGACAGCATATAGCCAGCATTCGCTGCAAACATTTGATCAAAAGTTAAATGCTTGGTCGACACTTCGCGTGAACAGAGGGCTACACTTTTCTTTGGCCAAAAATAAGCATTACCATTCAACGTGGCAATGCTGCCAGTCTTCTGGGAACATTATAATCTGATCTATACCAAGAACTTCTTAACAAATTGGATCGACTTCTCAACAACGGTGTTCATTACATCTTTGGATTGCGTAAGTACGACCACATTTCTTCCTACCGATCTAAGCTTAAATGGCTACCTGTCCGTCAGAGGAGAGCCGTTAGATCATTCTGTTTGCTTTTCACTATTATAAACGATACTTGTGCTCCTAATTATCTTAAAAATTTCTTTCAACTTTTGGGGGGCACCCACAGTCATGACCGTCGGGCTTCTGAAAATTTAATTCTTAACATTCCATCCCACAATACAGGGTTTATGTCCAATTCCTTCGCTGTTTCAACAATAAAACTCTGGAATGCGCTTCCTCTCGATATAAAGAAAGCTCCAAATAAATTCGCGTTGAAACGTAAAGTGCGTCAATACTTCCTGAAATTGTTACAATTCTGATCAGTTTTGTCTTCGTTATTAGAGTTAATATTTATATAAGATATTTAACTATTTACAATTATGTAATATAATATAGTATCTATTTTTTTATTAGTCTATGTATGTATTTCTATTTCTTCCGTATTTTTTATCATTATCTGTAACTTTGTTTTTGTACGAGTACCTCTATCGAAGTGCTTCTTTTACCTACAGGTTGACTGAGAATGCCTCATGGCATTAAGTCTGCCTTATGTATAGTCAATGTACATAAAAGTTTAAATAAATAAATGATTAGGTGACAGCGATGAGGAGTACTTTGACGCCTCAGTAAATGTGCCATATAATTTAGTTTAATAATAAATAGTGTATATATATTTAGATTTGATGTGTATATCAATATAATTTGATTAGTTCATTTCGGCCGAATGAAATCCACTGCTGGACACAGGCCTCCCCCAAAGATCACCACAACGACCGACATCAGTATGTTGTGTGCTCATTGGGGGGTTTTGCCATAATCGCCACGCTTGGCAGACGGGTTGGCGATCGCAGTTGAGTTGTTAGTGTACTCGAAGGACGCTGCTGCCCATCCTCCGGCTAATTCCTTAGTCGACTTTTACGACACCCAGGAGGAGGAGATGGGGTGGTGGCATTCTGAGCCGGCACCACACGGCAAATTTGATTAGTATTATTGCAGAAATTAAATTAATTACTTAAAACAATCGAATACCTAAATTATATCAAAAAGTAATTTTAAATACCACTTTTATTTGTTGGCAAAATTGAATGAAGTATTCTATATACGGCTTTGAGAGTTGTTCAATATACTTTAAAAGGTGGAACGGATTTACTTTTATTACGCCCTTGAATTAATTGGATACTGTGATATCTTCGGTTTCTATCACGTTGTAATTTGTTATTATTTTTGATTTGTGCTTATTATTTAAACAACATAAGCTTTTTTCTTCAAAAAATGTAAATAAGTAGCATTAATTTAAGTTGTGGACATTTTTAGTATTAGCGGAAGTATAAATCCGTTGGCTATTTTCACCTGAAAGATATTAAGCCCTTTTAAATTAATTGAATACTGGGTTACTATCACGGTGGAATTTGTTATTATTTCCTATTTGCGCTTATTAATCAGACTATATAAAATGTACTAATCAAAAAGGTAAATAACGAGCATTAATTTAACGTAGTAGACATTTTTAGTGTTAGCGGAAGTATAAATCAGTTGGTTATTTTCACCTGAAAGATATTAATGTACGTTCCATATAAAGTAATGTTACAATTAGTTAAACCAGGAAACATTTTGTGTAAGAAGAATTTTAGTTAAGAAATAGTATGGAAACGATATGTAGTTGGCTCCACTTTAATTTAATTTTGTATAGTATCACATGTCACATCGTGCCTTTGCATTAATTTAAAGAATAACAAGGAAACATTATGTAAGTAGGTTTTAAGTTTTTTAACCTATCATTCCATTCAACTACTCAGCCTTTTGTAGTCTACAGCTGGGATATGCCTCTCACCAAAAGGGAGATAATAACCGTGGTCACTACTCACTACGTACACGAAGACTGGTGATACCAGCTTTAATACAGTACAAGGAAAGAAAACGGTCTAGTCGATCTATTAATGGAAAATGTAAATGCTGGTAATCTAGATTTCCTAGAAAAGTACATA
Source organism: Diloba caeruleocephala (assembly GCA_947459985.1). Lineage (NCBI taxonomy): Eukaryota > Metazoa > Arthropoda > Insecta > Lepidoptera > Noctuidae > Diloba > Diloba caeruleocephala. The sequence continues at coordinate 5,197,687 of OX381614.1, forward strand.
AAATATAACTAACGCGAACTATTATAGGCTGATACGAGTACTGAAAACCTGTAGTGCAGTTCTCTAAACCTAATTATCTAAGCTCACATCCTTGAATACAGAGTTGAAATAACCACCACCAAAAGGAATTTGGTATTCGCTATGACATGATTGAAGCTATTGAAGGACTCGTTGCAGACGGTGAGCCATGAGGAAGCGTCTTAGCAAATACCAAATTGGGTTGTCACCGTTATTTCAATTCTATATTCAAGGATGTATGGAAGTTTGAGCTTAGGGGATTGCACTATAGTGCTGTGGACGTTGTTCCCACCTCAACATCACAGAATTATGCTGAGTGTCAGCTGTTTTCTGCACATTTGTGGTGCACAATTATTTTGAAGTTCATAGTTTTATATAAGTTAACTTTGGTTTATTGTTATCTTTACTCTTTTGCCAATATTCAAATAGTACTGTATTGCATAGAGTTTCTTGCCAGCTCTTCTTCACAGGATCAACTATTTTGAACCATGCAACTTATATTCTGACGTTTCATAAGTGCCAATATTTAGTTTAATTGATATAAAAACCTTTAGCTTTGACTATTCTTGTATGCGCTGCGTAGTGTTCCAAGGGAATTATGTTGTTTCTTTCTTTCTATTACTGTCAGAGAAGAGCGTGAAAATATTGACAAAATGTCAATTTCTTGGTTGTAATCTTTCCTCTATCACTTCTGTTGACATCTTTAGGTAATTTAACCTTTGGACTATAAAATTAAAATTCTCTGACTTACCATATTGTAAATAGTGCACCTTCAAGTAGAGTATGTTTGCCATCGTTCGCACTTTATACGAAAGTGGACCATCCAAAACATTAAAACAATATTTTAACCGGTTCTATGATTAAAATAATTAACCGGGCCGCTGCACTGTGCGCATACGCACTGCCATGTTTACCGATTTGTAATGAAAACATATGTTTGTAGGAGTAAATACAACACAAATAATATGTATCGTGTAAGAATTTGTTAGGTGCTTAATCTTTTTCCGCCATTGGGTTAAATTATAACAAGTTGGTGGATTAAATATAATGAGTAGACGTATCTGAGGGCCTACTATCGTAAATAATTTACACTATGACTGAAAGTTGACCGAACTGAGATTAAATTATGAATTGACAAAAAAATATTGGTGTTCTTCTCCTCTTAAAGTTCAGTAGGATTTCGGTATGATCTCAAACTATTCTCATTTCAATGTCAATTTTAACGTTTATTTCATGATCATTTTAGTACCCGTGTCACTTCAAAATGTTAGCAAAATACCGTTTTGGCTTCGATCTCATCATAGTATAAGGTTACGTTTGACGTTGTTTGTTTGTTTAGTATGCTTCCATTTGTGACATTTAGGACATTGAGACTATATCGCAACTACAATTTGTTTATTTTTTAATATTTGGAATTGACCCAAAATCAAATCTGGTTGATAGTCAATTTGCGGTCTTCCTGTAGTTATCTGGAAATCCGTTTAAATGACATACCAATATAAATGACGCACTTATGGCCAGTAGCACTTATTGATAGGTAAACGATCGACGAGGTTAAGAAACTTGGCTTGGCGCGGTCAGTCTATGGATGGGTGACCACATAGTGGTCAAAGTCTGACAGCCCGGTTGGTGCAGTGGCTGATACAGTCGGCTGCTGCGCACCGGGTCGTGAGTTCGATTACCGCACGGAACAAATATTTGTACGATCTGCAGGCAGTTGTTTCGGGTCTGGGTGTATTGTGTGTGGAATTTGTGTACGCACCCACGACACAGGAGAAATCCTAGTGTGGGGCAAAAAAAAGCTATTTCTTTTTTACGAATGTTACTTTAGCAATACACTCTTATTCGGCTTTTGTAATGCATGTATTTTGCTCTCCAGTAAAATTTGCCCTTGGTCCTGTTCTGTTTTGGGACAACCGATTCTGATCTGATCCGATTCAAAGTGATCTGGCTTGTCACTTTCGGGTAATATTTTAATGGCAACTATGTAAATATTACGTCACCAAGCCAGACGTAATTAGTATGTTAAATATAATATTCCAGTAGATATTATATATGACCTCACTTTAATTGAAAACGAAAATACCAATGACTTTCACCAATGCATCTGCTAGTAGCTTATGAATAAAAATTAAGTAATTATATTTAACTACTTTTGAACAAAATGAATTTACTTTTTTCAATCGATAGCCTTATATACAAGAACAACATGGCAAAATAAAAAACATATACGTGTTCTTAAAACTTGATAGACTTGGCTAGCGCACTGTTACATCCTGCATTTGGAGTTAAAGTATTTGGTAATTTTAGATACCTTTCAAATATTCTCATTTCAGGTCCTATCGTCAATCATATGAGCCAAGAAAAAGTCCACTGCTGAACAAGAGCCTCCTTTATAAGAAGACCGATTACTTGCCGTTTGTCGTCATTTTGGGGGGAATTTGCCAGTACTCACTATGCTTGGGTTGGTGAGCGCAGAATGGCTACTGTTCCACAGAAAGGACGATGCTGATCATCCGTCTGGTTTTAGAGTCCCTTAGTCGCCTTTTACGACATCCACGGGAGGAGATGGAGTGGTGCTATATTCTTAATCTGCACCCATGAAATCGTCATCATCATATCCGCCAAAGGACGTGCGCTGCTTGACGAAGACGTCGTCCATAGATTTCCACAGTGAGTACTTCACCAGGTCGTCTGTCCACCCCGTTGGAGGACATCCCACGCTGCGTTATCCGACGCGTGCCGACATTAAACCAACTTAGTTAAAAATAAATCAAGCCCTGAATATCTGTATTGAGACTGTCGTGATGTAAAATGGAACCGGGCCCAAATATTTACTCAATTCAAACTTAGCTTCATTATTGCCTCATAGGATAATACCTAAAGATGTCTACTTTCTTGTATGAGATAACTAAATATTCCAAAATACCTTTCAGTCCGAAATCTTAAGGTTCTAAACACAAAAAAACCACGATTTAATTCCCCTAAGTCTATTCCATCATCGGACAACCGGACGAACGGCATTGCGTACTCGTTAAATGGTTGATGTCCCACCCATGCGTATGAAGCGATTTGCTTCCACGATTTTCGTGCGTGCTGCTAAGGAGCGGAACTCATTACCGGAGTCTGTGTTTCCCTACCATTAAAACCTGGGAATCATCAAGTCACGAGTCATCAGGTTTCTTTCAGGCAATCGTGCACCATCGTTGACCACGTCATCACCTAACATCAGGTGAGATAGTGGTGAAACGCAAGCTTATTCAATAGATATATAAAAAGTTTAATGTTGCGCAAAGTGTTCTAACCCAATTAAGTTAATTTTATTGTTTGTTTTTTAAAAACGTTGCCACACACTAGGTTTTGTCCTTACATTTTATTGCTCGTGCTGGCTAAACTAAGTGAACCTGCACTTAATCGGTAAACAATCGGTAAGGTTAAGCAATCGGTGAGGTCAGTCTATGGATGGGTGACCGTATAGTGGTATTTAAAATGAGCATCTCCGTGCATCGGGGGGCACGTAATATCGTCCCTGGTTACTGTCATTAGACGGCAGAAAGATAAGGACAAAATATATTTTAAACAACATTTTATCTTGTTGTAGTTTCATGCTTAAAGTCCAGCTTTAAAAGGCATGCGTACCGCCTCTTTCAGCTGTTAGCAAATTTATCTGACACTTAGACACGTCTACTGCATAGATTACCGGCAAGAGCTCTTTGAGAGCCGTTTGTGAAGTGTTTAGCTCAAGTCAGCGATCTAGAATGTTTAGCGTCTGGTTGGTTTATTTTTATTTTGTAGACTTTCCATAATATCCGTGTAATTCGGAGTACAGTACGGCTTGCCGAATTCATCCACTTTTTTTCTGGGTCTTCAGTGGAAATTATACATGAACTTCCTCCGCCCCGGGGAACGGTGAAGGGACATGCCGGACTCTTACCGGCTAAAACCACTGGATCGCTCATCTTCGGCTACGAAGGGGGGCTAAGGTCCTCGTAAGATCACACTAGAGCCCCCCATTGATGCCACGCCTTCAGGCACATATTGGAGGGGATGACTGTAAAGCGGTCACTCCCCCTAGCAGAGGGAAGGCTACTGTAAAAAGGTCGCCCCCCAGGCATATCTCGGGGAGGATAATTAATCCACCTTTACTGCTTGTAGCCGTGCAGTTCCAGTAAACAGTAGGCTCCTTCCAAGAGTAGGCTCATTGCCTTTTTTTGCATGTCATCAAGAAGTTACGAATCTAGTGTGATCATACGAAGTCCTGGAGCCCCCCTTAGGTGCCGAAGATTACCGCCCCAGTGGTTTTAGCCCGTAGGAGTCCAGCATGCCCCTTCGCCCTTCCCCAGGGCGGAGAAAGTTCATGAAGAATTTGCACTGGGTTCAACAAAAAAAACAAAAACGTAGCCGTTCGTATGGTTCCCGGTAAAAATATCATCAGCAGGTTCTGTTCTGTAACCCAGCGAACAATGCCAATGTGTAACCAATGCGTTAAATTTACCACGATAGTGGACGTTTACGGACAGGTAAGCAGCTTTTTCCTGGGTGATAACAAAGACAAACAGCAATCACAAATCTGCTTGTCAATGTGATTTTTTAGTTTACAGGTATAGGCAACCGAGTATGTGGTGTCCCTCCCACGGATGTCGTATAAGGCGACTAAGGGACTCTAAACCAGAGGGACGGGCAGCGGCGTCCCTTCTGTAGAAAAGCAGCCATACTGTGGTCACCAACCCGGCTGCCAAGCGTGGTGAGTACTGGAACACGGTTGTGAAAATCTATGGGGAAGGCCTTTCTTCAGCAGTGGACGTCCTTTGGTCGATATGATGACAGCAACCAAGCAGCGGTCAGCCTGATGGTAAGTAGAAACTGCACCTATGGAAAACAGCAATCTAATGAATTTACCAAAACTGACGTGGAAGACCAGCTCTGTGGTGGAGCATACAGTAGCGCCACAGCATTATGCTGAGCGACGATCTATTCTCGTACAATATTATGAGACGTTTATATACTGTTAGTGAAGGTAACGAACACAGACGGTTGCAGTATATGAGCCATGTTTGAGGGTAGCGTCATTCTGCGCACTTAGCTCCGTTATACACGGGATGCTACGCCCCTCACAAAAAGAAACAAGCCATAGGCGTACAGGGTGTCTGAATAGCGCGATTATTAAGAGTTGATACTTATATTTTTTATTGTTCCTAAGCGCCATTGGCCTTGGTATCATATCGAACATTGACCACTGCCGAACAAAGCCTTTCCCTGCATACTGCCACAACAATGAACGCTTTTGATTCAAGAGTTTAATGTCTAAATATCCTGTCTTTGTGGTGTAAAATACTACATATATAATAATGATATGAAGACATGATTCTTTGTCCAATAGAAAATAGTGCGGCTACATATATTTAATTTTGATTGTTCGGCACTTGAATGTCAAACCACTGAGCACCATCTTCGGATTTATCCAAATCGTGCCAGCCACCCAGCGAAGATCGTCACTCCACCGATCTAGAGGGGGTCCTACACTACGTTTGCTGAACCGCGGTCTTCACTCAATAACACGTTATCCTCAACGGCTGTCAGTTCTGCAGATAATATAGCCAGCCCGTTGCCACTTCAGCTTGTTAATCCAATGAGCTATGTAAGTGACTCGGGTTCTCTGTCGGATCACCTTGTTCCGGATGCTATCCTTCAGAGAAACGCCAAGCACCTTATTTCTCCATATTTCACTGAGCAACGAAATATTTGTGGACTAGTCGTTCAGTTAGTGTCCACCTTTTGGCATCGTATATTATAGCAGGTAGGACGCACCGATTAAAGACTATCATCTTAAGGTTCTGCGTATAGACGACGAAAACACTTGTCATAATTTACCAAATGCCACCCAGCCCAGCCGAATTCTTCTAATGGAGAGGCCATTCTCATTCAAATGCTTTCTTCTTTCTTTTTTTTTCATATTAATCTCACCCAACAGAGTTTGCCGAATTTCCCATAGGTAAACGTATTCCTATACAACTTCGAGAGCCCCACCATGTACTGTAACTGGTTCTGGTATGACATATTGGTTAAAAAGACCTCAGTTTTATAGGTTCATCCAGACACTAATGCGTTGGGAAGAATCAGCTAGGCCGATCAGTATCAGTCGTAAATCCTGCAGCATTTTGGCCATTATGAGGACGTCTTCTGCAAATCTCAAGTGTAAGATGTACTCGCCGTTTATTTTTATGCCTCATCTCTTCCAGTATAACTTGTTAAACATATCTTACATTGCATTTAGGAATAACGTCCCCTTGTCTCGCACCTCAATGTAGCTGAATATGCTCAGATCGCTGGTTCTATTGCGCTTCTTCTGCTGGAATTTGGACGGTCATGGTCACGGCGTCGTAAAGACTATCGGATATATTGCCAACTCGGTATCGCTGCAAGGATTCTGCAACTGACCAGGTTTCGATAGAGTTAAAGGTCTCATAGTCCACGTAATCACAGGAACCGATTTTATTACCGTGTGATGTCCAGAATAACAATATAGCACCACTCCAACTACTCCAGTGGATGTTGTAAAAGGCGACTAAGGGACACTGAACCCGCCTGTCCATCGTGGTGAGTATATTCCTCCCAAATGATGACACAATTGTGGAAATCTATAGGGGAGTCCTGTGTTCAACAGTGGACTCCATTTGGCTGATGATTGGGCCGATTATATTCTTTGATTTTCTGTATAATCTGCGGCACTGTGCGGACTTATGATTGGCTAGGATGAGTCCGAAACCACACTAGGTATGATTTTATTGAAGTTTACCTTAATGGGACTTCTGATTTGAATAATAAAACACTTCTATCTCTCTGAAGTCTCAAAATGCCATTCTGGCGAAACCTTGTTAAATTCCACTAAAATACCCTCCAGTCTACATTTAAAGTCAACGCCACAAGCTAAGTACCAAGAACTTCCATCCTAGTACTGAATCCGGTTGTTAATAAGGAAAAGAGTGGGTACACAAGGGATCTTGCGAACGTCGGCTCGCCAGGGAGACGGCGCGGTTCGAATTTTCTTTTTCACTGAGTTTTTGACGCTGCAGATTTTATTTATAACCGGATTTTTTATGTTACCTACCTGGTTTGGCTAGAGTTGAAGGGTGTACTGTTTATGTATGGTTATGGACGTGACGAACTGCAGGAATTACAACGGTACCTATATAGAGAGAAGATCATGGTAACATAGAACAGTGTTTATTTGATGCACACATAGGTACGCAATTGAAATTTAAGTGATTTAAAACTAAACAAATTATTATTGAACAAAAAACATATACGAATCCACACACTACACTAACGTAACATTAATCTTAGTTGCCTCGATTGCGCCAAATGGGTAGCTACCTAGTTCAGCACTATGTAGTGTTCACACTAGCGTTGCTTTCAACTGAGAACAAAAACAAGGGCATAAAGAAATCGAGAAAATTTGTTGAGACCCATTCATCATCATATCAGCCAAGGGCGTCCACTGCTGAATAAAGGCCTCCCCAATAGATTTCCTCAACTATGTCATCATATTGGAGGGAATTTGCCAGTACTCACCACGCTTGGCTGGTGGGTTGGTGAGCGTAGGATAGCTGCTGTTCCACAGAAAGGACGCTGCCACCCATCCCTCTGGTCTAGAGTCCCTAAGTCACCTTTTACGATATCTACGGGAGGAGGAGGAGGAGGATATTCTTAATCCGGACACCACATGAATATCACCACTTTTATTACCTATATACACAATTTTCCGTTGCTATATATTGGGTAGCCCTTAAAGAAAACATTTCCATTATCTCCACTATTTGAAAACGGATTGATGATCGCCTATGCAATGCGGACACGGTGACTCCTTTGCTGGGGATAAGGTACATAGCTAGGGATCATGGCGACAAAGATACACATTACAACATATCAGTTTACTTAACATATCAGTCGAGCGATGTCTACTGCTGTACAAAACCACCCCATATAGATTTTCATAGCATCACACGGCTCTCAGCTGCCTTCACCAGGTCGGCTGTCCACCTCATTGGAGGTCGTCCGACGATGCGTTTTCCGATGCGTGGTCTCCACTCGAGAACCTTTTTACCCCAACGGTCATCAGTTCTACGAGCAATGTGCCCCTTCAGTTTACTAGTCCTTTCGTCCCACGCTGCGTTTTCCAGTGTGTGGTGGAGAACCTTTCTGCCCTAACGGCCATAATTCCTAGCTATGTACCCTAGAAACTGCGAGCTTACTGCCCTTTTTACCACTTTGATAATGTAGCAGTGGAAGATAATGTAGTGTAGAAGCAAACAAATAATACCAAGAGGGTATCACGAATGCTCCTGCCAAATGAATGGCATAGTTCCAAAAGTCATTAAAACAATGTTTTTTAACCGCTGCTTTGCATAAAAATGGTAGTCGATTTTATCTCTTTATAAATTTTTAGGTACTACTACTAAATAACGTTAGTATTGACAATTATATAAAGTATTGAAGTTTCAAATGATTCTCAAACTCAGTCCTGAACTCTACGTTTTTCTAGCAGATTAATTCATAACCATTTTATAAACGTATTGTTAATTTATTGCGCGTCCTATGCGCAATAAATTAACATGACCGCTAATGCTAATGTGGTAGGTTTGACTTTTAATTAAATTATTTATTCTGTGTCGCCGTCACACAGGGGATGAATAACACCTACTCTTTTGCCGGTCTTTGTCCATTCCAGCGGAACTGCGGACAAAACTTGTCAATACCTCTGAATAACTTTACCGACTTCAAAGGAGCTTTTAGAGATACATGTCTTTTGAAAACCTTCAGAGAAATTGCTTATTCGCTCCCGTGGTTTCCCAACCAGAAACCCCATCGGTGAGGGTATTTCTTTAAGAACCCTTTTACATTTCAAAGGATGGTAAAAGAAAATGCTAAGCAACCCTCTGTTCCAGTTCGGTGGGGTGTAAAAAATGAAGGTTGATTTTGTCACTTTCAAGTAAGGATTGGGTGGAATTCTGTAGGTGGCATATCACTCATTATCGCTTCATTGGCATAGATCTAGGAAAATGCAGAGGGGAGTCTGAGTTTGACTCCTAAGTTGAGTTAAATCTGGGGTTTTCTATTAAATTTATTAATTTATATAAAGAACTATAATCGCTAACAAATCTCAAAGGATTCGTAAGCAGAATGGGGAATGGCAATGGGTGTGCCACATAGCTTGTAGAACTTATAGCCATTGAAGCAGAAAAGTTCTTGAGTGGAGACCACGCACCGGAAAACTCAACGTGGGATAGCCTCCAACGAAAACGGTACGGTTGTTGGATGCGTTAAATTCCAGGCATGTAACTGGCAGCATGTGACCTCTTGTGAGTCGTGGCTCACATGATATCTTTAACCATTTCGTCTCATATTGTCACCCAAAATATGGTCACTGCTGAATAAAGGCCTCCCCATAGACGTCCAGTTAAATGCCGAGTGTCGTCATTTTGGGGAAAATTTGCCAGCGCTCACCACGCTTAGCAAGCGGGTTGGTAAGCGCAGAATGGCTGCAGTTTCACAGAAGGGACGCTTTTTCATCTACTCCTACAATACTCATGTGGTGTGGGTGTTTAAAATGAGCCTCCGTTACTGAAGACATTTAAGTATGTCCTATGCACCCCGGGCAGACAGCGCCTGGTAAAGGTAACCCTGATAACTGGCTCATATTTTCAGTAAGCAACCTGTGAGAGAGTAGTCTTTGGCAAATTAATCGCAATATTTATATTTTACCGCTTGCAAGTTATATCCGGAAAATGAAATGAAAATAGTTGTCGGACACATGGCCTGCTAACACTCGACGAAAGGCGTAAAGTACTGGATATGAGTTTGCTTTACGACATACTCAATGGACGCCTGTATTGCCTTGAGTTGGTCACACTGGTATTTTTTAACACTCCCCTTTTTTTATTTATTTTTTATTGATGTCCAGTGGAAATTCTACATGGAACTTCCTTCACCCCGGGGAAGGGCGAAGGGGTATGCCGGACTCCTACCGGCTAAAACCACTGGAGCGGTCATCTTCGGCACCGAAGGGGGCTCCAGGTCCTCGTAAGATCACACTAGAGCCGCCCATTGGTGCCACGCCTTTAGGCACATCTCGGACGGGATGACTGTAAAGCGGTCACCCCCTCTAGCGGAGGGAAGGCGACTGTAAAAAGGTCGCCCCCCCAGGCACTTCTCGGGGAGGATTGTAAAGGATCCCCCCAAGCCTCGCTTTGCGCTGTGCTGCGCACACGGCGACACGTGACCACGTGCGCGCCACCGTCTTCCCGGGGGTCGATCGGTGTGAGCACGTAGGGAGCACTCGTCACACCAATGTTACACGTGCCTCTGCACTCAACTAATTACGCTAAAAGTTTTGTACTGACCCGTGTTCCTCGAATTTATAACACTTTTATTCTCAAGTTGATATAACTGTAGTTAACCTAAATAAAATTCACAGATGATAAAAACTATAATTGAAGTAATGACATGTAACAATGCAAACAAACAAAACAAACAAATGACAAGTAACTATACACATATTATTCGGCAGAGATATTACTTTAAACTTTAAGTCCGTGTGATGTCCGGATTAAGAATATAGCACTACTCCAACTCCTCCCGTGGATGTCGTAAAAGGCGACTAAGGGAATTTAAACCAGAGGGATGGGCAGCACCGTCCCTTTTGTGAATCGGTAGCCATACTGCGCTCACCAACCCGCCTGCTAAGCGTGGTGAGTATTGGCAAATACCCGCCGAAATGATGACACAGTTGTGAAATCTATGGGGGAGGCCTTTGTTCAGCAGTGGACGTATAAATGGCCGATACAATTATTATAAACTTGTCTAATATTTATTCTTATTTGTATTGTATCTGTTTAATACATATTTAGTTAAACAGGGAAACTTATTATTAGCCATACAATAATGTAATACACATATTCTGTAACATGCTATATGTATCGCTGTTGGTTTTCTAAATAAAGCAAAATAAAATAAAATAAAAAAATCTTCTTTCTACACCTCCTTTTTCTTTTATAATTAACTAGCTGCGCCCCGCGGTTTCACCCGCGTAGATCGGAATAAAAAGTGTGTATGCATGTGTGCCTATGCGTTAATCCAGGTTAGAACAAATTTCATCCAAATCCACACATACATGCATACAACCTTTCGCATTTATAATATTAGTGGGATTTCGTTGTATGTTCTAAGACTTTTTATTTCCCAGGGTTACAACGAGCTTCATGGAACAGGGTTATTTTCATGTCGTCATCATCATCATCATCATAAATCCTCGCTAACATGAGTTTTAGTAGACAGGCGAGAGACGCGGGTTTGTCCCTATTAATAAAATTGTAGCTAAACTTCTCGTAGTCAAAATAGCATAAACATTATTAACAGTTCAAATAGTAAGTAAAAGTAATTTTCTTTGAATTTATAAATCAAATTAGAAGCTAGACCTAAGTCAACGTCAGGTTAAGTTATCCAATTAGTACGTAACGTGTTCGGGAGAGGTAACTTGTTTAGGAGGGCTAGACGGCTCCTTTGATGTTGTAAAACCTGATAGGAAAATTGGTTTTAACGAGGGAAAGATACCTAATACAGATTACATGTCTATCTTTTACTAGTGAAAAGTCTCTTATTGCAAGAGTTGGTTAAGTTGTTGTGCCAGTGCTGTGGCGTCCTTCTGTGAGAGCGTCATGCCCCAGAAGGAGGTCGCAGAGTGGGATCGGGAGAGAGCCGAACCCGCACGGAGAAGGAGGACACGGAGCCGGGGTTACAACCACCGCGGCGTCCGTGTCTAACACGCCTGAGCCCCGTCATCTTTATATGGCGGGGGCCTTAGGAGTCGCGAGCGCGTCTATTGGGAAATCTGCGTGCTCATACCGAGCGACGGAAGATGGCGGTGTGCACTTGGACACGTTCCGCCGCGCCGTGTGCGTAGCACAGCGCATAGCGAGACTTCGGGGGAATCTTTTACAATCCCTCCGACAGGTACCTGGCGGGTGGCTCTAGATAGAGATTATTTGGCTTTAGTATGCTCATATGAGGTCCTGGAGCCCCCCTTAGGTTCGGCACCTTTACCGCTTTACAGTCATCCCCTCCAAGATGTGCCTAAAGGCGTGGTTGGTGGCACCAATGAGCGGTTCTAGTATGATCTTACGATGACCAGGAGCCTTAGGAGCCGAAGATGACCACCCCAGTGATTTTAACCGGTAGGAGTCCGGCATATCCCTTCGCCCTTTCCCAGTGCGGAGAAGGTTCATGAAGAATTTCCACCTGAGATCAAAAAAATAAAAAATATTGATATTATTTGAGTTCCTGGAGGAGGAAATGGAGGCTCAATTTGGTGCGTTTTTTTTAAGTTGTTTTGCCGACTCTTCGGCTTCCAAGCAAGGTTTTTAACTATAAACATAACTGTATATGAAGGGATACTGTAGCTGGTGTAATAACTGGGCATACATAAGAGCCTAAATAACTAATGTCTCTTGGTGCGCAGTGTGGTGCAGGATAGAGTCCTAATTAATATTCCAATTGTTATGGGTAGGCGTTACACGGGCCACCAGGAGAATGCCCTACTCGTCTGTCACTGGGTTGTACCTATACTTATATAGAAAATATATATAGTTATATGATACACCCAAGCGATCTGGAACCCTTATGCGGAGAGCCTTTGCCACCTTGTGTGTGTTCTACCGCTTGTACAACAGACAGTGTTCTAAGGATTTTTTGTTCGATATGAAGCTAACGGCTACTTTCTATCATCGCACCTCTGGCCATCGGCGGGGAGTTCAGCCACATACCTTAGAGCCAAAATGGTCTCGTACCGTACGGTTTCAGAGGAACTTCCTCCCGCGCACGCTCAGATTGTAGAATCAGCTCCCTACCGAGGTTTTCCCAAGAGACTACAGCATGGGGCTCTTCAAAAAGGGCGTGAAAAAATTTCTACATGGTCTGCATTGCACGAGTGGTACCTCTAGTGTTGCAAGCGTTCATATGTTATGGTAATCGCTTACCACCAGGCGGGCCATATGCTCGTTAGCCTCCTCAGTGGTACAAAAAAAGTACCGATCCAGCAAATCCCAAAACAATAGCTTGTTATCCCCAGCAACGCCCTAAGCCGAGGTCCGTGTCCCGCAGGGGGCGCCCTTAGCGCAAGTTGCTTAGTTTGTAATATTAATTTTAAGCCTGGCTGGAGGCCGTTTGGCTTCGCCAGAAACGACCGGTTAAGTAACCACATTTCCAAGAAATGTATGCAAAAACCCAAAAAAAACAAAAATATGATACATCTACTCAAATCCTACATACGTCAATTATTGCTATTGTTATTTTGCGTAGCTATATGTAGGATTTGAGTCTGAATAAAAACAATGATTCGAATAAAATGAAATAAAACAAAAAAGAACTTTATTTGAATTTTAGAATACATTTTATGCAGATTAAAAATACGAAAACAACGGTTTATTTTCCCCCACTAACTCAGATATAAAGTTCACGTTGAATTCTAAAATGTCACATTTTCGAAATAAAATTGCAGCTTGAATTATATCATACTGTTCCTGTAATCGGTTTAAAAAGTGTTTTATTATAATGTGTAATAATCGCGAAAACCTAAGACATTACTATCAAAACCGAAATCAAACGATCTAAAACGCATTCTCCCGTTATTATTTAGCGCCGGAAGCGTGCGTCTGCGTCACTACCGGATTGAACCGGTTTGCCACCCGCACGGGCCGGATATTGCGAGCAGGTTGCCGCCCCTGTACCGTAGGAATTGCTTCTTGATTATATTATGACGACCGGCAATCCTTTACGGTGTTTAAGCATCTGTATTTATTATAGCAGTAACGTCTACTAATTGCCGTGTAGCTCCAGTCACGTACCCCGTCCCATCCCGTGGGTGTCATAGAAGCGACTACGGGAGATTGGAATCCGGTGCGTACCATTTGTAGTGGTGTTCAAAAATGCTATATGCCAATAGCGCGCTACAGACTATTTACTATAATAAAATAGCGTGCTATTTTACACGCTAAATATATAACGAACTGGACGTACGCGAATGACGCGATAAAAGCGCGGTGAATATTCTCGAATCACGCTAATGTCTTTGGACGACAGCGCGCTTTATATTTAACAATACATCACCAAACTTATAGAGACCTCAAACTTTACAATGGACTCATAATACTAAAAAACCACACACAAGCCAATTTTATAACTAATCCGTTAATTTCAAGAATGTTTCATACAAAATAGGTACCTAAATGCCAATTACATATCCATTATTATTTACTCGTATAGTAGGCATCTGATAAATCGATGGGGACGAATGCTATTCCGCGGCGGCAACTACGCATGCGTGGCAAAAATGGCGTCCGAAAAAATGCCGGGAAATAAGAGAAAGAAGTGGCGTGGGGTGACCCCGAAGTAAAGAGTGCTCGGAGTGAAGTTCTGGTGCTAAACTAAGGGTTACAGACGGATTCACTTGCATGTTTTTGGTACTAGAATTTCTAGAAGCAAGAAGTTATTTACAGGTCACAATCAAAATTAAATCAAGAAATGAAAGACTTACCAAGCATGATTAATTTGCGACTTTCGCTGTATGAAAACATTAACGAACCGAAAAAGTTTGTTGTGTTGTCTTAAGCAGACGTAAATATACAATAACAATATATATATATTCTTCTTTTAGTTATCTGAATATCTGTCTAAGTTGTGAAACGTAGTCTTAAAATAGCTAACGATGAAACTAACTAAGTAATAGATTAATTAATTCAGCCCATTAACAGAAGTACCTACTTATTTGATGCGTTTATGAGTTATATTTTCAGAAATCTTACCATTTTTACTTCTCAATATTCAACATATTTTCAACCTTTTACGAACCCGTTGCTCTATATACTTACAGTGTTTATTTGATACGAGTTCAGAAATTTAATTAAAAAAGACTGAAACCTGATAACTACCATTGCAATCTCAATTCAACATTAATTCTACAATGGTTTTGCTACTGAACTACACCACGAGCCTAGGGGTGTGTCTTCCCCTCAGTTCCCGCCCCCCTGGAGGGGTGAATGTGCCCTCGTGAAGACTTCACTAGAGCCCCGTTTACTGACTTGGGATAGTTACTCGCACTAACTGGCTTGACAGTAAATTTGGAAGTTTTGTATTTCGAAACGCTGAGATGAGAGTAGAGCAACTAACTTATGATGTTATTTCGAGTACACGTGCGGATCATTCGTTTAGATCAAACATGGATGTTTTTATGTAGGAATTTATTTCTTTTTTATGCCCATAAATAAAAACATGTTACATAGAATAAATATTTAATTGTCGATATCATTGATATATATTTTCTATGTGCCTATTAGAAATACATTATTTTAAACCCAGTACCTATAGAAAGAAGGATTAGTATTTATTGGAATATTCGGTGCATGGCAAGCAATTAATGCATGTGTGTACTAAATAATGGCAGGTTTATATACTTATATTTAAGTAGGTACATGTTGTTATTTCAGGTATGAATAATTTAGGTATTTAATTTCTACAAAAATTACTTATCAAGCTATAACTTGCTCAAGCACTCTCTTAAACCTAAACCAACTTAGATATAACGGAATGTCACATCTATCTTTTCTTTATCCTGATAATGTCAAAATAGGGATTATAGGCACCATTGATAAGAACTTATTTTTAAAGAAAATTTATAAAAATGGCATGAAAGTTACCTTGAGGCTAAAATTACAATCTGTCATTAAGTGATATGTCTGAAAATAGCCTTCAATTTGTGTTCGTAGGATTTATTTTTGATTAGGTTCTTTTAGAATACTTTAAAACTTTAAGTTTTAGTGTTTTTAAGAAACGTTCCTGTTTCCATGTTTGTATTTTTTAACAAAATTCTCATAACCAATTTAGTTTTGCTCGACTTGCAACACTGAACATTCATTTAGATACTCCAAGAGGATTCAGACAAATCTACGTTCTGTAGAAAAAAAAGCCGCCTCAAGTTAAGTCTGTTAGTTTTTGCCAACTGTATAAATAACAAATACAGCTAGTGCAATAAAGAATAAAATAATTACTGTCTACACTAACCTAGCTAGACAGTTGCAACAGTTTTGATTGGCTAAGCTGGGTCATCATTCATCATTTCGGCCGAATGAAGTCCACTGCTGGACACAGGCCTCCCCCAAAGATCACCACAATGCCCGATATGGGTGTGTTGTGGGCTCATTGGGCGATCGCAGTTGAGTTGTTAATGTACTCGAAGGACGCTGCTGCCCATCCTCTCGAAGGACGCTAAGCTGGGTATGTAAGCCTAATTATCTAACACTTGAGGATGTACAACATTTTTAGGGAAGAAAGATTAAGCTTGAAGGTGAAGCATGTTGCATTCAGAATAGATGAAGTGTGGGAAGCCAGGTGAATGTTTTGTATTCATACCCCAAGGACAAATCTCTTGTGGAAAAAGGACCTTCATTTTTCTAGTGGCAATGTAATTTTATTACTCTCAATAAATTATTCTGCAACATTTATATGGGTTGGTTTTACATTTTAATTAATATCCCAGTTGTGTTTTAGTTTTAATTTAATATTCGAGCTTTAACCAGAGAATTGTGCTTAATAAATCTGTTAATCATGTAGAATCTAAATACTGCATGCTTAATCAGTTTATTTATCAATGCTCGTTGAAATAAATTAAAATTGACGGCACGGTTGGTGCAATGGCTGATAGAGTCGGCTGCTGCATTTCGGGTCGTGGGTTCGATTCCCGCAAGGAACAAATATTTGTATGATCTGCAGGAAGTTGTTTCGGGTCTGGGTTTATTGTGTGTGGAATTTATGTCTGTAAACGCACCCACGACAGGAGAAACCGCAGAGAGTGGCAATGTTTAAAAAAAAAACGTATTTGTTGCGTTATCATTACAGTTATTCTGACATTCCGAGAGACCTGACCATGTCTAAAATTATCAGACTTGTTGTACGCAGGTTTATCTTGGTGTCCGTGCACCTAACACTATTCTTGTTGCTTGGCTACTAGCCCAAGGAAAAGAAAGAAGTAAACCTTATATTATTAGCCGTTGATACCATAGTATTCTTTCCATTAATGATTTCAACGATAGAGGTGGGACAGCGTATTTGTATCTGGGAACCTCTTGGTACAATTACAATTGCGTGTAAGCCTAGTAACCATTACTAAATAACGATTGATGTTTTCATAATTCGAATGTGTATTTTTCATTCAATTTTGAGGTTGTTTGGAAATAACTATCTAGTATACACATTATTGCCGTGTGGTGCCGGTTCAGAATGCCACCACCCCATTTCATCCCGTGGGTGTCGTAAAAGTCGACTAAGGGATTAACCGAAGGATGGGCAGCAGCGTCCTTCGAGTCCATTAACAACTCAACTGCGATCGCCAACCCGTCTGCCAAGCGTGGCTATTATGGCAAGACGGGGGGTCTTGCGCACAATGATGGGGGTCATGAGCACACAACACACCATATCGGTCGTTGTGGTTATCTTTGGGGGAGGCCTGTGTCCAGCAGTGGATTTCATTCGGCCGAAATGATGATACACATTAGCTAGGACCCATTGCCATGCTTTCCTGAAAATAAGCAGCTAATAGATACTTGTTTTTCTCCGCGGTTACAAGGACTAATATTATTATGAGAATAATCCTTGTTGTAAAGCAAAGCGCACCCAATTAGTTAGACGGACATATTCAGTTTACAACAGCGAGTACTCGTATTCGATGCACTTTTACGCGGGGGCGAGATGGGGTGAAATGCATAAATACGGGCGAGGGAGGGAAGAATACAAAAATAGGGTGCTAAGAGGCACCGACGCCATCTTGGAAATCACCCTAGCTGTGTTAATTTTTCGTGACGTGAAAACTTTTATTTTTTATACGCCTATTATTGTTTCTTCAGTTTAAAGTTCGAAATAAATTTTAACGATGTGGAATTTAGATTTCACTGCTCGGATATGAACGTAGAATTTACAAAAAGTAAAATTTTCATTTCTGTAAACTGAGTGCTAATTAGGAATGCTTATAACTTCGGGGTGGGAATTAAAAGAAATATAAAAATGTGCCATACTTGAAGTTGTCTGGTGCTACTTTAATAAAAATATGTATAATATGTATTTTAATTCTAGTCAGGAATTGATTGATTGAATTGAAAAAGTTCAGGTAAGTATGATACTTTACGAATTAAAATAAAATAAGCTACGAGATTTCTTCCGACGGGCATCGTAGTGATTAAGGGAGTAAATTAGTCGATTGCGTAGGATCATCTGTGCCCTGGTTGATAATGCACTGCCAAAGCAAGGGTTAGAGATCAGAATACCGCCAGTTGTATTTAGAAGAATTAAGGAAAACTTCAGGATAAAGACCGTTTCGAACTACGTTCTATCCATGAAAAATAACACCACCATATTTGGCACACACCAATGATATTATATATATTAAAAAGAAGTAGATATGTTACAAGAGTGCCAAAAGTAAGAACCAAAACTCCCCCAATTGTAGCACCTCGCAATCGGTTCGCCTAGATAGCTATCTCTTTAACTCTTGTTGTTCTTGTATCTTCTTCCTCACGACCTGGTTGTGCAAGCGAGACTGTATTTTGCGCGCCATTAATTATGGACGTAACATATCTATGGTATAATATCATTGGCACACACCAAAACATAAAACAGGAACATAATATTTATGTCTACAAACATTATAACGCTGCAGTTCTACGGGGTGGGCAGCACAATTATTCTCAATCCACTATTAAAATTACAAACCAACTCACAATTCACCTCCTCGCGATGTATAGGCGTGGTTACCGCAAACTGTAATTATTTCTGCTTGCAAGTCTATTGGCTAACACCATCCATACATCGTATGAAGGAGTTACGACTTTTTCAAAAGATAACACTAAACTTTTTTAGCATATTGTTTAATTGTTTCACAGCAATTTATTGCGTTCCGCAACGGATTTATTAGTGAATTACAACTAAGTGAGCGGTTAATGTTAGATATTGGTTGTTGAGCAGATGCGTTTATGTGGTGTGAAATATAGTAGTGTAGGAACAGTTGGACCGCGATGTTTATGGAGCGATGTTTTCTAGACCTAAATTAAGTAGAAAGTTGAGAGTACGCAATACCGGGTTAGTCAGAAAGGGTGTACTAATCCGCAAGGGTGTTATACTATGGGTGGTAATGGTCAACTTTTGGTCTACGACTTTCCCCAAAAAATCAATAGTTATAGAGTTATAGCTGTCCAAACTTTTCATGAAAAATACGCTGAAGCAACCCTATCATCAGCTCTGTCATATATTTCACATCATATTTGGGTTCACAGACCTAATACTCTCCGACAAAGGATTATTTCGGAATAAAAATAACAAATCAACCCTGATCGCGATTTTTTAATACAATTAGATGAATTTGAAATTAAATTTTGCATTTTGTAAGATGAGGCATTTACTGTGAAACAGTCATCAGTGACAATTTAAATTGGCCGCGGCTTAGTGCACCCTTTCCGACTAACCCTGTATAATTATCAGATAATTATGGTCATGATGGAATTGTGATCAGGTAATATGTTTATTGTTCTGCCTATTTAGAAATCCGAATGACCTATTGATCCCAATGGCACTAGTCCAATGGCTAAGGCATCGCACTTGCAATTAAGAGATTGTGAAATTGAACTCCACCCTATTGTTACCCATTGCACTATTGTTGTGAACCCACTCCTAGCACAGTACAGACTAGACTACAGCATGGGGATCTTCAAAAAGCGCATAATAAGATTTTTACATGGTCGGCGACGCGTGTGTGTCTTCTCTAGTGTTGCAAGCATTCATACTCATAGGTTACGATGACCGCTTATCATCAGACGGGCCGTACGCATGCTTGCCACCTTAGTGGTATAAAAAATTATTAAGCTTAGTTGTTGCCTGAAGGGGTTAACAGGTATTTTAGTGATGAGCAACCCACATTATAATGTTTTTTTATCCGATCGTGGGATATCCGTCCCGTTAAATAAGATTAATTGGTGGTAAGCATCAGCTGTACGAGAATACTCCTCAGTTACTAGCTTGTTTACAGCTTTTGTGGGTTCCGTACGATGAATAATGTTATTTACCATGTTTTTTAAATCTGACCCATATTTTATTGTGCAAACAAAAAAAAAATGTATGAAAGCGGATTGTAATTCCAAATATAAGTTTGTAAGCACAATATTGAAATATGTTATTTTAAGACTAAACTGTACCACGTAGTTTGCAAATCTTTTATTATATTTTCTAATTTGACTCTCAAAGGTGACCTCCATACTTATCCAAAAATCATTTATTTACATTACACGTCCGTTCTTGGGTCGCAGAATATATACAGGGTGTCCAGTAAATAGCACGACAAACTGCAGGGGGTGAGAGCTTGGGTCAATACCTACCAAAAAAACACAATATATGTTCAGCAAAATCTTACGGATTTACAGTAGTACAACATTTTGCAATAAGAAAATTGTACTGTGAAAATTTAAATAAAAATTGTATTTCTTGAAAACATTTTAGTTTTTAATAGAATAAAGACTTATCAATGAGTAAAGTAACAATTCACAAATAATTTGAGGTAAAAAAAAAACTTGAAAAGGAATTTTTCATTACGAGATGCTTAAAAATCTGTCAAGGTAGAGATTTTTCGATATTTCGGAAAAATTGAGTACCTACTACTGTAAATCCGTAAGATTTTGCTGAACATATATTGTTTTTTTGGTAGGTCCAAGCTCCAGTGTGATCTTACGGGGACCTTCGGTGCTGAAGATGACCGCTTCAGTGGTTTTAGCCGGTAGGAGTCCGGCATACCCCTTCGCCCTTCCCCGGGGCGAAGGAAGTTCCATGTAGAATTTCCACTGGACACCAATAAAAAAAAAGGTATTGACCAAGCTCTCACCCCCTGCAGTCGTGCTATTTACTGGACATCCTGTTTACCAAATTTCAACTATCGGTCGAGTAGATATGGAACTAATTGGCTGAATTGATTCTATAAGGGATTTACCGTTTTTTTCATTAGGACGTACGGAACCCTAAAATTATGTTTAATTTACCAGATATGTGTTCAGATATGTAATTGTACAAACCTTCCAATAAATATTGGCAAATTTGAAATTATATTTTCAATGGGCAGGCATTTGGAAAATTATGCCAATATTTGCGAATCAGTGTTTGTGAATGCGGTTGACATATAGTTTAGTTTTAATTAAAACTACAATAGCAGGGACAATTATACTGCTACTAATTGCTATTGCTAGCGATGTAGGATTTATCTCTAAGTAATTAATATAATTTAATAATCAAAGCAATTTGACAGTTGTCTGTTACATATATTATTGTAAGGAAGTGACACTCTCTGCCTATTTTGTTACCATTTTAATTTTGTATTTTTTTAAATTTTGTTTTTTGATTTTACACGCCGGACTCTTACTGGCTAAAACGACTGGGGCGGTGATCATCGGCACCTAAGGGGGGCTCCAGGTCCTCGTATGATCTCACTACACTACCTATTTTGTTGCCTGCTCAAATATCTTTGATTTCTTCCTTTTGATTTTTGTTATTCCATAAAATGTTATCTTTGCAAAGCACTTCCCTGTGTTCAGCATTGTAAACAGCATAAAAGGTTTGGTGTTAATATCCACCGTGTAATTATTCATCATGGAATAAAATATTAATCTTATCCTATGATAAAAAATAACCGTTTATCGATATTTCAGTCCCGTGTGTGACTCGCATATTTTAAAGCATTTATATATAAAACTAACCTACCAATTTTTCATCTCGATAACTACCAACCCATGAGGGTGTACTCCCATAAATAAGCACATAATGATGTACTAACCATTGTGATTACGTCCCCTCGTGAAAAACACGATGAAAAAATCTCAGGGGTTGGATTCCACCCTCGCGTTTTTTCTATCCATCACTCACCCCCGTTTTTGATTTTTAGTTTCTATTGGTACATAATAGGTATCGATTTTGGGGTTGTGCCGTCATTGTGTTCAATTCTATAGGGTTTATATATGGTGAGGATTTTTATGTATAATGTAGGCTAAAGCCATTTGTAGGGTCTTTATTTTTTATGGGTATTGGTATATATAGGATCTTACTTTATTAATGGAAAATGTTTTAGGAGTTAAATCTATAGGAGGCTATAAAGCGTTTAAGCAAAAAAAAATTAAGTTCAACAGAGTAAATAAATCTTTCGCTAGTAGAGTATAAAAAAAAACAGTAAAACCGATACTTGATATTTAAAATGAATTCTATACCATTCGTAGAGGACCACAGCACCTCCGACTGCGATCGCCCCAAAGATCGCACGCTTTGCACAGAGCCTCCAAGTTGTGTGCTTTGCGGTGAGTCGGGTCATCCCGCGAATTATCGCGGATGCCCCAAAGCCCCGCGCGCTAACAACAAGGTAGCAAAGCGCAAAGCGGCTACCCAAGCCTTCGCGGCCGCCCATTACGCCTCTCAGGCCCCTCCCATGTCCCAACGACTTAGCCCTCAAAGGCCATCGCCGTGGAACGCGCTGAACCATCAGCAAGCGTTCCCCGCCCTGAGGCCTAGTTTACTGACCCAACAGGCGACCCAAGCGTCAGCGATTCCCTCGCTGATGACCGCCCCCCAAACGGCACCGTACCTTCCCGTGCCGTACCACCAACCCGCACCACAAGTGCACTCTCAGAGGGCCGCCCCTCCCTCACCCCAATCCACACCCCATCTCAAAACCGACGACCTGTCTGTTTGCCTCGGTCTTCTCAACTCTGTCGACCCGAACAGAGTCGCCCAAATGGCCGCAGCCATTAGGGCAAACCAGGGCCAATACGGCCTCATGTTAGTACTCAGCGACTTCGCTGATGTCTCATCCGCCCTCCTCTCCTACCGCGTTCATCCGTAATGGATACACAAAACAGGTGCAGAACAAAACCCCGATCCCTTAAAATAGGCATCTTCAATGCAAACAGCATTAATGGCCAAAAAGACGAAATCGCCTTATTCCTCCGCGACCACCTTATTGACATTATGTTGATACAAGAATCCTTTTTGAAACCCTCTCACAGGAACCCTAGAATTGCAAACTACGATATAGTGCGCAACGACAGGACCCACTCCCGTGGAGGAGGCACTCTTATCTACTATAAGAGATCCCTTTATTGCATGCCCCTAGATACCCCGTCCCTTTCCAATCTAGAGGCATCTGTGTGCAGAATAGGCATGACAGGTCATCAACCGATCACTATAGTGTCGGCTTACCAATCCCCCAATACCCAAGACGATCCAATCCAATCGGATCTCGAAGCACTCTTCGATCTAGGCGACTCCGTCATAGTGGCGGGAGATCTTAATGCCAAACATGAGTCTTGGAACTGTCTCACCCACAACCACAGAGGAAGTAAATTATACTCCCTCAGTACCCTCCTCAATTTTGACATCATCGCCCCGATGTATCCCACTCACTACCCCAGCAATGTTAATCATCGCCCGGATATACTCGACGTAGCACTTCTAATGAATGTCAACCTCAAGTTGCATTCCATCGAAGTACTACAAGAGCTAGACTCCGATCACCGTCCTGTGATCCTTCACCTCACCTCCCGCTTTGGCCCCACGGACACAGGGCTACCCCCTCAGACCATTGTGACGACGGACTGGAGGAAAGTTAGGCAACGCCTCAACGACCCCTCGTCCGCTCAGTTAGATAGAATTCCCGAATGCATAACGTCAGTCGCAGACACGCTAGGCGCGATCGACTCCCTCACCGGGCATGTACAGTCCGTCGTGGACGAGTGTTCACGGCGAGTTCCTGCGATGGAAGACCATCGCATGAAACTCCCTGACGATGTACGTGCACTGATGACGGAGAAGAACGCAGCCCTTAGAGCGTACTCATCCTTTCCCAGCGAACCCAATCGCCTCTTTATGCGCCACCTGCAGCGTGCTGTCAAGGAACGTATTAAGGAGTGCCGAGAGGCTAACTGGGATAAGATGTTGGGCGACTTAGAGCCAACCCACCTTGCGTTCTGGCATCTGCAACGGAAACTCAAATCCGAAACATCCAATGCTGTCCCCCCCCTCAACCGTCCCAACCAAAGGCCGGCCTTTGATGACGACGAAAAATCCGAATGCCTAGCTGACAGTCTAGAAGCGCAATGTTCCCCAAGCACTCTACCTGTAGACCAAGCTCACCTCAAAAAGGTTGACGCTGAAGTCGAACGTAGAGCAGCTATTCCGCCTGCCGAGGACCCTGACGACCCCCTCCCTCCGGTCACGGCAGACGAGGTCAGAAATCTCGTGAAAAAGATTCACCCTCGCAAAGCCCCCGGCTCTGACGGTATCACCAACAAGGTGATTAAACTCTTCCCCGAACGTCTTATCGCCTTAATGACCGTCATCTTCAATGCGGCATTAAACAATAACCTCTTTCCGCATACGTGGAAACAGGCCACCGTTATCGGTATTCCCAAACCCGGTAAGCCCAAGTGCGAGCCTTCCAGCTATCGCCCCATAAGCCTTCTCAATTCTCTTGCGAAGATTTATGAGCGGATTATCTATTCCCGATTAAAGGATTTTGCCGATTCCAAGAAACTCATTCCCGACGAACAGTTTGGTTTTAGAACCAAACACTCGTGTGTACAACAAGTTCACCGACTAGTTGAACACATCACGTTCGGATTCTCACGCGGCATGATGACGGGAGTCCTCTTTTTCGATGTTGCGAAAGCATTTGACAAAGTCTGGCACAATGGCTTATTATATAAGTTGTATCAACTCGGAGTGCCCGACCGTCTCGTTCTCATCATACGAGACTTCTTGTCAAATCGCAGTTTCCGATATCGAATCACGGGCGCTCTCTCTTCCCCCCACCCCATTAGAGCCGGAGTCCCACAAGGATCCGTGCTAGCCCCACTATTGTTCACACTGTACACCAGTGACCTCCCCAAAAGACCTGCTAATACGACCCAATTAGCACTCTTCGCCGATGACACGGCCATTTTCTACTCTGGTTACGTTCCCGATAGTATAACTAAGATCCTCCAAACCACAGCCAACGTCTACGGCAAATGGTTTAGGAAATGGCGGATCGAAGTTAACCCTATCAAAAGTAAAGCCGTCCTATTTTGCAAATTAGGCGACGACCACCCACGCTTCAGGGAGATCTCGATGCTGGGCCAATCGGTTCCTTGGGAGCCGCACGCCAAGTATCTTGGAGTCACCCTAGACAAAAAACTGACCTTCATTCCCCACACAAAGACGGTGCGTGCCCGCGCTGCCTTTGTGCTCGGTCGCCTTCACTATATTCTGAACGCTCGTAGTAAATTATCCCTTAAAAATAAGGTGAGAATTTACACCACATGCATTCGACCCATCATGACCTATGCCAGCCCAGTGTTCGCACACGCTGAATCATACCCACTCCGTAGATTCGAAACCCTCCAAACCCGTTTCATGCGCAAGGCCACCGGAGCGCCTCTGTACATGCGAAACGACCAACTCCATTTCGACCTTAACTTGCCGACCATCAGGCAATTTATGAAACAAGCGTCTAAACGCTATCTCGATTCTGCCCTGTCCCACCCGAATCCCCTTGTGGTATCAGCCGCCGATTACGAACCCTCCCGCATCAGTAGAGTACGCCGCCCGAGGCACGTTCTGGTCGATCCAGACGATAAAATCACGTTAGATCACATGAAGAGACTCGCGTTGTCTCGTTCACTAAACACCCGACCGTTGTACCGCCCTCGCCGCCGAGGATGCCCGCCTCACCGACGTCGCGGAGGCATATCGCCGCGTCACCTTCCCGTTCAAGTTAGCACTTCTCCCTCCCGTCTCTTGCTCGCTCCGGCCCGTGCCGAGCCTGTAGCTTTAAATGTCCCTAATACAATTTAAATAAAACCGATCCAGCTGTCCCCAAAACAATAGCTTGATATCCCCAGCAACGCCCTAAGCCGAGGTCCGTGTCCCGCAGGGGGCGCCCTTAGCGAAAGTTGCTTAGTTTTTAATATTTAATTTAAGCCTGGCTGGAGGCCTCTTTTGGCTTCGCCAGCAAATGACCGGTTAAGCAACCACATTTCCCAGAAATGTATGCGAGAAGCCCAACAAAAATAAAAAAAAAACATTCGTAGAGCCTAGCCTTAAAATATTTTTCATTATAGTAAGACCCTATATACGGTGTATTTTTTATTAATTTTGTTTAGAACACCTAATCACCTATTATAAATGTGTGAATAAGAGGAAACTAATACATTTGAAAACAAGGAAGAATAACATCAGCAATCTTACCTTATCATAATATAATTTCATACTGTAAACGTCCACTATTGAACATTGGATGATTAATACTAAATTTGCTACAATAACCGACCGTGAGGCAATATTCGAATAGCCACCACGCTTGGAGAATGGGTTGATGACGTGACCACGTGCGCACCGCCGTCTTTCCGGAGGTCGCTCGGTGTGAGCACGCAGACTCCCCATAGTTTAACGACCTACTGTAATGATAATTGAAACTAGATAACGGGTACTATATTATTAAGATATATCCAACAAAAACGCTTTTCCTTTCATAAACATTTCAAATCTTTATATACATTTTTTAATCAAAAATCACACAGCTAAGTCTTAAAGGACCAAATTATCGTAAAAAAGACGTTAAAAACATAATAATAACTTACAGTCGGTGTGGTTATAGAATGAGAAAGGAGACTGGCAATTGCCCACACAGTACAGGGCTCCGATTTCATGAGTATTTAATTTATTAAATATATTTTATTCTCTATTTAAGTAAAATCGTCGTTTTTGTGATAGTGAGGTTAAGTATGGCGGTAAGATCCAATAGCTACTATCGTTTATTTCATCACATAATTAATACATATACGTATCGATACATGTAATTAAGGAATTGTCCGCTATTTTCCAGACAAATCGGTATCCAAGAGAACTTTTTTTACATATGGCACAAGACCACAGACAATCAATGATATTTTACAACATCATAGTAGACAATAGCATGCGTTTAATTGAAACGTCATTGGTTTATTCATGTTGTCTTCTTATTTTTTTGCACTTTTTATTTTAATTGTAAACCTCAAAGATAAGTAGCAAAACAAAGTATTAAAATATATATTTACTTTCATTATTATAAGCTTTTATTATTATAATATTTATAATCTTTAATTTATGTAACAGATCAGGCCAAACCCATGTCTTACAGAGTCTGTTAACAAATGAAATAATAAGTATTTTATTACGTGATTGACTCAAATAAATTGACAATTGATTTTTTAATGCATGTGTTATTTCATATTACTACTCAATGAACGGCAGCAGAAGCAGCAGCTATGTGTAAAAAGCAACATATTGCGAGCATCAATTGCCCACCTGCCAAGTTTGATGGCTATGGCAATGTAGATACAAAAGCTGAATATTGTTGCGGTCATTGATGAGGAAATTTCCTAGCTGATATAACTAATGATGATGACTAGATAGTACTTTATCAATAGGTATACCCTATTGTAGTCCACGGCTGGAAATATTGGCTGGCTATTCCAAAAAAGAGGTACTTGTTGCCCGTTATCATAACACATGGCAAGCAGTATTGCAAGTATAGTATTACGAAAGACAACAATTACCTAATATTAGCTACCTACGAAATTGCCGTTTTGTACGAAATTAAGTGTAGTATTTTTTTCCATTTTTATTTTTATTTTCATCAAAGTAATCACCCACACAATCGATGCATCTTTGCCAACGCAGTGGCAGTTTATCAACGCCCTTCTTGAAGAAACCAGATGGACGGGAGGCGACAAACTCTTCAAAGGCAATTTGAAAGGGTATTGAATTTTATTCCCGCCAAAAAGTTGTCCAAATTGTGGAAAAAGTAGAAGTCTGTAGGCGCTATATCTGGTGAGTACAACAGATAACGAACTTGTAGCTTGGAGAACGTCTGTGGTGCAGTGTGGGGTCGCGCGTTGTCGTGCAGGAGCAGCGGGGACGAGCGCTTGATCTGGTTGCAGATGTGCGAGCTTCTCCATTCTTCAATTCATCATCACTTTTCTAAGAGTCATTTTTCGTTTAGGGCGATGATTAGGTGCTGAGCAGATCCTGGTCGAACTAATTTGCTGAGCGCTTGCAATTGTCAAACAGAACTCATTTTTCGTCGCAGGTAACAATGTGGTTCAAATTCCTTCGTTTCTGTGCCTGTAGAGAAACGCAAGGTAGGCCGCGATGCGCAAATTGCACTGAGGATCGTTATGTTCGTGGGGCACCCATCTGTCAAGCTTTTTTACCTTGCCAGTTTGACGCAAATGGACCAATATTGTTTTGATACTAACGAAAGCTGCTCCTAATACAGCCGTAGATTGAGTATCATCAGTTTCCACAATCGCCTTTAATTCGTCATTGCTGACCAAAGTTTCCAGTACCACTAGTACGAGTTTCTTTTAAATTCCGATTGGCTGAGCAGTTTGGAGTCGGCCAATTGCAGCGCCGATCGCGGCAAACGTGTAGTTTACTATTACGTAACGATAGTTAAAAGAAACTCGTACTAGGGGTACCTATAGAACGGAAGCGGGCAAACCAATAACGGGTTGTGCGTTCGTTTATAGTGTTCGCTCCGTAAACGTCGTTGACGTTGCATGCCACTTGTACCGCGTTGCTGCCACGACGGTAGGTCGTGATAGTGAAAGGTACTGGTATTCCATAAATACTCGAGTTTTCAACGTATCCATGTTGACGAAAAAGATTCAAAAGTGATGAAAACATAACACTAATCAATACGCATAAGACTGATTTGGAATAATGAAAATCATGTATATAAAATAAAATAAATTTGAATTCAAAGACAAAAAAAAGCATTTTTATGTGAAAAAGTCAGTACTGCAGTACGGCAATTTCATAGATAAAGACCTATTATTACTACCTAAGAACAGCCAACAAATATCTCAAAACAAAATAAACGCATAATGAACTCTCGAAATCAATTAACAATTCTGCGAGTTTAATAAAACAATTTAATTAATTAGACCGTAGAAGTTTTTCCAAGTTTTATTATAGGGTGAAGCTTTTCCCCGCTCTCGTAGAGTTCTCGACTGGACTATCGTTATTGCCTGAGAAGTTGTTTATTGCTTATGTTTTTAAAGCTAAATATTGATAAAAAAATTTATTATCAGCCAGTTTCATTTGCTAAGCGATATTACCATTAGGTAAGAAATAGGTATAAGTATTCCGGAAAGTAAATAAAATGCGAAATGACTAGATACTGTACTCGTACATATGATCGTACATTTTTAAATCTTCCTAATATCAGGTTGATATTGAATGATGTATGGCAGTGTTTACTGAAAGGCTATAATCTTCTGTACAAATAAATAAAATTGAAGTGTCTGTTTGTAATATCAAAATAACAGCTTTTTACTATATTCAAATATTATGAATATGGTAAAAAGCGATTTTATTATACTTAAAACAAAATAATATATTTTTAACTTTTTGTCTATTTGTTCGGATGTTGAAACGGCTGTATCGATTTTGAAGAGACTTTCACTGGTAGATAGATGTTATTAAGAATAGCTTAGGAACATTTTATTTTAGAAAACGAATTAGGATTCCGCGAAAAAACCCATGAAATCCAATAAATATATATACTATTTATTTATTAATAATCATCCTGCGACCGTGTCGTGTGGTGCCGGCTCAGAATGCCACCACCCCATCTCCTCCCATGGGTGTCGTAAAAGTCGACTAAGGGATTAGCCGGAGGATGGGCAGCAGCGTCCTTCGAGTACATTAACAGCTCAACTGCGATCGCCAACCCGCCTGCCAAGCGTGGCGATTATGGCAAAACCCCCCAATGAGCCCACAACACATCCATATCGGTGGTTGTATCTTTGGGGGAGGCCTGTGTCCAGCAGTGGACTTCATTCGGCCGAAATGATGATGATGATCCTGCGACCACGAATGCTGCAAAGCATTCGAAACGTCAGGAAAAACAAAAATCTATAATATACGCGATATAATCCGTTTAAAAGTGTTTTATTATGAGTAATAATCGCGAAAACCTAAGACATTACTATATTAATAACCCGCTTGTTTCTAAATTAAACGGTGGGTGAAACCGCGGGGCACAGCTAGTTATCTAATAAAATATCACAATTACAATCTAAAGTTGCTTTCTTATTTTCTTTATGGTAGCGGGCTTTTTTTCCAATATTCTTTATCTTAATATTAACCCACTAATTAATAAGAATATGTTAGGGTTCACGTCATTAAAAAACTGGTCCTTCTACCCGCATACGAAAAACATTTCTTTTATCCGTACCGAAACAACTAAGATATTACCAACAAACAAAAAAATCTACAAAACTTGTTATGACTGCAGATTACATCAAACGTTATGTAAGTAAAACTGGTCCTCCACACAATCCCAAAGTAAACGGGTTCCATTGATCTTAAGAAAATTCCCCCTGTGAACCGAGTAGTGCGCTGCAAAACAAAAATACTTCACACTGTTGAGAAAAAACTAAAAATAGGTAGCTTTGAATAGACGGTTCCGTAGAAAAAACATATTCAGCGATACTTGTGATTTTGCCAGCCCTGAGACTAAAACCATTGTGGATATTAAGTAAATGATTAGCAGTAAGTAGAAAATTCAAACGTCTGTTAGGAACCAAGGAATAAATTAATGCATAAAAAGAAAAGAAATTGAAGTATATTCAATTATTTTATGTTTTTAATTAAGCGGTTCAGTATGTCTCTTCCTGTAAGATTCATCACCATATCAGCCAAAGGATACGTTCCACAATTGTGTCATCATTTTGGAGGGAATTGGCCAATACTTACCACTCTTGAGAAGCGGGTTGGTGAGCGCAATATGGCCACTGTTTCACAGAAGGTACACTGCTACACATCCCTTTGGTTTAGAGTCCCTGACTTCCTTTTACGACGTCTACGGGAGGAGAAGAAATTCTTGTTTCAAACTGTATGCTCCTTTTTCAAATTCTATATTGTTTTTTCGAATTGTATGCTCTTTTTTCATTTTTATTTTCATTGTACGATATTTTTTCATTTTAATAGTAAAAGCCTTGCGTTACTCTAAAATTGTCTACTATTAATTACTTGGTAGATAAGTGGAGTAAGAGATTGTAAAAATACATATATTATATACAGTAAATATTGTATTTTGCAAAGGAGGCGCTTTCCAAAATACATTTTTTTTAAATGGGACCGTTTTGGCTAGCAATGAGATTAAAATATTTTGCATTTTTTTCTTCAGCTAACAGAAGAAGTCTATGCGATTTCGTTCAGGTAAGTATAAAATGGTTTATTGGTTTGGTAAACAAATGTTATGTCATTCTTTCTTAAAATAATATAAAGTATAATATTCATATATACTTACAAGTTTATATACATATCAGAAATAGGCTGCTTTCATAAAATAACATACAAATATCAACGTACCTAAGTAATTCATCATTTCGGCCGAATGAAGTCCACTGCTGGACACAGGCCTCCCCCAAAGATCACCACAACGACCGACATGGGTGTGTTGTGGGCTCATTGGGGGGTTTTGCCATAATCGCCACGCTTGGCAGACGGGTTGGCGATCGCAGTTGATTTGTTAATGTACTCGAAGGACGCTGCTGCCCATCCTCCGGCTAATCCCTTAGTCGACTTTTACGACACCCACGGGAGGAGATGGGGTGGTGGTATTCTGAGCCGGCACCACACGGCAAAACCTAAGTAATTGTGGCCGAAATATTCACCAACATTACCTTTTAATTTCAGTGTAAAATCCGATATTTTACAAACTCTTGTTACATCTATTTAGCTCCCCGTTTAACTCTAATAGTAGACCATCCTATAGTAACGGCAAAGCGACGAAAAAATAGAATACAATTTAAAATATCTTTGTTTTTATTCGGCCCCAACTACAACTAGATTCAGTACTTTTAAAACTTCATTATATACCTCATTTCAGCCGAAAAAGTCTTGTACTGAGCCTCCCCCAAAGATCGCCACAACGTATCAACTTTTATAATTCATAGATTTAAAATTTTGCCCTAGAACCCCAATCCGATAACCTATGTGCAAAGTTCAAGTTTACAGAACTGGTTTCTGCCGCTAGCTTGGACCTGTTCCAAGGCTGGGATAGCGGTGTTACTGCAAATGTAGCTTGTGTAGCTGGTACATACTGGAAGGAAACGGCACTCATGTGGTTAAGATGGTTGAGATGGGAAGGAAAAGGATTTATCATGAGATTATGACTGTAGACGTGAAGTCTTGGAATAACGGACTTTGCTCTCTCAAAGATTGAAAGTATTTGCTACTGATAAATGTGAGGAGATGTATTAATGTGGATAAGATCCTGGTATTGGGATAAAGCTACTGTTAAGGGTTTCATCATCATCATCACAGCTGAACAAAGTCCACTGCTCACAGGCCTCCCCCAAAGATCGCCACAGCCAAAGTCAGGGTGTGTTGTGTGCTCATTGGGGGTTTGCCATAATCGTAGCCGGCACCATACGGCATAAGGATCTAGGGCCTCTCTATCGTACAGGCCTGGGCGTCACCGCCCGACAGGCCTGTCGATACTGACGAGGAGGCCGAGTGGTTCCGGGAGGCGATGTCGCAGGCTTGCGATGCGGCGATGCCTCGGGTGAAGCCAAATGCGGCTAGGCGTCAGGTGTACTGGTGGTCGCGGGAGATAGCGGACCTACGATACGCTTGTATCGTGGCGCGACGCCAGTACGCCAGGCACCGCAGGAGGCGTCGCCGCGCTCAGGACGCGGCAGTCGTTGAGGCGGAGTTGTACGAGGGGTACAGAGCTGCGAAGAAAGCTCTCCAAGTGGCAATAGCGCGGGCCAAAATACTGGCCCGCGAGGAACTGCTGGCGACTTTGGACCGCGATCCGTGGGGGCGCCCCTACCTGCTGGTAAGAGGCAAGCTTCGCCCGTGGGCCCCCCCGCTGTCTCAGAGTCTCCGGCCCCAGCTGCTGGAGAGCGTAGTGAGCGCTCTGTTCCCCTCAAGGGCTGAGCATACTCCGCCGCAAATGGTGCTGCCTTCCATGGCGCTCAACGCGGAAGACGAGGACGACAACGTGCCCGAAGTGACCCGGGCAGAGATGAAAGAGGCGGTGCGACGGCTGCAGGCCAAGAACACCGCCCCAGGGCCCGACGGCATACCCGGCCGCGCATGGGTCCTGGCTCTGGGTGCTCTCGGGCCCCGACTGGAAGGGCTCTTTAGCGCATGCTTCGAGCGGGGCCAGTTTCCACTACGGTGGAAAACCGGCAAGCTGGTTCTGCTGAGGAAGCCGGGACGTCCGGCGGAGTCTCCGTCAGCATACCGCCCCATCGTGCTGTTGGACGAGGTGGGCAAGCTCTTCGAAAGAGTAATTGCAGACCGCCTCGTCCGGCACCTGAGCGTGGTGGGGCCGGATCTGGCGGACAACCAGTATGGTTTCCGCCGCGGGCGCTCCACCGTCGACGCAATCATGCGCGTGAGGGCTCTGTCGGAGGAAGCAGTGTCCGCGGGTGAGGTGGTGGTGGCGGTGTCCCTCGACATCGCTAACGCCTTTAACACCTTGCCCTGGAGCTGCATTAGGGAGGCACTCGCGTTTCACCGGGTGCCAACCTACCTCCGTCGCATTGTCGGGGCCTACCTGGCAAACAGAGTGGTCATCTACCCGGGTCGGGAAGGATGGGGTCGGCGAGAGACAACATGCGGTGTTCCACAGGGATCGGTCTTGGGGCCGCTCCTGTGGAACATCGGATACGACTGGGTGCTGCGCGGTGTGAACACCCCCGGCATCGGCGTAATCTGCTACGCCGATGACACGCTGGTGACGGCACGGGGGACGAGCTTCCACCGCGCGGCAATGTTGGCGACGATGGGGGCTGCACTAGTCGTCTCAAGGATCCGGCAATTGGGTCTCGAGGTGGCTCTCACCAAGTCGGAGGCCGTGTGCTTCCATGGACCTCGGCGCGCGCCACCCTCGGGATCCCACATCGTGGTCGGAGGCGTTCGCATCGGCGTCGAGCCGACGATGAAGTACCTAGGACTCGTCCTCGACAGCCGGTGGAACTTCCTGCCGCACTTCAGGCGGCTGGCCCCCAAGTTGACGGCGGCCGCGTCTGCACTTTCGCGGCTGCTGCCCAATTTGAGGGGCGGAAATGCCTCCTGCCGGAGGCTTTACATGGGGGTCGTGCGGTCCATGGCCCTTTACGGGGCCCCAGTGTGGGCTAAATCCCTGAGGGTAGCCAACGTCGCCGTGCTGCGAAGGCCGCAGCGAACGATGGTCCTCAGGGTAATAAGGGCATACCGCACGGTCTCCTACGAGGCGGGGAGCCTCCTTGCCGGATCACCACCCTGGGACCTAGAAGCGAGAGCCCTCGCGTCGCTGTATCAGTGGCGCGGGGAGGCGCTAAGTCGGGGCGAACCGCCAGTACCTCGTGAGATCGAGATGCGTCGGTTCGAGCTCCGGCGGATCCTGGTGGCGGAGTGGAAAGGGCGACTGGAGCGACCCACTGCAGGGCACGCCGCGGTAGCGGCGGTAAGACCAGTAATGGAGGAATGGCTGGAGAGGCGGCATGGCGCCCTCACCTACCGGATGACGCAGGTACTCTCGAACCATGGGTGTTTCGGGAAGTACCTGTGTCGAATAGGCCGAGAAGAGACGCCTGGTTGTCATCACTGCGGAGACTGCCCGGAGGACACGGCGCAGCACACGTTGGAGGAGTGCCCAGCTTGGGCAGCGCAGCGCCGTGACCTCGTAGTGGCGGTCGAAGGGGGTGACCTCTCGCTTCCGGCCGTGGTTCGGTCCATCGTCCGGAGCGAGAGCGCGTGGGATGCCGTCGCCTCCTTTTGCGAAGAAGTGATGCAAGCAAAGGAGGCGGCAGAGCGGGTACGGAGGGATATCTCCGATCCCCTCCGCAGAAGACACACCGGGCGTCGGCGCCAGGGTGGGGCGCTGGACGATCTCCGGCCACCATGAGGAGCGGCCGGCGGGCGGCGAACCAGGGGCGGTCCGTCGCCCGAACAGAAACAGGCCCGAGATGGCGGCGCGCGTGTTCCGCGCGCGCCTCTCTGAAGGATAGGTGCGGCCAATAAGGCCGCACACAGAAGGGGCCCATCAATCACTGACGGGCCGATACCTGCCGGGGGAGCGGTCCAATGCAGAAAAGCGTACAACTCACCCCCGGCTAGAGGTAAGAAGAAGGACACCGTGGGGTTTTAGCCGGTTTGATCCCGGCATGCCCCTCCGCCCTTCCCAAGGCGGAGGAAGTCCAAGAGGATTTCCCCACGTTAAAAAAAAAAAAAAAAAAAAAAAAAAAAAAAAAGGGCCTCGCTATATCAAAAAGAATTACCTATCTATATTACTGAATACCGTAAAATAAAACTTTTTATTATTTTAAGAAAGCAAGGACAAAACGGCAATTATTCACCAAACCACAAACTATTTTGAAGTTGATCAAAATTGTCAATCAAAGTTAATTTAAATAATGCCAAATATTTAAATTTCACAGCCAAAGAAATCAGATGCACCCATTAAAAAAAAAATCTTTACGAAAATCACACGTTTTTTCTTAGAAAAAAGTAACAATTGAAACTGCAAAAACAAAACAAAAAAACACAAACATTAATTCAAAATACATCTACCGTAAGTGAGTTAAGTGGCAAACATTGAAAAAACCGGGTCCCATAATTAAAATTCGGTTCACACATAGGATCAATTTTTGTGCAACAAAAAAATTACAATGACAAAAAGCTAAGAGGTTTTTTTCTCTTTGAAAAAAAAGTGCACAATCTTTTTTTATAATAAGTTAAAGGGTACCTTTTACCTGGTATCCCTTTAGGATCGATTTTATCAAAGGAGGTGTCGATGCGTTTCCATTCAATGATTTATTTATTTGGCACGAGCCGAAGTTAATAAGGGATCAATAACTTGTTGGAATTAGTTAACAATCGAATTACTTATTTTGCGAGGCATTTAATATGAGACCGTCATGTCAATAGGGTGCATCGTTAGCTACTTATGAAACCATAAATAGCCATATTTTATTTTGACGCTTCATTTGGTTATAGTTTTTGGATACATTACGCTGGATTTTAGAAGACAAGTTATACAGTGTTGCGTGCATTGTCCGAATTGAGAATATATAGCACTACTCCATCTCCTCCCGTGGATGTCATAAAAGGGGACCAAAGGCCTCTAAACCAGAGGTATGGGCAGCAGCGGCCCTTCTGTGGAACGTTAGTCATACTGTGCTCACCAACCCGCCTGCCCGCGTGGTGAGTACTGGCAAATTCCCCCAAAATGATGACACCATTGTGGATATTTATGGAAGAGGCATTGTTCAGCAGTGGACGTCCTCTGGCTGATATGATTATGATGATGAAGTTAAAAAAAATATTATTCATTTAAACAACTGCGATCGCCAACCCGCCTGCCAAGCGTGGCGATTATGGCAAGACCCCCCAATGAGCACACAACACATCCATATCGGTCGTTGTGGTGATCTTTGGGGGAGGCTTGTGTCCAGCAGTGGACTTCATTCGGCCGAAATGATGAAACCATGTACAGGTACTTATGAACAGGCAAAACTATAGTTGCGGTGTTCCAGGACCTACATTTCTAGGGCTAGAAACTCCATGGTTACTCTTTATAAACCATTGTTCTCGAAATTAAGGTTATGTGATGACAATGTGGGGGAAAAGAGTCTGAACTTCTTGAAAGGTCTATACTAAACAAGGCTGACTGTTACTTTTTATGAAATTTTATGATTAAATCATCATGGCAGCATTAGGGTTATTAGTCTGTGATTAATTTGAACCTATGAAGTTGATAACGCATTAAAACGGATCCTATGTCCTATGAGTATCAGTAGCCAATTACAATGTTGTGTTTATTCAGTTCATTGGATGAGAACTTTTAACTGTGTGCTTTAGTTTGATTTTATGATGAATGGTAGGAGAAAACTGGATTTCTAGGCTCGCATACATTTTGAACTACATGGCATATCTCCTTTCTTCCAATATCTTTGACGGTAACAAAGCTCGTAAGGCTAGTAAATTATAAGCCTCTAGTCTTATGATTTACTAGCCGTTATCTCCTGCTGTGCTAGGCGTAATTTATATTTACATTCATATCTTCGGAACCCTGTAAGATATCGAAGTGGAACATAAACAAAATTTGAAGTAAAATTTTGTCTTTAAATTCTAATAAAGCATTTTAACTGGATAACATCGTATATATTAGGTACAGATATAATGCAGCATTCGTGCTGCAGAATGCTGCAGTGTTCGAAACGTAAAGAAAAACAAAGATGTAGAATATATACGATGTAATCCATTTTAAAGTGTTTTATTATAGTAAGTAATAATTGCGTTTACCTAAGATGTTTCTCTTTTTATTCCCTAAAATTTTCATTGAAACTAAGCCTATCCGAAACAAACTTTCAGACAGACAGATAGACACACAAAAACTCAAAAAATGATAGGCATTGTATAAGCAGCTTCCATTAAAATGTTGGCATTTATTTTGAAATCACAGATAGACACTAAAATTTTATTGTATTGATATAGATAGGTAAATATTCTCAACTGAGATCCGTGTCGCTCCTGTAGGTATATAACCGACCAAAAAATATTCGCCTCAACAATTTCAATTTCGCTGATATCTTATTTAAGGGGAGAGACTTATTTTTCACCCCTAAGTATACGCCGCCCCTCACGCTCGCGTGCTCTTTGCGAACTTCAAAGGGGGTCGCTACCCCCCCTTGTTAACAAACTTCCACCTATCTGCATTTTTATTTAAGTTTCGACAAAAATTTTCCACCCCTTAATTCAATTTTTTTTCTCTTACTCGCTCTAGAAAATTAATTAGAGAACACGGCGCTGATATTCTTGTCGATTTTGAAGATTACTGATTTAAATAATAAAGGGTCTTTGGAGGTGTTTAGTTTGGTGAAGAAATAAATATAATAGAGTGAGGTTTAAGAGAGGTAGCTAAGATTGTTAAATGATTTCTTTTTGTAGCATGTCAAGAACATACCATATGGGTAAGATTTTATATATATCTATCTTCCTGGATGTTTGCATTTTTGGTTCTTATTTGTATCTACCAGTTTTTAGTTTGCACAAATTGTTATCTTTTATCTATAGATCTAATCAACCCATATTACTCTGCGTAAAGACTTCTCCAAGATCCCGTGCATGCATTTCCTTGGCATGCGCTGATAACGTCGTCTGACCATCGAGCTCTATCTACATTTAGATCTCTGTCCATGGATGCCACAATGTGGCAACCTTTGCCCACCAGGTTTCATCTCGTCTTGTCAAGTGTCCTGCCCATCCATTTATGCCTTGTACTTTGCCCTCGAGTTGACTTTCGCACTATTTGAATTTCTTAGTACAAAAGCAATTGTAATCTTGCCGTAGATTATATTTTACTTACAACATATCTATATACACTTATGTTTACTACACTAAGAGCACTGAAGCATCGAAGTACTTCGCATCGCTATCATCCGGCCCCTGATTAGCTAAAAACAGTGACAGCAACCGCGGCAACAGCTATCGCGCAGCCAAGGATACACCGGTGGCAAATCGCCTGAAATTAAAAGGCTAGGTTGCAATTTTTTGGTAATTGATCATGGAGAGACACGGCAAATACCTTTTTTTTTTTTTTTTTTTTTTTTTTTTTTTTTTTTTTTTTTTTTTATTGATGTCCAGTGGAAATTCTACATGGAACTTCCTTCACCCCGGGGAAGGGCGAAGGGGCATGCCGGACTCCTACCGGCTAAAACCACTGGAGCGGTCATCTTCGGCACCGAAGGGGGGGCTCCAGGTCCTCGTAAGATCACACTAGAGCCGCCCATTGGTGCCACGCCTTTAGGCACATCTCGGAAGGGATGACTGTAAAGCGGTCACCCCCTCTAGCGGAGGGAAGGCGACTGTAAAAAGGTCGCCCCCCCAGGCACTTCTCGGGGAGGATTGTAAACGATCCCCCCAAGCCTCGCATTGCGCTGTGCTGCGCACACGGCGGCACGTGACCACGTGCGCGCCACCGTCTTCCCGGGGGTCGCTCGGTGTGAGCACGCAGATTCCCCAATCTGCGCGCCCGCGACCCCCAAGGCCCCCCACCATGAAGTGACGGCAGGGGGCTCAGGCGTGTTGGACTTGGGAGCCGGGACGGTTGTTGCCCCGGCGCCGTCTCGTCCTTCTCCGTGCGGGATCAGCTCTCTCCCGATCCCGTTCTGCAGTCTCCTTCTGGAGCATGACGCTCTCGCAGAAGGAGACCACTGCACTCCAATTTTCGTGCTCTGCCAACATAGCCGACACTACTGCCGGCAGAGAGAGATCTTGCCCGATCCGATCGACCAGGACCCGCCGCTCGGCCACCCACGCAGGGCACTCCTCGAGCGTGTGCTGTGCGGTATCCTGGTCGCTTTCACAATGGTGGCACTGTGCCGTAACCTCGCGTCCAATTCTGTGCAGGTACGCACCGAAACAACCGTGACCGGTGAACACCTGCGACAGACGGTAGGTGACGCGCTCGCTCCTTCTGAGCCAGGCTCCGAAGAGCGGCAGGATGGCCTCAACGACGCGTTTGTTCGCGAACTGCAGCCGAAGGCGATTTCGCCACGTCTCGAGTGTGCGCCGTTGAGCCAGCCGCCTTAGCCTGTCGAACGCCACTGGCGGCACGCTTTCGCCACACTGGCGGAGGGAGCGTGTTTGATCATAGACCCACGCATCCGTCTCCGCCATGATGTCGAAAGGCGGAAAGCGTGCCAGGAGAGTTGCCGCCTCGTAGGACACCGTCCTGTATCCCCGTGCGATCCGTATAGCCACTCTGCGCTGCAGACCGTGAAGTTTGGCTCTACAGCGCTGGACACCTGAGAACCGGGATGACCATACAGGTGCCCCGTAGAGGGCCACGGACCGCACGACGCCCCCGTAGAGACGGCGAACTTCCTCGCTCGGTCCCCCGAGATTGGGCAGCACCCGGTGTAATGCACCCACTACCCTCTCGACTCGGGGGACGAGGCGTGCGAAGTGCTCTTCGAAGCCCCAACGACTGTCCAGGGTGAGCCCCAGGTACTTCATGTACTGGCCCACCCTGATTTGCGCGTCACCAACGCTTATCCACGAACTGGGTGGTTCTCTGCTCCGCGGCAGTTTATGGAACCATAGCGCCTCGGTTTTGTGAGGCGCTATCTGCAGACCCAGAGCGTGGATTTTGGCTACGACAATTGCCACCGCTTGCTCGGCAAGCCGGATGGTTCCCTCGAAGGTCTCCCCGCCAGCCAACACAAGAGTGTCGTCAGCGTAACAAACCAAGCTGACGCCGGTGGGGAGAGCGACACGCAGGACCGCGTCGTAGGCGAGGTTCCATAAAAAGGGGCCGAGAACCGACCCCTGCGGAACCCCGCACGTAATCTCCCTCCGCTTTACGCTACCGTCCCTGCCCACATAGCGAATGTGCCTATCGCGCAGATAGGCCCCTATGATGCCCTGCAGGTAGGGGGGACACCGATGATGGACTAGTGCCCCCCTAATCGCATCCCACGGGATGGAGTTGAAGGCGTTGACGATGTCTAAACTGACCGCCAACGCCACCCCACCCCGCTGGGACACCGCCTGTTCCGACAGCGAGCGGACGCGAAGAATCGCGTCGATGGTGGACCGCCGCTGCCGGAAGCCATACTGACTTTCGGCCAGGTCGGGGCCAACTCGCGACAGGTGCTCAACGAGTCTTCGGGTAATTATTCTTTCGAATAGCTTCGAAGCCTCGTCGAGCAGGCAAATGGGACGGTATGCAGAGGGAGACTCTGCGGTCCTTCCTTCCTTCTTCAAGAGAACCAATCCGGCTTCCTTCCAGCTGGACGGGAACACACTACGACGGAGGCAACTGGTGAACAGCCGCCTCAAGCGGTCCCCAAGAGACTGCAGTGCATACACCCACGCGCGGCCCGGAATGCCGTCCGGACCCGGTGCAGTGTTGCGACTCTTCAGGCGGCCAATGGCTCGGTCCAACTCCCCTTCTGAAACCCCCAACTCCTCGGCCCATTCCGAGGCAATCGGGGTTGGAGAGGGACTAGGATGGTCCCAGACCGCCGGAAAGAGCGTTGAAAGTACTCTCTCCAGCAAATCCGGGGCCATGGTTTCGGTCACCGGGGGGACCCACGGGCGCAATTTACCCACGACCATTCGGTAGGGTCTCCCCCACGGATTCCTGTCCAGTCCCTCCAGGAGTTCGCTCCAGGACCGAGCCTTCGCTTCGCGAATTGCGCTATGTAGCGACTTCGTGGCCGCCCGGTAGGCCAGATAGGCCTCTGCAGTCTCTCCATCTGTAGCACTACGCCGGCGTCGGCTTCGTTGATACCGGCGGCGGGAAGCCAGGCAGACCGCACGCAAATGCGCGATCTCCTCCGACCACCAGTACACCGCCGTACGCCGGGAGCGCCTGGCCCGGGGCATTGATGCATCGCATATCGACGTCATCGTCTCCCGGAACCAGGCTGCTTCTTCTTCTGGATCGGGCAAGATCCCTTGATCGACCTCTGACCACGCCGCGACATTGGCAGCTGCAATAAGCATCTCTCGATCGAGCTGTGTGAGGGCCCAACGCCGCGACTGTGGGCTAGGACCTGGACGGCTCGGGCCAGACGGACAGAGGGCCACGTCAAAAACTATGTGGCGGTGGTCGGACAGCGTGACCACCTCCTCCGCCACCCGCCAGCCCGACACCAAGCTGGCCGCAGAAGGAGCCGCCCATGTAAGGTCCACGACCGACTCCCCCTGCCAGCGAACGCAGGTGCTAACGGACCCCCGATTCATCAATCGGAGGTCAAGCGATGCCGCCCAGTCTTGTATTATCCTCCCCCTTGGCCCGTCCCGACGGTTGCCCCAAGCTCTAGAATGAGCGTTGAAGTCCCCCAGAACGAGCACTGGACGGGGTGAGCATTTACAGCGAATGCCGCGAGCCACCCCATCCAAGTATCCCTCGAAGTCGGCGAGAGACACGTTGGGGGAGATGTAGCAGCCCACTACTGCCAGAGGTCCCCACTCAACGGCAACAAAGCCTTGCCCCCTGTATAACAGGGAGCAAGGTGGCCCACCTTCCACTGCAGCCCAGTAGATGGCGACGGAGTCCCCGGCACCCACGAACCAGCGAGGATGATCGTGGATGGTGTAGGGCTCCGCCACCACTGCCAAGGCAACCGACCACTCCGCAACAGTCTGCAGCAGTAGATTCTGCGCGTTGCGGCAGTGGTTCAGGTTGCCCTGAAGGACTCTTAGGGCTGGGAATGTGCGACTTCCATCGCCTCCGGTGGGCCTGCGACCAATGGTGCCGGCGCAGTCGTCTCCTGCCTACTGGCAGAGGCAGAGGGAGCTCGCTTCCCCCTCTTACCTTTTTGGGCAGCGCATGACTTGCTGCCCAGCCTATGCCCTGCAGGCAGCCCGAAGTCTGCGCACAGCGGACAATTCTGCGACTGCACCGTACACTGCCTCGCCTTGTGGCCCTGGCTGCCACAAGCGAAGCAGAGGTCGCTTCGGTCAACCCCCCCATGGGTGGCGCAGCGGAGGCGCACGTGCCCGAGTTCAAGGCATCGGTAACACTGTAAAGGTCGTGCTGCCAATGCCTCGACCCTGGCTGACACCCACCCCACGCAGACACGCGAGGCGGACGCCACCTTTCTGGCCGCCTCCAGTGGGCAGCGCAACCAGACAGTACCCAAGGACACGGGTGAGCGTCGAATATTGCCCACCCTTACTTCCTCGGGCTGACAGCCGCCCGCCGTGGCGATGGCTTTAGCCACCTCTTCCGGCGTGACGGCGTCGTCTAGGTCACGCACCCTCAACTCTGCCGCCCTTATCGGCCGCGTGATGCGCACGGCAAAGACGGGGGAGAGCTCCTCCCGCAAACGGTTCGCCAGACTGTCAGCCTTAGCGCCGCAGTCTGCGCCAGCGACGGACAGCACCATACCGCCGCTGGCCGCCCTCTTCATGGTCACCATGTCGGGGCCTATGCCGAGGTCGGCGAGCTTAATTCTCCGCCTAGCCTCAGCCATAACCTCACCCAACCTGCTTTCGGGTGAGCCCTCCGGCACGGCGACCGTAATGGCGGCCGTTGCGGGAACCTTGGGGAGGTTGACCTTCCTCCTTTTGTTTCCTTTCTTCCCCCTTCCTCCTTTCCCTCCCTGGGTGGTGGCAGATTGCGCAGCCTGCGCAGCAGAAGCTTCCAGGGCCTGCGGGGATTGAGACTTCTTCCCCTTCCTTGCAGCCACGGTGGACCACAACTCAGTGGTCTCCACTGTGGCCTGTAGTTCAGCAGTGGGCGCCGCATTCCCAGTAGGCACCGCTGGCAGGTCGGCCACTCCGTCTACCTTCTTCGCATTGCGCCCTTTCTTCTTCTTCTTGCCCTGCGTCTGAGTCGCAGGGGAAGAATTCGGAGCTTTTGCCGATGCGTCAGACGGTGCTTGGGTTGCGGTCATACCCGTCGTCGTTCCAGACGGCCCCTTGGCGGCGGCCACATACGTAACTGCATTTGTGGCAGTCTCTGACTGTAGCCGCCGTGAATCAGCCGCCAATGGCGGACGAAGACGCTGCT
Organism: Diloba caeruleocephala; assembly: GCA_947459985.1. NCBI lineage: Eukaryota > Metazoa > Arthropoda > Insecta > Lepidoptera > Noctuidae > Diloba > Diloba caeruleocephala. The sequence goes on from OX381614.1 coordinate 5,241,380, forward strand.
CCGGCAGGAGTCGCCCCTCCAAGGCGGCAAACCTGGCGCTCACTATGCCCCCGACTTCAAGGGCGATTGAGCGCCGAAGCTCCGCCACCGCATCCGGCGGCATGAATGCCGGAGCATCGCCGTTACTCTGACTCCCCGGCGCGTCCTTCTGACGGCGGAGGAGACCAACCTCCGTTGTTAATTTATCTATCTGCGCTGAGAGGCTGGCGATCTGGGAGCGCAATTCCGCATTCTCCCTCTCCAGCCTCTCAACGTTTTCGTCCTTACGGACCGACCGCTTGGCATCGGGGGATGACCCCTTTGACGCCTTAGGGAGGGCCCGCTTGCGACCCTCACCCGCCATCACTGTGTTGAGTGAGGCGAACGAACCCCGAGGGTCCAAGGAGTCCTCGGAGTCGCTCACCCCACCCGACGGTAGCGGCGTGCCCGGACGCGACAGCGATGCGACCAAACGCTGCGCCCGCGAATTGGCGCGCAACTCACGCGCATTGCGTGTCCTGGCACCCGAACCAGACACGGAGTCAACATCTGACCCCACGTCCATCTGGACGCTGTCAGACTCCGACAGCGAACCCGCAATTACTCCCACCTTCTCTTTCTCTACCTTCTTAGTTTTTAAAGTTTTTTTTCATAGTTAGTCCCACGAGTATGGGGGAAATGAAAGGTCGACCCGGGCAGTGCCCCCTGTACCCGGGCAAGCGTATCCCATTATCAGGTGCCGCCGGTCCTGGGGATGGCGTGCTCGCGACTGAACTTCCCATCAGCCATGCACCCCTCGCCGCACGCTAGCTTGGGTTCGGGGAATTTTTATAGAGGCCTTCTTCCTCGCGATCCGGGCGGTTAAGCCAAGATCCTCGGTCCCGGTTGAAGCCGCGAGACGTGACCACGACACTCCAACCGAGGTTACGATATCGACGGTGGCAGGGAAGGAGAGTCCTCCCACTACCTGCTCGGGGCAGGGTAAGTGCACACCGAGCCCGCCGCTAGCCCTCCCGTGCTCCTCCGAAAACGGAGAACACTCTACGGCCTACCTACAGCCCAAACTGGGCCTCAACCCGTCAGAATATTAGCCACCGGGCAATAAGGTCCTCCAAAAAGTGGAGTAGTTATTGCCCGGTGCCCAGAGTGCACCGGCCCGACGACTGCTCTTCCCCCCGGACGTATCAGGAGGGACCAGCAGCCATCGAGCGCACGTGGAGGTTTCCTGACCTAGCACCCCACGGCAAATACCTACGTAATACCAAAATGACGTTTATCAGCGGCGTGCGCGCGATTTACGCCTGTCGCAAACCGTCTGCGACATACGTAATCAGCCCGCCAGTAACGCACCCGAAATATTGGCAACATTGACGCGTTGAATGGCAGTGCTAATTATTGGACACAAGGATAGGCCAGGACAGAAAGGCTTTGACGTGAAGTGTTGACTAGAAGTTTAGACATATCTCGGAAAACGAGAAGTCGGACTCCATGAACCGAGGGTTTCAACCGCAAATGGCTTAAAGATATTACTATCAATATAATATAATTATGTATTCTTCATCATTCTAGCCGAAAAACATCCATTGCTGGACAGGATTGTCCCTCAAAGATCGCCTTAACAGCCGGTATAACTTTGTGTTGTGGGTTTGCCATAAATGCCACGCTTGGCAGACGGGTTGGAGATTGCATTTGAGTTATAAATGTACTCGAAGGACGCTGCTGCACACTCTCCGGCTAATACCATAGTCACCTTTTACGACACCCATGAGTTAAGATGGGGTGGTGGTATTCTTAGCCGGCACCGGCATTTTTAAGTACTAAATGTTAATTGCTGCGTCTGATCTTTTTGTTCTAAAAGTTTTTTACAGTATTAAAGGACAGATTTTATTTTTATATAGACAAGGGATTTTATGTTTACAAGTAGGTACCCAAGAAATGTTAGGGTACCGTTCTTCAAAATGAAATGTTAAGACGCCAAGCGGTGCCCCTATTTGATTTCCATAATTGCAATAGCAAATTGTGAAAAAGAAATGCTCATTTTGGGGGTACCAGAGTGGGTGTTTAGGCAAATAATTTTCGTCTTAAATATAGAAGGGTCAGCAAAAAAAATCAATTAAAAACCAAGTAGAGTTTGGTAAAAATAATATTACATTTTGCAATATATATATAACATTGAAAAATTTATTAAAACACCTTTTATTTCTTGTCTGTAATGAATTGAATCTGTGGATATATTTCGGTTTCATATGCACCGAGATGCTGCGTTTGATATACACTGTTAAACCCACGATGGTTTATAAGGCATATTCTTGTAATTCACCATGTTAACATAATCTGCTTAAAAAATAGAAAGACAAATTTATAATACATTTAAATATTTATATAATATACATAACATATACATATAAATATAAAATAATAATTGTCTTTTATAATGTTTATGAAACCATTTCTAAAGAAAAATCATATAAGTATAATAAAAAACGTGCGTTGAATTTGTGTAAGTAAACGCACCCACAACACAGGAGAAAATTAAGTGTGGGGCATCGTTTAAAATAAATTTTAAAAATCAGTTTCATAGTAATAGTTAATATGCTTTTAGGGATAACCACAAAATAAAATACGGCTAAAATATTAGTGTAATAGAAGGATATTAAACCAGAGGTATGAGCATCCTTTCTGTGGAACAGCAGCTATTCTGCGCGCACCAACCCGCCTGCCAAGCGTGGTGAGTATTGGCAAATTCCCCCCAAAATGACGACCCAATTGTAAAAATCTATGGGGGAGGCCTATATTCAGCAGTGGACGTCCATTGGCTGATATGATGTATTTTAAAAAAAAAAAATTGTGTCCCTTCTGTGAAGCGGTAGCCATACAGCGCTCACCAACCTGCCTGCCAAGCGTGGTGAGTATTGGCAATTACCCCCCAAAATGATGACACAGATGTGGAATCTATGGGGGAGGCCTTTGTTCAGCAGTGGACGTATAAATGGCTGACATGATGATACACTTTTTAACCAGGCTATCGATATGTTGTCTAAAGAAGAGTTTATCCATAATTATAACCCCGAGATGTTTTATGTTGCAAGTTTTGATGATAATAGGACAGTTACACATGTTGACTGATCTATTTTCACATCGATTTACGAACTTTTATTTTATTTGGTTGGTTTTATTTAGCATTCGAAACGTCAGGAAAAACAAATTTTATAATATAGATACGCGATGTAATCCGTTTAAAATTGTTTTATTATATTTATTTTTTATTGCCGTATATGGCAGATTTTTAAACATGTTTCTATATTGAATCAGTTATATTACTACGATCAAAGTTCTGATTTTTGCCGGCTGTACTTTTCAAACGGGGAGAGCTGGCACGCGACCTCTTCTTTAATTATTTCTTTTTTCTCAAAGCTCCAATAATAAATGCAAATAATACTCAATGCCCCACTCCCCAAATTATTGAGCTTTCAGCCAGTATTATATTATATACTTTCATCGTATTGTACTTATAATACCTTCTCCTTTTCAATATATCTGTTGACTATGTTATATAAAAGAACATATTGATAGTCGGAACTAACCCAGTCTGAAAGGAGGTTGGAAAAACGAATCCTCAACTGTCTAATGAGTATAAGGGCGGTTTTTTAAGCTGACCGTGGCAAGATGCTGTTTTTGTTTAATTGTTGTTAAATAGAAATTCTACATGGAACTTATGCGAAGGGGTCTCCTACCGCCTAAAACCACTGGAGCGGTCATCTTCGGCACCGAAGGGGGGGAGCTCCAGGTCCTCGTAAAATCACACTAGAACCGCCAATTGGTGCCACGCCTTTAAGCACATCACGGAGGAGATGACTTTAAAGCGGTCACCCCCGCTAACAGAGGGAAGGCGACTGTAAAAAGGTCGGCCCTCCAGGCACTTCTTGGGGAGGATTATAAAGCATCCCCCAAAGGCTCGCTTTGCGCTGTGCTGTGCACACGGGGGCACGTGACCACGTGCACACCACCGTCTTCCCGGGGGTCGCTCGGTTGTGCTCACCAACCTACCTGCCAAGCGTCGCGAGTATCAACAAATTCCCCCCCTACTAACGACGCAATTTTGGAAATCTATGCCTCCATTTGATCAGCAGTGGACGTGCTTTAGCTGTTATAATGAAGTCAGTTGTGTCTTAGCCCTATAACTAAGAAACATATTTGGAAAATTTCACCGTTACATTGACAGCTAGGAGATTTTGTCTAAAGAAACCCAATACATACACGTAACTCGGACCGCAGTGTAACATAAGAAAAACAACTTTAACAATTAAAGATTGCCGACGTCGTCGTCATGACTGCCGAAAATCTCCAAGAAAGAAAAGCCATTAAAAACAATCGCAAACAATAATTCTCAGTCAAGTTGAACTCTAAATCTCTTGTCCTTTGCAGCCGTTTGATAAAAATGAAGGGACAGAATTTGACCTGACACTGACAGGGCTTTTTATTTGAGGTTTTATGTATTACGGATTCCTAATACATATTTTATTTAATGGAACTGCATGGAAGTTGACCTGCTAAACATAGGAGGTGTGGTGTTCCAGTGTCTGGTGTCCAGTTTGAGAATATAGCACCACTCCATGTAATCACCACTTATCATCATCATCATCACCATATCAGCCAAATGACGTCCCCAGCTGAACAAATGCCTCTTCGGTAGATTTCTATAATTGTGTCGTCATTTATGGGGACTTTTCCAGTACTCACCATGCTTGACAGGCGGGTTGGTGAGTGCAGTCTGGCTACTCTTCCACAAAAGGGACGCTGCTGCGCATCCCTCTGGCTTAGAGTCCCTCAGTCGCCTTTTATAACTTCTATCCGGAGTTGTTTACTGTACAGACCTTGTTGCAACTAGGACGATTTTCCGTGCGTTCAGGCGTTTTTGCCATGCCTACTATTGGAATCAGTTACAACAGCTCACAACATAGGACCCGTAATTAAATATTTATAAACATTTTTGTACCCGTGGTGCTTGGCAACTAGGCTTAACCTAGTTGTACACTCCCAATTATTGTGCCTATGGCCAAGTATTTTCTCTGTCTCCTGCTTGCTACGGAGGGAAGTGGAACGTATATTCTTTCCTACTCCTCCTTTTTCTTTTCTGATTAATTTCGTTGCGGGTTCCAAGGCAGTTATTCATTTATCTGGGTCACACCGACCTTCATTGGTCGGTGTTCTTTTCGGTATTCGCCATTGTAGGTCCTGGCTTACAGGAGTTGCAGTGGTTGGAAATGTGTGGCGGGCTCGTCCCAATGAAAAAATAATAAATTAAAAAATCTTCCACAGATGGAGCGGTGCGATATTGTTAATCCGGACACCACACAGAAGATGGTTTACCTATATGCATAAACACATTTTTGATAAAAATCTGTAATTATGATTCAGAAGCCATGATCTTAGTCTTTCTTCCAAAGCTAAATCAATATAGTTCACCATTAAATAAAACGTAAAATGTCGAACAAATTGGCGACGCACATAAATTTTACATAAACTATCGGACAGGGGTTGTCGCACCCTATCGAATCACCCCCGCGATTCGCCCCGTAGCCATACAAGAATGGTGGTGTGTTTAGAAAAATCAATATTTTAGCGTTAATCGTGTTCTTTCGAATGAATCGTGATTTAAACGGCATGGAGGTAGTAAATGTAGTAAATCATTAAATCAGTAATTAGGACCTTTTTCATTTTATTGATCTCCAGTGGAAATTCTTCATGAACTTCCTTCGAACCGGGGAAGGGCGAAGGGATATGCCGGACTCCTAGCGGCTAAAACCAATGGAGTGGTCATCTTCGGCACCGAATGGGGGGCTCCAGGTCGTAAGATCATACTAGAGCCGCCCATTGGTGCCACGCCTTTAGGCACTCTTACCTTACTTATCTTACTCTCATCTTACTCACGCAGGGCACGTCTCGAGCGTGTGCTGTGCGGTGTCCTGGTCGCTATCACAATGGTGGCATTATGCCGTGGCCTCGCGTTCTACCCTGTGCTCCCTAAATCATTATATTAGAAAAATCAAAATATAGCCCACGAGCAAAACAAGGCAAGCAATTTACCCATCCCCAAAAAACTCTAATAAATAGAAATTTTATATTCAAATTAGATCGTCAGTTGATGAAAGTCTAAAAAATCCTCCCCTTTTAATAACGTAAAGTATATAGGTGTGTATGAGTTTTCAAAGAGAGATGGTGTTTTTCAAGAAAATCGACTTTCCTACCTATCGAATAAGGGTACCGTGTACAGTCGAGAAAGAAGTTCATAAGGTTTTATAAAAAAAATGAAATCCGGCAGAGTAACTCGGAGCAATGTAAACCCAACATTTAACTAACTGCTTCAAATAATTGTACGTCAATTCAATTTTATTTTACCTGTTGTATCCGGATTAAGAATATAGCATCGCTCCAACTCCTCCTGTGGATTTCGTAAAACGTCGTAAAAAACTAAGGGACTCTAAACCAGACAAATGGGCAGCAGCGTCCATTTTGTGGAAGAGTAATCATTCTGCGCTCACCAACCCGCCTGCCAAGCGTGGTGAGTACTGGCAAATTCCCCCCAAAATGACGACACAATTGTGAAATCTATGGGCAGGCCTATACATCAGTGGACGAAAAAATGGCTGATATGATGATAATGATGATCCGGATTAAAAATGTCACCTCTACATTTCCTCCCGTGGATGTCGTAAAACGACACTAAGCCAGAGCGATAGTCAGCAGCTCGCTTCTCTAGAACAGTAGCCACACTGCGCTCACCAACCCGCGAATGTTTTATTTTAACTTAAATATGAACGTTGCAGATGTAAGTTCTTCAAACCCTCGAGTACAAGTTGACCCAATCCATTGTTTTTTCATCTTAACATAAATCCCGAACATTTGTTGCCGCGACTGTACGAAACATGACACCCCAACACGATGGAATATTTTTTTCCTAAATCAGATGCACTCCCCCATTGCTTGTTACCGTTATTATTAGATTTGTTAGCCCAGACCGATTCTTATACATAAGCTCATATATACTGTTGCATACAAACGAGAAACGACCTTATTACTGTAAAAATTGGAGTTGATTTAGGCTTTGGCAGTAAATTTTATATGCTGGTATTGATTTTATGTGTTTACTGACGATCGAACATGATGTCTGGCTGGTATGTAGCTTAATTGGCTCTGGGTGCGCACTTTCAAACAAATATTGGCTTGTGACGCTGATTTGAAACTACCTACTATTTTTAGAATTACCTTTGACTGCATTATATCTATCTATCGCTCGAATCGACTTTATCTGTGGAATTCAGAATTATTATAATTTAATTCTTTTTCGAATTAGGTACATTTTATGCAAACACGATGGACGCATAATATGGAATATTTATATATATATAAAAAAGGTGCAACCAGAGGGCCAATTCTCGTATTAGTTTACACTATGACTGAAACTTGACCGAACTGAGATTAAATTTTGAATTGATCGAAAAAATAGTATTCTGCTACTCTTAAAGTTCAGTCGGATTTCAGTACAATCTCGATCTAGTCTCATTTCAATCTCAATGTTGACGTTTATTTAATGACAATTTAGTACATGTGACAGTTGGAAATGTTAGCAGAATACCGATTTGCCTTCAATCAAAAACAAAAAAAAACGTCGAATCATTTTCGCTCTCATCACAGTGTAAGTTCACGTTTGACGTTGTTTATTAGTTTAGGAGAATACCATTTGTGACATTTATGATACTGAGACTAGACCGGAACTACATTTTGAACATTTTTAAATTACTACAATTGGCCCTTTGGTCGAACTGTCAAGCTATTCAAAGGTAATTTCGCATTAATTCCCCTTACTTTATATGTAATCATGCAACGCGAAAGTTTAAAAGTTAGTATATTTCAATTTTCCTTGACGTTTTTAGTTATAATCGTACGGATAAAAAGCCGTTGATTGCCAGCATTATATTTAACAATCACCATCAAATATGGTATTGTTGTATATACACAAATTATAGTTGTAAACAGGATACACTCGGCATTAATTTACCATAAAAACGGTTACTATTACTGCTATATAAGGGAAATTAGTTTCAACATTTGTTTGTTCGTTATACACGTTATGTGTTAGTTGTTATCGGTCAAATCATCTTTGATTTATTTAATTAATCACTTACCTTCCTATAAAATCAAATACACACACATATATTAGTTGTTTTTAAACGCAGCGTGGGGCGACCTCCAACGAGGTGGACAGACGACCTGGTGAAGTTCGCTGGGAGTCGTTGGATGACAGCTAACGGCACGTTTGGTGCAGTGGCTGATAGAAAGAAAGAAACAATAGAAAGAAACAATTTATTCTTGCGGCAAGTCGACGGACAAACACACAGTAAGGAAAATATTCGACAAAGGCATGACTACTTATATGCTTAAATATGTACTTATTAACAAAACACTTAAATCTATATATGATACAGTCGGCTGTTGCGCTCCGGGTCGTGGGTTCGATTCCCGCATGGAACAAATATTTTTATGATCTGCAGGTATTGGTTCCGGGTCTGGTTGTATTGTGTGTGGAATTTATGTCTGTAAACGCACCCACGACACAGGAGAAATCCTAGTGTGGGGCAAGGTATTTAAAATAGACAAAAAAATTGAGCGGCATGTGACCGCTCGTTGTGGAAATCTAAGGGGGAGTTTGTTCAGCAGTGAACGGCCTGTGGCTGATATAATGATAATGACACAGCCTAGTGATGAGACGAGCATGACAAACGCCTGATGGTAAGCGTTACACCTGCCCAAAACTAATCCTACGTGGCACCACACTACACTCATAACTTCTAGGCATTAGTAATGTAGTCTCTTATACTCAATAATTTAAATAAATACAGAACCTTTCAAACCGAAACCCTGATTAGTTAAAAACAACAACAGATACGGCAGCAGCTATCGCGCGACCAAGGATCCACCGGTGGCAAATCGCTTGAAATTTTAAGGCGAGGATGCAATTCTAAAATAATATGCAAATTGGTGTAGTTATACTATTTATTTATGCAAATACGTGTATTTTCTTGAATATATACCGATATCATTATAAACATCATCGTTCAGTACACCACAGACTACCTGAATTTCTTTATTTTCCTACTTTTAAATCCATCCAAAGGTTGTCGGTAAAAGATCGCTTTTAGCGATAAGAGCGCCCATTGTGCAATGCTAACTATTGTAAACAATCCTTTATATTATTTTGGTGTACAATAAAGTTATATTCTATTCTATTAAATTCTTCGTTAATTGATCATCCGACAGATTGCGTCAGAGATCTTAACGTATTTATCGCTATCGGCAAATGCGTAATATCAAACTGACGTTGACAGCGGCGTCTGCTAAATTTACGCCTGTCACAAACCAGAGGGCTTAGACAGAGAGAGGGCGACATACGTAATCAGCCCACAGAATGCAGTCATGTCTAAAGTTTAAATACACTGCTTGGTAGCGGAATATCTGGTACTGCGGTGGTACCTACTAACCAGACTTATGCAATAAGAAACTTACCACTAGTAAAATTTATATTTAAGAAAGAAAGAAAAATGGTTTATTAGATGACACATTACACAGACAACAATAACAATAGCACACACAAGTTATAACGACAACATATTAAAGAACAATAAATGATAAAGTAGGTAAAACAAACAAATTTCACAGTCTGATTTTCAACTCAGTTTTTCATAGTTAGCCTGGTATTTAGATCTTTAATAGCAAGTCTTTTGATTTCATTACCTCCTTCAAGAACAAGCTTCTAATCCACATAAGCGAAGTCTTCATATATGTTCATCGTTTGGAGTGTAGAGATTTTACAGCCAAGATGCGCTTCTCCAGACAAACTGGCCGTGGGGCCTATGATAGGCCCTATGGTACAGTAACACTCCCAGAAATGTGCCTATAGGCGTGGCACCAGTGGGCGGCTCTAGTGTAATCACACGAGGACTTCAAGCCCCCTTAGGTACCGAATAGTGAGGCTTCGGGGGAATCTTTTACAATCCCCTCGAGAGATGCCTGGGGGGGTGGCCTCTTTACAGTCGCCTTCCCTCCACTAGAGGGGATGACCGCTTTACAGTCATCCCCTCCGAGATGTGCCTAAAGGCGTGGCACCCATGGGTGGCTCTAGATGGAGATCTTTCGAGTTCCTGGAGCCTCCCTTCGGTGCCGAAGATGATCACTCCGGTGGTTTTAGCCGGTAGGAGTCCGGCATGCCCCTTTGCCCTTTCCCGGGGCGAAGGAAGTACATGAGGTATTTCCACCGGATCAATAAAAAATAAAAAATAAAAAGATACCGAAGATGACCGCCTCAGTAGCTTTAGCCGGTAGGAGTCCGGAATACCCCTCCGTCCCCGGGGCGTAGGAAGTTCAAGTAGAATTTCCAATAGGCCCAATAAAAAAGGCCCTATGGTATTCTGAATTTGAGAAATGATATAGTAATAATGTCAGTCTATAATTGCCCACTGCAGTTCATTGTTTGTCAGGTTTCTTTTCATACAGAGAAGGAACGAGAACTGTCACCAAGTGAGCAAGCGCCACTCCATCTCCTCCCATGGATGCCGAAAAAGGCGGCCAATAAGAAAATTTTGCTTCATAAAGCTATAGCATAAATGATTTTTTTGTCAGACAAGCAAGTAATTTAAAATGTATGTTTCCTGTTCTGTATTTAATTGAATGTTAATGTTGTGTGTTATTTAAAAAAAAAATATATTTTATCAATATGTGTGACTAATGTAAATTTACAGACATTTGCATGCGATAGGTTGAATTCAATTGTGTCTCGTTTTACGACACGCAATGAGATATCTCATTGCATCAGTGCAACGAATACTTTGCAGCATTCGTGGTTGCAGGATGACTAAGGTGACATCTTGCGACCACGAATGCTGCAAAGTATTCGAAACGTCAGGAAAATCAAAAATGTAAAATATACGCGATAGAATCCGTTTAAAAGTGTTTTATTATGTGTAATACTCGCGAAAACCTAAGACATTATTATATTTTAATTGTATGTACAAATTATTGTGTACACATACAGTTTGTCCTCTTTAACATTTCAGCATGGTCTATGACTTTATTAGGGCATCTATTAAATTTGTGGCACTAGGTACATAAATTGACTCAACAAAATCATAACTACACAAACTTCCAACTCCATATGCAAACCATCTGCCGACACCATATCCAATCCAATTCGCAATAAAACAAAAATAACTGCCAACTACAGAAAAAAAACAAAGGAATAGTTGCAGCACAATGACGTCCGAAAAAGGGGGTCAACAGTTCCCACCAACAAAACGGTGTAACTCTAAAAAAACTAATTTTAATAAAACCCAAAAGAATATTCAAATTTTGAACCTCTATTTTATTAAGACAATGTAACATTCTGATTCGGCTCGACATCTGTTTAACCCCTTGCAATTATTGTTTATAACATAAAAGCGACAATAGTTACCGTTGACAATCACGCCGCACCGGAAAGGTGAACTTAAAACAAAAAAAAAAGATTGTTATAGCAAGGAACAGGTTTCCATTATCATAAGAAAGGGTAGAGTGAGATGTGAAGTGTTCCGATTATAAATATAGGGTTGGTGAAAATGATTTTGGCAAGAATAAGTAAGGCAAACCTTGTTAGTGTCAGAAACGTTGGAATAATAATATTCTACGGTCTACTAAAACAGCAGTCAAGTTATATTTTATTTCAGTCTTATTATCTGTGGCGACCGAAAATCGGCAAGAATGAAAACTACATAATTTTAAATTACTTATCCCGTTCATGTTTCTGAAGGACAAAAGAATACTCGTTGAAACAACACTATTTGCAACAGTTTTGTTAAAACAAATCATGTGAATTGTTTTATTAAATAAACAGCCGTCTTTGATTTGACAATCGGTTGTCAACCCTATCGTCTCCCGTATTTTAATTATAGCTTCCTCTTCCCCTGCGCCTTGAAGACATTGTCCTCATTTATAATTGATTCATACATTTCATTAGAAATTATTCACAGCTCGCACCGTATGCAAATTTACCGAACTAAAATATAGACAAAGTGCGATGCATTATTTTTTCGTAATAAAAATAGTTCTGTCATTGCAACCGTTCCCACCAAACGAGTTTTGTTTGAAAATTAAAAAGAGAATGACATTCCTTTTTTATTAAAACATAAATTGTTTTTTATTCGGTAAAGCAAAGGAAATGTTTTTATGATTAGTTTCGTATGATTTGCATATCTCACAAATATTTTACTTACAGCAATTATTGTTGGCATGTGTGAATAAATCATAATATTTGTGAAATGATCTCACAGGAATTATACGTCTGTAATGTTGTCCTCTAAATTCATCTGGCAAGGCTCTGAAATACCTAGTCTCGGGAAGATGGTATGCTTTGGACATGATCAATTTATTGAATCCCAATCAAACTCTCACATTTTCCTATAGTTTATTTAAATCACAAGACTCGGCTTCTGCGTATTAGGTATAATTTTCATAAGTTTATAACTCATTCATTATTCCTTTGATTGATACGGTGGAGTAATTTTATTTTATTTAATACAGTTAATTACTATCTAAATAAGAAGCCTGAAGAAAATGGCAACCGCACAGAATGATCCGTGCCTCGAGGAGCATGATGAGCCGCTCGTCTCAGTTGTCATAATACGCATTTGTTAAGGCAGAAGCTCTGGGTTTTCCATCTGAAACGCCGCCTTGAATTCCTACCCTGAAATTTTATGAAAGAATGAAAGAAAGAAGTCTTGGATCTGTTGTATCTGATGTGATCTTAGTGTGAAGTTATAGCTGTTTTCTTTCAATCAATCTTGCTTATCACTGACCACTACCAAACCTGGCATCCCTAAGCTGTGCCTTACCATCTGGTCCATCCTTGCTGCGGAGTTAGTTACGCCGTTTCTGGTCCCCAGCTTAGACACTAGGAAGCGGTGAAGGGTGGGCGTTTTGATGGCTGTCTCATATTATGTAGACGCTCAAAAATGACTGTTTGTTTGTTTTTGATTGTTTATTTTGAATAAACGGTTTTTAAATTTGAATTTGTCCTATACGTTCCACATTCCATCTATCCCAACCACCTTTTTTCAGATCGAGAGTGCTGCTGTAAGTAGGATATTGTAAAAACAAGTAAAATGAGAAGAGCCTGTCATTGTGGCACAAATTTGGATAGGTCTTCTTTGTCCAGCTGTGGAGTACGATTAGCGCAATTTAATTAATATAGGATATATGTTCCGCAAAATATCAAGCGAGGACGTCGAAAGCTAACATATATAGTGAATGATTCCCAAGCGGATAATAAATTCACTTAACTAAACATGCAATACCATATATTATGAGTTATGTCAGTTTCCCTTTCGCGGCCATTGCGGTAAGTGGCAACAATCATGATGTCAATTTAATACGATTTATTATACAATTTGCAATTTCAAATGCTTGTAATTGCTCTAGGACAATCAATACCCGTCTCGAATACTTTTCAATTTCCTTAACAAACTGTACACTCTAAAAAACCATTTTCTATAGGATTTTGAATCTTATGTCCAACTGTTAAGGTTTTAGGTTATTGATGGCTATGCTTTGAGAATTGATGCTAACATTATGTAGTGTGTAGTGTTTCGTATATTTGTTACTGTCAAACATGGATCTAGCATTATGAAAATAAACCTGTTTTACGCTGATATTAAGGAGACAGATAGGTATTGCGCGTTATATCTAATTTCAAACTTTTTACTGGTGTTGGAAATAGGGAATGGCAAATTAGAGAGTTGGTTTTTGTTGACAGCCAGAGTTGCCACATCCAAGTTTCAATTTACTACGTACCACCGAAATTTGTTCTGAAGGTGAACTCGGTACCGAAAATAAATATAAATTGATAGGTCTAAAATTCGCTAACAATCATTAAATTGATAACTGTCGTGATTTCAATATTCGTTCGAGTCGACTGCTAAATATCGTGTTCTTAACAGACCAAGATTCTATCTAGACAAAGGTTCTATACATGGGGTTAAAAAGACTACACTAAAAGGACTTTCTCTGTTGGCAACAACAGCAAACACATCACTCGCAATGCTAAGGTATTTTTATATGTACTACTCAGCACTTCTCCTCAACCTTCATTATGTGCAGAGGCATCTGTTTTCCCTACTAACTATAACCTTTAAAGAATGAATGAATAGGCATCCTCTGGGTACACTCGTTCCATCGTAGACCTCGCTTTACATCAGGCAAGACCGAGTTGTAGTGAGCCCAGTCATGAATAACAAAAATAAAAACGGTTACTCCAAATAATACTAGTTACCAGCCCAGCGGGCTGACTACGTATGTCGCAGACGGTTTACGACAGATGTAAATCGCGCAGACGCCGCTGTCAAACGTCAATTTGATAATAAGTATTTGCTGACAGCGATTAAACAGGTGACGATCACGGATGCACACTCTGTAAGACGATTATTGAACTAAAAATTGCATCCTCGCCTTTCAATTTCAGGCGATTTGCCGCCGGCGGATCCTTGGTTACGCGATAGCTGCTGTCGCTGTTTTTAACCAATCAGGGTGCCGCTTTCACGCGTAGATATATGTAGGTATAAATCACTTTTGTCATTTGTCACGAAATTTTACCGAGATAAAATAGTGTCTAAATCTTGCCGAGAACCCCATTCGATTCCATTCCGTGGTTTTGAAGGAGAGGAGTAATAAAGCCAACAGCGACTCGCATTTGTCAACATCAACTTTAAGTCCTATGTGGTTTCAACATCAGATCTTGACACCTTCATGAAGGAAGATTGTTGGCTGAAGGATGTCGTGTACCGGCTTTTGCAGAAGGCTACGTGACACCACGCCACAGTGCAGCATGATATCGCCGACACAACGTATTCAATGATATATATTTTAAAGTTATTTAGTATTTATTAGTATAAGTATAAGATTTAATCATCTATACATCTATACAAATAAATAAAATTGAAGTGTCTGTTTGTAATGTCAAAATAACAGCTTTTTACTTAATGCATATGAAATTATATACGGTACCTATAACAAAAAAGCAATTTTTAATTTTTTTGTCTGTCTGTCTGTTTGTCTGTTTGTTCCGGGTAATCTCCGAAACGACTGGACCGATTTTGACGGAACTTTCACTGGCAGATAGCTGATGTTATAAGGAATTACTTAGGCTACTTTAATTTTAGAAAAATAATTAGGGTTCCGCGCAAAAAAATTAAAACCCTTGAAATCCAATATATATATTCTATGTCAAGTGTCTATGTTGAAGTACTCTAAATTTCTTTTAAATTAAACGCGGGTGAAACCGCGGGTCCCAGCTAGTTTGTAATATAATGTATGTGTATTTTAGGAAAAAGTTGTCTGAGAAAAAATAAATTGCAAGTAGATGCCACTGCTGACCAAAAGCCTCCCCCATAAGACAACCGGTTACATGCCGTTTGTTGTCATTTTAGGGGAAATTGGCCAGTACTCACCACGTTTGGCAGGCGGGTTGGCGATCGCAGAACGGCGGCTGCACCCAAAAGGGACGCTGCTGCCCATCCCTTTGGTTTTTAACACGCTTTTATTAGCTTCACCTGTATGTATGTTTGTTTGTAACCGACTCCTTTGAGCTCGATTTTGCCCTACTTTGAACGATCAGATTTGATTTAAACTTTGCACACCTGTCAAAGGTCGATGACAATGCATTAATCCGATCAAAATATCCGATTATCCTAATTAGATTCGCCAGGATTAATTCATTTCTTTCCGCATCCTTTGCATGCGAGTAAGAGAGACAGAGCTAGTGCGCGAACTACGCATGCGTGCAGTTCCAGACTTGCTCTTTCGGGCACTCAGTTCAGCACAACCTAGCGTGTCTTTTTAGTTTTTTTAAACTATTATTATTAGTTCCTTAGTCGCCTTTTATGACATCCACATATTTATTTTTCTATATAACATTCATCCCGTGGGTGTCGTAAAGTTTTAGCGATTAGCCGGAGAATGGGTAGCAGCATTCGAATACATTAACTACTCAACTGCGATCGCCAACCCGCCTGCCAAGCGTGGCGATTATGGCAAAACCCCCCCATGAGCACACAACACACCGATGTCGATCGTTGGGGTGATCTTTGAGGAAGGCCTGTGTCCAGCAGTGGACTTCATTCGGCCGAAATTATGAAATTCCGATATTCTGGCGTCCATACTTGTATATCTGTGGTCTTTGAACCCCTTTAAATTCCTCGTTATTTTCCCTAACCTAATATCTAATTCTGTCACATCTTTATCTAAACAACTGAGTCAACTCTACTCCAGTCTTACATGCTTGGCTGTTACTAATAAATTCTAGATAATTAAGGTGTAAATTAACAATCACGTCAAGTTTTTGATATATTCGTGACATTATGTGTTGTAAATCATTGGCTAAGACTTTCAAAAGGGTTATTATGCAGATTGTTATAGTTTTATGTCGCTTATGGCTTCCTGATAGGATCTATTATACTTGTGAGAGATTGATGAGCAGCTTCAGGACACTGACGATTAAACCTATTATGTGCAATAGTTCATAATTACCACGGCAGACCTCATAATTACACGAGCTCTTGGCTTTCAAGTTAACTTGTTGTGTTACTTGTATGCCACTAATATAAGCTAAGCTTATAATTGACATGATTATATGAAACATATTGGGAAAACAATACTGGATAGAATAGAATATCCTAAGAACACATTGGTACACAATATAATTAAATATTTGTAAACAACACAAAAAATGCAGATTTACTTTGGAAATAATTCCATGACCTGCTAGAGCGACAAGGTCATCATTGTTATTTTAAGGGAAATTAATCAGTTACAGTTCTCCAGGAGGAAACCCACTTGCATTTTTTTTCTAAAACCTAGTAACGACGCGATAAGGAATGCGTCACGACATATCCATCTTCACATTCTCATGTGCGCCACATGCAGATACGATTATATATGAATACTAGCTGGGACCCGCGGTTTCACCCGCGTGTAATTTAAAAGAAATTTAGAGTACTTCGACATATTGGATATATATTGGATTTCAAGGGTTTTATTTTTTTGGCGCGGAACCCTAATTATTTTTCTAAAATAAAAGTAGCCTAAGTTATACCTTATAACATCAGCTATCTGCCAGTGAAAGTCCCGTCAAAATCGGTCCAGCCGTTTCGGAGATTACCCGGAACAAACAGACAGACAGACAGACAAAAAAATTAAAAATTGTTTTTTTGTTATAGGTACCATATATACTTTCATATGCATTTAGTAAAAAGCTGTTAATTTGACATTACAAACAGACACTTCAATTTTATTTATTTGTATAGATAAAAATAATGATATTACATTGATGTGTCACACTGCTGGGGTGCAATTCCTTAAGCTCAAACATCCATACATCCTTAAATACAGAATTGAAATAACAGTGATAACCCATTTTGAGCGAACACGCTAAGACTGGTCCTCATGGCTCACCTTCTGCAACGTGTCCTTGAATAGCTTCAATCGTGTCTTAGCGAATGCCGAATTGGTTTTACACTGTTATTTCGGTTCTGTAATCAAGGATGTATGGATGTTTGAGCTTAAGGAATTGCACCCCAGGACATAGACTTCTCCCAATTTGCGCCGACCTTCGACGACAACGATCCTTTGCTCAGAATCCAATCTACTACAGTAAACAACAACGACGAACAACGGCGAAGAAGCTTAAAGCCACAAATTATTGTGTCGCCTTAGCTTGGCGGGTAAACCTTAGGGTAAACATTATATTTATGACGGAACGTCAGGATTTATTTATGTCGTCAGAATCAGATTAATTGACCAATTATGGAAGCAGATTAATCAGATTACGTGCAATAAGAAGAGATACGAGTTGACAAAATGTTTACCTTAAGTCTGAAAAGCAAATCAGCTATAGTGTTAATTCAAATTTTTACTTCAATAATTAGTAACTTCTGCGCTGTCTGGTGCAGGCTATTCCGCGTAGTTTCGGCTAAGAATACCACCACCCCATCTCATCCCGTGGGTATCGTAAAAGGTGACTATGGGATTAGCCGGAGGATGGGCAGCAGCGTCATTCGAGTACATTAATTGCAACTCAACTACGTTCGCGAACCGACCTGCTAAGCGTGGCGATTATTGCAAAATCCCAAATGAGCACACATCATAAACCCAGAGGAGGGTAGGCCCGTATCCAGCAGTGGACGTTTTTCAGCTGAAATTGTAATTAATACATAATTTCATATAGGTATTACGAAACGTGACGGTCAGATACTAAACGTGTCTGGATCACGTGAGTGTTAACAACACGACTCTGCCGAAGCGTGCCAAACTGTACCTAGTCTAAATAATACTGCAAGATGGCGCGCTTCCCTGACTGCCCCATTATTGGACAAAGGCTTGCCGAGATACTTTACCTATTCTTTGCTATGTTATTGGCCTTTTGTCGCTACTGTTTATTGAAGGCGTCAAGTTCGTCACGCCATCGGTGCCATGGCTTACCGCGTTGTCTTCTCCCAGTTATCGAGACCATTCTGTTGTTTTTCTTGCCCATAAGTATAAAATGCGCCGATGATAGCCGGCTCAGTTCCATACGGGAATACATTGTAAATAGCCAATAACTAAAAAATATTCTTATGCTAATCTACTCGTAGCATCTTTTCACTATAACACTAAAGTATTCGTTACACGTTCAATAGATAGACAAAAAGGTGAATCACTAAATAGTACAAAAACACCTTGTTTATAACCTATAAAGCTTCACACATATATATACAAACAGTACTTTAGAAACTTAGACGAAAAAAGGTATGAAGAACATCTGCCTAGCATGTGCATTTAAATGGCTTGAATGTTAGATTAGATGGGGAAATAATATATGGCCATTTTGCAAAAATCTAAATATGGTTTGGTAGTAATATTGATACATTAGAAACGGTTGTATGGCCACCTGGGTACCGATAACATCATACTGCTATAACTTAAACTAGCGGCACAATGATGGCGTGTTTGGCAGCTTATAATAGTTCATCATCATCATCACATCAGCCAAAGGACTGAACAAAAGCCTCCCCCATAGATTTCCACAATGAACCGTGTGTCTTCATTAATGTTGAGGAAATTTGGCAGTACTTACTACGCTTAGTAGGCGGCTTGGTGAGCGCAGATGGCCACCGGTCTATAGAAAGGACGTTGTTACCCCTTACCCTATGGTTTAGAGTCCTCAGTCGATTTTTACGACATCCACGGGAAGAGATGGTCTGGTGATGTATTCTTATCACTTATAGCTTCAGCTGTTTCATGCTGTGTGGTGCCGGCTCAGAATACCACCACCCCATTTCCTCCCATGGGTGTCGTAAAAGTCGACTAAGGGGTTAGCCGGAGGATGGGCAGCAGCATCCTTCGAGTACATTAACAACTCGACTGCGATCACCAACCCGTCTGCCAAGCGTGACGATTATGGCCAAACCTCCAAATGAGCCCACAACACAACCATGTCGGTCGTTGTGGTGATCTTTGGGGGAGGCCTGTGTCCAGCAGTGGACTACATTCGGCCGAAATGATGATAGCTTCAGCAATAGCTCACCAGTGGGGAGCCTACAACCTTGAAGTACGACATGTTCCATCACAATTAGTTGACAATATATACGGAGCTTAACCAGCGTTGACATGATCAGAGTACTCACTTGCTGAGTCCACTGATAGAAGTTGACATACATCATAGTAAATCACGTTAAATTTTCATTTCAAGACCGAAATCATAGAGAATCTTACCGAAATGTCGCAAGCAGATGCCTTGCTGCAAGGCATTAAAGTTGTGGTAAATAAGTTAATTGAAGATTTAGAAAACTACCAATAAAGTAAATCACATAAAAGAAGAATTTGGACCCGCAATTCGATTTTAAGGTGTAAAATCTGGATGCATCAAATAATTTCCTGCCGAAGTAGAACTGGAAGATAAGGGTCATACGAGGTTGAAAACTAAACACATCGAAGATTTTTTACAAAAGGTTGAAACAAAAAAAAGTTTACCAAATCGAATTGTTTATCGCTAGGATAATTATTTTTCATGCCTCGAACCTATATTTTATATTAGTAGACGCCATTTTTTTACTACTCGTGTAATCAACTCTTTTGAATAGGATACGGTCCCAGTCAACTGTGTTATGATGCCGTCACCAGAATGTGCTCGAATTACCGGTTGCCACGATACAAGTAGCGTCCGAGTAGGTATCAGAGTGATCTCTGTCATAATCATAATCATCATTTCGGCCGAATGAAGTCCACTGCTGGACACAGGCCTCCCCAAAGATCACAACGACCGATATGGGTGTGTTGTAGGCTCATTGGGGGGTTTTGCCATAATCGCCACGCTTGGCAGACGGGTTGGCGATCGCAGTTGAGTTGTTAATGTACTCGAAGAACGCTGTTGCCCATCCTCCGGCCAAACCCTTAGTCGACTTTTACGACACCCACGGGAGGAGATGGGGTGGTGGCATTCTGAGCCGGCACCACACGGCAATAATCATAATCGTTTATTGCGAATATAGGTAATACGTTGATGTTTATATTCTGTCATTTGGCAAGCAAAACATACATTTTCATAATTGTTATTAATATAAATTTACAAGTCACTTATATATCATATCTAAAGTCAAATTAATATTTTATGTCAAATAACTACAACTATTATATTGTAGGGACGATAAAAAACGAAGAAAATGTTATTTGTTGTACAAAATGTGAATGATATAAAATTAAAAAGGTACATGTCACATAATGTAAGGGTAACACATAGAAATATTATAATTCAAATTACATTCATCATCATTTCGGCCGAATTAAATCCACTGCTGGACACAGGCCTCCCCCAAAGATCACCACAACGACCGATATGGTGTGTTGTGTGCTCATCGGGGGGTCTTGCCATAATCGCCACGCTTGGCAGACGGGTTGGCGATCGCAGTTCAGTTGTTAATGTACTCGAAGGACGCTGCTGCCCATCCTCCGGTTAATCGCTTAGTCGACTTTTACGACACCCACGGGATGAAATGGGGTGGTGGCATTCTGAGCCGGCACCACACGGCAAACGGCAAATTACATTAATAGTATAAAATAAGAACGTAGGTTGTCATAATCGGATCTAGCAGGCTAGATATATAGAAGGCAGCTTATGTGTACTCTGATCGTTTCAACGCGGCTTTAATGATAAGACCGAACGCACATGCGTCATCCCGGCTGGAGGCCGCTTTTGGTTTCGCCAGAAATGACCGGAGAAGCAACCATATTTCCCCGAAATGTCTGCGAGCAGCCCAACAAGAAAAAAGCATATGCGACATCGTACGATGCCTCTACAGGAGTATGTTTCCCACCAGTACGGAGACGCACAATTCAAATACGACTAGGCGTTCACTCATCTATGAACTGACCGCGCCGAGCGTTGCTTAACCTCGCCGATCGTTCATCGGTCAGTGAGTGCAGCTGGAGTACCTACCTGCTTACTGTAAACACTTAGCACACCATAAAAAGAACAGCTATTAAAAAGTTCCGATAAGCAAGACCTATAAATGATTGCTTAGCTATGCGGAAACTATAAAAATAGATCTAAGTGGTGGGTCTAATTATGTACGTGCATAGTAAATATACTGTGTAATACATATGCCATTCCGAAGAACATATACCATTATGCATTATGCCACAGACTATTGAAAGACACAGATATGACAAAGGGCGTTTTTTTGCCTCAAAACTGTGCCTCAAACTATCGGATATCCGAACATGTGTTCATAATTTGACAGTAGATATGTTTTGGGATTTGCTATTGCTATTCAATACTTTATGTGCTTTGACGTTTAAGGAGTGTATGCCATTGATTACCGTTAAATAATAATCAATGGCATACGATATTAGTCGACAGCAAATACCTAGTAAGTTTTGGTTGTGTTTATTTAGTAATTTATGTTACCTTCTTCTGCCTGCTTTTGCCTTCTTCGTTTAATTTTTCGCTTTCATCTATAACATTACAATAAAATTGAAGTGTCTCTCTGTAAATTTCAAATAAATGCAATTTTTTATGAGTACTGATTTATACGACGCTTAAGCATAACCGTTTTTTAAAATTTAGCTTGTTTGTCTCCGAAACGACTCAATAGATTTCAATGAAAATGTTAGGAATTAATGCAGGAATTTTAACTTAAATTTTCGAGTATGTTCTATTTCGATATCTTCCAGGGTTAAGAAGATATCATTATAAATCTAATTTACGCCTAGCGAAGTGGGCGGGCAACTACTAGTAGTATATTAAAATATATATTTTAAAACTTTAATCTGAATTAGGGTTGCCATATTTGACTTGGGTCTCGTCGGGACGGTTCTCTTGGCCGGGGAGGCTTCATAAAAATGTACTCTGAAGTTATTTCCGTCGCACCGAGTGATCCCCGGAAAGACGGTGCGTTAGTAGGCAGGTGGTCTTCTGCCACTATGTGCGCAGCACAATCACTGCTAGACTACGGGGGACTCATTACAATA
The DNA here is from genome assembly GCA_947459985.1 of Diloba caeruleocephala. Lineage (NCBI taxonomy): Eukaryota > Metazoa > Arthropoda > Insecta > Lepidoptera > Noctuidae > Diloba > Diloba caeruleocephala. The sequence goes on from OX381614.1 coordinate 5,263,943, forward strand.
AAGAGATTTGCCTGGGGCTGCGGCCTCTTCACAGTCACCTCCCCTAGAGCTGGGGCTTCACAGCTACCGGCTCCAAAATGTGCCTAAAGACGTGGCACCAATGGGTCAACGTCAACGGGTGGCTCCTCGAAATCCTGAAGCCCCCATTCGATGCCAAAAATGAACACTCAGGTGGTATTAGAGGCGGAGGAAGTCCATGCCAACCGTGTGGTGCCGGCTCAGAATACCACCACCCCATCTCATCCTATGGGTGTCGTAAAAGTCGACTAAGGGATTTGCCGGAGAATTGCACTGCAGGCGCAGCGTCTGCGATGCGTTGCGGCGATGCTGTAGCCGAATATTAGTCGTTGAAATCGCTTTGATTTTTCTGCCTCGAATGGTCTAATAAATTTGAACACATATTGTCGCTTACTAACCTTTATCTTTACACCGTCGATATCAACGCGATTAAACGAGAATATAAAGAAATATATCTTCACGAGGTCAGCACAGAATATCGTCATACTTATACATATTTGACGGCACGGTTGGTGCAGTGGCTGAAACAGTCGGCTGCTGCGCTCCCTCAAGGAACTAATATTTGTACGATCTGCAAGTAGTTGTGCCGGTTGTTTATTGTGTGTGGAATTTGTGTTTGTAAACGCACCCATGACGCAGGAGAAATACTAGTGAAGGGCAACGATTTAAAAACAAATAAATAGGAAATGATAGTGGCCTAAATAAAGCCGGTAAATTTTAAGTATATTATTTGCCAAGTCTGTTTCTAATAACATACATAGTCTATGTTTAGTAACACCGTTAGACAAAAGCCTTGTTTCTTTGTGAGGTATATTAATTATTTTTCTTTAGTTTTCCATTTTGTATGCGATACTAAAGTATCCACTTGTAGCGGTTACCATTAAAACTGTTTAAGTATAAAATACATATATTACATTAATATTTAATAGGTACAATATTATAATATTTAAGCTCGTCACTGACTCACTGACTTCGTAACGCTAAGAAAAATGTACACAAGTGTACATTAAAATATTAATTAAAGTGTTTTAATCAAATAATTTCACAACCTTTAATAATAAAAAACTGTATAATGCTCGCGTTGACTTTGAATATGATTAAGGAATTTTATGAACAGATGACGTACCTAGACCTTTTCTGATTCGGTAGATAAGCAGCGACCTCTACCGGAAAGTCACGGGGAAAGCCATTTAAAAAAAACTGATAACGTTCACTAACCAGATATTGTTTATTTTATTATTTATTTTCACACAAAACTTAAAAAATACAGCGAATACTTATTTCAAAAGAAATGTCGTGTGTATAGTGTAATTTAAAACGCTGATAAAATGTATGTAGAATAAAACAAAACAATCTTACCGTGCATGTCGTACAAGGTGACCAAGGGACTCCAACCAAAGGGCTGGGTGTAGCAGCATCCCTTCCATGGAACAGCAGCCATTGTGCGCTCACCGACCCGCCTGCCAAATGTGGTGAGTACTGGCAAACTCCCCCAAAATGATGACAGAGTTGTGGGTATCTATAGCGAAGGCCTTTGCTCAGCAGTGTATGTCGGCTGATATTATGATGACGTACAAAAATAGGATGAAACATAAATATAATGTAAGGAATAATAAAGCAAAAATAAATGCAAATTGCAATGTATTGATAAATATTAACAAACAGAAGCTATTCATAGAATTAAATACTAATATTTATAGTAAATAAACAAGCTATCAAATAAGGATAAAATAGGCGCATAAATAAAATGACTACATATATAGGTACAAATACATATTCAATAACAATGGGGAGACTAATTTAAACTCACTGACTTGGAATTATTTAATTGAAGGGATTAAACAACGTCAGATTAAAAAAAACTGACATACTGAAATTAGTACATTTTTGGATTATTTATGAGGAGTCGTGTTAGTAAAAGTACATTTACGGCCAAAAGTTATAGGCAATCTAATCCAACATCTTTGGATTTGGAATTTAGAATTTGTCTAAAAACGAATGAAGTTCTAATGATTTTGCACTGGATAGATTATTAAATTCGGCGAAGTTGAAGAGTTACTAGACTAGCTATCCAAACGCGTCATGAAATGCAATGTACGTGTTGACTCGGGTATCTGGTATAGCGCCAAACACTTTTGCAGTTACAGTAACCAGAGAGAAAGGCCTGCTATTGTTTTTACCAGTACCATCCACAATATCAACGTCTGTGGTAAGTAGGAATCTCGCATACAAAGGTGAATAGCAAGACCAGAACGCTAAATGAACGTCAATCCAGATATTTCAAGTGTCATTACTGTTCGGAGAATTTTCTCCATTCGCGTCTTGGACTAATACTTATCTGCAAGTGTTTACTAGTAAACCCCATTCACGAACAGTTCCAACTTCACCACCTAGTTGTGCAGAACTGGACGCTAGCAGTTAATCAAGTTTAGAATGGTCATTGATATAATTTGCTATACTTCAATTTCTGCTACACCCGGATCTACAAGTGTTGGCAGGCTTATTGAAGCTTTTATGTTTTCAGTACATTAAAAGCACGAAAATGATTAACGCGATATTGGATGCATAATTTTCATATTAACCTGGCTCAGGAGGTTATGAAAAAAAATATTTTGGGGGAAGATACATGTTATTATACATAGGTTTAGTGTCCAGTTTTATATATAGTACATACATTTAATTCGCCAGCCCTTATAATGTGCTTTTCTATCATACTTGTCCATCCTACACACTTACATTTTTGAAGCTCTACTTTTCTTGGTTCTAATCAAAGTCTTATTGAAACGTCTAAAATTTCATTGAATAAATTATCATATTGCTTTAGGTTTTGACACATACTAGCGGTACGAAGTTCGCCAGAAAAGCGAGGAACTTTTAATTTATCATCACAAATGCCTACCTACCCAATTCGTCAATTTCTGTTTTAACCCAAATCGTATTTTTCAAAGTCGCATTATAAAACACATTTATTATGACAAGACTGTATTCAAATATAGTAGCAAATCGTGTGAGTAATTTTAACACAAGAGATGGCCGCCAGCTTCTCATTTCAGACGGACGGCTGTTGCAGATTTTCAGTACAGCTAACAAGTCTACTTTGTTAGTCTTCAAGATTGAACGTTCAAATTAGGGGTGACTCGCTCAAGTGAGCCACAATCTCCGGTTCTCCACCTCGCATAACCAGCTTATCCCAGCTGTCCTTTTCAGGCTGTCGGTCCATCTGATTATGGGGCGTCTAACTAGGGCCCGGGCTTTCAAATCCGGTTACAGTGTCCTGTAGCTAATTCTGTCCAACTGCCACGTTACGTAGCGGATCGCCTTCATCCAATCATCCCGCTCTTGTTTATCGTCCACGCAGAAGAAACGTCCAACCACGCGATTGAACCGCTGGTCTCGAATGCTGAAGATGTAACGCCGCGCATTGTTTTCTACCAATGCCAAAGAATTCCGCACCGTAAACTTGTGTTGGCGTCCCTGATAGTCATTGCCCTTTGGCTGTTCCTTGAACCCGAAAAGGTCCCCATTATCAAACAGAATGAAGTAGCGGTCGCGCCAGATTCGGATGTACTCGCCGCGAATCTGAAGCCAGCCTTGCTTCACTATTGAGCGGCCACTATGATAGAAGGAAAGAAAACTATAATAAATGAAGTCACTATTAATGATTATGCCAGTCTTCTTATGCTTATCGTCCAATTAGGCTCAGACGACTGGTAGGGGAGTAGTATTATCAAACTTGTTCGCTCATACACCACAGCCGTTTGGATGTAAGTCAACTTGACGGCTGAATGAAGTTGACATACATCCAAACAGCTGTGGAAGAATATTTAATGCCGATCGAAGACCCAACTGACAAATGGGAGAGCCACTGAACTGGCCAGACTAGGCTCCTTAGGCTGGCCAATCCACTCTTCAGACGTGGTGACCATACCGCCAGTTTTAACAATTGTTTTTAAGTCTTTATCCAGGAACTATGATAATATTGATGATGCAGGAATAGTTTACTTACTTGGTGTCTCTTATTTGTATACAATCTATGTCTTTTTTCTCTTCTGCCTTCATGATTTTAAAAGAGGCGGCTTTCGCCATAGTGTTTGCAACTCGCTGTTAGGTTAAAAACTTCAACAATTGCTTCATACGTTGCACACTTCACTTCTGCACTTGTTCTCCGTCCTCTGTAAATAAATACGCGAAAATGTATTGCGGAGTACATGTTGATTGCTGATTGGCCTTGAAATTTGCTCCCTTTTTAGTGCTTAGCATAAAGCATTATCACCATCTAACATCCCAAACCGATTACTTCTAAGAGCAATTAAACAAATCCATATTTACAGCACCAAAAAACTATGTAACCGATGGGAGCTTATTTTAAGTCTTAATAATGCGATAAAACGTCCTTCTATGTTAATTTCATGTCATAATCTACCGTTCAGCTCAATTTCGCTTGTATCCGTTAAGCAGTTTAAGAGAGACAAAAATAAAAATGTACAAAGTTTTACATTTATAATATCAGTAAAGATTAAAATGTTTGCAACAAGACACTAGAATCATTGTATTAAATAAAATGTACTTACCTATGTTCTGTGGTATAATTATATTAATTTGAATATTCACAAAGTCAGTCACAACTGCGCAACAAACAAGGTTTTCTAATAATGCACGATATTCAATTATTGCTAGTTTTCCTTATACTATACAATATACGTTGTAATTATGATTAAATCGAATCATATTATATAAAACTATGGCATTGTGTCAGTTGGCGGCTTGTCCCTCGCGAGTTAAGAAAAATGAGACAGTTATACTTGTGGACTGTGGTGTCTTGTCTTTGTGGTGTTCGTATTAAGATTGTAACACCACTCCATCTCCTCCCATGGATGTCGTAAAAGGCGACTAAGGAACTCTAAACCAGAGGGATGGGCAGCAGCGTCCCTTCTGTAGAACAGTAGCCATACTGCGCTCGCCAACCCGCCTGCCAAGCAAGGTGAGTGCTGTCAAATACCCGCCAAAATGACGACACACAGGCCGCGGCATAACCAATCGTCTATGGGAGAAGCCTTTGTCAGCAGTGGTCACTTTTTAGCTGATTTGATGATATCAGCCGGATGGCGTCCATAGCTGAACAAAGGCAGGGGGGAGTCCAGCTACCTTTTCCATGCCATCTATCCATCTCATTGGACGACATTCCATGTTGCATTTTCCGGTGCGCGGTCTCCGGACAAACACCTTTTTGCCCCAACGGCGATCAGTTCTACGAGCTATGTCTCCGTCCATAGCCACATACGCTTACTCGGCCTTTCATGTAAGACAGCAATATTAACATTGTTTTTTTATAAATGCGGTCTTTATACTTTTGCCTCGACAGAACATAGTAATTATAAGAGAGAAACACAACACACACAAACATCAAATAAATAACATTTGTGTGTGTTAAGTGATTTTCTTTTCCGTGGTAGTCTTTGTGCGAGTATTTCGTCTGTGTACAGAAATGTTGAAGTGCTGTATGTTGCGGACGGGATGTCCAGAGAAATAAATCACTGTTTAGTTGACACCATCTCCTTCTTCATTGAGAGCGTTTATTGTACACACTAACCCATACAAGTCATCGTTTCAGCCGAATTAAGACCACTGCTGGATACAAGCCTCCCTTAAAGATCGCCACAAAGACCGATCTGTGTGTTTTGTATGCTTGTTTGCCATAATCGCCGCCCTTGACAGGCGGGTCGGCGATCGTAGTTGATAAAAGATAAGATAAAAACGACACCCCCGGGATGAGGTGGGTTGATGTTATTCATAGTCGACACGCTCATAAAAGTACTACAGTACAAATATGTTGCCCGTGTAAGACGCGATTGCCTCTTCAGCGAATGTTAAATTCAGCTTAAAAAGGTAAAACGTAAAAGAATATAATTCATATGACGATGAGCGTTCAGTCTTATCAAAATCGCATGTAATCTTTACAATAGATAGTTATTTTGCAATGTAGAGGATTACTACGGCTTATCACAATATTTGTTCCATGAATAAAAATAATAACTAAATCCGTATTATTACTGTACCGAATGAAGATACGACAGCATTTGATTATAATCAAAAGTAAAGAAAAAACGCATTCATACAAAAACTCTTTTGTCTTCACAGAATCCAGTATTTCCAATGCACTCGTATCATTGTAACAGAAGCTTTAAATCAAAAATATCAAAAGGTAATAGTCAAATTTCATCTTTTGTTTCATTCCAGTGACACAAAAACGAAGGGCCAATTTTTTTAACTTTGAAAAAAAATTGTCCACGGTAGGGTAATTTTTTGCAACGTTCGAATTTAAATTAAGAACTCTATTGTCGGGTCTTTTTTTTAATTACGATTCGCTTGGAGTCATTTTTCATGCATCGCTTGCAATCTGATTTACCTGCCAGTAGCTTTTATGTTTTTTTGTTTTGGAGTGTTAAGTGTGACCCAGTTACAAACGTTTCCGTTGGATACCAATAATATTAGTTACACGTATGTTTTTTACATTAGTTATCTAAAATAATAAAATCAAACTGCATTAGATTTAGTCCATAACACCTCTAATATTTTTTTAGATTAGAAAGATTCCTACGCTAAATCCAAAGTAAACAAAAATTATGATAGATTGTTAGCTCGATAGCGGATAGAGAAACCAGAAGCTAAGAGTTCGGACTCACGAGAGACAGCTTACCCAGGCAGGACGTAGTTAGAAACGAGACGGTGGTGAAGGATGCACATCTACCTAGAGTTACGCGTGCTTTTAAAGAGATGCTCCTGCGGTAGCTCGGGCATGGGCACCTTAGGAAACTCTCTCGTTCACCAATGAAGAATGTTACGAAACCTATCATGCGATTCGTGAATTTGCGTTAAAGACGACATGATAGCTTTTAAGCCCGATGCTTAGTAAAATATATCAAAAACTAAAGCATGTATCTCGTTACTAACTTAGTACTTAAGAGCTAGAATCTGACAACACAAAACATACAGTCGCATTATATTTAATAAAAAATTACATTCGAAAATGGAATCAAAATACACCATCGCTAATGGAAACAAAAGTCGCATTATATTTAATAAAAAATTACTTTAAAATGGAATCAAAAGACAAAAAATAAACTAACTTCATATGCTCTAGCTGCACGCAAGCATGCACACATTCAGCCTAAAGGCAGTTTTCGACTCAGTTGGCCGCATCTAAAATAATTACATGTAAATTATAATAATTGAACCGACATGATTTTCAATTCCATTTACGCACAAAACAATGAATGGCAATTTGAATAATAATTAATAATAGTGTTGGTTGAATCGACTTGGGTAATGTTGCCGTTACAAAAGTGCTGGCAAACAAAATTTCACTTGCTTTTAAAAAAAGATTTTATAAATTCATTTAGTTTTTATATACACAGATTTTAAAATCAAAGTCTTGTAAAGAGAGTATGGGTTTTAGAATTAGATTATCCTCTCTTTTCATACCAAGCTTTCCTTAGAATAGAATATAATTGTTTATGCAGTATTTAGGTACACGCCATATCTGAATATAACGTTTCAACGATTATTTCAACAACGGAAAAATTTCACTACAGTATGAAAAGCTCTTGGAAGAAATGGCGAAAGAAACTCAGGGTTAGATCTTTTTAAAATTAGGTATGGGTAGATTTTAAAATATTATTGTATTTTGTTCCGAGTAGTATACGGATTGCGAAAAGAGCACCACTCCATCTCCACCTGTGGATGTCATAAAAGGCGACTAAGGGACTCTAAACCAGAGATATTGGCAGCAGAGTCGCTTTTGTGGAACAGTAACCATACTGGGCACACCAACCCTCCTGTTAAGCTTGTTGAGCACAGGCAAATTACCCCCCAAAATAGCGACACAACTATCGAAACTTATGGGGGAGACCTTTGTTTAGCAGTGAACTTGCTTTGACTGATATGATAATCTAGAACAGTGTAGACAATCTATAACTAACTAATTGCCAAATGCCCTTTTACAACACCCAGAGAAAGACTATACTTATTATGAAGTTAAACTTAGGAGGTTAGGCAGGAGCGCTCTAGTGTGCCCCCCCTGCCTAACCCTGCTTAGGTGCCGAAGATGACCGCCCCAAAGGTTTTAGTCGGTAGGAGTCCGGCATGCCCCTTCGTCCTTCCTCGGGGTGGAGGAAGTTCATGAAGAATTTGCACTGGGTCCAGTAAAAAAATAAAGGCAGGGTCATAATCCTGTGCGCTAGAGACAGTATATTCTATCAAGCGTTCTTCAGAGCAATTTGTTAGGTTTGTTTGGGGAAAATTATGAGCGGAAAGTATTTAAAGAATTGTTCGATATCATTTCAACGGCTACTTTCTACCATCGCACCTTTCGCCATCGACGAGGAGTTCACCCGCATACCCTAGAGTCAAAATGATCTCGTACCGTTCGGTTTCAGAAGAACTTCCTCCCGCGCACATTCAGATTGTGGAATCGGTTCCCTACCGAGGCTTTACCAAGAACATTATAGGGATCTTCAAAAATGGCGTAAAAAGATTTATACAGGTTCACCAACGTTCGAGTGGTACCTCTGGTGTTGCAAGGGTTCGAAGGTTACGGTAACCACTTACCATCAGCCGGACCGTATGCTTGTTTGCCAACTTAGTAGTATGTAAAACAACATAATAATATTACTTCATTGTCAACGCTCCCAACATAAACCTTAAAGATAGACAAAGGTAAAAGAAGATTTTATTCATTTAATCCACATGCAGGGACTTATGAATAGTCGAGACTTTAGTTACCGCGTTGCAAGATGTGGATTTCCTATGGAGAAGAACGGACAAGAAACTCCATGGTTACTCTTTTTAAATCATATTAAACGCTAAAATATTTTATGAGCACATTGTTGTAGTAATCAAGGTTATGTGAAAACAACGTAGGAGAAAAGAGTCTAAGCTTTTTAAAAAGTCTACTAAAGAAGCCTGACTGAAATATATTCTTTATGTCGTGATTAAATTGTCCTCGCAGCTTTTGGCTGACCAGTCCCAACAGACGGCACTAGTCCACGCATAACGCATGCACCAGCATCGCTTAAAAAAAAGAAATACCACCATCTGATCCCATCTCATCCAGTGGGTGTCGTAAAAGCCGGGATATATCCGGAGGATGGGTAGCAGCGTCCTTCGAGTACACTTATAACTCAACTGCGATCGTCAACCTGTCTGCCAAGCGTGGCGATTACGGCAAAACTCCCCAATGTGCCCACAACACAAAACCATACCGGTCGTTGTGGCAATATTTGGGGGAGGTTTCTGTCCAGCAGTGGACGTGTTTCGGCTGAAATCATGATAATTAATGAAATCAAGGAAAACCAATATATTTTTTATGCTTAGTTATGTTATAAGTTTTGAAAATTGTGTTAAAAAGACAGTAAAGGAAGCGAGGTTACCTTAACAAAAAAATCGGAGCAGTACGAGTTGAACTCGCGTGGAGAGGGTTCCCAAATTGCTGAATATATTGTCTATTATTAATTCTAATAACTTATCCCAAGAACAAACTTAACATCTTAGTTGAAAAACATGTTTTCGCATACATTCCAACTGAAAACGTAAGTTTGTACGCACAATATTAATTATTTTAAGATCATAGACTTCTTATAGGTTTTCTTGTAATATATAGGCTACAATCTATATGTTTTCAAACTTTTATGAGGGGAACGGTCAATTTTCGTCTATTTTCTTAGGTAAGTTTAAAACTAAATAATTTAAAATGTTAAAATAAATATATTTGAGACTTCCATCTCATATGTTACACGATACAGTTTGCGAAACGTTATTCTTTAATTTTCTTTATTGCCCCCCAAAAGTTACCCCCATATTCTAAATTCATTCATTTACGTTATACGTCCGTGTTCGGGTCGCAGAAATCCGTACGTGTACCAAATTTCAACTTAATTGGACCGATTAGGATTCGGAACAAATTGGCTGTGACAGACGGACAGACAGACAGACACACGAGTGATCCTATAAGGGTACCGCCGTTTTTTAAAAATGACATCAACATAATAATAATTTTATAAGCCTATTATCCACTGTCGAACATAACGAACAAGTCTTAAGCTATTTCACTAATCACCACGCTTGACAAATAGGTTAGTGATCATAAGTACGTCGGTTATGAGAAAACGGGTAAAAAGGAAGCTACCCATCCCATTGACACAATTCCTTATGAATCTCACAGGAAGGCAGTGGCCCAAACTATGCAGACCGTCAAGCAACCAAGAATATGGTAGGGGTTAATAGTTATAAATTACCTTTGCAGTGACAGGTTAACAATCTATGCGACTATTAATATAGGAAGTATTAGGTGATCTGTGGTATAGGCACATTAGGCCTAAGTGGTGGTAATAATTAATTAATAAACACCCTTTTCTGCCGGGTATGGAAAACAGCTACTACCGATTTCCTACATTTTTTAGATTATAATGAGTCTATTCGTGCACAGGTTAATATTAAGTTTACTCGTGATCACAGTCAATGCAACTTGATCGAAACGTTGAGGTTAGTTAAAACATTATTTTAATATTAATCTGAACTAAATATTTTTATATTTAGTGTTAGTTTAGACATAAACAGTGTGAATAATTTTAGCTATACAGTAATGTATTGTATGATTAAGTGAATATTTGAATATTATCAACTAAAGTAAGTCATTTCTTTTCAAAATCTGAAATATAGGAAATCGTGATTCTTAAACTTTCGCGAATTGAATTCATGATTTTAAGATAATATCGGGTCTATTCGCGCACAGATTAATATTAAAATAATGTTTTAACTAACCTCAACGTTTCGATCAAGTTGCATTGACTGTGATCACGAGTAAACTTAATATTAACCTGTGCACGAATAGACTCATTATAATCTAAAAAATGTAGGAAATCGGTAGTAGCTGTTTTCCATACCCGGCAGAAAAGGGTGTTTATTAATTAATTATTACCACCACTTAGGCCTAATGTGCCTATACCACAGATCACCTAATACTTCCTATATTAATAGTCGGATAGATTGTTAACCTGTCACTGCAAAGGTAATTTATAACTATTAACCCCTACCATATTCTTGGTTGCTTGACGGTCTGCATAGTTTGGGCCACTGCCTTCCTGTGAGATTCATAAGGAATTGTGTCAATGGGATGGGTAGCTTCCTTTTTACCCGTTTTCTCATAACCGACGTACTTATGATCACTAACCTATTTGTCAAGCGTGGTGATTAGTGAAATAGCTTAAGACTTGTTCGTTATGTTCGACAGTGGATAATAGGCTTATAAAATTATTATTATGTTGATGTCATTTTTAAAAAACGGCGGTACCCTTATAGGATCACTCGTGTGTCTGTCTGTCTGTCCGTCTGTCACAGCCAATTTGTTCCGAATCCTAATCGGTCCAATTAAGTTGAAATTTGGTACACGTACGGATTTCTGCGACCCGAACACGGACGTATAACGTAAATGAATGAATTTAGAATATGGGGGTAACTTTTGGGGGGCAATAAAGAAAATTAAAGAATAACGTTTCGCAAACTGTATCGTGTAACATATGAGATGGAAGTCTCAAATATATTTATTTTAACATTTTAAATTATTTAGTTTTAAACTTACCTAAGAAAATAGACGAAAATTGACCGTTCCCCTCATAAAAGTTTGAAAACATATAGATTGTAGCCTATATATTACAAGAAAACCTATAAGAAGTCTATGATCTTAAAATAATTAATATTGTGCGTACAAACTTACGTTTTCAGTTGGAATGTATGCGAAAACATGTTTTTCAACTAAGATGTTAAGTTTGTTCTTGGGATAAGTTATTAGAATTAATAATAGACAATATATTCAGCAATTTGGGAACCCTCTCCACGCGAGTTCAACTCGTACTGCTCCGATTTTTTTGTTAAGGTAACCTCGCTTCCTTTACTGTCTTTTTAACACAATTTTCAAAACTTATAACATAACTAAGCATAAAAAATATATTGGTTTTCCTTGATTTCATTAATTATCATGATTTCAGCCGAAACACGTCCACTGCTGGACAGAAACCTCCCCCAAATATTGCCACAACGACCGGTATGGTTTTGTGTTGTGGGCACATTGGGGAGTTTTGCCGTAATCGCCACGCTTGGCAGACAGGTTGACGATCGCAGTTGAGTTATAAGTGTACTCGAAGGACGCTGCTACCCATCCTCCGGATATATCCCGGCTTTTACGACACCCACTGGATGAGATGGGATCAGATGGTGGTATTTCTTTTTTTTAAGCGATGCTGGTGCATGCGTTATGCGTGGACTAGTGCCGTCTGTTGGGACTGGTCAGCCAAAAGCTGCGAGGACAATTTAATCACGACATAAAGAATATATTTCAGTCAGGCTTCTTTAGTAGACTTTTTAAAAAGCTTAGACTCTTTTCTCCTACGTTGTTTTCACATAACCTTGATTACTACAACAATGTGCTCATAAAATATTTTAGCGTTTAATATGATTTAAAAAGAGTAACCATGGAGTTTCTTGTCCGTTCTTCTCCATAGGAAATCCACATCTTGCAACGCGGTAACTAAAGTCTCGACTATTCATAAGTCCCTGCATGTGGATTAAATGAATAAAATCTTCTTTTACCTTTGTCTATCTTTAAGCCTATTATCCACTGTCGAACATAACGAACAAGTCTTAAGCTATTTCACTAATCACCACGCTTGACAAATAGGTTAGTGATCATAAGTACGTCGGTTATGAGAAAACGGGTAAAAAGGAAGCTACCCATCCCATTGACACAATTCCTTATGAATCTCACAGGAAGGCAGTGGCCCAAACTATGCAGACCGTCAAGCAACCAAGAATATGGTAGGGGTTAATAGTTATAAATTACCTTTGCAGTGACAGGTTAACAATCTATCCGACTATTAATATAGGAAGTATTAGGTGATCTGTGGTATAGGCACATTAGGCCTAAGTGGTGGTAATAATTAATTAATAAACACCCTTTTCTGCCGGGTATGGAAAACAGCTACTACCGATTTCCTACATTTTTTAGATTATAATGAGTCTATTCGTGCACAGGTTAATATTAAGTTTACTCGTGATCACAGTCAATGCAACTTGATCGAAACGTTGAGGTTAGTTAAAACATTATTTTAATATTAATCTGTGCGCGAATAGACCCGATATTATCTTAAAATCATGAATTCAATTCGCGAAAGTTTAAGAATCACGATTTCCTATATTTCAGATTTTGAAAAGAAATGACTTACTTTAGTTGATAATATTCAAATATTCACTTAATCATACAATACATTACTGTATAGCTAAAATTATTCACACTGTTTATGTCTAAACTAACACTAAATATTTTTATATTTAGTGTTAGTTTAGACATAAATAGTGTGACTAATTTTTAGTGGGCATTTACGCGTGTAAGTAATGACTCCTCTTCATTGCTGTCAGTTGGTTCCTCGATCGTTCCCAGAAGACTGGCAACATTTACCACGTTGAACGGCAATGCTTATTCTTTGGCAAAAGGCCAGCCTCATGGTCACTCGAAGTGGCGACCAACTGTCTCGCAATATCTTTAAAAAGGATAAAAAAGATATTTTTATAATTATATGTAAATGATAAAAATATTTAAATAAATATAAAGATATTTTTATAATTATGTGTAAATACTAATTGCCATTATAATTTTGCCAGAGTAAAAATTTACAAACTAAGTACGCAAGTCTACGGTTGCCATAAAGTGCATAATATGCTTTTTCAGATGATGTGCAAATTCTTTACTAGATTTCTAAAAATGATTTGCAAAATAATTGCAGACCGATATTACGGAGGTCGGCTATTATTTTTAGCCTTTATTCAAAGATAAGTGGCCATTATGTTCGTATAATAGACTGATATTCAATACAGAGCTGATTTTGTATTCATAAAGTTCAATAGCGGTATGTGTGAGGAATTTTGCACCGTACAACCTACCCATATATTTTATCTGTAACTTGTGGGATAAAAAAACCCAAAAATAAGAAAGTAAATCATGTAAATGTTGTTGTTTCTATGCTTTTTATGCATTCTTGTGTACTAAACATAGATATGTAAGATTTGACAGGAAGACAGGTAAGTACAGACACGGTAAAATTTTATGTACCTATATTATATACAATATTATAAAAACATATTCTTATTCGTTCATACGACCGGAATTTTACATAGAATCTATTTAATCACTAAGGAGGAAATTTTCTAAATTCAAATATTCGAACAAAGTCTACAATAAAAGCAACTTAAGATTTTGAATTTCGAGCGCTTTTGGTCTCGCACACATGCACAATTCCTGCCCTGTATTTACAAGGGTGCCAGAAACGTCACATTAAGTTGTAAAGCAGTTTCAGACTTTGCTACTCGCTGACAGATGGCGACAGTAGTTTTCCTAACGAATTAAATATTTTATGAAAATTTTAATTGTATTTCATAGGATATTTTATTTATTTATTTGAGTAATTTTAAACATGTTTCAATAAGTAAAACAAAAAGTCTGATGTCATAAAGCTTTACCTACTATTTTATTTTGAAATTAGTTTTCTTTTATTATACTAGATGGCCGTGTCAGTAGCATTCATTATGGTAAAATCATTTGATCAAATATCCTGTTTGCCACCTCTCGTACGTGACTTTTAGGGTAAACTGTCTCATTTTCTGTTTAAATTGCCACCTCACATCTTAATATCTACGCTTTTAAGCATTTATATTCCTTTCTCGACTCCTTTATGAAGATGTATGTACTTTATAAAAATCCAATAAGACATGGCTGTACGTTCTAATTTTAAACTTATTAGAATTTAGTATAATTGTACTCTATTAGTTAGAGTTACAGGAAATTTAAATCTGTTATTTTTCTTTAAAAGGAAATTAATATTTGTATGTAAGTACTAAAGTAAATTAACATAGGTAGGAACCTATGTTCATTATTACATCATATTAATAAGTAATTGTATAAAGTATATTATTATATAAAAATAATAAGTAATTGTATAAAGTATATTATATAGGTAGGAACCTATGCTCATTATATAAGAAAAGCAACAACTATATTACTATTATAGTACAGCAATATCTGGAATAGCTTTAGAATCATCAGATTTTTTCACAGTTAGTTCTGTAGTAACCGGGATTACCACCTACATATACACTATCAAATTACTATAGATTCATGTAGTATAGAGTTAATTAAACCAGCAACAGATATGGCTCAACTTGCGAGAGGCCTATGAGTTGCTATAAAATGACTGATTGATTGAAACAAAAGTATTATTAGACATTATATCATGAACTTAAGTGTACAAGTATTTTCAAATAATATAATATTATGAACTTAAATGTACAAGTATTTTCAAATAATATAATATTATGAACTTAAATGTACAAGTATTTTCAGATAATATAGTATTATGAACTTAAGTCACTATGCCCTGCAATACCCGGTCAAAAGCTGGGAATGGTGAAGTGTTGCGAAAGCCACACAAAAATATTATAGGTATACTGTAATACACATGTAGATAATTTTAATGAAATAATTTTGATTTCCAGATATTGTTATTTTTAATAAACAATATTAATTCCCGTTTTGTATTACCGGTAAGAACCGCATAATACTACTCAAGGAATCTATCTTGAGTTAACCCAACTATAGTCGACTTTAACGACTAACATAATTATTCATAAGTTAGTAATTATGTTAGTCGTTACAATCTTCTTCGCACTTTTTTCAGAGCAGAAGATTTGCAATAGCAGTCCGGATAGATATGAAATTATGATTAGTGTATTAACAATAAAACAATACATCTTATAGCAACCTCTGTAGTATTTACTTAGGCCTTTCTAGTTACTCTATATCGTCTAGTAGATACCTCGCCTTCGCATCCCGTCATATCTGCGTAATTTATATGCTTAATACGACTTATTATCTCTTTTATATCAAATAAATAAATATAAATTATATTACAAAATTAAGCCATTAATATAATGGTAATAGGAGCCCGCCAGCACCAGGAACAAGCCGACAGCTTTTTTTCTTTTCTTATTAAAAACGTTGC
Organism: Diloba caeruleocephala; assembly: GCA_947459985.1. Taxonomy (NCBI): domain Eukaryota; kingdom Metazoa; phylum Arthropoda; class Insecta; order Lepidoptera; family Noctuidae; genus Diloba; species Diloba caeruleocephala. The sequence continues at coordinate 5,280,064 of OX381614.1, forward strand.
CCCACACTAGGATTTCTCCTGTGTCGTGGGTGCGTTTACAAACACAAATTCCACACACAATACACCCAGACCCGGAATAACTACCTGCGGATCGTACAAATATTTGTTCCTTGCGGGTATCGAACCCACGACCCGGTGCGCAGCAGCCGACTGTATCAGCCACTGATAGTCAGATACACTGATAGTCAGATACACAGATAGTCAGGGCTCCAGAGAGGGCAACCTCCTAACAATGCGAGTTGTCTTCAGTAGTACCGCTTTCTGCATCATAACCCAGCCGTCGAGAGCCTCTTCAGATGTTCGTTGAGTCTCTTGACCATTCGCTGTTATCTAATATCGGCTAGTGATAGCAGAATCCGCTACCCACACGTCAACAGTGCGGGTTTCGAGTGAAAATTCTTAATTTAAGTTATAAAACTAAGTTATCTTCAGGTATGCTAAGTACTTATATGTAATATCAGCTGAAATTTATAGAAACAATGTTTGTACATAACTTAAACCTTACTTTTCCTTTACTTTATCACAGCTTAGATTTAGGTGGTTAACAAGTAGAATAATATGAGGAATTACCCGGTGTTATTGTTCGCCGTGTGCTGCCGGCTCAGAATACCGCCACCCCATCTCCTCCCGTGGGTGTCGTAAAAGTCGACTAGGGATTAGCCGGAGGATGGGCAGCAGCATCCTTCGAGTACATTAACAACTCAACTGCGATCGCCAACCCGTCTGCCAAGCGTGGCGATTATGGCAAAACCCCCCAATGAGTCCGAATCACCCATATCGGTAGTGTGGTGATCTTTGGGGGAGGCCTATGTCCAGCAGTGGACTACATTCGGCCGAAATGATGATGGTTTTATTTTTATTTTTGAAGCTAATATCAACTGGTTTTTAAAACATTTATTATTACTACATTCATTAGTCAATGTGGTTTTTTGAACAGTCTCCATCAATGCAGTCGACAGCTACCTTTACACAAAACAAAAATTATTATTTCCTCTCAACAATTCTAGGTCTATATCTATCCTTTTCTAACACGACTCTATAGCACAATCTATATTATGTTATTCTCTCTTTTCAACCATGTCACACCCCTTTTCCGACAATGCAATTTTTTGTTCGTATCAAAATGTAGGGTGGGGACTTTTTGCGATGAATAACGATCGATTTTTATTTCAGTTTAGATGCGCAAGAGTTAGTAGAGCTTCAAGTGGTTTTTATATTGGCTTGCTTTTTTATTTATTTGAAAATGTTAAACGATAAAAATTAATAGTTTCAAACGTAGTCTTAGCCTCAATCATAATAGGTAGATTTATAATACCCATCTCTGTAGACACGTTCCCTACAAGGAAAGTTTTCACGCGTTTAGAATCGCTCTTCAGGTTAGGCGTTTGTGTCGGCGATACGTAAGAGATTATCCTTTTAGGTGTGATTATTCAAAGCTGTGGTGATATTATCTCAACCGTTTACCGTTAATTGGAAAGTCAGTGTTTGTTAATTTTTTTCGGTCAAGAGCCAATACTTACTATGAGGGGCGGCACCTCGGGCCGCGTAGGTACCGAAATCTATATATTAATACGTGAAAAGAAAACGTTGTACCCTTTTTTAAGCTCATTGCACGCACGGAGGAGTTTGAGATTTGGCATGGTTAAAGTTCATATGGAGGGGAAGTGCATAAAGTTAAAATAAATATATATAAGTAACCGTCGAATTTCGACTATTGGGCGGCCACTAGTTCCTATTAATTGGTTATATATATAATATATATGGCTTAGAATGCCACCACCCCATTTCATCTCGTGGGTGTCGTAAAAGTCGACTAAGGGATTAACCGGAGGATGGGCAGCTTCGAGTACATTAACAACTCAACTGCGATCGCCAACCCGTCGGCCAAGCGTGGCGATTATGGCAAGACCCCTAGTGAGCACACAACACACCCATATCAGTCGTTGTGGTGATCTTTGGGGGAGGCCTGTGTCCAGCAGTGGACTTCATTTGGCCGAAATGATGATGATATATAAATTAATATGTTCAGTGTATGTAAAATAATACAAATTTGCTTAGATCTCTGTTCAGATTACAAAGTAAACTAACATACTACATATAAATATGTGATATAGGTACGTACAGATTGTATGTGACAAAGTAGTGAAAACTTTTGGAAGAGGGTACATTTAAGCCTAGAATAAAAACAGGTAATCCATTTACCTCGGAAACAATAGGTTACAGTTATTATTATGTTTGAGTAGACAATGTATCGTAAACAACGCGATCAAAACGCTTGGTGATTATTGTACTATGATTTAATAATAATGCTACTGCGGGCGATGACCTCGTCCGTGAACTGTAGCGAAACAACAGCTGTTTAGTTTTTATTTACATTGCAGTTTTAAATTTTTTATTTTATTGTGTTCTTGTTCAAAATAGAGTGAGATTAGGTTAGTGCAGTGGTTGATACAATCGGCTGCTGCGCTCCGGTTCGCGGGTTCAATACCCGCACGCAACAAATATTTGTATGATCTGCAGGTACATATACACCCAGACCCGGAACAACTGTTCCGGGTCTGGGTGTATTGTGTCTGTAAACGCACCCACAACACAGGAGAAATCCTAGTGTTGGGCAACATTTCTTTAAGGGATTCTAAACCAGAGGGATGGGCAGCAGCGTCCCTTCTTTGGAATAAGCCATACTGCGCTCACCAACCCGCCTGCTAAGCGTGGTGAGTACTGGCAAATTCCGCCCCAAAATGATAACACAATGTGGAAATCTAAGCGGAGGAGGCCTTTGCTCAGCAGTGGATATCTTTTGCCTGATATGATGATGATGATAAATTGGATGAAATTGTAATGGCAGCAAATTAAACCACAAACAGCAAAAACATCATCATCTCAGCCGAAACACGTACGCTCCTGAACGGCCTATGTTCTTTATTATATATTATTCTCTCAAAGATTGCCACAACGACCGTTTCTGCGCTACTCGCATCCAGCGGATGCAACCTTCACCAGGTCGTCGGTCCACGTCGTGGGCGACTGCCCACGCTGTGTCTTCCAGTACGCGTCGACTTGAGAAGAGCGAAGCTGAATTGGTTTTACACTGTTATTTCGATTCTGTATTCAAGGATGTATGGATGTTTGAGCTTAAGGAATTGCACCCCTGTTCAGCCCCATCCACCATCCGTTCTACGAGCAATGTGCCCCGCCAACTGCCACTTAAGTTTAGCAATGCCTCAGGATATATTATGTTGGTTACGTTGATTCTTTCGCGGATCTGCTCATTTTATATTCGATTTCGCGGGAAAACTGCGACCTTGAGTCTTCTTACGAGGCCCATGGTGATCGACCACGTCTCAGTACCTTTTTTTTTTTTTTTTTTTTTTATTGGTTCCCAGTGGAAATTCACCATGAACTTCCTTCGCCCCGGGGAAGGACGAAGGGGTATGCCGGACTCCTACCGGCTAAAACCACTGGAGCGGTCATCTTCGGCACCTAAGGGAGGCTCCAGATCCTCGTATGATCACACTAGAGCCACCCACTGGTGCCACGCCTATTGGCACATCTCGGAGAGGGTGACTGTAAAGCGGTCACCCCCCCAGGGGGATTGTAAAGGATCCCCCAGTGCGTCCCACGGCAGCGCGTGACCACATGCGTGCTACCGTACGTCTCAGTACCTACCGTGAATTATCACTGGTAGCACACACTGGTCAAAGACCTTCAGCAAAATGTACCGTCTAGGAAAATTATCTCACGGCGAGATTTTTGTATGCCAATTAATTACTCTTACGCCAACAGTGATTAGCAAAATAAAACAGTTTGTAAGCTAATACTACAAAAAGACGTGGCGTCAAATTTATGTCAGCAAAAAGGATAATTAAAAAGCAAAGTGGTTATTCTGAAAGCAGAATATGTATGTGAGCAGCGAACAATAATTAATTTATGATAAAAATAATTAACTTACTGAAAATTAATCTCTTAATGTAATCGCTGAATACATAACTGTTTTTTTACATATTGTTTGCTCGAAATATCTGATAAAGTTTAGTATAAAGATTTTTTTTTTTTTTTTGTTGGGCTGCTCGCATACATTTCTGGGAAATGTGGTTGCTTAACCGGTCATTTGCTGGCGAAGCCAAAAGAGGCCTCCAGCCAGGCTAGTATAAAGAGCGACATTCATTGTATAAATACTAAAAACCAGTCGCTACTCCTTTAAAATAAAAGTGCGTGAGCACCTTGTCAATACATTGACAGAATCCTCTCGGCGGTGATTTGTCAATTATATAGTTTTTATATACATGATACATATTACAAATGTAATTATTTACACATATGTATGTATTTAATTATATACTCTTACTTTTTATTTTTACTATTTGAAATATATATTGCTAATAATGTCACATTAAATCAAGTTGCAGTGGTGTTGTTAATGCACCTACCATGTCTTCTTTCTGCATCACCCTAAGGTAGACTGGTAGAAAATGCCTATGGCATTAAGTCCGCCTCTGTACGTGTTTGTGCATAAATAATAAATAAATAAAAACAAACAAAATTATGTTTATATTGTCAAAAACCAATAAATCATTCTTAGGAAACTATGATCGATTTTGAAACAAGATTTAGGTATCTTTAATTCTTCAGCAATTACCAATCTCGCAGTTAGAAAGTTTTAATCACACGTTAAAATAATTCTAATTAAAAAGCCTAACTAAAAGAAAACTAACGGCCGAAATTAATAATCAATCTAATCCAAAATGTTTATTTAGATTTAAGGTTTTGAATTCTATCCGTTTTGTGTGCTAATCAGAAATACTAAATCACTAACACTCAATCCTAAATCCAAAGATTTTGGATTACATTGATTCTTAATTTTTGGCTGTATTTCAACGATTAGGATAGGGTTAAAAGATAGGGATAAAAATAATAATACTAATAATGACCAAAACAGACTTTCTTTTTATTGGGGTCCAGTGGAAATTCTACATGGAATTTCCTTCGCCCCGGGGAAGGGCGAAGGGGTATACCGGACTCCTTCCGGCTAAAACCACTGAAGCGGTCATCTTCGGCACCGAAGGGGGCTCCAGGTCCTCGTAAGATCACATAGAGCAACCAAAACAGACCTAACCCTACAAAGGTCGTAATGCCCTCCGTTGTCTCATCACTAATTTATTAGTAAAATTGTATCTAAACGCGACAGATTAAAATACTCATTGGAAAATAATGCCATTCTTGCCTTTGACGTATTTATATCATAAAAATAATGGATTTATTTATCCTGATGTGTTAATAAGTGACGATCTACAATTTTTAATATTCATACATAAGTAGGTACAGTATGACAGCACATTAGCACACAATAATAGCTATAATAATACTATATACATCCGTATAAAAGATAAAACGAGTGATTTGAATCCACTCCGGCCTCATGTACTGATGGTAGCGTCGGCAGAACACTCCTTTGTCCGCGGCCGCTACCGTGAAGAGATGTTATCATGTACCGTCAGTAGACTCACCGGAATTAATTAGGTTAAAATATATTAGCTCATTTCTATATCTAAATAATACATGAAGACTTCCTCTTATGTGTTAGTTATTTATTCTCAACAGACACAAAAATGCTAATAGTTCAGCAAATTAATTAATTAATAATGATTGAATTATACTTACATTAATAACCCTTGCTTTTATTCGACTTTTAAGTTCAAGATCCATAATATGAAATGAACAATTAACATATTGTCTTTTTAAGTAATGATTTATAGTTCAAAAACATATATTTTATATATTATTTTATTTTATACATGTCTTTCTTATCAGGGGTTTGTTATTATGTCCCCCCTGTATGGGTGAACCCGGTCTTTTGATAGGCTTACGCGGGGACACGGGTCCAACACGCAGAGACCCTTTAGAGAATTTAAATCTAAAGTGTATTGGGACACTAACCGGTGACTGTCCAAGGCTGTACTATAAAAATGCTGTCTCGGATTATCCTCGGAGGTCCGCCTCACCGACGTCGTGGAGGCCTATCGCCGCGTCACCTTCCCGTTCAAGTTAGCACTTCTCCCTCCCGTCTCTTGCTCGCGCCGGCCCGTGCCGAGCCAGTAGCTTTAAATGTCCCCTAATACAATTTAAACAATACCGATCCAGCTGTCCCCAAAACAATAGTTTGTTATCCCCAGCAACGCCCTAAGCCGAGGTCCGTGTCCCGAAGGAAAGTTGCTTTTAATATTAAATTTAAGCCTGGCTGGAGGCCTCTTTTAGCTTCGCCAGAAAATGACCGGTTAAGCAACCACATTTCCCAGAAATGTATGGTAGAAGACCAACAAAAAAAAAATCCTCGGAGGTGTAAAACTAGTGTATGAGATGGAAACTACAATTACAAGGGCATTATATTTGCAATGGGTGCTAAATGGATTAAATACTTCTAAAAAAGGAAAAAAATGTTGTCTGCCTTTCAACCTTCATAGTGAAATTTTGTGGTAGATGGTGACTCGCCACTCACAAGATGGGCCCCCTAAATGGTGACCACTACAGGCGACAGAGAGCAACACCGGTGTGAGCGGCTCGGGGTGTCGAGAGGAGCGGCACAGGTTTTATCATCACGGGTCTCGTAGACTCAGAGTGGGCTTCCCTGTTATTACGCCATTAGACAACTAAGGCAAGCCAGAGTTGAAAACCCTGTGGGCACTCATGTGGTTACACTTCAACCAACCAATAAAGGCAAGCCGGAAACGAGGCCCGTACCGACTCTCTGGATCATTCGGGTACGCAGTTTCGCCACTCACATTCAGCTCGCCACAAGCTGCCCTGCTTTATTTATTTTATTACTAGTTACACCTATTTATGTATTTATATATCGTCATTCGGGCCTATCAGAATATCAGCGCTGGAGTATGTAGCACTAGCTGAGATAGGTACCAATTTTGCCCTCCTGTATTCACAATTATTACACGTTCTATGGTATTTCTTTTACCTACCGTATATGAAAAAAATGTGCAACATGTGTGTCAATGAGGACTCAAACTAAACCAGATTTCTTTCTTTCTTTCTAATATGAAATTTTTATGCTACTTTAAAAATAGCGTTAAAGGTTGTTAATATGGAAGTACTTCTACACGAACCTATTAAACGATGTTACATATCAATATTTGCTGGGACGTTACTCATCATCACCATATCAGCCAAAGAACGTCCACTGCTGAACAAAGCCCTGCCCCAAAGATTTCCACAACGACCGGTTACATACCGTGTATCGTCATTTTGGGAGGAACTTGCCAGTACTCGCCGCTCTTGGCGGGTTGGAGAGCGCAGTATGAGCACTGCTGCTCATACCCTTAATCACCTTTTACGACCTCCACGGGAGGAGATGGAGTGATGCTATATTCTCAATCCGACACCACACGGGACACGGACAGGTTGTTACTGGTTTAAAAGAAATTCTCGAAACTTTTTAATATATACAATCAAAAGAAGGCACGTTTGCGCAATGAAAACGATTAGATTTCTGCACCACGTGGCGCGGGTTCAATTCCCGCACGGAACAAATATTTGTATGATATCAGATAATTATTTCGGGTCCGGGTTTTTGTGCATGCGAGATTGATGTCTTTAAACTGTACCCACGATATAACGGAAATCCTAGTGCGTCAGCCTATATCGGTATACCGCTGGATGTAGGCCTCTTTCAGCGTGCGCAACAACACCCGGTCATCAGCATTCCGCATCCAGCCGTACCCAGCGACCTTCTTCAGGTCGTCCGTCTATCTAGCCGGTGGGCGTCCCACACTACGTTTGCCTATACGCGGCCTCCATTCCAGAACTCGTCTGCTCCATCGGCCATCGGTCTTTCGTCAGACGTGACCAGCCCACTGCCACTTCAGCTTGCTAATTCGGGGTGCTTTGTCGATCATTTTGGTTCTCTTCCGGGTATCCTCGTTTTGGATTCTATTCTTTAGAGAAACTTCGAGTATAGCACGTTCCATAGCCCGTTGAGCGACTTTAAACTTATTGACTAGTCCGGCTGTTAGTGTCCATCCGGCTCCGTAGGTCATAACAGGTAGGACGCACTGGCTGAAAACATTAGTTTTCAGACATTGCGGAATACAAGACGAAATCCGAATCGAAACGAAACGAATCCTAGGGCAGGGCATCGTTTTTAATAAAAAACGTAATATTTTATAAAAAAAATTATGCAGGTAATATTAAAACCAAATGAAAACATGCGTAATTTGCGTCTGCTGTCCCTACTAAAGTTAAGTTGCATAGGTGTTGTGTTCGAACAATGAGCTAATTGAATGCCTAATCACTAAGCTTTACTGAGAACTAACCATTCACTCGGTGTAAATGCTAACGAATTAACATTATGTACAAGAACTTGGCTCGGCTCTACCAGGTGAGGGGAATGACCTATCAGTTAACATGTTTTGTGTTACGGTGATTGCAACTTCAAGTATTCTTTTATTATCGATATCCTACTCTATGTATGATACGTTTAAGACACAAATCTCACTTGAACACCCAGACCAGGGACAGTTATACTGCCATCCAAATATTAGGTCTATACTCATGAAATTGTCGTTTTGTACGAAATGAAGTGTACACATTTTTGATTAATTTTAATCAAAGAATCACCCACACAATCGATGCATCTTTGCCAACGCAGTGGCAGTTTATCGATGCCCTTCTTGAAGAAACCATATGGACGGGAGGCCACAAACTCTTCAAAGGCATTTTGTACTGCCTCTCGGGTATTGAATTTGTTAAAAAGTTATCCATATTCTGGAAAAAGTAGAACTCTGTAGGTGCAAGGTCTGGTGAGTACGGCGGATGACGGAGAGCTTCCACCCCAGCTCTTGTAGCTTGGAGACCGTCTGTTGTGCAGTATAGGGTCGCGGGTTGTCGTGCAGGAGCAGCGGGGACGAGCGATTGATCAAATCTGGTTGCTGATGTGCGAGCCATAGTGTTCAATTCTTGACAGTATCCGCACTCCCGTACACATCTGCAGTAATGCTCATTTCGTTGGGTAAGAAGCTGTGTTGAATCACACTGGCACTAGACCACCAAACAGTGACCATCACTTTTCTATGGGTCATTATTCGTTTGGGGCATTGATTAGGTGCAGAACCCGAATCTAACCAACTTGCTGAGCGCCTCCGATTGTCAAACAGAATCCATTTTTCGTCGCAGGTAACAATGCGGTTCATAATTCCTTCGTTTCTGTGCCTGTTGAGAAGCGCGAGGCAGGCCTCGACTCGCACGTTGCGCTGATGATCGTTAAGTTCGTGGGGATGGATCATTATAGTTTTGATGCCGACGTCGAAAGCTGCTGCTGATTCAGCCTTAGATTGAGTATCATCAGCTTCCACACTCACCTTTAATTCGTCATTGTCAACCAAAGTTTTCGGACGACCACGGGGTTCATTTTTCAGATCGAAATTTCCATAACGGTAACGGACAAACCAATAACTGGTTGAGCGTTCGGGTGTAGTGTTCGCTCCGTAAACGTCGTTGATGTTGCATGCCGCTTGTGCCGCGTTGCTGCCACGACGGTACTCAAATTCCATTATTACTCGAATTTTCATCGTATCCAAGACGACGCAAAGGATTCAAATGTGATGAAAACATAACACTAATTAACACACAAGACTGATTTTGAATAATGAAAACCAAATTTTTAAAATAAAATAAATTTGAAATTAAAATTCATAGCCAAACCAAAAACATTTTTATTTGAAATGGCCAGTACGGCAGAAACGCAAATTCATAGATAAAGTCCTTAACTATACTATATACATATATAAATGAATGTTTGTCTGTATGTCCTTTATAGAATCGTAAACTATGCATTTGATCATGTCATAATCTTCAGCAAAGTGTTGTGCATGAGCCCACAAGGTTTCTGAGTTGGTACGACAAATCTTTGACAGATGGCGCCACTATCATTCCAATGAATATTTGTGTAATGTCTTTCCTTCAAATTTATTTTAGTAAGTAGCGTAGCAACGGTTGCAGGGTATAGCTAGTATTGTATATATTATATTTCTGGGGGCGCAATTCACACAGAGTAGACGAAATTTCGACCAGACATGGTCGGTTGCGTGCCGCAGTGATGATGTTTCATGCAAATCTTCGGATTCTTAAAGACGTCTTATATGTAGGTAGTTAACACTGAGGCCATGCTTCACATGTTCTCGTCCCGTCCTTTCATAGAACCTTTAGTTATCTATTCTGTGGTGTCAATATCCTTCAGAATCAAACCCGGGTAACTACTTCATTGCATACATTGTTAGTTTTTGGTGATAGACAAGCTCCTATCACAAACTCCATTATTAAATAATCTGCGATATTTCAAGTAGATCCCAAACCAATTAAGGCTTTACGTTTTATGATATTGTTTGGTTTAATATCGTCCTTGTATGTATAATTAGTGTAGCACTCGTACCTTTCCTTTTTAAATTTTTCTTGCCACAACGATCGGTATGGGTTTGTGTTGTGTGAAAATTGGGGGGTTCTGCCATAATATTCGCTTGGCAGATGCGTTGGCGATTTCAGTTAACACACAGCTACCTACTAGATCCGGTCTCCTACCGGCTAAAACCACTGGAGTGGTCATCTTCGGCATCGAAGGGGGGCTCCAGGTCCTCGTAAGATCACACTAGAGCCGCTCATTGGTGCCACGCCTTTAGGCACATCACGGAGGGGATGACTGTAAAGCGGTCACCCCCTCTAGCGGAGGGAAGGCGACTGTAAAAAGTTCGCCCCCCCAAGCACTTTTCGGGGAGGATTGTAAAGGATCCCCCCAAGCCTCGCTTTGTGTTGTGCTGCGCGCACGGCGGCACGTACCCACGTGCGCGCCACCGTCTTCCCGGGGGTCGCTCGGCGTGAGCACGCAGACTCCCCAAACTGCGCGCCCGCGACCCCCGACTCGTACCTTTCCTACCCAAGCAACAATTATTACCCAGTTCCAATATGTGACCGATCGTTGTCAGTTTACAACACGGCATGAGTAGTTGTTACCAGCGGCAATTAAGACTCCTTGGGTATACCGCAGAACATAAAACTTAAAGATTAGAAATGGTATGCCCAGCGTGCCAGCGATTTGAGCGCAAGTTCATAAGATCCCCTTTACCAAGGCTCCATCAATTTATAACAAAATTCCAAATTTCGTTAAACAATTGAATAAAGACCTATTTAAGCAAACATTGAAGACTATTTTGACTAACAAAGTTATTATAATGTTGACGATTTCCTGAACGATAAAACTCTATAACTATAAATTTTTGTTCTATTAATTAATTATTTTGTTAGGACATATTAAATAAATTTGTATCCTCAATGATAAAACTCTATGAATTTAAATTTGTATCTATTGATTAATTATATTGTTACAAAAAATTGACATTAAATTTGTTTCTACTTTAATCTATTTTTCATATTTGTACACCAGAAATGGTCAAATATGTTGATCTAAACTATTATTTTATACCTATAATAAGCATCTCAACCATGTATATTATGTACACATGTTTTAGCAAATAAATTTATCTTTATCTTTATCTTCAAACAAACGTTGTTTTAGTCATTTGCGAAATTCAACGCTGTGTATAGCTGCGCTAAAAAGAATTTTAAATGCCGTCCTGTGCAGTAATAATATGCAGAGCATAAAGCCAAGTATTAAGTATGTCAAATGGAGGGATTTCTTTTCACCGGTAAGAATAAATATTTTGATAAATAAGAAATATTTCCGATAACTCAGCTGAAAATGAAATTGGCACTAAAAGTGATATCTTGGCAAAGTAAAATGCAATAGATATACACTACTGACAATGTTCCTTGCGGTCGAAGCTACATTAGTATTAATGGTGATCAGAACGATAGCGTCGTGGATTCGCCGCGTGTCATTCTCGAGGTAGACGTGTGCCAGCTACTAGTGCTTTGACACCTAGATAAACTTTTACTTGGTTTATCGATAAAAATACATTATTTTGAATGATTAATATAAGTTGTTTTCTATGTTAAACATTAATTGACAATTGACGTGACAAAAATTTACGGAGTAAAACGTTATAAAGCTGTTACTGAAAGCACATCAACAGGAATAGTTCTACACTTCCTATCCCCAATTCAGTAGCGAAACGGCAACTGCTTAATAAATATATACCAGAATCAATAAATACTGTTAGTTCACGCTAGCCTTATTTTATTTTTTATTTATTTTTATTTATAATTTATGTACACACAGCGATAATGTATTGGGATACAGTAGGTATATACAGACACTTGAGTACAAAGGTACCGCTTATTTCAAAAGAAATTTCTGCCAACAGACCTGCGACAGGAGAGATAAGTTATAAAATGTAGACAGCAGTGTGTAATGGTAGAAAAGGAACAATAAATTACTTTTCTTTCTTTCTTTCTTTCTTTATATTTGTATACAGCGCTGTATTTGTGAGTAATGTGGCAGATAGCAGAAGTAAATAGGCGACAACAGTTCAAACATACGGTGTCTGTTGGCCCTTCTGACCTTTAGTTTTCTGTTCTGTGACGTACACTATATTTAAAACGTAGTTTGTGGCCGAGGCCACTTGAAACTTCGCTTCGTGTAGTTCTAGAAACTAGCTACGTAGCTCATAATTATTTCTAAATCCTTTGTAGATCGCCGCGTATTACTTGACATATTAGACAAACATGTGGAAACTGTAAGTGTAAAACTCTATGAGGTATAAAGCCTGAGATATTTTATAGCCAACTGCCACATACAAATGTTTCCCTGAATTTCGGCATTCCTTAAATGATGCTGTCATACAGTCAAAAGCTCTCCGTTGTGTTTTAGTACTTTTATATGGGACCTAGAAGCATTTGATTCACTGCAAATACTTAATAAGTGGTTGAATTGAATTTGTAAACTTATTGAAAAGTAATTTCTTATGAATTTTCTTCATTCAGGTAAAGTTTAGTTTAAGGGTCAGTTCAGAAAGTTAAGTCCAATTAAGCAGCTACAGCTCTATGAGCGGTCTGCGGTAGGCTCGTGCCGTGCGTGGGCCGCCGAGCGGCGGATCCTGGTCGATCGGATCGGGCAAGATCTCTCTCTGCCAGCAGTAGTGTCGGCTATGTTGGCAGAGCACGAAAGCTGGAATGCAGTGGTCTCCTTCTGTGAGAGCGTCATGCTCCAGAAGGAGACCGCAGAGCGGGATCGGGAGAGGGCCGATCCCACTCGAAGAAGAAGAAGACGGCGCCGGGGTAACAACCGCCCTGGCGCCTAATTCCGATACGCCTGAAAACCCCTGCCGTTGCTATAAAGTGGGGGACCTCTGGGTTCGCGGGTGCGTAGATTGGGGAATCTGCGTGCCCACACCAAGCGACCCAAGAGAAGACGGTAGCACGCATGTGGTCACGCGCTGCCGTGCGACGCTTTGGGGGATCCTTTACAGTCCCCCTGGGGGGGTGACCGCTTTACAGTCACCCTCTCCGAGATGTGCCAATAGGCGTGGCACCAGTGGGTGGCTCTAGTGTGATCATACGAGGACCTGGAGCCTCCCATAGGTGCCGAAGATGACCGCTCCAGTGGTTTTAGCCGGTAGGAGTCCGGCATACCCCTTCGTCCTTCCCCGGGGCGAAGGAAGTTCATGATGAATTTCCACTGGGCACCAATAAAAAAAAAAAGGCTCGTAACAAAAAATGTCTTGCAGGTCTAGGACAGCGAGGCCTAGCTGCGCTTGCAGCATCACCTCTTCATGGTCGTCTGTTCTAGCACATCAAAACCCTTCTTGCCTCGGAAAGCAAGTTCACATCTCAGTGCTGATCACTACGTGGAAACCTATTACTGTGTAGTCCGAAGCCTGATTTTACAACTGTTCAAATAAATAAACAACTTATCTAACAGTAGGATGACGGTATCCCTCAATAATTAATTTGAGCCATTAGGGAGATGGCAGTCCCTAAGTGAAAAATATTTATTCAAACTCTCTGAAGAAACCGATCCGAACATAACTAGTTTCGAAAAGACTAGGCTGGTGCTGCTGATGCTGTCGCTCATATTTCTTCTAACTTGTGGTGATGTATCTTGGTGGTCTAAAACAGGCAGGTTTATGGTTTAACACAGGCACCATGACACTCAATCAACAGATAAAACGTATCTGAAATCTTATGTACAGAGTAATTTGATAACAGAGGCGTCGCCGGCAAAGCGAGTTGTAGTTTATGTTTTGCAGGTACTATCTTGAAGTTTCTGATCTAAGTAATAACATATAAGGACAACAATTAAGGCAGGTCTCTTATATTTCTCAACAAGAGACATAAAAGTGACATAAGTTAAATCTTTCATGTGTTTTACCTAACTCCGTATTATTATGGATTTCGAAAATAGCCACTTGGAAAATTACTTAAAAATATGTATATTCTTTGTGTCTTTAGTAGAGTGACGCTTCGCATTTAGCTGATACAGTCCTTATTAGCCTTGTAGAAATCATCTCCGCAAGAGGAGTGCTCCAGAATTAACATCAATGTGTGATACAGGTAACAAAACATGGAGTATCACAACAATTTAACGGAAAACACGAAAAAATTGCACAACACAACAAAATTTTTAATTAATAACCTCAAAACTGACAATAGCACAAACAATACCGTATAAACTTATCTAAAACAAGCGGCCGTGGGCGCTTACTGCGCTCACTTCGCTCAGCTAACGAGCGATCTTCAGATACAGTCCAGATTTATTTGCTGATAACATCATTTGGACGTTTTATTGCTCTGTGCGCTTGTAATTGGTTGGACAGTGGACGGTTCAGTACACCTCATAGCGGCATTGGTCGCGAGGATATAAAATTAGTATTTAATATTTAATTTCGGTGGGTAGATTTTGTCAAGATAAATTCGATTATATGTGGCTTTTGGCGAGGCAAGTGTATTTTATGTGTTTTGATAATGAAATGTACGCATTAGCTACGTACATTTTGTGACCAGATCTCATTGGGGTTTTGAAATTTCATTGAAAAATGTGGACCGTTTCTTTAGTAACGTTTGGACATCTAATTCAAACATTTGGAGACGTATCTATATTGTTTGGGAGAAATGAATCTTACATTGATTATGTAAACATTAATATTTATTCCGGCTTTAAAATGATTTAAAACGATTATATCAAACAGAAAATATGTAAAAAGCAAACCCCAATTCACAATTTTATTAAGACTTGAACTTTTCTTGAAGCATATGATTAATTACTTTCGGTTGCGTAACTGCAGCACTGTGATTTTGCACTTTGTTATCAATTCACATTACAACACACAACATTACCAATTGTAAACAATATTCACTTTTTGGGTATCTGAAATAAAAACCCAGAAGTATACAATTTAAATCGGTAGATGGCGATTTAATAATTCTACACAGTCCACTACCAACTGATAACAAGCATGGCCCTTCTCTTTAAAGCCACATCTTCTGGCCCTACGCTTCACGTTGTTGTCTGTCTTATTAAAAATCGGCGTCCTTCACTTGATCACCGTACCCCGTATATCTCAATTGTCTTGATCCAACTTTCATTACTTCTCAACTTTGCGCACTGTTATTCATTGAATCTGAAATTGTATGTGGAATTCATGTATGTAAACGCACCCACGACACAGGAGAAATCCTAGTGTGGGGCAACGTTTAAAAAAATAAATAAAAAAAATATGTTCGCTATCTTTGCAAATATGTCGTTCGAGTGTACAACAGATGTGTAGGAATGTGACACGCATTAAGTGTGTGGCGACCTCTAGCGGAAAATGCTGAAGCTACGTACAATAATGTTCAAAATTATCTGATTGTTTACTAATTAGTCCCTCATGATAAGTACAGTCGTTACCTTACTATCGTTAGGAAAAATACTATGCTTAGATAGATTGTATCCGAGTGTCCCGTGCGTTCAGTTCAGAAACAATCTAAGTACCTAAGCATTTACTATTTCTTCATCTATAAAAATTAATAAAATTGAAGTGT
This sequence comes from Diloba caeruleocephala, assembly GCA_947459985.1. Taxonomy (NCBI): domain Eukaryota; kingdom Metazoa; phylum Arthropoda; class Insecta; order Lepidoptera; family Noctuidae; genus Diloba; species Diloba caeruleocephala. Next base: position 5,296,042 of record OX381614.1, read on the forward strand.
CTGTTTGTCATATATAAAAAAAAAGATTTTACTATATGCATATGAAAGTAGTAAGTATTTTTGCCGTGTGGTGCCGGCTCAGAATGCCACCACCCCATCTCCTCCTCCTGGGTGTCGTAAAAGTCGACTAAGGAATTAGCCGGAGGATGGGCAGCAGCGTCCTTCGAGTACACTAACAATTCAACTGCGATCGCCAACCCGTCTGCCAAGCGTGGCGATTATGGCAAAACCCCCCAATGAGCACACAACATACCGATGTCGGTCGTTGTGGTGATCTTTGGGGGAGGCCTGTGTCCAGCAGTGGACTTCATTCGGCCGAAATGATGATGATGATGATGATATGAAAGTATTATATGTTACAAATAACAAAAAAACATTTTTGAACTTTTTGTCTGCCTATCTGTCTATTTGTGCCAACTATTCTCCGAAACAGCTGGCCTGATTTTGACGGGACTTTCTTTAGCAGGTAGCTGATGTTATAAGGACTAACTTGAGATACTTTTATTTTAGAAATAAAATAAGGGTTCGACGCAAAAAAAAAAAACATGAAGTCCAATATATATACTCTGTCTCAACTGTCTGTGCCGAAGTAAGTACTCTAAATTATTATAAATAATCTGTATTATAAATTTCTTTTAAATTAAGCGGCGGGTGAGATTGCGGGTTCATTATAAAAGTTGACTTCCATTTAACATAGAGTTCATAATGTTCTATGCTTATCTGAATCATATAAAGTACTACTATCAATCCGTATTAGCTGGTTTACATAACCGATGATAGGCTTCATCGTAGAAAGCTACAATAAAAGGTCGCGATCCTACGACAATCACCAAGTTTAGAAAATTGATTGGTGATTGAAATGGTAGTTCAAGCTTTGCTTATCTCACCCGCAGAACTAGGAGCTCACCATCTAATAAAATACACATATTGGTAAAATCAATAAAACAAGATAACATTTTAAAGGAACAATTTCATTGTAATGGTCTTTTTTCATACTTTTATTAAATATCACATGAATGTTGCATTTTAGGAGACCTACTACAAAACAAAAGTAAATAGAATGGGAAGGCAGGAGCCTCGCAAATCCGAAGTGTTTGCATAGCAGGCTGTGGAAGCAAAAGAAAGCAAAGAAGCGCGCAGAAAATAGTAGGTATAGCCATTGACTTACTTCGATATCTGCCTACCCCCTAAGACTTCATTTTAAAGTAAAACGATACACAATTATCTTTGAATAACGAATGACTATTATTTTGACAGCTGTCAATTTAAAACTCCGTCCGAATTTCGAATTCATTCAAATTTGAAATTCGCCTCGAATACAAATCAGCCAGCCCTCAAATGTGGAATCAAATAAACTCGATGCATCTTACACGCAACGTGACATCAGAATCATAAGAAGTCATTAGGCATTCGAGCGTACGATATACGGACCCTAATTTCGTTGCGAAGACCGAATAACTCTCATATACCACGTTTACTGAGGCATTTTTTTGATAATGAACCTACAATCCATTTCCTTCTTTATTTGCCACGTTTTAAAATTGAAATTAGATCACAAATTCGACATGACAATCGTTCACATATCAAATCCTTGTCCGATCTGAATTCAACCCAGTTCGCAAGTGCCAAAGTTGAGTTTCGTATGTAGAAATGTTTAGTCAACAAAAACACACGCGAATGAGAAAAAATCGGGCATCTTTTTGCGTCCCCTTCTCCCCTAAGCCGGTGGGGGCGGATAGGGTGAAGAAAAATCCACGTAGGGTGAGTCGGGGTGGCTGTAGTAGTTTTTCGTTGGTATCACGCATACGACAAGCTTAGTATTGATTTTCCAGCACATGGTGCCTTTCAGGTGTCCGTATTTTTAATGAAGCACGCCTATTTGAACTCTCTATGCAGCGCCAAAAATGAAGATAGGTATTTGGTTGAACTGTATTTACTTTTGCAAGTCTGTGGAAGAAGTTACGGACGTTTTTTAGGGTTATATTAAGGATTGCTAATATCATTACTTAAAATGCGGGTGCCATAGAGATTTTAGCAGTCTATCAATGGCATGTGGGCTAAATAGGATACGTCTAAGATTAGCTAGCAACCCCTAATATAAGGGCGGGTCCGTTTCGCTTAGGTTTGATTCAGTTTAATTTCGTCACACACGGTTACACAGACACACTGTAGACGGTCGGTGGCGCGTATAGTCATAACGTAGACATGCATTGAGTTTCAGACATCATCATCATTTCAGCCGAAAATTGTCCACTGCTGGACAAAAGCCTCCCCCAAAATTTGCCACAACGATCGGTATGGGTTTGTGTTGTGTGAAAATTGGGGGGTTCTGCCATAATATTCGCTTGGCAGATGCGTTGGCGATTTCAGTTAACACACAGCTACCTACTAGATCCGGACTCCTACCGGCTAAAACCACTGGAGCGGTCATCTTCGGCACCGAAGGGGGCTCCAGGTCCTCGTAAGATCACACTGGAGCCTACCACTACTGTATTATTATGTTAATAAGAAAAAAAGACAAATTTTTGTATAAACATAAAATACTAAAACATGTCACCCCATTTCCAAACGCAAACATTTCATCCGAACAGTCCGTTAAGCTGATTCTCACACAATATGCAAATATCGCTAAAGGTGTAAAAGATTAGCATCTTATTGTGATTCGGCGATTAGTTCCGAACTCTTCATGTTTGTTCGCGATTCGCTGCGGACCGGTGTGGCTGTGCCTTAATGTTTAACCGATTTTTGCGATGTGTTTTGTATATTAATGATCGTAATTTAAATTTAGAATTTTACGAACGATTTTTTTTTTTCTTATCTAATATTATCCGTGTGGTATTCGGATTAAGAATATAGCACCACGCCATATTCTCCCGTGCGATCGGATCAGTGATCTTATATTGCTATAATCACCACGCTTGGTAGGCGGGTTGGTGATCGAAGTATGTTGGTATTATCACAGGAAGGATGCTGCTGCCCACCCTCTTAGTCAACTTTTGCGGCACCCATTGGTGGAAAGGTTTGGTCTATTCTTTGCCGAGAACACGGAACATGGAAAACTGCAACTGCATTTCGAACTTCATCAGCCAAAGAACGTCCACTGCTGAACAAAGGAAAAAAAAGGGCGGAGTCATCATTTTGCCAATACTCACCACGTTTGCCAAGCAGGCTGGTGAGTGCAGAATGGTGCTGTTCCACTGAAGGGACGCTGCTGCTATCTAGTTAGGGTCCCTTAGTCGCCTTTTACGACATCCACGCTCTTCCCCGGGGCGAAGGAAGTTCATGAAGAATTTCCACTGGACACCAATAAAAAAAAAGAGGAAATGAAGTGGTAGGTACTATATTGTTAATCCGGACACCACACGAACTTTTTCATTTGTAACTTACTAAGACTCTACCTATTCGTAAAGGGTTGTAAGCTTGAAGATATTTCATACTGAAATGACATAGGCATGTGTTAAACACATAATAATTTAGTGGATGTCCTCTTAATACAATTTTACGCTGTTATTACTAATTCTATACGACGTTATGAAACTTTATGCGTGGCTATTAAAACTCTAACGTAAAAATAACAGAGGTGAGTTCTGCGTGAAACGAATTATCGCACAGTGTTCACAATGAATGCAAGCAGGGACAAAAAGGTGCGCTTTTTGTTTCGACCCAACGATTTTGTTTTCAATTTAAATATTTTATACAATGTGACAATAGACAAAAACCGGTACTTGTAACTGTAAAAAATTAAACATTAAAAATTATGACGGGTTTGCCTTTTATCTGGTAATGTATGCAAATTCTTGTTAGGTGATGCTCCGTACGGAAGTCGAGTTCCGATTGTGTTGCTTTTTTATTTTAACTAACAACGGTGTGTTTGAAACGAGGGATTTGTTTGTGCGTTTTAATGTACCGGTCTAGGAAACTGCTAGATCGATTTACCAAGATTTTGTTCAGTAGATACTGTGTTCCGATTCGTTAATTGGAAATTGATTTCTTTTCTACTTCTTCTAGCTCCGTTAGTTAGTGGAACGTATATTCTTTCCTACTCCTCCATTTTCTTTTCTGATTAATTTCGTTGCGGGTTCCAAGACAGTTATTCATTTCTCTGGGACACACCGACCTTCATTGGTTGGTGTTCTTTTCGGTGGTCGCCATTGTAGATCCTGGCATACAGGAGTTGTAGTGGTTGGGAATGTGTAGCGGGCTTCTCCTAGTTTCTTTTTTTGTTGGGCATCTCGCATACATTTCTGGGAAATGTGGTTGAAAGAAAGAAAGAAAGAAATATATTTATTTGCCACAAACAGAGACACATACAATAATACTGAAAACTAAATTAAATAAAAAAAGTGAAAACTTAACTTGCTTAACCGGTCATTTCTAGCAAAGCTAAAAGGGGCCTCCAGCTAGTTCTTCTACTTCTTATTTTGAACCAAGCTTTTATATTGCCTGGTTTACGCCAAGCAACAGGGCTTAACTTCTTCTCTCTCCCTTTATTTCATAGGTCGCATTCTATAATTGTAGTTCTAGCTTACCCGGGTAATCGGCCACTGCTGAATATAGGCCTCCCAATGACCACAGCGATGAGGGAATATTACCATAATCACCACGCTTGGCAAACAGATTGGTGATTGCAGTACCTATGTTTTATTGGCACACGGGACGATGCTGCTGCCCATCCTCTTGATATCAACCCTTAGTAGTATTTTACGTCAGCCATGGGTGCCGCAAGGTGCCGTGTGGTTCCGGCTCAAAATACCACCACCCCATCTCCTCCCGTGGGTGTCGTAAAAGTCGACTAAGGGATTAGCCGGAGGATGGGCAGCAGCGTCCTTCAAGTACATTAACAACTCAACGATCTCTGCGATCGCCAACCCGCCATCCAAGCGTAGCGATTATGCCAAAAACCCCCAATGAGCCTACAACACACCCATATCGATCATTGTGGTGATCTTTGCGGGAGGCCTGTGTCCAGCAGTGGACTTCATTCGCCCGAAATGATTTATGGGTGGAAGTGGTCTATAGTTTGCCGGGAACAACATAGAATGCACTACACATAACGGTGCAAAAGTATGGGAGACGCAAAAAGTCTTCATATACATTTTTTACGCTTAGGCACACCGCATAAGCATTCCAATAAATTATTGATACAAACCAATATTCTGTAATGACTCCATAAAAAGGTACAATTCCTTATACCTAATAACTCCTAATATAGGTGTAATAAGACAAAAATTTAAAAACCGTGTTGATTTTTCATTTTTAATTGTAAAAAAATCATGCGCGGTATTGTTAGCAGGTGACAACTGTAACTTTTTATCATTATTGTTAGAATTAGTGTACTCCCTGACTGCTTCACTGTAAATTAAAACAACTAAATGCATTAATATTTTTAATTTTTCTACCGTCGCGGTGGCCCAGCAGTTTTGAAGTTCTTAAATCATAGTTCTTTTTTTAAATTATATATGAGGGCAAACGAAGCGGTCGCCGCCACCCTTAAACATCCACTACACCAAATGAGTCGCTGATGTGTTGCCGACCTTAATTGCTGATATACACATTTTCCTCTAAGTCCTCAATGTCGTATGTCTGTCATTTTCTTGAGGGTTGGGCTTCCAGTGTTCGTGAGCGGCTCGGGGTGTTGAGGAGGTGCGCCACCGGTTTCACCATTGCGCGCCTCGAAGACGGAGAGGGTCTCCCCGTTATTACGCCGTTGGATACTTCCACCCCCGAGCATATAGCTCTGCCAGCCTTACCGGCCAACTTAGATAAGCCAAAGTTCAACGTCCTGCGGGCACTCGTTAGTTCCACTCGAGCCAACCAATAAAGGCAAGCCGGTGACGAGGCCCTGATCTACTCTCTATGGTATTCGGGTACGCAGTATCGTCACTCGCATACAGCTCGCCACAAGCTGTCCTGCGTTTTGTAAGCTTCATAATAGATCTCCTTATGAAATCAAAAGAGAAGCTGCCCTCTGAGGTTGCGAATTCTATATTATATCTTTATTTTTAATCATACTACATATCAAACCTTTTAAATAAATAACCTTTTGGCTTTCGATGCTCAATATTATTGATTTGCCGTACACGTCGTTTACGGCAATCACACTATACTGAACATTTTTTGTAAAAAGTAAATTAAATTCCAAGAAAGCTCAACGTTTTATGTGAACATTCAAATACCGATTGGTCTGGAATAAGACATTAAAACACAGAGACAATATTTCAGCACTTATTCACAAGCAATTAAACCGTGTTACACTGTCTTCGTACAATTTATTCTGAGACCAATATTATTAAATCGCTCGTATGATGTCGAACTTACACGCCTTTTTTATTTACGAGCGATACCTATGTGTTCTTTTTTAATGGTAGAGCTGAGCGACGCTGATGCATGCGTCACGCTCATGAACGAGTGCCATCTGTTGGGATTTGTCAAGTTAATGCTGCCATGACAATTTAATCTTACACAAAATATCAATCAGGCTGTTTAGTTTCATCCCGATACCTCACGGAATACGTATACAGATAAAAGCACTATAGATATTTTTTTTCTAGACGTGTTTTATTATGAATTAAAACTAGTCTGTAGTTTTCATAATATAGACATAGAGCATTTACTATTAAATATTACACATCATCATTTCGACCGAATGAAGACCACTGCTGGACACAGGCCTCCCCAAAGATCACCACAACGATGAACGACGAACGGGTTTTGCCATAATTGCCATGCTTGACAGACGGGTTGGCGATCGCAGTTGAGTTGAATGTACTCGAAGGACGCTGCTGCCCATCCTCCGGCTAATCCCTTAGTCGACTTTTACGACACCCACGGGAGGAGATGGGGTGGTGGTATTCTGAGCCGGCACCACACGGCAAATTTGTAATGTAATTTTATCATATCAGAAACTTTGGATAAAAAATATGTCGCTTATACTCATTTAATCCTTCAAAGGATAATAAATAAAATAAAAAACTACAGAAGAGATAATAGAGACAAATACAATTAAAATCTATCTTTATCTAAATACTCCCTGATAAGTAGGACTTATAAACACACACAGAGAACAAAAATTATTTGCATCATCATCATCATAGCAGCTGAAAGATGTCCACTGCTGAACAAAAGCCTCTTCTAAAGATTTCCACAACGTGCAGTCATTTTGGGGGTAATTTGTCAGTACTCTCTACACTGCAGGCAGGAAGGGGTTGCTGCCTACCCTTCTGGTTTAGAGTCCCTTTAGGGCCTACTGATTAATACTGAGCTCTAGTGTGATCATACGAGGACCTTAGGTGTCGAAGATGACCGCCCCAGTGGTTTTAGCCGGTAGGAGACCAGCATGCCCCTCCGTCCTTCCCTGGGGCGGACGAAGTTCATGATGAATTTCCACTGGGCCCAATAAAAAAGGCTTGAAACGCCTATTAATATTAAATCCCGCTTAGGCAACCGGGCGGCTTAAATTGTAACCTATTTGACCGCCCGGTTTTCTGCCGAAAACAGGTTTCTCGAATAGTTAAAGCGGGACTTAATACTAACTGGCGTTTCAGTATTCGGCGGTTAGTCGCCTTTCGATTTTAAGATATCCACGGGAGGAGATTAGAGTGGTTCCATATTTTTAATCCGGACTCCACACTGCACTTGTTCACTCACATCGGCCTAACGAATTTTATTGAATATAAGTAGTTGTTGTTCGAACAAAATGAAATTATCTTAACGAATACCTACAAAAGGCGTTGAGAAACATTTATTTTGGAATACTGACTCGATGAAATAAAAATTAGGTAGCTAGACAATTTAAAGCTTTGATAGACTAGATTCAATAAAAATATGAAACATTTTTAAGAACATTAACGATTATCAATCGTAATCAGCCAACTGCAATCAACATTGACAAAATAAATAAATAAACATTCATGATTGTTAATACCAATATGCAAATCAAATCAATAAATTAAAATTGGCACCATTAATTTATTCAAACCTTATTTTATTATCTGCGAACTGTATGAAATGACAATTGTTTAATTTATTTAGTCAATTGTTAAATAATACACGATCGACAGTGTACGCTATTTTATTGTTATTGAAATTAATGCAATTAATCTTGTGTTTTGTTGTTATTGTTATTATCACTTTGAGAGATTTATTTTTTATAGAATGTGTTATATATTGTGATGTTTTAAGTGCCGATAAATTAATATTCAAGCAAAGTTTTTTTTTATATTCGTTGTTGTATGAGATTGTTATATTATAATTTAGTTTCATGTTTTGCTTATCATATTCAATACTCGTATTCCCTATCGTTTTACTGGTGATAAGCCTTTTGATACAAGAGTCCGTATAGGTAAATACCACTGCAGTGACAGATATTCTGTTGCTGCCATTGTTGTTTAAACATTATTGTGCTCCGGTTTGAAGGACAGTGTAATTAGTGAAATTCATCATCATCATTTCGGCCGAATGAAGTCCACTGCTGGACACAGGCCTCCCCAAAGATTACCACAACGACCGATATGGTTGTGTCGTGGGCTCATTGGGGTTTTTGCTATAAGCGCCACGCTTGGCAGACGGGTTGGCGATCGCAGTTGAGGTGTTAGTGAAATTACTGAACAATATTTTCGCTCCACTATCCTGTAAAAATAATATATTATCTACTCAAACTTCATGATAATTTGCCTACCTAAGCTATCTACAAGTCTATGGGAACGCAACAGCACCAAAAACATTCGTCACCTTCACACAAAGACCAGAATAAATTAGACTATAAAACATCAAATATGACAACACGGGAAAATATTTTATCTCATTACGCATTCAAAGTTACGCATCGACCGGCAAAAATCAATAATGCGCACACCAAACGCTTCTTTGTAGCACTGTGCGAAAAGTTAAAACGCACCAAGTATCAAGAAAAAACACAGATATGCAAAGCGGATCCCATGCATTCAGATTCGATATTCAAATGAACCGACCATTCTGTAAAGGCGGAAGAACAATTTTGACACTCTGAAGAATGAACCCTTCTACTTTATATTCAAATTCGGAACATCTTAAGGCCAGTCTAGAATGAGTTTGAATAAAATAGATAAAACCTTTTTTTATAATGTATTCATGGATGTCGTGGGAACGGATTCTAGGTTGGTCGTGGGACTTGAGTCCTTTATAGTATAATTGATGGGGTTGTGTGTTATGGAAAGCTGTGACAACATTTGCTGTAATATGGTAATTACTGATAGCCAATAAAGAAATAGGTGTCATGTTATATCGATTGATTTTAATTTATTGGGTGTCGAATTCAGAGTATGGAATATTTGTACCATTCTGGCGAATTCGATTTCATCTCGTCCAAAAGTATTTAGATATGAAAGTAAATGCAAAATATGTTCTGGTATACATTTTTCTTACAAGTTACCAAGTGAAAGATAGCACATAGGATGTTTTTTTTTATTTGTGGCGCTTGAATCTTTTATCTAAGACAAAATAAAAAGAAATCCGAAATCATTGCATCTTCACTATGTAGCTTAAAATTGCTTTCATTTCTGAACTCTTTAGTATAAAATACAGAAAAAATAAAACGTTTATTTAAAAAAGAAAATAGAACTCTTGAGTTTGCTTGAGCAAAGCGAATTCCAGATTATGTGATAAATAAAAGCTCAATTATACATGTGTAAAATACTATTTTATAAATATGAGAGTTTCTATGTCTGAATGTTTGAGGCTACACCACGATCGAATGACTGGGCGGAATTCAAATTTGGCAAAGAAGTCTAGAGGTAGATTCTGTTGAGGAATAGTGAATTATCAATTTATCACTCAGTTTAGATATACGCCCAGCGGGCGGGTAATGGCTAGTTTCTAACGAATACGTTTTGATATAAAGTAGATTACCTACGTATATTGTACCTATATTATACATATATACTCTCACGTTTTCTATACATTTTCTATGAGGTATGACTTCGATTTACTGGGTGTGGGATTACTTTTCTAAATAAAATTATTACCTACAAAGCTAATTACCCATTCTTATTAAATCGCATTCCAATCTTCGAGTCTGAATAATTTAATTTAACACACAGCATAGAATTCTAAGTTTGAAAAAGTTCTTTGAGGAACGAATATTTTCAACCCTTCCGTGCTGGGCATTCAAATTCAAATTTGTGTCCCCCTCGCTGTCTGGCAGGTGTACTGTGTCTTTGTGAGCATTTCCGTCAGTTAAGATGGTCGTTGTCTTGAATCGAGCTTTTGTGGCGATATTGTCAAACATGTGGTTAATGCTCTGATATCGGAAGTTTTGTTTTTGTGACAATTAAAAGGACGAGTTATTTGTGTAGGTATGTTAATTGACCGATAGAAGTTGAACTTTTTGGGGGGACTTTCCACTGGGTAGCGTAAATCTGAGGCAGAAAAACGTATTTTATTAAGTACCTCGTATTTACCTTTTTCTTTTTTTTATTGGTGCCCATTGGAAACTCTTCATGAACTTCCTGCGCTGCGGCGAAGGACGGAGGGGTATGCTGGACTCCTACCTGCTAAAACCACTGGGGCGGTCATCTTCGGCACCTAAGGGGGGCTCCAGGTCCTCGTACGATCACACTAGAACACTTCGTTTTTATCTACTTACTGATAAAAGTCGAGAAGTAGCACTAATTAACATTGTTTCTTTTTTTTTTTTTTTTTTTTAAAAGGTTGCCCCACACTTGGATTTCTCCTGTGTCGTGGGTGCGTTTACAAACACACATTCCACACACACAATACACCCAGACCCGGAACAACTACCTGCAGATCGTACAAATATTTGTTCCGTGCGGGAATCGAACCCACGACCCAGTGCGCAGCAGCCGACTGTATCAGCCACTGCACCAACCATGCCGTCACATTTTTCTGTGCGTGCTTATCAATTTCAGTACATATGCTCTAATCACGACAGAAATCTGCGTTCTTCATATAATCTTCTCCTGCAATGTCCCTCCCACCGTCCTGACTTTATGCACTCTTCTTTTTTGTCCAGTCTATTCTTCTGTGAAGTGCGCTACCACTGGAAATCAGGAAGATCACTAGTCGGTACTCTTTTGAAATTAAACTACGGAAACACCTTCACAATCCTCTCTGCACTCTGCATCACCCTAAAGTTGTCTGGTAGACAATTCCAGTAGTATTAAATAAATAATTAAATAAAATATCACATTTTCTGTATCAAAAAATAAAATAATAATAAAACTGCGACAGTTACAATCGCATCTTAAATCTGACGCCTATGTGACCTCTTTTTAACAAATGTTTCCAAATAACATTATCCCCAAGTCGTATGCAAATTGTTTTTAAAATAATAACACACCTGGGTTTGAAAGACCGGCCGTGATTTCGCATCCGCGCCTCATTTGCATGCAAAGGGTTAATTCTTCGCGATTATTTGAGCTCACGCATATTTTTAATTATTCAAGGGTTTAATGTATTCGGTTTGAAAAAAGGAGATACGTTTGCAAATATTTTGTTTGTTTGTTGCACATTCAGTCTAACTTTGATTTTCGTGGTGTGTGGAGCTTCTAGAAAAAGTGTTTAATCAACAATCTAATGTTTGACAAAATAATGTGATTTTAAACATTAGTACATTCAGTTTAATAGCCTGAAATAGTTATAGCATCAGCCTGTAAGTGTCCCACTGCTGGGAAAAGGCCTTTTCTCATACACAGAAGGACCGAGTATCACCACGCTTTCTCACTGGGTGTTGGCGATTTCAGACCAATTGATCCATTCTGAGTAAATGCGATCGGAGTATAGGATGTAAGTAGTTATGAATCTTGTTTTATATATGTTATAAATGTATTCTGTGTATTGACTGTTTGTGTTTCCCGTGTGGTGTCCGGATTAAGAATATAGTACCACTCCATCTCTTTCCGTGGGTGTCGTAAAAGGCGGCTGAGGGTCTCTAAACCAGAGGGATGGGCAGCAGCGTCTCTTCTATGAAACGGTAGCCATATTGCGTTTGGCGGCCCGCCCGTCAAGCGTGATAAGTACTGGCAAATTCCCACCAAAATGACGACACAATTGTGGAAATCCATGGGAGGCCATTGTGCAGCAGTAGATGGTGACTGTTTTGCGTTGTGTCATTTACTTACATGAATAACTTGTTTATATATAGGGTCTTACTTTATTAATGGAAAATATTTTAAGGCTAGGCTATATGAATGATATAGAGCTCATATCAAGTATCGGGTTTACCGATAATAACTTCATTCATATTCAAAGACTCGACTAGCGAAAGATGTACTGACTCAGTATTATTTTATAAAATAAAGGTGGATGTTATGTTTATTTTTATTGCTTAAACGCATCATTGCAACCTATAGATTTACCTCCTAAAATATTTTCCATTATTAAAGTAAGACCCTATATAGAATGTGAGTCGTATGCATAAGTAATACTGAAAGTCTTGTCACGTGACTTCGGTAGTCAAGCTCGATGAGGAAACTTGCTTGACGATTTTGTAATGACATTATGACATTATGACATTACAAGCTTGTCATTCGTCTAGTGTAAATCGTTAGACCTGCCTGCCCATAAAAATCGTAATGCTACCCAGGACTAGACCTGCGTGGCGCTAGACTACGCTCGTCACCTCGAGATGCTAGTTATTAGTTTAGTATAGTATGCCCAGTAGTTTCATTAGCTACAGTGTCCTTAAAACTGGAACACAGTATCTAATGTTTAAAGTTTAAGCGCTTATCAGCAGAACATATGGCACTGCAGTGGTAGGTACCTTTTTCTATTCGTGTCCAGTGAAAATTCTACATGAACTTCGTTCGCTTCGGGGAAGGGCGAAGGGGCCCGTACTCCTACAGGCTAAAACCACTGGAGCGGTCATCTTCGGCATCGAAGGGGGGCTCCAGGTCCTCGTAAGATCACACTAGAGTCGCCCATAGGTGCCACATCTTTAGGTACATCACAGAGGGGATGACTGTAAAGCGATCACCCCCTCTAGCGGAGGGAAGGTGACTGTAAAAAAGTCGCCCGCCAGGCACTTCTCGGGGAGGATTGTAAAGGATCCCCTCAAGCCTCGCAGTGGTAGGTATCTAGCAAGTCTGTGAAAAGAGCGGTGCCACCAGTGGATACTAATATTAATAGAACACAAACAACAAATCTTGATACTTTCCATTATGCTTTTTGTTTGTATATGGTAAATTTACTTCAATTCCTATTACAACCGAAAAAAACAGCACGAACCAAAATCTAATTTCGCAAAATCGAAAATCCCGAAATCTAGTGATGTACCAACGGTACCAACGGTCATGCATCAAGGATAATGATTGGATTTGCCCCGCCTACGTCATCAATCACTCGCAAACTCGCAACGAGTGACGCTAGTGGGTGGCAGCTATCACCACTCTTACTTGACCTGTGACTTTTTACGTTTTCCCCCTATTTCATCCATTATCACCTTTGAACAGAGCGGTGGGGAGGTTAAGAGAAATTGGTCGAAATGCATTAGGGAGGATTTCGCGAAGGCATTGTGTCTTGTTAGAAGCGTAATGTCTTGGATGGGATGTAAGTAAATTATGTTTTTTTTCGCATTCTAGGGTGGTTTCTATGTGTTGGGAAAATAGTAGGAAAATTTCTTCGAAATTTCGTGTTATATTTATGTAAATTTTAGTTTTTGAGGCAGAATTTTGTTTTAATCAGAAAATATTACTGAGTTGTCACGTTCGCGTTATAATAATGAAGATATGTTAGAATACTGTTTATAATGCAGCAGAAAATGAACTCCCTGTTATTTATATTACTTACGAATATCGTGGAACAATTTCTTAATTCGGATATTATAAAACCTTATTAATTACTTACAAGGAAGGCTCTGGGCCTCAAACGACGACGCAAAATTCGATTCTTTCTTTTTTTTAAAAACGTTGCCCCACTAGGATATCTCCTGTGCCGTGGGTGCGTTTACAGACACAAATTCCACACACAGACTCGGAACGACTACCTTCAGATCATAAAAATATTTGTTCCGTGCGGGAATCGAACCCACGACCCGGAGCGCAGCAGCCGACTGTATCAGCCACTGCACCAACCATGCCGCTAATTTGCAAACTTATCAGTTTTTATCAGATATATTTCGGCGAATGTGCACTGGAATTGCACGATTTAATTCCTCCAAGTATATGATAGCATCAGACAACCAGATGATGACCAGTATGGCTTTGCGTCACCGTTTTAAGGTTGATGTTTCACACATACGTACGAAGCGATTTGCTTCCACGTTTTTTGTGCGAACTGCTAAGGAGGGAACTCATTGCCACAGTCAGTGATTCTCGACCGTTTTAAACTGGGAATCTTCGAGTCATGAGTGAACAGGTTTCTTCTAGACAAGCGTGTACTACCATCGACTGCATCGTCGCTTAACATCAGGTGAGATAGTGGTGAAATGCAAGCTGTCTTACATATATAATTCTTCTGTACGTGTGTATGTTACTGAACTCCTCCTAAACGGCTGAACCAATTTTGATGTTTTTTTTTGTTTGAGTGGGTCCCTGGATGGTTTAATTTCACAATTGGTCCCGGTAGGTGGCGCTGCAGTCGGGTGTGCATGTATGAAGCTAGCTGGGGCGGGCATCTAGTTGGATATAAAACAAAACGAAGTGAACAAACTTCATATAGTCGGCGGTGCAGCGGAAACCTTGTAATTGCAATAAACGTAATTTTACCGTAGAATATAAAAACAGTCCTGTCTTGTAAAAAATGGCAATTTAAATTCTAACGTTTGATAAGTACCAGTAAATGGTTTATTTGAAATTACAAAAAAAAATGACTTTGACTTTGGCCGGTTCAGACGTTTTCAGAGTTTCTTATTAACAACAATAGAATATGGTATTAGAAGCATCGTAGAGCTGTGCACGTTCGTTATAAATACGCTTTACGAGGTTTTTTTACCCAAAAACCCGGACAAGTGCGAGTTGAACTCATGTGGAGAGGGTTCCGAAATTGCTGAATATATTGTCTATTGTTGGGTTCGGTCTTGTACCAATAACTTATCCCAAGAACTAACTTATCATCGTAGTTGTTAAAACATGTTTTACCATACATTCCAACCTCAAACGTAAGTTTTACGCACAATATTAAAAGATTTACCATGTTATTTTAAAACCATGGACTTCTTATAGGTTTTCCTGTAATCTATGGGTAAAGAGCTACAATAGAAGTTTCGTAGATAAGGGCTAAACGGTCAATTTTCGTCTATTTTCGTAGGTAAGTTTAACACATTGTTTTTAAAACATTGCCCCACTCTACTATTTCACCTGTGTCGTGGGTGCGTTCATAGACACAAATTCGTCACATAAATACACCGAGACCCGGAACAACTACCTACAGATCATACAAATATTTGTTCCGTGCGGGAATCCTATATGGGAAGTATGTTTTTAAAAACAAAATGGAATTTACATATTATTGAAATAAAACACCAACAGCCAAGCCAAGCTTTGATTTCACTGCAGCCATAAGCGTATTTTTATTACGAGCCCGGATTTTTCCTTGGATTTGACTGACACTGGAACTCATTTATAGCAGTGATGACTGTCCGCAAAGGCACACGTTAGGTTGGTTACCAAATTTCAAATTAACTGGTGACTTGCCTCGTTTCGCTCACCTAATAAACATGCCCTGGAATGGTATAGCTTAGTCTCTACTGATATAAGAAACAGAGTTAAATTTCCATTTCTCAAAAAATACTTTATTTATTTAATTGTATGCAACAATAGGGTTGTCCATTTACAAAAATGATTCTGATTGAATAACCGTTTCGAGAAATAGAGTTGCTTATGATGCGTGTGTTTAGTTAAAATTTTAAACAAAAATAAATTTGGTATATTTTTGGAGGAATACGTTTGACTTATATTTACCTCATCAGAGGAATTAACATATAATTTAATTGCATAGTTTACAATTTAAAAAATACACTTATCGCTCGTATTACTTATAAATATTTTGACAGATGACGTGTGGTTGTCACTTGACAGTTCTGAATACATACGAGTGGGACAATGGCACAAATATTTTCCGCCACTGATGATGTCAAAGGCCTTAAAAGTGATAAATCCTTAAATCTTTTTTCTTTGCATAACTACTGGGATTCATTATGAAAATATTCAACTTGGTATCTAAAAGTGGTACCTATTTAAAAAATACACTAATAAAAAATTGGTTAGAAATAAACCCCATTGTAAATAGGCGGACTTTAATATCTTAGACAACACCACAAGGTAGACTACCTTACGGTGGTGAGTGTATTGACCGTCAGGTATCATCTGTAGAACTTGTGATCATTCTTTAGCAACTTACACTATTCAAAGCAACAAAACATGCCCTGTTTATCACATGAGCGAAGCAAGGAGAGTGACCCGTAAATAGATTTTTTTAACCGTCCTAAAAGTATTCCGCTACGGGCGCACTTTTACTGCTTTAATTGAATAGTTGAAATAAACTTATGTGAGTCAAATCCAAAGAAAATCCTCCTAATAAAAATACGCCTAATGGCTATAGCGAATTCAAGGCTTGGTTGTTTGTGTTTTCTCTCAATAATATACAATGCCATTTGTTTTTAGATACATTTTAACTAGTCCCGATACGTGTCTCAAAATGTAGCTTGGCATTAGTGAGTTAAAACTATTTGAATTTTAGCTGTGCATTAAAACGTTTAGAGTTTTACAACACTATGTAGTTTGTCTATTTACTTTTTCTTGTAAGTAATCAATAAGAACTTTTTTACATCCGAACTAAAATCTCGTTCCACGTAATTCATAAATAAATCCAATCTATTTTACTATTTCTTGCGAAGCGGCAATATAATAAAGAAGAAAAATCGTCCATGCAGGGGGTAATCCCGGGTAGGGGGATGGTCCCGAAATTGAGACGATGTAAGAAGATTACGTTTGATGCATTACGTGACGAGAAGGTGGCTTGAGGTGGATAAAAACTCAGTTGAAAGAAATAGGCTTTGTTTATAGGCGATTTATACATATAATAAATGCACTTAACTTCATTTACCTAGAGCATTTAACGTACTTTTTAAAATGGTAACTACAACAGTAATTTTTTTGTGTGAATTTTTCAGTGAATGAAGAATTCGTACGCGTAATTCAAAATAGGAATTAATTATGCGATCGACTACAAAAATCTTCTGCCGACTAAAATACTTAGTTAGCGACTGTTAATAGTCACTTGCTTAAATACTTATAACAATAAAAGGTTATTATAAATTTTAATTATTTGATGCTGTGTGGTGCCGGCTCAGAATACCACCACCACATCTCTTCCCGTGGGTGTCGTAAAAGTCGACTAAGGGATCAGCCGGAGGATGGGCAGCAGCGTCCTTCGAGTACATTAACAACTCAACTGCGATCGCCAACCCGTCTGCCAAGCGTAGCGATTATGGCTAAACTCCCAATGAGCCTACAACATACCCATATCGTTGTGGTGATCTTTGGGAGAGGCCTGTGTCCAGCAGTGGGCTTCATTCGGCCGAAATTAATGATTATTAATTTTAAAGAACAAATGCTGTCACAGTAGTTGCTGCCGCAAACATGTGTACACACATAACAATTTCAGCTTGTATTTGTATGTCACTTATTAGTTTTGTTACCCTATTTCAATATTTTTGACACCTCGCCATTTGTATTTACAGTCACTCGTTTAAATAAATACTATCCATTCAAAATTAAACTTACACGAGTACTTTTAAATGTTTATTATACGTGTAATAATAAATTGAATGCCACCACCCCATCTCCTCCCATGGGTGTCGTAAAAGTCGACTAAGGGATTAGCCGGAGGATGGGCAGCAGCGCCCTTCGAGTACATTAACAACTCAACTGCGATCGCCAACCCGCCTGCCAAGCGTGGCGATTATGGCAAAACCCCCCAATGAGCCCACAACACATCCATATCGGTGGTTGTGGTGATCTTTGGGGGAGGCCTGTGTCCAGCAGTGGACTTCATTCGGCCGAAATGATGAATAAATAAACGTCAATTTAGATATAAATATATCATAAATCGGCCATAGAATGTTCACTGCTGAACAAAGATATAGATTTCCATAGATTTCCACAACTGTGTCATCATATTGGGGGGAATTTGCCAATACTCACCACGCTTGGCAGGCGGGTTGGTGAGCGCAGAATGGCTACTGCTACACAGATGGGACGCTGCTGCTCATCCCTCTGGTTTAGAATCCCTATATAAATATATAGCCTCTTGAAAAGCATGACACTGGGGTATCCGAATCTATAAATGTAAAATGAAATAAGTGTAAGAGAGACTTGGAAACCCAAATACGGCGACCACCGATGCTAAACGAAACTCTATCTGTTCTCATTAAACATATTTTCAAAATATTTTATTTTATAAATATCTTGTAAGTTTTACATTGAACCTAAAGTTTCCTTATAGACTTTTATCTGAATAATTACGATAGGGTCGTTATATAACATAAACAATCGACTAAAGATAAATTATTTACCTCTATTTCCTCCATCTAAAAGATGCTACACAATTATTATTTTATTTATCTTCCATTGTCCAAACATTCTCCAATGTTAATACATAAGCACGCATAAAATACCACATACATAAATAATACAAAACTAGAGACAAGAGTTCTTCAACTGTAAACTTTTACAATATATCTTCGTTTACAAGTTTTACATATAAAGCCTGAATTTTATAGGTGTATGTAAATATTGCAAGGTACCCACAAATCTTGGGAGCAATATTACGGGAAAAATATATTCGTAAACTGGGTACCTACGTAGTTGTGTTTATGTCGTGTCCTTATAAGGCCGAGGGCAGAAGAGTGTGCGTATGTTTGCATAATTATTTTACCGTTAACAATGTACCTAGCTTAATGTTACCGTGTGGTGCCGGCTACAAATAGCACCAACCCATTTCATTCCGTGGGTGTTGTAAAAGGCGACTATGGGACTAACCGGAGGATGGGCAGCAGCTTCTTTCAAGTACATTAACAACTCAACTGCGATCGCCAACCCGCATGCCAAGCGTGCCCCCCAATGAGCACTTAACACATCCAGACCGGACATTGTCGCGATCTTTGGGGGAGGCTTGTGTCCATGTCCTGGTCAAGAATAGACTACCCATCGCCACACATGAGTGTCGTAAAAGACGACTAAGGGTTGATATCAAGAGGATGAGCAGCAGCATCCTCCGGTGTGCTAATAACAACACACTGCGCTCACCTACCCGGCTCTGGGAGGCTCATGCTGAACAGCAGTGGATGTTTACGGGCTGAAGTGTGCGAGTTTCTGTGTGTGCATGAGTTTATGAGTGTGTGTATCTGCTTGTGAGTGTGTGTATGTCGTGTGTGTGATGTACCTAGTTAATTATAATTGCATTTTATCTCGTGTTGGAAGCAAGATTTCCATTTCATCATCATGTTCATTTAACTTTCAATGAAAAAGAAAAATTGATTATTAAAACTATTATTCCTTTTGTTATATATATACTGGCATCTTGTCAGATAAAACGATTAGGCAGGTATTTGATGAGGTAATATGAATACAGAAATTGTCTAAATAGGATATTTTTAAGCAATCATTTCTGTAGTTCATTTCCGTTTCCCACCAGCATAATTTTACCTTGATAAACAATTTTTTCATCATGCAAAAATTCAAATATAAATCTTATATATCCTCTGCGATGTATATAATAATAATACACTGGCTTCTCTGTTCTCGTAGCCATTTAAGTTCCCATTTAGTTTTATTCTTGTCGAAATCCTTCGCGGATCTACCTCACCCTTAACACTGGCTGGCTTAAGCCACATTTCCATACATATGAGGCAGACGCCGTTGGTAGGAACGTCCTGAAACGAACCTTCCTTATGCCCGCTTTGTAAGTCGAGCATTTTTTTTACCTACCCTCTTTTGTCTTCACTTTTACTTAGTATTTCGCAATGGAGCTTGTTTAGGATTTTTTCAGCTGTATTGGTTAGTCTTTTTATGTTTAAGTTTGTATGTAGTCTGTGGCGGGATTGGTTAATACTGTAAAAGGGTTAGGAAGGTAGGTGTAAACCTGTGTTTATTTTCAGGCAAGATTAGGTAAACATGTGGTTACAGTGTGGTGTCAGGTAAGAATAGCACCAACTCATCTCAATTCGTGGGTGTCGTAAAAGGTGACTATGGGATTAGCGTCCTTCGAGTACATTAACAACTCAACTGCGATCGCCAACCCGCCTGCTAATCGTGGCGATTATGGCAAAACTCCCAATAAGCAACACACCCAGACGACTACGTTTGATGATACATTTACGATGATAATAATGATGATGATGACGAAGTAAACATATGTATTTAGATTTTTTGAGTTATTATATATCCTTCCGTATTGTGTTCTGATTAAGAATGTAGCACCACTCTATCTCCCTCCGTGGATATCGTAAAAGGCGACTAAGGGTCTCTAAACCAGAGGGACAGGTAGCAGTGTCCCTTCTGTGGAACACCAGCCATTCTGCGCTCACTAACCCGCCTCTCAAGTTGTTCAGCAGTGGACGTCCTTTGGCTGATATGATGATGATATGATGAAGTTCGAAATATGTTGTCACTTGTGATGTTGTAGTAATCATAGATGCAGTTTTCCATGGTGTTCCCGGCAGTGAATAGACCAAACTTTTCCACCAATGGGTGTCGTAAAAGGTGGCTGATATGATGATGATGCTCCTCTTCATCTTAAAGTAGATGTAGAAATTAAATTTGCTAAGTATTTCTTTCTATATATTTTACAGAAGTTTAGTTTAGTTTTTTTGTTTTAACATTGTTTCCTCGAACTTATTCTTATGACCTTTGCTTACACGTTAAAACAGTGGAAAGAGCAGCATCAGAGTCAAAATGGCGGGTTTATTATATTACCCAAGGACCATATTTTCACAGCTGGTACACTGATGGGGTAGCCAACGGAGTAGGTCAACGAAAAAGTGGAGAAAAGAACAGTAGAGATTATCATGATCTTATTTCAAAAGTATGTGACCCGTTATAAGCGACGTATCCTGAAATTGGATTTGAAGGCTGGCACCAGATTGCTATTATGATGTGTAAACTTGAATAGAGCAGCTTCCAAGGCCTATGTAATTCAATTTTCACTCAAAAAATAAATAACAACAGCAAAAATATAAAGGGAAAATTGTTATAATATCATAAAGGAGGCACGGCTCCAATATATCATGCTACGTCACGCAGGGTATGCGGCTGACATGAAAATATTGCGATGCATCAAAACTGCCAAGGAGCGCGGGGAGAAAAAACGAACTTTGCTGGGCTTTGAGTCCAAGTTATGAGAGGTACACTGCGACCGCTCTCGTCTCTATATTTTATGGCGGCAAATAATAGTTACGTTTTTGACCTATCAAAAAACTAAGAGATATATATAGGCTCCCCATCGTAATATTTATTCAACCCGACCGTTTTACCGCCCTCGCCACCGAGTCCCGCAGGGGGCGCCCTTAGCGAAAGTTGCTTAGTTTTTAATATTAAATTTAAGCCTGGCTGGAGTCCTCTTTTGGCTTCGCCAGAAATGACCGGTTAGCAACCATATTTCTCTGAAATGTATCCGAGAAGCCCAAAAAAAAAAAAAATTGCGAATAAACTCCAAAAACATCTCGTTACTGCAATTCGTATCTTAATTATACGTCGTATAACCTAATTTACTCTGACAAGTCCACTACGTTCAATGTCTGTGCGCCGACTGAAGCTAAGCTGAAGTGTGGCCGCCAAAGATATTGGAAGAAAGGAGATATGCTATGTAGCTCAAAATGTATGCGAGCCTAGAAATCCAGTTTTCCCCACCATTCATCATATAAACACACTAAAGCACACAGTTACAAGTTCTTATCCAATGAACTGAATTAACACAACATTATAATTGGCTACTCATACCAAAACACACCCACGACTTTATCGGCAGCCAATCATGCCGAGCGTACGAACTGCACACAGCGGCCGTACCACGCGACGCGTACGGTTATTGGGAGTATCGTTTTGTAGAACAGGGCAGGAACAGGGGTTCTGTAGCCAGACTACGCTCACCAAACCGCGTACCTACATAATCAGCCCATTACTGTCCCACTGCTGGGCCTTAGAAAGGTTAGGCCTTAGTCCACCACGCTGGCTTAGTGTGGATTGGCGGACTGCACACACCACTGAGAGTTCTTTTTATAGTCCTCTCTGGTTTGCAGGTTTCCTCACGATGTTTTCCTTCACCGTTAACGCAAGTTATAATCAAATGCTGATCCGCACATGAATTCGTAAAGTCAGAGGTGTGGGCCGGTATAGAACTTAGACTCTCCTACATGGAAGGCAAGCGTTCAATCGCTTGGCTATCACTGCCTGTATAGCGATGTGAGTGTTGGCAAATTCCCCCAAAATTACGACACAATTATGAAAATCTATGAGTAAGACCTTTGTCCAGCAGTGGACGTCCTATGACCGATATGATCTTGATTCAACAGTCTTATAGTTACAATAGAACTGTGAAAATTGTTATGTGAGGATTTATGTACAATGATATTTAATTTGCCTTGCAATAAGATTGACATCATCATCATCAACAGCCCACTGCTGAACATAGGCCTCTCCAAAGTCACGCTACTGAGCACGATCCTCGGATTTCCTCATCCAGTTCATGCCAGCCACCTCGCGAAGAAGCATCTGTGGTCACTCCACCGAGCCTGAGGGCACCCTACACTACGTTTGCCGCGGTCTCTACTCAAGAACACGTTTACCCCAACGGCCATCAGTTCTACGGCTAATATGGCCAGCCCATTGCCACTTCGGTGTATCGGTGACTTTGGTTCTCTGTCGGATCCCTCTCCATAGCTCGCCGAGCAACCTTAAATTTGTGGGCTAGCCGAACCGTTAGTGTCCACATTTCAGCGCCAAGATTGACATAAATCGCTAATACCTATAAGTTGGACCAAACAATAATACGTTCAGAAAAGCGAGGGTGGATTGTGTCTTGAAAAATGCTTCTTGGAGCTCTGTGGCGATGGGTTGTATATCATAAGATATATCGCAGATATACCACGAGATATATCTTCACTTGTGTATCTAAGTGAAAATTATGAATATCTTTGTACATATTAGTATGGCCTACAGAGTTTTGAGACTTTGTGTGATCTCGGAGATTTTTCTGCTTGTACCGACCGTATACAGTGGGCAGCCCAATAGAATTGTTTATTCAGTAATTAAATCTATAACAGACACGCTTTAAATTGATACAATCCAAACAGAAATCCAATCTTATTTGGTTACTTTTTAGTCTTTTTTGTGTTACAAATCAGCAGTGCTATTCTGTGAGAACTTACTTGCAACCTCGCTTTTGAATCCGCAGGGAAAGGTGGTAAAAACAATACGATATTAGAGATTTCACTGCGTATTCGGAAGTGACTTTGCTAGTAAGTTCTTACAGAATAACACTGCAGTTCTTAACAACGCATTTAAAACAGTTCTCTAAATATTAATAAAATATAAATATTAGCAGCTGTACAATAAAATATTAGTAGCCACACATTTTGTTTTTAAGGAAACCACATGTGCAGAAAAAACTACCGCCATAATATCATACATAAAGATTTTGGATTAGATGATGATGATTTTAAATTTTGGCCCTAAAGCGCTCGAAAAAAAAGTAAAAGAATGAAGCATCTTAGAGCGTGACAAAGTCAGCCAGTGAATCCGTGAATAAGTCCGTCAGTGAGTCAGTTAGTGACTCGGTGATGATCTTAAATATATAATATTTTAATAATACTAGTGAGTTGTAAGGCGCCTAATGCACCTGTTAAAAAAGTTAATTAAAATAATGAATCAACTTACAGCGTGACCGAGTCAGTCAGTGAGTTCGTTAGTGAGTCAATTAGTGAGTCGATAGTGAGCGTAAATATATATTTAAATTACATATATAATCCATGAGAATTCATTTAACGTGTTATTGGTGCATTGATACTATGCACTGCGGTTTTTTAGAATTATTTCCTCGTCTCATCATCATCATCATTTCGGCCGAATGAAGTCCACTGCTGGACACAGGCCTCCCCCAAAGATCACCACAACGACCGATATGGGTGTGTTGTGGGCACATTGGGGGGTGTTGCCATAATCGCCACGCTTGGCAGGCGGGTTGGCGATCGCAGTTGAGTTGTTAATATACTCGAAGGACGCTGCTGCCCATCCTCCGGCTAATCCCTTAGTCGACTTCTACGACACCCACGGGAGGAGATGGGGTGGTGGTATTCTGATATTATTATATTTCAGAGGATATACATACCCTAGGAACGGTAGAATCCTCCTTGTGTGGTAATTAGCCGTGGTGATTATCGCTTTAGTTTAGTCATGTTGCAGCCGTCTATAAGAGGCAATGTGGCAGTTATTATACGTGTTATTCCATGAAACTATCAAGTTTAAGTTCAAAGTTGGCACTTAGCACCTTGGCACCGATTCTTATTTTCTTTTCCTTTACACGTGGTTCCAGTTCTCGTGGTCGCGGGTACAGTTTATATACATAAATCTTACAGGTACAAACACCCAGACCCGAAACAACTATCTGAAGATCATAATTAATTTGATGATTTGATGATGATGAAGCGATGTTTAGCCGAAATATAACTACATCATATTCAGTTCTGAGTTACTTTTACAAATACGATACTGATTCTACTATCTCGGAAATACAAATACGCTTGAAGTAATTAGCGTAAAAGTCTATTTAGGCATTAAAAGCTCTAGGTGATATAAATCATTATCGTTCTTTCTTTCTTATCGGCCAAAAAGAAGTCTACTTGTGAAAAATGGCCTCCCCATAAATGAGCTACCGTGCCGTGTGTGTTCCTTTTTGGGGTGCATTTGTGAGGTGGATTGGTAAGCGCAGAATGGCTGCTGTTTCACAGAAGGGAAGCTGCTGTCCATCACTCAGGCTTAGAATCCCTAAGTCGCCTTTTACGACATCCACGGGAGGTGACTGAGTGGTGCTATATTCTTGATCCCACGGACAAATAAATGGGAGTAATTAAATAATCAAATGGTAAGTGATATCCTAGAGGTTAAACTCTGGCCTTCCATAAAAGAGGGTCTGAGTTCGATCCCGGCCAACACTTTTTGGATTCATGTGCAGATCAAAAATTGATTATCAGTTGCGTAACCTGACAGGGCTCCAAAAATGTTCTCAGTGGTGTGTGAAGTACGCCTACCCGCACTAGGCCAACGTGGTGGACTAAGGTCTAACCTTTCGAGATAAAAGGCCTGTGCCCAGCGCTGGGACAGTAATGGGCTGATTATAAATAATAAAAATTAACCCTAGGTAATATTTTTAATTTTTTGCCAATAGACTATTAGGCTATTTCTGTATTGCTCGCTGTTGAAAACAGCCTTTCTAAGGCCACGGAGGTTTGTTTAAATGGATTGAGGGTAATCTCCGAATGATCAATATAAACTGTCAACAAAATATTCTCAGTTACATGAATCCTAGCTCAACTATTTATTATTATTTATATTTATAAATATTTGAGTTAAGCGAAACGCACCCTGCGTTTCGCTTAACTCAAATATTTTTCATACATATCACCATGTTGGCGAATACCATTATTCGTATTTGTATTCGTTACATGACTAAATGAGATTTAAAACAAACAAAACACTACGTGCTCTTGCACTGTGAGCACTAACTTGGTAGAGTTTCAAAAACTGGAATGCAGTGGACACCTTCGCGTCGCGGGTGCGCAGATTGGGGAATCTGCGTGTTCCCAACTACCCCAGAGAAGATAGTGGTGCGCTTGTGGTCAAGCGCCGCCGTGTGCGCGGCACAGCGCACAGCGAGGCTTCGGGGATGTCCTTTACTATTGCCCAGAGGGTGACCGCTTTACCGTCACCCCTATTGTGATGTGGCTATAGCCGTGGCACCATTGGGCGACTCTAAGAGTGCTCATACGATGATCTGGAACCCCCTTCTTCTTTTGCCTGGTAGGAATAACCTCTTAGCACTGCCATGTACTAACGATTACCTATATTCTGTAGTACTGCTAGTGCAGTCCACAATATCATTGGATTCGATCGCCACCAACTTCGTAAACATTAAAAGCTCTAAATATTTTAAAAAAAGTTTCATTTTATCTTCTTTTATAGCAATCGTCACCAAGCTACAAACTATAGCCGTCTCTTTATACATCGGTAACTGTCAAAATCTCAGAATTTCAAATTTCGAATTCAGTCACTAAAGTCCTCATAACACGTGCCAACATTGCGACACAAACCAACATATATGAACATACAACATTTACACCTGTCTGCCTTTTAAATCATACGGGAAGTGAAACTCTAACATCTATTGAAAACCCGAGGGGGTGGTTCTCCCCCTTAACCCTCCCACCCCCCTCGTTATTCTACTTCCCGTCTCCCCTTTCTTTCCACTAACTTCGCATCGTCATCCGTATTACTTGGGCCCTAACTTATGTGGGGTATATGAGGTGCAATCTACACACAAAACGGAACTGTAAAGTTTAGGGAATAAAATTCATATTGGATTGAACTCAAAAACCAATTTACAACGCTAGCACACAACTGATACTGTTCTTTATTTTTAACTACATAAGAGTTTCTATCGCTTGTGGAATCACAGATCAATTTCGCGATAGTCTGTACTGATTCCTTTGCATTACTTTTTCCTTCTTTGTGGATGTATTTTATACGAGTTTAAGGTCTTATGTGGATAGTCGGCATGTCGCAAATGTTGATGTGTTGTTGTGTGCGTGGGTCTTTATAGCGGGTACTAGTCGATTCAATTTTGTATGAAGCACCTATTTGTAATAGAATTTTAGGAGTCTTGAACTTGTATTGAATTTGTTCTTTATGCATGTGCCAAGGTACTTTATCTTGTGTCTTATTTGAATATCGACTTTTTTCTTTACATTTTAAGGTATATTTTGGCTTCTGTTACTAAAGCACATCTACATTTGCTTTTATTATTATTATCTGATGGTCCCGCTGTATATGGGGTCTCAGGGTCCAATGACCACTTCAATGAACGGTCATATCACCTTGCCATAATCACCACGCCTGGCAGGCTCACTCTTTGATTATTTACTGAGATCGTAATTATATTGTTTTGAATATGCAGACGGACGCTGCTTCCCATCCTCTCCACAGTTTCTTATGGCCAAATTTGATAAATATATCTAATTTAAGATTGAAAAGATGTGTGAAACGGGCAATCTTTTACCTTTGTGAGGACGGATATCAGATTTAAGATTAACTACCATTCGAAAATGACAGATCTGGCGTGTCAATAAGCTATCCGTATATTTTGTCCTGCTACGATCGATGTAAACAATCTAAATCTTAATCCCAGAGATTCAGCGGATTTCGGTTCTTCTCTCTCTCCTCTGGATCGTCCAATTTTATATTGTGTTATGCTTTGTTGAATTGATTTATGTATCGGGACCTGATAAAGTTATATCAACCTACTGGAGAGTATTGTACAGAATTTTAACAAGAGTAAACTACTTGATGGATACAGATACACGAAGTACAAGCAAATGGAAAAAAATCGTTTGGTGCAGTTCATGAAAGAGCAAAATTGGACTTCTGGGGCCTGGTGACCTGAGATACAGGCTTCAGCCTAGTTTAGGCACCGGTTTCCCACAGTAAATTTGAATAATACTGTAACTTTTATTGTGGTGAGAAATAAACAAATAAACAAATTTATTGGTATTTGCAGTGATAGTGATAACGAGGTATCCCAATCAATTATCTAATTAGGGTACTAATAGTGACATTGGAGATGCTTAATGCGCTTCTTCACGGATATTTAGAACTACATGCATACATTTTTTTTTAAAATAAGTAAAACTCGAGTATGAATAATGCCGAGTCGCCCTTTGAGATACCTACGGGTACTAAGGACCTATTCTTTAATGAACTACTCGATCGATGGCAGGAAAACTAAATGTGTATGAAATACGTTTACAAATACAGGCGTTATAAAAAAATTAAAACATAAGTTCAATTATACCAATAAATAACGTCTCTGCTCGATAAGCTAAGATAACGTTACACCAGGCAGAGGTGCCTTGTTTTTTTTTTTTTTATTGATGTCCAGGGGAAATTCTACATGGAACTTCCTTCACCCTGGGGAAGGGCTAAGGGGTATGCCGGACTCCTACCGGCTTAAACCACTGGAGGGGTCATCTTCGGCACCGAAGGGCGGCTCCAGGTCCTTGTAAGATCACACTAGAGCCGCCCATTGGTGCCACACCTTTTGGCACATCACGGAGGGGATGGCAGTAAAGCGGTCACCCCAGTCTAGCGGAGGGAAGGCGACTGTAAAAAGGTCGCCCCCCCAGGCACTTCTCGGGGAGGATTGTAAAGGATCCCCTCGAGCAACGCTTTGCGCTGTGCTGCGCACACGGCGGCACGAGGCCACGTGCGCACCACCGTCTTCCCGGGGTCACTCAGTGTGAGCACGCAGACTCCCCAATCTGCGCACCCGGAGGTGCCTACCGTGGTTTCCAGATAGAGCCGAGTTGACATACGGATGTTAATCAGCACATCAAATTACTACCCCCAGTAATCACCTTAAATAAATCATCATATATCATCATATCGGCCATTTATACGTCCACTGCTGAACAAAGGCCTCCCCCATAGATTTTCACAACTGTGTCATCATTTTGGGGGGTATTTGCCAATACTCACCACGCTTGGCAGGCAGTTTGGTGAGCGCAGTATGGCTACCGTTTCACAGAAGGGACGCTGCTGCCCATCCCTCTGGTTTAGATTCCCTTAGTCGCCTTTTACGACATCCACGGGAGGAGATGGAGTGGTGCTATATTCTTAATCCGAACACCACACGGAATAAATAAACACAATAGATAAATTATTAGCAGTGATCGGAATTATGTGAGCTATTTTACCTACCTTTCGTACGTTATCGTAGTATTAATACGCATGTTAAAACAAATTGAGTCAGTAGCGGCTGAATACTGGAACGCCAATTAATATTATGTGCCGCTTTAACCATTTGAGTCGCCTGGTTTCCTATCGAAAACTGGTTTCTCGAATCGTTAAATCGGGCCTTAATATTAAGTGGAGTTTCAGTATTTGGCCGCTAGTGTCTACAATCGTGCTGTTTTTCGTCAAAATTCTATCTGTAGTAGGACGGAAGAGATCTTATTGGAACTGTCAGTTATTTCATGTGTTCACAGTTCACAGTTTATTTATACAACGAGAGCCTATTGCAAAGGTAACATCAGCAATCACCCTGTGAATGGGCAGGTGACGAGGTGATAGCTCCTAGTTACGTATTTCATCATTGGGTCGGGATTAGGCTTATTAAATAGGAAATCCGAAATATCTGGACAAATCTTTTTAAGTCAGGATTCAGGCATTGTTGTCTGGAGAAAAATTGACGATAATGCTAACTTAAAAAATACTCAACACAATAATTAACAATTTTGAGTTCAATTAAAATCGTACCTAACAAGTTTCCTCAATGAACTTGTTCACATTGCCACATGTATTTTGCATAATTTATTTTCACTGAGTTTACCTATTAAGAAGACTTATAATTTAAACAAATAACTTTACGATAAGCTGTTCGTCGGGCGAGATGAATAAAACTCGTACCTAATGAATTCCCTCAGTGAACTTGTTTACATTGCCACATGTATTCAGATCAATCCTGACCATCTGGCAACTAATGTCTGGATATGTGATGATATCTAAATATATTTTATGATATTGAAGTTAGAACTCAGTGTGGAAAAAAGAAAATTTTCGTGAGAAAACTCATAATGGGTTACTCAGAGTGCGTACCCGAATCAGAGTCATCATCATCATCTCAGCCGAAAAAACTTCCACTGCTAGACAGAAGCCTCCCCCAAAAATTGCCACAACGACCGGTATGGGTTTGTGTTGTGTGCTCATAGGGAGGTTTTGCCATAATCGCCGCGCTTAGCAGACGGATTGGCGGATCACAGTAGATTTGTTAATGTACTCGAAGGACGCTGCTACACGTCCTCTGGCTAATCCTATAGTCGCCTTACCCACCTAGACCTAGCCTAGCCTAGACCTAGCCTAGCCTTTTTTTTATGATCCGTTGGAAATACCTCATGTACTTCCTTCGCCCCGGGAAAAGGCGAAGGGGCATGCCGGACTCCTACCGGCTAAAACCACCGGAGTGATCATCTTTGGCACCGTAGACCTAGCCTAGCCTAGACCCGCCATCTGGGGTGGTGGTATTCTTAGCCAGCACCACATGGCATCCGTATCCAATCCGAGTAATGAGAGCCAAATCAAGTCTGTGGAATCACGTCACCACCTCTAGAGATGTAGCAGTTAAAATATTACATTAGTGGGCTTATTTACTGGGCATAGATAAATAATTTATGTCTTGATTTGACGAGGGCAGTGTGGTGCCACGCAGGGTTAGTCCTGGGTAGCATTAGTATTGTTATACATGAATGAAGCTTATCATCAGGGGAATAACTTGCTCGTCCTGTAACCAGATTAAAGAAAAAAACCGTACAAGTGCGACTTGAACTCGCGTAGAGAGGGTCCCGAAATTGCTGAATATATTCTCTATTGTTGGATTTGGTCTTGTACCAATAACTCCCCAAGAACAAACTTAACATTGTAGTAAAAACGTGTTTTCGCCTACATTCCAACCGCGAACGTAAGTTTGTACGCACTATATTGAAAGATTTACCATATTATTTTAAGACCATAGACTTTGTATAGGTTTCCCTGTAACGTATAGATAAAGACCTATACCTATATATACCTATATTTTTTCAGAATTTTAGGCTCAGTAGTTTCGGAGATAAGGTGTAGGGGATGGTCAATTTCGTCTATTTTCTTAAGTAACTTTAAAACAGTATATTTAAAAATTATAAAATAAATACATTTCAGACCCTCACATCAAGCCCGTCCATTAAATATGTACACGGTACATTTTGAAAAATATTATTCTATAATTTTCTATATTGCCCCCCAACAGTTACCCCCATATTCAAAATTCATTTATTTACGTTACACGTACGTGTTTGGGTCGCAGATGTCCATATGTATCATCATTTCGGCCGAATGAAGTCCACTGTTGGACACAGGCCTCACCCGAAGTACACCACAACGACCGATATGAGTGTGTTGTGGGCTCATTGGAGGGTTTTGCCATAATCGCTACGCTTGGCAGACGGGTTGGCGATCACAGTTGAGTTGTTAATGTACTCAAAGGACGCTGCTGCCCCGTCCTCCGACTAATCCCTTAGTCGAGTTTTACGACACCCACGGGAGGAGATGGGGTGGTGGTATTCTGAGCCGGCACCACCTGGTGTAGCCGGCACCACACGGTGTATATCGGTGTGTCCATATGTATATCAAATTTCAACTCAATCGGTCCAGTAGATTCGGAGCAAATAGGCTGTGACAGACGGACAGACAGACACAGGAGTGATCCTATAAGGGTTCCGTCGTTTTTTCCTTCGGATGTTCGGAACCCCAACAATAATCTATGCAAGTAAGTTATTGTGTAACCGTTTGACAGACGGATTGATTGGATTTGACGGCACGGTTGGCGCAGTGGTTGACACAGTCGGCTGCTGCGCTCCGGGTCGCGGGTTCGATTCCCGCACGGAACAAATATTTGTACGATCTGCAGGTAATTGTTACGGGCCTGGGTGTATCGTGTGCGGAATTTGCGTCTGTATACGTACACACGACACGGGAGGAATTCTAGTGTATTACACGTAGTCCACTTTGTTTTCACATACCTGACGTGTTTATAATCTACTCAACAAAACTGCAATATCACTTTTTTTAAAGACACCTATGGGGTTTCTGTTCGGCTCTTCTCCTTAAGAGTGAGATTCAGAAACGAGTCTAAGCGTGAACTTACGCTTCCATCTGTCAAAATGCACTATTTACGCCCCAAACTTAGCAAAAGCAACTTGAACTTAGCTTAGACTCGTTTCTGAATCTCACCCTAAGACTGACTTTTTAGAACTGTGCACCTCTGTTCGACTTTTTTACGTTTCTATTAGGGCCTATATAAAATTAATACATTGAGATTGAGTTCATGCCTACGCAGTTACGCGGCATAGCAATGTCACCGACGTTAAGAAAAATGTACTACCCAAATCTCCATGTCTTCTACATTTAAATTTGATTAATATTCACACATCAATTAGGATTTAATTCAACCAAACAAATTGGGAGTTCATCATTAATGAGACAGAAAGACTCAAACACTCCCTCTTTAGCCATTATAACAGGCAATTAGCGGTCTTGACAAATATCTGCAATATATAGGGCGATTTTATAAATTAGAAAATGGATCAACCCGAAATCAAATCTACTTGCACAAAAATAGAGTTTAAATCAGGTGGGACAGTTCTCGAAGAATTAAAATACAATGCAGCAAAGAAACTGGTGCCTGTTTACTTAATGACGTCATTAAATGCCATAACATTGTCCAGACGGGGATTATCCGGGATATTTTCAAAGAATATACAATGAATTATGTAAGGATATTCCTATTGACGACGGATTAGGTCTTAAGAATGACTTGAAAGTCAAAAGGAAGAGACGTTGAGATTAAAAAGTTTGCGACAGTAAACTCCTACTTTTCTCAAAAGAGTTTAATATGAACTTCAACCAGTACATAATATACCTATAGTGATTCCAGTATCTGAAATTTAGAATATAGGTTTGTTAGACCGACTATTTTAATTATAGAATAGAATAGAATTCAGTAATTAGGTCATGTTACTAAACTATACTGTATACGTCAATTATGGAAATGACGTCCTTCATTTCGCTACGAGACAACCTTTGAGAAGAAATTTATTCATTTATTTATTCATAGGAAAACATACAGCATCAATGTCTTAGATTTTCGCGATTATTACACATTATAATAAAACACTTTTAAACGGATTCTATCGCGTATCTTTTAGATTTTCCTGACGTTTCGAATACTTTGCAGCATTCGTGGCTTAGTCATCCTGCGACCACGAATGCTGAAGAATATAGCACTACTTCATCTCCTGTGGATGTCGTG
The DNA here is from genome assembly GCA_947459985.1 of Diloba caeruleocephala. NCBI lineage: Eukaryota > Metazoa > Arthropoda > Insecta > Lepidoptera > Noctuidae > Diloba > Diloba caeruleocephala. Next base: position 5,329,141 of record OX381614.1, read on the forward strand.
TCAGAGACTAAGAGACTCTAAACCCGCAGCAGCGTCCCTTTTGAGGAAAGCAAACACATTGCGCCCACTAACCCGCCTGCCAAGCCTGGTGAATACTGGCGCATTCCCACTAAAATGACGACAACTTTTGTGGAAATCTGTGGGGAAGCTTTTGTTCAGCGATGGACGTCCTTCAGCTGTGATGATGATGATCTTTTCATTCTGACAGTATAGCAACCTATTGACGAAAATGTAATAAGTGAAAGGAAGATTAGACATCACAGTAGGGTTTCAGATTTGTAGAACGCAATTTGCCTCAAAATCACGGAATTTTTAATAATACTGCTGGCACGTGTAATTATGATTCTAACTGCATATAAGTTCAAATGGCAAAGATATGCAGTCATAGAAATTCCGTCTGTGAAGATGAAGAGTACTAAAATTTTAATATCCTTTCGCATTCTTACAAAATATCTTCGAATATGGTCGTAAACGTCCAACCCCCGCCCGCGGGGGTGGTTATTATTCATTTTTCTCCAGTCAAATTCAGTGTAGGGTTCACTAATGTGCCACTCTAAAATCAACCCCTACGAGGTTTTCGCGACCATGTTTTTCCCGTAGAAGTTTTTTGTTTGTTTCTTGTCTCTTTCTTTTATGAAAATAATATATTTTTGTCTCTTTTACTCTATCACGCCGCGTGGGGTGGCAACAGCGAAATTATGATACGTTTTTTGGGGTTTAAATTGATTTTTCGGAAGTATGTGGAAGCCATTTTATAGCGGTTTGCGAATGATACGGATATTTTTGTTGTTTAACATAGTTCGCATACTCCAGTTATCGAAGTTTATTAAAGTTTACTGCACTTATCATGAATAACGATGGGTTTTGAATAGGTGAACATAAAAAAACATGAGTAAGAAAATTTAATAATCTAATAATAAGTTTTTGCTCAGAATGCCACCACCCCATCTCCTCCCATGGGTGTCGTAAAAGTCGACTAAGGGATTAGCCGGAGGATGGGCAGCAGCGCCCTTCGAGTACATTAACAACTCAACTGCGATCGCCAACCCGCCTGCCAAGCGTGGCGATTATGGCAAAACCCCCCAATGAGCCCACAACACATCCATATCGGTGGTTGTGGTGATCTTTGGGGGGGAGGCCTGTGTCCAGCAGTGGACTTCATTCGGCCGAAATAATGAAGTTTTTATAATTACTTATTACTATAATGTGGTAAATACTCATTTGTACGCCTGTTTCGGCAAAGCATGTAGATACGAACATTTTTTTAAATGTAACATCTTGTAAGCTACCGTGTTTATAACATACATATGTTTTGAACAAATAAATACATCTTGTCTTATCTTAAAAATATTATCATAAAACACTATTCAGCAAAAGATTTTTATGTGTGTAAGATTAAGCAATTTACATAAAGTAGTTAAGTTCCTACAACAACCATTTGTTGCCGGTATGTGGCTGATATCTCATTAATATCACCTCTTGCGTTTTTCTGTCAGGAATGGTGTGAGCGGTACATTTTTTGATATTCATAGATAAGGTTTAAAACGTATTCTATTTATTTGATATTTATTCAAAAGTCCTTTGTGAAAGAGCCATTAAATTCTTTGAACAAGTTAAACTTAAGATTAGATAACAGGTTGAAGTAAAACTTGACATGCATTTTAAATGAAAATACTAGTACTACAATTATTTTGATATTATCTAAATTATGAGCCGATTCTAACGAAAATATTTTTATCGTAAACGTCATAACTTCATAAAATATGACTACATCATAATTTAACAAGTAAAAAATGTATATTACTCAAAATCGTGTCCCTTAGTTAATTGCTTACGAGTTCCCATTAAAAACCTATAAAATGCGGGATATAAAAATTATTACATGCCCCAATTGTGTAAGGTTTTTCAGTTTTATTACCTTTTTTTACCAATATCTTGTTGAATTATGTAACATTATTATACTTAGTTATGTAGTGCTAACTATTGGTCAGGCTAATGATAGGTGACTCACTGATCACTCACCAGGCTGAAGGTGCAGGGTTAAGTTGTGATGCTTAATTTATAATCTTTTAATTTCTATTACTTATTTATTTATTTATTTATTATTTATGTACACACAATAATAGAAAAATACAGAATATTTAGAAAAACTTAAGTACAAAGGTACTGCTTATTTCTAAAGAAATTTCTGCCAGCAGACCTGCGACAGGATAGTGTAATTTTAAATGAAGACACAGTGTGTAACAGCACTAAAAATAAGGATAAACCGATAAAAAACAAAAAAAAATTATAATAATTACAAACAACAGATATACATAATAATGGTAAAATACAAAAATAAAATGACTACAAATAGACTAATACATATACTTTGATAATATTATAAAGAGAGGTAATGCTCTTTAACGCGTTTTTTGAAAACAGATATAGATTTGGATTCACGTATGTTAGGCGGAAGCGAGTTCCACAGTCTTACTGCATGAACAGAGAAGGAGTAGGAATAGTAATTGGTTTTATGGGGTGGGAATTGTAAAAGGGATCTAAGGTGGGACCTGCAAGGGGCATCAGGAGCTCTAACATACGAAAAACGCCCTCGCAAGTAGGAAGGGTATGTAGGGTTGTGAAGGATGTTGTAGAGAAGACATAATATCCGTGTGTTCCTGCGAAGACGGATAGGGAGCCACTTGAGTACTTTGCGAAAGTGGGATACATGGTCATACTTCTTAAGACCAAAAACAAAACGAATACATACATTTTGCAGGCGCTCGAGCTTGTTTAAAAGCTCCTCAGTGGCATCCAAAAAGCAGGCATCAGCATAATCTATAATCGGCTGAATAAGAGATTGGGCGAGAGTAATCTTAGTCTTTAAAGGCAAAAAGCTCTGGAGGCATTTTAACGAATGGAAAGAGTAGTGCACCTTGCGACTAATCTCATTAACGTGTGCACTCCACGACAGGCTAGAATCCAATAAAACACCTAAATTCTTAGCGGTATCGGTATAGGGGATTAAAGAGCCGTCGAGAAGTAATGGTGTCAGGGATGATAGGTCAAGCGCATTACGTACATACCTACTACCTATGATCATGGCCTGTGATTTGGCGGGGTTAATGTGTAGATCATAGGACCTAGCCCACTCACTGATACAAGCCAGGTCATTATTCATGGAAGTGATAGCAGTTTCGGCGTCGGTCAACGTAAAATGTCGATAAAGCTGCATAAAGATGAAAGTGGGATGAAATATATCTGGTGACAGAGTTAATGAAGACGGAGAATAAGAGAGGAGAGAGAACGCTACCCTGAGGCACACCTGCAGTGAGATCGGACCAATCTGAGAAGTTCTCATCAAGGCGGACACGCTGAGAGCAGCCCCGAAGATATGAGTCGAACCAGGCTAAGGAGGATGGAGAGAAACACAATATTACTTTATTATGTAAATACAGTCGTGTAATAAAATTATAAACATATTTTCTCGCTCATAGCCAGTTGCACTGTCTTATTTGTAAGCGATCGGAGAGGTTAGCAACGCTTGGCGCAGTCAGTCTATGGATGGGTGACCGCATAGTGGTATTTGAACTGAGCAACTCCGCGCTTCACAGGGCACGTTAAATCATCAGTCCCGGTTGTTGTCATGAGATGGCAGTCGTTAAGCCAAATCTTCTTCTTCTGCGAAACAGTAGCCATTCTGCGCTCAGCAACCCGACTGCCAAGCGTGGTGACTACTGGCAATTTCCCCCCAATACGACGACTAAATTTTTGTAGAAATTTTGGAGAAGTTCTTTGTTTAGTGGTGAACGTCCTTTGGCTGATATGACGATGATGCCACTTTCTGGAAATATAGATAGAGATATTTTTATAAACAACAAAATTAACGGCACGGTTAGTGCAGTGGCAGTTGGTTGTCTGTGCTTTGAGTTTCAGATCGATCTAGTACAACGACCAGTATATTTGTATGGTAAAAAAATTTTTTTAAACGTTGCCCGGACTGCATTTCTCCCGTGTCGTGGGTGCGTTTACAGACACAAATTCCACACACAATACACCCAGACCCGGAACAACTACCTGCAGGTCATACAAATATTTGTTCCGTGCGGGAATCGAAGTTGACCAAGAGCGCAGCAGCCGACTGTATCAGCCACTGCACCAAACGTGCCGTACATTATAGTTTTACCGTATCTGGGATCTCCCAGAGACGGTATCCTGCATATGAGGTTTTATTCTGTAACTGGTTTCCAAAAACCAGGAGAAACTACCACTAGTGACGGGTACCTATCGTTTCCTTTAAAGGAAAAATAATTGCATCGATTAAAGTAAACCTTTGAATATAACTTTGATAAGGAATCGGCAATTAGTCGAGTTTAATGTTTTTAACTTTTTAATATTCATAATGAGTATTCATATATTCAACTAGGTAATGGATGGCGTTACTATCCATTACCTACATCCGGATATATGCATATTTGCTTGAAGTATAAACTTTATAATATATAATATACTTTATAAGGCTTGCATTTTCTTATTTTAATTAGGTACACGGCTTAACCAGCGGTCTTAGACTCCTATAGACATACCCCTATGTTTGCGGATAATACCTTTAATTATACTGTAATTAAAGTCTGTAGACAACCAATAAAGGTACCATAGAGGGGCTGGTATCATCCGGGCAAGTACCACAATCAGCCCATTGCTGGGCCCATGCCTTTTCTCACAATAAGAAAGGTTAGGACTTAGTCCACCACGCTGGCCTGGTGTGAATTTGCGGACTTACACACAACATTGAAAACACAAGTTTGCTCACGATGTTTTTCTTCACTGTTAACGCAATTGATAATCAAATACTGATTCGTACCTCTGACTTTCGTGATTCATGTGCGATGAATCACCAGGTCAGGGGTGCGGGCCGGGATCGAACTCAGACCGTCCTGTATGGAACGCAAGCGTTCGACCACTAGGATATTCCTGCTCAGGGGTCGCGGGTGCGCAGATTGGTGAGTCTGCGTGCTCACACCGAGTGACCCCCGGGAAGACGGTACCGCGCACGTGGTCACGTGCCACCGTGTGCGCAGCACAGCGCAAAGCGAGGCTTGGGGCGATCCTTTGCAATCCTCCCCGAGAAGTGCCTGGGGGGCACCTTTTTACAGTTGCCTTCCCTCCGCTAGAGGGGGTGACCGCTTTACAGTCATCCCTTCCGAGATGTGCCTAAAGGCGTGACATCAATAGGTGGCTCTAGTATGATCTTACGAGGACCTGGAGCCCCCCCTTCGGTGCCGAAGATGACCGCACCAGTGGTTTTAGCCGGTAGGAGTCCGGCATACCCCTTCGCACTTCCCGGGGGTTAAGGGGGGTGCTAAGGTACGGTCGTTCACGTCTAATTGCACGTTCTTACATAATTCCGGCGTAAAATATTGTGTTGATGACGTATGATACGTCATACGGTGCGTGAGTACTGGAAGCCCACCCCCCTTCTCTGCGCCCTCTTGTATAAATTGTCACTGTCAACGACTTCTTCTATATAATTCTCATCATCTTTATAAAAAAAGAGAGAGGTGTCACCCGATTAGAATGGAGTTCATTTTGCAATATCTTTTTTGTGTTTGTATTAAGTAATGATTGAATAAAAAATAAAGAGTCAACATAAAATTATTAATCATATCATAAATCATAAAATGTGAATAAAGGGGAATAAAGTATATCATGATTTTTTTTTAATTATATTTATAGAAAAGAATAGAAAGATATTGAATACTCAAACGTTAAAATAAAAAATTTTTTTTGGCTTTTTTCAAAATTGACGACAAGTTGAATCAATAGAAAAAAGATTTAGTTTCGTAGATGATCGGAAGTGCCTCAAAAATCACTGCAAAAAGATGTCGGTTTTTGGTGTCGTTTTTCATTGTTACACTTTTCCGCAAACAAATCAGAACGATAACGTGCGATAAGGAACTCCGTCCGAACACTGTTGCCACCCCGACCTTTTCTGTACCGTCCTGATCCGGCCTGTGCCAAGTCAGTAGCTTCAAATATGTCCGAAAATCAAAAGCCCAGGTTTTCCCACAGCTTGTTTCTACAATAGTTAACTTAGTACTTATCATAAATGAAAGTCTTACACACTAGCCAATTACAGGCTTACCAACATTAATAAAACTATATGAGACAATAAAATTAACAATAATAAAAGTTACATAATTAAATTAAATAGGCATTAGCGTATGTGAGCATATAATTAAACATGAAATAATCGTTAAATTTGAAATGATATTAAATTAAACTATAACAAATTATGTAACGTATCGTATAGAATCAAAATAAATTAGCTTTTGAAGAATTACATATACATAATGCTACTTAATAATTAAACATAGTACGTTGTGACAGTGTTGAAAATATCTAGTGTGACCGCGTCCTAACGCATTGCGTGTTAATACAGTTAGTTATCAGATAAGTTCCAACGGTTAACATCAACCAGGTTTACAATTAACTATTTAGATTGTTCTGATAAACGCCTTGATGCAAATTAAATGGTCTAAAAAAAAACTGTTTCAAGTGAACGCACTTTTGTTGGCGTACTGACGGGTTTATGTTGCCCACATTAATAATAGAATTTCCTATTTTGAATGGTTGATGTATTGGCGTTGGCCGTGTGGTGCCGGCTCCGAATACCACCACCCCATCTCCTCCCGTGGGTGTCGTAAAAGTCGACTAAGAGATTAGCCGGAGGATGAGCAGCAGCGTCTTTTCAAGTATATTAACAACTCAACCGCGATCGCCAACCCGTCTGCCAAGCGTGGTGATTATGGCAAAACCCCCCAATGAGCCCACAACAAACTCATATCGGTCGTTGTGGTGATCTTTGGGGGAGGCCTATGTCCAGCAGTGGACTTCATTCAGCCGAAATGATGATGATGTATTGGCAGAACTGGACTGAATATGTATCAATGAATTCGTTTTGATTGACTCGAATAAATGACTGAACTTTGTCTCATGATATCAGCTAAAGGACGTCCACTGCTGAACAAAGAAAGGGCTTCCCCATATATTTCCTCAATATTGTCGTCATTTAGAGAGGAATTCGTCCGTACTCATCGCGCTTCTTGCTGACTGTTCCACAGAAGGGACGCTGCTGCCCATACCTCTGCTTGCTGCTTATGAAGTTTAAATGAAACCACAGATCAGTAAACCCAGCGTGGGATAACCCCTGCAAGATTTAACGGTGACCCGAAGAAGGTGGCTGGGGTAGATTGGAAGCTAGTCTACGTCATAGACTGCAAAAGCTGTTTGAATTGAATAAATGAAAAACAAATTTGGTATTATTCTGTTTCATATCGTATTTATAAACCATGGCGCTTGAGAATGCCGTCCCAATCTGAAATGCTGAAATCAAAATATAAATTCATCCAAAACATAAAAGTATAAATATAATAGTTACATTAATAAAATGCAGTTTATTATGTTGTTTCAGGTTTTTGCGGTATCTCCATGCAGGGATGCAGAATAAACCTACAAATAGGTTTCCTTTGGAGTTGGACCCTTTGGCTGCGGAGTCAATTTTTTTTAAACCAACCCCAAAACAGCCGCCCGAAGATAAAAACGTATTTGAATTATAAAACCGTGTCGTAAAAGCGACATAAAATTAAATAATTATGTCATTATCCAGCCATTGTAATATATTGTGAAATTGCATCTCATTACAGATAAAATTACAATTAAAAAGTCTTCCTTTGATTGTAATCTCTATAATTAATTGGGGGTCAGTTAAGAGGTCGAAATAAAACGCGTCTTTATGGTGCATTTTATGGCAAACAAGCAACCGTAAGTCTATTATATTAGTTTAATTTATTGTTTAGGTCATTGTTATTATATGTTTTGGAATAACATTAATTTATTGTCAATGTTGGTTAAAAATAAAAAATACGAGTTAATGGTCCGTTTTATTGGGGAAGTGAAGGACGTAAAAGTTTATAAGGGTTGGTTAGTTACCAGTAAGATTTTGTGTTAGTATTATGTCCACACACTTGTCCGTGTGGTGTCCGGATTAAGAATATAGTACCACTTCATCTCCTCCCGTGAAGGTCGTAAAAGGCGATTAAGGGACTCTAAACCAGAGGGATGGGCAGCAGCGTCCTTTGTGTGGAACAGTAGCCATTCTGCGCTCACCAACCCGACTGGCAAGCGTGGTGAGTACTGGCAAATTCCCTCCAATATGATGACACAGTTGTGGAAATGTTTGGGGGAGGCCTTTGTTCAGTAGTGGACGTTATATGGCCGATATGATGATTATGTCCACAGCTTTTCGTTCTAAAAGAGTGACCTTGGGTTTTCTTGCCAGCTCATCTTCATAGAACCAACCAATTGGTCAGCGGTGGACATCCGTTTGATATGATGATGATCATGAATCGGAACGAACGGATCCACCGTGCCGTGTCCAAGGACTAATTCACATGATTGTAAATTTGTAGCCTCAATGTTGTAAATATCACAAATGGTATGCTCCTATCAAACAAAATCAAACGTGAACCTAGAACTTATATTAAAAAGTGAAAAATAATTCTGAAAAGAAAAGTATTCTGCCAATATCCTGCCAGCAGTAGTAGTAGCTGTAGTGTCGGCTATGTTGGCGGAGTACGAAAACTGGAATGCAGTGGTCTCCTTCTGTGAGAGCGTCATGCTTCAGAAGGAGACCGTAGAGAGGGATCGGGAGAGGGCCGATCCTGTGCGAAGAAGGAGGAAACGGCGCCGGGGTAACAACCGCCCTAGCGTGTAATTCCCATACGCCTGAAATAGCCTGCCTGCAGAAGACAGTGGCGCGCATGTAGTCACGCGCTGCCGTATACGCATAGCACAGCGCACAGGGTCGCTTGGAAGGATCCTTCACAATCCCCCCGGGGGGTGACCGCTTTACCGCTTTACCGCTTTACCCTCTTCCATATGTGCCTATAAGCGTGGCACCAGTGGGTGGCTCTAGTGTGATCATACGAGGACCCGGAGCACCTAAGTGCCGAAGATGACCGCCCCGGTAATTTTAGCCGGTAGGAGACCGGCATGCCCCTTCGTCCTTCCCCGGGGTGGAGGAAGTTCATGTAGAATTTCCACTGGGACCAATAAAAAGGCGTCTTCGGTTTTCGCATACAGAGACGGAACGCGTATTTATTGATCACCACGCTTGCTCACTGCGTGTTGGTGATTTCAGACTATTAGATCCAGTTTTCCTTACCGTTAAAGTCAGCAGTATCTTCAATCACCTAAGAAAGTACATATGTAATGGACTAAATTCACGTTGTACATGGTTTGGCCAGGATTTTAACTTACAGTTGGCAGGAGCGAATCCGGTAAAAAGGGGCCACAGCGACATAAAAAAATTAACGTAACAATAAATTTAAATACATTATTGTTTCAATTAATTAATCATGAAGCAATTACGGTACGGCCAACAGAAATTCCGATTCGTTTACCCAAAACATAAGACTTAATAATATATGTAAATTAATCAGTTGCGTAGACGCCGAAATTGGTACATTAACACTATAACCCCCTAATTTAAAAAGTCGTTGTCTTGACAAACTGTTAATGGGGTTAGTGCTATCGACCTTTAATAAAAGGGAATTAAGCAGCTCATTTTGAAGAATGGGTTTGAATTTCAATGATGAAGTTTTTGTCTTGAAGAAAGTCTTTAATATTTTTGTAGACATTGCTTACGGTTATGTCAGAAATAGTGGTGCATTGTACGTTGGCGAACTGAAGTCGGAGGCGGAAGTTAAACAAATAAGTAAAATAACTTTTATACCCCCAAGTGACAAGATATCATATTATATTGACATGTTGAATATTGTTTTTTTTAAACGTTGCCCCACACTAGGATTTCTCCTGTGTCGTGGATGCGTTTACAGACATGAATTCCAAACAACTACCTGCCGATTGCCGATTGCCTTGCCGTGTGGTGCCGGCTCAGAATGCCACCACCCCATTTCCTCCCATGGGTGTCGTAAAAGTCGACTAAAGGATTAGTCGGAGGATGGGCAGCAGCGTCCTTCGAGTACATTAACAACTCAACTGCGATCGCCAACCCGCCTGCCAAGCGTGGCGATTATGGCAAAACCCCCCAATGAGCTCAAAACACATCCATATCGGTGGTTGTGATGATCTTTGGGGGAGGCCTGTGTCCAACAGTGGACTTCATTCGGCCGAAATGATGAACCGCCTGCCAAGCATGGTAAGTGCTGGCAAATTCCCCCAAAATGATGTCACAATTGTGGAAATCTGTGGGGGAGGCATTTGTCCATCAGTGGCCGTCCTATTGCTGATATGATGACATGTTTCATTGTTTATTTATAGATATATGATAGCTAAACTGTACTGTGAGATGGGTTGGTTGGCTACGAATAGCATCAACCCATCTCATCCCTTGGGTGTCGCAAATATGACTATAGGATTGACGGGAAGATGGGCAGCATAGCATACTTCGGGTACAGTAACAACTCAACTGCGATCGCCAACCCGCTTGCAAAGCGTGGCGATTATGGCAAAACTCCCCAATATGCACACAACGCACCCAGACCGATCGTTGTGGTGATCTTTGTGGGAGGCTTGTGTCCAGCAGTGGACTTTATTCGGCTGAAATGATGATGATGGTGAATAGCTAAAATGTAAGTATTTTGGTAACTGTTCTGTAAGCTTATATTTAAATAATACATACTTTTTTTATCAGCCAGCGGTCAGCCTATTCTGCGCCTCTATCGGCCATAAAAGACATCTATCTGACAACTACGCCAAAAATTAAATATGACTGGAAACGTCAAAAAATTGAGTGACACAAAATTGTTTAAATCGCTAATTAAAATATTATATACTAGCTGTCATCGTAAATATAACATTATCAATTATCATACTGTTTAACATCAGATGGTCGCACCAGTTACCTTCCGTCGTTAATAAAACGGAATATTTAAGGGTCCGAAATAACCATCGAGTTAGCGCTTTCACTGTACATATATTAACATAATAAGTGGGTATAAATATTTATACACAAAAACTATGTAATTAATGGTCACTGCAATCCTGTTTTTGGGTTGAAATGTACGGAATTACTTGCGATGGTTATCGGTTAATCGATGAACATTTGGGGTTCCACAGTCGTAAAATAAAATATAAATTTTAATTCAGTATTTTTTGGTAGGTTGTAGATTAAAGTGAGGACGAGGAAAGCAAAGATTATCACGGCTAAATTACTGTAGGCAGATTTAAAAAATCCGATATGGTAACCAATGTATGGCTATGTAAGTTGTTTTCATATGCACTTCACAGATTAAGAAAGATAGCATACCAAACGACTTCACAAGAGCATACCATGGTTACATCAGCTCAATTCTCAGATACGGTGTGATATTCTGGGGCAATAGTACAGACAAGCAACGTGCGTTCATTGCTTAAAAACGCTGTATTAAGGCCATGCTTAAATAATATGAAACTGTCTCCTGCAAGCTATCTTTTTAAAAGATGATCATTTTAACATTGTTATGTCTGTATATACGTATTTGCGACCGCCAAATTTGTTTAAAAAAATACTGACTTGTTCAAATATCGTACACGTGTACGGGATCAGGATAAATTGCACATAGTTGCCAGCAAGCTGGATTTGCATGAAAGTATCTTTTGCTCAGCTTCGCGTATTTTTAATAATATTTCAACGCCTTAATAGGCGAATTGATCCAGAAATAAAAATATTTAAAAGTAAACTCCATGACTTATTAGTGAAAAAGTGCTAATATTCTCTAATTTATATACTCTAAGTTATAGAGTAGAGTAGAGTATACTTTATTGTACACCAAAAGAAAATACAAAGTAATTTTACATACATAATAATAGTACGATTGGCGGTCTTATCGCTAAGAGCGATTTCTTCCAGACAACCATTGGATGGACAATTTTTTTTAACTTAAAGTTATAACATTGCACTCACACTTTTTTTTTGTAGTTACCGGTGGGACGCCATTACGTCACTCTGAGGTTATTGTTGAAAACCAGCGCTGCTGGCATTAGATCCGTCCGATGTCACAGCATTATACTGAAAAAAGACCTGTTTCTACTCACATACGACGCACAGCACAGACATGTTTAACATGTTTTTATTTGTAACTTGTCTTCTATTGATAATTATTGCTAAAATGACGTGGTAACTCGTTCATAAAATGTTCTTTTGATGATGTCGGTCATAGATAATTTAGACATGTTCACAGACCAGGATCATACAATGTCCATGTCTATTCCGTTTTTACTTTATTTATTTTCTGTCGAACAGTAAGTTTTAGTATTTGTTTAGTTTTAAGTATTTCTCGTCAGTATTGACTAAATTATAAAAAAAATACTGATACACACATCTGCTTATAAACGTCAACTTTTAAACATAGACCTCCCAATGGTCACTGCAATAAATGGTTATAGGGAATATCAGCATAATCTCCACGCTTGGCAGGCGGATTGTAAATCGCCATATGTTATTATTAGCACACGAGAAGGTGATGTTGCATGTCCTCTTGATATCCAATCGCCTTTTACGATGACTGGTCAATTAGAGCTGTCGCATTATTTATTTTCTGTCGAACGGTAAGTAGTATTTCTTTAGTTGTAAGTATTCCCGTCAGTATTGATTAAATTACAATTACTGTAGTGTGTTATATGGAGCGTAATAAATCTTTCTTTTTTTCTTCTTTAAAATTTTTCTTATCTGACATGTCACTGCTGCAATACAATCTGCCTTAGTCATGATGCGTTCAGTATTTTTGTATTTGTTTTTTACTTTTATATGGCGCATTTAAAACAGGCATTAAGTCTAATGAGGTAAATAGGATTACATTATCCCAGAAAAAAAAAATTCTCATATTTAAGTACTATTGGCGCATTTGAAGATAGTAAAAAGCGCGGATACCGTCAAAAAAATCCGACAGCATGAAGTTGGCTATCAAAGATGTTTGTTGAGAGTTATGGAGAGCAGTTTGCACATACGATAATCCAGCAGTATGTAATTGGCCATCAAATGTACGTAAGTGCTTATTTATTTTACTAACTAATGAAGTCATAATCATAAAAAAATGATTTTAAATCTATTTGGCTCGTTTATATGTAAATAAATGTTTTTGACGGTATAAACATAAATAATGTAAATATAATTATAATTTAATTATCATTTGCTTACTCAAAATATTAATGATGTAATCTTTCCTACTTAATTAAATTACTGGCACGCGGAATAAATTGCATTAAATTTTAGTTTTTTCTTCGGGAGCTGTTGCTGATTAATTAAGCGAATAAACTGGCGACGCGAAAAATTCAAAATACAAGATTTGAATAAATATTTATATCTTCTAACTGTAGTTCTATTAACCATTTTACACTTAACAACATATCAAAAGAGTATACAAAATTATAAAACCAATGTATAATCTATTGTATATAAGTCAATAGAATTTTATTAAATTTAATTAACATAATCAACCCTTCATAGTTTTAAACAGTATTTATTCTACACCATGTCTGGTTGTAGCAATAACTGAGTTTGGATCAGCAAGTCTATATTACCTACGGATTTTGATTTTTGTTTTGTTTTTTGAGTGAATATAAATAAATTAAACTTTAAACATGATCCACAATTACATCACATAAGTCCACATTTAAAAAATATCCCGAATGTAAAGGTTAGTGTTATCTTTCCTTTTTGTAACAAGTTTTATGTTCATTTTTTATACTTCCGAGCATAATTGTATACAATATTTAACGAGCTTAAAAATAACATATCAAATCATAATTACACATTTAATTAAATGTAAGGAACCCACACCACTCCATTTTTGGCACTCCAAGTACCTAACTAAGTTAATGTGTTGTATTATTCAACTATTTTTTGTGAAGTATCCCCAACTATTTCTGTTCGTGTCCAGATAAAAAGTTAATTCATTTGACTTAAAGATAATTACTTTATGGTTGTAATAAAACCTTTTTACCGTAAACAAAGACATTTTGTTGTGGTGTGGATAATTTGAAACCACATTTTAGAAGCTCTTTGTTTGTGTCTTATTTATTGTTGGTTTTCTAATATAGTATTTACTCCGATAGTTTTTTATATAGCCCATTGCCAAGAAATAAAATTATGCATCACTTGCAATGAAATGGTGTTTTAGCAAGAGGTTTGACAAAAACACTTTTACACGTCAATAAATTTAGATAAAGCCGGCATTTCCTACTGACCCTTTGAGAATAAACGCCGAAAAAAACTCAAAGGTTTCTGTTTCAAAGTTCACACATATTCTTTTGAAGAAAGATTCATAGCCGTTTAGGGATGACCTGTCGTGTCAGACGGTAAGCATGAATCAGTCAACGTGTAACTCAACCCTATTTTAGGGAGCTCCACGACCCGTCGCGCAATACCATCAGCATGACATTTGTGTTAGCCACATGAATACCCAAAACCACCAGACAGATATTAAGTCAAAGTGTGTATAGATAGCCCATAAACTTAACATACTAACGTAATCAGAATGTTAAGTTTATAAGCTAGCCTACATACTACTCGCATTCACAAAAATTTAATTTATTATCCTCGTATCAATGTCATAAAAATATTAAAATGTCATCAATTATATATAATGTCATAAAAACAATTGTTCATTCCAAACGAAAATTTCGTTCATTCGAAACAAAATTCATCCGAAACGACCGTACAAATATTTGACGGCATGGTTGGTGCAGTGGCTGATAGAGTCGGCTGTTACGCTCCGGGTCGTGGGTTCGATTCCCACACGGAACAAATATTTGCATGATCTGCAGGTAGTTGTTCCGGGTCTGGGTGTATTGTATGTGGAATTCATGTCTGTAAACGCACCCACGACACAGGAGCAATCCTAGTGTGGGGCAACGTTTTTTTAAAAAGAAAAGAAAGAAAATAATATAAGTATGATAACAAGACACACAACAAGACAAACAAGTCATACGCTTGGTGTAGTAAGTGTCACCTCTGAACATGAAAATTGAAATGCTACTCAGGACTAGTCCTGCGCGCCACCACACTGCGCTCCTCACCTCTAACATTCGTTATTTAGTCTCTTATGCCTAACTGCTGGGACACGCGGTTCCACTCGCGTTCAATTTAAAAGAAGTTTAGAGTACTTCGACATAGACACGTGACATAAAATATATATATTGGATTCCAAGGGTTTTTTCTTGCGCGGAACCCTAATTATTAAAAAATAAATAAAAGTAGCCTAAGTTATTCCTTATAACATCAGCTATCTGCTAGTGAAAGTCCCGTCAAAATCAGTCCAGCCGTTTCGGAGATTACCCGGAACAAACAGACAGACAAAAAATCTAAACATTGTTTTTTTTGTTATAGGTACCATATATACTTTCCGGCTCAGAATGCCACCACCCCATCTCCTCCCATGGGTGTCGTAAAAGTCGACTAAGGGATTAGCCGGAGGATGGGCAGCAGCGTCCTTCGAGTACATTAACAACTCAACTGCGATCGCCAACCCGCCTGCCAAGCGTGGCGATTATGGCAAAACCCCCCAATGAGCCCACAGCACATCATATCGGTGGTAATGGTGATCTTTGGGGGAGGCCTGTGTCCAGCAGTGGACTTTATTCGGCTGAAATGATGATACTTTCATATGTATTTACTAAAAAGCTGTTATTTTGACATTACAAACAGACACTTCAATTTTATTTATTCGTATAGACAATTTCACTAGCTACAGTGCTCTTTAAATTGAAACACAGAAATATTTAAGTTTAAACACTACTGCTTGGCAGAAAAATATCTAGTACTGTGGTGGCACCCGGACTCTTGTAATAAGACACGTTTTTTTTATTGATCCCCAATGGAAATTCGTCATGAACTTCCTCCACCCTGGAAGGGCGAAGAGGTATGCTGGACTCCTACCGGCTAACACCACTGGAGCGTCATCTTCGGCACCATGAACCCGAAAAATCTCCATCTAGAGCCACCACACCACATGACTGTAAAGCGGTCACCCCCTCTAGCTTGCATTTTTCGGTACTTATGCTCAGTTAATTCGGTTACTTTCCTCCTATACATAAACCCAACCTTAGTTAACATATATTTTGTGCTAATCTTTCATTAAAAAAAACACATTTTAACGAAAAGAACAACGTACAGCGGCGGTTTTGAACAACGTTTTATATATCTATGAATTAGAGGCGTATTGTTATAAAATCGACTACAATCATGCAATAATCATTCGTCTAAACTGACCGACCGACTGAATATCGTGTGGTATATGGATTAAGACTATAGCACCACTACGTCTCCTCCCTTGGATGTCGTAAAAGGAGATAAAGGGAAAAAAATAAACTAGAGGGCAGGGCAGCAGAGCCCCTTTTGTAGATATCATTAGCCATGCTCACCAACCCGGCTGCCAAGCGTGGTGAGTATGGCAAAATCCCCTCAAAATGACGACATATATATGGGGGAGGCCATTTTTCAAGAACGCACGCACTGGAAAACGCTTTATGAGAGGGCCTCCAAAGAGATGGACGACCTAGTGAAGATAGCAGGGGGTCGTTACATACGGTTGGCATGTAACCGGTTATTGTCGTTTATTGGAGACGCCGTTGTTCAGCAGTGGACATCCTACGGTTGAGATAAAATGATGAACCAAGTAGGTCTTTGTGTATTCGACACCGTTTGTACATTAAAAGGTGTCGAATACACAAAGAAACATCGCATTCACACTTTTTATTAGCATATCACGCCTGCATATCTTTGGACAATTACCATTAATAATAAACATTTATAATACCATGTTTTTTTCTAAACTTGTATTACAACATTCACACCTTACCGCGTGACATCTAAATTGATTCGGTTCTATTACGTAAAAAATCTAAATTTCATTTTGCACTTGAAAATAACCTTTTGAAATACATTTTCAAATAATGGAGGACAATTGAGGGATATATCAAGATAAGTGGAGACATGCCAGAACGTAGTGCTAATGACGGCATGACAGTGGACAACTGACAGTCTAATGTGACATTGTAATTGCTGGTGAAATGTCACTAAGGAGGTGAAAACACCGACGTTCGTTTGACAATGAAAAATAATAAAAACAACAAAAAATGTGTGAATCTAAGAATGTTGAAATGTTTTGGTATACATTCAGTCTATTATTTCGTTTTATATTAGCTAGAGATAGGTCAGTCATAAGTTGGCAGTAGGTACTACAATAATATAATACTAGGAGTATGAGATTATCAAAATAATTGTTTTATAATAAATTTAAAAGCTAAAACTATGTATTGACTTAGTATGTAATGTCAACAGAGTTATTAAAGATCTAAAAATAAAATTACTTATTTGTCTTTCGACGTTACGTGCTATCAAATGTTTTGTAAATTAATTTGAACTAATATGTAATTATTAGTGATCAATAATTCAGTAGATATTTCGCGTAGGCTAATAATTTTTGTAAAATTGCAAAGATCTTTCATACAAATGTCAGAGTAATTGTAACTCGATAGGTATTTATTACTTACTGATTTAGAATAAAAAAAGAATTAATTCGGACATTTGATTAAGTTACATTTATATTATTTAGATAGGTAGATATACCATTTTATTACTGAATATTGTCTTTTGTACAATGTATATGAATAAGTCTATTGTATAGGTGACTTCTAGAAATCAAGCTTTATTTAATTTAGAGTCATGTCAATGAACTTATCCGGATCAATTACATCTACAAGAATGAAAAGAAGTACCTACTAGAGTTAATTAAATATGAAATATTACAATACTAATTATCATTAATTCATAAACCAGTTTCCTGAAAATGTGACGAAAAGAAATAAACTTTATTTCCAGGTCAGTAACATTGTTATATCAATTGCGGCGACTGACGTGACGTAATTACTGTAATAAACTTAAAAACAATATGGCGCGCGCAAGATGGCCGCGATAGCCGATGTTCGCAATAAACTGTTTTTAATGACTTCAAACCACCTGCACGAATTTGTCCCCGAGACATCGTTGTACAATTTATAAAGCGTATTGTTAAAGTTTGTTGAAAATAAAGTATTTCTTACGGTTCTTTATGTTAGTGCCCCTTGAAAATGTAAACGAAATGTTTCGTTTCTGGGTTATTAAGTGTCTTACATTTTGGTTATAAACTATCAATTAAAACATTTGATTTACTGGATCAATTTAGATTTCGAGGTTATGCTTTTCTATAAATTTTAATTAACATTTTAACCCTCGCGGCATGGGTTGCTTAAACCATAGTTTAAGGTTAAGATAATTACATGATTAGACTTCAAAAAATACATATCTTTGGTTTACTTAAACTTGCCTCTTTTGACCTTATCTTTGATTTTTAAAATGTTTACTAAATTTACACACACACACACTAGTCAATAAACGTCATGGGTCTACCACGGTTATATATAACGATTATGGCAATACCTCCGTGACTCTGTGACTGTTTTATCTTGACCCTTACGTGTTCATAACCCAAATACAGATACTGCTAAACCAATATTTTTCATTTTCGCAAAAGATTCTTCGGGGAACCTTAAAACAAAAAGGTACTTGGAAAACCGAATTAATTAGCGCATCAACAGGTGGTGAAGATAACTTAGTTACGACTTCCAGGCGTCTTTAATAATTCCATTTCTACTCGTCCGGAGAGTTTTAACGATTTTGCTTGGTAAGCATTGAAAAAATGGATGAGGTATTGTAATATCTATGATCATTTAATTTGTGTGAAATGTTCTCGAAGCTTTGTCAAATTCCTCTTGATCGAAAATAAAAAACTTAGTACAAACAGGGCTAAATGTTAATAGCGCTACTGTTCAAGGGTGATATATAATAATAATAATAGCCTTTAATTCATACATTTAAAAAACCGCTTAGTGTACACTGCTGAAATATATTAATTGATGTCCGTTCGTCCCACGACGAAGGCCTCCTCTATTTCCCATAGGATAAAATGATCCTATCCTGTGCCGTCTTAGTCCAAATTCTTCCCGCTACCGCTATGATTTCATCTTCCCATCTTCTAAATTGTCGTCCTCGTTTTCTTTTTCTATCCCTTGAGTACTACGTCATCATATTTTTGCTCCATTTATCATGCCCTGTTGCCGTATATCCTGCCCATTTCCATTTCAGTTCCTGTATCTTTATTGTGATGACATTTTTTTCGGTTAACTTCCTAATTAGTTTGTTCCTGTCACTTTTACTTTTCCCCAGCAAATTTCTTTTCATAGCATCCTGGCATGTTTCTAGTTTTGCACCATGGGCATTCACAAGAGCCCATGTTTGGGAACCTGTGAGAATCGGCGGCACACAAGTGTCGTATAGTTTTCTCTTAATAATTATTTTTGTTTGTTTGTTTTCCATTATTTCCTTGCAAGACCACTACCCATGTATTTCCAATCCGTTTCTCCGGGTAATTACTTGGCCTAGATATTCATATTTTTGAACATAGTCTGGGCTATTATTGTCTACTGTGATGGGTTCTTCTATACTGTTTGAAATAGCTTTTGTTTTCTGGGCATTCATCGTCAAGCCAACAAGTTTGCTTTCCCCGTCCAAGTCATAGACAAAAGTGATATAAGATACTAATAAATTATGAGAATATCGCACTATCTCATCCCGTGGATGTCGTATAAGACGACTAAGGGACTCTAAACCAAAGGGGTGGGGAGCAGCGTCCCTTATGTGGAATAGTAGCCACCAACGCTCACCACCAATGCCTGCCTAATGCCAAGCGTGGTGGGTACTGGTAATGGCTGCCTATCCGTCAGAGAAGGTCTCTCAGAGCCGTTTGTCTCCTCTTCTCCGTTATTAACGATTCCTGTGCTCCTGGGTATCTTAAAGAATGTTTCCATGTTTTGGGTAGCTCTCACAGCCGTAACCTGCGTGCTGCCGAAAATTTAATTCTCCAGATTCCTTCTCACCACACAGGTTTTATTTCTAACTCCTTCGCTGTCTCAGCAATCAAACTCTGGAACGTGCTTCCCCTACACATAAAAAAAGCTACAAGTAAATCTTCATTCAAACGAAAAGTTCGGGAATACTATTTGAAATCGCAGCATTCCTAATCGACACTTATGGGCATCGTTATAATGATTATTAGAATATAATAACGTATTATATGTAGTATATTTTAATTAATATATATGTAATATGTATTATGTATTTTACCGTACTTTTAGTATCTATATCTGTATGCATCTTATAATTATCATTCTTAAAGTATCTGTTTTTTGTACCTCCTTCAATGCTTTTCTTTTTTAACCCAAAGGTTGACTGGTAGAGAATGCCATATGGCATTAAGTCCGCCTTGTGTATCATTGTTGTACATGAAAGTATAAATAAATAAATAAATTCTTCACAAAAAGACGACACAATTATGAATATCTGGGCGAATGCCTGTGGGCCTTTTATTATATTTGAACTTAGCTATTTTATTTAAGACCATAAAATGAACTAAATGGAATGTTATCAATGGGTTTGTACCAGCAATAAATGTCAATTATAATGTAATCATTATTTATAAGTCCACTGCTACTGCTGATTGTTATTTTTGTACGCTACGTCTGTTAACTCAGTATCGAGATTAATTCCTGTTCTTTGATTTATAAAACCTAAATCTTAAGGGGAATAGACAATGAGTAGGACTGAAGAAGTTCTGATTGCCTCATCCGTTCTTTCCCACATCCGCACCACATTTGAACACCCCCACGGTTTCTTTTTGTCTCAATTTACTTAAAGATTGCATTTCCTTCCGTAATTAATGATTAGTCTGTTCCTGATTACCGCTAATGGTTCGACGATTGTCCCGTTTGCTTAGACGGCGGTAATTTAAAACAATTTGTATTTCGTTTTATCTGGGGCCCGTGTTTGGTGACTCCTTTCATTGATTTAGTTCAGTAAGATAGATCCGAATATTGTATGTAGTTTATTTTCGATACCATCATGATCATAGTAGCAAAATTATGTCCACTGCTGAACAAAGGCCTCGCCGATAAATGACCGGTTACTTAACTAGTATCGTCATTTTTGGGAGAATTTGCTAGTATTCACCACACTTCGCAGGCGGCTTGGTGAGCTCACAATGACTGATGTTCCACAGAAGGGATAGTGCTGCCCATCCCTCCGATTTAAAGGCCACGGGAGACGTTATAGAGTGGTGCTACATTCTTAATCTGGACGCCACACAGACTCATGTATCGTCGCGATTTTGGATAGTAAGTAGATTTCAACTAAAAAAAGAATTAGCAATACACTTACTACTCAAAGAGTCGTGATTTTCATAGTGTATGTGTGTAGCTCCGTACGGTATGGATACAGTTCATGGGACTTGCTCTCATCCGTCCCGGTGCCCTTGTCCCATCAATGGGGCAGATAGTAATAATAGTTTCACTGTCCCCAGTAGCTCCAGTGTCGACGTTTAATAGGGAGAATAGCACAGATCCTATATCGTTGCGCGCGGTACTAAGGTGGCCCGAGGGCCACCCCAGCCGCACCCTAACCTGCTGTGAAAGTTATGGCTTCGTCAAATAAAGTGTACAGTTCGAAAAATGGGATAGCAACGTTCATATATATCTACTCCATATCTTATGCACTAGGCTTATAACAATTTGTTTATTTACCTACTATATATTTATCACTATATAATATTTATACTTCCTCCACCCTTTTCCTTCGCGCGATAATAAAAGTGATTTATGTGACGTGTTCTTAACGTTCACAGGGCGAGTCGTTTCCGGTGGTGGTCTGCGCCGCTTCCGGTCCCATGTT
The DNA here is from genome assembly GCA_947459985.1 of Diloba caeruleocephala. Classification (NCBI taxonomy): domain Eukaryota; kingdom Metazoa; phylum Arthropoda; class Insecta; order Lepidoptera; family Noctuidae; genus Diloba; species Diloba caeruleocephala. Next base: position 5,350,946 of record OX381614.1, read on the forward strand.
TCCGCCGTTTTCCTCTGGAGGGAAAAGAAGGTTTTATGTAAAAAAGGAAAATATATTATGTGCTTATATTTAGAGGTTTGTTTTATTTATTGGTGAAAACTAATAGCCCTGTCACGATAGCGGGAATTAATGGTTTTGTAAGGAATACCCGATAAATGTCAAGGTACCCACCATTTCCTTGGAAAAATTAAAACGGCTTATCCGTTTTGAGATTATGAAAGCAATATTATGTACGTACTAAACTATTTATTTCTATGCAAATCAGTTCCATAACATAAATAACGAAGCTTTTTACTTTTTATATTCAACTACCTATGTCACGCGGTTTCACCCGCCGTTTAATTTAAAAGAAATTGGATTATTTCTAAATAACTAGTATATGTATTGGATTTCATAGGTATTAATTTTTTCGCAGAACCCTAGTTCTTTTTTCTAAAATAAAAGTAAAGCCTAAGTTACTCCTTATAACATCAGCTATCTAACAATTAAAATCCCGTCAAAATCGGTCAAGCCGTTTCGGAGATTAGCCAACAATAGACAACAGACAGACAGACAAAAACATCTAAATTATCATTTGGTTATAAGTCCCGTATATATACTTGTTTATGCATTTAGTACAAAGCTGTTATTTTGACATTATAAACAGACACTTCAATTTTATTTATTTGTATGTATAGATAGGCTTGCTTTTGACCATTATCTCGCCTGATGTCATGCTACGATGCGGCCGATGAGCATGCTTGCCTAGAGGCTAGAAGTAACCTATTATTTCGTGACTTGTAGACGCCTAGGTTGTAACTTAACTCCCAATAAATTCCTTGACATCATCATTTCAGCCGAAAAAAAAGTTAATATATAATATATATATATATATATACTCTTTCAAGTGTCTCTGCCGAAGTACTCTAAATTATTTATAAATGATCTAATTTCTTTTAAATTAAACGGCGGGTGACACCGCGTTTCCCAGCTAGCTATAAATATCATTATCAAATCGGTCTACACATCTCGGAGTAATCAGTGTACATACTTAAAAAAAAATACGCGTCGAATTGAGAATCTCCTCCTTTTTGAAGTCGGTAAAAAGACATACCGAGTAATTAGTCTAATATGTAATATTTATAAATATCCTACTACATAGCATATCTCCTTTCTTCCAATATCTTTGTATCAGCCAGAGGATGTCCACTTCCTGAATAAAGGCCCTGGGCCAGTCCGAATTCAACTCGCGTGAATGAAGCGAGTGCGTGAAGAGGGTTCCGAAATTGCTGAATATATTGTCTATTGTTGAATTCGGTCTTGTACCAATACCTTATCCCAAGAACAAAAATTATCGTAGTTGAAAAACATGTGTTCCCATACATTCCAACGGCAAACGTAAGTTTGTACGCACGATATCGACACAATTACCATGTTATTTGAAGACCATAGACTTCTATTAGGATTTTCTTGGCGGCCAGCAGTTGACGTTCACGGGCTGATGTATGTTGAGTACCTACATTGAGCAAGCACAGATACCATAAAATCCAAACTGAAAAAACATTTCATACTCTGAATAAAATCGCCAGCATTACGATCTACCATAACGCTACATTAGTAAGGTGGTAGGCAGAATTTATGGCTCGCATTTATAGAATTTATTGCTCCGAAGAAATGACGGGGGTGTCTACCCCTTAAGTTGTTACCCCCTGTTGAGTAAATATGTTTTGAGAGTTTTAAGACACATTTGTTTGGAATAGAAGAGTTTATTGAACCCTTTGCGACAACTGTGGCTTGGTATTTTTTTCCTTAACTTAGGAGGTTTTGTTTACTTCTTTTTTTATACAACCCAACCCCGTCATACCTGGCCATAGCAATTTTTATGATACCCAGGACTATATATCGTGAACTGTGTGTCAGAGACATCGTTTTTTTGTTAAGGTATAACAATTCGATTTCTTTACCGTGTTTTGAGGGTAGCTTCAAAGTTAAGAAACCACTTTTACGGTTTACATTTACATATATTATCTATTTCGTATGATTAATAATATAGCAACACCCCATCTCCTCCCGTGGATGTCGTAAAAAGCAACTAAAGTACTCTAAGCCAGAGGGGTGAACAGCAGCTTCGCTTCTGTGGAACTGAATATCTATTCTGCACTCACCAACCCGCCTATTAAGCTTGGTGAGTACTGACTTACCCCCCAAAATAACTACACACGAAATGTAACAGGTCGTAGTGGAAATCAATGGGGGAGGCCTTTGTTCAGCTCATGATGACTCAGTTTTCTTTGTTATTTTCGAATTAAAAAAGAAACGGTGTTTTAATCCTTCTGGGTTGATTTATTTTTGTGGACAAATTTTATTCGCCTAAACTTAGTTACCTATACCAAAAATTCTGCCAGCTCGCTTAAATTTCGGTTTACAAGCTTATTTGACTGAATTAGGCACACCTCTTCGGCAGATACTGGCCTAGTCTCTAGTTTCAAGATTTCCTTTTAATAACTATATCATGGAGTAGATGGGATGCGAAAGGCAGGGGATGTAGTGTAATGGCGCAACGAGGAAGAGGCTTATGGCCTGTAGCGGATTGTGATACGCTGAAGTCCCTTTACCTCAAAATCATCACACATAGTCTTGTGGTGGTCCGGAGGCTTATGGACTCACTTCTTAAGCTCTCGGTTGCGGGTATTTTATCTTATCTTTATGGGATATAACAGTTTAACATAGTTAATCTAAGATAATTACCACTGACAAAATGTGAAAGAAAATATCGCGAGGAAACGGGCATCTGATGGTCGGAAATTGACATTGTCAACACGAAGAAAGCAAGCGAGGTGTTTTACTTTTTTATTTTTTGTAGTTTTTGTTGTTGCCCCACACTAGGATTTCTCCTGTATCGTGGGTGCGTTTACAGACACAAATTTCTTGTCAGTTCTTGTTTATTGTAAAAAAAAAACGTTGCCACACACTAGTATTTCTCCTGTGTCGTGGGTGCGTTTACAAATACAAATTCCACACACAAGACACCCAGACCCGGATACCTCCAGGTAGTACAAATATTTGTTCCGTGCGAGAATTGAACCCACGACCCGGTGCGCAGCAGCCAACTGTATCAGCCACTGCACCAACCGTGCCGTCGTGGTGATCAATACTTCTGCCTATTCTGTGTGAGAAGAAGTCTTTGCCCTACAATGGGCAACCCCTTAAGCTGTTATCGATATTATAATGATCGCACGAACGCTTTCATTTCTTTTCAAGTGAGCCATACTTACTTTATACGCATACCTACGCTTAAAAGACGCTACGTACAAGAATAATACGTACGAAAGAGAAGAAAAACATTAAGAGTAGGATACGGTATTGGTATTAAAGTGGAAAACGTCTCAATGTCGGTATAAGGAGGGTGTTGCTAAAGATATCTGTGTCTACTAATACCCAGCGGATAAGACTGGTGTACACTACAAGATATACTTAATATAGTATTTATCTTTTGCGACCGTAAACTCCTTGGCCCACTAAATATGCTGTGCTCTTCTAGAAATTCCCGTGACGTCCATGGGCGACTGACTGACTGGCTGGTAGGGTGGTTCCTCCAATGCGCAATCATATATCACACTCCTAGCGATAGGTAGGTCGAAGGAACACAGGAGGCTTTAGCCGGTAAGTATGCAGTATGCTCCTCCGTCTTTCCACAGTGTGGATGAAGTTCATGAAGATATCTGCAAGAAAAAAGGCATGCCTAATCCCTGAATTATACACAAAAGCTAAGAGAGCGTATGAATGTTTTGTATGATTGTCTTGGATTTGACTTCCACGTTTGGTGGACGGTGGTGGACGCCGACGGTGATCGCAGAACAAATCGTATTGTTTTAAGCTCACATAAGAACGCTGCTACCCATTCTTCATAAACCCATAGTTATGTAACGTCATCCACAGGTGAAGAGGAGATAACCTATACTTTTCTGGAAACTACACACTAACGAGTAATTAAGACGATACAAGATCCTAATGTTACCAAAATTCTGACTAGAATTGACGAAGGGATTGTATGATAGTAGAAAAAATGCAAGGGTTTTTTGGAAGAAGCTTGTCGATAGCAGAGTACTGCGATTTGTTTATCGTTAGTGATAAGAAACTTGACTGCTTGCGTCGGTAGGAGTGCATGGCCAACCTAACAGAGTGTCGTACAATGAATGAAGAATAAATATTATATGTTAAACTATTATATATTAATAAATATGATTGATATTTCTCGTTGGTAACTCCTTTATAACTTACTAATTAAGAAATATAAAGACACTACAACTATTAAAGACGTTTGGTCTGTCTAGGTAATTTATACTATCCCCCTGTCGTCTTGGGTAATCTGCGTGCTCATAGCGAGCCACCCCCGGGAATACAGTGGTGTGCAGGTGGTCACCTACTGTGTGCGCAGCACAGCGCATAGCGAGGCTTCGGGTGAATCCTTTACAATCCCCCCGAGAAGTGGCTGGGGGGTGGCCTCTTTACTGTCATTTTCCCTCGTGATCGGTTTACAGTCATTCCCTTCGAGATGTGCCTAAAGGCGTGGCACCAATGAGTGGTTCTAGATGGAAATTATTCGAGTTCCTGGAGCATCCCTTCGGTGCCGAAGATGACCACTCCGGTGATTTTAGCCGGTAGGAGCCCGGCGTACCCCTCCACCCTTTCCTGGGGCTGAGGAAGTACATGATGTATATCCACCGGATCAATAAAAAAAAGTTAATTTATACTTTACTTCTTCACAAAATAACGTTATTAGCTTTCGATATTATAGCTCTCATAACAGTTTAACCCTAAAAGGCAAATGTTTTCCCCGTCCTTTGTTCTCGCTAGAAGATACAGTGCCGTTCACACACGAGTGCATCCCTTTTTAATACCGGGGTGGGTTTTTCTTTGGTAAAGGAATAACGCGCTTTTGTTAAGGGTAGATACGTCAAGGATTAAAAATTCAAGGAGAACTTTGTGTTATTATCTTCTTCTGTATTTTTGACTCCCATTACTAGACATACTAAGGAAAACCACGCCACAAAACAGCTGTGCTTACATGATAATTCAAAGTCTACTTAGGGATTTTTAAACATGCCTCACTGTTATTTCTCTGACTCGCGGGTACATACGTAGACCACACTTGGGACCAGGGCCAGGAAATTAACCGTGTGGTGTCCGGATTAAGAATAAAGCATTATTCCATCTTCTTCCGTGGATGTCGTAAAAGGCGACTGAAAGATTCTGAACCAGAGGGATGGGCAGCAGTGTCCCTGTGGAACAGTAGACATACTGCGCTCACCACCCCACCTGCCATGCGTGCTAAGTGCTCACAAATTCTCCCAAAATCATGACACAATTGTGGAAACCGGGGAAGGCTTTTCTTCAACAGTGGACCGCCTTTTTGGCTGATATGGCATGATGATATGGGAAGCAGTTTCCCTTCAGTGGAACAGTAGCCATACTGCACTCACCAACGCTCCTACCATACGTGCTAAGTATTCGCAATTTCTCTCATAATGATAACGCGATTTGTGGAAACCGGGGAAGGCCTTTGTTCAACAGTGGACCGCCTTTTTGGCTGATATGGCATGATGATATGGGAAGCAGTGTCCCTTCAGTGGAACAGTAGCCATACTGCGCTCACCAACCCGCCTACCATACGTGCTGAGTATTCGCAATTTCTCTTATAATGATAACACAATTTGTGGAAACTGAGAAGGCCTTTTTGGCTGATATGATATGGGAAACATTGTCCCTTCTGGGGCACAGTAACCATACTATGCTCACCAAGCCGCCTGTCAAGCGTGATGAGTACTGTCAAATTCCCCCAAAATTATTTCAATTTTAGAAATCTTTGCGGGAGGTCTTTGTTCAGCAGTGGACATCCTTACCTGATATAATAGGGCAGGAATAACAAGAAGTAATTCACACAAACATTTTTAAGTGATCTTGCAACGGTTAAGAGGAACCTTTATAATAAAATAAAGTTATTTCATTCAAATTACCTAGTTTCATTTCAAATATAACAGCAACTTACCCTTAATTCATATATTTTACAAAACAAAATGTTTTGCAGCTTATATGTATATTAATATTATTTATGAAAAGAAGTTTAGAAATGGACATAATAAGGAAGGCTTGGCTTACTCTGCGTGGTTATCTAACAACTTGCTGTGAATATAACAATAGGCATATAATGTAACGGACTCACTATTTCAAAACTATATTGCGGGTTTAATACTTTTTTTTATTGGTCCAATAGTAATTCATCATGAACTTCCTCCGCTCCGAGGAAGGAAGAAGAGGCATGCCGCGCTGCTGCCGGTTAAAACGACCGAGGTGGACATCTTCGGCACTTAAGGGGGCTCCAAGTCCTCGCATGATCATACTAGAGGCGCCCATGGTGCCACGCCTAATAGGCACATTTCAGAGAGGGTGACTGTAAAGCGGTCACCCCACAAAATGATAATTGTATAATTTAGTAATTACTCAGTAATTTACGTGCAAATATTTAGTAAATTAAAATTACGGGAAAAATATTTTTTTTTTATAAAATATTTGCAAAGAAACATAACATTGACCAAATTTTGACTTCAATCAAAAATCAATTAAGAAATTTATTTTGAGTATTTTGCAGCAATGACAAAGCGTCTGTGATTAGCCTAAAATTCTTACGCAATACATTCTCTTGTTAGAATAATATAGAAGAAAAGCCATTTTGTTACCTTTACGACACCCACGAGCGGTCGTGGTGGCCTCTTTGCGAAACCACACGCGTACAATTTCAATCTACCTCATAATTATAATCCCCACTACTATCAGGGCCTTTTTTTTATTTTTTTATTGGTGCCCAGTGGAAATTCATCATGAACTTCCTTCGCCCCGGGGAAGGACGAAGGGGTATGCCGGACTCCTACCGGCTAAAACCACTGGAGCGGTCATCTTCGGCACCTAAGGGAGGCTCCAGGTCCTCGTATGATCACACTAGAGCCACCCACTGGTGCCACGCCTATTGGCACATCTCGGAGAGGGTGACTGTAAAGCGGTCACCCCCCCAGGGGGATTGTAAAGGATCCCCCAAAGCGTCCCACGGCAGCGCGTGACCACATGCGTGCTACCGTCTTCTCTTGGGTCGCTTGGTGTGGGCACGCAGATTCCCCAATCTACGCACCCGCGAACCCAGAGGTCCCCCACCTTACAGCAATGGCAGGGGTTTTCAGGCGTATCGGAATTAGGCGCCAGGGCGGTTGTTACCCCGGCGCCGTCTCCTTCTTCTTCGAGCGGGATCGGCCCTCTCCCAATCCCGCTCTGCGGTCTCCTTCTGGAGCATGACGCTCTCACAGAAGGAGACCACTGCATTCCAGTTTTCGTGCTCTGCCAACATAGCCGACACTACTGCTGGCAGAGAGAGATCTTGCCCGATCCGATCGACCAGGATCCGCCGCTCGGCGGCCCACGCAGGGCACGCCTCGAGCGTGTGCTGTGCGGTGTCCTGGTCGCTATCACAATGGTGGCATTGTGCCGTGGCCTCGCGTCCTATCCTGTGCAGGTACGCGCCGAAACAACCGTGCCCGGTGAGCACCTGCGTCAGGCGGTAGGTGACGCGCTCGCTCCTTTTTAACCAGGCTCCAAAGAGCGGCAGGACGGCCTCGACGACGCGCTTGGTTGCAAATTGCATCCGCAGGCGATGACGCCACTTTACAAGTGCGCGCCGCCGAGCTAGCCGCCGCAGCTTGTCCAACGCCCCTGGAGGCGCGCCTTCGCCGCTCTGGCGGAGGGAGCGTGTCTGATCGTAGACCCACGCATCCATCTCCGCCAGGATGTCAAAAGGCGGAAAACGCGCCAGGAGAGTTGCCGCCTCGTAGGACACCGTTCGGTATCCTCGTGCGATCCGGATAGCCACTCTGCGCTGCAGACCGTGAATTTTGGTTCTGCAGCGCTGGGCGCCTGATAGTCGAGCTGACCATACAGGCGCCCCGTATAGGACCACGGACCGCACGACTCCTCCGTAGAGACGGCGAACTTCCTCACATGGTCCCCCGAGATTGGGCAGCAGCCGGTGTAGAGCACCCACTACCCTCTCGACTCGGGGGACGAGGCGCTGGAAGTGCTCTTCGAAGCCCCAACGACTATCCAGGGTGAGCCCCAGGTATTTCATGTACCGGCCCACCCCGATTTGCGCGTCACCAACGCGTATCCACGAACTGGGTGGTTCTCTGCTTCTCGGCAGTTTGTGGAACCATAGCGCCTCGGTACTATCAGGGCCTACATACACCATTAAGAACATATTTTTTGTTGCCCTCTCAGTTTTGCAGGTTTCCTAATGATGTTTCCATTCACCGTTAACGAAAGTGATAATCAAATTCTATAGTGCAATTCTCGAAGTTCAAACATCCATATAACCATGAATACAGAAATAATGGTGAAAAACCAATTTGCAATTTGCTATTCGCTAAGACATGATTGAAGCTACTGAAGAACACGTTGCAGATGGGGAGACATGAGGACGAGTCTTAGCTAATGCCAAATTGAGTTGTCACCGTTATTTCAATTCTATATTCAAGGATGTATGGATGTTTCAGCGTAGGGAACTGCACTACTGATCCGCACATGAATCCGAAAAGTCTGAGGCCGGGATCAAACTCAGACCCTCCTGTATGGAAGACAAGCGTTTGACTACTAGACTATCACTGCTTTTTTTTGCTTACAATGACTATTTTCTTCTTCATTTTTCCATACAGTACGCGTCAGTTTTATAATGCTAAGTAGTCGCTGATATAACTGAATCTATTCTTATAACTACTTTAGTCTACGTACTTATAGCTATCAGAATTACACAGGTATTTTGCAAATCCACATAATATGTAATGCCAAATTCCTTGGAGTAACAATTGACAAAAACTGAACTGGAAACAGCATATAGAAGTTCTTAGCAAAAAGATAAGCAATTCTGCGTATGCACTGTACAAATTAGCCCCAACCGAGTCTACTCGTGACCACGGTCAATGCAACTCTATCGAAACGTTGAGGTTAGTTAAAATACTATTTGATATTAATCTGTGCGCGAATAGACCTGATATTATCTTAAAACCTGAAATTAGCCCAGTTCTCAACAGTGATGCGTTCATCATATCGGCCATACAATGTCCACTACTGAACAAAGGCCTCCCCCATAGATTTATGCCATCATATTGGGGGGAATTTGCCAGTACTCACCACACTTGGCATGCGGGTTGGTGAGAGCAGAATGGCTACTGTTCCACAGAAAGGACGCTGCTGCCCATCCCTCTGGCTTAGAGCTCCTTAGTCGCCTTTTACGACATCCATGGGAGGAGATGGAGTGGTACTACATTCTTAAACCAGACACCACACGTACGTACATATTAACTAATTAATATTTTAAATAATAAATATTATTCTTAATTTAATTATCCTTGATGCGTTACTCACAGCATATCATGGTTTAGTCTCATCTCATTTAAGTTATGGGATAATCTTCTGGGGTAACTCGACTAACAAAGAAATGGCTTTTAAAGCTCAAAAGCGGACTATTCCAGCAATGTTTAAGTACGTTCTAACTGAAAGTTGCAAACCTTATTTTCATAAGTATAAAATATTTACTCCGTCTCTATATATTTTGGAATCTGCCATGTTTGTTAAATCTAATCCACATTTATTACCACGACTCTCAGAAGTTGCAAATCGCAACAGTCGAGACAACACTATTCTTAGTTCGAAAATCACACTAATGCTAAAAAGCATTTTCTGCATGGCTCCTATAATATCCATTAAACTACCAAAACCTTAGAAGGAGCAGAACGCACATTGTATTAAAAAAGATGTTAAAGCAGTTTTTAGAACAAAAAACATATTACGACAGCAGCATTTATAATAATATATTTATTAAAATTTACATTGTTACAATATTAGACATTGTACTCAAAATTGGCATTTTTCTGTATTCTTTTATTGATTGACATTATTATAATTTGACATTGTACTAAAAAAATCATTTTTCTGTATTCTTTCATTGATTATTATTATTTTATTAATACTTGTAGAAATATGATTGCATATTTTTAAAGTATGTAACGTATATTTGTACGCCAGAAAGGCCAAACATGACTACTCTTTTATAGATTTTTACACTTTACATGCTTAATACATAAAAACTCATGTTTTCACAAATAAATATGTTATCCTGTGTACATAATTATAATTTATTTTAAAAACATCACGTATTCTTCGTTACAGCTTTCACTCGAGCTCTTCGTAACAAATAATGAAATATCTATTTAGGATGTAGTATAATTATTATTATTTAACATTGGATATGAGATCATCCTTTCAACCGAATAAACTCCACTGTTTGACAAAGGCTTCCCCCAATGATCACAACCACGACCGATCAGGGTGTGTTGTGTGCTCATAGGGGGGTATTTGCCATAATCGCCACGCTTGGCAAGCGGTTTGGGGATCACAGTAGAGTTGTTAATGTACTCGAAGGACGCTGTTGCCCATCCTCCGACTAATTCCATGGTCGCCTTTTACGACACCCTCGGAATGAGATGGGTTGGTGCTATTCGTAGCCGGCAGATATGATATACTAACTAGATATTAGAAATTCATTTACAATTTGTTTAATTTATTGTAATCACATGCGACTATAAAATTACTATTGAACTCATATTTAGGTACGCATTTCTAGTTAGAAAAATAAATAAAAGTAGATAACTTAAGAAAAAGAACAACAGCTTAAGGTAAAGTATCCGAATGCACATTACCGTCGGCAACTTCAAAGAGATAACACCCGACGGCGGCGCAGCGCTTTGATCTCGCCGCCCGACGGCAAATTGTCTTTGATGTCACCGCGTAGGATGGTTTTATGCTATTTCTTGACACAATTATTTTTATTTATATACCTCGTTTGTGATTTAAATTATAATAAAAATAAGTTTGTCCTTTAATAATGAGTCTCCAGCACAAAAACCTTCCAAACGTTTCCAATAAGAACATTCAACAAAAATCGGTCGTGACTTCACCAGTATTATAAAATATAAACGTTTATACAGGAGATATCAATTATAATGAAATAACTATGAATTAAAATGTAATTATATTCTATTAATTTAGTAAGAAAATAACTTTACTTTATTTAAAAATATTACATAAATGTTCGGTAACCATGATGTCATATTCTAAATTCAAATGTGCGTTACACTATAAATAGCGGAACTCGATTGCTTCGAAAAGCGAACGATATAGGTACTGAAACCTTTATGGCTGCAGATGAGGTTAATACAGGTTCATGCAGGTATATGACGATAATCATCACATGGAACTTAATTTCCATATATTAATGTTAAATATTACACTAATTTGATATATTCATAATTCACGAACTTGTGGACGGTCACCTAGCATCACATTACAGTAGATGGAAATGTCAGGGTGCCGTTCTTGTATTGTGTCATGTGTAGGTTCAATATTTATTATGGTACTCATCATTATCAGCCAAAGAACGTCCTCTCCTGACCAACGTCCCCCATAGAAAAAAAGCCAAACATGTTGTATGTTTGTGTACCTGTACTTTGTATACCCTCATGCCATGTAGCACAGATAACTTTCAATCCATGGAGTGTACAAAAGCCACCGGGCCCATACAATACAAAGAAATACTCTTAAACTGTCACGAATAAATAGTAAAATATTTCCTCTATCATAACAATGATAAACTCCCATTGTCTTGTTTTTAACCCTATCTCGTCCGACCCAGTTCTTGCTGAACTGGGGTGAAAGTTCAGTCCTGGTCAAGGTGAAGGAGGAGCCCATTAACGTCTGCACTTAGAACAACTCCGTTGCCAGCACCGCCTTAAGATTTATAGGTGGATTTTTGATCTTGATACATTAATAATTAATTTTAATTATAATATCAGTTTGACTTATTCATTAATGCAATATTAGTTTAAAAATGCTTATATTATGGGTTGCTTGTAAATAATATTTGAAAATGTATTAAAAAATAGTACCTACTGACAGTTGGTCTGCTTAAAGTGTGTACATACTTGTTAAATAATATTGGTACTGCATGCGGTAGAGGTATAAAAGTTAGCAAATACTGCTACGTTGGTTACAAAAATAAACAAGTGTAATAAAAAATACATTAGATGGATTGATGATTAGATATCTAAGAATATTGACCAATAATATTTTGTGCGGGACAAATGACGCATTGGCTAAGCGCAATCGCTTAGCCAATGCGTCAATGTGTCTTTCTGTGCTATTTGTCGCGGGTGCAATTTCCGCACAGAACAAATGATAATTCTATGCCCTATAAGTAGTTTTTTCGGGTCTAAGTGTTTGTACGTGTGGAATTAGTTTATGTAAACTGTATCCACAACAGGAGAAATCCTAGTAGCAAGTTTATTTTATTAACAAATTATTTAAAAACATCTCTTACATAGTTAACATTCACAGTTCATTTTTTTTTATCACAAAGGCAGTAGATCATATTTATAAATTAGTACTATTTTTGCTAATATCAAGACCTGACGGCTATTCATCGTATAATGTTGGCTAAGTGGTAAAGCCATGAAGAATTTATATTTAACATTTCAATTTTATGATACTGAAACCAAATATAATTTTATTTTCGCAAGTACCAAGATGGAACGGTCCCATGGTACAAAGTTGGCTAAGTAATAAGATAATGAAGAACAGCGGGGTCGAGCTACGAATTAAAACGAGAGCCGTGTGCCACAATGTAGAAACCACCCTTGAGTTTTACATAGTTTATTAATGTTCAGCGTGAGAACTGGTAGTAATTCATGGCACAATTATTTAATTTCCTTTATTTACATTGGTGTAACTAATATTTTCAAATGTCTAAAGATACAAAAAAAAACGATTAGAACAAATAAGTAAGATACTTGAGGAAATTGCTAGTAAATACGGCATCCATATTATTTTTATTTATTCCAATAATATATTGTATGTTTGATCTATAAGGTCTTATTTTAATAATCCACGATATTTTGCATGGTGCCTCAGTAAATGCTTAAGATGATGTACCGAACACAAAAAAAAACTCATGGTAAAAATCCACTTCTTTCTTTTGTATGATGTCGCTACCGTGCGCAGTCTGTTTTGTTTAACGTTACAGACTATCTAAACCAGTCAACCAGCCCCATCCGCCATTGTCTTACTAGATGCATGTGAATATTATCACAACTAAGAGAACTAGGAAGTAATGAAATAAATGATTTAATAAAATATTTTTTTAAACAGCAGATTTACAACTTTTTTTTATACCTACATTATCTTCATCGTTCACTATAGCGCCATGCAAAATATCGTGGACTATTAAATTAAGACCTTGTATAGTTATGTATTAGACATTTCTTGACATGGGAGATGATGATTTGATGATGGAGGAGAGAGAGAAGAGAGACGTGTTCATCGACACATTATCAGCCTGTTGAGTTTCACTACATAACAAGACAAGAACGCAAATTATTGGACAATTAGATTACATGATTTAATTTTTGTTTATAAATAATCATATATTTTTATGTTTAAATAAAATATTGCTATAAATCTATACAGTACATAAAGTATTATTTGTGTTTAATTCTAGTCGCGGTTTCAGAACATAACCGAATTTACAGCATTGAAAAAAAAAAACAGGCGTCACAAATGGCCAAATCCGCGAGCTGCGAGACACAGTAGATTTTTAACAGTGTCTAGAATTGTGCCAGATAGAGATAAATTAAAAAGAAAATCAATACGACGTAGTCCCTCTGTTGTGACGCAATTTTTTCCTGTTTATTTAATGAGTGAATCGGAGAGACGACCTCGTTATGACGTCACTACTTCTTGAACATCACACCAGAGTGAGATAGAAGAACCTCCCACCTAAACGATAGAAAGGGATGCCAACAGCAGCTGAACTTGAATGAATAGATTTTCTTAAGTACTCCGTTTCTTCTAATGAAATCGAAATGAAGATGTGCCTATGAAAGTTTAGTTATAAACATTTTGCGTTTTCAAGGTGACTCAAGTCTTCAAAAAGTTGTCTGTGTTTCACGACTTTTTGCGTTAAGAGGTCGAGTAGTACCCATAGCAATGTAAGGTATGTTCGGTATGATTTAAAAGACTTAGGAAATTAACTTTTTATGTTTATATATCTATTTATCATCATCTTACTGAACGAACGTAAGCCGCTATATTAAGTCGTTATTTAGAAAGTTGCCATTAATCAACAAGCTTGTCAGACGGACTGGTGCTCGCATTATTTTGTTCTTAGCACACTGAAGGACGTTGCTGCCAATCCTCCAGATAAACTCTGGGTCACCTTGTGTGGTGTCCTATATACTAAGCAGTAAAACAGAAAATTCTGATATACTTTGAATTCAACATCATTAATGTAGGTACATAATTTATTTGATCCGTTACAGCAACGATTGGACTTTCTTGTAAATACAACAGATTTTAGTGATGTACCTTTGCGAATATATTATACAGTCTATATAGAAAACCACATTGAATTATCGATATAATTACAGTCTGAGTACACGACGTATCTTTTTTTCGAATTTTCTTCTAAATTTATGTTGATTTCGTTACCAACGTAAACCCATTTCACGATTTCTTTTTTAACATTCGTGTAGCAATGTGCCGTATTCATAGACGGGAACTTGTGCTCAGTATATTTTCGTCTTATCTTCGGACAAAACAAATTAAGTCGAAGGAAAGTTATTGGAAAGTTTATTTTTAAGAGTCTGGTGATCAGAATTATGAATAATTGGAAATATTTCATTGTTTTTTTTTTTATGTAGGGCTTCTCGCAGTAGCTAGCTTTTCTTTATATTTAAGTAACTGCGCCTGAGGGCGTCCCCTGCGGGACACGGACCTCGGCTCAGGGAGTTACTGGGACATTAATGATCGTAAGGGACTGCTGGATCAATGGTTAATTGGGGTTTAAAGGGATCTTTTGTTACTACTCGATTTCTCGGCACGGGCCGGCGCGAGCAAGGGTCGGGGAGGGCGACTTTAACGTTAATCGGGTGGACGCGAATTTAGGCTTCCGCGACGGCGTAGAAGCGGGCCCCGGCGGCGGGGTCGATATGTCGGTTTGTTTGTTGATTGAGACTGCGCGAGTCTCTTCATGTGAGCTACGTGATGGATGGTGATAAGATCATCGGGATCTTCTAGTGCGTGCCTTTGTCGACGGCATTTACTTATTTTAGAGGGCCTATAGTTAGCGGCCGCTACTACTCTACTAGGGGATTCGGGTGATGAAGGGCAGAGTCGAAAAAGGTATATATATATTGTCATTGGTGAATCATTAAAAGTTATATATCCAGTAAAGTGCACCTACAAAGTAGTTACCTTTTTTTTTTTTTTTTTTATTGGTGCCCAGTGGAAATTCTTCATGAACTTCCTTCGCCCCGGGGAAGGACGAAGGGGTATGCCGGACTCCTACCGGCTAAAACCACTGGAGCGGTCATCTTCGGCACGTAAGGGAGGCTCCAGGTCCTCGTATGATCACACTGGAGCCGCCCACTGGTGCCACGCCTATTGGCACATCTCGGAGAGGGTGACTGTAAAGCGGTCACCCCCCCGGGGGGATTGTAAAGGATCCCCCAAAGCGTCCCACGGCAGCGCGTGACCACATGCGTGCTACCGTCTTCTCTTGGGTCGCTTGGTGTGGGCACGCAGATTCCCCAATCTACGCACCCGCGAACCCAGAGGTCCCCATCCTATAGCAATGGCAGGGTCTTTCAGGCGTATCGGAGTTAGGCGCCAGGGCGGTTGTTACCCCGGCGCCGTCTCCTTCTTCTTCGAGCGGGATTGGCCCTCTCCCACAAAGTAGTTACCTACTATTGGTAACTTTTTTGATTGACAAGTTATACGTATGTATGTATATTTAAGCAGTGATAGCCTGGTGGTTGAACACTTGCCTTCGATACAGAAGGCTTTGAGTTCGATCCCGGCGGGACCACTGACTTTTCGGATTCATACGCGGATCAGAATTTGATTATTACTTGCGTTAACGGTAAAGGGAAACATCGTGAGGCAACCTGCACTAGGCCAGCGTGGTGGACTAAGGCCTAACCTTTCTCATTGTGAGAAAAGGCCCGGCCTATCAGTGGGACAGTAATGGGCTGGTAAAAAGTTATGCGTGTAAGTCACAATCTTATAAGAAGTGTTCCTCTTAAATGGTGATATACAAAGCCATTGTGCTTTGTCTATCACCGTTTAAGTGGAATAACAATATATCAGCAACAACACCTTTTTGTCATTCCGCCATCGTCGTCGTACTTCGTGCTTCTTCCCACTCCCCACCTCTCCGCGCATACCTAAGGCGCGGTACAGCGGTTTTGGTCAGGCTATAATTAAATACTTTATCAAGATATTTTGTATGCATATTCTCTTACTTTTAAATAACGGCCAGTTTATATTGATTTGTTTGACTACATTATGTAAAACCAAATAAACTAACCGATCTTGTCACGTTTTTAAATTTGTACATACCCAAATCTTGCAGAGTCTGTGTGTGTGTCACAAGTGCAGTGAATACATTGTGGTATGGAATATGAGTTGGGGTATTTATACCATCAAAACGTGGAACTCTGTAAGTTATTCTTAGGTTTTTAAGTTCGTAATTTGCTATATAATTGCGAGTATTATTAGAATTTTAAAAACGATATTAAGGAGGTAATCATAAAGAACAAACATCCATAATTGTATTGCTTTTATGTTACAGACTACAGATACGACCGAAGCGTTTTTCATTAGGCTACGATCACATTAGGCGGGCGGACAGACGGCCGGATTATTGGATCCGACGGACGAAAGACTTCGATCCGTTGCCTTTTTTTACTTATTTTCGCTTTTTTTTCCGCCCAGGCACCGTCTGGAAAGCCTTTTCCTCTTATTTATTGCTTATACGAAGCCCAAATTGGATATTTGTGAAAGGTTGAGTTGTTCGCCGATAGAAAATATTAGGTTTTTTTCTTGTGTATTTTTTTGTTCTTGTATTTGGTTTTGTCAATACAAATGGATTTTGTTTTAACTTGGCATATTGTCATGGTCCGGATTTGGAATCATCACCTCTCCATCTTATCAATATTTCATTTCGTATCATTTCATTCATTTCCTGCCGTGAATGTCGTAAAACGCAACTAAGGGATTCTAAAGCCGAGGTATGGGTAGCAGCGCCCCTTCTGTGAAACAGTAGTCATTCTGTGCTCACCGACCCGTCTGCCAAGCGTGGAGAGTACTGACAAATTACCCCCAATGAAGAAACAAATATCGTTGTGGAAAACGATGGGAAGGCCTTTGTTAAGCAGTGAACGCGTTTCAGCTGACATGATCATGATGATTATGATGGTAATTTAACTGTCTTTGATTTAATTATGTGATTAAATGCTATACTAGTATGACTAGACGAGCAAGTAATTCGAATGGTGTAAACTGTCTTTTTTATTTTACCTTTGGACTTTCGCCGCCCTGGAGAAGGGCGAATAGGTATTTTTTATTTTTTGGGATAAACCCGCCACACATCCCAACCACTGCAACTCCTGTAAGCCTGGATCTACAAATGCGACCACCGAAAAGAACACCGACCAATGAAGATCGGTGTGTCCCAGAGAAATGAAGATCTGTCTTGGAACCCGCAACAAAATTAATCAGAAAAGAAAATGGAGGAGTAGGAAAGAATATACGTTCCACTTCCCTCCGTAGCAAGTAGGAGACAGAGAAGATACTATAGGCCATAGGCACAATAATTGGGAGTGTACAACAAAAACGACTGGGTATGCTGGACTTCCAGCGGCTAAATCACCGGAGCGGTCGACTTCGGCACCGGGGCTCCAGGTCCTTGATACAATCAACTCTGAGCCGCCCATTGGTAATGTAAAGGTGGGCCTTTAGGTCATCTCGGTGGGGATGACTATAAAGTGGTCAAATCTTCACGCTTGCCCATAACAATTATAATTGCTACCACACTAAGCTCGTCATCTCGAGACTTGAGTTCGAGTTTTGAGTTGAGACTCGAGACACAACGTCTGTGTGTGTTATGTGCTCATTGGGGGATTCTGACGTAATCACCACGCTTGGCAAGTAGGTTGGCGTTCCCAGTTCTTTATTTTTTTTTTCGTTCAAACATTGCGCCACACTAGAATTTTTCCTGTGTCGTGGGTGCGTTTACAGAAATAAATTCCACACACAATACACCCAGACCCGGTACAAGTACCTGCAGATCAGACAAATATTGGTTCCGTGCAGGAATTGAACCCGCGACCCAGAGCTCAGCGGCCGACTGTATCAGCCATTGCACCAACCATGCCGTCAGTTGAGTTGTTATTGTACTCAAAGGACGCCGCTACCCATCCTGCGGCTAATCCCATAGTCGCCTTGTACGACACTCACGTGATGAGATGGGATGGTGCTATTCGTAGCCGGCATGAAACAGAAACAATGCAATACCTAACTCCAGTAAAATTGCTACTTAAATGTTTTTTTTAACCTGTTTTTAATTGCTAATGTTATTACGACCGCAGCTTTTAAAACTATGTTTATTCATTAAAAAACGCTTAAAAATATAAATTTATTGTATGCTAATGTCTGTCAGATATCTATCTATAACTGTCTAAGCAGAGTCCTAGGTACAATAAGCTATAAAAAGCGAGATACCCTCATTAAAGTTAATGGAGCATCGCCTAAACTTTAATTAACGCTTCGATGACCCCAACACGGGCTTACAATGGAGTCTAGAAAAATACAGTCAATTAAACTTTGGCGAATAAAATGTTGGTGGGTGTCCGGATTAAGAATATAGCACCACTCCATCTCCTCCTATCCTATGGAAAGAAATAAAGAAGTTATTGTTATTAAACACGGAAACCAACACACATAAGGTACAACTCAAACATAGTGGAAATGAACAAAAAGGAAAGTATGTAAACATAAAAGATAAAGCCGGATAAGTGCGAGTTGAACACGCGTAGAGAGGATTCCAATTTTTTTTATTTATTAATTATTTTACTCTACACGGTTCATTTAAATCCAAATCTTTACTCCCACTATGATTTCTGCTGTGTCGTGGGTGCAGTTTACAAACATACATTTCACATGCACAAATGATTTAACACGTATAACCCAACAAAAAATTCATCGCGGTGTTACTATGATATAGGCAAAACAAAAAATAGGGTTATTTCAACATCATCATCATTTCAGCTAAAGGACGTCCACTGCTGAACAAAGGCCTCCCCCACAGATTTCCACAACTGCGTCGTCATTTTGTCTTAAATCAGTCATTGTCAGTAATTAGCTCAGTATGGCTGCTGTAAGAAGGGACGCTGCTGCCCATCTCTCTGGCTTCGAGTCACTTAGACTTTTAGGACATCCACCGGAGGAGATGGGGTGGTGCTATATTCTTAATGGATTTTTGCTGTTATGACATTATTTCAAAATACAGTAGAAAATAAACAAGAGAAATGATAGATTTCGACAAAGTTACTCTTTACGTACTTTAGTACGTTTGCAAATTTAAGTTTACGCACGATCAAATTGTGCTCCGTATTATTTAATGTTCAAAATTATTTAAACCATCTATATTATCTTGTGGTTAGTACCAATATGAAGTGTATAGTGTAAACAATATGTGCAAGTGTTATTAAAACCCATATATTTAATTGAACGTAAATATTTAAGATTATGTTCCGAGAACTCATTCTACAAACTGAAGTCAAAACTAAGTTTTAAATTGTGATCAAAGTGTAATCTGTGTAATATAAAAACATATATTCTGAACAATAACTAACTAAAAGTACAATATAAGTGACATAACAGAACAAAAAGTTACAAAAACAGTGTTTGTCATTAACAAAGAAAACGGACTTTGGACCCTAGAACAAATTTTAAATCCTCAACGAACTATTAATTATTTGATGTCCACATACAACCTATATCGCAATTTTAACTAGTGTACCAAGTGGTCCGGTGGCGCCTTGCATCAAGTGACGCCTGAATAATTTGACACGCAACATTAGTGAGTTCGCGCCCCGAAATTGGTTTCACTTTTTGCGATTTCCTCGACTGTTGACAGAAAGAATATTGATAACCACTGTCAATAGCTACAACATCTTATTGAACATTGGATCTGGATAATTAATGTTAAAAAAATAACACAAAAAGTAAAAGCATCTTACAATATTTTTATTAAAATTGCTTTCAGTTTAAACCCGCTTTATTACATGATGCAATAATTAAAAAACACCACTATCGTTGTGTTATCGTAACACACTCGCAGTATTTGTCATCTCTTAATTAGCACCATCTGTTATCCTTCAATTATAACTTTTTGAATTATGGCCAAGTGTGCAGCATGCGGCAAATTTTTGTCTCCTAAAGGGGGCGCTGCATGCGTTATATGCAAAAATAAATTTCACCTTGCCTGTGCTCACCTGCCCGAGTCGAAGAAGGTAAGCAGTGGTTGGAAGTGCCAGGACTGCAAAGGAAAGACGCCCAAATGCAGTAAAGCAAGTTTACCTGTAAAGGCAGTAAGTGGAGATTGCTGTGAGAGCACTCCCAGCCCGGGTAGTACCATTACTTCTTTCGAAGATGTGGCAGAGACAGGTGACTGTGAACGAAATGACCAGCTTCGGGACACTGTACCGTCATCCCAGATGGATGTAGGACAGGAATTAAGGCTCTTTAGGTCTGAGATCCGCAAGATGTGGGATGAGCTAAAAAGTGAAATCAGACAGTTTCACCATGAATTAACAGACTTTCGCGAAACACTTACCACCTGTAATCAACGGGTGGACAAGTTGGAGAGCAGACTTGATGCCCTTGAAAGCCGACAGTCAGGGACCCCCTCTGAGAGCATTGTCAGCCAACTTGAAAATACGGTGGCACTACTTAAGCAAGAGCTCAACAGTCGGGACCAGGATTTACTTTCCTCTGATCTGGAAATATCTAATCTTCCAGAGGATAGCGGTGAAAATGTGCTTCACACCGTCGAGCTGGTGGCAAAGAAGCTCGGAGTTTCCCTTGAAGCCCGCGATATAGTGTTTGCAGAGAGGGTAGGCCTCCGATCTAGTGAGGTGGGCGAGGGGAATGAGGCGGGCGGTGCGGGCGCGGCGCGGGCGCGCGTGCGGCCCGTCGTGGTGCGCCTGGCGCGGCGCGGGCTGCGCGACGAGCTGCTGCGGAGCGCACGCGTACGACGCGGCGCCACCTCGGCCGACCTGGGCATCGCGGCGCCTTCGCGCCGCTTCTTCCTTAATGAAAGGCTTACAAGAAACAATAAGCTGTTATTCTATCGCGCTCGTCAAGCTGCTAATCATTGCGGCTGGAAGTATACTTGGACGAAGCGCGGCAGAATACTTACCAAGCAGGATGATGGTAAGCGTACGTACAGCATTCAGTCTGAAGCGGATCTTGAGCGTGTTTTTAGTAGTGAGATGCTTAAAGACAGTAGCAATTAAAGTAAACATTTTGTCTGTAAAGTTATGTTATTGGCTGTTCCCTGTTCATTCAGTCTTGTTTATGTGTATAACGTTGTATGTGTCTGTCATGTGTATTGTTCATAGGTGTAATCTTTACCACCTTGTTTACATTTTTTACAAACCAACCCAAGCCATGTCTATATTCCCTCTGCCTCAACAGAGTGCAGAGATGGTCCCTACTTACTTACTTACAAAATTTACTAATAATATTGAAACAAACATATTATATGCATATATTTATAAAATAATTAATGCACAAATTCTTACTTATTATAATATATACTATACCATATTTTACCTAACGTACTATGCTATATCCTACCTCACATGTTATGTTTATATCTATATGCAATATGATACACTCACAAAAAACACAATAAATGAACAAAAATAAAAACATGAAAGTTGGGCTCTTTAATGCGGGATCGCTCGGATCGCGCCATGATGAATTTCTGGTCGCCATGGATGAACTCTCGGTGGATATCATGGCGATTAACGAGACGTGGCTTAGGGAGGGCGAGGAGGGCCGCGCACCAACAGTCCCTAACTATCGACTGCGTCATGCACCGCGGCCGGACAATGTTCGCGGGGGCCGCGGCGGTGGAATCGGCTTTTACGTACGCCGCGAGCTGCGTGTGCGCACCGTGCCGCACCCGCCTGCGCCAAATGTTGAGCAGATGTGGCTGAAGCTGACTGTCAACTCATACTCAGTCATCATTGGCACGGCATACAGACCACCGTGGCTTGACGTGAACGTCTTTCTGGACGCGGTGAGTGACTCTCTCTCCTCCTTCGCCAATGCTGACAGGATCCTTCTGCTTGGCGACTTCAACATAAATGTACTAAATGTTGCTGACAACAAAAGTAAGCTACTGGACTGTTTCTTGCAATGCTCAAACCTCACTAACGTTATTACGGAGCCTACTCATTTCACAGACCACAGTGAGACACTTATAGATTTAGTCTGCACTGACGCTAGTGTGTGTGGAGTCACAGTGTCGCACATCCCTGAGCTTGGCCAACATGCAATAATTTCGGTAGAATTCAGTTTCAAACTTGAGAAGCCTGTTCCTTATTGGATTTCTTATAGACCACTTAAGGATATATTATTTGATAACTTTTATAAGGACTTGGAAAGAATTAATTGGGAATATATCAGCAGCCTGGAGGATATCAACTGTATGGTAGCAACTCTGACTAATTATATTATTACCTTATTTGATTTGCATGCCCCATTTAAGAAAACTATAATTAAAAATAAATGTTATCCGTGGATCACTGACACCATCAAAGATATGATGCGGCTACGTGATAAGTCCCATAGGAAGGCAAAGTTATCAAAATCGGATGCCCACATTGAGTCCTACAAACAGCTTAAATATTTGGTTAGAACAGCTATTGACTGTGAAAAACGAGCCTATTTTGAAACCCACATAAATAAAAATATAAAGGCTCCAAAAAGGTTATGGAAACACTTAAAATCTACAATTTTAAGCAGTCAAAAACATGAGCATGATTTACCTCACCAATTTAATGATCCTGAAGCCTTAAATAAACATTTTTTGGAAATACCTGGCAGTGATAAAGTCTCTATATCTGATTTGACATACTTTGAGTTCCACAGATTCGGTACTTGTAGATTCCATCTTGAACCAGTTAGTAAGGAGGCAGTTCTAAAGATAATCCGCAGTCTCAAATCAAATGCTTTGGGTTGCGATGACATCTCGTTGGAGATGCTGATCTTAACTCTTCCTCAAACACTTTCTGTTATAACTTCCATCATCAACAAGTCCATAGTCATGTCTTCATTTCCGGATCTGTGGAAAATAGCAGTAATTAAGCCAATACCAAAAAAATCTAATCCTTCCAGTCTTAAAGACCTTCGGCCAATAAGTTTACTTCCTTGTCTCTCTAAAATTTTAGAAAAAGTGGTTTGTAGGCAATTCACTAATTACCTTGAGCAGTACAAGATTTTGCCAGCTCTGCAGTCAGGTTTTCGCAAAAGTCACAGCACTGCTACAGCACTGCTTGATGTAGTTGACAATGCTCTTGAAGCCAGAGACCATGGTATGGCAACAGTGCTCACTCTACTCGACTTCTCCCGTGCGTTTGATGGTATAAATATTTCACTGCTTCTTTCCAAACTATCATATTATGGGTGTGATGCGGAGACAGTGCAGTGGTTTCATAGTTACCTTAGCAACAGATTCCAATATGTCCAGGTTAGCAGTGATAAAACTGGTAATGTATCAACATCGTCTCTCTCTCAAGTAACTAGGGGTATCCCGCAAGGCTCTAATCTTGGACCTCTACTCTTCATTTTGTACAGTGCCGATATTACTAACTCCATAACCAACTGCAAGTTCCATATATATGCTGATGACCTACAGTTATATATCTCCTTCCATCCCCAGGACTGCCTTCACTCTGTAAATAAAATTAATAATGACTTAGATAGAGTTGCAGACTGGGCAAAAAGGAATTCACTGGTGCTCAACCCAAATAAATCAAAATTTTTAATTATGGGTTCTAGAAATCTTATCACTAAAGTTGGTATGGAGGACCCTGATATCAGAATTGATGGCTGTTCCATAGGAAAGGTACTTGAAGCTCGCAACCTTGGGGTGGTTTTTGACGGTCAGTTACAGTTTGAGACTCATGTGCTAGAAGCTGTACGTAACTGTTTCTACCGTCTGAAACTACTGTACCGAGTTCGTCCCTATATTAGTGTGGATATGCGTATCCTGCTGTGTGAGTCTCTCATATTGTCCAAGCTGAATTACGCTGACACAGTTTATGGGACCTGCTTGCTCAGTAGAACTGAGAGGCTCATTCAGCGGGTGCAAAACGCATGTGCTCGGTTCTGTTTCCATGTGCCGCCTAGATCACACATTACTCCTTTTTTAAACGAGGAAAGCATTATGAAGATGTCGTCTCGCAGAAGGCTCCATTTAGCTACGTTACTATTTGGCGTTGTATTGACTGGGAAACCTGAGTACCTTTACAATAAATTATCTTGGTCCCGTGACTATAACGAACATATGACAAGGGCTTCGTCTTACCTTATGACCACACCAAGTCATCGAACTGCTGCTTTCCGAGGCAGCTTCAAGTTCGCTGCTACCCGCTGCTGGAACGACCTGCCACCACCGCTTCGTGCCCTAAACACAGTTTCTGCTTTTAGTATTAATTATAAAAAGTATCTTTTATGTAAACAAAAGCGAAATTAATACTCACCATGGGTCTACACACTGATGGAAATGGTTTCTTTTAGCCAGAAGAGCTGAATGAGCGGCAAATTATTACTTTACAATGCAAACAAGGGTAATTCCGATGTTCCATATTTACACAATACACATAAACACATTTAAATTTTACGTACTGAATAATAAAATGTAACCAATGTACCACAAATTAATTCAATTCATATAAATCAAATAAATAATTATAAGGCACACAATTCACATGATAACTAATTAATTTTAATAATAATGTTATGAATGTTATCTAAAGTTTTTCACGAACTATTTTTGTTTTGTTTTTGTCATAGACAAAATATGTAGAGGCCACCTGTCTAGCGACTAAATCGATAAGGTAATCGATTGGTAGTCGATTATATTGTTAAGTTTATTTATAATCAGATTTGATATTCCTTCTTCCATTACGTTTGTATATTTGTTACTTTTATTTCTATATAATTACTTTAAATATAATAATCTGTATAAATACATTATTAATATAAATAATGTATTGGTAATCTAAAAATATAAATAATGAAATGTGCGTGATTTGCGTTCTTTTATCTAAGGTCCTATCGGAAGACCAGCGCAATGCTGAGATAGGAGCCTATTCTGATGTCTCACACAAAAATCTATTTGCATGCTTTTTATTTTTTAATTTGATATTTTGGAATATTCTGTGTTGTTATTTACAATTATTTTCTTGTTGTGTACGATCAGAATAAAATTATTTCTTTCTTTCTTTCTTTCTTTCTTTCTTATATTAAAGTCCACAATTTAAATACGTCTACAAAAATATAATTCTTATTACAACATTTCATTACAACCGTGTGGTGCCGGCTACGAATAGCACTGACCCATCTCATCCCGTGGGTGTGGAAAAAGGCGACTATGGGATTAGCCGGAGGATGGGCAGTAGCAACCTTCGAGTACATTAACAACTCAACTGCGATCGCCAACCCGCCTGCCAAGCGTGGCGATTATGGCAAAAACCCCAATAAGCACACAGCACACCCAGATTGGGCGTTGTGGCGATCTTTGGGGAGGCTTATAAATATTGTATATGATAGACTAACGGGACTAATTATTGGGCAACCCATTCCCAGAAGTGGACGTTGACGGGCGGCTGTGTGTTGTTATCATTAAGTTTTATTACCAAAACACTTATAGTTTCCTCGATGAAATAACTTTTTTTTTAACATGCCCCACACTAGGATTTCTCCTGTGTCGTGGTTGCGTTTACAGACATGAATTCCATCACATACAATACACCTAGACCCGGAACAACTACCTGCAGATCATACGAATATTTGTTCCGTGCGGGAATCGAACCCACGACCCGGAGCGCAGCAGCCGACTGTATCAGCCACTGCACCAACTATGCCGTCAAAACCGTCAACGTCAACATGAATGTTTACATACATACACACATCCCATATTGATAGAAAATGTTTCATATTAGCATTAGACCTTTTTACATTTCCAATTACGCAGCACTCCAATCAGAAAACTTAAAGCACACGAAGCCTCCAAAAAAACTAAAACTTTAAAAATATTTCGACACAACACCTACATTTCTGAAAACCAGCCAGACATTTTAAGGGCTTGTCTCATTAGCAGAGAGCGCGACGCGATGAGAGCGCCGCTAATTAAAAGATTTTGATGCTAGTGCGCATAATAGTCGCGCGACGAAAAGTCGTGACGCGACGCAAAAAAAGTGTAGTGTTGTTGAAATGAAACAATGGAACGGTAGCTTAAATATGAATAGCAGGATCCTGTAAGAATTTGTATAGTTAGAATTTTAAATTGACAAGTTTGTAAGAGTCTAATTGACTCGAGTCTAATACGGGATATGGTGGTACTTCGACCTCTATTGAACGATTTAAGTACTTTAATAACTACTTTTCGAATTACGTGTCCAGTTTATAATCGTATATCTGGTGTAGTAGATAAATCTTTGTTTTATTAAAGTTAATTTCAATTAACACATTTTCCCTTGAGTACTTAATACAAAAACTGACAACCACAATCTACTTGCACCTAATTTACGAAAAAACCGCAAAACACATTATACGCTGTAGAAAATTCGCCGAAACTTATCAGCCGAAAGCCACGGCACAATCCATCATCATTATGCCAAAACTCACCGAAATTCAATAAAAAAAACTTTCCTCTTACATCCCCATCTAGCGGCGGTGGCTGGAACTTCGACATCAGCCCCCACTATGCCGAGGGGTGGTTGCCACCCCACGTCGTATCCCTTTTTTCTTCCCTCCACACCCTTATCCATACCTGAGCTTTCTTTATCCGTGGACCGAACTTTTTATTTCGGTCCGTCTCTTTCCCACATCTGCCCCACTCAGTCCAAATGTGACAGGCGATTATCTGTCTCGTTCTAACGCAAAGAAAAAAATCTGTTTATAAAAATGAGAGCGTAGATGTGTTTGGGGCACGGCTCTATTGGACGTAGGGGTAATGTTTCATACGCGGAGGGGTGTTTTTTATACGCGTTTGGATTGAAAAAAAATGCACCCCCGACAGAAGCCGAACTTCTTTTAGGTACCTACGGATATTCGTTTCGTTTCCAATTTCGATAACAAAGCTTATACTTTTTTTTGGTCGCTTTTTCGCATTTCTTTTGTATACGTCTCCTCAAAATAATTGTGCGGGCGGCTGGTAATTCGTTTGTGTTTTTCATAAATATCTCAAAAGGTGAACAGTCCTGTATCCAATGCTGGTTGGATCTGAGATGCTCATATGCTCGGCTTGTTCTGCAAAGACGGAATTCATTAAAAATATGAATGGTTTCTGATTAAAATTGTATGATCTGTAGATGTTTGATCTCTTGCGTTCGAGGTATTTACAATTACAATATCTAAAATAATTTGCGGACGTGTTCTGTGATGTTGTTTGTATTTTGTACTAGAGGCTCGAAATAGATTATGTCTAGACGAACCTATTTTGTAAATACTGAGTTAAATTAATTATTTAATGTATAGTTTGGACATCAAAATTGTGAACATTAAGTTCACTTGGTTTTTTAATGTTGCCCCACACTATGACTTTTCCATGCGTCGTGGGTGCGTTTACAGACATAAATTCCACACACAATATATCCAGACTCGGAACAACTGCCTGCAGATCATACAAATATTTATTCCGTGCGGGAATCGAACCCGCGACCCGGAGCGCAGCAGCCAACTGTATCAGCCGCTGCACCAACCATGCCGTCAGTTGAGAGATCCTCCGGCTAATCCCATAGTCGCCTTGTACGACACCCACGTGATGAGATGGGGTGGTGCTATTGGTAGCCGGCATGAAACAGAAACAATGCAATACCTGCCTACCTGCCACTGCACCAACCATGTCGACAAATCTTTTCTACATTATGCAGAATATTACGTCAGCTTATAGTACAATTTATATTGTGACGTATTTAGCCGTAAGTGATAACGTACCGAAAATTTTGGAAAGAGGTTACACTCAGGCCTATAATAAAAATAGGAAAGTCATTTATCTCGGAAATAATAGGTAACAGTTTTTGACATCTTTTACCATGCAATGTATCCTAAACAACGCGATCACAACGCTATGTGATTACTGCGATAACCTTATCCGTGAACTGTGGCGAAACAACAGCCGTTTTGTTTTATTTATATTGCAGTTTAATGTGACAGTAAATAGCTTATTGTGTTTTTAGTTAAAGAAGCGTTAGGATAGACGGAAACAATTATTGCATACTGAAATCAGTTAAATAAACTAGAAATCTCAAAGTTCATGAAAAGGCGGACGCAGCTAACGCTTAGGTCAGGGGATCATGTACTGAATCTACATCTACATCTATCAGTTTTCGTTATGATGTCACTAACATCCGCCATAAATCCATGTGTTTACAATTACCGATCTTTGATCTATCTAAGGTCTAAGTTAAGCAGTGGACAGGACGTTTATAGGCTGGTCTGCTTCATCAGGGTAAAACGACTTTTACGACTTGCCCAAGAGGATGAGCGCCTAGTAAGTTCTGTATATTTTTTATCTAACTAGCTGGGACCCGCGGTTTCACCCGCCGATTAATTTAGAAGAAATTTGATTATTTATAAATAATTTAGTGTACTTCGGCATAGACACTTGACATAGAGAATATATATTGGATTTCATGGGTATTCATATTTTTGCGCGAAACCCCAATAATTTTTCTAAAATAAAAGTGAAAGAAGTGAAAGTCCCGTAGAGCCTGGCTGGAGGCCTCTTTTGGCTTCGCCAGAAATGACCGGTTAAGCAACCACATTTCCCAGAAATGTATGCGAGAAGGCAAACAAAAAAAAAACTCCCGTTGAAATCGGTCAAGCCGTTTCGGAGATTAGCGGGAACAAACAGACAGACATACCGATAGACAGACAGACAACATTTTTTTTGGTATTGGTACCGTATATACCTTCATTTGCATTTAGTAAACATTTGTTATTTTGATATTACAAACAGACACTTGATTTTATTTATTGTGTAGATAAGTTTGGAAGTGTCACATTTAAATCAGATTTCAACCTATCTCGTCACTATCATTACTTAGAAACAATACATATAGGTATCGTATCATGTTTACAGACATAAATCTCGCATACTCAAACATGGATGTACATTCAGTCAAAAAAGTATCGGGAAATGATGATTTGTTTATGGTTCCAAATTCAAATTTTTGTTTTTATTGTTGTTGTTAGATTGGCACAACTGTTTTCCATTTTGGCGCGCAGTTTGAGTTGCATCTGTTATTTATATTAAATATAGTACTGTTTTTAGTTATATCATATCTAGTGTGTATAGCGAGTTTCATTATGGACAAAAACACCGGACAAAGAGTTTGTCTTAAATTTTGCATCGCCAATGGAATTTCGATGCAAAATTTAAGACAAGACACGAGTGACGTGTTCGGAGTCATTGAAAATGTTACAGAAGGCTTACGGTGAATCGACTTTATCACAAACACGTGCTTATGAGTGGTACAAAGCGTTCAAAAGCGGTCGAGATGTGATGGAAGAATTGCCTCGCTCTGGTAGGCCATCAACGTCTGCAACTGAAGTTAACATCGCAAAAGTGAAGGAAATAGTGACTGTAAATCCTCATTCAACTTTGAGAGAGATAGCCGCCGAACTTTCTGTATCTCACGAGTCGATCTGTACCATTTTAACTATTCATTTGGGTATGAAACATGTTACCGCTCGGTTAGTTCCAAAAGACCTGAATTTTCTTCAAAAACTCAATCGCATGAGAGTCGCTGAGGATATGCTAGAACGAGTCAATTCCGACCCAACATTCATGAAACGCATTGTTACCGGTGACGAGACGTGGGTTTATGAGTTTGACATGCAAACTAGTCAACAACCTTCGGAGTGGCGCCTTCCAACCGAACCGAAACCGAAAATACCACGCCAAAGTCGATCAAAAGTCAAAGTCATGTTGACTGTCTTCTTTGACTATCGCGGTGTTGTGCACTCGGAATTCTTGCCGGAAGGTTAAACGGTAAATAAAGAATATTATTTGAGCGTTATGCGGCATTTAAGAAAGCTAATTCGAAGAAAAAGGCCAGATTTGTGGACAGAAAATTCTTGGATTTTGCACCACGATAATGCGCCTTCACACACGGCCATCATTGTGAACGTATTTTTGACCAAACACTCAACAATTACCATCGAGCAACCACTATATTCACCAGATATGGCTCCAGCCGACTTCTTTCTTTTTCCTAAACTCAAATTACCACTTCGTGGCATCCATTTTCAATTGGTAGAAGACATAAAGGAGAATTCGCGGCGAGAACTGACCTCAATTCCGGAAACAGCGTTTAAAAATGTTTTGATGATTGGATTATTCGTTGGCGTAAGTGTATCGTTTCTGAAGGAGCACACTTTGAAGGTGATAAAATAAATTTATAAAATAAATAAATAATTATATAAATAAAAAAATAAATTAACAAACATTTTGTGTATTATTGATCTTTTCCCGTTACTTTCTTGACAGAGTAGTATATCGTTCGATACTTTACAATCGAAATAACAACAGGTTACAAATATCAAAGTCATTCCATTCAGTCCATGAATGTTATTTTCAGTGCTTATATTGGTTGTCTTTTGCCTGGCTGTATTGATCTGTCATGGTCATCAAAATCTCTTGCTGACGGTGGCGTTGTGTATCGGGTCGTTCGGATCCCTTCAATATGGTTGAGCTAAGCGATGCTGATGCATGTTCGTGAACGGGTGCCGTCTGTTGGGACTGGTCAGTCGTTAACGGCAAATAAATTATTATTATTAAGTATATTATTGTGGTATGTTCCATCTTTATAGATTGACCTAAATGTTTCTCGATATATGTTTTACAGTAATGTGTATCAATCAACATTGTAATCTCAAATATTTAAAAAGAGTATCCATGGAGTTCCCTTCCGGATCTTCTCCACGAGATCCAACTATTTAGAACCGTGTAGCTTACATTCTGATGTTTCATAAGAGCCAATATTTGGTTTATTTGAAATAAAAATTTTTGACTTTGACTTTGAAAGTTTCCTTCTGGCAATTCAAAGGAAAAAAACTGTGGCCAGCATTTAAAATATACGTTCCCGATGAGATACCCTTTATATACATACATAAAAAACGCAGGCGAGCAAACCGTAGGGTTTTATACACATAATACCAAAAAGTGGTGACAAGACCCCGGATGATCTTAAATCGTAACGGCTTATAACTTTACTACCATCTTTAGGTAAAGTTCTTGAGCGCCTTATAGTTCCACGTCTGCTGCCAGATGGACCGAAATTTCATGACAACCAATTCGACTTGACAATAGGAATTGACTATTACTGCAGCAATCTCTGTCACGAAAATAGTAAATTCATCAGAACATAAGTATGTGATAGGCATCTTCCTTAATATGTCTGGTGCCTTCGACAACACGTGGTGGCCTATGCTACTACTTAAAATAAAAGCTCGTGGTTGCTTCAAAAACATTTACACTCTCGTTTACTCGTCCTTCGCAGACGGATCTGCAACACTTTAACCAGGTCACCATCATGCTGTGTTGAAGGAACTCACGATGGGATGTCTTTCTGCTTATTCAGTCAAGTTCAATTGTCGGCACGGTTGGCGCAGTGGCTAAACAATTAGCTTCTATGCAATGGGTCGCGGGTTCGATTCCCGCACTGAACAAATATTTGTATGATCTACATATTATGTCTGTATGTATCCACATAGTTTCGGGACTGGGTTTTTGTGCATGTAAAAAGTATGTCTGTAAACTGCACCTACGAAACAGGAGAAATCCTAGTGTGCGGCAACGTTTAAAAAAAGTAGAAGGGCAGGAAAAATTGGCGGCTAATCATTTAGGGTAAATCTTTGGGTGGGGCGAACGAAACCGCTTTGTATTTGCACCACATAAAACCTTTCCACCAATTTTAAGGCAATCTTAAGGCTTCAAAACATTAAATTCAATAATATTATCGTTAAAAGAAAGGGCCGTCCGAGGTCTTGTATTGGAGAGGATTTTTTCCTTCGTTGACACATTAAATCTATTTACAGTCGCCTCTGCTCCGCTAGAGGGGCGACCGCTTTACAGACATCCCTTCTGAGATGTGCCTTAAAGCGTGGCACCAAAGGGCAGCTTTAGTGTGATTTTACGAGGAAATGGAGACCACATTCAGTGTCGAAGATGATCGCTCCAGTGGTTTTAGCCCGTAGAAATCCGGTGTGAACACTAAGGTATTAAAATGTTATAATAAATAATATGGCTTAGAATGCCACCGCCCCATCTCCTCCCAAGGGTGTCGTTAAAGTCGACTAAGGGATTAGCCGGAGGATGGGCAGCAGCGTTCTTCGAGCACATTAACAAGTCAACTGCGATCGCCAACCCGCCTGCCAAGCGTGGCGATTATGGCAAAACCCCCCCAATGAGCCCACAACACATCCATATCGGTAGTTGTGGTGATCTTTGGGGGAGGCCTGTGTCCAGCAGTGGACTTCATTCGGCCGAAATGATGATGATGATGAATAAATAATATACCTCTTGGTTTTTTGGACTTATCCCTAAAAGTGATTTTTCTAGGCAACCTTAGGATGGGCAATAAAGTTAAGAAAAACAATAATGGGATAGTCCGCGGTGTACGGATTAATATACATCTGGAAAAATATAACTACTAAAGTTACTGGGGAAATAAATATTGTCTGAAGATGACGAGCGCAATTTGCTGCGATGCTGGTCTAGTGCTGGGCAGCATCTCAATTATTTCGGCAAGCGTGACACTTACCAACAGGAGAATGACTTGCTTGTCCCATCACTAAAAAAGGTAGTGTAAAGGCTGTTTACACATATCTGTCCTAGAAACTGCTACGGATATTATATTATAAGTATGTTTAATTAAAACTGCAACTAAAGGAGGCAAGGCTCGAAACAAAAAAAAAGTACTTTTTAAAGATATTACAACAAACGCACGGGTGAAGTTGTGGGCGCTCTCTAGTGCAGGAACATAATTTAATCACCACAGCTATAATATTGTGTCCACTTAAGGATACTTTCCTTCACCCTAAACCATTTATTAAGGATAGCCCATCAAATACGCATTTACATTGCGACACCGGTCACAAGATAATAAAGTTGAAAGCTCAAAGCTGTACGTTTTTTAATGAGCTATTGTTATGATATTTAAAAAAATGTCGTAGTGTCGTTTTAGCAGGTGCAACCCTTAAATGGATTTTGGTAAAAAAGTAATTTAATAAAGCAAAAATATGTTGGGTAATAACTTCTTTATACGTGGAAACATTTTATAATTTATAGCGTACACCTTTTTATTCTTCGATGTCATAATTATTATTGAAATTAAAAGGTAAAACAAGTTTAGACATCGCTTTTATTAATATGTTCGTTATTTAATTATTTTGTCATCGTTTTTTATTAATAAAGCGGTTATTGGAAATGCAATGCGTCTAGTTTATTGCAATAGAGTTATTAAAAAAGTTAGTTTGAGCCTAATAACCTCATAAAGTGCGACTCGGGCTCGTAATCCCGAACTCTGAGTCACGATTTCAAACTCTTTATTTTGTTGTTTTATCGAAGTGTTGAGATGACTGTATAACGCTGCCACTTTGACCGCCCATATCCAGAACAAGACGAAGCCTATCCAAATGCGTTGGGGAGTGAGACAAGGGGAAGTTATATCTCCAAAACTGTTCACAAACGCGTTGGAAGATGTCTTTAAAACTTTGGACCAGAATGGACGGGGCATAAACATAAACCGTGAGTACATCTAGCACCTTCGATTCATTCGCTGATGATATCGTACTTCTGGCGAAGTCAATGCATGATCTGAGCGGAGTGCTGAATAGTCTCAACGTATCCTCCAGCCATGTTGGCCTTGGTATGAACTTGGAAAAACCAAGACCATGTCTAATAGACATGTTGTGCCGAGGCCGATTAGCGTCGAAGGTACGGTGGTCGAAGTTGTGAACGAGTACGTCTACCTCGGACTAACGCTCCGGTTGGGTAGACACTGACAGAGAAGCCGATAGAAGATAGAAGGATACCTTTAGGCTGGACAGCATTCAGCAAGCTTCGTCAGATCTTGTCGTTGTCTTATATTCCGCAATGTCTAGAAACGAAAGTTTTCAACCCAGTGCGTTATGGCCTCCGGACCGGATGTGGACACTAACAGTTGGACTAGTCCACAAGTTTAAAGTCACTCAGCGGGCTATAGAAAGTGCTTTGCCCGGAGTCTTTCTAAAGGATAAAATCTGAAACGAGGATATCCGGAAGAGAAATAAATAATAACAATAATGTTTATTTTCAGAAAAAAGGTTACAGTGTTCACAAACTTATTTTACAACATAAAATGAACATTTCAGAAAAAGAGGTAACGTTAGTATCTGTTCTAATGAATAACATTGTATCACAAGCAACAGCGCCTTCCAAATGATATACAAGCAAAACAGTTTCGAACTAAAAAATATGATAATAAATTTTAAAAAAAAATTGGGAGGAAAACAATAATTGAAATTAGTGTAATCTAAAGTTCTTACATAAAAAGAAAGAGAAAGAGAACTAAAGTGACATAGCAAACCGAATTAGCAAGATAAAGTTGCAGTGGGCTGATCACGTCTGTCAAAGGCCTGGTGGCCGATGGAGCACACGATTTCTAGAGTGAAGTCCGCGTATGGGCAAATGGCCAGATTGACGGACGACCTGAAGAAGGCTATTGGGTCCGGCACGATGCGGAATGCTGATGATCAGGCGTGGCGCATGCTGGGCGAGGCCTATGTCCAGTAGTTGACGTTCTTTGGCTGATATAATAATGATGATAATGTTGATGAATAATAATAACATTTATAAGGTCCTTTGGCTGATGTTGATGATAATGTTGATGAATAATAACATTTATATTGCTTAGAAAAACGAAATGTAGGATAAGAAGTTTTCGATCGTCATCATATCAGCCAAAAAACGTCCACTGCTTAACAAAGGCCTCACCCATAGGGGGAATTTGGCAGTACTCAACAGTTCACCACGCTTAGCAGGCAGGTTAGTTATGGCTACTGTTACATGAAGGTACGCCGCTGCCCATCCTCGAGTGTAGAATCCATTAGTAGCCTTTTATGATATCCACGGAGGAGATGTATGGGTGCTTGTATTCTTAATCCGCACACAACACGCAGTTTTCGATAATCGATACTTAATATATATTGTTACGTATCAATTTAAGATTGTGTTATGTTCAAACGTATCTCTTTTGCCGTTTGGTGCAGGCTCAGAATACCACCACCCCATCTCCTCCCGTGGGTGTCGTAAAAGTCGACTAAGGGATTAGCCGCAGGATGGGCAGCAGCGTCCTTCGAGTACATTATCAACTCGACTGCGATCGCCAACCCGTCTGCCAAGCGTGGCGATTATGGCAAAGCCCCCCAATGAGTCCGCAACACACCCATA
Source organism: Diloba caeruleocephala (assembly GCA_947459985.1). NCBI lineage: Eukaryota > Metazoa > Arthropoda > Insecta > Lepidoptera > Noctuidae > Diloba > Diloba caeruleocephala. Next base: position 5,386,653 of record OX381614.1, read on the forward strand.
TCGGTCGTTGTGATGATCTTTGCGGGAGGCCTATGTCCAGCAATGGACTTCATTCGGCCGAAATGATGATCTCTTTTACAGATTCTCGAAGACTTACTGTTTTTATGCTCCGTAAGAACTTAACCAAATATGCTGGTAACTTACTCCTTTCTTCCTCCCCAATCTATGGTTATTACGACAAGGAGGCGTTAACCATAAAGTATACAATAGCTAAATACCCAAATCATACATTGACAGCCCTAATTCAAATCGACAATAGATCGGTACTAATATCGAATGAATGAAAACCACTTGACTCTTGTTAAAAATCGATTCAATAGTGAGCGCCCTATTCGATTGTATTGTGTCGTATCGATTTATCGAGGGAATAGTTCCGTGTATTGTAAACCAATCTATTCAATTCGAATGTTTTGTAATATTTTGACATCGTATTGTGATGCACTTGGCGTATGTACCTACAGCACGTGCTTGATTGTAGAGATGAGAATCTCTCACAAAATGCACGTCATTATATTCTGCCAGAAGCGAGTAAAACTCTATTTTATTGCAGGCTTTGCACACAGATATTTCAAATTACAGTGTATTTTATTTGATGACAGTGTATTTAACAGTATGGGGAAATCTTAAAAGCAAATCCGAAGTACCCAAAGGTACAGGACCTATAGTCCTGTAGGTACAGGACAACTTTCTTTGGGACTTAAAATTTGATTTGTTTTTATTAAATTTGAAATGTGCTAGTAGCAACCGCGCTCACCAATCCACCAGCTTATTTCTTTTATTTTTTTTGTAGGGAAATCCTCTTGGACTTCCTCCGCCTTGAGAAGGGCGGAGGGGCATGTCGGGCTCAAACCGGCTATGACCCCACGGTGCCCTTCTTCTTACCTTTAGCCGGGGGTGAGGTGTACGCTTTATCTTCATTAGACCGCGCCCCCGGATGGCAATGCCCACCCTGCGACCACTCATTGTAGTGATCTTTGGGAGGCCCACGTTCAGCAGAGGATGTTTACGGGCTGACGTGTGTGTTATTAATGGTTGGGCATGGGATGGGCAGCAGCGTCCCTTCTGTGGAACAGTAGCTATGCTGTGCTCATCATCCCGCCCGTCATGCGTGATGAGCACTGGCAAATTCCTCCCAAAATGATATCATAATTAAGGAAATCTATTGGAGAATCCTTGGATCAACAGTAGACGTACTTTGGCTGATATGATGATGATGATGATGATTCTTATAGCAGATCTAAACTATTGTTTTCATCAAAAATACTTTCAATAAAATAATAGTCAAATAAAATAAAGTAAAAGTGCAATCATACATGACCAAAAAAATGTATTCGACTGGGTTCTATTGATTGTCTATAAGCCTACAGAAATACTTATGAGTACCTACTTACCCATAAAAGGTAATTTATTTACGAAATAAAATTGGAATGACAAATTGTAAATTAGATATGCAATTTAAATTAATTTAAATATGGAAATATCTTTATCGGAAGAAGTTCCCATGCGTATCTTCACACGAAATTTGTTAAACCAAAAATATTTGCATTAAACTACACGACAGTTTTGATAAAATAAAAAGTAACGTACACTTTATTAAGAACTAGTTTATAATGAATGAGTTCTTCAATTTCACTTCCTTATAAATATTTATTCATCGAATAATATGCAAATTACTGTAATTATAGGGTAAGTAAGAAATGGGTTAGTTAATTTGCATATTAACCCTGTAATGCTTAAGTGTAAGAAGTACGCATAAAGCAATATGCAAACCTGACGTAAAAGTGTAAGTACGTAAGTCGAAATTGGAACATTTTCAAAGGTGCGTTCTTAAATTCGAAATTCTTTTAATTTTGCAAATATTCACACCTTGAGCTCGGGGAAACGACAGGTTTAAAGACGATTGCTTTTAAAAATAAAGACTTGTCGCCATGTGACCGTTTTTTTGCGTTATGTATAATAATTTTGTGCAATTTATGCACGCCACTCGTTAGACAATTAGCGAGCAGATGTCTATTGAAAATTTATTTAGCTACTGGTACTAGTGTGGGAAATGGGGTCCCTTCCGTCTGTAATACTCGTTTAATAGTTAATTTTATGCTACAATGTTTTATGGGCTTCTAGATAAATGTGTTAGACATATTGATACTCTTTTTATTCCTAACGTGTTTAGCCCATTAAGGTAATAGTTAAGCGTAATGCAATATGCGTTTGTACGATGGGTATATTTTCGATTACATTGAAATGTTAACTCATTGGTATTCTAAAAAGGTGGCCGAAACCAACCTGCGTGTGAAAAGGTATTAAAAGTTTATTCCGTATAAAAAAAGTTATGATTGAATTTGTATATTAATATCAATGATGACGGCTCGGTTGGTGCAGTGGCTGATACAGTCGACTGCTGCGCTCCGGGTCGTGGGTTCGATTCCCGCACGGAACAAATATTTGTATGATCCGCAGGTAGTTGTTCAGGGTCTGGGTGTATTGTATGTGGAATTCATGTCTGTAAACGCACCCAGGAGAAATCCTAGTGTGGGGCAACGTTTTTTAAAAAAAAAATGATAAGGAATTTGACTACTAAATAAAAGTGTAAGAAATATCACGTTTAGTACCAACATATAAGTTTTACGTAGAATGCTACGTATAATAAACAAATTGCTTGAATACAAAACCTGGTAAACCTCATAAGCAGTGATAGTTTAGTGTTTGAACACTTGTTATATACTGGAGGGCCTGAGTTCGGTCCCAACCCACACCTCTGAGTTTTTGCGTTCATGTGTGGATCAGAATTTGATTATCACTTGCGTTAACGGTGAAGGAAAACATCGTAAGGAAACCTGCACACCCGAGAGGGCTCAAAATGTTCTCAATTGTGTGTGTGGTCCGCCAACCCGCACTAGGCCAGCTTGGTGGACTAAGGCCTAACCTTTCTCATCGTAAAGACCCGTGCCCAGCAGTGGAACAGTACCTAATATGCTGATTATGATGATGAAAATCTAGTTTTTTTATTTTTACTATTTCAGTTAATGGTCACCAACGAATAATATATTACTTTCAATTATGAAAAATCACAAATATTAGGTATCTCGTAACGTACACTCAATTATAGGTAACCACAGCTTATACATCAATATCGAGTATTTCATTATTACATCTACTCTTTATTTAACATCCGATTTTGCAAAAACAGTACCATAATATTTAATAACGTATGCTAAAAAAACTTATAAATTCTATACGAGTTTTACTTTTTGACTCTATAGTCAAAATGCTTAAAAAAATATTCAAATCCCAAACCAACATTTGTGAACACAAAAAAAAAACAATGTCGCGAAAAAAACCTACAGCTGCACCAATTTTAAAAATAGAGCTAATGAATTAGTATTATTCATAGCTTACCGGTTTTTAAGTGAAAAAAATATGAAACAGGCCAATAATGATATGCGCGTCCCACTTTGAAGAGAAAAAAACAATATGGCCGCGTTTTGTGATTTGAATATGGGAAGTTGCTCTCAGGGATATCAGTTACAGAATTCATTTGAATCACAACATCTAATGTCTAAAAATAGATAATAGTGTTTTTTGCTGTAAAGTTATTTTAATGATTGTAACCCTTGGGAAGGCGACATTAATTTATGCTAAAAGGTTTGACGGGTTGAGTTACTTCCGAAAGTACTTTTATATTGAGAGAGTAGCATTGCATTTCATAATATTTAAAGTTTCATTTTGGAGTACTAGTTTCGGGCACCTACCATTTCCCGTAAGATATAGAAATAGGCAACGTTGATTTCAAGAGGATGGGCAGCAGCATCCTTCCATTTGCTAATAACAATATACTGCAATCAGAAACCTGCCTGCCAAGCGTGGTGATTCTGGCATTATGACCACTCATGTTCATCATATCAGCAAAAGGACGTCCACTACAGAACAAAGGCCTCCCACACAGATTTCCACAATTGTGTGATAATTTTGGGGGGAATTTGCCAGTAATCACCTCGCTTGGCAGGTAGTTTCAGGCAGAATAGCTACTGTTCCACAAAAGGATCGCTGCTGCCCATCCCTCTGGTTTAGTCCCTTAGTCACCCTTCGCGAGGAGAAGGTGTGGTACTATATTTCAAATCCGAACACCACCACCTCCAGATGGCAGTTTGAGCAAACGAGTCCTTGAGTGAAAACCGCGAATGTGCAAGCACAGCGTGGAATGCCCAGCCAGATGGACCGACGACCTGAAGAAGGCAGCTAGGGAAGACTGAACTTAGAAGTCGTAGCATCAAGGGTGGTGATTCTACTTGAGATATGCCTATGTCCAGTTATGGACTGCGATAGGCTAACTTTAACTTGATAATGGCTGTAAAAGTATAAATGGATTACAACAAAAATAAGGCAAAACAAAAAAAACTTAGAATGAGTGAAAATAGTTCAAAAGCTTTTTTATCAATTTAATTTTCGCGTTGCTTATAATCTAATATATAAATATCTCATGTCATGGTGTTTCTGGTCCTTTGAAACAGCTCGACTGATAATGTCTTTTTTTTGTATATTTGGTAGGTATGAGAATTGGTCGTTAAGTATTTTTCTCCTCCTCTCTCCTCCTACCCCCACCCCTCATTTTTTATCGCGAGTTTAGTATTTTAGTATGAACAATATCCATGATCTAATTTCCAAATTACACGCGTGCGAAGCCGCGGGCAAAAGCTAGTTACATATAAATTTTGGTAATTTCTAGGAAATTCAAGATATAGGAAGTGAACAATTGCGTGTTATCTCTTCGTCTATTATTTATTTATTTATTAATAAAGGTACACCAACAGCTTCTGTATATAAAATATCAAATAACAGTAGGTAACAATACGTTTTGGGCTTATACAGTTGCCAATGACAGGTGAACCAGCATTCACAAATACAAGTGATAATTTAAGGTAAAACGAGATGTACTATAAATTTTGTGGTAATAAAGTTACATAAGTTATAAGTTGGCCGTGTGGTGCCGGCTTAGAATACCACCACCCACTCTCCTCCCGTGGGTGTCGTAAAAGTCGACTAAAGGACTAGCCGGAGGATGGGCAGCAGCGTCCTTCAAGTACATTAACAACTCAACTGCGATCGCCAACCCGTTTGCCAAGCGTGGCAATTATGGCAATGAGCCCGCAACACATCCATATTGGTCATTGTGGTGATCTTTGGGGGGGCCTGTGTCCAGTAGTGGACTTCATTCGGCCGAAATGATGAAGTTATAAGTTAAGGTCCAGCTCCAGCCAGGCTTAAAATTAATATTATAAACTAAGCAACTTTCGCTAAGAGCGCCCCCTGAGGGACACGGACCTCGGCTTAGAGCGTTGCTAGGGATAACGAGCTTTTATTTTGGGGCCAGCTGGGTCGGTATTATTTAAAATGTATTAGGGGATATTTAGAACTACAGGCTCGACACGGGCCGGCGCGAGCAAGAGACGGGGGGGAGAAGTAGTAACTTGAATGGGAAGGTGACGCGGCGATAGGCCTCCGCGACGTCGGTGCGGCGGGCGTGCTCGGCGGCAAGGGCGGTAAAACGGTCGGGTGTTTAGTGAATGAGACAGCGCGAGTCTCTTTATGTGATCTAACGTGATTTTATCGTCTGGATCGACCAGAACGTGTCTCGGGTGAAATCTTTATATTTATACTGTCTCCAAGGCTCTGAAAGGAAATTTACTTTTACTTTTCACGACCTTTCATCTCCAGAGTTCGTGTCAAGCTGACGGACAGTAGTGTTATATTATTCGTTAGTAGCAACATCCCTTTAAGGACTCTTAAACAGAAGTGTGGGCAGCAGCATTCTTTCTGTGAACATTAGCCATCAGCTCATCAACCCGCCTGCCAAGCGTGGTGAATATGTAATCATTTCAGCCATTGATACGTCCACTGCTGAACAAAGGCCTCCCCCATAGATTTTCACAACTGTGTCAGCATTTCGGGGGGTATTTGCCAATACTCACCACGCTAGGCAGGCGGGTTGGTGAGCGCAGTATATATACTGTTCCACAGAAGGGACGCTGTTGCCCGTCCCTCAGGTTTAGAGTCCCTTAGTTGGCTTTTACGACATCCAACGGGAGGAGATGGAGTAGTGCTGTATTCTTAATTCGGACACCACACGGAGTAGGTAATGGCAAATCTATACAAATAAATAAAATTGAAGTGTCTGTTTGTAATGTCAAAATAACAGCTTTTTACTAAATGCATATGAAAGTATATCCGGCACCTATAGCAAAAAAACAATTTTTTAAATTTTTGTCTGTCTGTCTGTCTGTCTGTCTGTCTGTTTGTTCCGGTTAATCTCCGAAACGGCTGGACCGATTTTGACAGGATTTTCACTGGCAGATAGCTGATGTTATAAGGAATAACTTAGGCTACTTTTATTTTAGAAAAATAATTAGGGTTCCGCGCAAAAAAAATAAAACCCTTGAAATCCAACATTTATATTCTATGTCAAGTGTCTATGTCGAAGTACTCTAAATTTCTTTTAAATTACACGCGGGTGAAACCGCGGGTCCCAGCTAGTTTCTAATAAAATGACGACACAGTTGTGCAAATCTATGGGGGAAGCCTTCCTCGGGGGAGGATATCCTTTGGCTGATATGATGAACATCCCTACAGCGATCACCAATCTATTTGCCAAGCGTTGCGATTTAATAATATAACATGCCGTAAAGGCATATTGCTGCGAGCTACATAGGCTGCACTAAAAGTATCGGGAATAGAATATTTCAACTGTTCCTGTCATATTAAAATCTTTTTAATTGAAAACTCCTTGGTTTTACAAATCGAATACCATTTATTTATTTTAAAAAAGATTCACGGTCTTATCACAAGGTTTTGTCAAACTTGTTTAGTCGTTGAGAAAATGGAATTGACTCGAGAAAATTCAAGAGCGATGATTTATTATGACTTTCGAAGTGGTTTAACACAAAAACAGTGTGTTGACCGGATGATTTCTGCATTTGGTAATGAAGCCCCATCCAAAACCACAATTTATCGCTGGTTTGCTGAATTTCAACGTGGACGTGTCAAGCTCAGTGATGATCCTCGTCAAGGTCGTCCAAAAACTGCAGTCACCCAAGAAAACGTTGATGCTGTGCGTAAGCTGATTGAGGAAGATCGACATGTGACATACCGCGAAATTCAGGCAACTTTAGACATTGGCATGAGTCAAATACAAATAATCTTGCATGAACAATTAGGTGTAAAAAAGTTGTTTTCCCGATGGATACCGCATTTGCTATGTGAAGAGCAAAAAGCGGCTCGCGTTACTTGGTGCGTCAGAGCTCTCGAAAGATTCCACGCAGGATCCTCAAATGCTGTATACAACATCGTATCAGGTGACGAATCCTGGATATATGCGTACGAACCCGAAACAAAAAACCAGTCACGAGTTTGGGTGTTCGAAAATGAGTTAAAGCCAACAAAAGTTGTTCGTTCACGGAGTGTTGCAAAAAAAATGGTGGCCACGTTTGTCTCCAAAACCGGCCATGTTACGACTATTGCTCTTGAGGGACAAAGAACGGTTAATGCAGAATGGTATGCTAGCATTTGTTTGCCACAGGTCGTTTCTGAACTCCGTAGAGAGAACTGCAACCGCCGCATCATCCTCCATCACGACAATGCGAGTTCTCACACCGCGCACAGAACAAAAGAGTTTTTAGAGCAAGAAAACATAGAATTATTAGACCATCCGCCGTACAGCCCCGACCTAAGCCCTAATGATTTCTATACTTTCCCTAAAATAAAGAATAAATTGCGTGGACAGAGATTTTCATCACCTAAAGAAGCTGTGGACGCCTACAAAACGGCCATTTTGGAGCCCCAACTTCCGAATGGAATGGTTGCTTCAATGATTGGTTCCATCGTATGGAAAAATGTGTCAAATTTCGCGGAGCATACTTCGAAAAGCAATAAATACATTTTTAAATAGTAATGTTGTGTCACTTCCTTGATTCCCGAAATTTTCAGTGCCGCCCTCGTATAAGCAGGTCTATGCTCAACTCTAGAAGGCCAGGGGTGCAATTCCTTAAGCTCAAACATCCATACATCCTTAAATACAGAATCGAAATAACGGTATAAAACCAATTCAGTATTCGCTAAGACATGATGAATTCCAACCCTGATATTACGAATTCATTCCGCCGGAAAATGTATTTTACCAATACACTGAAAGAGAATACGTAAAAGGTAATTTTACGTTAAAAATAGCAAAATGCCTTCGTCTTCATGTAAAAATATTTGCTCCACGTGTAATAGCTAATAGATATTCTTCTTAAGGAAAAAATGTTCCTAGTATTCGTTAACGTTGCAACGATATAATGAAGGTTGTAATAAAAATAATACTGAAACTTGGTTAAGGTGCATGTAATAGGTGCCGTTCTTAAAACCACGAATAAGGCTCGAGGTATTGAAATATATGAATTAATAAAAATATAGGCATTTACCTCACGAGATCAAAGTTGGCTGTTTATTCCGTGTGATATTCGAATTAGAAACATAGCACCACTTCCTCAGGTGGATGTCGGGACAGGGGGACTAAGGGACTCTAAAACAGAGGGAAAAGCAGCAGTTTCCGTCTGTGGAACAGCAGTCGTTCTGCGCTCATCAACTCGCCTGCCAAGTGGGTGAGTACTGGCAAATTCCCTCCATTATGATGACACAATTGCGGAAATAGGAGGCCTTTGTTCGGTAGTAGACGTTGTATGGCCGATATGATATGTCACGTTGTTATAAATGAATCATCATTTCGGCCAAATGCAGTCCACTGCTGGACACAGGCCTCCACCAAAGATCACCACAACGACCGATATGGGTGTGTTGTGGGCTCATTGGAGGGTTTTGCCATAATCGCAACGCTTGGCAGACGGGTTGGCGATCGCAGTTGAGTTGATAATGTACTCGAAGGACGCTGCTGGCCATCCTCCGGCTAATCCCTTAGTCGATTTTTATGACACCCGCGGGAGGAAATCGGGTGGTGGTATTCTGAGCCGGCACCACACGACATAAATGAATAGAATGTGTAAAATAAGACAAAGACAAACCATATTCACAATCACAGTAGCAACAATAGTGACTTTTTACTTTTACCGTAACACTACGTAGTACATCCGCATGAACAAAACAAAATACATATTGTGTCAAAAACATCTGTTACGCAACCAACATTACTTTAACGGATTTAAATATAAAGCACAAATGCTACGAACAAAAAACTTATTAACATGTGAACGCAGTAACTGTTATAATTTCGCATTGTGCTCGCAGAAAATAATCACAGGAGGCTCTCGACGAAAAAAATCGTTTAAGAAAAAATATGCAAATTGAGACAGCGTCGTAAGGGTTAAAGTGGTGAGCGTGTCGAATTGTGTTATTATTTCTAATAATTATTTTTGCATTCACACTTTTGAGTATTTTTGTGGGTTAGGTGGTGAGCGTAGAATGGCCAGTTCCCCCCAAAATTACAACACAGTTATGGAAATCTATGGGGAGGCCTTTGTTCAGCAATGGACCTTCTATGGTTGATAAGAAGAAAAAGAAATTTACAATAATTATGCTATATAAGCTTTCAAACTATCGAGAGTTTCACTCATTTTTCGCGCACAGTTCAATCAAAACAATATTTTGACTAACCTCGACGTTGAAACTTGGCCGAAATTTTGAGGTTCGTCAAAATATTGTTTTAATATATCTGTGCGCGAAAGGTCCCGAAATCATAGTCTACGTATTGTGCAATTGATCTGTTCTACAGAAGGGTCGCTGCTGCCCATACCTCTGGCTTAGAGTCCCTAAGTCGCCTTTTACGACATCCACGGGCGGAGATGGAGTGGTGCTATATTTCTTAATCCGGACACCACAAGGATTAACAACGTGTGCTTAGTAAAAATATTAAACAAAATGTGAGAAGTTTTAAAAATTAATTAACATAAATGTTCACATCTACTTCAATCACTTGTTAAAATATTAATAAACCAAAAGAGAGAAGCCTACCCAATATTTTACCGTTGCCAATCAATTTAATCGACTGCATATGGTCGAAGCTATAATGCCGTTATCTACTAAAATCATTATGCGTGAAAAGGTGATACACATTTTTCTTTGATTACGTTGGTACCAACGAGTTAAATTTTCCAAATGTTAGATAACTTGCCGTGTGGTGTCGGCTCAGAATGCCACCACCCCATTTCATCCCGTGGGTGTCGTAAAAGTCGACTAAGGGATTAACCGGAGGATGGGCAGCAGCGTCCTTCGAGTAAATTAACAACTCAACTGCGATCGCCAACCCGTCTGCCAAGCGTGGCGATTATGGCAAGACCCCCCAATGAGCACACAACACACCATATCGGTTGTTGTGGTGATTTTTGGGGGAGGCCTGTGTCCAGCAGTGGATTGCATTCGGCCGAAATGAAGATAACGGCATAATAGCTCGAGGACGACAGTATTACACTGACAACATTACCACAGTTTTACATAGTACTATTTAATTAATAAATCAGTAAAATTCGTGTGGTGTCCGGATTAAGAATAAACCACCACTGCTCCTCCTGTAGATGTCGTGAAAAGCGACCAAGGAACCGTATAATAGAGGGATGCGTCAGCGTCCCTTTGTTGTGGAACAGTCACCATACTGCGCTTACCAACTCGCCTGCCAAGCGTGGTGAGTACTCGCCAGTTCCTCCAAAGTGACAACACAGTTATAGAAATCTATGGGGAGGCCTTTGTTCAGCAGTGGACCTTCTTTGGTTGACAAGAAGAAAAAGAAATTTACAATAATTATGCTATATAAGCTTTCAAACTATCGAGAGTTTCACTCATTTTTCGTGCACAGTTCAATCAAAACAATATTTTGACTAACCTCGACGTTGAAACTTGGCCGAAATTTTGAGGTTAGTCAAAATATTGTTTTATCTGTGCGCGAAAGGTCCCGAAATCATAGTCTAATTATTGTGCAATTGATTGTACAGTATAATGCGGCTATTTAATATTAATGTGAAAAAACTAGACTAGTAATAAATAAGTAAGTAGGTAAGTTATTTTCTCACCACAATGATGAAAAGTTGCAACAAAAGACAATATTGCGTAGTTGTAGTATTATTCAAATTTACTGTGGGAGACTAGTGCCTAAGCTAGGCTGAAGCCTGTGTTTCAGGCCACCAGCCTCCACCCCAGAAATCAAACATTTGGTCGTTCATAAACTGTGCCAAGCGAAATTTTTCCATTTTCTTCTTGTTCGTGTATCTGATTCTATCAAGTTGTTTCTTCTTGTTAAAGTTGTGTTGATGAATACTCTCCAATAGTTTGATATAACTTTATCAGGTCCCGATACTGGTTGGTTTTGTCCTTTATAACCCAGCTATTATCTTGCAATCCCATGAATACGCACTTTCGCTGCAGACAACATCTTTACATAACAATAAACTCGCTGTTGTAATAAAATGTGTATATTATGGCTTTGATACACCCAATATTGACGATATATCAAATGCATTTTCAGTTTTTCATATCTCGGTTTTACTTTTACACTTGACGGCTTTGGCCAATTTTGATAATATTTACCAGCAAGTGGTGTGCTTTTATATAGCAAAAACATATCATTAGACTTTCAGATCAAAACGCAAGGTTCGCATAAGCATTTGCGGGCGATGAAATAGTTTTTTGTTAATATAAGTTCAGCCGTCTAAATGATACATTTTATAAGAGAAATTAGCAAAGCATTTTTTGTTAAAATAAAACTGAATTATACAATAGAGGACAGTTAAGCGTAGTAGTTGCTATAATTATATCCAATGCTGATAATGAAATAGAAGCGAGAATTTTATTTTACTTTTATGTTATAATTTATTCCGTATCTATTGGATTAAAAGATTAACATTAAACGAAAATTACACTAGCAAATGCAGTTTGTGTATTTTTTTTAAATGTTTATACGAATATTAATCCTTATTTATAACCGAACCAAGCACTAAAATAGTTAACGGTACATACTATGCCTACTGTTCCAATTTAAGACAAGCTGTTAAAAATATAAGTTTACTGTTTTGATCAGTTTACTTTGCAGCAAAATATACCGTTCAAAATATTGTCTTAAATCAATTAAATGTTACTATTGCCGTGGAAATTGGGAAGGCCTCTGGTGTGGAATGCAACCTGTGTCGACACTCTTGCTCTTTCTCATCTTTCCAGTTCGGTGGGCTATGCTGGTGCTGCCACTGCAGAGACTCTCAAACGGTACAAATACAATAACCTCGTTGGAAATTACGTGTTTGAGCCGTTTGGGGTTGAAACGCTTCTTGCGTCTCTTTTTTAAAGACATTGCTAGACGCTTGGTCGACTCTTCACGTGATGAGGGCTGGCCTATACTTTGGACAATCAATTAGCATTGCCACCCAACAATGCTGCCAGCCTCCTGGGTACGTTACCCGATGACAGCGATGCGGAGGAGTATTTTGACGCTTAGGTGACTTTTGAATAATATTTATTTCCACCTTTTTTTATATATATACATTATCTGTATAGGTATAGATATTTTGTACATAGTTTAATAGTGAAAATACTAGAATAGATTAAATGTTAACTTCTATGTACGTATGTAAGCATGCGTGTAAACCCGTTTATAATGATAATTACAATATCGAAAAGTTATTTTAAGCTATTTCCCACTAATATACGATCTTTCAGTATCAACAGACATCTGTCGTCTGGTGGTGTGTGAATATTACTAACGAACCATACATAATGGCTGCGATTTGACCTGATGTCATTGAATCTTGAGGGTAGTCAATTTTCTCCAATTGCTGAAGGTTATGATATTCTGAGTACACAACCAGGTTATCTGACTCTCGGATTGATCTAAAAACTATCTTAAATATTCGTTTGCAACCAGAACCGACAGTTTAATGCTCGATGCTTGCTTGGCACTATGGGTTCTCAATGTATTAAGAACGGTCACCCATCCGAGTCATACCTACGGATAACGCAGCATCTTGAAAATCGTTGTAAACGTATGTTTATTAATAAACAAATACACATACAAATATTAATAGTTACATGATCATACAAATATTAATTTAATGTAGATTCAAGTCTACGCGTTTGACTCTCACACAATCACAGCAACCTCTCGTTTCAAAGGACTGTTTTCAATTCTGTCTTCACCATTATCTACACCTTACTTAGATCTACTATATTACACGCATGGCAGTATTTTTGGCTTCACAGGTTTTAAAAATATAAACTCCAATTATTGACGTATGTAGCGAAAAACAATTTTCTTAAGGCTAACCAAGGAAACTAATTTATTCCATAGAATAATAATCAGCCCATTTATGTGCTATGCCTCTTCTCACGATGAGAAAGTTTAGGCCTTAGTCCACGACGCTGGCCTATTGCGGATTGGCAGACTACACACACCATTGAGAACATTTTTGGAAGCCTCTCAGGTGTGCAGGTTTCCTTAAAATATTTTTCTTAACCATTAACGCAAGTGATAATCAAATTCTGATCTGCATATGAATCCGAAAAGTCAAAGGTGCGGGTCGGGATCGAACTCAGACCTCATATGGAAGGCAAGCGTTCGACTACTGCTATCACGCGTTTTCGTTCCATTTATTTAATTATTCCATTATTTTGACGGCAGGGTTGATGCAGTGGCAGATCGGCTGCTGCGCTCCGGGTCCCACGAGCGGATTCGATTCCCGCACGGAACAAATATTTGTATGAGCTGCAGGTAGAGGGGTGTATTGTAAATGTTTTTATGTATTGTTTAAATGTATATGTAGTGACCGACTGTGGCCTCACTACACGGTCCTATCTGAAAACCAGCGCTGTAACGTTCCACCGTTGCAGCATATGCTGAGATTATATTATGACCATTTTTGGCCTCTTACAGCATTATTTTGTTCGTAAAAGTAACTGTCTTTCTTTTATTCTGTTCTGTAAGTGTTGTCCGAGTCCAAAATAAATATTTTTCTTTCTTTCTTTCTTTAAAAGATATATTAAATTAAACATATTATTTCACCCAAAAATAAAAGATAAAATTTGTATCCCCAACAATATTTTTCCGTAATCCTTTAAGCATCATACTTACAAAAGTACATTTTCTGAACTCAAACAAAAGAACTTAGTAAAGTTCCGAGCGTAAAGGTTTTGGAACCGCAGTGGTACCCTTTATTGAACCGCTAGAATATTTATAAGACGAACGGTCTGCAATTTGTCCCGACTAAAGGTAATACGCACAAAAACTGGAATTAATTATGAATGGCTTAAAAAAAGACGGACCAAATAGTTGCGTTCGCATCGAAAGGGTTAACGTCATTGAGTGTCGGATAGTGATTTGTGAAAGACGTGTTTGTGTTTATAGATTTGGAACTATAGTTTTAAGTAATTAGGTCATAAATTCAATGTGGTGAGTGAAAAGTTTTTGTTAAACTTTGTTCAGTGGAATTTATTCGTGTGTGAAGAAGATATCAATAGTTATGTAGCATAATGTTGGTATAGGTGATTAGTATTCTATTTAGGTATAACTAGTAATACTAATAAGACAATAATATAGCCGTGTGGTGCCGGTTCAGAATGCCACCACCCCATTTCATTTTTTACGACACCCACGGGGTGTCGTAAAAGTCGACTAAGGGATTAACCGGAGGATGGGCAGCAGCGTCCTTCGAGTACATTAACAACTCAACTGCGATCGCCAACCCATCTGCCAAGCGTGGCGATTATGGCAGGACCCCCTAATGAGCACACAACACATCCATATCGGTCGTTGTGGTGGTCTGGTCCGGGTCTGTGTCCAGAAGTGGACTTCATTCGGCCGAAATAATAATAAGACAAAATCCTTTTGTATTTTTATTGGTCTCCAGTGGAAATTCGACATGAACTTCCTTCGCCCCGGGGAAGGGCGAAAGGGGTTATGCCTCCAAAAACCACTCGAGTGGTCATCTTCGGCACCGAAGGTGGCTCTAGGAACAGGCTAAGATCACCTTGGTGTTGTCGATGTACAATAGTTTCAACTCCAACAAACTTTCAAAAAGTTTGCATTCACGCTATGAGTAATCCAGTACACACTTCGTATGCAAACTTTTTTCCAGCGTTCAAATAAAGACTGTCTCGTTATTCTGTTTGAGTAAGAAGCCTATACAAAGCCAAATGCCTCGTATATAAGGCCCGCATATAAAATTGAACGCATTTTTAGTAAACACGCCTCGCGAGGGGAGAGAGGGCGCGAGTGGCACAGAGGGTCGGAGTAATGGCTGCCGAATGTCGCGAGAATCCATT
This sequence comes from Diloba caeruleocephala, assembly GCA_947459985.1. Taxonomy (NCBI): domain Eukaryota; kingdom Metazoa; phylum Arthropoda; class Insecta; order Lepidoptera; family Noctuidae; genus Diloba; species Diloba caeruleocephala. Next base: position 5,401,935 of record OX381614.1, read on the forward strand.
TTGTCCCTCCCTCCCCCCGCTTGGTGGTAAAGTCACGTTAGCGGGTTTAGTATATGCAAACATTGGGGATATTTAAAGTTTTACTTCTTGATTTTCTCACAATGTCTTAGAGCCTTCCAATTGATGATAAATATGTAGGTACTCACGTTTTATTTATATTTTACGTAGTGTTATCTAAATAATGGCAAAAAAGGTTTCTTAATTTCAATATAATTATGTTTGAATTGAATTTGAAATTATGTAAATTTATAAATACCTCTGAATTTCGTCTCAATCATATCTGAAAGACATTTCTTCAAATTAAATTAGTATTTACCTGCACCCCAAGGTTCACTGCTAAATATAAGCTTCCCAACAACCGTTACAATGACTATAACTTCTTTCTTTCTTTCTAACCATAAGCGCCATTACTATAATCACCACACTTGACAGACGGCCTGTTAACTGCAATATGTTATTTTTAGCGCACAGAAATATTTTCTACTCATCTTGATAAATAATGTTACGCAAAATACAACCGCTGTGTGGTGCCCGCATAAAGAATATAGCACCGATCCATTTCCTCCTGTAGGTAGAAGAAAATGGTACTAAGGACTCTAAACCAGAGCCATGGGCGCCCTTTCTTTGGAACAGTGGTTATACTGGGTGTCACCAACCTGCTTGTGAAGTGCGAAGAGTACTGTCAGTTTCCCCCCAAAAGATGACATCTTGCGGAAATCTTTGGGGAAATCTTTTGTTCAGCTTAGAACATCCTTCGGCTGTGCGCTTAGCACAGCGCACAGGGTTGCTTCGGTGGATCCTTTACAATTTCCCCGGGGGGTGACCGCTTTACAATCACCCTCTCAGAGATGTGCCTATAGGCGTGGCACCAGTGGGCAGCTCTAGTGTGATCATACGAGGACCTGGAGCCCCCTTGCGTGTCGAAGATAACCACCCGAGTGGTTTTAGCCGGTAGGAGTCCGGCATGCCCCTCCGTCCTTCCCGCGGCGGAGGAAGTTCATGTAGAATTTCTACTGGGCTCAATATAATAAAATAAAAAAGTGGATATCCTCCGGCTGATATTATGACTATAACCTTCACCAAATTTAGCACCTGAAGAGTAAAATAAAGATCTACTATGGTAAGCCGTAGCAGTAAAATTGTTACTAGTGGTAGTAGAGTTCTATGTAGGCAGGAGGGTGGAAAAACCCGCGATAATAACTATGTATGACCGTAGTTTCCCGTAGGTAGGAACAGCCTATGAAATAACTGTAACACAAGTTTTTTAATCACTTCAAATCACTAGACTAGTGTCTATGGGCGCCTTTTCTACGTATTATCAAGGAGGCAGTGGGTCATTTGCTGAACCTGATTAATAAAAACTAAAAGACAAACCCACCTACTGTCACATTATATCATTAGTAAGGCAAATAGGGATTTTATAAAAAAAACTAAAACATTACCTATAAGTTTACGTATTGATAGTAGGTATCTTAATGCAAAAGTCCGGCTAGGTAGGTGCCACCCGAGTGCAAGATATTCGCCGCTAAGTGGTAGTTTTTTAACTTTAAACATTATTGTGTGTCGGTTAGAGGTGTATTGTAGTGAAGATTTTAACAGAATGAATAAGTAATGTTTCAACGTGACGAGCGCAATGTGGTGCCACGCAGAATTAGCCACTTACCACCAGGCGAATGATTTACAAGTTTGGTCACCAGTATTTATTTGAAAAAATATCCGTATGAAAATTTTTATCTGAAATTTTCGCATGTACTACAAACGTGAAGTCGCTCTAAGTATTGGATGCGTGCTAACTGCTAACACGGGGGTAGGTAGAAGCAGGAATTATTTTTACTCTTCTTGCCGTCACTTGTTAGCTCTACCCCTGCGTCCTCCGTGATCGATATTCACGCGAAATCATAAATATTAGGGTGATGTGGGACTGTGTGGAACACTTCACATTTTTATTTATATACCTAGATATATAATTTTGAAACTTGATTTAACTTATACACCTCGATAACTACGCGAGTTGGAGTAATTAGGCAAGTTCCGTGTGGTCCTCGACAAGGAATAGACTACGCCTTTCAACCTATGGTTGTCTGAATATGCAACTAAGGCAAATAAGGCGCGAATAGGTAGTCACTCAGTGTGTGCTCTACTAAATTTCGGTAAGGCCATGATAACTTTCAATATTAGTCAAAAGACGTCCAATGCTGAAAAAAGCTTCCTCCATAAACAAGCGGTTACTTTTTGGGGTGAATTTGCCAGTCACCACGTTTGGCAGGAGGGTTGGTGATCGCAGTACGGCTGCTGTTTCACAGAAAGGATGCTGCTGTCCATTCTTCTGATTTAAAGTCCTTTAGTCGCCCATCCTGTAGGCGTCATTACCATAATCACCACGCTTGGCAAACCGACTGATGCTGCTATATATAATTTTTTGCGCACTATATATTTATAAATACACTATATAATTTTTGATACTTAATTATTCATCATTTCAGCCGAAAATCGTCCACTGCTGGACAGAAGCCTCACCAAAGATTGCCACATTGGTTGCTTGGCAGATGGGTTGGCGATCGCAGTCTGCTGCCCATCTTCCGGCTAATCCCATAGTCGCCTTTAACGACACCCACGGGAGGAGATGGAGCTATATTCTTAATCCAGACACCACACGGACTGTAGCGAACGTCGTGTCTATTGGTTTGATCTTATCGGAAAGTGCGGCGTTTGTGGAGACCTCCCTCATCGTGTCCTTTCTACTTCACATTCTTCATCTGATCTTGGGTCACCAATTATTAAAACTCTAGAAGATGGGCAGCAGCAGTCTCCGGTGTTTTAATATTAATATATTTTTTGCAATATGAGCGCTCGTTGTAGTGAGTACTTACAATATTTACAGCAGAAATGTGCGAGTAATTAAATTTGTCTGCAGTTATGAACTAGGAACTAATTATGTGTTTGATCAACTTACTTCTCTGGCTCATTTACTTTAAGGTGTACAGTAAAAACCGACACTTTGGTCTATCCAAGACAACAGTTTTCAGCTTGAAGTTCACACAGATCTGACTCTATCAGTTCTATCAGACTCTATCTATATAGTGTTATCCAGTTCGTTGTTGACGATTCAATCGGCTGAACTTTGTACCGATCTCTTCTATATGGTGAAATAAGTATATGAGATTTGATTTCGTCGATAATATTGATTGGCAAACGATAAGCACCTATTAATTTTAAGGATCTTACCATACCTTATAGTCCCTACACCAACAGGCTAAAATCATTTTAAAATATATAAAAAAGGGAATATAAAGACATAGGTAAGAAAAAAAAGTATTTTATGCACTCAATTACATACAAAACTCTACTAAAATACAGCCAAATACTGAACTGAAACGCCACTTAATATTTGAATCCCATTTAGCTATTTGAGACGCACGGTTTCGGTGGGGAGGCGGGATTCTTAAATTTTCAAGCGGGATTTAAATATTAAGTGGCATTCCAGTACTCGGCCGATAGTCTGTAAGTTGTAGAGTAGCCCCTATTTTACTTAAACCCTTTTTGGTAATAAAAGTCCAAAGAAAAGCGACCCTGGCATGTTTTTTTTTTCCATTTTGTTAAGAAAACAGCTAGTCAAATACTGTAATATATTTGAGGATTACTTTGTTGATGTTCTATGACTTCAGTCAACAAAATAGTCGTAACACTTACACAACAATTATACATTTTATAAAACTGTAATTAAAGCCTATTACGACATCGTTTCGTCACTTTAAACCACCATTTATCTATAATTAACACTGCACTTCATGACAAAAAAACGACCCACCTCACTAAAATCCAAAACGCCTAATTGGCTCAGTATTAATACACTTATAAGGAACCGAGCTGTCAAATTAAAAATACCCTCTGGTAGAATTTTTCGCCCTATCATCGTATAGACCAGTCGATTAGACCCAATTAAACGTGAATGTAATTTTGCGTGTTATTGTTCTCTGATAAAGTTTTTCTGTTGTAATAAAATTTCACTTCCCTTAGGCCCTTGTTATGCCAGTGACATCTTATTAAAATTCAGCCTAAGGCCAATCCGTGTTGCTTTCTTCGGTTTACAGTGGCGGCCGATGGTAATTGTATACTTTTTATTTAATGTAGTGCTGTTTTGATTTCATATCGGCAGTCAATATATGATGGTAGTATTCCTTATTGTTGAGATCGTAATTTTGTTTTTAAATCCTGTATGATGTATTTAAGTTGGAAAGAATGAATAAGAACGATGGTGGTTTTGATGTAGACCAAATGACGACAGTCTATCTGCACGAGTTTAGTTTATTTTATTACAGCATAAAGCGTTTGAAACAAGTAGAAACTTAACAGTACATGTAACATAAAGTATACATAAAGAATCCAAAGTGGTTTAGTAGAGTTTAACTTGTAAATTGTTCGATTCATATGCAACTTTCACTTTAAAATATTCTATAATGTGCCGATTGACATAGTATCCATGGGAATTTATTGCCTAGTCATAATTTCATAATGAAACCCCAGGGGCCTTGTAACATGATCTTTGCTTACGTTGTTGACCAGTTGGTTTGCACCGTTTTTAGGTGGCCTACGCATTGTATAGTATTGTAGCCACAGATAAGCCCCTATGGGGTGATTTATGTAGCACAGAGTTACTAATTCGTGTGCTATCCGAATTAGGAATATAGCATCATTATATTTCTTCTCGTAGATGTCGTAAAAGGCAACTAAGGCAATCTATACCGGATGGTTGGGCAGTAGCTTCCCTTCTGTGAAACAAACAACAGCTATACTACACTTACCAACCCGCCTGCCAAGCATGGTGGGTACTGGAAAACTCCCCGACGTGACATAATGACACAAGTGTGAATACCTATGGTCAGGCCTCGTCGACGACGTCAACTTCCTCCGACTAAAATGTTGTTGATGATAAAAGAGCTACTGATGGAAATCCTAAAGTTGAATTTGTTTAATTAGTATGGATATATTATGTTTCTGTCCTACACTGTAACACGTCACCTTTAGACCAATTTCGGCGTTCCATTTTTCGCTTTATATTTCATTTCAATAAACGCAATGTTGATAAGTAGTCAGTCGGAAATATTTTTGTTATTTCCACCTTTTCTTTCAGTTACGCGATAACCTCCCTTATACTTGGCTGATAAGGGTGATATTTCCTTAAAACTTTCGTGCAACAATTGTATTATACATTTTCCTAATAACGCGGCAGGGTGGGTCAAAAGCGAAATTGGTTGTTATTTGAAATAAATTTTATATGAGATGTTCTTGGTACGTCCCCTTCGTTTTCGAGTGTGCTTGTGTTTTGTTTTAGGCGGGATTATGTATTCTTTTTAAAGGTGTTTAGTTTCTATTGTTTATTTATTTATGTAAAGCTTATTCGTATTATACATAGCATTACATATAGACCACACGGGTGTCCGGTTTAGAAATATAGCATCACTCCATAGCCTCCCGTGGATGTCGTAAACGGTGACTAGAGGTCTGTGAACTAAAGGGGGGATGGGTAGCAGCTTCCCTTCTGTGGAACAGCAGCCATTCTGCGCTCACCAACCTGCCTGCCAAGCATACTGCCATCACCAATCCAACCAAACGTGGTGATTGAGGAAATATTTCCCTATGACCGTTCACTGTAATGCTTATTGAGAGACCCACAATCAGCATTGGACATTTACGGCTTTACTATAACGTGTGTAACGTAGTTCCTTTATTGTCGTGGGGAAATATTCATGGTCTTCCTCCGGCTTTGAAGGGGCGGAGGGGCATGCCGGGAATCTTACCGGCTTAAACCCCAGTGTTCCTTTCATTATCCTGTGGCTGGGGTGTGGTGATCGCTGGGTAGGTATTGGGCCACAACCCTGGCAGGTATCAGCCCGTCACTTAGTCTGAAGAGCCCCGTCTCTGTATGTCCTGACCGGTCGCACGTGTAAAGTAGTACCCACAGTGAAATTGCGTAAAATTCAAAGACTAGCTCAAGTATTTGTACACACGGCTATATATCAAGCAATTTTCCAGTATAAGCTGATCTCGCATTCCGTACAATGAGAGGTCAGCTTATACTGGAAATGACTTGATATGTATCCGTGCGTACGAAGATTTGTCTATTAATAGTAGATACATATGATACGGCAAAAATCTATTGTAGGACAACATAAAAATTTCCTAAGGGAATTCATTCATGTGTACAGGTTTTATAATAGGTGTTAAGTTTATGAATAGTTTATCGTTCTCTGGTATTTGGACTAGGTATACGGAACTATTTGAAAATTAGAGAGCAGGTGACAAAGCCCTTGACCAATAGCCATCAGGATGAGGTCGGGTTATTTTGTAAGTGGGTCGGGTTGTTTTCTTCTCGCGTGAGTTCCGCACTGTTGAGGATCAATCGATGGTCATCCCGCCAGGTCTCCTTATCTTCAGCGACACAGAGAGCACGAATTATGGCGATTAATGTGACCTGTTTATGACTAGACCAACGATTCGGAACCCGCCCTCATGATCTCTTTCCATCAACCGGTGAAGAATAGTGAAATGCGGATCCAAGAAATATTCAGAGCTTATAAAGTGAAAGAAAACTTTTCAGTAAATCACTCAGTACGGCCTAGCATTTCTGGACAACATTGAAATTGTGCATTCAATCACTTGACATTTCTATATCAGTGACACACAAACATATACACATAGATACGACCCGTAAACCTCCACTGCTGGATATGGGCCTTTCTACACCTAATTATATGTGGTCATAGATCATAATTATTGCCATAATCACCGCGCTTGGCAGGCGGATTGGTGATCACAGTATGCTTTGCTGGCACACGGGAGGATGCTATTGCCCATCCTCTTAATATCAACCCTTAGTCGTTTCAGGACATCCATAGAGAGGGGAAAGGTGGTTTATTCTTTGCGGATAACCACAAGGAACAGCTAGTTTAATTTTTAAGGATGAGCTTAGTAAGAGTTGGGTTTTCTCCAAGAAAAACTTCAAGAGTACACTCTCGTCGCTAGGTTATGTAAATTTCCATTGATCACTTCGCTTATATATGATTTCCGATTCTAAAAAGCTACGTATCTAATTTCTTAGACAGCATCACCACACATCTGTGGGGGAGGTAAAATACCATTAATAACAGGATTAAGGGGCCGAACAGAAAGAATAAATTGGGAGGAAACCGCCTTGGGGGGCGAGATTTATCGGGTACTTAGCATAAGTTCGACTGTGATGCGCCTTTCATTAATTTTTCATTGCCTGTGGTTGCTGTTTTGGGAATTGGGAAATCTGCTTAGGCGGCTTACTGTTGATTTTTGGTTGGAAATGTTTTGGATTAATCAATGCTAATACTAAGTGCGTTCAATTGAATCCAACTGCATTGGTAAAGTACCTTTATTTATATGAGCCTCTTAAAGTGACGCGTTCATTGGCGCCGTGGTCACATCACAAGCCCGACGCCCTATTTCGGCTTGCATCGTAGACATGACATCCTAGAATACGTGAGACAAAGGCCGAGGTACACACCTAGGGGGCAGTTGCTGGACTTACTTCGCAATGTCATCTTTAAGGTGTCTCCTCGTTATGGAAGAATACTTTTGGCCTCAAAGCGTGTTGTTCCAACGCGCTTCCATGGACCAGTGCCACAGGACAGCGGACAGTTGACGTCCTTTGGCTGATATGTTGAGTATCTCGAAAGTATGGCGATATCGTAGGTCACCTATCTATATCATAGTACGTAACGTAGTACGTAATCTATCTATATCAGATATAAAATGTGACCCTAGGACACCACGAGACGCACGCATGTGCTGCCGTGGGACGCTTTGGGGGATCTTTTACAAACCCAACGGGGGGGGGGGGGGGTGACCGCTTTACAGTCACCCTCTCCGAGACGTGCCTATAGGCGTGGCATCAGTAGGCGGCTCTAGTATGATCATACGAGGACATGGAGGCTCCCTTAGGTGATGATGACCGCTCCAGTGGTTTTAGCCGGTAGGAGTCCGGCACACCCCTTCGCCCTTCCCCGGCGCAATGAAGTTCATGAAGAATTTCCGCTGGGAACCCATAAAAAACAAAAAAAGGACAAGTCAAACAAATTTATTTGCGATATCAGGCAAGTTTTTTACGTGTGTTACATTTTTTAGATATCTTCGTGTATCGTTTATTCGATATGAGTAACTATCCGCGTAAATGTGCCTCTATTCGTTCATAATCATCCAATCAGCCAAAGGATGTCCACTGCTGAACTAAGGCCTCTCATAGATTCCCATAATTGTGCTGTTAGTATGGGGAGAATTAGCCAGTAGGGGGGGTAGTGGGTGCTGTTCCACAAGGGACGCTGCTGCCCATCCCTCTGGTTAAGAGTCCATTTGTCACTTGTTACGACATCCGCGGGAGGAAATGGTGTGGGTCTATATTCTTAATCCAGACCACACGGAATAATTTAATCATAAACATAAAACAAAAATGTTACAAACGGTTCACAATCAATTTGTAAAAGAAATACTTAACAAGTCGTTTAATAGAATTTCCTCTAAAACATCTCAATCGCTGCAAAAGATTAGCATTAATCAAACCTATTTTGACTGATGATGGAGTTGTATAGAGTTGTACTTACGCCGGTACATTTGACAGCAGATTATTATTTCAACATCATGTGGGCCAAAGAACGTCCACTACTGAACAAAGGCCTCTCCTATAGATTTTCACAACGGGTTACATGGCGTGTGTGGTCATTTAGGGAGGAATTTGCTAGTACTCACCACGCTTCGTATGCATTTCGTTGGCGAGCGTAGAATGACTGTTACTACACAGAAGGGTCGTTGCTGCACATCCCCCTGGTTTAGAGTCCCTTAGTCGCCTTTTCCGACATCCAAGTGAGGAGTAGACTGGTGCTATATTCTTAATCCGGACACCACATGGAACCCGTAAAATATTATTTTACAATTGTAAAAAAGTGAAAATACAGACGCTTTGGAGTTACTACTGTAAAAAATTGGGTGATTGGGCCAGGGGATTTTGAGAAATTTGCGAATAACAAACAAATATTTCCTCTTTATATACTAGTAAGATATATGTATATTTCGTCAATTTTCTTCTGGCGGCATTAATTGTAGTTTATATCTTGCGTTAGATTCCAGGTAATCAAAGTTTCGGGCACAAAGCTATCCTGCTTTTATCTCAGGGTTATATGTCCACTGCTGGACAGAGGCCTCCACCAAAGATCGCCACAACGACCGGTATGAGTTTGTGCTGTGTGCCCAATGGGGATTCTGCCATAATCGCCACGCTTGGCAGGCGGATTTGCGATCGCAGATGAGTTTTTATGTACTGGAAGGAAGCTGCTGCCCATCCGCCGGCTAATCCCATAGTCGCCTTTTATGACGCCCACGGGGTGAGATAGGATGGTGCCATTCTTAGCCAGCACCACACAGCAAGCATTATATAAATTATCTTTTTCAAATTTCAATATTTCCAGTTTCACCTCTCTGCCATATTTCATCAAACTCGGTTTTATAATTTAGCCATGGCCATGGGCCTCATAAGAAAGCTCAAGGTCACTCAGCGAGCTATGGAAGATAGTTATGCTTGGTATTTCTCTACGAGATCGAATCAGAAATGAGGAGATCCGTAGAAGAAAAGAAGTTGCCGAGACAGCTGAAAGGATTAGTAAATTGAAGTCGCAATTGGCGGGGCACATTGCTCGTAGAACTGATGGCCGTTGGGTCAATGAAGTTCTCGAGTGGAGAGCACGCACTGGAAAACGCAGCGTGGGATGACCTCCAACGCGGTGAACAGACGACCTGGTGAAGGTCGCTGGGAGTCATTGGATGCGGGCAGCATGTAACCGTTCGTTGTGGAAATCTATAGACATCTTTTGGCCGATATGATGACCAAAATTTGCATTTTTATACCTACTCTGTATTGTACACCTCTGCAGTAGCGCCTGAAGTAAATAGAGTGTTATTACTAACCAGTTAGGAACTGTATTAGTGTAATTTCTAAAATGAATGAATGCTATCTTATATTTCGGGTAAAAAATGTTCTACCGTTGTAAAAAGGAAAGTTTACCTAGTGCGAACATGTTCCTGACAGTGATTGACGCTAGGCGCTGAGCTATCAGTCAAAAAACCTTTTTTAGATTCGTGCAACAGGCTGAAAAAGCGATAGCATGAAAAATATTTTCATCGAAACGTTCTATTTTTAAACTGCGACATTCTGGTTTCAAATCTCCTATATCGGGAAAGCTGTGACCGATATTTTAAAGGTGATTTCGTATTTTAAATATTGCATCAAATTATCGGTTTGTTGGTATTTTTAAATTACATGTTTCGATAATTCTGGTTCTACCATCTCTAATGATGTCCATTGCCGAACAAGGGCCTCGCCATAGATTTCCACAATTATGCCTCTTATTTCCCGATTGAGAGTCCCTTCATTGTCTTTTGCTATAGTATTAATTTTGGCCCCATACGGATACTGTTTCTGTATACAAAACTACGTAATTGTAAATAATAACAATTGTTTCTTTTTGTTCCAGGGTAGCGGCGCGACGAATATAAAATTGGACATGTCACATATAAAAAATAAAAGATAATTTGTTATTTAATATTGTAGATAGATAGAACTTCTTACGTTAAATAAACTATTGTTATCTACAAAGGTTTTACTAGCATGTGTTAAATAATGGAAATTATAGTATTATCATATACACAAATAATGATTAATAAACTGCAATGTTAAAATATATATTAAATTGTAATGTTAAAACAATACATTTAGAGAATAATGAGTAGGTACCTATTTATGAAATAATGAGTTTAATAATGTTTAATGTAATAAGTATTGGTAATTGTAATTATTTAGTGATATTCTAGTACTGCGATTATAAATTCCAATTTATCAGACATTTGCATGCCAATAATGGTACATGTGCTGAACTGAACCGTACCTGACACCTGTATTATACTACATTTAAGCAAATAAATAAATTATTATTTATTATTATTGTTATAAAGGTACATAAAAAATCAATCCTCGGTTAAAACAACTCCAAGGAAATTTTAAAAGGAAAAGAAAGACGAAATCTCGCTAGCTAATTGATAATTACTAAGCATTAGTGCCGTACCGGCGAGGGAGTAGCAAAAATTGTACCCCCCGGAGTCGTAGCGGTTACGACCCCCTAACAGGTAAACGATGATTGGTAGAATTCGCTTCATATAATTTTAATATTTTGCGGTATTTAGAATTTTTGTCACCTTGTAGAAATGACAATTGGGACTCTAAGCCAGAGATGTAGGCGGCAGCGTCGATTTTGTAATGCCTGCTAAGCGTGGTGAGTACTGGTCCATTCCCCCCAAAATGACGACACACGGCATGAAAACGGACGTCTTATGGGGAGCCTTTTGTTCAGCAGTAGACTTTTCCCTGATATGATAACGATAAATCTCGAGGTATGGCCTGTCTGTATACTAATAAAATATTAAAAAATATTGTAAAGGTCGATGTCGTTAGAGATGATAATTAAATAATTTTAGGAGGATATGAAGAAAAATATACTTACCTACTTTTATGATGATGATCTTCTTAATATATCCATAGGCTTTCCATGTAGTGGTGTTTAATTATAGACTTAAATATAAGTATTTATGATATAAAACTGCAAGATAATTTAAAGTTACGTTCCGTGGATTTTACGCTACAGTAACATTCATATGTGAATTCTATGTTGTACGTAGTTTTAACACCCAGGACGCTACCTATCTGGCAAGTTTAGAAGCCTTTACGATACCAATGTGGAGAAGGGGTGGGCCAACTGGGCTAATAATAAAATATATTATTTGAAATAAATCTTGCAAACATAACACACTAAATTATACATAACTCTGAATAACAAAATTTGATACTCATCATCATATAAGCCAGACGTCCACTGCTGAACAAAGGCCGACGAACGCTGCTGATAAACGACAGTTACATGCATTTAGGGGGGAATTTGCCATGTTTGGCAGGCGGGTTGGTAAGCGCAGAATGGCCGCTATTTCACAAGGGAATCTGCTGCACATACCTCTGGCTTGGAACTCCTTAGTCGCTTTTCAGTACTTCTACGGACGAGATGGAGTGGTGCGATATTCTTGATGCGGATACCACACGGAATAAATTTAGATAGAACAAATTTGATACTACTAAACAAAAATTAACCTCCCTTCCCGTATGCTCTTAATGGGAGCATCAAAAGTGTACATTATCCTTGGCAATTTTTCCATAAACCACAGCACAATTACATAAAGTTTTTTTATAATTCTCCGATTCGCCATCATCCCTTGCACAATTTAATACGGTGTGGCGCCCCAACGGGGGTAGTGATTTTTTCTTCATTTTCATTATTACGAAGCTCCATTTTTTGTTTAATCAAAAGCAAGGCGACACGCGATGTGGTATGCGAATATTGTAGGTGGGGTGTGGTGGGTTGTACCGAGACTGTTTTTTTGGTTTCCATTTTTTATCACGTGCTTTTTAAACACATGTTTTAAGAACACGTGAATTGAACACGTGATTTTTGAATAAACTAGAACTTACTCGAAGTTGAAGTTTGAAGTGGAAATTCGAAGTCAAAGTTTTTTATTTCAAATAAATCAAATATTGACACTTATGAAATGTCAAAATCTGAGTTGCACAGTTCCAAATAGTTGATCTCGTGGAGAAGAGCCGGCAAGAAACTCCATGGATATTCTTTCAAAATAATTGAGATTACAGAGAAAAATGTAAGTCAATGTGTAAAGATGGTACATACCACAATAATATAATTATAATTATTTATTTGCCGTGGCAGTTAACGGCTGACCAGTCCCAACAGACGGCACCTGTTCACGAGCATGACGCATGCATCAGCATCGCTTAGCTCAACCATATTGTAGGGAACCGAATGACGCGATACGCAACGCCATCGCCAACAAGACGTTTTAGTGAGCATTTTAGGCATTTTAGTGTAAACTGATTCGATAATAATTATTGAACAGTTGATATATGCATGCCATCTTATGTTAACGTACAAAGAGTACAATTATTTTCGTCTATTTTGAATAAACGCTATATCATTTCATTATGGTTTTTGCCTCTTTGTGTAATTGCTTATCGATTTATTCGTCGTCGCCGAATAACAATCGAATGAAAAATTAACAATCGAACGCTATTGTCTGCAAGTCTGCAAGTCTCCAACATGACATTTAAAATGAGCCCATCGGTCAATATGGTATTACAATAATTGAGATACTTAAAAAACAAGCCAAAAACACACCTCCACCTCCCGGCTCCATAATCAGACCCCGTCACTAAATGGAAATGTATGGGACTCGTTAAGTAACCAATTGAGGCCAAACTTGAGAGGTTTACTAGTAGCCAATGAAGAGTTCCAACATACATCTCCTAGCTCCATCATCGTATTTGTTTGATGGTACCAGATAATTGTATTGTCATCCGAATTACATAGAATTGCAAAATTTCAAATCGATACGATGATTAGAAGTACGTTAAAATCAACAACAAGATTTGATTACATACTTAGTTAAAAGTAAAGCGTGTAAAGGACACCACTAAAGGAATAACTCGGTGAACAGTTAAATAATACTGATTGTTTTGTCGAGTGTTATCAGATAAATGAACAATCGAATAATTCGTTTGTTTTTAGAATAAATCACCTATAGCTAGTGGCCGTCAGTTTTTATCGTCTTAAAAAAGTACCTACGTCATACGGCGAACTATTTTCTATACTAACATGAGAAACGACATGTGTAAGTGTCACCGCAGATGTTATTTATTTCTTTACAGCCTTCTACGCGTATACGCATCTGTACGTGCGGCCCCACTTACCTAAAATAGAAACGAATTGCCAGAACTATGCATCTAGATCCTGCCCGCAATGTATGGAATTTTGTAGTGTAATAGTGGTGTGAACCAGTGCAATAGTACTGTCCATTGATGTGGTAAAATCATCGTATAAAGGTATAAACCGGGAAGTCCGTGCCATGTGAAAAAACCATGTAGGCTATTTATTATTTGGTTTTATTGACGTGATAGTTGTCCGGCACTCCAAGTGTTCTGCTGATAGTGGCGCCGTGTATTGGGTCACTAAGTTTTCCTACAATATGGTTGAGCTAAGCGATCATGCGTCATGCTCGTGAACGAGTGCCGTCTGTTGGGACTGGTCAGCCGTTTGCTGCCATTACAATTTAATCGAAACGTTAATAAAAATATTACAGTCAGGCTTGTTTAGTAGACTTTTTAAAAAGTTTAGAACTTTTTTTCCTAAATTGTTTTCACATAACCTTGGTTTCTGCAACAATGTGCTTTTAAAATATTGAAACATTTAAAATGATTTAAAAAGAGTAACCATGGAGTTTCTTGCCCGTTCTTCTCCATATGAAATCTACATCTTGGAGCGCAGCAATTAAAGTCTCGACGATTCATAAGTGCCTGTTTAGGGTTTGAATGAAAATAAAATATTTATTATCTTTTTATTTCAGTAGCTCGTGCAGGAGTATTAATTAACACCGACGTTTTTTTAAATATAACTTAGAAAGAGAAGATATTGAAAATTTCCGTGTGGTGTCCGAGTTAAGAATATAGCACCACTCTATCTCCTCTCATGGATATCGTAAAAGGCGAATGAGGAACTCTAAGCCAGAGGGATGGGCAGCAGCGTCCCTTCTGTGAAATAGCAGCCATTCTGTGCTCACCAACATGCTTGAAAACCGTCAAATTTCCCCTAAAATGACGACAATGATGATTTATATGACTGTCTAGTATATCTTTTCGTTGAAACCTCGAATGGTCGAAACCAATTCTTTTGAAAAGCTCATGGGTCCAACATCTTGAAGTCGTTTGGTTTTTTGAGCTTTTTTCTTTCAAGAGAGACAACTATAAATGTATTTATAGGGTTTAGGCTGTGAAGGAATGAGATAAAACACGTTTCTATATAGTTTCCCTATTCCCTATTGTCAATCAATCTCTGTCTCTCTCTCTCTGCTTACCACCTCCATTGTGTATTCATCTCAGTCTCTTATAAATTAACCAAAATACAAAGTTTCACTTATCCTGCGTTTGAACTCGCACTTAACAATTTTTTGTTATTCTAAAATGTAATGGGGGGACACTTCATGGGGACTCTCAATGGCTGCAATATAGAAATGGCGTGTATGCATGCAATACAACCACCTATTTTCCACAGGATTGTAGGACTATTGTTTTAGATGGAAGCTACAATGTTAAGGTCTGTTGCAATACGTGTTATATGAACTGAAAACTTGAAGACATAAACGGAAACATCAGTGACTACCTTTCAACCTTTCATTGAAATTCTACATGCGTTTTTTTCTATATACTTTCTCTCTTTACGGATTAATATCCTCTGCAAGGTACTACACGCGGGATGATTGCGTGGTGCCGGCTTTGCCGTGTGGTGCCGGCTCAGAATACCACCACCCCGTTTCCTCCCGTGGGTGTCGTAAATGTCAACTAAGGGATTGGCCGGAGGATGGGCAGCAGCGTCCTTCGAGTACATTAACAACTCAACTGCGATCGCCAACCCGTCTGCCAAGCGTGGCGATTATGGCAAATTCCCCCCAATATGATGACATAGTTGAGGAAATCTATAGGGGAGGCCTTTGTTCAGTAGTGGACGATGTATGGCCAATATGATGATATGTTAAAAAGAACAGATAGTAAAGTTAGCAGATAGTAGATAGTAAAGTTTTAGTTAATATTACAGTGCAAGTTACCATGTTTTAACTTTTATGTGGGCAATAGGAATAAATTTAGTTGATTTACTGAGACTACGCATGGAAATATACTGTTAAACGTAACATAAATGGTATTTTGACATCAAGACACAGAAACTCACGAATTATTTAGTGAACATTTTGAAATTAAGTTGTATGCCTCGGTGTGACAAGTGGCAATAAAATTCTGTTTTGTGTTTTATGTTTTGTTTTATACACATTCTTAGTAAAAAATGAGCTTTTTTGTTGCAACTTATAAGTCATGCACACCATAATAACAGCAAAAGAACGTGCACTGCTGAAAAAGGGCCTCTCCGAGAGATTTCTACAATTGTGTCGTCTTTTTGGGGGTAATTCACTACGCTTGGCAGGCGGGTGGTTGAACGCAGTATGGCTACTCGATGCTGCTGTCAACCTCTCTAGTTTTAGAGTTCTTTTGTTGCCCTTTAGTTCCTCTACGAGAGGAGATTGGGTGCTGCTATATTCTAATTTTTTTTGTCGTCTGTCTCACCATATTGGAAGCGATGATGCAGCTCACTTGCCTTGAAGAAACCTATTTACTCTTACCTGACTTGAATTATCATAACAGGATAAGCTAACAAAGGCATTTGACATAAAGTCGCATTCGTTGTTGAGTGAAAATAAGAATTATTTTAAGTTTTCTTCCAAATAGTAAATGTTTGATTAAATTTAGCCTTTTCGAGACACTTTCGCATTTTCGTAAAAGCTTCAAAAAACTTCAACCGCCAACGCTGACAAGTTACTAAAATATAAACGTCAAAGCGCCCCAGTAATTACCGCCACTGTCATAGAACCTACAATTTGTGGGACTCTATAATTTCTTGCGATCATTAACTCATTTTGGTATCACAATATTTTTAATTTTGATTACTTTTTTTCTTTTTTGTAGTTCGTTGGGGTGCCGTTAACGTGGTTTTTTGTTCTGTTGACTTAATTTGTAGAGTGCTGTTTTTATCGATTGCCTATTTTTAATCGGTATTGCGTCAGGATCTAATGTATCAAATCGCCACCAAGCTTGGTCAACGCTCATTCCTTCTCTGTATACGAAGAGGCCTTTCCCTGTAGTATGATGGTTACAAGCAAACAACGGACTGCCCCTCTCTATCCATACGTGTTGTAAAAGATGAGTATATATTGATATCAATAGAATGTGTAGCAGGTCCTCCTGTGCGCTAATAACAACATACTGCGATCACCAATCCGCCTGCATAGCGTGGTGATTATGGCAATGTTATGACCGTTCCCTGTGGCGGTTATTAGGAAGCCCATGATCAGCAGTGGACGTTTACAGGCAGGTGAAATGTGGAGATTTGATTAATGTAGGCCTCCTTTTTAATTTTTGAACCTTTTCTAGAAGTCTGATGGAAAATCATTTTAAAGAAATAGTCAGAACCTTCGTTCTTTATAGTTGCCGTAAATAATATAAAATGAGATTATGAATAATGTTACCGAGTGTCAAAATAGGAAATTAGATTTTCTTTTATAAAGAAACTGTATGTTCTGATATTTGAGCAATATTATTTTGTACCTATGAGAAGAGTCTTCACTCCAGCTTAAAATGCCAGCAGCAAATGTGACGTCTTAACGTGAAGATCTAGGTTCGACTTCCAGGTTTATTTTTGTAAGTAGAGAGGCGGCTTGTCAAACTAATCATCTCACACGTTTGAAGTTGTAACTAATCAATCTGTTTAGGTCAGAGAGATCACAAGGAGAAAAGATCTCAATACATAGAATGTGTCTCTACTTAATGTTGTAAAGCATAGTGCCTACTATAAGTCAGTAAAAATATTTAATATACAGAAATTAAGTGTCTAGTGTATACAAGAGCTTTTCAGAATAAACTTCGACTGTCGTTGTTACTAATCAAGTGACGAATTATAAATTGTTTAATAATGTTGACATTATTTAATACTGACATAAATTTGTATTTTATTTTAT
Organism: Diloba caeruleocephala; assembly: GCA_947459985.1. Classification (NCBI taxonomy): domain Eukaryota; kingdom Metazoa; phylum Arthropoda; class Insecta; order Lepidoptera; family Noctuidae; genus Diloba; species Diloba caeruleocephala. The sequence goes on from OX381614.1 coordinate 5,419,677, forward strand.
TAATCTATAAGTTGTATTTTGATCAAATTATAATATTTTAATTATGTTAATTTAGATTATTATATTTGATCATATGAAATTAATATTACAGGCGTAATTTAAAGTTCGAATAAAAAAAAAAAATTTGGAATCATGTAATTAGTGGGAATAATGCATGCAGTTGTTTTATAGAGTTATAAGAAATTCAGACATGTAAATAAAAATTGTTACTGAATAAATGGAATTGAATTGGAACTAGTTTTTGTGTTCGAGTATCACAGATCTACTCTAGGCGACGGGTGATCGGAAAGGTAAGTAGTTATAACCATATAACTTTTTTATGGTATCATAAAATGCATCATTTTAGCCGAAAAATGACCACTGCGGAAATAGGCCTGACCCAAAGATCGCCACAATGACCGGTCATGTGCTGCTCGCACCCAGTGAACCTTCATCAGGTCGTCGGTTCACCTTGGGGGAGTCGGTTAGCCCACGTTGCGTGTTGTTTTTCGTCTTCTGGTACGCGGTGACCACTCGAGAGATTTTCAGCCCAAACGTCCATTTGTTCTGAGAACAATGTAACCTGCCCTCTGCGACTACGATCTACATCAACTGACTGACTGACCTTGATGATTTTGCGGTTCTCCTCATTTCTGATTTGATCCTTGAGGAAAACTGTAAAACTGTAATTCTCCCAATACAGATAGATAATGGTCTCTTATCATACAGAGAAAGAACGAGCATTCATCACCACACTTGATACGTGACCACGCGTGTTAGCGATTTCAGACCATTGTATTGGGAAGGCAGCTAAGTTAAAAAAACTATAGTAGTGTGCGTTCAGCATTCCATTTTCTCTGCCTATTCCCATGTCGTTTGACGCGAATTTACAAAAGTCGGTTTAATAACTCTTTATTGATTCCATTTTTGAAGTTGGCATTCCAATCACTTGTAGTTCTTTCAGCTATGGCACCCTCTCCATACACAGAACAAATATTGTCGTGAGCTTCTTTTGCGGCCTTAAAAACTTAATTTAATCCAAAAATAAGGAGGTGTCGAAAATGTTCATTTTTCTCAACTTGACATTCCATTTTAATGTTCTGAAAATTGACATAAGTTAACTCAAACAACAACAAAACATCGAGTCCAACAGGAAAAAGTATTTTCTTTCGAATTGAATGAATTCGAAAGAAATGCGAACATGCGAACTGTTAAAATTTAAAACAACGTCGGGATCTTAGTTGCCAACCTTAATATATCTAGGTTTCCTCGCGATGTTTTCCTTCGCGGTCAGAGTCAACGGTGTCTTCGAATAACTAAGAAACTAATGTAGCTATGTCATTTCGTACACAGGTGCTTGAGAAGATTCTATAGTTTATTAGGTGGATATCTTTACAACAAGGCGAATAAACAATTAGGTATTTATTCATTTAGAAAATGTTGAAATATTGGTAAAACAGAGGCTCAACTGCTGGCTAAAACCTTAGACTACAGTGCAACAGAAGAGCTCACTCAATTTATAGCCTAGGGTACTCGTCTGCTCTAGTGTGATCGTACGAGGACCTGGAGCCTCCCTTAGGTGCCGAAGATGACCGCTCCAGTGGTTTTAGCCGGTAGGAGTCCGGCATACCCCTTCGCCCTTCCCCGGGGCGAAGGAAGTTCATGAAGAATTTCCACTGGGCACCAATAAAAAAAAAAAAGGGTACTCGTCTATCCTTACTATACATAAGCTTTTTCATACATCCCCCACACACAAACACACCCATACCTAAAAAAACACACACACCCACACGTAAACAAACACACACTCAAACACATACCATATTATCCATCGGTACATATATTACTAAAGAATTGAAAATAACTGACAGAGTAACCAAGATTTGTAAAAATAACATGTTTCATGCTACTTCTATTGTTAGTATATATTTTTGTTATTTATTTGTGTGAATATAATATGGTAAAAGTCACATCTGTACATGCCCGATTTTCAACCGCAATCTTGTTCTTAAGATGCAAGTTTTAACCTTCGAGCCACCGCGTCGCGAGTGTGATGATATACATGACATCACACATAACCTTTGTCATATTTACATAACTCATATCATTATTAACTGTGTGTTGTGCGGATTAATAATATAGCAACACTCCGTCTCTTCCCGTGGCTCTCGTAAAAGGCAACCAAAGGAACCAGAGAAACGGGCAGCAGCGTCCCTTCTGTGGAACAGTAGCCGTTCTGCACTCACCAACTCACTTGCCTAGCGTGGCGTGTACGAGCAAATTCACCCGAAATTGACAACACAATTGTCAAAATCTATGGGGGAGGCCTTTGTTTAGCAGTGGACGTCTTCTGGTTGATATTATGATGATGGTGATGAACTCTTATCACAGTGTGCTTTTATAAAATAATTAATAAGGAGTTTCTTCACAGCTCTTCTCCATAAGATCGACGATTCCGAGCCGTGCAACTAAATTCTCGACATCTAATAAAGCATGTAAAAGCTCACATGTAATAAAGTCCAGATTATTGGTTTCACACTGTAGTTCATTAACACTTTCGGGTTTATTGCTTACCACATAATTATTAGAGGTCATAAAATTATCCCAAGAATTGTAAACTTCATAACAACCTTTGACCTCTTTCATTGTTGTTCCCATTGTTATGATAAATATATTTATTTAAAAATAAACACATATTTATTACACTTTAAATATACACCTAAAAATATACATTTAATAATTATAAATGTGGTGTCCGGATTAAGAATATAGCACCACTCCATCTCCTCCCGTGGATGTCGTAAAAGGCGACTAAGGGAATCTAAATCAGAGGAATGGGCAGCAGCGTCCCTTCTGTAAAACGGTAGCCATACTGCGCTCACCAACCCACCTGCCAAGCGTGGTGAGTATTGGCAAATACCCCCCAGAATGATGACTCAGTTGTGAGTCTATGAGAGAGGCCTTTGTTCAGCAGTGGACGTATAAATGGCCGATATGAATTATAAAAATAGTAGCCCACCGGCATTGGGAACAAAGTCCAAGCTGCCGGTGGTCAGGGCTCCAGAGAGAGGAACCTCCTAACAATTCGAGCCGTGTCCAGGAGTACCGCTTTCTGTATCAATCCCTTGAGCCAGCCACCTAACGAGAGGCTCTTAAGGGTGTTGATCGAGGCTCTTGGCTACTAGGCTTTTGGCTGTTACAACTATCGGCACAATTATTGCAGAGACTACCGACTTGTCGACAACCACGTGCGCCAAGTCAAGACACTTAATTTGTTTATATTTCTCGGCTTTCATGAGGTTCTCGTCATGCGGGATAGTTATATCCACAATTAATGTGCGGCTCTCTACTTGATCTATCACCACAATATCAGGTTCATTGACTACAATAGTCCTGTCAGTGACGAAATTATTTTTAATAATATTGTAATATATAAGTAAAATATTATTTTTAATTTCTACTTATTGATATTTAGAAAATAATTATAACGTAATCTAATAAATATCCATTATTAAAAGGTGTATGTATACGTAACATACATATTAATAATGAATAAAATAGCCGTTACCCGGGTGGGTAGGGTGAACTGTCCACCTGAAAAAATTCCTTTAATTGCCAAACATTTATATTCCTTCTTTTTCTTTCTTTTTTACAAAGTTTAGCAGTACCTTACTTATGCTGATTAATGATGATGATGACGGATTTATATTATTGTCCTAAATTTGTGGAAGAGATATGGTACCTATCTTGTATGGTATATATTTCTTAATATGCAATTTAATGTAGCAAGAACATCTTATAACTGAGTATTAATAAGTTCTTAAGGATTTTTTTTGTAAGATAAATAATGCTTGTGGTGCCGGCTTAGAATACCACCACCCCATCTCCTCCTGTGGGTGTCGTAAAAGTCGACTAAGGGATTAGCCGGAGTATGGGCAGCAGCGTCCTTCGAGTACATTAACAACTTACTGCGATCGCCAACCCGTCTGCCAAGCGTGGCGATTATGGCAAAACCCCCCAATGAGCCCACAACACACCCATATCGGTCGTTGTGGTTATTTTTAGGGGAGGCCTGTGTCCAGCAGTGGACTTCATTCGGCCGAAATGATGAAGTGCTTTTCATGATTTGCTAAAATTGAATATCAATTGATGGATGGCAACTAAAAAATTGCCGGAGGATGGGCAGCAGCGTTCGTCGAGTACATTTATAACCTAACTGCGATCGCCAAGCGTGGAGATTATGGAAAAACCCCCCAATGAGCACACAACACAATCTTTGGGGGAGGCTTCTGTCCTGCAGTGGATGTTTTTTGGCTGAAATGAAGAACTAACAAAAATAAAACCTTACAATTAAGTAACCTAATCAAAATACTAGTTATACGGGTTAAGTTGGTTGTACACACAATACTTAGTTACAGTATTTATTCTGTGACTTAGTTCACCCGTTTTAAATAATACTAGATAAGTACCTACTTCATTGCATACCTACCTTGATAAAGTTATATACGTACGAGGAAAATGAGTGATTTATTTATTAGTGCTTATTTTCCTTGTACGGTAATGTAATACCCACCTACGTCTAATAAATAACATATAAATTTTTAACGAAATTAAAATCGGTATTGATATTATAAGGTACTCTGACTAGCTAGGAATGTAAACACATAGATTTCTAATTGTTTGGTTTTACAATACTTGTGTTAAGACCACAGAAACGAAGTCTATTAAAATAATAGTGTCAGAAGTGTAACTTTTCAGAATATAAAACCATGATATTTTATTTTATCACTCTTTTATGATAGTTTTATTTTATGAATCGCTAAACAATGTTGTTGTTACCGTGTGGTGCCGGCTAAGAATACCACCACCTCTTCTCATCCTGTGGGTGTCGTAAAAGGTGCCTAAGTGATTAGCCGGAGGATGGGCAGCAGTGTCCTTCGAGTACATTTATAACTCAACTGCGATCGCCGACCCGTCTGCCAAGCGTGGCGATTATGGCAAAACCCCCCAATGAGCACACAACACAAATTCATACCGGTCGTTGTGGCAATCTTTGGGAAAGGCTTCTGTCCAGCAGTGGACATTTTTCAGCTGAAATTATGAAACAATGTTCATAAAAAATGTACCTATACTTAACTAACTTTATTTATAACTGCGCATTCATGCTACTTCAGGCTTTAATAGACATACGAATTCGTAGATAGAGATATTTCATCATATCGGCCATTTATACGTCCACTGCTGAACAAAGGTCTCCCCGTTGATTTTCACAACTGTGTCATCACTTTGGGGGGTATTTGCCAATACTCACCACGCTTGGCAGGCGGGTTGGTGAGCGCAGTATGGCTACCGCTTCACAGAAGGGACGCTGCTGCCCATCCCTCTGGTTTAGATTCCCTTAGTCGCCTTTTACGACATCCACGGGAGGAGATGGAGTGGTGCTATATTCTTAATCCGGACACCACACGGAATAGATAGAGATATTTACATATACTTATATATTTATATACAGAGTGTCCAGTAAATAGCACGACATACTGCAGGGGGTGAGAGCTTGGGTATACCTATATGGTATGGTAATACCTATCAAAAAAACACAATATATGTTCAGCAAAATCTTACGGATTCTCTTACGGAATCTCATCTGGGCACGGATGCCCAAATGAACCAAACAACAATACTTTTTCTTATATATATTCTTAGAGGTTGACCAGATAAATTCATTTTGAGTTATAAAATATACACCTACCTACTTATTACGTACGTAATTGAGATGATAGTTACCTAGTTACTCATTACCGCCAACAGTATTGCAAATTACTCGATATCACTCTTCTTTATCAGGTTTATTTCCAAAACTGGCAAAGAACTCAAAAATACTATAACACCAACAAAACTAATTTTACTGAATGGGACTGAGAAACAGCTTTAGTTCTATAAATCTGCTTAAGAGTAGTAAAGAAAATGAAAAGTTTGAAAGCGTTAGGACATAAACTTTCTAGGCCTAATTTTCAATATTTTGGATTTACGTCCCGAAGCATTCGTTGACTGTTTTACCTACACGTATTTTATGTTATACTATTCGATAATAGATGTCGCTAGTAATTCTAACTAGAATGTTTCAAAACGATATTACAAAAAAACTTGTATGGAATGTTTTTGCAATAGTTTATAAATTACTATTCAGTAGAATAAAATATTTTGTTTTTGTTTATTACAAATAAATGAGTTATTCGGAAAGATATTAAATGTTTAAATGAACATCACACTGATTTTTTGAAGCATAGATTACAAATCTTGCACACAACTCCAATAGGTTTATTTGTAAATTATTTTGAATGAATAGAAGTAATATTTCCTATTTCATTTCTTATAGGACTTGGAAATAAAATAGTTATATTTTACTCACCCTCAAAGAGATGGCGTTGTGTGTCCATTTCTCGCATTTCCTAGGGTGGTAACAAACATTTTTATTTTCTGTAGTACACAGATGTCGCTAGTTTGAGATAGTCGGAAAGTATTTTAAATCCTATAGAAGCTAAGGTGTAACATACATACTAGTTACAGACTTGGTAATGTGGTGATAATTTTTTTTTAAGAATTTTATATAGCATCTGTATTATTTAACTTGCCTATCCAATAAATTGTTTTATAAATACATTTATCCAACAAATTGAGATAGTGCAATATATAACATGTTGCGAAAGAATAATCCTCGAAGACATTAAATAGGTAACCCAAAAATGACAGACTACAAAAAACGAGGTAGGTACTTAAACATCCTTTCCCCTGAATGGCCTTCGAATGGCGACCATCATCGGCCACTGTGTACCAGAACTACGTCCAATAAGAGTCACAACATCTAGTTAGCATTGTTTAAAGTCTTACAATAAGACTTTTCAAACCTGTCGCTTCGTGGCTGCGCGGCCAACGTAAAAGTCTAATACATTATATAATGCCAAGACGATGATGAGTAGAATTCTCCTGTGCGCTAATTAAAAGCCCTGCAATCACCAATCTATTTGACAAGCATGGTGATTATGTGAAATATTCCCTACGATAAACACTCACTTAATATCAACGTACGCACCCCTTCTCTATTGGTGGCTATCGTAAAAATGAAGAAGGAATGAAAGATTTATCTATCTAGTCCTGCTCTGTACCTACTAAAACCAAGATAATTCGATCACCAACCCACCTGCCAAGTGCGGTGATTATGGTATTGTACCCTTCGACCGATAATTGTAGCTGTCATTCGAAGACCCAAGTTTAGGAATAGCTTGTTACGGACTTTAGTGGTGATGGTGATACTGGCCGTTCACTGTAGTCGTCTTAAAAGAGGCGGGAAGTATAGGGTCTGACGTCATAAAACTCTTATCTAGATAAATTGATGAATGTATTGGCATACACCTAAGAATGTAGTTGAGCATCATGCATGTTCAATCACTGCATCTAATCTTTATTCTTTCATTAACATAATATATACGGTAGAGGCGGTAGCAATGCTTGTACAGTTGTACCGTTTTAAGATATTTCTGCTTTTTACCTGCCCCATAATACTAGGAAGGTTTGTACAGCTTGTGTTGGGTACAGCTTACAGACATAAACTCCATAACCCGGAATGTAGCCTATACAAATATTTGTTCCGTCAAACCCGCGACCTGTAGCGTAGATAGTCAGTCGCTTGGCCACTGCGCCAACCGTGCCGGCTGACATCCGACTTATTAATGAAGTAGATGTTTATTCTAAGTTATCTATTATTTTAAGTCAGTCAAGTGAAATATGAAGGCCTGTCACACCAGCTGTTCCAGGAGGGGCGTATATTGTTGTAAAAATATGTTATGCCTATAATGGTATCAAGTCTTAGGTAATAACATGGTGAGGCCTTTGCCATTCTCTGGGAATAACTTCATAAATAAACAAAATAAATCGAAAATCTTCATAACTCGTCATGAATTTTTAAATAAAAATTAGGTTAACTGAACTGGGCATAAAACCGAACACTGCAAGCTTGGCGGTCGCTCTTGCGACAGCTACACCATTGAGGCAATTACTAGTAGAGTTTCCTGATGGGCAGACTGCAATATCTGGGCAAAATTTCAAAATGTCGGGATTTAAGGATCGTTGTTGGGACAAATACTTATTATAAATCAAATCATACTTTTTATTATCGAAATGAATAACATAATTTTAAATTTTTTAATAATAATTTGAGATACAAATGAAAGTCGTATGATTACCTCGACGCACAGTGCATGTCGTTCGCTCCGCTATCGTATCCGTCACATTCCCACCTTTTTTTTAAATTTATATTTTTCTTAGTGTCCAGTGGAAATTCTACATGGAACTTCCTTCGCCCCGGGGAAGGGCAAAGGGGTCTCCTATCGGCTAAAACCACTGGAGCGGTCATCTTCGGCACCGAAGGGGGGCTCCAGGTCCTCGTAAGATCACACTAGAGCCGCCCATCGGTGCCACGCCTTTAGGCACATCACGGATGACTGTAAAGCGGTCAACCCCTCTATCGGAGGGAAGGCGACTGTAAAGAGGTCACTCCCCCAGGCACTTCTTGGGGCGGATTGTAAAGGATCCCCCCAAGCCTCTTTTTGCGCTGTGCTGCGCACACGGCGGCACGTGTCTACGAGCGCACCACCGTCTTCCGGTGGGTCACTCGGTGTGAGTACGCTGACTGCCCCCCTCCCCCCCCACCGCTTCCGGTATCTTTCTTATTATATATACTAAAAAAATAGTCTTCTGCTACTGTACTGTGATTTGTGAACTCTGTTGTGAACTTTTATCTTATCAATAAAGTGTTAAACTGCTGTGACTCTGTGACTCTGTTTTCTAAGCACAGAAGGACTCTCATTTCGCCATATATCGTCATAATTTTAATCATCATCATTACCATATCAGCCAAAGGATGCCCACTGCTGAACAAAGGCCTGCCACATAGATTTCCATAACGAGCATGCCGCCCGTATCCAACGACTCCCAGCGACCTTCACCAGGCCGTCTGACACCTCGTTGGAGGTCATCCCACGCTGCATTTTCCGGTGCGCGGTCTCCACTCGAGAACCTTTTTATCCCAACGGCCATCAGTTCTACGAGCAATGTCGGCAACTTTAGTTCTACTACGGATCTCCTCATTTCTGATTCGATCTCGTAGAGAAATACCAAGCATAGCTCTCTCTATAGCTCGCAAATTTTAATCGTAGATACTTAAACATTATGATCTATTTTTTGTATACGAAACTACTGGGGGCCTAAAAAGGCCGCTTTAGGTGAATCATAATACGAATTACATTAGAAATCACAAAATGGTATGATTAAGTGACCATTTTGTGATTTCTAATGTGAATCGTATTGAGATCATTATTATGCCTTATAAATAAAACCTAATATGGTCTTTTTAGGCCTTCTGGACCATTTGGTGATATTTAATGTGATTCATATTATGATTCTGCTATAGCGGCCTTTTTAGGCCCCCTGTTCTCCTAATGAAAACAGATCGCCATTAACATTGCAGCAACATAATATCGCTTTTTTATAGTATTATGTGAGAGTGTGGTACTACTACAACATGCCACTAGCATCCCATGATCCCAGCTACATTTAACTAGCTTGTCTGTGCGTCTCGTTGAAGACCGTCCCATGCTGCGTTTTCCGTGCAGTGGTCTTCGAGAAAAATTCTGCTGTGCTAACGATAAGGACAGTAATTGCCGTTTACACTCAACGATAAGTTGATACCTAACTATCCAAGTGTTGGGATTGTTAGAGAGAATAAGGAATGACTTAAGAGCTCTCAAAGTTTTGTTCAAACGAGCTTATGTAACTTTTGTGTAGGAAATCAGATATGAGCATATTGGGAATCAACACATCGATAGATATGTAAAAGGGTTAATTTTATTAAAATAAGGCACAATTTGTACCCCAATTTTGTTTTGTGTGTTACTACTTTATTTATAACAATATCTTGAACCTAAATACATAGTGTTCTAGTTTACAATACGCACTACTTCATCATATTAGACAAAGAACGTCCACTGCAGAACAAAGGCCTCCCCCATAGATTTCCACAATTGAGTCATTTTGGGATGAAGTAGCGCGCGCTCACGCTTGGCAGGCGGGTTGGTGAGCGCAGAATGACTATTGTTCTACAGAAAAGACGCTGCTGCCCATCCCTTTTCGTATAGAGTCCTTTAATCGCCTTTTACGACATCCACGGGAGGAGATGGAGTGGTGCTATATTCTTAATCCGGACACCATACTGACTGCTTACAATATTTTCATTTTATGGTAATTTCTGGATAACTTAACTCAAGATTATAAAAAAAATTTGAAACAATACTCCATGCAGCAGTGTTTTTAATTTGTTGCAAAATGTAAGGGGGTATATTCGAAGGTAGGTTGGAGATAAAAGAAACACATTATTGATAATTATGATGTTTTCAATTTAGTTGTAGTTTTGATGGTTAATAATGGGGTGGCCATTTCATCCCGTAGTTTTCGTAAAAGGCGACTATGGGATTAGTTGGAGATAGGCAGCAGCGTCCTTCGAGTACATTTACAAATCAACTGCGATGGCCAATCCGAGCCAAGCGTGGCAACAATGTTGCAACCCCCCAATTACTACACAGCACAACTTCAGACCAGTCGTTGAAGCGATCGTTGTAGGGGAGGCTATGTCCAGCACTGGACGTCCTTTGGCTAAAATAGTATTTAGAAAAACATTTACAAACATCGTTAAGAAGATACTAGCTTACTAGCTCACAGACTCCTTTATTAAAAATAACTTTCGTTTTTTAAATCTAATAGGTAAATTATCTCTTAACCCTAGGGACTACGACAAAGAAAACACCACCCCTCCACACTCACCCATGGGCGTCGTAAAAGACTACCAACGCTTGATATCCATAGGATGTGCAGCAGCATCCTCTCGTGTGTTACTAACAAGATAGTGCGATCACCAATCCGTCTGCCAAAAGTGGTGATTATGGCAATATCCCTATGAACGCTCATTGGAAGGTCCGTGTTCAGCAGTGGACGTTTACGATCCAATGTGAGTAAGGGCCAAAGCCTTTTATTTTTATACGAATCATCATCATCATCATTTCAGCCAAAGAACGTCCAGTGCGGATAAATGGCCTCCCTCATAGATTCTCACAATCGTGTCGTAATTTTGGGGGGAATCTGCCAGTACTCACCACGCTTGGCAGGTTGTGTGGCACGTTTGTGAGCGCAGTATGGCTACGGTTCCACTATGGGACGCTGCTGCCCATCCCTCTGACTAAGAGTCCCTTAGTCGCCTTTTACAATATCCCCGGGAGGCGATGAAGTGGTGCTATATTCTTAATCTGGACACCAAACGGTAAACCCGTCTCAATTCTTAAAAGATTACTTAGGTTTTACTTAAACCTAAAAGTAATGTTTCCTATAGGTATCATGGAACTATAAAGTATATATTACATTCACAGTGGAAATGCTCATGCATCGTTAAGGCTCCTGGGGAGAGAGGCGAAGGGATTCAGCTGGAACTACCGGGACGGTCACTTCTGGAATCTATAGGCAAATCTTGGAGTACCCTGGAAATTATAATTCTTTATCAGAATTCAATTTCAGAATTTTATTATCATTTGCGTTAATGTTGAAACATCGTGAGGAAACCAAATTAAACAGAGATGGCTTCAAAATTTTTTTTTTAAATTGTGTGTGTACTCCACCAACCCGCACTTGGCCAGAATGGTGGACTAAGGCCTAATCTAAAAAAAGGCCTGTGCCCAACAGTGGGACAGTAAAGGGCTGAATCGTGCGCCTGTAATAGAATTTGTTTTGGCAGATCTGGTAAGAACTTGTAACTTAAGAACTACAAGGAACAAAACAGTTTGATGGGCTGAACACTTTTTTAGTTTAAAATAAAAAACTTGATATTCTTCATTGTTTGCAAATTATATTTATCAGTGGGTATTTATTAATAAAACTACATTTTTGCTATACAATATATATTTATTATATGAAACACGATACATCTGTATGACATAAAATAAAATAATTACACACGCACGACAAAATCTCACGCGGCCACGGAGTAGAGAAGTGGAATATTTCATAAGTTTGTTTCTTTAGGGGGTTCGCATAGTGGATCCTTTGTTCATTTGATCGTGGGCTGGTGTAGCGCTATAGCGTATTTCCAAAAGCAGTGATATAGTGACTGAGGGTGCTCTAATTTCAAGAGTTCTGAGCACCACAGTGCCGAATTCTCTGCCGCCCCGGCAGGAGTGGTCAGACGTAACTGTTCCAGTTTGTAGGGCACTGTAGGTAATATCTCGAGGTGAAGAGTGCCGTGTGGTGCTACGTAGGGATAGTTCTGGATAGCATTCTGTATTTGGTCTGAAATAAATATTTATTATTATTATTACCTACATGTTTCTCTATTCACGGGCTTATATCCCCTGTAAGGGGGAACCCAATCTTTTGATAGGCTTACGCGGGGACATGGGTCCAACACGCAGAGGCCCTTTAGAGAATTTTAATCTATTATTGTAAGATTTTTAATCTATTATATTTTGTATGATCTGCAGGTAGTTGTTCCGGGTCTGGGTGTATTGTGTGTGGAATTCATATCTGTAAACGCACCCACGACACAGGAGAAATCCTAGTGTGGGGCAAAGTTTAAAAAAAAAAAAAAAAAATTAAATGGGACATTAACCCGGGACTCTCCATGGCTACACTATAAAATGTAGTCTCGGATTGTCCCCGGAGGTGTAAAACTATTGTATAAGATGGAAACTACAATTATAAGGTCTATTGTAATGGGTATTAATGGATTATATTCTGGAAACGGAAACAACGGCGCCTGCCTTTCAACCTTTAAAGTGAAATTCTGTGGCAGACGGTGACTTGCCACTCACAAGATGGGCCCCCTAAATAAATAAGTTTGTGTCTGAAATGTATTTTATCATTAAACCTGTTTCATTATATTCCATTTGATAAATTAAAAAAACATTTATAATGTTTTAAATTCTGTTTATGTATTTATTTACATACATACATGCCTTCGGTAAGCATTACAGTTTCCCAATTTACTTACCTAAGGCCCAGACATATGGGTATAAAGCACATATTCTAATTCTTTACTCTAAACTTAATGTTAACTAAAACATAAACAAACTATGAATTATTGTAGCTGCTAATTATGAAATTCTCTCTACTTGCAATAGGTCTATACTTGGGTATAGGTGAGCCTTAGCTTTGAGCAGACAGAACGCTCGCGCTATAGGTGCCTGACCCCCCAGCTTATGGTCTGCCTATATACAGCATATGGATCATGGGTCTCAAAACAGGTTGTATCGTCAATTTTATCAATAAAACTCTCTTCTCTTCTTCTGTCTTAGTCTTTGGATATGGGTGGCATGTAAATCGGTAATTGTGGAAGGCTATGGGGTAGGCCTTTGTTCAGCATTGGACGTCTTTCGGCTGACTTGATTTATTATGCTAAAATATATTGTAAAAATTATACTACGAAATAGACATTTAAAAATAATGCTAATTAATTAAACAGGGAAACCCGGGAATTTATTTCTAAAGCATCAAGGTGCGCTTATTGATCCCAAATAGCTGACCTTATTTCGGATCATTGGTGATGAAATAATATAAAAAGTAAAGAAAAGATATCGCAAGAACCAGCGCGCCTTAACATTTTGAAAGCCATATAATCGCAAGCGTATTCATTTTTGTTCAGTGTTAACACTTCCTCATAATGCTGTCGCGCCCTTTATTTCCTGAAAGGTTTGAAGGGATGAGGAGTCATAATGATTAAAAAAAATATGTATTTCAGATCTCCACATGTTTTACTGATGCGTTGCAGATGTCTACTAATTTTTAAGGAAGTATAAATGAAATAGTGAGCCTTTAGCAATTTCAACGCTCAGTTCAACTCGCGTTACGTTACCACTAAGAATTTCCTACCAGGTATCGAAATAACACTGCTCAAATTAGGGAAACAGGCAAACGAAATTTAAGATAGCATGCTCGTCATCTGTACTTACAACCAATAAAGCAGTGAATATAAACATTTAAATACAATTATTGCAAACATCATCATCATCATTTCAGCCGAATAAAGTCCACTGTTGGACACAGGCCCCCAAAGATCGCCACAGCGGCAGGTCTAGGTATGGTGTGTGCTCGTTGGGGGGTTTTGCCATAATCGCCACGCTTCGCAGGTGGGTTGGCGGAAATATGTGGGGGGGGGGGGCTTGCATGCCTTTTAAGTTCTGTCGTTTCTATATTTCCCGGCAATTTTAAAGTATTAGGATTAATGCTATTGTTTAGTCACAGCGTCCATTGGAATCTGTCAGATTACGTACGAAAATGAATCTTTCTAAGGAAAATGTTCGTGCAATAATTTTCTACAACTTTAGAAGAGGCCTGACACGGCTTCAGTATTTTGAAGAGCTAATATCTGTGTTCAGTGATGAAGCCCCATGTCTGCGAACTGTCGAACGCTGGTATTTAGAATTCCAGCGTGGACATACTAGTGTTAGTAATGCCCAAAATCTGCCTTCACTGAAGATAACATCATTGCTGTGAGACAACTAATTCTCGAAGATCGTCATGTGACGTATGGCGAGATAGAGGCTCTATTAGGCATCTCAGGGACAACTATTCAGAAGATCATGCATGAAGCGCTTGGTGTGAGAAAGCTAGTTTGCCGTTGGATACCGCATCTGCTTTCCGACGATCATAAGGCGGCCCGCGTCAGATGGTGTAAGAAAACTCTGCAAAGGTTCAACCGAGGAGAGTCAAATCACGTCTACGACATCATCAGTGGTGACGAATCTTGGATCTATGCCAACAATCTACAATCTGGGTCTTTCAAGACGAGCCAAAGCCGACTAAAGTTGATCGTTCTCGAAGCACTTCAAAGAAGATGGTGGCCACGTTCGTTGGAAAAACTGGCCGTGTTGCGACTATTGCATTTGAAGATCGTAGAACGGTTAACGCAGAGTGGTATACCACAATTTCTTTACCACAAGTCATCGCCGAACTTTGAAAATCTAACTCAAAGCGACGCATCATCCTGCACCACGACAACGCAAGCTCACACAGCGCTCATCAAACGATTGAGTATTTGAAGCAGGAAAAAGTAGAAATTCTTGACCATCCTCCATACAGTCCTGACCTAAGCCCTAACGATTTCTTTACATTTCCTAATATTAAGAAAAGTCTTCGTGGTCAAAGGTTCCAGTCCGGTGAAGAAGCAGTCGACGCTTTCAAGTCAGCCATTTTGAACACCCCCACTTTAAAGTGGAATAAATGTTATAATAACTGGTTTGAGCGAATGGAAAAGTGTATTAAGCTACGTGGTGAATACTTTGAAATACAATAAAAAGTACTATAAGGTTCTAGTTGTGTTTTGTTCTTCAAACGACAAAACTTAAAAGGCATGCCTCGTATGGCCGGTACGATAGTCTTTTACGACATCCACGGGAGGAGATGGAGTAGTGCTATGTTCTTAATCCGGACAGCTTGTTTTAGATTAATAACTTCTGGAAAGTTCTTGTTTAAAATAACATTGGAATATTTAAAAATAACTTTACTTAACAATGCTTTTGATATTACTTATAAAAATTAATAACAAGATAATAAATAACACATTTGGCTTCAAGTTTCTTGTTACAAGATGAATCGACACAATACATTATTTCATATAAAAAGAAATGAACCTTCATTACAGAAAACGACATAGGTATTATTATAAAAATAATAATCGCATAACTGACCGCGTACACAAAACAACTGGACATTTAACACTTACATCGTTTAAGTGTGGTCGTTAAGACCCTCGAGGTATTTCCGTCTATAATAATACACCGCGCAATAAAACAGATAACAGGAAAGAGCTGACATGATAGCAGTAAACGAAGGGTTAGATAGCCTACGGTCTTAGAAAAAAACTTAATGTTAAACGTCTTAAGTGAAGTTAAATGTTAAGAAAATTCAACCGTAATGAGCGACAAAATAGAGATTAATATTGTATGACTTTAATATGAATCATCTAACCCTTTGAATGCGCGCGTGGTATGTATCCGACTTCCGTAATACAGTCAGCGACAGTATAATTGTCTATAATGATATATTATTTTTATCTGCCCATCTTGTTGTCTGCGCGTAGCCGCGAATAGTAGACACACATCCAACATTTTACGACATTTTTCTAATTACCTTCTGTCATATTTTTTCAAACCTATTGTTACTGAATTAACATATGTCGTAAAGTTGTACCGCTTTTTAATTTAATTGCCCGCGGTAAATTTATCCGTCTCAAGTTATTGTAAGACATAAAATTTTATTATAATGGATATCCGTAAATAGACATTTTTATAAATAGTCATTTATAAAAATAACATTTTCAAGCTTTGCAGCAACTTTTTTTTTCAAATAAAAGACACGACTTTATTACCGGTAAAAAAAACATGTAAACAGTACCTACAGGTGTAAAATAAACCTAATTAAGCTAACCGATAATCTATTACAATTGTTAACTTACGTAGGAAATGGAACAGCGGCAGATGTGTGTGATTTTTCTTTAGTAAAAAACTGTATGCAAATGTCGCCTTCATTTGCATAGTATAAAAGTGTTCGCTTTCAATAGTAAAGCAAAAAGTTAACCCTTTATCGACCTTTTTATATTTTTTCATGTCAGTACGTTGTCGGTCTATGAATAATTAGAATAATATATGCTTTGTGTAGTGTATGTCATTTTTTGTCGCACAGATGTGTGAGGTTCCGGAAGTCGGAAAAAACGGTTGGAGATCGAAAGTGGAGGGTTAATTTATTAAAAAAAGAGGAAACAATAGTCAACAGTGATCCGTAGTAAGTTAAGTCTAGTAAGTTTTTGTTTCAGCATTCTAAATAATACATATTCGCTATCCTGTACCTAACTAATTTTCCGCATTGACAGGAAGCAGAGACTTCATTTAAATGTAGACGTATTTATAAGCTGTTAATTCTGAAAGAAAAGAACGGAAATAAATCATTTATACAGTAATAAGGTCCCAACAAACACTTTAAGCCGTCATATTTATACACTGTGCCGCGTGGTGCCGGCTCAGAATACCACCACCCCATCTTCTCCCGTGGGTGTCGTAAAAGAGACTAAGGAATTAGCTGGAGGATGGCCAGCAGCGTCTTTCGAGTACATTAACAGCTCAATTACGATCGCCAACCCGTCTGCCAAGCGTGGCGATTATGGTAAAACCCCCCAATGAGCCAACAACACATCCATGTCGGTCGTTGTGGTGATCTTTGGGGGAGGCCTGTGTCCAGCAGTGGACTTCATTCGGCCGAAATCATGATTTATACAATGGAGCATTAAAATAATCATTTAAGACAACCACAAAAAAGTAAGAGTTCTTCTTTTACTTGATGAATTAGCTGTAAATTTATGAATATGATACGGTACGGTTACGATGCCCAGCAAAATCTTCGTAAACCAAGTCATATTATTCTCCTTTCATGGCCAACCTTCGTTACAGCCAAATAAAGTCCACTGCTGGACACAAGCCTCCCCCAAAGATCACTACAACGACCGTTCGGGTGTATCGTGTGCTCATTGGGGGGTTTTGCCATAATTACCGCGCTTGGCAGGCGGGTTGGCGATCGCAGTTCAGTTGTTGCTGCTGCCCAGCCTCTGGCTAATCCCTTAGTCGCCTTTTACGATACCCACGGGATGAGATGGTTTGGTGCTGTTTGTAGCCGGCACCACATGGCTAACCTTATGTCAGAGCAGTTCAAGCAGCCCACTAGGCTTCCGACTTGGTTTATGGACAGCCATCTAATTACAACCAGGACCGAAGATTTAACGTACACTCCGAAGTATGGAGAAGCTCAATTTAAATACCACTATGGTGGTGTCCGGATTAAGAATATAGCACCACTCCATCTCCTCCCGTGGAGGTCGTAAAAGTCGACTAAGGGACTCTTAACCAGAGGGATGGGCAGCAGCGTCCCTTTTGCTGAGCAGTAGCAACTCTGCGCTCACCAACCCGCTTGCCAAGCGTGGTGAGTATCGGCAAATTCCCCCCAAAATGACAACACAACATAAACACCGGCCCCCAGTTCCCGGCAGCCCCGCCATTCCTGGTCATGGTAGCGGCCACGGAAACGGCGGGGCAGGGGATGCTAAGAATCTCCGGATGGGATCCGGCTACCACCCAAACCGAAAACTGGCCCTGGTGACATATAACACACGCACACTGAGGGCAGACGAAAAGATTGTTGAGCTGGAAGAAGAAATAGATAAGTTGCACTGGGATATCATGGGTCTATCAGAAGTCCGAAGAGAGGGGGAGGACACGATAACCCTGAAATCCGGCAACTTATTCTACTACCGGGAAGGCGAACATCTGTCTCAAGGTGGTGTCGGGTTTCTCGTCCGCAGGTCCCTCATTAACAGTATAGTGGCCATCGAAAGTGTGTTGAGCAGGGTAGCGTACCTTATACTCAGAATATCCAAGAGATATTCGTTGAAGGTCATACAGGTCTACGCACCGACCTCGACACACCCAGATGATGAAGTAGAGAGTATGTATGAGGACGTAAGTAGGGCCATACATACCTCGAAGACACATTTCACTCTTGTGATGGGGGACTTCAACGCAAAACTGGGCACTCGATGCGATGGTGAGTTGAGAGTGGGGCAATTTGGATATGGGCAACGGAACCCCAGGGGACAGAGGCTGGCCGACTTTTTGGAAAAGGAGGGACTCTTTATGATGAACTCCTTTTTCCAAAAGCCGCCTCACAGGAAGTGGACCTGGATGAGTCCCGATGGTTCCACGAGGAATGAGATTGACTTCATCATGACCAATAAAAGACAAATATTCAATGATGTCTCTGTGATCCACAGGGTGAAAACCGGTAGTGATCACCGAATGGTAAGAGGCACATTGAATATTAATCTCAAAGTTGAGAGGTCTCGTCTGATGAGGTCTACGCTCCGGCCCTCTAGTGCTCATATCCAAAACCCCGAGAGCTTTCAACTCGAACTCCAAAACCGCTTCGAGTGCCTGGAACATTGCGTATCTGTGGACGATTTAAATGGTAGGTTTGTAGAAACTGTCCAAACGGTTGGGTCTAAGTTCTTTAAAGCCCACCGTAAAGGTAGACCAAAAAAGTTCTCCGATCACACTCTCGACCTTATGGCAGAAAGACGCGCCATGACGCTGCAGTCTTCCGATGATGCTGAAGCATACCGACTGCTCAATAGACGGATATGGAAGTCCTTGCGGCACGATATCCGCACCTTTAACACTAACGGTGTTAAAGAGGCGATTGAGCGGAATCAAGGCTCCAAAGTGTTCGCAAGAGACAAGTCTATTGGGCAAAGTCGTATTATGAAGCTGAAGACCGAGGACGGCAGTGTAGTGTCGACTAAGCCAGAGGTTTTGAGAGAGATTGAGAACTTCTACCGGCAGTTATACACCTCGGTTACTATACCTACCATTGGCTCTGACAAAGACCCGCGAGCCAAACTAACCCGACACTATACCGAGGATATCCCGGACATCAGCCTGTACGAGATTAGGATGGCCTTGAAACAGCTTAAAAATAACAAGGCGCCGGGTGGAGACGGAATTACGACAGAGCTTCTGAAAGCGGGTGGCACACCGGTACTTAAAGTCCTTCAGAAGCTATTCAATTCCGTCTTACTCGAGGGCACAACGCCGGAAGCGTGGAACAGAGGTGAGGTGGTGCTCTTCTTCAAAAAGGGTGATAACACCCTATTGAAGAATTATAGACCCATCTCACTTCTGAGCCATGTTTATAAGCTGTTTTCAAGGGTCATCACGAATTGTCTCGAGCGCAGGTTTGATGACTTCCAGCCTCCCGAACAAGCCGGTTTCCGAAAAGGTTTCAGTACCATAGACCACATCCATACGCTGCGGCAGGTTATACAGAAGACCGAGGAGTATAATCTGCCACTATGCTTGGCGTTTGTGGACTATGAGAAAGCCTTCGATTCGATCGAAACCTGGGCAGTGCTGCAATCTCTGCAGCGGTGCCAGATTGACTATCGGTACATTGAAGTGTTGAAGTGCTTATACAGAAACGCCACCATGTCGGTCCGAGTACATGAACAGAGCACGGGGGCAATTCCATTGCAGAGAGGTGTGAGACAGGGGGACGTCATTTCCCCGAAACTGTTCACTGCTGCAATGGAGGATGCCTTCAAGCTACTGGAGTGGAAAGGATTCGGCATTAACATCAATGGCGAGTATATCACTCACCTTCGATTTGCCGATGACATCGTAGTCATGGCAGAATCGCTGCAAGAGCTCAGCACAATGCTCGATGATCTCAACAGAGTTTCCCAACAGGTGGGCCTTAAAATGAACATGGGCAAGACAAAAGTCATCTCAAATGTCCATGTCGTGCCCACCCCAATATCCGTTGGGAGCTCTGTTCTCGAAGTTGTTGACGAGTATGTCTACCTAGGACAAACTGTCCAGTTAGGTAGGTCCAACTTCGAGAAAGAGGTCAATCGTCGAATCCGTCTCGGCTGGGCAGCGTTCGGGAAACTTCGCAACGTCTTTTCGTCAACAATACCGCAATGCCTCAAGACGCAAATCTTTAACCAGTGTGTGTTACCAGTGATGACATATGGAACAGAGACGTGGTCACTTACAATGGGCCTCATAAGAAAGCTCAAGGTCACTCAGCGAGCTATGGAGAGAGCTATGCTTGGTATTTCTCTACGAGATCGAATCAGAAATGAGGAGATCCGTAGAAGAACTAAAGTTGTCGACATAGCTGAAAGGATTAGTAAACTGAAGTGGCAATGGGCAGGGCACATTGCTCGTAGAACTGATGGCCGTTGGGGCACAAGGGTTCTCGAATGGAGACCGCGCACCGGAAAACGCAGCGTGGGACGACCTCCAACGAGGTGGACAGACGATCTGGTGAAGGTCGCTGGGAGTCGTTGGATGAGAGCGGCATGTGACCGCTCGTTGTGGAAATCTAAGGGGGAGGCCTTTGTTCAGCAGTGGACGTCCCGTGGCTGATATGATGATGTGGTCACCCATCCATAGACTGACCGCACCAAGTTTTGCTTCACCTCGCCGATCGGGTACCGATCATTGAGTACTATTAGCAACCCTTCTGTAGAACCGCCTGCCAAGCGTGGTGAGTACTGGCGAATTTCCCCCAATATGATGACAATTGTGGAAATCTATGGGGGAGGCCTTTGTTCAGCAGTGGACGTTGCAAGGCCGATATTATGAGTGCGACTGACTATGAGCGCGCTGACCAAATCATGTTTAATTTAGTTCTGCTTCCACAAATTAATAATTTTATCACTGGATGTATGGTTAAAATAGACTCATGGCGCGGACAGCAAGGGCATAGTAAATTCTGTATTTGATGACGTAAGCTAAGGAATTTTAAGTCGTATGTCGCTGTATTTAGTGTTCAGAGCTTAATCAACACATATGACCATTTATTTTTATTTGGATTTATGGCATCTAAATAAAAAAGAAAATACTGTTTACTTATTACAACAGTTATCACTTATTATCTCACCATGTTTTATTATTTTCAGACGTATTAAAATATATATTTTGACGGACTCACTGACGGACTCGCTAACGACTCTTTCACGCCACATAATATGATAAATTCTCTTAATGATTCAATGTTTTACCTTTTCAAAGGGCGCCTTAGGCGCTTCACAACTCACTAGTTTCAAAATAATAAGCCAATTTCATCGTCGGCTGTTAAACAAAAACATGTTTTGGGTGCCAACCATACAGGTTCACTCAGAATCACTTTTAATGATTCTGGAATACTTACGATGACAATATTCCCGCTACGGCTACGGTAGATACAATAACTTTTTAAATCTGTAACGACGCTTGTCACCTTAGTCATCCTGCGACCACGAACCCTGCAAAGTGTCCGAAACGTCAGGAAAATCAAAAATCAATAATACACGCGATTTAATCCGTTTAAAATTGTTTTATTATAAATATTCCCGCTTTTTACCTTAATGTGGATTTAGAAATCCTTTTTCTATTGTAAATTTATTTTAGTACAGACCAGAGACACTCTGCTTCTACCTATCCCGGGAGGAATAACGTAAGATGTATAAGTATATACAGTTTTAACGACGCACTAAAACTTCTCCAACCGAGACTAACAAATGATAATCATTTGAGCCTCTCTATTAATAATAATTCGAAACTATCACAAAACAGCACACAGCAGCGAAGAAAGGGTTATACTCTGGCATTATTATAAAAGATGACTCCAAAAGACCCTGGGAACCAATTTGAATATGTATTGTGATTATAATTTATTCAAATTCACCTACAATAGAAGGGTGTAATTTAATAATTTTTATAACAGCTTCTTTAAGCTTTTATTACTTGTTACATTTAGTTTGCATACGGCATTCTTAAAGGTGTGAGTTTTTATGTTACTCCGCCATAATTGGTTTATTTCCTACTGTCCAATTAGTTTAGGCTTTATAGTTTCAAATGTTTAATTTTAACTGCGTTCTTGTAGTAACTTCGGGTTCCTGAAACAAAGATAATACAATTATACAAAACAATATAGATACACACATGTCGACAAGGCAAGGATTATGAAGCGTACAGTCAATTAGGCCCCGTATCGTACTTTTAAAGTTCTACTTTTATTTTTTTTAACCCTATTACATTTATTTCATATTTTCCTGCAGAATTATGCAACGATATTAAAGTAAAATAATATCATTGGAACTATGTGAATGTACGTATGTGTGGTGCTGGCTACGAATAGCACCAACCCATCTCATCCCGTGGGTGTCGTAAAAGGTGACTATGGGATTAACCGGAGGATGGGCAGCATCGTCCTTAGAGTACATTAACAACTTAAGTGCGATCGCCAACCCGCGTACCAAGCGTGGTGATTATGGCAAAATCCGCCATAGGCACATAACTCACCGCTTGTGTTCAGCATGGGACTTTATCCGGCTGAACGACGAACGATGAAGCGCATCGTAACTTTATGATAGCAGTATTTGACGCTATTGCATCTTCGTAAAATCAATAGCTCATGACCAAATGAACTGTAAATTCAAACACAAATTGTTACTTCACCTTCACACAGGAGTTCCAAAAACTTGTGCAGTCTGTCAACAATTTCCTTAATATCACGTTATTTAACTGAAATCTTAAATATTTTAATTATTTCTGCAGATAACATGAGATATGTGACTGTGACCAAAATGGCGTTACGCGGGCATTAGAATCCGCCATCTTTTATATATGCGCGAAACTGATGCGCAGTCGGCCGAAAACTAACAACCCCATTCGGACACTATTGTTGCGTCGTGAGTTCACCCACGCGATATTTATATTCGAAATGCCTATACGGGAAAATCTACCGTCGGTATATGACAGTTGAGTATATTTTCGCTTATATTGCTACTTGGATATTTTAGGATGTGCGCAAATCGAAAGGTCTTACGTAATACAGCGACATTTTCGAATAATGAACTTTGATGAAAGAGCACATACGCCATTATTCTTTGAGGCCATTGTAAATATTTTTTCGTAGTTTTCGCAATCTCAATTTTAGGGCGTCAAGTTAAAGTTCAAAATTGTGCTACGTTCTATTTTATGCAAAAGTGTGTGTGTCGTATATCTACATGAGAAAACCTTGTTATATCCGCACGTGTGTTAGTTTTTGATAAAGAAAGGGTAACGTCATATCTCGATGTTGGATTTTTACCTATGAATGTGACATTCGGTGGAATAAGCACACACTCATGTGTGTGTGCGGTATGTTGTGATTAGGGATGTGTGAATTTTAATCTAAAACAATTTTGTCGGATATTGTATGGTGAGCAGGTAATAAGTATAACACTATTATACCTACTACCTGCTCACAGATTATTATGGAAGTTATATTAATGATAAAATTAATAGAATTAAGAATATAGCACCACTCCACCTCCTGCCGTGGATGACGTAAAAGGCGACTAAGGGACTCGAAGCCAGAGGGATGGGTAGCACTGGTAGCAGTGGCTCTTTGGTGGACATCATCATCATCATCATCAGCACATATCAGAGAGGCTGACTGAAATTTTACAGTCGGTAACGATACTGCTGAGTATTCGAGTCCATCCCTTCGGTCCCGAAGACGACCACTTGGTCACCCCTCTCACTGCAAGATAGATTGCAAGCACAGACAGACAGATAGCTCCGAGTGAAATTCTGATATTTTGTCGCATTCGGTTCCTTTTGAAGCCCGCTAATAACCATAAGCTGTGTGGTGACGGCTACGAATAGCACCAACCCATCTCATCCCTTGGGTGTCGTAAAAGGCGACTATAGGATTAGCCGGAGGATGGGCAGCAGCGTCCTTCGAGTACATTAACATTAACTCAATTGGGACCGCCAACCCGCCTGCCAAGCGATTATGGCAAAACCCCCCAATGAGCACACAACACACCTATATCAGTCGTTTCAGTGATCTTTGGGGAAGGCCTGTGTCTAGCAGTGGTTTTGATTCTGCCGAAATGATGATGATGATATTAACCAATTTGAGATAAAGCTACGCAGAAGATTCTTATGCTTATATAATTTATTTCTTAATTTTAATGAAACCTTTCGCAATCTCTCAGATAAAATTTTACACTATAATTACGATATTTTATCAACCATTCCAATTACAGTCAATCTTTGGGAACAACCTCTAGCTTCAAAGTGCGATCGCTTACAAAGTTTAAGCTTTAATGTTAGTTTTAATGATAGTAGTTCACTAGTTACAACTGGCCTGAGAGAACAGACTAAATATCAGAATCTTTACCATAAAATAGTACGCCGTAGGCACATCACTATTCGCAAGTGCGACTGTGTGCTGTCGTATTTTAATAATATTCATTTTTCCATGTCAGCGGATGTTGGAATTCTATGAAATTCTCGGCATGTAAACCAATATAAACGTATATTTTAAGTATCTATAATATATAAACGCATACTATTATGTTAAGTGGCTTCGTTTTATCATTGTATCAATTACATAAGAGACGTCGAGTACTTTATGTTTTGTATTATTATATGTTGATAGGTTTCTTACCAATATAAATGGGTTTTATGTTAATATTCTTTGTGTTTGCGCTCTTGAGAAATAATAGTGTTTTCAATATTATAATGTAAGTTAGGCAACAGTTATGATCGTCGAAACGTTTGCGTACCGTTGCGATTTCGAATATTATCGGGCATAATCTATATGACGTTTAAACAGTCTACTCAAAGCACTGCTTCCAGGGGCCCTACATGCAGTATCTCTGTCGACAAATTACAACAGCAACTCGTAAAGATAATTGTTGTTTAGTGTGAATGTTTGCAGATCTGGTATACTACACACACTCACATATATATAATTGCCCCTTTAGACAGACAGGCCTTGTTTAATTATTATTTTCATATGATTAAGTCTGTCAAAATACTCCAATCCCAATCTTGCAAAAATTTGTTCGCAGGAAATGTTATTTCCTTAAAAAAACTTGTATCAACTAGATTAATATTCAGCGTTTTAGTTGCGAGACTTTTATAAATAAGGGTGTTCCATAATATTATTCAGCACTATCCATCACATAGCGATTGAAGCATTAACTGAGCAGTAAGTAAGACTCAGTAGTGAATGCTCAATGCTCTATAAATAAAAAGGAAACCGTCTGTTGTTTCGTTACGAAAAACGTTATTGATGGTGGAATGTCAGAAACAAAACTGTGCACATTTGTAGTGGCCCTGAAATTGTACGCCCCAGCGCGGAGCGTTTCCGTGTGGAGTAGGGATACGACTAAAAGAAAATTATATCGATGTATTAAGTCGATAAGGCTCTCGGTTTATTTTTGTAGAAATTGTTTTGGTCTGAATACATACACTACCATTACATTTTCTTATAACATGGTACAGCTGCAATGAAAAAGTGGTACAAAAAACTTCATGCCATGTCGACAAATTACAACAGCAACTCGTAAAGATAATTGTTATGTTTAGTGTTTCGCAACGTTCAAGAATGTAAATGTAAAATATAATGGCAGCTGGTATCTTACGCTCTACCTATTCAACTGCAAAGATAAGTCAATAGTAAATGCCTTTTGATTAAAGATTAAATAATACCGCCGGCTACACAGTACTCAGTAAATAATAAAATTGCGTTCTACTTAATCATCCACCACATTCTACATATTGATTCACATGCAATAATTTCAACGATGTGCAGGTAGTTGTTCCGGGCCTGGGTGTATTGTGCGTGGAATTTGTGTTTGTAAACGCACCCACGACACAGGAGAAATCCTAGTGTGGGGCAATGTTATATCTTATTCAAATGAAAACAAAGACTATTCAACACAATATTAACATATCAAAGAAATTGCGATGTATGTTTAAGTAATTTATTAACTAAACTTCCATTGTAACTAACAACAAAGTATTATTTTCATATATCTGCCGACATAATTATTATGACTATTAACAGTGTATTTAAAGCTATAGACAACCACATCTTCACATAGACTTAAATAAACCTATAGCTTGTTTTTTGAATAATATATTATACGGATGGATGAATTTTGGTGTTGTTGGACCTGAACATAATTTTTGTAAAATATTATCGATAATGAACTGAATGGTGAGTCGTTTTATTTTTAATTTCCTCCTACTCCATAATCAATGTGAAAACAAATACTATACGTACCAAAGGTAAAAACATTAGGCATCTACTGACATTTTCAAGTTTCAATCTTTTGCAAAATAAACAATTTATAAATCCCGATCTTGAGACATGTGAAATGGTTCCAACTTCATAACTTATTCCGCTTATTTTTTTTTAATTCCTTTTATAAACTCTACCCAGTTAGTTAAACAGTGTGAATTGAAATCAACATGCAACGCATATATTAATAAATTGTTTCACATGGCATACATACCTATGTAAATGACTACCGATATAATTAAATCAAATAAGAAAAT
This sequence comes from Diloba caeruleocephala, assembly GCA_947459985.1. NCBI lineage: Eukaryota > Metazoa > Arthropoda > Insecta > Lepidoptera > Noctuidae > Diloba > Diloba caeruleocephala. The sequence continues at coordinate 5,446,679 of OX381614.1, forward strand.
TCTAGATAAGTGTGTTGTTTTCTTTACGTAAGCGAGGAAGTTAAGCTTGGCTGCCTGAATTTCGTTTAATAATACAGCACTGCTATCTTTAGCGTCCAGATCGATATCTCTGTTAGTTGTATTGTTGTTATCCTGTTGAATATATTGCTCAAGATAGATCTTGTGTGATCACAGTGTTTCCATAGTACTCATATTTATGTATAGTGTTTGTTGTTTTGCGTGTGTTGTCTAGATTAAGAATAAGCATTACTTTATCCCCTCCCGTAGATGTCGTAAAAGATGACTAAGAGACCAAGAAGGAATGGCAGTGGCGTACCTTAAGTCGAATATTAACCATACTGCGCTCACTAATCCGCCTGCAAAATGACGATACAATTGTGTTAATCTATCGAGGAGGTCAGCAGTGATCAGCAGTTTATATTTTATGGCTTCATGATGATCATGACGCTTTTGAATAGATGCCCCTTGCTGCGTTTTAGAGATTGCGCAAAATGTGGTGCCGGCTAAGAATACCACTATCCCATTTCATCCTGTGGGTGTCGTAAAAGGCGACTCTGGAATTAGCTGGAGGATGGGCAGCAGCATCCTCCGAGTACATTTATAACTCAACTGCGACCGCAAACCCGTCTGCCAAGCGTGCGATTACGGCAAAACCCTCCAACGAGCACACAATACAAACTCATACCATTCGTTGTGACAATCTTTGAGGAAGGCTTCTGTCCAGCAGTGGACATCTTTTGGCTTAAATGATGATGATGGTCTCATTGACCTCAAACGTTACACATAAAACGACCTCATTGTCCCTATCAACACTGATTTGCCAACTTAAGACAATATCTGGTTTGAGGTTTTGGTTCAAAACGAGTTACAAGGCAATCATGGAAGACTGTTTATACCTATGTCATATGGGTGGACGTATGTTTCACTTTAGAACCGAACTTTTCAATCATGAACCGTGGATGTACATTTAAAATACTTCTCCACCTACTTTTTGTAGATGTGATATTATGTATGGTTCAAGGCAGAATGTATCCCGGATTAGCACAAGGGTGTTTTACTTATCCGAAAACAAAGATTTTTGCATTTATGCCTTGATGTTTATAAGATATTTAGAGTACCATGACTAGCACAAGTATGTAGACTCAGATCAAATACTTACCTATCTGCAGGCTATACCAATATTTGTCTCGTTGCAGATGTGGTAAGCGCATTCGTGACCTAAATTTGAGGCCGCGAATGATTTGTCATGGCGCCTGTTAGATCGGCAAGAACATATCGACTGGTTTTCAACTGTTTCATACATAAACATAATCAACCCATTACTGTCCCACTGCTGGAAGCCCAGCAGTGGGGGCTTTCCCTCACGATGAAAAAGGTTAGGTCCACCACGCTGGCCTAGTACACACACCATTGAGAACATTTTGGAGCCCTCTCAGGTGTGCAGGCTTCCTAGCGATGTTTTCCCTCACCGTTAACACAATCTAATTCTGACCGCACATGAATCCAAAAAGTCAGAGGAGCGGGCTGTGATCGAACTCAGGCCCTCCTGCATGGATGGCAAGCGTTCAAACACTAAGCTATTACTACATTTAGAACTGATTAATTAACTATTATTTAATAAGTTGTATAGTAATGACAAAAAAACATCGATACGAATTTCAACGTAGTACCGCAACCCTATGACAAATACAAGACATTTGTTTCAGTAGCTACCCGATTTCACTCCTTCTAGCGGGGTACCGAAAATAAGCGGCTTGGTGTTAAATCGACGAACAAATTACTTTCCCTTACTGCACTCGGAAGGGTACATTAGTAACTATATCGCGTGACTGTTAATGGAAAATTGTTGGTAATAAAAATATTTGAATTTTTAATGTATACAACGACAAGGATTGAACTGACGTGATTAGATTGAAAGTTTATGTTAATGCTTTAGAGAATTGAGACTTAAATATTGAAGTGTTTCAGTGTATAGACCACAGCCCTTTTCAATATCACGAATTCGGAATAATTGTTCAACATTTGTACCCTGTTTGAAATCGGTTAAAACCACACCTTGTAGATAACTGGAGCGTCACTTTAGGTACGTTTATTCTGAAAGTTATTTTTTCTTTTTATGGTCAGCCGCTCCTTGTGGCACAGTTGTCCAAATCGCCTAAAGGCCTTTAACTTGGCTTATCGAAAGCTGTCTAATGACATCAACCAGAATCGATATGCCCTTCCGAAGCACGGAGACGCTCAGTTCAAATGCAACTATTTGGAAACCCATCCATAGACTGACCGCGCCGAGCGTTGCTTAACCTCATCGATTGATTACCGATCAGTCAGCGCAACTAGCTGTGAGCGCCTACATTCAGAAAGTTATCTGTCAAGATCGGCTTAGCGGTTACAATTGCAACACTTTTTTTCGTCGTAGTTGCGTAAAAGAGGTTAGAATCACATTCTGGAGAGCATTGACCTCCCTTTTAAAGCGAGAAGTATCCAGTTGGAATAAGCTAAGGTTTTAACTCATAGCCAGGATTAAGTGGTTTATTTACCCACGATAGTTTTGAAAAGCTGGAGGCACATAATACATGTATTGACTAGATTTTCATGAGAACTATTATGGAACCTGACAAGACTAGTCTGAAGTTAGGATCTTCATAATTATACACATTTACGAACGATCAGTTTTGATTTTGTAAATATATTTTGTGCCACGATCGTGATATCTTGGAAACCCAACTCGGTAATAAAATAAGACCAAAATGCTACCTACAATCCCTCATTTCATTTCAACCACGTCCAATTCCTTGACGTAAACTAAATTTTCCGATAGTGAATGGTTTCAAGATGGCGGGCGGTCCCCATGTGCACCGTGTGTGTGTGTGTGTGCTTGTTATCCAGTCACTCTTTCTCGCATATTTCCCATTCGTTTTGACAGGCAACGCGCGTGAAAAGAAAAAGGGTGCTAGTGAGATTGGTTGGTTTTTTGTTGTGAATTTGGCTGTTGGACAGTCTTTCTGTACCAGTTTTGCACAATGGTGCTTTTTTGTGTAGATTTGAACTGCGATAGTATTAAGAAAGAAAGAAATATGTTTTAGAAAGTAGTTAAGAGTGTTCTGATGTGGGGAGTATTATCGGTAATTTATATTTCATTGATAATGTTTCGTGTGGTGTCTGGATTAAGAGTACAGCATCTTTTCCCGTCTCGACCTCCTCTGCAGGAGATGGAGTGGTGCTATATTCTTAATCCGGATCACCGGTCACCATATCTGCCAACGGGCGCGTCCATTGCTGCTGCACATAGATTACCTTTGTACTTTATTTCTATTTCATTTTTGTGTCAACTTTATGTATGTATATTAATAGTTAAATAAAAAAATCACCAAATGTGTCGTCGTTTTGAGGGGAATATGTAGGTACTCAGTACCAACTCACGACGCTTAGGCGGGGTGGCGAGCGTAGTATGGCTATTGAAAGGACGCTGCTGCCCATCCCTCTGGTTTAGAGTCGTTTATCTGTTTTAACACATATATCTACCGTTGTTTATCAATAAATTAAAATCGAGATAAAGCAACAAATTGTTCAATGCTCATAAGAGATTGGAGAGTGTCTTACACTTCATAAAGCATATTATGTCAACAGCTTTCAACATCTCTTCAAAGGAATCAATAAAACATTTCACAGACATCTGCTAATTTTAACATCCGACGAGTGCAATTACTTGACATCATTCATGCCTCATCTACATCGTATAATTACTGCTAATGATTTTACCCGTAGCAACTATTCATTAGCGCAATAAAGATATATTATTAAACATGGATCTCTAATGCAAGTATTAATTATGAGCTCTTTTAATTATCTGTGTGAACTTTGACACAACACGCACTGGCCGGTCTTTGAATGCCGAAGAATAAACGGCGATACCGCTAGGTCCTACCTTGTAAGAGAAAAACATGCACACATTAAATGGATAATTTGTATTTTCTAATTTTAGAATAAGGTTAATTGCGGTGAAGTTTTCTTTGAATGGTTTTAAATTGGTCTGTTAAAGAAACGCTCACTAAGCGAACAAATCTATGAGAGTTCTTTATTGTCTAGTTGGACCACACTGTTACAGTAGGTTATGTTGCGACTGGGGTGGCCGTAGGGCTAGCCCAACGCCACGAACATTTTTTTTTCAGGATAATATCATATTAGAGTTAGAGTAAGACCACAAAATGTCGTGGTAAATGGGTTTGTTCAATAAACATTTCCAATTTTTGTGCTTAAGCGATCCAGAGAATAGGAAAAGGAGTTTATCGATCAGTGGTCTTTGGTCAAGTTACACTTAGCAAGCGAATTGGTGGTTGTAGAACGTTTTTATCTCAGCCTTTTAGGCCATAGTGTCCTAAAAAGACGAAATGATGCACAATTAGACTGGTTACTAAAGCAATGTTGTTACCGGTTTGCAATATTTAAAGCTGGCTTTTTGTATTTTAATCCCACCGTCGGCGCACCGTACTGAATTTGATATATCCTCTTATATAGCCCCGAATAGTTAGGTTTTATTATAATCGTAAATATTACGAGAATACCTAATTTTATTAAATTAACTGCAGATATATCAACATCAGAAACTAATCACTCAGACCTTTTCCAATCTTAAAAAATATTCCAAAACGTTCACTCTACCCTCTCTGTCAGAACCGCGTATGCACAAACTCCCCAACGACCTCTCAAGGGTTGCTTGTTAGACGACAATATGCAGTTCTGTGGCTACCAAATTATTATTCACTATATGCTTAAACGATTACCGGTTTGAATCGGGAAAATTATGAAAATGTACACGAAACTAACGAGGCAGGGATTGGTCCGTATTCAATATATTTAAAAGCGTTGTTGACAGCTTGAGACGTCTTGACTATAACTGGAAATTATTGGACTACATATTCCGACTTTAAATCTATAAAAACTTTTCTTTTTCTTATTGGTGTCCAGTAGAAATTATACATGGAACTTCCTTCGCACCGGGGAAAGGCGAAGGGGTACGCCGGACTCCTACCGGCTAAAACCACTGGAGCGGTCATCTTCGGCACCGAAGGGTCCAGGTCCTCGTAAGATCACACTAGAGAAATCTTTCAAACCTAATGAAGTACCAATTCAATGCAATAATTGATTGTGTAATTAGATTGCAAAGAACATCTGTTACAGGATATTTTGAGAAAACGAGGCCCATTTAGGTACACGACAACATCATTTTATTTGTAGTCAATTTTTTAAGTCTGTTAAAAATTTGGGTTTACAAAGTATTTAGTATAATTTTATACAATGCAAAACTTTTCTAAGTAGCTTTACAATACAAATAACACTAATACAAGTACAATTTATTAGTAGTAAAGCTACAACAGTGTGTACAGTGTGTCAACACTCGGGTATTGACTACGTGACTGTTGAAATTTAACTGAACCTAACTGTACTACGAAAATACTGTGACAAGAATGTAAGAAAATCTTATTGAGAATTTCTAGTGTTATGCAAACTTCTTTCATCATTATTTCAGCGGAAAGACATGCAATGCTGGATCTAGTTATCCCCAAAAAAAGAAATGAACGTCTGGGTTTGTGTTGTGTACTCTTTGAGTGATTTTGCCATAATCGCTACGCCTGGCAGGCGGGTTGGCGATCGCAGTCGAGTTGTGATGTGCTCGAAGTTGTTTGCTGCTGCCCACCCTTGGGTTAATACCATAGTCGCCTGTTACAACACGAAGTAAGATAGGGTGGAGTTATTCTTAGCAGGCACCGTAACTTTTTTACTACTTTACACACTTTTTCATGTAAGAATTGCAAAGATGAGATGACTAAAACAAAACAAAAACTTGCAAAGCACATACGGCGTTAATTCTTTTCTGCACATGTGGCTTTCCTGAAAACCAAATACATCAGAAGTAATATTTGCATCGTATAGCTGCCATATTTATCTTTTATCAATGTACAGATAGCAGTTTAAAATACTTTGTAACAAACAGATTTGTACAAGGCATTAAAAAAATGACTGAAAATGACCAAACCCTAAGTTTCTGTCGGCATTTCTTCTCAGAGGTTGTCATGTAGCGAAGTGCCCTCCGTTGTTTCAATATGACGTGTAAGTATCTGTTAGGACTTATTTATTGAGGCTCTAGTGTGATCAAACGAGGACCTAGAGCCCCATTTAGGTGTCGAAGATGATCACTCCAGTGGTTTTAGCCGGTATAGCCGGTAGGAATCCGGCATGCCCCTTCGTCCTTCCCCGGGGCGGAGGAAGTATATAAAGAATCTCCACCCATGGGTGTCGTAAAAGGCGACTAAAGCTTATATCAAGAGGATGTGCAGCAAGGTCCTCCCGGGTACTGATAACAACATACCGCGATCACGAATCCGCCTGCCAAGCGTTAAGCTTATTGCAATATTGACGGCACGGTTGGTGCAGTGGCTCATACAATAGGCTGCTGCGCTCTGGGTCGTAAGACGCACGGAACTAATATTTGTATGATCTGCAGATAGTTGTTCCGGGTCTGGGTATATTGTGTGTGGAATTTGTGTCTGTAAACGTACCCTCGACACAGGAGAAATCCGTGTGTGGGGCAGTGATAAAAAACCGTATGACCGCTCGCTAGTGGTCATTGGAAGGCCCATGTTGGCATTTATGTGTGTGTCAGATCCATATAAAGATTCCGTAGTCGGCATCCGTCATCATCCCTGACGGGAGGCTATTTCAGCTTCGCTAATGGTCCAGTTAAGCAACCATATTTCCCTTGAGATGTCTGCGAGAAGCTCATCATAAAAACCCGTCATCAACAACCGTTGTTTAAAATCTATAAAATATTCTAGAGCTATTTCTCGATAACGTGCCACTAACAAATACTGTTCTAAATATTGTACGCCTAACAATATTTATATAAAGCCAACAGAATGATAACTTGCAACTCAAAAAATATAATATTACTAGCTGCCCACCCCAGCTTCGCACAGCCAGGTACATTCAAGCCACCAATTGCAGCGCCACCTATCGGGTAAACCATCCAGGAACTCACTCTAACATACACAAAAAAAAAACATCAAAATCGGTCCAGCCGGGTTCAGTGACTTACAAACGCACGGAAGAATTATATATATAAGACTAGCTGCCCGCCCCTGCTACGCACAGGAAAATCTGATCGTAGCGCCACCTCTACCGGGACAAATTGTAAATCTAAAAAATCCAGGGACTCCAACATACACAAAAAATATTCAGTGACATACACACTTACAGAGAATTATATATAAGATAATCCACGGATAGATATCATTATAATCAGATGGCTGTACTTTCCGTGTGGTGTCCGGAATAAGAGTATAGCACCACTCCATCCCGCGGATGTCGTAAAAGATAACTGAGTGATTCTAAACTAGAGGGATGGGTAGCAACGTCCCTTCTGTGGAACGGTAGCCACGCTGCGCTCATCAAACCGCCTTCCAAGCGTGGCGAGTACTGAGAAATTCTCCCAAAAGTGACTACACAATAGTGGAAATCTATGAAGGCTTTTTTTCAACAGTGGACGTCTTTTGGCTGACATGATGAAGATGTTGATGATTGATTGGATTTTTCGGTATGCAGAATACCCCATAATCCATTCCATGGCTACTAATTACCCCTCTCGATTATGCCGTAGCCGCCCGTGGCATCAACATATAGGCCCCATCAGAAGACCAGCGCTGTAGCATAAACTGCTGCAGCATATGCTGAGATAGGGACCTTTTTGGGCCTCGTACAGCACTACTCAGCCATATCATCATATCATATCGGCCATTTATACGTCCACTGCTGAACAAAGGCCTCCCCCATATATTTTCACAACTGTGTCACCATTTTGGGGGGTATTTGCCAATACTCACCACGCTTGGCAGGCGGGTCGGTGAGCGCAGTATGGCTACCGTTTCACAGAAGGGACGCTGCTGCCCATCCCTCTGGGTTTAGATTCCCTTAGTCGCCTTTTACGACATCCACGGGAGGAGATGGAGTGGTGCTTGATTCTTAATCCGGACACCACACGGACCTGACCTGACCTCAGCCATATACTTTTATATTATTAATATTACGTTTTCATTGTCATTGTGTACGAGTCCAAAATAAAACTTTTTCTTTACTTCTTTCTCGAAAGTTAAATCAAATCTGTTAGACAGATTTTAACTTACTACATTAAAGGCGAAAGTACGTCTGTCCATTCGATTTTTATGCCGTGTGGTGCCGGCCATGCCGTGTGGTGCCGGCTCAGAATACCACCACCCCATCTCCTCCCGTGGGTGTCGTAACAGTCGACTGAGGGATTAGCCGGAGGATGGGCAGCAGCGTCCTTCGAGTACATTAACAACTCAACTGCGATCGCCAACCCGTCTGCCAAGCGTGGCGATTATGGCAAAACCTCCCAATGAGCCCACAACACACCCATATCGGTCGTTGTGGTGATCTTTGGGGGAGGCCTGTGTCCAGCAATGGACTTCATCCGGCCGAAATGATGATTCGATTTTTAACACGTAACCGTGAGCCGTTAAATTCTACGGACGGAGTGAAGAAGTGGATATCATTTGGCTGACATAAATGATAATGATGGACGTACGACCATTACAAAATTATTATCATTCCACTGCTGAACCCCATATTACTCACGATTTGGATAAATTATGTAGGTGTACATGCAAATTAATGCACATCTATAATGTCAATCAAAACAGGATTCAAATAAGCAAGTAAGTCAAAATAAAACTTGTCCCACCTATCTCATGTAACTTATTCCTAAACGAACATTTTGATCAGAACCGAAAAATAATCTATAAAATATTCTGTCGTCTTTTTTCGGCGCCATAAAATATAACGTACCTAGTGAAAATATCAAGAAACGCAGAGGTGTAGCTTAGCAAGGGGTTGAGAGGGTAGCTACCCCTCATTGTGATGCGGGAGACATGACAAGTGTCAGAAATTTACTACAAAAACTGGCACCAACCTCACGCGTGACGATATTCCGGAGACGTAGAATCTTTTCGTTATTTTGTTGATACCTAACTCGAAAATTGATGAGCCGGATTTGGTTAAAGTATTGTGTATAATGTCACTTTATATAAGTTTTAATTAATGTCCGATATGATCACAAAGAATTAATATTTCTAAATCACCTTATTATTTCGATAGCGTATGAGAAATGGCTAAAAGCTGGCATCTGTGGTCACGTTATTAGTATGGCGATTGCAGCTCAGTTGATTTGAGTTGAAAATTATCCTCCAGCTAATCCCATAGTCGGATGGGATGGGGTGGCGCTATTCCTAGCAGGCACCACACCACACGTCGCCCTTGAAGAAAATTTTAATTAGATATTATATGAATTACTTATGAAAGAAATTAAATACAACATAATTACATTTTGTAATAACATGGGTTGTATTTCATTCATTAAAAAAAACAGTTAATCACTAAAACTCATTGTTTTACTCAGGAAGTTGCATGAACAACAGTCATTCAACCCTATCCGCGATTTTATTACCCAACAAATGAATCTACACTAATCATAAAGCTATCAAAAGCGATAAAATTAATCAAATACAAAACGTAAATTACATAATCACGGCATTGTTACTCCTAAATGTAGCAGAAATCACCCCTAAATGTACCAGTTAACCCACTAACCGACTTAGTAATAAAATGCCAATTTAACCTTGACACAGCCCTAGTTAGTATGCACAGGCTTTCTTTTAAAATCTTACGTATTAATTTGCGAACTTTACTAACAAAGGAAAACCGACCTAATTGTTTTGAGCTAAGAATGAAAATTATATTCCCCGCTCTCATTGATAGAGTTTCGTATTTCAAAACTGAAAAATTCTCTCATAATATTTCTTAGACGGATGTCAATTCTGAATTTAAACCATGACATCACAAAATAAAGCTCAATATCATTGCTAAAAATAAAGCACTTAAGACGTTCAGAACTTGAATACGTTATTTAGCACGTGGTTCTTGTGACGACGTTCGCAATTTGAGTATAAATTAGAACACTTATCTCGTCGCGGTACTGCCTTCTTTCTCTTTCAGTCTTGGGCTTTAAAATGGTGCTTTCTCGTTTTCGCCCCATATCAAGCAAACGTAGGGGTTTCAGCTGCATCAACCGTACTTTATCGATATTTTCAAGATAATACTCGACCGCCGATGCCGACGGGGTGGCTTATGCATAGTAAAATGATAAATGTAAGCAATTCCAAGCTATAGACTGCTATCTAAATGCTACGCTATGCTATCTAAATATGAATATGGTAAGGAAAATCGATCAGAAGGGTGTTTTTATTACGGCTAGCTACCTAGCACGTGTACGTTAAAGACTACCGACATAGTTGTGAAATTTTGTTGTGTTGTGAAAAATATTGTATCGATAGTCGATGTTTTTACTAACCGTGGTCCGCTCTGATATTTAATTTAGCTGCGGAAGCAACAGGTTATTAGCACGGAGCTTCCCGCCTAACTTTCCGGGCGTTCACTTTTTAAATTCCTCTCTTTCCCTTTCTAATTGGATTGCCTTCTCCTTTTCCCGTGAATGAATGAAACTTGTTGCTTGCCGAATCATTTCGCATTTATTTTAAGACTTTTAAATGTGTGTCATTGCATCGGCCTGAGTCGCACGGAGCGTTGGACCTGAAAATCGATTGCTACTCGATCTGATAAACGGATGGTGTCACTTTGAACCGAATTTTCGTATCCCCCATTATCGTTTAACCGTAAAACTTATTTTAGCGTATAATTTTATGCATGAGAGGCTACCCTTTGGGCGTAAAAATTAACACGTTCGATGGTTAAATAATTTTCCGCTCATTAGTTCTATTGAACCTTTTCTATGATGTTAAGTTTATACTTTTATCATAACAAAAATAATAAAGCTATCACATTTATTTTTATGTGAAACAGGTACATATCAAACAAAAGAATGATACAAAGGGAAACCATCTAAATGATATTGCTTACCCGATACAATATCTCATATTGTGACAAATTGCGAGACGTATACACATATCAAAATTCACATTTTAACCACGCAGAGCGTCTACACATACCTATGGACTCACAGTCATACGTGAAACGAAGCCCACACCATATCTTACTCTCGAACACACGAATCTACATACATAAATATATTTCTATTCACCACCCAATACATTTTATCTATGTTACCGTTGCCTTACTAGAAATTTCAACTACTCTAGAAAGTCACATCACTATTTTGCGACGACTCCAGTTAGAATCTTGTGATCTGGAAAATACATTTGAAATTGCAATGGCAAATTCCAAACGGTTAGTCCGAACCCGAAGCGAGCCCGCGATCGAGTCTCACGAGGTATTCTCAAGGGGTGAGCGTAGTTCTTGCGCTTAGATATAAAGAAAGGTAGATACTTATGAAATTCGAAGGAAAAACCACCCTTCCCTATACTTACACAGCGCAGTCGATTCGGTTTTCGCCGAGGAAATTGTAGCGTAGTTTGAACGGGACATTCGCTCACCGTACGCCGAATGGAGACGACGATTTTCTCGAATTTCCTTCGGGACGCGTCGCTTCCAAATTTGTCTTTGCATTTTTTTTTTTATTACCGGTGTTCTGTATTTGAGTGACGCGGTATTTATTTTTTTTATTTTTTAATAACATTTATTTTTAAGTGGAATAATACATTACTTAAAGTCGCGTCGCGGTAATATTCAAACTTGAAAACTTTGCTGCATGTCTTCGCAAAGGTAAGATTATTGTCAGCCAGCGTAAATCAATTTTTATATGTCATTTCATTATTGAAATATTTCCATAACGTTACATAGAAACGAGAGACAAAATTGTAATGAATTATATATGTTGAGCACAAAAGTAAGTAGTAGTAGCTTTTGACTATTTCGGTTCAGTTATAAACTTTTGTCGTACATTATATGGTACTTTAATAGACAATGCGGCGCACTTATGAATTCGAGATATCTTTAAATGAATTTTAGGTTTAAAACTTTTTTAGTTATAGTAATATTCTTCGATATTATAAAATCGTAGAGACTTTTTAATAAGTAACTAACAGCCAAATACTGAAACGCCGGTTAAAATTTATTCCCGCTTTAACTATTTGAGCTGGTTTCATACCGAAAACAGGTTTCTCAAATGGTTAAAGCGGGATTTTATATTAACTGGCGATTCAGTATTCGACAATTACTCATTCATTTTTTAAGGTTTAATCATTTAAACTTAAATGTCATGAAAATTTACTAAGACCCGTCGCATTATTAATCATACCTCCGTTTTACTTCCCACGTGCAAGGTTAATGTCAATGGAGATATTATATATTATAAATGACTCTCATTTTGTTTCAATATAGGTATTATCTTATTTAATAATAAATAATACGATTAATATGAAAAACGTTCAAAATTTGAAAACATTTAAAACTATCGGGATTGTTGTATCGCTACCAGATATTTCGAAATTCATATTTTGAAAAAAGAAATGTCTGACACACGTTTGATAAAAGTACAGACAATAACATAGTTACATATGACCTGTGTAAAACGACAATTGACATCAATAAACCTTCTTTCACGTATTTTTTAAATTAAATTGACAGTTTAACAGCAATTGTTTTATTCAAATCAACTTCTTTTTTAATGTAATCCAAGCACAGCCCGCTCAAAAGAGCCATGGTAATAGACAATAATTCAACTAATTGAGCATTCAAAATGACATATAGGCGTGACTCATGTCACAAATGACTGTCGAATGATGAAATTACATCAATCGACGAACAGTAGGCGGGACTTGTACCTAAATGTCATTTGAAACAAGTGACATTTAGCCGTAAGCTGTCAAGCACCGTTTTTAGACGATTGAGTTATTCAAACTTAAAATGACTTAATCATTTGATTTGGTAGTGATATTGTTACTGTCTGCCTTGTGAAAATGATTCTCTTGAAAAACCGTCGGATAAGTTGAAGGTTTAAATGCTTATAATAAAACACTTTTAAACAGAATCATATTATAATATTATAGAATTTTGTTTTTCCTGACGTTACGAACACTGCACTTTCGTGATCGCAGGATGAATAAGTAAGGTGACGGGCGTCGTTACAGATTTCAAAAGTTTATTTATCTCATCATTTCGGCCGAATGAAGTCCACTGCTGGACACAGGCCTCCCCCAAAGATCACCACAACCACCGATATGGATGTGTTGTGAGCACATTGGGGGGTTTTGCCATAATCGCCACGCTTGGCAGGCGGGTTGGCGATCGCAGTTGAGTTGTTAATGTACTCGAAGGACGCTGCTGCCCATCCTCCAGCTAACCCCTTAGTCGACTTGTACGACACCCATGGGAGGAAATGGGGTGGTGGCATTCTGAGCCGGCACCACACGGTTATTTATCTACCGTAAATTTATTATTATTATAATCAGTTTATGTTTGATCCGAGCTGGGATTGAATTCTTATTTTAAGAATAATAACGTTCAAAAATAGAATATTGATTGGTAGTTGGTCGAAGCAAAGAAACGCAAGGATTCTCAGAATTCGATATAACTAGTAATCCAACGAATACGAAAAATTGTATTCGACGAATAACAGCCAATTACCGAATATTCGTATTCGCTGAAAAAAATATGAGTTAAACAGAATGCACTCGTAAATTGTTGAGCTACGATTCATAAAACCAAACATATTGTGTTAACCTTTTTGGTTTGATTATTCGGGGATTGTACTTAAACCAACTTAACAAACCTTCCGCTGCAGCCTCAGAAAGAATTTTTTGGACGGCTGGTAATATAGAGACAGAGAAAAGAAACAGTAGGTCACCAAAAAACATTGCAATCGTAAGTAAAAATGTACTAGGAGTAAAGGTAAACTATTTACTTGTATTTATATTGAATAGCGGCTTTTATTACCTTTTCTAATTAAGTTCAGCTTTTCGTATTCATTTACACTGAATAATATGGTATTCGTATTCGTAAAAGTAGAATTCGTAGCATCACTAGAAATAACCAAACCGTTTCATAGCGGGTCCAAATACACGTCCTATATGAACACGAGAGAGAACCGTAATTCCATAGTATTACATAACGCGCTCTACAGTCCAAATGCCCATGCATTTATATATATGTTGTTGTACGAAACAAACCATTCGGTCACAATATTTTTATGGTTACATTAAAATGCGTACAAACTAGTAACTGAAAAGTTTTTATGTGAACCTTTACGAAACATCACTACTATTTTAAACGTATTAAAAAGTTAAAGTAAATTCTTCACTCAGTCCGTACATGAAAACGTCACGATTACGTTTCAAAAATCGAATGGACTGACGAACTAATTTTCGCCTTGGTAAGTTATAATCTGTCAAGACGAATTTATGAAACTTTCCAGTCATCATCATATCAGACAAAAGACGTCAATTGTTGAACAAAGGCCTCCCCCATAGATTTTCACAATTGTGTCGCCATTTTCTCTTTCTGGTACTCACCACACTGGCAGACGGGTTGGTGAGCGCAGAATGGCCGCTGTTCCACACAAGGAATACTGTTACCCATCCCTCTGGTTTAGAGTCCCTTAGTCGCCTTTTACGACATCCACGGGAGGAGATGGAGTGGTGCTATAGGTTTAATCCGGACACCACACGGCCTCTTCTACGGAATAGTATCCATACAGCGCTCACCAACCCGCCTGCCAGGCGTGGTGAGTACTTGCAAATTCCCCCCAAAACGACGATACAACATTATGGAAATCTTTGGGAAGGCCTTTGTTCAGCAGTGGACGTCATGTGGCAGATATGATAATGATGATGATGAAATTCTTATTTAACAGAATGTCCAACAGTTCAACCAACTTCCGTTTTTTTTAAATCAGTTTTTTTTTTTTAACTTTGCCCCACACTAGGCTTTTTCCTGTGTCGTGGGTGCCTCTACAAACACAAATTCCACACACAATACACCCAGACCCGGAACAACTACCTGCAGATCATACAAATATTTGTTCCGTGCGGGAATCGAACCCACGACCCAGTGCGCAGCAGCCGACTGTATCAGCCACTGCACCAACAATTATTCAAACTATTTCACCCTGCAGTGATTATCTTATGATAATACAGTCTAGAACTGTATCCACTCTGCGTGTGTTGAAAAGCAATATAAAAAGGCACATGCAGGGATAATCACGTAGAAATACATTCATTAACTAGCAATGGGGCCCGGCTTTGCTCGGAGGTAATTTGCGACTGACAGATCCGATTTAGTGGAGTTTTACATATTATAGGCAGTCTGCTATTTAATGCTGACGAAAAAACAATGAACATCGTCTGTTAGACATTAAAAGTACCTTTTATAATATACTGTTTAATATGAATTTAATGTATTGTTTTAAAATTGCGTATATCTTTGTCACTCCTAAAGAAATGATCTGAATGCATTCGATTCGGCGTTTTGCAGTTACATTGTATACATTAAACATAGAGCAGCAATTTTAAATACATTTATGTTTGTCAACTAAAGCGAATGAGATAACTGCATTACGGAAATAATATTAATTTGATTCATAAAGGACTGTCCCCAGATTCAAAACAACCGGTAAATGTGGAAAGTGGAAAGGTAAGTCTTTCTCTTTGGATACCACATAATATGCTTATTCAGATACTGTCATTTCATTACTTTTTCTTCTTCTTCTCTTAGATTGTGGCTTCTGTAGTCTTTCACAATTTCGCCAATGTCAAGTGTACCGTATATGTAAGTGTAGTGCAACGTTGTACGGTGTTTAGATTAATTAATCTTTACATATTCAATAAAATATTTCACAAAAATGAAAAAAATATGCCGGTAACGTCGTACGGTTCAATTGCTTTTTCCATTACTTTTTCAAAAATGGAATATGTATCTAGTATTGACATATAAATTAAATACTTCTATCCATCGGCTTGGACGTGAGATAGACAGACGCAGCTTATCGATTTATAAAAATAGTAGATATTTTTTATGCCTACCAAGATAACAATGTAGGTAAATCACATTAATGTTTTGTTTCCACAACAATTATTGTTTAAACAAACCTGTATTCAAGGCTGGAAGGAAAATAAGCGCGTATATTTAAAACGTCAACTTTTAACGACTTAATTTGCTTAAGTTGTGCCTTGGAAGCGCAACTTTATACGCAATTATTTTGAAATAAGTAATTTTGATGGTTAACTCATCGTAGTTTTTATATGTAATTTTAGGTAAAAAGTAATTTTGCTATATAAACATGAAATGGTGTATGTTTTTGAGGCTCCAACGCTGAACGGATTCTAATGAAAATTAAAATAGAGTTGGATTCTATCGTGGAATATAAATTGATAATTTTTATTTGAATAAAAACAACATTTGTCACATAATTTGATTTACGCCTTGGGAAGCGGGCGTGTAACGGGCTAGTGATTAATAAGTATACATTTTAGTGTTAGTAGTTAATTTTTAAATATGGCGTCGGAGTTTAATGCGTTTAGGTAGAACACTAGGCGTTGTAGTAGAAAAATGTCTCACAAAGATTTTGGATTTGCAATTTATTACATTTTGATCACTGTTATCAATTTAAAAACTGAAGTTATTATTTATATTCTTTACGAATGTTGGAATTATAACTCACATGATATTATAACAGCCTTATAGTCTATTCCTATCGTACACAAAACTCCGCAATTTTATCTCCATCTAAATCAGCTACTTACAATGCGAAAACTGACGGAAAACCTATCACAAAATAATATCGAATCTCCATACATTATACTATTGATGGGGTGAACGACATATAATTTATATACCTACGCGTATTACGTATAGCCGATAGTTGGTTCCACCCCCGTACCTTGCGACCCTCCAACGCATGTATATACATAATATATACATGTGAGCAGTAGGGTTGAGGACAAAATCGATAGGGCTAACTCCTTTGTAAACCAACGGCTTTGCACGATTTTTGAACTGTCAATTTTTTTCCGAATTTGATGTGGTTGTTTTTTTTAATTGTGTTCTTTTTATAGAACCAGTAACTGAGACAGTTTTGAGGTGGGGATCGGTGGAGCAAAAATAAATTTCTCTCGCGCCCGTTTCGCTGGGCATAAATTAACTTTGCAAAGTGACTTTTTTTTTTATTGGTATCCGTTGGAAATTCTACATGAACTTCCTTCGCCCCGGGGAAGGGCAAAGGGGTAATCCGCGGACTCCTACCGGCTAAAACCACTGGAGCAGGCATCTTCGAAACCAAAGGGGGGCTCCAGGTCCTCGTAAGATCACAATAGAGCCACCCATTGGTGCCACGCCTTTAGGCATATCATGGAGGGGCTACTGTAAAGCGCTCACCCCCACTAGCGGAGGGAAGGCGGCTGTAAAAAGGCCGCCTTGCAGTCACTGCTCGGGGAGGATTGTAAGGGATCCCCCCGAGCCTTGCTCTGCGCTGTGCTACGCACACGGCGGCCCGTGTCCACGTACGCGCCACCATCTTCCCGGGGGTAATGAATAGTCTTATATCGTATTCCACAACACATTTTACCTTTGTGCCAATATTTTGTAGAATCCGTTCAGCTATTTGGGCGGGATGGAACCTCAAAAACATTCAAACATATAAACTGTCACATATATACCTAACAATAGTAAGGTTTGCATCAAAACGTATGGATTTAATTGAATTTTAGTTATAATTAAATTACTCATAGCAATCGAAGACGCGCACAATGCCGTAAACAAAATCTTTGTTTCAATTGTATTGGCCACGGCCACACAATTGAGAGTCCTGTTCAAAATTCGATGTGCTGTTTTACCCATAAAGCGGTGTCTAATTAAGCAAAGCAAAATAGGCAGATGTGGTCAAATCAGTGCAAACAGTAAGGAGTTATCACGGATAATACGATACAACAATATTGTTTTATTTTATATTTATGAATGGGTCCGCTCTTGACCTCGATCTCGCCTGATGGAAGCGATGAATGCGGTCTTTGATGGCACGGGCGCACCCAGAAAATGCCTATTCACTCTTAAAGGTTAACAGGTTATAGGTAGAAGGGAAAGCAGACGCTGGGAACAAGTTCCACGCTTTGGCTCTGTGCATGAAGGTTGAGGAAAAGCGCTGAGTACGATATATCGAGATACCAATCAATTACGAATGGTATTCTATTCTATATGTGGTTCTCACGGGCTGAGCATCTGCCGAACGCATTTCAACCTATTGGGTCCATTGTGCTGACCAAAGCCCTGCACTACTCCTCCGCTGGTAAATCAATGAGTCCCTGTATGTACTTCACAATCACACCTGCCTGGAGCCACACTTGGTCATCAGGTGATGGATAAGCCAGATAGATGATTTGCCCTACGTCTTCCCAGAGCGTCGCAGCTGCACAAAATACTCTTGATTATGCATGCAGAATCTGCATGTAACCGTCGTACTAAGCTTCATTCCGTGAAGGTGTTCCTTGGTGCCGAAGTGACCTATCATCACATATCAGCCAAAATACGTCCACTGCTAAACAAAGGCCTACCCCACAGATTTCCACGATGAGCGGTTGCATGCCACCCGCATCCAATGGCTCCCAGCCACCTTCACCAGGTGGTCTGTCCACCTTGTTGGAGATCGTCCCACGCTGCGTTTTCCGGTTCGCGGGCTCCACTTAAGAACCTTTTTGCCCCAGCGGCCATCAGTTTTACGAGCCTTACTTGGGTTTTGTTTAGATTTTCAAGTCTCTTAAAACCCTGGTGCTGCTTGTAGTTGCTGTCTTGGAGTGGTTTAAGCCTCTCGCTTCCCTCCATTCTCTGAGATTGTTATTTTCCAGCAAACGCATGTAATTCCTGTTCACGGGCTCCACTTAAGAACCTTTTTGCCCCAGCGGCCATCAGTTTTACGAGCCTTACTTGGGTTTTGTTTAGATTTTCAAGTCTCTTAAAACCCTGGTGCTGCTTGTAGTTGCTGTCTTGGAGTGGTTTAAGCCTCTCGCTTCCCTCCATTCTCTGAGATTGTTATTTTCCAGCAAACGCATGTAATTCCTGTTAGTAGGTTGTATGAGTTATTCTTTTTTTATTTTATAATTAAGTGGCGATGGTAACCTGCAATGCGTCATTGTTCCTAATGTTGACAAATGGTATTAATTGATGTAATAAATGTAACTGATGTTTTTCTAAACCCAATCAATCGATTGAAACTTCTCTTAAAGTTTTACCGCGTATACTGAAATGCCAGTTAATATTATATCCAGTTTTAACTATTTGGCCCCCTGTATACCCGAATAGTTAAACAGGGACTTAATATGAAGTGGTGTTTCAGTATTTGGTTGATAGTCCTCTAAATTACCGCAACATTAACCAGTAAATTATTATTAGTAATCAAGACGCTGGCTGGCGGGTGAGGCACTAAGTTGTTTTTACCACATAGATGCTGCTGACTTAACTGAATAAACTCTTCGTCGCCTGCGCCGTTTAGAATACCCGTTGGTATCTTTTGTAGCACATTTTTTTAAGTAAACTACAAGACCAAGTTGTATTTGAAAGGACTTCTGGGGTAGAGGCCTGGTCACCTGAAACACAGGCTTCAGCCTAGCTTAGGCACCAGTCTCCCACAATAAATATGAAGAATAATATAACTAAGCAATATTGTATTTTGTTGCAACTTTTTCATTATTTTTTGTCCTTATCTTTATTTGCGACGTTGAGATTTTGATTTGAGGCGCTCATACGGCTAAAATTAATTATCAATCTAATCTCAAATCTTTATATTTATTTAGGATGTTGAACTTGATAATTTTTGTGTTATCATCACACAGAACCAAAAACCGACAAATCTTCAGTCCCAAATCCAAAAAGTTGATAGATTGTTCACCAATTTCGACTGATAGCCAGTTGCACTCACTCAGTAAAAAACGGCAAGGTTAAGCAAGTCTTGCCGCGGTCAGTCCATGGATGGGTCATTGCATAGTATTTGAACTGAGCGTCCCCGTGCTTCAAAGGACACGTACAATCGTCGGTTCTGGTTTTAGTCATTAGACGGCAGTCGTTAAGGCTAGTTGGAGGCCTTTTGGAGCCTGGAACAACTCTGACATACGATTAACCCCACTAACCTCACCAAAAATGGGAGTACATGAAGCTACATATGTGTAGTTTTCGGAAAAGAATAGACCATTCCTCTCCGCCTATGGATGTCGTAAAAGACGACTAAGGGTTTACATCAAGAGGATGAACAGCAGCATCCTCCCGTGTGCTAAAAACAACATACTTTGGTCACCAATCCCCCAAGTGTGGTGATTATGGCAACATTGCTGCTCATTGTAGTGATTATTGGGAGGCCGTTTTTCAGGGATTGATGCGTAAGCAAGTAGGTACGTTACGGTCAGCGATATTAGTCTCTGAACATTTTAATTTTTTCAAGTCGTTTGCACCCGCTTGTTTTGCATCGTATCTATATAATCAAAACACTATTGAAATATTTGGTACTAGCTGGGACCCGCGGTTTCACCCGCGTTTAATTTAAAAGAAATTTAGAGTACTTCGACATAGACACTTGGCTTGAATAGGTATATATATTGGATTTCAAGGGTTTTATTTTTGTTACGCGGAAGCCTAATTATTTTTCAAAATTAAAGTAGCCTAAGTTATTCCTTATAACATCAGCTATCTGCCAGTGAAGGTCTCGTCAAAATCGGTCCAGCCATTTCGGAGATTACCCAGAACAAACAGACAGACAGACGGACAGACAGACAGACAAAAAATTTAAAAATAGTTTTTTTGTTATATGTAACGTATATACTTTCATATGCATTTAGTAAAAAGCTGTTATTTTGACATTACAAACAGACACTTAAATTTTATTTATTTGTATGTATTTGTATGTATAGATTATCTGGTTTTGACACTGTTCACCAACATTACTAAAATAAAGAGTTGGCCCATATGATTTTTTTTCATGTTCAGCGACTTATGCCGCTAACTGTACATGAAGTTACGTGTAAAATAGAAAGGTTTAAAAAAAACCTGGATATTATTTTATTTCTGATAGGTCCCACTCAACATCCACACGCAATGATACTCAAAACTCTACATACGTTATGAAGAGTTTCGAGTATCATAAACGTTAACTATTTTTTATTAGCGCCTTCGTTAGTTTAATAATAATAGTATAATATATAAATATAAATAAGTCTATTTAAAAAGTTGGTTAGTAGTGTGTCCGTACCATTATGTGATAAGGAAATGCTAACAATTGACTTGACTGGGGATGATACCATCACTAAACATCCCTTGATAGCTAGCCACAATAAAGTAAAAAAATATATCAAGATTAATAGATTAATTAAAAAGTATCAAAATTCCATTAAAAAACAAAAAGTTTATAAGATAAACACTTGCCTTAGGAAGGAACGAATTAATTTGATAAATGAGTTAAATAATTGTCACAAAGAAATAGAACTATGTAGGAATACCTATTATACGGATACAGTTCACTTTCAGGAACAGCTAAAACACAGAGAAACTACTATAAAGGACATTTTTAGTAAATATGAAGCTTCCCAAAATGAGCTGTCTAAGCGTTTGCTGGAGGCCAGTGAACTGGTCGATTTGGTAGCATACAATGCTGAGAGATATGAGTCGCTGACTAATAACCTGACTTGCAGCTGTGCCCGCTCACTGCCACTTACTGAGCCCAAACCCATAGCACACTTACCTGAGTTACTTTATCCTCTACGGAACTGTGTCCCCATAACTACTCAGACTAGAGCTTGTTCGATTGACTCCACACACATGTTTTCAGACAAATTTGGTAAAGGCTTTGGCAGATTACTCAGCCATTATTCTGAGAAATTAGTAACAAATACTTGTTTACCTGGTGCAAGTTACAGTAAATTATTAGATAAAATTAAAATGTCTAGTCTTAACTCCACATCCACTGCCATATTGTTGTATGGGGATAGTTTGACAGTTTCAAAGACAGACATTGTACAAGGTTTAGAATTAATGTTAGCTCTTAATGAAAAAAGCAATTGTAAATTTATTATTTGTGCCCTGCCATATTCATCAAACTTAACTCATTTGCAAAATAAGCACATCTATGATCTTAATATGTTTATTTTTAATATAACCAGTCATCATAGTGATGCTATTTTATATTTTGACACTAATAAATTTATTTATAATTTTAAATTGACAAAAGATACAATGTATCTGCCAACTAGTTGTAGGAGACAAATTGCTAAACTCTTAGCATATAATATACAAGCAGACACTGGTACCTTTACTGTACCTAAGGTTGTTATTAGTGTTAGTATAAGTACTAATATTGCTATTGATACACCTTGTAGTTTAAACTACTAGGTGGGACAACGGGTAGGCCGCAGCAATTGAATGTGGTACATCAAAACATGCAGGGTCTATCCGGCAAAGAGCTAGAGTTAAGTTTATTTTTGGAAAAGCATAATGTTCATGTTTTATGCTTAACTGAACATTGGTTAAAAAGCCATGAAATTTCATTTATCACTGATGACAATTATTCCATACAAAGTGCGTTTGTAAGAAAGAGTGCAATTCGCGGTGGTTCTTTAGTAATTGTTTCAAATATGTTAAAATGTAAAGAACGTTTAGATCTAGTTAATCTTTCTATCGAGCGCACTGTTGAGTTGTCTTGTGTTGAACTCGAGCTATACATAATTATTTGCGTATATCGACCACCCTTAAGTGATTTTAACTTATTTGAATCAGTGATGGAAGATACACTGACTAAAATAAAATCCAGTAATAAAAGCTTAATAGTATGTGGAGATTTCAATGTTAATATTTTAGATGCTTCTCCAATAAGTATTAGAATACTTAATCTCTTTAAATCGTTTAATTTAAGGAACTTATTTTTGGAACCAACCAGAATTACAGCACTTTCTGCTACTTGCCTGGATAATATATATAGTAATTGCGATGCCACAAATAAATTCATTATAAGTGATTTGACATCTGACCACTGTGGACAAATAGCGAGTTTTCCCAATCTTTTTTTAAACAAGTCACATAAAATAGTATGCATACCGTTCACAATCAGTAAATGTATTCGTTTTAAGAATAGTATTGCCTCCAAAATTAAACCTTCGATATTAGAGCATAATAACCCGAATGACATATATAAAGCTCTTTTCGATGTAGTGAAGAAAGAGTTTCAAACTACTTTCAAGACAAAGACATTAAATATCAATCGTACTATTGCCCCTTTTGACCAATGGGCCACTGAAGGCATATACAAAAGCCGAGCGAAACTATACGAGTTATATGGTATGAAAAAATACAAATTTGATGCTCCGTTTGTAAATTATGTTAGAAACTACTCTAAAATATTTAAAAAGGTTTGCACCATGGCAAAGTCTAAATTTATTAGTAATAAAATCAAACATTCGAACAACAAAATAAAAGCTACTTGGAAAGTTATCAATAATGAAATGGGTAAGTCATTTAAACATGACAAACTTTTGGAGATTATTCATAACGATAAATTAGTTAGTGAAGGACCTGAGGTAGCTCGGGTCTTTAATCAGTTCTTTGCCAACATACCTGTAACCACGACTCGCTCCTTAAAGTCATCTTCAATCGCCGCTGAAAAGTTATTGCGTGATAGTGTGCCTGAATGTAGTACTTCTTTCGGATTTGAACATATTGTACCACATGACATAATAAACGTTTTTAAGTCACTTAACCCTAAAAATACTGGTGATTTTTGGGGAATTTCTGTTAAACTTATAAATAATATAATTGATATTGTCGCCCCTTATCTTGCTGTTACTTTTAATAAATGTGTGGATGAAGGTATTTTTCCTGATCTCATGAAGTATAGTAAAGTCATACCTTTATTTAAATCTGGTTCCAAAAGTGACATAGGGAATTTTAGGCCGATTTCTATATTACCAGCGTTTAGTAAAATATTTGAAAAATTAATTCTTAAACAGCTTCTGAGATACTTTAATCTAAATTGCCTGCTTCACACTGAGCAGTATGGCTTCACGAAAGGTCGTTCAACAACAGATGCAGGTGTAGCTCTAATTAAACATATTTATAATGCATGGGAGAACTCAATGAATGCAATTGGAGTGTTTTGTGATCTTTCGAAAGCGTTTGATTGCGTTCACCATGACACGCTTTTACGGAAATTTTCTCATTATGGTGTTGATAATATTGCACTTAGTGTTATTAAATCTTATCTTGATCATAGGGTTCAGTGCGTTGATATTAATGGAGAAAAATCTTCCGCACTGCCCATTAAATTAGGTGTGCCTCAAGGCTCAATACTGGGGCCGTTCTTGTTCTTGGTATACATTAACGATTTACCGTACTTTCTAAAGGATAGGTGTGACGTTGTACTGTTTGCAGATGACACCTCCCTTATTTTTAAGGTAGAGAGAAATAGACAACACTTTGACGAAGTGAACAGGGCACTGTCACTGGTTACACATTGGTTTACGGTGAATAACTTAGTACTGAATGCCAAGAAAACGAAGTGTATTAAATTCACAATGCCGAATGTAAAGAATCTAGGACCCAACATTCTTCTCAATAACGAGTTACTCGAAAATGTAGATACCACTGTGTTTCTAGGTATTACGATAGATAAAAGACTCCAGTGGGGGGCACAAATGTCATGTCTCGCAGGAAAGCTCAGTTCTGCTGCTTATGCTGTCCGAAAAATTAGACAACTTACCGACGTGGATACAGCTCGGTTAGTATATTTTAGTTATTTTCACAGTATCATGTCCTATGGAATTCTATTATGGGGCAAAGCTGCAGACATTGAAAGTATATTCATTCTGCAGAAACGAGCTGTTCGTGCAATATACCAGTTAGGAGCAAGGGTTTCTCTTAGAGATTATTTCAAGGACATTGGTATTCTCACTGTTGCATCACAATTTATTTTTGCCAACATAATTTATATCAGGCAAAATATAAGTTCATACGCCAAAAATAGTGACGTTCACAACGTCAACACTAGAAATAGGCATAAATTATGCGTTCCCTACCATAGATTACACAGAGTGCATGGCTCGTTTGTGGGGCTTGGTATTCGCTTTTACAATAAACTACCACATCGTTTACTAGAGTTGCCATTTCATTCCTTTAAATCTAATATTAAATCCATACTTGCCCAAAAGGCGTATTACACCATAAACGATTATATAGATGATAAAAGTTGCTGGTCTCTGGGTTCAGCTCAAGATAATCTTTATTAACACGTATGGAGTAAGTTTGGCTGAGTGAATATTATATATTCAATCTTTTATAATTTTGACATTATTGTAATTTACTACTGTTATTATTATTTGATCATTTTTATGTTCATTACTTGTATTGACACTTGAGTTGACTTATTTAAAATTTCATAAAATTCTATGTTATTTACATCAATTTAATATTATGGCATTGATTGACTATTAGTTAATATTAATATTGTTCTTGTGACATTAATTTATAATATTTATAAAAAACTGTAAATGTGTGAGCATCATGTAGCCATTAATGTTATATGTTAAGTACTTATTTTGATTGTGTCTTTTGCCTGGCTGTATTGGTCTGTCATGCTCACTAAAATGTCTTGCTAACGGTGGCGTTGTGTATCGGGTTGTTCGGTTCCCTACAATATGGTTGAGCTAAGCGATGCTGATGCATGCGTCATGCTCGTGAACGGGTGCCGTCTGTTGGGACTGGTCAGCCGTTACCTGCCACGGCAAATTCATTATTGTAATTTTATTGTGGTATGTTTCATCTTTACACATTAACCTACATTTTTCTCTGTATATGTTTTACAATCATGTGTACCTATACAATTAGCATTGTAATCCCCAACTATTTTAAAAGAGTATCCATGGAGTTTCTTGCCGGCTCTTCTCCATGAGATCAACTATTTGGATCCGTGCAACTTAAATTCTGACGTTTCATAAGTGCCAATATTTGGTTTATTTGAAATAAAAAACTTTGACTTTGACTTTGACTTTGACTTTAATTTAAGCACTTATTCAAGGCTGAGGCTAAAAGGTCAATTATCCATAAACAGACAGGCATAACATCATGCAATATTAATTGTATGCACACTTACTTGTGAATATGTAGTAATCAACAATATCATTATTTTTTTATACTTAATATCTCATTTATTTATTGCAATCATATGAAAATTCAGAAAGATCAAGAGTTTGATTATCACTTGCGTTAACGGTGAAGGAAAACATCGTGAGGAAACCTGCACATCTGAGAGGGCTCCAATAATATTCTCAATGGTGTGTGTAGTCTGCCAACCCGCACTAGGCCAGCGTGGTGGACTAAGGCCTAACCTTTCTCATCCTGAGAAAAGGCCCGTGCCCAGTAGTGGGACAGTAATAAGCTGATTATGTCTACATGAAAATTAAATACCTACTAGGTTTTTAATTTTAAATTATCGTAAAAGTCATCGAGGAATATTAACCCGTCGATGATAACCCTGAAGTCAGAAACGACTTTTTGCCACAATAATAGTATATTATTATCGGTTAGAATCTCCAATTTCCACAACCTACACACAAGATTATTAAAAAAAAGTAATTTGATATAGTAAAGTAAAAATATTTCTACTTTTTATAGATTATCTTCGATTAACTATTGAAAGTAATTTTTATGGGTTTTAATAACAATGCTTTTATTTCTCACGACCTTAGTATTAAGCTGTCACTGCCAATTACTTAAAAACATAATACATCAAAGTGCTGTTCTACAGTGTGAGAACACAATAACGAAGCATTTAATTATTTTAAAACACTCAACGTCAGTATTTTTTACACGTCTCAGTTAATTTATAGCATGACCAAACAGGGAATCGAACGTGTAGCTATTTATTTAACGGTGAAGTGGTAGCAGGATCGTAAAATTTTATTTTGTTGTTTGTATTTAAAAGATGCCCTATAAAGAACCTGCTTAATCGACTATGATCGCTACCGACTATTATCGGAAACTTCGAAAACATTCGAAATGTGGATTTTTAATTTAGAATTCATTGATCATCGCGCTACATTGTGTTTATGGCTATTAAGACTAAATTATCTATGTCACGCCAAATCGTTACTTGGTCGTTTGATTTTATTGGTTCCTTTGTTGCAATGTAGGTTATTGCTGTTTGCTGTTAATTAACTTGATAGCTATTTATAATTTAATGTAATCGATAATTTATTGGATACTTAGTATTTTATTATGGTTTTTATATTTAATATAATTCGGGACATACTCATATCTTGATAGCGGATTCTTGTTGTTGTATTGACATTAAGATGCCTATTAAGAAATATATATGTGTGCTGTAGTGCGGCGTCTACGACTTTGAAACAACTTAACTTTCGATGTCGAAAATTTGATTAGTCGGTACAACATTATGAAGCAATACGGACTTCATGAGAACAACTCATAGTTTTCCAAATATACACATAAAACAAACTACGTATACGCTTTGGTACCTAGAGGATTCGGGGGTAATATTATTACGCCAGACCTCACCCCCGTGTTGTCAATCGATCAAACATGTGCAAACAGTATAGGACTTATAGCTTTATATAACGACCCAAGTCTACAACAAATGTTAGAGAAAAATACTCTCTATTTCGAAACTTACAATGTTCTGTTTCCAACAGTGTATACATACCTAATGTCTCGGGTTTGCAATTTGGACATATTTCTCTTGTACATAGGAGTCATAGAAGCGATGGTAAATGTATTGACAAATATATCGAGTTACAGTTTCCATTAGGATATTGTTTATATCAATTTATGGAAGTACTCAAGCCGTCTCAATTCTCAGAACTGTTTGAGTTATGTCTTTAGGGTACGTATAAACTTAACCCTCTAATAAATATGGCTGTCCATTTACACACGTTTATTCTATCTGAAATATTTTGAATCATAGCAAATAGTAAGTTTCCTTCATTCATCGCTTAATTTAATTGTGGAAAGAAAATGAAATGTTCATACGTGAATCTTGTTTGAACGACATTCTTGTTGGTACTATTTTAAAGGCAAGCTAGATAATAAATAAAAAAAATCTTAAATTAACCTTAAATCAAGATTTAAGTATTGTAAACTGTACAAAAGTACGTAAGAAAGTAAGTGTAATATTAAAAAAACATAGGTAGTCATTTACAATGAGTCATGATCATGATACCCGAATCTGTTGTTTTTCTTAGTGTACCATTTTAAGGTCAGGGTATACACAGTCAAAATCCTTTGTAACCCAAGGGAAATACTAGTTTCATACCGAACAAAAACAAAAACTTATAAATTAAGACACCGCTTTTCGCTCGATAAATACTTTTGTGGTCACAACAAACTACGGTTTGTTGACCTTACTTATAGGACATTAAAAGGCTATATTTTTCAATAGATAGTATCGATATAAAGACACAGAATTACCAAGATAGTGATCGAATATTGAGTAACACTATGACTATAAATTTCTCTTTACTTTATTAATTAAAGCATCGTCTTAGTTAACGAACTAACGCTCTTACGGCTTTAACTTTACATTTTAACTGACTTCCGATGCACATAAAACAATCGGGCTGAGTTTTTAAAACAGCTTTTAGATGGATAGATAAGAAAATAGACCTTTAAAATAGAATACATTAGCGGGATCATAAATAATGTACTATGTTGTAACAACTTGTAGGTACCCGATGTAATATAATCTAGTCGACATTAATGGCTGATAGTAATAATGATGCAATTAGTACAACTAAGTAGCTAAAACCATAATTTAGGCGTTATTTATTTTAGTAAATTATTTTAGTACCTAATAGTAATATACATGCATATTATCTTTATTACTAGGTCTTAATGATTTAGTTTGGAATGTTAATAAAAAATTACAAGAACGTAAATAATAAAATACTTTAGAAACTGTTTGTACCGAACATATACTTAGATCTATGTTTAGATTATTTTTAATACGCATGCTGTGGTCTCCAGTAATTGAGGAAGCACAGTGTCTTGTAAATTACTACTGTAAGAAAACAATTGTAATGTGTATTCCTTGTTGGAGGTCCTAATAATAAATAAACTGAAGCAACCTTTAGAATTTATAGGTACAGTGCAAAGAATTAACGAGTTTATCATACGTATCCAGTTTTGAGCTTCAATCTTAAACACTTACAATATAACTTATTACAAAACAATAAACCTTACTAACGGATAAACAGAGACATTTACCTGAACGTTATCAAAACACATATCAAATATTAAAAAAACGATTCACAATAGACATGGCATTTTTACCACGCATGCGCACAAACACCACCTGAAGTTAATTACTAGAAAACCAAAAATCACTTAGAAACACGTCTGAACACGGTTGTCGAACAATTTTGAATGCGACCTTTTTCCCTGACCTTTATCTCACGTGAATAAATTATTACCATTTTTGTCCCCTCTTGCAGCGAAAGGGTTATTTCAATAGGAACTTATGGGTCGTGAATTTGCATATAATTTTTAGTTTATTATTTATATTTGAAAGGGTGTATTGTGTACTAACGTTTTTCAGGGGTTGATGAATTGGTAGTATTAACAAGGATTACCAAGGCTTGTCCCATGTTCAGTTTGGGATGCGACACTGTTTGGGATTATCTGTTGTTGAGATGTGACGTTTTAGACTCAAGTTAGTTACTGTTAAATTCAACATTCAGCTCTGTAAGTTCAAAATGTCAGACGTTCCTTTTTGGCCGGACAGACCGGGTACCAAATAATGTAATGTTATGTGTCTGGATTTGTCTTCAGCCACCGGTAAGATAAAAATCTGTTTGTGTATTCATGAAACTATACATACAGCGTGTCCGTTACGGTTACTTCGCACCCGTCTCTTTTGGAGCACTTACGGATTTTTTTTTAAACAACTTTGCCCCACCCTTGGATTTCTCCTGTGTCGTGGGTGCATTTACAGACACGAATTCCACATATACACTGAGTGTACCCGGAACCACTACCTGCAGATCGTACAAATACTTGTTCCGTGCGGGAATCAAACCCACGACCCGGAGCGCAGCAGCCGACTGTATCAGCCACTGCACCAACCGAGCCGTCATAATTAATCAATCGAATCCAAAATATTATTGAGGATTTGTATTTGTGTGTCTGTATTTGTGTTTAATGTGATCAAATTCTTAAATCTTTTGGATTAGATTCATTATTAACTTCGGGCGTTAATCAATATGACTAAAATGAATACCGACAACCGTCCTTCGAGTGCGTTTTCTTTCTTTAATTTTACACACAATAATAAAATAATGATACCTTTTTTGTTACAATTTCATATTGTATACTTTTTTTACCACTAACGTGGCAAACAAGCATACGGCCCGTCTGATGGTAAGCAGTTACCGGAACCTATGAACGCTTGCAACACCAGAGGTATAACTCGCGCGCTGCCGACACTGGTAAAATCTTTTGGGGAGCTGATTCCACAATCTGAGCGTGTGCGGAAGCAAGTTCCTCTGTAACCGTACGATACGAGACCATTATGACTCTAAGGTATGTAGATGAACTCTTCGCCGACGGCGAGAAGCAGAACACTGCAGAACGTTATACGAGTGGTAGAACACTTACTTACAGTCATATCGGCTATTTATACGTCCACTGCTGAACAAAGGCCTCCCCCATAGATTTTCACAACTGTGTCATCATTTTGGGGGGCATTTGCCAATACTCCCACACTTAGCAGGCGGGTTGGTGAGCGCAGTATGGCTACCGTTTCACAGAAGGCACGGCGCTGCCCATCCCTCTGGTTTAGATTCCCTTAGTCGCCTTTTACGACATCCACGGGAGGAGATGGAGTGGTGCTAGATTCTTAATCCGGACACCACACAGAACTTACTTACTAAACTAAACTTACATGGTCTAACAACAACTTACTTACAGTAACGTTTACTAAATACTTACCAGTACTTAGTAGTCGTTACTCTTGATTTACCGTTTTTATTTATACAACTAATGGCCGAATCGAGCAGGACATTCGCCTGGAGTAGACACACCTGCCCATAATGGTAACGCTGCCCGGGACTAGTCCACCGTGGTACCACACGTGCGTGGCACAGAGTTCGAGGAGAAGCCTAAGAAAATTAGGATCTTGATTCTTCGATAGATAGGATAGATTTTTCGTATCATATTCGGCATTAAATGGGCCTCTGTGTATACGGTATTTCTATTCCAAATGTCCCGCACCCTGATTATCTAAAAACAGCGACAGCAGATGCGACAGCAGCTATCGCGCAGCCAAACATCCACCGGTGGCAAATCGCTTGAAATTTAAAAGCGATGCAGTTTTTAGTTCATTGATCTTCCGACGGAGTGTGCGTCAGAGATCTTCACCTGTTTAATCGCTATCGGCAAATACGCAATACAAAAATGTTTGACAGCGTCGTCTGCGCTATTTACGCCTGTCGCAAACCCTCTGCGACATACGTAATCAGCTGGCCGATCGGCATTCTAACATTTATGGAAGCCGTGGTCTAACAACAACTTTTTGAGTTGAATAGTTATGAAAAATAAAAGGTGAGTTACCTTTTTATTGTAAAATCTTAGATTGCGATATAAAGACTAATTAAAAAAGAACGTTATCCCTCATAAATAGTATAGTCAGATAATATCCGCATGACAAAAGGGGCATAAAAACACATTTCTTTATCTAAACATTATTCATAAAACATCAAACTCACTATTATTAATATTAAAAATAAAACTGATACGATCACATTTCTTATTATCTGTTATATTAATATCGACCACAATGCGTGCGATCAACCGGAAGTAGAATCTTTTGTAACAGACGCTTAAACCCTTCCGGTGAACCGATATCTTGGAATTAGGGGCCTTGTCTATTCATTTTGACCCTAATGTGTAATGTTTGGTGTCTGTGAGAAATAATAGGATCTTGAGATTTTTGTTAATCTTGTTTGAAGAGGTTAAAACGAGAAAACAAGCAAAGCGAAAAGGATGAATGTGGCTTTTCTATATTAGCCTTCGATATTATTTTGATGAATTCGAATCAGATGCGCTTTATAATTGAGAAAGAAATGCTCTTCCAAGTACATACAGATACTTACATTTATTTTATTTAAATTTATCATCCACATTTCAGCCGAATAAAGTCCACTGCTGGACACATGCCTCCCCAATTACCCGCCACAACGACAGCTCTGAATGTGTTGTGTGCTCATTGGGGAGTTTTGCCATAATCGCCATGCTTGGCAGGCGGGTCGGCGATCGCAGTTAAGTTGTCAATGTACTCGAAGGACGCTGCTGCCCATCCTTCCGACTAATCCTATAGTCACCTTTTACGACACCTACGAGATGAGATGGGTTGGTGCTATTTGTAGCCGGCCACATGGCTAATCTATACTCTATACAAATAAATAAAATTGAAGTGTTTGTAATGTCAAAATAACAGCTTTTTACTAAATGCATATGAAAGTATATATGGTACTTACAACAAAATAACATTTTTTATTTTTTTGGTCTGTCTGTCTGTCCGTCTGTCCGTCTGTGTGTCTGTTTGGTAATCTCCGAAACGGCTGGACCGATTTTGACGGGACTTTCACTGTCAGATAGCTGATGTTATGAGGAATAACGTAATACTTTTATTTTAGAAAAATAATTAGGGTTCCGCGCAAAAAATATAAAACCCTTGAAATGCGCTATGTATATTCTATGTCGAAGTACTCTAAATTTCTTTTAAATTAAACGCGGGTGAAACCGCGGGTCCCAGCTAGTCCTAGATAAAACTTAAATTTAACACATCCTGAATCATCATCATCATCATATCAGCCAAAGGTTGGACTGCTAATCATTGTGTCATCATTTTGGAGGCAATTGCCGGTACTTACTCACCACGCCTGACAGGCATATCCTGTGTAAATTCGATAATTTCAATATCATTTAATGATGTAAAGTTGTCAATAACTCAATTTTATAAATAAAGCTGACATAACATTACATAATCAGTACGTTACTGTCCCACTGCGGGGCACGAACCTTTTCTCAATGAGAAAGGTTAGGCCTTAGTCCACCACGCTAGCCTAGTGCGGGTTGGCGGATAACACACACCATTGAGTACATTTTGTAGCCCTCTCAGTTGTGCAGGTTTCCCCACGATGATTTCCTCCACGCAAGTTATAATCATATTCTGATCCGCACATGAACCCGAAAGGTAGGGTCGAAGCCGACAGGGATCGAACTCTAACCCTCCTGTATGGAAGGCTAGCCTTGAAACCACTAGGCTATCTATAAATATCTGCTTCTATAAATAAAGCTTAAATCTATCAATTTCTCTCAAAAACACAACTACAAAGCTGACAAGCATTTCAAAAACCCACAATTCTAACAAGTTTTGCGCAAATATTTAACGAATTAAAAAAGTACAAAGCGCGCTATTATAGGCAATCATCGAAGTATCCGATAATAAAAAAAAGTTTGCAAAAAGCCACTACACACGCTACCAACAAAACAAACATTTCACGGGTTTGCGGCAACAAAAAAAAACTCGTGTCTATGCACAAGGGCTCTATTGTACCGAATTTGACTAGCCTTTGTTTAAAATACTGATTTATAGGCTATTAAACCCTTTCTATTAATGTATGTATAGATAAATTTATGCGCATTATTCGTTGTAAAAAATGGTAGTTATATTTTATCTGTGGCGTAACAATGGTGTTTTTTTTATGATAGGGGTGCGTATGCATGTGTTAAGATCTACGACACGCCACTAGTCTTAGAATATATTTATATTATAATTTTACGTGTTGTAATAAACGAAAGAATTGGTAGAATGACTAATTGATACCTATAAATTCGGATATGATCAAAGAATGTATTATACACCTGATAGTGGGTTTATTTGATAAGATATTTTTTCATCCTATTTTGCTTCCTATCACTGTCCTATAAACATGAGATAACATATTATTTTAATTAACAAACAACATAATAAATATGGTGAAATATAGTTTATTTGTTAATAAGTTATCTAATACCGTTAAAACTCCAACTCTTCTACAAAGCAACCGAAAATATTTGGGGGACATTTTTTGCTGACAGCCGTTTGAAATATAAGTGCCATTAAATTGTTTTTGTCAACACTCTGGGTCAGACAACAGCGTGTAATAGTTACTAAATTCTTACTTTACTAAACTTGTGGTTACCAGTGGCACAGTACTTCACACCTACTTTATCGAATATTTTGTTAAAACGGGAATTTATAATACTAAAATTATCCTACTTAGATGGTCCCAAACCCTTGTTGTGAATTTTAATCTATATTTCTAGCATCAACATTTTGGATAAAATCGGCAGCTAATTATAAGATTTCTTCATTCCAAGGTTTCATATATATTCACAAGTAAAAAATAAAAATGGAGACAGGAGTGTAGTGGTAATTGCTTATTTTATATCCTAATTTTTTACTTATTTACATGACATTGACCTCAACTCGTAAAAAACTATATCATTATGTAAGCCGATTTGCAGGACATATGCTGAGCGAACAAACACACTGTTGCTCTTCTAATATGCCAATATGTCTAAAATGGATACTACTTGAAATTCGGCACACGCCGTCAGAAAAACAGGATGAACTAACAAAAAAAACATTACATTTTAAAAAGGCAATGCCCTACTTTCGAAGGCAATCCCGGGCAACTTTCACCTATTCCCCGGTAGGAAAACGAGCTACAAAACTAACGTCCCTGAACTGAGTAAATGGCGTGAGAAAAAAGTAATTTTCATTCATAAAACCATTTTCTTAGAAGCGCGCGACAAGGACAGGTAGACGGAGCCGACAGCGCTCCGTCCCTTTCTAGCGCACTCATTTTTAATGCACTTTCCCTGAAGAGGTTCTTTTTATACTTCTTTTAAGAGTTGCAGGCAAGTATACGTGTTTTTTTTAAGTTTTCCCTTTGCGACGTTCGTGAATTTTCGCCTTTACTTTGTTGAGTGGTGACTAAACGTTTTTGGTGTTTAACGCTTCAGGTGTGTCAAGAATTGTAGGTGTGTTATTTAAGAATATCGCAAAGTATAATGCGTTTTTATATTTTAATATATGCTACCATTATTGGTAGCTACTTTAGTTTCCTTGCGACGTAGTACTGCGACCCAATAACATGCAAAATCACCAGGACATTAGCCGCATCATGCACACTCAATAAAGTCCTATTTAAATAAACCAATCAATTGTAACGATTTCCTGAATATCGAACTTAATCCTTTGAGTGGTACTCGATTCAAAGGGATGCTACCGTTGTCCTCATTGTGTCCTTATAATTTATTGTCACCATACAAAAAGAAATGTTCTACATTTTTTTTATGTTTAATGGGTCACATTTATAATATTTATTTGACTCTTCGATGGTATTACAATATTTCCTGTTCGTGCAGTTTTATATTTTTCGATTTATTCATGACATTCTTAAGTCCTATTTCCAGTATAGTAATTATCGCGAAACAAAAATATCATGCATAGTTTCATCAGTTTGTATTTAGGCACAATATCATCCTAAAAACTGACCTGACCTCAGGTAAATTTTTCAAACAAACGCCTGTCGGTGGATGCTATAATATAAAAGTGGAGAAAACACCCTTATTTTCACCGCGACCCTTGTTTTCACCAGGCTTCGGGGGTTGTAAATATCCGTCCGAAGCATCGCTGTGCTGCGCACACGACAACACTTGACCGCATACGTGCCGCCATTTTCCCGGGGGTCACACGATATAAGCTCGCGAGTCTCTGCGCGCCCTCGAAGGAGGGGGTAATACCTATACCAATGACATTTTGCAGAGGCAGGCAAACCGGTGACGCTAGTAACATCAGACTGATGATATATGATGGTATCGTAACAAAACTGATTTTAGAAAAATAAGGAGAATAATTCACAGATTCAGAAGTCAAACTGTAACGAAGATATGAAATCGATTATATCGTATGTAAGTGGTTGGCACCGAAACTAGCAATCTTCTTTATTTGTATTCAATACTTTATTAGTTTAGTAGATTTTCAACGTAAGTATTTGATCTGTTGTCGATACCGCAGCGTTGCGTAATTTTTTATTTGCGTATGCATCGCGGTGACACAGTTCTACAAACCACGTCGGTATAGTTAGGGTCGTCAGAGCTCATAGGTCGCTGAATTTTTAAAATCATTAATAAATAAGGTTAGCCTTACTGCGTTCACCAACTCGTGGCCATGCCCAAGCGTGGCGAGTACCTACTACAAAAATCTTCTCTTCTCTTTACTTCAACATTGGCAACACAATCGCGGGAAATAGGGGAGGCAGCCATTTAGCAGTGGATGTCCTTTGGATGATATGATGATGATGAAATAAGGGTTATTTTTTTACGTTCACAAATTAAAGTTACTTTTGGTGCTATCTTTTCTGTTCTTCTCTGCTCAAGCCATACCTGAGACTAGGGATAAACATACGGTACGTATTTCAAGATATTTAGAAACACTAAATACATCTGAGCACTTCAAAGTTCAGAATCACACGGCATAACAGCTAGCATACTAACTTTCTTCAAGCAAATCATAAAATATACCTACATACGTATTGAAAAATAGCTGATAACCAAAGAAACCGAACCGAAAACTTGGCAAAGTATGTTATAAATAAAATAACGTATTCACGAGCTTTGGATGCGCAACTTACGACAGCAAAGTTGTGAAACCACTCCAGGAGTCGGTGGGAAGTTCTACCAACAATATATTTGTCTGCCAGCCAAACGTATGTCGTTTGGGGTGAGAGTAGGTTAGTGAGCCGAGCGGAAAGAGGGTTAAGGTAAGTAATGGCTAAAGTTCAGCATTTATCGAGTGTCTGTGTCTGATTTTTCAATTTGATTGTCATAATTTACTATATAATATAGTAAACGTTACCCACTCGCATCGCTAGGTGTAAATTATATTTATATTCATATCTTCTGATAAAAAAATAAAGATAAAATTCCTATTTTATCCTTCAAAATTTTCATTGAGATCTGTTGAGCCGTTTCGGAGCCTATTCGAGACAAACCGACAACAACAACAACCGATAACAAAAACCGATCGTATAAGATGAGGCATCGTATAAATATCAGTTTCCACTTAAATGTTGACATTTATTTTGAAATCACAGACAGACACTCCCATTTTATTACATTGGTATAGATATCAAGTAAATACAAGTGAAGGTCCTCCTATACTTACATTACAATTGACGAAAGCAACATAGCAATTTTTGCGTTTACCACACGAAGCAACTTACGGCAAGTACTGACATGAGTCGATGATGTCGACACTCGCTAAAGTCTTATTAAGCAAAATTACTACCGGTTGCTCGAAATGATTTCTTATAGGTGATTGTCTTGTAAAAGCGTCTCAACACTGTTTCATTTCTCAATTTGCCAAATAAGTGCTTTTTAATTTTCAACTAAGCCTGTTCTTATCACAAAAAATGTGTTATACGCTTTCAACATTAAATTAAGAAAGTATACCTACTCAGCCATGTTTATCTTACAAGCATCTTGCTCATTTTATAAGTCGCTCCCGCTTCCGCTCCTCTCATCACAGCCCACCAGTTTCGATAAAAGCAAACAGACAGACACACCGCCGGACTTAACTTCTTCGTACCACTTCACGCAAACACTTTTGTAAGTAAACTTTAAATATAATAATATTTCATGACTTTCCAAGAAAACTTCCCAGTTTTAGAAGTATCCTAATTTTTTCTTTGAGTAAAATCTTTTTTGTGTATGGAGTAATAAACGTTTGTAAATTGTTCCTCAACCCATTCGTTGGAACGAAGTGATACAACCGCGTCGATGACGGTGACAGGTAAGACCTGTCACCGTCATCGACGCGGCGTAATTAGGAGATGAGTATATTGCCCTCCGTGTGGTGTCCGGATTAAGAATATAGCACCACTCCATCTCCTCCCGTGGAGGTCGTAAAATCCGACCAAGGGACTCTAAACCAGAGGGATGGACAGCAGCATCCCTTCTGTCAAATGGTAGGCATACTGCGCTCACCAACCCGCCTGCCAAGCTTGGTGAGTATGGGCAAATACCCCCCAAAATGATGATACAGTTGTGGGAATCTATGGGGGAGGCCTTTATTCAACAGTGGACGTATAAATGGTATATGATGATATGATGATATTGCCAATTCCGCATCGTCTACGTATTAAGAATATAGCACCCCCCATCTCGTCCTGTGGATGTCGTTTGTCGACTAAGGAACTGTAACCAGAGCGATGGGCAGCAGCATCCCTTCTGTGGAACAGCAGATATATTGCGCTCACCAACCCGCCTCTCAAGAATAATGGAGTAGTGGCAAATTCCCCCCAAAATGACGACACAATTGTGGAAATCTATAGGGGACGGCTTTGTTCAGTAGTGGACGTGGACGTCCTTTGGCTGATATGGTTATTGCCATTACTGGGCACAATTCGGGAGAATTTCTTAACAGTCAAAACCAAAACACTACCCAAATTTGGAACCTTTTACGCGAGTGGAATCATGGGCCTATACGCTCGCATGGGAGCGTTGCGGGGTGCAGGGGTGCGGAGTTTCACCTGCGTCACGAGGAACGCAACTACGCGAAGTACTCTCAACTAACCAACTCACATACTTCATAATACAGGTCAAATGCTAATCGTAATGATGTCTAAGGTTTCCGCGAGTATTACCTAAACATTATGGATGACTGTCTTCCTTAATTCTCAATTCTTTATTGCACGAACCCTGCAAAATGTTCGAAACGTCAGGAAAAACAAAAATCTAAAATATACGCGATAGAATCCGTTTAAAAGTGTTTCATTATAATGTGCATATCGTAACTTTAGTTGTTGTATTAAATAATAATAACTAAAATAAATAAATGGGGCAACTAGCTATTTATTATATAGATTAAACATAAATGGCCACGCAAATAGTAGTCCGAAGTAGCAAATGAAAGGCCCAAACCTTTAAACAAGCAAGAATAAAAACGTCATCTCCCGGGTGCGCTCGTTTCATCGAAAACGTCATTCATCACTTTCCATCAGGTGATATGGGTAAAAGAGGAAGCATTAATAAATAAAAATAACAACTACGTTATTACGTGCTAATGAATTTGTACAGTTCAAAGCATTAACGAAATTATCATTTGACATATTGGTAGTGCGCCCGAGTCTTTAGATTTCATATACCATTTTCTTGGAAGATGACTACATAGAAGCTAATATTCTGTGAAAAATGAATATAATATGTCTTCTTTCATTACCTAGGTCTTCCAATATCTAGGTAACTTAATTCAATTCAATGACACAAACATATTCACTTGAAAGAATTTTGTACATCATAAAAGTACTTTCCGTAAAGTCATCTAATATTACAAAAACAAAATAATATTCTGGCAAAAGGAGTGGGTGAAGGAAAATTTGAAACCCTCATACGTAAGGGAAAAATAGTCTCGAAAATAAAGGCGTGTGAGGAATCGACTGCTTCCCTACTTTTCTTTGGGTGGCGTTTGACAAAACAACCCCCTGCCACCCTCGGCATATGCGAGTAACACATTATCTATCACGGAATAAGCCTGAGTGCTGTGGAGTCGACGGAGTAATATCTTTTTGTGTTTTGTCTATTAAATATATTTGTCTTCAATGAGTTTTCTAACAGCAAGACGAAAAATCGTCACCATCAGAATATCATCAAAATCCTAAATGTCCTTAACATCCTAATTGATACTCAAGGGATAAGCAGAGACAGCTGTCTTCATTAAAATTTGAGTAGCAACTTAAAGCCAGACCTTGATGATAACAAAAGCGTTAAGTCCTTTTATATTCATCACCATCATCATTTCAGCCAAAAAACGTATACTGCTGGATAAAGACCTCCACCAAAGATCGCCATAATGGCCAGTAAGCATGGGTTCATGTGGTGCGCTGATACGATTTTGCCATAATCCTAGGAGACGGGTTGGCAATCGCAGTTGAGGTGTAAATTGTGTGTACTCGTAGGACACTATTGCTATTCTTAGCCAGCACCACAGTATTTTATCTTGGCTGGACCTACCAGCAGCAGTAGGTATAATAACCTTTGGGTATAGAGTAATCTTTATTTTTCCAAACATAACAATTGGACCTCACAAATAATATCCACTATTTATTTTTTATTGATTAGTGTCCAAATCTAACGATGTCCTTTAAATTTCTTGTAAATAAGAACTACTTAATTTAAAATATTATTGCCACTCCAACCATTCCCCTGTTCACTAACAGCGCCATATGACACATGTGTGGCATAAAGCGAAGTATTGATCTAGTGCCGACTTTCTGTAAGATAGTGTTTCCACGTGTGTATTTCTCTAACAGCCAATAAAGGGATCAAGAGATACATTATGAAAGAGGCTCAATTCATGAGTCTAGCTTAAAATCATAAATCTTGTCTCTTGTTTGGCCAGCACTAGAATGAGATTCTCGGCTCCCATACCGAAAAACGAATCGGTTTGCTAGTCAATGACAGTAATTGCAGTGACTCAAATTATGCTGATGAGTAATGCACAACTGCTGTTATAAAACAATTAATTTGTTCATATTAGACTATGATTTCGGGACTTTTCGCGCACAGATAAATCAAAACACGGCGGCACGGGTGGTACAGTGGCTGATACAGTCGGCTGCTGCGCACCGGGTCGTGGGTTCGATTCCCGCACGGAACAAATATTTGTAGCAGGTATTTGTTCCGGGTCTGCGTGTATTGTATGTGGAATTTGTGCGACACAGGAGAAATCCTAGTGTGGGGCAACGTATAAAAAAAACAATATTTTGACTAACCTCAACGTTTCGGCCAAGTTGAACTGACCGTGGTCACGAGAAGACGCGAAAAGTCCCGAAATCATAGTCTAATATGAGTGAAATTCGCGATAGTTTAAAAACTTATAAATAATTTGTTGTATGAAAGTAACGAATAAACGCTCTTCTATGCCAATCTTCATTTAACGGTGGATAAGATATAGAAACCCGAACAGAGTTCTGCAACGAGAAGAATAAACTCCTTTAGCCGAGGAACCGATAATAATACTATAATTCACTATTTTATGGGTGGTAGGTTTCTTATTGCAAGAGTCCGGCTAGGTAGGCACCACCTCCCGGGGCGGGGTGGCATTGGCCGTCAGTCTAGACATAGTCAACGCCTTCAACTCCGTCCTGTAGGTCGTGGTTAGGGGGGTGTTAGTCCACCAATGGTGCCCTCTACCTGCAGGGCATCGTAGAGGCCTATATGCGCGATAGGCACGTTCGCAATGTGGGCAGGGACAGTAGCGTAAATCAGAGGTGGATGACGTGCGGGGTTCATTAGGGGTCGGTTGTTACCCCTTTCTATGGAAACTCGCCTACCATGCGGTCTTGCGTGTCGTTGTCCCCGCTGGTATCAGATTAGTCTGTTACGCTGACATACTCGTGTTAACTCGCGAGGAGTCCTTCGAAGGTACCATCCGGCTTGCAAGCAGTCTACGCTCTGGGTCTGCAGATAGCGCCCCACAAAACCGCGGCGCTAAAGTTCCACAAACTGCTGAGGAGCAGAGAACCACTCAGTTCGTGGAAACGGGTTGGTGACCCAAGGGTCACGAACAGGGGTGGGCTGGTAGAAGGGGTCCTGGGGTACCTGGGGCTCAGCCTGGATAATCGTTGGGGCTTAGAAGAGTATTTCGTGCGCCTCATCCTCCGAGTCAAGAGGGACGGTGAATTACACCGGCTGCTGCCCAATCTCGGGGGACCGCGAGAGGAAGTTCGCCGCCTCTATGGGAGGGTCGTGCAGTTCGTGGTCTTCTACAGGGTGCCTGTATGGTCAGCTCGACTGTCAGTCGTCCAGCGCTGCAGGTCCAAACTACACGGTGTGCAGCGCAGAATGACTATACGGATCGCACGTGGGGTTACAGGACAGTAGGTATGTCCCACGAAAAAAAGGAAGTATATCTCACTAGGCGATTACACTCCTGACATGCTTTCCGCCTTTCGACATCCTGGCGGAGATGGATACGTGGGTACATAATCATAGATCAAATAAGGTTCCTCTACTAGAGCGGTACCATGTGGTGCCGGCTCAGAATACCACCACCCCATCTCCTCCCATGGGTGTCGTAAAAGTCGACTAAGGGATTAGCCGGAGGATGGGCAGCAGCGTCCTTCGAGTACATTAACAACTCAACTGCGATCGCCAACCCGTCTGCCAAGCGTGGCGATTATGGCAAAACCCCCCAATGAGCCCACAACACATCCATATCGGTCGTTGTGGACATCTTTGGGGGAAGCCTGTGTCCAGCAGTGGACTTCATTCGGCCGAAATGATGACTAGAGCGGTGAATACGGCACGCAGGCCATTCGACGCGCGCGCTCGGTATGTGGCGATGTCACCCACGGTGTCAGTTCGAGACCAACCGCGTCGTTGAGATCGTTCTGCTATTCCTCGGAGCCTGGCGTAAAAAAGTTACCTACCGCCTGACGCAGGTGTTTACAGTTTTTTCGGTGCATAACTGCAC
The DNA here is from genome assembly GCA_947459985.1 of Diloba caeruleocephala. Classification (NCBI taxonomy): domain Eukaryota; kingdom Metazoa; phylum Arthropoda; class Insecta; order Lepidoptera; family Noctuidae; genus Diloba; species Diloba caeruleocephala. The sequence goes on from OX381614.1 coordinate 5,489,220, forward strand.
AAGATTAGACACGCGGTCACGGTACAGTGCCACCACTGTGGAAACGATCAAGATATCGCACAGCTCACGCTCAGAGAGTGCCCTGCATGGGCTGCCGAGCGGCGGATCCTGGACGATCGTATCGGGCAAGACATCTCTCTGCCGGCAGTAATGTCGACTATGCTGGCAAAGTATGAAAAACGCTTCTGAGTTACAGGAGTTCTAGTGATTAAGAATCTGTAAAGCTCATGGCTGCCTCAAAGTAATGTCATGGGCATGCTAACTGGAATCAACGATACCTTGCTCTCCGAGGAATGAATCTGTTTCATGTAAAGATAGGTCGCACATTCGACGCATGATGGCGGCTTGCATAGGTTAACCTTACAGAACCATCAATCTATACAGTACTCACTTAGCTTGGAGCGACTATAGATCGCAGATTACATTAATCAGCCAGAATCGGAAGAACAAAGCAAACGTAGACTTGGAATTCACTGGAGACTACTTACTCTACAATCTTTTAAATATTATTTAAACAACGTAGGACACCCATTTTAAATGTATTTATTTATTTATACAGAATTAAGCCTGATAAATTTGTACATTACGTGTGTACTAAAAGGCTGAAAACAAATAAAAATACCTTTTCACTTTGTGCGTACGAGCATCTTACATTACTAAAGAAAACAGCGTTCAATATTTTTTTTTTAATTTACACAACGTGCCAAGAAAATAACATCCGAAGTTGGCCGCGCGCGATAGCCACAAACTACTCGGTGGAACCAATAAACGGCTTGTCATCCCGCTCTGATTGATCATTATTTTATGCGCCAAACTATCGTGCTGTCTCGCTTCCACTGGAGTACTGCCAGGGCTCCCCGCTGTGCGGTGTAGAAAATGTGGCGTTTCCGTTTTTATTTGAATACAGAATCGCGTGATAATGACGGTGTGAATTTTTATGTGCCGTCATAGTTCAAGATGAAGCCGAATGTGTACGGAATTTTAGAGTAGTTTAAAGAAGCCATTTTAGTAATATGAGTGCTAGTGGATACTTATTATACCTTGAATGCTCATACGGAGCTTTTGGTCAACAAAAAGTACGGCTGATAGCTTAGAACATGCTCAGTAGTCCTCAGAACGCATCGTTCAGCAATGGTACAAGCTAATGTTTTGAGAAGAAAACACTCAAGTATTGCTCTGTGTGTACAATTACCATAATTGGAGTGCTCCTTCATATTTCCCTCAACATAACTCGTTTTGTTTTTAGAAAACCTAGTAACGATACCTGTATGCCAACAACAATAATTGTATTGCTACCCAGGACCAGTCCTGTGTGGCACCCCACTGCGCTCGTTACCTTGAGACATTTGTGTTTGTTAGTTCTCTTATGCCGAACCCTTCACACTGGAACAGTAGGTAACGTCTAAAGTATAAACACTACTTTGGTGCTTTTTTTATTGACCCGGTGGAAATACCTACATCATGTTCTTCCTCCGCCCGTGGAAGGACGGAGGGGCATACCTAGAGCGATACCTTGATACAATGACACTAGAGCCACCCATTGGTGCCACGGCTTTAGGCTTAAGCACATCTCGGAGGGAATAACTGTGAAACAGTAAACCCTTCTAGCGGTGCAGGAGCGACTGAAAATAGGCCGCCCCCCAGACACATCTCGAAGGGGATTGTAAAGGATCCCCTCATACACACAAAATTTCATCAACCAGCCGTTTAAAAGGAGTTCAGTGACATACACACGTACAGAAGAATAATATATATAAAGATAAGCAAATAATAAGAATACAAGGCTAACGAAAGGAAAGGAATAAGTTCTTCTTACATTAAGCAGTAAAACTGACGGTGTGGTTTCCAGAATAAAATAGGCGCTCTATTATTTAATGGCCTACAAGGGATTGACGGATTATGTTGAGTAGATTATCAGCAGCTTCATATATGCCAGAAACAACATAATGTGATCACAGATCAAGTTTATAACCTACCAACTCCCATCATCATCATCATCATCATCATCATCATCAGCAACTGCTGAATGTTAGTGATCACTAAATGGTCCACTGTTAAAAGCTTCCATATCGGCTGATACATAGATAATTGCTGTGCAAGCCCGTTCGAGTTGAAAAGTAGTTTTTGACAGAGCAAAACCGAAATAATCTACGGTAACATACAGACGGCTAACGCATTGACACAAATAGGTGTATTTTGGTACCCTTCTGGTACGGAACCCTAAAAATAACAACAAGAAATAGTAATTTTTGGAGCGAAAAAAAAATCCGTTACTTTCCGTAATATACGACTACCCACTAGGCATGCGGTTGACAGGCGGGCTAAAGGATTTATGAACGTTCCCCTGTACCGGTTGAAGAAAACGCCAAGTAAAGCATGTTTTGTTGTGGATAGAAATTATTTAAATAGATTTGGGTTTTTAAGAAATCTAGGAATTGGGAAATACTTTTATTGATTACGAGTATAATAAAATACTTTCAAACGGATTAAATTCCGTATATTTTAGATTTTTGTTTTTTGTTTTACTGACATTTCTAATACTTTGCAGCATGCGTGGTCGCAGGATATATTGATTAATTCATAAAATATACTTGAAGTATGTATAGGGATTAGTCAATAAATAATTTGGATAAACAAGTATTTTTAGTCAACTAAAACAGAAAGTACACAATCTACAGGAAGACTAAAAATTATTACGTGCTAGTTCGTTAAGCAATCAGTTACTAAAACAACAACTATATTTGAAACACCTTGAATAAGACACGAAACGAAATCCTACTTCATCAAACTCAAAACGTAGAAATCCTTAGTTTAAATTACCCAGATTTTTTTTAACTGCTCTCAAAGCTCCCGTACTACTAAGTACTCGGCCTAGTACACTATTATGATGCAAATCCGTTCCAATTAGCCGTGCTCCGAGTCCCCGGATATGCTCGCATCTGCTAGTAAATTTGCCTAACAATACACGGTTTTAATATTCAAATACGTCACCTTTCTATACACGGTACGATTTCTAAACACTTATCATGTTTGGTACTGGTTGGGATTGTTGACGTGTACTTCGTGGGTTTGGTGGCATTTGGTGGGTATTTTTTTGTGTCAAGCAGTGTTAGATGTGAGACAAATATTTATTTATACCTAAAGACTCTAAGACTTCGAGAACATTTGTAACTCGTCCTTCGAGAATATTTATAACTTGACTGCGATCGCCAACCCGTCTGCCAAACGTGGCGATTATAGCAATGTCCCCAGTGAGCACACAACACAAACCCATACGGTCGTTGTCGCAATCTACTGGCTTCTGTCCAGCGCTGGACGTTTTTACGGCTGAAATGAAATACTCTAAGGGTGAGATTCAGAAAGGAGTCTAAGCATGAACTTACGCTTTTATCTATCAAAATTCACTGTTGTCGATCGGAACACGATTTAAGCTTAATGTAAGCTATACTAAGCCAAGCAGTGAAAATCAAGAAGTTTAGGCGAAATTATTAGATTATAGGTTATTAAACTTAATTCTTGGCATCTTGGCGAGTTATTATATGGGCTCTTGTTATTTTAGTCCACAGTTACTTCTTGGCATCTTGGCAAGTTATTATATGTCCATATTATTTCAGTCCATAGCACCAATTTTCTTTTATTAAGGTCCGTGTCAGTTAATTTTTATTCTAGTTTGTGGCATGTGGAGTATTTAATTTTACTAGGAATTATTTTTAAAATGCTGTAAATTGAAAATGTCCTTTCGAGTAGTAATTTTCATTCACTTATAAAATTTTCATATATTTCTTTTAAAAATATAATGTAACATAATGAGGTTTGTGTCTCAGATATTTTATTTCACCCACTCCAAGGCATTTTGTATATATTACTATCCTATTGTATATTTGCTCTTATAAATTTTTTGTAAAAGTCATTTCTTACCGATAAACATTCTTCTATTAAAAATGGCCATAGAGAATAGAGTGTAAACTTAGTCAAGAGCAAAGTAAGTTTTACAGGGACTGTGTCTCCTGAATATGAATTATTAAATGCGCTTAGCCATGACTTGGTTTAGAGCGATCTTCACCCATCTTGTGTTCATGTTACTGAATTTCACCCTAATGTGAAAAGTCTTTAGTCGAGTCTTTGTTTATGGCACAGGCAATGGTGACCATTGTCGCCATCATACGTGTAGAAATCTGGTAATTAGTAGCAATTATCCTACCCAAAGACACATACTTCACTAAAGCCTGCCCAGGTATAAAGCCGCATAATCACTAGAAGACAAATGTCGCAGTCGCGCGACGTCGCCAGCCATCTTGTTTCGCGACTTTTACATGCGTTTCGATGTTGTCAGACTTGTCGTGTGAGATTTAGCGATATCATGCGATGTCAGACAACTTTTCTTGAGATACGTGGCCCGGACATTTATCTTCTATTGAATATACAGCTTAAGTTTTCCTTCCTTTCCAGCCTTTTGTAAGTTTAGGTCGCATTCTTGAAGGCGTTAAGCTCGTCCCGCCGACTTTGATCGGGACTACTGGGATCATGTTGGTCATTATTCATTTCAAACCATCACCAGCCGTCAGTCAATATCAAACGAGTACTAGCACATCCACGGCTGAACAAAGACCTCCCCCATAGATGTCCCACAATAATCGGTTACATGCCACCCGCATCAAACGACTCCTGCCTAACGAGCTTCTGCCGTCAGTGTATCTCGTTGGAGGACGTCCCACGCTGCGTTTTTTGGTGCGCGATCTACACTCGAGAACCGGTCTGCCACAAAAGTCATCAGTTCTACAAGCTATGTGCCCCACCGATTGCTACTTCAGCTTAGTAATCCTTTCAACTATGTCGGCAACTATAAATTTTCTTTCGCTTTCTTATTAGGCCCAAGTGAGTGATCACCTCTCTGTGTCATATATGATCGCTGGTAATACATACTGGGTAAAGAATGTCGTCTTAAGAAATAAATAATAAAAAAACGTTACAACAATAAAAGGAGAAAAAATGTGTGGAATACTGATAATTAACAATTTCAACATTGACATTGGAAAAAGCTACGATTGTTCATAATATGAAAGCTTCGCAGCTAAAACTTCATTTTAATTTAGTGAGTTTGAACTTTAACCCCAGAACATTTTGATCATTACCTCTGCCTTATACCGTCTCAACTATCGGCTCATTGTCGCATTCCGAGATCCCATATAAACAAACAATGAAAATAGTTTACCAATTGCATATCTAAATGCATTCTACAAACATTGCCTCCACATTTCTACTACAAATGGCGTCAATGCACTATACCCTAACAGTATCCGACCAGAAAAGGACGAACTCAAAGCAAACAAAATATAATTTGAAATAAATGAATTGATACAATAAAGGACAATATAATGAAAACCTTCTTACTTTAAAATAGCTGTATTTCTGGTCTGTGTGTCTTGTCTATTCTTCTTATTCATGTCGTGTGGTTAGTGCTCAACCTTGTGTTAGATATGTTCGAGACACTCAAAGGCTTCCGACTTGGCTTAACACCTGCCGTCTAAAGACAACAAGCGGAATCAACGATTTCACGTGCCCTCCAAATCACGGAGACCTTCAGTCCAAAGGCTGAAGTCACTACGTGGCATCCACAGGCTGACCGCGCAAGCACTGGTAAGTGAGTGCAACTGGCTATGAGAGCGCCTCAATCTTGTCTATACTGGGTGCCAATTAAGTCACCGACCCTCCCATTATGCAATAGAGCACTGGCCCCAATAATAAAAAAATAATATATATAGTAGGTCTATGAAATTCGCGTTTTGTACAACGGCTACACATCGAGCTATACAAAACCAGTATAAGCTGATTTCGCATTGTATAGGCTTTCAGTATGATAAGATATCAGCATAAACGGGTATTAAACGTGATAACACTAATCCACAGATATCTATACAAATAAATAAAATTGAAGTGTCTTTTTGTAATGTCAAAATAACAGCTTTTTACTAAATCGGTACCTATAACAAAAACACATTTTTTTAATTTTTTGTCTGTCTGTCTGTCGGTCTGTCTGTCGGTCTGTCTGTCAGTCTGTATGTCGGTCTGTCTGTCGGTCTGTCTGTCTGTCTGTTTGTTCCGGGTAATCTTCGAAACGGCTGTACCGATTTTGACGGGACTTTCACTGGCAGATAGCTGATGTTATAAGGAATAACTTTATTTTAGAAAAATGATTATTGATCCGCGCAAAAAAAATAACACTTAAAATCCAATATATATATATTCTATGTCAAGTGTCGAAGTACTCCAAATTTCTTTTAAATTAAACGCGGGTGAAACCGCGTGTCCCAGCCAGTAGGAAATAAGGAGAAGTGGTACGGGGGCGTAACTGCACCACCGCGACATGCACAATCCGGGCATGTTGGAAAAATGGCTGTTTTATAACGTCAGTTGAGATTCGATCGTAAGCGAAACTTTGTTAGTGTCGTGTTGTTCGGGGATAAGCGAAGCGAAAATAATAACTTTATCAAGAAAGTTCTTGACTTACATATAGTATATGATATGATATACCATATGTAAGTGTAAGAACTTGTATTTTTTTAGAAAAATTATGTATTAAAATTATAGTTTTCTTTATTATGCTATATTTAGATTGATGTAGCAGAACGATATTATCATTTTTGTACAAAATACAATGAAGAAGCATCTACCACTTTTAACTAGCAATCGGTGAATAACACAGTGAATAGAACAGCGAATGATACTCCCAATACACTTATACGTTGTGTGGTACGGCCGCTGTGTGCAGTCTGTACGGTCGGCATGATTGGCGGCCTACAAAGTCGTGGTTGTGTTTTAGTATGAGTAGCCAACTATAATGTTGTGTTTATTCAGTTCATCGGTTTCAAGTGTTTTTATGAAGAATGTTAGTGGAAAATTGGATCTCTAGGCTCGCATACATTTTGATCTACATGGCATATCTCCTTTTTTCCAATATCTTTGCCGTAATCAATACAATACATAAGACTGATTTTGAATTATGAGAACCATGTTTATAAAATAAATAAATTTGAAATTTGATTACGTAGCCAAACAAAAAATATTTAATTTGAAATCATATCAGCCACAGGATGTCCAGTGATGAACAAAGGCCTCCCCCTTAGATTTACACAACGAGCGGTCACATGCCGCTCTCATCCAACGACTCCCAGCGACCTTCACCAGGTCGTCTGTCCACCTCGTTGTAGTTCGTCCCACGCTGCGTTTTCCGGTGCACGGTCTCTATTCGAGAACCTCTTTGCCCCAACGGCCATCAATTCTACGAGCAATACTCAAATGTTATTTGAAATAGCCAGTAATTATTACATTTCGTAGGTAAAGACATATTATCAATTCCATACCAGTAAACACAGGCGATTTGGATCCAACCAAACCTCTTGCAGCTAATGCACTCATCTCAGTACAATGACCGAGTGCGACCCAGGCACTGATATTTGGTACCTACCACCTGATCTTATGATAGACACGGGAGGTCATTGTCCGCCAGCTCTGTTGGATTGATTGTGTTAGAGAATAAATGGACATATTAGTGAAAAATTAGGGTACTATTTCGCTTACTGATTCAGTTACAGTATCGTAGACTGATTCACCTCCAAAAAGGTTCATCATATCAGCTAAACACGTCCACTACTGAACAAAAGCTTCCCCATCGTCTTGATCGGTTTTATGCCGTGTGTTGTCATTTTGGGGGAATTTGTCAGTACTAACCCCGTTTGACAGGCGGGTTGGTGAGCGCAGAATGGCTACTGTTCCACAGAAGTAACGCTGCTGCCATTCCTCTGGCTTAGAGTACCTTAGCTGCCTTTTACGACATCCACGGGAGGAGATGGAGTGGTGGAGAGGGTACAGGTGATTAAATCGGTACCAAAGTAAACAAGTCTTTTGAAACCATTTTTATTCTCGCCACTTTACTTAGAAGGTACGTTATATTTAATGTTGACTGTATAAAATTAGTTCTGCTTGTACCAGTAATACTCACATCCAGCATTAGGTTAAAAACATTAGGACCCTCACAAACTGTTATGCTATGTGAAACAATTCCACGGAACGCGATATTTTCATTTCTTCACTGTTCTTACGTCTTTTCGCTTTCTGTGCGTGGAATTATTTCACATGGCGTAACGAGTAAAGACCCAGTAGATACAGAACCCTTTCAAGCCTCGTCAATCGCTCAAGATATGACACATAAACACTCGGGATCCTAAGTACTCCGCAGATAAGCCGTTATAGAGCTATTTCCTAAAAATTACGCCAGATAGCTAACAGGGTTATGAGCAGCGATAAACGTCAGGAAGTGTGTCGATGTGTGCAGATTGGATTTAAAAAGTTGCTGCAGAAAAATGGGAATTTGATCTTTGTCGGTTGCTAAGACTGAGTTGTCGTTGAGCGTTGTAGGTACTGATATTGTACATCGAATAGATATTTATTTTATGGCCGATAGCTGCGGCCGAATACTTCAACGCCAGTCAATATTTAAGACCCGGTACTATTTCAGCCGTTATCAATGTCTCAAATAGTTAAGGTCAACACAAAATCCGTTTGTTTGATTGATGTTTTTTTATAAGACTTTTCCATCAGCGGCCGTAAATTTTCAGTGAGTTTGTTTGCCTGTGAATTATATTACTTAGTACGAAAATAATGTTTGAGGATCCATCACGTTCAAATGGCTCAACAGATTCTAGTAAAACTTGGCATCATCATCATTTCGGCTGAATGAAGTCCACTGCTGGACACAGGCCTCCCCCAAAGAACACCACAACGACCGATATAGATTTGTTGTGGGCTCATTGGGGGGTTTTGCCATAATCGCCACGCTTGGCAGACGGGTTAGTGATCGCAGTTGAGTTGTTAATGTACTCGAAGGACGCTGCTACCCATCCTCCGGCTAATCCCTTAGTCGCCTTTTACAACCCACGGGAAGAGATGGACTGGTGCTATATTCTTAATCCCGACAACACACGGAATAAATGTATCTAGATCTTATATTACAAAATAACCTCGCTGAGATCGCTTATTCTGTACTAAGCAGTAAGCTGGCATAATAAAGCTATTTTCTGAAAATTGCGCCTGATAGCAAATTGACAAACTGGTTATAAATATTTATGTGTATTTAAGATTGAGAAGGTATATATAATAAATCACTTTTTAACTGATTACATCGCGTATATTATAAATTCGGCATGGTTGGTGCAGTGGCTGATACAGTCGGCTGCTGCGCACCAGGTCGTGGGTTTGTACGATCTGCAGGTAGTTGTTCCGGGTCTGGGTGTATTGTGTGTGGAATTTATGTTTGTAAACGCACCCACGACACAGGAGAAATCCTAGAGTGGGGCAACGTTTTAAAAAAAACCCTGTTTTCCGTACATTTGTGACTCGCTAAAGTTTCGGTCGCAGGATGACTAAGGTGCTCCATGTTTTTTTATTGATGGTACTTAGAATATGAGCAGTAATTATAATTGTACTTTTTCTTTTCCTTTTAATCTTCATATTGTAAGCATGACTCTTATTCTTGATTAATTACATATTATAGAATTTTCAACACAAGGTAATATTGTTTAAGAAACAAATTGAATTGAATTGAATATGCACATACTTCATCATCAGCATATAACCAAGGGATGCCCACTGCTGAACAAAGGCCTCCAGCATAGGTTTCCACAACGACCGGTTACATGCCACCCGCATCCAACAACCTTCACCAGGTCGTCTGTACACCTCATCCCACGTCGTTATATGACTTGGAGCCTCAGGGGATGCGAGCGCGCATATGGGAATCTGCGTGCTTCGAGCGAATTCCGGGAAGACCGCCGTGTGCACAGCACATCGCACAGCGAGGCTTCGGGGGGATCCTTTACGATCCCCCGAGATGTACCTGGGAGGGCGGCCTCTTTGCAGTTGCCTCCCCTCCGCTAGAGGGGGTGACCGTTTTACAGTCATTCCCTACGAGATGTGCCTAAAGGCGTTGCACCAATGGGTGGCTCTAGATGGATATTCGAGTTCTTGGGTGCTGAAGATGACCACTCCGGTGGTTTTAGTAGGCGTCCACGCCCGTCCGCCCTTCCAGTGGCGGAGGAAGGACATGATGTATTTCCAACGATAAATAAAAAAAGATACACAATGGTACGCACTTAAGGCAAAATATTAATAAAATATAAAAATGCCGAAAACATTCCAATAATCCTTTACTTTAGAGCGCATGTAGCCGCAAGATTAAATTCCTGACAATATCACTACTACGCGGAAAATGTTCCGTCGGTCTTTTTAATATCGTATGTTGCGACTTTTTTATACCGAATATAAAATATACAATTTCAGCATCTTCAGTGACATTGTGTACCATCCATCTTTTCGGGTTTAGCATCGCATCTCCTTCTAACATGTACGCACGTCTCTCTCTATCGGATTTGTAGTTCCCCCCAGTGGGCTGGAGGAGTTAACTCTTTGCGCATTTTTCATTGGAATGGCGGATATGAAGAAATGTATCGCGTACTCAGGCGTGTTATGATTTTTTACTTATTTCTATTATTTTTTGTGCGGTAATGTTTTGAAATTCGGATTGGAGTATATTAGCATAACGCGGCGAACTATGGGATTTTGGGAGTCAGGTTATTGTGTGAAGAGAGAAATCGCAATTCAAACTGCTTCGAGCTGTAGTTTTTGGTAGATTTATTAAACTTTTATGTTATTAATATCAGCCACAAAGCGTTCGCAAATGTAATGGACAAGAATCTTATGTAGTTATAAAAAAAACTAGGCAATGTTTTTAATTCTCTTAAGTGTGCTAAGAACTTTTTTATTCTATGTAGTGACGAGACAAGCAATTCATTCACCTGGTGGTATCACGCCTGCTCATAACAATTGTGATTCTACCCAGGACTAGACCTGCGTGGCAACATTCTGCGCTCGTCACTTCGAGACATGAAGTTATTTCGTAATTTTATTAACTACAGTGCCCTTCTAACCGGTGCACAGTAATGTCTAAAGTTTAAACACTACTGCTTAGCGGCAAATATCTGGCACTGGTGTGGTACCTACGACTACACATCAAGCTATACAAAACCAGTATAAGCTGATCTCGCATTGTATAGGCTTTCGGTAAGATGGGAGATCAGCGTAAACTGGTTGAGTATAGCTTGATGTTTAGCCGTGTGTACCTACCTACCTAGCCAGCCTCTTGCAACCACCAGTGACTAGATGTAACAAATATATTGTATGCTGTATTGTATATATCCATTCCCGTGTGGTTCTGACTCAGAATAGCACCACGGCCCTTTTCATCGCGTGGGTGTCATAAAAGGTATCTATGGGATTAGCCGGAGGATGGCTGCAGAGTCCTTCGAGTTTTTTACAACTCAACTGCGATCACCAACCCGTCTAGCAAGCCTGGAGATTACGACAAAACACCCAAATAAGCACACAACACAAATAACATAGCGTCTACAGCATCATAGGAACTGTCGGAGGTCGTCGGCAGTTTAGAAGTCCCACAACTTTTCCCAAATTGTGTCATTTTGGAGTGAATTTGCTGATACTTACAATGCTTGGCAAGCGAGTTGGTGAGCGCAGAATTGGTTCTGTTCAGCAAAAGGGATGCTGCTGCCCATCCTCTGGTTAAGTTTTGTGTCAACTTTTACGACCTCCACGGGAGATGGAGTGCGGCTATATACTTAATCCGGACACCACACGAATCACGAATATTATGATCATCAGTTGGACAGACGATCTGGTGAAGTTCGCTGGGAGTCGTTGGACGAGGGCGGCATGTAACCGCTCGTTGTGGAAATCTAAGCCTTTGTTCAGCAGTGGACGTCCTGTGGCTGATATGATGACGATGATGATGATTTTTTCCCATGAGGCCAACTGACAGTGACACTAATTTAGATAATAGTCGTAATTTGTTTAAAGAATGTATCATCACCATATACCCTCTTCCCAACTATGTTGGGGATGGCTGCCAGCCCTTTTGTTCACCCTTCGGAAATAAATCAAGTACTCCCTCCGCCCAGGAGAAGGGTGGAGGGATATGCCGAACTCTTACCCGCTAAAATCATCTTCGGCACAGAAGGGCAAGGCAAGATCTCGACTACAATCACTCTCGGAGGGGATAACTGTAAAGCAGTAACCCCCACTAGCGGAGAAGCGGCAACTGTAGAAAGGTGCCCCCGGGCAAATCTTGGAGGTATAGTAAGGATCCCTCCGAAGCCTCGTTGTGCACTATGGTGCGCGAGGTCTTCCCAGGAGTCGCTCAGTCAATCATTTTTTTCATTTCGGCCGAAAGAAGTCCACTGCTGGACACAGGCCTCCCCCAAAGAATACCACAACGATATGGGTGTGTTGTGGGCTCATTGGGGGGTTTTGCCATAATCGCCACGCTTGGCAAGCGGGTTGGCGATCGCAGTTGAGTTGTTAATGTACTCGAAGGACGCTGCTGCCCATCCCTCGGTTAATCCCTTAGTCGACTTTTACGACACCCACGGGAGGAAATGGGGTGGTGGTATTCTGAGCCGGCACCACACGGTAGTCGCTCAGTATGAGCACGTAAACGCGTCCACGAGCCCTGATTAATAAGAGATCTACCGCCAGTCAATGTTTCTTCATTCCATTATTCCGAACGGAGCGATGGCTATCTGACTATCACAATCCAAATTACTGATTTGCGGTGGTTAGTTAGACCAATTTCTTTCGAGCATCTTACAGCCTCTAGTGAATGTCATGCGTATTCGCCTGAAGACGGGCCGGACTAAACGTGCTCTCCGAGGCACAGAGGGTCCTTGATGTGGATAGAATGATGACGCAGTAGAACTTGTGAATTTTACGTATTCGTTCATAACTATACGTGTCCTTTTCGTTTTACGTTACCTTTTCTTCCACGTTACATTAGCCGATTACGATTCGCGCGGGTGGACAAGTCTCTCTTGCCATCTTTATTTACTGAAGCTCGTATTAGGACTGTAAAGCCTTCGTTTTGATCTCAGTAAGCTTCCAGCTTGTGCCATCTTTCTATTTGAGCAGTTGTAAAAGTTCTTGTTAATCGTCTGTTCCTTAATTGACCTAAGTCACGGGTCTAGCCCAAGTGCTGGTGCAAAACTCGCGTTGAGATGCTTTTACCCAAACGTGAACTATGATTTTTAGTAGATATAGTTTACTGATAATGGTAAGACCCTATTAATCACTAGGATTAAACGCAACTTTCTAGATAAAGAGAATGATTTGTGTTATACGTTAATTTAGACAAGCTACCATCATAGATTGATATTGTAATATTAATATTCTCATAGTATATTCCATTAGACACATAAAGAAATGGCGTGCCCGTATTCCTAATCACACTTCACATTCCTGCTACCAGAAATCATCGTTTACCAAAAAATATTATTCTCCATTTCGAATTTCCGAACTGAAAAAACGTTATGAAAATCCAACGAAATTCCATATTCAGCTGCACCCACCACCAACAATTGACGCTTATTCCAGTCACAATTCGGTTATATTTGCTGAAGAGCCTCGCGATTCCGAGAGAGCTTTAAAAACCATCGATTCTGTATTTCAGATTCCGATCACGTTACTCAGCGGCGGCGTAGTACGTGCATCTGCCATCTAGCGTAGACAGCCGGTACTATTATAGAGTTAACGTGGTTTGAGTCTGTGTTACGTGCCCAGTAACTAAGAGTTTAGCTTTGTAAGCACGTTGGGTTACGCGTCGTGTGTTGGTTATATGATGGCGGTGCAGACGGGCAGGTTGTTTAAATTGTCTTGGTAGACACAGATAAGTATATCCAGTGCTTATATAGGCTATACAAATAAAAAATAATAGTGAAGATGTGCCAAATCATCATCAAAGTCCCAACATAAGAAAAGCATCAACAGCCCAACATGCAACGCGCCAACGCAACAATAGCAAAAACGACGCAACAAGAGCCAAAAACGACGCAACACGAGCCAAAAACAGATTGACAGTTAAATTCATGCGGCCCAGAATTGTTACCTATGGAAAGATATGGGAGAATGGGTGGGAATGATCAATAAGGAACGTCTGACATCTAAAGTCTACGCGGTGTAGTGTTCTACTTTCAATGTTACTATGATATCAGCATATCAGTCAAAGCAAGTTGACCGCTGAACAAGACGACAAAGACCATAGATTTCCACAATTGTGTCGTGTTTTTGGAGGGAATTTGCCAGGACTCGCCACGCTTGGCAGGCGGGTTGGTAAGCGCAGTATAGCTACGATTCCACGCAAGGGATGCTGCTGCCCATCCCTCTAGTTTATAGTCCCTTAGTCGCCCTTTACGACATCCAACGTTTTAAAATTAAAATTAAATAAAAAAATATATTAGTATATCATTTCATGAAATTTCAGCGGTCTTTAGCTTAAAAGAAACTTTTTACTTTAAACCGTTCGTGTGTCTCGACCTTTAACGCCATGCATGATTCATGTAACAGTGTTGAGCGGTGATGTAATATCATAATATAATTGTAGATAGGCGTTATTTATACATAGATTATGTATTGGCGACTATTTATATTCAATACGGTAAAATATTTGCGATGGCCTATCAAATTATATTAAACAACTTTATACTCTATGTACTAAGTTTAAAGATCAAAATCGCGTGTGCGATTATGGATGATGTTATTCGAAAGAGCAACATTCATGAATAATTGCGAGTTGATTTTATGATATTATGTTTGGTCAAACTTGTTGCCACCTGCTTATAGGTACATATAATTATGTCTTGAGCATTCACACCACATTTTTCAATTGTAAAAAATTTACGATACTATGTAAGTGAATAACTAAACAAAACTGCAGCTAATGTGCTGCTATGTTGTTTTAACTCCAATGAATAGTATCTGAATAGTCAAGTTGGTTTCGTTGACTTTTAACATTCAAAGCTCAAATAATTTTGTAGGATGACATCTTGTCTTTCAAGCTTCTCATCGCATGATTATCTGGACTGTCAGTTGCTTTAATTTTCATTATAATCGTCATACTATTAGCCGAACGACGTCCACTGCTGAACGGTCCTATCCCATAGATTGCTATAACAACCAGTTACATGCCACCCGCATCCAACGACTCCTAAGTACCTGCACTAGGATGTCCGTTGGTAGTAGGCTGTCCCACGCTGCTTGGTCTCCACTCTGAGAACATTTCTGCTCTAACGACTAACAGTTTTACGAGTAATGTGCCCCCGCCCATTGCTACTTCAGCTTACTAATCCTTTCAGCTATGTCGGCAACTTTCGTTTATCTACGGATCTGCTAGCTTCTTATTCGATCTCGTGGTGAAAGACAAATCATAGCTCTCTCCATTGCTCGCTGAGTGACCTTAGCGCTTTCTTATGAGGCCCGTATTAAAATGTTCATTCCTTTATTCAGTCGGAATCGATTGAAATTCTTGTCCTAGAGGAGTCTCAGAGGAGCTCACTTTATAGTTGAAAGTGGTTATTTCACGCAGACAAGTTTCCAGGTACTTATGAAGTGTTAAGATTGTAGCTGCTTCATTATGATTTGTACTACTTTTTATATTGCTGTTACCCTAGTTCATCATCATAACAGCCACAGGCCGTCCGCCGTGTTAAAGTTTTGGTGTGGGGTTTCTCCACAGAGCTAATAAACGGAATGATGTAGGAACCTGCTAATATTTTTATTGTTTTTCGAAGTAGTCTCCGTTCTTTTCTAAGCACCGTCGAATGCGATGGAACTATAGACCGAAGTAAGAAGCCCACTCTTCTTTAGGAATCTCGCACGTTTTTTTCGAACGCACCCACGAGATTTACAAAGAAAATTCCTCTGAGTTTATCTTTTATTTTGGGGAACAAATAAAAGTCACAAAGTATCCGGTTGAGACTGTAAGGATCACTTCTTGATTCACTCAATGACTCACTAATTCCACACATTCCATAAACAAGTATTCGATTGTCCGTCTAGCGGAGTGTGCTGGAGCGTTGTCATGATGGCGGAGGATCCTCCTTCTTGGGCACTGCTGTCGAATACTTTCCAAGACAACCGGTAAATAATGACTAAAATGCCATTCTGCAGTAACAGTCCTTTTATCTTTTAGCGCAATTGTTGCGAAATGACCCGTCTGTCCAAAGAATGAGGCAGTCATCTTTTTCCCTTGACTTCTGCCCGTCTTTACTTTTGTTGGTAAATCTTCGAATGGAAACATCCATTGGGCAGATTGACGTTTGGTTTCGGGCTCGTAACATTATGTCCAGCTTTCATCACCCGTGACGATGTCAAACACAGCATTTGAGCCACCTTGTTATACTTTTCAAGCATTTCGCGGCACCAATCGAAACGACGGCTTTTGATCTTCCGTCAAATTATGAGGTGTCGATCTAATGCAAATCTTTCTGCTGCATAAATGTTCGTGTATAACTTTTTGCACTTGGTTCATACCAATGTCTAAACTTGCCCGGATCTGTAGAAATGTCACTCTTTTATTATTACTTATATCACTAGATGCACAGAACTCACGTTATCTTCAGTGGTCGCCGTAGAATGACCTCCTTCGCGCAAATCATCAACGAGATTGCTTCGATTACGTTAAATTCCTAAAACCATATATAAGTGGCATGAGATGGGGCTTCATGATGACAAGCCAATTGAAGTCTATCATAACATAGTTGTTGATTAGGACCGCAACAAAAGTCGTAATTCACCGAGCGAAAGTTTCTACAGTCAAATTCATTTCGATGCACGACACGCACTTTTTAACTTGCTGCCAATTTGTAAAAACAAATGACATATGAATTCAATTTACATCTACAGCTCCTAAAGAGTTATTGATTTGAAATTTTAATAAATTGCAGCACATTTTATTACTGGCCAATTCTAAAAACATTCAGTGGGACCCTCATATTTACTCTTTTATTTTCTTATAAAACCTCTGACATGACAACAAGAATTAGATCTATGCAAATATGCTAACCAAATACAAAGGACGCTGCAGAATCAGTAATGTGGTTTGAAAAGAAAACATGGAATTTCCATGAGGTTCGGATACCAATCTGCATGACGGGCGGCGTTCATATTTACCCAATAAGATAGGATAACATTCAGATGTATTGCTCATGTATCAGTTCTGATTATACGCACGTGATACGGAAAGCTTGGATTTGTAAATACATGAAGTATGTGGAATGAATTTTGTTTGGCAAAAACAAGTTGTTGAAATTGAATAAGGTCTTACTTGTGTCAAGACTGTTCACATAAAAAATTAGCAGCATATTGTATTTACTGGACCCCGACACTGTCGGGATAATTCGAGACAGGAAAGAAGAAGTAAAATATGTCGTACTCAAAATTCAGTTGTACGATTTGCATTATTTGACCCTACATCGATCGATGTATTTAGATTGATGAGATGTAGTTACGTGTATAGGCTTCAGTAACCCATACACAGGACGGCTTTCAATGAAATATGGACGGATAACCTAGTGAAGTTCGCTGGTAGTCGTTTAGATGCGGGAGGCATCTAACCGGTCATTGTTAAAATCTCAATGGGAGGCTTTTGTTCAGCAGTGGACATCTTTTGGCTGATATGACGATGATGATGAACCCATGCACAGGATATTAAAGTCTTAGCCTAGGACTACTACGGTAGTGCGACTACTCGGTACCTCTCGGTTTTCTCACAAGTAATCGGTGACAAAATAAATTAAATGTTTCAGATTATACGATCACTTTCGAAATATAAAAGAAAAAATACCTCAAATATGAAAATTACTTTGCATGAACGACTCTTCATTACCGACCTAGATATTTTTCACATAAAAGGTGTTTACCTACATTCTGACATAAAAACAGTGTCATAACCCAGCATTGTGCAATGTCAAACGTACACCTTATAAAAAAGTAAACAAACATCCTTTCAAATCCATACTGGTACACACGCGAGATAAAATAATGAAATATGAACTAAGGAAAGACACTACACTCAAGTCGAAACACACCCCTAAGAAAATATCCCATCCATCAACAAAGAAAATAGCGATCCTCCTTGCCTTAGACAAATGATTGACAGCGAACGAAAAAAAGAATAAAAAAAGATAGGAGAAAAAAGAAATGATTCCTTATTCAAATTTTCACGGCGTTCGATTTTTTCCTTTGTCGCGAGACGTTCCTTTTTTGTTTCCATTTGTAATTTGTCGGTTTGCTCTTTCGTTGTAAAAACTGCGTTCAGTTCAGCGTAAATGTCTTTTGGCAAGTTTATTTTATTGGTTTTTATTATAGAGTGTAGACGTTTAGATATTCAAACGGTGTGTGTAATTTCGTATTGTTGGCCTACAATTTGTCATATCAGACCGACGTTCAGAGCTCATGTAAATTCTGTCTCGCTACACATATCAAACGAATATAATGAGCAGATATTTGAGAAACTGCTGAAAAGAAGAGAATAAAATAAACTACGCTATATTGATAGAGGTGCAAAGGTTGCTTAACTTCTGCGCAAATTGTTTGTAAGTGTCCCCCGACAGTTACTTAAAGGTACCCCAAAGCAATGGTTGGTTAAATTGTTATCACGACTGTTTAAGGACAAAGTCAATTATACCTATAACTCGTTTTATTACCCATGAAGCCAGCACGCTGATAAATATGTTTTCTATAAAGAGAAAAAGGCAAGTTCTAGAACATTTCGTAGCCCGGTCTTGCACTCTGGCCAAATTAAGAGATTCGAGGCTACAAAACAGGCACTGAAGACAACGTAACAAAAGATATTTTATGATTACAAATATCCCTTCAAATCATATAATCCTATCTTCCATGTACCGGAGCCTCGGTACATGTCTCATTTTAATTATAACTTTCTAATCATTTTCATCAAACCTAGTGACGCAACATTCTATTCCGACCATACACACAAAACTCGATCAGATCATAACTCATTGGAATTCACATTCGTATCGACCCAAAAGATCAGCTGGTTGCCGAAAGCATTCGCAATTTAAACTTTGACCTTGTAAAAGCGTTAATTCACCCCAGCCCTGCGTAATTTGCGCTTACCGTAAAACTGATTACGCGTACAACAGCAGACGATTTCGTCTCTTTCTTCATCGTGCTGTTCCGCTCTCCCCCATTCATGAAACGTTTAATTATACCGCCTTGGGATGGCTTTATGCGATAGTGAAAGTGGAAAGTTTTGATTGGACTTTCCAGGGAAAGCGTCGGGACTGTGTCAGTGTGGGGAAAGTTTAGTTTATTTTGTTTATATCAAAGCAGAGATATTGTTTTGATTTTATTTAGTAGATGTAAAGGATTTTTGTTGTATTGTATAATATTACCTATAATTGCACGCAATTTTCGTATATAAATAAGAAGGTCTCGAAGGAATCGTTACTCACTAGTATATTTTGCGAAAAATGCAGGAATAATACCATAGATACAAATACGTGTAGTGTCCGTATTAAGAATATAGCACCATTCCGCCTCCTCCCGTCGATCTCGTATAAGGCGATTAAAGGACTCTAAACCAGAAGAATGGGCAGCAGCGCATCGTCTGTGGAAAAACAGGCCCTTAAGGAAACAGGAAATTAAGTTAACCTTTAAAAATCGGACTCGCAATCACTCAAAATATATTATTATATTTTCACCAATTATTTCACGAAAACAAAATTAGAATTATTGCATAATACCAACCATTACTTACGGCCGCTTCTTTCGTCTGCTGACTTTTTAAACATGGCGGACGCCGGAGGCTCTCAAATACTCATTTATACCCCCCTTGTTTTCCGGATCCAGTTTAATTTTAAACACGAATGTTGAGCAGGTCCGGGTTATGTCGTAATGAGTGGGGGTTGAATTAGGCGAGCATTTGGGGGTAAAATTGTGTCACTTGTTGATTGAGTGTTGCCATGAATTAATTTGTGTATGTGTGTGTAAGATTGTTATATTAATGTGAGTATTTAAGTATCATCATTTCGGCCGAATGAAGTCCACTGCTGGACACAGGCCTCCCCGAAAGATCACCACAACGACCGATATGGATGTCTTGTGGGCTCATTGGGGGGTTTTGCCATAATCGCCACACTTGGCAGATGGGTTGGCGATCGCAGTTGAGTTGTTAATGTACTCGAAGGACGCTGCTGCCCATCCTCCGGCTTATTCCTTAGTCGACTTTTACGACACCCATGGGAGGAGATGGGGTGGTGGCATTCTGAGCCGGCACCACACGGCAATTTAAGTATGTTAAGTATAATTATTATAATGTTGTAAGTTGTCGACATCATCATCATATCAGCCACAGGACGTCCACTGCTGAACAAAGGCCTCCCCCTTAGATTTCCACAACGAGCGGTCACATGCCGCTCTCATCCAACGACTCCCAGCAACCTTCACCAGGTCGTCTGTCCACCTCGTTGGAGGTCGTCCCACTCTGCGTTTTCCGGTGCGCGGTCTCCATTCGAGGACCTTTGTGCCCCAACGGCCATCAGTTCTACGAGCAATGTGCCCTGCCCATTGCCACTTCAGTTTACTAATCCTTTCAGCTATGTCGACAACTTTAGTTCTTCTACGGATCTCCTCATTTCTGATTCGATCTCGTAGAGAAATACCAAGCATAGCTCTATCCATAGCTCGCTGAGTGACCTTGAGCTTTCTTATGAGGCCCATTGTGAGTGACCACGTCTCTGTTCCATATGTCATCACTGGTAACACACACTGGTTAAAGACTCGCGTCTTGAGGCATTGCGGTATTGTTGACGAAAAGACGTTGCGAAGTTTCCCGAACGCTGCCCAGCCGAGTCGGATTCGACGATAGACCTCTTTCTCGAAGTTGGACCTACCTAACTGGACAGTTTGTCCTAGGTAGACATACTCGTCAACAACTTCGAGAACAGAGCTCCCAACGGATATTGGGATGGGCACGACATGGGCATTTGACATGACTTTTCTCTTGCCCATGTTAATTTTAAGGCCCACCTGTTGGGAAACTCTGTTGAGATCATCGAGCATTGTGCTGAGCTCTTGCAGCGATTCTGCCATGACTACGATGTCATCGGCAAATCGAAGGTGAGTGATATACTCGCCATTGATGTTAATGCCGAATCCTTTCCACTCCAGTAGCTTGAAGGCATCCTCCATTGCAGCGGTGAACAGTTTCGGGGAAATGACGTCCCCCTGTCTCACACCTCTCTGCAATGGAATTGCCCCCGTGCTCTGTTCATGTACTCGGACCGACATGGTGGCGTTTCTGTATAATCACTTCAACACTTCAATGTACCGATAGTCAATCTGGCACCGCTGCAGAGATTGCAGCACTGCCCAGGTTTCGATCGAATCGAAGGCTTTCTCATAGTCCACAAACGCCAAGCATAGTGGCAGATTATACTCCTCGGTCTTCTGTATAACCTGCCGCAGCGTATGGATGTGGTCTATGGTACTGAAACCTTTTCGGAAACCGGCTTGTTCGGGAGGCTGGAAGTCATCAAACCTGCGCTCGAGACGATTCGTGATGACCCTTGAAAACAGCTTATAAACATGGCTCAGAAGTGAGATGGGTCTATAATTCTTCAATAGGGTGTTATCACCCTTTTTGAAGAAGAGCACCACCTCACCTCTGTTCCACGCTTCCGGCGTTGTGCCCTCGAGTAAGACGGGATTGAATAGCTTCTGAAGGACTTTAAGTACCGGTGTGCCACCCGCTTTCAGAAGCTCTGTCGTAAATCCGTCTCCACCCGGCGCCTTGTTATTTTTAAGCTGTTTCAAGGCCATCCTAATCTCGTACAGGCGTTGTCGACATAGCTGAAAGGATTAGTAAACTGAAGTGGCAATGGGCGGGGCACGTTGCTCGTAGAACTGATGGCCGATGGGGCACAAAGGTTCTCGAATGGAAACCGCGTACCGGAAAATGCAACGTGGGACGACCTCCAACGAGGTGGACAGACGACCCGGTGAAGGTTGCTGGGAGTCGTTGGATGAGAGCGGCATTTGACCGCTCGTTGTGGAAATCTAGGGCGGAGGCCTTTGTTCAGCAGTGGACATCCTGTGGCTGATATGATGATGATGAATGTCGTAACACGTGGCAAAAGCTTAACTTTGAAAGAATACAGATTGATATGCACAATGAGGAGAGTTTCTGAAGTACTATCAAGTGCATCTTCAATATAATTATATAGTTTTGTTATAAGAATGGCTTTAAAAGTTACAACTTTGACATTGGTAATTAATGAACCACGATTTGTTATGTATGTTACCCGACTACAAAAACAATATTAGGGTTTTATTTTTCATTATTTTGTAATTACTTACCAAATAAATATATATTTTAGTACAAAACAGTTGCACGATATTTCAAGTATAGGTCATGAAATGTACATTAAGCCATCAATAAATTATAATAGCGTTCCATAACGAACCTCTTTCATTTATAAGTCACAGAACATTATAAAAAGCAATACATTTCGCTGGCTCGCCATTATCCGATATTACTGAAATGATACGATATTACAAACCAATAGCACAATATTACTGTTATTGCTTCGTTACTGAGTTATTGTATAACGTAGTTTTTATTGCATTGATCACGAATTATTTACCTAATCGAAATGAGGTAAGTTGGACGTTTCTTTCGGATTAAAACTTATTTCCACACACATAAGTTCCTGTAAATACAAAGTTCTACGAACATAGTGATAATTAAGTGGTCAATCAGTAGAATATAGGTATAGCGTTTAATATGGAAAATGTTGAAAGTTCCATGTTATTTAATTAATTATTATTATATAAAAAATTATTTTATTATACAAAATAAAACAGTAAACACAGATTATTAAATAAAGTCAAACATGATGTACAAGGGCGAGCTTAATTCAACATTGAGTTTTGTTCCAGCAAACCGTTCAGTGATAAAAAATGGAAACAAAAGAGGACTTTGAATAATTCATGAATAATATGAGACCAAATAAACAGTTCTTTATTCATCATCATCATAATTTCAGCCAAAAAACGTCCACTACTGGACAGAGGCCTCCCCCAAGATTTGCCATAACGACCGGTATGGGCTTGTGTTGTGTGTGTGCTCATTGGGGGGTTTTGCCATAATCGCCAAGCTTGGCAGATGGGTTGTCGATCTCAGTTGTGTTAGAAATGTACTCGAAGTACGCTGCTGTCCATTCTCCGGCTAATCCCATAGCGCCCTTTTACGACACCCACGGGATGAGATGGGATGGTGCTATTCATTGCCGGCACCACATGGCACCATAAACGGCACAATAAAGTTACTATATGAGAACAAATAAACTCTTTTTTATTACGACGCACACATTTAAAGATCACTTGCTGCTGTAATAAAATAGTAAAAGATATTGTATTTCCAAAGGTTCTAATAACAATACTACTAATTACTAAAAAATAGAAATTAGAACTACTCGTAATGTTTTTCTACTTAATCGCTCCCTATAACCTGGTTGCCATCTTAAAATAAATTTCCCTTTTTAAGGAAGTCATATATTACGCGGGACTCTCTCTGCTCTAATAGAATAATTAAATAAAACAGCTGAGAAGACGAAATATATAAGTTCATCATTTCGACCGGATGAAGTCCACTGCTGGACACAGGCCTCCCCCAAAGATCACCACAATGACCGATATGGGTGCGTTGTGGGCTCATTGGGGGGTTTTGCCATAATCGCCACGCTTGGCAGATGGGTTGGCGATCGCAGTTGAGTTGTTAATGTACTCGAAGGACGCTGCTGCCCATCCTCCAGCAAATCCCTTAGTCGACTTTTACGACACTCACGGGAGGAGATGGGGTGGTGGTATTCTGAGCCGGCATCACACGGAAATTTATAAGTTACATCATCATATCAGCCCAAGGACATCCACTGTTGAACAGATGCCTCTCCCGTAGATTTCCGTAATTGTGTTTTCATTTTGGGGTGAATTTGCCAGTACTCACCACACTTATAAGGTAAGCCAGTTAGTGAGTGCAGTATGGCTACGAACAGAAAGGACGTAGCTGCCCATCCCTCTGGCTTACGTCGCATCGTCTTTTAAGACCCACTCCCATGGATATGGAAGGAGATAGAGGGAGCAGGATCGCCATAATCCGTGCACCACATGGAAATGTTTCATAAGGACAAAATTCGTGACAAGATAATTATGTATATTGGCAAGAACATCCCAAATGACTATGTGCGCAGCACAGCGCACAGCGACGCTTGGGGGAATCCTTTACAATCCTCCCCGAGAAGTTTTTACAGTCATTCCCTCCGGGTGGCTGCTTTACAGTTGTCCCCCCTCCGAGATGTGCCTAAAGGCGTAGCATCAATGGGGGGCTCTAGTGTGATCTTACGACGACGTGGAGCCCCCCTTCGGTGCTGAAGATGACCGCTCCAGTGGTTTAGCCGCTAGGAGTCCGGCATACCCCTTCGTCCTTCCCTTGGGCGAAGGAAGTTCATGTGGAATTACAACTGGGGACCAATAAAAAAAAGACTATGTACTGGGAAACTTTGGTTACTCCGATTATCAGGGTAGCTCCACGTTGTACCAGAAATTTGCCAATGCCAAATGTGGACGAACAAACTCGAGTGCTAAAAACAAGCTTCAAAAAGACTGTAGAGGCCCAAGGGTAAGCTGTGTATGCAGTTAAAAGTAGCGTTAACTCTACTTCCGTTTGTTTTGTCACATTTGACTCTGAATGTAGTGATAGCAAGTGCGTGTACTGAGCGTGGGGTCTTGAGGTTCGAATTTCTAGGTCGTGGAAAGTTATATCGGGTTTTTCCGTTAGTAAATTCTAAGTAGCAACCAGAACATAATTGTGCCCGGTAAATAGCAGTAGGCTCACACGCAATCACACGGAGAAGGACGAGGCGGCGCCGGGGCAACAACCGTCCCGGCTCCCAAGTCCAACACGCCTGAGCCCCCCGCCGTCACTACATGGTGGGGGGCCTCGGAGGTCGCGGGCGCGCAGATTGGGGAGTCTGCGTGCTCACACCGAGCGACCCCCGGGAAGACGGTGGCGCGCACGTGGTCACGTGCCGCCGTGTGCGCAGCACAGCGCAAAGCGAGGCTTGGGGGGATCCTTTACAATCCTCCCCGAGAAGTGCCTGGGGGGCGACCTTTTTACAGTCGCCTTCCCTCCACTAGAGGGGGTGACCGCTTTACAGTCATCCCCTCCGTGATGTGCCTAAAGGCGTGGCGCCAATGGGCGGCTCTAGTGTGATCTTACGAGGACCTGGAGCCCCCCTACGGTGCCGAAGATGACCGCTCCAGTGGTTTTAGCCGGTAGGAGTCCGGCATACCCCTTCGCCCTTCCCCGGGGTGAAGGAAGTTCCATGTAGAATTTCCACTGGACATCAATAAAAAAAAAAAAAAAAAAAAAGGCTCACACGCAATGCATGGGGCTTATTCATCATATTTATCAACAGCCCATAGCAGTCCACTGCTGGACATAGGCCTCTCCAATGTCACGCCACTGAGCATGATCCTCGGATTTTCTCATCCAGTTCATGCCAGCCACCTTGCGAAGATCGTCACTCCACCGAGCCTGAGGGCGCCCTACACTACGTTTGCCGAGCCGCGGTCTCCACTCAAGAACACGTTTGCCCTAACAGCCATCAGTTCTACGGCTAATATGGCCAGCCCATTGCCACTTCAGCTTGATAATCCGATGGGCTATGTCGGTGCTTTTAGTTTCTCTGTCGGATCACCTCGTTTCGGATTCGAGCCTTAAGAGAATCATAATATAATTGGCCTTAATACCTACCATCATAGACGAGATGCGGGGCACATCTCTGCCAAACCATTCTGCCAGGCATACGTACTGTACGTACATAATTTATAATAAGACACAAAAACAGCGAACCTAAAAAGTAAAAATGTATCGACAAAGAAATATAATCTATGTCCGCTGCTGACAACCTCGACAAAAATATAGAAACGGTTTTCATGTTTAGAGTGTATATTATGAGACATATTAGCGTTAGGATTTCTTAAACTGATAAAAAATAAACTGTAATTGTTAGCAGCTATTTGGTAAACCAAATAGCATTTCATAAGTGTTCTTCGACCAAGGTCAGATCTTCCAAACGACCAAAAATCACCAGTACTTGAGTCCTTATTTCCCTTTGCAACAATAGACTTAAAGCACTTTCAAAAAAACACGAAGAACATTTCTCCCCTAATTACCATGAAACGCTCCATAAACAACCTTTCACAGCCCAACTTTCCAAGAAACGAACTTCAAACGACCAAGAAAAACCAAGATAATACCGTGTTGAACATCCCTCATCCCTTTAAAATTGACACGAAATAATCCCAAACAGAACCTCTGTAGCCAAACAATGACCTTATTAAAGCGACATACAGGAATAATTCAAACATACATATGTTTATATACGCATATAATACACATGCTACTTGGTAAATCCTTCAGAATAAAACGAGATGGGACGGGGTGGCATCATGCCCCTAAAGGGGGGGTACCCACCCTCATCTATAGAATGTCTCCGCACGAAACCCCTTTGTAGAAGGAAGGGTTACCTTGGGAATGGAATAGAAAATAGTACATAATAAAAATTCAAAATATATTCTTTGGAGGCTCCAATTTTCTGGAATACCCGAAGGGTACCCGCGTCTTTAGATTATTCGTTTTTTTTTCTCGGTAGACACGGGAGCGGGCCTTGTTGTGTCATGTGATGCCTTTGAGTTATGTTCCGTTATAACGATCTGAGAGAAAACATAATAAAATACATGTTTGTGTTTGAATGATAACCTTGGGAGCGTTTTATTCGAATCTGAACTAAAGTCTGTTTGATCATCTAGTGACTTTATAACAAGATGCTCGTTATTTTTTTCTCATCTCTATTGATGGTAAAGAATAATATTCTGTGTATTTTAGTTCACGTTCATCTTAGATATCTAATATCTTTGACTGACTATTTGACTATTTAGACGGAGGATGGGCAGCAGCGTCCTGTAAATACATTAACAACTCAACTGCGATCGCCAACCCGCCTGCCAAGCGCGGCGATTATGGCAAAACCCGCAATGGGCACACAACACACCGATATCGGTCGTTGTGGTGATCTTTGAGGGAGGCCTGTGTCCAGCAGTACACTTTATTGGGCCGAAATGAAAAAAAAATGAATGATGACTATTTGCCAAAACTTCTTCAGCAGTATCAGCAGTTAAACTAACAAACTTTCTATTGATCAGGTTATAAAAGTTTAATACTAGATTTAACGTAACGTTTGCTTTAAGCTGTGTAAGTAGGTAATTTCAATTTTAGGTTTGCTGTTTGAAGGAGTTTTCAGCTTCAGGAGTTAAAGTTAATATTTGAATAACACATTCCCAACTCGCAGTTCCTTTTGGATTCAATTTAACTTCGAATAGTCTAAGTGCATATTCTACGGTGTTTACAATATGGTAAGGTAACAAATATCCTCAAATCAATACAAAACTTGAAACTTTTGTCAACGCTAAGCGAGAGAGCATATTTAAAAGTACATTTACATTAGCACTAATGAATAATATCCTAACCCATCAAACCGACATCAAATTTAACTTACTCCATATAAGATAGAATAAGGAAACAGTGGTTTGATCGAACATCCCCACCGTGTCAGGTACCGAGTCAAAAAAGAAATTCCATTTCCACAAACGAAAAATCCATCCAATACAATATATCACACGCTTCTAAGCCCGTTAGGAATAGAGCAGCATGGCTATATGTGTGACACGTAAGTTGGAAAGAGACCGAATCAAATGTCCCTGCGAAATGGAACGTAAGAAGATTGAATAGAAGTCACACTAGTACGGGTTACCTTTACACACACTAGCGTAAATGTACCATACACAATGTTAAGGGGAATAGAGTTTTTAGTTTAACGGCTCAATTTTGTAATGTACTTATGAAAAGTAAGATCAAAGGCAAATAATATACTTATGAATCTAAGTAGTTCAGGGGAAAGGCAGCGATAAACATATTTTTAAATATCATCGGCACCTACTGCAAGCGACGAACGGCTTACATAATGGTAGTGCCTCTATTG
This sequence comes from Diloba caeruleocephala, assembly GCA_947459985.1. NCBI lineage: Eukaryota > Metazoa > Arthropoda > Insecta > Lepidoptera > Noctuidae > Diloba > Diloba caeruleocephala. Next base: position 5,517,242 of record OX381614.1, read on the forward strand.
GTGTCAGTGGATATTCATCATGAACTTTCTCCGCTCCGGGGAAGGGCGAAGGGGCATACCGGACTCGACTATTAAGTGGATAGGTCAGTCGATCGGTTGCTAGGAACTACCATTAGGTAGTACCTAGCAACCGCATCCATGAACATCAGCTACCTAATGATTACTAATGTGTTGAGGATCTGCCTGAAAACAATGAATTAATTTCTGTCTATCAGAAAACCGCATGATCTCCCTCCGCTTTAAGAGGGGCAGAGGAGCATGCCAAAACCCCGCGGTGTTGAACTACACCCCTGTCAGGTATCGACCCGTCACATAATTTGACGAGCCCCGTCGCTGTTCGACCTGGCAGGCCGCACATCCCTTCAGAGAGAGGTTGCGGACCTAAGTCTTAAGTTAGTATGCCTTTTGTTTCAGTAATTTCACTGACTGTTCTTACCCTTCGGCTGGGACAAAACTAAGTCGACACATAGCTTTCTTGTCGAGGAGTGAAATAGTTAGAACTGTGTGTCATCCCAGTTGAGCAGTTCACATAGAACTCTACTATCATACATACATAATCAGCCCATTACTGTACAACGCTGGGCAAGGGCATATTCTCGCGATGAGAAAGGTCAGGCCTTAGTCCACCACGCTGTTCTAGTGCGGGTTAGCGGACTACACACACCACTGAGTACATTTTGGAGCCCTCTCAAGTGTGGAGGGTTCCTCATGATGTTTTCCTTCACCATTAACGCAAGTGATCAAATTATGATGAACATGAATCCAAAAAGTCAGATGTGCGGTCCGTGATCCAACTTAGACCATATTGTATGTAAGGTAAGCGTTCAACTACTAGACTATCAACACACTCTAAAATCAATCCCTAATCCAGTGCTTTGACAATATTGATTAAAACTGTTGTTTGTACCTGTATTAAATGCGCTACGGGTCGTGACTTTGATTCCTTCATGGCATATATATTTAAAGTTTGGGGTATCCCGGTGTTTCTAGGATTTTTATTTATGAACTATACCTGAGAACAAGGACAATTTTAATAGAAACAACCTCTTTAGTGTTATGTAAGTCGAGAAGTCTGTTCCTAATCCATCAGATTCCACTTTATTCCATTTATGTATTATCTGTGGCAGTTCGTATTTAAATTCAGCCAGGAAACAGTACAGCACCGAAGCAATATATCACCACAACGTCCCCTTAACTAAAGGGTTATGCATGTGTGCGCGAAGTACAACAAGCAAATGCGAAATTTCAGATCAACCGTAAAGAAATCACGCACACATCTACAAGTAAAGGCTTAGATCACGCATACTGTTACACATCGTACACATACACGTGGCAATCTTGTTTGGTTGTGCATGTGTGAGTGATTTTCGCGATATAGTACCCTTGGGTGTAGAATATTTTATTTATTTTTCTTGCATTTGGAATATCATTGTTACTTATGTTGTATTAAAAGTAAGAACCGCAGAAGATTGCTTTGGGGTTGTCGCAGACTTGTGGTCCGTTGATATTTAAAATAAAATAAATTCCTATCCCATTCAACCAAGTTGATCAATCCACTCTTAGTACTTAAATCACTCGGTAAATCTTATCGTTCAGTAAGAAATTAAAGGCAATTCAGTTTGTCCAAATACCACAAAAATACAATACCAAAAGTCATCCGTAACTATCTAGAAAGAACACATCTGTATCCAAGTGAGGTCCGGATTAAGAAAGTAGCAGTCTATCGCTTCCGGTGGATGTCGTAAAAGGCGACTAAGGGAGGCTAAACCAGAGGGATGGGCAGCAGCGTGCCTTTTGGCGGCTAATACTGGCAAATTCCTCCAAAATAACGACACAATAGTGAAAATCTATAAGGGAGGCCTTTGGTCTTTTTTTTTTTTTTTTATATTTACCGCTAATTTTTGAATAGCATCGCCCACGATCTCACCATTCGAGCGCTTTTTATAAACGTTCGTCTTGATCCATCTCGTTAGCAACGCCACGAAGAAATGACATATGTAGGCGACCGCCGTGTGGTGCCGGCTACGAATACTACCACCCCATCACATCCCGTGGGTGTCGTAAAAAGTGACTATAGGATTAACTGGAGGATGGGCAGCAGCGTCTCTCGCTTGTACTCAACACATTTATAACTCAACTGCGATCGCCAACCCGTTTGCCAAGCGTGGCGACTATGACAAATCCCCACAATGAGCATATGGCACAAACCCATAGGCACGGAACAGTAAAATAAAAATACTCAGAAATAATAAGTAATACATTGAGAATAATAATAAGTTACAACGATATTATCGCAATCGGTGATTTCTGTCCCTTTCACCTCTTATAATTGTAACTTATATTGTTCTTACTCATAAATGTTATTGCATGTAGTGTTTGCTTATAATAGGTTACACATTTTGCAAAATACTGCGCTTGTTGCTTTAGTACAAGTATCAACATGTTAACTGTAAGCGAACCATAATAAATAAATAAATAATCATAAATATTGAAAGGGCTTATTAGTCGAAAGATCGTGGATTCTAAATCACCGAAAAATTTCAAATTTCCGATCTCCATGTAACTTTACTCAAAACATCAATTTTACGCATAAAAATCACAACCCCATAATAATTCCCTAATACCTACTCCACATGCTTACCATAAAACACATACATACCATGGCCGGTAATAGCATTTTATGTACGTCTCGCACGGAACGGAACCCACTGGTTAAACGCTAACGTTCGCGTTTGAGCATTCGGTTTGTAAATGTGGATCGTTTGAATGGTGGAGGCGAGTAGAGTGATTTGGGCAAGTAAGTCAGATTAGTTGTTAAACTTTACTTAAAATGTCCATATTAATGACACACTCCCCTAGTTGTTTCGTTTTAAAATTGAGGAGAGATTAGTAGTTCATTGTCAGATTGTGCGATCTGCACTTAGAGAACATTTAAATAAACGCATAAACAAAAAGTATAACTACTAATTAATGAGCCAGTACAGTGCAAGAACACACGGCTTCACATCAAGCTACGCAAATCTAGTTTAAGCTGATCTCTCATCGTAAGGAAAGTATACAATGTGAGATCTGCTTATACTGAAAATGTATAGCTTGATATGTAGCCATGTGTACTTGTTACAGAATCTTTCGTTTCATGAAGAAAAAAATATAATGATAAACATATGAAACATATCAGAGAGAGGCACCTTTAATAAAATGAACACGTTTAATCATAAACCTACTAAATGCCATAGAACTTGTCATAGAACACCAAGCTACTATTCTCACAAACCTTTTACGCTTCCGAATCTAATAAGCGCCCAAACTTCCATAAAAGAGACGAATACAGTAACTCGACCAAAACCAAGCAAGTATACAGTCTCATGCCAACGCAGCACAATATAGTGCTGCCGTGTCATGGCTACATTTGCTGCGTATGGATCGTGAGCGTTCAAATGTGATATGTAAATCAGTCGTATTATAACAATGATTTGTGCGCCCACTCAGATTTGTGACATCGTGTGTAGCGGCCATATTTATTAGCTATAACATAGTACAGGTACAACAAAAAAGAATTGGAAAAATTACACTTTTAGTAACTATTGTGGTGCAAAGATCTTTCTCCTCTCTACCCGTGAGGTAAATAGGGACTACCAAAGGGACTGCAGACTTCCACTTTGTGCTTATAGCACATACTGAGATCACCAATTTGCATGCAAAGCATGGTGATTATGAGCATTCATTGCAACGGTCATTGGCACTGTTCAGCAGTAAATATTATCAGGTTTAGAAAGTTACATATTTGAATGTTATAGGTGGTACCTACGTAGAGGCGCTTGTGACTAAATGACGCCTCTAGTAAACTAACATCTTAGAAATTACTGCCTTTTTTATTTATGAAGGTAGAATTCCGTGTCATGACCAGATTAAGAATATAGTACCACTCCATGTCTTCTCGTGGATGTCGTAAAAGGCGACTAAGGGACTCTAAACAAAGGATGGTGGTGGTGGTGATGGGTAGCAGCATCCTTTCTGTAGATTAGTAGCCATACTGCGCTCACCAACCAGCCTGCCAAGCGTGGTGAGTAATGGCAAATTTCCCCCAAAATGACGATGCAGTTGTGGAATTCCTCTTGTCAGCAGTGGACGTCCTTTGGCTGATATGATGATGATGACGGTGGAATGACATTACAACTAGGTACCTCACACTTTTTATCATGTAACTAGGTACCTCACATTTTGTATCATGTAACTAGGTACCTCACACTTTTTATCATGTAACTAGGTACCTCACACTTTTTATCATGTAACTAGGTACCTCACATTTTGTATCATGTAACTAGGTACCTCACACTTTTTATCATGTAACTAGGTACCTCACATTTTTTATCATGTAACTAGGTACCTCACACTTTTTATCATGTAACTAGGTACCTCACATTTTTTATCATGTAACTAGGAACCTCACACTTTTTATCATGTAACTAGGTACCTCACACTTTTTATCATGTAACTAGGTACCTCACACTTTTTATCATGCAACTTTGGCTTGTTTTGTTTTATGTGATGTTAGTTCAGTGTCGGTGGCAGTGGATGTGTATTGCATTGTTAGCTTTTGAACGTGTGTTTAATTTGTAATTGTTTAAGTTGTTTAAGTTTCCCATATAGATAAGTGAAATAAATATTATGCGAAATAAAGCAACCCTTAGAGCGCTGGCCCTGTCCGCCCTTTTTTATTTTTTGGTGCCCAGTGGAAATTCTTCATGAAGGGATATGCCACCACTGGAGCGGTCATCTTCGGTACCTAAGGGACCTGAGTGACCCTGCCCGCTCTATAAAATGCATAATGTCTAGGTTCTTGGTTTATGGTTTTAGGCACTGGTATGTATAAATTTAAATTCAGATGCTGTATAATCATATCGGTCATTTATACGTCCACTGCTGAACAAAGGCCTCCCCCATAGATTCCACAACTGTGTCATCATTTCCGGGGGTATTTGCCAATACTCACCACGCTTGGCAGGCGGGTTGGTGAGCGCAGTATGGCTACCAGTTCACAAAAGGACGCTGCTGCCCATCCCTCTAGTTTAGATTCCCTTAGTCGCCTTTTACGACATCCACGGGAGGAGATGGAGTGGTGCTATATTCTTAATCCGGACAGTGCTGTATAATAATTATATGATATAAACGTTGCTGAAAATCTAAGCTTTACAAATACTAATAAAAAAGATGGGCTCTTTTTTATGTGCACCAGAATTAACAAGGCTCGGGCTACGGGCTAATACACCCAGTTCAAATAACTCTACCCATCTATAGACTGACCGCGCCAAGTGTTGCTTAACCTACCCGATCGCTTATCGATCAATGAGTATAGCTGGCTATGAACGTCTCGATAGATTACAGTCGCTCCGTGTATTATACTGGTGTTCAGCCGAGCATTTTGGAGATGAGGCTAAGTAGAAGAGAAGTTATTGATGTTACGTTATTAGCTTGGTAATTATTCGCAACTGTTGGACAAATGCTTAATTGAAATTAGACGTAAATGTTTACACTTGCCTTTGTCTTGTTCAGCCAAATACGAATCGTTTTGCTTTGGTAGTAGCTGTTCCTATGCGGAAGAACACTTTACATGCTTATTAACGGTCGTAAAGGGCTACATTATATACGCTATAACGGATATAAGTAACTTCGTAACGAAAACTGACGCCATGGATTCAGTACATAATTCTGGATCCCTGAGTGTTAGAATTTTGCGTCGGCCTGTTCATGAATTTTGAGTTTATTACTACTTTATTTAACTGATATCAGTATAAAATAATTGTCTCCTATCCTAACGCTATTTTATAAAAACAATAAATTATTTCTTTTCACATAAAATTGTAATATAAAATATAAATGAAAACTAGACGGCTGCTGTTTAGCTACAGTTCACGGATGAGGTCATCGCAATAATGACACAGCGTTCTGATCGCGTTGTTTACGATACATTGTGTACTCAAAAATGACAAAAACTGTAACCGTTTCCGAGATAAATGGGTTTTCTATTTTTATTATAGGCCTAACTGGAACCTCTTACCAAAGTTTTCGGTACGTCGTCATTTCCACCCTTTAAACAATTTTTTAAGCTTCAGTCAAAATGTAGTTTCCATACTGAAGCGTATGTGCATACTGAAGCGTATGTGCATACTGAAGCGTATGTGCATACTGAAGCGTATGTGCATACTGAAGCGTATGTCCTTACTGAAGCGTATGTGCATATCATCATCGTCATCATTTCGGCCGAATAAAGTCCACTGCTCGACAGGCCTCTCCCAAAGATCACCACAACAACCGATATGGATGTGTAGTGTGCTCAGTAGGGGGTCTTGTCATAATCGCCACGCTTGGCAGACGGGTTGGCGATCGCAGTTGAGTTATTGTGTGCTCGAAGGACGCTGCTGCCCACTCTCCGGTTTATCCCTTAGTCGACTTTTACGACACCCACAGGATGAAATGGGGTGGTGGCATTCTGAGCCGGCACCACACGGCAATGTGCATATGCTCAAACATTATTACGAATTATAACCTAAAATTAATTAAACAAAATACCAGTGTGAGTCCTGCATGGACTCACACTGGTATTGACTCATAATGTTATTTAAAATCTCAGTGCTTTATTGCATTGTTAGTAGTGGTGAGTCTCTGTTTTTGGTTTTTTTTTAACGTTGCCCCTCACAACCGTGTCGTCTCTTGTTGCAAGAGGATGGCTAGGTAAGGTACCAAAGCAGTGCCAGACATTCGCGACTAGGCAGTAGTGCTTAAACTTTAGACATAGCTGTGCCCCGGTTAAAAGGGCACTGTAACTTTTTTGTTTTTTTTTTTATTGATCCGGTGGAAATACATCATGTACTTCCTTCGCCCCGGGAAAGGGCGAAGGGGCATGCCGGTCTCCTACTGGCTAAAACCACTAGAGCGGTCATCTTCGGCACCTAAGGGAGGCTCCAGGTCCTCGTATGATCACACTAGAGCCGCTGGTGCCACGCCTATAGGCACATCCCTGAGAGGGTGACTGTAAAGCGGTCACCCCCTCGGGGGGATTGTAAAGGATCCCCCAAAGCGTCCCACGGCAGCGCGTGACCACATGCGCGCTACCGTCTTCTCTTGGGTCGCTTGGTGTGGGCACGCAGATTCCCCAATCTACGCACCCGCGAACCCAGAGGTCCCCCACCTTATAGCAATGGCAGGGGTTTTCAGGAGGGCACTGTACCTAGTGAAATTAGTGAAATTACTGGGCTTAAGAGACTAAATAACTTTACGTTACGAGGTTTGAGCGCAGAGTGGTACCACGCAGGACTTCTCCTGGGGAGCATTACAATTACTAGAGTAACTATAACATACAAATGACAGCGCGCAACTTCATGACCGCGGGGCATGCGCGGGGTGAGCAGGAGTGTTAAGTTGTCATACAAACATGTAACAAAATATGGCCGTCACCATAGTAACGCGTCACCACGCGTCTCATATTGATAATATAATATTTTGAACTAACCAATGAAAAGTCACTCCTTTACTTTTACATATGATTATCGAGTTATTAAAACAATATCTCACTGCACATGATTGTCTAAGTATTAAAACTTAGCACTCAAACACGTCACGCTGCGGCAAACGACCTGGCACAGACTGTATGAGTTAGAGTGTATGCGCTTTACCGCGTGTGACAAGGAATCAACTTGAGGTGACTTCTTTAGTACGTGGTACATTATATTCTAGGACGATTATTATACCTAAATGGTTATGGGCAGGTACGACGTTTACTATCAGGCGAATGACTTGCTCGTCTCGTCACCAGGTTGTATAATAAAAAAAGTTTATATTGAAATACCGATTGATGTAAACTTTATATCATTATAACTATAATTAAAGAGTATCAAAAACATGAAAGATTAGATTAATCTTTCATTTTCACTCTACGATTAAACAGAAAGCTTCATTTCCAAATACTCTCCCTAAAATTATCTGCTCTTCAACGTCGACGTTGGAAAATGAGCTTTTGTGTCTAAGACAACACTGTCGCAAATTCAGATATTTAAAATGAAAATCTGAGGGCTCTGAAACTTAGTATTCAAATTCCTTTATCTAGTATCGAAATTTCCGAACGTGGTGTACATTGAAGCCTGTATCTGAAATCGTCTGGACAGGACATCCGGTGGAAGCCATTGATCCCCTTGGTTACACTGTTAGGGTGTATATGGAACGTCTAATTTTCAGACTAATCTTTTTGTTTAGTTGTCGGCTTTGTGCTTTTAAGAGGGAACGGGAGCTCCGAATTTGAGTGCAGGATTGGCGCGGTGGCTAAGCGATTGGATTTCTGCTCAACAGGTCGCGGGTTTGATTCCTCATCATTTCAGTGAAAGGACGTCCACTACAGAACAAAAGCCTCCCTATAGAACACAATTGTGTCATCATTTTGGAGGGAATTTGCCAATACTCACCACGCTTGCTAGGCGGGTTGGTGAGCGCAGTATGGATACTGTTCAACAGAAGGGACACTGCTGTCCATCTCTCTGGCTTAGAGTCCCCTAGTCGGCTTTTACGACATCCATGGGAGGACGGGAGGGATAATCCGGACACCACACGGACAGTTCGATGCCTACACGGATTAAATATTTGTAAAGCCTATAACTACATAGTTGTTCCGGTTTTGGGTGTTTGTGTATAAGATCTATGTCTGTCATTTTTAGCAACGAAACAGGAAAACAAAATTTCTTTAAAAAAACCATATTGTACGCGGTTTTGTCGCTCTCAACCTTCACTTTTGATGATTCACAACCGCCATGCCCACATGACAAGATTTAAGCAGAGAGCCAATACTCGTAATTTCTGTTTAAAATATAGTTCCCATCTAGCCTCAATGCCATCTCCTCCCGTGAAGGTCGTAGAAGGCGGCTAAGGAACGCTAAACCAGAGGGATGGGTAGCAGCGTCCCTTCTATGAAACAGTAGCCATACTGCGCTCACCAATCCGCCTGCCAAGCGTGGTGAGTAATGGCAAATTCCCCCCAAAATGACGACACTATTGTGAAAATCTATGGGGGCGGTCTTTGTTTAGCAGTGGACCTCTATAGGCCGATATGACGAATTCATTCTATCATCAACCTCGTGTATTCTAGACATCACTCACACAATTATATGAATAAGAAATAGTATCAATTTAGCTGCAGACGCGAAAAAAACTACAGGTGTGTGGTATAATTGTATGCGGTGTAAATAGCTGAAAGACTATTTTTATTGCAAAAAACCATCAATTAGAGACACAATACAGAAATGTAATTGCTTTAAGCTCGGTCAGTGCATTTGATTTTATCTTAATTAAAAGCAATGACTTAATCTTTTCAGCTATTTATAAATGCAATGTTAATTTTGCGGTTATTTAAGACAGATGACGTTGTTATAATACTGCTACTGATGTTAATAATCGAATATTTTGCAAAGAACCGATGTTAGCAAAATGTTTTCACTTTTTGCCTTTAGACGTCATTTGTTCTTAGGAATGTGATCAGCACGCTACCAAATACGTCAATTATTATTGTTGCAAATGATGTTACTGGTCTTATAATTATATTATAATATTTTAGTTTTTGCGTACTGCAGATAAAATTTTGTTTTAAATGTTATTGAACTCACTGCATTAGTTTCGGGGTTCTGCATTATTTTGTCGTTTCCTCTTAAAGAATTATGCATGTTATAAATAGTGATCTATTCTGATTTATGTCTTTTGTTTCACGATTATTAATAATTATCTCAATAACGGACTCGATCACAGACACAATTAAAAATCGATTGTATATGGTTAGCTTGCGGCTTGTACCAGTTAAGAGGTATTTTTGAAGTGAAAACTTCTTTTAGCGCGTACCGCATATTTATAGATGAGATAAAATCTCTAGACTGGCGACACCGTTACGAGACGCAGCTATAGTGTGTGCATATATGCATGTACATATAGCAGACCACGAACGCGTCTATATAAATGTTTTAAAAGTTTCCACTCCTGTCGGCACTCCCGGAGTGCAACCCGTATTTTTTTTTAAACACTTTCAAACGGTTACCTCGCGTATATCGGTATTTGTTTTTCCTAACGCTTCCATTACGTTTCGACCACGAACGCTGCGGTATTAACAAAGGTTAGGAAAAATAATACCTACAATTTACTCGATGTAATTATTATCATGTTTCATATGATTCTGTTTTATTATAAACTATTGAAATGTTATTTTTTAAATATATGTCATATATCAACAAAATTGTATTTCCGAACTAGGTTAATTATTAATTTCTAATAATCTTTAGATTTAAGATTGAATACTTGATTGACTTGACTTGACAAAAATAGACAAATTCTCAATCACAAATTAAAATATTTGGATTAGATTGATTATTCATTTCGACTACAAGAATAGCACTACCCTATCTCATCCCGTGGGTGCCGTGAAAGGCGACTAAAAGTAGGACTTGCTGGAGGAGGATGAATTATATTCTATTCGCTATTCGCAGTCGGTTCATTTTAAGGAGACAGTCTCTTTCAGGGCTGCAACACACTACATTAGTGTGTTGCAGCCCTAAAATAAATAAACAAAAAACGGGGGTGAATGAACATAAATGTACCTCACAAACGGAGTGATCACGCAGCATCATCAGTCTGCCTGTGACCAAAGACTACAATATTATACTGGATACTTGTGACCACGATTGGTGCAACCTGGTTGAAACTTCAAGCTATTCAAAGGTAACTTCGCGTTAATTCCCGTTTTCTTCATATGTAATTATGTGACGCGAAAGATTATTAGTTAAGACAATGCTATCAACTCACATTGCGCGATTATTAAAGATCCAATAAAAAAATGCTTAATGAAAACATAATTATCGTTTTACACGTGCTTAAAATGTTCAAGTTCAATTATAATTTAATTTTTAACAACTCAATATGGCTGCCGTGTCTTATGTGTCGTTGGTTGCTACAAGAATCTAAATTTGAATTTGGCTCAATATACGAATTTATATTTTGGAATCTTTGAAGCGTTCCTTGCGTTCCGTTTCATGTTTAATCAATCTCACACATTTTATGACCGTGGGGGTTCCGCCAAAGAATAGACTAATAGACTCCTCTAGACCCGTGGTTATCATAAAACGATAACCGCGTCCAGCGTCTTTCAGTGTTCTTAAATAAACATAACGTCAACGCCAATTCACTTACGATGGTGATTATGGAAAATAACAGTAGTTGTAGGCGTAATTGGTATATCTATTAGACAGTAGCAGACATTTACCTACGGTCTGATTTGATAATGAATAAATATCAATTTCTATTCGTTAGAAATTCAGGAACAATTATTGTATACGGACATTCCCATTTCCAGAGAGAAATACTTCGACAAAAAGATACAGGATACATAATTCAATGCTCTATTAGAACTAACGAGCATAAACCTATAAATATACATTCAAATTTAGAACAAACCATAAAAATTCCAATAAACAAATTGCAACTTTTGTGTATTGAAACTCTTTGCCAAAATCGTAAGTTTTCGGCAATGTTCGCAACACCGAATGTTAACGATCATTTCATTCCGACATGTTTACGGTTTTGGCACGGCAGGGATACGGTACGATTGAGATTCGTGCCGTCTGCGACTACGAAATATGGCGGTGCCAAACGATAGTTTCCAATTTCATAATGTGTTGAATGTATTTTACACTTTTTGTTTTAGTGGCGATAAATTGGAGATGTGGGGGAGGATTTTATGGTACCTATATGACCTCAAATAATATTCTGGGTACATATTATGTGAGATTTTACAATAGCTCTTTCCATATTTTTTTAAAACGACTTCGCGGACTTTCATTTCCCCTGTGTCGTGGGTACAGTTTAGAAATATAAATCTCACATACAGAAACACCCAGACCAGAAATAACTATCTATAGATGATACAACATGTTTACCATGCGAGGATCGAACCCGCGACTTGTTGCGCTGAGCCAAATTATTTCTTAGCCACTGTGCCTTAACCTTAGCCACCATAACAAAATCCTTTTACTCACCATTTCGTTACAGTGCTTTCACCATTTATGTTCCTAATTTTGTGTTCGTATTCATCATCATCATCATATTAGCTGATGGACATCAACTGCTGAACAAGGCCTCCCACATAGATTTCCACAACTTTATCACCACGCTTCGCAGGCGGGTTGGTGAGCGCAGTATGCCCATTGTTCCACAAAAGGGACGCTGCTGCCCATCCCTTTGGTTTAGAGTCCCTTCATTAATAATATAATTTAATTAATAACATAATAATAATTAACACCCTGGGTATTAACTGTCATTTCTTCAAACAAACTAAAATCTTCCTTCAATATTTCTTAGAACGACATCACCTGCAGATTCACTTAATACTAGCAAAGTATTTGAAAAAATTATGTTAAATCAAATGCTATTGCATTTTAATGTTAACAAGCTTTTTCACGACAAGCAATACGGCTTCACCAAAGGGCGTAATACAACTGACGCAGGTATCTCATTGATCAAGCAAATCTTCGATGCTTGGGAAGGGTCTCAGGATGCGATTGGTATCTTCTGTGACCTTTCAAAGGCATTTGATTGTGTAGATCACGAGACTCTTCTGCTGAAACTAGAGTATTATGGGATTAGGCAAAAGTCTTTAAAAATCTTAAAATCCTATTTGCAAAACAGGCAACAAAAAGTTCAGATAAATGGGGTTAATTCATCTGGCTCTGAAGTGATAATGGGTGTGCCCCAGGGTTCGATACTAGGTCCTTTCTTATTTCTGGTGTACATTAATGACTTGCCTTATGTGATTCAGGATCCATCCAGGATGGTGTTATTTGCTGATGATACTACTTTGATTTTTAAAATTGATAGACGTTTACCAAATCTTGACGATGTAAATAACGCTCTTCTTAAGGTCCATGAATGGTTCACAGTTAATAATTTAGTATTAAATGGGCAGAAAACTAAATGCATAAAGTTTACTTTGCCAAATGTAGTAAGTAGGGATTGCGATATCATAATAGATAGCGAGAAACTTGAATTTGTCGATCAAACAGTTTTCTTAGGAATCACGCTTGATTCAAAACTTCAATGGGGTCCCCATATTACATCTCTAGCAGGACGGTTGAGTTCGGCTGCTTATGCTGTGAGAAAAATCAGACACCTTACAGATGTAGCTACTGCAAGACTGGTTTACTTTAGCTACTTTCATAGCATAATGTCCTATGGTATTTTACTTTGGGGTCGGGCTGCCAATATAGAATCAATTTTTATATTGCAGAAGAGAGCTATCAAGGCTATTTCCAACCTTGGTAGTCGTGATTCCTTGAGAGAACTGTTTAAAAACATTAACATAATGACAGTGCCTTGTCAGTATATTTATGAAAATATCATGTACGTTAGAAAGAACATTCATCTTTTTACAAAAAAATGTGATCGGCATAACTATAATACAAGATATAAATCTAAACTAGTACAGCCAAAATTTCGCTTAGCTAAAGTCCATACTTCTTTTATGGGTTATAGTATAAAATTTTATAATAAAATACCGGAGACCGTGCTGCAATTACCGCAAAATAAATTTAAAATATTTGTAAAAAATACTCTGTGCAAACAAGCATATTATACGTTAGAGGATTACCTTAGAGATATAAATGTTTGGCAGAGTGCTTGTCCAGCTCCGCAAGACCACTATAAGAAATGATTCAAAATTTTTATTTTTGACTTATTGACATGCCATCTTGTTGTTGCATGTTTTGTGACATCAATTTATTCAGATTTACTTTTCTGACATTTCAATTATTATTTTTTGACATGACATTATTATTATTAATTAATTACACCTGAATTTATTATTGTATAATTGTTTTATATTCAACTGGTTTATGATTTGATATTGACACTTTTAAGAGGTTTAAGAGGTTAGACTTTACTATGTTTAATGTAGGAACATTGTCTTTATATAACCTGAATTTTCGAGAACATTGTACACATAAATATTGTAACATGATTTTAAAAGAGTAACCATGGAGTTTCTTGCCCGTTCTTCTCCATAGGAAATCTACATCTTGGAACGTGGCAACTAAAGTCTTGACGATTCATAAGTGCTATTAATGGTTTAAATGAATAAAAATCTTTTTTATCTTTTTTATCTTACTAAAAGGGCGATTTTGGCTCAGCACTGGACTTTCCCTCAACTTCTTTGACCCTTAAGGATATCAAGATTTCCAGCAGGTATGTTTTATAGTTTAATTCGTTTACGTATTATATAAATGTTTCTGACATAGTGTAGCCAACGTTGTGTCAGAGTTGTTCAAGCCGCCTAAAAGCCTCCAACTTGGCTTAATGGCTGCCGTCTAATGACAACTAGGACCGATGTTTTTCGCTCAGCTCATATATCACTATGCAGACACCCATTCATAGACCGCGCCAAGCGTTGCTTAAAGAAAGAAAAAAATTTTTTTATTGGCACAGACAGTATACAACATAAAAATAAACTTAAATATTAAAATCATAAAACTAACTAAAAGGCAACACATATCGAGCACCGTGACAAAATTATAGTGCCAAAGGGCCAACAGCTCAGGATAATGTTAGGTGGCAGTGGTACTGACCACCTTTTTGTTATTGGTGCCCAGTGGAAATTCTTCATGAACTTCCTTCGCCCCGGGGAAGGGCGAAGGGGTATGCCGGACTCCTACCGGCTAAAACCACTGGAGCGGTCATCTACGGCACCTAAGGGAGGCTCCAGGTCCTCGTATGATGACACTAGAGCCGCCCACTGGTGCCACGCCTATAGGCCGATCCCTGAGAGGGTGACTGTAAAGCGGTCACCCCCTCGGGGGGATTGTAAAGGATCCCCCAAAGCGTCCCACGGCAGCACGTGACCACATGCGTGCTACCATCTTCTCTTGAGTCGCTTGGTGTGGGCACGCAGATTCCCCAATCTACGCACCCGCGAACCCAGAGGTCCCCTGCCTCACAGCAACGGCAGGGGGTTTCAGGCGTGTGGGAATTAGGCGCCAGGGCGGTTGTTACCCCGGCGCCGTCTCCTCCTGGTACTGACCACCTAACGCTGGTTTTCAGCTGTAACCCGCTTAACCTCACCGATAGTTTACCGATCAGTGAGTGCAACTGGCTGAGCGCCTCTTCAATTTCATTCCCATCAACGCTTAGCCATAGAACACAAAAAAATAAACTTTAGTGTTACAAATACCGAACTCCTGAGTACTTTTAAAATTAGAACACCCAGGGGTCCTGATTTGCATATCCCCAGCGCTCGTCGTCAACTGGGGATGCCCCCAATAGATTGTTTTACGAAAACGGTGGTCGGCACATAGTTGGTTGCTAAGAGATCTGTCTGCTTATTATAGTCCCCCGAGACCCACAAAGTAGTAGTTTAGGCATGCAAATATATTTTAGTTCTATCTACAGTAATTATAACGTTAACTTAATTAAGAATTTCAAAGCCGCTAGTGGATATCTGTTTCAAACATCAAATTATAACCTAACAAAAAATGGGGTAACACTTTATTATATATGTTTAATTACATACTCCAGACCACTTAACGATCTTATAAAAAATAACTATACTCATCTCAACACCAACTCTCACAACGTGAAAAGGCTTTTTGGTTATCAGTGTTTTTAATTGTATTTTTAAAATTACGTTTGCACACTTTATCTAGGAAATCAAGTTTAGTACTTCACTGCAGGTACTTAAGTAAAAGGGCGATTGCACCTGTCGCTAGCACGCTAAGGCACAAGTTGCACATTAAATGTTACGCAATTTCCATTCAAACTACCACACAATATGTCCACCTATCTGTCCACTTTAAGGGCCTCCAGTCTATCTAAAAAGTTACTGGAGCTTTAAAAAGTGCACCATCTAACATTTCATAATATTTTGTTAAATAATAGTTTTATTGACGGGTACAAAACCACAAATGCCAATAAATTTGTTCTCAGTTGCACTACACATTTTCTTAACAACGGATTGATTTTAAACGCAATAAGCATTAAAATTGTCTGATGCTAGACGTACGCAAATAGGGTACAACTATTCTTTTGTCCCTTTTTTTGATAACAATTGCTGCATTCTAGATACTTATCGGATAGTTCGCATGCCGTGGATTCATTAGCTCCTAACAAGGAATCCCGTAATGCGGCCACGAGAATGCAACAGTAAATAAACAATAAAAGCATTTTATACATTTATACATTATCGGGACAATGGTAAAAACGGCCACACAGTGCGCAGTATTCTTTGGATAAATTCACTGCACCCATAATTGGTGCCGCCACCCTGAGGCGGTGGAAGTCTCAGAAATTACGGTTACTATTGGTTACTATAAGGTTATATTAATTTGGTAGTATATTCTAATGGTTGACAAATTATTTGTTAATCGCTGCCGAGTTCCTACTGTGACGGACTGCGAGTATTATAGCTTGTTCAAGGAAATAAACTTAATCGTTGTGCAACATTATTGTCTGAGTCAATGACCTAGTTCATTTTGTTTTATTTTTATTTTCATAACTGACTCCTGTAACACAGATATTGTACCTAGCACGGGAGTCAGGGCCTCACTACTTTGTAATCAATTTTTATGCCAATAAAGAATTACTATTACTATTACTATAATTAAAGCTGGCTTCACATCAACAATTTTTATTACAGACTAGCTGGGACCCGCGTTTAATCTAAAAGAAATTTACAGTACTTCGACATAGACACTTGACATAAAATATATTTATATTGGATTTCAAGGGCTTTATTTTTTTTGCGCGAAACCCTAATTATTTTTCTAAAATAAAAGCCTATGTTATTCCTTATAACATCAGCTATCTGCCAGTGAAAGTCCCGTCAAAATCGGTCCAGCCGTTTCGGAGATTACCCGGAACAAACAGACAGACAGACAAAAAGAATGTATTTTTGTTATAGGTATCGTATATACTCTCATATGCATGAAGTAAAATGCTGTTATTTTGACATTACAAACATACATTTCAATTTTATTTATTTGTATAGATTTGACCGTTTATGCACACTTGTCCCAAAACTAAAATATTTTTACATATTTTAAATTTAATAGTGCAAAATGCACTTCCTCGATATAATTCGAGCACCGTGTTATAATGTACAGCCTGGACTGAGGCTATTAATTTACAAGAACGAACGGTATATAGTTAATAGGAAAAAAAACAAGCCGAAAAGACTTTGCTTACGCGAAAGTTTTTATAGAATACTATTGATAACATTTTTTTCGACGTTTCGAACACTTTGCAGGGTTCGTGGTCGCAGGATGACAGTGTTTTGTGTTCGAAACGTCAGGAAAAACAAAAATCAATAATACACGCGATTTAATCCGTTTAAAAATTGTTTTATTATAATGTGTAATAATCGCGAAAACCTAAGACATTACTATAATACTATTTATGTTATCAGCGATGACATATATAGCACACAGACATGGTTACTCACTTGGGCATCATAAGAAAGAATTAAGGTTACTCAGCGAGTTGTAGAGACAGTTATGCTGCTGTACTTCTATACGAGATCGAATCAGAAGTTAGAATTTCTGTAGACGAACGAAAGGATTTGTAAGCTGAAGTAGCAACGAGCGGGGCACATGGCTCGTAGAACTGACGGCCGTTGTAGCAGAAATCTTCTGGAGTGGAGACCACGTACCAGGAATCGTAGTGTGGGACGGCTCTCGTGTATAAACAGTAACAAACAGACCCGGAACTACTATAAGCTGACCGTACAATTTTTTTTTTTAACCGTTGCCCCACACTAGGATTTCTGTGTCGTGGTTGCTTTTACAGACACAAATTTCACACACAATACACCCAGACCCGAAACAACTACCTGCAGATCATACAAATATTTGTTCCGTGCGGGAATCGAACCCACGACCCAGAGCGCAGCAGTCGACTGTATCAACCACTGCACTAACCGTGCCGCGCGTATTGAGCGGTATCAAACCCTTTGACATTTAGCGCATAACCCTATCGCTTACCCACTACGCCAACCGTGCCATGTACAATTTGCATTAAAAAAATAGCGTTTCTATGCACATGTGCATAATTTACCGACAATTTACATGTTGTACACGTAAGCCTGACAACTTGCATAAGTACCACAATGTTGCATCGCCGCGTGACGTCATAGTTACAGTTAATTAACCATCTATAGTCGTTTAACCACGTATCATTATAATGGGTATTCTTTAAAAATGCGTGTTATTCGTATTCATGGAATGTTTTTTTTTATATTGACAGAAGTTTCATTCTAAAATGACTATACGTACTAACCTTCTTTGTAATATCCAAAAAGGCCGTGTGTACTATTTTCGTTTATTGTGCGTGAATGTGGAAGAAGCAAAAGAAGCGAATCGTAGCATGTGCCGTTGTAGAATTTTGGAGGGCATGCTGAGCCCTTAACTGCTAAAACCAACGGAGTGGTCTTCTGGGGCACCGAAGGAGGCTCCAGGTCTTCGTTATAATAACACTAGAGCCGCCCTATTATAAGAGCGTCATGGTCCAGAAATAGACCGCAGAGCGGGATCGGGAGAGGGCTGATCCTGCTCCAAGAAGGAGGCGAGAAGATGGCGCTGGGGTAACAACCACCCGCCTAATTCCTATACGTCTGAAACTCCCTGCTGTCGCTATAAGCCGGGGGGGGGGGGGTCGCGGACCCGAAGCCCCCTTAGGTCAAAAATATAAAATATAAAAATGTAGTTGTCACCACAGTGCCAGATATTTGCCGCTAAGCAGTAGTATTTAAACTACATATATACATTACAGTGCTCCGGTTAGAAGGGCACTGTAGCTAGTGACATTACTGGACATAAGAGACTAAATAACTGATGTTTCGAGGTGACGGGCGCAGTGTGGTGCCACGCAGAACTAGTCATATAAAGCATTGCAATGGGCAGGCATGACGCTTACCACCAAGTGAATGACATGGTAGTATGGTCAAGTCGTATATAGGGTCTTACTTTTATAATGGAAATAAATAAACGTAACATCAACCTTTATTTTATCAAATAGTACAGAGTAAGTAAATCTTTCGCTAGTCGAATGTTTGAATATTGATCTATTTATTATCAGTAAAACCGATACTTGATATTTGAAATGGATTCTATACCATTCATAGAGCCTAGCCTTAAAATATTTTCTATTAATAAATATAAGACCCTACATAGTCGGTCACCAAGTCGTATAAAAAAAAAACTGGACGAAGGCACCGAAACAACTTAAACTCTACCCCTCATTCTGGTAACCCTATTTTTACCTACATACAATATTTTAAGTTACAATGTTACGCTTCTTTATTAACAGACTCACTACTAAGTGACGACATAACACGACTTAATTTAATGACCAATTACTAGAATAAACGTTTAATTTCCAACTTCAAGCTCGTTGATGTGTAAAATAAAATTGTATGCGATGTAAGGTTTTTGTTCAAACATATAAAAACCTACCATTTGCGTGCCGAACCACGTATACAGTCAGGGTTCCGTACGTGGCCTACACACACCTACATATCAAGCTATACTTTTGCAGTATAAGCTGACCTCTCATTTCAAGGAAAACCTATACAATGTGATATCAGCTTATTCTGGATATTTATAGCTTGATATGTAGCCGTGCGTACCACAAAATAACTTGAACAAGACGTTCAGAAACAGTGACGACACCTACATCAGTAACTGCAACAACTAATAGCGACATCTACTGAGACATAACGTACAACAGTCCGATGACGTTGTCCTGAGTGGTTCCAAGGGTGCAAAGAACATGCCACCCCTCTCTACCCATGGGTAGCGACTGAAGGTTGATATCAAAAGGATGGGCAGCAACATTCTTCCGTGTACTAAAACCAATATATTGCGATCACAAATCTGCTTGCCATGTGTGGTGATTTAGGCAATATGACCGCTCATTGGGAGTGATCATTGGGAGGCCCACGTTCAGCAGTGGACGTTTGTGGACTGTGTATGGGTTAGGACAGACAGGTTACGACGGCAAAGGATATTATTCCTTTTCAAACACCCGGGGTGTACAAAATTGACTGCCGCTGTGGGAGATCTTACATCGGACAGACGAAGCGAACCATTGCGGAAAGAGTGAAAGAACATATCGCAGCTGTTAAAAATCGTCGATCAAACAAATCGGCAATTGCTGAGCACTTGCTTGAGTCAGGACCAAATCACTGGATTGAGCTTCATGACCCAAAAATTCTCTCCACCGATCGGCATTCATCATTTCGGCCGAATGAAGTCCACTGCTGGACACAGGCCTCCCCCAAAGATCACCACAACGACCGATATGGATGTGTTGTGGGCTCATTGGGGGGTTTTGCCATAATCGCCACGCTTGGCAGGCGGGTTGGCGATCGCAGTAGAGTTGTTAATGTACTTGAAGGACACTGCTGCCCATCCTCCGGTTAATCCCTTAGTCGACTTTTACGACACCCACGGGAGGAGATGGGGTGGTGGCATTCTGAGCCGGCACCACACGGCATTACTATCCGCGAATTGTTCGAGAAGCGATTGAGATTAAAAAGCATCCAAATATCAATCGGTATGATCGATTTAGGTTATCCGCGTCATGGAATCCAGTGATAAAGAAGTGTTCGCGTCGCGATTTATCTGTGTGTATACCTGCCGATACTGTCGGTAGTGTGTGTCGTGAAGGTGCACTGCAAGACCAAGTGCGGGTAGTTGGTAACAACTCCTCGACGCTGACACCCGTTACTCCAGTCTACTCGTGACCACGGTTAATGCAACTTGATCGAAACGTTGAGGTTAGTTAAAATAGTAATTAAATATTAATCTGTGCGCGAATAGACCCGATTATATCTTAAAATCATGAATTCAATTCGCGAAATTTTAAGAATTACTGATGTGTATGGGTTTCCGATGATGACAAGAATCCTAAATGGCGAAGGCGAAGTATTCGCAGTGAGTAACCCTTCATAAATACAGATGCATACATCTACCGTTGGCCTTCGGCCCGCCAGGCGTAACTTCTGCCCGGTCGGAGGATCCTCCATTTTCAACGTGGAAATGAAACGAACTTTATTTTATCAAGTAGGTTTTAATTTAAAATACTATAATAATACGTCTATAAATTTAGATGAGGCATTTTCATGCATTGAACTGCCTCTGAGAAGAAATGTCGAAACAAACTATAAAGTTACTGTTTTAAAGGCCAGACATATTTAGAAACAATATTATTTGAGAACAGTATTGGGCGTGGTCTGGAATAGTCTTTTGAAGATAGATCTATAGCCATTTTGGGATGACCTGTTCTGACAGACGGCTTATATGAATTAGTCATTGTGTGGCTTAACCCTGTTTTAGGCAGCCATCAGCATGACATTTGTCAGGCCACATGAATACTCAAAACTCCCAGACAAATATTAAGCTAAGTGTGCATAGTAGTAGTAGTAGTAGTATAACTAGTCTGCATAGTACTCGCGTTCACAATTATTTTATTATCATCCGATCAATTTCATAAATATATTAAAAAGTCATCAATTATAAATTCATTAAATGTCATAGAGTGGCCATTTAAATGTCGAAATTAAATAACACGACCATGCGAATAATATAAGTATTTTAGATTAGAATAGCTCAATCCCAATAATTTTTGTTGCCTGCATTACCTTTAGCTGTATGGAAACCCTCTTTAAATAGCTTATTTTATAACAGACTATTTAGTATTAATACTTAGTAAGCATAGACGCTCCATAAAGTCTGCAGTGTGTGAACATGCCTTAGAACCGAAAGAGAACTGATATGTACGGAGAACGTTTCGTGAGGCTGTTGAAAGTAAAAAACATCCTAATTTTAATAGAGAAAATGGTTGGTACCACTAATAGTATCCTGTAGTTAAAATAGCTTTTGATTAGAGTTGAACCGTAGATAAAATATATTTTTAAAATCTGTAACATCGCCTGTCACCTTAGTCTTCCTGCGACCATGAATGCTGCAGTGTTCGAAACGTCAGGAAAAACAAAATCGCGATACGCGATGTAATCCGTTTAAAAGTGTTTTGTTATAATTGATTAAGACTATTAATTTAATATTATTTGGGATCGTTTTGTAGAAACGTATACTTTGGCACCAGAATGAACTACACTATTTTTTTCGGAGGACTACCACAGCTCTTTTCTGCCTGTGTTTTAATATTAAAATTTGTGAAATTGCTGCGTGCTATGTACACATACACATTTATGTGATAGATAGAAATTACAAATTTGTTCTTTGTAAACAATTCTTTACTTTGCTACGGAATCCTAAATCCATCAGCTGCTTGTCGGACTGCGTTTTAATGCAAGTCCTCGCTATGTTGGATATCTAGTTTATTGTTTATTTTTATTAATTATGGCCGACAGACAACATCCAACTAACGTCAATTTTAAATAACATATGAATGAAATTTTCTAACAATTTGTGATCATTAAATATACAGGATGTCCAGTAAATAGCACGACATAGTGCAGGGGGTGAGAGCTTGGGTCAATACCTACCAAAAAAACACAATACATGTTCAGCAAAATCTTATGGATTTACAGTAGTACAAAATTTTCCGAAATATCGAAAAATCTCTACCTTGACACAGATTTTTAAGCATCTCTGAAAAATTCCTTTACTAGTTTTTTTTTTGCCTCAAATTATTTATGAATAATTACTTTACTCATTGATAAGTCTTTATTCTACAAAAAAAAAAACAAGAAATACAATTTTTATTTAAATTTTCACAGTACAACTTTAACCTACAGTAGTGAAAAAGAAATCCGTAAGATTTTGCTGAACATATATTGTGTTTTTTGGTAGGTATTGACCCAAGCTCTCACCCCCTGCAGTATTTCGTGCTATTTACTGGACATTCTGCATATCGGGTTGTTTACGCCTACCTTTGTTAGCAACTATCACATGATATTACTAGCCATAGATAGGTTCCGTAAGCAACTAGAAAGCTTAAACATTAATGAAAACCGTTGACATTGACTGCCCCATATCTCGTCGAGTTCAGCTTTTTCCATGTTAAGGTTGCCTGGAAGAAATGGCTGTGTGCGGTGAGGCCGCCTATTATAATCTTTCTAATGAGCGCTACTATAGTATATTTTACTAACTGCTTTATATAGGGGAAAAAAGCATAGTATAACCACCAGAATAAAAGAATACATAGCTGACAGCAAGTATAGATGCTCCACAAAGTCTGCAGTGTGCGAACATGCCTTAGACAAACCCAACCATTTTCTTCGTCTCGATCAACCTCAAATCCTCGCGAAAGAGAACCGATATGCACCAAGCATGTATCGTGAGTCTATTGAAATTAAAAAACCTCCTAATTTTCATAGAGAAGATGGTTGGCAGGTACCACCAGTTTTCCACCTGCCGTCACTACATGGTGGGGGGTGTCGGGGGTCGCAGACACGCAGATTGGGGAATCTGCGTGCTCACACCGAGTGACCCCCGGGAAGACGGTGACTTGACGCTGTCACGTGCAACCGTGTGCGCAGCACACCGCACAGCGAGGTTTGGGGGTATCCATTACAATCCTCCCCGAGATGTTTTTACAGTCACCGTCCGTCCGCTAGAGGGGGTGACCGCTTTAAGATGACCGCTCCAATGGTTTTAGCCGGTAGGAGTCCAGTATAACCCCTCGCCCTTCCTCGGAGCGAAGGAAATTCATTTAGAATTTCCACTGGACACCAATAAAAGAAAAGGTACCACCAGTTTGGAATCCTGTAATTACATTTTAATTAAATTCAAATTAAATAAAGTCCCAAACAACATACCACACTAAAAAATACCAAGACCCTGTGAGTGATTATTGCGTGCATCGAAATAACTTTTAATTAGAATTGTACGGATATACAAAAAAAATACGTTTTTAAACTTGTAACGACGCATTACGGCCAAAATGAATAACCAATCTAATCCGAAATCTTCAGATTTAAGATTTTGAAATTCATCCGTTGTCGTGTTACACAAAAAAACAGACATATCTGTAATCCGATATCCAAAGATTTTGCATTAGATCGATTATTAATTTCGGCCGTTAGTCATCCTTCGAATATTCTGTATGGACAATCAAGAGTTCAATGCAGCACATTTTGTGCAGCTGTGATGCTCTGGGAATATCTAGGAATAGCTTATCCATTGCCTGATGATTTTGCGCGGCTCCAGGCATATATGATTGTGAAGTAGGTACCTTTTTTTTATTTGTGCCCAGTGGTAATTCTTCATGAACTTCCTTCGCCCCGGGGAAGGGCGAAGGGGTATCTCGGGGTATAGGGGGGGACTCCTACCGGCTAAAACCACTGGGGCGGTCATCTTCGGCACCTAGGAGGCTCCAGGTCCTCGTATGATCACACTAGAGCCGCCCACTGCAAAGTAGGTACCTACAGGGACTTCTAAATTTGCCAACGGAGGAGTAGCGCAGGGCTTTGGGCAGCACAATGGACCTAATAGGGTCGAAGTGCAATAGAATAGAATAGAATTGTAATGCTACCTGGGACTAGTCCTACATGGAACCACACTGCGCTTGTCACCTCAAGACATTGAATTATTAGTCACTTATAGGTGCAATTCCTTAAGCTCAAACATCCATATATTCTTCAATACCGAATTAAAATGAAGGTGAAAAACCAATTTGGTAAACGCTAAGACATGATTGAAGCTATTCAAGGACACGTTGCAGATGGTGAGCCATGGGGACGAGTTTAGGGAATACCAAATTGGATTGTCACCGTTGTTTCAATTTTGTGTTCAAGGATGTAGGGATGTTTGAACTTAGAGAATTGCACCCCAATAGTTTAACTAGCTACAGTGCCCTTCTAAGCGGAACACAGACACTGTACTGCTTAAAGACGAATATCTGGCACTGGGGTAGTATATATTTTGCCTAGACTAATAAGCTACCAACAACGGCGACCACCTTACCACCAATATCTATGTCGACTCACTTTTTATATTTTTATAATTCACATTTCATAGCCCATTATTAAAAAAGAGACGAGAATAAAATATACACATAATCCAGAATCCGTCAAATTACCCGTTCATAGCACATTTATAATTAACACAAAGTTTACACAGTCACAAAAACACATCTTACCTCGTGTTACGTATGCCATGTTCTATTATATTTAACCCTCAAACGCGACAGCAACCGAAGATTCACTTTCACTCAACCTGCATTAACTCATTCAAGAAAAAAAACTAACATCGGTTTGCGCCACCTGAGATTTCTAACAAAGGGATGTTTAGACCCTTTTTCTTGTCGACAATTGTCAGTTAACCCTTTCATTTTAGGGCAGGAAGTCTTTGAGGTCGAGACACCTGCGTAGAAAGTGAATCCGTAGGTACAAAAAATCTGGTTCAGATGATTTATTTGGTTTGTTCAATGAAGACAATTATTTTGCGTGAAATTGATAGTGGGAATCTTCGTTGTTTAGGGCTGGGCTTAGAAAATAATCGATCTGTAGATATTGAGTTTCTTATAAAGAATAAACTTGCGTATTATCAAAACTGGAGTATGGAGAATGTTTCTGATTAAACCACATTTGTGCGACCACATACGACGGTTATATACAAGTACAAATATACAACAGTTTCTTTAATAATTAAAATTACTGATTGCAATGCAAATCGTATTTACCCTAGCATGATTCTTAACACGGTCATTCTAAATATATCGGTACTAAATGGAAATATATTAATTTGCATTCGAAACTTGCAGGAAAACATCATATAACAGTCTTTAAAAAATCGAGAAATAATTATGTACGAGACGAGAAGACAATCGCTAGTAGTAGTAAGAAGAATTTGCAGTTCACACGCATATTAAATAGACCGTCTAAACTCTAAACCCTCTCTGGCAACAATAATGTGAATGATTTTTTATTGCAATCCATTGTGTCACTTTGGCACCTGAGTATTTGAATGCGGCATTGTATTAAGTGACTACATGATTTATATTTGCATACGGTTTTGTATGAGTTCGTTAGCGTCTAAGGGTTCGTAAAGAAATCGAACGGGTAAGATAGATTGTTCGCACGGCTGGCTTTGACTGTCAGCAGTTGGAGGGTTATTATTATTTTTACAGAATGTATTCGATTTTCGAATGTTCAAAAATAAGAATGTTGTAAATGATTAATTGAAATTTCACCATGTTTACAACCAACTCACTCATTTGATATGTTTATAATGAAAGAATAAAATTAAGATTTTCTTTTTTACACGTACCAGGAATTTGCGTTGATCGAGTCAAAACATTTTTACTAAAGTGTAGTAGTTAGTATAATTGTCCGTGTGGTTTCCGGATTAAGAATATAGCACCACTCCATCTCCACCCCTAGATGTCGTAAAAGGCGACTAAGGGACTCTAAATCAGAGGGATTGGCAGCAGCATAAATTCTGTGGAAGAGCAGCCATTCCGCGCTTACAAACCCTCCTGCCAAGCGTGGTGAGTAGTCGTTTATGGGAGAGAGCTTCACCAAGAAAAATCCATAGCAATTTTGGGATGACCTGTCCTGACAGACGGCAAGCATGAATCAGTCATCGTGTAGCCCAACCCTATTTTAGGGAGCTAAACGACCCACCCATAGCACAACAATATCATCAGCATGACATTTGTATAGGTCACGTGAATATCCAAAACCACCAGACTGAAATTGAGATTGAAATAAGACTAGATCGAGATTAAACTGAAATTCGACTGAACTTTAAGAGTAGCAGAATATAATTTTTCGGTCAATTCATAATTAAATCTCAGTTCGGTCAAGTTTCAATCATAGTGTAAATTAATTACGAGAATTGGCCCTCAGATGTTTTGATTGTTTTATAAATAAACGTGACATGTTTTAGCTTCACCTCCGCGACAATAATACTCAATGTCCACCTGGAAAAGTAAAGCTTATATTAGTGAAAGGAATCTCAGAACAGGCCAGCAGATTCTAAGATCAAAATAAGAAACTCCTTATTTCTATTAGTAGTATCGGCCAAAGGATATCCACTGCTGAACAAAGGCCTCCCTCATAGATTTGCAAAATTTTGTCGTCTTTATTGGGAGGTACTACTACGCTTGGCAAGCGGATTGGTGAGCCTAGTGCGGCTACTATTCCATAGTCAGCACGCTGCTGATCATCGCTCTGGTTTAGAGTCTCTAACAGTCAAAATTAATAATCAATCCAATCCAAAATCTTTTGATTTAAGATTTTGACTTGATCTTTGTTTGTATTAGGATCACAATTAACACAAAAAGAGAAATTCTCGATCCAAAAACTTTGAATTAGATTAATCATTAATTTCGGCTGTTAGTCGTATTTTACGATACCGACCTCATCCCATGGGTGTCGTAAAAGGCGACCAAGGGATTAGCCGAAGGATGGGCAGCAGCGTCCTTCAAATACATTAACAACTCAACTGCGATCGCCAACTCGCCTGCCAAGCGTGGCGTTTGTGGCAAATCTCTCCCCCAATAAGCACACAAGTCACAACACACCGATGTCGGTCGTTGTGGTGATCTTTGAGGGAGGCCTGTGTCCAGCAGTGGAATTTATGCGGCCGAAATGATGATTCATCATCATCATTTCGGCCGCACACGGAAGGAGATGGATATTAGTTTTTTATACGATATATTGACGAGCAGAGCAAGTTATTCGCCTGGTGGTAAGCGTCATTCCTGCACCAGTCCGGCGTGGCACCACACTGCGCTCGTAAACCTCGAGACATTCGTTATTTAGTCTCTTATGTCCAGTAATTTCACAAACTTATTGACATCAAACACTACTGTTTGTAGCAGAATATCTGGCATAGCGGTGGTGACTCTTGCAATAAGAGACCTACCAAAGTTTAAGTAAGCATACACATATACTCTACTAAACAATTGGAGCGTGTTACGCGGCTTTTGGGAAGCTGCATAATATTGCATTTCCCCCTAAACTACTGGAGTTCATCTCGACAGCTAAAAACTTATTATTACCAAACTTAACTTGCACATGTTTGTCCCTGTATCCAGGTACATTTTCTAACAATAGTTACTTACCTTTTTATATGCAAAATTATTACGGTAACCCAATATGCAAATAGGCAACCCATTGCTATGCAAATTTCCTATTCGGCAAATAATGGGCTAACGATTTCGAGCAAAGAAATTCGATAGACAAGGGATAGGCTCTTTGAATCGGATCAATTCGGTTATTGATTATTCGAGTGATTTATTGGCTTATGCAGTTTGGAGCATGTTATTTTTATGTTCACGGTCTGTTTCCGTTAAAGGGTTAACAGAACTCTTAAGTGACACTAGTTGATACGTGTGCAAGCAGCTTGAACATATCATGCGCCAAATTGCGCCAAATTAAGCATAAGTAAACACCTAAACGTGATGTTATCAGGACAAGAGGCATGTTCGATTTGTAACTTAAAAACATAATGAAATCCGGATTAGCACATGCTGTGCTATTTTAAGCTCAGATTTTCCTTTATTAATATGGTCTGTAATAAAAAAACTTAGGAAATCATGTTTTTTTTCGCGCTGCTAGTTCCTCCCCTGGATGTCGTAAAAGGCGACTAAGGTAGAGGGATGGACCGCAGCGTCCCTACTGGGGAACAGTAGCAATACTTTTAGGAGTTTTGCTTTGACAAAGTTACCTAAACATGTTTTTTTTATATGAGTGCACCTTGGTGACCCTACGAGCAGGTCATTCGCACGTTAGTAACCGTCACGTCGGCCCATGAACATTGTAATGCTAGTTGCTACCATTTTTTTTTAATGGTCCCCAGTGGAAATTCTCCATGAACTTCCTTCGCACCGGGGAAGGACGAAGGGGTATGACTCCTACCGGCTAAAACCAATGGAGCGGTCATCTTCGGCACCTAAGGGAGGCTCCAGGCCCTCGTATGATCACACTAGAGCCACCCACTGGTAGGCACATCTCGGAGAGGGTGACTGTAAAGTGGTCTCCAGGGGGATTGTACAGGATCCCCCAAAGCGTCCCACGGCAGCGCGTGACCACATGCGTGCTACCGTCTTCTCTTGGGTCGCTTGGTTTGGGTACGCAGATTCCCCAATCTACGCACCCGCGAACCCAGAGGTCCCCCACCTTATAGCAACGGCTAGCTGCTACCTAGGACAAATCCTGCATGACACCACACTGCGCGTGTCACCTCAACGTACATTTTATTCAACATTAGTTGTTTAATATCATGCCCAGTAATGTCACAAAATTATTTTAATATAATAAATTAATTTATTTGCACTCGTAGCGAGTTGCACACCCTTATCGGTAAACAATCGGTGAGGTTAAACAACGCTCGGCGCGGTCAGTATGTGGATGGGTGACCGCATGTCGCAAGAATATTTGATCTGAGCGTCTACGCACTTCGGAGGCTACGAAATCGTCGGTCCCGGTTGTTGTCATTAGAAGGCAGTCGTTAAGATAAGACGGGGGCTTGAATAACTCTGACACAAAAGGTTGGCCACTAAACATACAAACAGAACAAGATTTATTTCTTAAATCGGGCATATTTCAAATAATTTTTCAACTAGCTACGGGTATACATATACCTAAAACGCCCCATAATCAGTCGCTAAACAGATAATCACGAACTTCCCTGTAAAATAAACATGTGCGTAAAAAAATACAATTTCTCGGTTGACCGGCCCCCACATTTGGACAATTGTGCCCCAAAATCTACGTCCCTGCCCACCTCCTTTGTTATTCACCCTTATATAGGGAACGATTGGGTATTGCGTGCAATTAATATCTGGGAAAAACTTGTATAATTCAAAATTGGAACGAAGACACGTTTATAAGAATAAAATAAAAAACTCGTTCTATATTTTAAAATTACTATAACATATGTCTGGCAAAACCCCCCAATGAGCCCACAACACATCCATATCGGTGGTTGTGGTGATCTTTGGGGGAGGCCTTTGTCCAGCAGTGGACTTCATTTGGCCGAAATGATGATGATGATGATAACATATGTCTGAAGATATTATGTTTGTAAACAGAGGTCGGAATAGGTAGAAAATGTTTACATGAAAAACATGAGGTTTTAATACCGGGATTCATCATTTTACACATTAGTTTTTGATATTTAATCATCATCACCATCATCATATCATCAGTCGCCTACTGCTGAACACAGAGCTAAGGGAGAGGCCTTTGTTCAGTTCTGGAATTGAATATATTGGTAAAATAAAACTTAACTTCTTTGTGTTGAATTTTTGCCTTTTATTTCGATAATACACTCTTTCAATTTTACGATAAAAGCAAAACAAAAACCTTACATCATGTTTCATTTACCCACGGCGAGTTTGTGAACACCTTTTCTTTGCCATAATAACATGGCATACATGTATCATATCATATCATATCGGCCATTTATACGTCCACTGCTGAACAAAGGCCTCCCCCATTGACTCCACGACTGTGTCATCATTTGGGGGGTATTTTCCAATACTCACCACGCTTGGCAGGTTTCCATCTTGCCATCCCTCAGGTTTAAATTCCCTTAGTCGCCTTCTACGACATCCACGGGAGGAGATGGAGTGGTGCTATATTCTTAATCCGGACACCACACGGACGTCCGGACACCACACGGACACCACATGGCGTATGGTGGTATGTAAAAAAAGTACGGTCGAGTATACTCTATTTCATAGCACAAACAAAGGTTGCATTATATGCCCAAAAACTTGACCCACGAGTTTTCATGGACCAGCCACGGGCGTCAATTTAACGTTTCCTCTATGCATAGATACGATAAAAGGCTAAAAAAATATATTTAAGATATCTGCCCGCTTAAGCATCCATATCTCCCTTGAGATGTATGCGAGAAGCCCAAACGAAAATAAATAATTAAACTAAATATATTTAAATAATAAAACCTAAATTTAAAAAAATGTTAATCGATTAATTCTTAAAACTTGTAACGGTTTTTTTGTTATAGTTGGTTGTTAAACATAAAATGTCATCTTTGTCACGGTATATTATGTAACAAAATTGATTAGTTAATCCTTTGACGTATAAATACTTATAGCCGCAATAAAATTACGAATGCATAGAAACACCCACAAAATATGAAACATCATTCATGGGTTTATAACAAATTATAAATATTTATTATGATTTAACCATTCCACGTGGGCCGAGACAGACAACGGGCGGAGCATAATACAAAGTAGTGATGTACGTTTTAGTATTATTATTATCGATTTGTTGCGATAGATATTTTAAATCAAAATATAATATTATTATTGCAAATTAAAACTGAATATACTGAGCAACGCACCGGAAAACGCAGCGTGGGATGACCTCCAACGAGATGCATAGACCTGGTGAAGGTCACTGGGAGTCGTTAAATGCGGGCGGCATGTAACCGGTCGTTGTGGAAATCTAAAAGGGATTAATTTATTATGCATGTCCTGTAAAATAGCAAACATAAAATTGTTTATCGGGATTGTGCACTACTAAGTCGAGATTATGTCACCGGAAAATCGTTAGAATAATGACAATTCAAAAATTAAATTTTTTGTCTGTATTTAAAAATTTCCTTTCACTTCCAAACCACCACAGAAATTAGTTCAATATTAAATTAAATAA
The DNA here is from genome assembly GCA_947459985.1 of Diloba caeruleocephala. Classification (NCBI taxonomy): domain Eukaryota; kingdom Metazoa; phylum Arthropoda; class Insecta; order Lepidoptera; family Noctuidae; genus Diloba; species Diloba caeruleocephala. Next base: position 5,548,905 of record OX381614.1, read on the forward strand.
GTAAATTTCAAAACAAAGATCTTCTGCAACTAATAATCGAACATCACTATGCAACACTCATTTGAAAGGAAGTTGCATCCACACCAACCGTTAGACGCATGTTGTATGCATAACATGACGTCATAATTTACTTATAATGGCCGACATTTTTAGCTACTGTCATCATTTACTACATAGACTTGCTTATTAAAAATAATAAGACTGTAAGTAAGACTATTATAAGGGAAAAGGATAGAAAATAGTTTAATTGGTAAGCGTCAGGGCAAATCCTATAACGGCTGAAATTTATAATCAATCTAAACCAAAATCTTTGTATTTAAGATTTTGAATTTCATCCGCTTTTGTGTTATGATCACATTTAACACAAAAAATAGACATCTCCTAATCCGAAATGCAAATATTTCGGATTGGATTGATTATTAATTTCGGCCGTCAGTCAACGTAACCGTATTATCATCATCATATCAGCCGAAGAATGTCCACTGCTGAACAAAGGTCACCCCATATATACGTAACCCAGGTTGGTGTTAGTGAGAAAATATTGCTCGAGTGCAAATCATATCTAAGTATACAAATACAGTCATACTTAAGCTATCCGAGTCAGCGGAATGACTTACGACCGAAATTAATAATCAATCCAAAATCTTAACACAAAAACAGACAAATCCTTCATCTCAAACCCAAAATATTTGGATTAGACTATAAATTTCGGTTGCTAGTAACAATATAATGGAAACCACGTCAAGCAGCAGTGTGGTGCCGGCTATGAATAGCACCGACCCATCTCATCCCGTGGGTGTCTTAAAAGTCGACTAAGGGATTAGACGGAGGATGGGCAGCAGCGTCCTTCGAATACATTAACAACTCAACTACGATCGCCAACTCGCCTGACAAGCGTGGCGATTATGGCAAAACCCCCCAATGAGCACACAATACACCGATATCGGTCGTTGTGGTGATCTTTGAGGGAGACCTATGTCAAGCAGTGGATTTTATTGGGCCGAAATGATGACGTCAAGCAAATTAAATAAATTGGTCAAATAAAATGTTGAGCACAATGCCAAACACCATACGATTGGCCTTAGAGTAAAGGTAAATCTATCAAACACATAATTATCTCCAAATTACTAACCAAACCGAAAAAATGCCATAGTAAAAATATTAATTGTCACTTTACAAAGAAATTACGCCGGACAAACATTTTAATAAAAACTAGAACATGAATAAAAATGGAATACTCACTTTACTCGCTCACCCCATAATTTAGAATTGCCTCGCGTGATCCGTACGCCATGAATGACCGAGGGTAACCACCCCGTCGCCCCATGGTTGACGCCCATCGATTTTTTTCATAGTGGGGATGTAACAGCCCCCGATAGTTAAGGGTAACAGCTGTCTGTTTCTTATAAGACTTTTTTCGTATTCCGTTTTTATTGGAAAATAAAATAGACGTTTAAGTGTGCTAGATTCTGTTCCGACTGAGGTATTTCTTTTCTTATTTTTAACCACCACTACGTCGTATATAGCCTTATAGTTTATTATGAGATTTATTTTGCTCGTATTTTTCTGAGAACTTATTATTAAGGTTAACATAGCCATGTTGTAATGTTTTAGGTTTTCGCGAGTATTATACATTATATAATTTTAGATTTTTATTTTTCCTGACGTATCTAAAATATACGCGATAGAACCCGTTGAAAAGTGTTTTATTATAATGTGTAGTACTCGCGAAAACCTAAGACATTATTAATAAAAAGTGTTTATGAATCGCGGTACCTTTTTTTTATTGGTCTCCAGTGGAAATTCTACATGAACTTCCCCCACCCCGGCGAAGGCCGAAGGGGCATGCCAGACCCCTACCGGCTAAAACCACTGGAGCGGTCATCTTCGGCACCGAAGGGGGGCTCCAGGTCCTCGTATGATCACACTAGAGCCCCCCATTGATGCCATGCCTTTAGGCACATCTCGGAGGGGATGGTACTAAAGTGGTCACCCCCTCTAGCGGAGGGAAGGCGACTGTAAAAAGGCGACTTCTTAGGGAGGATTGTAAAGAATCACCCCAAGCCTCGCTATGCGCTGGCAAACAAAGCGTAGTATAGCTACCAGTTTAAAAGAACACGTAGCTGACGTCAAGCATAGGCGCTCCACTAAGTCTGCAGTGTGCGAACATGCCTTAAACAAACCCAACCATTTTCTTCGTTTTGATCAACCTCAAGTACTCGCGAAAGAGAAGCGATATGTACCAAGAATGTTTCGTGAGGCTATTGAAATTAAAAAACATCCTAATTTTAATAGAGAAAATGGTTAGCAGGCACCACCAGTTTGGAATCCTGTTATTAAAATAATAAAGTCCCAAACCAAATACCACACTAACAAACATCAAGACACTGTGAGTGATTACTGCGTGCATCGAAATAATTTTTGATTATACTTGTACGGTAGATAAAATAAAATAACTTTTTTAAATCTGTAACGACGCCTGTCACCTTAGTCATCCTGAGACCACGAACCCTGCAAAGTTGTCGAAACGTCAGGAAAAACAAAAATCTAAAATATACGCGATAGAAGCCGTTTAAGTGTTTTATTAAAACACTTTTTATTACTTTACTTTTATACTAGCTGGGATCCGCGGTTTCACCCGCGTTTAATTTAAAACAAATTTGGAGTACTTCGACATAGACACTTGACATAGAATGTATATATTGGATTTCAAGGGTTTTATTTTTTTTGCGCGGAACCCTAATTATTTTTCTAAAATAAAAGTAGCCTAAGTTATTCCTTATAACATCAGCTATCTGTCAGTGAAAGTCCCGTCAAAATCGGTCCAGCCGTTTCGGAGATTACCCGAACAAACAGACAGACAGACAGACAGACCGACAGACAAAAAATTTAAAAATTGTTTTTTTATTATATGTACCGTATATACTTGAATATGCCTTAAGTAAAAAGCTGTTATTTTGACATTACAAACGGACACTTCAATTTTATTTATTTGTATAGATATCGCTCATGTCTGCTCTTTTAGGCGATACAATATTAATACAAGATTTTACCGACATTCATCCGAATACAAAGAATTTTAAAAACTAGTATCTAATTTTAAATTTGATATACTATTTTATCTTAATTGGTAAACTATTCACACCAAAGCGTTGTCCAGTGTTAGTACCATCTCAGTGCCATCATATACAAACATTCAGACTCGAAACAATCTGTAGATATAATATTTTCTTCCGTCTGGGGATCGAACCCGCGACAGAGCCTAGAAAGCCAATCACTGAGGCCACTGCGCCATCCGTGCCGCGTACAGAAAAATAGAAGGATCAAGCATTAATCACCACGGTTGCTCTCTGCGTTTTGGAGATTTCAGACCAATCGATTCCGGTTTCCTCGCAATGTTTTCCTTCACCTATCAAGTCAGTCGTATCTTTGATTACACATTACATTGAAAAAATCACAACTTGACTTCCCCGGTTTTGAACCTGCAACCTGTTGCATAAGAAGCGAGTTCGTAAACTAGCCACTGCGACTGTTAGACCTTCTTTTTTAAATTTATTTTTCTTTGATCCCCATTAGAAATTCTTCATAAACTTCCTCCGCTCAGGGGAAGGGTGAAGTATGCCACTTCACCGGACTCCTACTGGCTAAAACCACCAGAGTGGTCATCTTTGGCACCGAAGGGAGGCTCCATCCCTTTGGTTTAGAGTTCCTTAGTTGCCTTTCACGACATTCACGGGAGACATGGATCTAGGGACGAATCGTAAAACGCCACTGAATATTAAAAACCATCTCAATTGTTTGAGGCGATCGCTATCCTATCATAAATGGGCGTTTCATATAGTTGAGAGGATCTTAAATAGTGAGCGATGAAACGCCGCTCAATATTTAGTATTCTGTCGTTAGTTTCTTTAAACTTCTAACTTTTCTTCGTTTTTCTTTTTGAGGCTAACAATTAGGAACCATGCATCCAAATTCTTACCATTTTACAAGTTACAAAAAGTTACAAAGCCTATTTGAATTCAAATTAAGTTAAATTCAACTCAGATAGGCTTTCGATTCTAATTCGGCATCGAATTCCAATTAATTCTAATTAAAGTATATAAACCCACCGGCCAGGTGGACGGACGACCTGAAAAAGGTTGCTGGGCCCGGCTGGATGCGGAAAGGTGATGTGGCGCACGCTGGGAGAGTCCTATGTCCAGCAGTGGACCGATATAGGCTGATGATGATGATGATGAAAGTCTATATTCATTTACATAATTCAAATATCCACATATCTGTGTCTCTCTTCAGCGAGAATTAAATAACAATAATATTTGAAATCTTGTGTTTATTATGTGTATTGAATATTAAAGGAGTGCACATTTTCGAAAAAAAAAATGGTCCCTCTGTTTGTGTGTTTATTGACAATAAATACACTAATAATATAACTATTTTAATACCCAGTTCTTTTTTCAAAAGCAGTTTACGTCGATCCTATATTTTTTTTCTTGACGACCGAGGGCTTATCACTTCGTTTATGCAGTATTTAACCCCTCACAGTTAACAGTTATACACGACAAAACGGTTTTTTGACTGAAGTTTAATGTAGCTTTACCATTTTTAACAATTCACCAATATGACGTTGTTAGTTCATTCGTTGTATTTTAAGCAGTTTTAATACCGTTACGTGATATTAAGAACGAACAGCGCCATCTATTGGTCTCGCGGTGAGTTGTGGTTTGTCTTTCGTACGAACCCTTTTTCATATCCTTGGAAGTTCCTCGTCCTGTCGTTCGTTTTGCGATACCAGCGACATCTTTTATCGCTTTTGACAAAGGGTTACTTTTGAGTTGGTTAAGTACGGTAGTACCTACTTCTTATTGGAAGGCGTCTCGCTGCTAGAAATTGCAGATGTAACACGAAAGACATTTTCCAGTTACTATTTTTTCACTCTGAATTTTTTATGTTTATGTTTTGATACATTCATCCTGCACTGGTTTTAAATAGTCACACGTATAAGATTAGGGGCCCGAAAGTGCGTCTTATGTTAAGGAATCCGGTATTCCACTTTTTAGAATGAATTAATGGTTTCGCTTTTGACCTCGATCCACAGTAATTAGTTGCAAATAAAACAGGTTCCTCGAAGAACAGATGGCCGATGAGACCGAAGAGCACTTGGGTAGCGACCGCGTACCAGACGCAGCGTGAGCAGGCCCGACACGAGCAGGGGTGCAATTCCTTAAGTTCAAATATCCATACATCCTTGAATACAGGGGTGCAATTCCTTAAGCCAAACATCCATACATCCTTCAATAAAGAATTAAAATGACGGTGAAAAACCTATTTGGTATAGGCTAAGACATGATTGAAGCTATTCAAGGACACGTTGCAGACGGTGAGCCATGGTAACGAGTCTGAGGGAGTACCAAATTGGGTTGTCATCGTTATTTCAATTCTGTATTCAAGGATGTATGGATGTTTGTGCTTAGAGAATTGCACCCCAGAATCGAAATAATGGTGTAAATCGTGTGGTGCCGGCGGCAGAATACCACCACCCCATTTCCTCCCATGGGTGTCGTAAAAGTCGACTAAGGGATTAGACGGAGGATGCGCAGCAGCGTCCTTCGAGTACATTAACAACACAACTGCGATCGCCAACTCGTCTGCCACGCGTGGCGATTATAGCAAAACCTCCCAATGAGCACACAGCACACCCAGACCGATTGTTGTGGCGATCTTTGGGGGAGGCTTGTGTCCAGCAGTGGACATAATTCGACTGAAACGATGAGAATATGTTATTATTAATTCAGTGCCTTTAGTAATGTCTTAGATTTTCGCGATTATTGCATATTATAATAAAACACTTTTAAATGGATTCTATCGCGTATAATTTAGATTTTTGATTTTCCTGTCGTTTCGAATACTTTGCAGCATTCAGTCTTCAAATTGACAAGTCCATGACTTTGAATTGCATAGGAACTTACATTTCTTATTTTTGTTCACTATAAATCAAACAATTTTGAAAAGTTGAATCATGAAACCTTTGCCGCCCTTTAGGTTGAATGTTCTAGTTTGAAATCCAAAAGTTTTTCTCAGCTATTGTTTAGGAGATAATTTTCAACTAAAAAACAATACAATGATCTTTTATAATCGCACCCAGCACACGCCTACCTTTTTACAATTGAACATAAAATATGTATTTACAGCAACACAATCAATGGGGTATTAAACAAGACAATGCAATTTCTTATCGACTTATTACTTGATTAACTGCTTAAACGTATCTCTTGCTACATAACTACATATTATAGTAATTTTGCGATGATATAGTTTTCGCAATGAAGCGGTTATCGCTGTTAACTGATGTATTGACTTTATTGTTTGAGTAATGGCAGAAAGAAACACTATTTTCCTTTTAGTATTTATTATCTGTCATCTATATTACGAATGACATCATCCGGATGAATTTAATTAGATTGTAAAGATAATATATAGAATCTTAATTGAGTAACCTGTGTTTTTTTTTTATTGATGTTCAGTGGATATTCTACATGAACTTCCTTCGCCCCGGGGAAGGGCGAAGGGGTATGCCGGACCCCTACCAGCTAAAACCACTGGAGCAGTCATCTTCGGTACCTAAGAGGGACTCCAGGTCCTCGTAAGATCAGACTAGAGCCCCCCAATAATGCCACGCCTTAAGCACATCTCGGGATGCATGTAAAGCGGTCACCCCCTTTAGCGGGGGGAAGGCGACTATACAAAGGTCGCCACCCAGGCACTTCTCGGGGAGGATTGTAAAGGATCCCCTTAAGTAACCTAAATAAATCCTTATCGTTTCAGGACAGTATTCATTCGCAAGTTATTCTAACACCATTATTTAATGTCACTTGTTTGTCAATAAAAAAAATACATCGACTGCATTGAATTTCAATGGAATCACTTTCCGTAATTGCATTATAATAACGATGAAAATGTCATACAGTGACGCAACCAGGAAAATAATTAACATCCATTTTCCTATTACTACGATCTAGACACAACTGTTCACTACAAGTTGTCTAGCTGATCAAGTTTTTAGAAACGGCATCAAAATTCCAAAGAATCTGGTTCAGTCACGCCAACTTAAGTAATGAAAAACAATGATTTTGCAATCCATTGTCTCACGCTATAAAACTATAAATCTATTAGAAGCCTTTGACATTGTTGAATGGGCAATGTCGCTTGTGAACCTTGTCACTTATTTTGCGTAATAGATAAGTTGGCACGTGTATAATGTAGGGTATAAAACGCAGATCTCAATACTCCATTACTTTATATCTAAAACCCTTATTGTTAGATTTACTCAAGGAGCGGTTATTGGACCACATTTTTACATTTTATTGTGACTAATTATAATCATAGGCTTTTATAAAATTAACGTGCAATATCAATCAATCAATATGGCTCTCGATTAAGTATTCAATTAGTTTATGAGGTACAAAATTACTTTAATTATAAATAAGATAAGTAGTTTATACAATAAATAAAATGTGTTTAATTATAAATAAGATAAGTAGTATTATTGTCTGTTTGTGTGATTCTTAATTCTTTCAACAATTAAACTATTCCTAAGGTCTATTTTTTTAACTAATGAATGACATAAAATAGAATTTCTTTAAACTTGTTCCGTGTTTTATTTTTTAAAATTAACGTATGCACTTGTTCGCTATTTATTTTAATTGATCTAGAACGTGATGTAATAATATAACAATTGACTTTATTTAAACAGTACACAAATTTATAACTTACATAAACAGCACTTGTGCTTTTTTGCTGTAAAACAATATTTCCTATTAATTGTTTACTACATACATCAAAGAATAAAAACATATTTATTTATCACTGATATCTGCGTGGCATCTGGATTATGAATATAGGTCCACTCCATCTCCTCCCGTAAATATCATAAAAACCGACGAAGGGACTCTAAGCGAGAGGGATGGGCAGCAGCGTCCCTTCTGTTGAACAGTAGCCATTTTGCGCTCACCAACCGGCCTGGTGAGTACTGGCCAGTTTCCATCAAAATGTCAACAGACGCCATGTAACCGGTCCGCTTATGGGGAAGCTTTTGTTTAGCAGAGGATGTTTCTGCTGACATAACTAATGCTAGAATAAAATATAAAATAAAAAGCAAACCAATTGATTTAGTAGAAGGTACTATACAGATTATAGGAGAAAATACATTTCAACAAACATCCACAGCTCCATCAGCCAGCTAAAGAGATAACTTGCAAGTAATTCTCAATTATTGCACTGTTAAATAAATGAATTTTACTGGTACCTTCATACAACATGCAGAATGCAGCATGATTTGCAAATTCGTTTGCATTCAACATCGGGCTAATTAACATTTTAAATATGGAACGATGATGGTGTTGATTCAGAACTGGATGTTAATTTTATTTATACATAAATCTTTATTGTAAGAACAGGTATGTTGATTAGCTTGCTATATGTGCCCATAAAATAGATCAAATCATACCTTCTTAGATGATTCACATGATCACATGATGATGACATTCTTCTGAGTTAGCAAAGCAAAACTGCTAACATAGTTTTAGCATTTGCAGCAATATCGATTTGTTTCTAGTGCTGCCAGATCATCTTTGTGTAAAATTGGATTATTCGACTCTCGGAATAACTTTCATTCGTATTCGAATCGATTTATATTCTTAATTATAATATTTTTACGACACTATTTACATACTTTTATGGCAGTATTAATTATACGTAATTAAGACTTATTCAATTTTTATTATAGGTTATTAATATTTTAAAACTAGTAATATTAAATTTCCTTATTTTGTAGATTTATGTTGTCATCTACTTCTATCCTTTTTCGTGTTGGAGTCAGCTTGTAGTCTAACCAGATATGCTGAATATTGACATTTTACGTACACTGCCATCTGACCGAAACGCGCTTACTAGGAAACTTAACACTAGAACAGTACCCCTAGTACGAGTTTTTTTTACGAAAGAAACCTAATAGTATACTATACGCGTTCGGCGCTGCGATTGGCCCGCTCTAAACTCTTCAACCAATCGGAGCGCCAAACGCAGTAAACGTGTAGTTTACTATTACGTTTCGATTGCCAAAATAAACTCGTACTAGGGGTACAGTTGTGAAACTTTCAGCCTGCTATCACTGCTGACTAACATAACGACTGTCATAAATATTCGTATGTCACCCAGGCAGGACCGAAGGCTCATCGTGTTGTACGAAACACGGACTGATCTTGCTGTGGAAAGCATTGACACCCGTGATAGAAATGACCGAGGTCAGCGCAGATCAATTGGTTTGCACAGTAGCCATCACGGTTCACTTTAAGTCCCGAAAAAAAAAACATGGCGTCAGTGTGGAGGTGCCTCGTAGTGCCGGCTAAGAATACCACCACTGCATCTAATCTCGTGGGTGTCATAAAAGGCGACTACAGGATTAGCCGGACGATGCGCAGCAGCACATTAATACCTCAACCGCGATCGCCAACCTTTCTGCTAAGCGTGGCGATTATGGCAAAACCCCCCTAATTAGCACACAACATAAACCTATAGCAGTCATTGCAGCAATCTATGAGGAGGCTCCTGTCCAGCAGTAGACGTTTTTGGCTGATATGATGAATGAAATGATTATTATGTTATGTGTCTTTCATCCCGTGAGTGTGTTAAAACTATGGGACTAGCCGGAGAATTAAGGATTAACAAATCAACTGTTAAACTTACCGACACAGCTGAAAGGATAAATAAGCTGAAGTGGCAGTGGGCGGGGCACATTGCTCGTAGAACTGACGGCCATTGGGGCATATAGGTTCTCGAATGGAGATCGCGTACCGGAAAACGCGGCGTGGGATGACCTCCAGCGAGGTGGACGGATGACCTGGTGAATGTCGCTGGGAGCCGTTGGATGCGTGTGACATGTAACCGGACTTTGTGGACATCTATGGGGAGCCTTTGTTCAGCAGTGGACGTCCTTTGGCTGGTATAATGATGATGATGAACTCACCTGCGATCGCCAACCTACCTGCCAAGTTTAGCGATTGTAGCAAAACACCCGAATGAGTCACACAATACACCCAGAGTCCTCTCTAAATCGATTTTTTTTCTGTGTCCCACTGCAAGTGGACTTTATTCCACCGAAATGATGATGTATGCGTGTATATGTAACAGAACAATAACAAATAAAAATTATTCTGCAAAAAAAATATTGTTCCATGCGGTGTTCGGATTAAGAATTTAGCGCCACTCCATCTCTTCTCGTGGATGTCGTAAAAGGTGGCTACCGCTGTTGTCCATCACTCTTGTTCAGAGGAACAAGAGTGACATGGCAGAACTGTGGAACAGTAGCCATAGTGCGGTTACTAATCCGCCTGCCAAGCGAGGTGAGTAAGTTGGCAAATTCACTCTAAAATAACGACACAATTGTGGAAATCTGTGGGGGTGGCCTCTGTTCAGCAGTGACTTACTTTCGCTGGTATGATGATGATGATTTTTCTACAGTCAAACCAATCCACGACGGCACGGTTGGTGCAGTGGCTGACACAGTCGGCTGCTGCGCTTCGGGTCGCGGGTTCGATTCCCGCACGGAACAAATATTTGTATGATCTGCAAGTAGTTGTTCCGGGTCTGGGTGTATTGTGTGTGGAATTTATGTCTGTAAACGCACCCACGACACAGGAGAAATCCTAGTGAGGGCAAGGTTTAAAAAAAAAAAAAAAACTTCATGGTGTAAGATATCAAAACGTGTACACCAAAAAAAAGAACGTTTGACATATAGAGAGATGCAATGAAGAAAATTTCAACAAAAAAGTCAGTTAGTTCCACGATATACGAAATATTTCCTGAACACAAATAGCACTGATTTATTTAAGCAAACTAGTTGAGAACCGCGGTTTCACACGTTGTTTAATTTAAAAGAAATCGGTTATTTGATTATTTAAGCATATAGGTAGGTACATAGGATGTTTTTACTAATATAAAAGTAGTTTAGTTATTCCTTATAACAGCAGCTATCTGCACGTGAAAGTCCCGTCAAAATCGGTGGAGCCGTTTCGGAGATTACCCGGAACAAACAGACAGACAAATAATTTTGAAATTGTGTTTTCGTTATATGTACCGTATATACTTTCATATGCATTTAGTAAAAAGCTGTTATTTTGACATTACAAACAGACACTTTTTCAATTTTATTTATTTGTACAGATAACATTCACAGGAAAATATTATACAATGCAAACAAGATAGTCCGCAATGAACGTGCCCAAGAGCAAAGAGCTGAGCTCATGATCGATCAGGCTGTCAGCCACAGATCGCGTGAAATGCAACGTGCATTGATATTGAGATAGGCTGGTTGTAAACTATCAGCAGAAGCTGTGGGACAATTTGAAATGATAAATTACATTTATTTCTGTAAACAAATCTTTCGAACATACATCTGTATTTTACTGTTATTTTTACATGCTATGATAGTATTTGGTTTAGCAACACTGTTCCAGGCGTGGCATCAATGGGTGGCTCTAGTGTGATCTTACCGAGGACCTGAAGCCCCCCTTCGGCGCCGAAGATGACCGCTCCAGTGGTTTTATCCGGTAGGAGTCCTGCACGTCCATTCACCCTTCCCCAGGGCGGAGGAAGTTCATGTAGAATTTCCACTAGAGACCAATAAAAAAATGAAGTCAGGTTCCGCCGAGACGGGTTGAGGGGTATTGCTATACTGGGCGGCGTCGTTTGACCTTATATGGGCGGCTCCTTCTGTGGTCCGCATGGTCGAGTGAGATAGGTCGAGTTGACGAGTGGTGGATGAGGTTGGTACATGTTCGGACCACTTCCACAATATCTTCGACGTGGCCCTCCACATGCCTTGCCCATACGACACCAATGGGGTGGTCTATTCTTGATTAGAACCACTCCAGCATCAGCCCCTGCATACCAACGTAAAACATTAAAGTGTGAGACCGGCCTTATCTACTCGTATGTATACGCAGACTCGGCACCATGATTCATCAGTTTAGGTTAAGACTGATTTTAACTGACTGGTTGGAAACTTATTGATATCATATTACTAGCTGTGCCCCGCGGTTTCACCAGGAGTTTATATTTATGTATATAATCTATACAAATAAATAAAACTGAAGTGTCTGTTTGTAATGTCAAACAGCTTTGTACTAAATGCGTATGAAAGTATATACGGTACATGTAACAAAAAAACCATTTTAATTTTTTTGTGTCTGTCTGTCGGTCTGTCTGTCTGTCGGTCTGTCTGTCTGTCTGTTTGTTCCGGGTAATCTCCTTTGCCTTTGCCAATTCTCACCACGCTTGGCAGGCGGGTTGGTGAGTGCAGAATGATCCTTTCCACAGAACTGACGTTGCTGCTCGTCCCTCTGGTTCCTCCCTTATTTAGTATTTCTCCTGTGTCGCAGGTTCGTTTACAGACATAGACTCCACACACAATACACCCAGACCCGCAACAATTACTTACAGATCATACAAATATTTGTTCCGTGCGAGAATCGATCCTAAGATCCAGACCCAGCCGATTGTATCAGCCACTGCACCAACCTTACCGTCAAAAAGAAAAATACATACTGCTCAACTAGCAATTTTATTCATTAATTATCCAAAATAGCTGCAAGAATAATAAAACAAAACTATTTTGAAATAACGTTAAATATAATTTATTCTCGATAATTCTGATTATCCCCTTAAATCCCCCTGTAGGCATTGATGTTATTTTTAGTACTAATATTGATCGTCTTTTGCCTGGCTGTATTGGTCTGTCATACTCACTTAAATGTCTTTCTGGCAAGACAAGGCTGGATAGAATATGTACGTGAACATACTTTTTGCTGTATTTTCAACCTACTTTTCTCAAGCGTCCCCGTCTATAACACAGTCAAATATGTTAACTTCACTCCGAAAACTTGTTAGGAAAAATGTTATTCATAAATAATATCTAATAATTCTTGTATTCTGGTTCTGACAAGTTTTTAAGTTAAACTAATGCAAATGTAAAACTTTCACATTTTTGTGGTAATAAATAAAATAAAACTCTAAAATACAGTTTTACGAGTGTTAATCATGTTTAAAAAATTAATTATAGACATCTTTATGATAATTCCATTATACTATCGACCCGTTTTATTATATTATTAATCAGATAATATTATTTATCACCATCTACTGAGTGTAAATCATTAATAATTAGCGAAACTCTAACTCACATAAATCAATAATAAGAAATAATTATTATTGAAATTAACATTTCTATATGGCTATCTTTTACATTCCTATAAATAGTTTAATCTAAACAAGTGGCATTCGGTTATAACCAAAACGGGAATAAAACCCGTTAAGGGCCTTGTCGCATACAGCTTTAGCACAAATAACTTGATTATGCTTGACAGAAAATCAGTTAACGTGGCCAGTTAGGACAGATCCGCGGACGTTGATACGTTGACCTCAATTTCTATTAAGTTTCCAAGACTCACGCGGGCAGTGGCAGTTAAAGATATAACGGTCGTGAATCTGGTTTGATAGTGCGTTGTCTGATAGAAATCTGATTAGGTTTCATTGCGATTGTTAGGCTGACTCAAGAACACGCTGCAGCAGCTTGATATGATTTATGTCTGTGGATAATTTTATAGAAATCCGTGGAAATGTTAGCATTGTTGTTTATTTGTTACACTTTGTTAACTGTTCTGATTTGGAATCGAAGCAAAATGCTTCATGCCATGAGCAGTTCAATTCAATTCCATCATTCATTCAGTAATTAGGACCGGTCACTTCTACACTTTAAATTGAAACAACGGATACCCCGTTCAGCTTCAGAAAAGAAGGCATATTTTTGATACATTTTCTTACAGATAAGGGGTTTTACATGATTACAACAGCTCTTTATATATTGACAGGAATTTTGCAGCTATAAAATACATGTCACATGTGTAAAATAAAATTTACTCTACATGTTAACTCTTTGATTTTATAGCAGTCTTTATTATTAAAACTGTTATAAGGTGAATAATAATAAACTTCCAATCTGTAAAGTCCGTAGTTGCTTTTGGTAACTTAAATAATAAAATCGGACATAATTCCCAAAGAAAGACAGTAAAAAAGAAAGAAAAAGAACACGTTCTGTCAAATATACTAGTGAAATTAGAATATTAGAAATGTTTTCGTAATTATCAAAAGAGATGTAGCTATGTTCTCGAAAGAGAACGAACGACGAACGACACCTCTCCACTCATATGTGTAGCAAATAGTAACTAAGAGATATTGTTGATGACAGCAACCTGTTTCTGGGTGATAATAACAATATACTCGATCCAACAATCCGTCTGCGTCGTGATGATGACAATATTTCTTGTGTACTTTTAATATAGCAATCAATAGGAAGCTCATATTGCCCAACAGTGGACAGTGGTTTACGGGCTGATACGAAGTTGTGCACAGGCACAGCGCCGGTAGGCGGTATTTCCCAATTTACCAAATATCCCTTAATCTTACACTATTAATGTTTCTGCTGGACTGGTTTATTGAGACCACTCTATTACTTGCGTTTATAATCCTTAATCCTGATGTATCGATATCTTTGCTTGCCTTGCAAAGGCGTAAGAGTAATGATAGTTGCAGCCATTTTGGTAACAATAAATATTTATGGTCAATTTCTTCGCTACATAGAATGCCTTGTACGTAGGGTGGCAAAGAATCTACAGGAAATTTCTAAATGAAATGTCGAAGTGATATCATCATCGTTCATACCGTCATTCGTATCTAATTAAGTAGTAAGGAATTATATTGTTGTAACAATTATATTGGTGCCGGCTCAGAATGCCACCACCCCATCTCCTCCCATGGGTGTCGTAAAAGTCGACTAAGGGATTAGCCAGAGGATGGGCAGCAGCGTCCTTCGAGTACATTAACAACTCAAGTGCGATCGCCAACCCGTCTGCCAAGCGTGGCGATTATGGCAAAACCCCCCAATGAGCCCACAACACATCCATATCGGTCGTTGTGGATCTTTGGGGGAGGCCTGTGTCCAGCAGTGGACTTCATTCGGCTGAAATTATGAACACCATGGTATCGAGCGTTAATATTTTTTTCATGACGATGGAAATTCTCTTGGACTAGGAGGGGCTTGCTTTTAGCCGGAATAAAACCACTAGGGCGGCCAACTTCGGCACCGAAGGAAGTTTATATAGGCACATTACGGGAGTAATTGCGGAAGCCTCGCTATGCACTGTGCAGCACACATGGTGGTACGTCACCACATACGTACCGCCGTCTTCCCGGGCCTTTCCATCCATTAACCTAGTCTTTTCCCAACTTGATGGGTTCGGCTTGCAGTCTAACTAGTTGCGGCAAAATCTCAGTCTTACATCTGACCTCGACAACACAATTATTGTGGGATACATATATTTCCTAAGGTTAGACTAGTACGCAGATCTTCAGGTTTCTGACTATTGTTAACATCTGTCGTAGATTTTCTTATGACAATTGGGACCACCGGCTTAAAGTTCTCGAAGAGGCACAAAGGGGTCTAGTTTTATAAAGAACATGCATGCATGTCGCATGTATGCGGCAAGCGCGGCTTTACTTTACAGATCAAACCATCTGTCATGAATCCTCCCACAATTTGTGTAAACAAGGTGAAAAAACTCCATAACTATAAAAATCCCTTTTCTAAACGCATATTAAGAATTTCTGTTCAAGTAAGTATCATCTCTTCAGAGAAATTTCAATCCGGAATGTCTCATCTCGCTCGGAATGTTGGTGTCCCTGCCAGTATCGTACACCGTATTTTACAATGACTACTGTAACCAGTCGATTAGGCATCTAGTTGGTCTTGGGCCATATTAGGCTCCACTGATAGTTATAATGTTATTAACAAGAACCGTACTGTGTTTGTGGGTAGATATATGCTATATTTAGCTTGTTAGAGATTGTAGCTTCGTTTACGGTTATAAGAGGGCGGGCGATATATTTTTGGGATAGGGATTTAAAAGTCAAATGGTTTTCAAGAACAAATGTTTACCCCTAATCTAGAGAATCACATTAGAAATTGTTATGTGCCAATGCTAAAATATTTAAATCATATCGATCCAGCTGTATCTACATAGCTTGTACCCCCATTAATGCACCAAGCCGAGGTTCGAGTCCCACAAGGGGCGTCCTTAACAGCAGTTGCTTAGTTTATAAAATTAGTTTTAAGCCTGGCTGGAGGCCTCTTTTGACTTCACCTGGAATTGCCGGGCTAAGCAGCTAGAGTTATTTCCAGGAAATATCTGCGAGAAGACCTACAAAAAAGACACACATAACGATTAAGAATGTAGCAAATACGATAGCCACGTATTCTACTAATCATTTCAATGATTTTCTTGTACTAAATCTTGTCTGGGATTATATTTGTTACGTTTTTCACGTGAGATATTTGTTATGTTATTGCAAAACTCTCTTTCAAATAAACATTATCATACTGCACGTACTCCACCCCGAACAATACAATACAGTATGTAGCGTATTTCGACATTGTGTACTGCACAATAATTGCTGTTTTGTAAATTTGTTAGCTTCACTTCTTGGAAGTCGATTTTAAGCTAATTCTAATAATTTTTGTATCGATTTGAAACTATTTAATAATCTGGTAGCATCAAACTGATCGGATGATGGAGTCAGGAGGTGGATAGTAGGACTCTTCAAAGGCTACTACAAAAACCCCTCGATTTGGGCTGGTACTGACTGGTGGCTGACTTGGTAACGAGGGTCTGTAGATGAAGCCAAGAGGTGATTACAGGAATAAAACGTGTTTTGTAGTTTTTAACTATTATACAAATACAAAATATATATTATACCTAAAATACAATATCGTTTCCCAGCTATTATTTCTGCACAATGTTACTTAGATGTACAGAATACGTAGGTTTCAACTTGGTGATGGCTATTTTTACGCCGAGTATAAAACATGCAATGAATAAAAATGTACACAGGTTTTATACGTGTATGACTGCTGAATGCAGCGGGATAAACTCTCATCTAGCAGCGGCATTACGGGAGAAACATAGTGTATCTGTAAGACATAAGTCGGCACAGAGTGGTATTGTGTGATTAAAAAGCCTCAGCTCAGCATATGCTGTAGATTATCTGTTACGCTGATTTTCAGCGGAAGCCTCAGGCGGCTATCAAACGAAAGGCATAATAAAGTCTTAATGTTAGATGATTATTTTAGGTAGAAATCAGACTGATTAATAGAGATTATTAACAATGCCTTCAGGGCGCTGCTGCGACTTCCACGTTCTTGTAGTGCATCGTGTGCTGATGCGTGCACAGATAGATGGCTTTGCAGCTATCTGACGCAAAAATATCGCATCGCTTCTCAGTCGGTTGCGTGGAAGAATCCAAGCATCCTGAATATTATATTGTCTAAGCACGACTGTCCTCCTGTATGGAAGGCAAGCGTTCAACTCTGGCTGTCACTGCCACAATTAAGACGAATTTAACAAGACCTTATATTTTAAAATCCATGAAGCCGTTTAGGCTACAGAGCGTGCCAAAGGAATATACATCCATATACATACATACATATACTCGAAAAACATTACCCTCCTTCTAGGGCAGTTGCATAAAAACAATAACGATGGAATATAACCAACAAAATTCCAGTCCCAACATTTTTTCCTGACCAATAATTTCTATCAAGCGACACTAAACTATAACTCTATACATTATGCATTCAGAAGACTAAGTCGGCAGTTAATAAATATTGTTGGTATAAGAAGTACTGCACCGGAATGACAATCGTGTTGACAGTTAGTGCGAATTTGAATTTTAGTACGGTCGGTATATGCGAGGGACGAGTTCATTGTTTGACGGGTTTGCATTCATTTTTGAGATGAGATATTATATTCCAGGTATAGAGGCTTTCGTATTTAAGTTAAGCCTGGTAATAAAACCATGATAGAGGTAAGCATAAGATCATAATAAAATAGCCCTATCTGTATATCATGACCCCTTTTTTATTGGTGCCCAGTGGAAACCCCCCATGAACCTCCCTCGCCCCGGGGTAGGGCGAAGGGGTATGCCGGACTCCCACCGGCTAAAACCACTGAGGCGGTCATCTTCGGCACCTAAAGGAGGCTCCAGGTCCTCGTATGATCACACTAGAGCCGCCCACTGGTACCACGCCTACAGGCACATCTCGGAGAGGGTGACTGTAAAGCGGTCACCCGCCCGGGGGGATTGTAAAGGATCCCCCAAAGCGTCCCACGGCAGCGCGTGACCACATGCGTGCTACCGTCTTCTCTTGGGTCACTTGGTGTGAGCACGCAGATTCCCCAATCTACGCACCCGCAAACCCAGAGGTCCCCCGCCTTATAGCAACGGCAGGGGGTTTAAGGCATATGGGAATTAGGTACCAGGGTGGTTTTTACCCCGATATCTGTACCCCTAGTACGAGTTTCTTTTCGCATACGAAACGTAATAGTAAACTACAGGTTTACTGCGTTCTACGCTCCGATTGGTTGTATAGTATAGAGCTGGCCAATCGTAGCGCGGAACGTGGAAAACGTGTAGTACTACTTTACGTTTCGATGTTGAAATGAAACTCGCAGTCAGTTGTAACTACAACTTTTAATACTGTTTTTTCGTAGTACAAAGGCTACGTGTCGGAGCGGTATTCCTGCGCTTGCCACGGTATTGTTTTCGAAGAGTCAGCATTTCTTACATTTTAGGAGCCCTACTGTCTAAAAGAGTACAATAACTCGTCAGTCTCCGTTGTCATATGACCTATGATTATCATAACATGCAATCGGAAGTTTACACTGGTCAACCCCCATGTAGATGTGATGTTTACTGATATTCAGCCGCATGTTATTAGACTGAAAGCTGACCCCAATAATCGTTTGTCTTCTACTCAGTGTTTAGCTGTCATATATCATTATCGCACTCTACCATAGTTTACCATTCTTATGTCGTTATCTCACTCTAAGAATCGTTTATCTTTCTTATATTATCTCGCTTTGCCTTTATTAAGCTTTCTAATATTGTTATCTCACTGTATTATCATATAGCTTTCTTACATCGTTATCGCAGTCTACCATTGTTTACCTTTCCTACATCGTTGGCTCACTGTACCACCTTTTAACATTCTTAAATCGTTATCCCATTTTACCGTCGTTTAACTTTTTATGTCGTTTTCTCACTCTATCGTAATTTAGCTGTTTTATATCGTTATTACACTCTGCCATTGTTTAGCTTTCCTATATCGTTATCTCTTTCTACCATCGCTTAGCTTTCTTATATCGTGTCCTCACTCTGTCATTATTTAGATTACTTATATCGTTATCTAACTCTACTGTCGTTTAGATTTCTTATATCGTTATCTAATTCTACCGTCATTTAACTTTCTTATTTCTTTATCTCACTCAACTATCGTTTAGCTTTGTTATCTCACTCTGATATAGTTTACCTTTCTTACATCGTTATCTCACTCTACCAATCATTTATCTTACTCATATCGTTATCTCGCTTTGTGTCCATTTAGCTTCCCTATATCGTTTTCTCACTCTACCATAGTTTAGCTGTAGTATATCGTCATCACACACTTGAAGGAAAACACTACTGAAAAGTGCAATCGCTATTTAATTGACCTAGTAGCATAGCTAAATAGGTCCTCAGTATTCATACGTTATACAATGTCGTAAAGTTACAAGTGTAACTGAGTATAACATAACTACATCCAGCTCCCGAACTCTTCTCCCAAGAACGTCCTAAGCCGAGGCTTACAATACGGTGTCCTTAGCTGCTGTTTTACTTTACAGTATGTTCATGCTCGGCTGAAGGTTCTTTTGACCTCGCCGTTTATGTCTGGTTAAGCACATGCAGCTTCTTTGAGAACACTGTGAGAGACCAGTGCGAAAAAGATATTCAACATAAATATCATGTTTGCGATTTACGAAATGATACCAAAAAGTATAAACCACAGTATGCATATCCTGTTAGGGCACAATTCAGATGCCTTGCATTAAACACAGTTTACAGCTCTAATAAAACCATCCGTGTGTCAAGCATGACGACTATAGCAGTATATGTCCGATCATTACAGCAGTCACTGGGGCTCAGTCACCTATGTAATTAAAGTTTAAAGCCATTTTGGTAAACAAGACAACTAACTAGGTCTAATGAAATTCTAAATCACAGTCCAAATAACTTGTCTGAACTTACATCTGGAGTTTATAACTAAGGAAGTGGAAACGCACCAGTCCCTTATAAGGACCATTTAGTATGCAACGTGGTCGTATTACGAGGTATCACTGTGCATATTTGTAACTTAGAGTTCCGCATGCGGCCGTTTGCATAGATATAGGCAATAATGCACTTTGTTATAGTGAATCAGGTGGTTATATGATTGAATGATATTGTTCGGTCTTTAAAGGCCACCGCCTGTCAGAAGACAGTGAGAGACCAGTGACTCACGAGAACGTGAGTATAGGTGATTTTAGATTCTCGAGGGTCGTGGGCGCGCAGATAGGGGAGTCTGCGTGCTCACACCAAACCAACCAACCAACCCACCGGTTGGCGATTGAAGTTAAGTTGTGGTTCTTTCTTTATTTCTTTCTTTCTTCTGTCTTTCTCTGTTTATTCTTAACCGACACAACACTAGACTATTATGATTAGTCGGAATTTAAGTGTTGAACGGTTCCAACTTTAGCAAGAAAACATTAAAGAAGCTTTCAAAATAAATAAAAAATGCTACGTTCTTGATAGTTACAGTAAAATTATGTGTAATTACTTAACTGCCAAAGTAGGAAATGGATGAACCACGGTATAATAAATGTGCTATTCAATAAGATTGCATAGCAGTTAAGGGGCCTACCTCTAAAATGACCAGTCCCAAATGACGGCACCCGTTCACAAGTATGACGCAAACGTCAGCGGCACTCCGCTCGCCATATTGCAGGAAACTTAGCGACCCGATACGGAACGCCAACGGTAGATGTTTAAGCGGAGTTAACTTTAATCATGCTTGCTCCAGCTTCCAGCTTGCTAAGTCTCCATTTTTATATATATTTAGTCAGTACGAGTTTTTTTTTAAAATATCTACATAGTTTATATTCGGCTTAAAATAGACCCTTAACCTGGTCACGACATTCTTTAAGCAAGTACGGAACAACATGAAAAACTTATAAGGGCTAAAGATTGTACACGCAAAGTCATTTAGTGGGATGTGTTTTAGATCCTATCGTGTGCAGCGAGCTTTATGATCGACGATTATATAGAGCTAGAATTGTCTTGAAATATATTTTGCAAAGGTTCTGTAGATTAAGGAAGGGTGAAGATAAAAAGTACGGCAATCTCTTTATTTATTCATGAATTCTTCCAAAATGTCGTATGACGATTTTTTTAAGTGACGTCGTAACAAAATCTGTTACCTTGGATTCAGTACATGATTCTGGAACGTTCGTCGTTGAACCGACTGTTGTTTCGCTACAGTTCACGGATAAGGTCATCGCAACAATAACGTAGCGTTTTGATCGCGTTGTTTACGATACATTGCGTGCTCTAAAATGACAAGAGCTATTATTTCAGCTATAGCTTTTCGAATTTTATTTCTAAGTGTATCCTCTTCTCAAAGGTCAGTGTCATACATTGGACTTTTTCACTTAAGGAAGTCATGGAAGGATCCATCTTGTTGGAGGCTATCCCACAATGCGTTTTCTGCTGCGTGGTCTCCACTCGAGAACCTTTCTGCCGCAATGGCCATCAATTCTACGAGCTATTTACCCAACCCATTGCCACTTCAACTTACAACTTTAGTTCTACGGATCTCCTACTTTCTCATTCGATTTCGTAGCGAAATACCAAGCATCGCTGTCTCCATAGCTCGTTCCATAGGCTCGGAGTCATTAGATGCGGGAGGCATGTAACAAGTCAATCTGGAAATCAATGGAGACGCCATTGTTCAGCAGTAAACAACCTTTTCCTGATATAATGATGATGTAGGAATCATATGGTAAAAGAGTGGACGCGTACGACCTAATCTAATAATTCTTTTTCATCGTGTGGAAGGCCACCCCTAAGGCGTTACTAGTGGCATAGCGTGGGTCGCTCAAAGTGCAGGAGTAGAACATGATGAACAGGACAGTAGATAGGACATTGTGTGGGGGACTATGCGACATCTAAATCCCGTCGCCGTTTCTTTGATACAAAATTACATGCTCGTGTTGGACCTGCATCTGCCCACTTGGGTGCGAAGTCGGTTTAGCGACTTCCATGTGGGCCACGAGAGGTTTATATCTAGCAGGGATTTTCTCACTGGTCTCGATGTAGTTAACCGAAGGGGGTAATTTTTCAAGCCACAATTTTCTACGGGCCTCAACTGGGGACCCCGATAGTGCCTCTGCTGTTTTCATAAAACTGTGCCGACTTTTTAGTTGCTGCGTTGGTAATAGGGCGCCGAATAGTGGATGTCTGGTATCAGACAATTCAATATGATTATGTTATATATATTTGAATTAGTTAACAAAGAACAATACATCATATATACCAGAAAGACTAACATACACATACAATTTAAAAAGAACAGCAACATAATGAAACTAAACGTAGGCATTTTGTTTTGGTCGTGTTTTGGGAACCATCGTCAAGGAGGAATATAAGGATATCGTCGGAACATTACTCATGCCAGCCAAAGTTCTGGGCTAAGTAAGATGGACGTCGCGGGAATCAGGAGAATGTAGGTCTTAAAATTCGTAGCCCGTAGTTTTCTCGAGTCTATCCGCGCCAGCTTCAGTTTCTCTTTCAACTTATATTATCTCACATTTTAAGTGGTTACTTTTTTTCTTCTTCATGTTCATGTGGTTAGTAGCACACCTTGTGTGAGGATTATTCAAGCCATCCAGAGACCTCTAACTTAGCCTTACGACTGCCATCTTATTCAAAAACTGGGACCAACGACTTTACGTGCTCTCCGAAACACGAAGACGGTCAGGTAAAATAAGACTATGTGGCACCCATCCACAGTCTGACCGCGCCATGCGTTGCTTAACCTCGCCATCGTTTACAGATCAGTAAGTGCAACTGATTACGAGCGCCTCAAGTGGACACTAATTTGAATGGAATAGTGGCTCAGTCCTTTTCTATGTACTAATTAAAGAACATAAAAAATGTTTATGACAATACAAAAATAATTATAAACAACAAGAAAACCCACACAAAACGTCATGTTTTGCGTCAATTACTCAAAAGGACCTTGACAGACCCTAAGTATGTAGGTGGCTGGGTCTTATACCATAGCTAATCAGTAAGCAGATTGGTTGCTTAGCTCAAACGAACCGGCGTTGTGGGCCGATTTTAATTGCGTTTTACCCTTGAAGGAAACACCAGAGAAACTGGTTTTAGTATATTATTGTAAAGTAAAATATTATGATTTGTGTTGTAAATTGTTAAGCTTATGTTTTGCGTGAGAGGTCCTGAGATTTTTCCTTGTGTGATCTTATTTTTATCTTTCTATCTGAAGAACGAGTAGAGTAAATGGTGGACTTCGCATGTGGGGATATCAGTACATTGTACGAGGGTCACACTGAATGTTTTTAGAATAGGCCGGTAAGAAAACTTTCCGATGAAAAATGTATTTAATATTTGAATAAACAACTCTTTGAAAAGCTGTAGATGTACATTAAATTCTGAGGTCATTTGTTTTTACAAATTGGCAGCAATGTAAATGTGCGTGCAAGAAAATGTTCGCAACATGATTTATTACCACTTTCGTTGTGGTATTAATCAACATCTGTGTGATATGATAGATGATAGACTTCGATTCGGTCCACTGTTTATTACTAGTTTAATGAGATTGAACGTGGTCTAAGCAATCTCACTGATGATTGATGATGCATATCTCATAATTTGACGGAAGATCACATACGCCGTGGTTTGGATTTGTGCCGCAAAATGCTTGCAAAGTATAACGGAGTCACACAGTCTCCGTTTACATCTTGAATGCTGTGTTTGGCATCGTCAGCTGATGAAAACTGAATATATTGTTACGAGCCCGAAAAGACAATCTGCCCAATGGATGTTTCCATTCAAAGATTTGCCAACAAAAGAAAAGAATGGCAGAAGTCAAGATGAAGAAGAAATGATAATTGCCTCATTCTTTGGACGTACGGGTCATTTCGCAACAATTGCGCTAGAGGATAAAAGGACTGTTACTGCACATTGTTTTGTTGTTTACCGGTTATCTTGGAAATATTTGACTGCAACGCCCAAGAAGTAGGTTCTTCTTCCCAAAAAGCAAGAAACGGAGACTACTTCGAAACAGTAAAAATATTAACAAGTTCCTACATCATTCCGTTTTTAATTTTCACTTTTAATGTTCTTCTTCTTGTTCTTCTTAGCGTGTTGACGGAAAACGGAACGGAAGAATATAAGAAATAGGGAAGAGATAATAACTTTTGACACAATGTCACTCCGTATTGTCCTAGTATTCTGCTAGATGCCCTGCATTCACTGTAGTGGCCATGAGATCTTGTTGCGTGCAGGTGTTGGGGCACGCGGGACATGATAATATATGTGCTGTATCCTCCACGACACCACACACATAGCATAAGATGGACCCGCTGGAGAAACGCCACTGAGAAATGTTATCTTTACTACGGCCAACCTGCATCCGAAGCCAGTTCAGAGACTTCCAGATTGGCTAAGGAAGACCCTGGTCTGGTGGCAGCTCGTCAGCCGGTGCCACATATGACGCAGGTGGCGAGAATTACTCGCACCACATGGAATGCTTTAATTGTGAAGCAGAAAAAGATATAGGTTGAACGTACTTCACAAGATTGTTTCGATTTTTAAGTCTTTTGGCACAGCTGTAGCCCATGTAATGGGTGACGTATGTATTTTTCCATTTTAAGTCGTTATATGGAACTTCCCACAGCTCTGCGCACCTCAGGAGGCGCTATACCGGCTAGTGGAAATAGCATGTGTATCGGAGCCGGCTTAAGACAGCCCGTGATGACGTGTCGTTTAAAGCTGTATCCACCAGTTTGTTATGAGCCGATCTGCTCCATACTGGGCTGGCATATTCCCCAGCCAATAAGCATAGGGCCAGGCTGGTGGAGTACTTAACCTGTGGTGAGGGACCCCACTTCGTCGAGGTGAGCCTTCTTAAGAGATTGTTCTAAGCATTGACTTTCTGCTCCACAGATTGGTAATTCTGTTTGTAGGTTAGGGTACTGTTCAAGTAACTGTTCCAACAAAGTAATGTTCAATAGGAGCTCCCTGCCACGCAATTTTGGGCTGATGGGCTGCTTCCCTATTGTGGAAGTGAAAGACGCTTTTTCCCTTTGAGGGTTCGGTTTGAAATTTTTATTAGCCTTGTAGTATACGCTTAGGTATTCAAGTGCTACCGTGAGGTTTGCCTCAACTTCTTCAAAAGACCGGGCCTGTGACGTCAATGCTAAGTCATCGTCGTATAGGAAACGGGAAGTGTTGGGGTATGATAGTTGGTCATTGGTGTACATGTTGAAAGGAGGAGCCAGCACACTGCCTTGTGGTGGACCATTTCTTATTAGACGCTAGCGGCTTTTGCCCGAGAGGAGATTCATTTGGAAGCGGCGAGAAGTTCTCTTAGGATTTTGACAAAGGTCCTATCTCTCGTTAGGTCCTCTACTTTCCTCAGCAGTCGTTTTAGGTTGACCGTGTCATAAGCTGTAGACAGATCCACGAATACAGCATCTTCGATGTTACTTTTAGTGTTTCCCCTGTATCTATACAAAATACAAGTAGTAGTTAGTAGATAGAGCAAAAAAAAAATACGTTAAGGGCATTGCTCGGGATCTGAACTAGGTAGGCGGCAGAGTGCAGCCGTAAGGAGCAGCTCATGAGGAAGATATGTAAAATAGTGCACCAAGCAATTGTTAATTATTATTAATAATTATTATTTTTAGAGTAAAACTATGTTGGGTGTGACGAGAGTAAATTTTAACTTATAAATTTACATATTTTTTTTACATACGTGTACCTTTGTGTGCAAGCGTATGCATGGCATCATTACCTCCTTAATTTGATTTTGAAATGACGTCTTCTATCTAACTTTATTGCAACAAAATTAAATAATGTATAATTAGAAAATAAAAATGCTTAAGAAACTAGTGAGACTCGCAAAAAATATATGATGTACTAGCACTTACCCGCCCACTTCGCTAGGCGTAAATAATTTTTATATTCATATCTTCTGGACCATGAAAAATATGAAAGACACCATTATACATATGTATTTTGTGTATGGAAAATTAATATATTTTTATATGAATATTAGATTGATTATTAAACGGAGGGAAGCCAGTTCTAGTACTAGGTAGCAATCATTACAATGTGTAGCTACACTTTATAATAAAACACTAAACCTAAAATAAATGTAAACAGCCGCGCCCAAAATTAACGACTCTTGTTATAACCGGTCGTCGATGGTGAAGGCCTTTGTTCAGTAGAGGACGTCTTTTGGCGGATATGGTGATGATTATGAAGAATTTTCGTTTTTCATCAAGAGTCTAGTAGCCATAAGCAGCTGCTCAAAGTCAAAGTCAAAGTTTTTATTTCATATAGGCCCTAATAGGCACTTAAGAAAAGTCGAAAGTTAAGGTGCACGGTTCGGAAAAGTTGATCTTATGGAGAAGAAGCCGGCAAGAAACTCCATAGACTCCATAGACATAACTGTGGATCAATTTTCTGATGGGTAAAATTGTAATTAGGATTTAAGGAAATTCTCAGTTAGTCTGAAGGTTGGGGTTGATTGGCGATAGGCTCATCCCATACCGCCAGGGAATTAATTAGGTCACTGATGTATTTCAAATGAATGGCAATACAACTCTTCTACTGAAAGAGTAATATTACTTCCGATTATCTTCTCCGACCGAACGATTAACAACAGAATACAAGTTTAAAACCATCCACCACCCAGCTGCATACGCAGTCACTGCACGACATTGTAATGCCTCGATCACGACAGCTTATTTGCACTATTATTACATTACCACCATATACCCTTTACAAAACTACAAACCATTCGATTATAAGCCTCATCCTATTCAAAATAAGGTGCAGTATATTTGAGGGGAGGTGTGAAAATAAAGGTGCACCAGTATATTACGGTTGGCATTAATGACATTCCAACATTGGTTGACGAGGACTCCCTCACTTCTCAAGGTTATGGAATATGGCACGAGAATACTTAGCTAGCTTTTAATTGAATGGATTTGCTTCAATTTCTAACGTTTCCGTACGTGTAGCGAACAATAATGATGGACCATGACTGATAATTTCGTTTTTCATCACATCAAATCATAGACAGTGACATAAATAAAGATGATTACACCAAGACACTACCGCATATCATGTAAATATACCTTTACGCCTATTACAATACGGATAACCGACGAGAGGTCTAAATCGGGTAGGTACCGTGCGGACAAACTCTTTTGTGACTAAGTAATATATTCCGTGTGGTATCCGGATTAAGAATATAGCATCATTCCATCTCTTCTCGTGGATGTCTTAAAACTAACTAAGGAACTCTAAGCCAGAGGGATGGGCAGCAGCGTCCTTTCTGTAGAAGAGTAGCTATACTGCGCTCACCAACCCGCCTGCCAAGCGTGGTAGGTATTGGCGAATTCCCTCCAATATGGCAACACATTGCCGAAATCGATGGGGGAAACCTTTGTTCCGCAGTAGAGGTCCTTTGGCTGACATTTTTTTTTCTTAATTTTTTTTTATCTTTCGGCTAATTCCATCGTTTCCTTTTATGACACCCACGAGATGAGATGGGGTGGTGCTACTTACTTTTAGCTGGCACCGCAAGTCTCGCAACAGTACGACAATTACATGCTTATTATTATTATATTACGAATACTTAGGCATGTATATCAACATAACTATTATATGAGCTGGTACCCAAGACAAAGACATACCTAAGTCACTATCAAAGATCATTGAATCATATTCTAGTGAAACTTGACGTGATTTCATGATTCACGGCCTTGAGTTAAACAAAGGACAGGAATGTTTTAAATAGAAGGCATTAGTTAGTTATTTTCAGAGAATTTACGACAGGTTTTTAGAAAATTCTTAGTATTTGCTATCTTTATCGGCCGAAAAATGTCACTGAAACTATTAATTTGAACAAAGGGTAATTTGGAATACAGCGTGAAGTACTATGCTAAATACTCTGAATTATAGTTGAGCTAAGCCACGCTATTGTATGCACTATGCCCATAACCGGTTGACCTCTGTCAAGTCTGGTCACTGCTATGACAATCTTACCGTAAGGGAAATTAATGATCAGTGAACATATTATCAATGTATTAATCTCACACATTGGCTTGCATTTTATTCCTCATGCTTCGGCTGTTCCAGTTCTATTATTGACATTTTTTTTTTTACTTTTATTTAAGCTTTTACTAACAACATTCAAATCCAACCTTATAAATTTCAAATACAATGTTTCGGTGACTTCATTTAACTAAATAGTTACATGAACAGTATCTTAGTTATAAACAATACGAATTGTACGGTTATTTGAGCTAGGTTCACACTGTCCTCCGTTCTAGTGTTTTTTTCTTTTTGGCGACTCGTATACATTTCTGGGAAATGTGGTTGCTTAACCGGTCATTTCTGGCGAAGCCAAAAGAGGCCTCCAGCCAGGCTTAAAATTATTATTTAAAACTAAGCAACTTTCGCTAAGCGGGGGATACGGACCTCGGCTTAGGGCGTTGCTGGGGATAACAAGCTATTGTTTTGGGGACAGCTGGATCGGTATTATTTAAAATGTATTAAGGGACATTTAAAGCTACAGGCTCGGCACGGGCCGGCGCGAGCAAGAGACAGGAGGGAGAAGTGCTAACTTGAACGGAAAGGTGACGCGGCGATAGGCCTCCGCGACGTCGGTGAGGCGGGCATCCTCGGCGACGAGGGCGGTAAAGCGGTCGAGTGTTAAGTGATTTCATCGTCTGGATCGACCAGAACGTGACTCGGGCGGCGTACTCCACGGATACGGGAGGGTTGATAATCGGCGGCAGATACCACAAGGGGATTTGGGTGGGATAGGGCAGAATCGATATATCGTTTAGACGCTTGTTTCATAAATTGCGTGATGGTCGGCAAATTAAGATCGAAATGGAATTGATCATTTCGCATGTACCAAGGCGCTCCGGTGGCCTTGCGCATGAACTGGGTTTGAAGGGTTACGAATTTACGGAGTGAGCCGGATTCAGCGTGTGCGAACTGGGCTGGCATAGGTCATGATGGGTCGCCGTACTAGTGGTAAACTGTATCACGGTTTTATTATATATGTACCTACTTAATTTTAGTTGTGTGCGTCGTCATTGGGGCACAAATGAATTATATTCTTCTTTTCTTTCATTCATCAATATCATAATGTCAGCCAAAGGTCCGCTGCTGAACAAAAGCCTCCCACATTGATTTCCACAACCACCAGCTATATGCCGCGTGTCGTCATTTTGGGGGATGTTGCCAGCATTCACCACGCTTGGCAGGCGGGTTGGTGAGCGCAGAATGGCTGCTGTTCAACAGAAGGGACACAGTACGCGTAAGGCTTTAATAAAGAAGTGGTAGAATCCAAACACAGAAGTATCACCATCATCATTTCTGCCGGAAAAGCAGTGCACTGCTTAACAGAAACCTTCACCAAAGATTGCCCCAACGATACCGTTGGGGCAATCTTTGGTGAAGGTGAATCTGTTTTGTGTGCTCAATGGGGAGGTTTTGCCATAATCGCCACGCTTGGCAGACGGCTTCTCGATCGCAGATAGGTAATAAATGTACTTGAAGGACGCTGCTGCCCATCTTCCGGCTAATCTCATAGTCACCTTTTACGACACCCACAAAGGAAGGAAGGAAGTGACGTAGCGGTCAGCCTCTGTTCGCTTGGCGTATTGGAAGACTCGGCAGCGACATCAACCATAACACGCTACTTTATTTCAAAGTGTTTTCTATGAAGTTCATATCTTTTATTAGAACACTAATAATACTTGAGGTACTCATAGGTAGTTGCACTCAGGTTAAGTAACCCTCAGCGCGGTCAGTCTATGGATGGGTGACCGCATAGTGGTGTTTGAACTGAGCGTCTCCGTGCTTCGGAAGGCACGTTAAATCGTCGGTCCCGGTTGTTGTCAGTAGACGGCAGTCGTTAAGCCAAGTCGGAGGCCTTTGGGGGGCTTGAACAACTCTGATATGAGGTTGGCCACTAACCGCACGGAAGAAGAAGGAGTAGATCAATACTTCAGTTTAAATAAACCCTCCTTCGATTTCTCTCCATAATATTTAACAAGAACAATTTATCAACCATTATTAAGAGATCACCATGGCCATACAGTGTGGTGCCGGCTACGAATAGTGCCAACCCATCTCATCCCGTGGGTGTCGTAAAAGACGGCTATGGGATTAGCCGGAGGATAGGTGCAGCGTCCTTCGCATGCAATCGCCAACCCGCCTGCCAAGCGTGGCGATTATGGCTAAACCCCCCAATGAGCACACAACTCATCCAGACCAGTCGTTTTGGTCTTTGGGGCAGCCCTGCGTCCAGCTGGACTTGCCGTGAGGACGGCCGAGAAGATGATTAAGAGATGACACTACGGATTTCAAGACATTCTCACTGACCTGAACCCTTAGTCACCCAACAATGATGGACTCGTATTACTCAAGACTACACTGCATTTCTAAGAACTAGTTGTAAATATATAAGACCAATATAATCTCCAGCAACACCAATATAATGCATATCTCGATTGACCTTCGTCGCAGCTTCAGCCGCCTTACAAATATTTCACTTCACATATAGACATTAATGTCTTCTGTTATTAGATTTTAATGAGAAGTATTTAAGAACTTCGGTTAGGGTTATCACCCGTTTAGTATGCTTAAATAATATTATTTTACTTTTAGACAGTACATGGTGGTGGCTCAGATGTTTACGCATTCGTTTGCACAAGGTTGCGTGTTCAAAACATGGCAAGCACCTATGTGACTTTTTCAAAGTAATTTTTTTATGGTACGTTGTCCCACACTTTTGTTTCTCCTGTATAATTTACACACATGAATCTCATATGCACAGACACCCAGACCCGAAACAACTATCTGTAGATCATACAAATATCTATTCCGTACGGGGATCGAACCCGCGACCCGTATTGCAGAAAGCTAATTACTAAGCCACTGCGCCGTGCCGTCGATGGGAAATCACCCCACAGAGTTGTAATTTTAACATCTTCCATGAATTGATCATCTACCTTAGGGATTTGATTAAGTCTCCGTTTTCATAATTTCCCTGCGACAGCAGATAAAGCAGACTTATTTTAAGAACATGAAAGAGTAGTCCCGAGTTTCTTTCGGCATTTATTCTCAAAAGTGGTCAAGTAGCGAAATGCCCTCCATTTCAATATCATGTGTAAAAGAGTCTTCATACGACGTCAATACCAAACAAATAGTTCTGAATTATTCAAAAAAAAAAAAAAAATGATCTCTGTACCACGATACATGAGAAATCCTATTGCGGAACATTATTTATTCGTTTCGGCCGAATGAAGTCCACTGCTAGACACAGGCCTCCCCCAAAGATCACCACAACGGCCGATATGGGGTGTTGTGGGCTCATTGGGGGGTTTTGCCATAATCTCCACGCTTGGCAGACGGGTTGGCAATCGCAGTTGAATTATTAATGTACTCGAAGGACGCTGCTGCCTATTCTCCGGCTAATCCCTTAGTCGACTTGTACGACACCCACGGGAGGAGATGGAGTGGTAGCATTCTGAACCGGCACTGCACGGCAATTATTTATTTATTTAAGCATATAAAATAAAACTGATTTTATTTGATATCAGATCATTTGATGCATTTAAAATGGCCAACCCTGGCAGGGTACTTACAGTAAACGAAACTTGACCCGCAATAAAACTTAATTGCAAGTGCTACTGTACAGCCCACTGTACTGAAATAAATTTACATGTACTTAAAATAGAATGTAAGGCCATGTGTGTGTACTAATGTCAACATTAAACAGGTTTGGTCTATTTTTGGACTTGTGATTAAATTGCCAGCTCAGAATACCACTACCCCATCTCCTCCCGTGGGTGTCGTAAAAGTCGACTAAGGGATTAGCCGGAGGATGGGCAGCAGCGTCCTTCTAATACATTAACAACTCAACTACTGCGATCGCCAACCCGTCGCCAGGCGTGGCGATTAAGACAAAACCCCCCATTGAGCCCACAGTACACCCATATCGGTCGTTGTGGTGATCTTTGGGGGAGGCCTGTGTCCAGCAGTGGACTTCATTCGGCCGAAATGATGATGATTAAAATTAAAGTTGGCTTGCGTGCTAATAGCATGTTTTTTTCGGTAATGTATTCATAAATATGTATAACCGAATTCAAAAAGGAGGAGATTATAATAAAACACTTTTAAATTAAGATTACATTAAAGATTTTTATATATACGGCCTATATTATAGATTTTTTTTGGTTCTCAATTCGATGCGCAATTTTTTTTATATACACACCGAGATCACTCCGAGATATGTAAACCGATTTCAGCCAATTTTTTTACAGGTGCACAATTCTTTCGAATAGGTCCCATATAAAATTCATTAAGTACGTTTGATTGAGTAGTTTTTTAACCAGCTTCAAAAAACAGGTTTAATTTGACTGCGCTAATCTGGACGATGTCTTAATAGTTTCGATTCCTCCGAGATTGGACAACCGATTTGAGTCATTATTATTTTTTGTGTTAAATGCTCTCGAATCGGTTTCATATAAATATGATTAAGTTTGGTTAAGTGTTCCGTGTGGTGCCGGCTAAGAATACCACCACCCCATCTCCTCCCGTGGGTGTCGTAAAAGTCGACTAAGGGATTAGCCGGAGGATGGGCAGCAGCGTCCTTCGAGTACATTAACAACTCAACTGCGATCGCCAACCCGTCTGCCAAGCGTGGCGATTATGGCAAAACCCCCCACTGAGCCCACAACACACCCATATCGGTCGTTGTGGTGTACTTTGGGGGAGGCCTGTGTCCAGCAGTGGACTTCATTCGGCCGAAATGATGAAGTGTTTCTTATGACATTCGCTCTGTCATCCGTGAGTTGTGACTGTCTACTATCTTAGATAAGTAGGTAACTCGGGTTGTTTACGATTTAAACTGACACATTCATTGGAAAAAGTTCGTACTTTTATTTATACTAATAAGAAACAAATAAAACTTGTTAACAAAAAAAATAGCGACTTCCAAAACCCTACACTATATAAAAAATTTGAAACCACAGAAAAGAAAGAAAATGCCTGTTGTTTTAGCATGTAATTTTAGCATTGTGCAAATCATTTCGGGATTACCTTTGCAACACAGGGCAACCAGTTTTACGGATTGTGATGAGTATTGTGAAGCAGCTTGGATAATTTTATTTATAATCATGCTTATTTGCCCTTAAGGAGTAGACATAGTTGTGTCGTTGTAAACCCACAGTCCACCATAGACAGTAGCGAAACCTATGACGTAGGGGGCGTTAAACCGGGCCGCCACAGATAATTTTCTTACATAAAACGATAGCACTGCCCAATTTGGAACGAAACCCAATAGCTGTCGATTGTCAATCGAGCTGGCAACCATAGACTAATTATTTTGTTATTCACACGGAATCAGTTCTACAAAACCAAAAGAATGATTTGGAAAATCCAAAAGTGCACATCTCGGACGCTCATCTGTTACTGTTAATATTGGAATTTGTAATATTTATTACATCAGTGGCGCTGCTGTTATTATTATCGCCTTTGTCTCTCCACTAATTAGTCAGGTTAATATCCTCTGCAAGGAGGAACCCGATCTCTTTATATGTATAATCTAAAGTATAATGGAACACTAACCGGGGACTATCCCTAGCTCCATTATAAAAATGCAGTCTCGGATTGCCCCCAGAAGTGTAAGACTGGTATGAGATGGAAACTATAATGATATGGGCGAATGCAATAGATGTTATATGGACTGAATACTTGGAATGAACTTTTTTTTTTGTCTTCTCTCATACACTGCTTGCTTAACCGGGCATTTCTGGTGAAGCCAAAAGAGGCCTCCAGCCAGGGAATAAACCTACTATAGATGTATGTTATATAGATGCTATCAATTTTAACTCAATGTCTTTATCTATAAAAATAAGTAAAATTGAAGTGTCTGTTTGTAATTTCAAAATAACAGCTTTTTACTAAATGCCTATAAAAGTATATACGGTACCTACAAGAAAACCAATTTTTTACTTTTTGTCTGTCTGTTTGTTACCGCTTATCCCCGAAACAGCGGGACCGATTTTGTCGGTACTTTCACTGGCAGATAGCTGTTGTTCTAAAGAATAACTTAGGTTACTTTTATTTTAGAAAAATAATTAGGGTTCCGCGCAAAAAAGCTAAAACCCAAGAAATCCAATATATGTGGATACTAATTATATTATATACATAAATATAAACAGCGGGTGAAACCGCGGGCCACAGCTAGTTATTAATATAACAATAAGAATCTCAGACGTCATCATCATATCAGGTGAAGAACGTCTATTGTTGAATGAAGACCTCCCTCATAGAATTTCACAACCACTGTAGACATGCCGCCCACATCCAACGACTCCCAGCTACCTTCATCAGGTCATCTGTCCAGCTCGTTGGAGGCCATTCCACGCTGCATTTTCCGGTGCGTGATCTTTACTCAAAAACCGTTCTGCCACAACGGCTATCAGTTCCACGAGATATGTGCCTCGCACACTTACCAAGCATAGCTCTCTCCACAGCACAGGGCCACAGTGATAAATATCAATAGGGTGCTATTCTACCACAAATGGAACGGTAAACAATAACATTCAATATTCTTGGGGTTCCCTATGTTTCACTAAAACACCGTTGACAAATTTTTTGTTTACAACCAACTTTTCGTATATTTTTACAAATAACTCATTCCGCAAATGTTTTATTTTACAAACAGTTTACAAACATTCATTTGGCAAATGCTTCTCCTTACAAATGTTTCGCATGATATTCATTTATACAGTTTTCATTTAATATTTGTATTATTTTGGCCAAATCACGTTTATACTAAATATCATAGTCGTTTCTCGTTCTCGTTGTGGTCGCAGTTCTAACCTGACCTAACGTAACCTTTCGTAAAAATTCAATATTTTTATGGTTTTTATTCCAAACGTTGCTTTACGATATAACATGAAGTTTATTGGGTAACTATTTTCTCAAGTGATGTAATTATTGGAAAAAGTTTGGTTGTTGTTTTTGTATAATGATGAAATGACAAATCATGTTTTTGTTCATCGTTAATTCTCAAGTCAAAATTTGTAAATTAACTGTCGGGTGAAATGACAGGATACCTATTTTTGGAGAGATAACGTGTTTACATACGTGCCGACTAACTAACATCCATATTTTTCCTTTCAGTTAACCTTTTTTATGCACGTCACATTTAAAATAACATTAAAATTGTTAATTGGAATGTACTCTTGACATTAGTGTATTTTTTGTGCTGTGTTAAATTAAGAAGATGATTTAAGTAAAAAACATCTGAGTTTTTTTTTTGTCAGAGTGCGGCTATGTTCTTACCGCCGCAGTGTCAGATATTCGCAGCCGAGCAATAGTGTTTAAACTTTAGACATTAGTATGTTCCGGTCTGAAGGCCTAGCTAGTGAAATCACTGGGCATAAGAGACTAAATAACTATCATCTCTTAGTGACAAGCGCAGTGTGGTGCCATGCAGCAGTAGTTCTGGGTCAGCATTCCGTCATGGACAGAGAGACACACTGTGGTGATTCCTACATCGCCATCATATAACTGCAACTTACAGCGACATCTACTTGAACATAAATCGCAACTCTCCAATGACAAAGAATCCTGAATCACACATGTAAAGTATTCGCACAATGCTGCATATATACACATCGCCGAAGATCAACCATTGGGTTTCAGCCCGCCAGGCATACCACCTGCCTGGTTGGAGTATCCTCCCTTTTCTATGGAGGAACACTCACCTAGTTCCTCATACTGGTGAACCCGACGTGACCACTTTAATATTCCCTTTGATCGACTATGGTGACATGTGCTACTTTGACTTGAACGCGGATTTGTTGAATGAGCTTGACTGGGTCTATAACAACTGCATCCGATTCATCTTTAACCTGCGTAAATATGACCATGTGTCAAGGTATAGGTCTGAGCTTAAATGGATGCCCATTCGCCAGAGAAGAAATATGCGTGCATTGACCACGTTTTTCTACCTACTCAATTCTCCCACCCCTCCTTCTTATCTTATGCCTCACTTTCAATTTCTTTGTTCTACTCACTCGAGAAATCAACGTTCTTCGAACAATCTTCTCCTACACTGTCCCTCTCATACTTCTGGATTTGTGTACTCTTCCTTTCATATTCAATCCATGCTTTTGTGGAATGCACTTCCTCCGGAAATCAGGACGACTACAGGTAGGTACGCATTTAAGCGGAAAGTTCGTGATTACTTTTTCAATAAAATGTTAGCAGAATCATCATAACATCTTTACTAATACTCATATTATGAATATGTATGTATTTACTTATTTATACTATTAGATATGCATGTATGTGTAGATAATTATTTATAAATTTACTTGTGTATTTAATATATTGTTAGATTTATTTCGTCTTATGTTGTTTGAACATATTGTACCTGCCATATTGTCTCTTCATCATCCTATGGTTGACTGGTAGAGAATGCCTACGGCATTAAGTCCGCCTATGTACTATAGTGCTGCATAAAGTTTAAATAAATAAATGTTTCACCATACTACAACACTAACAAACAGGCGAGTGACTTCTCGTCTTGTCACTGATATCTCAAAACAGCCAACCCCCCGCTGCCCCACTGTATGCTGTGCTGCGCACTCGACCGCACTAGTACCACCGTCTTCTCGGAGGACCGCAGTGTTACCAACCCAGCCGGTCTCTTGCAATAGGAGACTACCTACAGTAGCCTCTCTTTAGTTGCGCCATAACGGTCTCCGACTACAGCAAAATACATAAACCAACAAACTTTGCGTCCAGAGGGGTTTCTAGCAGAAATCAATCATCATTGTGTGCATATTTGCGGGTTTTGCAATAATCTCCACGTTTAGCAGGCGGGTTGACAGGCAGTGGAGTTGTACATGTACTTGAAGAATACTGCTGCCCATCTTCCGGCTAATCACTTAAGCATCTCTCACGAGACGCACGGTATAGGATGGCGCTACTCTAAGCCAGCACTACACGATTATAACTGTAACTCTATTATAATTGTGCAAAGGCCAGTCTGTAAACCAAACAGAAAAATATACTCCTACAGCAGGCAACCGTAGCTTCACCAAATGCTGTATCATTATAATGACTGCGCAAAGTGCTAATTGAGGTCACATTCATTGAGCCTCGGAATTAAAATAAACAGTTTAACAAGCATTAGGGTCATCGCGATCAAATGCAGTTTGTGTTGGGTTATTGTTAGAATTCATTACGAAATATACTGATCACTTAGCCAGTATATGTCTATGATGGTTATATGAGTCACCATCAATGTATCAGCCAAACGATGTTCACTGCTGGGCCGCTTCCCCCACAGATTTACACAATGAGCGCCTAAATGCCGCCCGCATTCAACGACTCTCAGCAAACTTCACCAGGTCATCCATCTCGTTGGTGGCCGAGCCGTGGTATGTGTTGTTTAATAAACTTATTTTCTTTCTTTTTCTCAACTGCGATTAACAACACTGCAACAATAGTACCTTTTTTTTATTGTTGTCCAGTGGAAATTCTACATGGAACTTCCTTCGCCCCGGGGAAGGGCGAAGGGGTATGCCGGACTCCTACCGGCTAAAACCACTGGAGCGGTCTTCTTAGGCACCGAAGGGGGGCTCCAGGTCCTCGTAAGATCACACTGGAGCCGCAACAATAGTACCTACTCTACTAAAGAGTAAATTTCACAAATTTGTACACCTATCCGAGCCAGGTTGTCTTTTCTAATTAAGACAACAACATTTTATTGGAACTTGTGGTCACTGTTGCTCCATTTTTATTAACTTTGTAGGATTTCGTTACTGGGCTGATCCCGCACGAAGAAGAACGAGACGGCGCCGGGGTAACAACTGCCCCGGCACCCAGGTACAACACACCTGAGCCCCCTGCTGTCGCTGCAAGGTGGGGGGGCCTCGGGGGTCGCGGGCGCGCAGATTGGACAGTCTGCGTAGTCATACCGGGTGATCCCCGGAAAGACGGTAGCGCGCACGTGGTTATGTACCGACGTGGGTTTGGGTCAAGGTTTGGGGATCCTTCAAAATCCTCCCCAAGAAGAGCCTGGGGGGTGGAATTTTAACAGCCGCCTTCCCTCCGGTAGAGGCTGTGACCGCTTTACAGTCATTTCCTCCGAGATGTGCCTAAAGGCGTGGTAGCAATTAGCGGCTCTAGTGTGATCATACGAGGACCTGGAGCCCTCCTTCGGTGGCAAAGATGACCGCTCCAGTGGTTTTAGCCGGTAGGAGTCGAGCATTCCCTTCACCCTTCCCCGGGGCGAAGGAGAGATGGAGAAGTTCATGAATAATTTCCACTGGACACCAATAAAAAAAGGATATTGGTTACTATCTTATTGTTTTTCATTTAATAATGATTTATGCACACACAGAACATTAGCCACAACAATGAAGTATAAGAATTAATAACAAAGAAACTATTTATTCCCTAATAAATCTCTTACGAAAGTTTAACGTTGACAGTGCGTGAAGGAATTAATTAATTCTATACATATATTCTATACAAAAAATCATAATAATAAATGAATAAATGCATACTAATACATACATACGCAAATATAACCATATATATTACTAAAACACAAGCGCAACTGTGTGGACGAGGAGACCGTAGTGTTCTTTTAACTGTTTTATATGTCTGTCGTTGTCAGCTTAATCACTATCTTCTTCTTCTTCCAGGTACAGTACTCCCAGTCGTGGGTAAAAGACCGCATTTCGACCACTAAATGAAAAGTGAGTAACGAAGTGTATTATTAGTATCCCACCAAAACTTATCACAAATAACCTGAAATTAGAGATAAAATAAAAACTTTCATCATTTCAGCCAAAAATAGGCCTCCAAAGCTCGCAACAGTGACCAGTCCGGGTTTATTTCATGTGCTTATTGGGGTATTGTCGTAATCGCCACGCTTGGTGGGCGGGTTGATGATCGCAGTTGAGCGAAGGACGCTGCTGCCTATCCACCGACTAACCCCATAGTCACCTAAGACACTCACGGAAAGAGAGGGGATGGTGACATTATAAGCCAGCACAGCAGGGTTAAATAAAATCTCTTATCAACAAATTAGTAGGAACTATTTGATCGTATACTTCGCCTATAAAAGTGTTACTTAAAATTTGATATACATAATATTAATCCATGTAAAAAAATAGACTCTACCGATGGCTGTCGTGAAAGGCGACTATGGGCATATCGAGAAGATAGGAAACAGCATTTTCCCGTAAGCGAATAAAAATATATCTGCGATCACAAATCCGCCTGCCAAGTGTGGTGATTACAGCAACATGACTGTCATTGTAGTGATCTTTGGGAGCCCAGTCCAGCTGTGTACGCTTACAGGCTGATGTGCGTTAACTTATGGTTTAATAATGTTATAGAACACTAAACACATCCTGATAAAGAGTCATTTAAAATAGCCGTGTCCCGCAGGGGATGCCTTCAGGCGCAGTTACATAGTATATTGTTTTAAGCCTGGCTGGAGGCTATTCAAGCTTCGCTAATTGTCCGATTAAGTAACCACATCTCCGTTGAGAGGTATGCGGGAAGCCCTACCTAGTAAAAAAGCTTACATGTCTGGCTTACGCCCTACTAGTTACAGAAAAAGTCTCTTATATTACACTCATTAAATTTTACGTGCAGATTCGCTAACGGTGCATTGTTCGTTCTGTATTAATTAGTAACTTAATAAACTGCTGTTTTAAACCTTAATTAGCAGCTATTGAAGGATCTGTTATGACGAGATTTTTTATTAAATTTATTTCTTATCATGAGGTCTGCATTTGTGAGATCAGGATGCAAAAACATTATGATTTCGTCTGTTAATAATTAAACTAGCACATAGGGTTATAAATGTTTTATTATCTGTTTCTTATAGCAGTTGTCATTGGACGAAATTGTTTATATTGTGTATGCCTATTATTGACGTCATTCAAATGTCATGTAAGTAACTAAATATATAAAAAAAAAAATTGTAAATGTAAACATATGTTATTTTTAAACGTTCACTAAGTTTTCTGCTGTGTCGTGGGTGCGTTTACAGACGCAAATTCCACACACGATACACCCAGACCTGGTACAACTACTTGCAGATCATACAAATATTTGATCCGTGCGGGAATCGAACCCACGACCCAGAGCGCATCAGCCGACTGTATCAACCACTGCACCAATCGTGCCATCATAAATACGGTTGATGGCTATGTGATTGTATGTACATAAGTTTATTTCTATATTAAGTCGCTATGCTTTTAATTTTATGCACGTACGAAGTTATTCAAATGGCTAAGACAACTTGAAGCCAATTTATTTATTTATTTCATATCGGCCATTTATACGTCCACTGCTGAACAAAGGCCTCCCCATAGATTTCCACAACTGTGTCATCATTCTGGGGGGTATTTGCCAATACTCACCACGCTTGGCCGTTTACCGTTTCACAGAAGGGACGCTGCTCCCCATCCCTCTGGTTTAGATTCCCTTAGTCGCCTTTTGCGACATCCATTTGTGATTCTACCTCATAGAGAAATACCAAGTATAGGTCTCGTATTGATGTTGAGTTTTCTTATGGAGTCTATTTTGAGCAACCAATGCCTATTATATACGTTAAATTAATGTAATGTTTGTAATAAGTATATAGATATTAAGTGAGACATTAAAATTTACTATTCAACAACCGTATTTGCGAACCAGTATAGCAATATACTTCTTGATTAGACTTTAAACATATTGTATGTTATATTTTTATACAGAATTTACAGGCCTCGTAATCTTGTCATAAAAATAAAGCTTGAACCAACAGCTCTCGATGATCTCAACAGAGTTTCCCAGCAGGTGGGCCTTAAAATGAACATGGGCAAGACAAAAGTCATGTCAAATGCCCATGCCGTGCCCACCCCCATATCCGTTGGGAGCTCTGTTCTCGAAGTTGTTGACGAGTATGTCTACCTGGGACAAACTGTCCAATTAGGTAGGTCCAACTTCGAGAAAGAGATCAATCGTCGAATCCGACTCGGCTGGGCAGCGTTTGGGAAACTTCGCAACATCTTTTCGTCAACAATACCGCAATGATGCTGGTGAAGGTCGCTGGGAGTCGTTGGATGAGGGCGGCATGTAACCGCACGTTGTGGAAATCCAAGGAGGAGGCCTTTGTTCAGCAGTGGACGTCCTGTGGCTGATATGATGATGATGAACCAACAACTCTAAACTTAGATAAACTCTTAAATATTTCTCTTTATGCCTTTTAAAACGATAGTTTTAACTACATCTTCTACAAGAATCAATTTACAGAGGCATTGGATTTTACTACTTTACATAATATTTTTTACAAGATTATTTTTTTGGAATATGTCCTATTATTAGTCCATAAAAATCTAGCGCTAGAATAGCATGTACTGAGTCGAAGTCTACTCAGTCTATTGCAGTCTGTCTATTGACGTAGTAACATTAACCTTGGCAAGAAAGTTGGGGTCGTCATAAACAGAATATATCATCATTGCGGCCGAATAAAGTCCACTGCTGAACTCAGGCCTCCCCCAAAGATCACCACAGCGACCGATATGGGTGTGTTGTGAGCTCATTGGGGGGTTTTGTCATAATCGCCACGCTTGGCAGACGGGTTGAGCGATCGCAGTTGAGTTGTTAATGTACTCGAAGGACGCTGCTGCCCATCCTCCGGCTAATCCCTTAGTCGAATTTTACGACACCCATGGGAGGAAATGTGGTGGTGGTATTCTGAGCCGGCACAGCACGGCAGACAAACAGAATATATACTATTTTGATTAATATTCTTTTTAACATACATAATGACCTACCTAGTGAAATCAATGGGTATAAGAGACTAAATAACGAATGTCTCAAAGTGACGAGAGCAGTGGGATGCTATGCAGGACTAGTCCTGTGTAGCATTACAATTGTTATAGGCAGGCGTGACGCGTACCACCAGGAGAATCTCCTGCTAGTATCGTCACTATATTGATTACAAAAAAGATAGAAAATTCTAAATCTGCGCATTTCTAAATCTATCATTGCGGAGGGCTATGACCCGAAAAGGAAAACTTATATAAAATAAAAGTAATAAAAGTGGGTCCTCAAAAATATCTACGGCACACAACTTTCACTCGCAACTGCCGATTTGCTAGTCTAAATTTACCCCTAGACAGACAAACAATTGATATATTATCATCATAGAGTAATAACCAGCTAAGAAACTCAATGTTTTCCACTAATTAATGTGTAAATGTATAACTAACTGACATAAATATTGATGAGTACTCTCCAATCTCTATTAAAGGACAAATGATAGCCCTAGTCAGTCCATGCCTTGTCCAAGAAATCATTTACATTGGCTCGTTCATTGCGGATGTACTAAAGATGGACATTAAGTACATAATGTCACACTTATGTTAATATTTGATGATTATCGGAATGTGTGTTTGTTTAGCACAAACATTATGTAGAAGTAGCCTGTTCCATGATATTGGAATGAAAAAATAATTTGGAATTTACCAGTAGGGTAGAACTGGGAAGAGTCACGACACATGTTACCCTTATGTGGGGTCCAGGGATATTGACCTGGAAATTCTACATGAACTTCCTTCGCCCCGGGGAAGGCCGAAGGGGTATGCCGGACTCCTACCGGCTAAAACCACTGGAGCGGTCATCTTCGGCACCTAAGGGAGGCTCCAGGTCCTCGTATGATCACACTAGAACCGCCCACTAGTGCCACGCCTATAAGCACATCCCTGAGAGGGTGACTGTAAAGCGGTCACCCCCTCGGGGGGATTGTAAAGGATCCCCCAAAGCGTCCCACGGCAGTGCGTGACCACATGCGTGCTTCCGCCTTCTCTTGGGTCGCTCGGTGTGGACACTAATTTTAGGACCTAAGTGACTCTTTTTTGTATGATTTTATTTTGCATACCAATTGTTGTACTAGTTTATGTTTATTCCCGATTCCCGATAACGATCGACTCACTCACCGGTCATGTATATACCGCCGACGAATGAACACGGTGAGTTCCTGCGATGGTAGACCATCGTATGAAACTCCCTGACGACGTGCACTGATGACGGAGAAGAACGCAGCCCTTAGAGCGTACTCATCTTTTCCCAGCAAACCCAATTGCCTCTTTATGCGCCACTTACAGCGTGCTGTTAAGGAACGTATTAAGGAGTGCCGAGAGGCTAGCTGAGACAAGATGTTGGGTGACCTAGAGCCAACCCACCTTTCGTTCTGGCATCTGCAACGGAAACTCAAATCCGAAACATCTAATGTTCGGCGCGGCATTAAAAAACAACCTCTTTCCATGTATGTGGAAACAGGCCACAGTTATCGGTATTCAAAAACCCGGTAAGCCCAAGTGCGAGCCTAATAATATGACCCAATTAGCACTCTTTGCCGATGACACGGCCATATTCTACTCCGGTTACGTTCCCGATGGTATAACTAAGATCCTCCAAGCCACAGCCAACGCCTACAGGAATTGGTTTAGGAAATGGTGGATCGAAGTTAACCCCAGCAAAAGTAAAGCCGTCCTCTTTTGCTAATTAGGCAACGACCACCCACGCTTCAGGGAGATCTCGATGCTAGGCCAATCGGTTCCTTGGGAACCGCACGCCAAGTATCTTGGAGTGACCCTAGATAAAAAACAGACCTTTATACCCCACACAAAGATGGTGCGTGCCCGCGCCGCCTTAGTGTTCGGTCGCCTTCACTATCTCCTGAACGCTCGTAATAAATTATCCCTTAGA
Source organism: Diloba caeruleocephala (assembly GCA_947459985.1). Taxonomy (NCBI): domain Eukaryota; kingdom Metazoa; phylum Arthropoda; class Insecta; order Lepidoptera; family Noctuidae; genus Diloba; species Diloba caeruleocephala. The sequence continues at coordinate 5,593,002 of OX381614.1, forward strand.
AATATGGTGAGAATTTACACCACGTGCATTCGATCCATCATGACCTATGCCAGCCCAGCGTTCGCACACGCTGAATCCACCCCACTCCGTAAATTCCAAAACCTCCAAAACCATTTCATACGCAAAGCCACCGGAGCGCCTTGATACATGCGTAATGATCAACTCTATTTCGATCTTAACTTGCCGACCATCAGACAATTTATGAAACGAGCGTCCAAACGCTATTTCGATTCTGCACTGTCCCACTCAAATCCCCTTGTGGTATCAGCTGCCGATTACCAACCTTCCCGTATCTGGTCGATCCAGACGATAAAATCACGTTATATCACATAAATAGACTCGCGCTGTCTCCTTCACTTAACAGTACAACAACGGTCGGGCCGTTGTACCGCCCTCGCCGCCGAGGATGCCCGCCTCACCGACGTCGCGGAGGCCTATCGCCGCGTCACCTTTCCGTTCAAGTTAGTACTTCTCCCTCCCGTCTCTTGCTCGCGCTGGTCCATGCCAAGCCTGTAGTAAAGACGATTTAATCACCTGCAAAATTCTAATGTGTGAAAATTCTAATACTGACCTTTTGTAATTAAATTAAAACATGTTCACAAAAAAAATACTGACTTCAAAAACCCTACACGATATAAAAATTTTAAAACCACTGAAAAGAAAAACTTTATTTATGAAGTCGGGTGGGGCCAGGTTCTTTTCCCAGTAAAAAAAAATTGAATAAGTGGTCATTGGGTCACTGGACATTGCCAGTAACATCTTCCTGTGCTATAATAATAATATATTTCATAGATAACCAATCCGTTAGACTAGTGTGATGATTATGGCAATATACCTTGTTCATTGCAGCGATCTTTCGGAAAGCCCATATTCAGAAGTTTGCGGGCGTATATGGTCTTTATATCTGTGGGTAAAGTAAGCGGCTACTGTGATATGGGAAAATGCATGATCTCATACAATAGTCTTTCAATTCCATGGATTATCCGAGACTGCATTTTTATAGATTACCAAGGAGAGGCACGGGTCAGTGCTCCACTACATTGTAAATTAAGATTATCTAAAAGACCTCTGTGTGTTGGATTCATATCCCCGCGTAAGCCTATCAAAGGACCGGGTTCTTCCTTTCCGAGTATATTAACCCGTCAAGCGATAGTTTACACTTACCAAACCCCTAAAAGCTAAGGTAATGAATATGCTAATATAAGGCATTTTTTCATGCCGTGCTTGCGTGAGAATCAGTCTTAATTCAGTCCCTTAGATATACAGATGGATTCCTCCAGCCCAAGGCCAAGCCGGGACGATCGGCTAGTCAACCAATGTAAGCCAAGTGACAATTACTAAGTAGTATTAAAATTTGTTCTAGGTAACTCAGTTTCCGAGATTTGCGCGCTCCGATAGAATCCGGAAAGGCATGCGACTCGTTTAGTTTAGTACTCTCGTACGGTTTGCAAAAAATTAAGAGGCTTTTTCGAGGAACACAACAATACCTTATATTCGATATCCGTTTAAGCCTAAAAACTCTTTTATGGATAATTTATATCTTTACATAGAGCCAAGATTTCACCGCAAAGTATTGTAGCATTTTTTGTCACTATCATCATGCTAGCTATAAACATGACTTTACCAAAGTTACATTACAATTATAATCGGATTTTCTTCTTTCATCATTCTTTGATCATTTCTAGTTTTTCACCGCATATGACTAAATAATATATCACATAAGTTATTCAGTCCATTACTGTCGCAATGCTTGGCACGGGCCTTTTCTCACGATGACAAAAGGGTAGGCCCCGCCACGCTGGCCTGGTGTGAATTGGCAGACTACAGACACCTTTATTTTGTGTGTAGGTATTCCTCTACCGTTAACGCAAGTGATAATCAAATTGTGATCCACACATGAATCCGAAAAGTCAGAGATACGGGCTGGGATCGAACTCAAACACTCATGTATGGAAGGCAAGCGTTTAAACAGTAGGCTAAATAATAATAAAAATAAAATAGTGTTTCCAAAGTGGTCGATATCGGTTTCCCAGGGGTCGACATAAACGAAAACTGATTTTGGTGATCGACGAGGTTTTAAAAATAACCCATATTAATTAACACAAGTTCTTATTTGAAACTTTCAAGATACTGTATAAGTTGTGTTACGTGTACCAACTTCTTATAAGAATGACTAATACTTTAGTAAGAATAGGAGGATTAGGAATTGGTAAATATTTTGTATCAATAGGAACAAAACTAGAGATGGGATTTTTAAAGTAATTTGGCTATGGGGGTCTGAGGTATCAGTTTATTTTGGAAAAGGGGTCGCTTGCCCAAAATCGTTTGGGAATTCCTGTTCTAGATGATATGTATATGTATAATATTTTTGTTTTAAGCATTAAGTTAGTCATGCATTATGTCGAATGTTACTAAAAAACAAAAATGTATTGTTTAGTGTGTAATATGATGCAATACTTTCGCGTATTTGTAACACAGAGAATTTTAAAACAAAATCTGGCCGGTTACAATGGGTTTATCTTGTCAGACGTAAAATCGAAAAATGTAGTCGTATGAATATATCACGTCATTCATCATTTCTTATTAGTAATCGGTGAGGATGTCATTAGGAGAATACATACCAGTACCCATCTGAGGCCTATGCATCGATTACATTGTGATGTCGTCACCGATCTGGCTACAAACGCATCAACTATAGTGTTATCAACATTCCTTCATAGAAGATCCTTTTTCTGAACAATTGGCTTTTATGAAAAATCTTGAATGCATTTTTTTTCTAAACCTATAGATATCTCAATAGCTATGTCCGCTTAAAAAATGCTTCATAATTATTTTTTTCATAATTCCGGCCGAATAAAGTCCACTGCTGGATACAGGCCTCCTTCTAAGATCACCACAACGACCGATATCGGTGTATTGTGTGCTCATTGGGGGGTTTTGCCATAATAGCCACGCTTGGCAGGCGGGTTGGCGATCGCAGTTGAATTGTTAATGTATTCGAAGGACGCTGCTCGACGTCCCATCCTCCGTCTAATCCCTTAGTCGGCTTTGACGATACCCACGGGATTGGTGCTATTCGTAGGCACCACACGGCAAAAAAATGCTTACTCTTTCATATTTTTTCTGCATACCCTACCGCCTCCACGGACAGCAGCGCAATCAAGATCACTGTTCGATTGAGTTATGATGACTCGCGAGCGCCGACGGAATGTTACCGCGGCAGTCTGACGCAGCCCTTACGATTTTATCGAAGAATAATAGATTGCGGATACTTGCCTCCTGATTAGGAGGGAGCCTCCACTAGTGGATGACCAGATCCTGCCTCATCCAAAAAGAACCACACACAATCATTGAAATTATTTTTACAACTAGCTGTGTCATCACGGGTTGTATTTTCCGCGGAACCCTAATTCTTAGGTAATTCTTAAGTAGCAAAGTTACGCCTTATAACATCAGCTATCTGCCAGTGAAAGTCCCGTCAAAATTGATCCAGCCGTTTCGGAGGTTAACTGGAACAAACAGACAGACAGGCAAAAATATCCAAAATGGTTACTTTGTTATAAGTATATACTTTTATATGCATTTAGTAAAAAGCTTTTATTTTGTCATCACAAACTGACACTTCCATTTTATTTATTTGTGTAGATGACAAATGTTATTTTGTTATGGTCAAAGAAAAAGGGTGCGTGTGCATAGTTTTAATCGCCAGTTGATTATGATAAATAATCACCAGTGATGGAGAAAATGTTGCCGCGGTAGTCTGAAATTATTCTAACGGTTGTACATGCTAGGTGGATTTGACTTATAGATCTTATCACACAGAAAATGACCGGTAGGTAATTTTGGTGTTAGAATATTGTGCCGCATAAAAGCGACCTTATCAAGAAAGAAAGAAAGAAATAATTTATTTTGGCTTTGCATTACATCCAATTGGCATAAATATAAACAAAAAGTAATAAAATAATCATAAAAATAATAGTGATTACAAGTTAACATTATAAATTAACAAAAAACACATTAACATTATTTAATGAAATTATTGTTCAATTACATGCAAGACCAAAAATGACCCTATCTCAGCACATGCTGCAACGAAGTTACAGCGCTGATTTTCTGATAGGACCTTATAAGGAGTCACGGACAATCGCGACCTCGGAAATAACATAAACTAAATTGTAGCGGTTAAACAATAAGTAATAATACGAAACAAATAACCAATAAATCTATACAAATAAATAAAATTGAAGTGTCTGTTTGTAATGTCAAAATAACAGCTTTTTACTAAATGCATATGAAAGTATATACGGTACCTACAACAAAAAATCTATTTTAATTATTTTTGTCTGTCTGTCTGTCGGTCTGTCTGTCTGTTTGTTCCGGGTAATCTCCGAAACGGCTGGACCGATTTTGACGGGACTTTCACTAACAGATAGCTGATGTTATAAGGAATAACTTAGGCTACTTTTAATTTAGAAAAATAATTAGGGTTCCGCGCAAAAAATATAAAGCCCTTGAAAAACAATATATATATTCTATATCAAGTGTCTATGTCGAAGTACTCTAAATTTCTTTTAAATTAAACGCGGGTGAAACCGCGGGTCCCAGCTAGTAATAACTAAGTGTGGTGTGAAAATCGACTAAACTTTATTTTCCAATTGTTTCTTAGCACATCCCTATATGCCAGGGGTGGTCAACGCGTCATTCACTGGACATTGAATGGTCGATAACTGTAGAATAAAACAAAAATAAATGTGATAAAGTGTTAAATGAAAATAGAAACTTCCATAAACCTATTTGTAATAACGAAACTATAAGTATTATATCTAATTTACACCCACACAGTCAAGTCTATCCCGAGATGTTAAATTGGCCACCCCAAATACAGGTATAACCTCTATTGTCATCGTACTGTGCTTCTACGGTAGACTATATTTACTCCATGCTTTAAGGATATACAGACATAACCGTGCCGCGCCGCGTGGTGCCGGCTACGAATAGCACCAACCCATCTCATCTCGTGGGTGTCGTAAAAGGCGACTAAGGGATTAGCCGGAGGATGGGCAGCAGCGTCCTTCGAATACATTAACAACGCAACTGCGATCGCCAACCCGCCTGCCAAGCGTGGTGATTATGGCAAAACCCCCCAATGAGTACACAACACACCGATATCGGTCGTTGTGGTGGTCTTTGAGGGAGGCCTGTGTCCAGCAGTGGACTTTATTCGGCCGAAATGATGATGATGATGAGACATAACTGTTGTGATTTATTATTGGCGTATTGCATATTTCGAAAAATCAAAGTCTCCATTCCCGTGCGTATTGTGCTAGCGACATTCAGGATTTGGTTTCTTAGCAGTAGAACAGCTGTCGGAATGCATATGGTAACTTGCTTAGATGTTTCTTATGAAACACTTAATACGACCCAATTCCGTCACCGGTAAACTGCGACTGTATATGCCAGAATCACTTTGTGACCCCTTAAAGATGAGGACATCTCTCTGTAATCTCTTGACAATTACACGTGAGGTCCAATTTATCTATGTGGTGTCCGGAGTAAGAATATAACACCACTCCACGTCCAACCGGCGCTAGGCGAATAAAGAAAGAAAGAAAGAAGAAAGAAACAATTTATTCTGGCGGCAAACCGACGCACAAACACACAGTAACGAAAATATTCGACAAAAGCACGACTAATTAAATGCTTAAATATGTACTTATTAACAAAACACTTAGGTAAATCTATATATAACATTTTAACCTATGACATAAACAACAAAATTATACACGCGCTAGTAACACTGTTAGTGTTAATTTACTTGTGGCCAAAAGGCTTGGACTACAGGCCAAAATTAATAAAACAATAATTTTCTTTTTTTATGGTTGACATTGTTGAAGACTAGAAATTACCAATGCCGAAAGAGTATGGTTTTGTCAAAGATTCAAATCTTTGGGTTTTGTTATGACTGGAAAAGTGGGAATTGTACGTCGTATTTTCGCAAGACTTAGGTCGTTGCTCAGCGTAATGCTGATAAGGGGCTCTAAACCAAATGGATGGACAGCAGCGTCCTTTCTGTGAAACTGCAGCCATTCTATGCTCAATAATCCGCCTGCCAAGCGTGGTGAGTACTGGCCAATTCCCCCCATAATGACGGCACACGGTATGTTACCGGTCGTTTATGGTGGAAGCCTTTTAACTAATATGAAGATGCAATTGGTTTAAGGGATATGTGATTTCCAAATGTTCTCAAGAAAAAGTTTCTGCAGTTTCAAAATGATAAAACGTGATCGTGGAACGGTAGCCTAATATTGCTTTTACAAACGCATTGACTAACAATAGTTGATTGTGGACACCTTGCCGTTAGATTGGGATTAGGTAAGGGTAGTATACAAGTGTCATTTCAATAAAATATTAGTTGATTGTAGATTCGATCTCAGGATTAATCTCTTTAATCCAAAAAGCTATAGTAAATGTCTGTTACGCAGTTCGATGCTGGCACAATCGCAGGGTACCTACAAGAAGTATTCGATGTGGCAGCAATGGAATAGAGGGCTAGGGTCAGCACAAATTATCCACAAGGGTAGAGGTGCGTTCGGACAGCTGGGCCCGACATATAGCTGACTATAGAATAAATTAGAAATGATTGTTATGACTTTGTTTCTTTATACAACCTGGTGACCAGACGATCGTGTCACCCCACTGCGCTCGTCACCTCGAGACATTATTTTGCCCCTCTTATGCCCAGTAACTTCACGAACTACAGTGCCGTTCTAATCGGAGCACAATAATGTTTAAAGTTTAAACACTTACTTGGTGGCGAATATCTGGCATTGTGGTGGTACCTTTTTATGACTGTAAAGCGGTCACCCCCTACAGCGGCGGGAAGGTGACTGTAAAAAGATCACCCTTTAGGCACTTCTCGGGGCGGACTGTAAAGAATCCCCCCAAGCCTCACTGCGCGCTGCGCTGCGCACACGGCGGCATATGCCCACGTGCGTGCCACCGTCTTCCCGGGGTCAGTCGGTATGAGCGCGCAGACTAATCTGCGCTCCCACGACCCCCGAGGCCCACGAGGCCCATGTAGTGATGACAGGGGGTCAGGCGTAGTGGACCTGGGAGCCGGGGTAGTTGTTACCCCGGCGCCGTCTCATCCTTTCCCGTGGGGGATCGGATCTCTCCCAATACCGCTTTGAAGTCTCCTCCTGGAGCATGACGCTCTCGCAGAAGGAGACCACTGCACTGCAATTTTCATGCTCTGGCAACAGCCGCAATAGTGTCTACTGCCGGCAGACAGAGATCTTGCCCGATCCGATCGACCAGGATCCGCCGCTCGGCAGCTCACGCAGAACACTCCTCGAACGTGTGCTGTGCAGTATCCTGGTCGCTTCCACAATGATGGCACTGTGCCGTCATCATCATCAGCCAAAAGACGTCAACTGCTGAACAAAGGCCTCCCCATAGTCAGCCCAAGTCCATAATTGTGTCATCATTGTACCAATGGTGAGTACCATGCTTGGCAGGCGGGTTGGTGAGAACAGAATGATGCTGTTCCACAGAAGAGATGCTACCATCCATACGTTTGGTTTAGAGGACCTTAGTTGCCTTTTACGACATCCAGGTATCCGGTAGGAGATGGAGTAGTGCTGTATTCTTAATCCTGACACCACACGGCCATCTTATAAACATTTATGGTCTTAAACACGAGCTAGACGAAAGTCATGTCAAACGTCAATGTCGGCCCCACCCCAATATCCGCTGGAAACTCAGTCTTCGAAGTTGTTGACGAGTATGTCTATCTAGGCGAACTATCTGGTTAGGTAAGTCCAACTTCGAGAAAGACTCGGCTGAGCAGCGTTCGGGAACCTTTCGCATCAATACCGCAGTGCCTCAAGATAAGTGTCTTTTACCAGTGTTACAGTGATGACGTATCGCACGGAGATGTAGCCATTCACTATCGGCCTTATAAGAAAACTCAAGGTCACTCAGCGAGCTATAGAGAGAGCTATGCTTGGTATTTCTCTACACGACCGAATCAAAAGGGGAGGGCTGGTCTATTCTTTTCCGGGAATCACACGGAAAATACATACACATTTCTCCTAATTTCTCGAAAATATATTTCTTTGTTAACCAATTGTGGTCCTTTTGGCGTATGGTACTCTTCGGGGGATTTTAATACATCTTGATTTTTACAAACCTCTTTCATTTCGCTCTACTGTTTTAAAAGTCATCTGTGACATGCGCTGGGTTCACCTCAAAAATATTGGAAGAAAGGAAATATGCCATGTAGTTCAAAATATATGCGAGCCTAGAAGTCCAGTTTTCCCCTACCATTCTTCATAAAAACACACTAATGCACACAGTTACAAGTTCCCATCCAATGAACTGAATAAACACAACATTATAATTGGCTACTCATAATAATACACACCCACATGATTGGCTGCCTACATAGGGCAGCCAATCATGCCGAGCGTACAGACTGTAATACAACAGCCGTACCACGCAACGCGTAAGTTTCTTGGGAGTACCATTCGCTGTTTTATTCACTGCGTCTGTTATATACCGATTGCTAGTTTAAAGTGATAAAGTGATAGATAAGAAGCATTGTATTTTGTACAAAAATAATAATGTCGCTCTGCTCCATCAATCCAAATGAAACATGATAAAGAAAATATTATTTTTAATTTATTATTTTTATTGACAATACATTTAATAAAAATACAAGAAAACTCTTTCACTTGCATATGGCATATGATTCCTTCCTTGATAAAGTTATTATTTTCGATTCGATTTTTGCATATGGTCCCCGAACAACACGACACTTTAACAAAGTTACACTTACGCGATCGAATATCAACTGATGTTATAAATCGGCTATTTTTTCCGATTGGCCCGGATTGTGCATGTCATGGTGGCGCGGTTACGCCCCCGTACCACTTCTCCTTATTTCCTATTTCTGTAGTTCACCTCCTGTTTACCACGGTAAATTGTTCCGCATCTTGTTTGGAAATATAATTTATAAGCATGAGGAGAGACTGGTAATCAAGATTAGGTAATTAGAATAATAATATTCATATTCTGCGTTTAGATGAATTGCAAATGTCAAATGAAGAAAATAACTATTTCGCAAAATGCTTGCCGCGGCGGTCTGACGCCGCTACGGTCATATCGGCGACAATCACAGATTACAGATACTTACCTGATTGAGCAGTCTCAGGGTTTGCCTAACGATAAGCTGATGTTTAAAGATTCGTGATTTTACTAAGTTGTTACTGTCCTAGTCACCTAGAAAGACCGGCACAACAATGCATAAGCTCCAAACAGCATAGGCTGGTACTACTTCTTCAAAGTCTAAGCTACCATTTTTATTTTCATGCAGACGCGAACAGCTCCAAGTTACGTGAATTTTATTATTTGATTGTCTTTCGTATGCAGCTACGTAATTTTCTTAATTCTATGTATTTTGTTATTAAATATTATTAGAGTCCTTTCTACTCATAGGAGTTGCTTCTATATTCAATTGGCAGTCGTACTAATTTACCGACAGCCATGATATAAAAAGATTGACACAACAACAAAACGATGACTTGTCGTCGATGCTTAACGTTTTGTTAGAAAGAAAGAAAGAAAAATCATTCATTAGACACACAAATAGACACACACAATAAATACACACAAACAACATAATAATACCGAGAATATTTGGTTAGAATACATGTATACAGTGATATTACTTCTTACCCTATTGTAATATATTTGTACATTGCGAAGTTGATTCAGTGTACAACATTGCGTCTAAAAGGCCACAACTCAGCAAATGCTGCAGATGACTGCAGCGCTGATTTTCAGCTGAAGCCTCCGTGAGTAACGGACTTATGAACAAAAGCATATAACATATCGATATAAATAGCCAAAACAATTTAAATTATGCAGTATTCACAACAACAAATAACATATATATATATATTATATTATTATATGTCACAAGAATGGATGGTGTGTACTTAAATCATTATTAGGAACTTCTTTGTGAGTTTTTTGTTCAGAAAACAGAAACAGCTAAATGTTAAAAGACATAGATAATAATATATTTTATTCATGTAAAACAATTTTCAAGCATTTTGAATAGTCAGAATTTAGTTGCCGCATTCCGAGATTTAGATTTCCTATGCTAAAGAACGGGGAAAACACTCCATAGGTAATCTTTTACAATATTTTTGACTATATTGTACTCGAAATAAAGCTTATGTGAGGAGAATATAGGAGAAAAGAGTCTAAACTTCTTAACAAGTCTACACAAAACAAGCATGACTTCAATATTAATTCAAGTTTATTTTATTAAATTTTCATGGCAGCGTTAAGCTGACCAGTCCCAACAGACGGCACTCGTTCACGAGCATGACGCATGCATCAACGTTGCTCAGCTCAACCACATTTTACGGCAACTTATATTAACTATAACATTATGAATTTATGGTCAAGTAACTAAATAATACGAGTAATCAATGCAAAATGCAAACTCCTTATGTACTAAGAACGATAATCTATAAAGTTGGAAGTAGACACTCCGATAAGAAATTATCAAAACAATATTTAAATAACACTGGTATGCCAATCAATTAAGAAAATTAATTACACAAGTCTAAGCTTTAACAAAACATAATTAAGTACATAAACTAACAACTGATTTAGTCAAGTATTTCATTCGACTTTCATTCAGCCTTGCAAAGTTAACGGCATCGAGGTTCTCTATTACAAATGTATGTATCTAAACGTATCTATATCTAGGTGATCGAATTTTATATCTATCTAGCTAAATAGATCCTAGTCCCTAGTCTTGGTATTAATAAGTAATTAGTTCTGGCTCACACGGATTACTTACCGAGTACCGAGTGGGCAAGATTCTTAATATAACTCCCCCCTCCAGTCATGTGTCGTAAAAAATGAAGTCGGGAAGCTATTGAAATTAACAACATTCCTTAAAAATAGAGAAGATTGCAGGATCACTGGTTCGGAATTCTGTTATTAAAATAATAACGTACTAAAATTCATACCATACTGAAAAACATCAAGACACTGAGTGATTACCATAGACTTAGTGATTACTGAGTCTAAGTGTATAATCTATGACTGAGTCCATCGAAACAATTTTTTATGAAAATTGTACGGTAGATAAAATAAAATTACTTTTTAAATGTGGAACGACGCCTGTCACCTTAGTCATCCTGAGACCACGAACGCTGCAGTGATCGAAACGTTAGGAAAATCTATACAAATAAATAAAATTGAAGTGTCTGTTTGTAAAATCAAAATAGCAGCTTTTTACTAAATGCGTATGAAAGTATATACGGTACTTAAAACTAAAAACCATTTTAAAGCTTTGTGTCTTTCTGTTTGTTCCATTTTATCTCCGAAACGGCTAGGCTGATTTTGATGGGACTTTCACTAACAGATAGCTGATGTTATAACGAGTAACTTAGGCTTCATTTATTTTAGAAAAAGAAAAATAATTAGTGCTCCGCACAAAAATAATTAAAACCCATGACATCCAATATATATGTCAACTGTCTATAAATTAAGAGTAGAGAAGCACTATAAATTATTTATAAATAATCCGATTAATTTTAAATTAAACCGCAGATGATACCGCGGTGCACAAATAGTAAATTGCCGTGTGGTGCCGGCTCAGAATGCCACCACCCCATTTCCTCCCATGGGTGTCGTAAAAGTCGACTAAGGGATTAGCTGGAGGATGGGCAGCAGCATCCTTCGAGTACATTAACAGCTCAACTGCGATCGCCAACCCGCCTGCCAAGCGTGGCGATTATGGCAAAACCCCCCAATGTGCTCACAACACATCCATATCGGTGGTTGTGGTGATCTTTGGGGGAGGCCTGTGTCCAGCAGTGGACTTCATTCGGCCGAAATGATGATGATGATGATACGCCATGTAATCTATATAAACAGCACAATGGATGGATAGGGTTGAAGTGCCGCTGATACTGGGCCCGTGAGAGCCACAATCCATATATAAAAGTGTTACACTAAAACATACACACACACAGTGTAAACACTAGAAGTACCAGTTAAGTTTTTTATCTGTGGAGGCTTGTTATTAGCAATCTTTAATACATATTATACAAACCAAAATGTTATTAGTCTGTAAGCCTTCCTAAAAGCAATAAAAAAAAAGATAATGATGTCGGTACATGGTTCGGAATATAGCATTCTTCCGTGAGCTGATAAAAACATACTGCTATAACGAATCCACCTGCCAAGCGTTGTGATATCAATACTGATATCACTGTTCATTGGAAAACCCATTTTCAGCAGCAGACGTGGTTCTGTGAGGATTACATTTCAAAGCCTAGTTTGGCACAGTGGATAGACTCTTGGCTTTCTGCCCAATGTATCGCGGGTTCCTTGCGCGCCATCCGTGTGGTGTCCGGACTAAGAATATGGCACCACTTCATTTCCTACTGTGGATGTCATAAGAGGCGACTAAGGAAGTCTAAACTAGAGCGATGGGCAGCAGTGTCCCTTCTGGAACAATAGCCATACTGCGCTCACCAACCCGCCTGCCAAGCGTGGTGAGCCAGTACTCAGAATTTGCCAGTGCATATTCCCCTCAAAATGATGAAACATGGCATGACAGAAGCCTCTACGACCGACGAATACCGATACCGATCGTAACACACGGCATTTAGAGGAAATTTGCCACAGCGCTTGGCAGGCGGGTTGGTTAGCGCAGTATGACTGCCGTTCCACAAAAACGGACGCATTCCTCTGGTTTAGAGTACCTTAGTCACGACGGGAGGAAATGGAGTTGTGCTATATTCTTAATCTGGACATCAATAATTGCTCGTTAGTAAAGCTATATCGTTGTCCAAAATAAAAATGTTTAATTCAATTTACTTAGTTTATATTATATTTTGAGGTTATTTCAGGCAGTTCCGAGTGGCAGTCCGAGAATGCGTGGTCAGTTGGGACATATTACGGCACATGCTGATTAACGGTATTGAACGTTAATTTAAAATATCTAACAACTCCACTGCTGGACAGAAGCCTCCTCAAAAGGTCGCCACTACGACCGGTCAGGGTGTGTTGTATGCTAATAAGGGGGTGCTTGCCAGAAGCGCCACGCTTGGCAAGCGGGTTGGCGATCGCTATAGAGTTGATATACTCGAAGGAGCTTGCTGCAAGCTTATTGTCTCACCATTCTGCGAATGTTCAACACCGGACTGTGAATATGAACAGTCTGCACATCATATCCTGTGGGAGTGTGTTCTTTGGCAAGATGAACGCAATATTATGTTTGACGGCTTGCAAGTTATATCCGGGGTTGTTTACTGTACAGACCTTGTTGCAACTAGGACGAATTTCCGTGCGTTCAGGCGTTTTTGCCATACCTACTATTGGAATCAGTCACAATAGCTCACAACATAGGACCCATAATTAAACATTTTTGCTTGGCCACTAGGCGTATCTTAGTTGTACACTCCCAATTATTGTGCCTATGGCCTATAGTATTTTCTCTGTCTCCTGCTGGCCGGAGGGAAGTGGAACGTTTATTCTTTCCAACTCCTCCATTTTATTTTCTGATTAATTTCGTTACGGGTTCCAAGACAGTTCTTCATTTCTCTGGGACACACCGACCTTCATTGGTCGGTGTTCTTTTCGGTGGTCGCCATTGTAGATCCTGCTGTAAGCCAGTTGCAGTGGTAGGGAAAGTGGGGCGGGTTTGTCCCAAAAAAAAAAAACTCGACGGGACCTGCTTCCCATCCTCCAGTTAATCCCATAGTCACCTGTTACAACACCCACGGGATGAGATGAGTTGGTACTATTCGTAGTCGGCACCCCACGGGAACTAATCTATTAAACTAACTAATCTACTCAATGAAAATGAAACTATTTGTATTTTTGTAAACCTACATCCTACTCAGGTCGTGCGGCCCGCGTGGGCCCGCTAAATGCAATCAGTGTAACAATTTGTTTATTATAATATCTAACAACTGCAGGTACCGTTTTAATATTTATCCGTTTCTGGCGCCCGTGCTTGTCCGCACAAATCAGTATTCTATTATACCATGTACAATTAACTATCTGATTTCATTGCTATGAATATTTTAATGGTACGGTATGCTGTTTGTTTCTCAGGTTATAGGATAGATATAGATTGATGGCATGGTTGGTGCAGTGGCTAAGCGACCGGCTATCTGTGCTACGTGTTGCGTGTTCGATCCACGTGCGTAACAATTATTTGTATGATCTACAGATAGTTGTTTCGGATCTGCTTGTTTGTGCATGTGATATTTACGTCTGTAAACTCTACTCCCGACGTAGGAGAAATTAGTACTAAGGGTTTTTTAATAGTTTATATTTATAATATTATTTAGTTTTGGGATAGTACAAGAGCCCACGACCAAAATCATGTCTCATCGTTTTACGGCCAAAACCGTACAAAATCTGCGATTACTCCGTACGAAACGATTACATGATTTTGAACCCGACTAGTTAGACAGTAACGGTCAGAAATGTAGCAGCAACGCGCGAGTCTATTTCTGCTATGTCGAAAAATATTCGCAAATTGTATTACCATAATTCGTTTGATATTAAACATGGACATAAATTTTCTCTGTTCATGACGAAAAAGATCATTTTCTGAAATATTCCGCGGAGCATATGGCGTGGGCTTATTTTTGGAAATGTCAACAATTTTAAACGACCTCAGATGGGCTCTTTCTTTTCAACGTATTCTTAATCTTTTCGATCTACCATTCAACTACATTCCGAAAATCTGACGGAATACGATACGGATCGGTAGTTTTTTTCGACATTTTTGAAAATTCGGTCGGATCAGACTGTACGTGGAAAAATTTTGATGTTAATATTTTCGGGTTCAGGATAATTCCTCTATTTCGATGTAATTGGAACCCCAACAAATTGGACACAGTATTGGCCGTATTGCTATGAGACAAAAATGGCGTGGACTCTCGTACTAGAATGGTCGTTTTCCGGTTCCTTCGGGACTTCTGGGTTCAATTTTGTAACGCTGCTCAGATGTATTGACTGCTTTATAAACGCGACATGCTCTAGCTTCACTTAGGCGACAATAATCATCATCATCATCATATCAGCCATTTATACGTCCACTGCTGAACAAAGGCCTCCCCCAAGATTCCACAACTGTGTCATCATCTCGGGGGGTATTTGCCAATACTCACCACGCTTGGCAGGCGGGTTGGTGAGCGCAGTATGGCTACCGGTTCACAAAAGGGACGCTGCTGCCCATACCTGTGGTTTAGATTCCCTTAGTCGCCTTTTACGACATCCACGGGAGGAGATGGAGTGGTGCTATATTCTTAATCCGGACACCACTCGGAATAATACCCAATGTCCATCTAGAAAAGTAAAAGGAGATGGGAAGGAATCTCAGAACTGGCCAGCGGATTCTTATATTAAAATATTAAACATCATCATTTCGGCCGAATGAAGTCCACTGCTGGACACAGGCCTCCCCCAATGATCACCACAACGACCGGTATGGATGTGTTGTGGGCTCATTGGGGGGTTTTGCCATAATCGCCACGCTTGGCAAACGGGTTGGCGATCGCAGTTGAGTTGTTAATGTACTCGAAGGACGCTGCTGCCCATCCTCCGGCTAATCCCTTAGTCGACTTTTACGACACCCACGGGAGGAGATGGGGTGGTGGTATTCTAAGCCGGCACCACACGGTAGAAACATTAAAATACAGAAATATTAAACCTTTATTTCTAATATTAGTCAGTTATCAGCCAAAGGATGTCCACTGCTGAACAAAGGCCTCCCTCATAGATTTGTACAATCTGTCGTCTTATTGGGAGGTCGCTCGGCAGGCGGATTGGTGAGCGTAGCTACTGTTGAAACTGCACACAGAAAGCAAGCTGCTGCCAAGCCCTCTGGCTTAGAGTCTCTTAGTTGCCTTTTACGACATCCACGGGAGTAGATGGATATTAGTTTTGTCTTTTTTTTTTTGCCCCACACTAGGATTTCTCCTGTCGTGGGTGCGTTTACAGACACAAATACCACAAACAATACACCCAGACCCGAAACAACTACCTGCAGGTCATACAAATATTTGTTCCGTGCGGGAATCGAACCCGCGACCCAGCAGTCGACTATATCAACCGGGATCGGGGGAGGGCCGATCCCGCTCGAAGAAGAAGGAGACGGCGCCGGGGTAACAACCGCCCTGGCGCCTAATTCCGATACGCCTGAAAACCCCTGCCGTTGCTATAAGGTAGGGGACCTCTGGGTTCGCGGGTGCGCAGATTGGGGAATCTGCGTGCCCACACCAAGCGACCCAAGAGAAGACGGTAGCACGCATGTGGTCACGCGCTGCCGTGTGACGCTTTGGGGGATCCATTACAATCCCCCTGGAGACCGCTTTACAGTCACCCTCTCCGAGATGTGCCTATAGGCGTGGCACCAGTGGGCGGCTCCAATGTGATCATACGAGGACCTGGGGCCTCCCTTAGGTGCCGAAGATGACCGCCCAGACGTTTTAGCCGGTAGGAGTCCGACATACCCGTTCGCCCTTCCCTGGGGCGAAGGAAGTTCATGAAGAATTTCTACTGGGCACCAATAAAAAAAATAAAAAAGGTACAGTGCCCTTCTAATAGGAACACAGTGATATCTAAAGTTAAAACATTTTTGCTTGGCGGCAAATACCTGGCACTGCGGTGGTAGGTGCTTAATTATCTTTTTTTCATTGGTCCCCAGTGGAAATTCTTCATAAACTTCCTCCACTCCACGGAAGATTTGTGACTTGACTACTACAGGTTTGTTTTTACTTGGTTTTCTTCCCAACTTACTAAATAACATTCATATTGTGTATTTTCGTCAAAAGCTCAAATTCAAAAGATCATATCGAATTGTGGATGAAATATAGATATACAATGCAGGAGCTTATGCAGTAAACAGCGTACCTACCTACCCACTATCAGACAAAGGATTATCTGTACAATAAATTAAATTAAGTAATAATGAGATAAATTACTAAATCAATAAGATAGGCATCAATAGATTTTAAACAATAAAATAATAGTTACATAAAAGATTTGTCAGAAATAATATTTTATTCATTCATTCATTTCGGCCGAATGAAGTCCACTGTTGGACACAGGCCTCCCCAAAGATCACCATAACGACCGATATGGATCTGTTGTGGGCTCATTGGGGGGTTTTGCCATAATCGCCACGCTTGGCAGGCGGGTCGGCGATCGTAGTTGAGTTGTTAATGTACTCGAAGGACGCTGCTGCCCATCCTCCGTCTAATCCCTTAGTCGACTTTTACGACACGCATGGGAGATGGGGTGGTGGCATTCTATTATTTTATCATTAATATTATGTATGATTAACTCCTTGCAATTTACTGTCTAATCGTAGGAACAGCTGTGTAATACATCCGTGCTGTGTTGATTGGTAGAGCATAGATGTTATTCACGCATTTCGGAAAGGATGGCAACCCTACGCGTGAGCCTATAAGCCGCGGTGAAAATAAATGGATAGTTTAGCACAGCCCTTTGTTCCGTTGTTGTTATTTTTGTTTAACAAAAGTTAAATTTAATCCTGTTAGTAAAAAACGAAGACTGTTGGAATATTGGAATCATCATCATCAGCATATTAGCCTAGGACGTCCACTAATGAACAAAGGCCTCCCCCATAGCTTTTCACAATTGCGTCACAATTTTTGGGTCAATTTGTCAATACTCACCACGTTTGGCAGAAAGGTTGGTGAGCGCAGTATGGCTACTGTTCCACAGAAGAGACTCTGCTGCCTATGCCTCTGGTTCAGAGTCCCATAGTCGCCTTTTACGACATCTACGGGAGGAGATGGAGTGGTACTAATGTCGGAAATTAGGCAAAAAACATCAGTCAAAGATATACAACGGCACGGTTGGTGCAGTGGTTGATATAGTCGACTGCTGGGTCGCGGGTTCAATTCCCGCACGGAACAAATATTTGTACGATCTGCAGATAGTTGTTCCCGTGTATTGTGTGTGGAATTTTTGTCTGTAAATGCACCCACGACACAGGAGAAATCCTGAGTGGGGCAATGTTTTAAAAAAAAGAATTAAATGGGGGGCGCGCAACGTGATTGTGTTGATCACGATTTAAACGAAATTTTGAAATAAGACCATAAATATCATGAACTGGTTGCTACAATATTAACCTCCCTACCGAATCCATTAAAAATATAAGTAATGGACACCAGTTTAACTGAAGGACAACGGAACACGAGATTTATACATGCTTGTGGACGGAATCAAAATTTCATTATGGCATAAATCATTAA
This sequence comes from Diloba caeruleocephala, assembly GCA_947459985.1. Taxonomy (NCBI): domain Eukaryota; kingdom Metazoa; phylum Arthropoda; class Insecta; order Lepidoptera; family Noctuidae; genus Diloba; species Diloba caeruleocephala. The sequence goes on from OX381614.1 coordinate 5,611,337, forward strand.
ATTAACACAAAGGCAATTTTTCAAATCTTAACTAATCCAGTTGTCCCAGTCAAACCGGCTCAGCGCCCCCTGCCGGGAATCGCGGCTGAACGCGCAAATAAAATGCTAATACGCCAAGTAAAATCTGTTTTAATTAAATTTTAAGTAGACAAGATAGATTTTCTCCTCTAAGACCTGTTCTATTTATTGATGTTCAGTCGCAATAGGAAACGCTTTAATTAATAAAGAACATGCAAGCCATTTGAAAAACGCAACACCCAACTTGTCGTTTGAGTCAACGCAATGCCTGCAGAAGGTCGCTAAGTTTTAAGTGCCTACTCTGTATCATTTAGGACCTATTTAATGTACAGTTGGTTTGCAAATAAATATTTAGATTTGATTTGACGGTCGGCGCTGCACTGCGGCGAATGGACGAACTAAACATGGAAAGCTACCCCTTTCTCTCAGTGCTGCCACCCCTAAAGAGAAAGTCCATGAATACTTTTCCATCTAAAAGGTTTCGCTACTTCTCGCTAGGTGGCAGTGACAAGACACGTCCCGAAGCATTCGCGTCACATGTGTGCGTGACAGAGCGAGACCGCGAGTAAAAATAAAAAAGGAGTAAAATAGACAGCAATATGTGTGTATACAAAGGCGTGGTTACGTGCATGCAAGATTTTTTTTATCGCAAAAATGGCCGGAACTTTACACATTTCGCGTTAGACCATAAAGTCGCAACTACATTAGAAGTGTGCAGAGCTTGGACTTTAAACGTAGACAATAAGGTCGAAAATCAAAATTAGGCTAGGTTCAAATTGCGTTTGGACGCTATAGTATGGCAAAATAATTGGCGTCACCGGCGTCGCGGCGTCACTAGAAAGAGAGGATAATATACCGCAGCTAGCGTCGCGTCGAAGCAGTGCCTACCGACGCCCGTTAGAAGAAGAGGGATGGCTAGTTGGCGAAAGAGCTCGTTAGACAGAGACATCGCGAAAAACTACCGAAAAAAGCTGTATTCATTAAAGGTGCACGCCGCGATAGAAATTACAGTAACATGGGCGCGGTTTAAAAAATGTCAGGGGCGCCTGCGCCCTCAGTAAAAAGCCGGTGCGGAAGTAAAGGGGGAAAGAGACGTTGTTAGTGGGCAGTATGCGACGAGTTGCAGTGGTGAAGCGCGCCGCGAGCGGTCGCCACTGGCGCGCACCAACAAAAACAATAACCGCTAATTATTGCGATTAATAAGCGAATACCGTTCGCGTGCAAGTCGTTCTGACTAGTGATGGCCGATCAAATCGCGATGAATTACAAACGTGTGCTGTTGTGTTCGTTTTAACTTATTTAAAGTTCTTACAAGGGTAAATATTCGGGCGAATTTGTCAAAAATAACCTCATCGAATAAGGCGAGTGAGGGCGATGTGTGGCGATGTCGTGTTGTTTGTTCGATATCGACTGCAGCGTGATGACTGTGCCGTTTTCCCGCTAAAACTGGTAATGATCCAATTGACAAGCGTCCTTTCTTGTAGTGGCCGTGGTTAAACAGTGAAAATTGAATAAAACGTTGGTCAAACTGTGAGAACTGTAACAGATATACTACATAAATTATAAATGTACTATATTATGTACTAAAAGTAATTATGGTGGATCAAAAAGGAAAACTGCGCCTCAAAACCAAATATCTAGTAGGTCATGCAAAGACAGACAAAGTCGTAAAGTTAGAATATGGGAAGCGGTTTCCATGGGTAAACGGGTACCTACCTATTTATAATGTAAAATCTGCGATTATTATCGTGTAAAAAATATTTTAAGGACATTTGCCACTCTAAAACGCTATTTAAGTTATTGTGCTAAATGTCAAATTAGATGCTCGTAATCTTAGCTCGTAATCATTAAAACGTCATCTAGGTAAAATACATATTTCAGTCAAGCGAGGTGATTGTACAAGTTATCCACCACACATTATTTGCATACCATAACCTAAATTTGTGTAACACTAAAGTAAACACAAAATTGATAGCGAAAAACGGTATCGCTATGAAGTTGTTTCTTACAAGGTAACTAAAATAAATAGATACCTACTTATTATCATTTTAGTGTCTCTGAAGTATGTATAGGTATAATTTCTTTACGAAGGGAAATCACTGATAAGTGTCGTTTGTTGTGTGGAGTTTATGCCAAATAAGTCACTACAAAAACAACCTTGAACTCACAGCATAATACTTAACAAGTGTCAAAAAAGCAACAGTAATTTTATCTAAAGGTAGTACTTACGTAAAAAGACTTTAAAGTTTAGTTGTTTTTACAAGTACTAATTATAACAGTTGTAAAAAGCGTTATGAAAAATCACAGATATTATTTAAAATAGTAATGTCTTAGATTTTCGCGATTATTACACATTATAATAAAACATTTTTAAACGGATTCTATCGCGTATATTTTAGATTTTTGATTTTCCTGACGTTTCGAATACTTTGCAGCATTCGTGGTCGCATCATCCTGCGATATATACGCGACAGAATCCGTTTAAAAGTGTTTTATTATATTATTTAAAAGGTAAATTAAAAAGGTAATTTTTATCGCCGATGAAGTGTGAATCTGTATGTAGGTACTCCTTGTGCATTTAAAAATAAAATATGTTTACTTACCACAAATGCCCGGGACTTAGCACGTCTTACTAACAGGTACGCTGTCAGGTGTGACGTGATATTGAGTTTCAATAGATTCTCGTAATTCCTTTTTTCGCCTAATTTAGTAGTTGATTATACTAGGTATCACTCGAAATGTTTGTATATAGGATTCCTAAAATATATTAGCACTTAATATAAAGTAATATATATTGTGATGGAAATTACATATATTGTAATATTAAAAACAGCAAACAGCTGAATAAAAACATTTAGACCCAGATGAAAATTATGCAGAATTAAGTATTTATTCAAATTATTCACGATAAAAATATAGTTTTATGATTTATGATGATAAATCCAACAAAAAATATTAATATAACATATGATAACCGAATGATAACCGAATGATAACTAGACAATTATTATATACGTACCTGTAAACGGATCAGTCTAATAATAAAAAACACAATTGTAAATTAACATACTGTTTTCCCGATATTGTCAGCAGAGCATATCGGATTATGTGCATTTAAAATAGATCAAATGAGTTTTATCGTTTTATTTTATTTGTTATGTAATTGATAATATGCGTACCATACAGAATGCAAGAAAAATTCTTCAGTAGATTGAGCAGTTTTTCTCTGTTAGTTAGGTATGCCGACTCCTTATTATACCTAGTATCCTATCAATCAATGTAGCAATGAACTGCATTTTGTAAGTATACGAGTCTAAAATTATTCAATGACAACATATTATGTGATCGGTGATCGCATAAACTTTAATTAAAAGAATACTTATTTTCCAACTTAATGGACCAAACTTGATGTGTAGCTATTAATATAGACGATCACGTAACATGTTCGGTTATAAATTTAATTTATACAAATGACTTTATAGGCTTGTTTAATCAACTTTCAAAAATCTCATCAACATAATTATCTCCTCTACTAATTAAGTTTATTACAACGACTGTAAGGGACTTGACCGGGCCAGAAACAGACCAAATGAATAATAAAGTAGCCGTCTCTACTCCTGTATCCAACCACAACGAAATGCATTAACGGTCGAAATTAATAATCAAGCTAATCCAAAATATTTGGAATTGAGATTGAGAATTTGTCTGTTTTTGTGTTAAGTCATTAAGTGTGATCTAAACACAGAAGCAGATCAAGTTCAAAATCATAAATTTAAAGATTTTAGGTAAGAAGAATAATTAATTTCAGCCGTTAATAATTTAGAAATTCTTAACTTATAAAAATCCGGTTCCAGTCGCATAAACATAAAGCTAGCTCGGTTGACGCGAGTCGTTGCCGAATGGCCTCTAACCAATAGAAATTCGTAAAATTGAATTGAGAACGTGGGCCTGTACGCGTGTGGGTGTTGGTAGTATTACCAACTGCATTTAAACGATTTTCTCTTTTGATTTGATACTCAAATGTTACTCGTCATAACAGATTATCGTCTTAACAGAAGAGAACTTTAAACTCGAGATCTCTGTAACATCAATTTGTAACTTTAGATCTGTGGTAACAAAAGGTTGTATGCCATGCAGTTCTGCACGTTTAACTTCAAGGTTTCTTATAACCATTTTAAATTCAGTAAATATTAACTGTAATCTATTAAATTCATAAAATAATTTTAATAGAATAGCTATCAGTTTTATTTTTACTCTAGAATATAACTATTAGTATTCTTGTCGTAGCCAAGATTTTTAGTTACATCTGCTTTGAATTAATTGAAAACGTCTGTCTTGTTCAGATGTTCGTATGTAACTGTGTGCTAAACACACGAGTGAGAACGTTTTAATAATATGAGGTAGAAATGTGAGTTTTGATACCGAGCAAATTCAGCCGGTCAATATTCACTGATCCGTGAATAGGAGGTACGGGTCAGTTAATAATGTTCAATGGAGAAGATTTGGAGCGTTTCATAGCCACATGTGAGTGATGCCATTTGTTTAAAATAAAAGAGAATGAAACAGTACCTCCTTTATAAAAAGAATAAGACTTCTCATCTACGTGTACTTACAAAGTTCGATACAATCATACAATGCCACTAACTATTGCATCGCCCAGCGTTTAAGACACACATGCGTTACGCGGCTCAACTACCGATGATCTTCCGTCTCTTTCTGTCGTGTGACAGACCTAAACGCGCTCTCTGTCTACACGCACGATCTGATGTCAGTCGCACGTCGAGGTTCGGTCATCACATCCCTCAGCTCCTATAACTACCGCATAGGAGCTAGATTGGCGCGTTGCGTTTTCAAAATAGGAACGTTAGTAATGGAGTGTACAGTGGGGTGGATGTGTGCGTGTAAGAGACCCAGCGACCCTCCCCCGCACTTCCACCCCCGCTCGCAACGCCAGCCGAGCGAGTGGTGCGCGTTTACACAATCCGTTGGATCGGAGCGCGGGCGACACTTGTGTTGTATGCGTGGCGTCTTGTGACGACAATCGACGCGCGAACACGTATCGACAATTGTTTTTTATAACATCTTGAGACTCATGCAAGGTTCGCGCCTTGAGCGGTTTTGGAGCCTCTTATAAGAATTCAAGTTCCAATATAAAATAACAAATGCTAACAACTAATCATATTCAGTTTTTTTTTGTGCGGGTTGTGATGTAAAAGGGACCCAATTCATAAAAAATGGAATAAAAGAATCTGAAGTTTAATTATACTGGAAAATGAGAAACTTAAGAATAAATGAAGAAGAACTGTAAATTGTGGAAATTATGATTTTGAAGTGACGATTAGTGGTACAGTGTTGATGGAACAAATAGCACAAAATGTAGTGCTAATGCCAAAAATAGAAATAATTATAGATTTTCCTGTCATCGGCATCAAAATTGGTGAGTAAATTTAATGTTTTTTATTTTATGTTTGACGTTTTAAGAAGCGATTGTGACCGACCGTGTTCCGACGGTGAACTCTGTCTTATTAATTGATGTTAATATGATATATTACATTTGTTTTTATTTTAGTTATCTTTATAAGTATCTCTTTTTATTTTCTATGTCTCTTTTAAATCTTCAAACATCTAATTAACTGACACAAATAAAAAGACCAATTTATTTTTTAAACGTTATGTCTCTCATAAAAACAGTTGTTGAGTAGTAAAATTTGTTGCTACCCTGGCAACATCTTTTGGTTATGAAAACGCACTCTCCGTGTAAAAAATCCCTTTTTTGCAATAATATAATGACAGAACCAAAACTAAGTCCAAATCATTATTTTACAGCCAGCAACAATAAAAACTACGAACACATCAAATTAGTTCGCTTAGCAACAGCAAAGTTAGTGATAAAAAGAGTCACATGTTTTTATCATGCTACCACGATTTCACATACCTATCCGTCCCTAATAAAAAAAAAAAAGAATTAAAAAACCAAACTCATTCGTATAAGTTGCCTAAATATACTAGAATTTAGAACAGCCTGTCTCTAATTAAATAATAGATTATTAAGTACCTAGATAGTATTTATTTTTAATTTTTTGCTCCTTAGCTTGTTACCAGGGGGTACGAATTATTTTATCTTAATTGAGCGTTACCTTACGTAATCGCCTGCCCCTTGTTATCTTCTTAACCTTTCAATTTATCGACATGTTTTCGCCAAAGGTGATTTTTCATATTCTTGTATAATTATAATTCTATACATAGACGCTATGTCGATAGCATAAATGCTAATTTTAAATGACTATTATGTCAGATACAGACTCAACAAATTGTGTTTTGTTAGCTGTGCCGTACCTACAACACAATGTCGTGCCTTATATGTGTTGCTATGGCAGATTGGTATAAACAGCAAAAAAGTTGAATTCGTTATTGTATATACATCGGAGAGGTTCCGATGCGATAACCAATTTGCCATGTTAATACTAAAGTAGAATTATTATTTTAAAAAAGTATTAATTATAGGATATTTCAAGGAAACAGCATACAAAAAGTTCCCTTTTGCTGAAAATTCTCGGCAGAAGTTGTGTGGTCAGTCACCACCTATTTTAAACTTTGTTGTGAGATTAATGTTCATCAACAATGGGCTGACACTTGCCATGAAAGATAAATGACCATAGCTATTTAAAACTTAACAATAAATACTACTAATGTCACAGTGAAAAATAACAGTTATTAAAAGCAGTTCCAAACAAGGTGTTAAATGAAAAAGTCCGTACAACTTAAGTTTGATATTTATTCATATATTATAGATATATAAATATCAGACATAAATTGTATTGATATTTTTTATAACTAAAAGTACAATAAAAATCACAAAAAGTACTGGTATCTATAAACACCTGTTTTAACTCCGTTATTCAATTTTCGTAATGTGCTGCTTACTGTCCAGTTAGAAGGAAATGCCAACTTCGGGAGGTCATGAGACGTTCTTTTTATCCAGCGTCAGTGGTTTGTATATAGCTAGGTACTTAATACATGTAGTAATAGCAGCCTGTTACTGTCCCACTGCTGGGCAAAGACCAAGAACTTACCAAGACTGAACGAAAAGTGATCACCGCGCTAGCTCACTGCGTGTTATCGATTTCAGATAATTAAGATCGTTTTCTCAACATGTTTGCTTTGACCATATGGCGAGTGTCTTAATTTTACTAAGAACGTTCATATGACATTGAAAAGTAGCATAATGGTACATGTCAGGTTTTGATCTCGCGTACTAGATATTGCAGAAGCGAGCCGGTATAATTTTTATTAATTTATATCATGATAATCATTCAATCCATGACAATCCGTGTGGTGTCCGGATTAAGAATATTAGCACCTCTCCATCTCCTCCCGTGTATGTCGTAAAAGTTGACTAAGGGACTCTATACCAGAGGGATCCCTTTTGTGTAACAGTAGCCATATTGCGCCCACCAACCTGCCTGCCAAGCCTGGTGAGTACTGGCAAATTCCTCCTAAAACGATGACACAATTAATGTGGAAAGCTATGGGGAAGGTCTTTTTTTAGCAGTGGATGATATATTACAGACTTTGTTTTTCAATTTATAAAATTAAAGTATATTTAGTCCAATAACTTCGCAGCCCAGACGTGATCAAGTTTTCCAACAAAATCTAAAATTAGGGACGTTACAGGAAAATATATTAAAAATAATATTTGCGATAATTCATTTATTTATACTTGTATTAAATGATACCAACATAAAGAAAACGAAAGTTATAGTTTTAGTTAAAGCATTATCAACTTGGTCATACTTCTAGTTTTTATTTTGTTTGACTTATCTCCAATGAAATACTCTAAAAATAATTTTAGTACATAACATTGAAGACATAGTATAATATTTTAGTTGTTCATAAATCTACTTTTTGTTTGCTTTTGCCTTCTTTTTGTGATTCAATTCGCATCACGAAAATAACATACCCACCTAACGCTACCGGAGAAGACATTTTATTGGAGTGTCATGTCAAATAATGTTTTTTATAGTTATGGCATTGTTTAGGTATTAGTCTTGCAACCAATTCTAACAGAATCGATTATCAGATTCATATTTCTATGCTAAGTGTTTGTTTAGTATGACATCGGCATCGCGAAATTGTGAATATTACAAGTGCTGGGCGCGGAACAGGCGCAATGACCCTACAAAGGTATTTTAATTTTTCAATTTTGCGTTAGAAAGTACTTCTCCAAGTTAAGCAATCGTACGTCTAGGTCGATAATAGGCACGCGGCAGATAGGCGGCACGGTTGGTGCAGTGGCTGATATAGTCGGCTGCTGCGCTCCGGGTCGAGGGTTTGATTCCCGCAAGGAACAAATATTTGTATGATCTAAATCAGGTAGTTGTTCCGGGTCTGGGTGTATTGTGTGTGGATTGTATGTCTGTAAAGTCTGTAAACGCACCCACAACACTGGAGAAATCCTAGGGTGGGGCGATGTCTAACCTAAGAAAAAAAAATTGTGTCTGTAAACGCACCCACGACACAGGAGAAATCCTAGTATGGGGCAACGTTTTTTTTTAAATCAAAGCAATTCAAATTGTACTTCCAAATTAAGTTTGTTGAGTACTAAATTATTAAACTTCTTTACGGCCAAATACTGAAACGCCAGTTAAACTATTTAATCCGAAAAGGATATAAATTATTGGGACTGAATGTAATCATACTGTGCACAATTCTTCTTCTCTTAGATTATGGTTTCTGTAGAGTATCTTCCACAATTTCGCGATTGTCATAAGGCAACATTTTACGGTGTTCAGATTGAATCAATATTTACATATTCATAAAATATATCTTAAAAATGATAAAATTCTCCAAAAATATGTGGATGACCAAATTTTTTATCGTTGGCAACGTCGTACGGTTATCAATTGTTTTATGCTCCTCTGCACAATTGCACATTCTAGATGTCAACGTCACGTTGCTGTTTGATAGCTGAGTGACAGTGATGACAACACATTCTTCTTTTAATTTATTTGATCTCAAGTGGTCTGTGATTACTATTTAAAATAAGGTTTTAGTAAATAGAATTCAATTCATTAGCAGCTGTTGTAGTTCTAATTAAACAAAGCAATTTGTTTTCTTTCATTTCACAAAAAATATCAGTTATACCTTTCTAATGTTTTTCTCTTGATCTACGGTATCAATAAGAAGTTGGTGTACTGTCCTAAATATGTCCGCACATAATTTGGAAACACCCTACACTGTATTATGCGTACATGTTATAAATATGTGTTATATATTTTATAACTAATAAATTGGGGTGTGTCATGCAGAAAAATAACCTAATAATTTTGCCCGTGGGTCACCTTCAATATTTATTTGTCCTTAAGGCTATCGTGACTTAGTCTTAGAGATTATCTTCAAGCTTTAGTGATTATTTAAAGTTGATCGATCTTAAGTTCTGAACTGAAATGGTACGTTTTCTACTGAACGGTAAATTAGAATGATTGATGGCAACACGGTAATGCTCATACCAGTTTATCCGTATGGTAACGCACTCATAAATAAAGCATTGTTAGACTTATGAAACGTTGTGTTGAACACATCCGAAACGCGTACTTTTTGCTCAGTTTTACAATCGCTAATTAGACAATTTATCTTAAGTCCGACGTGGTAATTGGTGTACTTACGTTAAATCGAATCAAGTTTAAATGATTACCAAGTATAGTCGCCCGTATGAAGATATAAATCAGATAGTCGTTGGTTGTTATTAATATCTGTACGCCTCGGGGGACAGGCAGGATCGTTAGTCTCAAAGTGCGGTCCAGGTTCGATTCCTGGCCGCTAATTATTATTTATGAGCAACTCTTATCTTTAGCCAGCGGCCGCTAGGAAGTGTTGTGGAATGTTGAAGTTTCTTCGATATGTTTACGCTAAATTGAAGCAAGCGTAGCTACGTTGGATGTATGTGGCATGTAATCGGACTTTGTGGAAATCTGTTGGGGAGGCCTTTGTTCAGTAGTCACAAAAATCCGACATTATGAAGTTGGCTGTTAAAGATAATTAAAGTGTACATATTTTTTCTAAGTATAAAAAAAAAACTATTTATATCACAATAATATTTTTTAAACAAATTTTTTTATTATTGTTTCGGCCTAATGACGTCCACTGTTGGACACAGGCCTCTCCCAAAGATCACCACAACGACTGATATGGGTGTGTTGTGGGCTAATTGGGGGGTTTTGCCATAATCGCCACGCATGCCAGACGGGTCGGCGATCGCTGTTGAGTTGTTAATGTACTCGAAGGACGCTGCTGCCCATCCTCCGGCTAATCCCTTAGTCGACTTTAACAACACCCACGGGAGGAGATGGAGTGGTGGTATTCTGAGCCGGCACCACACGGCAAACTATAGAACAATAATATTATCTTAAGTAAATTATGTTATTGTAAACCTTTATTCATTGTATTTAATATCTTTCTTCGAAATTTATATCGTTCTTACTACTTCTTAAATTACTGGCACGAGGAATAACAAAATATAAAAGGCGCGTACATAAGTACAATTGTTTTTCTATTGAATACACAATAAGAGACCATATCGGTACTTAATGTTCATCTGGAAAATTGGACAATTAATGGAAGATTACATTATGCTTAATTATATTTTCGATACACAATTGTATAACAATTATAATATTAATGAATAAACATTTAAGCCGCACTGTATATATTTTATTTATTATATTTGGACTTTTGCAACTCATGGTTTTAGCAGATTAACAAATTAATGACTTAATAAAAACTAAGTATTAGAAGTTATTACCTTCATGTAAGTGTACCTAAGTAAACTTATTTTATACACTGTGTATAATTTATATATGACAAAAAAATCTGCTAAGACCTAAATAAAAGTACGTAGGCATATTTTTATAAATTTATGATAAGCTTCTTATCACACTTAATTTTTTAGGTCTCTTGTTCTGTACCTAGGTACAGAACAAGATAGCTTAAAAGACTTTAGAGTCACTAGGATAATATGAACTGGAAACCTGATATAGTAACAAGTTACACATAGAAAAATAACCATACAATTCAAAGTATATTTTTCCCCTATTATTAATTCATTACCCGTAACATAACACACACACTTTTGCAACAGACATACATCTAAGTACCCGGGAAGAGGAAAGGAACTTTACCTACTTTAAATATTAAACAAAGATGTTTAAAGAAAAAGCATTTTTAATCGTTCTTAATCCTTCACAGCGAACTTCGCACCTCTTTAACATAATGCCTCGGTCACTTAGTAAATTTAATAAATTATCAACAGGACACATCTATTTCACTTACCATTAACTTTATTTGTAGTAAAAAGTTTGGCGGGCGGCCATTTTCTTCGCAATTAATAGTAATTCAGTAGGTACATTGGTTGTGTAACAGTGTATATTATATGTTTATTTATAATTTTTTTCGTCGTAATTACACTTGTACTTGTGTTGTTGCTAATGCCAATAATTTGTCACATTATGTTGGTAGTAGTATAACGTTTATTATACTGACTTTATAATAATATGTCTTTATTTTACACTCATTAACATAAAACAATCATGACCATAATTTTGAATTTAGAGCTATATATAATTATAAAAGGATTTCAGATAGGTATCAGCTTTGTATCCGTTTAAAATCTTACAACAACGTTAACATATTAACTTGAAATTGTGTTTATCCCACGGCGAAAAAAAAGCCGATGCAAAAGAAGTAATAAATAAGTAAATTTTATTAACCATCTTGATTTCAAGTCCAGTTTTTATTGAAAACAAAGTTCACACATTATTACACCCACCACAGGCCGTTTTGGACCGAAAACAAAAAAATGACATTCAAAAGTACCTACCTACTCGAGCAAAAAGGTTGAATGCAATTTTATAAATCTACGATTATGTTATTCTTCATGGTTGTAATTTATTAAAACTATACGGTGACTCAGAAGTACTTCAAGCAAGTACCTATTGATATATCGAAATAGAAAACAATAGTTAAGTTAAGTAAGTAAGTTGGTAAAATTCGACTAAGGGTTGGATGTGAAGTTAATAACATACTGTGATCACCAATCCGCCTGCCAAGCGTATTAGGGCAATATTCTCTATGCCCACTCATTTGTAGTCAACATTCGGAGAGGCCCATGTTCAGCACTGTTGTTTTATTTACGAGCAGATGTTATTTACTTTTAAACTTATTACATCTATTTTGGTAACAGGCATTTCAAAAATGATGCTGTAACTGGCACAATATTGTTTCTCGCCCACACACCTAAATAAACGTTGAAAAATGACAGCGTGAGTTCATGTGGTCGCAATATGTTTATTTTATGAGTTGCATTACTTCGTCGCCCAGTCCAATTATATTCAACATGTGTTACGTATTATTTACTTAATTCGTGTTTTCGTGTAGCCGATATCTTGATATAAAACTGGAATCAAACGTGTTCCATTCTTTTTTTAAGTTCTGGACTCCATATTTGTTTTCGTTGAAACTTTGGCGGAATAACGTTTCGTTTTTTAAACAACTGTATAAATCATTTCTTGAATATAGTAGACTGTCTCAAACTGACATCGAATAAAGGCTATAAATTAGGTGCCTACATTTCCGCAAAATTCATGCGTGATGTCACACACACACACACACATATATATATATATATATATATATATATATCGTGATGTCACACACACACGCACACATATATATATATATATATTAGTTAGTAAAAACAGCAATAAGTATATAAAAGATAAATCACAGGATTCATTATTTCAATAAAGCCAATAAAATAAGCCATTCATAGACATATTTTACAAAATATGGCACGTCATAACGATCAGACTAATCGATTTACATTTGAAATGTCACCAATAGTGGCTTTATAGCCGAGCCAGCCAGGCTTTATGATTTTTTAAGTAATATCCATATATTAACGGTGTCTCCACCGTTATTTGGAAATGTCAGTTAATATATTTATATGTTATGACTCCAATGTCTCCAATTCTTACGCATCCTCTCGCATTATCTAGTATATAAAATTGTAAAAGCAGTAAATAAAATATATTTTATGAATCTCAAATTTGAGCTAATCAGTTTGTTGAAGTTGTGAAACATTTATTCATCATTTTATTTCTGCGGCGGGTTTCTTTTTTGCCTGTATATACGGTGTTCAATTAAATTTTTATTGATTACCTAAATAGTAACTTTATTCCGTGTGGTGTCCGGATTAAGAATATAGCACTACTCCATCTCCTCCCGTGGATGTCGTAGAAGGCGACTAAGGGAATCTAAACCAGAGGGATGGGCAGCAGCGTCCCTTCTGTGAAACGGTAGCCATACTGCGCTCAACAACCCGCCTGCCAAGCGAGGTGATAATTGGCAAATACCCCCCAAAATGATAACACAGTTGTGAAAATCTATGGGGGAGGCCTTTGTTCAGCAGTGGACGTATAAATAGCCGATATGATGATGAACTTAATTAATTAATTAGGTCTTCAGAATAAATATAATAATAAAAATAACCAAGATTGCACCTTAAAATAAAATTCTCAATTTTTGTAGAAAATAAAGTACATAGGCAGGTACTGTAGGTAACGTATATTGTTAGGAATGTATACCAGGATTCTGATAAATGTTCTTCTGTTAACTATGAATTCAATATATTTTCTAGAATAAATAACATAAATTAACAACATAAAACCAAATATTCAAATTGAGGGGAACACAGCAACATAACCACAAAACAAAAATGAACACAATTGTTTACCTAAGAGATTGAAACAAAAAAACGAGCATAATATTAATTATGAAAAGTAAGTCTTGTTGGTATACAACCATTGGCATTAGCTTTTAATTACTAAATAGCATAATACTACTTGTTTTTAGAGCCAGTGGGTTTAACAGGAAGAATTTAATCCAGGGTTGAAATATTCATATTTAGAGCATCATTACACTTTGGTTCTATCCCAGCAAGTTCTTGATTGAAGTAGTCCTTCATGAAATTACAACATGCAGAGATGATTCTAAAATCCATTCCAATTTTAGACTGTTTTTGAGGGTTACTCAAACTCACTAATTCATATTTGTAAGTCTCAACTAGTTCACGGAAGCCTTCATGAACATTTATTAGAGATCTTATGGCATCTTTTTCGTTGGCTTTATTTAACAAAATGGAGACGTCGCGGTAGAACTCTGCCACAGTGATTCTCAAATGATTTCTAGGGCCATTGTCCTCATATTCTTCCAAAGTTATACTGTATATAGAGTTGAATAAATCTATGAATACTTTGATGATGGAAACATTCAAAAGGATTGTGGGGTTTTCCATTATGTCCAATATGGCAAATATAACTCCTGTTTTTGCTTTTCACGAAATAATCAAATTCTCAAACGAAACAAAATAAAACGAAATACGTATTTCGTTTTCAATTCACAAGGCTAGAATTACAAGACATCTGTACGCATGCCCGATAACCCTTCTGTCATAGCATTTTCACTTCTTCTTCTCTTAGATTATGGCTTCTGTAGAGTATCTTCCACAATTTCGCCAATTTCAAGTATAAGGCAACATCGTACGGAGTTTAGAATAATGAATTTTTACAAATTCAGAACATATTTCTCAAAAATGAAAAAAATCTATCAAATATGTGGGCAACGTCGTACGGTTCAAATTCGATTTTCACATAAGCACTTAATTCAAATCCTGTGTATACTTTTTAATAGTGGTGAGTGAGTTACACCGAAGAGGCGACCATCGTTACAGTACATACTGCAATGATTGCTCATTAACAATAATTGTAACGATTAATAATTGTGGCCGGGTCGTGAATGAAAGCATTAACAGTTGCGTGTATTCTGTTGATCTATTGGATTGACGCACGAACATAAGAATTTGCAACGTAAAATGAATTGCTTTCGATGGAGACTTTTCAGTGTATTTGCTCTAGTAAACATGTGTATCAATTAATTAAGAGTAAGTATTTTTTTCTAGAAATGTGTCAGTCCTCACCACGCTGGGTACGTGAGCGCAGTATGGCTACAGTTTCACCGGAGGGATGCCGTGCCTCCCTCTGGTTTAGAGTCCCTTAGTTGCCTGTTACGACATCCACTGGAGGAGATGGAGTGGTGTTATATTCTTAACCCCCCGAACACTGTGGAACCCCGAAAAGACGACACACTTTTGGAAATCTATGGAGGGATTGTTATGATGATAGACTGATAAGTTGATGATGATGATTTTTTCTGATATTTATACCTAGGTCTCACATCTGATATCTATGCAAATAAATAAAATTGAAGTGCCAAAATAACAGATTTTTACTAAATGCATATGAAAGTATATACAGACTACAACAAAAAAACTATTTTTATGATTTTTGTCTTATAAATAATCCAATTTATTCTAAATTAAACGGCGGGTGAAACCGCGGGTCCAGCTAGTAGAATATATTTTCGATATTTTTTTAGTGTTATTCGAAATATACAAATCAGCCCATAAACGTGCACTGCTGAACATGGGTATCTCAATGCGTTATTGCCACCACCTCATCTCCTCCCACGGGTGTCGTAAAAGTCGACTAAGGGATTAGACGGAGGATGGGCAGCAGCGTCCTTCGAGTACATTAACAACTCAACTGCGATCGCCAACCCGCCTGCCAAGCGTGGCGATTATGGCAAAACCCCCCAATGAGCCCAGAACACATCCATATCGGTGGTTGTGGTGATCTTTGGGGGAGGCCTGTGTCCAGCAGTGGACTTCATTCGGCCGAAATGATGGCATGCGGATTGGTGATCGCAGTATGTTGCTATTAGTACACGGGAGGATATTGCTGCCCAATCCTCTTGATATAAGTCCTTAGTTGCCGTTTCCGACACCCATGGATGTAGAAGGGCGGCCTGTTTTGCGTCGGAAACTATTTCAAACATATGGCATGTAGATTGTAGATATACGATGCGTTTATATCATACTTTTTATACAACTTGGTGACGAGACGATCAAGTCATGCGCCCGCCTGCCCATAACAATTGTCGTGCTACCCCGGACTAATCCTGCGTGGCACCACACTGCGCTTGTCACCTCGAGACATTAGTTACTTAGTCTCTTATGTCCAGTAATTTTAGTTTACAATGCCCTTCAAACCGGAGCACAGTAATGTCTAAAGTTTAAACAATACTGCTTGCCGGCAGAATATCTAGCACTGGAGTGGTACTTATACCTGCCGGAGGTGCGATATCGCAGACAAAGCGTGCACCTCTCCCCGGCTAGAGGTAAGTGGAAGGTCACCCTGGGGTTTTAGCCGGTAAAGATTCCGGCATGCGCCTCCGTCCTTCCCAAGGCGGAGGAAGTCCATGCGGATTTACCCACGACAAAAAATGCGGTAGGTACCTATATAGCTGGCCTGTTGCAGTAAAATAACCAGTAATGCTTTGTTAAACCGAGATTTTATATTTGGTATTGAGGCAGTAGAGCATTTCAGGGTTCAAAATTAAACGAATAGTTTTTAAAGAAGATGTATAAAATGAAAATACTTTAATTGTATCTAAATGTCTTATTGGCTTAATTTAGATTACTAAATGTGGATTGCATGCATTTTCAATTAATGATTTAGTTATGGTCCGTCATAACATTCAATTCAAGCTAAATTAAGCTCTGGGTATAAAATCTTCGTCTTTTATCTTAATATTTTGTATACGGTCATATCATTAATCCGCATATTGAATAAATTTACGAGTAAATGAGCGGAAAAATAAAATATAAATTTTACTAATAAAATCTCTACTTATAAGTTTATCTGTTTCATTATCCAATGAACATAAATAGGAGTGGCATTAGCATATAAAATGGTTTGTCATAAAAGAAAAACGTAAATCATTAAACGTATCTCTACCTATATGTAGCGGATGTGTATTAAAATATTAAAACTGTTCCATGTCATTTGATATTATACTTATCTGAATACTTATATTTTAAATTAAACTCTACAAGCAGAAATATCTAAAATACAATAACTCTCTGTTGGCAATGAATATTTAATATTAATTATAGTTTAATAGTAAAATCATATTTTAAAAATAAGAAACTTAACTACTTACTAATACATATTTTATTAGTGTTTTGTTTCACAAATAAAAGGAAACTCACTATTGAAAAATTGGGTGCCAATGTTCCTACCCTTAAAAACGCAAGGATCATCATCATCATCATCATCATATCAGCCAAAGGACGTCCACTGCTGAACAAAGGCCTCCCCATAGATTTCCACAACGACAGGTTACATGCCGTATTATCATTCTTTGGGAATTGGTCAGTATCTAGGTACTCGTCACGCCCCGGGGGTGACCGCTTTACAGTCGCCCTCTCAGAGACGCACCCACCAGTGGGCGGCTCTAGTGTGATCATACGATGACCTAGTCCCCCTTAGGTGCCGAAGATGACCGCCCCAGTGGTTTTAGCCGAAGGCGAAGGAAGTTCATGTAGAATTTCCATAGGGCCCAATAAAATAAGGTACTCGATATGATTGGCAGACGGGTTGGTAGGCACAGAATAGCTGTTGTTCCGCAGAAGGGTTGCTGCTGCAACTCTGGTTTAGAGTCCCTTTGTCGCCTTACGGCCGAAATTAATAATCAATCCAATTCAAAATCTTTGAATTTGGGATTGAGGATTTTGGTGTAAAGCGTGATCTTAAAAAAAACATTAAGCTCAAATGTTAAATCTAAGGATTTTGTGTTATTGGCTTATAATATATTGGCTATAATCTTAAGCCGGACACTGAATAATTTAATTGGATAAATGAAAGGAAATTTCAAATAAAATTACCATATTATTGCTGATTCATGGTCAGACAAAATAGTCCACTGCTGAACAAACGCCACCTCATAAAACGACCGGTTACATGCCGTGCATCGCCGTATTGGGGGGAATTTGCCAGTACTCACTGCGCTTGCCTGGGGGGTTAACAGCGTAGAATGTTTACTGTTTCATCTGTTCTTTAGAAGGGATACAGCTGCCCACCCCTTTGTTTTTAGAGTCCCTTAGTCACCATCCACACTAAACTACTAAAGTAGGCACTGCCTTCTTTAAGCTAAATAAATAGTCAGCAACATATAATCATATCGAATGCAACTAAACGTTTCCACGACGAATGAAACATTTTAACTCTGCTTTCCGAAAACATAGTTCGCGAAATTGTTACAAATCTACAACAGTATTGCAATTGCGTTCAACGACGCCAAATGGCTACAAAATATCGGTTTGTGATGACCAATAATTCCGTAATAATAAGCTAGTCTATGATATTACGCCATGCGGACGGTGATTACTTGCTACCGACTGCGGTAATTCTTGTTGATCGCCAAGCACACTGTATTTTGTCGTAGAATAGTTTAATAAGCATATAATTTAAAGTAGTCAAGGTCGCATCGGTGACTAATACGTCAGTTCTCGTGTTACATTTTTAAGTTGACATGTATTTTAATTTTTGACAAATGTTTTGAAGAGAAGAAGGAATTGAAAACCGTTCGATGTTGCCGACATATTTTTGTTGTTTTTTTTTCCAATATGAGAAATATTTTATGAATCTATACAAATAAATGAAATTGAAGTGTCTGTTTATAATGTCAAAATAATAGCTTTTTACTAAATGCATATGAAAGTATATACGGTACCTACAAGTATTTTGACGGCACGGTTGGTGTAGTGGCTGATACAGTCGGCTGCTGCGCTCCGGGTCGTGGGTTCGATTCCCGCACGGAACAAATATTTGTATGATCTGCAGGCAGTTGTTCTGGGTCTGGGTGTATTGTATGTGGAATTCATGTCTGTAAACGCACGCACGACACAGGAGAAATCATAGTGTGCGGCAAGGTTTAAAAAAAAAATATAGAAAAAAGAAAAGAAAAAGAAAGCATGTTTTTTTTATTTTTCATAAAATGTCAAGTGTCTATGCCGAAGTACTATAAATTATATAAAATAATCCACTTTCTTTTAAATTAAACTGCGGGTGAAACCGCGGGTCCCAGCTAGTATGTAAATATTGATTCAATCTGAACACCGTACCTACAATATTGCCTTATAGCTACATGACATTGGCGAAATTGTGGAAGATACTTTACAGACGCCATAGTCTAAGACAAGAAGAAAAGTATTTTTATGGACCTCCATATTGATTTTTCGGGTTGTCAAAACGTTCTTTTTTTAAATAGAAAGGAGCATTGGCCGATAATTGGTAAAAAAAAAATTTGGTAGCTTTTACAAAATCTTTAAGGCTGAGTTCCTTTAAAGCAGTTGATGTTAGTGTGAGATGGCAATATTTACGTCTCCGTCTCTTTATTAACTAGTCCGTGTAGTTCCCGGCAAAGAAAAGACACCCATGGATGTCATTAAAGGCGACTAGTTTTAACCAGACTACGGCGAAGCCTAAAGGAGGGTTATGTTTTTAACAGTCGATGTATGTTTGTATGTCAGTATGTTCCCTCAGATCGCCTGAACTACTCATTGTTATTTGATAAATGTGGTATCGTTGGACGGGTCGTGCTATTCGGCAAGTTATAGCTTATATGACTTCACATAAATAGGAACATAGTGATAGTTCACAGTGGACATAAACTGCTTCCAAAAACGTTTAAATTATCATCTATACCAAAGCCAATGATATCAATATCTCTATACCAATACCTTAAAATACATAAACCCATTTATTTTAAATTTTATGTCCAGTTAATACGGCTTAAATGGCTTTCCGACAACGATCAGGGATCGTGGACCCCAAAATAATTTATATAAAAAATAAGTTTAAAGAACTAAAACCTGATTACGGAAAAGTACAAACAAGTTTGAACAGCCATGAAACGTTTTATACCATTGACTACCATCCTGAATTGGCCTGACGGTTGGTAGACCCTCCAGGATACACAAGAAATATAAATACGATATTATGGTGAAAATTTCACTAAACAATATTTAATTAATAAATAGATGTAATAGGCCAACAGTAACGAATTTCGGCCTCCGACTACGAGAAATATATTTATTCATTTTACATTATTTTGTGAAATTTTCACCATAATATCGTATTTATTTTTTCTTTGACTTTCCTGGAGGATATTAGTCAAAGGCATAAAACGTTTCACGGCTCTTCAATTATTATTTATATGTGTCCTTTGTGCTTTTCCGTAGTCGGGTTTGAATTCTTTAAACTTATTTCGATATCAAGAGGATGGGCAGCAGCACCCTGCTAAGTGCTAACAACAATATACTGCGATCACCAATCCGCCTTCCAAACGTGGTGATTATGACAATATCTCCATTGACCGCTGATTGAAGTGTTCATTGGGGGGCCCATGTTCAGCAATGGACGTTACGGGCTGATCTGTGTCTCCTTAAATAAGATATCGCATCCCGCTTTTAGGCAAACATGAATGTTTCTAGAATAAACACCATAGTAATAACTCAAAGATGTATCCCCTTGGGCCACTGCCCACTGCTAATCACAACGAAAAACACTACCCCGGGCAACCAAGTTAGCCAATAGAACAAATGCAGGCGGTTCTTGTTAGAGAATACAGCTTTATTTTATTGGTGTCCAGTGGAAATTCTACGTGAAGTTCCTTCGGCCTGAGGAAGGGTGAAGGCGTATACCGGACTCCTACCGGCTAAAACCACTGGAGTGGTCATCTTCGGCACCTAAGGGAGGCTCCAGGTCCTCTGATCACACTAGAGCCGCCCACTGGTGCCACGCCTATAAGCACATCTCGGAGAGGGTGACTGTAAAGCGGTCACCCCCCCGGGGAGGGGATACACCTATCTTTACGAGTCGTAGGTTTCAACTGGAGCCACACACTTGAGGAAGCGTCTACCGCTCTGAGCCACTGCGATGTAATTGTACGTTGGGGACATCCAGCTTAGATCTAGTAGAGTCATATAACGTGCAGTTTATCTGCTTATCTCTCAGCGTAGGTCTTGGAAGCTGATTACAGTCACCAGGGACACAAACTTGTACAATGCAGTGTCATCTACCGAATCAATGATGTAATGCAATAAGGGTACATATACATGTACGGCATCATATTGTATAGAAGAGATTTTGAATCTTGTTGCGTTTCATGAGAGCTCCTCAGCTTTTACACAATTTTGATGGAATGATTAGCAATATCTCATCATCATCATCATCATATCAGCTATAAAACGTCTACTGCTAAACAAAGGACTCGCCAAGAGATTTTTTAATTGTGTCGTCATTTTAGGTGGAATTTGCCAGTACTCACTACGCTTGGCAGGCGGGCTATTGAGTGCAGTATGGCTACTATTCCACAGAAGGGACACTGCTGCCTGAGCCTCTCGTTTAGAATCCCTTGACGGCTTTTTCGACATCCACGGAAGGAGATGAAAGGCTTTGAAGAAGGTGAAGCTTTATTTTTAATCCGGACACCACACCGAAAGCAATATTTCATCAGGCTTTAAATCATCATCAATTCAGCCGCATAAAGTCCACTGCTGGACACAGGCCTGTCACAAAGATCGCCACAACAAACAGTCAGGATGTGCTGTGTGCTCATATGCAGGTTAAGATCGCAGTTGTGTACTCGAAGGACTCTGCTGCCATCCTCCGGCTAATCCCATAGTCAACTTTTACGACACCCACGGGATCAGATGGGTTGGTTATATTCGTAGCCGGCTTTAAATCGCTACAAATGAACTCAAAAATATTTCACGAGAAATATTTGTCGTACTAAATGCCGAATAACTCGGAACATCTACAAAGGCGCGCTACATTTCATTTCGTATCAAGCAAACATTTCGTTAACAATGTTTGCCAAATTTTTGAACACACATTAATCATCGCAACACTGTTTAATTCGCCAATATCCAACGTTTGTCCAATAAACAACATTTGAAAACATGTTGCCTGCCGGTGAGTCATCTGCGGTCATTGCCGAGAATAGAATAAATGACATGAATACACACACAAGTAAAATGTATTACGTAACTGTTGAATTGTCAAGTCACTGAAGAAAATTCGAAAAGTGTTCTTCTTTCGAAGTTTTATGTCATGCTCTTGCCAGCATGTTAAAACTTATTACCTTTATAGAATATTGCAACTTCTTTTTGTATTTAGTTTTGTTGTGGTTCCCGGTAAAGAACGGACTACCGCTCTCCATCCATGGGTGTCGTCAAAAGCTACTTAGAGTATATATATCAAGTGAAGAATCCTCCCGTATGCTAATAACAACATAGGTACTACCATCACCGATTCGCCTGCCAAGCTTGGTGATTATGACAATATTACCGCTAATATGATCGCTCATTGTAATGATCATAGGGAGGTCGCATGTTTAAGAGTGGACGTTGACAAGCTGAGGTGTTTACCTATGTGTGTGTAGTTTAATATGATTAGAATAACGTTTCCTTTTAGTTGGAGTAGGTATTTTTTCCGTGTGGTGTCCGGATTAAGAATATAGCACCACTCCATCTCCTCCCGTGGAGGTCGTAAAAGGCGACTAAGGGACTCTAAACCAGAGGGATGGGCAGCAGCGTCCTTTCTGTGGAACAGCAGCCATTATGCGCTCACCAACCCGCCTGCCAAGCGTGGTGAGTACTGGCAAATTCCCCCCAATACGGTTACACAGTTGTGGAAATCTATGGGGGGGCTTTGTTCAGTAGTGGACATTGTATGACCGATATGATAGGTATTTTTTGTGTGGTGTCTGTATTAAGAATATAGCACCACTCCATCTCCTGTGGATGTCGTTAAAGGTGACTAAGGGACTCCAAACCAGACAAATGGGCTGCAGCGTTCCTTCTGTGGAACAATAGTCGCAGTGCGCTCACCAACCCGCCTGCCAAGCGTAGTGAGTACTGGACATGTCCCTCCAAAATGACGGAATTGTGGATATCTGTGGGGGAGACCTTTGTTCAGCAGTGGGCGTATAAATGGCTGATATGATGATGATGAATAATTCGGTAACCCAATAAACTAACTACTGTTGATAAGTAAATGCAAACTGATTTACATATGAAATAAATTACCATAGCATAATATGACAGTGGTTGGTAATATCTATAATAATATTTAATAATAATAGCTTGATAATAACAGGAAATAACGTTTGAAAATTCATTTAAAACAGTCACGATTTGTGAGAATAATTCTACTGGGAATGAACGCACCAGAAATTGATATAAACGAGCAAAAATGCCAGCTCACGCGATGAGTTCCAAATTATTCTTAGTTCTGGGACAAATTAAGTCTGATTGAGGTGCCAGTATTCATTCTAATGTATGTCACAACTAGTTTTTAATACCAGAGTTGCATATAATGTTCTACAGATACAAATAACTAAGCAAGACTTAAATAAAATTGAATTACACTATGTGATGCCGTGCGGTAACCGGGAAAAATATGCTACAGTATCAGTACCCGTGGATATAGACGACATCGAAACTAATTCCAGAGGTAACTATTATTTCAAAATAATGTTGGGAGCCCTGAAACAGGTCCTATCCCTTCCGATCCCATCCGATTATCGAAAATCCTAAATCGGAGGCGTTCTCCCCGCACTTTCCGACCGAGACCCTTCAGATAAAAAACAACGGAGAGGCAGTGCCAACGTATTAGTGTTTTTGCGGCTTCCTATCAATAGTTTTTATTATGGCTTTTACTACAAAAGGGTTTGCAGTAGCGATGTCAAGTACAGTTGAGGTCACGCAAAAACGGAAAAGAAATAGGGATTTACAATTTTAATGGCTCTAACGTTATTATGTCGATGATTCCGCTCCGTTGCATAATATAACATTGTTATAGAATAAAAGTTGGATTGGCTAGTGAAGTTCTCACGCTCTATCACACTTAAAAGGCACGTTATATTTATAAATACTTGTTTTTTCATCATCATCATATCAGCCATAGGACGTCCACAAAGGTCTCGACCATAGATTTGCACAATTGTATCATCATTTTGGGGGGAATTTGCCAGTACTCACCACGTTTGGCAGGGGGGGGGTTGGTAAGCGCAGAATGGCTGCTGTTACATAGAAGGGACGCTGCCACCTATTCCTCTGGTTTGGAGTCCCTTAGCTCATTAGTCACCTTTTACGACCTCCACGGGAGGAGATGAAGTGGTGCTATATTCTTAATCCGGACACCACACGGATACAGGTTGTTTGCTGCCCAATAAAAAGAAAAATGTATTCTTCTTATTCTAACTTACACCCACCGACGACATTTCGATGAGCGCGCGTGAACACCTTTGCATACGACGACTCTGCTACTGTAAGTGATATTTTGTCCCACAAAGTTTCCGATCCGATCCGATTTAAGGATAAGGACGATTAAATTCATCCCACCTTCCGATTTTGTAATAGTTAGGATGATCGCATCATACTTTATCTGATAATTAGGACCGGATCAGATAAGATCGGAAGGTGCAGGGCCAGCTTTATCTGTAGTAAAAGTTGCATAGACTCGTAAAGGTCTTTATATTCAATAATTGACATTATCGGGCGATAAATTGCAATTAGGCTGACAGGAACAATGTTAGTATGCCGTCGAAGTTGGCCACTAGTTCTTACTACAGTTTAGGTAACACAATTACTGAATCGTACCGAATAATTGGGTACATTAATAAGACTCTTATCGATCTGCATGCTGCGTCATTACTCTGAAGCACGTGCACCACTAGTAGTCTAGTATTTGGCCAATTACTAACGGAGTTGCCAGTGTTCAATAATCCATGCTATTATTTTAACTTGCACTACCAAATAGAACCCGAATTAAAATCGATACACTCCCAAAAAACGCAATTAATAAACATTGCAGAAAACTGATTTCGATCAACCTCAATAATGCAAGCGCCTAAAGTACACAGCAGAGTTAAAAAAAAAAATATTAAAAAAGAATATGACCTTATTATTAAAAGTCTTCTGTTGTCTATACATTTTTATTCACCCACTTGTAAAAAGGTTAGATGTTGGAATCTGACAGGCAATTAAACAGACAGGGTATATCTCAAGTGTATTGTCGGAATAGTATTCTTTTACAAATAATTTATTACCTTGAGAACTATCAAGGGCGTTGTATGACACATAACAAATGATTTTATAATGTTTTTTGACCTTTCTTATTCAATAACGCTAGCTGTCAGTTTTAAAATAATGGTTTTGAACTTTAGATTTGTGATTATACATTTATATAATGTCATCTAATATTTAAAAATAATTAATTACGAATCATTAACGTTTGTGCCTTTTTTTTATTGATCCGGTGGAAATACCTCATGTGACTGTAAAGCGGTCATCCCCCCGGGAGGATTGTAAAGGATTTGTGCCTGTAATAATGCCTACGTGACTCTTAATATTACTTAAAAAAAAAAATCCTTAACTAAAGTTATGCCATACATTAATTTCAATGAATCAGTCATTAACGATCAAATAAAACCTTAATGACTGTTGCATTTAATTAAATTTTATTCATAGGCAGAGTAAACGGAATTCTTGTGTCTGTTTGTTCAAAGAAGCATTCAAGCTTACGTGGTTGTCAAAACAAGTGTGACATAAAGCAACAAGCAATTCATTACTGTCTCCGGCACAATAGAAAAGAAATCCATAGCCCACGGTTCTACAATAGGGTACAATCACATTAAATACCTTTTTATTACAAACACAAAACTTGTAAACTATTGTACTCTAATTTCCTACTCAAGTTGAGTCTTCGAGTGTACTTTGTTCGAAATCTGCGGTTTGAAATCTTTTAGTAGTGATCCTTTTTTTAAACTGATTGAGCCGTTTTTGTGTTTATTTACTTTAGTGTTCGTTTAATTTATCAATGAGGATTTTGCAACAACACTTCTTTTTATATCTGGATATTGAATGTCGAAGGCCCTAATCTTCTTTGTTTTCTTTTTTCCAATATTAATTTACAAGCTAACGCTGTAATCCGGACCTTTCTACGAAGCCAAGTTTAGCAACTTGATATTTTTTTAAAGTTTAAAGATACAATGTTGCGCCATAAGTTCAAAGCAAATGGCGTCACATTACGTATACACAAAGGTTTTTTTCTTTATAAAAAAACGTTGCCCCACACTAGGATTTCTCCTGTGTCGTGGGTGCGTTTACAGACATGAATTCCACACACAATACACCCAGACTATTTATTTTATTTCTATTTAGAATATTTGTTCCGTGCGGGAATCGAACCTACGACACGGTGCGCAGCAGCCGACTGTATCAGCCACTGCACCAACCGTGCCGTCATATTGTTTAAAAAACATTTTAACGTTTTATTTTTGTTAAAGTACCGTATATTTCTACTAAATATAATGGATACCAATCTAAGTTTATTTGGTTACTAAAAGTTACTTGATTCCACACGTGATCTATGTAGAGTTTAATAGTGACGTAATGTGTGTTTATCTCACGCAAAAATACTCGACATAAATGAATCCCGAACAGTATTGCCTATATGCAATATTATCTAAACAGATTAAAATTTACAATCTGACTTATTCACTAACATGTTGATATTTTTAAATTTAAAAGGTAAACTACCGCTGCATTTTTAAAAACGAATATATTAAAGTGATATACAAAATTAAAAACAAAAATTATACGACTGTTTACGCATGCAATGCGAATACGAAGCGAGAACATCGCAACGGGTTAACCCTTGAAAAGTTGATGCAAATTCGCGCATAAATAAATAATGTATGGGCGCCGCACATAGATATCAGCGAACGATAACTCCAGTTAGACAAAGATGGATGGTCAAATAAGATTTGTTGACACCTTCGCGCGATAAGTTTTTTAATAAATCATCTGACGTGTTCGGATTATATATACGCGGGTAATTGGACGTCAATATTACTCGGTATGTACGAGAACATTCTACTGCATTCTTGATTGTTTATTAATTATTCTAAAACATCATAGAAATAACGATTTATGGTTACTTTCAATAATACAACCATGTTTATTTTGATATTGAAGATTTAAACGTATAACATAAGACGGTTACCGATAAAATTACTATTCAATTTCTATGTTAAGTGATTGCTAATGGAAATAAAACGTCAAATAAAAAGAAAATCTCATTAAAATGCTTTACGGACCTATTTCAGGCTAACAAAAATTTTATGGCAATGCTGAAACTATAGGCGGCGCTAACTGTTAAGTATCGATTCAAAGTGATCTGGTCACGATATCCGTTACCTTTAGTTTTTTGAATAATGGAAAATGAAGTTATTCAGCATTGTATTTTTCCCATTTCGCTGCACACGACACAAGTACTACTACGTATCTTGATCTAGCTATCTAGTTCTTGAAATGGCTCTGCGGGCTGACTAGGTATCACTTCACATAATTTATAGTGGTTTCAATATACTTCTTTTTTACAGTTCAGTAATTTCAGTATCTTTATCTTTTTAAGTGGTATTTATTTTACTTTAGTTAAGCCATGTTTGAAATTTGGATTTGTTTAATCTATACATATTTTCGTGTTGTTTCAGATGTGTAACGAAATACAATTTGCTGATGGAAATGTCTTTGTTCAGGTATTTATTATTTTGCAATTATTCTCGTTAGTAGTATAGCACATTGCCAAAGATCCTGACCCACTATAAACAGATTTTATGGTATTAACTAGTTAGTGCTAGATTATGCGATTTTGTGCCAGCCTTGTGGATGGTTATGTGAAATATAGGGAGATGTTACGAAGCTTCGAATGCGAATCCGACTCGCGCTTCCGTAAGGTTTAACGTATCTAAGTGATTCACTGATGAAAGACGAAGAGTCAAGTCTAAAAGTCCATAGAGCGCTCTATCTCTATACCATTCGGCAAAACCCGATTTGACTTTCTAGATGGTTAGGTTTTTGGGGGACTCCTTAAATTATAGAAATCTATATATGTAAAAATCGATGTGCATAGTACATATATGTTCCCTATGGACTCCAGAACGCCTTGACCGATTTTGATGGGATTTTCAGGCGATCTTCGATGAGCCCAGCGGTTGATTCTGTGAAGTTTGGTAGCGATCAGATCAACAAGAATTATTTAAATGGTTTTTTGACCATTTTGTGTCATATAATTAGTGTGCTACCCGTGCGAAGCTGGGGCGGGTCGGTAGTATTTTATAAACCATAATCTTAATAAAGACACAATACAATATATTGCGTTTGTTTAGAAGAGTAGACAAAATAATATTTCTATTACTGTACAATATAAATAACTTTTTAAAGACATAAAATATGGTTCGAAATTTCAGTGATGATAAAAGTGTTGCCATTAGCTTAGCTGTTGCTAGCGCTACCATAGCCAGTTTCGCTCGACGTGCCGCGACTTCAAACCTCAGCACGCGCGTGGTTTTTGGGCCTTATCGAAGCTACATATTTGTTCTATACAATATGTTAGTCAAATGAAGGCCAATATGAAATGTCCTCGACACGGTCGCGCTTTAGATAAAATATATCTTCAACGTATCACCGAAGGGGCCAACAGTTTTGAAATATTTTTATAGTTCGAGAAAAATAGTAGTTGTTTGTATCAAAAGTGAAGACTTACTATAGAAATATTATTATTTATTTATGAACTGAATAAAAATCTACTGAAAATAATACACAAACTAATAATAGGTAAAATTGAGGATTTGATAAAATCTCTTTTTTAAAGGCGGTACAATAAATTTGATTTAATGAAGTCGTCTTTATCTACCTTTTACTTCCCTCTTCTTACACTTTAATCGACGGTTACGTCTTTTTACTTATAAAAAGCAAGTTACACGTGTTATCTAATAATCAGTAAGATAACCTTCGAGGAGAAAGTATGATAAAAAATTGATTGATCGAAAGGTAAAAACATGGTTTATCAAATTTGATTAGATACAGTATCGGAAGAATTTCACCTTAGTTCGTCTGTCATTGGAAGGTTACATTGCTATGACATTAACCTGAAACCCAATGTTTTTTGTTGCAGAGTTTTTGCTCTGTCATTTGTATAAGGTATCAAAAAACTGTAGCGGTTTTGGCAAAGATGAATTGTCTGTAGTAAAATTGATTGTAATGTCGTTTTTATGTTATTGTAAATTTTTTGTACATTTAAATTTAATAGTAGGTATTCGAACTCAATTGTTAAAGGTTGGAAGACCTTTATCACCTTTATCATATCATTCATCATCCAAAATAAATAAAGTTAAATAAAACAAATTAATACCTCACATCGTTTTCAAAAATATTATAAACCACAACAAAATGGCGGTAATAATTCATTCGTTAATACAATGTTTCACCCATTATCCCTATTTCTTTGTACGGCACAGCCGTCCAAAACCACCCTAACCCTTCACTGACATACGGTGTCTTCAATACCCCCGACTTTCACATCCTTCCTGTTTTAAATGTATTCATAACGCATAAAAAACCTAATGCGTATCATTTGACGGTGTCTAGACAAAAGCCCACTGTCTATTGTCGGGTTAAAAGGATTTTTTGTCGTCTTCGAAATTGGATCGAAAGATGCAACTGATAGTTTGCCCAGCATGAATGAATATTACTTTCGGTTTTTATTTTATGACTAGCTGGGACCCGCGGTTTCACCCGCGTCTAATTTAAAAGGAATTTAGAGTACTTTGACATAGACACTTGACATAGAAGATATATATTGGATTTCAAGGGTTTCTTTTTTTTTGCGCGGAACCCTAATTATTTTTCTAAAATTAAAGTAGCCTAAGTTGTTCCTTAGAACACCAGCTACCTGCCAGTGAAAGTCCCGTCAAAATCGGTCCAGCCGTTTCGGAGATTACCCGGAACAAACAGACAGACAGACAGACAGACAAAAAACTTAAAAATTGTTTTTTTGTTATATGTCCCGTATATACTTTCATATGCATTAAGTAAAAAGCTGTTATTTTGACATTACAAACAGACACTTCAATTTTATTTATTTGTATAGATTGTAAACGATATTTCGGGTCTTTGTTGATTCGTTGGTTAAAATGGGTTAGTAGGTATTTTTATTTGGCTCTAGTGTGATCATACGAGGACCTGGAGCCTCCCTTAGGTGCCGAAGATGACCGCTCCAGTGGTTTTAGCTGGTAGGAGTCCGGCATACCCCTTCGCCCTTCCCCTGGGCGAAGGAAGTTCATGATAATTTCCACTGGGCACCAATAAAAATAAAAGGTATTTTTATTTGTTGTTATACGAAATGTTGTTATTTTGTTTTACGAGAAGTTATGCTCGGGTAGCGTATAAGTTGGTTAGTGGTAGGTGATATTTCTGCAAATATTTCATATTTTAAAATTACATTGTAACTTTAAATGTATTCAAACAATGTTGTATTTTCAGCCACACCTTGTTTTCAGCAAACGCCTTGTTTTCAGCAAACGTCTAATGTACTATCGAAAACATGAATTACAAAACGAAGTCATAAAATATTATTGAATACAGCATTGTTACTGCCTCGTTAACTTCTCACCGTAACCCTTTCAACAACATCTTACAAACCACCACAAAGTGCGCCATTGTCCCATCCCTTATCTCTAACAATAAACTACTGTACATTTAAAATCTAAGCTACTTTGAATAAAGCATCCTATTGTGAACATTATAAATATTATGCTAATGCGATAAAGGAAATTTTGACTTTGGTCTTTATGACCAGGTGTCGCGTTTAAAGGGTTGGAGGGAAATATCGCAACCCTACGTGTTCGATCATTTATTAAGATTTG
The DNA here is from genome assembly GCA_947459985.1 of Diloba caeruleocephala. Taxonomy (NCBI): domain Eukaryota; kingdom Metazoa; phylum Arthropoda; class Insecta; order Lepidoptera; family Noctuidae; genus Diloba; species Diloba caeruleocephala. The sequence continues at coordinate 5,642,087 of OX381614.1, forward strand.
TTCCATTGTCTAGCATCTTATTCCCATGCATCCGTGCATAATTTATGTGAGAAATGCTAGTGATATATTTTCGTTCGTATTCTAATACGTATACGCTTGCTAGCATTCGAATGTGATTCAAGACGCTTCATTGGTCATTATTTTATGGATTAACGTTATTTTGGAAACGGATCTTAAGATTTATGATAGCCGTTATAAATATTTATGTTAAGGGGATATGTTCGACATTTACACTTTAATCATATAAATCTTTACGTTTTTGGGTTTATTCAGATTTAGTTTTAAGTAATAAAATTGAAATTCAGTTTTTATAATCTAGCTTGAATGATTATGAACTTAAATTAGTTTTAAAAACACATAAACTTCTCTATTCGTTACGAAAATCCCGGTAAATAACTAGATAGAAAAACTAGGGAGCCATTGTTTTAATAGGGCTTGTGGACAATTTCCGTAGTCAGCGATGCCTAAAATAAAAAAGACAACTTAAGCTGGAAAATTCAACAATTAACTGTTTACTGTCATCTCGGTGGTTAATCTATGTAATTTCTGTAATCAGATAGTACAGTAATCATAATTACAATTGTAATGTAATATTTTGTTCTTATTCTAAAGCGTGAATCAAATTGTAACGATACAATTTGTAGTTTTTGTTACACGTACTTGGTTATTATTAACCAGGAAACTTATAGTTATTATTCCAGTATTCCGTTATAGAGTTACAGCATTATAATTGTCATATGTTAACAATAAATTTGAATTTAATTAAAAACAGTGGGATATCAAAATATCCAGAGATATTTACATAATGTTTTAACACAAATACACATTAAGTATACATTGTTAATTACCTCCATATGCCGCTGGCCAAGTTTTAGGGTGCCGATGCCGTGAAATAGTTTACTTATTTAGGACATGTCCGATTATATGCTGTACGATAATTTTGTTTTAGTATCGCAAGTAAAAATATTGAGACACGCATAATATTTAGATATCCTAAGTGAAACTAAAATAATTACGAGACTTTCTTTCCTTATCATTATCAATTTAGTCCGTTGGATTTGATTATTATTGTACAAATAAAACGAAATCGTAAACACACCAGACATGTTTCTCGATAGGAAGATACTGAATTGGTACTGTTTCCTCTACCGTTCAATTCAATGTGTTTGATAATAATTGGTTTAAAAATAAAAGTCTACATTATTGTTTCGAACTGACGAGTTCGGTCGCGGTTACGATAGTTATGCACTTTATTCTTTCGATGTACGCTTTACGAAAAAACGTTGAGGTTACTTTGTTAAACTTTGAATTTAGAATATTTGTTTTCGGCTATTCCATAGATTACTAAATTGTTAACACCACTTAATATAATACCTATTTTAATGGCAAATTGTATCTTCACTAGCATAATTATTTATGTAATTGCATAATAGCGATGACATCATGCGGAGCTGTCTGTTGCTATATTAAGAACTGTTCTATTTTCCTTGATTGTACAAAATTATGGTTCATTTGTTGACTGTCCTGAACGCTGAGTACCACACGATCCCCATTTTCATTATAGTTTAATATTTTTCTAGAAATAATAATAAATCACATTGTTACTGTTTAGCTTCTATAAAAATAACTTTTGATCCTAAACACAGAAATGATCGAATGCCCATAATCTATACAAATAAATAAAATGAAGTGTCTGTTTGTAATGTCAAAATAACAGCTTTTTACTAAATGCATATGAAATTATATACGTTACCTATAACAAAAAAGCAGTTTTTATTTTTTTTGTCTGTCTGTCTGTTTGTTCCGGGTAATCTCCGAAACGGCTGGACGGATTTTGACGGGACTTTCACTGGCAGATAGCTGCTGTTATAAGGAATAACTTAGGCTACTTTTATTTTAGAAAAATAATTAGGGTTCCGCGCAAAAAAATAAAACCCTTGAAATCCAATATATATATTCTATGTCAAGTCTCTATGTCGAAGTACTCCAAATTTCTTTTAAATTAAACGCGGGTGAAACCGCGGGACCCAGCTAGTTATTAATATGTTTATGAGTCATTTATATTTTTGCCTGTTTTATGTCGTATTGTATTAACACCAGGCGTTCAGGACGGATGTGGCAGCCATAATCATTTTATAACTTTATATTGTAACACTTTAATTTAATATATTATGTGCCTACGTTGGCGTTAATTCGGCGATGTATATAATTCGTGATAAAAATGTATGGTAAGTTGGTTTTATTTTAATTAACTACTACTCAATATTACAATGTTTAAAATTGATTCTAAACCAATTCATAAAGATCCATTTAGTTTTAATATTCTAATTTTAAACGCAAATACTCATTCTGGTTTTCAAAGATTGATCAATGTGTCAAACTTATCGCAGTTCGAATTTTAAATATTAAACTAAGAACTCTTTCACGTGTACACAATACGTATGTTAATAGCACGACGTACACATATGGCCGGCGAACACAGCTGTTCCTTCACTATTCTTATGCAAAGCAGTATTTCGTTTTATCCGCTGTACTAGTAATAACCAGTAGTCTGTATTAAACACGTGGAAGAGATGGTACAAATGTTAAACAAGTTTGGTAACTGATATGAAATGCACGTGTACAAATATATACTGACTGTGTGTTCAACGACCTTTGCCACTGAGTCATTTAAAAACTAGACTCAAAATACAGATAAAATAGATTATGTTGCTCTGAATCGAATTTGAATTTAGGCACGCAAAAGTACTACAAGTACATAAGTCGTACGTCCAAATATTTTTTCCGTAAGTAGGTATCGTTTGAACAATATGTTACTGGTATTAAAAAGAGACTTGAGCTTAAAATTAATTTTATGTAAGTACTTTCAATTAAAAAGGTTGGAAGAAGAATTTGAACGTCATTCATTATAAAATTCGGTTGGTATTTCATTTTCGAATAAATGAGCTTACTGAATCATTGTAGGTACAAATCAAGGCTCTTGGACTGGTTTCATTAATACATGAATTGGAACTTGTTTTGAAGACTGTCGTGCTACGCAGCCTTTAAAATCTGCATACTTGATTATAATTATTATATCAAACGAAACGTACCTAATCTTGTATAGTATTAAAAATATACTTTATATTACGCAAATTAAAAGTAAAATTATTAATTAGAACAATTTTTACTAGCGAAATATGCCCAGTAAGTGAACCAGAAGCTTGTAATCCTTCTAAATTCCATTATTAATTAGAAATGACGCAACTCTCGTGTAGTTAAGTTTAACAAACACTTGTGTGAAGAAACACCGAGTTTTATGACTGTCATAAATAATTTACGAGTGTTCGCAGTTATTACGGCGACGGGTTGTCTTCATTACCAGAACTCTTTGGACTCGCGAAGAACGTTTTCATGTTCGTCGATGTTTATGAAACAATTTGCTGAAGGAACTTGGCGCATTTTTGCGTTTTAGTAGCGTCCCCGAGCGTTTTGACGATATTTTTATTAGCATGTTGCATCACTCGACAAAATGACGGTGCGTCTTTATTGTGATCTAAAAAGTAAGATACGTCTTGATGTCCCTTTGAATAACTTTTAAGTAGCAATGCAACAAACACTGATTCAAAAAATTCGGCGAATACAAAAACGCTGAAAGTACGAGGTAATAAAACATGCTGGGCAATAAAAATAGTTTAGTAATCAAACTTTAACTTTAGTAATGAATTTATGGTAATTTTTTATTTAAAACGTCATCTCCAATCTTAAGCCGCTGCTGAACAAAGGCCTTCCCATAGACTACCCTTTACATGCCCAATGTCGTCATTTTATGGGAAATTTGTCAGCACCTACACTCCACGATTGGCAGGCGGGTTAGTGAGCGCAGAATGGCTGCTGTCCCATGGAAAGGAAGCTGCTGCCCATCCCTCTGGCTTAAAGTCCATTAGTCGCCTTTTAAGAATACCACCACCCCATCTCATCCTGTGGGTGTGGTAAAAGGCGACTAATGACTTTAAGCCAGAGGGAAGGGCTGCAGGGTCCTTCGAGTACATTTATAACTCAACTGCGATCGCCAACCCGCCTGCCAAGCGTGGCGGTTATGCCAAAACCCCGCAATTGGGTCCATAACACAAAACCATACTCGTCTTAGCAATTCTTGGGGGCGCCCTCTGTCCAGCAGTGGACGTTTTTCGGCTGTCGCTTTTACGACATCCACGGGATGAGATGGTGTTATATTCTTAATCCGGACAGCACACGGATATTTAAAAAGTAAACCAAAATTTGGATTGTAGTAGCTAAATTTAGATTGGCAAAAACCAATAAATCACTCTTAGGAAACTGCATTCAATTTTACAACAAGATACCTAAAGCAATTACTGATCTCACAGACGGGAAGTTTGAATCGCACGTTAAAACAATTCTCATCAAAAAAGCTAACTATAGGATTAAAGACTATGTTGACGGTAGGGATATGGCATTAGCTCTTTTCTGCATACGTGGCTTCCCTGGTAACCAAATATATGCTATTTGTACTATAGCAGCTGTTATATATATATATATATATATATATATATAACTTACATATATATAAGTTTCATCAAAACTATTAAAACTTACATTGATGAAACTTATATATATAAGTGCCAGCAATTGGTTAATTTGAAATAAAAATCTTTTATTTTGTAACATAGTAATACTTATCTTAGGTTTTAGCAATTATTACTCATTATAATAGCGATTTTATTCGTTTAAAAGTGTTTTATTGTTATGAGTAGATTAACAGCAAATTTTGGGGTGCAAAATATTTCCTGTCTCTGATTATAGATTTGAAAATAGCCTATCTGAGGCCACCTTTGAATGTTTCTTAATAGGTTTGATAAACTAAAAAGTCAACAAAATATAATCGGATACACGAATCTACTATTTACGGGTGCGTTCCGTTTTATTCAAATAATTTTTTGCTGATGTCATCATAGTTTACGGTAATTGGCTGTTCGGTGAATATAAGAATGTTGGTATTTGTATTCGTCGCATCACTACTTTTCAGCGAAACATTTCAATTCGAAGAAAATACCATCAATGACTACCTACACTAAAACTACTACTTTTTTTATTGGTGCCCAGTGGAAATTCTTCATGAACTTCCTTCGCCCCGGGGAAGGACGAAGGGGTATGCCGGACTCCTACCGGCTAAAACCACTGGAGCGGTCATCTTCGGCACCTAAGGGAGGCTCCAGGTCCTCGTATGATCACACTAGAGCCACACTAAAACTACTACTACTAGACTAAAAGTCCATTATATTTCCAAAATTAGTCTTTCGCATATAATTTACCGTATTCCAAAAATAAATTTCCTACTGTATGAGTTACCAGTATTCTTTCCGTGTTGCCAGTTAGGTTCATTGGCTGGACCATGACTCCCTTGAGGAAAAAAACAAAAATTGTAGTGCGACCAGTATTTTTGCGCAATTATCAAGTTGTTTAGCTTTGACTGGTTGTTGTTTACTCAATAGGGTGATCCTTCCGAATATGTAAGGACATATCCATCCGGCTTTTTGACCTAGGCACCGTCCAAACTTTGACAGGACTTTTCAAAATATATATAAATATTTAAGTATTTAAATCTTTATCAAAATTGACTAGTAATTACTATAAAAAGGTACCTACTTCGGTAATAAGCAAGTAAGATTGCAAGAAATAGCAGTAATACTCAAATTATTACAATAATTCAGATAGTCGACAAAGTATTAATACCATTTTTATCATTTTGTTGAGCTAAAACGTCCACTTTCTTTCTTGTCAGGGCCTTTCAAATTTCGAAATGGTATCCCTACTCTTACGTCAGAGATTGATTTAATCTGCGATCGTAATTTATAAAAAACAGCAGACAGGTTGTTGGCTTAGTCTAAAAATAAATAAATGTTTACAGTGCCCTAGCAGGGTTCATGTACTCCAATTTAATATTGTTTAATCTAAATGATCATGATTATATTTAATTGTTGATGTGCATGTTGGCAAATAAAAAAATAATAAAAAAATTGCTGGATATGAATATTAACCACTCATATTTACGAATTTTGCAATATGCTTATAGAAACAGTTTTTTGGCCTTCAAATTAAACAGCAATTAAAATCATTTACACACTATCCTATCTCTGCATTTTATTTGTTGATTAAATTATTAATGCAAAGTACAAAGAGCCAAATATATGCACTAAGACATTAACTCCTAATTAGCCTCAAATTCTTTTAGTACCTAATTATATATTTCTGTTTCAAATAAAAACAATTTCAGAATTCAATATATTTTTTGCTCATTAGTAAGCATGAAGTAAATTTCTGAAGAGTTTTAATACTCTTAATTTATTCAAAACTGCGAATTAATTCAGTTACGACATTTTCGAAACTATTTCTAAAAATTTGAATGGTCGTTATAAAATAAATCTTATTTTATGTAGGTATTTGAAATGCGAACAATAAGGTACCGACGCAACTCGACATAAATAAAAAGCTTTTTTATAGCTCTGTTTAAAAATGAAACGAGTTTATTAAACTGAATCCATTTATTTTACTAATAAAATTAAATGTTCCATTTTTTTAACTTAATTTTGTTAAAATGTTTTTTGCTCCTCTACACATACTCTTTTCTTTACTGCGAATAAAAAAGAGGTTTATTTCCATGTAAAACTGGAGATATCTCAAAGTAATTCAAATTTTATAGAATAAAAAGGACTTACAGTTTTAAAATAAACTGCGAATAGGTAACTACAGTACTCGTTTAAAGCAGTTGACATGTGTTATGCAGGACATAATTTCTGCTTCCATATGTTTTGTCATTTAATTCGGTGACTTCCTCAATAAACATTTATCGGCTTTAATTAAAGGGGACATCACGAACGTGATAAGCGAACATATCTCTCTTTTATTTCACAAAACGCCCTTTTTCAGACTTGCAGTGCCAGTTGAAGAAAACGCTTGATTTTTTTTAGTTTAATTATATTTGTGTACCATGGATTAGCTTTTTAACATTCAAGTGCATATGTATCTACATATACATAATCTGATCGGTTGTTTAACTTGTAGTGTTTAGATAAACATTTTGACATTTTTCTATTATCACGACTTTTTATATGTTGCGTAGACGTGCGATTTTTTATCGTAACTTTTATGTATGGGTTGTATATCTTAAATACGCTCCATGTGGTGCCCAGCGACTAATAGGCCTCCCTGCCGCTAGGGTGACGCTAAACGCGACTTTTACTTATGGAATGCAATAAAGAATTGAATCCTACCGTGTTCATACAACAATATATGGCAATCACCAATCTGCCTGCCAAGCGTGATGATTAAGATAATACCCAATATCACCGCTCATTTTAGTGTTCATTGGGTGGCCCACGTTCAGCAGTGGCCGTCCACCAGACTGATGTGCAGTTGTGTATATATGTTTCTGTAAAAGAATCGCAGTCGCGATCCGTTGCATCCATTTAATCTAAGGAGTAGGTATTCGGGCGACTGGGACCGCTTCGAAACTGGGACTGCGGTCCCAGTTGCTTGAACCATTTATTTTATTATTTTTCTTCAGGTGACTGGGACCAATCGCGATATGAGAAAAATACCTATAGTTTAATCCAGTTTCTAGTACAGTCAGATGAAAAAAAAACAAAGTCAATGAAATACCATGAAATTTTCCCGGCTCTGCAGCTATTTTATCTTATATTAATGTGGATGACATGACGAGATTTTCGTTTAAACTTATCTATCGTAGCTTTTACTTTTGCTTTAAGTAGTCCAAGTCGACTGCTTCAACAATTGGGTGACTGGGTCCCGGGTCCCAGTACCTCGTAGTCCCAGTACCTCGTAGTCCCAGTACCTCGTAGTCCCAGTATCTCGTAGTCCCAGTATCTCGTAGTCCCAGTACCTCGTAGTCCCAGTATCTCGTAGTCCCAGTATCTCGTAGTCCCAGTATCTCATAGTCCCTGTACCTCCTAGTCCCAGTCGCCTAACTACTCAATCTCAGTACTTAGTTTAATTAATCTCATCCCATTCGTTTCACCCGATCATTATTATTCGTATTTAAGAAAACACGATTCAATTATGTAAATGATTTTAATTAACATTTCGTAACGATTAATTAAATTAGTGATCGGAATCTTCTAGCGTGGGCATTACTTGAAATACTTCAGTATCTAATGTTTTCTAGCTAACTAAGCATTGGTACTTTGGTAAACACATATGCTAACGTGAATGTAATGTATCAGCTGTGTCTCTTTTATGCATACCTACAATACGATGCCGTGTGGTGCTGGCTATTTTTTTATTTATTTAAACTTTGTCATAGTGACCAATGACATAGGCATTACCGCATTAGGCGGACTTAATGCCTTAGGCATTCTCTACCAGTCAACCTTAGGGTCAGGCAGAGATGACATGGCAGGTGCAATAAGGTTTATGAAAAGAAACTGAGACCAGAATAAACATATTTTATAAATACAACAAACATACATGCATATCTAATAAAAATATATAAATCCATACATATTACTTTAAAATAAACATATATAATTAATATAAAATAGATAAATAATTACTGAGATGATTTTGCCAAATTATTGTGAAAATACTTATGGATATTTCGTTTAAATACGTTTTTACTGGTAGCCATTCTGATCTCGACAGGAAGCGCATTCCAAAGCATTATAGACTGAATGTGGAAGGAAGAATGAGGCTATGAATACCACCACCCCATCCATCCCCTTGGTGTCGTAAAAGGCGGCAATGGGATTGGCCGGAGGATGGGCAGCAGCATCCTTCGAGTACATTTATAACTCAACTGCGATCGCTAGCCCGTCTGCCAAACGTGGCGATTATGGCAAAACCCTCCAATGATCACAAAACACAAACCCATACCGGTCACTGTGGCAATTTTTGGGGGAAGTTTCTGCCCAGCAGTGAACGTTTTTCGGCTGAAATTATTACAACACACGATATTCTACACAATCATCATCATATCAGCCAAAGGATGTCCACTGATGGGCAAAGGCTTCCTCCGTAGATTTCCACAACTGGCGTTATTGTTGCTGGGAGTTGCTGCGGGCGGCACATAACGCAATAACTCCCAGCTGCCTTCACCAAGTCGTCCGATCATCTCGACGAATGTCGTCCCACACTGCATTATTCGGTGCGGCCATTCCTGTTCCCCACTCGAGAACCTTTCTGCCCCAACGGCCATCAGTTTTACGAACGATGTTCCCCGCCGTTGCCATTTCAGCTTACTAATCCTTTCAGCTATGTCGGCAATTGAATTCGTACGGATCTCCTTATTTCTGTCACCAAGCTCTGAGTGACCTCGAGTTTTATAATGAGGCCCAAGTAAGCGACCACCATTCTACACCAGTCACTCCATAACAGTTTACTAGTAATTTATAATTTAAATCAGTGTTTAAGGTACAAGCAATGAGTTTATAGTATAACAATTATATCTATTATTAGCCGTGTGGTGCCGGTTCAAAATACCACCACCCCATTTCCTCCCGTGGGTGTCGTAAAAGTCGACTATGGGATTAGCCGGAGGATGGGCAGCAGCTTCCTTCGATTACATTAACAAATCAACTGCGATCGCCAACCCGTCTGCCAAGCGTGGCGATTATGGCAAAACCCCCCAATGAGCCCACAACACACCCATATCGGTCGTTGTGGTGATCTTTGGGGGAGGCCTGTGCCCAGCAGTGGACTTCATTCGGCCGAAATGATGAATTATATCTATTATATAAAATCAACTTTTTGAGAAGTGTTTATGTCTAAATATAGATTTTTCGAGGCACATATTTATCATGTTTCATACTTGAGTCTTGTTCTCCACACCTCTGCACTGGAGTCGTAGGCTAAGTGACTAAGGGTTGGATATCAAGAGAATGGGCAGCCATCTCTATTAACATTAACAAAATACTGCGAAACAATTCTCCTTTCAAGCGTGGTAATTATTGAGATATACCCTATGACCGCTTTAGTGATCATTGGGAGGTCCATGTTCTGCAGTGGTCGTACAGGCTGATAAGTGTGTGTGTGTGATACCAAACTAAATGAAGGAGTTTTGTGCGTATAAAACAGGGAAATAAAAACAAACATAAAATCAATGTAAGTGTTTATCTTACACAGGCTGTCTAGTCTGTTTACAATAAGAAAACGTGAATATAATCTTGTCTGTCTGTTTGTTTGTGAAAACAACTGATAGTACGCGAGACGCTAAGTAGGCGGTGTGTACAATGATTAGTTTTATTTTACAATCTGTTTCTATGGTCTAGGAAGGAAATATAGATTGTTAGCGGTTCAAGACATTGTTGAAACTAAATTATTCGGTGTGCTATCCGAGAACCACTCTATTTTCTCCCGCGAATTTTGTAAAAGGTGACCAGACTTTAAACCAGAGGGATATGCAGCAGCGTCCCTCCTGTGTAACAGCACCCATTCTGCACTTGCCAACCCGCGTGCCAAACGTGGTGAGTACTGGCGAATTCCCCCAGAAATTATGCCACTATAATTGTGGAATTCTGTGAGTAGACCTTCGTTCAACAGTAAACGTACTTTAAGTGATTCGTTAATCATGAAATTAAAATAATGAGTGGTATATTATATTGTTTGTCATTTTAGTTTAATGAGCAGTAGTGAATATAGGTAGAGGTAAAAATTATGTCATATTGTTATACAATAGTTCTCGGCGCGTGTTTCCCGGGTTAGATGTGGGTCCCGCAAATAATAGATCACCCTTATTCACCCACTGGTGTCGTAAAAGGCGGTTAAGGGTTGATATCACGAGAACGGGTAGCGACATCTTCCCGTGTGCTATAATAGCATAATGCGATCAACAATCTACCGGCCAATAGTGGTGATTATGGCAATATCCCCTTTAAAATTCATCATATTGGTTGTGAATAGGTACAAATCCAAGAGGGCAGCTCTTTACAGCTAAGTCATGCTGTGATGTTATAAAAAGTACTCAACTTAACTGTTGACAGCTCATGAATAATACAAGGTCATTGTACTTTATTAACTTAATTAACGACTCCTAGAAACGGAGGTTAAAATATCCTTCACAAACTACTTGGTTTATTAAAAAAATGTTCCATATTATAAGATTAAGATTCGAGGCACGACACTCACTTGCAATTCAACTTAGCTTACATTTTATTAAACTACAAAAATGTACATAATATGTCTCGTTTACTATACCAATTGCCGGCGAATGCCACCACCCGTAGGTGTCGTAAAAGGCGATTATGGGAATAGCCGGAGGATGGGCAGCAGCGTCCTTCGAGTACATTTATAACTCAACTGCGATCCCCAACCTGTCTGCCAAGCGTGGCGATTATGGCAAATCCCCCCAATGAGCACACAACACAAAGCCAATACCGGTCGTTCTGGTAATGTTTGGGGGAGGTTTCTGTCCAGCAGTGGATATATTTAATCTGCTACCTAATGAACAAATATGCAAAATACTATAAAAAATTGCATCATACAATAAACAACTTTAAATAAAATAATCCTTCATGTGCATTGAGCATTACCCCTCAGTAAAATTAGGTTAGAGAATTATAAAAATATGGTGGCTATACCTACCCTTGCGATCCGTCATTGCGCAGGCGTGGCTATCGAACTAATCGCCCCCGCCATAGAAACGACGCCATCTTGCGTTTCCATTTAAAATTCCTTTTTCATTCGCATTGAGCGCAAGCGCACTCTACCTTGTTTGGTTTGATGGATCACTTGGATGAATTATTTGATAAGAACTATTATCTTTTTTATATGGTAATTCCTTTTACCTGTTATATTTACTTCACTATACTCCTCTTCCCCCGAACAGATGAATGTTTTTTTTACAAATTCGTTCGTTATATGGTCACTGTAAGTGTAGTACTTGTCTTAAAAATCAATGTACATACCTATATACGAATAATAATCAAGCGATCGATCCAATGAAACAAAGTTACCTTTCCTAAAGCTCTACATGTACTAGATTTCGATCTTTTAATCAGATTACCTACCTTTTTACCCGACTGTTGGCTTTCTAAATGTTCGTTTTCGACCTTTTTCGGTGTTATTTTTGACGATATGCCACGATAAAACCTGTACAAGAATGTGGACGGAGCGTGCAAGAACATATCACAAGGCGGCATCGACACTTTGTCAGTTACTCTGTTTTTACGTACAACAATTATTTTGTAAGTACGCTGGTGGGCAAAATTGTGATGTACTAAACGATTGACTTAAACCTGGTGTGCGGCAGTTCCAGACTCGACTAAAATTTAATTGTAACTCGCACGGATCCGTTGTTAAGCATACAAAGGGTTCAGTAACAGATATTTAATGGTTTTTAGGGTTCCGAACGTCCGAAGGAAAAAACGGCGGAACCCTTATAGGATCACTCGTGTCTGTCCGTCTGCCACAGCCAATTTGCTCCGAATCTACTGGACTGATTAAGTTGAAATTTTGTACACATATGGATTTTTGCGACCCAAACACGTACGTGTAACGTAAATAAATGAATTTTTAATATAGGGGTCCTTTTAGGGGGTCAAAATAGAAAATGTTAGAATATATTTTGCGAATTGTACCGTGTAACATGAAATGGAAGGGCTTGTTGTGAGGGTCTCAAATGTATTTACTTTAAAATATATAGTTTTAAAGTTTTAAGAAAATATACGAAATTTGACCATTCTCCCCTTATCTCCAAAACTACTGATCCTATAATTCTGAAAAATATATCGGTAATAGCTATTTACCTATATATTACAGGAAACCCTATAAGAAGTCTATAGTCTTAAAATAACATGGTAGATCTTACAATATTGTGCGTACAAACTTGACGTTTGCGGTTGGAATGTATGGGAAAACATGGATTTCAACTACGATGTTAAGTATTTTCTTGGGATAAGTTATTGTTACAAGACCGAATCCAACAATATACATTATATTTAGCTATTTCGGAAACCTCCCCGCGAGGTCAACTCGCACCTGACCGGTTTTTTATTGTGCCTATTTTTTTTAATACAAGATTTATAAAAACACAACCAATTATTTAATATAGGCATAAAAAATCCTGAAGACCTTGATATAAAATTCATATGACATGAACACGTGAAACTAATCATATTAATTTAAACAGCAATTAATTAAATGAAACATGTGTATTCTGAGTTTTTAATTCTCGTATACTTCAACATTTAATGTCATCAACATGCTCGTTGTCGTAAATGTCACTTTTGAAGTTTAAAAATATAAAATACGAGATAAATATCTACTACATCTTGCGTTACTGCTGTTTTAATTTGTTTTTAACAAAAGGTTATGTCATGAGTCATGACCCAATTATAATTGGATTATTAAATTGATATAACTTATATTTAATATAATTATATTAATTTTTATTATAATTACAAGCAAATGTTGTTTTGCTTATAGGAAACAGTAATATATAGCTTGTTTACTTCTAAAAAGCTAAGATATCTACATATTTTTCTTGTGTCCGGATAACAACGGCAAATTGTGAATGGAATAATTTGTCTCACGTTTACTATTAGACTTTTAACTAGAATTCAAAGTTCTCAGATAACATAACCCATTATTTAAAGGTCAAAATTATGAAAAAACATAAAAATCCTCACCTTCGTAACAAAATCATATCGATTAACCCAAAACTTCTTGCATTTCAGATGTGTCGGAAACACGAGATCAACAAAAGAAAAAACTTTAATACCTCCGCGCTCAACCTGTTGTGTGCTCGGGGACATTGGGTAAGCACTCCATATTATTCTTTATCCCTTTCTGTTCCACTTTTTAAAGAACAAAATATAAAAAAGGCAAAAAAGTAAATAATACGATCCTTTGAAAACGAGATACGAGTGGGTTGAAGTTTGTGGTGCACCAAGAGATGTGGGTTGATTTGAATTATAAATTGAAGTGGTATTATAAACAGTTTCAAGGTTAAGACTTAAGAGAAATTAATGAAGTTGAAATAAGTAAAATATAACTGTCAATGTAACTATCCCACTGGAACTGGCAAAGGCTGACATTCTCACACAGAGAATGATCCTTCTCTGTGCAGCATTAATCACCATGCTTACTCACCGTGTGTTGGCGATTTCAGGCCATAAAATTCAGTTTCCTCACAATGTTTTCCTTTATCTATACTCAGTGATGCCATAGATAAAATAAGAAAGTACATATGACATTAAAGAGTCTCACTGGACCATGCCAGGTTTTAAATCCGCAATCTAATACTTAAGAACCAAGTCCATATTGGTGTGGTGCTGGCTACGAATTACACCAACCCATCTCATCCTGTGGGTGTCGTAAAAGGTGAGTATGGGATTAGCCGGAGGATAGACAGCAGCGTCCTCAACTCAACTGCGATCGGCAACCCGCCTGCCAAGTGCGCCGGTTATGGAAAAACCCCTATGTACCCAGATCGGTGATTCTGGCGATCTTCGGAGACGCCTTTGTCCAGCAGTGAACTTTATTCGACTGAAATGATGATGATTATGATGATGTGTTTAACTAAAATATAGAAAGAAAGAAAGAAAAATATTTATTTTGGTATCGCACAACAATATAAGGTAACAATAAAGACAACAAGCATACAGACATATAAGGTCTTAATTTAATAGTCCACGATATTTTGCATGGCGCTATGGTGAACGATGAAGATAATGTAGGTATAAAAAAAAACTTGTAAATTTGCTGTTTAAAAAATTATTTTATTAAATCATTTATTTCATTACTTCCTAGTTCTATTTGTTGTGATAATATTCACATGCATCTAGTAAGACAATGGCGGAAAGGGCTGGTTGACTGATATAGATAGTCTGTAACGTTAAACAAAACACGGCGCACGGTAGCGACATCACACAAAAGAAAGAAATGGATTTTTACCAGGAAGTTTTTTTTGTGTTCGGTACATCATCTTAAGCCTTTACTGAGGCACCATGCAAAATATCGTGGATTATTAAAATAAGACCTAATATATTACCTATGTACTTAAAAAGATATCATAACATAATAATTATAGCTATACCAACGATATAGAACAATTTTATCAATGAACTTATCGTGCTATAAGTTATCGCCAGAGTTTCACCTTGCGCTATCATATAATCTCGTTATCAGATTAATTAAAAGGTAAAATATTAATAAAGGAGTGAAAAACAGTCACATTGTTTTTAAACTATTGTCTATCTATACGCCGTCTAAATCAGCCGTATACAAGTGACCAGTTATCAATTTTTTACAGGCATAATTATTAATAGATTCAAAATAAATCAATTTAATTAGTCGTGTATTCGTGCCACAACATATTATTCAGTGAAAAATCAATCACTTCAATGTGTTGGTATTGATGTGTCGCAGTCCTAACTACGTATCTGAACGGACAGGACCACTCCAGTTGAGGTTAAGTGCAGGTATCGTGGGTTTTTTTTTCAAGTGCCTTCGGAAATAGTTATAAACTATTTATTTCACTTTCAAAATTGGGGTTTGGATAAAAGTTAATTTGACTCGGCTCGTGAAGGGTTGAGGTTTTTTGGATATTTATTACATGGAATTAATACTCGTGTTTTTTGTCAAGACTGCATGTTCGTTATTGTTCTTTGTTTTAAATTTAAGTTAGCAATAATGGCAGTTTTTTGATATTTATTTTAATAAATCTTGGGATAAAACCTTTTACGTACGAATGTCAGTTCTGAAATATGTTTTATGGGCCTTACGCGAAACCTTGTGATAAAATTTAATGTCTCATATTGTACATATATATATTTGTATACTATAAAAAGCTCATCTTACAATTATAATTATGAATCACAAGGTCTTTATAGCCATTAAAACGGTCAAGACCTGTATTCACAAAAATTCAAAATTATGTTCCCTGTTTAAAAGTTTGATCCAATCTTATTTTACTGGGTCGCTTGCAATTTAATCAGCATTAACATCTTACACTAAAAATAAAATTGCATTCCCCTTAAAATAACCTTAATCATTATTAATTTGATTACTTTTTGTCACTACAAACATACAGACAGGCAAATAATCACAGAACCTGTTGATTTGTTTTAAATTATAGTGCTGTTATACTATTACTGCGGCACTTTGCTAGCAATTCATTGGAATTTGTCACTTATTTTCTATGCAGAAAGTGTTCGTTTTCATTTGAACTATATACCGGACAATCAATGTTTCAAAGAACTACATATTCACATGTAGTTCTTTGAAACTACCTGCTATGAGTCGAGATGTGTGGACCGCTGTATGCAATACTGTTACATATTTACATCCTGGTCAAACTATCCTCAGACTTATTCGTAATAGACGTTCCGATAGCTACTAGTATTCTCGTATAAATAAACTAAGAGTTACAAAAGTCCAGTAAATTATACGGTAGGTACAAGTAAAGAAAATACGCAAGAAATTGTATTCATAAAAAAATATGACCCAATGACCCATGGCGACCAATTCGCTATTACCAATTCGCTATTATGTCCCGTTGCGCCTTTTGCTTTGCGCATTTTATTCAAAGTGTGTTGCCTGCTATAATTTTTGCCTTTTTTGTGGACATTAATCGTGTCGATTCTGCCACAGCGTCATTAGACTTTCAAACATAAAAATAACATAGATACTCTTCATCGTTTCAGCTAAAAGACGTCCACTAAGAACAAGGGCCTCCACAGATTTCCACAATTGTGTCAATATTCCAGGGGAATTAGCCACGCTTGACAGCGCAGAATGGCTACTGTTCCACAAAAGGGACACTGCTGTCCATCCCTCTGGTTTAATCCCTTAGTCGCCTTCTACGACATCCACGGTAGGAGATGGAGTGGTGCTATATTCTAATTAAATAAAGTTACCAAACGGTCAGTTCTTTGCAAATATTTCGGCCATTGGATGGACTGTGTGGAGTGTTATGAAGAGCTGAAGGGTCCAACTGTTTCTTCAAAGATCAGCAAGATATAATCTTATAGTTTTATACATTTTTACATATATTTTACATAACAAGTAGAACAATCACACAAACACGAATCTTCATTGCTCTATCTAGCATAGTAGCATCACAACACCTGCTCTCGCGACCGGTTGGAATCGAGGTAAAAAAAATATCTTTTTCATTTTAAAAACAACAATTTTTTTAATTCCTGACCGTGGGACCTCGCTGTGTTTACAGTTTTGTGTTTATATTCCGTTGCTCGGCGATGATAAAATGTTTAAAAACTCCGTGTATCGATAAATAAGACCTGACTCTGGATAAGTTGAAAGCATTAAGTCGGTTCACGTGTGTTAACAAAAAAACAAAATTTAAAATGTCCATTTATTTATCCATACTTACGTATCGTCCTGGGTTGAAAATTCAACCTTAAAGGGATATGATATGTGCAATAATGAAGAAAGATAAAAGCTAAATAGCAAACATTAATTATTATTACATAAATATGGGTAAATCATCAATCGTGTCGAATTGGCCTACACGTTACAAAATTTAAAATGTCCAATTATTTATCCATACTTACGTATCGTCCTGGGTTGAAAATTCAACCTTAAAGGGATATGATATGTGCAATAAAGAAGAAAGATAAAAGCTAAATAGCAAACATTAATTATTATTACATAAATATGGGTAAATCATCAATCGTGTCGAATTGGCCTACACGTTACCTGTTTTGTTGTTAATAATCATATAAAAACTATATATCATAAATGGTTAAAACAAATCAATAGCATAAATATTTTACATCAATTTCAAAGCTCAAGTTCCTACTTTACATAATTTAAAATATTAATCATTAATTTTAAAATAATTTTAGGAGCATAAATAAAAAATATAACAAACCAGATTGTTAATTCTTAAATTAATGATATCCTGACGTATCACACATTTAATGAAAACGATTCATTTTATTATTATCGACTATTTTGGTATTGTTATTTCGAATATTAAATTTAGACTAAGACACTACCGTATGACTTCATTAAAACACAGAAGAAAATCCGCTGATCTCATATTCTTGCACAAACTATTTAATGGAGTTTTGGACTGCAGTGAACTAGTTGGAAAGTTGCAAATAAATGTGCCATCTCGTTTGCCAAGAATAAATAGCTATAGCCTGTTAAATATCCCGCGATCCAGAACAAACCTTGGGCATTTTGCCGCACTGCCAAGACTTTGCAGGCAATTCAATGATTTATCTAAGCGTTGTAATTTGGATATAGCCCTCCCATTTTCAAAGTACAAGAGGGAGTTAAACATCATACTTTCCAGTGACATTTAGATGTATCTTCAACGTCTTCGTCAACGCTTCTAATATTATTTGACTGTATTAATTATTGTGGTGTTGTTAATCTTTTTTCTGTTAATTTATTATATTCTAGTTTTGTTTTCTTTGGAAGTGTTTTGAAAATGTTCCTAATCAAATTATTGCATGTTTATTTAGTTTTGTTTGAATATTAAGTATTTATATTTTAATGTAAAAATTCTGCTATTTCAATTTAATTTAAATATTGTTAATTTTTCTATTTTGGTTCACCTAGCTATACAAGAGCACGCTGTGGCTTCCTATAATTGGAGGTGCACACCAAACACAAACTTATATACTAATTCGTAATAGCCCATGTATTTGTGTACCCTCTGTTGGAAGTCCATAATAATAAATAAATAAATAAATAAATAAATAGAATTGTTTGTTTTCTGTCACACACATACATAGAACTAAGTAATCGACTAAAAGTAGTGTTAGCTCTATGTTATATCTATGTGGTCTAAAAAGTTTTATATGAAGATATTATAATATAGTGTAGGGTTGTCACGTGGAAAATTTAAAAAAGGAGAGTATATTAGTGCTACTTCCCAAGAAAGGAGGACTTCAGAAAAAAGAGGACGTAAGTACCTACTTAAATAAAACGATACATTTTTTTTATGTTTTATTAGTTCCTACTTACTTTAAATAGAAGATTTACAGCTTTTATCCTGATAATTGCATTGCGTTAGTATACGCGCTCATACAGAATCGGTCGTGTTACTGTAAGGTCAAAGTTCTCGGTAACGCACGACATTTGAAAAAGGAAAACATTGGGTAGATGATCCCAAGTCGGGAGGTCAATTTGTTGTAAAGCAGGACTCTTCCTCAATTTTTATACCATCTGGCAACCCTAAATATGGATAGCTATTTGTTCACAATGTTAAAATAAATTACATTTTATGCAAATTGTGATTGCTATTTATTGTAACTAATTGATTTAAGTAGAGTTACTTGAAAACATTAATATTTATCAATAGTAGATATCTTTATATGGTTACTAGCCGTACCCGCCCGTTACGCTAGGCGCAAATTATATTTACAACTATTCATGTATTCTGGACCCTGCTGCAAGATATGAAATTGGAACACATTTGAAAATTTAAGTTACAATTCATGTATTGATCTCGAGAATTTTCATTGAGAACCGTTGAGCCATTTCGGCGCCTATTCGAAATAACATTCAGTGTAGTAAAATGATAATTGTAAACGTTACTATTACGCTGGATGCATAAATAATAATATAATGGCCGAAAACTGTGGAGGGTGTGAGAGAAAGCTTATTGTGTGAGAGAAATAGGAGACCGGCTTCGCCGGTAGACGCCTGGGGGGAAGTGATAATTGATCAGTTATCGAGCGGGATGAAAAATTACTAAAACAACTATTAAAAAATAGGGGTTGGTGATAGAAGAGTGAAAATTTTGGGTTGTATGTATTTTTGTATGCTGTATCATAAAAAAATAAAAACAAAAAAATTTGCCTAAAAAATAAAAAATAAAATTTAGGGTTGGACTACCCTTAACATTTAGGGAGATGAAAAATAGATGTTGGCCGATTCTCCACCCTGGCCGACAATCACGCTAAGGATCACAAAAATCGGTCGAGCCGTTTCGGAGGAGTTCAAGTTCGAATCCCGTGACACGAGAATTTTATATATTAGATAATGTTAACGGTCCTCAGTACCCCAGGAGTAATGGTGCCTATTTAGATATATGCTGATACATATATCTATCTATAATTATCACCCAACTGCCTCCCCCATTTGTTTATCTATATGCCTCTGCGGTCCCATTAGTCGCATGTTTAAGATAAAATGTCTATTAGGAAATTCCATAACCATATTAGGAAATTGTGTGTTCAATTAATTTTTAATATTTAACTTTGAAAATATTCCGTTGGGCAAGAATCAAAAAGTTTTTATCGCAACCGGTTCTGACTGGACGTTTTGTGGTTTCAGCCACGCCTGCGACGGCCATATTCAAATTTCAAATTGTGTTTCGATTATCGAATATTTTATCCGTTTTCCTCGCCTGATAACGAATTTATATTGTGTACTCCCAATACTTTGGAACTACATGTAGACCGATTGAGACATCACAGTCATAACAGTTCGTATATTCACACCGTATTCACTCCATAGGCAAAAAATATGATAAAGGACAGGCTAACAAAGAGTTAGGTCAAGGAGGTCACGACGGGCGTTGCACAGCTAACAAAATGCCCAATCATCGCTTGTGCAAAAACATGTATCCGTGACTCATATTTTTATACCTTTACGGAACGACTAATAAAGGAAATTTGTTGTCCGCCGCTAACAAGTATGTCGGTCGTTTGGAATACAATGATTAGCTGTCATTTGTCACTTTTCGTGTCTCGTGTGACGACCGAGCATTGAATGTGACACAAAGGCCATTAACGTCAACTGAAAACTAAATAAATTGTGTAGTTTGCACCTTCACGTAAATATATTGGCTTGCAAGTATTGCGACAGCATTAAGGCGTACCTACAGCTGTTTGTATTAAAAAAGGGTCTCAATAGCTGGTATACCTAAGCCACTATCAAATATGTTTCAAGTTATTGGAATGTTACGTCGCGTCATTACTATGCAAATAGTCAATCGTGCGGTGCTCAGTACAATAGACGTTTGCAAAAAGTGTAACAAGCAAAAAGCTGAATCGTCAAACAACGACTAGGATAAACAGTCGCAAGTTGACCGAGGCAAGGTCGCGGGGATTTTGAACTTGGAACAAAAAAAACTCCACATTTGAATGCTGCATTCGGCTCAACTGATTGATGGGATTTCTTTTTACGGCACGCGATTGATTCGTTTGTTTTTTTTTTTTGGGGTGTCTCCATTCACGCTGAATTCTTGTTTTAAACTCCTTTAAAATTATAATATTCAATTGTTATTTGCTGCCGGTCCATACATTTAAATGCAGGTGTAATGACTCTTAAATTGTGAGTTATTTTTAAGGTTTTCTTACAACAATAAATGCATAAATTATCTGGCCACAAGCCAGATCTCTGGTACGGGTTGTAAGAAAAACAAGGTAATTTTAAAATTTGCTTTTAATACTATATGGAGAAAGAAATTCCAGTTTATACGACGCCCCCGATATCCGTTATGCATATCAGCCTTATACGGGCCCTAGAAGAGTGTCGGCCGGCTCATTGTCTTTCTGTCCGTCATGAGTGACTCACGCCATTGTTGGGTTACACAATAGATGTCTTTGTGCATTGTGCCCCGGGGGACCCTGATGTTACGTATTTTGTAATAATTAGTCGACTTCTATTTGACTCACAAATGATAATTACTCATGCGCCTACTTTCTAAATTTTTCATAAAGATTAAGTTCCGTCGATACTCACCTACTTATTGATCGACCGCGAAATAAGTTTTTTGTATGAAACGTAACGCAATATCTTACACGGCACGCGTATAGGGGGCTACCCTAACGTATAGAAAGCAAAAAATGCCGAAAGGGGGTCCGTCCAGTATAATAGATATGCGAAAACTCAATCGCGTTCGCTTCTAACAATAAAATCCAATGAGTTAAGTTGGTAAATCGGTTACACGATTTCGACCTCTAAACCAGTGAAATACGGAACACTTTTTTTCGAATTTGATTACTTGGAATCTATCCCCTTTGGAGTAGGCAACTTGTAGGCGGGAAAAGTGGTCGTTCGTTCAGATATGTCAAAACAAATTAGCGGTATACTTGTGTATGTACGAGCACTAGTTTATCTCTCTCCAATCTCGTAGGTGCGAAAAGGACGAAATATATGAATATAATTTATTACCAGTTTTCCCCTTTTGGCATTTATCGATGTGTGGGCTATGAATGAGGAGTTTTATTTCGTTCTACGTTTATGAATTACTGCGTTATTTGCTAGATTACACGTATCAAATGAGAGGGAAATATTATGTGATAGTAAAAAACTGCACTAGCACGGTGTCTACATTATTTAGAAAAAAAACGAAAAGTTACTGTTTATCCTGCAAGTTATAGTAATTTTAGTAGGACTGGCAACTTGCTGGTTTAGGTACTTCTAGTCTAGGTGTCCGTGTGGTGTCCGGATCAAGAATATAGCAACACTCCAGTGGCAGTCCCGGCATATTCTCTGCCCTTTCCAGGGGGCGCAGGAAGTACATGACTTATTACCACCGGATCTCATTTCGGCCGAATGAAGTCCACTGCTGGACACAGGCTTCCCCCAAAGATCACCACATCCACCGATATGGATGTGTTGTGGGCTCATTGGGGGGTTTAGCCATAATCGCCACGCTTGGCAGGCGGGTTGGCGATCGCAGTTGAGTTGTTTATGTACTTGAAGGACGCTGCTGCCCATCCTCCGGCTAATCTCTTAGTCGACTTTAACGACACCCATGGGAGGAGATGGTGGCATTCTGAGCCGGCACCACACGGATCAATATAATAAAAAAAAAGGTAGGTAGGTAACTCTAGTGTGATCTTACGAGAACCGATCGGTGCCGAAGATGACCGCCCAGTGGTTATAGCCGGTAGGAGTCTGGCAATACACCTTCGCCCTTCCCTGGGAAGGAAGAGAAATTCGGCTGGTAAAATTATTTGCATAAAATTTTATCCAAATTCATAACGTTAAATTCGAACGCACTTCCAATCCAAGCTACTTCATTGTACCTATCTAATAAACCAAAAATTAAACACAATTTTAGGGATCACAAAAAATCGATAAAAAATTATATCCGTTAGAACAGCACATTTGTTATAATTCCCACAAGAACAGTTATATAAATTGCTCCAAATCTTCAACTTAATGAAACTTCCACCACAAATCATCGCGTCACGCACCCCTCAAAATTCGACTAACGCATTTGGTAAATCGAATAATCGAATAAAACACGTAATAATCGTCGTAAATTACATCTATAAACGTTTGAAATTGTAAATGCCTGATAATTATTACGCTAGCCGCGATAATTTGCCGCTTAAATCAAATAAATTTCACGTCGGCAAACTTACAGCTAACCGGACCTATTGTTATACTCACAAGAATAGAATATGGTCACGGCACTAATGATCGGTATTATCCAGTCAATGCCATTATCGGTATCTATTGATTTTATTTCAATAAAATTATAGTTACGGAAACAATAATATCATATGATAAAGATTTTATGCGAATTAAGGTTATAGCTAAAAATTAATGTGTGGCATATTTTAAATTTGAATAATGTACCTTTATAATATTTTCGAATATGTACAAAATTTGAATGAAGAACAACCAAAAAAACGTAATGAAATTGCGCACTAGTAATTCAAATAACGAATGATGAGTAGAGTGGGTGGCGACGTTCGATGATGGGGTAAAAATTACCCCCGAGGGGTAAACACCCTATGTAGTGATGTGTGTTTATGTGTGGAGGAGGGTATGATAATGGCGTATTTCCTGCCTGCCCCACAACTCTCGTAATGTGAATTTTTGCATTGCACGCACTTTAAAGTTTCAACGATATTTTCGGCGGTTAGAGATGTAACAATGTTAAAAGTAAGTAGTTATTTTAAGGTTGAACACGTTTCTCACTGTTTAATTTTAAAGACCATAGTCTTTGTTACTATTTAATTAGCATATTTACTCTTTATAACACGTAATAAAGATTATGACTTCACAGTTCAACAGCACATTGTACAAAAATATCATTCTGTTACATTTTTACGTTTTTATTAGCTGCTATAAAAGTAACATATAACTTACAAAATGGCCATTAAAATGCAACCATTAAACTCCTCCCTGAAATAACCCGAAAACGAGTGTTTGCATTTTAGCGGCCTGGCTGAATGCATTTCATGCGGCCGTAATACACAAATGTGAAGATAAAATGTGATATGTTTCTTTGTTTGTAGTATTCGTTTGGTAAATACTCGTGTTATTTGATGTTAAAGCGATAATTCTAAAAGTACATGTAAATTATTTTTTAAATTCAATCAATATTTACATGAAAATAATTTAGGTTTTTCGACTTCGTGCTGTGTTAATAAAATGTCTCTACACTATACGATGCTTAGTGTGTTTTTTACCACAAAATAACGAACGAATCCATCAGGATAAAATATTCAAAATAGCGTGTAGGGAGGGAGAAACAAAACACTAAAATGCGAGTTCACACATTATTACTCTAATGTACCGATACTTACCCTTGTAAACTGCTTTAGGGTTAACAGCGTCTGCGGCTAACGCAATAAAATGGCAATACAAAGCAACTTGCCAAGTGTGCAAATAAAATTAATGTCTGCTATTACAGTAGATTACCCGAACGGTGTGTTGCCGGCTACGAATAGCACTAACCCATTTCATCCCGTGGATGTCGTAAAAGGCGACTAAGGTATTAGCCGGAGGATGGGCAGCAGCGTCCTTCGAATACATTACCAACTCAACTGCGATCGCCAACCCGCTTGCCAAGCGTGGCGATTATGGCAATACCCCCCGATGAACCTACAACACATCCATATCGGTCGTTGTGGTAATCTTTGGGGGAGGTCTGTGTCCTGCATTGGACTTTGTTCGGCCGAAATTATACCCGAATGGGTATCTTTTTACTTTAGAATTGTGTGTTGTATATGGTGTAAATATTTTAATGAATAAAGAGTAATTGAGTTAAAAGTTGACATGATATGCAATCGGTTTACTTTCATTTACAGTTTAAAAGACAAAAAAAAACTATGTACATAGTAATTAGAAAAATTTATTGCGAATTCTACATTTTGATAGTCCATAAAATTTTAATATGGAACGCACGGGAAATGTCGCCGTCATAAACGCAGGCATGCATGCATCGACTTTTGGCAAGGAGCTACTTTTTGCTAAACCGTTTCCGAGCACAATAAGGATCTATTCAAGGTAATAAACCTTATTCGGGCAATTATTTTCACATAGAGTCACAACACTATCGATTCATTAAGTCTGGTTTCTTGCGTTACACGCTTTGAATTATTTATTCGCGTTAATAACAATTCAGATGCGACAAAGGCCTGTTGGTTAGTGCGTCTATGTTGGCAGCACTGTCGTTCCTTTCACACTCGACCAGAATGGCGAGAGCCATTCACAGTCGTCCATATAGGTGATGTGAGTTAGACGTAGTGTTCCGTTATACGCTTTCAGGGGTCGTAATAGGCCGGTGAATGTGTACGCAACGGGCCTCAAACGCGTATTTATTGGACATTCGCGGCGCTGCGTCAGGCGAAGAAGATACAGAGTTAAACTGCCAACTGACACGCGAGCATTAAGTACTTTGTATCAAGTTTCGCCGGATTCCGTTCGCTACTTGAGTTATACTGTGTTGTCGTGTGTAAGGGCACTTATGTGCGTCGCGTGGAGTCACAATTGAGCCGTTCATACATATTTAGTCGGCATTAATTTCGTCGAATCGGATTAAATGACGATAAAACGTAACTTTCACGTACATTTTACGTAAACGTTAACGTGGCGCGTGTGTTTTTATCTTTAACGTTAAATTGTTTGCGTAATCGGTGAGTGTGAATTATAAACACTGAAATTCGATAAGTCTTCCGAGTGTTTGTTATTTTCTTATTGTTATCTTATTAGCTTAAAACTGTGATTTTATGTTGATACTATGCCTATCACAGTTTGATGATAGTTTGAATCGACGTTTACCGCATAAGAATGGCAAAGAATTATAATCTTTTACTCACACAAAAAGTACAGACCACCTATGAAGTTCCCGACTTCTTATCTAGGTTCAGATTACTGTTACAGAAGCTATTAAAATGATGTAGTAGTAAAAAAGGAAATGTCTTATGTTCAAACTATACAGGGAGTCATTTTATTAAAAACAGTACCTACATAAAGACCCGAATACACAATCCGTGATAACATTACGCGAAGACGCATAAAGGTGTCGGCTGTAGCCTCTAAATCCCTCTCATTTTAAGGATTTGCTGTTGAAATTAGTTCGCAAATCTCGGGCTTACCCACCCCAGTTACAGATGTAGATGAGACATACGGATAAATAGCTCAGAGTATTCCGGTCCTTGCCTTATTGTTTTGTTTTTATTGTTGGGAAAAATGGGTGTTTTTCGTGGTGTGATGGGGTTGTAGCAAGAATAAGTATCGGTCTTATTAATATTACAGTGTAAGCCTATCGTATTGGGTCATTGTAACAAATACAATGGATAGGTAAGGAAAAATATTGTTTTGTTGTGAATTGTGGTTAATAAATTCAATTGAAATGTAGTTCTTTGAAGGATGTGGACTGGTAAATCATTCACATATTTACTGCAAAATTTGTTTAAGAGGATGTTTTGACATCATACGTTTACCTATTTTTTTTTTAAATTATTGGTGCCCAGTAGAAATTCTTCATAAACTTCCTTCGCGTCGGGGAAGGGCGAAGGGGTATGGCCGGACTCCTACCGGCTAAAACCACTGGAGCGGTCATCGTCGGCACCTAAGGGAGGCTCCAGGTCCTCGTATGATCACATTAGAGCCGCCCGCTGATGCCACGCCTATAGGCGCATCTCTGAGAGGGTGGCTGTAAAGCGGTCACCCCCTCGGGGGATCATACTTTTACCTAGTGTTAAATATTCGATATGCCGTGTGGTGCCGGCCCAGAATACCACCACCCCATCTCCTCCAGTGGGCGTCGTAAAAGTCGACTAAGGGATTAGCCGGAGGATGGGTAGCAACGTCCTTCTAGTACATTAACAACTCTATTGTAGCGCCAACCCGTCTGCCAAGCGTGGCGATTATGGAAAAACCCCCAATCAGCCTACAACACGCCCATATCGGTCGTTGTGGTGATCTTTGGGGGAAGCCTGTGTCCAGCAGTGGACTTCATTCGGCCTAAAAAAAAAACTGTCACCAATCCGCTTGCCAAACGTTGCAATATTCTCCTTATTGCCGTTTATTGTTGCTTGCATTACAAGGGTCATGTTAGCGAGTGCACATTTACGGTCACACTCAGTTACCTATTTAACAGAACAAAGCAATTTTTTATAAAATATAAGCAACGGTTTTCTTAAAACAATTCGAACTAATGTCTAAATATTAGACTGTCTGTCTTTCTAATTGTTACCAATGTAAACATTTTTGTTTTAAACAAACACTGTTTACATGTCTTTAAGTGGGAATATGTGTTTTCTGACTGCTGCCATTAGCATGTTTGTTTCATGTGTAAAACATATTCAGATAACCCAAAACTATTGTGTAACAAAGTAACCAAATTTGATATTTATCTTTGCCTTTTGTGGAAATGTCAATAGAGTCAAGTCTATTTAAAAAACAATTTAGAAATAGTGTTATTTTTAACCTTATGTTATCATCCGGTGTGTTGCCATGGTGTATTATTTTTACAGTATTGACATAAAGGAGCATGCGCCGCATCCGTTTATACATATGTTGCTCAAATATCGGCACATCTTATGTTTAGTAATATAATTTATTTTAATATAAATGGATTATTCAAATTCCAAATATTTTTATATATATAAACCATTTTGCAGGCACATATGAATAGTCATAATGGAGTTGCGCGGTTCCAAGAACTTGTTTCTATGGAGAAGAACCGACAAGAAACCCTACGTACTCTCTTTTTAAATAATAAAAAAATGTTACATTGCATTGTTGATAGTTGCAAACAGAATTGACGTACGTGAAAATCATGTACTGCCAGCGTGAAAGCCAGTAAAATAATAATGATGTGCCATTCAACAATATTGCATGGCAGTAAGGACTGACCAGTCCCGCATGACAGCACTCGTTCACGAATATGACGCTATCCTTCTTACAGTGCATAACAGGATAATAATATAACAAATAATCTAAAATAAATTGAATAACCAAAATATTGACATTCCGTTTTCATCATCATCATCGTCATTCCAGCCGTAAAAACGTCCGCTGCGACAGAAGCCTCCAAAAGATTGCCACAATGATCAGTATGGGTTTGTGTTGTGTGCTCATTGGTGGATATTGCCATAATCGCCACGCTTGGCTTGGTTGGCGATCGCATTAGAGTTATAAATATACTCGAAGGCCGCTGCTGCACATCCTCCGGCTAATTCCATAGTCGCCTTTTACGACACCTACAGGATGGGATGGGGTGGTGGTATTCTTATTATAATACCAATTCAGAACTTTATTAGACAATAAATGTTCTACCTGTAATAAGAATACGCATATTATTAATAAAAAAAAGCATAAGTACCTATCGAGGGTTGTGTATTTAATTTTGACCATTCCGGACAGTGCACCAACATTTTTGACAATACATAAATAATACAAACTGTCAATTCTTATGAAAGCTTATTTTTTTTTAATACGACTAATGTTAATTATCCAAGCGATTTAATAACGTTACTCTAAACAAAGTCCGATTTCATGGCCAACGACCATGGCATCGCAATTCTGAAACCTTGTTTACTTAGAGCACATTTACCATCAACTCTTCAGTGAAACGTGATAAAATTCCAGTGACTCCAAGGATAAATACTAGCCTACTGGTCTGGTGGTAGGTCTCTTATTGCAAGTCCAGCTAGGTAGATGCCACCAGTTTAAGCTTTAAACATTACTGTGTTCCGGTTATACGGGCTTAAGAAGCTTCTCGCATACTTTTCTGTGAAATGTAGTTGCTTAACCGGTCATTTCGGGTGAAGCCAAAAGAGGCCTCCAGCCAGGCAAGAGGCCTCCAGCCAGCCAAGAGGCCTCCAGCCAGCCAAGAGGCCTCCAGCCAGACAAGGGCTCAAGAGACTGAATAACTAATGTCTTGAGGTGACGAGCGGATCGCAGTGTACTGCCATGCAGGACTAGCAGTTGTTACGGGCAGGCATGACATTCTTCTTCATTCTTACCTTAGTTCAATAAAATCCCTCTATGAACTTACATTAAATATATGGGCGAACTAAACACATCACTCGCTTAAGGCATTGTGACTTAACAATCACAATAAATAAGACAGTATAGATTCTATCTTTTATAGCTATTACCCAATATAAAACGAGCCTCCAATCGGAGAAAAAGTACATAACTGAGAGGTCATGTTATGTTG
Organism: Diloba caeruleocephala; assembly: GCA_947459985.1. Classification (NCBI taxonomy): domain Eukaryota; kingdom Metazoa; phylum Arthropoda; class Insecta; order Lepidoptera; family Noctuidae; genus Diloba; species Diloba caeruleocephala. The sequence continues at coordinate 5,671,443 of OX381614.1, forward strand.
GAGGTAGGCCCACCCTTTGTTCTGCTAATTATAAACTGGGGTGCGGACAGTTTGCGTTATGGCTCATTAAAAATGAACTTTAAAGTACATGTGTATGTTGCCTTAGGGTTCTAGGCTGTATTTATTGGAGGGGTAGTCCTTTTAGCGACGTTACTGCCACCTTGCATTTACTATAGGTTAAACGATTTAAGTAAATTTTATGCAAGAAAACAATGTCTTTGTTTAATTGTAATTTTGTGTTAGTATAATTATTTTTCTTGCCTTTATTTTCTCGTCTCTTCATTAATAATTTGCAGGCATTTCAAGAGCAGTCGAGTTAAAGGAAATTCAATTCAATTTACTTGTTAAGTGAACTTCGCTTTGGTTTTCCGTTTAGTTCCCGGTAAAGAATAGACCACCCCTCTCCACCTATGCATTTCGTATAAGGCGGCTAAGTGTTGACATCAAGAGGATGGGCATTAGCATCCTCTCGTATGCTTTTAAACAAAATAATGCGTCATACCGTATGTGACCTTTATTATATTATATACTATCTGGGCCCGGCGGGTTCACCCACCATGTGTTTTTTGCGCGGATCCCTAATGATTTTTCTAATATAAAAGTAACCTAAGTTACTCCTTATAACATCTGCTATCTGCCAGTGGAAATCCGTCAAAATCGGTGTAGCCATTTTGGAGATTAGCTGGAAAAAACAGACATACAGACAGCAAAAAAAAGTTGTATGTAAGTACCGTATGTACTTTCATAAGCATTTAGTAAAAAGATGTTATTTTGACATTACAAACACACACTTCAATTTTATTTTTTTGTGTATAATAAGTATAGATAACCGTGATAATTATGGCAATATCCCTATGGCCCAAGTCCAGTAGTGGACGTATACAGGATATATGTGTGATATGTGTGAATTTCGCCTTACTATGAATATTATAAGTTATGCACCAAAACCGTCCCACTATCGCCGTCCCATAATAATCAAGTCGGATAGGATCAAAGAGCTTGGAAATGCATTTAAAAAAGTGGACGAGGCTGTTCAATCCGGAACCATCCCACAAATTTGGTCAAATTGTGTTAAGTTCCAGAACGTGTATTTCAAAGCCAAACAGAACCATGTTATCAAACGACTTTTTTGTATGAAAAACAGCCAACCACTAATGAAAACATTGAAAGGAACCATGCTGCATAGTAAAATAAACTGACATCTGGTGGGTTGGTCCCGGTTTGCATAACTACGTCCAAATTATATTGTAACTTCGTCAACCAGACAACTTATTACCAATTTTTTATCGTTATTATCACACAACAGAAAATACATTCTGTGATTATTATTCCCAACATCCACGATCCGCACAGACTCCCTTATTGTCAAAAACTTGTCGAACAAGTTCTCACGAAATACCTTCCTGGTTCTCAGGAAGAACATAAAACTTACGACCTTCAGATGTGATGGATTTCTTATGCAAATGGCCGACTTCCCACGGGCCGAATAATTTGCATTGCCAAAGGGTTGATATTCCCGAAGAGTTTAGCACAAAATATGCAAATCTCTAAATACCTTTAAGTAATTATGCGAGATTCTGACAGCTGCTGTTTTTTATTCAAATGGTAATCGAATCGGCTTCTGAATCAGGTGGGTAGCCTTGGGAGTTCAGATTTGGCAGTTTTATTCTATGTAATTTAAGATCTCGCGTCGGCTTTTGATTTCAATAACAATTTTGTGGTCTTTAGATTTGTTTTACAATAAAACATTCGTCTAAAGAATTCATATTTTTGAGGCTACAAGTTACATTTTGTTTACAGTAAAAGTATCTTTCTAGTATTATAAATGTGAGTTTGTATGTTGGGGCTCCATTACTCAAACTGCTGAACGGATTATAATGAAAGGCATAGAGCTGTACGGGTTATTGACGATTTTCGTGACAGTGTAACCGATAAATAACACATTGAAAAAGCTGTTTTTTCAACAGGTTTTAAAACGATAACGTTTTAAATTTGAGTTAGTTTTTGAATTAATTCTTTCCACAATGGCATACATTGTATAGGTTTTTTAAAACCAGTGCTTTTGTCAATAGCAGTCTTTTTTTCTACAAACGGTTTTTAAGCAATGGGTAATTCGTTTCAGAAAAAAATGTGTTTAAATAGGCGTTCGTTGTTTAATTGCCCACCGCTAAAATCAACTTCCATAACAACTATATTTTGCCTAACAGCTATATATTAATAACTATATCATATATTAATACTGTAAAATTATTATAAGTACCTTAATAGAAAACGTATTGTCACTGTTTTATTTGAATAGTTTAGTATGTGTATTTATTAATTTTCTTGGAATTCTATTTAGAATCCCTGTTAACCGTGTCTCGAAATCTACTCAATATTTTGTCAACGTCCAATGTTCACGAAGATAGAAGTAGTACAGTAGAACAAGAAAAAAGAAGCTATTAACAAAATAGAAGAGAAGCTATCAAGAAAATTATCTCCGAACTGGTGATTGCCACTAGCGAGGTATAGAGTTCCTACGTATTCTTCCACTGTAGGAACTTCATACCGTGCTCTTGGGTTCGCCAATCTTCTCCATCATCAGATCTTTGAAGAAAGAAGATCATCAAACACATCAAATCATAGAAAAAGGCAACGACAACCAATTTCCCATGATTTTTCTTTCTGATTGCGTAACACTGTAATGTTTTTTAAACTTATTTTTGTTTTAGTGATTTGAATTTGATTACATTGTATTTTATTTGCTGTGAATTGTTTCAGAATCAGTTTCTACACATTCAGTTCATCATTTTTCAGTCGAAAAATGTACACTGCTGGACAGTAGCCTTCCCCAAAGATTGTCCCAACGACCGGTAAGGTTTTGTTATGTGTGCGCTGGGGGGGGGTTGTGCAAGCTTGGCAGACGGGTCGCCATCGCAGTCGAGTTATAAATGTACTCGAAGGACGCTGCTGCCAATCCCATAGTCGCCTTTTACAACATCCCACGGGATGAGACGGGGTGGTGGTATTCTTAGCCGGCACCACACGGCGGATACTCACTAACTTCGTAATACCTATTATGTAGATATTGTTTTAAATGTTCATTGTATAGAGAGACAAACGAGCATGCCACCTAATCGATCACCGCCACCTATAATCATCCGCTCAACTCCATGGGTGTCCCTGATGTGTTGCCAAACTTTAAAGCAGACATTCTCTTATTCCTCTTTTTTGAAGGCTCTTCGTCGTGATGTCTGACATGTTTTTGGGGCTTCCGGTATTGGTGCCACACCGTACGAAACGCAGCCACGCTGTTACCAACGATGTTGCTACTTAACTATTCTGTGACGATGACGTGGTCACAGCAGACATATTATCTGTAGTGGTAGTTCCCCAGTCGAGTCAGCTTATTTACGAGCTATGTCAAGTATGATGATGATGACAGCATGCTTATCCCTCGCAGAAGATAAGTAGGCTGTCGTGTTTTTAAATCATAGTGATTTAAAACCTTTTGTTCATACATTTTGAAGTATTTTTTATTTTATTATTGTTGTATAATGCAATGTATCTTTTCAGAGGGTAGCCTGGTGATCTGTTACACAGATCTTACCTATTTCAGACACCAATCTCTATTTAAGACTTTATTAAAATTGACTCTGTAATGTGATGATGGGAATAAACGGTTATTATTATAAAGTCGACAGCTATGCTCCCCCCACGCAGAATTGAAAAGTTAAAAACATTTTTGAGAGTCTTAAAGTAAGCTGGCATATCATTGTAGATCCTGTTTCAAGTCTCGTCTTTAAGATCTTAAGTAGGTACCTAAATTATAAATATGGTAGAATAAATCTCGAAGTGTTACAATAAAATACTATTTATTGGTCATAACATTTACATTAAATATCAATAACAAATATATAGATGGGAAATAATAGACCAGTCCGACGAAAAAGTAATACAATATCCGAAATAAACTGTCACATATTATGATTATCATTATAATCAATGACATTTTACATATAGACGCGCCATACACAAACATTATTGCACTACAGAACGGCGCGCCGGCCGCCATTAGACCGTATAATAAAAAATAAAACCAAATACTATTTTTTATGTATAATATCGATTTGTGTTACGTATTTATTTATTTCTGAAATAAAACGCCTTTTTCTCACAGTTGCAGTATACTTCGTTCATCGTCAATAAACACAGGATTATATTATTATTATTTTTTGTAGGAAGGTATTATGTTTGCACATTATGTTGCTGAAATACGCTGATGATTCACGTCAAGCCGCGACACTGGTCGGTGCGCGACTGAGTTAGACTGAGTGAACTCCGGGCAATTACCTTGCTTTCAAGTGACCATCGAAACGCGCGGACAACGCATCTACACTTATTAAAAACATCTTAGATTATGATCATATTATTATCACCACGTAGACTTCCACCGCTGAACAAGGCTAAATAAATAAATAATGAGTTTAATTAAAGTGCTATCTCTTGTTTTACGTCGTTTTTGTGCCAATAATTGTGAAGGCCAACAATGCCGTGGCGTAAACAACATACCCAACGAACCTACGTATCTACCAGACTCGAATACCTATACAAACTATCAGTTAAAAGTAAAAATGGAAAGGTAACTTGCAGGCGGACGACTCATCCGTCCGTCAGTTTAATCAGTAGCTACATGGATTGGCGATTTTGGGCTTGGCGCCCCTAGGCTGATAACCAGGGCCCCAAGAATTTCCTTTCGGCTACATTAGCGAAAAAAATCATTTATTGGAATAAGCATAAAAATTGCACAAATAAACTAAATACACATTTAAAGATTTTGATTTGGCGTACTTTTCAACACTGTAGCTCCCCCCGAAAGGAACGGTACCGCTCCTACTAAATCGAAAACCAGTTTTGTTTAAAAAAATCCAATCACATGCTTTAGCCTATTTAGACTATGGTAGATCAGGTTCTGATTCTACGTACTCTATAACAATTCAATCGCAATTCTGCTGGGATCGGATACCGTGAGCATAGACAAGGATGCAATATATGTACATAAAAACGCCAGTAGAAATGGGCTTAGGAATTTCCCTACGAACGCTTTTTGGGAAGCCTGTCAATAATAATAATAAAATTTTAATACATTGCTACTGGAGATATCGACTGTGCATGATTGCATCTTGTGCAGGTCTCTTGTCTACCTCAAGAAAACGTGTCTGCGACTAACAATTTGTCGATGGTGATCGTCCAGTACGATGATGAAGTTTCATCCCTATCGATAACTCCTGATACATAGTCCTACAACAATAGTGAACTTTATTTCAATTGGACAATCAGAAGGATATAGCTGTAGCCAGTTATAATCACTGATCAGTAAGCGATCGGTCAGGTTAAGCAACGCTCGGCCCGGTCAGTGTATAGATGACCGCACAGTCGTATTTGAACTGAGCGTCTCCGTGTTTCGGAGGACACGTAAAATTGTCGGTCCCAGTACGACTGACTGCAGTCGGAGGCCTTAGGGCGGCTTGAACAATTCTGCCACAAGGTTGACCACTAACCACGAAAGAAAGAACGAAGAAGTAAGCTATGGCTCGTAAAATGGTATTTTTATTCACATTAATCAATAAATAAAGTTGATCTTGTAATACAATACTGTTTCCTTACCTTTTTACCATTTTGTTACGAAAACGCGCCCCTGTAATAAAATTGGGAATAAAGTATTTTTGTGCTCTAATCGAATAGCACCTTTATTCGTTTATTGTTTATTACATTTTTTTATTCATACTTTTTTTTGAAACTTTGCTCCACACTAGGATTTCTCCTGTGTCGTAGGTGCGTGTACAAACACAAATTCCACACACACATACACTCAGACCCGGAACAACTACCTGCAGATCGTACAAATATTTGTTCCGTGCGGGAAACCACGATCCACGGGCTGATTACCTAAGTCGCAGACGCTTTGCAACAGGCGTAAATTGCTCCAACGCCGCTGTCAAACGTCAATTTGGTATTACCTATTTGCCGATAGCGACTAAACAGGCGAAGATCTCTGACGCGCCTCTGTCGGGCAATCAATGAACTAAAAACGTTCACGTTTTTTAATTCCACTGGTGGCTACTGGCGCTAGTAACTATGCATCTTCCACAAGTAGCGACTGGCAGGCGATGCCTTACGTAATACCAAGTATTTGACGTTTTGCCATCGGTGGATCCTTGGCTGTGCGATAGCTGCTATCGCGTCTGCTGTTGCTGTTTTTAGCTAATCAGCCCGCCGGTGCGCAGCAGCCGACTGTATCAGCCACTGCACTAAGCGCGCCGTCCCTATAACCTACTAACTGTCGCCTTGAAATATAATTCACTATCTGTGTAGAATGTTGTACTTATGTATGAGGACTCCATTGTAGTAAACACTCCCAGACTTGTTTTATACAGCAACTGCGCCAATCTGGCTGTCATTTGAAATAAGTCAACTTTTTTATTGTTTTCGTATTATTATTGACATAGCTGTATTTTAATTTTGTTCCTTGTGACATAAATTTATAATGTATATAAAGCTGTAAATGAATATCATGTAGCCATCACTGTTATGTATGTAGTACGTATATTGTTTGTGCCTTTTGCATGAGAATATTGGTGGTAGCGGCGTTGTGTATCGTGTTGTTGTTACAATATGGCTGAGCTGAGCGATATTGACGCATGCGTCATGCTTGTGAACGTGTGTCGCCATCTTTAAATACAATAAATTGTTATTATGTTATTGTAGTACCTATGTTCTAATAAAACATTTTTCTCGTTTGCATTTTTGTTGTTTGTTTTGATGATGGAAAGCATTCAATGACGCTAGCTGCAATGCGTGGAAGAAAAACTGGTCAATTTACATAACATGGTCTGTCCACCAAGTGGGTCGACGTATAAAATTATATATAATGTTAGCTGTAACAATGTTATATTTAATTATAGATGGCTAATCTGACATTTACTATGAATTAATACTTTTTAAATACAAACCGTTGCTACATTATAAATGAAGATGAAAAGTTTGCCACGGCAACAAGATTCTCGAAATGAAGCAAAGGAACCTTTACTGTCGAACCCTACAAAGTTTTATTTAAATGAAGAATAACTTGCTATTTTTGAGTTCCGTTATAAAATAAGGAATCTTTGTGATTTCTGTAGGTGTGTTTGTCATAGAAATGTGTTCTGTGTAACTTCATATCACGGTGTAAGCGACAATATAACGAAATAAAAAAGAAATGCCATTTATCTCGCAAATAATAGATTACAGTTTTTGGCATTTTTGAGCACGTAATGTATCGTAAACAAAGCGATCACAACGTCACGTGATTACTGCGATGAGCTCATCTGTGAACAATAGCGAAACAACAGTCGCCTAGCTTTTATTTAAATTGTAATGTTATGGGAAAATATCTAGTTAAATTGAGTTTTTATTCAAAACTATCTGGGACCCGCGGTTTCACCCGCGTTCAATTTAAAAGGAATTTAGAGTACTTCGACATAGACACTTGACATAGAATATATATATTGGATTTCAAGAGTTTCTTTTTTTTAGAATACCAGCTATCTGCCAGTGAAAGTCCCGTCAAAATCGGTCCAGCCGTTTCGGAGATTACCCGGAACAAACAGACAGACAGACAGACAGACAAAAAATTTAAAAATTGTTTTTTTGTTATATGTCCTGTATATACTTTCATATGCATTAAGTAAAAAGCTGTTATTTTGACATTACAAACAGACACTTCAATTTTATTTATTTGTATAGATAGCGTTAGGAGAGGCGGAAACAGTTGTTTTAAACTGAAATCATTTAAATAAATCGATAAAATATCAGAAAATTCATGAAAAGAATGACACAAAATGCTAACGGTGAGTGTTCTAGAATCATGCACTAAATCCTTGGTATCAGTTTTCGTGACGATGTCACTTACGCCCGTTAGCGTATATACCTTAATCTCCCCCCTCCCTCCAAAGCGTAATATTTTCAAATTAAATATGGATATAAAACAAAATTTTATAATGTAGGTACCAAAGACATGAACCACATTATTATGACATACCGTGTTACTACCGTATTGTTACCGTTGTTGTATGGATTTTGAACTGCACCGAAATTTTAATTTCTAATCTCTCATGTCTCACCTGCAAATAAAATTGTTTTAGAGATAACAATGTTGTAAATTTGAAGTATGAATTATTCTTATTAATAGTTAATTGGAAATAATGAATGAGTGTTGTTTTTTAAGTATGGTTTTCGGAAATCCTCGTAGAACTCCTCCGTCCTGGTGAAGACGGGCGTGCTGTACCCCACGATGTTGGCAGGCAGAATGGTGATCGCAGTTATTCTAAACTAGCACACAAGCCGTCTGTCCATGTCGTTAAGAGGCTGTCCCATGCTGCGTTCTCCGGTGCGCGGGTTCCACTCGAGAACCTTTTTGCCTCAACAGCCATCAGTACTACGAGTTGTTTCTAATAAAAGGAAGTAAAACTTTGAAACCTATCCTTTTCTAGAGTTTTGTTTAAAGAACCTGGTTAGGAGACAACCTAGTCATTTTTCTGGTGGTAAGCGTCACGCCTGCCGACAACAATTATTTTACCCAGGACCACTTCTCTTCTTCTACTGCTTCGTGTGTCACACACGGTGCCCTGCTAACCGGAGCACAGTAATGTCTAAAGTTTAAACACTCGCACTGCGGTAGTAATTACTCGGTCTCTTGCAATAAGAGACCTTTTTTTTTCTTTGTGTTCGCCTGGTGAGAACACAGTATGTACTTTCTCCACCCCAGGAAAAGATGGAAGGGTCCTCAACCGGCTTAAACCACCGAAGAGGTCATCTTCGGCACCGAATCTCGTAAGATCAGACTAGAGCTGCTCATTGGTGCCACGCCTTTTAGGCACATCCTGAAGATAACTGTAAAGTGGCCACCACGTCCAGGACAGGGAAGGCGACTGTAAAAAGGCACTTGGTGCAGTGGCTGATACAGTCAGCTGCTGCGCTCCAGGTCGTGGGTTCGATCCCCGCACGGAACAAATATTTGTATGATCTGCAGGTAGTTGTTCCGGGTCTGAGTGTATTGTATGTGGAATTCATGTCTGTAAACGCACCCACGACACAGGAGAAATCCTAGTGTGGGGCAACGTTTTTAAAAAAAGAAGAAAGAAGTTTTCTCAGGAGGAATTCTGAAGGATCCCCGTGGCTTCGCTGTGAGCTGGCTGCACACACCGTGGTACGTGAGCACAAGCGCTTCTCGTCTTTCTAGGAGTCGCTCGGTATGAGGACACAGATTCCCCAATCTGGACGCCCACGACCTCCGAGGCCCCCCGCCATATAATAACGGCACCGGGCTCAGGTTGAGGCGTCTGGGTGGTGGTTACCCCGGCGCCGTCTCGTCCTTCTCCGGGATCGGCCCTCTCCCGTTCCTGCACTGCGGTCATGCAGCGAGCATGACGCTCTCACTAAAGGACTGCACTGCAATCCGACACCACAGCTGGCAGAGAGAGAACTTGCCCGATCCGATCGACCAGGATCCGCCGTCCGGTATTATAGTAGCCTTTTTTATTTTTAGGTGCTCGGTGGAAATTCTTCATGAACTTCCTTCGCGCCGGGGAAGGGCGAAGGGGTATGCCGGACTCATACCGGCTAAAACCACTGGGGCGGTCATCTTCGGCACCTAAGGGAGGCTCCAGGTCCTCGTATGATCACACTAGAGCCGCCCGCTGGTGCCACGCCTATAGGCACATCTCGGAGAAGGTGACTGTAATGCGTCCCACGCCAGCGCGTGACCATATTCGTGCTACCGTCTTCTCTTGGGTCGCTTGGTGCGAGCACGCAGACTCCCCAATCTACGCACCCGCGTACCCAGAGGTCCCCCGCCTTAAAGTAACAGCAGGGGGTTTCAGGCGAATAGGAATTAGGCGCCAGGGCGGTTGTTACCCCGGCGCCGTCTCCTCCTTCTTCGAGCGGGATCGGCCCTCTCCCGATCCCGCTCAGCGGTCTCCTTCTGGAGCATGACGCTCTCACAGAAGGAGACCAGTGCATTCCAATTTTCGTGCTCTGCCAACATAGCCAACAACCATAGTAGACCTACCAGGAATAAAGTTAGTTACAGTCGGCTTCTAGTCTTACCAGATGCGGCATGATGGTACTACAATAATACAAGTAAATATTGCCACATCAGCTTGATATATTTAGCGAAAGATTTTCCCTAAACATATACAAAACATTCAACTACATTATCGCCATATTATTATATATTTTACAGCCAAGTCTCGGCTACTATCACTTTATGCCGGCAGTGTTTATCTGCGACATGTAATAAATGTAATTATCGTAAATTCATGTAATTATAGATTCAGTTTCGATAAGGCACGAGCAACTACATGATATTATTAATAATAATATACAAATGTTTGACTTTATTATCGTGATATTTATTTCCATAGGAATCTCGGAGAAAAATGTGTTCTACTTTCTGGGATCGCGGGTGAGTGCATATATCATAAATGGCGACCACGGCATGACGTCAGGATCGGCATCAGCATCAGCGACCTCGAATGCCACATCACCACTATGTTTGCCAAGGGTAGTGATTATGTCAATCACACAGTCATTTGTGATAAGCTGTCCTATGGAAGGCCCATGCCAGCTGTGGACCAATATGATATGTGGACCATTTGCACTATTTATGTGGGAGATGAAAAGAAATTATTTTGTTTTTGTTTTTAAATACATGGTGCCCCACGCTTTCCCCTGTATCGTAGGTACCTGAAACAACTATCTTTACCTATATTTGCCACGAGCGGTAATTGAACCCGCGACACGTAGCCGATCAAGCAATCTGGAACCTATCTCATCATCTTTTGTTCGATGGCCGATGGAGCAGGCGAGTTCTAGAGTGGAGACCGCGTATGGGTAAACGTAGATGGACGGACGACCTGGAGAACGTGCTGGGTCCGGCTGGATGCGGAATGCTGGTGACCGGGTGTTGTGGCGCACGCTAGGAGAAGCCTATATCCAGCAGTGGACCGATATAGGCTGATGATGATGATGATGATGTGGAAGCCTAAATGTTACGTCATCGCCACCTGACTCAGTCAATCCATGCTGAACATGCGTCACCTAAGACTCACACAATGAACGGCCGTCAAGAAAAATTGTAAGCATAATGCTTCTTTATTAAATTATAAGCTGGTGTCTTCAGAGTTAAGACGATTATGGAAATAATCTGCCTAGCCTTTTTCAAACTATGATGGGGTTCGCTCTGGGTTTTTATTTTTATAAAACGTTGCCCCACACTAGGATTTCTTCTGTGTCGTGGGTGCGTTTACAGACATATATTCCACAAACAATACACCCAGACCCGGAACAACTACCTGCAGATCATACAAATATTTGTTCCGTGCGGGAATCTAACCCACGACCCAGAGCGCAGCAGCCGACTGTATCAGCCACTGCACCAGCCGTGCTGCAAACTGACCACTCTACACTCTACTCCACACTACGTATATGACAACCGAGACCGATACCTTAACATGCTCTCCGTGGAGTCTTGCTTTGGAGTAGAGATGGGCAATGTCTAAGAAACATCGATATTGAAATCGCACGTTCGCAACACATGCAAGATGTCCAACGAAACAACCAAGGTTGATAATTGTGGAAATGCTGGACGTTTACATGAAAACTCGTGATTTTGGAATAATATTTATCATATAATATAGACATTAAAACCTTGGTGACGAGACGAGTGACCTGGTGACGAGAGGAGCGACCTTTTTTTTTAACGTGGGGAAATCCTCTTGGACTTCCTCCGCCTTGAGAAGGGCGGAGGGGCATGCCGGGATCAAACCGGCTAAACCCCACGGTGTCTTTCTTCTTACCTCTAGCCGGGGGTGAGTTGTACGCTTTTCTGCATTAGACCGCTCCCCCGGCAGGCAGGCATCTCGGGCCTGTTTCTGTTCGAGCGACGGACCGCCCCTGGTTCCCGTTGCCCGCAGGCCGCTCCTCATGGTGGCCGGAGATCGTCCAGCGCCCTACCCCGGCGCCCACGCCCGGTGTGTCTTCTGCGGAGGGGATCTCCCTCCGTCCCCGCTCTGCCGCCTCCTTTGCTTGCATCACTTCCTCGCAAAAGGAGGGGATCCCACGCGCTCTCGCTCCGGACGATGGACTGAACCACGGCCGGAAGCGAGAGGTCTCCTTCGACCGCCACGATGAGGTCAGGGCGCTCCCTGTGGAATACCGCACGTTGTCTCTCGCCGACCTTCCCTACCCGGGTAGATGACCGCTCTGTTTGCCAGGTAGGCCCCGACAATACGACGGAGGTAGGTTGGCATCCGGTGAAACGCGAGTGCCTCCCTAATGCAGCTCCAGGGCAAGGTGTTAAAGGCGTTAGTGATGTCGAGGGATACCGCCACCACCACCTCACCCGCGGACACTGCTTCCTCCGACAGAGCCCTCACGTGCATGATTGCATCGACGGTGGAGCGCCCGCGGCGGAAACCATACTGGTTGTCCGCCAGATCTGGCCCCACAACGTTTAGGTGCCGGACGAGGCTGTCTACAATTACTCTTTCGAAGAGCTTGCCCACCTCGTCCAGCAGCACGATGGGGCGGTATGCTGGCGGAGACTCCGCCGGACGCCCCGGCTTCCTCAGCAGGACCAGCTTGCCAGTCTTCCACCGCAGTGGAAACTGGCCCCGCTCGAAGCATGCGCTAAAGAGCCCTTCCAGTCGGGGCCCGAGAGCACTCAGAGCCCGGACCCATGCACGGCCAGGTATGCCGTCGGGCCCTGGGGCGGTGTTCTTGGCCTGCAGCCGTCGCACCGCCTCTTTCATCTCTGCCCGGGTCACTTCGGGCACGTTGTCGTCCTCGTCTTCAGCGTTGAGCGCCATGGAAGGCAGCACCATCTGCGGCGGAGTGTGCTCTTGCTTGAGTGGGGAACAGAGCGCTTACTACGCTCTCCAGCAGCTGGGGCCGGAGACTCTGAGACAGTGGGGGCGGGCCCACGGGCGAAGCTTGCCTCTTACCAGCAGGTAGGGGCGCCCCCAGAGAGGAGTGACCTGGTGACGAGGCAAGTCATTCACTACATTAGCTGTGTAAAATCTAAGTTCGTGTTCAAAAATTAGTATCGTATACAGACGGAACATCAAAATCCTTAAAAAATGGCCACCGTCGCCGTAAAATATAAAAAGCAGTACGGTAATTCAACTCGCAAACTGAATACAATGAATGAATTGAATGAGTAACTTCAACTTGAACTTATATATTATTACTTCTGTCTTTTTGTTCTATCTTTCACAATTTCGCCAATGTCATGTGTAACGGCAACGTTGTTCGGTGTTCAGATTAAACAATAATTAATTATTCAATAATATTACACCAACATTAAAAACATCTATAAAAATATTTCGGCAACGTCGTACGGTTTTCAATTCTCATGAAAAAAATCTACTCAAAATGTTGTCATATGGTTAAAAAAAATGAACGAATAAAAAGTATAAAATGACATACGGTAATGTGCAAATAGAGTTACAATTCCCATTCCAATTTTAAATAAATAGAGTTGTTTACTCTGTCTACGCGGCAATGACCAGTTAAGCAACCACATTTCCCAGAAATGTATGCGAGAAGCCCAAAAGTTATAAAAAAAAGTGTCCACGCGGTGATGTCAAATAGTCGGTGACATGTGATTCATACAGCCATGATATGTTTTCTCTTTTGTAGTTCTTATAAATTATTTGATTTAATTTAATATTGGCATATGATGAGATTTACAAAAGATACAGACTGAATTATAATAAATGCTTTTACTATCTAATATACCTATAATAGAGGAAAGTAACCAAATATGAAATTGTGTCCTAATATGGAATCCCACCATTTTTCAGAAACGGACTGTTCTAGGCGCAATACACAGCCATCTTCTCTTTCATTCAGTCACTTCAGTATCGCTCTTACTTAATCAAGTCAGTCGGGCCATGCTTGTGGCAGAATTGTTTTGATTTGTCGACGCTCGGAATTTTTTTATGGCACGTAAAACATCATTTATTTTTCGTTGATTAGTTTTGCATGTGTGTGTGATTTATTTAGCATGTTATATTTATGTTTGTTTTAATATTTATCGTTAAAGTGTGGTGACTTGCGAAATATGAATGGAAGTTTGAATTGGTTTGTAATTCCAAATATGGACAGTCATTAGGGTCTAATTATGGAATATTCCATATTTAGATTCTAAACAGAAATATCAATACTTGAACATAAACATTGTGCAGAACGACAACCTGAACCCTCCACGTCCAGACTTGATCGCAGCAGTTTAGGTCTGGTGACTCGATATAACATAAGTCCAGTGCCAGAAAAAGAAAAGTATCTATCAGGGGAAGAAAAGCTGCTGCAGCAGCAATAATAACATCTCCACTTTACTACAATGATTTTATAGATAAAACTAAGAAGGAAAAAGAAAAGAAATTTACCAGGGCAAATACTAAGAGGAAAACTAAAATAAAATAAGGTGAAGCCTGTGAGGATAAAAACGGTATCCAATTTGATACAGACAGTGAACCGGATGCACTAATAGGCCAAAAAGCTACTTACTATACTGATGCAGAACGTTTATATATAGTAGTTTTGCCAAAGACTGTTTATCGAAGTTACGAGAGGAGAAATTTGGATCCAATGCCTAATATGTGCTCGGGGCACATAATGATTGCGTTGGTCCAGAGTTTGACATATGGATTTGAATTTCTGCCAGTAAATTAAGTTACTTTTTATTTTAAACCATAAATATGTGTTCTCATGGAAATTAAAGCTTATTATTATCTACATGTCTCTCTTTTCACGGGTTTATATCCCCTGTAAGGGGGAACCCGGTCTTTTGATAGGCTTACGCGGGGACATGGGTCCAACACGCAGAGGCCCATTCGAGAATTTTAATCTTTAATGTAATGGGACACTTACCGGGGACTCTCCATGGTAACACTATAAAATGCAGTCTCGGATTGTCCCCGGAGGTGTAAAACTATTGTATAAGATGGAACCTACAATTATAAGGTCTTTTGTAATGGGTGCTATGGATTATATACTTCCAAAAACGGAAACAACGGCGTCTGTCTTTCAACCTTTCAATTTTTTATTATTATCTACATGTCTCTCTTTTCACGGGTTTATATCCCCTGTAAGGGGGAACCCGGTCTTTTGACAGGCTTACGCGGGGACATAGGTCCAACACGCAGAGGCCCTTTAGAGAATTTTAATCTAAAATGTAATGGGACACTAACCGGGGACTCTCCATAGCTGCACTATAAAATGAAGTCATGGATTGTCCCCGGTGGTGTAAGGCTATTGTATGAGATGGAAACTATAACGATAAGGTCTATTGCAATGGGTGTTACATGGAATAAAAAGACTAATAAATACAGGAACAACGGCGTCTGCCTTTCAACTTTGATCGTGAAATTCTGTGGCAGACGGTGACTCGCCACTCACAAGATGGGCCCCCAAAATGGCCACCACTACAGGCGACAAGGAGCAACACCGGTGTAAGCGGCTAGGGGTGTAGAGAGGTGCGGCACCGGTTTCACCATCGCGCGTCTCGAAGACTCGGAGCGGGTTTCCCCGTTATTATGCTATTAGACACTTCCACCCCCGAGCATATAGCTCTGGCGGCCCCCCTCTGATCGGCCAACTAAGGCAAGCCAGAGTTGAAAATCCTGCGGGCACTCATGGGGTTCCACTCCAACCAACCAATAAAGGCAAGCGGAGACGAGGCCCTGACCGACTCTCTGGAGCATTCGGGTACGCAGTGTCGCCACTCACATTCAGCTCGCCACAAACTGCCCTGCGTTCTGTAAGCTACTTAATATACTTTTTTTTTTTCTTATGACATACTTTTTCTTTTTATCATAAGGTATGAAGAAATCAAGCAGCTACTTTAATCTGCCCTCCAGGATTACCTTATCCCATGGTGAGATAACGTTTGCCCAGAGGGTTTTTTTTTATTATTATTGTTATTATTTTAGTTGTATTCTAATGTTCCATATTTGGGTACCTATTACATATTTACATAGGTCCCGTATTGTTACGTATCTTTTTGTGTTTTTTATGTAATGTTATTTAATATATTAATATATTTAACAGACGACTGTTAGTTACTTACGTAAAAATGTATGAATGGTTAGGATTACAATTAAACTATTTTAATTTGTGATATATTTCTTTTTTATATCCATAAAACAAAAGGGTATTCCATATTTGGTACTATCCTCTACAGTTCTTTTTACCGCCAGAAAGTCATGTCAAATACGAATGCCTATTATAAATCAACCATTCCTTGATGACCTCATTAGCCGACAATCAAATTAAATACCAAAATAATAGTTATATGTGCATTTTGTTTTACTTTCTATATTAGTAACTTAAGCCCTGCCATGCTAAAGAGGAGCGTGGTGAGTGTGGCAAATCCCCCCCAAATATTTTTCTATGGAAGAGGCGTTAGTTCAGTAGTTCATAAGTTGAGGATGTTCTTTGGTTGATGTAATGATGATGGTCATCACATGTTGATACTGAATATCACAATCACGGATCGGATAAGGTTTTAGTGCGCATTGCTTTATAACACATACCTACAAAACGACCATTCTGAAATTCAATGCCGTACCACACACACATATGTGTATACATATGTCCAATGTGGCCGTACTAAGACTTTGACTACGTCGGACTTTTTCTCAAATTGGACAAACATGTTTGTGCAATGCCCTCAAATGTTTGAATATGACTTGCAATAATGTCTGATAGGAGCATATTACTGAATAATGCTTAAATTTATTTAATTGTATAGTAGAATCAAATACTTTACGACTAAATAGACGTTATAAATAACATGTAATTAAATAGTTAAATAAATTGTTCCGTGTGCTGTTCCGTGTGGTCACTAGTAACGAATAGACCACACTTTTATTCACCCATGGCGGTCCTAAAAGCGACTACGGGTTAATATCAAGAGGATGGCCAGCAACATCTTCCGGTGCGCTAATAACAACATACTGCTATCACCATATCCGCCTGCTAAGCGACTATGACAATATCCCCTTTCTTATTTCTTTATTTTTTACCCGGTGGTAATACTTCATGTACTTCCGTGTCCCCGGGAAAGAGAGTACCGGACTCCTACCGGTTAAAAGCACCGGAGCGATCATTTTGGGCACCGAAGGAACTCGCCTCCAATCTACTTCTTGGCCGGCCATTACTGTCACTCCTTCAGGCACATCTCGGCGATGACCCGAACGCTGTGGCGGTTGTTACTTCGGTACCTTCACCTTCTTCTTCTTCTTAGGGTCCCGAACGGCTGAAGAACAAAATGACGGAATCCTTACAGGATTACTCGTGTCTGCTTATCCGTCTGTCACAGCCATTTTGCTCGGAATCTACTAGACCGATTAAGTTTAAATTTGGTACACGTTTTTTGGTAGAAGTTGCCAACATACCTGAAAGGATTAGTAATCACGAGCAGGGGTGCAATTCCTTAATCTCAAACATCTATACATCCTTGAATACAGAATTGAAATAATGGTGACAACCCAATTTGGTATTTCCTAAGACTCGTCCCCATGGCCCACCGTCTGCAACGAGTCAATCATGTCTTAGCGTATACCGAATTGGTTTTACACCAAAATATAAATTCTGTATTGAAGGATGTATGGATGCTTGACCTTAAGGAATTGCACCCCTGATCCTGGTTATAGCACGGTCATAGTTATGTCAAATTATTGTAGATTCATCGATTCTTGAAACGTCTGAAAAATTTCAAGTCCGTCATACATCTAGAAATGAGGAAAAATTGATTAGTCAGGTCATACATACATGCAGGTCAAGCCAATATAAAGGGTGTAAAAATGACGATATCCGAAACTACTTGATGTCTCTTTCGAAGCAACAAATATATTTATTACGGTAGAAGGCAGTTTACATAAATTTGTGTCTAATATAGATAAGAGTTCGTTTGTGGTCGCCTGTAATTTATTATGTTATCGTTGAGTGGGTTTTAGTGATGCGACAATACTAGTTGAGTTGACAAGAATGTGACGAGCAAATACTCGTAACGAAATTCACTTAAGATTATGCAAGAGGCATACTCTTAAGTGAATTTGTGTTTTCACCATTGCTACTATATGTTTATATAATATAAATATACTAAAGATTCATCTTAGTAGTTTTTGCCAAAGAAGTGGAATTAGACAGGAAATATTTCGCCCAAGTAAAAAAATAACTAAAAAGGTTGTTTGATTCAGACGTACATGAGGGATAAACAACGCAGACATGGAACCAATGTGTGGTGGTACTCAAACAGGACGATAAGGTCCTTCTGAAGAACTATAGGCCCATGTCACTTCTGAGCTATGTGTACAAGTTTTCGAGAGTCATTACGAATCGTCTCACGCGTAGGTTTGACAATTTCTAGCCTCCCGAACAAGCCGGTTTCCAAAAAGGCTTCAGTACCGTAGCCTACATACGCTACGGCAGGTTATACAGGATACCGTATACGAAACGAAGATCATGTCGAATATCCACGTACTTCCAATTTGAGTCAAAATCTCTCTCTACGCTCTACGCTATTTATTGACGATTATGAATATATATATAAATTCGAGAAAGAAGTCAGTCGTTGAATTCGACTTGGCTGGGCAGGGTTCGTGAAACGGCGCAATGTATTCTCGTCCAATATACTGTGTATATTGGACGAGAATATATGACGAGGGTGTTTCCCAGTCATGACTGTTGGTACTGAGACGTGGTTGATCACCATGGGTCTCATAAGAAGGCTCAAGATCACCCAAAGGGCAATGGAATGTTTTCCTGCTAGATAAAATAAAAATGAGATGTGCAAAAGAACCAAAGTAACCGACAAAGCCCGAAAAATGGCTGTGGGCGGGGCACATTGCTTGTAGAACGGATGGTTGATGAGACGTCAGTTCTCGAGTGGCGACCGGGTACCGGAAGATGCAGCGTGGGCAGACCAAGGTGGACCGATGACCTGGTCAATGTTGCGGGACTCCACTGGATGCGAGTAGCGCAGGATCGGTCCTTGTGGCAATCTTTCGCCTAGGTATAGCTGGTGGACATCTTTCGGCTGAAATGATGATGATAATAATGGGTGGAAAGGGATAGTCTATACTTTGCCGGGAAAATTGACGGTACGGTTGGTGCAGTGGCTGATACAGTCGGCTGCTGCGCTCCAGGTCGGGAGTAATCGCGGGAATCGACCGCACGGAAGAAATATTTGTAGATCTGCAGGTAGGTATTCCGGGTATGGGTGTATTGTGTATGGAATTTGTGTCTGTAAACGCACCCACGACACAGGAGAAATCCTAGTATCCCCCATAGATTTGCATAACCATGTCATCACTTTGGGGGTATTTGCCAATACTCACCACGCTTGGCAGGCGGGTTGGTGAGCGCAGTATTGCTACCGTTTCTCAGAAAGGATGCTGCTACCCATCCTTCTGGTTTAGATACCCTTAGTCGCCTTTTACGACATCCACGGGAGGAGATGGGTTGGTGCTATATTCTTAATTCGGACACCACACGGAACCTTAATCCGGACACCACACGGAACGGGTATAGAATAGAAAAATTTCACGGAACACGGCTAATCACTTGGTTTATTGTAATGCAGCTAGGTATAATATTCTTCTCTTAGATTATGGCTTCTGTAAAGTATCTTCCACAATTTCGCCAATCATAAAATTATTCTCAAAAAAAAAAAAATATAAGTCGGCAACGTCGTACCATATGCCAATAAAAAAAATTGTTATAATTTTAATATTTTCAAGTGTTTGGCGACAATTTTAAATTCAAGCATCACATCAGTAGACAATTCAATAGTTTTTCTTTAAAAACGCCTTCTTCAAAAATGGAATTTTATTGCCACTGCAAACCGTAGAGTTTTTTTATCTGGCACTCATAAATAATTTTCACAAAAACAGCGCTAATGGTGGTATTGGTAAGTAAAAATGCTTTTTTTATATATTCCTATATCCTTTTAGTAAATTCTGTTGGTTTTATATACTTGTTCTATTAAGTATTTATAGTGGCATAAAAGAAATAAAGCCAGAGTCAGATTGAAAAAAAAAAAAACAGAGACTAGGTAGACATTTTCACGATTCGTCTAGACCAGTCTTTCCCAACGTGGGCGATAACGCCCCCTTGTGGGCGCTGCAGGCCTAAAGGGGGGCGGTAAGAGACCCAGAAAAAAAAGGGGGCATTGTGTAGGGCTTTGGGGTCGATTTATAATTTCATCTACCTAGCTAGGAAGACTCTTAGACACCGACTGAGCTCTCGACTCTCGACTACATCTTGTGAACATCAACTAATATTAATTAAGATATAGCTCAAACTCGGTTCGATATAAAAGACCGCGGGCAATCATGTTTTAACAAGTTTTTGTTAAATAATCCGAATTGTACATTCCTATACCAATCGGCTGGTTCTATAATACTTGTTCTTGCTTGTCGAGTACGATTGGGCGTCGAATGAGATAAACGAGTTTATGCACGTTTGTCTTATTCCTGTTGGTGCGTGCTGCTTATGCAATCCTATATAAACGACGTAAATTTATTTTATTTTCATTTGCGGTTTCGCGCATAATAGATAAGCAGTACTTGATTTCAACACTTACGTATTTCTTAAAACAAAACAATGTCGGAAGTAAAAAAGAAGAGACGGCAATACTCTGCGGAATATATTAAATTCGGATTTATTTAAAATCCCACAAACCCGTCGTCGCCTTTGTGTCTTCTATGTCTAAAAACATTTTCGAACGAAGCAATGAAGCCTTCAAGACTGCAAGATCATTTGAATAAAATGCATCCAGATAAGACAGAAAAGAATGTAGCATATTTTCAAGACCTAGAGAAGAAGCATAATACTCAGCCAAGTGTATCAAAACTATTTTCGGCGGCTGCTAAGCAAGATGACGACGGACTTCGAGCTTCGTACAATATCTCTTTGTTAATTGCTCAAAAAGGCAAACCACACAACATCGGAGAAGAGTTAATTTTGCCAGCAATAAAGGAAGTAATAACTACTGTGCTTCATAAACCGGCCGCAGATATTATCCGAAAAATTCCTTTGAGTAATAATTCTGTGCAAAGACGAATTGATGAAATGGCTGAAAACATTGAAGAATCATTGTGCAATCATCTGAGGACTAGTCAATTCTCAATTCAGCTCGATGAGTCCACTTTACCAACCAATGAAGCGTTGTTGCTATCTTACGTGAGGTTTATTAAAGATGAGAAAATACGTGAAGAACTATTGTTTGCCAGAAATTTGGAGACAGATACAAAAGGCGAAACCATATTCAATACATTGGAAAAGTTTTGTGAAGAGAAAGAGATTCCTTTGAAAAATATTATATCAGTTGCTACGGATGGCGCTCCGGCTATGACAGGGCGCCATATATGCTTCATAGCATACTTAAAGAATAAAATTCCAGATGTCCTTGCTATACATTGCGTTATTCATAGACAACATTTGGTTGCTAGAAACTTAAGTGAACGACTATTTCAATCACTGCAATATGTCATCAAAGCAGTCAATAAAATCCGTAGCTACTCTTTGAATGATAGATTATTTCATCAGCTTTGTGTTACTAATGACGAAGATTTCAACCGTTTGTTGCTTCATACTGAAGTTCGTTGGCTGTCAAGAGGCAATTGTCTGATTCGATTTTACAACCTGTTTGACTCTATGATAGAGTTCTTGGAAACTAAAGATACAGAACTGCGCAACAAGCTCATAACATCAAAGAATGATATAGCTTACATGACAGACCTGTATAAAATGTTCAACGACATGAACCTCCAACTGCAAGGCGATGAACTAAATTTAATTAAAACAAAAAATGTCGTTGCTGCTTTCGCAGCCAAACTGCTTCTGCACAAAAAGAATATGGGCAGACGTGAGTTTCACAATTTTCCGAATTTATCAGTATACTGCAGTAACGACGACTTGTTTGCCTACTGCCAACATTTGGAAAACCTCCACATTGACTTCACCGAACGATACCAGGACATTTTAAACTTGGAAATACCAGACTGGGTGTTGGATCCGTTTTCAAATGTCAACACAGCAATGTCACCTCAGCTGGAAGAAGAACTTATAGAATTGACAACAAACGAAGAAATAAAAATCAAGTTCAAAAATGGATATCAAGAATTTTGGCTACAAAAACCGATCCCGCAATTGTACCCTGGATTGTGGTCAATTGTTCAACGATTTTTGATAGCATTCCCATCGTCATATTTGTGTGAACGTGGATTTAGTGCTGTGGCAACGCTGCTTACTAAAAAGAGAAATCGTTTGCGTGTTACCGAACGTGGCGACTTGCGGCTGTTTTTGAGTAAATTGGAACCTGATATCAACAAACTTATTGAACAGCATCAGATTCAACCTTCACATTAGTTTTATATAAGAATTGATTATGTTTGTTTTATTTTCAATAAAAGATACTCTGTCCGAATACTATAAATTTGCGTTTCAATAATCAGTTATAAGTACTTAGCGGTTTTTAAGTATGTTTAAAAAGGGGGGCGTTAAAAAATAATTTATTCTTAAAGTGGGCAGTAGACAAAAAAAGGTTGGGAACCCCTGGTCTAGACAAAAACAAAATTCACTTATTAACCACTTTTTATAGATACGTGTACAGTGATAGTTAGTGCAGCCGTATCTATGTGGCAGCCGATATCGAGAACCGCTTATTCCATTTTGACTCAATAAACTCATAATATTCTGGGATGCTCTTAGTGTTATTTTAATTATATATCATCACGTTATCTGAGTTGGACAATAAAGGAGAAACTGACGTATAGAAATAGTCCATAAGTAGGGTTAACCGTTCCTTGAATTTTTATGTTCCATGTCTAAAAAATATATCCGAAGTGAACATCACATCTTATCTCTACTCAAGAATTCACTTTTTTCGTATAATCTCATTTATGGTTATTGTGAAAGGTGAAAAAACTTCTTTTCCATTTTTTCCTGTACAGCGTTCTGTTAGTTATTGGTTTATATCACGGAATGTAGGTATTTGTGGAAAGAATGCGTACAATTATGTAGTGTGAACGACGATTGGTCAGGCTATGTTTCATTATCGGGTTGTTTTTTAAAGGGAAATTGCGTAAATGTTGGTATTACGCCCATTGTTGGCTTTGTGACGTGTTTGCTTTTTTTACGTAATTGCACCTCATTCGAGTGGCTGTATTAAGTTATATTCGAATACAAAGACTTTAAAATATCGGAAATTAAGATTGCATTGTTTACTTCTATTAATTAAGCTTAATTTTTACGCGCCTCGTGTGATTCGTTATTAGCTTTATCGGCCGCTTAGGGTGAGATTCAGAAACGAGTCTAAGCCCGAACTTACGCTTCCATCTGTCAAAATTATGAGCGTAAGTAGTACATTTTGACAGATGGAAGCGTAAGTTCAGACCGGCCGCCGCCACCACCAGTTTCCCGTGCAGCAATGGACTCCAAGATTGCATTGTTTTGATACAGATAAATTGCAATGAATAAATTCATAAAAAAATAACTTACCTAATTCTTTGCATTGGGTTGAAAGGGTGTCATGTTTTGTTGCCTTGCCAAAGTCTGCTTTTGGTGATAAAAAGAAAATTAATTGGTGCCTTAATAAACTTACGACACGGTTATCTACGGAAGTCTCAGGCAAACTTCAGTTACATACTGTATACAAATTTGTATACAGGTTTACTTGAGTTATAGCGGGATCACTAGCGATTATTTTAACCCTGAAATGCACTATGCGTATTGATCAATTTTATATATTTACAAATTTAAGTATTTACGAAAAATTGGGTACGAGCAAATGCAGTGCATGTCGAACATTTTAGTGATTATATTGACTTCGTTAACTTTTCAATAACAACGGGATCGGGACTAAACACCAGTAACCCTGTAGAAGCTTCTGCCCATTCAACAGATAAAAACTATTTGACTTAAAGTCATGGGAAAAATTCTATCGCCTCCAAACTACACCTTTACGAGGCAATAAAATCTATTTCTGACCCCAAATATGGTTCCTCATTTAAAACCCACTAAAAATATTTCCATGCAACTTTATTTTTCAAAGGTCCATTACAATTTTAACATCATTGTATATTAATATCATCGAATCAACATAAAATATTGAATGAAGTTTTATTATCTCTTCCACGGAACCCTAAACACCCGTGGTGACCAAAACTGGGCAGGTTCAACGGTCTCTACTCATTAGTTGTTGATCACACCCTCATAAATAACTTAACGTCATATGTCCCACATATGTTACTTACAAAATTCCACTTCATAAACAAAGTATAAGAGTCATTTTCGAGTGGAGGATGCATTGAATATTTTTTTAACAACAGAGCTTACAACTGGTTTTCTACTTTTAGACGCTCGAAATGATAAAATTCCTCTTTTGAGCACCTATAGATTAGGAAATTCTAAACTATAAGTCAGATATGTTTATAGGGACGGCATCAAGCAGGTTTTTTCGTTTGAATGTTGTTAGTATTCTTATTTCGTATAACTTCGTGAAAGAATGTTGACTTCGCTTCAATTTGCATTGAATTGATTTGAAATTAAATATTCTACAGTGAAAACAATTGAGTTTGGCAATTTACGAGATTCTTTGTTTGTTAATCATTGTGTTTAGAGAAACGTTTTGCGCGATGCGTCATCGAGTAACTGACAAAGTGTTAATGAAATGTTAACTATTTTATTGTTAGAATATGTTTTATTTATGATGTATCATCATATACAACAAGAGACTTCCACTTCTAAACTTCCTCCCCCATAGGTTTCTACAACGACTGGTTACATGCCGTGTGCCGTGATTGTGGGGGAACTTGCCATCACTTAGGTCGGTGAGAACAGGATGGTTGCTTTTCCACAGAAGGGATGGTGCTACTTATCTCTCTGATTGAGAGTCGCCTATTACAACATCAATCGGAGGAAATACTATATTCTTAATCTGGACACCATAGGGATTTTATTATAATGTAATATCATGGTATATTTTATACACACAATTTGGCTTATATAATTGTCCTGTGCTGGACTGAGACCACCCCCAAGTTGCATCACAAACCTGTCAGCGAGAGAGCCGGTGGACTCTTTCCAGACATAATTCCATTTGGTCCATTTCTATCGTTAAAATAACGTAATGATATTTTTAGAGGGGACCGGTGCCATAGGCAATAGTAAAAACATATAGAGAATTCTTTATTTAATGCCAGTAAAGGCTTGGGCTTCTCCTCTGTCAGCCTGCAGGCAACGGAGGGCAGTCGCCCGAAAAAAAACAGGCCTGAGATGGCGGCGCGTGTATTCTCCGCGCGCCTCTTTGTAGGATAGGTGCGGCCAGCCAGGTCGCACAGAGACAGGGGCCGTCAAACAGTGACGAGCCGATACCTGCCGGGGGCGCGGTCTAATGCGGATAAAGCGTGCGTCTGGTTAGAGGTAAGTGGAAGGACACCGAAGGGTTTTAGCCGGAGGACGAAGTCCATGAGGCGACTTATGGTTGAATATCAAGAAGATGGGAAGCAGCATAGTCTCGTTTGCTTATAACATACTGCTATCATCAACCGCCTGCCAAGCGTGGTGATTAAGGCTATATACCTTATGACCGCTCATATAGTGATCATAGCGTAGCCCAAGTTCAGCAGTAGACGTTTTTGGGCTGATGTTTGTGTGTGTAGGCTAAAAAACCAATGTAAAAAAGAACTACACCTTGAGTTTTGTATTATTACGACGATGTCATTGTTACTAATGATTTACTGCTGAATCTTATAGTTCTGCCTATCTGCTCTAGAAACAAGCGTAATTATGTATAATATATTACGCATTACAATTTAAAGTGAAAATGACGAAAAATTATGTATGATTCTAATAATCTAAATGCATTAAGCAGCCCACAGCGGGTTGGCTTGCAGATCGAATAATGGTTATCAGATGATGAAAGGCACAGAAAAACCTTCTAGAAAATGATTTTACAGTACCCAGAATAAACACGTATTAAAATAGAACACATGGAAGTAAATACACAAACATAAAATCAATTAAAAATGAAATGATAAAATACATTTTTCTCATCGTGCTTATGGAAAGTTGCTGGAGACACGCTGGGACGCGCTGTTTTGTGAGATTAGATTTTTGAGATGATCCCGGGAATAGAACAAACGCCCAATACTGATAGGGGGTGGACACCTCCTATATCTATCCGAAAAGATCTTACAGGGATCTTTGTGATGTTATTAATATCCCAAGTCTAGTAAGCCTAGACTTGAACGGAGTACCAGACGTTCGGCAGTTTGTCACCGGTATATGCTGGATATACCAATTATACGCACGAAGCGGTTTGCTAACACATTCATTAAAGTGTGGAACTCCTTGCCAACATCTGCTTTCCCTGCCACCAATAACCTATGAACCTTTAAAATAAGAGTGACTAGCTATCATCTGGGTGCGCTCGTTCTATCATATAACATCCATCGCTATCCAGCAGGTGAGATCAAGGTTAAGAGCGGTCACAGTCATGAATAAAATAAAAAACTCGTAATGTTGGAAATCTTCTGGAAATCTTAAGTCTCGAGTGAACAGGTATCTTCTAGGCAAGCGTCGTCAATCGCGTCATCGTTTAACATCACAAGAGATAGTGATCAAAAACCTGTTAAGAGTTAAAAACAACTTTTGCTTACGCTGCTCTTATATGATATTATGCAGCGTGTAAGTAACAACGGACCGAAAACGTTGGGAAGACAGACGTAATAGAATTAAGTAAGCCATTTTATCTTAATAGGTTACAGATTTTATAGTTTTTGGGCACGCAATGTATCGTAAGCAAAGCGATCAAAACGCTACGTCATTGTTGTATTATAATATGATATTATTATGCTACTGCGAGCGATTACCTCATCCCTGTATCGAAACGTTAGTTCCGTTTAGCTTTATTTTTACTGAATCCATGGTATCAGCTTTCGGTACGAGGTCACTCACTTATTTAAGCGTTTAATTTTGTTAATTATTTAGACATTTTTAGAAATACACTTCCTTTTATGCTATCGAATCGTTTTAGCTAATGATATCTTGAAATAAGAGACAGCCGAAACGATAACATTACCTCCACACGGTGTACAACGTTACTCGTTAAGAGTACAAGTTAAGAGGCTCTGACTTTGTAAGTTAACCATCCAACCAATCAGACCTGAGGCTGGCATGTCGGTGATATGAGCCGTTATCCAGAACTCGCGTCTCCAGTGCAAAAGGCTGGTTCTATAATAGCTAACAATGGCCGATTGCCGTGTGGTGGGGACTAAGAATAGCACCACCCCATCTCATTCCGTGGGTGTCGTAGGTGACTATGGGCTTAGCCAGAGGATGAGCAGCAGCGTGCTTCAACTACATTAATTACAACTCAACTGCAATCGCCAACCCGCCTGCCAAGCGTGGCTATTATGGCAAAAGCCCCCAATGAGCACTCAGCAAACTTTTCCGTGTGACGTCCGGATTAAGAACATAGCTGCACTCAATCTCTTCCTGTAGATGTCGTAAAAGGTGACCAAGGGACTCTAAACTAGAAGGCCAGCAACGTCCCTTTGAAACGGTAGCATACTGTGCTCACCGACCCGCCTGCCAAGCATGGCATTGGCAAATTCGCCCCAAAATGTTGACACAGCTGTATAAATCTATGGGGAGGCTTTTGTTCAGCAATGGGCATCATTTGGCTGAACTGCTAATCATTTCAGCCAAATGACACAAACCCAGACCGCTGGTTGTGGCGATTATTGGGGTCGGTATGTGTCCAGCAGAGAACATTTTCCGGATGAAGCTAACACTAAACAAGACCATTTGACTGGTTATCAATTTTATTATTTAGCACTATTTCCTTCACTTATCACTGTCACTGTAAATTTTCGTATTTTACCTTCATCAATTTCCTTTGGTAAATCACTGGTTTTCGGCACTTTTATCGCTATTCCTCCATCCAATAACTGCGTACTCTAGAAGACAAAGTTCAATTTATACGCGCCACCTGAGAGTGCCACCACGCGCGCCGTGGAGAGCGCGTAGGCAATGTGTTGGCGTCTATGCATCGTACGAAGGGCTACATATCAAGCTATACACTTCCAGAACAACACTGCGAAATTAGCTTATCTCGCATTGTGTAGGCTTTACTTACGATGAGAGATCAGCTTAAACTAGATATGTATTAACTATGTATAACTTGATGTGTAGCCGTGTGTATTATTAACGACACACGGGAATAAGCTTGTTAGTAAAATGTAAATTCAATTAATTCTGATAAGCATTATTGTTAAAAGTAGTCGTCGAGATATGCGACTTTTAATTGACGTGTACCATGGGGCTGCCGAATCGTGACAGCTGACAGCACGAATGATGAAACCAATAAAGTAATGCTATAACTTTAACTAAAAGAGTTTCTTCAAACACACAAACATACAGTCATATGAGATGAGATGAATATTCGTACCAAAAATATTCGAGAAAGTCTTTGACTAAAGGCGATCACCATTGGAAAAATAAATCAAAGCTTCGTACAACATAGCGTATGTACAACGCTCGTATGTATTCAGTAAAACACTATATTAGTTTAGCAATTTAGCTGAGTTAGCACTAACACGCTACAAGTTAAAAATAATCACGCAAATGTACAGTAGAAATTGAACCTTGTCTCCTATACTATACAACACTGATTTGGGAATTGTGAACAAACCGAGACCATTTGTTTGGCTGACTTCCTGCAGCACGCCGGGATCATCTCACACATCGGCTGGTGTACACAACCCGGTATAGCATCATATGGAATATAACTGTCACATATTCGGGCCAAACATTTCGGTATCATAATACATGGAGGTTCATGTCTACACAGCATCTTGGCTTTAGGCCGCACCTGAGTAGCTGCCTCCTCTTTAGCTGTCAAGATTATGTAGTTCCTTGTACAAATTGGCACTTCAGTACATTTAGGCTTATGTAGACAAGATGTTATATTTTGAGCCTGATTCTTCAAATCCATCAAACACACAGGTACTTTCTCACACATTGGTACATGTACACAAGAGTTCTGCAACTTCGGATCAAACTTTGGTTTACAACAAGTCCTTACAACTTCACAAGGAGGATTGTGGTTACAAATGCTTTGTATTATTTTCTCTTGTTTTGGTAGTGGAGTATTATATGGCTGCACGTCAATGAAAGGAGGAAGGCCCTGACAGGTTTCGTTAACTGTTACCAGCTGTTTTGGTATTGCAAAGGGCGAAAGTCGATACTGACAACTTTCATTAGTAGTGAGTTGCCGTTTTTGCATTTCATGGGACGAAAGTCGGCACTTACAACTTTCATTAATACCGTCTTGCTGCTTTTCTATTTCGCGGGACGAAAGTCGGCACTTACAACTTTCATTTGTATAGTCTTGCAGTTTTTGCATTTCGCGGGATGAAAGTCGGTACTTACAACTTTCATTAGGAGTGACTTGCTGTTTTTGTATTGCAAAGGGTGAAGTTCGATACTGATAAATTCCATTAGAAATGTCTTGATGTTTTAGCATATCACGGGACGACACCCGATATTGACAACTTTCGTCTGTGATGAGCAACTGTTGCAATTCAATGGATGGTTGATACTGACAACTCTCATCATTGAATACAACTGGCTTTATTTCCTTCTCGGGTGGTAAATATTGGCAGCTTTCATCCATGTTCTGAATTTGATGAATATCAAGTGCCGAAGGACCGTACTGTGCGCCTTGTTGCTTTTTGGTGCATTTTTTAAACGGGTGATGGTAGCCAGACCTGCTGTCTCTGGTAAATGGCCACAAATCCATAGTTACTTTGTCTTTAGGAGGCGGCAAGTTGAGGCAGCCGTTAATCAAAACGCACGGAGGGTTATGAATACAGAGTATTTCGCCTTTGTACTTCTGTTTTAAAGTCGTAGTAATATCTTGATGAGGTATTTGGCAGGGTCTATTTGAGTCAGTGACAGACACTGGAAGTGGAGAATCACTAGGATTTTCAGGTTCTGTAGCAGGTAATGATGGTGGAACCGGCTGTTTTCCTGAATAACAATTGCATTCATTTTTTTTTGTTGCGTCTTTTATATTCGAAGGAGGTATAGGAAGACATGGAGGAGGAGGGGGTTCTGTTTGAACGTTATCGTTCGAGTTTAAAAGGCTTCCTACGGTGCATGATTCTGATGCTGTGTTAGTGTTATTACAGTAAGCTTGCGGTTTAGACTGAGATACCTTATTTTTGCATTGAATAGGAAAACAAGGGGTGGATTGTAAAAGAGAAGGATTGCACTTGCACGGCCTAAACAAGCCGTTCGCTATTTGAGCTTGGTATTTTGTGTTAATTTTATTAATAAGGAAGTCCCAGAATCCTGAGCACGTGGAAGGCAATTCATTAGCATTAATTTTGCTGGATATTATTGGCGAACACCCCGTGTTCCTTCGCTGATATTGGCAAGGAGTTGTGTATACTTGATACGGACTTGGCTTTGACGGACACTGTTGTTCTCTACTCAAGTTTAGCCCTTCGTAGTGCTCAATATATTCCTTTCCCACGTCATCTTCTAGTATATGCTTCGATTTCTTATTCTTCCCTTTTTTTCTTTGTAGAAATCTTTGAGGTCCGTATCCCTCAGAAGATGATGTCAGACTGAAGTTTACATGAGAATACTCAATTCCAACTGTTTTGAAAGTCGATTTACCGATTGAAGAGCCATTTTCATTGACCAATTGTGTGTGAAACGGAGTCGACTGAGCATTAACTTTTTCTCCGGCATATACAGGTTGGACGGCATAGCATTGAGGTCTTCTCATGAATTTCTTCATTCTTTGATCACAGTTGACGCCATTGGCCTGACAACAATTTTCTATGTTTCCGTTTTCAGCTAGGCTTTCCTTTATAATTGACATTTGTTTAACATTATTACTCGACCTACCGAACATGGTGGATATGCAAGGTATTACTTTGTGTCGTATCAATGAACGCTTAGATTTTATTTTTTCCACTTGATCTCCGCTGTCTAATATTTCAGACTTTCTGTTTTGGTAGCTTTGACGTACTTCTAAACCAATTTCTTTTCCGTTTTGATTAATTATTGTTTCTGATTCCCATGTTTCTTTTGAACTACCATCAGTTTCTATGTATACTCGACTTTTGCATATCTGTGGTTTCGAAACTTTCTTGTATTTTGTGTACAGTTTTTTCTTAAAGAGGCTGTGATTACCGTTATTAGGCGTGACTGGTGTCGAAAATGAATCTTCGAAGTCTGAGCTATCTGAGTGCAGTTCCGTAAAAGTAGGATCATAGGTCAATAAAAAATCTCCCGGCACATCGTTCATTGTTTCTTTTTATTCACAGCACTGACATGTCGTCTCGCTTTTTATGACTTTCATTATAAAATGTTCTGTTACATTTTTTTATTTTATTTTGAAAAGATTTGGTATTGTTCGCCGAAGTGAAACATTTTCTACTTGTCAAAATTATTTTTCTTCTGTCTTCATATGGTATCTAGACGACAAACTCTGTGGTATAAATACAGCCTGAAGTAAAGTTATATTTGAGTTATTATATAGCAGGGCACCGATAAGCGGAAAACGAGGAGTTATGGCACAATTTGGAAGAGGCATATGTCCAGCAGTGGCCTACGATAAACTGATATGATTTGTATGATTAGGCGATGACCATTTTGGCAGTGGTTAGTCGCAATGGCTCTCTGTTGTATGTGTCACGGGTGTGTATCCTACATGGAATTGATGTCTCCTTCGTAAGTTACTGTAAACCATAAAATCATTCCAACCATTCATGTACTCGTATAATACCTATTCCAAAGTCCAAGAGTCTATGTGGTGTCCCGAATAAGAATGTAGCATCACTCCATCTCCTTCCATGGATGTCTTAAGAGGCGACTTAGGGATTCTAAACCAGAGGGATGGGCAGCAGCGTCCTTTCTGTGTAATAGCAGGCGCGCTCTTTAGCCTGCCTGCCAAGCCTAGTGAGTTTATGCATATTCTCTACAAAATTACGACACACGGCATGCAACCGATTATGGGAAAGCCTTTGTTCAGCAGTGGACTTTTTTAGCGGATATGATGTTGATGACCTGTTTCAAATACAAATATGTCATTTTTCAAGCTCTTTGAGATATATGATGTTGTTTTATAGCCATTTACATATTTGTAATGATCTTCTGTAAAATTGCAGTTTTAGACTTACAAGAACTTATGTAGGGGGCATCTAAATATTTGTATAGCCTACAGATTGTCCGGGGTCTGGGTGTATGTGCCTGTGATTTATAGATTTGTATGTGTAAACTGTACCCACAATACAGGAGAGATAATAGTATGGGGGAAACACTTAACAATAAGATTGAAGGCAACCATAGCATTTTGAATTTAAAGACGCATTTAATTTTCATGTAATACTTTTAGTAATGTCTTAGATTTTAGCGTTTATTACTCATTATAATCAAAAGTAGCACAAGAAGATCAGCAAACTTCTCAAGTCGGTGAAATGTCACATTCCTGCAAACAAAGCGCAGTATAGCTACCCGAATAAAATATGCTTAGCTGACGTCAAGCATAGACGCTCTACAAAGTCTTCAGTGCGTGAACATGCCTTAAGCATCCCAACCATTTTCTTCGATTTGATCATCCTCAAGTCCTCGCGAAAGAGAACTGATATGTACCAAGGATGTTACGTGATGCTATTGCAATTAAAAAAGATCCTAATTTTAATAGAGAAGATAGTTGGCAGGTACTTCTAGTTTGGAATTCTATTATTAAAATAATAAAATCCCAAACTTCATAGCATACTAAAAAACATCAAGACACTTTGAGTGATTACTGCGTGTATCGAAACAATTTTTGATTCCAATTGTACACACGGCGACACATCAAGCTAAACAAATCCAATATACGCTGATCTCGCATTGTATCGGCTTTCCGTATGATGAGGATCAGCGTAAACTGATTTTGTATAGCTGGAAGTGTAGCCGTGTGTACGGTACATAAATAACATTTATAATCTGTAACGTCACTTGTCACCTTAGTCATCCTGCGACCACGAACCCTGCAGTGTTGGACACGTCAGGAAAAACAAAAATCTGTAACATACACGATGTAGTCCGTTTAAAAGAGGTTTATTATAATATACATTTAATTCTTATATGTATAGAGAGATAATGCCGGTGATTTTACCGACGAACATATTTCTAATGAAACGTAGAAAACTGGAAATTGACACCTAGATACATACACATTTTGTACGAATGTAGAACTGAGATCTATTTTCTGTTTGACATGGATTTCAGCTTCAACGAACACCGTGATATTAACTTTCATTCAGTTCCCTTCCTATCCGAACCTGACATGCCATGAAACAACGAAGCTACCTACCAACTCAGGGCAGATTTTAATCACAACATCTGACATACATTCACCACTGAAACACAACGATCTCAAAGGGATTCCTCACATTGTTTCTATAACAAAAACGGTATTTTTTGTTTTTAACAGCCCACGGGGTCTGAAACAAAGAACTTGATGTTGTATGGTATTAAATGGTGTATTAACGGGAGGTGATACGTCATAGAACTGATGTATAGTACGACGACTGAATGTTGATCATAGGTAAACTTGATTTTGGATGTATTTTTGGATCACAATTTTTCGTGGAGGTAAACTTCATACCACACGTTGCGTGAAGATGACAGGTGGGGGTGAGCTGAATACTAGAAACGTTTAACCTAGTGTTGTTGGTCTTTGTGTATTGTTAGGAGAGGATTTTGCACCTAACCGTTTTATTTATTCGCACATTGTCACGATCGAATTGAATTGCATTAATCAATCAATTCATCTTATCGCTCTCATATCATCGTAGCCCACTCGTTGACATAGAAGAGGCCTCTCCCAAGTAGCGCCACAATACTTTATCAAAAACGACAATCAACCTTTTTTTTTATTTACTGTTTTTATAATAATACTAGACACATTTACATGCGTGAGCTTATACTACTAGTCCCACACATTGGCATGCATTATCCTCACATAGTTTTTACGATTATATTGAAGACTGTAATACTTTCAAATATTATTTCAAAAGAGTATGTCCACGGAGTTTCATGCCGGTTCTTCTCCATAGGATCAACGACTTGGAACCGTGCAACTATTTAAATTCTGACTACTCGTAAGTGCCAGCAAATGGTTTACATGAATAAAAACAATTTGACTTTGACTAAAGATAACCGTGTTTTTGGTTTAAATTCCAATATAGGATTTAAAAAGCAACGAGCTTTTGGATAAAAGCATACTTTTTCCTTCAGTTGCCCCACAATTCGAACCGCATAATTTATTTCTGATTAATAATATTTTATACGATAAAATTCTGACCTTTCAATTGAAATATACATTAATACTCTTTTACAATCAAGGTTGCCTCGAAGAGATAGCGGAAGAAGTTTCACGTCGCATCGACCGGAAATGAATTTATATTTCATCTATGTTTATGAAGTATACAGTATTCCTATTTTCTGTACAGTAAAATGTATTATTACTATAGCAAATATTTTATTATTTATTATTATCCCTTACCTTCGTCCGTGTGTCACTGCGAGGTGCCAACTGAAAACCAGCGCTGGTTGTTACACCCAGCACATGCTGAGTTGGTTACCCTTTCGGTATGGCCATGTTCGTCAGTGCACTTATTTTCAAATGTTTATTTAGTTTTACTGCAATATTTTTTATTATGTGCTGTAAAATATGTCCTGTGCCGAATTAAATGACTTCTATTCTATGGTGTACATTATAGAGTATATAAATAAATAAGCGAAAAATCCTTTATATCAACGATCAAGATGCCAGCATCGCACTGCACAACAACGTCAAACGATAAAATAATAGGAACAAAATAAAAAATCAAGCTGCCTTGAATGCCGAAGCACGTAGGTACCCCGTAATGAATCGAAAGGGTTAACATGGTATAATAGGGGTGCGGCCCTACGTAATCATAGGTGATCTAACGACGGCTGCTTTATTGTTTAATAGACGACAGCAACCGGTTGTGGGGATTAAATTTGAATAAAATTACCGTGTTGGATCGTACTAGAGTCGAGTTTTTCGATTAAATGAAGGTTGAAGACGAACTTATGGCGAAAGTTGAAACAGGTATTTTTTATTATTATTTAAGTAGTTTTATTTTCTACTGTCTCTTAAAATGGTTGAAATAGAACTTTGTGTAGGTGCATGGTGATTATTGTTCATACCCGTATACTTAAAACCTTTTTTCTACAATGATAAATTTTGCTTTTTTTTATAATTTGTAAATCTTTTTTTTTAGCAGAATATATTAAAAAAAAACGACCGTGTGTCACGTAAACTGAGTATTACTCTGTCTACGGTGTGTCAGATATTTAGATACCACAATAGACTTCAAGGCTTACGTCTTTATTTATTTATGACGCAATTCGGTTTTAAAGACACACTGGCCAGCCACACTGGTTACACAACCGTCACCGCTATAAATTGCATTATATTCTCTATGCCTTTCCTTTTTCAGTGACTAAATTTAAAATGTTACGCCTATTACGTTTTGGGCAGTGTGTGAGATTAAAAAAAAAATCTATGGGTCTCCACAAAGTACGCTCACTTTGTGTAGATTCATGATTGCTTTTATTTTCTTGATACATGCAAGAGGTTTTTTCATGTTTTATTATAATAGGGTTGTTTTTATTTTTATTTCCTGAGTTATCGAGACGTTCTAACTTTGTATAGTTACTAGCTGCGCCTCGCTGTCACCCTACAGAACTGTACATTTTGCCTGGGTCAAAAGTAGCCTATGTCCTCCGGCACACAAACTATCTCTATGCAAAATCACGTCGATCCGTTGCTGGGTAAAAGAAGGACAAACCAACAAACACATTTTAGCATTTATAAAACAGTATAAACCTCTGATTGGTGACACCTGGATTTGGTCAGTTGGCATTTAGAGAAGGAAAATCAAACGAAATGTGTCATATGGTTCCAATATTTTCCTGGCTATTGTTTTTATAAACGATTCAAACGCACTGGGCTTAGTTTTAGGCCTGGCATGAACTCCACCGATGTATCTTATTCAATACCATTATGTATTCTACCGTGTGGGGCCGGCTAAGAAAACCAACTCATCTCATCCCGTGGGAGACACCCACATAAGGTGAGTATGGGATTAGCCAGAGGAAGGGCAGCAGCGACCTTCGAGTACATTAACAATTCCACTACGATCGCCAACCCGCCTGCCACGCATGGCTATTATGCCAAAACCCCTCAAATGTTTCGTGAGGACATTGACATTGAAAACAACCTAATTTTAATAGAGAAGATGACTGTTTTATTACAATGAGTAATAATCGCGAAAACCTAAGACATTACTACTATATATATGCTTAAACCGTGTGGTCTCTGGATTAAGAGTAAAGCACCACTCCATCTCAAGCCAACTAAGGGATTCTATACCAGAGGGATGGGCAACAGCGTCCCTTTTGTAGTTGAGTAACCATACTGTACTCACCAATCCGCCTGGCAAGCGTTGTGAGTATTGGCAATATCCCCCAAAATGGCGACAATTGTGCAAATCTATGGGGGAGGCCTTTGTTCAGCAGTGGACGTCCTATGGCTGATATGATGATGACGATATGCTTACACATGAATAGTGTTCATTAACACTATCGGTCTTACTACAATCAACTCCAAATATGTTTTGTTCTTAGCTTTCAAAACCCAAACGTCGCAATGAAAGATAAGGACATTTTTTTTTTACTTTGCCCAACACAAGGATTTCTCCTGTGTCGTGGTCGTGGGTGCGTTTACAGATATGAATTTCATATACAATACACACAGACCCGGAACCTGCAGAGCATACAAATATTTGTTCCGTGCGAACCCATGACTCGGAGCGCAGCAGCCGAGTATATCAAGCAATGCACCAACCGTGCCGTCTTAGCTGAATTGGGTTTGAACAACGTTTTATCTTATTTGTACTTCGAACGTTATTTTTCTTTTAGCTAAGATGTTCTTTCATATCCCAAAAAAATACCAGTACTATTCTACATCTGTTTAAAAAAAAAACAAAAGGATTCTAGTTGGGACTCTATTAGTATAAAAATAAGTGGTATACACGTTTTTGTAGCGTGTGTGAATAATTTTACTGACAGCAATTTTTTTTAAACACGCCTTTCAATCGTTTTCAATACAAGAATGACTGAAAATAGAATATGGTTTTTAGTTTTATTTAGAAATTGTTTTGCATGTCCAAGGTTTATGTGCAAAAATAAAAGTACGTACTTTTTGTTATCTATATGTTATGCTAAGAATGAATAGTTTTAGTGTTTACTTCGAGATTCAAATAAAAAAAGACATTTAAAATACGAAATAAACGAAAAAATAGTAAATATTGCTTCCAAATTAATTTTAGGCCCAAAGATGTTTTTCGTAAATTATGAACCTATCATATGCTCCGTGCCCGTATGTTTTATGTAAAAATGATAATGTCTTTCATAAATTTGTTTTATAACCTGATCTGAACTTAAAACGTTGACATCATTCCGCTTACCTACTATATATAGGCAGTAATAATTTAGATGGGCATATAATATATCAGCCTTTTAATAATTATATTCATAGGCTATTAGCCGAGACACACCTCCCAAATGAAGTTGTCTTAATAACCTATAGGTATAACTGTAATCAATCACGCGCAAAAAAACCTATTATTGCTTTTGGAGCAACCCAAAATATACCTAAGTGTAACAAATTTAAATAACACACACATATAAATTTAAATAAGACTGGTTTATGTTCTGAATTAAAATTTTATTCAAACCTTAGAATGAAAATAAATAATATTCTAATTTGCTGACGTTTGAATATGGATTTCGAAATTCAAGCGTTGGAACGTCAATCGCAAACTTAATTTGATTGGTCGATTCCCCACGAGGTTTGCCGAGAATCTCCAAAACGGGGGAAATCATGGAAAATAAAAAATTTATTGCATCATACATGTGGTATACCATTTTTCGTTGAGCCGTGGCACCCTAAGTTTATTGTAGAAATTATTCGACGTTGTTTGTGATTTAAAGGTGTAGATAGGATGGTTTTTGCTGTAGGGGATGTGTGGGGTAACCAATCGTGAGTCGATGTCCCGATTGATTGGCAAAGGGCGATTTGGCAAAGCTCCCTTGTGTGGGGGCGCGCTGTGATGTTTTTCGCCACACGTGGGAGGGCCTGACAGTTAGGTAGGTAAATATTTTTGTTGTATTGTTAACTGGTTGCAATTTTGCAAAAAGTATGTGAATGTAGGATAATAATATATTACTACTATTATATATGTGAATGATTGTATGTTTTAATGTCTGAGGCTCCATCACACTCAAACTACGGATTCTATGTTTGACATAGAGGTAGCGTAAAGTCGGAATATGACGTAAGTGCGTTATTATTCTAAGGACATAAGATATTAAGTTCCCATATAAGATCGCGGATGAGTCAGGTATTTAGCCAGTATCATATTTGCCGTATAATAATATATCTCCACTTATGTAAGTAGAAAACGTTTGAGTCAATTAAACATATTGTTTTGAGAATAGCATGCAATAGAATGCATGCATTTTATTCTGTTATAATCTAAGATGTTTTTGTAAAATGTTATTGGTTATAATATTGTAAAATTTATTTAAACTGTAAAAGTGATGGCTTGGTTACTGGTTAAACGCTTGCTTTCAATACTAAGTCGAAGTTCCATCTCGGCCCGCAGCTCTGACTTTTCCAATTTATTTACTTATTTGTTTTTTTATGCTTAATGTCTTGTACATTGTACAAAGGTGGTCTTGCTGCGGATCAGAATTTGATTATCATTTGAGTTTAAAGGTGAAGGAAAACATTGTGATGAAATCTGCACTCCTGAGGGGGCTCCAAAATATTCTCAATGGTGTGTGCAGTCCGCGAATCCACATTATGCCAGCGTGGTGGTCATGGACCTAACCTTTCTTATAGTAAGAAAAGGCCGGTGCTCAGCAGTGGGCCAGTAATGGGCTGATTATGTTACGTACATTGATGGTACACAAGGCGGACTAAATGCCATAAGGCATTCTCTAACAGTCAACCCTGTTAAAAGTAAGCTAATGCAAAGCATTTGATTTACTTTTATTTAGATAACATCATCTTCAATTCAGCTGAAGGATGTCCACTGCTGGAGATAGGCCTCCCCTAAAGATCGCCACGACTGGTCCAGGTTTGAGTTGTGTGCTCGTTGAGGGTTTTGCCATAATCTTCACGCTTGATAAGGCGGGTTGGCGATCGCAGTTGACCTGTCAACTGACGCTGCTGTCCATTCTCCGGCTAACCCCATTGTCGCCTTTTACGACACCCCGGGGATGAGATGGTGGATGGCTATTATTAGCCAGTACCATACGGCTGGTTTTAGGTACAGAAGTATATTATTTCGCGAGTTCCGACTTTCTACCATAACACGTTCCCACGCTGACGTCACATCGTCGTGAAGTGACATCGTGAGTTTGTTAGACTTATCGATACTATCGACAGCTAATACGTCCATTTATTCTCAATAAAATGTGAGCGAATGATTAACTCTTTAGTCATTATAATTATAGGTACTTATAAACATACTTTTTCATGTAAAAAATAATGACTGCAATGATGTCAATTTGTTTTGTGTCGTTAAAACCATATTTTGTAAAGTAAGTATAAAGCAAATTCTGTTAAATAGAAAACTAATTTATTATTCCCGTGGTATCTGTCTATTTCTCTTTCACAATCACAAATCCAGAATATTCCTCTATCATAGTAATGTCTTAGGTTTTCGCGATTATTACACATTATAATAAAACTATTTTAAACGGATTAGATCGCGTATGTTATAGATTTTCGTTCTTACTGACGTTTCGAATAAAATCTATAATATACGCGATCTAATCCGTTTAAAATTGTTTTATTGTAATGTATTCCTCTACCATTCAATTAAACTATTTAGCCCAAAATCACCAAGTAATTAATTATCTTCGCTAGTAAATCAATAAATACAATTTATTATTATGATTTTATATCTCTATTATTTGAATTAAAACTTGTAACACCGTGTGGTGCCGGCTCAAAATGCCACCACCCCATTTCCATTAAAATCAGCTTATTCTCCAGACAACAACGCCGCGTCAGTTTGAAATTCGGTCTAAATGTTTCGGTTTTCGGATCTGGCAATTCTAATTGTTTCGTTTCAGTATTGACAATCTACTCAATAGTAATGCTTATTGTGGAGTAATTACTTGCCATATTTTTGGACTCACGTTACAAGTCACTGTTCTTTAATGTTCTCCAAACAGAAGAAACTTTAAGAAACTCCGTCGACAAAGATGACACGCCCTAGAGACGACTAGCGGCGGGTTGGCGGTATTGACGGTTTTCGCATCGCAAAGTAACCGCTTTTTTCGATATATAACAGGTTGAAAAAGCAGTTTTTTTTGCAACGAGTTTTCAAAAAGCTTAATTTACTTTTGTAGAAAGAAAATTCAATTGGATAAACAAGAAACGTAAGTCAATGGCACATTTACAGAAGTTTGTTTTTGCAACCTATACTTTATGCAATGGAAAACACTTAATTCATTTTTAATAATAAAGCTGTTTTAAGAACCGTTCGTTGATTCAATGCCCACCGCTAGTGATGTCGGAGAATCAGCTGCAAAATATCGAGATCGGGTAACAACTCAAACACATTGATCGCTTTGGTCCTGTTTTGATATAGTAATGAACGAGCCATCAGTGTTGCTTAACTTTATCGATCGTATGGCGATCAGGGAGTATAACTGACTGTGAGTGCCTCACGTACACGTCACTGAACATAAATATAATTGAATTGAACTCAAGCATTTAAGTCTACCAAAAGCAACATGGTTTTATTGCATGTTCACGTTAAATTTAATAAAATAATAAAGCATCATAAATATCATTAATTAAAATAGCATTTATTCGAGTAATCCTATTTAGTATTAAAATATCAAGCAGTTATAAATTTAAATTAATTTGTGTCATCTTTAAATAGAGATACCATATATTATTGCTGTTTATTATTACATTTTAAATAATTTTGACTATAAAATGAATATATACATACATAGTAGGCAGATTATCATAGATAAGTAACTAAGATACTTATTTTTTTTTAATGTATAGC
The DNA here is from genome assembly GCA_947459985.1 of Diloba caeruleocephala. Classification (NCBI taxonomy): domain Eukaryota; kingdom Metazoa; phylum Arthropoda; class Insecta; order Lepidoptera; family Noctuidae; genus Diloba; species Diloba caeruleocephala. Next base: position 5,712,734 of record OX381614.1, read on the forward strand.
AATGATATTATACCAGAGATATGTTACGTCCATATTAAATGGCGCGCAAAACTCAGTCTCACTGTATGTAGGTATAAAACTACACAGCTATGCCGTAAGAAAGAAGATACATAAACTACGAGAGTGAAAGAGATAGCTATCTAATGTGAAAACACGTGTACTCGATGTCTTTGTCGCATCTGTGATAGAATATATGTGTTGCCTCTTTTCTTTGCTTGGCCTGTGTTTGTTCGAGAATATTATTCTATAGACTAGCTGGGATCCGCAGTTCCACATGCGTTTAATTTAAAAATTTAGAGTACTTCGACATAGACACTTGAATATATAATATATATAATAGAATAAATATATTGGATTTCAAGGGTTTTTTTTTACGTGGTACCCTAATTATTTTTCTTAAATATAAGTAGCCTAAGTTATTCCTTATAATGCTGCTATCTGCCAGTGAAGGTCCCGTCAAAATCGGTTCAGCCGTTTCGGAGATTATCCGGAATAAACAGACAGAAAGACAACAGACAAAAATAAAAATAGTTTTTTTGTTATAGTTAACGTACATACTTTCATATGTAAAATGCTGTTATTTTGACATTACAAACAGACACTTTTTTTTTTTTTTTTTTTTTTAATTTATTTTTTTTAGGGTTTTTTTTTTCCTTATAGGACATATCAAACCCATTGTACCATAACATTATTACATCAAACACAATATAAATAATTAAAAATAGATATTACCTAATATCATGCTACAACTAAACTAAACTTATTGAGAGAGTCGATGTACGGATTGTGGCAGAAGTTGGTAAAACATTTTCGCCATTTCGGATAGGGGATCAGCTAAAACACGCTGAATAACGCCTACATCCATCCTATTAATGCTAAACTTTCTCAAAACCGACTCCCTTTCCACCTCGTTCCTGGCACACTCCATAAGCAAATGTTGCACATCCTCAACCTTGCCACAAGTAGTGCAATTTGGCGAATCAACTTTTTTCATAAGATGTGCAAACTTTGCTGACGGATAGTGGCCTGAACGGAGTCTAAATGCTAATTTTAAGAAAAATCTATTTAACTTACAGTCTGAAAACCAGGGCACTCGAGGGGGCTCACACTGAATGGTTTTGTACCATATTCCTTTTTCCTTACTGCGCTCATCAAAAAATTCTTTCCAAAGATTATGACAAACCGATTTATACTTTGATAAAGTCTCCGAATGATAAGGTGCAACATTTTCTGGAATACCTTTCTTAGCAGCTAAATTTGCAAGTCGGTCAGCCTCCTCATTACCCGCTAAGCCTATATGAGACGGAACCCACTGCAACCTCAAAGACTTTCCATTTTGATTGAATTTATGTATACCATCCAAAATTTTGTACGCTATCGAAACACCTCTGAATCCAGAGGTGCATCGAGCCAAATGTTGTAGGGCACTTTTACTGTCTGTTAAAATGACTACCCTGCTTAAATTGAAATTATTACAGTATGAAATAGCCTCCGAAATTGCAACAAGTTCCGCTGACATTATAGATATGTCATTGCAGATTTTAATACACCGAGAGTATCTAAAAGCTGGATCATAGAAAGCTGCACCAACAGAATTTGCATTCTTTGATCCATCCGAAAATATTTTATGATAACTTAAGTACTTATAGTTTAATTCTCTTATAATATTAAATTTAATTAGATTAACATTACACATTCTTTTAGGGCTATTAATACTATCTAAACTTATAGATATTACATCAAAAACATCTATGTATGAGACCCAAATATTTAGACTAAACATTTCTAGAATTTCTACAGAGTGAATATTATCTAATTTCGTCTGATTAAAGGCTGTTATAAGTAATGGTTTTGCCTTGTTTGTCCAAAACGGCAACCTACAGAGAGGGCTAAGTCTATTCAATAGTTTAACAGACAAATTATTAGACCAAGAAAGTGCCTTTAAACAGTACTTATATGCTAAAAATTGTCTTCTGACGTGTAATGGCTGAATACATAGTTCACTTTCCATGACATGGATGGGTGAACTCTTGATGAACCCTCCTATAATCCTCAGAGCAACATTTTGTAACTTTTCCAATTTATACAAGTGAGTATTGGCACAATTTCCGAACAAAAAACAACCATAAACCAAAAAAAACCAAAAACAGACACTTCAATTTTATTTATTTGTATAGATAATTTGACTGGTATTTTCATTAAATTATTTTATATAGTTTGTTACTTACGTGTGGTATGAGATACCTTGTTCTTTATTTATTTTTGCTCGATAGTTTGTGCATTTTCTATACGCACGACGGTATTGTTATTACTTAATTAATAAAACAATACAGATTGTGACAGTGTGTGCTCGTTGTCCTGTCTTGGGCGAACTGATTGCAAGGTGCTACAATCGGGGGAGTTTTGGTTCATACTTTTGGCGCGCATGTATATATCTACATATCTACTTCTTTTAATATATAATATCATTGATGTATAGAGATTTTTATGTAGGTAATTGCATAAATTATAATTTTATTACATATGTAAGCTAAATTATATATATATAAATTATATATCTAAGGTTTGTAAAGGCCGCTTGGTCGGCGGTTAAAATTTGCCACCATAACGTCCCACTTGGGTGTCGTGAGAGGTGAGTATGGGTTATTAAGGTATCAGTTATATAGACAAACTCATAATAACTTTTTTATATAACTTGGCCATCAGAGGATTTCTCCTGTATCGTGTATATACTCAAATCTTACATGCGCAAACACCCAGACCCGGAATAAGTTACTATAGGCAGTACAAAAAATTGTTCTTTGCAGGGATTGAACCTGCTACATGTAGCACAGAAATCGACGCGAACAACTACTGCGCCAACGTAGGGCCCGTTTTCTACTCTTTTTCCGAACCTACAACACCTACTCCATATTAAGGGCATTACATTGCCCAATGACCTTGGTGATTTGGTCTCTTAACTAGTATTTGTTACTTTACCGCCAACTACCGATAAACGTGTGGTGCCGGCTATGCCGTGTGGTGCCGGCTCAGAATGCTACCACCCCATTTCCTCCCGTGGGTGTCGTAAAAGTCTACTAAGGGGTTGGCTGGAGGATGGGCAGCAGCGTCCTTCGAGTACATTAACAACTCAACTGCGACTGCCAACCCGTCTGCCAAGCATGGCGAGTATGGCAAAACCCCCCAAGGAGCCCACAACACACCCATATCGGTCGTTGTGGTGATCTTTGGGGGAGGCCTGTATCCAGTAGTGGACTTCATTCGGTCGAAATGATGACTGATAAACGACCGTACTACAACAAAATAATCTAAAGATTAGGCAAAAACACAGATGTGTCGCAGTGTTGTCACATTTTGCCTATTTTTATTCGCTCTCTGAGAGACCCGATTACAAAAAAGTTAGAATGATGAGTTTCGCCAGTTATCTTATTTAGCATTAAGTGTTACGATATTATAAAAAATAAATTCTGAAGGTCTGATGATGATCAGGTAAATGCTTTCTGGATCTCAGTGACGAAACCAGTTAAGATGACCTAGCTTTCAATTTTTACGTAGTACCGACAAACGAAATACTTAAGTAAAAGCGAAAATAAACAGCTTAGAAGTAATGCTAGCAGTCTTTATTATTCAATAAATAAGACAATAAAGAATACGAATTGTTACAGACGTTATTCCGCTTTTTTTGTCGTAAAATTATGTTTATGAGAGACAGTTCAATTTAGTGTGTTCATAATTTGAAAGAATAAAAGAAATATGTGATGGCCTTAAGTATAACATACATTTTCTACATTGCCGGTGCACTAAAGGATAAGTCAACAAAATCCTTTAAACTTACGCTATTTTTGCGATTTGAGCGATGTAGGGATTAAACCGAAATCCCCCAATACGTTACGGATTCTTTTTTAAACTTGGTCCGGATATAAATACCTGTTCCCACCTAAGCATTTTACGGCAAAAAGGTCTTAAACTAAAAATACACTTAAACCAAAATCTTAACTCTAAAATAGCCGATCGATCGAAATCGTGTCGTAAATACGGATCTAATGATTTCACGGTAGTAAAAATAAACCTATTGACAAACTTCATGCGCGCTTACATCACAGGCCCATGACGCTACCGATACGATATAAAACCTTATTGTTGCCTATAAAATAAAATAAAAGTCTACGAGTCTTTGATTTTGATGTTCGTTATAGGCATAGCGTCTATGGTTTGGATATAAAGTTGAAATTGGTTGAGGAAATTAATACTTCATTCAATAATATCTCGAAGCACGTGTCCAGCGACATTTTTGTCTCCTAGTGGCCGAAATTAATAATCGATTTAAACCAAAATCTTCAAATTTAAGATGTTGAAATTCATCTGTTGTTGTGTTACTTAACACAAAAAACAAACGTATCCGTAATCTGAAATCCAAAGATTTTGGATTAGAGCGATTATTAAATACGGCCGACTTTAAGTGGTCCGTCTGTCTGTTCACAAATGGTTTAAGCATTTTACTCTGGTCAGCCCGACCTATTATAGTTAAGATTACCCGATAGTGGGGATTGTTCTGGATTTTTCCGACATTTCATATAGAAGAAGAAGAAGAGAATCATTTATTTTTGCACCAATAACGACACACACAACTTAAATTAACACAGTATTTTTAAAATTCACAACACCAACCTAAGTGAATAAACAGGCAACTCAAATATATTTTTAGGTATATGGACAAAAGACTCATAATCCAGAGCTAAAATAATAACGCTATTGATGTTAATGCCGAATCCTTTCCACTCCAGCAGCTTGAAGGCATCCTCCATTGCAGCGGTGAAAAGTTTCGGGGAAATGACGTCCCCCTGTCCCACACCTCTCTGCAATGGAATTGCCCCCGTGCTCTGTCCATGTACTCGTACCGACATGGTAGCGTTTCTGTATAAGCACTTCAATGTACCGATAGTCAATCTAGAGGAGTGCAGAAAGTCAAAATGAATGCACAATACAAATTTAAAAAAATTATGAGTCATGGTCCATTTTCGACCCCTGGCCGACCACTAGTCTAGATAAATTTGTAATGGCAGCTAAGTGCAGGACCTATGAATTGGTGCTGTTACATTAATGTCTACTAATTCGTTTTAAAGTGTGTATTAATTCCAAGACAATAATAAAACTGAAAGGAGATAATGGCGCTGGTCATGTGTGAACGATATTGTAAAAATGGAAATTATCGTTTGAGTCGAGTATGCAAGGCTTAACTACAAAAATAAAATAATTTGCAGTCGGGCTACTGACTATTCCACTAAACTTTGTGAAGAATTATCTCTACCAACTGCAAATAAATCTTCGTATTTGCTTATTATGCATGCTTCAATAGGAATATCAACATTTTCTTCACAAATGTTTGTTACGTACTTAAAACATAAATAAGCATTCTTTTTGAATAAAGTTTTATAGTGATTGAGTAATTTGCTAAATAGAAAGAACTAACCAGCACTTTATTGAATGCAGAGTGAAGTCCAGGGAAGGAATCCCAGACATAGCTCTGCGTGAAACAAAATATGCCGAAAAAGTTACGTGACTTGGCATATTTTTATATTTAACGTTTATGATGTTTAGTCTATTATAATCCATTAGTACTCCTCAAAATATTTCTCGTGGCACTAAGCTCTAATGATAATGTAGAACTCGATTTTTTACAATTGAACCACTTAAAAATACCAAATACTTACATTGTTGAATAAATTCAGTTTGTTAACCGGTACCTGAATTTATCTGTACGAAAATTTACATAACCCTCGCCTGTTTAAGTTAGGTAACAAGTAATTTATACATAAAATGTGGTGTAGCATACCAAGAATTTATTTTGAATAAAATTGAATTTAAAATGAAAATGTACAGTCAATTTGCATAAATATACAAGTAATCAATCGATACTCAATACAGAATTGTATTGTGTTACATTTCTCACGTTTGCTGTGGCGTATGGTAATCGTGTGAAGCGGAGAATATTTAAATTTACTTTTTATTTTTACCCGATGTCGGCAGAGGGTAATGGTTTTTATTTGCAGATTGATTTGAATTTCTTTTGTCAAGATATGCTACTGGGACGCCTTTTGGTCTTGACGTTTCCTTGAGAAAAGTCAATAAAAAATGTCAATGTTTCATTCAGATCATTGTATGTATTTTTAGTATTTTATGACGATATGACTTTGATGATTTTTTTGTGTTGTTTGAAGACAGGGATATGTACTGATAAAAATTTGATTACTTACACCCCTTTTTGTTATACATACCGACACATTTTTTACGAAGATTAACAAGTAATCGCTTTCTACAAAGGTAAATACATCATTATAGACCCGCCTCACCGACGTCGCGGAGGCCTATCGCCGCGTCACTTTCCCGTTCAAGTCACTACTTCTCCCCCCGTCTCTTGGTTCGGCCCGTGCCGAGCCTATAGTTTAAAATGTCTCTTAATACATTCTAAATAATACCGATCCCGCTGTCCCCAAAACAAAAGCTTGTTATTCCCAGCAACGCCCTAAGCCGAGGTCCATGTCACGCAGGAGGCGGCCTTAGGGCAAGTTGCTTAGTTAATTTTAATTATCGCCATTATCTTCCTTTAATTTTAAGCCTGGCTAGAGTCCTCTTTTGGCTTCGGCAGAAATGACCGGTAAAGCAACCACATTTCCAAGAAATGTTTCCAAGAAACATGATAGATGAGGAAAACGATACAAGGCATTAGAGCCCGACTAAATGAGTTACAATTAAGAAAAAACCGGGCAGATGCAAGTTTAACTCGCGTGGAGAATATGTTATCCACCATGTTTTCTTTTTTTTAAACCTAACGCTAATTTGTTTGTCTTAATTAAAATATATTGTCAACTGTTGAATTCGGTCTTGTTCCAATAACTTATCCCAAGAACCAACTTAACATCGTAGTTGTAAAACGTGTTCTCCCATACATTCCACCTGCAAAAGTAAGTTTGTACACACAATATTGAAAGATTTACCATGTTATTTTAAGACCATAGACTTCTTAATAGAACTACAGGCTCGGTACGAGCCGGCGCGAGCAAGATACGGTAACTTGAACGGGATGGTGACGCGGCGATAGGCCTCCACGACGTCGGTGGGGTGAGGTAAGTAGATAAACACACGAGTAATCCTTTAAGGGTTCCGCCGTTTTTTCCTTCGAAAGTTTGGTACCCTGAAACCATAGCTTTTTCACAGTTATAGTCGTACATATATACTTTAAATTAACAAACTGAAGAGACAGACTAATGTTCCATATTCAACCATAACACCATACTATAAACAAAATGTTTTTGACATTATAAACCCACACATACGTTTTGTTTCTGTTAAATCATTACTTATAGCCATGTTTAGATGAATTTGGCATTTTTATAAGTCGAATATAAATAATAAATCATATTAGGCATTTATATTGACTGGAAATTGAGCAAAAAATTTAGAATGCCAATTATGTTAGTCATCGTGTTGTTTGGAATAAATCGAATCGTATGAATTGGAGATAATTGCATAGATATAGTATGCGGAATATTAAAGACGTGTCAACGTACCTTTCAGCTTGTTTACTGGGATTAATATATCATTGTTTATATATAAAATACGTAGTTAATTCTATCCCTGTAGTGTCCGGATAAATTTAGCAAAACTCCAACCTCCCGTGGATGTCGTTAAAGGCGACTACGGGGCTTTAAACCAGAAGGATGGGCAGCAGCGTCCCTTCTGCCATTCTGCGTTCACCATGACACCAGCCTTCCAAGCGTGGTGAGTACCGTGAGTCGTCATTTTGGGGGGAATAAGCCAGTGCTTATTCCCCCAAAATGACGACCATTTAAAATAAATCGTTTTAAAGTTATTTAAGAAAATAGACAAAATTGATCTTTCCCCGCTTATCTCCGAAACTACTGAGCCTAAAATTGTGAAAAATATGTAGGTAATAGCTCTTTATCTATAGATTACAGGTAATATATGATATATAGGATATAAGGCTGGGCTAGGCTATAAGAAGTCTATGATCTTAAAATAACATGGTAAATCTTTCAATATTGTGTGTACAAACTTACGTTTGCGGTTGGAATGTATGGGAAAACATATTTTTCAACTACGATTTTAAGTTTGTTCTTGGAATAAAGTATTCGTACAAGACCGAATCCAACAATAGGCAATATATATTCAGCAACTTCGGAACCTTCTCCACGCGGGTTCAACTCGCACATGACCTGTTTTTCTTGTTTATTAGTCTTTCAAATGCATTTTTTTTTTTTCAAAACTGACTGATAGTTCCAGAGGTTAGCACGTTCAAACAAACTCTTCAACTTTGTTACATTAATATAGTATAGATAAGAAAGAAAGAAAATTTGTTATTTTTAGTCCTCATTCATACACGGGTTGCAAATTTTATATAAACAGTAAATGAAATATGATAGCATGTGGTTGTGAATGCATGAAGCCAAAATTGGTACCTATCTCAGCTAGTGCTACAGCAAACAAAATGCTCCAGCGCTGATATTCTGATAGGCCCGTGTGACGATATCACGAATATCAACTATGATAATAGAGAAGAAAATGTATGTGTATAATTATAAAATATTTGTATATGTATGATTCAATTCATTAATATATAAATAGGTGTATCTAATAAATAAAAAATGTAATACTAGTTTTTGCATCACAATGTAAAAAGACCTTAAAAGTAAAAACAATATTATAGAACTGTCGATGGTCCGATCGTTCTACGGGTATATCCATAGCCTATTGATTACAATTTTGGGTTTAAAGTTGCAACTCTCGCGGGAAGTATAAAGGTTAATAATATTATATATCTAAATTAATTTTAATAGAAATAAAAAAAAATGGTTTTAATAAAAATATTATTGTGTAAAGTGTAGGCAAATGTATCAATTTCTAGGACTCATCTGCATCCTAAACTAACTTGCCGACAATCCGCCTTTGACTTTGCCGCTATGGACAAAGTGTCATAATTGTTCCAGAGTTATATAACTATATATACTATAATGTTCTTAGAGGTTCTTAGAATTTGAAACTAAAAGATAAATATAACTGAAAATCATCATCCGTGTGGTGCCGGCTACGAATAGCACCAACCCATCTCATCCCGTGGGTGTCGTAAAAGGCGACTAAGGGATTAGCCGGAGGATGGGCAGCAGCGTCTTTCGAATACATTAACAACTCAACTGCGATCGCCAACCCGCCTGCCAAGCGTGGCGATTATGGCAAAACCCCTCAATGAGCACACAACACACCGATATCGGTCATTGTGGTGATCTTTGAGGGAGGCCTGTGTTCAGCAGTGGACTCCATTCGGCCGAAATGATGAATGAAAACGAACGGGTGTACTGCGCTACACAATGGAGACTGCGCTTCATTACAAGGAGAGATCACCGTGTTTTAGTGTTAACTAGTAACCATCGCTAAGATAAAGGAACAGACCAAGAAAAGTTTATTCATACATAAATTATTCTTTCAAAACGGTATATTAAAACTGTGATTTTTGATTTATCTACCACACTGGCAAGAATTTAATCATATAATATTCATTAAACTCGATATTTTTCTTCAAGGTTCCCCCACGAAACGTTTAATTCCATTATATGAGTAATAACATTTAGTATTCAACGCAGATAAAATAGGTGTAACCTGTGTGACAACTTCTTTAATACTTCCATTTCAAAAGTAGTCAACTGAGCACGATTACTTTTTATATTACATAGAGAGAAAGATAACTAAACTATTCACTAGTTAACAGTTTTCATCAAACTCACTAACCCGTTCACTGCGAGACCGGTCTCAAGAGCCAATAATTTTAATCTCAATGTTCACTAAATTTGAAACAGTTGATGGCCGATGTTACTGGATAAAACCGGTATTAACCGGCTATTCCGTATTGTAATAGCTAATATACATATACGGCATAGTAATAGACGGTAATCAGGCCTGCCTTAGTGTTATTACAGGGTTTTAATGAATGCTGTTACAGATTTTATAAAATGCGTGTAATTGGCAAAGTAATTTAATATTTGCATAATTTTATGTGACCACCTGATATATATATATATGAAACTTTGAATAGCACGTTATGCTATGTTTAATTTTATGTTTTTTAAGTAGAATACAAAATGAGCCTCAAAAATTCAAATGTAACTGTATTATAATAAGGTGTATGTTCAACTAGCATGACAACGTTTTTTCTCATTCTTTTTAATCATAAATATTAACCAGGTTTGTAAAATAATCGTATTAAACAGAGCAGTATAGTATATAAATTAAAATCGATGTATTATAATAACATACCAAAGTTTTAATGAGCCGCCTCTATCAACCAAAGGCATAATAAATTGCGTGTATAGTCAACGAATTAACCTACACAAAAAATACCGTTACACTGTATAAAAAACTGGCTACATTATTTTTAACACTTTAAAATCAAGCAAAATAATCACTAAGCAATTACTCAAAAGTCCGCGGAGAATACCATCCCATCGCAGATGTATTAAAGTTAAACAATGCAATGTCGCAAATATGCAAATTGGGATATTATGCAACACAACACGCTCTTCAAACATAATGACAAACCAATAAAAGTCCCGGAAAAAAGAGCAGATGTGAATGAAAACAATGAAAAAACCTAAAGAGAATTTTTTTCTTACTTTACATTATGACATTTTTTATTTAAAGAAAAAACTTCACCCCCTCAGAGCCATTTTTTCCTAATAAACCTAGAGTATCTAGAAAAAATCGTGGGTTCATATTAACAAACGCGTATGCAAATAAGGATGAGAGAATTCGTGCACGAAATATTGTATTAAAACACAACTGCATTGAAGGGGTTAATAAAACTTTAGGGTCCGATTGGGTGCGGTATGCGCTTGAATTTTTTGTGTTGGAAAAGAAAAAAAATACCGGCTGTAGCAATGCAGGAATAATTATTCCATTGTACAACTGCATATTTCCAAATTAAAATTGTAAATATGGGTAAAAATATAATATTTAGGTATACGATAATTCCCGTGTGGTGCCGGCTACGAATAGCACCAACCCATCTCATCCTGTGGGTGTCATAAAAGCCGACTAAGGAATTAGACGGAGGATGGGCAGCAGCGTCCTTCGAATACATTAACAACTCAAATGCGATTGCGAACCCGCCTGCCAAGCGTGGCGATTATGGAAAACCCCCCACTGAACCCGCAAGACACCGATATCGGTTGTTGTGGTGATCTTTGAGGGAGGCCTGTGTCCAGCAGTGGTCTTTATTGGGCCGAAATTAGTATAAGTAGTATAATAGTAAGTATATTTTAGAGTACAATGGGCGGCCTTATCGCGCTCGGCGATTTCTTCCAGGCAACCTTAGGATGGAGAAATACTTTGAAAATTTATTAAAATATTAATTGAACATGTAGATATAAATAGTAAATTGTAATTTATCGTCGATGAATTATTATATGCTATACCTAGTAACTTTTGCTAAGCAACATTTTTAATTTATTTGAATACAAAAATAACGTTCGATATATAAAATAACGTTAAAAATCATTTTTAATGACGTTAGGTAAATTTTTTTCCGGTGGGCACGCCTATGTTTGACTGCTACATTAATCCACAGACTTCGATGATATTTTCTTTTAAAATCTAGAAAATACAGTAGTTTAATTTCTTCACACAATACAATTCCATCATAAAAGCAGAGAGTTTTTTAACACATGACGTTTCACTTATGCTTTGTTCCATTGCCGGGTACCAGTCAAAGATCATTGCATAATAATGCACTCACTGGTCTGTGGGAAGGGGGACCAACGATCAAAGATAATGCTCATATCCGAGGGCTTTTTCCCTGTGTCACAAGTTTTTTAATTTCACCACTATCCTTTTTGTCTTTGGTATTCCTGCTACTAACTTACAGCAGTTTCTTACAGCAGTTTTCATGGAACGGAGTTTATTTATTAGTTATTTATTTCTCACCACAATAACGAAAAAGTTACAGTATTATATAAAATTTAATGTGGGAGACTGGTGCCTAAACTAGTTTGAAGCCTGTATTTCAGGTCACCAGGCCTTCCACCCCAGAAGTCCAATTTCATAGTCCTTTCATAAACTGTGCCAAGCGAAAATCTGTAATCCGTGTCTGTTAGTATCTGATTCTATCAAGTTGTTTTCTCTTGTTAGGGTTCTCTTGATGAATACTCTCCAATACGTTGCTATAGCTTTTTCAGACACCGATACTGGTTGATTTTGTCCTTTATACCCAGTTATCATCTTGCGTCCAATGAATGCGCACTTTCATTGCAGACAACATCACGATGTTTCAATAAACTCACTGTTTTAATAAAATGGGTATATTATGGCCTTGATACACCCATTATTGACGATTTATCAAAATTTCTTTCAATTTTCCATATTTTTGTTGCACATTGACACGACGTTGACATCAACTAAAATATGTTTGTACTTCACTTAGGTTTGCACGTGTAGGATCTGAGGTCCTGAGAGCACTGAGAGTGGGTACTCTGTACGCTTATTCTGAGCGACCCCGTGAAGACGACGACGCATGTGGATGTGCCTCCGTATGCGCAGCACAGCGCACAGCGAAGCTTCTAGGGGATTCTTTGTAATCTCCCCCGGGATGTGCCTGGAGGGGCGGCCTATTTACAGTCGCCGGTCACTCTCGAGATCTTGGAGAGTCGTGCCGAAGATGATCGGCTGGGCCTGGATGGATACTCTCTTAAAATAATTGAAATTACAATGTTGATACACATGATGGTAAAACATATGACCAGAAAAATGTAGATTAATGGATAGAGATGGAACACCCTACAACATAATAATAATTGATTTGTCATGGCAGTCAGAGCGTATCTATGCGATGCGACTTTAAAAAACGTATTAGTTGACCGATTAATATTTATTATGTGCGGGAATCAAACCCGACACCCAAAAACGTCAATAATAACACGCCGTAAATTAAAGTTAAATATCATCGTTTTTCATCATCATTTCGGCCGAATGAAGTCCACTGCTGGACACAGGCCGATATGGATGTGTTGTGGGCGCATTGGGGGGTTTTGCCATAAACGCCACGCTTGGCAGACGGGTTGGCGATCGCAGTTGAGTTGTTAATGTACTCGAAGGACGCTGCTGCCCATTCTCCGGCTAATCCCTTACTCGACTTTTACGACACCCATGGGTGGAGATGGGGTGGTGGCATTCTGAGTCGGCACCACACGTTAAATATATGCTAAATAAATGTTAAATAAATGATATGCGTGTTATTCTTCTCTGACTAACCAGTATTTATGATCATTCTAGAAAGACATTGATGTCATCGCATATTCCTAATGGTACTAAACCACTAACATGAATCTAATAGGCTAACTAATTTCCTTATCTAACTTGGCGGCTAAGTGACGAATCTATGACAAACCGTTCAGCATACTGAATGAATCACTTAGTCGTTAGACTATAAAATACAAAATAATACCAGTGGTAACGGAACTTCACAAAATACTTAGCGGTATAAGGAAAATAACTTATATTAATTCTTACTGGAGATCTCCTGATACACATTTCTGAATATTTTGAAATGTCTGATACGCTTTACGCCGTAGTGGTCTTCATTTAAATGGTTTTTTTCGGTGGAAGCCTTGATAACTATTTCCCCGAATTCTTTGATTCTATTTTCCGGTTCGAACGACACTGTAGCTAGTGAAATTACTGGGTATAACACACTAAAAATAACTATTGTCTCATGAACGAGTGCCGTCTGTTGGGACTGGTCAGCCGTTCACTGCCACGGCAAATACATTATTGTGGTATGTGCCATTTTTAGACATGAAACTACATTTTTCTCTGTATAAGTTTTACAATCATTTATATCAATCAAAATTGTAGCCTCAATTATGTTAATATCCATGGAGTTTCTTGCCGGCTCTTCTCCATGAGATCAACTATTTGGAACCATGCAACTTAGATTCTGACGTTTCATAAGTGCCAATATTTGGTTTATTTGGAATGAAAAACGTTGACTCGAGGTGCCGAGTGCAATATATGCTACCACGCAGGACTTGTTTGATGATGCTGCCCATCATGCAGCAAGCATGACGCTTATAATTTTCATAATTTCGGCCGAATAAAGTCCACTGCTGGACGCCTCCCCAAAGATCACCACAACGACCGATATAGGTGTGTTGTGGGCTCATTGGGGGGATTTGCCATAATCGCCACGCTTGGCAGACGGGTTGGCGATCGCAGTTGCGTTATTAATGTATTCGAAGGACGCTGCTGCCCATCCTCCGGCTAATCCCTTAGTCGACTTTTACGACACCCACGGAAGGAGATGGGGTGGTGGTATTTCGAGCCGGCACCACACACTACACTGATGGTAAGCATTAGGTGAATGACTTTCTAGCCTTGTCACTGGTTAGGATTCCAAAAACTGTCAAAGTTGCCGACTAATCGGAGAGCGTTAATAGTTCCGGAAGTATTTCAAAATTCCAGTATACATACTTCTTTTTTAACGTTGTCCCACACTAGGATTTCTCCTGTGGCGTGGGTACAGTTTACAGATTTACAGTTTTGGATTTTACATGGATAAACACCCAGGCCTGAAACAACTGTCTGTAGATCATACAAATGTTTGTTGCGTGCGGGGATTGAACCCGCGACAACTTTTTTTACGCTTGTTGTCGTAATTAGCGCAGAAAGCCAATTGCTCGCCAAATGTGCCATCGAAATACTTCAGAAGTATATCACAGTTTTCAGGATCCTATTCCGGATCCTAATTCAGCCGAGTAAAGTCCACTGCTAGCCACAGGTCCCCCTCAAAGATCGCCAGAATGACCTGTATAGATGTGTTGTGTGCTCATTGCTTTGCCATAATCGCCACTCTTGGAAGGCTGGTTGGCGATTGCAGTTCAGTTGTTGATGTACTCGAAGGACGCTGCTGCCCATCCTTCGGCTAATCCCGTGGTTGCGTTTTACGATACCCACGGGATGAGATGGGGTGGTGCTATTCTTAGCCAGCACCACGTTACAAATACACTCCACCAAATTCATTCGTTCATCATGCAATTCCTCAGCCCCGGCGACGGATGAAGGGGCATGCTGTACTCCTACCGGCTAAAACCACTGGGGCGGTCATCTTCTGCACCTAAGGGGGCTATTAGGCACGCGGGCATGCCTCGAGCTTGTGTTGTGCGGTATCCTGGTCGCTATCACAATGGTGGCATTGTGCCGTGGCCTCGCGTCCTATCCTGGGGTGCAATTCCTTAAGCTCAAACATCCGTACATCCTTGAATATAGAATCGAAATAATGGTGTAACCAATTTGGTATTCACTAAGACATGATTGAAGCTATTCAAGGACACGTTGCAGACAGTGAGCCATGAGGACCAGCCTTAGTGAATACCAACCATGGTTATCACCATGATTGTAATTCTGTATTCAAGGATGTATGGATGTTTGAGTTTAGTGAATTGCACCCCTGTGCAGGTACGCACCGAAACAACGTGCCCAGTGAACACTTGCGTCAGGTGGTAGGTGACGCATTTGCTCCTTCTGAGCCAGACTCCGAAGAGCGGCAGGACGGCCTCGACGACGCGCTTGGTCGCAAACTGCGTCCGCTGGCGGTGATGCCACTTTCCAAGTGCGTGCCGCAAATTCAGTAATCTAACGCTATAATTATATTTTAACTACCTACGTACAATATAATCGTAATGAAATATAACCAGATTTTGATCATGCCTTAACTACCTACTGCTGATGGTTCACAAACTAGTTAGTCCGTATAATTAATGTTTCGCTAGTTAGACGTTTAATTGTGTCCAACATGGGCCACTATGTAAAGGAGACATGAGGAAAAGTACCGAATAGAGTCGTTGACTTATGCAACTAGCGCGCAATTTGATTTCAACTACTGTGCGGTTCTTATTGCTGCCTTTAGATTTCACCCTACCAATGAGATTTCGTCATTTTTATGATACTCATTTTTTTTTATCAACCAAATGTCTCCCCTATTTCCACAAAAATTCAGTCGTTATTTGGGAGGATGTTTCTAGTACTCACTATGCTTGGCAAGCGGATTGTTGAGCGCAGTCTGGCTACGGTTGTAGAAGGGGACGCTGCAAGCTAATAAATTGTAAGTTCAAAATAGACAATGTTGTATACGAAACATTCCGTGTAGGTTCACAGCAAAGAAATATATCACTCTTCTCTACCCACGGGTGTCGTAAAAGGCGGGTAGGTGCTAACATCAAGAGTATGAGCAGCAGCGTTCACCAATACGCCTGCCCAACGTGTTGACTATGGAAATATCCTTATAACTAGGGCTGCTATCACCTTAATGTTGAAAATCGCCTTAAACTAATTAAGTACTAATAAAATTATTCACTCTTTTCTTTTTGGCGTTATCTGGTTACAAAAATTGTTAGGAACGCACCTTTTTAGGCATCAAATTATAATTATAACTCTAGGTTCTATAGGATATACTATATAGTATCAACAAATTATAAGTCATCTAGTTAGGTTAGGTACCCAAAACCCTGAACTATTGATTAATTAATTAAATAATATAAATTAAATATAAGTAAGCAATAATAAGGTTGAATTTACTTACTGCGTGCGACTTAGTGAGTAATCGGCACTGGTGGTGGGTAGCGGCTCGGTGGGGGTGTTCGGTCGTTGGCTATTTTGCAGCGCTGGGGTTGACTTGGATGCGGTTTACTTATTATGAATGATTTTTTACTAAGATCTGATTTAATTTATTAATTCAATTATTTATTACTACATGACACTTTTTTAAATCCCCTTCTGGACGCCCTACAAACTAGCACAAATCCGGTAAATCCCAGACGTATGGCAGCCCTACCTATGACTGCTCATCAGCCCATGTTCAACAGTGGACGATATTCGAAAATAATTGCAACCAAACAACATGGGCAACGCAGAAAATTATTGGCATTTTCTAAGTAGAAACTTATTAGACCAAAGTGGAACAAACTCCAAATAAATTTAGACTCCGTGATCACGACATGTATTAATTTAATGAAACACATAATTATACACAACCCAACACTTTTTTTGTTTATTAGTGTTACAAATTAACATGATTCTCAAGCTTTTGTTTTATAAATCAGATAATGAATGTGTGAGTCGTGCAAAAAAAATATAATCATGTTATATGCGTGTGTGCTTATCGAAAAAAAATGAAGACTTTGTTAAACAGGAGTTTTAGCTTCCGCACCACAATAAAGTAAAGAAATTAACATAATCCTCCGTTTCATTTGTTTTTTTTTTTTTGGTATGAGAAGGCGATGGTTATATCCATTTTTGGGATTTATGTTAGGTATTCATAGATAAAATTTAGACAATTTTCTTGAGACTGGGAAACAGCAAAAAATAGAAGCATTTCTTGATAGTAAGTTGTAGTTTTAAATGAGAGCTTAAAAAGTGTATACTTTGCGACTTTCGGTATGAAACTCATTTACTTCGGAACAGTCTCAGTGTCTCTAGTATTCACTGTAGCAATATATAAATTGAACCCTCAGATCCCAGGATTCTATAGGGTACGATCCTCACCGAGAAGTGCCTGGTGACCGCTTTACAGTCATCCCGAGATGAGCCTAAAGGCATGACACCAATGGGCGGCTCTAGTGTGATCTTACGAGGACCTGGAGCCCAGTCCAGCATACCCCTTCGCCATTCCCCGGGGCGAAGGAATTTCATGTAGAATTTCCTCTGGAGACAATAAAAAACGGGTTCTATAGAGTATAAAGTAGAGTACCACAAGTGTCTCATAATACATTAATTCTACTAAAGCTGGTATTAGGTATAAATTTCCGGTTCGGATACTGTTCACGTTAATTTTCGTGTAAGAAATTTAGATTAAGCTCTCGGCCTAATAACAAACCTCATAGGCATCAAAGTCGCACGGCTGTAGAGTCTGACAACATTAGGATTCACCGTTAGATAATTCTCAGTAGTAGCCCGTTGGAATTGCGATCTACAACTTACATCGTCCAACTCTGCCTAGCTATTCGAGGAAAACGGCTGTGATATAATAATTTCTACGAAGATTCCGGTTTCCCCAATCAGAACATCTAACAAACTTAATAGATACTTAAGTAGAACCATAATTTTAATTTACTACCTATTACTTGATCCACCCACAGATATATGGTAGTGTTGTTACTCATAATCACATATAAATGCCTAATTAGTAGAATACATATAAAATGGGAGAATATTATAGATTTTTACTTTTTTTATTATTATTTCGGCCGAATGAAGTCCACTGCTGGACATAGGCCTCCACAAAGATCACCACAACGATCGAGATGGGTGTGTTGTGGGCTCTTTGGGGGGTTTTGCCATAATCGCCACGCTTGGCAGACGGGTTGGCGATCGCAGTTGAGTTGTTAATGTACTCGAAGGACGCTGCTGCCCATCCTCCGGCTAATCCCTTAGTCGACTTTTACGACACCCACGGGAGGAAATGGGGTGGTGGTATTCTGAGCCGGCACCACACGGCTACGGATTTTTACTTAATTAACGAATATTTGTCGGCGACAAATTTTTAGAAATATGAATTTTAAAACTAGTATTTTAGCACGTTATTGGACTTTATTTGTTATAACATTTATTTACCAAGCATGGATAGGCTAGTGGGTGAACGCTTGCCGTCCATACAGGAGGGTATGAGTTCGATTCGCACCTCAGAATTTTCGTATTCATGTTCGGACCACAATATGATTATCACTTGCGTGAAGGAAAACATCGTGAGGAAACTTCACACCTGAGAGTGCTCCAAAATGTTCTCAATGGTGTGTGTGGTCCACCAACTTGCACTAGACCAGCGTGGTGGACTAAGGCCTAACTTTTCTCATCGTGACAAAAGGCCCGTGGTCAGCAGCAGGACTATGATGGACTGATTATGATTATATATTTACTAAGCTAACAACGTACATCTATGCACAAATCTGGTACATAGAATAAGAATATATCGTTGCAGTAGAGGTGAAAAGAGATAAATCGCACAAAGGCGGGGCTATGTCTTTTTCTGGGAGATTGGAACTAGGTAGTAGCGCAGACTATGTTACTTTTAATAAGTGACTCAATAATAACTGGCGGGGTCCAGGAATATTCGAGGGCCGTCCACTATATGTCCACCGCTGAACACTGGCCTCCCAATGATAACTACAGTGAGCGGTCATTCGATATTGCTGTAGAGGCCAGTAGACACTTTGGCAGCTGTAGGTGTTGTCTGCGTGTCATCATCATCATATCGGCCATTTATACGTCCACAGCTGAACAAAGGCCTCCCCCATCCACATCATTTTGGGGGGTATTTGCCAATACTCACCACGCTTGGCAGGCAGGTTGGTGAGCGCAGTATGGCTACCGTTTCACAGAAGGGACGCTGCTGCCCATCCCTCTGGTTAAGATTCCCTTAGTCGCCTTCTACGACATCTACGGGAGGAGATGGAGTGGTGCTTATTCTTAATCCGGACACCACACGGAATAATCCGGACACCACACGTCTGCGTGTATTACAGTTTTATTCTGTATTTCGGTAGGTAGGCTGGCGGTGTTGATTCATGTGCCCGGCTTACACTGAATTAAAACTAATAATTTTTTTATCAATACCTATTTGACATGCGTACTTTTCTCCACCCAAGGTTAGCGGAAGAATGAAGTTAAAACGATTATTTATACAATAATGCCACAACACAAAATATAACGTTTAATGTTGCCAACAATTGCCATAACTACCACGCTTGGTAGGTGTACTAGTGATCTCAGGATGTTGTCAGTAGCATGTTTTTAGTATGGTATATTCCAATATCAAAAGCTCTGTGATTGATTGCTGCGTGCAACAAAACAATTTTCATCATCCTGCGACCACGAACCCTGCAAAGTTTTCGAAAGCTCAGGGAAACCAAAAATCTATAATATACGCGATGTCCGATGATGACCCGTATAATATGTAATAATCGCGGAAACCTAAGACATTACTAGGCATATTGACATTATTGACAACGTTAATTTGATTTTTATTAAAACTAGTCTTGTAAATTAATTCGTTTTCATATCAAAATCTATTTTATGGACTTTTTATGTATGTGAATGTTTGTAATCAATACATGGCACTAATATACTTGTTCAATTTGTACCGTTTAACGTTGACGTCAAAAGAATTTGGTTTGAGAAAGACTTCATTCAGTATTGCTCGACCGATAATTAGTAGCTTTGCATCTCACCATAATTCACTACATCTAAGATGTCCATAGGTGAGGTTCAGCATCCTTCTGTGTGCTAATGACAACATACCTACTGCGATCACCAATCGGCCTGCCAAGCGTGGTGATAATGGCAATATCCCCGTGACTGCTCATTGTAGCGGAGTGTATAGTCGCGGTTGTGCAACAAACTTTCACATTAATAGTATTAGTAAGTCTATCTATCTATCTAACGGCCGAATGAAGTCCACTGCTGGACACAGGCCTCCCCCAAAGATCACCACAACGACCGATATGGATGTGATGTGGGCTCATTGGGGGGTTTTGCCATAATCGCCACGCTTGGCAGGCGGGTTGGCGATCGCAGTTGAGTTGTTAATGTACTCGAAGGACGCTGCTGCCCATCCTCCGGCCAATATTAGTAAGTATTATTCTAATATTAAAACATATTCAAACGATTCATTCAGCCAATTTTAAGAGTCATTATTTATTTCCCTTAAATATGTATCTATGTACGCACGGCTACATATCAAACTAATTTTTTTCAGTATAAACTGACCACGCATTGTGTGTGCGTTCCGTACGATGAGAGACCAGAGTAGCCGTGTCTAGCCTATGAAGCTAAATTCTTTCATGCCTCTCTTCGTTATCCTTTCCATATTTCAAAGACAATTTATTCCCGATGCCATTGAATGCCCTAACCATATTTTTTTAAATTTCTAGACATTTACGCAATGCATCTTTGTTCTGCATCACTATCCAATTACACCCCTTTCGTCGGTTAAAGTTGGTCAAAAGCACCCGCATCAATGAAACGGCGCTACTAAAGCATAGAGCACACTGTGAGTTCATTGTTTTAATTATTTTTCGAGTTTATAAGAACAATAGACTAATTGTTCGGGCGCCCCGTGTACTATTTTATAAAGAACTCTTTTATGCAAATGAATTTTGTTGGAATTATTATTTATTTTTTTGTTTAATTCATGCGGGCGATGCACGTGTGGACGTTCCTATCGAGTTCATGATAGAAATAAATTTATGTTAACGGCTTCAACCTAGTTTAATATCGAATTCGCGTTGTTACTTATGTGGATATTTTTTAAATCTACCTTTGCTATGTTGCTAGGATTTGTGGGAGGCTCGAGGCAAGGGAAACCCGTTCTGGTGGGAATTCATAGATAACTCCTGCTTGGAGTGCTGATGTGGTACTGTTCCGCTATCGATGGGCTCCTTGAAACTTCTGATGCCAATGCATTCCACCAAATTCTTCGATAAATCTTTTACAGTTCAGGCTATACGGTTGTGTCAGCAAGAGCTGTCAAATCATTACCCTCCAATAAAAACTTAGTAAAAGAACATTATCTATCCTCTTAAATGAGTAATTTGTCTATGCTATTTCACTGTTATCGCATTGCGTTTTATTTACTTTTCTGTATTCATAATTACCTAAAATGTATGTTTTTATGTATGTATCTATTATATTATATTGAGATTTGTTTTAAATATTTAGTACTATCATCTACTTATCCGTACACCACGGACTACCCCATTATTATTTTTCGTGACTTTCTTGTCCATCCTAAGGTTATCTAGAAAAGATCGCTTTTAGCGATAAGACCGCCCATTGTACATTGTATTCATATTTAAGTTTTCTTTTTAAGATCCAAATGGTGTACAATAAAGTATATTCTATTCTATTCTAAATAAGTATCATCATTTCGGCCGAATGAAGTCCACTGCTGGACACAGGCCTCCCCCAAAGATGTCCACAACGACCGGTATGGATGTGTTGTAGGCTCATTGGAGGGTTTTGCCATAATCGCCACGCTCGGCAGACGGGTTGGCGATCGCAGTTGAGTTGTTAATGTACTCGAAGGACGCTGCTGCCCATCCTCCGGCTAATCCCTTATTCGACTTTTACGACACCCATGGGAGGAGATGGGGTGGTGGCATTCTGAGCCGGCACCACACGGTATATATTATACTATTTTTACCCTGCCACGCGTTAACTGTGGCTAAATGCACGTAATTATAACATGAACTTGATTCTGAAAACATAATTGGTTTAATAGAAACATGCGCGTATATGAATACAACGATATGTAAAAATTTCAAAACGATCAGTAAATAACTTTGGGAGATTTGCGATTCTGAACAAACGAACATTACATTTTTTATGTACACAGATATAGGCACACAAATGCCAATAATAAACAAAATCTTATATTAACTGCCTCCTGATGATTCCGTTAGTTTTTAGAGTGAAATTGTGTCTTTTTATTTAGTTTATTTTTCTAGCTCTAATGCTTTTCGAGCTGTGTGGTGCCGGCTACGAATAGCACCAACCCATCTTATCCCTTGGGAGTCGTAAAAGGCGACTATTGGATTAGCCGGAGGATGGGCAGCAGCGTCCTTTGAGTACATTAACAACAGAGCTGCGATCGCCAACCCGCCTGCCAAGCGTGGCGATTATGGCAAAACCCCCCAATAAGCACACTACACACCCATATCGGTCGTTGTAGTGATCTTTGGGGGAGGCCTGTGTCCAGCAGTGGACTTTATTCGGCCGAAATGATGATGATGCTGTTCGAATTATGTACTTTTTATTCTACTGATAGAATGTCTCTTATTGCAAGAGGCCAGCTAGTTAGGTACCACCGCAGTGCCAGATGTTCGCCGCTAAGCAGTAGTGTTCAAACTTTACACATTACTGTGCTCCGGTTAGAAGGGCATTGTCGCTAGTGACATTACTGGGCATAAGAGACTAAATAACTTAATGTCTCGAGTTGACGAGCGCAGTGTGATGCCACGTTGGGCTAGTCCTGGGTAGCAATACAGTGACGCTTACCATCAGGGAAGGCAGTAGGAGTTTTTTTTTGTGGGCTACTCTAGTGGACGACCTGGAGCCTCCCTTAGGTGCCGAAGATGACCGCTCCAGTGGTTTTAGCCGGTAGGAGTCCGGCATACCCCTTCACCCTTCCCCAGGGCGAAGGAAGTTCATGAAGAATTTCCACAGGGCAACAATTATTTATTTTTTTACTGGGATGTGCAATATTGCATCCGGTGCTGCAGACCGATATTATACATTAATAGATTTTTCAAAAAAATAAGGAAGATTATTTTATCTTATTTTTAATAATTGATTCAATATAATAATGTTGTGAACCAGAATATTCTGGGCAGAGCCGAGCCAACCTGAATGAACAGACCTGAACAAGCCAAATGAAAAAATAAAGTTCATAAAACAATTAAACTCTCTTCTAGACCTACGAAATACTACTGCTTACCTTAGTACAAATACAATTGTGAAATATGCAAAATATTCACAACCAAAAATACAATCTGTTTCCGCCCGGGATCGAACCGGGGGCCTTGTGCGTGTGAAGCACACGTGATAACCGCTACACTACGGAAACCTGAGTAACGTTGTCGAAATATAAGTACATTTTCATAAATATCATTAACTATTACTTAGTGATAAGAAGGTCGTAAATCACATGTAACTAGGCTAAAATAATTATGAAATATATTATTTAATCATATCTCAACGCAATAAAACTAGGGGGGTATCAAGCATGTCACAAAATATTGGCTATTTATAGACAGTTTCTGAAGTGCCGGTATCAGTATGCTTGAGTGCCGATAGATTATTGTACGAGAGAAAATTAGAGCATTTACAATCATTGTTTCTATTAATAGCAATGAGGCGCTGCCTGGACTACGAATTCGACGAACAATATAAATGTGGCAACTTTAAACACACTGTAGATAACTTTAATAACACCGTAGTAAAAATGGTGTTTTAGAAATAGGTAGGTGGTTACATCAAAGCAAAAAGTAAGTAAAGTAATTATCGTTGATAGTGAGTAGTAAGGCGTCCTTTTTATTACCCTGAGGAAATACGTCATGTACCTCCTTCCTAAGGACGGAGCCTGCCGTACTCCTACCGGCTAAAACTACCGGGGTAGTCATCTTGAACATTGAACTCGAAAAATCTCCATCTAGAGGTGCCGCCTATTAGTGCCACGGCTTTAGGTATATCTCCGAGAGGATGACGAGTAGTAAGGCGCTCAAGGCGCCCGTTTAAAAAGTAAAATAATAAATCATCATACAGCGCGATAGAGTCAGTCAGTGACTTAGCGGTGAACGTAAATTTATATTTAAATTGGAGTTTAAAATAAACGGTATTAATTTGTATGCGCAAGAGAGGCGACGAATATCCCAACAAATATTTTACTTGTGTAAGTTGATTTTTTAAATTGATGTAATGACAGACAGACGGCACGGTTGGTGCAGTGGCTGATACAGCCGGTTGCTGCGCACCGGGTCGTGGGTTCGATTCCCGCACGGAACAAATATTTGTACGATCTGCAGGTAGTTGTTCCGGGTGTATTGTGTGTGGAATTTGTGTTTGTAAACGCACCCACGACAAGAGAAATCCTAGAGTGGAGCAACTTAAAAAAAAAGAAAAAAAAAGCGAGTTAATGCAGTCTTCGGAAACTGCTCTTCTTCTTCTCTCATGTAGTTAGTGGTCAACCTAGTTTCAGAGTTGTTCAAGCCGCTATCTCGGTCTCCGACTTTGCTTAACGACTGCTGTCTGATGACAATAAGCCATTTGGTTTATCTATACAAATAAATAAAATTGAAGTTTCTGTTTGTAATGTCAAAATAACAGCTTTTTACAAAATGCATATGAAAGAATATATATGTATGGAACTTGTAACAAAAAAGCATTTTTTTTTACTTTTTGTCTGTCTATTTGTTCCAGCGAATGTCCGAAATGGCTGGAAAGATTTTGATGGGACTTTCACTGGCAGATAGCTGATGTTATACGGAGTAACTTGGGCGACTTTTATTTTAGTAAATATATTAGGGATCCGGGCAAAAAAAATAAAACCCATGAAATCCAATCCAATATAAAATATTACACTATGCTACAAGTTTATTGTTGTATCCAGCTATCAAGTTAGTTAAACTTGACGTAAAGCATAAAACAAAAGAAAACACTTCTCTAAATTTAATTACGTTGTAGTGTCGTTATGTGTCGTGTCGTTGATATACGACTTTAGTCGACTATTAGATTCTGACAGCCGCTATCAAGACGATAACAGTTTATTGTTTCTTTTGACTTGGGAGACGCACACGTGTCATATAATTACCTTCGTTGGTCTTTCGAGGCATGACTTTATGACTAAGTAAATACATATTACTATTCTGTTCGTTGTCTACTTAAATTGAAATTAAATATAACAATGGACTATTAGTGACGTCAGGTCTACCCGTGAGTCATATTAAATGTGTTGTTACTACCCAGTTCCTAATAATGATGGACCTATCGGAATGAAACGTGCGTTGTTGTCGCATGACCATATTTAACTGACCTCTACGAGATAACAGTCGACGATTGACTAGAAATATTAAAGAAATTATAATAAAACACTTTTATACGGATTCGATCGCGTATATTTTAGATTTTTGTTTTTCCTGACGTTTCGAATGCTTTGTCATCCTGCGACCACGAATGCTGCAAAGCATTCGAAACGTCACCTAACCTAACCTAAGACATTATTATATTAAAGAAATGCTTCAATAAATAAAATCAGCGTTTCGCAATCTTCAGCTTTCTTTTTGCTCGACTTTGCTTCTCCTATGTAAGCTACGCACAACAATAAGACCACGCATACCACATTTAGTCTACAATATCTTTTTGAAGTGAAAACTTGTTTTAGCGCGGTACGCATATTTTTAGATGAGATAAAATCTCTGGACTTGCGACACCGTTACGAGACGCAGCTATAGTGTGTGCATATATGCATGTAAATATAGAAGACCGCGAACGCATCAAGATAAATTTAAAAAAAAAGTTTTCACTGCTGTCGGCACTCCCGGAGTGCAACCTGTTTTTTTTTTTAAGTCATCTGTTCATTCAGTTATGCCAGCTGCCAAATCTATACAAATAAATAAAACTGAAGTGTCTGTTTGTAGTGTCAACATAACAGCTTTTTACTATATGCATATGGAAGTATATACGGTACCTACCTAATAGCTATTTTTTTTGGTCTGTCTGTCTATCTGTTTGTTTCCGCTAATCTCCGAAACGGCTGGACCGATTACCATGGGACTTTCACTGGAAGATAGCTGATGTTATAAGGAATAACTTAGGCTACATTTATTTTTGAAAAATATATAGGTTTCCGTACAAAAAATAAATCCCATGAAATTCAATATATATATATGCATACTCTATGTCAAGTGTCTATGCCGAAGTACTCCGTATATAAATAATCCACTTTCTTTTAAAATTAAACGGCGGGTGAAACCGCGGGTCCCAGCTAGTATAATATATAATCTAGTCAGCTTTACAAACAAGACCACACATCGCGAACAGTTTTGGTACCTTAATATTTTCAATAGACAAATAGTGCTGCATAAAATCCTAGAGCTGCTATATAATGCATAATATAAATTAAAATAAATTAATTTCTATCGTTTCTATTTATTTATACTTTTATGACATTTCTGTCGACAAGCTGTCACCGGAGGTAATACGGTACGTATATAGGGTGGTGAGGACAATTACTGATACATACAAAAATTATTACCTAATATTTTAATATGCATCGCAGACACACTTTCTGTATGTTATATAGTCGGTCACCGCGGCTGTCAGTTAAAATTCTATATAATATCTTTCTGTCTTATATTGGCAAATAAAGCAGCTCTCATTCGGCCAATACATCACATTTTTTTAAGAATTTTCTCAATTTTTATTTCACGGCCTTTTGGGATTAGTTCGCGTAGATACTTCAGGAATCCATTATGTTCTATTTAAACTTACAAATAGTTTGTAACTGATTTGAGGCCAACTCGGAAATAAAATGGTGGGATTAAGAATATACCTAAATGTATGTACAAAGTAGATTAGGTACTAAGCATAGCAA
Source organism: Diloba caeruleocephala (assembly GCA_947459985.1). Taxonomy (NCBI): domain Eukaryota; kingdom Metazoa; phylum Arthropoda; class Insecta; order Lepidoptera; family Noctuidae; genus Diloba; species Diloba caeruleocephala. The sequence goes on from OX381614.1 coordinate 5,739,936, forward strand.
GATCGTTTAAGACTAAAACATTTTAAGAAACTGCTACAACAATAATGATAAAAAATTCATGATTTCCATAGTACCAGAGAACGCAAAATACGTAATCGAATGTCAATCAAAGCAGTTCATTCCGCACAGTGATTGACGCACAGCCACGTTTCACCGTCCGTGATTGACGTGGTGAGCAGTACATGAACAGTACAACGTGTTATATTATGTTGAATTTAATGACGGTATGAAATGTAGTGCAGTGTGATTTAGGCCTTAATGTGTGACCGATCCTGTTGGTATAAGATATAAATTAGGTTGGGCATTTGGTTAGAAGTGTTCTTCAATTTGAATATCATCGTAATTATATTTATTTATTTATACTTGTTTGGATAATAGTGGCAGACAGTGGCTAGACAAGGCGCACTTAATGCCACGTGGCTTTCTCCACCAGTCAACCATTGGGCTAAAAACATAATTTATTGAAAGAGTTACAAAAAAACAAATAAGTCAATACTGATAATTATGAAATACATACAGATATAGAAAATATTCATCATTTCGGCCGAATGAAGTCCACTGCTGGACACAGGCCTCCCCCAAAGATCACCACAGCGACCGATATGGCTGTGCTGTGGGCTCAATGGGGGGTTTTGCCATAATCGCCACGCTTGGCAGACGGGTTGGCGATCGCAGTTGATTTGTTAATGTATTCGAAGGACGCTGCTGCCCACCCTCCGGCTAATCCCTTAGTCGACTTCGACTTCTACGACACTCACGGGAGGAGATGGGGTGGTGGTATTCTGAGCCGGCACCACACGGCGCAAGAAAGACGCTTAGAAAATATTAGTAAGGTAAAATACATAATACCTATTTATTTATTTATTTATTTATTCTTTATTGCACACAATATTTACAGATTAAAACAATACTAAAGAAAAGTTGATGTACATAGGCGAGCTTAACTCAATATTGAGTTCTCTTACAGCAAACCTTTGAGTGATAGAGTAATGTTAATATGAGGATCTAATTACGTGTACAACAAGAATGAAGCAATGTTATGTACCTAAATCAAAATATGCTACATCCAATATGTAATTATATCCTAACAATAATTATAACGATGCTTGTAATTGTAGATTACGAATGCTGCGATTTCAAGTAGTATTCCCGGACTTTCTGTTTGAATGAAAATTTACTTGTAGATTTTTTTAAGTAACGGGGAAGGACGTTCCTTATGATGATCGTTGAAACAGCTCAAGCTGAAAGTAATCATTTAGAAGTACAATACAGTAAATAGACAGTAATATCGATTTACCAACAATTAGTCTTCTTACCTTACTTCTATCGCGACAGCCATATTGTCAACGATTTCATGGTGCTTCACGATTTCATCGCATGCTATAGCGGCGCCTGACCCTATGTGCTATGAATTTAAACTAATATTTACTACACAGTCAAGCGGTTTTTGATACCATTACACCCAACAAATAAGATGTATAAATAAATATTAATGACTTGACCAACAACTGGTCCACCTACCTTCCTCCAATCGTGACGGTCTAAATGTCAGCGATTTTATGGCTTTTGAGACACTCGGCTGGCATGTACCGACGCCTCTAGTACGTGCTGGGAATATATAAGTATATATGAATATAAACGGAAGAACTAAGAATATACTGTAGAACAAACTAGAAAGGCAGTTTAAAATTCGCGTTCTCAAAGGCTTTTACAGATAGTTATGATACGTCAAGAATTTAAAGTTCAGTTCTGGGTTCTATAAAGAGCCATTGACTTTTTTAAGTAATAATATTACTCTATTTTTTAATACAAACATTAGGCCAGAAGCATAATAATTTCATTCTGTTTTTTTATTTGTTATCTCTTAGGTTGCCGTGTGGTGCCGGCTCAGAATGCCACCACCCCATCTCCTCCCATGGGTGTCGTAAAAGTCGACTAAGGGATTAGTCGGAGGATGGGCAGCAGCGTCCTTCGAGTACATTAACAACTCAACTGCGATCGCCAACCCGCCTGCCAAGCGTGGCGATTATGGCAAAACCCCCCAATGAGCTCAAAACACATCCATATCGGTGGTTGTGATGATCTTTGGGGGAGGCCTGTGTCCAACAGTGGACTTCATTAGGCCGAAATGATGATGAAATGATCTCTTAGGTGCCACCTTGTGTCAGAGTTGTTCAAGCTGCCCGAAGTCACCTGACTTAGCTTAACGATTGTCGTTACATCAAATTACTAATAGAAAGAGAGGTCTGGTTTTAATTAATTCTATGATTATGTATTTTATGAATGCTGTGGCCTCAAAAATTGTATTTACACACATCAAAAAAGTCTAAGCAACACATACAAATTTCAATTTTACAATGTGTTTTCGCATTAAATCCCTTAGAATTAATAATAAGGTGCCTAATCAACTAAACCTATACTAAAATTAAATGGTTGTACAAAAAATGCATAAATTAGTACAAAGTGTGGCCTCCTCTGTTAAGGAGAACTTGCTGGCACCGATTATTCATAGAATGGATGAGACTGTTAATGTTATCCTGCGGCAATTGCTCCCAATGAAATTTTAGTAAGTCCATCAGTTGTTCGGTTGTTGTCACTCCATCCAAGTCCTTTAAAACACGTCTCTGGAGCATGTCCCATTCATGCTCGATGGGGTTGAGGTCTGGCGATTGTGCAGGCCAAGGCAACACCAGGATGTGTCACCCTTGCCAAGTACTCCCGTGTGTGCAAAGCTATATGCGAAGGCGCATTGTCATGCATCAACGTGAAATTGGAGCCAAGCGTTTGTGCGAATGGACGGACATAAGGCCTTAGAACATCCTCAACGTAATTTACAGCGTTCATGGTACCATTTACAAAAACGAACTCAGTTCGTCTGTTCTTCATAATACCCGCCCATACCATAACTGTTGAGCCGTTGTATGGATGCACTTCCTGAACGCACCTCAGTCTTTCAGTATTTCCAGGACGACGGTACACTCTTACCCTTCTAGTATCAGGCTTGAAAAGTTTACAATGGGTATTACCTACTTGGTAAGAAATGATATAATAATTGATTAATAATTTGAAATAGTATGTGTTGCTTAGACTTTTTTGATGTGTGTACTTCTAAACAACAGCTTTACGTATGTGAAGTGTGTAATATTCCATCTTCCTTTCACAGCTAGTGTAGTACAGTTTTTTCGTGTGATAAGAATAGGCTACCTATCTGCAGCCATGTGTCTCGTAAAAGGCGACTTAGATTTATTATCAATTCGATGGGCAGAGGCATCCTCCATATGCTAATAATAATGTACTGGAATCACCAATCCGCCTGCCAAGTGTGGTGATTATGGCAATACATAGGCTGCACTAAAAGTATCGGGAATGGAATATTTCCACTGTTCCTGTCATATTAAAATCTTTTTAATTGAAAACTCCTTGGTTTTACAAATCGAATACCATTTATTTATTTAAAAAAAGATTCACGGTCTTGTCACAAGGTTTTGTCAAACTTGTTTAGTCGTTGAGAAAATGGAATTGACTCGAGAAAATTCAAGAGCGATGATTTATTATGACTTTCGAAGGGGTTTAACACAAAAACAGTGTGTTGACCGGATGATTTCTGCATTTGGTGATGAAGCCCCATCCAAAACCACAATTTATCGCTGGTTTGCTGAATTTCAACGTGGAGGTGTCAAGCTCAGTAATGATCCTCGTCAAGGTCGTCCAAAAACTGCAGTCACCCAAGAAAACGTTGATGCTGTGCGTAAGCTGATTGAGGAAGATCGACATGTGACATACCGCGAAATTCAGGCAACTTTAGACATTGGCATGAGTCAAATACAAATAATCTTGCATGAACAATTAGGTGTAAAAAAGTTATTTTCCCGATGGATACCGCATTTGCTATGTGAAGAGCAAAAAGCGGCTCGCGTTACTTGGTGCGTCAGAACTCTCGAAAGATTCCACGCAGGATCCTCAAATGCTGTATACAACATCGTATCAGGTGACGAATCCTGGATATATGCGTACGAACCCGAAACAAAAAACCAGTCACGAGTTTGGGTGTTCGAAAATGAGTTAAAGCCAACAAAAATTGTTCGTTCACGGAGTGTAGCAAAAAAAATGGTGGCCACGTTTGTCTCCAAAACCGGCCATGTTACGACTATTCCTCTTGAGGGACAAAGAATGGTTAATGCAGAATGGTATGCTAGCATTTGTTTGCCACAGGTCGTTTCTGAACTCCGTGGAGAGAACTGCAACCGCCGCATCATCCTCCATCACGACAATGCGAGTTCTCACACCGCGCACAGAACAAAAGAGTTTTTAGAGCAAGAAAACATAGAATTATTAGACCATCCGCCGTACAGCCCCGACCTAAGCCCTAATGAATTATATACTTTCCCTAAAATAAAGAATAAATTGCGTGGACAGAGATTTTCATCACCTAAAGAAGCTGTGGACGCCTACAAAACGGCCATTTTGGAGACCCCAACTTCCGAATGGAATGGTTGCTTCAATGATTGGTTCCATCGTATGGAAAAATGTGTCAAATTTCGCGGAGAATACTTCGAAAAGCAATAAATACATTTTTAAATAGTAATGTTGTGTCACTTCCTTGATTCCCGAAATTTTCAGTGCCGCCCTCGTATCCCGCTATAACCGCTCATTGACGAGCCCATGTTCAGGAGTAGACGTATATGGGGCTGAAGTGTGTGTGACAGCACAAGTTTTAATGAAAGTTTCTTGAGACTCTCTCCATGTTGGGATAACACACGGACGCCTCAAATAAGATTACCGAGTCAGCTAGACGTCTCCTTCAAGCAACACTATAAATTACATTCCTTATTTAAAATTGTTTTAAATTTCATTTCCGCTTTGGCCATAACAGAAAAATATCATAAAAGGAACGTAACCCAACAAAAACTGCGATGCACCTGTGATTTGTTCTTGATTTGTAAATCAGACTTCGATCCCGATATAGGCACCGCTCTATCCTCTACTCTGCCGTAACTTTATTGCTTATGCGTCGCGCATTTATTCGATATAAATCGGTTTCCGAATCGAGTCATTCGATTGGCCCGTCGACCATCAAAGTGGTCACAAGAACTTAGACTTATTACCAATATGTAACACTCGTATGTCTGGTGAATATCATGATGGGAATAGAAATTACTTGTTAATGGGTGGTAAAAGTATAAAAAGAGATCCGTGTTTGTTTAGGACATGAGCATCCAAATGACTGCTTAGGTGAGCCTGAGCTGAACATGGGCCTCCCAATGAGCAGTCGCGGGGGATATTCCCATAATCACCATGCTTGGCAGATGGATTGGTGATCGCAGTACGTCTTTATAGCGCACGGGAGGATAGTATTGCACATCCTCTTGATATGAACCCTTAGGGTAGTTTATTCTTTGCCAGGAACCACACGTGTGATGCCGGCTAAGACTGCCGCCACCACCGACAAGGCGACTATGGGATTAACTGGAGGATGGGCAGCAGCGTCCTTCGAGTATAGTTATAACCTAACTACGATTGCCAACCCGTCTGCCAAGCGTAGCGATTATGAAAAATCCCCCAATGAGCATACAATACAAACCCATACCGGTAGTTGTAGCAATCTTTGGAGAAGGCTTCTGTCCAGTAGTGGACGTTTTTCAGCTGAAATGATGACACGGAACAGAACTGGGAGTAATTCTAGAAAATACTAGGGCCATCTCGGTGTTTTATCTAACATATACCACTCATCAAATTCAAATTCAAGAGATTTTGATTTATATAAACCATTTTTAAGTATTTATGTTAGTTATGAATAGTCGGAATGTAGTTGTACGGTTCCAAGAAGTTGGTCCTATGGAAAAGAATCGCCAAGAAACAAAGTAGACACTTTTTTAAATAATTAAAACAATTGTCGAGTGTGCGTTCACAGGCGGTAGAACTGTAACTTTGTAGTATGGTTAATTTGTAAGAGAAGAAGATGAATACACTATGGAGGTGGTAAAAAGAGAGAGAGCGTTGAATTCTATATTTATGATATAAATTATTTGCCTATGTTCAATTTAATGTCTGCAATTTACATTCTAATATTTTCTTAATATTTTGACGTTATTAATTAATCATAAAATTGTAAATGTGCGAGAATCATGTAGCCGTTAATGTTATATATTTAGTACCCTTTGCCTTTGGCCTGGTAGTATCGGTCTGTCATGCTCACTAAAATGTCTTGCTGGCGGTGGCGTTGTGTATCGGGTCGTTCGGTTCCCTAAAATATGGTTGAGCTAAGCGATGCTAATTCATGCGTCATGCTCGTGAACGGATGCCGTCTGTTGGGACTGGTCAGCCATTAACTGCCATGGCGAATAATGATTATATTACATTAGTATTTTTATACATATATGTAATATATATATAATAAAATACATATATATTTTATTATATATATATTACATTTTATACATTGGCCTACATAATGCTCGTTATATGTTTTACCTTAATTTGTATTAATCAACATTGTATTCTCAATTATTTTAAAAGAGTATATATGGAGTTTCTTGCTGGCTCTTCTCCATAGATCAACTATTTGGAACCGTGCAACTTAGATTCTGACGTTTCATAAGTGCCAATATTTGGTTTATTTGAAATAAAAATATTTAACTTTGACTTTGACTTTGAGCGTGATCAATCGACAATAGGTAATCGGGAAACTATATAGAAACATGTTTTATCTCATTCTCTCACAGCCTAAACCCTAAAAATGCATTTACAGTTGTCTCTCTTTCGTTTCATAAAATCCAATTCACACCGTCCCAAAAGAAGATTCACTTGAATAATAAATGTTACATTATCGATAGTTCCATAGCATTAAGCTATGTGAGAATATTGTACTGCCAGTATGAAGAAGATCAAGTATAATAATAATTAGTGTGGCGGACACCACACTAATTTAAGAATATAGCACCAATCAATCTCTTTCCGTATATGTCGTAAAAGGCGACTAAAGGACTCTAAACCGAAGGGATGGGCAGCAGCTTCCCTTCTGTGGAAATTAATCATTCTGCGCTCACCAACCCACCTCCCAAGCGCGGTGAGTACTCGCGAATTCCCCCAAAAGCCCCCATAAACGACCAGGGATGATGCATAATAATGAAGTACCATTAGCGTAATAATGGGAAACCCGCTCCGAGTCTTCGAGACGCGCGATGGTGAAACCGGTGCCATGTTGCCTGTAGTGGCTATTTAAGGGGCCCATCTTGTGACTGGCGAGTCATCATCTGCCATAAAATCTCATTTAATGGTGGAAAGGCAGACGCCATTTTTTTCCGTTTTTAAAAGTATTGAATCTATTTAGCACCCATTGCAATAAAGCTTATAATTGTAGTTTCCATTTCATAGCAATAGTTTTACACCACTGGGGACAATCTTTGACTGCACTTCCTCCTCCCCGGGGAAGGGTGAAGGGGTGTGCCGGACTCCTACCGGCTAAAACCACTGGAGCGGTCATCTTCAGCACCTTAGGGAGGCTCCAGGTCCTCGTATGATCACACTAGAGCGGCCCACTGGTGCCACGTCTATAGCCACATCTCGGAGAGGGTGATTGAAAAGGATCCCCCAAAGCGTCCCACGGCAGTGCGTGACCATATGCGTGCTACCGTCATCTCTTGGGTCGCTTGGTGTGGGCACGCAGATTCCCCAATCTACGCACCCGCGAACCCAGAGGTCCCCTGCCTTATAGCAACGGCGGGGGTTTCAAGCGTATGGGAATTAGGCGCCAGAGCGGTTGTTACCCTAGCGCCGTCTCCTCCTTCTTCAAGCGGGATCGGCCCTCCCCCGATCCCGCTCTGCGGTCTCCTTCTGGAGCGTGGCGCTCTCACAGAAGGATACCACTGCATTCCTGTTTTCGTGCTGTGCCAACATAGCCAACACTACTGCGGGCAGAGAGAGATCTTGCCCGATCCGATCGACCAGGACCCTGCGTAAGCCTATTCAAAAGACTGGGACCCTCTTTGCAGAGGGTATTAACCCGTGAATAGAGAGACTTATGCCATTAAATAAGATTGCATGACGGCAAGGACTGACCAGTTCCAAATGATGGCACCTGTTCACAGTCACATCAGAATCCTTACGAGCACTTCATTAATCAACATATTTCATATTTAACGCAGTGAAACGGCCTTCGAATAAGAGCCCCAAACGACTCTCTAAACTCTTCGTTGGATATTAAAATGAGTCATTATTACAACAAAATCTAGACATTCACATGAAAATATTAAATTGATGCAGACTTTTACGATCACCATCAAGACGCAGGAGTTTGTAATCGTCTCGTGTTATAAAGAAGGCTTTTTAATATGCCGTATATTTGTATTAATTTACTAGCTTTTACCTGCGGCTCTGCCCGCGCATATTTCTTTATGGTACGCGGTCCTATCCGAGTGGATGTCGTTGCCATGCGGAATAACAATATGAAAAACACCGGACAAGTGCGAGTTGAACTCGCGTGGACAGGGTTCCGTACGATGAATATGTTAGCTTTAGGTACGAGAAGTGACAGATGCCTGGCCTAGTTAAATTAAATGATTAGTACCAATCATTTGGTGGTCAAATTTTGCCTATTTTCTTAAATAACGTGTTTGGGTCGCATCAATCCATATGTGTACCAAATTTAAACTTAATTAGACCAGTAGATTCGGAGACAATTGGCTGGGACAGATGGAAACAGACAGACACACGAGTGCTCCTATAAGGGTTCCGCCGTTTTTTCCTTCGGACGTTCCGAAACCCTAACCTAAAAATATTATTCAATAAAATAAAAATGTAAAGGGAGTAATCTCCACTCTTCTCCACCCTATTCCACTGCACCTCACATTATTCCGCTCTGCCCCACTCCGTCTCGCTCTGTTCTAAACCGCTTTACATTGTTCCGCTTCCTTTCCATCCGGATCCGCTTTGCCATGCTCCAATGTGGTTTGCTCCATCTCATTCCACTTCAACTCAATTCTGGCTCGCTTGGTTCTACTCCGTTCCGTCTAAGTTTTAGCCTTTTTTTAAGCGGTATCAATATCCTTGCTTGTAACCTTTACCCATGCATTCACCTAGACCAATCAAAATATATTCTCAATATAATTAAAATTCGTTGAACTCATAAACTGTTATTAACCGTTGCTGTGAATAGATAAAAAATCGCTAAAAGATCCTCATAAACAACTAATAAAACTATTTAGTCATCAATGCCGCATAATTTACTGTTCCTCGAAAATCCGCCGACGGTTTTAACCACGTATCTTCATCTCATTAAAGTGCAATAATCCAATTAATATTGACCTGCCTTGCCCGTCGAATCACGCACTTTCCGTTCCCTGTTAAGGGTTATTGGGATAAACTGGGGGTCTTCAGTATTTGGTGTTGCAACTAATTTCGTCTCGCTTGTTATTCTAAGATTGTCCAACTTTAGAGCTAAGGTAAGTAATAAAAGATTCAAATAGAAAATAGATTTTAGGATCGTTTTACGACCGTGTTCGTCCCTCGCAGACTTTAGAGCGTATTTGGTTATGTTAAGTAGGTGGAAGTAAAGTGCTGTATGTAATAAACTTTATTGTGTACTAAATGGTTGTGTGAATGCAATGCATGGGTTTTATTGTGTGGAAATTTCATTTTAGAGATACACCTACAAGCCTTTTTATAGTTTCCAACTCATGATTCAACGTTGTAATAAGTACTCTTGAGAAATAACTTCATTGGTACAAAAATATCTATTTAAATTCTGCATTTATTATATCAGCCAAAAGACGTTCACTGCTGTACAAAGGCCCCCCCATAGACGGCCGGTTACATGCCGTGTTTCGTAGTTTTGGGGGAATTTTCCAATACTTACCACGCTTGGCAGTCGGGTTGGTGAGCGCAGAATAGCTCTTAATACTAAGAAGGGACGCTGCTGCCCATCACTCTGGATTAAAGTCCGTTAGTCGCCTTTTACGACATCCACGGGAGGAGATGGGGTGGTGCTATATTCTTAATCCGGAAACCACAAGGAATATATTTGATTTCTTACAGTTATAGAATCTGAAACAATTACTTTAACTCACTACACAACAATTAAGTTAATATTACATCTTACACATTTACGAAAGTTGATATTTACTTCAGAACACAGACAAGCTTAGATACTATTACTACTACGGTGGGGTGCCGGCTAAGGATAGCACCACCCCATCTTATCCCGTGGTTGTCACAAAAGGTGACTATGGGATTAATCGAAAGGTGGGCAGCAGGGTCCTTCACACTGGATGCCTTCTGCGTCCTGCGGTCCAGTCAAAGCGAACGCAGCCCGAATCATGTGAGACCATCGTTTGCTGTTTTTATTTATTTTTTATAAGGTGCGAACTGACCGTGCGGACACGTGGAAGGAACGCAGAGAACGCCCTGGGCAGGCGGAGGAGAAGGGAAGGACTTTCCTCGGGGAGGAAAGGACGCGAAAGGGCTGCCTGGCTGTGGGCAGGCGGGCTGCAAGCATTTCAACGCTTGTGTCGTTGCCCTACCCAGATCGCTGACTATGTTGTCTTTCCGGACCATTGAGCGTTGGCCCTGCCTGTACCGTTGGTGACCGGCAAATGATGTTCACCCATCATGCGGGCTGCGTTTGCTTTAACCGGACCGCAAGACGCAGAACACATCCAGTGTCACAAGTCCTTTACAACTCAACTGCGAACGCCACCCGCCTGCCAAGCATGGCGATTATGCGAAAAACTGACTGACTACTGACTGAACAGGCCGTTGTGGTGATCTTTGAGATCTGTATCAAGCAGTGGCCTTAATTCGACTGAATTGATGATTATGAAAAACAAACTTAAATAATGATAAAAAAAGAACATTATAAGTATACAAAATAAATTCCAAATACGATTTGTAACCAACTTTCCAACTCGAGTTTCGCATCATAAATCGTCGCATACCTAAAACGGTACGATTTCCATTCGATTTTAAATCAGCTGATGCATTCGATTATGGCATTCGGTATCGTAAATCGTGGATGTGCCTCGGGTATCGAGTACTCGGATAATTTTCGAAGCAATTCGCTTGACAGGTGCCGCAAGCGATCACATTACTCTGTTGCATGTCTTTATTCGGCCTTATTTTGCAATGTTGACTATCATACTTTGTCTTTTTTGTTTGGAAATGCCATTTGCAGGAGTTTATAGTGTTTTGTTTCTATAATGCCCACCGTTTAAATGCGATTCAATGTTTTTATTTGCATGTTTGAATAGCTTTTCTCTACTTTGTTTGCAGCTTTCCATGCCCAAGAAAGGGCGACCCATACCAGTAGAAAGTTATGGTTAAATAGGATATAGCACATTCATTATGAATTGCGAGTTTAATTTTTATTAGATGGGCGAGCTATTGGCCCACATTGAAAAAAAAAAAGATCTTTTTTACGAGATACTTATGTTTTTTTTTTTTAATAATTGGGCTTCTCGCATACAGTCTCGCACAGGGAATTGCTTAACCGGTCAATTTCTGGCGAAGCCAAAAGAGGCCTCCAGCCAAGCTTAAATTTAATATTAAAAACTAAGCAACTTTCGCTGAGGGCGCCCCCTGCGGGACACGGACCTCGGCTTAGGGCGTTGCTGGGGATATCAAGCTATTGTTTTGAGGACAGCTGGATCGGTATTATTTAAATTGTATTAGACATTTAAAGCTACAGGCTCGGCACGGGCCGGCGCGAGCAAGAGACGGGAGAGAGAAGTGCTAACTTGAACGGGAAGGTGACGCGGCGATAGGCCTCCGCGACGTCGGTGAGGCGGGCATCCTCGGCGGCGAGGGCGGTACAATGGTCGGGTGTTGAGTGAACGAGACAACGCGAGTCTCTTTATGTGATCTAACGTGATTTTGTAGTCTGGGTCGACCAGAACGTGCCTCGGGCGGCGTACACTGAGATATTTATGTCTCGAATTAGCAGTACATATACTAAAATCCTATTAATAAATAAATTATTTCTTTATAGACCGTGCCGGCTCAGAATACCACCACCCCATTTCCTCCCATGGGTGTTGTAAAAGTGGACTGAGGGATTAGCCGGAGGATGGGCAGCAGCGTCCTTCGAGTACATTAACAACTCAACTGTGATCGCCAACCAAGCCAAGCGTGGCGATTATGGCAAAACCCCCTAAAGAGCCCACAACACACCCATATCGATCGTTGTGGTGATCTTTGGGGAGGCCTGTGTCCAGCAGTGGACTTCATTTGGCCGAAAAATGATGATACTGTAGTAGGTAAAAACGCATTGGTATTAGCTAACCAGAATCAGGGGCGCTTTAATAGATAACAGATACTAAATGTAAGTACATAAAAATGTACCTCAACTACGTTAAAACGAGTTAATAGCTACATGATACACGATATGCCGTGTGGTACGGGCTACGAATAGCACCAACCCATCTCACCTCGCGGGTGTCGTAAAAGGCGACTATGGGATTAGCCGGAGAATGGGCAGCAGCGTCCTTTGAGTACATTAACAACTCAACTACGATCGTCAACCCACCTGCCAAGCGTGCCGATTATGGCAAAACCTCTCAATGAGTACACATACCCAGACAGCCTGGTGTGGCGATCTTTGGGGGAGGCCTGTGTTCAACAGTAGACTTTATTACGAAATGATGAATAGTTACATTCTCAGATTATATAACAAAAGGTCTTTAATCTGAGGCTACACTCTACGTCTCCAACGTGTGGACCTTCAATCAATACTCGGTGAACAGACATTGTTTGTGAACGCCGCTGGGAGTCGTTGGATGCGGGCGGTATATAACCGGTCGTTGTGGAACTCTATGGTGGTCTTTGTTCTGCAGTGACTGTTCTTCATGTGATGTTGCAGTCGGCTTCCAATTTAACCAGCAGCTTGATTACGGAGTCTGAAGACGGTTATTGTAGTTACAGCAACAGTGGTAAGTCTTGCGACCATTGCTGTCAAATAACAATAATCCAACTATCGGCACATTGCTCGTAGAACTGATGGCCGTTGGGGCAAAAAGGTTCTCGAGTGGAGACCGCGCGGTGCCCAGCTTTCTGATATCCTTTAATGGTTTTCTCGAAACCCTACACTATTTTTAGGATTCCGAACGTCCGAATTACTAGTAATGACATATGGAACAGAGACGTGATCACTAACAATGGGCTTCATAAGAAAGCTCAAGGTCACTCAGCGAGCTATGGAGAGAGCTATGCTTGGTATTTCTCTACGAGATCGAATCAGAAATGAGGAGATCCGTAGAAGAACTAAAGTTGTCGATATAACTGAAAGGATTAGTAAACTGAAGTGGCAATGGGCGGGGCACATTGCTCGTAGAACTGATGGCCGTTGGGGCAAAAAGGTTCTCGAGTGGAGACCGTGCACCGGAAATTGCAACGTGGGACGACCTCCAAAGAGATGAACGGATGATCTGGTGAGGGTCGCTGGGAGCCGTTGGATGCATGTTGGATGTGGCATGTAACCGGACTTTGTGGAAATCTTTGGGGGAGGCCTTTGTTCAGCAGTGGACGTCCTTTGGCTGGTATGATGATGATGATGAACTATGGCATCCACAAACAGCCGAGAAGGACAAATAAATGTTTCACCGTGTGTGGCTGCTATCTGCTGTTATTTTGACAAAAGTGCAGTGCATACATAATACGATTTATTATTATTGGCTTGCACGTTCAAAGTCAAAGTCAAAGTTTTTATTTCAAACAAACGAAATATTGGCACTTATGAAACGTCAGAATCTAAGTTGCACGGTTCCAAATAGTTGATCTCGTGGAGAAGAGCCGGCAAGAAACTCCATGTCCACTCCGTTCTCCCTCTAATCCCGGGGTAATCCACTTCTGTACATGGCTGAACATTACTATACATATAACTTCACACTCAGGGAACTTTTAGTATGATCTCATATTCAACCTGATAATCAATGTTACCTATGACACTGACAACCGTATAGCGCGCACGACTGAGTCGTGTTCGGCAGCAATCGGACGCGCTCGTGACGTTTCGTGTCATTACGCGCCTGTTCGGCCAGCGTCGTGCGCACCCGTTTCGGCGATACGATTATACGCGTCCCGTAGGGTTGCAAAGTATAAGTGTTAGCTTTTGTGTTTTGATGATGGGAAAATTTTAACGTCTCAAAATTTTCAATTTATGTGCAAAACTCCCATATTAATTAGTATTAAAAAAAATTAACCCGCTGAATCATGAAACGTCATACTTATAAGGGGAACAGGACTGAGTACAGAGAAAAAAAATACGGGTTGCACTCCGGGAGTGCCGACAGAAGTGAAAACTTATTTTTGCGCGTTAGGAGATTTTAGCTCATCTACAAATATGCGTACCGCGCTAAAAGAAGTTTTCACTTCAAGCGTCTCGTAACGGTGTCGCGAGTCCAGAGATTTTATCTCATCTAAAAATATGTGTACCGCCGAGCGACCTTCACCAGGTTGTCTGTGCACCTTGTTGGAGGTCGTCCCAGACTGCGTTTTCTGTTATGCAGTCTCCACTCGAGAACCTTAAACCCCAATGGCGACCAACGAGTATTGTGCCCCGCCCATTGCCACTTCAGTCTACTAATCCTTTTAGCTATATTGGCAACTTTAGTTCTTCTACGGATCTCCTCATTTCTGATTCGATCTCGTAGACTGGGTTAGAAGGCACGACATAAATCATTTTATTAAGTCGGTACATGGATTAACTTTCTAGGCATTTCTAACAATTTTGACGTTCACGATAATGCTATCGTCAGCAGCACTGTATAGACTGGATAACACGGTTAGCGCAGTGGCTAAGCGATTGGCTTATTGCGCTACGTGTCGCGGGTTCGATCCTCGCACGCAACATAATTATATTTGTATGATCTACAGATTATTGTTTCGGGGCTGTCGGTTTCTGCATATGAGGATACGTTTAAAAAAAGACATACAGATAACAAACAAAGAAGAGGAGGCCAGGAGGACAAAGACAAATATAAAATAACGGCATACAGTAGTATCGTACGCAAGGCAATATCAAGCTATACATATACAGTATAAGCTGATTTCCCCTGCTGGACACATGCCTCCCCCAAAGATCACCACAACGACCGAATGGCCATAATCGCCACGCTTGGCAGACGGGTTGGCGATCGCAGTTGAGTTGTTAATGTACTCGAAGGACGCTGCTGCCCATTCTCTGGCTAATCCCTTAGTCGACTTTTACGACACCCACGGGAGGTGTGGTGGTGGTATTCTGAGCCGGCACCACACGGCAACTGTATAGGCTTTCCGTTCGATGAGAGATCAGCGTAAACTAGGTATGAATAGCTTGATATGTACCCGTATGTACATACATAGGCTGCACTAAAAGTATCGGGAATGGAATATTTCCACTGTTCCTGTCATATTAAAATCTTTTTAATTGAAAACTCCTTGGTTTTACAAATCGAATACCATTTATTTATTTTAAAAAAGATTCACGGTCTTGTCACAAGGTTTTGTCAAACTTGTTTAGTCGTTGAGAAAATGGAATTGACTCGAGAAAATTCAAGAGCGATGATTTATTATGACTTTCGAAGTGGTTTAAAACAAAAACAGTGTGTTGACCGGATGATTTCTGCATTTGGTGATGAAGTCCCATCCAAAACCACAATTTATCGCTGGTTTGCTGAATTTCAACGTGGACGTGTCAAGCTCAGTGATGATCCTCGTCAAGGTCGTCCAAAAACTGCAGTCACCCAAGAAAACGTTGATGCTGTGCGTAAGCTGATTGAGGAAGATCGACATGTGACATACCGCGAAATTCAGGCAACTTTAGACATTGGCATGAATCAAATACAAATAATCTTGCATGACCATTAGGTGTAAAAAAGTTGTTTTCCCGATGGATACCGCATTTGCTATGTGAAGACGGCTCGCGTTACTTGGTGCGTCAGAACTCTCGAAAGATTCCACGCAGGATCCTCAAATGCTGTATACAACATCGTATCAGGTGACGAATCCTGGATATATGCGTACGAACCCGAAACAAAAAACCAGTCACGAGTTTGGGTGTTCGAAAATGAGTTAAAGCCAACAAAAATTGTTCGTTCACGGAGTGTTGCAAAAAAAATGGTGGCCACGTTTGTCTCCAAAACCGGCCATGTTACGACTATTCCTCTTGAGGGACAAAGAACGGTTAATGCAGAATGGTATGCTAGCATTTGTTTGCCACAGGTCGTTTCTGAACTCCGTAGAGAGAACTGCAACCGCCGCATCATCCTCCATCACGACAACGCGAGTTCTCACACCGCGCACAGAACAAAAGAGTTTTTAGAGCAAGAAAACATAGAATTATTAGACCATCCGCCGTACAGCCCCGACCTAAGCCCTAATGATTTCTATACTTTCCCTAAAATAAAGAATAAATTGCGTGGACAGAGATTTTCATCACCTAAAGAAGCTGTGGACGCCTACGAAACGGCCATTTTGGAGACCCCAACTTCCGAATGGAATGGTTGCTTCAATGATTGGTTCCATCGTATGGAAAAATGTGTCAAATTTCGCGGAGAATACTTCGAAAAGCAATAAATACATTTTTAAATAGTAATGTTGTGTCACTTCCTTGATTCCCGAAATTTTCAGTGCCGCCCTCGTATATGCATACAGCTCGTCTGGTTTTGTTTTCTATTCATCATATCAGCCAAAAGAGGTCCACTGCTGAAAAATGGCCTCCCCCATAAATTACCGGTTACATGCCGCGTGTCGTCATTATGGGGGGAATTTGCCAGTACTCACCACGCTTGACAGGCGGGTTGGTGAGCGCAAAATGGCTGCTGTTGTGAGGAGATGGAGTGATATATTATTAGCCCAGACACCAAACAGACTGTTTTCAATTACGAATTTATTTTTCTAAATGCTCGATAGTTTCATACTGTCAACCCTACATCCCAACATTATGATTACTGACCATAGCTGTCAAAATAATGTACACTATTATCAACATTGTTGCATTCACATACAGGAGATAATGGACTGCATATTTAGGGCTGTTGTTATTGTAAGATTTGTTCGCGAATATACAACCAAATTTAGTCGGAAGCCGTTTAGATAAATTGCCGTGTACAATTATATGAAAGACACGACCGATGCGACCTTTATTTAGGTATAGGTTAGACCTATTAGTTAAGATACTGCAGGTAATTGGATTGATCAAGCTCTTTTATTGTAATGTCAATTATGGCGTTACACAACACCTCCTTTACTTTTGATGACCGTTAGTTTTCCCCTTCTTCTCATTTCGGCCGAATAAAGTCCACTACTGGACACATGCCTCCCTCAAAGATAACGACCCACATCGGTGTGTTGTGTGTGATGGTTTTGCCATAATCGCCACGCTTGGCAGGCGGGTTGATGATCGCAGTTGAGTTGTTAATGTATTCGAAGGACGCTGCTGCCCATCCTTCGGCTAATCTCTTAGTCGCCTTTTACGACACCCTCGGGATGAGATGGGTTGGTGCTATTCGTAGCCGGCACCACATGGCATATCTCTCCCTCTTGCTTCCCCAATAAACAACTCCGCCCTTACGGTGATCAGAAACAAAGGGCCATCAATCTCTACCTTGGGTATGATGTTATGCGACTTCAGGATGGCGTCAAAGGATGGGCAGGATTCAAGTCCGTAACAATATGTTTTTCTGGATGGGGCCAAATCGACACGAGACGACATTAACATACTTTCTAAGAAAATAAAATCCGTGTACCAAGTGTGATGGTTATGTCAACTCGTTTACTGTAAGTACAATATTAAACCGAACCCTGTGGTGGTGTGGTTAAAAATAGCATCACCGTGTCTCGTGTCGTAAAAGGTGATTATATGATTAGCAACACATCCAGACTCCGTCGTTGTGGCAATCTTTGGGGAGGCCTGTATCTGGCAGTGAACGTTATTCTGCTGAAATGATGATGATAATGACATTATTAATGTCATTTGGAGGGCCACATTTCAGCATGATGTTTATAATAGGTGAAACAGAAACGATTTTGGAAGGATACTGCCACCAATATGCACTCGTTTTTAACGTTGCCCCACACTACGATTTCACTTTTAACGTGCGAGCAGTTTTCAGACATAAATCTTAAATGCACAAACACCCAGACTCGGAGCAAGTATCTGTAGGCTATACAAATATTTGTGCTGTGCCAGAAACGACCCGCGACCCGTAGCGTAGTATATCAATTACTCGTACATAACAACTGAGCCAACCTCGCCTCCTTTCTTCAAAACCATGGATCCTTTGTCTTTTAATAAAATAAAATATATTCATGTATTCAGTAATTAAGCCCTGTTGACACTTTTACACGTCATATTGAAACGACGGAGGGCATTTCACTACATAAGAACCTCTGAGAAGAGATGCCAAAAGAAACTCAGGGTAAGGTTTTTTTTAAATTTGGTATACAATTAAACAATATTCTTTTGATGAAAATGGTTTTATTTTGGGCTTCTCGCAGACATTCCCTGGAAATATGGCTGATTAACCGGGGGAATCTGGTGAAGACCGAAATAGGCCTCCAACCAGGACAATCGATGTATAAGCACAGTGCAGATAATTGTATAAGGCAATCTAATAATATACATAAGTGGCTACATTTTACTCCACACTTTCCGCACTCATTAGGCAGTGATTCATCGTAATATCAGTCAATGGACGTCCACTGCTGAACAGAGGCCTCCCCCATAGATTTCCACAACGACCTGTTACATACCACCCGCATCCAACGACTCCCTGCGACGTTCACCTTGTCGTCTCACTCTGCGTTTTCCGCTGCTCGGTCTCCGCTCGAGACCCTTTTTTACCCCAACGGCCATCAGTTATACGAGAAATGTTGCTCGCCTATTAGCACTTCAGTTTATTAATCCTTTCTGCTATTCAGTAACTTTAGTTTTTCTATGAATCTCCTCATATCTGATTCGATCTCGTAGAGGAATATTAAGCATAGCTCTCTCCATAGCTCGCTGAGTAGCTTTGAGCTTTCTCACGAGGCTTACAGGGATTGACAATGTCTCTGTGCCATATTTCATCACCGGTAACACACACTGGTTAAACTTTCATCTTGAGGCATTGCGGTATTGTTGGCGAACAGACGTTGTGAAATTTCCCGAATGACCATGTAACTGATGATAATGGAATCCTATAGGAATTCTAAAGATAATCATCGTTCCTTTTAAATTGTAAAAGATTGATGTACAGCAGTGATAGCCCAATAGTTGAACGCTTGCCTTCCATACAGGAGAGTTTGAATTCGCTTCCAGCCTGCACCTCCGAATTTTGCGGATTCATGTGCGGTTCAGAATTTGATTTGCGTTAACGGTGGAGGAAAACATTTAAAGAAACCTGCACACCTCAGACGGCTCTAAAATGTTCTCAATGGTACATACCATTGTACCATGTACTCCGCCAACCCGCAGGAGGCCATCGTAGTGGACTAAGGCCTAACCCTTCTCATCGTGACATCGTGGCCTTTGCCTAGCAGTGGGACAGTATTGGATTGTTTCAGCACATAACATGGGCTTCCCAAGATATCTCTTTCTTTAACGGAGACTAACACTGGGTGCCGATTTAATCACCTATGAGCTTGAGGAGGTGAATCAGCTGACGATTCTAGAACAGAATAAAAAAATTGTAACTTACGGTTTCACCGATAGATTTATTTATTTTCTAACACAGTCAATCCATAACAGCGAGCGATCAATGGCTTTATGTGTCTGGTGGCACTATGGGATAAGGTGGTAGATACCAAACATATCCGCAGAGCTTGCCTCGCGCTCGGTTATTTTGAGAGACTAATTACATGATCGCGTGTTTTTTTATTATGACTATGAAATACTTTTTATTACTCATGAGATCAGTGCCCAGTATTAGTTGACAAATAAATGCGTAGAAGGCTAAGTTATTAGAGACACCAGTTCTAAAACAGCAATTTTATAATCGGCTTAGCCCAAAATATAATCACACATTAAAATATTACATTAAAAAATTTAAATGTAACATTTTATGTTTTTTATGGTTTCATGTCACTTTTTATTTATCTACTGTTTTCTAAGTCTGGAGTAAACTATAAAATAAAATATACTATGCGTCTTAACTTTTAATCGTTGTCGTTTTAAGAAGCTGGTCACACAAATTTTTATATTAACATTGCATCTTTTTATGTTTTGTTTGATTTATTGCGTGTCGTTAAAATATATTTAGCATATTTTTAATAATGGTAAGCAATATTTTTAGGATTATAGGTTGAGATTCAGTTTGGTTTAAAGTTGGAACAACTGCTTGTATTTAAAAAAAATCTAGAAGTGATTTGGCCCATATGTGTTTATATAAAGGCGACCAATGGATTTTAAACCAGAGGGCTGGGCAGCAGTGTCCCTTCTGTTGAACAACAGCCTTTCTGCGCTCACTAATCTACTTGCGAAGCGTGGTCAGTATGTCATTACCCCCAAAATGACGACACACAGCTTGTCACCTGTCGTCTAGGGGGGCCTTAGTTCAGCAGCACCACCGGAGTGGTCAACTTCGACAAAGAAGGGAGTTTAAGGATCTCGAAAAATCTCCATCTAGGGCACATCTCGGAGAGGGTGACTGTATAGCGGTCATCCCCCCTGAAAGGGATTCTAAAGGAACCCCCAAAGCGTCCCTGTGCGCTGTGCTGTACTGCGCACACGGCAGCGTGGAATAGAGGAACCTTTTTGTTTATTGATGTCCAGTGGAAATTCTACATGGAACTTCCTTCACCCCGGGGAAGGGCGAAGGGGTATGCCGGACTCCTACCGGCTAAAACCACTGAAGCGGTCATCTTTGGCACCGAAGGGGGGCTCCAGGTCCTCGTAAGATCACACTAGAGGAATAGAGGAACCTAGCGCGCGACAATTTGACATGATAGTTATACCTAAATGATAAGTTGCTAAAGTTCTTATAATAACATGGCTATAATATTCAATTGATGAAGAATGGCCTAATAATATTCGGCACGGTTGGCGGTCAGTTGATAAGCAATTGGCTTTCTGCGCAACGGGTCGCGGGTTCGATCCTCGCTCGGAATTAATATTAATTGTATGATCTACAGATAGTGGTTGTGCACGTGAAATGTATGTCTCTAAACTGTACCCAGGTCTCGGAAGAAATGCAAACGTGGGGCAACGTGTTTCAAAAAGCAAAAAAGTTACCTGTTTCCCAAGTTAGTTGATGGTGGTAGAGCAAGTTAACTTTTACAACTTGCGTGATGAGATAACCTTTGTTTCGATATGTTCTCAGATCAACGAGACAGTTATGTGATACAGTTAGTTACTGTTTGTCTGTTAGATCCGTATAGAAATAGTAGATACAATAAAATAGTCATAATTCTTAGATAGGATGTTTTAAGCCTTTAGACAAAGCGATACGTGCCACAGCGAGGGGCGACAAGGCGAACTTAGTAAAGCACTACTGTCTATGAAAACCGGTCGACTTTGATTTGTCATTAGACTTGACTCATTTAAAATTGCATACAATTTAAACACATTTAACACTTTAAACACATTAACATAGTAAAGGCGTCGTCTAATACAATATATATAATACCGATCCAGCTGTCCTCAAAACAATAGCTTGTTATCCCCAGTAATGCCCTAAGCCGAGGTCCGTGCCCCGTAGGGGGCGCCCTTAGCGAAAGTTCCTTAGTGTTTCATATTAATTTTAAGCCTGGCTGGAGGCCTTTTTTGGCTTCGCCAGAAATGACCGGTTAAGCAACCACATTTCCCAGAAATCTATGCGAGAAGCCCAACATAAAACAAATAAAATAATAAAGGCATCGTCGTAGCGAGGTGTCCGTAGCTTACCGCGAAAACGTTAAAATATCACGGCCCTTTAGCGAAAACTCTTCTTTTGAGAGGTCTCTAGTTTTCGAGTTGGACCACGCACCAATAAACGACTTGAAGTTTATGTTATGGTGCGACTCAAACTTTTCAGCCCTCACGGTCCATTTGGTATTAATACGGATGTAAGTATTCCACGATCTCCTCAACCTTTGAAGAGTGATGCAGATGGGACACGTAGCGGGATGTAGCAGCATGATGTGTTCTATTAATGTGGTACTATCTATTATACTGTTATGTTGTTTATTACTTTGTATTTATTCTTTGTATTATCTGGTGTACAATAAAGTATACTCTACTCTACTCTACTACCTCATTGATTCCAGCATGTGGTTTTTTTTCAACCTTCATGTATCCTTCAATCATTGTCTGCCTCTCGCTAGAACCTAGAGGTACTGTTGTTGCTGCTGTTGAGCGGGAGCATGTCTTGTAGCGGCTGCATAAGCACCAGATTAGATAACGATATAATTTTTTGACTATAATAGTATCTCCGGTAGATAAAATAATAACTTTTAAAAATTTGTAATGACGCCTATCACCTTA
Organism: Diloba caeruleocephala; assembly: GCA_947459985.1. Lineage (NCBI taxonomy): Eukaryota > Metazoa > Arthropoda > Insecta > Lepidoptera > Noctuidae > Diloba > Diloba caeruleocephala. The sequence goes on from OX381614.1 coordinate 5,762,344, forward strand.
GTTATCCTGCGACCACGAATGCTGCAAAGTGGTCGAAACATTAGAGAAAAAAAATCTATAATATACGGGATGTAATCCGTTTAAAAGCGTTTTATTATAAAATTTACCCACAGGATATGTGAGTATTACCCGTGTAGCTCCGGATTATGAATAGGACTACGGCATCTCATCCCGTGGGTGTATTGAAGGTGACTAAAGGAGTTTGGAACACGGTAAACCACCGCCACTAGCATATCCAAGGCGGGTTGGCGACCCGGTTGGGTCAGGCAGGCGGCTGTTTTGCCAAAACCTTTGCAATATGACTAGAAACTTGGGACCAAGAACGCATGTACGATACATTATGATCAGTACTTACTTCTTCTGCACTTGAAATTCGTTAAATGTATACATGATTTGACTGTTCATGCTATGGTGACCAGCCCCGCTTATCAAGTTTCGTTGATCTAACAAATTCAACCGATTTCGACGTACAATACAGTTGGATCCTTTCATAAAGTAATCTAATTTAAATCGTGATGCATGCACGATGGATGCTAATGTGTAAACATTCGTGGAGCGCTATGTTCGTCACTGCGTGTAATGTTCTGTGGCTGGACAGATGTAGAGTTGATCTGAAAGTGTCAGCAGCGTAGATAATATGAGTTTCTGAGCGTGGCTCAGCTGCGTATTATCGAAAATATCAGTATTATTATTATGCTTGTTTTGTTTTTACGTAATGCATAATTTCAAAATAGTGGTCGCCCAGGGCATACCCAGGAGTCGCCCAGGGGTTGTCCATGGGTCGAGATTGGACCATGATTCATAGAAAAATTATTAATGTATTTGTAACACATATATTTACATACATTTTAACTTTCTGCACTCTTCCTCCATATGAACTTTAACTATGCCAAATAGAGCACGGAGGAGCCGTGCGCGCAATGTGCTTAAAGAAGGGTAAAAAGTTTATCTTCACGTATTAATATATAGATTCTACATGGAATTTTTCTAATCCGTATAAAGTTGTATTCCATTATTATATTGCGCTATTTCACGGAGGTGGTACATTTTTGTGCTTGCGATCTCAAAAACAAGAGCATCAAGAAAACAAATGATCTAAATGAAATGAGCTTTCCTACAAGCCAAGAAAGCTAACAATAACATAGTCACTTCTGGCAACTCTACGACGTCGATATAGTAGAGGCAGCGACCCGCGATAGAGTCATTTCCTGATTTTGATGTCGCAATGCAATGTTCCATGTTAGTATATATAAAGTTTTGACATCTTTATTGAAATATAAAATTAAAGTGTTAAAAGGTATTCGATTTTATGTACGTATACGTACGTAAACGTCCATTGCTCAACATGGGTTTCTCAATTATCATAACAATGAGTGGGGTATTGTCATCTCTAGTGTGATCTTACGAGGACCTGGAGCCCCCCTTCGGTGCCGGTGGTTGTAGCCGGTGGGAGTGCGGCTTACCCCTTCATCCTTCCCTGGGGCGGAGGAAGTGCGTGTAGAATTTCTACTGGAGACCAATAAAAATAAAAGGATATTGTCATAATCACCTGTAATATCTGTCTATGGACCATATTTATACTTGATAAGTAAGTACTAAAACTGTAGGTACATAAATAGTGAGATTTATGTCTAGAAACATTACCCTTAATACCGGAGAAATCCTAATGTGGGCAACATTTAAAAAAGTGGGAAGATGCTCACGCTTAGCCCGTTTCGTGCAAGCGGAACTGGGAATACACATACACTCATATCAGCCCGTAAACGTCCACTGCTGAATATAAATCTTCCAATAGGTAATCACTAAGGGATATTGCCATAGTACCACGTTGTTTTTCTTTTTAAAAACATTAAGATTTCTCCTGTGTCGTGGGTGCGTTTACAGACATGAATTCCACATACAATACACCCAGACCCGGAACAACTACCTGCAGATCATACAAATATTTGCTCCGTGCGGGAATCTAACACACAACCCGGAGCGCAGCAGTCGACTGTATCAGCCACTGCACCAACCGTGCCGCCAACGTTTGGCAGGCGGTTGGCATTGGTGTTAGCAGTACAGTTGTTATGGGGCACGGGAGGATGCTTCTGCCCATCTTCTTGATACCTTGATGCCTTTTACGATACCCATGGGTAGAGAGGGGTAGACCATTGGTTTCCAAGAATGAAATGATAAAAAAAATATGCTGTTTATTAAGTCGGAATTATGATAAACAACGGCCGGGGGGCCGCGAGCGGTAACATGCCATTCTCATCCAACGACTCCCAGTGATCTTCACCAGGTCATGTGTCTATCTCGTTGGAGGTCGTCCCACGCTGCGTTTTCCGGTGCGCGGTCTCCATTGCGGTGATTTCGTTAGGCTTAGTTAATCGATAAATTCATCGATTGATATGCGTAGAATTTTGGGTTAATTTTGTTCGTATCACCCCCTTTTTTTTTATTGATGTCCAGTGGAAATTCTACATGGAACTTCCTTCACCCCGGGGAAGGGCGAAGGGGTATATGCTGGACTCCTACCGGCTAAAACCACTGGAGCGGTCATCTTCGAAACCGAAGGGAGGCTCCAGGTCCTCGTAAGATCACACTAGAGCCGCCCATTAGTGCCACGCCTTTAGGCACATCACGGAGGGGATGACTGTAAAGCGGTCACCCCCTCTAGCGGAGCGAAGGCGACTGTAAAAAGGTCACCCCCTCAGGCACTTCTCGGGGAGGATTGTAAAGGCCCCCAAGCCTCACTTTGCGCTGTGCTGCGCACACGGCAGCACGTGACCACGTGCGCGCCACTGTCTTCCCGGGGGTCGCTCGGTGTGAGCTCGCAGACTCCTCAATCTGCGCACCCGCGACCCCCCGAGGCCCCCCACCATGAATTGACGGCAGGGGGCTCAGGCGTGTTGGACTTGGGAGCCGGGACGGTTGTTGCCCCGGCGCCGTCTCGCCCTTCTCCGTGCGGGATCGGCCCTCTCCCTGTTTGTATCACCCTACTGCAAAATGCCGCTTTCGTGCCTTCGGATACGTTTGGACAGTTACGGAATCGAAGGTCAGCGCTGTCCTCGTGTTTCGGCGCACAAAAATGTTGACTCATCTTGGGAAGAGCGCGTGAGCACGTCTCCAAGCGAAAAATCCGAAAAGAAACTAAAATCAACCCAAGTCATCGATATATGGGTTAGCACTGAAAACCAGCTCTGTGTGCTAACGTTACAACACGGTATTATGCTGAGTGTTGACCTCTTTGCCATTTTAAAGATGTGCAAACTGCTTTTTTATGATTATTTTCTTTTGTATCTCATTTTTATTTCTATTCTGCGATCAATCTTTCTGTTACGTGGTTTTTACCGACTTCAAAAAGGAGGAGGTTCTCAATTGGATGCGTATTTTTTAATATAGAGAAGAGAAAAAAAAGAAATTTGAATTGGTCCCATATAAATTTCATTACATTTGATTGAGTAGTTTTTTAACCAGCTTCAATAAACAGGTCTAATTTTATTGCGCTTACCTAGATGATGTCTGAATAGTTTCGATTCTTAGAATTGCTTTTAGTGTTAGATACGGATATCAAATAGGGAAAAGTTCTTACATTTATTTACACTAAAAAGAAACAAATAACACATTTTAACAAAAAAATACCGACTTCAAAATTCAATACAATATTAAAACCACTAAAAAGAAGTCGGGCCAGGTATGCCCCAATATAACGTATTGAATTTTGAAGTCGGTATTTTTTTTGTTAAAGAGTTTTATTTATTGCAAGTTTAGTGTAGATTTCGTCTAATTAATATGAATGTACTGATGCGCGTTTTGCTGTGGTAATAAATCGCTTTTCTTTCTTTCTTCTTCATATACATTGTTCCTAGTGTCAACTTAAGACTGATTGTTTTAAAAGTGCACAAATTCTCATCACATCGGTTCCGGGACGATTAAAGTCTTGCAGCGCAGTTTTATGGTGAGTCAAATTATGCCCATGTAAATTTGAGGTGTCGTATTTAACAATATCTATACATATACAATTAGTTGTCCTGACTGACTGAGTGATTCATCAACGCAGAGCCTAAACAAAGGCTACAAACTTGAAATGGCGGTTGATGGCTTTAATAACGTAGGCACAAGGAATTTTAGAAATTCCACTCCTAAGTTGGTAAAATAAGGGTTGAAAGTTGTATGAAACTCCGTCATTTTATAAGTTAGATCTATGAATTGGTATTTGGCTTTTTAGCTCAAAATAAAGAAATACGTATTTCGGTGTTTTTGTAAATTAAACCCTTATAAAAAGAGGTGGTAAAAGTTTGTATGGAGTATCCGTTATTTTTGAAGTTAGATCTATGAAAATTGTTATTTGGCTTTTTGGTTGAAAATAAAGAAATACGTGTTTTTGTAACGCGGGTGAAGCCGCGGGCGATAGCTAGTGTTAACATATTGCACGAAATCTTCACCATATATCGTAGCTAAGTACTGGTCTCTCTAGTTAATATCACGCAGACCACCATGTAGACGACCACTGCGTAATAAACAGGCCTTAAAGATTAGTTAGCAATGATACCAAACCAGTTTCTGCCATAATCTTCAATACTGTCGTATTTGCAGAATCCTGGCTTCGTTAATGTAATGATTATATTATCTTACTTTAGCTTCAGTACGACTTCCTGTGTTCCTTTTAAATCGTCTTTCTGCAGTATTTACTTATCGTCGAACTGATACTTGCTATACTGTGTAAGCTGTTCAGTTTACCTTTTGATGTGGTTAGTGGCCAGTGTCCAGTGGAAATTCTTCATGAACTTCCTTCGCCCAGGGGAAAGACGAAGGGGTATCCGGACTCCTACCGGCTAAAACCACTGGAGCCGTCATCTTCGGCACCGAAGGGGGCTCCAGGTCCTCGTAAGATCACGTTAGAGTCACCTATTGGTGCTGCGTCTTTAGGCACATCTCGGAGGGGATGCCTGTAAAGCGGTCACCCACTCTAGCGGAGGGCAGGTGGATGTAAAAAGGCCTTCTTTGGGAGGATTGTAAAGCACCACCCCAAGTCTCGCTGTGCGCTGTGCTGCGCACACGTCAGCACGTGTTCACGTGCGCGCCACCGTCTTCCCAGGGGTCACTCGGTATGGGCTAGAGGCCAAGTCCAAATACCACTATGCGGTCACCCATTCATATAATAACCCCGCCGAACGTTGCTTGACTTCATCGACCGTGTAGGTATTAGTGGGTGAGACTGGCTATGAGCGCATCGCTGTTCAGTTAATAATCTACACTTTAGCGTCTATTGGTGTATTTATGTGGTTCTTGGCCAATTGGCACCTTTCGTCCCCCCCTGGGTGTCGTAAAATGGTTAGACAGAGGATTGGTTGTAGCGTTCTTGTTTCGCTAAGTGCAACAGTATCTCTAGTTTTTTTTTCTGCGAGTTACGATAATCGACCATCTACTAATAATAATAGTAGCGTCCTGTACTGAAGTAATGCCCCAGTCGAGCCCTTCACAGAGAACCCATTGATTATCATTGTGCATAAATATGTGTGTATTTATCCCACACATTGGCATGCATTATCCTCACATAGTTTTTACGATTATATTGAAGACTGTAATACTTTCAAATATTATTTCAAAAGAGTATGTCCATGGAGTTTCTTGCCGGTTCTTCTCCATAGGATCAACGACTTGGAACCGTGCAACTATTTAAATTCTGATTATTCGTAAGTGCCAGCAAATGACAATGACTTTGACTTTGACACATCATCGTCTAAGCCGAAGGATGTCCACTGCTAAACAAAGGCCTTCCTCCTTAATTTCCAGAATTGTATCATCATTTTGGAGGAATTTGCAAGTACGCAACACGTGGTGTCTTGGGTTGGTGAGCGCAATATGGACATGTTCCGCTGAAGGGACGCTGCTGCCTATCCTTCTGGCCTACAGCCCCTTTTACCACATCCACGGGAGAAAATGGATTGCTATTAATAGTAATTTACATGTATGCATGAGCATACATAACCATTGTTCCATATGTCATCACTGGTAACACACACAGTGATGTCTCTACGAGATCGAATCAGAAATGAGGAGATCCGTAGGAGAACTAAAGTTGTCGACATAGCTGAAAGGATTAGTAAACTGAAGTGGCAGGGCACATTGCTCGTAGAACTGATGGCCATTGGGGCACAAAGATTCTTGAATGGAGACCGCGCACCGGAAAACGCAGCGTGGGACGACCTCCAATGAAGTGGACAGACGACCTGGTGAAGGTCGCTGGGAGTCATTGGATGAGAGTGGCATATGACCGCTCGTTGTGGAAATCTAAGAGGGAGGCCTTTGTTCAGCAGTGGACATCCTGTAGCTGATATGATGATGAGCATCAATTATCTGAAGTCACAGTAGACATATTACATGTATATGTGTTTATAATGCTAAAGTGCACGTACGTTTATTTTATCCAAAACATTTACATATACTACAAGATAGCAACAGAGCAGACGAGGATGTGGCTGGTAGGACCGATGTCTAATTTCATCCTTTATAACAGTGACAAACTTTTTGTTGCAACTGTCAAACTGATACCACACCACACAAATTAAGTGAAATTGAGGCAAATTGTATGGTAAAAGTTGTCCTATAGGATGCGCCTGCGCAGCATTAATATGTATGAGTGATAGTATTGTTGCAAATTGTAAGTAGTTAATAATTTTTGAACTGACGGTCTGCCGCCTTGAAATCCTGATCGCAAACGAACAAAAACTTAATTGTATATAATTGACATAACCTATCGAAAGGTCATGTGATTAGTAAACTTTATGTCTCTAATGCATTTCAATAACTTTTTCGTCGGTACTTGGAAATTGTCTTAAGCTTCTTACACACTCACACAAACGCACGACCGCGTTCACCAAGGCTGGTAGGATGTATGGAAAAAATCATCATCGTATGAGCCAAAGAACGTCCATCATCCTCATCATTTTAGCCAAATAAATCCACTTCTGGACACAGCCTTTTCCAAAGATCGCTACAACAACCGATCTGAGTTTGTGTTGTATGCATAATCGGCACGCTTGGCAGGACGCTGCTATCCATCTTCTGAATAATCCCATAGTCGCCTTTTAAGACACCCACTGTACGAGATGGGGCACTGCTACTCTTAGCCGGCACAACACGGCACGAAGGACGTCCACTGCTGAACAAATGCCCTGTAGAAACGAATGCGGAAACAACCGGTTACAATACGCCCGCATCCAGTGATTCCGAGTTACCTTCACCAGATCGTCTGTTCAAATTGTTGGAGATCACGAAAAATATACCTCCCAAAGAAGTCCTGAAATTGAAACCCAAAAATGTATCACCACGTACTATTTGTCTCGACAGTTACGGCATACTGATGTCCAAAATGTAACGCTTCGTTTCCGTGATCTACGGTGCGTAGCGCTTTTGTGACGCTATTTATGGATTTGTGACCATTAGGGTCTTTACTGTCGACTAGGAATTAAAAGAAATGAAATGGAATGTGAAAGTTTAAATTATTTCGGAATTTACGATTGCTAGTATCATTATATGGTGTGTGAGGTGAGGCCCTCATTAATGGTGCTTTTGGTTTGGAATTTCGATCAGCACCATTGGCGCTGGGGCTGCGGACTTACTGCGCAACAGATCATGGGTTCCCGGCAGAAATGAAATCGTACTATTCTACGAAGAGGGGCGCAGTTATCCTACCTTACAGGGGAAGCATTTTTGACCTTTGTTTAAAAACAAAAATGTATTTTGATCGTGTCATCATCATCATCATATCAGTCTAATAAAGCCTATTTGCTGGATACAGGCCTCCCCCAAAGATCGCCACAACGACCAGTCTGGGTGTGTTACGAGCTCATTGGTTGTCATAATCGTTACGCTTGGTAGTCGGGTTGGCGTTAGCAGTTGTGTTGTTAATATACTCGAAGGACGCTGCTGCCTGTCTTCCGGCTAAACCCATAGTTGCCTTTTACGACACCCAGGGGATAAGATGGGTTGTTGCTATTCCTAGCCGGCACGACAGAGATGTGTCAATATCTGTTAATATTGAATGGCGTTCTCGATTTAATATTATATTGTAAGCTTCAAAATTCTCAAAAATGCTTCTTCTTTAAGGTAGGGATTTTGCAAATGTGACCCTTTTGTAGGATAGGATGAAATGTTTGTTTAGCCTGCAGATAGTTTTATAGTTTTTCCGCGTCTGAGTGTTTGTATATGTCAGATTTATTTTTGTGTTTACTTATTTATTTTTTTATACTTAATGTACAAATGCGGTCTTAATGCCGTAGGCATTTTCTGCCAGACGACCTTTGGGTGATGCAGAGAACAATAAGGTAGATGCACCAACAAAATCTGAAAGAAAGGTATAGATGCGAAGACATATTTTACAAATACATAGACGTACATAAACATCACATGTATAAAAATATATTTATAGATACGAAATAAACACATGCATACATATTTTATAATAAATATACACAGATGAGAAACAATAAAATCAGAGTTGAGATGAATCTGCTGACATCTTTTTGAAAAGGTTTTTTCGTAATTTAGTTTTAAAGTTGTTCCGATTGTTAGCCATCCTGATTTCAAGGGGGAGCGCATTCCACAGTAAAACAGATTGGACGAAGAAGGTAGAATGAATAAAGCCAGAGTTATGAGTAGGACATTGAAGAAGACGATTATTACTAGAACGAAGATATTTATTGTGGTTGGAACAAAGATACTGGAAGTGAGAAGATAAATAAGAAGGAGAATTAGGAGAGTATAATATAGAAAACAGGGTGGTCAGTGCTCTCATATTTCTGCGCTGGCGAATAGGCAACCAATTTAACAGTAATCGATACGCAGAGACATGATCATATTTACGTGTTCTATACCCACGATATAGGAGAGTATAGAGTACTATTCCTATTAAGATAAGTAAAAATATCTAAGTTTCAGATAATCTAGTATCCTCCGTTACAAAACGTAATATAATCATTTTCTTCCAATTTATCTTTATTTACAAAGACCCATACATAAACAACTTATAGACACTACATATTACAATATGTTATACACTATAAGACAAAATATCTATATACAAATAAGGTATCTATATAAAAAAGGTGAAAACAAATATTATTCAAAAGACACCTAAGCGTCAAAATACTCTTCCGCATCGCTGTCGTCTGGTAATGTACCCAGGAGGCTGGCAGCATTGCCACGTTGGATGGCAATGCTAAGTCTTTGTCCAAATAATAGGCCAGCCCTCTAGTCACATAAAGAGTCGACCAAGCGTCTAGCAATGTCTTTAAAAAGGACATATGCACTCGGACCCCATGACCTAGGATCGTCTCTCGTCGTTAATCGTAGTCGTTTCGACCCCAAACGGCTCAAGCACGTAATTTCCAACGAGGTTATTGTACGAGTATTTGCGCCGTTTGAGAGTGTCTGCAGCGGAAGCGGCAGTACCAGCACAGCCCGCCAAACTAGAAAGATGGGAAGGAGCAAGGGTGTCGATACAGGTTACATCCCACACCAGAAGCCTTCCCAATTTCCATGGCAATAGTGACATACCGTCTGGTCTCTTCCCATCATCACGTGCCAAGCCATTGGGTTCCAGTACAGCTGGCACGCCAGTGGTGACAAGATCACGATGAATAATACACACAATAATCATTAAAACTTTTTTAAATATTTTCTTCCATGTCTCCATTATCTTATTTCTCTCGGACACCCTTGAGGTGACAATAAAAACTATTACTAGAAAAAAATACATTACTTTGTTTATTTTGAGTATACTTCTCTTTGCCACAGCAGCTTTTAAAACACACTTATCAGCTCGTTTACGTCTACTGCGGAAAATGGGCTTTCTAATGACCACTACATTGAACGGTTATAGAGGTATCACATCACCACGTTTGGTATACGGATTGGTGGTCGCAATATGTTGTTATTAGCACACAGGAGGATGCTGCTGGCCATCCTTTAGATAACCCTTAGTCATCTTATATAGCACACCTGGTAGAAGAGGGAGGGTCTATTATTTTTCGGAAACCCTGAAACCAACAGCTTAATTAATAACCCTTTAACATTACTTAGTTCATCATTTCAGCCAAGCAACGTCCACTGCTGAACAAAGGCCTCCCCCATAGATGTCCACGATTGTGTCATCATTTTTTTGGGAATTTGCCAGTACTCACCACGCTTGGCAGGCGGGTTGGTGAGCGTAGAATGTCTATTGTTTCACAGAAGGGACGCTGCTGCCCATCCATCTGGTTTAGCGTCCCTTAGTCGACTTGTGCGACATCCACGGAAGGTGATAGAGTGGTGCCATATTCTTAACCCAGACACCATACGGATAATTTAGTTCATGTGTAGTCTATCGTCCTTTTATTGATGTTAGTGTTATTTACCATCAAGATTTAATCAAACAACAGCTCAGTTCAGTTAGCATCTTATTATAACATCATTAACCTTTCGCCGGCTAACTATCTGACGTAAATGGTATTCACAAAAAAAAAATGGCTTAAGCCTCCATTAGCATGAAGAATTAATTAGAGAGTAACGGAATATATGATTGGAGTTTTTTATTTGTTAACAGAGCTATATTTTTGTTGATTGATTGACTATATGGACGTCGCATTCCGAGACCGTGATAGAGGATTTAGCTTGCTATGTGTCAAACCGTTTTCTGATTCATCATAATCATCATATCAGCCAGAAGATCCACTACTGAACAAAGGCCTCCCCATAAATTTCCACAACTGTGTCAGCATGTTGGGGAGAATTTACCAGTACACTACTCACCAGGCTTGGCATGCGGGTTAGTGAGCGCAGAATAGCTGCTGTTCCACAGAAGAGATGCTGCTACCCATCCCTCTGGTTTAGCGTCCCTTAGTCGCCTTTCACGACATCCACGGGAGGAGATAGAGTGGTGTTATATTCTTAACCCGGATACCACACGGAAAAAATTATTATTATTGTTTTGGTGACTTACGGACTGGCTCCTTAAGCACTAGGTTGAAGGTTTTAAAACCTTATTTGTGAGAGCGTAATGTTCCAGCTGGAGCCAGAGCGGGACTAGGAGAAAAAGGAGAGGACGCCGGAGTAAAAACCACCCAGGCGCGAATATCCAACATGCCTGAGCCCTCTGCCGTCACTAGACAGCGTGGGCGTCGGGGGTCGCGGGTACACTGATTGGGGAATCTGCGTGTTCGTACCCAGTAACCTCCAGGAAGACGGTGGCATGCACGTAGTCTCGCTATCTTATGTGTAGTACAGCGCACAGCGATATATGATATATATTTTAGACTAGCTGGGACCCGCGGTTTCACCCGCGTTTAATTTAAAAGAAATTTAGAGTACTTCGACATAGACACATGACATAGACATACATACAACATATATATATATGTTGGATTTCAAGGGTTTTATTGTTTTCGCGCGGAACCCTAATTATTTTTCTAAAATAAAAGTAGCCTAAGTTATTCCTTATATCGTTAGCTATCTGCCAGTGAAAGTACCGTCAAAATCAGTCCAGCCGTTTCGGAGATTACCCGGAACAAACAGACAGACAGACAGACAAAAAATGTAAAAATTGTTTTTTTGTTATAGGTACCGTATATACTTTCATATGCATTTAGTAAAAAGCTGTTATTTTGACATTACAAACAGACACTTCAATTTTATTTATTTGTATAGATTAACTAAGAAATACATAGGTCTTAGATTAACTAAGAAAGTACCACATGTGCTTTACTATCACTTTAGGTGAAGGAAAACATCGTGAGGAATCATGGATTGCATTGTTCTTCAGCAACACAGATTATATATTCCTATCAAAAATGAAGAGACCAGTAGAAGAGCTAAAGTTGCTGACATATCTGAAAGGGTTAGTAAACTGAAGAGGCAATGGGTAGGGCACACAGCTCGTAGAACTTATGGCCGTTGGAGTAAAAAGATTTTCGAGTGGAGACCGCGCAAAACGAAGCTTGTAACGGCCTCCAACGAGATGGACAGACGGTCTGATGAAGGTGGCTGTGAGTCGTTGGATGCGGCTGGTATGTAACCGGTCGTTCTATTGGGGTGGTATTGTTCAGCAGTGGACTTCCTTCGGCTAATATGATGATGATACCCATAATAATCAGAACCTTAGTGTAGTAATAAGGATACACAACAATAAAGAAATCCTCATATTCTCACTTATAGTAGATACGATAAAAAAAAAAAAAAAAAAATTTAAACCATCTACAGGCGCTTATGAATAGTTGACACTTTAGTTGCCGTGTTCCAAGATGCAGATTTCCTATGGAGAAGAACGGGAAAGAAAATACATAGTGGCTCTTTTTAAATCAAATTAAAAGTTACAGTATTTTATGGTTACATTGTTGTTGAAATGAAGGTTATGTCAAAACAATGTAGAATAATCTAAACTTCTTACAAAGGCGTGTTTTACGTTTTGATTAAATTGTCACGGCAGCATTTGGCTGCCCAGTCCCAACAGACGGCACTCGTTCACGAGCATGACGCATGCATCAGTAATTTTAGAACTCAAACACGTTATCTAATCACATAACGCAATCGGAGCCAAAAAAGAAGTTGAATAATAACTAATCCCCAATTATGTAAACATAATAAGATGAACGAAACTAGAAAATGTAAATTAGGAGAAACACGTAACGGTTCTGTATTACCAAATAGCCTCGTCACCGTCGAGAGAGAACCAGATAAAGTTATTGTAACAAGGTACATTTGAACACGCATGGAGGTCCCAGTGCGAGCGATTTGTAACCTAAATAAAATATAATCTGGAATATGCTTTCCTATTGCTCTCACTCAGTCATTTCACTTATTCGTTATTGAATTCATGTGGTGCCCGGATTAAGAATATGCCACCACACCATCTTCTCCCGCGGTTGTCGTAAACGGCGGCTAAGCGACTCCAAACCAGGGGGTAGGTAACCTTCCTTTTGTGGAACATGGAACAGCAGACATACTGCGCTCACCAACCAACCATACAACTGCTGAAAACGGGCCATTGATCACTAAAATGAGCGATCATAGATATTGCTAAATACCACGCTTTATAAGCGGATTGGTGATGGCAGTATGTTACACATGTGAGGATGCTACTGCTCATGCTCTTGATATCAACCCTTAGTTGGGAAAGTTGGTATCAACCCTAGTTTTACGAAACCTATGGGTGGAGAAGGGGTCTATTCTTTTCCGGGAACCATGCGGCCCGATCCTCGCATGGAACAAATATTTATATGCTCTACAGAGAATTGTTGCAGTTTGCATATTTGTGCATGTCAAATTTAAGACTGTATTGACCCCAATTAACATGGGATCATGGCAGGAACAAGGGGAGGCGACGCTCCGTGCACAATATAGATGTTTTGTCTCATCCCTACTGCAGTAGACGCGTTAGCAACATATTTATTTTTTTGATCATGTTTTGGAGGCCGGCCTCTTTTATAGCGAAAAACGGTAGTATCTGTATTACTGTACTCACGTGATATGAAAATTTCTAGTGTGAGGCATCGTTTCTTTAAAGAAGAAGAGTAGAATAAATACTTTATTTTCCAGCATATTTTCTTTATCCGCTCACAATCGCACCACACAATCTATAATTAAATAAACGCACAGAAGCGATGATTTCTATCTCTGAACAACTACCCACGTAAGTGCATAATCATTCTTTGTTTGATTTCGATCATCGTACTTACACACACATGTAATTATAGACACTTCGAATTTTATTTCTTGGAGTTGGTAGTTCATTTCTCGGAGTGTAGAGATATGTATATTTATTTAAATAAATGATAGCGTAAAAGATTGTAAGATAACATTTTAATATACAAGGCTGCTTGCTTATCTTCTACGCTGATAAAAAAAATCGGTAAGTGCGAGTGATACACGCATTGTGGCACCGTAGCTAGAACTAAAACAGTATAACTTGAACGTTCACTCGGTACCTTTATATTAAACCGTGGATCAACTACTCTTCTATATTTCTATTACGAAACCATTTTTGTTTTGTTGACTACTTGGGAGTGAACATTGAAGATTAGCCGCTGTGTGGTGCTGGCTAAGAATAGCACCACCCGATTTCTTACCGTGGGTGTCGTAAAATGCGATTATGGGATTAGCCAGAAGTTAATACCATAATTTAATTTTGGCAACAATGCTTTACACGCTTAATTTCACATGCCATGACTTGGTTTAATAACTGATCTGTTTTAATTTAAGACTACCTACTCTATTTTATGTGAAATAAATATATTTGTATTTGTTGGGCAGCAGCGTCTTTCGACTAAATTTACAGCTCAACTGCGATCGCCTATCTGCCTGCCAAGCGTGGCAAATATAGCAAAACCCCTCCTTAATAAGCACACAACATAAACCCAGAACGGTCGTTGTGACGATCTTCGAGAGAGGCCAATTTTTTTTCGGCTGAAATGATAATTCAAGATGTTAGATAGAATATTATTTTGCGCATTTGTACATTGATAAAGGTAGTTGAACAGGTCTAGGTGCGGCAGCTGCACCCTGCTGCTACGTCCCTTACCCTCCCCACCCAACCCAATTCTTCTACATGCCTTCTGGCATTTTTGATGACAATTTATAGATGGATCAATATTTAAACGAGTTGGAGAAATAGTTAAAAGTATCATGGTACAAAAAATCGTTTGTAAGCAAACTTGTAAAACAATTTTGTTTACCTTGATATACATGCATCATAATTAAAAAATTTAAAATTACAATGTCAAATAGTAATAGGTACACAATAGAAGGTCAGGCCATTTGTTTTAATTGTTTAAATGATTTTATGATATCAAACAGAATAAATTATTAATTCTTTTCATCTTATTTCATATTATTATTTCCTTAAAGTTGTTGTATTGAACTTTGTGTATCAACACATGTTCTAATTTTATAATAATTTTGATATTATAATTTAATTATAATTTGATATTATAATTTAATTTAAGTATTACTTATGAAGGTACTTACCATTATAATATAATAATAATATTTGTTTATTGTCAGGCGACTAAGGCCCATAGTAAAAAAATACACTTTAAGATTAAAAACTAATACATACTACAAAACAATAACCAATAAAAAATACAATGTAAATTTTTAAATATAGTATATACATAAACACTACACTAGTTTACACGCAGAGTCGGCGTCGTGTGTCGCTCGGTGTCCGGTAGCTGGCCTCGGAATCGCCGGAACACCCTCTCGGCCAAAATTCTTCCAACATTAGGGTGGACAGATGTTTAAAATTCCCATTGTGACGATACTCCAACCACTCGACCCTCAATGAAAATTTGGTCTTGACTCGGATGAACTCTACAATTTCCTGGACCTTTGTAGAGTGATGCGGCCGCGACACGTTTAGCAACGTCGTTGGTACAGCAGGACGCAACAGATGGTTTGGTCCGGTCGGTGGGGCACCGCACTGGTTCCGACAATTAGGCTTTTTCTTCCTTGTCTTAAACCTTGGTAAAGCCCTCCTTGTCGCACTCACCTTATCCGGACCTTGGTGTCATAGATCCCTATGGATGGATTGACCGGCTTATTGCTTCGTTTGCGATGCAGCGGGATTGCTGGCGGCGGCAATAGCAGCGTAAGCACGTTTAGGAGTCGACGTACTTACGCGTGTCGTAACTTTTACTGGAGTCAAGGGACGGGGGAGTCTGCGTGCTCACACCGAGGGACACCCGGGAAGACGGTGGTGCGCACGTGGCCACGTGCCATCGTGTGCGTAGCACAGCGCACAGCAAGGCTTGGGGAAATCCTTTACAATCCTCCCCGAGAAGTGCCTGGGGGGCGGTCTCTTTACAGTCACCTGCTCTCCGCTAGAGGGGGTGATTGCTTTATTGTCATCCCCTCTGAGATGTCTTAAGGCGTGGCACCAATGGGCGGCTCTAGCGCGATCTTACAAAGATCCTGGAGCTCCTATTCGGTGCCAAAGATTACCACTCCAGTGGTTTTAGCCGGTAGAGGCATACCTACATAAAAGGGCGCACCTTTAGGCATCAGCAGTCTCTCCAGCTGCGGCACTGCACCGGCCGCGGCTTTGTTGGTATGACGTAGTGAATAAAATATTAATCTACACGAGACTACACAGTTATGAACTATACCATAACATAGAACTATGATCATTGAGAGTCTCCTTTGTTCAGCGGTGGACATTTACATTTACAGACGGACACTTTTTGCTACGGCATCCTAAAAATAGAAAAAATATATATTTTAGATTTCTTTTTAAAATTATGGTATTGGCAAACAAGTAGTAACCGATATGATACTCCATGTACTTCAACTATATATACGTTGCCGAGCCTTAGGTCAGCCTTAGCTTAAGTTGGAATGCCTTGTGTTCCAGTAATTAGACTGGGTGTCCTTCACCCGGAACAAAACTGCATTCGCACAGATATTTATTTGCTAAGAATATGTTACAAAAGTTAAACAAATAGTTTTGCGACTCATCCGCCACTATAAGAGGCATATACGAACATGTTCCTAATACTAGGTTATTTAGGCAAAGTAAAACTTAACGCGAGCGCCCTATCTAGGAAGCGAGATAAGTTCATAAATATAAATTTAATGTCCTTGCGAGCGTAACTGCTTTCTGATTGTATTTTTTTTTTCTAATTAGTAGGTACACAAGTGTAAAGGCTTCATGTCCGCGAGTTTATAATTATTAGGTACACTGAGTATACTGAATTGATATCCGCAAGTTGATAGAAGTTCGCTCTGAAAATCAGCGCTGTGGTTGCAGCTCACGCTACAATTCAGCACCATGCTGAGTGGGGACCTCATTGATACTACAATGACGTGCAATGGCGAAACTAGGATTGTACTTGTTGATGTTTTTTGTTACTGTTTTTATTTTGTAAGTATATATAATATGCACGTCGATGTATGTCATTAAATTTATTTCTTTCTTCTTTCTTACTAAAATCTCTTACAATTAGTTCTTCTTTTCTTTATTATTTCTTACAAAAAATTAGTCACAAAGTCTTTTTACTCTTAAGTACCGTTATTATTACTAGGGGATGAAACTAATGTCCATATTATGGTTCTGACATGTCGTAGTTATCAATATTGTTAATGCAAATAAAAACACTTAACAAAGGCATGCAAATAATTATAACATATATAGTAAAATGCCGCGTGATGCCGCCGGCTCAGAATACCACCACCCCATCTCCTCCCGTGGGTGTCGTAAAAGTCGACTAAGGGATTAGCCGTAGGATGGGCAGCAGCGTCCTTCGAGTACATTAACAACTCAACTGCGATCGCCAACCCGTCTGCCAAGCGTGGCGATTATGGCAAAACCCCCCAAAGAGCCCTCAACACACCCGTATCAGTTATGTTGTGGTGATCTTTGGGGGAGGCCTTTGTCCAGCAGTGGACTTCATTCGGCCGAAATGATGATGATATAGTAAAATCAAATGTCTAATTATGTTTAATCGATCATATTTCATCATTTCGGCCGAATGAAGTCCACTGCTGGACAGAAGCCTCCCCCAAAGATGTCTACAACAACCGATATGGATGTGTTGTGGGCTCATTGGGGGGTTTTGCCATAATCGCCACGCTTGGCAGACGGGTTGGCGTACAATACAATCTATAAACTCGTATAATGTAGAAAAACTCTTTTCAAGTAGTCATTTCCTTTGTGTTTTTTTTAAGTAATGGTAGTGGAATTTCTGTAAATGTTATTGGGATATGGTTGTAAACTTTAATGGACACGTGCGTGCAATTAGAGTGCTTTTGTATAGTTCGTTTTTTAATTTAGTATGATCCCTTTTCATGAACCTGATATTTTCACTAACTTTGGAAAAGAAGAATTATGGCGGATGAAATAGGTAGACCGCCAGTCGAGTCTTTCGCGTAGAACTCTACTACCACTTCTTAGAAATCTTAGCTTATTTTAGATAGACGATAATTCAAGATATTAGATAGAATATTATTTTGCGCATTTGTACATTGATAAAGGTAGTTGAACAGGTCTGGGTGTGGCAGCTGCACCCTGCTGCTATGTCCGTACCTCCCCACCCAACCCAATTCTTCTACATGCCTTCTGATATTTTTGATGACAATTTATAGATGGACAATAGTTAAACGAGTTGTAGAATAAGATAATAAGTAATGGTAGTGGAATTTCTGTAAATGTTATTGGGATATGGTTGTAAACTTTAATGGACACGTGCGTGTCATTAGAGTGCTTTTGTATAGTTCGTTTTTTAATTTAGTATGATCCCTTTTCATGAACCTGATATTTTCACTAACTTTGGAAAAGAAGAATTATGGCGATGAAATAGGTAGACCGCCAGTCGAGTCTTTCGCGTAGAACTCTACTACCACTTCTTAGAAATCTTAGCTTATTTTAGCGCGAAAATCCTATGTTGATTTACTACCTACTACAATAGTTTTTTCTCGATATTGTCCAACGCAGGTTCCAGTCCCGGGAAATGAAACGGTAACCAAATACCGGATGTGTCGTGGGCGGTCACTGCGCGCATTGGCATACAAAAAGCTTGGATTTTGTAGAGTCACCATGATTCCTACTTTTTTTAAAGAGGACATGTGGATTTATAGTATTTACTTATTTTGGGCCAAGACCCCGTCCAACGCAATAGTGCAATGACCGGGGCTCACTTTGGATCTTGATTTGCAAGTCTGATGCCTTAATGCTTACACGGTGAATACCTTACCCCCAACCATAGGTAATTGGAGGGAATGCCGTGGGGTTTTAAATGGTAAGGATCACGCCCCACCTAAGGCGGAGGAACTCGGCCTATACCTTAGCCGTTGAACTAATGTCACTTCAAATGTTTTATTGGTAATCTATACATACTGTTGTACCAGTTTAGTATAAGAGACTTTTTTTAGTTGGATAGTTTTGGTTGCTGGTAAATAATACGCCACCGTCTCTCTTGCTGTAAGTTTTGTAATTGTGGACAGGGATTTTTTCTCTGAACAAGCGTGGTGAGTAGGCGACCTTGCAGCGCAGCAGGGCGATGTACAGGTTTGGATTTTGACACGCTTGTATAATCTGAAACTCATAGTTTTTATTTCATATAGGCCCTAAAACGCGCATAAGAAAAGTTAACATTTAAGGCGTACGGTTCGAAAAAGTCGATCTTATGGAGAAGAGCAGACAAGAACCTCCATAGACACTCTTTTTAAAAAAACGGGATATTATAATTTCGAGATTACAAAATTTTAACACAGTGTGCAAAGTGGACTATGTGTGAAACATATTAAAACACGATTGCTTCTGTAATATATTGAGAATTATTAACACAAAGGTAACGTACGAGTCAACGAAGTTCTCACATTTACAAAATGTAGTAGATACTAAATCATATTAAATAAAGGGCATTATAGCCACCAAAACTGTTAACAGTATCATATTAATATTAGATCTGAAAACGGGATATTTACCATGTTAATATTTTATTCGAGATTCCGATATTTCGGCGCTGTTGCAAGCGCCATGTTTACGGATACACTCCGTGTTGAAACATGGTAAATATCCCGTTTTCAGTTCTAATAATAGTGTCATATTGTATACATTAAAATGTCAAAACTGAAACACACATACATTTATGTATATATATATATACATAAATAGTTATAATTTCTAACATGAATTATATTCACATTTATCGTAAAGATGTAAGCTTCGACGAGAAAAGACACGCAAGACACTATGGTCCTGATGCTTGTTACACGGGCAAATAAAATCCCCTATTTTCTCCCGGTCACATAAAGTAACACAAAGCAACCGTCGGTAATTTTGCTTAACAGTCACCAAAATCGTATAGAGAAAACTTTCTCTGGATTGCCCAATAAATCGCTTCACTGTGTTTGATGTCTATAATTGCTCAAAACACTTACTAGCGAGTAGATGAGTGACTGTAACTGAAAATTACAATTACAAATTAACAATAGTGCAATCGTGTATTCGATTGATTTATTCGTCATCGCCTTATAATAATCGAATGAAGTCTTCTAACATAAGATAAAAAACAAAGGTCAGCTTGTTAAAAAAAATTGATCGTCACAGCGATTAATAACAATCGACTAATTTGAGTTGTTGTGTTGTTTGACTCTTTCTTAGTACTCGAATTCTACAATCGATTTTGGAGTCAATTAATCAATAAAATGGCAATAATTGTGCACGTCGATTCAACGCGATCTACAATTGACAATCTACATTGCGCTGCCAATCGTAAATTGCGCCAGCGCGCTCTACAATTGCCATATCGTCGTCGATTGTGAATCGCCACACGCGATGAATAACAATCCAACAACAATTGAATAGCAGCAACTGTTATTCGATTGTTATCATGAATAAACGAAACAATCGCTAATTTAGTTGTTTCTAGAACAATCGCCCATCTCTAGTATAAACACCTATATAACATTACTACTTATCTCACAGTCACTCTAACTATACACAAAACCTTTGTCTTCGTTAATGCTACTAACAAAGTTATGTTTACCACTTCTATCAATGCCTGCCTACTCATTATCGAGCATTCGTCGCTGCCCTTTCCGGTACGAACTGCTATGCCTTTTTAATTAACTTATTATACACATTAATTTTAGTTGGACAGTTTACAACATGTAATAGCTCATTCGGAACTTACTTTTCCGGTAGTTTAAATAACAGTGGCCGGAAAAAGTGCAGTGGTTAATATGGGAGTTTCAATAGGTAGGTACAATTAGGGATGGTCCAGTGTGATTGGTTTCAAGATCTTCTGTGCCGAAAATGACCGCTCAGCTGGTTTTAGCCGGTAGGTGTCAGGCATGTGGGCGGCTCTGGTGGGATCATACGAGGACCTGGAGCCTCCCTGAGGTGCCGAAGATGACCGCTCCAGTGGTTTTAGCCGGTAGGAGTCCGGCATACCCCTTCGTCCTTCCCCGGGGCGAAGGAAGTTCATGATGAATTTCCACTGGGCACCAATAAAAAAAAAAAAAAAAAAAAAAAGGTGTCAGGCATGGCGCTCCGTCCTTCCTCGGGGTGAAGGAAGTACTTAATGTATATCCAGAGGGAGAGAAAATAAACCATTAGGGATGTTATTGAGGTGGTTTTATCGTAGGCGGATGCAGAGTGGAGGTGAATAAGAGTTTGACACAAAATCAGATGCAAGCTTGAAGAAAACAATAATTACTTCTAAAATAGGAAAAACAAAGTAAGACTAGGAAACAAAAAATAAAACTTACAAAGTTTCAATTGCCTTGGTGTGTGATGCAAATAAAATTAAAAAAAAAATATTTTGCTAACTTCTTAAACGAACATAACACCAAATCGGTTTACACTTGGCTCTTTCTCTTTCTTGGGCGGACCGCTAAGCTCCGTAAATGTTTTTACAGTATTGAAACTGACTAGGTTGTTAGTAATCTCTTCCATCACTCTTCTTTTGAAAACACGTTGCCTCACTCTAAGAATGTTCCTGTATCGTGGGTTCAGTTCCTAGACTTCAAGACTTGAAACTGTGGGCCATTAGAAAACTAAGTAGTTAGCGCCAAACGTGTTCTCAATCTGAAAAAGTATGGGGTTTTTCACCATAGCATTTTTATAGGATATACCGTGTATAATAGCTGTGATCGGAAAGAATCATTCCCAAGTGACTATAGGACCTGGTATCAAATCTTTGTGTCACAATGTAATATGGCTTCATACAAAGTATGAATTTAGGATTTTAAAATATAATTGACTACTTTATGATAATTATCCACTTTTAATTCAATCACGAATTCTAGCTTCATGTTTCGAGTTTTCTACCCGACAATTCATAAACTTCACCTTGCTAGGATTAGTGGACTGCAACTGGCTACTTTTATGAGTTACTGTTATATTTTACAAGTATCTGTGATAATCATTATAATAATAACTTTACTTATATATAACCACAAACGCACAGATAGTATTAGACGAAAAATTACTCCTTCTTCTCTTAGAGTATGGGTTCTGTAGAGTATCTTCCACAATTTCAATCAATCTTTACATATTCATAAAATAATTCTCAAAAATGAAAAAAAAAACTATAAAAATAACCGACGAAAAATTACAGACATAAAACAGACATAGTGCCGACTTTGACAAATAATATTTCAGTATTTCAAATACAAATCAGTTTTTATCGAAGTGTATTTGTCTCTAACTCTATTTGTTTTTATATTTTTCCATTATGAGGATACTAATCTTACGGCCGAATATTGAAACGCCAGTTAATATTAAGTCTCACTTTAACTATTTAAGCCAGCCGGTTTTGCACCGAAAACAGGTTTCTTGAATGGTTAAAGCGGGATTTAATATTAACTAGCGTTTCAGTAGTTGGCCGTTAGAAGGTTTCAGTATCATCAAGTGGAAGAACAGAAATACATTTTTTATACACACCCTAATAAGTCACAAATGTTTAGTCAATTAACAAAATCGATTTGTAGTAATCGATTTAATTACCTCTGAAATATATTACTAGATCCGTATGCAGCTAAATATAATACTAGATATGTACCTATAGGTAAAATCTCTAAATACATAACAGTTTAGTTAAGATTTCCTATTTCTAGATAAAATCATTATAATTAAAAATAGGATTTATTGACATCATGTACTTGTGACACAACTTTATTTTTTAAATTCAATGCTCATATGCTTTGTCTTTTGTCTGTTGTAAATGTTCAGGAGTCACTATAGTAGATAAAGGTTATATCTATTATCTACTAACGGTATTTTAGAGTTTCTCACAAGTAGTCTACAAAAAATATCACAACGGTTAAAGTGTCTCCTGAAAATTTTACTCAAATGGAATTAGCTGGTTTGCCAATTAAAGCATCGATGTATCGAAACAAAGTTTATGAAACCTATCAACACCCCGATCATAAATACAAGAAGAAAAGCAACCATTTATTTACCACTAGCTGGGACCCGCGGTTTCACCCGCGTGTAATTTAAAAAGATATTTAGAGTACTTCGACATAGACACTTAACATAGAATACACATATTGGATTTCAAGGGATTTTTTTTTGCGCGGAACCCTAATTATTTTTCTAAAATAAAAGTACATAACATCAGCTATCTGCCAGTGAAAGTCCCGTCAAAATCGGTCCAGCCGTTTCGGAGATTACCCGGAACAAACAGACAGACAGACAAAAATTTAAAAAAAAAAATTGTTATGTGTTCCGTATATACTTTCATATGCATTAAGTAAAAAGCTGTTATTTTGACATTACAAACAGACACTTCAATTTTATTTATTTGTACAGATGTATAGATAAATATTGAGTTGAAGAAACTTAGTAAACTGTACATTATGGCGTAAAATCGTGACTATGAACATTATCACCCCATCATTAACGTAATCGGCACCTTAATTGATTAGATCAATAGATATCGTTGACATATAGTTAAATAAACATAATTAGCAATTACCAAGTCTTCAGCCGCGCGTAAACGTTATGGCAATATTGGCATGACCAAGATAGCTCAAAACCCGCATAGAAGCTGAAATACTACAACAGACACATTTGGCTCGAATGTACCAGTACTCCGTATAGTCTGAGTATTAAGAATATAGCGCCAAGTCATCTCCTCCCGTGGATGTCGTAAAAGGCGATGAAGGAACTCTAAGCCAGAGGGATGGGCAGCAGCGTCCATTCAGCGCTCACCGTGGAGCCTACCAAGTGCGGTAAGTGCTGGCAATTTTCCCTCAAAATGACGACATACGGCATGTACCGGTTGTTTGTCCTATTTTGGATATTAACCAATCAAAATCAATGACGCAATGTAGCCATTGATGTTATTTTTAGTACTTATATTGATTGTCTTTTGCCTGGCTGTATTGGTCTGTCATACTCACTAAAATGTCTTGCTGGCGGTGGCGTTGTGTATCGGGTCGTTCGGTTCCCTACAATATGGTTGAGCTAAGCGATGCTGATGCATGCGTCATGCTCGTGAACGAGTGCCGTTTGTTGGGACTGGTCAGCCGTTAACTGCCACGGCAAATAATTTACTATTATAATTTCATTGTGGTATGTTCCATCTTTACACATTGTCCTACATTTTTCTCGGTATATATATTACAATAATTTGTATCAATCAACATTGTAATCTCAATTATTTTAAAAGAGTATCCATGGAGTTTCTTGCCGGCTCTTCTCCACGAGATCAACTATTTGGAACCGTGCAACTTAGATTCTGACGTTTCATAAGTGCCAATATTTGGTTTATTTGAAATAAAAAACTTTGACTTTGACTTTTAAACTAACATATGGGTATCGGCTTCAGTTTAGTGCTGGTTACGAATAGCACCAACCCATCTCATCCCGTGGCTGTCGTAATAGGTGACTATGGGATTAGCCGCAGGATGGACAGCAGCGTCCTTCGAGTACATTAACAACTCAACTGCTATAGCCAACCCACCTGCCTAGCGTGGTGATTATGGCAAAAGCCCGCAATGAGCACACCTGCACACCCAGACCGGTCATGGAGGCGATCTTTGGGAGAGGCCTGTGTCTTCTAGTGGACCTTTTTCGGCTGGAATGATGATGTTGGGTATCGGTTTGGCAGTTTTTGATAGATATACGAGTATGCTTTAAAAATTACGTGGGCTCGAAGACTCATATTTTCGGTCCAAAAATTGTCTTTCGCGCAGTAGCTAGGCAACTGGCTTTCTGCGCTACATGTCACGGGTTCGATACCCGCTTGGAACAAATATTTGTCTAGTTGTTTCCAGTCCACGTGTTTATGCGTTTTTTTGTTGGGCTTCTCGCATACATTTTTGGGAAATGTGGTTGCTTAACCGGTCATTTCTGGCAAAGCCAAAAGACCCCAGCCATGCTTAAAATTAATATTAAAAACTCAGTAACTTGCGCTAAGGGCGCCCCCTGCGGGACTCGGCTTAGGGCGTTGCTGGGGATAACAAGCTATTGTTTTGGAGACTATCTGGGAAATGTGGTTGCTTAACCGGTCATTTCTGGCAAAGCCAAAAGAGGCCTCGAGCCAGGCTTAAATTTAATATTTAAAACTAAGCAACCTTCGCTAAGGGCGCCCCCTGCGGGACACGGACCTCAGCTTAGGGCGTTGCTGGGGATAACAAGCTATTGTTTTGGGGACAGCTGGATCGGTCTTATTTGAAATGTATTAAGGGACATTTAAAGGTACAGGCTCGGCACGGGCCGGCGCGAGCAAGAGACGGGAGGCAGAAGTGCTAACTTGAACGGGAAGGTGATGCGGCGATAGGCCTCCGCGACGTCGGTGAGGGTGTTTATGCGTGTCAAATTATTTCTATAAAAATGTACCCACGATAGTGAAATCCAGTGAGCCGTTGCTTTAATATCAAATACGGAGACTTTCTCCTTTCGGGAGGGAATTATACCTTACTCCGTTATCAATATGCAGTGGCTGATACAGTCGGCTGCTGCGCTCCGCTGCGGGTGGGTTCGATTCCCACACGGAACAAATATTTGTATGATCTGCAAGTAGTTGTTCCGGGTCAGGGTGTATTGTATGTGGAATTCATGTCTGTAAACGCACCCACGACACAGGAGAAATCCTAGTGTGGGGCAACGTTTACTTAAAATAAAAAAACTGTTTAATAATCATCATCATTTCAGCCGAACAAAGTCCACTTCTGGACACAGACCACCACAATGACTAGTCTGGGTGTGTTGTGTGCTCATTCGGTTTTCATAGCCACGCCTGGCAGGTGGGTTGGAGATCGCAGTTGAGTTGTTAATGTACTCGAAGGACGCTGCTGCTCATACTCCGGCTAATCCCATAGTCGCCTTTTACGACACCCACGTGATGAGATGGGTCCGTGTTATTCGCAGCCGCTAACACACGGGGTGAATAATGAATGTGACATTATTAATCCCTAAAGAATTTACTGCCTAAGAACCTGTACAAAACCTATTAGTATGTTTGTTATTTACATATTATATTTTATATCTACACAAATAACGTTGTTTGACCGGTTTGATATAAGTACGAGTGGTTTTGTATTTGCTTTGTGTGTTTGACAGCGTGCGTTAGAACTTCATCATGTTTTATTATCATCAGAAAACAAAATTCAACTGATATTTTCAATTTGTAGCTTGAAAAGTTATTCTTTATCTTCACACCTATAAAGCTATGTCAATCCCGATCACAGATTTCGTCTTGGTCAAGATACAGAACAAGATAACATTTGCTGGGTACGACCGTTTAGCCACTCGACTTTCGACTTAATGGCTAGGGCACTAGGGTTTATAGAGTTATTTGTGGGTGTCAAAAAAAAGTATGTAATGTCCATACGAGGGTTCAACAAACTTTAGAACGGTGATTTAGAATTCTTTGCGCGTAGGCAGTGGCCGAAATGATAGGCCGTCCCTTGAGACAACAATAGACTATAAATATTGAAAAAAAAAGATAATCTATTAGAATCGCTTGATATTCTAACGCCAGAGATACTTTGTATGCTTTCCTCCTCACACCTGTAGATTGACTACACGATAATAATTTTAAGGACAATATTTTCTAATATAAATTACAAAGATTTTAATACCTATTTCAACTAGGATATTTTTGTGCATTAATTGTATTTCCAGTAGTGATGTATAGATTATGAATATTCGTACGCGCGAAATAACAGCAAATTACGAAATTACCGAATTTTCGTATTCACGGAATATACAGGTTGTCCAGTAAATAGCAATACCTACCAAAAAAACACAATATGTGTTCAGCAAAATCTTACGGATTATCAGTAGTACAAAGTTTTCCGATTTTCACACAGATTTTTAAGCATCTCGTAATGAAAAAATCCTTTTCTAGTTTTTCTTTTTACCTCAAATTATTTGTGAATAGTTACTTTACTCATTGATAAGTCTTTATTCTATTAAAAACTAAAAAAAATTCAAGAAATACAATTTTTATTTCAATTTTCAAAGTACAATTTTCTTATCTTAAAATTTTGTACTACTGTAAATCTTTAAGATTTTGCTGAACATACATTGTGTTTTTTTGGTAGGTATTGAGCCAAGCTCTCATCCCCTGCAGTATGTCGTGCTATTTACTGGACATCCTGTATATATTACCATCCTACAGGTTAGTATAAGTAGGTTATAAGGACAGCATTTATTAAAATAGAGATATACATTTCAATATTTACTTATACAATTAATTAAAATAAATTTTAAATCTAATTACTATTTAAGCAATAAAAACCATTCTTTATTCACCATTTTATTACGAAAATGCACACAAATAAAGAACACACGTCACTGTAATAAACTGTGTAACACTGTGACTTTGACTTTGACTTTGACTTGACTTGACTTTGAGGAACACCCGTAAAAAAAATCACCAAATAGAACGCACTCGTAATGATTCATGTATCCGAACATATTTTATTGATATTTTAGTTTGATTATTCGGGGATTACCCTTGAAACCAATTATGAAACCATGGCTTGCAAAATTGAAATGGGGAAAAGAAATCATCTGTCGCCATAAAATTGCAAATATTATGGCTTTTAAATAAAATAAAACCAGGAGCTAGTCTTGATTATTAAAGGACTTGTATTTATACTGCCTAGCGTGTTTTATTGACTGTGACTAATTACTTTCATTCTTCGTATTCGTCGAATAGTACAATCAGTATTCGTATTCGTAAAAAGTATCTGTTGCATCACTAATTTCCACATGCTGTGATAATTAACAATGAAGCTATACAACGGCCTGTTCTGCTTCGTTTCTCATACAATTTTGAGCCGGAATCCTGTTTCAGTGACGAACCAAGCTTAAGGTCTGGTTGTGTCTTCCAATTTCAACAAACTAGCTAACGTGAAAATATCGTAAAGTCAAGACAAGATCTGTAATTTACACAGTCATGCGTAATTTTATAAACATCTCAATTAAATTATATCGACCAAGTAAACAACGTAATTTCAACTTGCGTAATTAGTAATTACATTCTGTCTGGCACCCACAAGGCAAGCTTGCCGATTGTAGGTCTACTGGATAATCTATTTCATGGATAATACATGAATTTACATAACTATGTAATATTTTATTAACTAACGTAAATTACTATAAACCGAAGCAACTCGTTCCTCAAACGATGATCAGAAAGAAATATGTATAAACTTAAACCCATGCATTTTTTTATTATTTTTTTATTGATGTCCAGTGGAAATTCTACATGGAACTTCCTTCACCCCGGGGAAGGGCGAAGGGGTGTGCCGTACTCCTACCTCATCTTCGGTACCGAAGGTGGGCTCCAGGTCCTCGTATGATCACACTAGAGTAAACCCATGCCTACTTTTAAATAACTTTTTTATAGTCTGAATTTGCAGCCCAATGCTGCAGATGAGCATTTACTATAAATAAATAATTATCTGTAGTCGTTCAAGAAAAGTGGGTGGTGACTACAGCGCTAGAACACTCGTATGTTACCAATTATTTTGGTTCCCATCGATCGATGGGTTGTCCCGCCATCTCATCATTTCAACCGAATACAGGCCTCTCCCAAACCAAAACGACCCATAGATATCTTACAAGGACCGGTATGGCGTTGCACATTGAGGGGTTTGGCCATAATCGCCACGCTTGGCAGGCGGGTTGGGGATCGCACTGGAGTTGTTAATGTATTCAAAGGACGCTGCTACTCTCCAGCTAATCCCATAGTCGCCTTTTACGAGACCCACGAGATGAGACGGGTTAGTGCTATTCGTAGCCGGCACCACATGGCACCAGGCATCCCACCATCTAATTAGCAGTCACCGAGTTTGGAGGTTAACATTGGACATTGTGTGCTTATCCCGATTATCTCGAGAAAGATGGAGCGTCTACACACACAGGAATAGTATGATACGATGACGCGAATTTTTGTATTTGAAATACTTAATGATTTGAATAAGAAATAATGATTTGAATAACGTTCCATGCACTGTTGCTACCTACATTTGGCAGACCATTACTCGAGATGATTGTTACACGACTGACACCTATACGGGAGACAATGGTTGCCGTGCAAGTGTAGAACAATGTATTCGAATATATCGTAGGATTTATTTAATGTATAGTGTACATATGCGATACTCCATAGTTTCGTACGTCAATGCATTGTATTTTTCATTACTCTTTGTTAAATAACTGTACCCCAATCAGCAAACGCATAACTAGTAGTTACCATAAGTTGTAATCTGTATGTATGAGCACACACGTAGCACCACTCCATCTCCACTTTTGGATGTCGTAAAAGGCGACTAACGGCCGAAATTGATAACCAATCTAATCCAAAGTCTTCGTCCAGGATTCGTCTTAACGTAACACAAAAACAGATGAAATCCATTATGATAGCTGGTCATAGAGAGACTTAAAGGCGGTCAAAGTACAGTAAGCTCTCCTAAAAAGTAGAGTTTTTTGAAGTGAAAAGTTCTTTTAGCACGGTACGTATATTTTTAGATGAGATAAAATCTCTGGACTTGCGACACCGTTACGAGACGCTTGAAGTGAAAACTTCTTTTAGCGCGGTACGCATATTTTTAGACGAGATAAAATCTCCTTACGCGCCAAAATAAGTTTTCACTTCTGTCGGCACTCCCTGAGTTCAATTTTTTTTAAATCTTTTTCACGCCGCCGCTCTTCTGTACGAAGACGCCATTGTCGTCAGCTAAATAGGGGCTGCACTAAATCCACCTTTGCGCGAGTCGTCCTTGCTAACACATTGTGTTAACGCCCTCCGTGGAGTGACTGCCATTAGTTCTCGCGGACCTTAAGGATTCATTGCCATGTCGAAAGTGCGGTCAAATGTGCAAGCGAAACTCAAACCGCCAGCGTTAGTTAGGCCGAAGGACTTCGGGGCTCTCGGGCGCGCAAATTGGGCTATTTGCGAGCTCATACCGAGCGAGCCCAAAATGTAGTGGCTCGTATATGGTCACCGCCGTGTGCGCAGCACAGCGTACAGCGAAGCTTCGGGGGATCCTGTACAATCTCCCCTGAGATGTAACTGCTGGCTGGCTCTTTACAGTCACCTCCCCTCCACTAGAGGAGGTGATCGCTTTACAGTCATGCCCTCCGGGATGTGCCTAAAGTCGTGGCACCAATGGGCAGGTCCAGTGTGATTGTGAGTGAGCTCCTAGAGGGGACCCTGTGGTGCTAAAGATGACCGCTCCGGTGGTTATAGATGGTAGGGTTCCGGTATGTCCCTCCAGCTTTTCCCTGGGCAGAGAAAATACAAGAGGTATTTGGACTGGGCGAAAAATGGTAGATCGAAGGAACATCGCCCACCAAAATCCCTGCGATTTAACCGATAAAAGTCCAGTGTGCCCCTCCGCCCTTTTCCAGTGCTGTAACATGTCGTTTAACACGATAAAATTAGTCTAATTCCTATACAATAATCATTACAGGTACACACATCAGTACTTACGCAGTACAAGCGCTATCGGTATATTTTTTTAATTCAATCTACGAGTGTAGTTTAACAACTCCTTAGGCTGGTTTACGTTACAACCTCTGTACGACTTTATGTTTTAACACAGCTGATAACTTAACAGCAATAATATGAGGCAAGTTATAAAACCAGCCATATTCTTCCTCGTATGGAGCTTACGCTGCAAGATATTTGTTTTATCTAAACGACGAACCTTATCTAAGAAAATATAACTGAATTATTTATAAATTCAATCTAAGATCACAACGGTTTTACTATAAAGTTGAGATCGCACGTGTAACGGGACGGAGAGGTCACACTTTGATAGCTTTTACATGCCTACGCGCAGCGTGTGGTGATCCTCGGCAACTTTGGTTTTACTACGAAACAATTTGATTTTTACAGTATTTACGGCTGTATTTCACATCAAAATAAAAATGTTTTTGGGTTGTTTTCCATCCAGTGCAATTACGTGAATATATTTAATGGTTTTTCAATTTTGCCATCGCATATTAGAAGCTGTTTAAACGCCAAAGTTGTTGAGCTTGTGGCTAAAATTCTTTTTTGAAGAGTAATTGGTTATCTGATGAATTTTAATCGGTCATGTTTTTTGGTTCAGACGTCTAATTGCCGTAACATTTTTGTTTATTGGTTGTGGAGAAATTTTAATTTGTTTTAAACGCGTGGTAATGTTAGAAATGTAAAAAGAAGTAGAATTTATGAGTAATTTCATCATTTCGCCCGAATAAAGTCCACTGCTGGACACAGGCCTCCCTCAAAGATCACCACAACGATCGATATCGGTGTGTTGTGTGCTTATTGGGGGGTTTTACCATAATCGCCACGCTTGGCAGGCGGTTGGCGATTGCAGTTGAGTTATTAATGTATTCGAAGGACGCTTCCGCCCATCCTCCGTCTAATCTCTTAGTCGGCTTCTACGACACCCACGGGGTGATATGGGTTGGTGCTATTCGTACCCAGCACCACACGGCATGGCGGTGAGTAATTTCATCATCATCATTTCGGCCGAATGAAGTCCACTGCTGGACACAGGCCTCCCCCAAAGATCACCACAACCAATATGGATGTGTTGTGGGCTCATTGGGGGGTTTTGCCATAATCGCCACGCTTGGCAGGCGGGTTGGCGATCGCAGTTGAGTTGTTAATGTACTCGAAGGACGCTGCTGCCCATCCTCCGGCCAATCCCTTAGTCGACTTTTACGACACCCATGGGAAGAGATGGGGTGGTGGCATTCTGAGCCGGCACCACACGGCAAATTCTTAAGAATACTTATGGAATATTCCAATAAATATTGGAAGGATAAAAAGTAGGGCACGCAGCGATAGCGGTGGTAAGACCCGACATAGAGGAGTGGTTAGAGTCACGGCATAGCGTTCTCAAAGTTCCGGCTGCAGCAGATACTTCCTTGGCATAGGTGGTTCGGCAAGTATGTGTCACATACGGAAAAAGACACTTGGTTGTCATCACTGTGGAGACGGCACATGGCACATGGCACAGCATTATTTGAAGGAGCGCCTCGCTAGGGCGACGCAGCGTCGTGTCCTCATCACGATGGTCCAAGGTGGTAATCTCTCGCTTCGGGCCCTGATTTAGTCCTCTTGATCGAGTTTGTGTGTGCCCTATAGATCATTTATATTTAAATTATAATTGGATACAAAAGAGGGCTTCTTCATGGCTGATTTACCCATAGAAATACAGTTACGAATTTATCCAGGGGATTAAGGACTATTGTATGAGATAGAAGCTTCAAAAATAAAGTATATTGCATCAGTAGTACATGGAACGAAAACTCAAAGGAAACAGATATCTGCTTTATTACTTATCCATCGAAATTCTGAAGCAGACTGTGCCTCGCACGTCACAAGATGGGCCATTTACTTCAAACGACAGGGATATCGATATAATTGTTACTAATATTGTATAAAAGCTAATAAAATAATTACATGAGATGGATATGACATTTAATAAAAAACGACTTAAAACCATTCAAATTCTAAATTATTATATTTTTAATTTCATGTAGGCCCTAATAGTCTCTTACAAAAAGTAAACAGTTAAGTGCACGGTTCGGAAAAGTCGGTCTAATTGAGAAGAGCCAACAAGAAACTCCATGAAAATACTCTTTTCAAAAAAAGTTATAATACAATTTTGGTTATTACATTGTAATAAGCTAGGTACGCGGGATCAAAGTAGACTAATTAAACGTAAAATACAAACAATAACAAAACAGACGATTGCCTCTTCCATACACTATATACTGATTTACCGATTTACCAGAAATAAGATTCAAGTCATTGATTAAACACATCTTAATTTCATAAGGCTACTATAATATTAATCATTACATCGACGATAGAGATGTCTCGCAAACGTTTCCCTCCCGCACACTGCGAATATATTTTCTTTCAAGTAACTTTATCGTTTACAAATAAGTTGTAATAATACTTTTTTTATTGACATCATGATATTTAACTTGACTAATTTAAAATTGGAATCTATATTTATGATATAAATTATTTGCTTATGTTGAATATAACGACTGCAATTTACATTCTTAATATTTTCTTAATCTTTTGACAATATTAAATTGTTATCCATATTAATTACAAAATTGTAAATGTGTAGCCATTAATGTTATGTATTTAGTACGTATATATCTTTTGCCTTTTGCTTTTGTATTGACCTGTCATGCTCACTAAAATGTTTAGCTGGTGGCGGCGTTGTGTATC
Organism: Diloba caeruleocephala; assembly: GCA_947459985.1. Classification (NCBI taxonomy): domain Eukaryota; kingdom Metazoa; phylum Arthropoda; class Insecta; order Lepidoptera; family Noctuidae; genus Diloba; species Diloba caeruleocephala. The sequence continues at coordinate 5,795,520 of OX381614.1, forward strand.
GGGCTGTTAGGTTCCCTAAAATGTAGTTGAGCTAAGCGATGCTGATGCATGCGTCATGCTCGTGAACGGGCGCTGTCAGTCGGGCCTGGTCAAACGTTAAAAGCCATGTCAAATCATTATTATATTATTGTACTATAAAGTTCTGTACACGTTAACCTACATTACAACCTACGTTATATATTTATAACCTATATATCGTTATATGTTTTATAATCATTTGTATCAATCAACATTGTAATCTCAATTATTTTAAAAGAGTATCCATGGAGTTTCTTGCCAACTCTTCTCCACAAAATCAACTAATTGGAATCATGCAACCTAAATTCTGACGTTTCATAAGTGTCAGGAATTGGTATATTTGAAATAAAAATATTTAACTTGGACTTTGAAAAAATTGACTTTGATAGAATAGAAAACTGATAACAATTAATGCATAGCACTAATAAAGTCGACGAAGTTCATACATACACTACAAAATGTAGAAGAAACTAAATTATAAAAATCAAGGGCATTTTAAACGCCCGAGCTTTAAATGCCATATTGAATATATTAGTAATATTAACATGTCAAAAATTTATATTATATAGACAATATATATAAATAGCTCATATATTCTAAAAATAACTATTATCACTTTTAAATTTTGACTTATTATTAGATAAATGCATATTTCGTCAATAAGGTTCCAGGGAAGCCACACGTGCAGAAAGAATCAATACCGGACATCTCTGTCGTCAACGTTACATTGTAAAAAACCTACTTGTATGTTCTTGTTAGTATTGATATTGGTAATAAAAAAGTTGAGTTAAGAAAGAACCTCATCGCGATCTGGCAAAGCAAGAACTGGATTGAGATTCGTGTTAAAACTAATACGATGGTAGTTGATAAGAAAGCAAGAGTCACTGAATTAAATGTGGTAATGTTTGGTAAAACATAAAATAACGAAATATTTAAAAATGATGCCCAACATTGGTATTTCACCTATATCATGTGTACAGTTAAGAGACATAAATCTCCCAAAAAAAATCTCGGGCCCGGAGATCCACAGACCATAAGGTATTATAACATTGACTTAAATCATGGACGTGTTCAAGAAACTGATATATCCGTTACCCCACAAAATAACATCTATAAATAACATGCAATAACCTCTCATTTATCATAATGTATTCAATAAACGTGTAGTATAAGAGAGAACTGGTCAGAATTAGTGGGTTCGATGGAAAACGTTGTAAATTTTCTATTTTATTGACCATTTAGCATCTGTAAAATATCGGTAGTTTTGATATCGTTCATCAAGAAAGTATGGTGCGATTCACACTATTATGTTTCAAGTACCGTTGGCGCGATTTTCCCAACTTTACACGAAGTTCGCTACTTCAAGCAAACTTTCATCTTTTGCTTGGTTTTTGAAATCTATGACAGTCTTTTTGATTCCATACTTTAACAAGTATTGGCGCAAGCCAACCTCACGTATAGCACCAAATTTTTAGTAAGATTAATGTCATCTTCTTTTGTATGTAAAATAAAATCATCTTCTTCTTTAGTGTCCAACCTTGTGTCAGACTTGTTCAAGCCGTTTGAAGGCCTCCGATTTGGCTTAAAGACTGCCGTCTAATGACAACAACCGGGACCGACGATTCAACGTGCCCTCCGAAGCTGGGATATGCTCAGTTAAAATACCACAATGCGGTCACCCATCCATAAACTGACTGTGCCGAGTGTTGCTTAACCTTGCTTAAGCAGTGCACCTACTACCTATGAGAGCCTCTATTACTGAATTCAATTCATCATTCATTGCAATTTGTATAGAAGTTATTTTAAAAGGGTTAAAGTTATTGTTTTAAATTGTTCTAATCGAAATTAATTAATCATTAAAAAGGAATCGATATTATTTCTATTGAATATTAATTATTGTAGAAATTTGAATTTGTTGACTGATTTACTTGAATATTCTGTTTTATCATTAATTGCATGCAAGACATTGCAAGTAGGTATATCATGATAATCTAATGAAGGGTACTGTAGCTAATGAAATTACTAGCCATATCAGACTAGTGGCTCTAGTGCGATCATACGAGGACCTGAAGCCTCCCTTAGGTGCCGAAGTGGTAAAACCACTGGAGAGATCACCTCTCCAGTGGTTTTAGCCGGTAGGAGTCCGGCATATCCCTTCGCCCTTCCCCGGGGCGAAGGAAGTTCATGAAGAATTTCCACTGGGCACCAATAAAAACAATAAAAAGGCATATCAGACTAAATAACGTCTCGAGATGATGAGCGCAGTGTGGTGCCACGCAGGACTAGTTCTGGAAAGCATTACAATTGTCTTGCTCAGGCTTGACGCTTTCCACCAGGCGAATGAAGGGCTCATATCGCCACCATGTTGTATAAAAATTAATTTGGTACTTTTAACTGTAGAGACTTGCAATAAAAATCGCTCGTTGTGCATGTCACCCGAGTGACCGACGTCGCGGAGGCCTATCACCGCGACAACTTCTCCCCCCGCCCCCGTCCCTTGCTCGCACCGACTCGTGCCGAGCCTGTAGTATTAAATGTCCCCTCATCATTTCGGCCGAATGAAGTCCACTGCTGGACACAGGCCTCCCCCAAAGATCCACAACGACCGTTATGGATGTGTTATGGGCTCATTGGGGGGTTTTGCCATAATCGCCACGCTTGGCAGACGGGTTGGCGATCGCAGTTGAGTTGTTAATGTACTCGAAGGACGCTGCTGCCCATCCTCTGGCTAATCCCTTAGTCGACTTTTACGACACCCATGGGAGGAGATGGGGTGGTGGCATTCTGAGCCGGCACCACACGTCCCCTAAAACATATTAAATAATACAGATCCAGCTGTCCCCAAAACAATAGCTTGTATCCCCAGCAACGCCCTAAGCCGAGGTTCGTGTTTCGCAGGGGGCAACCTTAGAAGCAGTTGCTTAGTATTTAATATGAGTTTTAAGCCTGGCTGGAACCCTCTTTTGGCTTCGCCAGAAATGTCCGGTTAAGCAGCCACATTTCCAGGATATGTTTGCATGAAGCCCAATAAAAATAAAAATTTTTTTTTTTTTTGTTGGGCTTCTCGCATACATTTCTGGGAAATGTGGTTGCTTAACCGGTCATTTGCTGGCGAAGCCAAAAGAGGCCTCCAGCCAGGCTTAAATTAAATATTAAAAACTAAGCAACTTTCGCTAAGGGCGCCCCCTGCGGGACACGGACCTCGGCTTAGGGGGTTGCTGGGGATATCAAGCTATTGTTTTGGGGACAGCTGGATCGGTATTATTTAAATTGTATTAGGGGACATTTAAAGCTACAGGCTCGGCACGGGCCGGCGCGAGCAAGAGACGGGAGGGAGAAGTGCTAACTTGAACGGGAAGGTGACGCGGCGATAGGCCTCCGCGACGTCGGTGAGGCGGGCATCCTCGGCGGCGAGGGCGGTACAACGGTCGGGTGGTTAGTGAACGAGACAACGCGAGTCTCTTCATGTGATCTAACGTGATTTTATTGTCTGGATCGACCAGAACATGCCTCGGGCGGCGTACTCGACTGATACGGGAGGGTTCGTAGTCGGCGGCTGATACCACAAGGGGATTTGGGTGGGACAGGGCAGAATCGAGATAGCGTTTAGACGCTTGTTTCATAAATTGCCTGATGATCGGCAAGTTAAGGTCGAAATGGAGTTGGTCGTTTCGCATGTACAGAGGCGCTCCGGTGGCCTTGCGCATGAAACGGGTTTGGAGGGTTTCGAATCTACGGAGTCGGTATGATTCAGCGTGTGCGAACACTGGGCTGGCATAGGTCATGATGGGTCGAATGCATGTGGTGTAAATTCTCACCTTATTTCTAAGGGATAATTTACTACGAGCGTTCAGAATATAGTGAAGGCGACCGAGCACAAAGGCAGCGCGGGCACGCACCGTCTTTGTGTGGGGAATGAAGGTCAGTTTTTTGTCTAGGGTGACTCCAAGATACTTGGCGTGCGGTTCCCAAGGAACCGATTGGCCCAGCATCGAGATCTCCCTGAAGCGTGGGTGGTCGTCGCCTAATTTGCAAAATAGGACGGCTTTACTTTTGATAGGGTTAACTTCGATCCGCCATTTCCTAAACCATTTACCGTAGACGTTGGCTGTGGTTTGGAGGATCTTAGTTATACTATCGGGACTGCGACCAGAGTAGAAAATGGCCGTGTCATCGGCGAAGAGTGCTAATTGGGTCGTATTAGCAGGTCTTTTGGGGAGGTCACTGGTGTACAGTGTGAACAATAGTGGGGCTAGCACGGATCCTTGTGGGACTCCGGCTCTAATGGGGTGGGGGGAAGAGAGAGCGCCCGTGATTCGATATCGGAAACTGCGATTTGACAAGAAGTCTCGTATGATGAGAACGAGACGGTCAGGCACTCCGAGTTGATACAACTTATATAATAGGCCATTGTGCCAGACTTTGTCAAATGCTTTCGCAACATCGAAAAAGAGGACAAGAGGATCATGCCGCGTGAGAATCCGAACGTGATGTGTTCAACTAGTCGGTGGACTTGTTGTACACACGAGTGTTTGGTTCTAAAACCAAACTGTTCGTCGGGAATGAGTTTCTTGGAATCGGCAAAATCCTTTAGTCGGGAATAGATAATCCGCTCATAAATCTTCGCAAGAGAATTAAGAAGGCTTATGGGGCGATAGCTGGAAGGCTCGCACTTGGGCTTACCGGGTTTGGGAATACCGATAACGGTGGCCTGTTTCCACGTATGCGGAAAGAGGTTATTGTTTAATGCTGCATTGAAGATGACGGTCATTAAGGCGATAAGACGTTCGGGGAAGAGTTTAATCACCTTGTTGGTGATACCGTCAGAGCCGGGGGCTTTGCGAGGGTGAATCTTTTTCACGAGATTTCTGACCTCGTCTGCCGTGACCGGAGGGGGGGGGTCGTCAGGGTCCTCGGCAGGCGGAATAGCTGCTCTACGTTTGACTTCAGCGTCAACCTTTTTGAGGTGAGCTTGGTCTACAGGTAGAGTGCTTGGGGAACATTGCGCTTCTAGACTGTCAGCTAGGCATTCGGATTTTTCGTCGTCATCAAAGGCCGGCCTTTGGTTGGGACGGTTGAGGGGGGGGGACAGCATTGGATGTTTCGGATTCCGGAATTTCGGGCGATGATTAACATTGCTGGGGTAGTGAGTGGGATACATCGGGGCGATGATGTCAAAATTGAGGAGGGTACTGAGGGAGTATAATTTACTTCCTCTGTGGTTGTGGGTGAGACAGTTCCAAGACTCATGTTTGGCATTAAGATCTCCCGCCACTATGACGGAGTCGCCTAGATCGAAGAGTGCTTCGAGATCCGATTGGATTGGATCGTCTTGGGTATTGGGGGATTGGTAAGCCGACACTATAGTGATCGGTTGATGACCTGTCATGCCTATTCTGCACACAGATGCCTCTAGATTGGAAAGGGACGGGGTATCTAGGGGCATGCAATAAAGGGATCTCTTATAGTAAATAAGAGTGCCTCCTCCACGGGAGTGGGTCCTGTCGTTGCGCACTATATCATAGTTTGCAATTCTAGGGTTCCTGTGAGAGGGTTTCAGAAAGGACTCTTGTATCAACATAATGTCAATAAGGTGGTCGCGGAGGAATAAGGCGATTTCGTCTTTTTGGCCATTAATGCTGTTGGCATTGAAGATGCCTATTTTAAGGGATCGGGGTTTTGTTCTGCACCTGTTTTGTGTATCCATTACGGATGAACGCGGTAGGAGAGGAGGGCGGATGAGACATCAGCGAAGTCGCTGAGTACTAACATGAGGCCGTATTGGCCCTGGTTTGCCCTAATGGCTGCGGCCATTTGGGCGACTCTGTTCGGGTCGACAGAGTTGAGAAGACCGAGGCAAACAGAGAGGTCGTTAGTTTTGAGATGGGGTGAGGGAGGGGCGGCCCTCTGAGAATGCACTTGTGGTGCGGGTTGGTTGTACGGCACGGGAAGGTACGGTGCCGTTTGGGGGGCGGTCATCAGCGAGGGAATCGCTGACGCTTGGGTCGCCTGTTGGGTCAGTAAACTAGGCCTCAGGGCGGGGAACGCTTGCTGATGGTTCAGCGCGTTCCACGGCGATAGCCATTGAGGGCTGAGTCGTTGGGACATGGGAGGGGCCTGAGAGGCGTAATGGGCGGCCGCGAAGGCTTGGGTAGCCGCTTTGCGCTTTGCTACCTTGTTGTTAGCGCGCGGGGCTTTGGGGCATCCGCGATAATTCGCGGGATGACCCGACTCACCGCAAAGTACACAACTTGGAGGCTCTGTGCAAATCGTGCGATCTTTGGGGCGATCGCAGTCGGAGGTGCTGTGGTCACCTAGGCACTTAACGCACCTAGGTTTGGCGTAGCAGTGTCGCTGCGCGTCGCCGTAAAGCTGGCAGCGATGACACTGCCCGGGAGGACCATATCTGTGGGGGGGAAAAATAAAATGTCGCCCGATCGTCCTATATACACACGCAAATGAAAAATAATATTATTTTGTGTCTTCCATACTTTTTACCTCTAACCATGATAGGATCAAAGTACAGTCAAAAACGAAATGGGTTTACTCGAAGCTTGTTACCTCGATGAATGACGATTTTCTGAAACATCTTAATATCGACACTTAAATGTTAAATAATGGTATCGTTTTTTACCTCGAATGCTTCATATCTCAAACATGTTGCCTCAACATGTTCATGGCAGCCCAGCCACACTTTAGTCAATTGTGTTTTAACCACGTTTATTTATTTGTTTTAGACAAGATATTAGGTTATGTCGCGACTAGACTGGCCCTTAAGCCACATCAATGCCGCGAACATGTCAAGGCAACGTGTTTCGAGATTTGCATTTGAGATTTTATAATATAATAATTTCAATTCATTATAATAACAAATAATGTTTTGCCAATATAGCAAAAGTATCAGTTACATTAAGAAGCAGGACCTAGCCTTAGAAAATCGGTACCATTAAGGTGATCGGTACAATAATAAATATACAAATTGATACAACGCTAACTGGTTCTACTACACCTAGAAATCTCAGCGCTCACGTCAAAGGGGCCATGCACATCAACACGACACTCACATACGAAGCTCAGGCCATACAGTTTAAAAGCAGCACCATTCAACGGTTTCAAATCGGCCTGCTTATGCCAACACGCTTGTTTGAGCTTTCTATGCGGACACACCGCTGGATGAAGTGGCGAACAAATTGGGAGATAGAGTTAGGATCGTGCACAAAAATAGCAAGAACCCCCAATGAGCACACAGCACACTGTGACCGGTCATAGTTCCAGCAGTGGAATATATTCGGCTGAAATAATAGCATACAATATCTACCTACATGTTATTTTTTTAAATCATATAATGGAATCAATAGTACAAATTGAGCCATCCAAAGTCCACAGCTAAAAATAAGTCGAGCTTGCTATGCACGTTTCGCATCCAATCCTTCATTTACAATTTTAAATACTAGGACTTCTAATATGTCGTAGGTAAAGTTTACATACTTAAATCTCACATGGTTTAACACCCAGACCAGGAATAATGTAGAGCGTATAAATATTTGTTACATCCGGGGATTGGAAGCACGACATCTCGAAACACGCGTCTGTAATGGGAATTTTGTACACAAAATGTGAAACGAGAGAACGCGGTATTGTAACGCACCTCATTGGCTGGGCAGCGCATAATCGTAAGCGGATATTAAGCTGTCCTACGACATTTCAGGCTTTTTTTATGATATGCTTCTAAATACTTCCTAAAATATATTTCAATATGATTCCAATAACTACGTCACCAAATGTAAATTAAATTGCCACTTTAAATTTAATATGACATCTTCGCTGCCCAATTTGGTGGTCTGTGCGTCAAGCGCGTAGAATAACTCAGTGCTAACTGTTTTGTAAAATAAGTAGTTTTAACTAGCAATTCGTATGCTCGCCCCGGCTGGGCTGTGAATGTTAAAACTAATTTTATAACGCCTGCCTACCCAGTGGATTCTTTGACGACGCTCGAAAGTGACAGGAATAATAAATTCAATAATTGGCGGCTGGTTTGAGATTTTTGTGAGCTTAAGATTTGACTGTTCGTTGAATACAAATATGTTTGATTTTAGGGCTTGTGATTATATTTGTAATTATTATATATACTTGTAATTATTAATCCATGTGGTGTCCGGATTAAGAATATAGCACCTCTCCATCTCCTCCCGTGGAGGTCGTAAAAGGCGACTCAAAACAGAGGGATGGGCAGCAGCATCTTCTGTAGAACAGTAGCCATTCTGCGCTCACCAACCGGCCTGCCAAGCGTGGTGAGTACCAGCAAATTCCCCCCAATATGATGATACAGTTGTGGATATCTATGGGGGAGGCCTTTGTTCAATAGTGGATGTTGTATGGTCGATACGAATTACACCACAGAGGCGCTCGTAGCTGCATTCACTGATCGGTAAACAATCAGTGAGTATAAGCTACGCTCAGCGCGGTCAGTCCATGGATGATCACACAGTGGTGTTTAAACTGAGCATCGCTGTGCTTTGGATTTTATTGGGCTAAAACCACTGGAGCGGTCATCTTCGGCACCGAAGGGGGGCTCCAGGTCCTCGTAAGATCACACTAGAGCCGCCCATTGGTGCCACGCCTTTAGGCACATCACGGAGGGGATGACTGTAAAGCGGTCACCCCCTCTAGCGGAGGCAAGGCGACTGTAAAATGGTCGCCCCCCCAGGCACTTCTCGGGGAGGATTGTAAAGGATCCCTCCAAGCCTCGTACTGCGGTGGTACCTACCTTGCTTGCAACAAGAGACCTACCACCAGTAAATTCATGTATGTAATCAAAGCCTTCTGATCAAAGCCTTCCTTTCTGCCTCTTAAGATACAGGTTATCCTAGTTTAAGAGGCAGGGTTAATATAATCATGTACAGATTTTTACAATTTACAACTACATTTGACTTAATAATACCTTACCTGTCTTGTAATAACATGTAATTTCTTGTAACTGTCTGTGATTTTCGTAAATAAACACTATTATTATGTCTCTCTTACTATAATTATCCGTACCTATAAACTACTGATGTACACTACAAATATATAAGTACCTATCTTATACCTCAACCCCTCCAGGTATGGTTAAAATTGTTACCAAATCTAATAGTTGTTCTCGTACGGGACTCAAAGTTGTCATTGATCGACGGCACGTTTGGCGCTGAGACGAAGCAATTGGCTTTCTGTGCTACGTGTCGCGAATTCGATCCCCGCACGGAATAAATATTTGTATGATGTCCAGATAGTTGTTTAGGGTCTGGGTGTTTTTGTATGTGAAATTTATGTCTGTAAACTGTACCCACGACACAAGAGAAACCGTAGTGAGGAACAACGTTTGAATAAAGTTTCACAATTTTTTTGTATCCATATTTTTTTTGTACTTTCAAATCCATGTGATCATACTCATATCGATTCTTAAGATAAACTTGTACGATCTAACATTTACCGTTATCCGTACTTTAATAGCAACATACACATAGTACAAGATATCGTGTGAAATAAAATTCCCTTGTGCTATTGCGCAGTTTTCTATAGCTGTGACGTCGACAACAGTATTCAATAACCTATATTGTCGAATGAGACGAACTGCCTGTGCGGAGAAGGTGGAGCGTACATCTATATATTAATACGTGAACATCGGAATTAACTACCTTTTTTACAAAAAAATATTAATTTGGAAAACACTGTGCTATTGTGGCGGCACCAAAAACAGAAACATGCGCGTATGTTGCACAGGCAGATAAACTAATCTAAAAATACATATTTTTTATACAATACACTTTAATCAATCCAATATAAGGATTTTGACCACGGTCTTGGCTGTATGAGTCAAGATTCGTTAAGTTCAAGCCTTCTCTGCACTAGAACATACTATGTAGGATATTTACAAAAAAAGTTAAGCAAACAAAAACAGCGTTGGTCAAATTGAATTACCACTTATCATTATTAATTCGATAAAATTATTATATCGTTTAGATAAGATACGACTCAAAGATTCTGATTCATTTAAACTATTTACAGGCGATTTTATAGTTGAATTATTTAATTCCATGGAATTTAATATATTTACAATATTTTTGACATAAATTCCGCTTCCGAGTTCCCACTTTTGCCCTCATAGCGTTAAGGTAAGAAATAAGGATTTGCATACAAATACATTGCAATTAATTATATAAAATTAAATGTTGAATTTCGTTACATCAAAGATCATAAGCGATGCTAGTAGAAATTAAGTCCGTGGAGGGTGACTTCTTCTTCTTCTTCTTAGTTCTTCTTATTAGTGATTAGGAGTTCTATATTCAGTGGACGTTTACTATCATGATTCTTTATCTCTTCTTAACCAATCAAAAGTTTCACATTATGATTTTTCTTCTTAGACCTTTCCAATTTATATGTTTATATTACAGAGATTCGATTTTGTTTTTCCTTTAAACCAACTGTGTAGGTACTCCTAAGCAGTTATTTTTAAGCGCTCATAGCCAGTTCCACTCACTGATTTGTAAACGAGCGGTGAGGTTAAGCAACGCACGGCAATCGGTCAATCTATGGATACCCATCAATGCGGTTACTCAACCCCATAGTTGTATTTCAACAGACTCGTCTGTGTTTCCACATGTAAGATCTTCGGTCCCGGCTATCATCATTAGACAGCAGTCGTATAGCCAGGCCGGAGGCTTTTGGGTGGCTTGGACAACTCAGCTGACACGAGGTTGGCCATTACTCAAACGAAGACAGAAAAAGCAGGCGAAGTGGTACGTCAAGCTTGTAATTACATGTATACAAGAGTGGTTGTTTCTCTGCTACAACTTCAAATATACTGGCAGTTTATAGTATGATTTTAATAGTTTGAAGCCGACTATTTATATGTTTGAATTTAAAACTAAGTACCATAGATAAGAAAATATTTTATTAAATAGATTTTTTCCACATATGCACCATGTATGCTCCACTGTGCATTGCGACTAATGCGGAAGCTGCGCGCGCGTCGATTAATACACGTAGCTGTCGCTATAACAAATTGAGCGCCAAACGACTGCCGATTGAAACCGCCAAGCAGCGAATTGCTTTTCACCAGGATTGAGGAAATTGGAATAATGTGAAGTTTTGCTATGAGGGACTGATAGAAACAAAATAGAAACTATAAGTAAATGGAAGGTTGAAGAACTTTTTGCAGTACCGTAGTGGTCCAGCTGAATCGATGGAAATATTAGTAGCTGTAGTAATAATGTTTGTTTTTAGTTCTTTGTTCTAATATTTAAATCGCCTTTATACGTCAGTCGATTTTGTTTATGCTTGTCGATTAAACTCACGACTAACTGTATCTTACCAGTATAAAAATTCGCCAAACGTTCCCGTTTCTTCGATTCCATTGGAAATAAAATATAATTATTACACTTTACGTAAACAATAACGGGAGTCTTAAAAAAACTAAAAACATAACCTCGAATTTAAAATAACAGTGATCTATTTTGTCACAGAGCATGGAATCTGTTCTGCTCTAACATCTGTTTATACACTATGTTTGTTACATCTCCCTGAAGTTAGCGTTGTTCAAGTCGAAATAATCTGTCGGATAGTTATTCGTGAGATAAATAGCAATTGAAAAAAAAGACAACCAGTTATCAGAGAGATAAAAAGTAAAATGTTTTTTCTTTATTCAGTAGATACGTTACTCGACGGACGTTATTCGACGTTTATCTGACGATTGAAAAACCGGCCCTAAATTGTTATTCAAATTTTTTCTCACACATAACTATTATAATAAACTGTTATAAATTAACATATAACACATTGAAATAATATAAGTAAATCAGAACACGTTTTGCACAAGTGATAACCATAAAGAATTGAAACGGTACGGGAGTTACTATGCGTCGCGTATATAGCGGAAGCTGCGCTTGCGTCGATTAATACGCGTAGCTGTCGCAGTAACAAATTGCGCGCCAAATGAATGCCGATTGAAACTACTAACATAAGAGTACTTTCTATCTGGATTGAGTAAGCTACACGACTTTAGCAAATCGACTGTAGTTGTAGTATGGAGTATTTTTCAGTTTAATTCTATGAGCCGGTAGTTAAATCTATTATTCTTACATTTGAAAATTTTTTATTAGCTTCATCATCATTCTAGACCGGTTGTACCCTTTTCTGATGTGGGCCTCCTTTTTCTTTTGCCATCTTCCTGTATCCTGTACGTCTCTCATCAAAGTCAAAGTAAAGTTCAAATATTTTTTAATTTGAAATAAACCAATTACTGGCACTTTTGATTGCATGGTTCCAATTAGTTGATCCTATGGAGAAGAGCCGACAAGAAACTCCATGGATACTCTTTTAAAATAATTGAGATTATAATGTTAATTGATACAAATGATGCTAAAACATATATCGAGAAAAATGTAAGTTAATGTGTAAAAAAAAGTCATAGTGTCCTATCCAGGTCACTCCCGTGGCTTTGATGATGTTGATGTCAACATAACTCCTTTATTAGGTGAGCCAGTAAAATTTAGGTTGAAGGTAAAAAGCTTGTAATTTTTTTTACAAAAATAATACAGTACAGGACAGGCAACACGTGTTATTCGCCCACCTACCGATGTTATAGCTGGGAAAAGAGACGGCGCAACGAACTCCCCAGTACACTTACCCAGCTGTCATATGAATATTGGTGGCACGGTTGGTGCAGTGGCTGATACAGGCGGCTGCTGTGCTCCGGGTCGTGGGTTCGATTCCCGCACGGAACACATATTTGTATGATCTGCAGGTGGTTGTTCCGGGTCTGGGAGTATTGTATGTGGAATTAATGTCTGTAAACGCACCCACGACACAGGAGAAACCCTAGTGCAAAGTTTAAAAAAAAAATTAAGATCTTTTGGAGGCCCATGTTGATAAAGACGAAGAATATTTTTATCTGTAATTTCTTTTATTTGTGACTATAATACCAACTCTGTGTATGCAATCAAACTAGGCAAAGCACAATTAAAAAAGATTGTGAAACTCTACTCAATCTACCATAACAAATCAAACATAACACAATGAACAATCAAACGAACACACAAATGTAACGTAACGTAGCGTAAAGAAAAGAGATGGCATTACTAAATCTATTTGTGACACAGATTTGAATACAATCGATTCGTTAATTACTGGAGTATTATAACTGAACGAACTGTACAGTGTGGTGTTATCGAATTGTGAGTAAAACACTGAGTCATGGCTGTGAGTCAAGTATAGGGTGACTATGCGGGCTAGCTGGCTGACATTGTGTCCCTCTTTTTTCCTTGTAAAGTCAACGAAGGACTGTGGATATGATATCCCTCCTTTCTGCAGTTTTTCTAGCATTTTGACCTCATTATTTTATTCAATCTCGTTACGAGGTGGACACTGGGTACAGAAGGCACAGGATAAGGTACAATCTTGCAGATTGGGAAATGCTTATAGTGACTGCGGTCAGCCGAATGGAGTTTATTCATCATCATCATCATCATCATCATATCAGCCACAGGACGTCCACTGCTGAACAAAGGCCTCCCCCTTAGATTTCCACAACGAGCGGTTACATGCCGCCCTCATCCAACGACTCCCAGCGACCTTCACCAAGTCGTCTGTCCACCTCGTTGGAGGTCGTCCCATGCTGCATTTTCCGGTGCGCGGTCTCCATTCTAGAACCTTTGTGCCCCAGCGGCCATCAGTTCTACGAGCAATTGATTTATTATTGCCTTCTGTACCCAGTGTCCACCTCGTAACGAGATTAAATAAAAAATGAGGTCAAAATGGAGTTTATTATTACCCACTAATTGTATATTATCAGCAGATGACAATTCTGGGCTATCATTAGGTAGGTGCGTAGACTGGAGAATCGGCGTGCTCATACTAACTAAAATCGGCGACCCCCACCAAGACGGCGGCGCGCATGAGGCCACATGCCGCTGTGTGCACAGCACAGCGCATAGCGAGGCTTCGGATTATTTTACAATCCCCCTCGAGATGTGCCTGGGTGGGCGGCCTCCATACAATCTTCTTCCCTGCGCTAGAGGGTCAACCGCTATACAGTCATCTCCTCTTAGATATGTCTAACGGCGTGTCATCATTGTCTCTAGTGTGACTATAGGCGAATTCTTGGTGCCACCCTTCGGTGCAGAAGATACCGCTCTAGTGATTTTAGTCGGTTGGTCCGGCATAACGGGTCGAAGTAGACATAAGAACCGAAGACAAAAGATTTTTTCTAAATTGTTTTAAATAGAATTTATATCTTTTTTTTTTTTATTGGTGCCCAGTGGAAATTCTTCATGAACTTCCTTCGCCCCGGGGAAGGGCGAAGGGGTATGCCGGACTCCTACCGGCTAAAACCACTGGGGCGGTCATCTTCGGCACCTAAGGGAGGCTCCAGGTCCTCGTATGATCACACTAGAGCCGCCCACTGGTGCCACGCCTATAGGCACATCTCGGAGAGGGTGACTGTAGAGCGGTCACCCCCCCGGGGGGATTGTAAAGGATCCCCCAAAGCGTCCCACGGCAGCGCGTGACCACATGCGTGCTACCGTCTTCTCTTGGGTCGCTTGGTGTCAGCGCGCAGATTCCCCAATCTACGCACCCGCGAACCCAGAGGTCCCCCGAGAATTTATATCTAGAAAATCATAAAGAAAATGACGATATTTAAATCACTGCCTAAGAATAATAAATTCAGGAATATGAATTAGATTAACACGAATTATAAGGAAATCGTAAATTCAAAATACATTAACGAAAGATAACAATAAACTTATGACACATATTATTATGGAAACAAGGGATATAAGATTGTTGGTACCAGCATCATAGGCTGCGTATGATGCTAGTACCAACGATCTTATAAAATCTGTAATTGACCGCACAGTTAGTGCAGTGGATTAATAATTGGCTACCTGCGCTACGGATCATGGATTCAATTCCCGCACAAAACAAATATTTGTATGGACTTAAGGTGATTGAGTGAATAATAAAAAAATATAAAAATTTCGTTTGTAAACTGTTCTGTGACACAGGAGAAATCCTAGGATTTCATCATTGTGAAAAAATTATCTGTCGATATCCAATGAAAGAGATGAAACGATACACGAGTAAGACGGTTCTGTCGCTCCTTCGCATGGCGTTCATACTTTTTTCTTTAAACTTTGCCCGACACTAGGTTTTCTCCTGTGTCGTGGGTACGTTTACAGACATGAATTCCACATACAATACACCCGGACCCAACAACAATAGGAACAACTACCTGCAGATCATACAAATATTTGTTCCGTGCGAGAATCGAACCCACGACCCGGAGCGCAGCAGCCGACTGTATCAGCCACTGCACCAACCAACTACTTGATTCTATACTTCGGAAAGCGTCATTTTCCAAGTAAAAAAACATTTGTACATTTCAACAATTACACAATCGAACATCTATCAATATTAAGCAAAAAAATCATTATTTACCGAGGCTTAGGGTTCCTCACCAAAAATCAAAAGGAACCCTGTTCAATTGTCGCCATTGTCTGTCCGTCTGTTTATTCGTAATCGTAGCCAACAAGAATCTTGGGCGCTCAGTGAAAGAGTGGGAATGGGATCTGTTTGCGCCAAAGACCGCGTGGTAACCGGATTTAGAATATAGCACCACTCCATCTCCTCTAGTGGATGTCCTTAAAGGCAACTAAGGGCCTTTAAAACGGAGGGATGAGCAGCAGCGTCGCTTCTGCGGAAGAGTTGTCATACTGCGCTCTTCAACCCACCTGCCAAGTGTGGCGAGTACCGGCAAATCCCCCCCAAAATGACGACACACGACATGTTACCGGTCATTTATGGGGAAGCCTATATTCAGCAGTGGACATCTTTTGGCTGATATGATGATGACGATTAGACGTGATAGTTATATTGTTTAACTTTTTTGTAAGATTTTAAGTACAATAAACTACCCAGTTGTTCATCATATCAGCCACAGGACGTCCACTGCTGAACAAAGGCCTCCCCCTTAGATTTCCACAACGAGCGGTCACATGCCGCTCTCATCCAACGACTCCCAGCGACCTTCACCAGGTCGTCTGTCCACCTCGTTGGAGGTCGTCCCACGCTGCGTTTTCCGGTGCGCGGTCTCCATTCGAGAACCTTTGTGCCCCAACGGCCATCAGTTCTACGAGCAATGTGCCCTGCCCATTGCCACTTCAGTTTACTAATCCTTTCAGCTATGTCGACAACTTTAGTTCTTCTACGGATCTCCTCATTTCTGATTCGATCTCGTAGAGAAATACCAAGCATAGCTCTCTCCATAGCTCGCTGAGTGACCTTGAGCTTTCTTATGAGGCCCACTGTGAGTGACCACGTCTCTGTTCCATATGTCATCACTGGTAACACACACTGGTTAAAGACTTGCGTCTTGAGGCATTGCGGTATTGTTGACGAAAAGACGTTGCGAAGTTTCCCGAACGCTGCCCAGCCGAGTCGGATTCGACGATTGACCTCTTTCTCGAAGTTGGACCTACCTAACTGGACAGTTTGTCCTAGGTAGACATACTCGTCAACAACTTCGAGAACAGAGCTCCCAACGGATATTGGGATGGGCACGACATGGGCATTTGACATGACTTTTGTCTTGCCCATGTTCATCTTAAGGCCCACCTGTTGGGAAACTCTGTTGAGATCATCGAGCATTGTGCTGAGCTCTTGCAGCGATTCTGCCATGACTACGATGTCATCGGCAAATCGAAGGTGAGTGATATACTCGCCATTGATGTTAATGCCGAATCCTTTCCACTCCAGTAGCTTGAAGGCATCCTCCATTGCAGCGGTGAACAGTTTCGGGGAAATGACGTCCCCCTGTCTCACACCTCTCTGCAATGGAATTGCCCCCGTGCTCTGTTCATGTACTCGGACCGACATGGTGGCGTTTCTGTATAAGCACTTCAACACTTCAATGTACCGATAGTCAATCTGGCACCGCTGCAGAGATTGCAGCACTGCCCAGGTTTCGATCGAATCGAAGGCTTTCTCATAGTCCACAAACGCCAAGCATAGTGGCAGATTATACTCCTCGGTCTTCTGTATAACCTGCCGCAGCGTATGGATGTGGTCTATGGTACTGAAACCTTTTCGGAAACCGGCTTGTTCGGGAGGCTGGAAGTCATCAAACCTGCGCTCGAGACGATTCGTGATGACCCTTGAAAACAGCTTATAAACATGGCTCAGAAGTGAGATGGGTCTATAATTCTTCAATAGGGTGTTATCACCCTTTTTGAAGAAGAGCACCACCTCACCTCTGTTCCACGCTTCCGGCGTTGTGCCCTCGAGTAAGACGGAATTGAATAGCTTCTGAAGGACTTTAAGTACCGGTGTTCCACCCGCTTTCAGAAGCTCTGTCGTAATTCCGTCTCCACCCGGCGCCTTGTTATTTTTAAGCTGTTTCAAGGCCATCCTAATCTCGTACAGGCTGATGTCCGGGATATCCTCGGTATAGTGTCGGGTTAGTTTGGCTCGCGGGTCTTTGTCAGAGCCAATGGTAGGTATACTTACCGAGGTGTATAACTGCCGGTAGAACTTCTCAATCTCTCTCAAAACCTCTGGCTTAGTCGACGCTACACTGCCGTCCTCGGTCTTCAGCTTCATAATACGACTTTGCCCAATAGACTTGTCTCTTGCGAACACTTTGGAGCCTTGATTCCGCTCAATCGCCTCTTTAATACCGTTGGTGTTAAAGGTGCGGATATCGTGACGCAAGGACTTCCATATCCGTCTATTGAGCAGTCGGTATGCTTCAGCATCACCGGAAGACTGCAGCGTCATGGCGCGTCTTTCTGCCATGAGGTCGAGAGTGTGATCGGAGAACTTTTTTGGTCTACCTTTACGGTGGGCCTTAAAGAACTTAGACCCAACCGTTTGGACAGTTTCTACAAACCTACCATTTAAATCGTCCACAGATACGCAATGTTCTAGGCACTCGAAGCGGTTTTGGAGTTCGAGTTGAAAGCTCTCGGGGTTTTGGATATGAGCACTAGAGGGCCGGAGCGTAGACCTCATCAGACGAGACCTCTCAACTTTGAGATTAATATTCAATGTGCCTCTTACCATTCGGTGATCACTACCGGTTTTCACCCTGTGGATCACAGAGACATCATTGAATATTTGCCTCCTATTGGTCATGATGAAGTCAATCTCATTCCTCGTGGAACCATCGGGACTCATCCAGGTCCATTTCCTGTGAGGCGGCTTTTGGAAAAAGGAGTTCATCACGAAGAGTCCCTCCTTTTCCAAAAAGTCGGCCAGCCTCTGTCCCCTGGGGTTCCGTTGCCCATATCCAAATTGCCCCACTCTCAACTCACCATCGCATCGAGTGCCTAGCTTCGCGTTGAAGTCCCCCATCACA
Organism: Diloba caeruleocephala; assembly: GCA_947459985.1. Taxonomy (NCBI): domain Eukaryota; kingdom Metazoa; phylum Arthropoda; class Insecta; order Lepidoptera; family Noctuidae; genus Diloba; species Diloba caeruleocephala. Next base: position 5,813,929 of record OX381614.1, read on the forward strand.
ACAGTGAAGTGTGTCTTCGAGGTATGTATGGCCCTACTTACGTCCTCATACATACTCTCTACTTCATCATCTGGGTGTGTCGAGGTCGGTGCGTAGACCTGTATGACCTTCAACGAATACCTCTTGGATATTCTGAGTATAAGGTACGCTACCCTGCTCGACACACTTTCGATGGCCACTATGCTGTTAATGAGGGACCTGCGGACGAGAAACCCGACACCACCTTGAGACAGATGTTCGCCTTCCCGGTAGTAGAATAAGTTGCCAGATTTCAGGGTTATCGTGTCCTCGCCCTCTCTTCGGACTTCTGATAGACCCATGATATCCCAGTGCAACTTATCTATTTCTTCTTCCAGCTCAACAATCTTTTCGTCTGCCCTCAGTGTGCGTGTGTTATACGTTACCAGGGCCAGTTTTCGTTTGGGGTGGTAGCCGGATCCCGTCCGGTGATTCTTAGCACCCCCTGCCCCGCCGTTACCGTGGCCGCTACCGTGACCAGGAATAGCGGGGCTGCCGGGAACTGGGGGCCGGTGCATTAGTCGTGTCGTCATTTTGGGGGGAATTTGCCGATACTCACCACGCTTGGCAGGCGTGTTGGTGAGCGCAGTAATGCTTCTGTTCAGCAAAGGGACGCTGCTGCCCATCCCTTTGGTTAAGAGTCCCTTAGTCGACTTTTACGACCTCCACGGGAGGAGACGGAGTGGTGCTATATTCTTAATCCGGACACCACACGGAAGTTGTTGAATTAAAAAAAAAATATTTTAATAATTTATGGATTCGTAAATCAATGGGGGCTTTTATTCAGCAGTTAACTTTCTTTGGTTAAACTCATGATGATGAACTAGACCCGAAAACCATTTCTGCATAGGTGCAAGGTCAGCGCTGAAGATCGGTGCCGGTGAATAGGCACTAGAACTCACTATGAAAAAACCCGTATAAGTACAGACTTATACGGGTTTTTTCCTAGTGAGTTCTAGTGCCATCAGCTTGAAGAAGAAGCTACAGTTGTAGAAGTTGTTGGCCCGTATCTATTGCAGCCTATTGATTAATTGTGATTGCCTAGTGGTTGAACACTTGCCTTCAATATAAAAGGGTCTGAGCTCGATCCCGGCCCGCACCTCAGACATACCGGATTTGACCTGAAAGAGAACATCGTGGGAAACCTGCACACCTGAGTGGGCTTCAAAATGTTTTCAATTGTGTGTGTCGTCATGTTTGGTATCATATCAAAGGACTCTGTTTTTACTTTTTATAAGACAAAGACAGTAATTATGTCATATGAACTATTGACATATTTGGAGACCGCTACTCAGTGCTTAGGAAGCGAGTCCGAAAACTTTCAAACCAAAACGACATAAAGTGCCGTTGCAAAGAGAAAATGTCAAATAGACATTTACAAACTTAGTTGCGCTCCGATGAATCAATTTTATTGTGCGTTAATATTCTTTACAACATACGGAACCCGCAACACGCGAGAGAAATTCGCACTAGACTACTTTTTCTTGTAATTAAACTAACTTCCTCGTGAGAACCAACTTGCGTGTCAATCTATAAATGGTCTCACTGTAGAGTAATTATCGTTATTTGTAATTGTTGGCATGAAGTGCATTGTTACACATATCTCTTGATTTTCCATGAACGTTATATTGTTTATCAAAGTCAATGATTTTTATACATATAAACCATTTGCAGGCACTTATAAATAGTCAGAATAATACAGAGATGCACGGTTACAGGTAGTTTTGCTCTAGTGTGATCATACGAGGACCTGGAGCTTCCTTTTGGTGACGAAGATGACCGCCCCAGTGGTTTTAGCCGGTAGGAGTCCGGCATACCCCTTCGCCCCGGCAAGCAAGTTCATGAAGAATTTCCACTGGACACCAATAAAAAAAAGAAGTTGTCCTGCGAGGCACCACACTGCTCTCGACACCTCGAGACGTAGTTATTTAGTCTCTTGTGCCCAGTAATGTCACTAGCTACAGTGCCCTTCTAACCGGCGCACAGTAATGACTAAAGTTTAAATACTACTGCTTAGCGGCGAATATATTGTATGCGTAAAGATATAAAATGACGTAAGTACCTAATAGGAAGCAACGAAACGGACATTTTTTTAGAAAAGTCGATTCTAAAGAAACATGTTTCCAGTTAATTACAACACATTAACACTGATGAATATAATTCAATCATCAAAATAATTTGGTTGTCTACAGTTAGGTTTTTAATTCAAATTAATTTGACGAGCCTGTTTGGCTTAATCAAATTTTTGTAGGATGGTATCAATTTTAATCATACAGCTTCTCAGCGTAATCACTTGGGTTACAGATTAGTGATCGTACTGTGTTATTATTAGCGCAAAGGACGATGCTGCTATTCAACTTTCTGATCCTTTAGTTGCATTTTATGACACCTACGGGACTAGGAGAGATGGCTACAATAGTATATTCTGTGCCGTATTCAAGCGGATAAATCGGCAAATGCTCCTGACCATTTATTGTCCATCTAACTTTAAGACATCTAAGTAAGAGATAAAAAATGTAGTCTGCAATCCGTTTAACTTCGCAACGTCTTTTTGTCAACAATACTAAAGTGCTTTAAGACGAAAGTCTTTCACCAGTGATAACAAATAGGAATGAGACGTGGTCGCTTACTATGGGCCTCTGAACCAACCAGCGCTTCCCGCCGCGCCGCTAGGCTGTCATGGAGGACACTTGCATACTATCGATATGTTTCGCCCGGCTGAATGCTTGATTTGAGCTGGCACTTAGGCCTTATACTTAAGTAAGCTCAACGTCACTCAGCGAGATATGGAATGAGCTAAGCTTGGCATTTCTCTACACGATCTCTCTCTCTCTCTACGAATCACAAATTAGGAGATGCGTAGAAAAACTAAAGATGCTGACACTGCTGCAACAATAAGTGTAATGGGCAGGGCACTTAGCTCGTACAACGGCCATTGGGCCAGAACAGTTCTCGAATCCTCCAACGAGATAGATAGACCGGTCGTTGTGGTAATTTTATGGGTAGGGGGATGACCACTTTACAGTCACCCTCTCCGAGATGTGCCTATAGGCGTGGTACCAGTGGGCGGCTCTAGTGTGATCATACGAGGACCTGGAGCCTCCCTTAGGTGCCGAAGATGACCGCTCCAGTGGTTTTAACTGGTAGGAGTCCGGCATAGCCCTTCACCCTTCCCCGGGGCGAAGGAAGTTCATGAAGAATTTCCACTGGGCACCAATAAAAAGGCCTGTTTTCAGTAGTGGTCGTCCTATGGCTGATATGGTGACCATGATTATCATAAAAAATATGATGATCTGTGAAAAAGACCCTGGTCGACATATCTAACTATCGACATTAATTCCGGAACAAAGAATAATAATATCGTTTCCCAACTCTACTATAGTCACCCTACTAATATAGCTAGGTTGACCTTGTGCAAGTTTGCGACCTTGTTCTACAGCTCGGTGTCTGCGACCTGACCCGTTGACCCGGCGACATGTTCCTACTTTAATTGTCAGTTAAAACTGCGAGTTAGTTGCAGTTTTAGGTCCGTTAGTTGTGAAACTGGGGTTGACGAATTTGATTGTGGACCAGCCTTTGGATGCGTCTTTGTTTCCTTTGCCATACGAAAATATAATAGCAAACCTTGGAACGGGGTGGTAACGGCCGAAATTAATAATCAATCCAATCTAAAATTTTGGATTTGCGATTGAGAATTGTCAGTTTTTGTGTTAATTGATTTAAATATATGATATTAACACAAAAACGAATCAAGTTCAAAATAGAAAGAAAGAAAGTAAGAAAAACTTATTTATTAATCTACAACTCAAACTACAAAAATCTTGAATCAAAACATTTTGGATTAGAAAGATTATTCATTTCAGCCGTAAGAATAACACCACCCCATCTCATCTCGTGGGTGTCGTTAAAGGCGTTTATGGGCTTAGCCGGAGGATCGGCAGTAGCGTCCTTCGAGTATATATATAACTCGACTGACATTGCCAATCCGCCAGGCAAGCGTGGCGAATATGGCAAAGCTCCCCAATGCATATGCAACACAAACGTGAACTGGTCGTTGTAGCGATCTTTGAGGATGGACTATGTCCAGCAGTGGATATCTTTCGGCTGAAATTACGGTGAAACCTTGCTTCAGTAATAAAACGGTCAATAGTTTTTTGTATGGGTCTTCATCATTTTTTCATAGTTTCGGCCGAATGAAGTCCACTGTTGGACACAGGCCTCCCCCAACGATCACCACAACGACCGATATGGGAATGTTGTGGGCTCATTGGGGGGTTTTGCCATAATCGCCACACTTGGCAGACGGGTTAGCGATCGCAGTTGAGTCATAAGTATACTCGAAGGACGCTGCTGCCCATCCTCCAGCTAATCCCTTACTCGACTTTTACGACACGCACGGGAGGAGATGGGGTGGTGGTATTCTAAGCCGGCACCACACGGCACATGTGTACGGTATGGGTCTTAGACCAAGCATAATAACGAACAATTTATGTAGTCATCGTAAGGAAGTCCATATATGTAAAGGGAAGTCCTTACTTATTTAAATACCTGTAATAGATGGGCCGACGGAAACATGCATGCGTAGACTGACACCTTAGGGTACTAAGGTCAGATGTCGATAGCTGTCAGACAACTGCCACTTCGCGTAACATGAACATGGAGGAACTGGTCGAGCGCTTACTAATGAGACAACGACTAATTGCTTCTAGCGAAATAAGCGCAGGTGAAAAGCGGAAGAACAAAGAAGCATAATTAATTAAAGACGTTGCTCGTAGAACTGGTAGCCGTTGAGGTAAAAAGGTTGTCTAGTGGAGACCGCGCAACAGAAATCGGAGCATGGGACGACCTGCAACGAGGTGGACCGACGACCTGGTGAAGGTCGCCGGGAGTCATTTGATGAGGGCGGCATGTGACCGCTCGTCGTGGAAATCTATGAGCGAGGCCTTTGTTCAGCAGTGGACGTCCTTTGGCTGATGTGATGATGTGATGACCCACACATGCATCAGGTATATTCTGAGGTAACATACGAGTAGGTACTCGTAATATATAGTATTTTTTATTAAAAGAAATATAATTAGCACAACATTTTAATTTATATTTAACGAAGCAACTGCGTAACGGTCGGTGAAGAATGTAGGACTCCATAGAGTTTATATTCTGGGCTACAGATGTTTGTTTGAAAAAGATTTCTTGGTGATTTCTCAAAAACTGTGTAACTTAGAGACTTCGTTATATTTTTCTTGTAAAATGTGAATAAAACGCTACCAGCACAAATTTAGATTTCTTTGATTTGTTTCATAGCAAACTTTAGAGATAAGGTATTTTTCGCACAGTTTTGAGGTTTAGGCTGAAAATGAATGATGATTTAAATAAAAGATAGATTTCAATAAATTCAAAAGATTTTTACTCATATAAAACATTTACGGGCGCTTATGAATAGTCAGAATGTAGTTGCACGGTTCCAAGAAGTTGGTCCTATGGAGAAGAACCAGCAAGAAACTCTATAGCCACACTTTTCAAATTATTTTAAAATATTACATACATTGCAGTAGCATAAAGTTATGTGAGAATAATGTACTGCCAGTGTGAAATAGATGAAGTAAAACAATAATAAAATAGATGAAGTAAAATCATTTCATTAAACAAGATTACATGGCAGTAAGGACTGACCAGTCCCACATGACGGCACCCGTTCACGAGCTTGACGCATGCATCGGCGTCGCTCAGGTCAACCATATTGCAGGGAACTTAACGGCCCGATACACGACGCCACCATCAGCAAGACATTTTAGTGAGCATGACAGACTCATACTGCCAAACAAGCAATCTTCTCGTTTCTCGTGGATACAGGCCTCTTCCAAGCCACGCCACAACACTTGGACCCTTCATTAGCTGAAAGCAGCGACAACAGGTGCGACAGCATACCATACCGCAGCCAAAGATCCACCGGTGGCAAACCACCTGAAATTTGAAGGCTAGGTTGCAATTTGTAGTTCATTGATCATCCAACAGATTGTAATCTTCGCCTGTTTAATCACTATCAGCAAATACATATTACCAAAATGACGTTTGACAGCGGCGTTTGCGTGATTTACGCCTGTCGCAAACCGTCTGCGACATACGTTGTCAGCACGCCGGTCCTCCACCTTTAGAGAGCAATCTGTCCCAGCAGCCTTTTTCAGGTCGTCGGTCAAACTGGCAGGGACACCTATGTACCTACAGCAAAAAAAAATGTGTAAGTCAAGTCCCTATAAGATGGTACCCATATTGCCCATGAAATCTTACTTATGATTTGCATGCTCCCAACCGGGATAAAAATAAAAACTTTTTTGCAATAAATGCGGGCAGACAACTTACACAACTGTGCTTAGTTTCAAGCCGATGGAACTAGTACAGTAAAAAATCGGCCTTAATTTTATCCGGTTAGATAGACAGAAAGATAATGGTGAGATCCTAAAAACATGATATGTTTCCATCATCATATCAGCTAAAGGCTTCCCCATCATCATCATTCTATCAGCCACAGGATGTCCACTGTTGAACAAAGGCCTCCCCCTTAGATTTCCACAACGAGCGGTTACATGCCGCCCTCATTCAACGACTCCTAGCAACTCTCACCAGGTCGCCTGTCCACCTCGTTGAAGGTTGTCACACGCTGCGTTTCCCGTGTGCGGTCTCCACTCGAGAACCTTTTTGTCCCCATACATTTCCAAAAATAGGTCGTCATTTTGGAGTTAAGTTAATTTAAGTTAAGTTAGTAAGCGCAGAACGGATGCTATTTCACACAAGGGATGATGTCCATCCCTCTGGTTTAGAGTCTCTTGGTCGCCTTTTACGACATCCACGGAGATATAGCACCACTCCATCTACGGTGTGGTGCTATATTCTTAACCCAAACACCCCACGGAATAACTGATTACTGCTTACGATCCCAAGTCACGATTTCAAATGAGTTTGATCAAGATAGTTTTATGAATTGTTTGCTCTCAAAACAAACTGGCGTGTTTGGGGCCATCCGAACGTGTATATTTTCCGATGTTTAACACACGCACATGAAATTTTACACTTAGTTACTACAGCTTTAAGCATCGTGGGCGCGTTCAAATAAGTTTGGGTGTCGGCCATAAGCTGTGTGGTCCTACTGAGATATGACTTTTACGATTTTTTAAACAGTTATTCGTATAAATTAACATTTTTATAGCATTTATATTTGTAAATCAACATTCTATTAAGTCTACAAAAGTTTATGAATCTTCATAAACGAACTTTTATAAACTAAGCAGACTGTGTACTTTCTACTAAGAATCTAATGTCAAGTATATAACTAGACAGATGGACGGTAAAAATTAAGAAGTTATTGTCGTTGAGAATTTTATGTCGTTTTTTTGCTATGAAATTACTTTTAATTCTATTTTTATTGGTGCCCAGTGTAAATTCTTCATGAACTTCCTTCGCCACGGGGAAGGGCGAAGGCTAAAACCACTGGAGCAGTCATCTTCGGCACCTAAGGGAGGCTCCAGGTCCTCGTATGATCACACTAGAGCCGCCCTCTGGTGCCACGCCTATAGGCACATCTCTAAGATACTAAATAACTTAAGTTTTGAGGTGATGAGCGTAGTGAGGTACCACGTAGGACTTGTCTTGGGTAGCATAACAATTGTTATGGCCAGGCATGAAGCTTATCACCCGGTGAATGACTTGCTCGTCTCGTCACAAAGCAGGATAAAAAGTTAAGGATACATGAATATTTATTTATTTAAACGTTTGTGTACATTGAGTATACACAAGACAGTCTTAATGAGACAATTTCTACCAGTCAACCTTTGGGTATAAAATATATTTATACTAATATAAAAATAGATACTATATAATACTTCTATAATTATAAATAATTAAATAGAATACAAACAAAAAAGAAAACTGGTATGAACTATAATATATTAACTCTAATGACGAATACCGTTTTGAATGATCAAGATTGCAACAATTTCAAGAAGCATTGACGCACTTTACGATTGTATGTGTATTTACTCGGAGCTTTCTTATGAATATACCTGATTTCCGTTTACCTCTTACTAAATAAGAAAGACAAAAGAAATAAAAGTATTTATTGTATCAAACAATTACATAGACAAACATGAAACACAAAGGTTGAACGTGATGTCAGGTGGCAGTACAAGGTACCCGACGCTGATTTTCAGCTGCACCCGACGAGTGCATATAAAAGATTTGTTCCATTTAATACTTTAAACAATAAACCTTAGGTATACATATTACATGGCCGATCCCTCACTGCAAGATATCATAAATCTGTAAAAGGACTCCTATTTATTATCGTTCAGACTGTGAAGAATCATTAAAATTAATCAAGGTATCACCTTCACACTCCATACAGAACTTATTTATAGACTTGAAGATACAAGAAGAATCGGAAATAACACAATTAAAATCGACTTTTATGGACATGTGACAGTGGCATAGATCAATCGAATGCTTGTTAGGTTATTAATAAAATGTGATGAATCAGCCAAAAGAGGTCCACTGCTGAACAAAGGCCTCCCCCATAAACGACCGGTTACATTCCGTGTCATTTTTCCCCAAAACAATAGCTTATTATCCCCAGCAACGCCCTAAGCCGAGGTCCGTGTCCCGCAGGGGGCGCCCTTAGCGAAAGTTGCTTAGTTTGTAATATTAAATTTAAGCCTGGCTGGAGGCCTCTTTCAATCACATTTCCCTGAAATGTATGCGAGAAACCCAAAATTATTTTCAAAAACGTGTCATTTTGGCAGGAATTTTCCAGAACTCACCATGCTTGGCAGGCGGGTTGGTGAGCACAGTATGACTGCTGTTTCACGGAAGGAACGCTGCTGCCCAGCCCTCTGATTGAGAGTTACTTCGTTTGCCTTTTACGACATCTACGGTAAGAGGAGGATACTCCATGTATTGCTATATTCCTTCTTTTTTTTTTTAACTTTGCCCCACACTAGGGTTTCTCTTGTGTCGTAGGTGAATTTACAGACATGAATTCCACATACAATAAACCCAGACCCGGAACTACCAACGGACCAAACTACCTGCAGATCATACAAATATTTGTTCCGTGCGGGAATCGAACCCACGACCCGGAGCGCAGGAGCCGACTGTATCAGCCACTCCACCAACCGTGCCGTCAATTCTTAATTCGGTCACCACATGAACTATCACTTATTCGTATCACTAAAATAGATTTTTTGTCCAAAACAGATTTCTTACTGCTATAAACTATACTAGTAAACTCAAACAAAGCTTGACATATAATCGATCAATACAATGCTCCAACTACTATTTACTATACTTTACTTTTTTACTTTATCATAGGCACAGTCTACAGAAGGGCACGGTGATAGCGGCGCGACGCTTACCGTCAAGCTGGAGAGGTGCCATCGCATCCTCGCCTTTCGGACGACGCAGATGATGCTCTCAGGACACGGATGTTTACAAAAGTATGTGTCGCATAGGCTGGGGTCTGATGCCTGGTTGTCACCACTGCTGAAACTGCCCAGAGGACTCGGTGTCCAGTTTAAGTGAAGTGGTTGAAAATGGTGTCCTCTCGCTTTGAGAGCGCCTGGTAAGTAGTCGCAACTGAGGGAAATAAGAGCGAGGCGACCTCCTCTCTCCACTCCCACAGCAGATGGGTACCGAAGGTGGCTTACTGATATCCGGCTTCTATAAGTTACGGCCAGCGGGTGGAGGACTTGGGGCAGCCCGTCACCCGAGCGTTCAAACAGGACTAAGATGGCGGCGGCGCCAGCATTATAGATTCTAGACTACATGTCAACATTTTTGGATTACAGTTACTTTTGTAATTCTCTTTCTGTAAACATATGTATAAGGCGATGGTTAAATACTTTAAACAACATTAACCATCGTGTGCAAAATCCATTATTATTTTGCGGGACAATAAACTTAATAATTTTAACCTTTACACTATCTTATCTTTGAGGACACGAATATAATAAATGTAAAGTTTTTGTCAACACTATAGATACTAATTGTTAGTACTGACATTTATTCCTCATAACATAACTCAGGTCAACCCTTAAATGCATTATAAACACACAATAAATACATAAATAAGTGCGTAAAATAAACGGACGGAGCCAACACGCCTCTCTCTTTCAACAAACGGGTGGCGACTGCGAACAATGAGCACTAACTGTCGACAAAGACCACCGTACGCTTTAACGGGCAGTGCGGTAAATTTATGTTTTGTTGCTAATGAAATATGTGGATAATAATTGCTTTGTGTGTTCGTATGTTTAAAAAGGTTATAAAATTAAATGGTACCGCTACTGGGTACTGGAACAGGTCTCGCTTATGCTGTCATCAAGAAAGCATGTCTACGGTTATGTTTGCATGGTGTGTTTATCATTTATTCATCATTTCAGCCGAATAAAGTTCACTGCTGGTCACAGGCCTCCCCCAACAATCACTACAACGATCGATATGGGTATGAAGTGTGTTCACTGGTGGGTTTTGCCATAATCGCCACGCTTCGCAGGCGGGTTGGCAATCGCGGTTCAGTTGTTAAAGTACTCGAAGGATGCTGCGGCCCATCTTCCGGCTAATCCCATAAACGCCTATTACGACACCCACGGGATACGGGACCAAATATCATTTATTATAAATATATAAAAACTGTACAGTTTTTATTCTGCATGCTGCACGCTATTGCTCGCACAATTTATCACATAAAAATGATTATCATTATTAATTTTTAAAAATAACAAAGGGTATATAAACGTTAAATTATAAATATTTTTGCAAATTCTCAAAATTGAGGGCAGCCTGGATCGAATGGAAAAAGTTTTATTTTCGTAGGTGATCGGGAAGTGCCTCAAAAATCATTGCAGAAAGATGTCAGTTTTATTGTCGGTTGCCATATTCTTAATCCGGAGACCACACGGTCATGTATAAGCACAGTAAATAAATTTTATCGGCTTTAACTTATAAAAAAAATATCTGTATCATGTATGTTAATGGTACACAAATCTATCGTTAGGTACCTGTTTATGAAGTATTTCCTCAATTATTAAAAAGTAAAAGAAATACGAATTTATTCCTTTAAATTTGCATATTAAATAGTGCTTGTAAATTAGCGTATAAGTATGCCTGTATGTTAGTATATTCAACTGTTCCCTCAGATTGTCTAAACTCGTTGTATTTTGACAAATGAGGTATCGTTGGGAGCGTATTTCACAGGTATATGATGTTATATAAAATCCAACATAGTAGTTCATAGCGAACATAAACTACTTACTACCAGAAAAATAATTTAACATATCGTATTTAGTATCTAATGAAAAATCATCCGGTTAATTCCCACAACTAAAAACATCATCATCATATCAGCCAAAAGACGTCCACTGCTGAACATAGGCCTCCCCCATAGATTTCTACAAAGTCCAGTCACATGCCACCCGCATCCAACGACTCCCAGCGACCTTCACCAGGTCGGCTAAAAAAACATTACTATTATTTTACAAATGTAAACACCATTTTATAAAATTTTAAGTGAAATGAACACTGCTAAAACGCATTTCCAATTACGATCTCTAAACTCAAAATATTTTTTTAAACTAGAACCGGACTACGGAAATAAACAAAACAAGTTTGAAGAGCCTGAAGAAAAGAAATAGATTTCTCGTAGTCGAAGCCTCAACCGCGACGCACAAAGTTAAACTGTAACGATTATTGGCCTGCTTTTCCCTAATCGGGTTTTCGTTTGTAAGCTTAATTTTTTTATAATGTTAGGACTTTTTGGGACGAAGAAATCACCTCTTATAAGCGCACTCGACCGCTTGCTATTTCAACTGTACAGAAGAAAGTTCCCGTAGTATTACCTGTATAAATCATTGTATCAATATGGTAACAAGGCTCATTGCTAGTTGTACTCACTGATCGGTGAACGATCGGCGAGCTTAAGCAACGCTGGGCCCGGTCAGTCTGGATGGGGTGACCGCATACAGGTATTTGAACTGAGCAACTCTGTGCTTCGGAGGGCACGTAATATCGTCGGTCCCGGTTGTTGTCAGTAGACGGCAGTCGTTAAACTAAGTCGGCGGCCTTTGGACGGCTTGAACACCTCTGACACAAGGTTAGCCACTAACCACAGGAAAAAAGAAGAAGAAGAATATGGTAATGGTAGGCACGGCATATTCTATATTCATTTATTTCTTTATTTTAAATATATACATATAAATTACATTTTTAAATACATATAAAAAAAACAATATATATTTAAAAATATAAAAAATAGTAGCCCACCGGCATCGGGAACAAGGTCCAAGCTACCGGTGGTTAGGGCTCCAGAGAGAGGAACCTCCTAACAATACGAGCCGTGTCCAGGAGTACCGCTTTCTGTATCAAGCCCTTGACCCAGCTGCCTAACGAGAGCCTCTTAAGGTGTTGGTCGAGGCTCTTGGCCATAAGGCCATTGGCCGTGACAACTATCGGCACAATGATTGCAGAGTCTACCTCCCACATGTCGACAACCTCGTGCGCCAAGTCAAGATACTTAATTTGCTTATCTTTCTCGGCCTTCACGAGATTCTCGTCATGCGGGATAGTTATATCAACAATCATTGTGCGGCGCTCTACTCGATCTATCACCACTATATCAGGCTTATTGGCTACAATAGTCCTGTCAGTAATGATAGATCGATCCCAGTACATTGTGACATGGTCATTCTCGAGAACTGGGTCGGGCACATACCTGTAGTATGGCACTTCTGAACTCAAAAGGTTGTATTGCAGTGCAAGTTGCTGGTGGATAATCCTGGCTACTTGGTTATGCCTGTGCAAGTACTCGCCGTTAGCAAGACGAGAACAACCGGAAATAATGTGACGTATAGACTCGCCTGGACGGTGGCATGCCCGACAGATGTCAACCGTGCCGTCCTTCACAATATATTTTCGGTAATTATTCGTCATGATAACTTCATCCATAATTGCACAGATAAAACCTTCGGTTTCCCCAAACAGGTCACCGAAGCGTAGCCAAGACACGGACGCTACTAAGTTTACATCAGGCCCATGAAGGGCCCGGTAAAAGCGTCCGTGAAGCTCCTTGTTCTGCCATACCTCCATACGGTCATTAGTGTCAAGCACTACGGGTTTATGCCAGTTCTCTTTAGCCAAGGAGAGCGGGGTGAGTCCCTTGTCCATCGCAACCACATCTCGGTGCATCCCCACTTCGGCATGGAGAAAGTACTCCCTGAGGCTGCACACCTCACGATTGTGGAGGGTCTTAGCATTTAAAAAGCCTCGACCCCCACACTTTCGTGGGATGTATAGCCTCATTACCGACGATCGTGGGTGATGCATCCGATTTGTGGTCAACAACGAACGGACTCTTCTATCCAGAGCGTCTAATTCCGTCTGAGTCCACTTGAGTATGCCGAAAGAATAGACTAAGACTGGCATGACCCAACCGTTAAAGGCGCGTACCTTGTTACCGCCTGACAAAAGACTTTTCAGTACTTTTTTCAGGCGGCCAAAGAATCGCCCCTGTAACGATTGTTTCATGTCAGCTGCGTTGACACCTAACGCCTCCGACATACCCAAGTACTTGTAGGTTTCAGATGAGGAAAGGGATCTGATTTGTATGAAATCCGAAAGTTGTAATCCCTCGGATTCCATAATCTTCCCCCGTTTTACATGCATGACTGCACATTTGTCCACACCAAATTCCATCCTAATTGAGTTACTAAAAGTTTCAGTTACCTTCAGTAACTCTATTAGCCGCAAATTGTTGGGGGCAAAGAGTTTCAAATCATCCATGTATAAGAGGTGAGATATGATCTGACCACCTCTTCTCATCTGGTAGCCTAGCCCCGAACTCTCCAGCAGTGTGCTCAGAGGGTTCAAGGCTAAACAGAACCACAGGGGACTCAGGCTATCGCCCTGAAATATTCCACGCTCGATCCTGATCGGTTCAACGTTTCCTTGAATCTGTCTACATCCCGGATAGTGAAGTACCGTCCTCCATTGCCCCATACATGTGAACAGGAAGGTGCGTAGGGTTGCATTTATTTTATATAACTCTAGCACCCTCATGAGCCATGTATGTGGCATCGAGTCGTAGGCCTTCTTATAATCTATCCAGCATGTAGACAGATCCTTGCGGTTACGTTTAACCTGTTGGCTAATGGCCATGTCAATAAGGAGCAGCTCCTTAGTACCACGGGACCCATTCCTACATCCATTCTGAGAAGTAGACATGATGCAATTGTTATCAATATGTGTGTTAATTTTGACTCTCAGGATGGATGTAAGAAGTTTATAGACCGTCGGTAAACAAGTGATCGGTCTATAATTTTTGGGTTCCGTGGTACTACCTGATTTATGGAGCAGGTGGGTAATTCCTATTGTAAATAACTGTGGTAGCGAGCCCGACTCTAAGCATGACTGGAACTGAGAGGCCAAGCGAGCATGTGAACTACATATCCATTTGAGCCAAAAATTGTGCAGCCCGTCCGGTCCCGGAGATTTCCAGTTAGGCAACGGACGGACTGCACTGGCTACGTCTTGGGGGCTAATTACTATTGCCCCCATTTCTGATATTGGTTCACAAGCTCGTTTAACCTCTCGTATCCAATCACCTTCGGTATGGCTGACGGGCACCGACCATATGCTGCGCCAGAATGCATTCATGGCATCATCATCTGGTCGGTGGACTTCATCCATACCTTGGTCAGGTTGCTCCCAAGTTCTATATTTATTTTATTATTAGCTTGGAGGAAATTCATCATGAACATCTTCCTTCCCGGGGAAGGGCAAAGGGGCCTGCCCACCTCCCTTTTTTTTTTATTGGTGCCCAGTGGAATTTCTTCATGAACTTCCTTCGCCCCGGGGAAGGACGAAGGGGTATGCCGGACTCCTACCGGCTAAAACCACTGGAGCGGTCATCTTCGGCACGTAAGGGAGGCTCCAGGTCCTCGTATGATCACACTAGAGCCGCCCATTGGTACCAATGGAGATGACTTTAAATCGGTCACCCTCTCTAGGATATTCTGCATTCCTTCCCAAAACTCTGATAGCATTTACAAATGTAAATTTAATTGAATATCGCAATGTAATCTCCAGAGTTCACCCATTAATTACGCCATTTTAGTTCCCAGCTCAAACGAGACATTACCTTTTAACTAGACTGTAAATCTTAGCATTAATTACATTCGTTTATATTACATACGATAATAAATAGGATCATTAGATATATAAAGCATGGTAATTAAGAGGAGACATTAACATAATACACGCCTTTCGAATGATTGGTGTTGTCTGCTTGTAGAAAATAATTAATATTAGTAGGCTTGACTTGGTGAAGTGTAATACTATAAGAATAGATACTATAGTTTATAAAACATGGTTCAAGCCCTGAGACAGCTGTCGTCCATACCCATAATTTCCTATAATTTATTCAGTTAGAAACGAAATATCAGTGAGAATGAAAATAGTTATCGATTATTGTTACAAAACGTACAAAAGGATAATTATGTTGAATTATGATTTTAAACATCGTCCTAGTCATGTTACTCTCATAGCTGTCACAAGAATCGAGCTATGCTTTTATTACTATTATACTTTAGGGATGCAACGAAATCTTAATTACGATACCGATCCGAGTGACGAATGAATCGTATAGACGATCACGAAATTCCTTTCAACCTTGTTTTAACTGAAAACAGGATTATTTAGAAAATCATTATTTATTTTGAGGAAATAAAACAAGTTTGTGGTTTGAACTTGGGTTATAGATGTACTTAATTATAGTTATGTTCACTTGTTTTCTGGTTAAACATATTTTTTTGATGCATACAGTCTAATATCATATAGATAGTTTCGTATGTTTCCCGGCCAAAAATAGGCTGCCTCTTTCCACCCATGGCTATCGTAATAGGCGACTGAGGGTTAATATCAAGAGAATGGGCAGCAACATCCTACTGTTTGCTTAGAATCTATCTGCCAGGCGTGGCGATAATAGCAACATGACCACTCATTGTAGTATATTACATTTGGGGCTCATGTTCAGCAGTGGACGTTTACGTGAGAGTGGTGCGAGTGTGTGTATACTGTGGCTTTAATATGTTTGATGTCATGTTTCAGTAGTGATATGATGTCTCTATATACGAATCTATATTGAATTACTTGTAACTCTTATTAAATATTTCAATTCTTATTTCACTACTAGCTGGAACCCACGGTTTCACCCGCCGTTTAATTTAAAATAAATTGGATTATTTATAAATAATTTATAGTACTAGATACTTCACATAGAGTATATATATTAGATTTCATAGGTTTAATTTTTATTGCGCGGTTCCCTGATCTTTTATTTTTATATAAAAGTAGCCTAAGTTATTATTCCTCATAACATCAGCTATCTGCCAGTGAAAGACCCGTAGAAATCGGTCCACCCGTTTCGGAGATTAGCGGGAACAAACAGACATACCGACAGACAAAAATATTAAAAATAGTTTTTTTTGTTGTAGGTACCGTATATACTTTCATGTAGATTTAGTAAAAATCTGTTATTTTGACATTACAAACAGACCATTCGATTTTATTTATTTGTATAGATTGCTTACGTTTGCTTTAAAAGCTAATAAAATATACTGAATTATAAAAACTGCTTAACCTCTAACTCTTTATCTCCCTCAGTCGCTTTCGCCTATGCGTTATACCGTTTGACATGCCGGATTAATTTATAATAACCAAATATGTTTGCCAATAGGCATAAATTCTATATGTGCCGTCATAAACGTATTAGATATACAGTATTATTAATGAAATAATCCGAATGCGCACTTGTCATCCGGCCTTTTATTTAACATTGCCTTAGCTATAAAATTTTACGGTTTCTTTAAGCTATAGCTAAGGAATAATTACATCATCCACATAGACATCCTTTCGATAGTATGTTAATCGGATGAGCATATTTTATTACTAAAGCTTAGGACACTGCCGATCCCCTGGACTTCCCTTATTCATCTTACAGAAGATTAAATTCTTGTAAAATTAAAGCTTTGGGTGGTCATTGACTCCAGGAACCTATTAAAGACACCTTGCCTCCAGCAGTACGCCAAGGACGGGCTGATCAAGATGGCTTTACCAAAGTGGAGCAGAATCTGTCTAGACTTAATCAGTATAGTGGCGCCCTCAGTAGACAAATATACTGCTGCATCCCGCTACACCCTCGACGCAAAAGCTGAACCTTTGAAATCGTGGAGTACATTCAGGTGAAGATGGAATTGGACTTGAGGTGAGAGGTTGGAGTCTGGCACAATATTTAATTCAAATCGTTTGTAGTGCACGTCCCAACATGCCGCAGTGGCAGATCGCAAGAGGGCCGATCCCTTTTGTAGAGTTTGGAGAAGGAGGAGACGGCACCGGGGTAACAACAGCCCTGGTGTCCATGTCCAACACGCCTGGGCAGGGGGCCCTTCATTATATGGAAGGGGCCTTGGGGTTCGAGGATGTATCTGGGGGCTACCTTTTTAGAGGGGGTGAACATCGCCTCTTGCCCCCTTGGATCCGCCCTTGATTCGGTCCTTCGGAAGGCACTTATCATGCATCCTCAACTTTCTTCTGTAACAAAGTAATCTAAGTATTTTTTCTAACACTGGAAAATTCCCTCAAAATATCGATACAAATGTGGAAGTCTATGGGGAAGGTCTTTATTAAGCAGTGCACATCCTTTGGCTGATATGAGTATTATAAGTCTGTTTTTCAATCTTTCAACTAGGCTTAATGTCAGCCACTCAATCAAAAATCATCACCTTGGGCTATTGTGGCTTTGAAACAACTTTTTTACTGCTTTGACAGCCCAACCAATTAAAAGTTTAGGGATGGCCCCAAACGCGTAATTAATTTTTTAATTCAGTTTATCTATCCGTCGAGCCGCCATGTGTAATAAATTGCATATGGCTAAAACTACGTACGGGGCCTGGCGTCTGAATCGCCCGGGGCTTCGAAAGCACCTGTTGGGATGGGTTGACGTGCTTAGGAGCTTAGTGGACGTTTTTATGGTTTTTTGTTTTTTTTTTTCATGTCAATTGTATACCATTTTGCCAGTGTCAAGTTAGGTTTTTTATGGTTCATATTGATGACATGTGCTGCATCTAAAGCTATGTTTTTTTATATGCATTGTACATAAATATACTCCACTTACTATTTAGGGTTTCACTTCAAACTATAAAGTAAAGTTTTGCCAGTCATCGTGTTTCTAAATGAATTAATGTTACCGCTATGCCTGAACCGGACTATACCAGAGAGTCACTGGTGCATTGCTGATATTAGGGACACCGCACTCGTCACAACTGAATGAAACACAGCATAAACATATTGGTACTTTACGCATTTGTATGAGAGAGGTGCTTTGCGGTCGAGTCAGGCTGGTTTTGATCTCTAGCTACTGTTTACTGTTACTGTGTCCGGGTTAAGAGTATAGCATCACTCCATCTCATTCCATGGATGTAGTAAAAGATGACTAAGGGACTGTGAACCAGAGGAATGGACGGCAGCGTCCCTTCTGTGGAACAGTCATACTGCGCTCATCATACTGCCTACTAAGCGTGGTGAGTACTGCTAAATTCTCGAAACATCTATGGGGATGCCTTTATTCTGCAGTGGACGTCTTTTGGCTGATATGATGATGATGAGACTCTATCACGAAAACTTCTGTCTTGACCTCTTGACTGATAGCAGACGCAGACCAAATTGCTATCACGATAGACTAGCAGTGCAATGCCCCCTGCCGTCACTACATGGTTGGGGGCCCCGGGGATTGCGAGCGCGCAGATTGGGGAGTCTGCGTGCTCATACCGAGCCACCCCTGGGAAGACGGCGGTTCGCACGTGGTCACGTGCCGCCGTGTGCGTAGCACAGCGCAAAGTGTGGTTTGGGAGGATCCTTTACAATCCTCCCCGAGAAGTGCCTGGGGGGCGACCATTTTACAGTCGCTTTCCATCCGCTAGAGGGGTGACCGCTTTACAATCATCCCCTCCGTGATGTGCCTAAAGGCGTGGCACCAATGGGCGGCTCTAGTGTGATCTTACGAGAGCTGGAGCCCCCCTTCAGTGCCGAAGATGACCGCTCCAGTGGTTTTAGCCGGTAGGAGTCCGGCATACCCCTTCTCCCTTCCCCGGGGCGAAAGAAGTTCCATGTAGAATTTCCACTGGACACCAATAAAAAAAGAATAACAGTATTATACAACAAGTGTGTATACATATGCATACCTACATGTTGTTGGTATACCAATTAATTGTATTGAAGCGCTTCATGAAAATGCGTTCGATGTAGGTCGATGACCTTTATCCATCCCAATTTGTCAAAAAAGAAACGGGACAAAAAGAACACTCACATCGTGAGTCCGACCCGTTCTTGTATAAAACGAAAGCGAACGAAACTCACAAAGGTATTATCAATCAAAGTGTGACCGTTGAAACGTGGGCGTGTTTCTGTCACTTGGAACGTAATTATAATCACTGTTATTGCCTCCATATTTTATCTATGCTGTATTATTTATATTTTATTGTTCGAGGAATAAACAGCTTTTGCACATCACAATAAAAAGGGAAATGTAGATAAAACTTAAGCCTTTATTATCTACATATAAATATAAGATTACATGCAATAAATAACTTAACAAACTTATATAAACCCTAGGCATTAAATCAGGATTGTGAATTAAAGAAATTATTTAAATGAATGCTCGGAATTCTTGTGCATTGATTTTAAAAAGATCTATTACGATGCCTTTTGACGTGTTCGTTTACTTTTTTAATTAAACGGGGAAAATATACGTCTGCACGAGAGGTTGTGTCAACTGTTGAAACAACTAAACAGGAGGGATTCCTTAGCAGTCTGTAGACACTTAATTTTATGTTGCTAAGAGGTTCAAAACGATGCTACCATTAGCCATACTACCATATATCTTTAAATGTTTACATCCGCTGTTAGCCTACGCATATGAAGTGTAATTATGGTGTCTCTTGCACCGAGAAATATAAGTATCATAGATAGATCAGTAAAAAACACGAACAGAGTAAAAGTAGAGTTAGTAGTTGCAGTGAGAAATCGAAGATCGAGGAAGAATTTACGTGAAGAAACGGATCAGTAAATTATTGATTATCCTTCCCTCCAGCATAAAACATAAGAGACATTAACACTGGGAATACTTAAAATAGAAAGCTTTAAAGTCAGTACACTAACAGACACTTATGTTTAAGTTTAAGCTTTTCCTGCATACATGTGAAGGGGTGTTAAACCTTAATGAACACAACAGCATTGCGTAAAGCCATCAAACGTTATTAGCACAGTGCTAATTTGTGTTCTTCTGCTAAAACCCTTTATTTCGTGTTCTAAATGTATGCGCGTCGCGAATTTGTCACATTCATCTTTGAATTATGTATAATACACAGCGCAATAACCATAAAACGAGTTGACGCGATTAAATTATGATACTCAACCTTTATTACTCGAAACATTACCAAGATAAACATTCTGGTCCTCCTAATAGTTATTCCAGATATTTTAATGTAATCGCACAACTAGGAAAATTATACAGTAATAGCCACAAACGATATCCTGCGAGTAGAAAAAGAGTGTAAGAAGTATGAATGTCAACCGTAAATGTTTACCACGACATTTGACATTAACTGGTAACTATTATTAACAGTTATGTTATCAAAATACGGTGATAATAAGTTAAAAAAAGAAACGAAGTAACTCGTTAAGAGTACACAAAACCGTAAGTCAGTGCTGCTGCTGTAGCATTCAATTGATAAAAATGGCTCCCTTTATCTCTATTTTAATTAGGTACAATAGGTATCAGTTAGAATAAATTTTGTTATAAATACACCTGTTTCGATAAATTTGTGAGTAACTACACAATAGCACAAGCAGGTGTAGTTCCAAGTCCGCACCTTGAGTTTTTTTAAACAAAAAAGTCCGTTAAAACGACGTTTTTTCGGTTCGATTTTTGTAATTTGAATTTGGAACCGTGAAGATGGCCGACTAGATGACGTATTTATTAATTCGATTGGACGGTTCGAGGTGCGTCGGCCGTTTCTTGGTGGTAATCGGAATCGATTAAAGAAATCGGTTTTATTATAATCGATGATGATTGTGAGAGCTCTCGATGCGAGATCCGCTGATTAGTTTACTATTAGGAAATCAATGTTCAACGAATCGAGAGTTTAGTATAACAAAACCATAATTGATTAAATTTAGATATTTATTTTCTATACTTATCTGGACAGAGGAGATCAACGTAATTTAAGCTGCTTTCAACCTACGCAAGTTGACTGGGAAATCTAGTAACGATGGTATTTGTAGGCGACAGTTTGGGAACAACCTACTACTTATGCATATAACACCTTCATGCAGCATTCATGAAGATCAAAACAAATTAAGGCAATACAATGTAGATAACGCACTCAGCAACAAAGTTGCTGCGAGTAAATCCGACGTATCAGACTTGTGCGCACGTCGCCGTCGGCTTGACAACCGCAGCTGCGAACGTCAGATTGGTAAACATGCCTGTCTTTTACAACGAAGGTTACGCCTAATACCTTATCTTACATTTGTTCTACTAAAATATCGTTTTGCTTCAGTAATATATATCGCTTAATGCATCAAGAGTTCAATTTAGTGACATTATCTACATGCATAAGAAATAAAAATGTCTGTAAATTATAAATACACCTTTCATCAAATATCTAACAGTTTTAATAGTTATTTTAATTCCATCAGGACCAGGTGACAACCCATGGTAGCTTGATTGGACTAATATTATTATATCTATACAAATAAATAAAATTTAAGTGTCTGTTTGTAATGTCAAAATAACAGCTTTTTACCAAATGCATATGAAAGTACATACGGTACCTACAACAGAAATACAATTTAATTTTTTTTGTCTGTCTGTCTGTTTGTACCCGCTAATCTCCTAAACGGCTGGACTATTTCTACGGGACTTTCACTGGCACATAGCTGATGTTATGAAGAATAACTTAGGCTACTTTTATTTGAGAATAATAATTAGCGTTCCGCGCAAAAAGTTAAAAACTATGAAATCCAATATATATATACTCTATGTCAAGTGTCTATGCCGAAGTACTCTAAATTATTTATAAATAATCTAATTTATTTTAAATTAAACGGCGGGTGAAACCACGGGTCCCAGCTAGTCATATATAAGGATACAAACCGCAGGGCAGCTTGTGGTGAGCTGTATGTCAGTGGCGACACTACGTACTCGAATTCCGCAGAGAATCCATCAGCTCCTCGTCTCCAGTTGGCCTTTATTGGTTGGCTGGAATGCATCCTCGTGAGTTCCTGCAAAACCCTCAACACTCGCTTGCTTTAGATGGCTGAAAAGAGGGGCCCGCCTAAGCTATATATGGGTGGCAATTCACTATCTACCACTGAATTTCAGTTAAGGTTGAAACGCAGACATCGTTGTTTCCGTTTATTTACTTTAGTTTAGTTTCCATCCTAGATAACATTGCAATGGATCTCATCTTAACTTGTACCTTAATTTTTTTACAATATTCCTATCTTACACCCACGGAGATAACCCGTGACTGCATTTTTATCGAACAGCCAAGTAGAGATCAGAGACCAGACTCGTTAGTATCTCATTACATTTATGATTATAATTCTCTAAAGAGTTTCTGCTGTCATCATGTCCATAAGCTTATTACAAGAACCTGATTAACTAAAAACAGGACAACAGCTATCGCGCAGCCAAGAATCCACGCGTGGCAAATCGCCCAAAATTGAAAGGCGAGGGTACAAGTTTTTTTATTCATTGATCGTCTGATGAGTGTGCGTCAGAGATCTTCGCCTGTTTAATCGCTATCGCAAATACGTAAAACCAAAATGACGTTTGATAGCGGAGTCTGCGCAATTTACGCCTGTCGCAAAGCGTCTGCGACAAACGTTTGATTACGTACTCGCGGGTTCATCGTTGCAGAGGATATTAAACCATGAAGAGAGTTTATTTTAATTCACAACCTGTCCTTATAACGTTTGTACGATGTGTGTCTCCCTGCCAATACCAGAAGTGTGGAAATTTACAGAATATTCAATTCCATGTAATCGCATATTCGTGTAAGTCTCCAACGCAACTGTTATCTATAGGATAAGCTTGTATTGTTAGTATTGGCAATTTATTCTTGTCCGAGATTAATTACAATTAACGATCCCCAACAAATGTATAATGTTACTGTATTTATCATTGTTTTATCGATTGTGTTCTGTTATTGGAACTTTAACCACGGTTTATATTACGACATTAGAGCATAAATTGAGTGTACATTTACATACAGTAGATGTGTGTGTACTCTTAGATTGAGTGTGGTGTCCAGATTAATAATATGGCATTACTGCATCTTCTTCCATGGATATTGTAGTAGGCGACTAAGGGTGCCATGACACTTGTGTGCCTGGGGGGATCCTTGACAATCCTCTCGGAGAAGTGCCTGGGAGGGCGACCTTTTTACAGTTATCCCTTCCGAGATGTGTCGAAAGCTGCATCATGGGCGGCTCTAGTGTGATCATACGAGAACCTGGTGCCGAAGATGACCGCTGTAGTAGTTTTTGTCGGCAGGAGTCCAACATGCCCCTTCGCACTTCCCCTGGACGAAGGAAGTTCATGATAAATTCCGACTGGGGACCAATAAAAAAGGGTGCCACGCCACTTATCCAATTTCTTTGACTATTGCGTGTCATGCATCCAAAATCTTTGTCCGAGATCTGATGTTTGATAAGTGCCATATTCAATTCCAAACCCATTAATTTATTTTTGTAATTTGTGTACCTTGTATTATAAAGACATTGCCTTTCATGCTACTTAAATGTTGCTTTCATACCCATTTAGTTGTGATTGATTGAGAGTATTGAAATTTCGAAAAAAAAAAAAAAAATATGATCTCATTCATTTTCTTTCGTTTAGTACCTGATCAAATGTACATTAGACAAATCTATTGGACGAATGGCATACTATGCTTCAGTTAAACAAATATGTGATATTAGGATAACGTTTATATATTGACAGCTTCTTGAGTGATATTGCACTATACACTAATGATAAGAACAGTTTATTATACAAATCTTGGCGCTCATAGCCGTTTGCAACGTTCGGCGCGGTCAGTCCACGAATGAGTAACCGCAGAATATTTGAATTGGGCGTCCCCGTCCTTCAGAGGGCACGTCGGTCCTGGTTATTGTCATTCGACGGCAGTCGCTAAGCCAAGTCTTTGGGTGGCTTAAAGACTGTGACATAATGTTGGCCACCAACAAAGAATACAGGTCATGTATTACTCTATCATGTCTTTAAAGTATTAGGTGCGTGCCTATTTGACCAGCTGAACGCCAGAATGAAAGCCAATAATGTTAAATATCTCTTGTATTGCATGTAATATTTCAACTAGAATGCATAACGCACAGGAATAATCAATGAAAAATCAATGACATTAGTTGTCATCTACAAAAGAGAGGCAGAATAGTTGTAGTAGAAGAGAATTGGACCGTACGACGTTGCCAACATATTTTTGTAGATTTTATTCATTTTGGAGATATATTTTTGAATATGTAGATTGATTAATCTGAACACCGTGTAACGTTGCCTTATACATGACATTGGCGAAATTGTGGAAGAATACTCTACAGAAGCCATAATCAAAGAGAAGAAGGAGAAGTAGTAGAAAAGGATTTTCCATCAGCAAACTATGATAATTTAAGAAAAATAACATAAAAATCAATCATTAGGTGTACCAAATGATTGATTAGATTGTTTGATGATGTATCATGATCATCATCATACCAGTCGAAAGATATCCACTGAACAATGGCATCCCCTATAGGTTACCAAAACGACCGATTACATGCCGCCCGCATCCAACGACTTCCATCTTTACCAAGTCCTCTATCCATCTCTTTGGAGGCCATTCTATGCTGCGTTTTCTGGTGCGTGGTCTCCACTCGAGAACCTTTCTACCCCAATGGCTCACAGTTCTACGAGCCATGTGCCCAGCCTATTCCCACTTTAGTATGTCAGTAACTTTAGTTATACCATGGATCTCCTCAATTCTGATTCGATCTCGTAGAGATTTACCACGCATAGCTTTTCACATAGCTCGCAGAGTGGCATTGAGCTTTCTTATGAGGCCCATAGAGAGATACCACGTCTCTGCGCTATATCTCATCACTGGTAATATACATATCATTACATATCATATCTAATTGCAACTTAGATGATCTACACAAATGTGTTCATAACCACATAATAGGATCATGAAGATATCCAACAAAAGGTAGCTACAACATCCGCGACGTGCAGATAACCTCATAAGCTCCGTCAAGCAAACTTCCAATCTGCAAATAAACCTGTTCTTCTACATGATTTCTTCGTGTGGCATCTGAAGAAGCAAAAGGACAGTAAATTGTAAAGATTTGTCACGGCCTGATCTAGGCAGACCAGATAACTAAGACTTCGCCCACGTTGCTACAGGGAAACGGCGACAAAGTGTGTGATAGGCACATTTAAATGTCATAGGCGAAGACACACGTAAATACAGTGCAAGTTGCAGACAAGACGGTGCTATAATAGAATCACATGGCTAAAAAATATCGTCTTCATCATTATCTTCTTCATATCTGACCGTAACTGTCTACTGCATATAAACCTCGCTTTTTTATCTATGCCCAGTGGAATTCTACATGAACTTCTTTACCCCGGAAAGTGCGAAGAGGTACTCTCCGGACTCCTACCGGCTAAAAAGTCCTCGTAAGATCACACTAGAGCCGCCCAAAGCATATGAACCTCCTAACAGAGTTTAGACATTATTGCCATAACCACCATGCTTAAAAAATGCTTCGCGATCGCGTAGTATAATTTTAGGGCCTGAAACCTATGTTTTACTACCTGTCTAACACATAGATAAACCTTAAATCTGCTTAATTATTTTTAATACCCAATAAATATTATAAATACTGTAAAGCCACCGTGTGGTGCCTGCTCAGAATACCACCTACCCATCTCATCCTATGGGTGTCGGAACAGTCGACTAAGGGATTAGCCGGAGGATGAGCAGCAAGGTCCTTCGAGCACATTAACAACTCAACGGCGATCGCCAACCCGTCCGCCAAGCGTGGCGATTATGGCAACACCCCTCAATGAGCACACAGCACACCCATATTGGTCGTTGTGGTGATCTTTGGGGGAGGCCTGTGTCCAGCAGTGGACTTAATTCGGCCGAAATGATGAAACCCACACAAGGCTTCAGTTAAAACCAGCATAGCAGTTAACCTGCAGCAGATGCTGTATTGAAGCCTTTTAGACACACTATACCGGGCCGACTAATGTCTTACAGTAACACTAATATTCCACTGCATTCAGGCATACACATATTATGAATCACGTTTATCAGTTAGCAGTTTTATATTATGGTATTTCTTCCTTACTTTCTATTATATCAGATTTTATTCATACCACAGTATTCAATTAGCATTGACACTACCCGTTAACCAAAGCAATAAATCAATTTCTTAGAGCCAGAGTTTCCCATACGGCATAACGGTGCAGCCACATTTATTCCCGGCAACTCCTAAACAGCGCTGTGAGTTGTCGCACGGAGTTTTATAGTGGAGTCATAAGGTCAGAGTATTTATGAACAGACGCGAGAACTTGACTAAATAAATTGTTTCCACGTTTGTGTCTATGATAGATGGACTATAGGAGAATGGATTTTAGCCGTAAACTGACGTGAGATTTGCGTTGACTCCTTACTGGAATAATGTACCGTGATCGTGAAGTATCAAAGTGCCAAACATTTAAAAGGTAAACTTTGATTATCATTTATGAGGAAGACTTCTATTGCAGCACCCCCTGGTGGCCAGGCATCATCAAAATATTTGAGAACCATCCTGCAAATAAATAAATTATTAAATAACAAACAGAAATAATTTAATTATTAAATAACAAAAGGTTTTAAAGAGAAACAAAGAAAGAAAATGTAGATATTTATTGGCACAAATAATTAAATAGGCAAACAAAAACATAACAATAAAACAGATTCGCCGAAAGGGCAGCATGATGTCAGATAGCAGTACCAGATACCACTACCTAACGCTTTAGATGTAAAAGTTTGTGTTTGTGTCATAAAATCGCACTCAAACAGCTGAAGGTTCAAGTGAATGGTAGCAGAATGGATCTACCACTGTATGTATGTCATGGAATAGACGTAGAATACGTTTTATATCATCATCAAGTTCCTTGATGGGTTAAAATTAGTTCCCTCATGTAGTCCCAAACTTCATACCGTACAGAAGAAGACAGTGTGAGTGCTTACTGCGTGCATTAAGGCAATTTTACGCCTGTCACCTTTGTCATCCTGCGACTATGTGGTGCCGGCTAAGAATAGCACCAACCCAGCTCATCCGTGGGTGTCGTAAAAGGTGACTAAGGGATTAGCCGGTGCCCTATGATGACCGCTCCAGTGGTTTTAGCCGGTAGGAGTCCGCTCTCCGCCCTTCTCCGGGGCGCAGGAAGTTCCATGCAGAATGTTCACTGAACAACAATAAAAAAAATGTTTAGACGAAGGGTTGGTAGCAGTGTCATTCGAGTACAATTACAAATTACCTGCAATCGCCAAACCGCCTGCAAAGCGTGGTGATTATAGCATAATCACCCAATAAGCTCACAACACAAACCCAAACCGGTAGTCGTGGCCATCTTTGGGGGAGGTGTAAGTACAGCAGTGGGTGTTTTTTTCGGCTGAAATGATGACCACGATGGCGCAATGGATTCGGAACGTTAAGAAAAATATAAGTATAATAAGATAGTACTTACGCGAAGTAACCCGGTAAAATGTGTTCTATATTAATACTCTCGCGAAAACCGTACAGAATAGATATTGTAACTGAAATTATTATCTAGGGTATAGGCATAGAGATATTTAATATAAACACTTTATGACTGTAATTTATTATAATTATTTCGTTCATAAGTCTGGAGACCAATTGTCGTAATTAAAAAACTGGTCAAGTGCGAGTTGAACTGGCGTAGAGAGGGTTCCGAAATTGCTGAAATATTGTCTGTTGTTTGATTCCGCCTTCTACCAATAACTTATCCCAAGAATAAACTTAACATCGTAGTTGAAGTCTTCTCATATATTCCAACCGCAAACGTAAATTTGTACGCATAATATTGTATGATTTATCATGTTATTTTAAGACTTCTTATAGGTTTTCCTGTAATCCTTAAGTACTTCCTCCAGCTATTACTTTTATATTTTTTCAGAATTTTAGGTATTCCGCTAACTTGAACTGACACAGGTAAATTTTTTTAAATAAAATAAACGTCATAATTCTCATTGAAGAGACTGTATTGAAATCAGACGGTCTGTGTGTGTGCCTGTGCCTCCCAATAATGACGTCATATGGAATATTGCCATAATCGCCACGCTTGGGTGGTAATTGCAGTATTTTGTTATTAGTACACAGGAAGATGCTGCTGCACTTCTTCGTGATATGAACCCTCAATCGTGATTTACGACACCCATAGACGGATAGAGAGGTGGTCTTTTCACTAACGCCAATCGCAAGGAAGACATTCGTATAATTAAATAAATAGGCACCAAATTTAATACATCCATGTATTTACATGTGTGGTGTCCGGATAGTCCGTGTGGTGTCCGGATTAAGAATATAGCATCACTCCATCTCCTTCCATGGATGTCGTAAAAGGCGACTAAGTCAAAGTCAAAGTCAAATATTTTTATTTCAAATAAACCAAATATTGGCACTTATGAAACGTCAGAATCTAAGTTGCACGGTTCCAAATAGTTGATCTATGGAGAAGAGCCGGCAAGAAACTCCATAGATACTCTTTTAAAATAATTGAGATTACGATGTTGATTAATACAAATTAAGGTAAACCATATAAAGAGCATTATGTAGGCCAATGTATAAAAAAAATGACATACTAATGTAATATAATCATTATTCGTCATGGCAGTTAATGGCTGACCAGTCCCAACAGACGGCACCCGTTCACGAGCATGACGCATGCATCAGCATCGCTTAGCTCAACCATATTTTAGGGAACCGAACGACCCGATACACAACGCCACCGCCAGCAAGACATTTTAGTGAGCATGACAGACCGATACTACCAGGCCAAAGGCAAAGGGTACTAAATATATAACATTAACGGCTACATGATGCTCGCACATTTACAATTTTATGATTAATTAATAATGTCAAAATATTATTAGAATGTAAATTGCAGTCATTAAATTTTCTACAATTTCTGTGTAGACGGTAAAGCATTGATTGGGAATAACAACACGTCAATCATGCGAAAATTATACAATATATTATAAAGCGCCAGAGGGTCGCAGTGTGCAGGAGGGAAACGTTTGCCAGACATCGCTATCGTCGATGTAATGATTTATACTATAGTAGGCTTTCGAAATTAAAATGCGCTTAATCAATGATTTGAATCTTATTTCTGGTAAGTCGGTAATACTACAAGGAATTTTGTTATAGAATCTAATACTGTTTCCCATAAACGACTTGCTGGTTCTGCTAAGTCTAAAGTCAGGTACAACCAACTTGTTCTTGTTGCGAGTATTTAAGCTGTGCACGTTACTTTTCTTACTGGAAAAGGGAAATCAATTATTAAGAATTAAGGGAATCAAAACCAGAGGGATGGGCAGCAGCGTCCCTTTTGAGAAGCGGTAGCCATACTGCGCTCACCCACCTGCGTGCCAAGCGTAGTGAGTATTGGCAAATACCCCCCAAAATGATGACACAGTTGTGGAATCTATGGGGGAGGCCTTTCTTCAGCAATGGACGTAAAAATTACTGATACTATTTATGTATTTACATATGTATGCACTGAGATATAGACACGCTTCAATATTTATTTGTACAAAAACCGCTTAATAATACATAACGCAATAACTCATTGTACTGAACGCGGAGTCAAAGTTCTGTATCAACGGCCGCTGCGGTGGTTTACTCGCTTTTCATGTTTTTGTCGCACGACGCGGACACATGTTGGTCGCAGCGACTTTTTTGTCGCGTGTTTATGACCCGGTTCGGCGGGTGTGCGCATCCCTTTATAGCGGCGACCACTTTTTACTTACAATCGCCAATTACGTGGGGCATACGAAATTCATTGAATGATTTCGTTTTTTTTTTTCTTCAAATTGTACAGACCGTGGTGTGGTCTTGCCTTGATACTAATAGGCTATTAACGGATATAGGTAGTTTATATGTTGAAATAATGTTAAGTGCTAACCATCTAAGTGCTTATGGTTTAGTTAGAATAGTGGTGTTTTCGTGCTGTTGGACAATCGCAGTTAAACTTTTACGGTGCGTAAAGGGGCAACGGTTACTGTGGCCCCGCTATCTATTGGCTGAAAGGCTATTAACACTAATGCATTGTGGTGATCTCTCACCTTGCGCTTTCTGTTAAACGTGTTATGGTAGGGAAACCAGATAATTGAGCCTTCACCCACGACGTTATAAGGATACAGACTCCATGTTTTTATTGAAGTGAAAATTCATAGAAACATTTCAAGTTCAAAGGAGACAATCGCCCATAAATAATTTACTCTTAATGTTACGACGACGTTACGATGACCGGTCAGATGAGCCACGCAATGATCAACTTCCAACCATGCACTTGCCAGCCGCTCACGAACGAATGGAAAGAACTGGTATAGGTGACGGCCCTTAATAGATGTGTCCCACCTGCATTGCGATTCAGCCAAGAGTTCTTTCCAATCACCAGTTTGTGGTTTAAATGACAGCACGGTTGGTGCAGTGGCTGATATAGTCGGCTGCTGCGCAACGGGTCGTGGGTTCGATTCCCGCACGGAACAAATATTTGTACGATCTGCAGGTAGTTTGGTCCGTTGGTAGTTCCGGGTCTGGGTGTATTGTATGTGGAATTCATGTCTGTAAATGCACCTACGACACAGGAGAAACCCTAGTGTGGGGCAACGTTTAAAAAAAATAAGAATATAGCAATACATGGAGTATCCTCCTCTTACCGTAGATGTCGTAAAAGGCAAACGAAGTAACTCTCAATCAGAGGGCTGGGCAGCAGCGTTCCTTCCGTGAAACAGCCTGCCAAGCATGGTGAGTTCTGGAAAATTCCTGCCAAAATGACACGTTTTTGAAAATAATTTTGGGTTTCTCGCATACATTTCAGGGAAATGTGGTTGAAAGAGGCCTCCAGCCAGGCTTAAATTTAATATTACAAACTAAGCAACTGTCTGGGTGTATTATGTTTGGAATATGTGTTTGTAAACGCACCCACGACACAGGAGAAATCCTAGTGTGGGGCAGTGTTAAAAAAAAAAAACTGCACGATCGCGTTGTAGGTTTTGGATAGTCACTCTTGGATATATTAGTGTTGGTGTTTATCCGCCACCTGCGGGTCACCCAAAATGCTTAGTGGTACGGTAGCGCCATAAGACGCTTAATTTTTTTAATTCTTAGGGTTCCGAACGTCCGAATGAAAAAACGGCCGGGCCCCTTATATGATCACTCGTGTGTCTGTCTGTCTGTCACAGCTAATTTTTACTCCCGAATCTACTAGAACAATTAAGTTGAAACTTGGTACACATGTGGATTTCTGCGACCCAAACACGTACGTGTATTGTAAATAAATGAATTTTGAATATGGGGGTCACTTTTGGGGGGCAATATATAAAATTAAAGAATAAAGTTTTTCAAATTGTACCGTGTAACATATGAAATGGAAGAACTTGTTGTGAGGATTTCAAATGTATTTATTTTATAATGTTAAAATATATAGTTTTAAAGTTATTTAAGAAAATATACGAATATTGACCATTCCCCCTTTAACTCCGAAACTACTGAGCCTAAAATATAGATAATAGCTCTAAAAAGGTTTTCCTGTAATCGGTAAAGTTTAACATTTTGAAAAATGTTGAGTCATTTACCTATAGGTTACAGGAAAACCTTTTGGATTCTCTTTTGTTTTTTCTGAATGTAGTCATTTGTTTGCTTCGTGTAGGAACGTGTTCTCGTAAATGGAGAAAACGAAGTGCGAGCCGTTATTAAATACCTCTGTTTAAAACAATTAACGACGCAAGAGATTCATTGCGATTTGGCGGCAACATTAGGAGAGTCTGCTCCGCCGTATTCCACTGTCGCAAGGTGGGCTTTCTGTGCTTTCTGCGCTCACCAACCCGCCTGCCAAGCGTGGTGAGTACTGGCAAATTCCCCCCAATATGATGACACAGTTGTGGAAATCTATGGGGGAGGCCTTTGTTCAGTAGTGGACTTTGTATGGCCGATATGATGATGATGAAGGTGGGCTTCTCAATTTCGAGTAGGGAGAACGAGCACGGAAGACGAATATCGTTGCGGCCGTCCATAGACGTCAGTCACCCAAGAAAATGTTGCGAAAGTCGAGAAAATTGTATTGAGCGATCGAAGAGTTACCATCCGATACTTAATTCAAGAAACGGGCATTTCATATCCAATTTCTTTCGTATTCAATCCATATTGAAACAATCTTTGAATATGAAAAAGTCTCCGCAAGATGGGTGCCGAGAATCGACTTGACGCTTCGAAGATATTGTTGGACAAGTTTGAAGAAGATTCTGAAAACTTTTTGTCTCGTTTCGTAACAATGGACGAAACATGGGTCCATCATTTTGATCCCGAGACAAAACAGCAATCTTCGCAATGGAAACGCCATCATCACCGACCCCGAAGAAGTTTCGTGTCGTGGCATCGGCTGGCAAGGTTATGGCCTCAATATTTTGGGACTCAGAAGGGATATTTTTGATTGATTACCTGGAGCGTGGAACCAGTATTACTGGTTCCACGCTCCACACCATAAAAAAAAAAATAAAAAAAAAATGACCAGTATTACAGGCCAATATTATGCAGCTTTAATTCCCAAGTTGAGGAATGATCAAAGAGAAAAGGGAGGGAAACTTCGAAGGGGCGTGCTGTTTCATCACGACAACGCACCCGCGCACTGGTCGGCAGTTGCGATGGCTGCCATTCAGCAATCTGGCTTCGAATTGGTTGACCACCCCCTTATTGCGATGGCGCATGGCGATTTTTATCTGTTCCCCAAATTGAAAAAATCCTTAAGGAGAAACAGATACGAAGACGATGACGAGGTGATGGATGCCGTGGAGAGCTTTTTGCAGACCAAGACAAAACTTTTTTTGTGAAAGGGATTGAAGCCTTGGAAAAGCGCTGGACTCGGTGTGTAGAGAGACTCGGAAACTATGTAGAAAAATAAATTATTAAGTTATCAATAGTCATTATATTCTATCTCATTCTCACTACTTTTTGATCCCTCCTCGTACAAGACAGAATTCAACAATAGACAATATATTCAGCAATTTCGGAATTCGAAAAATTCGAAAGTTTTTAATCGATTTCGCTCTCGTGTTTTGCATCAAATCCATATTTTTCTTAATCAAAACAATATTTATATATGTTGCTATTATCTGACAATGTTTACCAACGTTTCTCAAATAAAGTGTATCATCATTTCGGCCGAATGAAGTCCACTGCTGGACACAGGCCTCCCCCAAAGATCACCACAACGACCGATATGGGTGTGTTGTGGGCTCATTGGGGGGTTTTGCCATAATCGCCACGCTTGGCAGACGGGTTGGCGATCGCAGTTGATTTGCTAATGTAATCGAAGGAAGCTGCTGCCCATCCTCCGGCTAATCCCATAGTCGACTTTTACGACACCCACGGGAGGAAATGGGGTGGTGGTATTCTGAACCGGCACCACACGGCTAAAGTGTATATATGTATATATTTAGTGTATTTATTTATTATTTGAGAGAGTACCTACCGTTCTAAACCGGGATACGACATGGACACATATGAAATTGAAAAAGTCACATTTGTAAATTCTAGGTATGAACCCGCAACCTTATACTTAAGTAGCGAGTCCGTAAACCTCCGGACCAACATGCTCGCCAGCAAATTTTATGGCTATGCTAAAAGCCCGTACATGATGTCTCATAATTCCTATAGACTGGTTTTATTATAGCAGGCAGACAGTTTGACACCAAGCTCATACCATAAATGTAAAATATTTACAACGTATTATTTTCAACAATTCGGCACGGAACACGAGAAAATTTATCTATTAGCACTTCAACGTTATTTTGCTGTCATCGACCTACACAAAGCCGTTTACATATTTAAATGCTTATTTTTCCTTAAAAAGAAACGATTACTCACATATTTTTAGAAGAACATAATAATATCTGTATACTTGTTTACAGACATTTAATAAATATGTATGATCTTTGAAGTGTTAAAGCAAGTTCTAAAGAAAGTGTTGTAAAAATATTGGAATAGGGTTAAGAAAAATGTTAAACGGTTATATTGTAACTGTACTGTTGCATGCTGGGAAGAGCCAACCTTGTGATATTGTAACACGTGTAGTGTTGTGCCGAGTCTGGTCGTCTCGAATACTTAGAAGTACCTACACTGGTACTCGTGAATGCGAAATATGGAATTCGGATAGGTAGATCCCGAACACAAGTCTCATGTATGTACTTACGCTACTCTAATACTCTAATTCAAATCGAGTACATCTTGCCCTTTTTTGAAAACCTCGGTACTAAAAATGACTACTGTGAGAAAATAATTTACTTATATTGTTGAAATAATTCACCTATATTGTTGAAATAATTTACTCACATTGTTGAAATAATTTACTTCTATTATTGAAATCATTATATTATTAAAATCATTTATTACTGAAGTCATTATCATTAGTGAAATAATTTACTTATATTTACTGTGCACAATTATTTTATTATTTAGGTTGGTATAAAACGAATACTTGCGAATTTCTACAAGTCTTTTGCTGCCTCAGGTATTGGAGCAACTAGGGTTTCAGGAAACATTCCTTTAATGTTTGTAATGATATTTAACTTTTTTGCCAACATTTCCCTCTCAGGCTGAAACCGGACACATTCCGTCAACAAGTAGACTACATCTTCCTCTCCGTCACACATATCGCATTTGGGTGAAATACACTTCTTCATTAAAAATACAAACTTATTGAGCGGCATGTATTCAGATCTCAATCTGCGAGCTGGAACTAATAATTTCCTACTAGTTTTGGCATTTCAAAACCATGGGATACGAGGAGGTTCACATATTAGGGTCTTATAGCAGAAACATTTAGTTTTTGATCTTAAATTAAAATATTCTGTCCATAACTCATGAATTTTAGTTTTTAAATAGACTAAGAATTAAAGAAAAAGGCTCGCTTCCCTTCCCTCAAGAATACCCTTCTTGGTCAAACGGTCAACTCCCTCGTTGCCTTTTACTCCTATGTGTGTCAACATATCGTTTAGTACAAACAGTATGCCCGTTTGGACGCCCATATAGACGATAGCATATACGACTATGCTACCGTACATAGGCATGGATGAAAGGTAAGAGTCCTAAATCATAGTAAAACCCTATATTCATCATTTCGGCCGAATAAAGTGCCGGCTCAGAATGCCACCACCCCATTTCATCCCGTGGGTGTCGTAAAAGTCGACTAAGGGATTAACCGTGTGACGAAGTCATCCTTCATCTTCATTTCAATCAACCTCTTTCATGACTTCATACCTTTTTATTTCCATCACTGTCCACCTCACGATTCGTTCTTTATTCAAATCAAAATTCGAATTTATGTGACGTAGAGTCGCTCTTCATATTTTGATCATTATCATTACACATTGGATTCTGAACGCTAGTGGTTCAACACACAGCTGTCGCTCTGACAAATAGTCTCCTGCAATATTACAATTACTTATTTTTTAACTAGCTTAAATATTGTGATAATAAGCTATATTTGAAATATATAAACATCACCATGAAGATGAAGTGTTGAAGTTGTGAATATCAATATACCATTATAACAATATATATGTTACGTTTCATTGAATCACAATAACTGAACTCCGTTACTTGATGCCGTGGAGAGAGCCTCCTAGTTGAGCTAACCGGGAAGGAACACGGAGGGAAGCACTCCGCGACAACTGGAGGATGGGTAGCAGCGTCCTTCGAGTACATTAACAACTCAACTGCGATCGCCAACCCGTCTGCCAAGCGTGGCGATTACGGCAAGACCCCCCAATGAGCATATCAGTTGTTGTGGTGATCTTTGGGGGAGGCCTGTGTCCAGCAGAGGATTTCAGAAGGCCGAAAAAAAAAAGAAATAAAAAAGAAGTCCACTGCAGGACACAGGCCTCCCTCAAAGACCACCACAACGACCGATATCGGTGTGTTGTGTGCTCACTGGGGGGTTTTGCCATAATCGCCACGCTTGGCAGTTGAGTTGTTAATGTATTCGATGGACGCTGCTGCCCATCCTCCGTCTAATCCCTTAGTCACCTTTTACGACACCCACTGGATGAGATGGGTTGGTGCTATTCGTAGCCGGCACCACACGGCAAGTAAAACCCTATATTGTACCCATCATAGTATTGTCATATCTGCCGTCGGCTTCGTGCTTCACGTTTAATACACTCAAAACGACGCTGCTGCTTATCCCATTAACGGACCCCTAGTCACCAAGCATGAGATGTAAAACAGCTGTACGGCCAGCAACATCAGGCCTACGTTTTCCTTTTACTCCAAAATAAGCTCGGAAGTAGCCATTTTGAAGAAAAAATTAACGATATTTTTATTTAAAGCCAACGAGGCATAACTTCAAAAGACATGGTATTTATAAACGCATGCTAAATGACTCAACATTTGTTACAAAGAAAGAGTCGTTGGTTCCAAAGCTTGGTGTATAAAAAATGTAACATACACATATCAAAAGTTAATAAAAACACAGTACGGCCACACAGCAGAAGTGTTACCAAAATTCTGTAGGGTTGACGATGTTAAATATACTTTTTACAATTAATATTGTAAGGCTTTGGTTCAGTGGACTTCCATAAGCTTTTTGGTTAAGATAAGATAAGATAAGATAAAAATATTTTTATTCATGTAAACCATATACAGGCACTTATGAATCGTCGAGACTTTAATTGCCGCGTTCCAAGATGTGGATTTCCTACGGAGAAGAACGGGCAAGGTTCATTCACTGTGTATGGGTTATGTAGTTAGATTGGTACGATGGCACTTGTGGCAGGCTGCCACGTATCACTTGCTGTATTTTAGTGCTTGGCTGACAGAATGAGACAACGCTATATGAAAATATAGCGTTGTCTCACTCTGTCAGCCGAACCGAACCGAAAATTTAGTTTTTAAGTACCATTTACCCTGGGTAATTTTATTACGGTTTCTAGTCCCAAATGTACTCTCGTGGCTGCCATAAGGGATATCTAAGCGATTGTATCTAGTCAACGGGAAGTCCTTATTTTTTATTGTGGTGGCCAGTATCAACGATTTGAAACTGCCA
Organism: Diloba caeruleocephala; assembly: GCA_947459985.1. NCBI lineage: Eukaryota > Metazoa > Arthropoda > Insecta > Lepidoptera > Noctuidae > Diloba > Diloba caeruleocephala. Next base: position 5,851,442 of record OX381614.1, read on the forward strand.
CTTTTATGTTTATGTGTATGTATTATCTTCCACTCGCTAATGTATTGAGGTGTGAATTATCGGATAGAAATGTGATACCATGAGTTCAGTCGTATGCGAGCCTTAGGCACATTTATCGAAGTGACGCCTTCTCCGTCTTTCTTTTTTATAATTATTATCCCTTTTTCATAAGAAACCTCAACGTCACTACTCATCGAGCTATGGAGAGAGCTATGCTTGTTATTTCTCTACGAGATCGAATCAGGAATCAGGAGATCCGTAGAAGAACTAAAGTTACCGACATAGCTGAAAGGATTAGTAAACTGAAGTGAAAATGGGCGGGGCACATTGCTCGTAGAACTGATGGTCGTTGGGTGAAAAGGTCCTCGAGAGGAGACCGCGCACCGGAAAACGCAGCGTGGGGCGACCTCCCAACGAGGTGGACAAACGACCTGGTGAAGGACGCTGGGAGTCGATGGATGCGGGCGGCATGTAACGGCTCGTTGTGGAAATCTGTACGGAGGCCTTAGTTCAGCAGTGGATGTTCTTTGGCTGATATGATGATGATGATGATGATGATCCCCTTGTTTGCTATTGTAACCCCTGTATTGAGTTCTATTGTATTGAGTCCCCGTAACCCTAAATGGTCTCGACATGATTAAGGTCTGTCTATGGCTAGTTTTTTTGGCTGGCATGGCTTGGCTTTCAGTCTAAAGTCAATGTGGAAAAGTGTACAACTTTATCGAAACATCCTCATTTCTAAATCTCGTAACATTGACAGCCCTAACACAACACATGCGTTGTATTCAAGGTTACAAAAAAACACGCCTTAGCAACTAGTAGATTCTGTGTGAAGATGACGTAATTCGGTCGTTGACCCTTTGTTTTTTACAAATGGCGCCTCTAAGATATGGTGTGCACACTTAGTATTGTCCTAATTAATTAGACCCGATTCCCATGGTGAACTTTGTACGGGAACCAATATTAACGGATTTATGATGGCTTTTATTGGGAGTGTAAAATCAAATAAGGGAGTTATTACTTGTTGTTCTGGAACGATTTGAAGTTTTTTGTTTAAGCTGTAACTACGCGATAGGCGAAATAAAGATGCATTCATCTTTTCACAATTCACTTGTCAATGAACCTAGTTGAAGATTATTTATCTAGAATCAATAATCTTTTTATTTATATAGAATAAATTCCAGTAGAGCAACCGTTTTGTTAGAAAAACTTGGCTTTATTTGTGCACAATACTTTAAAAAACCGGACATGTGCGAGTTGAACTCGCGTGGAGAGGGTAAGGGTTCCGATATTGTCTATTGTTGAACTCGGTGTTGTACCAATAACTTTTCCCAAGAACAAACTTAACGTTGAAAAAAATGTTTTCCCATACATTCCAACCGCAAACGTAGGTTTGTACGCATAATATTGAAAGATTTACCATGTTATTTTAAGACCATAAACTTCTTATAGGTGTGCCTGTAATCTATAGGTAAATGACTAAACATTTTTCAAAATTTTAGGCTCAGTTGTTTAGGAGATTGGATAGTCAATTTTCGTAAATTTTCTTAAATAACTTTAAAAACTATATATTTTAAAATAAATACATTTGAGACCTTCACAACAAGCCCTTCCATTTCATATGTTACACGGTACAGTTTGCAAAACTTTTTTCTTAAATTTTCTATATGGCCCCCAAAAGTGACCCCTATATTCAAAATTCATTTTCATTACACGTACGTATTTGGGTCGCAGAAATCCATATATGTACCAAATTTCAACTAGATTCAGAGCAAATTGGCTGTGACAGACGGACAGACATACGATTGATCTTATATTTATTTATTTGTGTTATTGATAGTTGTCTGGAAGTTTAGGTATGTTATGCTCACTCAAGTGTTCTGCTAATGGTGGCGTCGTGTATATCGCTAAGTTTCCCTGCAATATGGTTCAGCTAAGTGACGCTAGCTTGCCGTGTGGTGTGGGTTGCCGTGTGGTGCCGGCTACGAATAACACCAACCCATCTCATCCCGTGGGTGTCGTAAAAGCCGACTAAGAGATTAGACGGAGGATGGGCAGCAGCGTCCTTCGAATACATTAACAATTCAACTGCGATCGCCAACCCGCCTGCTAAGCGTGGCGATTATGGCAAAACCCCCCAATGAGCACGCAATACACCGACATCGGTCGTTGTGGTGATCTTTGAGGGAGGCCTGTGTCCAGCGGTGGACTTTATTGGGCCGAAATGATGAAGTGACGCTGATACATGCGTCATGCTCGTGAATGAATGCCGTCTGTTGGGACTTGTCAGCCAAAGCTGCTATGACAACTGAATCAAAACTTTCTTTTTATGACAATCAAGCTTGTTTAGTACACTTTTTTAAGAAGTTTAGACTCTTTTCACATAAACTTGATTTTTACAACAATGTGCTCATAAAATAGTAAAACATTTAATATGAGTTAAAAAGAGTAACGATGGAGTTTCCTGCCCATTCTTCTCCATAGGAAATCTACATCTTGGAACGCGGCAACTAAAGTCTCGACGATCCCTAAGTCACTGTTTATGGTTTACATGAATAAAAGTATTTTTTATCTTATCTTATCTTATAAGGGTTCCGCCGTGTTTTCCTTTGGATGTTCGGAACCCTAAAAAGAAACTCATCGCTTGCTTAGAATAATTACACCACGAGGGATAGCTTTGCTGAAATTCTCATGGACTTCCTCCACCTTGGGAAGGGTGGAGGTGGACTCAAACCGGCTAAAATCCCACGGTGTCCGACTTCACTCAATGTTAAATACACGTAGTAAATTACCCCTTTATTATAAGGTGCGTATTTACAAAACGTGTATTAGACCTTTCATGACTTACGCAAGTGTTGTTCGCACACGCTGCTCCATATTAAACATTGCAAGTCCTCCAAAACCGATTCATGCGCAAAGCTACGCAGCACAGCACAGTGCACGAGGACGCTTCGAGAGATCCTTAATATTCCCTCCTCGGGGGGATGACCGCTTTACAATCACCCTCTCCGAGAAATGCCTATAAGCGTGGCACCAGTGAGCGGCTCTATTGTGATCACACAAGACCTGGAGCCCCCTTAGATGCCGAAGATGACCGCCTCAGTAGTTTTAGCCAGTAGGAGTCCGACATGCTACTTCATCCTTCCCCGGGGCTGAGGAAATTCATGCAACATTTGCACTAGGTCCAATAAAAAAGGCATATATAATTAATGAAATAAACGCGATATATTTCCGTGTCCTATTTCGATTCAAGAAATAAATTAATTTCAGATTTCGAGGCTCTCACTTGACACATTGTCATGCCTTACAGAAAACACATCCGAGCCATATAACATGACAATAACTACGCCTTAAAAATCCAATATTGTAAAACGACAGTTTTCAAACATTTTATATTAACATAAAAATCTTTGAACAACTCGCTAATGATGATATAAATTTTCAATCTATAGTAAATGTGAAATTTCATAGTTGCGACATTTTTGTTTGGATGCGGCTATGAAAAAAGCGATTTCAATAAGCAATAGCTTTATTAGCAGTGACAGTCTAGTGGTTGAACGCTTGCCTTCCATACAAGAGGGCCTGAGATCTTTCCCGGCAACACCTCTGTCTTTTCGGATTAATGTGCGGATCAGAATATGATTATTACTTGCGTTAACGGTAAAGGCGAAACATCGTGTGGAAACCTGTACACCTAAGAGAGCTCCAAGCAGCAGCAAGCAAGCGAAGTGGACTAAAGCCTATCATTTCTCACCGTGAGAAAAGGCCCGTGCCCAGCAGTGGGACAGTTATGGGCTGATTATGTGATTTCGGTAGTATGTAACAGGATTCTCTCTTCGGTTAGTAAGAATAATTTATCAGTTTCTTTCTTGCCACAGTCTACACTCTACATCATCCATTAGACATCTAGTGCTGAAGGCAAAGGCAAGTGACTGGTTAAATGCCGTGTGTTGTCATTTTGGGAGTAATTTGCCAGTACTCATTACGCTGGGGAGGGGGGTTGATGTGCGTAGAATGGCCGCTGTTGCGCAGAAGTGACGCTGCTCCCCATACCTCCACGAAATTCACGAAAGGAGATGAAGTAGGGCTATATTCTTAGTTCGGACGCTATAGCGACCACCAAGATTCTTAAGGGAAAACAGTCGTTAAACATTATCTTCCAAAATACTTATGGATAAAAGGCTTGCCGCAGTTATGCATTATACCCTTTTTATTTAGTACTAGCTGTTAGCGCGACTCTACGTCCATCTTAATGGATATGCCAAATTTCATTAGAATCAGTCCATCCGTTTGAGCCTGACGGCGCTTCGAAACATACAATATATCATAGTATAATTACAAAGATCGGACTAACTTACCTAGTGACGTCCGATCCTCAATTATGTGAAGTAATCTCGTCCTCATTTAGTACTATGTAGTTTGCACCTTGCACAACTCACTGCATCACAATTTTAAAGATGAACACTTTCATCAAAAATTTTAATATAGTCTGTGGTTCCTACGCGCTCTTTCGCTATCTGTAATGTACATGTCATTAATTTAAAGCATAAGAACACAACTTTCAGCAGGGATCTAGATTGCAATTTTATAGAATTCTAGATTTATTTGGGATGGGTTGGGACTCGATGAGGACGAGATTACTTCACATAATTGAGGATCGGACGTCACTAGGTAAGTTAGTCCGATCTTTGTAATTATGTTCCGTAATCTCGTCCTCATTTAGTACTATGTAGATGTTCAAAGAAGAAAGTTGTGTTAATAATCAACCTTGTTTATTCGTTAATAAACATTATTACAATTTATTATAATTATTTATGAACCTCAGTCTTGTGTCCTCTAAGACTTATAGTAGATGAACAGGTATAAAAAAATACGTTTCGCATTATTCATATAAAAATAAACTTGGCGGAAGCACTGCCGTACTCCCAAAAGTGCAATTCTTTGCATTTCTAATTTATATGATTATATGGTGTACTTATAATACTTATTCATCACATAAGTTGGTTCTTATTTTAGTTTGTGTTTATTATTTATTTAAGAAATATCCATATAGAACACATAGCTTGAGCCATTGGGATCATAAATAAACATTTGGCCTCTTGCAAAACCAAGCCAATTTGAGGCGTTTCTTGTTTTTGTGTAGTATGCTGTAGATTTACTAGTATCCAATCCATTATTAGTTAAAAACTTACTTCAACCATCTGCTTAATAGATGCGGTGGAGGCGCCGTAATAAGGCTTCCTTAATGTAATAATTATGTATTACAGTTCGTCCTTTATTTTATTAACATCTAAATAACAAAGTAAGGTTGTTGCAGGACAAATATTAATGGCAATTATCTTTAAAATACTTGGTAAGAAATGCTAGTATTAAAAAGGTTAAGATCAACAAAAGCTAGATGTTTTAACCATTTTGTAATTTTTATGTTGATATTATCTACTTTAACGGTAATTTTATCTATACAAATCAGCAACAAGGTTTGATCCTGTGTTTGGGTAATTCCACACAGGCTTTCATTGGGAAACATATTCAACAATAATTATTCTTAATGTTAAAGTCACATACAACATAATACTTAGGGTTTGTTGCCCTACCTTTAAATATTTGCTTAAAGAACTTTGTTCTTCTCTCATCTCTACTCAAGTGCGATCCTAAGAGTAGGAAGAGAAAAATGAAAATAAAAATTGTTGACCTCAGTGTTGAGTGAGCTATAGGAAAAACTTTAATTATTAATTAAACTTAGATGCTAAGAATAATATAACCAGGGGATGCACATCATAACTTTTACAGTTGGGGATTCACTGATTATTGCAGATTAATATTGCCATCCTGTTTTGTTCTATAACGAAGCCAACATTTTGTCCATTGAAGAGGATGGTATACTTCTTAGAAACGCGCTCTCCTAAAAATGTGGTGGCAATCAGTGTTAGAATCCTGTGTAAAGGATTGTGATTCCCTGGAAGGATATGACAGTAAGTCACGACTAGGTCGCAGTATATTGTATGTATATAGAAATCTTTTTTTTTTTTTTTTTTTTTTTTTTTTTTTTTTTTTTTTTTTTTTTTATATATACTAGGTCGCAGAATAATATATGTATATACACATCTTTTAATTTTTATTATATATATATATACATATATCTTACTATACACCCATATATATATATAATTACAATGCTCTGTTTTTATTTTCCGAAAAAATAAAAATCTACTTATGAGTGCAAATGGAGGGAACACAGAAGAATGTCCCATGCCATTCAAGAGTAGAGGCATCTATGGTGTATCTAGGTCAGGAACCCATGATACATAGTTGATGCAATTAGCAATACATCCATTTGCAAACATGATTCTATCGTTCACCAAGATTAGCTATAAGTGGTTCAAAGGCTACGGCCACATAGTTCCATTTCAATTTCCGAATGAAACACCTTCATTCTTTATTAGCAATGGCATTCTACACATATAATATAGAATAGAAATAGAAAACATTTATTCGGCAAAGAACATATTAGACAGTGCATAAAATGAAATGAAAGCTACGATATACATTATTAACTGCGCAGGTGTGCTGTCGAACATGCCTGTTCCAAACCACTACAAAACTACCACAGCTTCTTTGCCATTGAAGTGTGTGCCCATATCTTATTAATATAGGTTATGGTTCTTATCTATTCCAAGTGAAATATTACCTTGTTTTATTTCAGAAGCAACTGGTTTCTGTGCATATAAGTGTAGGTTAATTCATTTAGTTTTAATTCCTTTCAATATAGGAGGCCACCATTTAAGTATGTGCAAATGTATCCTATATACATAAGATTGCACTATTACTTTTTCAGGGCTACTGTTGTAAGATTTTTCCATGACATTGGTAGGTATAAAGTCAAATGTATTCTATAGCTGGGCCATGCACAATGTTAAGCTATGTTGAAACAAGGACATTTTATGGTTGAGATAATTATTATTTTGCACCCGTTTATGGTTTCTCTAGAATTTAGAAATAAAATATTATCTTCTTCTGGGAGAGCAAGATAGAAAAAATTGCATGGAATCTAATATGATAAATGCTTGTATGCTTTATTTATAGGGCCATGTTTCTTGATTATAGTGAATCTAGTTTCTTAAGGCCATTCTGCATGATTAGTCGTTTTTTTTTTTTTGTATATTGCGTGTTATTCCTACTGAATTATCTCAGAGGTGAGCACTATTTTTGCAAGCCTGCCCCCCTCCTTTCTTTAATCTTATTTCATCACTAGGTGAGACACTATATTTGTAGCCACTTATGATAGGTGACAGAAACGTGTTTGCACCTGGTTCATTAGAGCTTGACTGCATCAGCTCCGCTCAATGATGTAATAGTAATGAAAAACATTGTCCTTGTCCGTGTGGTAAACTACCTCGGCTTCGACTGAAGAGGTCTTCGTAATCATCTAAGCTCCTGACTGCAAATCCAAGGCTAACCCCTCGTGAAAGCTCTAAGGATGCATCAAACAGCGTTTTATCTTGCTAATAAAAGATACTTAACTGGCTAGCCTCTCGTGGAAGCTCTCTCGTTCTTCGCTTGTAAACGAATACTCCACCGGCTTACCTCTCGTGAAAGCTCTATTGGTGGTGTCGTTTATTTTTAAATTAAGGCACTGTTGACCTGTGCTCTTCCTTGTAAACGAATAACCCCCACCGGCTGACCTCTCGTGAAAGCTCTATTGGTGGTGTCGTTTATTTTTAAAATAAGGCACTATAAACTTGTCACCGTTGACCTGTCTTCTTCCTTGTAAACGAATAACCCCCACCGGCTGACCTCTCGTGAAAGCTCTATTGGTGGTGTCGTTTAGATTTACGTGCATATAGTGTATATTGCTGCGACACTGCGGATCCATCTCCTGTGAAAAATGTAGTTAGTAACTTACCGATACGGTCGTGTAGACTCCCACTTTTTTTGGGCTCCCACAATCGATTATTTAGCTTTTCTATTGCCTCATCCTTACTCCTTCGCCAGTGTTTCCCCATTTTTGAAGAAAAAGGAGGATAATTGGAAGATTTTCTTGAGTTGCGTATACAGCGAGCAGCACAAAAAAGTACAATGACATGTACATTACAGATAGCGAAAGAGCGCGTAGGAACCACAGACTATATTAAAATTTTTGATGAAAGTGTTCATCTTTAAAATTGTGATGCAGTGAGTTGTGCAAGGTGCAAACTACATAGTACTAAATGAGGACGAGATTACGGAACATAATAGTTTATTAAGTTTTCTGACTCTTCACGCATTCCGCTAATACAGTGGCCCTAACCTAACATTGACGTTATAAATCGAAACACCCATGTATTCCCGTCGCCTTTTATGGCTTTTAAAACTGTCCGACACATGTTTATGGACAACACTATATAAACCTAAACCCATACTTAACTAGAAAGTAGATAATGTATCTTTTACCTTTAACGATCGCTATAGCGTGCTTTAGGCAAGTAATCTTGTCATTGGACACAATAAATTGCGGTGTTGTAAGAGGATTTTGTAATCATGGATTGCTTCGAATTTGTAAGAAGCATGGGTTTGGACTCCCATAACGATACATCATTCCAGCCGTAAAACGTCTATTGGACACAGACCTCGCCCAAACATCACCGCAACGATCAGTCTGGGTTTGTATTGTGTGCTTATTAGGACCCCATTCCCCATTCCCTTATTAGGACCGTATTCCCATAAGCATAAGCAGTTGGGTTATAAATTTACTCAAATGATGCTGCTCCCCATCGTCTAGCTAGTTCCATAGTCACCTTTATTATTATTATTAAGCTTTGTTTTTTATACGTTGTGTCGTGGGTGCGTTTACAGACATGAATTCCACATACAATAACACCCGGACCCGGAACAACTACCTGCAGATCATACAAATATTTGTTCCGTGTGGGAATCGAACCCACGACCCGGAGCGCAGCAGCCGACTGTATCAGCCACTGCACCAACCGTGCCATCACTGCACCACCTTTCATGACGCCTGCACCAAACGGCACTATTAAAGTGCTACGTACAAAATTATTTGCCTTAATTCAAAAGATGATGGGCCGATATATTATAAATATCGGTAAATACCGATAAATATCGGCTCTGCAAATATTCACACTGTACAATCCGGCAGAGATACTGCATGTAGGGGCCTGCAGGCAGGCTTTGAGTGTGCCCCTTGAATCTACTGCTAGCTATAAGCCCAAGCAGCATTTTTACTTAACTGCAATTTACACAGTCTTCTAGATATTAATATGCTTTCAAATCGTGTGTTAGACCCATTTTTGTAATATATTACAAGCAAAAAATGTAAGTTAGTTGAAATCAGAGGGAGATAACATTTGGTTTCTCAATTCAATGAAAGATAACAGACTATCTGTATCTCGATTGAAGTTCTCAGATTATTTGTTAGTTTGCGGATAGCAGGACCAAATTGGATAGTATCAGGTTTTTATTATATATTATTTGCCCGAAGAAAATGGTTCTTTTATCTAAATTTCCTAAAATGTAGCCAGATGCAACTAAATATAAGATTTTGTGTTTCTAATATACATATCCTACCTTATCTTCAGGTCACGTTATGACTATATAGAAAGGAGAACGGAGTTCAAGAATCAAACGTGCATCATTACGCATCACCGTATGTTTAGCACCCCTGTTAAGTTGCGTAGGAAGGGGTTGATATTTCTATGCGCGATTTATGTGACTTGCACCTGTGGCCCGACCCTATTCCTTGAGAGGAGTTATAAACCTTTTGGCTTTTATTTGAAATTATATTTCAGATTAAAGGCGAATGCCCATTCCAGACCCAATCGTGGACACAACAATGGGAGTTATATGAATTATGGATTCATTTAGACAAAAAGAAATGCATTTTTAATCCTAGTTGAAAGTCCGTCAACAACAGTTTATTACTAGTTTTGTATTTAAATGGGATTTAGATTAATAAACGATGAACTAAAACAAATATTATTACTGGATTTATAATGATCGATTCTTGTGCTTTTTATTAGGCAAATCCATTCCAACAACCACAACTTCTTGCAGTGTATTTAAGCAAAATTTATGCGTTACTTATAATATTACTAGCTTGTGCCCGCGGATTCGCACGCGTGGTATTCGGAAATCTACATCATGTTGTTGAAAACATGCAAAAATGAACTGAACTTTGATTAGGGCCGTGCAATAGGTGTAGAGGGATCATGCTATATCTCCGAATGACACGACCCATAGGCTTGCCGCATACTGCATCCAGCCCGGCCCAGCAATGTCTTTTGTTTGTGAGCGCTTCCAGCATCGCCAAGCACCAAACCAAGCGTATCGTCGAATTAAATAACAACTAAATCGTTTGGTAGTCATAGTCGGACAAAATTCTTACGTTATAATTTGCGTCCAGAAGAAATTTTGTTACCAAAACAAAACATGTAACATTTATTTAACAACTAGCTAATAGAAGACATTATATCATCATTTCATTTCGGCCGAATGAAGTCCACTGCTGGACACAGGCTTCCCCTAAAGATCACCACAACCACCGATATGGATGTGTTGTGGGCTCATTGGGGGGTTTTGCCATAATCTCCACGCTTGGCAGGCGGGTTGGCGATCGCAGTTGAGTTGTTAATGTACTCGAAGGGCGCTGCTGCCCATCCTCCGGCTAATCCCTTAGTCGACTTTTACGACACCCTTGGGAGGAGATGGGGTGGTGGCATTCTGAGCCGGCACCACACGGCATTATAACTGTTTCGTTAATAAAATATCTAAGTCACTATGTTATGACACCCACTTAAAAAGGAGCTGAACTAATCTTCACCAGGATCGAACAAATACACATTTAAAATACAATCCGAAGGAAGTTGCCGACATACATTTGTAGATTTTTTTCATTAAGAAATATTTTATGAATATGTAAAGATTCATTAATCTGGGGGCCTAAAAAGGCCGCTTTAGCAGAATCATAATATGAATCACATTAAATATCACCAAATGGTCCAGAAGGCCTAAAAAGACCGTACTAGGTTTTATTTTTAAGGCATAATAATGATCTCAATACGATTCACATTAGAAATCACAAAATGGTCACTTAATCATAACTGACTATTAACGTGACCATTTTGTGATTTCTAATGTAATTCATATTATGATTCACCTAAAGCGGCCTTTTTAGGCCCCCTGAACACCGTACAAAGTTGCCTTATGCCATTGGCGAAATTGTGGAAGATACTCTACAGAATCCATAATCTAAGAGAAGAAGAATTAAGTATAATCTGACAAAATTATTTGAATTTAACATAATCATGAAGGTTTAATATTATTTATCTAATAATTTCAAGTTTTACACTATCGTATAAATCACAAATAATTCATTCGTATTACCACTAATTCGTTTTCGACGTATTGACTTCAAAGATTTACACATTTATAAATTAAACAATAAATCCACAGATCAACTTTTTTGCGTAATCAATCATAAATCTTACTACAAAAACTGACGTAAATCAATTACTGTCGAAATGCAGCCCATTTGACGGAAAACTAGTTATACCTGACGATTAAGGTGGTCCCACAGTATTTAAGGACCAGTTTTGGGTTTTGACCTTCTTTGGACGCGATGAGAGTAAATTTTTAAAAGTTTTTGTTTGTGTAAATCTTCGCGCATGCGCCCTAAGCGATTATTTCCAAGCTATAGTCTGTTTCCTGAAACAAAGAGGTTTCATTTCTGTTACGTGAACTGATTATGAGGCATGCACTCTGATTTGTATTGTTTACACTTTCTAATCGAAAAGCTAACAGTTACGGACAAAAATATGCCTTTTTTGGAAATTCTTCATGAATTTCCTCCGCCCCGAGGAAGGCCGACAAAGCATGCCGGTCTCCTACCGACGAAACCACTGGGGTGGTCATCTTTGGCACCTAAGAGGGGCTCCAGATCCTCGTATGATCACACTAGAGGCACCCGCTGATGCCACGCCTATAGGCACACCTTGGAGAGGGTGATTGTAAAGTGGTCACCCTCCCCGGGGTGATTGTAAAGGATTCCCCCGAAGCCTCACTGTGCGCTGTGCTATGCTGCGTACACGGCGGCGTGTAACTACATGCGCGCCATCGTCTTCTCGTAAGTCGCTCCGGCGAACCCAGAGGCCTCCCGACTTATCAATGGCAGAAGGAAAATTTATATACCTACTCGTCGGTAAACGCCACTCAATATTTGAGACACTCGTATTACTACAATTTCGGTGGGAACAGGCTTCTTAAATAGGCGTCTTATGATCTAGATCTTGAGAGAGTTCTTGATGGTGATGATATGTCATCATTTCAGCCGTAAAAACGTCCACTGCTGGACAGAAGCCTCCCTAAAAGATTGTTACAGCGACCGGTATGGGTTTGTGTTGTATGCTCATTGGGGCATGTGTGCTTAATTGTCATAATCACTACGCTGGGCAGACGGATTGGCGATCGCAGTTGAGTTAAAGATAAAGATAAAGATAAAAATATTTTTATTCATGTAAAACCATTTATAGGCACTTATGAATAGTCAAGACTTTAGTTATAAATATACTCGAAGGACGCTGCTGGCCATCCTCCAGTTAATCCCAGAGTCGCCTTTTACGACACCCACGGGATGAGATGGGGTGGTGGTATTCTTAGCCGGCACCACACGGCAATATGTGTAATTTGGTTGATATAAACTTCTAATTTTCCCGTTCAATAAAACTCACTATTATTGTAGGGCTCCATATAAAACAAGTTACTGTCACTCGTTGAGGCTCCTGTCATGTGTTCTCTGCTATAGGCTCAGTTAAGTTGAGTCACTTAGCTATCACTCACTTAGAATATCGACAGTATTATTCTCCTGTCCACTGCTAACAGTATAATGTGATCACAATTTTTTTTAAGTGAAAACTTCTCTAGCGCGTTACGCATATTTTTTGATGAGATTAAATCTCGGGACTCGCGACACCGTTACGAGACGCTATTTAAAGTGAAAACTTCTTTTAGCGCGGTACGCATATTTTTAGACGAGATAAAATCTCTGGACTCGCGACACCGTTACGAGACGCAGATATAGTGTGTGCATATATGCATATACATATAGCAGATCGCGAACGCCAAATAAAAATAAAATCTTTTATTGCTATAAAATGTTCACTTCTGTCGGCACTCCCGGAGTGCCGGGTACTTATTACTTAATTAATTGTGTATGAAACTTACGTCTATAAACGCACCCACGATACAGAAGAAACCATAGTGCGGAGAAAAGTAAAAAAAAGCTAGTTAAGCGTGTGTGATTAGGAATTCAGTGTTTCCTTAATACTGTTCATAATAGAGATCTATGAAGGTCTGCAAAACAGGGAGGGATTCCCGATTTAGCCTAACGTATACTATATACAGGTTGTCCAGTAAATAGCACGACATATTGCAGGGGGTGACAGCTTGGGTCAATACCTACCAAAACAACACAACATGTGTTCAGCAAAAACTTACGGATTTACAGTAGTACAAAATTTTCCGAAATATCGAAAAATCTCTACCTTGACACAGATTTTTAAGCATCTCATAATGAAAAATTCATTTTCTAGTTTTTTTACCTCAAATTATTTGTGAATAGTTACTTTACTCATTGATAAGTCTTTATTCTATTAAAAACTAAAATGTTTTCAAGAAATACAATTTTTATTTAAATTTTCACAGTACAATTTTCTTATCGCTTAACTTTAACCAACATTAGTGAAAAAAAAAAAAAACCGTATGATTTTGCTGAACATATATTATGTTTTTTTGGTAGGTGTTGACCCAAGCTCTCACCCCCTGCAGTATGTCGTGCTATTTACTGGACACCCTGTATACGAAGGGTACTCTACCATAGAGAAAATAGTTACTCTCGTTGTCGTGTGTGAGGACACATGTTCAACAGGAGACATTGTCGTGCTGATATCTATGCTGAGTCACCACCAATCTCTTAAGGTGTATATGCTAATTTATTTATATAGTAGCGCTTCGGTTGGCAACCAAAAGCTGTTAACGATTTTACCGAAAGCAACGGTAATCAATAAACCGTTAAAACAATATAATAACTTTACTTTGATATCGATACTAGAAATACCCAAATAGCTACCTATATATTTTTATAAATTAGTACATATATTTTGGGGGGCATTTGGCGATACTCAGCACGATAGCAGACGGGTTGGTGAGCGCAGAAATGCTACTGTTCATCAAAAGGGACGCTGCTGCCCATCCCTCTGGTTAAGTGTCCCTTAGTCGACTTTAACGACCTCCACGGGAGCAGACGGAGTGGTGTTCTATTCTTAATCTGGACACCACACGGAAAAGACGGCACGGTTGGTACAGTGGCTGATACAGTCGACTGCTGCGCTCCGGGTCGTGGGTTCGAGTCCCGCACGGAACAATTATTTGTATGATCTGCAGGTTGTTGTTCCGGGTCTGGGTGTATTGTATGTGGAATTCATGTCTGTAAACGCACCCACGACACAGGAGAAATCGTAGTGTGGGGCAAAGTTTAAAAAAAAAAAAAAAAACCTGACCTCCAACGAGGTGAACAGACCGACACGACACGACCGCTCATTATGGAAATCTGAGGGGGAGGCCTTTGTTCAGCAGTTCAGCAGTGGACGTCCTGTGGCTGATATGACAGTACATATATATAATTATAAATTGAAAACAGGTAATGAGATAGACCTCACTGGAAATAGAATTCCAAAATACTTAACGACTTATGATTCTGATCCATTTCGTTGCTATGCCGATAACACTAATTAAAAAATAGATTAATAACATAATTACTTTTTTATCACTTATTTGTAATACAGGTTTCAGATTACGTTATTTTTTTTACTGCATATATTTATCATCAGCATTCAAGTCAGCACAGTTTTTTATACAATGCATACCTGTTTAACAAAAAAACGGCGGAACCCTTACAGGATCACTCGTGTGTCTGTCTGTCCGTCTGTCACAGCCAATATGCTCCGAATCTACTGGACAGTTTAAGTTGAAATTTGGTACACTTATATGCGGGACTAAATACCGCTTAGTATTTAGTCCCGCTTTAACTATTCGGGAAACCTGTTTTCAGTAAGAAACTGGGTGGCTCAAAATGTTAAAGTGCGATTTAATATTAAGTTGCGTTACAGTATTCGGCCGTAAGAATAATATATTGTATATATTTTTCTTTTTTAACTTTGCCCCACGCTAGGATTTCTCCTGTGTCGTGGGTGCGTTTACAGATATGAAACCCACATACAATACACCCAGACCCGTAACAACTACCTGCAGATCGTACAAATATTTGTTCCGTGCGGGAATCGAACCCACGACCCGGAGCGCAGCAGCCTACTATATCACCCACTGCACCAACCGTGCCGTATTTTTTTTTCAATTTCAACTAATTATATGTTAAGATTAACCGAAATAGATTGACGGCTTATTACCTCACATACTTTCATCATCACATCATCATAATCAGCCCATTACTGTCCCACTGCTGGGCACGGGCCTTTTATCACGATGAGAAAGGTTAGTCCATCACGCTGGCCTAGTGCGAGTCGGCAGACTACACACACAATTGAGAAAAAATTTGGGTCCCTCTCAGGTGTGCAGGTTTCTTCACGATGTTTTGCTTTACCGTTAACGCAAATGATAATCGAATTGTGATCCACACATAAATCTGAAAAGTCAGTGCTGTGGCCCGTGATCGAACTCAGACCCAATGTATGAATAGGCTATCACTACCCCTCACATGTACATTCGATTAAGATAATAGATTTTTTTATAAATATTGGTTTTTAAATGGCTCATCGTTGATAGCTTCTAGGAACATACATAAATGATGTAGGTACCTCATCTTTAACTTGTAAGAATTCTACTTAAAGATTATGGGAATGATTGCTGCTATCAATCTTCATAAATAAACCCTTAATCCGATTCGCATGAGAAATAAGTTTCTTTTTCGTCTTCAGATCAAATCTGCATCTTGGAATGCGGTAAATACAGTCTCAATTATTTATAAATGGTTTAAATGATTTTTTTTGGGCTTCTCGCTTACGTTTCTTGTAAATGTGGTTGCTTAACCGGTCATTTCTGGCGAAGCCAAAAGAGGCCTCCAGCCAGGCTTAAAATTAATATTAAAAACTAAGCAACTTTTCGCTAAGGGCGCCCCCTACGCAACACGGACCTCGGCTTAGGGCGTTGCTGGGGATAACAAGCTATTGTTTTGGGGACAGCTGGATCGGTATTAGGCTTAAATGAATAAAATTCTTTTTATCCTTATGTACTTGATGTTTAGTAGCCCTAAAAACACGTTGAATTTGGATATAGAAGCATTTGAAGATATTCCCAAAACAGTAGTTTCCGGTGTGTTTGAGTATGTTACAGACCAAAATTGCGCTGAAAATGAGAATGTAATGGAATGTGTTCATATATCAACGGCTATTGGTGTTTTTACACGAATAAAAACGTGTCGTATGAGTATTGAGCTGTTTACGGTTAGAAACGAGTACCTACTGTAAAAACGTGCGGCGTATTGCCGTGTGAACGCAGCCTAACTGTTCTGGCTGAGACCTATAAAGCGTATTTAGACTAGGTAGTTGTTCCGGGTCTGGGTGTATTGTATGTGGAATTCATGTCTGTAAACGCACCCACGACACAGGAGAAATCCTAGTGTGGTACAGTGTTTTTAAAAATCATAAAAAAAGACGATCAAGTACCGTAAGCAGTCATCGTAAGTAAGTATCTTACCGAACCTTATTCTTATTATAATGAATGTTTATATTCGTATGAAACGCTTCATCACATTGGCTTATAGGAATATGAACATTAGACTTATAGGAAAAAGATTCATATTCGTATAAAATGCTTACTATACGTAGCTAGACCACCAACCCGCCTGCCAAGCGTTGTGGGTATTGGCAAATTCCCCCAAAATGTCGACACAATTGTGGAAATCTATGGAAGAGGCCTTTGTTCAGCAGTGGACGTCTCATGGCTGATATGATGACGTAGCTAGAGTAAGGTCTAAGTACGCCTTATAGTTCTCAGCTTTAGTGAAATAAATTGGTGCATTTAGGATAAACAGTTATTAATATCCCCACGATTTCAAATACTGCTTCACCTTCATATGTTATAGTCTACTAGCAGTGCACCGCACTTAGGTTAAAATAAATCCTATCATTTTTAAATAATTTAGAGTACTTCTTTCTGTCTTTTTTTGTTCTTTTCCGGCTCCTAAGGGTTGTAGCGTAAAGTTAAATAGCCTATATAACCTTTCTCAAGAACTGGGCTATCAAATGCAAAAAGATTTTTTTAGATCCGACTGGTAGTTCCAGAAATTAGCGCGTTCAAACAAACAAACAAACTCTTCAGCTTTATTATGTTAGTAATAGTAATATAGATTTCCGGTGACACCATCTTGTATTTGTTTTCTTTAAAGTTGCGGGCTTCAGTACTCCCATAAATCAAGCTCCAGTTGTGACCCAAAGGTTCATGTAGGCGTGATCACAATATGCCTCGTACAATTTCCCATCCTAAACAGCCTAGTTCGAATTTAAATTTTAAAAATAAAACGATTCTTTTGTTTCCTTGCGTAGGCACACATAACACAAAGAGGTACAACCACATTATTGTTATATTACACGTCAATAAATTATAATATTTCGTAAATTATTACTTACTAAGATTACAATATAGAATTTATTACAGTAAAACATGCCGCACAACTTGTGCTCGTCTATGCGTTTAAATTATGTTATAAACAAGACTTATGTTACTGTGTGTGTAAATATTTATCAATAAATAAACATAGAACCGATAAAAGGTAAAATGTTTCATAAATATTGCAAAAAGGGGTAATATACATGTTAATATTGCTTACAAATAACATAAAAAACCTGACTATGTTTCTACCTTTAAATACAGTATTATAATAAATTAGCTTCGTGTTGTGGAACTTCATTAGAATATACAAGGTATAATAAAAATGTAAGGTATAATTTGTACCACTGAACAATATCTTAACACGTTAGCTGCCCATTTACTGTAAATGGTATACACGCTCTGTGTAACTTGACAAGGAGGTAGCTCAAGGGCCTTCAGCCAATCGTAGGGATACCTCATGGTACCTAACAACAGGCATTACATGCATTTGCTGATAAAGAACATGTCAGAGAATGGAGGCATGTGAGAGGCCTAAACCATTCTAAGACTTTCTGCAGCACAAGACTAGACGGGTTTAAGAGACTATTAAATCTTACCAAAACTAATTTGAGGCACTATATAGGTGCAATGACAGGCCGCTTCGGCACGAAGGAGCACCTCCATGGGATGAAGCTTAGCACAATGGATACTTGACTTTGACTTTGTATAGCCCATCAAGAGTCAATGCAGCGCATTTTGTGCAGCTGTGACGCTCTGGGAAGACGTAGGGCAAAATATCTAGGAATAGCTTATCCTTTTCCTGATGATTTTGCGCGGCTCCAGGCAGGTATGATTACGAAGTACCTACAGGGACTTCTTGATTTGCCGGCGGAGGAGTAGTCCAGGGCTTTGGGCAGCACAATGAACCCAATAGGGTCGAAGTGCGTTCGGCTGATGCTGAGCCCGTGGGAGCCACAATAGAATAGAATAGAACTTGACAGGTCCGCGTGCCAAAATACGGTACCCAGACGAAAATAATATTTGGCATATTTATCTAAACCTTTACTTTGATCGATACAACGTAAGACCAAATATTTTTAAAAGAGCTCGTGCACGTGATTTCCTGCGTCCAGCTTTCTGATATCCTTTAATGGTTTTCTCGAAACCCTAAACTATTTTTAGGGTTCCGAACGTCCGAATTATCAGTGATGACATATGGAATAGAGACGTGGTCGAGCTATGCTATGCTAGCTAAGCAGAAATGAGGAGATCCGTAGACGAACTAAAGTTGCCGACATAGCTGAAAGGATTAGTAAACTGAAGTGGTAATGACCGGGGCACATTGCTCGTAGAACTGATGGCCGTTGGGGAAAAAGGGTTCTCGAACGAAGACCGCGCACCGGAAAACGCAGCGTGGAAAGACCTCCAACCTTCCCACGGATTTCCACAACACCGGTTAAACGACGCCCACGTCCTACTCCTTCCGACTACCTTCGCCAGGTCGTTTGTCCATTTCGTTAGAGGCCGTTCCACCTCACTCAAGAACCTTTGAGGTTCAATGGCCATGAGTTCTACGAGCTATGTGCCCCGTCCATTGTCACTTCTGCTTATAACACTTTCATCTATGTCGGCAGTGGTGCCCGGATTAAGAATATAGCACCACTCTAATCTCTAACTCTTCCCGTGGACGTCGCAAAAGGCAACTAAGGGACTGTAAACAAGAGGAATAGGCTGCAGTGTCTCCTGTGGAACAGTAGCATATTGCGGTTATCAACCCGCCTGCCAAGCTTGGTGAGTGGGAAAATTCCTCTCAAAATGATGATACAATTATGGAAATGCACGGGGGAGGCCTTTGTTCAGCAGTGCACATCATTTGTCTGTTATTATGATGTCAGCAACTTTAGTTTTCTAAGGATTTCCTTATTTCCGATTCAAGGTCGTAATCCTATAACCTACTTATATTAAAAATATGAAAGTTTGAATGTTTTTGAAGCTCCATCACGCTCGAATAATTGATAATTTTCCACAAAAAATTGGCATACAGGTAGATTATGTTCTGAAATGGGATAAGGTAAGTATGTACATTTAATTTTAAAAAAATATTACGCCAGGTGCAGCCAACTGTAACGGTCAAATATCATTAAATATACGGAATATTATTCCCTACATTAGTGTGGTCGTGCCACAGCCTGTTGTGTATGGCCATTTAGATAGAGAAATTTATTATACCGGTGGCATTCACCAAGATTTTAGACAAGCCGACTGTAATGTGAGCGGACCACAGCGGGCTTCAAGATAACAAAGCCTTATTTGTGGAAACGTACCCTCGATTGCCGATTACGAAATATATAGTATTTTGTAGACGAACCAGTTTAAAAGATCATTCCTGCAAGTGAACCATAAGAGTATGTAGCCAGTTATTTTCTGGAAATTGTGGTAGTCTTAACTATTTTTAGTTTGTTATTTATTTGGTCAAAGGCAACGTAGGATCTTAAATACTATTAAATAGGTATAAGAGACAATGTACTAATAAATTTGGGAAGTTAAGAAGGAAGGAAGGGAAGAAGTAGAAGCCATTTGTCTCTGAAATTGTCATTTTTGAGCACGCAATGTATTGTTAACAACGCGATCAAAATACTACGTAATTATTGTACTATTATATCATATATTATGATTATGCTACTGCAAGCGATGACCTTGAAGTGTAGCGAAACAACAGTTTAGGTTTTATTTACATTGCGGTTTTATGTGAAAATAAATTGTTTATCGTGTTTTTTTATTCAAAATAGTGTTAGGATAGACGAAAACAAAATTATTTTATACTGACAGACAATTCATGAAAAGACCGACGCAAAATTCTAACGGTGACAGATCCAGAATCATGACTCTGAATTCATGGTACCAGTTTTCGTTACGATGCCACTTAGACTTACACCCCAAAAAATTAAAAAATCCAAAGCAAACGTTTTGACGGCTATTAATAAGCACATCATAGCGTAGAGAACGTGTTCTATAGATTGTTACTTCGCTGTAGCGTGTCGCGTAGCCTTCCACGAAAACGCACTACACCCTACGGCCAAAACTCTTCCATTATGAGGATCTCGAGATGTTGTGTTGGGACATGGTTGGAGGTGCGTCCAACAAATTATATTTAATGTTGTGACGTGGTTTCAACATTTCGATATAAATGTTCTCATCTCGTAACGTCCGCAGTCGCGCAGTCAAATGTTGTGTACTTTTTGGAAAGAAGTGGCTACTTCCTATCGTCGAGTGGGTGTTGTACAGTTACCTTTTAACCATCGTAAAAGTTGACTAAGGGATTAGCTGGCGGATGGGCAGCAGCGTCCTTCGAGTACATTAACAACTCAACTGCGATCGCCAACCAGTCTACCAAGCGTAGCGATCATGGCAAATCCCCGCAATGAGCCCGTAACACATCCATATCGGTCGTTGTGGTGATCTTTGGGGAGGCCTGTGTCCAGCAGTGGACTTCATTCGGCCGATATGATGATACTACTGTTTTATTAACTCGACGAAACCTTTATTTCTTGGCTCTTAACAAAATTCTCTTCTCTTACAAAATTATTTAGTCAATTTTCAGTAATGGCTCTTAAGTACAAAATACCTTTTACCAAGACAACCTTACCATTTAAACGCAACAGCCTATCAAGGCAATTCAATACGTCAACCCTGTACTTAAATGTGCACTTGAGTAATTTATATTCTAACAAAACTTGTACTTAACATTACCATAAACATAGAAACTTACGGACAGGCAATTCGTTCTGCGTATGGACAATGTTCAAAGTGATTTGAGATTGTAAGACATGTGGTTGGGGGCACATTGAGTTGTCTATCAGCGGGTCAAGAATCAAGATTCCATTGTATCGCTGAGACAAACTAGGCGCTAGGGTTGTAAAATGTAATGCAAGCAGTAATAATTGGAATTCATAAACTTTTCATATACCATGTTCATATTATTAATTTACATGTGAGAGAATGAATAAAAGTATATACCAAAATACATAATAACTACAGAACAAATTCAACTTTAATTTTATCTAGGTAAGTTAAATTATAATAAATAAAATTACATCTACAATGTTAGTACAAACGATGCCTGTGTCAATAATTCATTTCCTTTTAAAGTTCACATATTCCAATAGGCTTATAACAGCTATTAGACTAGCAATTAAATTTATTAACGTTTTGCCATTTGCCATTATTTATTTGTTGCTGGCAATATCAGAGCCATTATTAAGTAAATCAACATAATGATGGCTTTGTCTTAACCGCCTGAGTCGTATTTCAGCCGAAATGTCATATGTTTGCATAATAAGTTACAACATGCAACAATTAATGTATTGCAACTTGATTTGCGGACGTTTGTTGTAATTACATTACAAGATCGCTGAACCGTCAAATTAGAGAATTCTGTTGCGTTGTAGTACCGCGTGTGCAACGTGCAATGTAACAAGCGATGTAACTAATGCAGAACAATTCGCAAATTTGAACGGCCATGCGGACGTGTAATGTAATTAGGTACATTACATGTTGCTCATCTGTTGCTCCAATCATGCTTGATGCACCTGTATGGACACACTGGAAGGATATTTGTTATCTTGTTTCTGAGATATTTAAGCGTTTTTTTATAACTTTGCTCCACACTATTATTTCTCCGTATCTTGGATGCGTTTACAGACACAAATTCCACACACAATACACCCAGACCCGAAACAACTGCCTGCAGATCATACAAATATTTGATCCGTGCGGGAATCGAACCCGCGACCCAGTGCGCAGCAGTCTACTGTATCAGCCACTGCACCAACCGTGTTTAAAGTACTTAATATAGTTATATCTTATCTGATGGCCGTTATCCGTGTGATGTTTCGATTAAGAATATAGCACGGCTCTCCTTCTGTGAATGTCGTAAAGGGCAACTAAGGTAAAACAGTTAGTAGGTAGCCATACTACCCCCCGGCAAGATGGCAGCGCGCACGTGGTCACGTGCCACAGTGTGCGCAGCACAGCGCACAACAAGGCTTGGGGGATACTTTTTATTTTATTATTTTTACAATCCTCCCCGAGAAGTGCCTGTGAGCGACCTTTTTACAGTCGCCTTCCCTCCGCTAGAGGTGGTGGCCGCTTTACAATCATCCCTTCCGTGATGTGCCTAAGACGTGGCACCAATGGGCGGCTCTAGTGTGATCTTTCGAGGACCTGGAGCCCCCCTTCGATGCCGAAGATGACCGCTCCAGCGGGTTTAGCCGGCAGGAGTCCATACCCTTTAGTTCATGTAGAATTTCCACTGGACACCAATAAAAAAAGGTGTATATGTATAATGTTGTACATATTTTATATCACATTACACAAATGTAATAACTAAAAATATACAATATTAAAATTTAAAGTTCTATAAAGAACACGATAACAATCTGTTGAAATTAGAAACGGTAAGAAAAGTCTCGCTTTATATAGGTCCAATATTAATAGGAAAATATAAAAAGAACACGTAATGCATCACGCGGCCATAGAGCAAGAGGGATTTGAGAGGGAGGGAGGGACATCGTCGACTCGATATACTCGTGTAAAGCTGTACACCATCCAATTTATCTTCTATAAATAAATAAAATCCAAGTGTCTGTTTGTAATGTCAACATAAAAACTTTTTACTAAATGCATATGAAAGTAAACACGGTAACCCTCAACAAAAACACTTTTTGTCTGTATGTTTGTTCCCACTAATCTCCGAAAAGGTTGGACTGATTTCTACGGGACTTTCACTGGCAGATAGCTGATGTTATAAGGAATAACTAAGGCTACTTTTATTTTAGAAAAACAACCAAGGTTCCGGGCAAAAAAATATTAAAACCCATGAAATCCAATATGTAGTCTATGTCAAGTGTCTATGTCGAAGTACCTACTCTAAATTATTGATAAATAATCATTTTTCTTTTAAATTAAACGGCAGGTGAAGCCGCGGGTCCCAGCTAGTGTTTAACTATAATACAATCAGTCTAAAACACCACTAATGACCCCGCATGATCTTTTTGAATTTCACAAGGGAACGAAAGAACACATCCAAGTCTGGCAGTTCTGCAGTCACCATTAATAATTCTGGTTTTTTAAGGATGTGGTAAAACAGTATTTACTTGCGTCAGACCAAACTCACATCTTAACTGCCGAAAGAAATAAGAATTAAACTAGAGAAAAACGAATTGTGAGACTCACTTTAAGTCTCAAGTTCCGAATACAATATGATGTAAAACAGTTTTATTTAAATTCTTTAATGCTCATGAATTAATATATTTAACATTCCGATTAGCCCACGCCACTGCATGAATGAATGCTGGCAACCCACATTTATTAAATCTCTCTCCAATTTGTTATAAATCAGTATTTAAATAATTTATATCCATATGTTAATATTTCGAGATATAACAATAATATTTCATTTCCAAAACGCCTCTTCACATGGCTGATAGCCGAAGAGATCAATTTCTACATACATTTTTCCACATACATTGCTGCCCGCGTTAACAAGAGGGCTACCAAAGGGCTTAGAAATGGAGCAATGGACGCAGTTCGTAAAGTTGGTAAACCAGTATGAAGTAATGCATTTAATTTAATTTAAATTTTCCATTATTCGAATAAATCACGGGTAGGTCAATAAGTTTTTATTGGAACATAGAAGATTATTAATTTGCTAAAATATGTAAAAAGACGAGTCGATGTCTCTGTGTAGCTCATTAATGTCAGACTGTGATGTATCTATACAAATAAATAAAATTGAAGTGTCTGTTTGTAATGTCAAAATAACAGCTTTTTACTAAATGCATATGAAAGTATTTACGGTACCTATAACAAAAAAACAATTTTTATTTTTTTTGTCTGTCTGTCTGTCTGTTTGTTCCGGGTAATCTCCGAAACGGCTGGACCGATTTTGACGGGACTTTCACTGGCAGATAGCTGATGTTATAAGGAATAACTTAGGCTACTTTTATTTTAGAAAAATAGTTGGGGTTCCGCACAAAAAAAATAAAACCCTTGAAATCCAATATATATATTCTATTTCAAGTGTCTATGTCGAAGTACTCTAAATTTCTTTTAAATAAAACGCGGGTGAAACCGCGGGTCCCAGCTAGTACAAAATATTTACCTTCTAAACAGTTGGTGACACCCACGTGATACAGCTGAGCTATGCGGCCTGATTCCGTGTGGGGTGATCGAGCTAATTATGAGTGTAAGAAATATTAAATTAATTTTCATTCATTCTGGTGATGAGAATGAATACTATAAGGATACTCAGTAAGCGAAGCGATGATTGTTTTTAGCAGAAAAGCAGCGTCATCATATCGGCCATTTATACGTCCACTGCTGAACAAAGGCCTCCCCCATTGATTTTTACAACTGTGTCATCATTTTGGGGGGTATTTGCCAATACTCACGACGCTTGGCAGGCGGGTTGGTGAGCGCAGTATGGCTACCGTTTCACAGAAGGGACGCTGCTGCCCATCCCTCTGGTTTAGAATCCCTTAGTCGCCTTTTACGACATCCACGGGAGGAGATGGAGTGGTGCTATATTCTTAATCCGGACACCACACGGACAATCCGGACACCACACGGACAATCCGGACACCACAGCAGCGTAAATGAGCTGTTTAGGCTCTTGTATTAAAAAAGAAAATACCTTGATACTTAGTTAAAAGTAGCAGAACCACATTGATAGGTGATTTTATCATGTAAATGGTTTTTATTACTTCAGTAAAATATCACATCGATGTCTCCTAAATGATGGTACCATATGGAAAAATTAAAAATAGAACATTTAGTGCTAGTGTAAATAATTCTAAAATTAGTTTAAAAAAACTAAAAAAACACGCTAGGTTGTGCTGAACTGAGTGCCCGAAAGAGCAAGTCTGGAACTGCACGCATGCGTAGTTCGCGCACTAGCTCTGTCTCTCTTACTCGCATGCAAAGGATGCGGAAAGAAATTAATTAATCCTGGCGAATCTAATTAGGATAATCGGATATTTTGATCGGATTATTGCATTGTCATCGACCTTTGACAGGTGTGCAAAGTTTGAATCAAATCTGATCGTTCAAAGTAGGGCAAAATCGAGCTCAAAGGAGTCGGTTACAAACAAACAAACATACATACATACATACAGGTGAAGCTAATAAAAGCGTGTTAAAAAGGCAATTTCAGAAAAAAGAACGACATAAATAAATATAGTGTAACATACATTGTCTGTTTTATTTGTTAACATATTTGTCAGAACTACTTATTTTAAATAGGAAAACGACATTTTTACTAGCCTAACTTTTACCCAAAAAAAATTTTAAAATTGTAAAGTATTGTGTCAGTATAAGCGCTCGTACAGAATCGTTCATGTTACGTTCGGGTTTTGGGTTTCGTTCGGCTTTGACCGTTCCGACCAAAGTCCGCGAACGCACTGTTGGAATAAACAGGTTGAAATAATACCATTTGAGATAGATTAACTTCGATTTATCACAGAACAATCAGACAGTGAGTTACGGCCAGTCAGAGAGTACAGTATCTTCATATATGTCTAATTAGCAAATACATTACCATAAACTAGAAGTCTGGTTGCGTTTAGAAACATTATATAATTCTAACACTGGCCCTTAAACGCAAACTGTAAGATCACATATTTCATATACTAAGAAATAAATACACGAAGTATAAATAACTAATAATAACTATATAGCTAACATCAAACTAACAAATTTACAATGTTTTTCTCTACAAAGGGCTTTAGTTAATACATCAGCCAACATATCATGAGTTGATAAGTATTTGATTTCAACTACACCACTACTGACAATTTCTTTAATGAAGTGATGACGCATATCTATGTGTTTTGTCCTAGAATGAAACATGAAACTTTTACACAATTTTATAGCAGACTGATTATCATTATAAATAGTAATTTTAGGTAAGATACAAAGTATTTCAAATAGAAATTTCCTAATAAATAAAGCTTCTTTACAAGTATCAGACAACGCCATGTACTCTGCCTCTGTACTAGATAAGGCAACAGTGCGTTGTTTACGACTCTCCCAAGCTACGATGGATTTACCTATAGAAAACACATAACCCGTATATGACCTACGATCTACATTGTTAGATGCCCAGTCTGCATCAGCGTAGGCGGCAATATTCATGCCACTTTTAGAAAACGTAAGGCCTATATTAATTGTACCTTTCAAATATCGTAAGATTCTCTTGGCTGTCTTCCAATGAATTTCACCAAAGCAACTGTTAAACTGACTGAGGTAACTCACCGCATGACTAATGTCTGGCCTTGTACAAACTGCTATATACATAAGGGAACCAACCAACCCTCTGTAATCATAAGTATTGTCCATTTGAGTTTCCTTGGTCAACTTCAAACCAGTCTCCATTGGTGTCATAGCAGGCTTACAGTCTTCCATGCGAAACTTATTTATCAGCTTTTGTATATAGTTAGACTGATTAAGATAAATTTGATTACCTTTTCTGGACAGCTCCATACCAAGTATATGTTGGGCTGGCCCGAGATCTGTGATATCAAATTCATCTTGCAATTTACCTTTTATTTCGTCTTTTCCTTGAAATTCGGGAGAGGTTAATAAAATCAAATCGTCCACATACAATGCTATGATAATTATTGACTGATTCTTGGACTTATGGTAAACACATGGTTCGGAAGTTAAACGACTGAAGTTCAACTTGTCACATAAGACCTTAGTAATTTTATCATACCACGATTTTGATGCCTGTTTAAGGCCATAAACAGCTTTGTTGAGCTTGTATACTTTATTTTCACTCCCCTTGACTTGGAAACATTCCGGTTGCTCCATATAAACTGTCTCCTCAAGGTCACCATTAAGAAATGCTGTTTTAACATCCAAATGTTCAATGCTCATGTTATACTCTGCTGCTAGTGCAAGCAGCATTCTAATTGTGGAGTACCTTACCACTGGAGAAAAAGTTTCCTGGTAATCAATACCATATTTTTGGGTATAACCCTTGGCTACTAAGCGGGCTTTAAATTTCAACAACTCACCATCAACACCATATTTTTTCTTGAAAATCCATTTACATTTTACAGGCTTATGGCCAGGTTCTCGTTTTGTTAGAGTCCAACACTTGTTTTTAATATATGAATTATATTCATCAATCATGGCCTTATGCCAGCCATTAGATTCTGGTCCATTCAATGCCTCAAGTGCAGTCTGAGGTTCATCAGGAATACAGTCAATCAGTCTGACAAAGTTGGCCTTTATAGGAGAATCAGGTGCATCGCTATAGCAGTCTTCCGTTGAATCTGCTGCAGCTAGTGACTCTTCTCCTGGAAGGTAA
The DNA here is from genome assembly GCA_947459985.1 of Diloba caeruleocephala. Taxonomy (NCBI): domain Eukaryota; kingdom Metazoa; phylum Arthropoda; class Insecta; order Lepidoptera; family Noctuidae; genus Diloba; species Diloba caeruleocephala. The sequence goes on from OX381614.1 coordinate 5,879,469, forward strand.
GTAACATCCAAGCGATTATCTGGTTCACCACTTGATTTTTCACTGTCGGAATCATCTAATGTGATGTTACTGATCCTTTGTTGATTGTTCTGTGATAATGTTAAGTCATCAGATACATCAGAATTCACAGTGGATGATTCAGATTGTTGAATATTATTTTTATTCAAACTGAGATCAACATAAAGATGCTGGTCTCTATTTTCATCATGTGACTTTTCTTTTACATAAAATTTATCTTCTAAGAAAATAACATCACGGGAATTTATACAACTTCTAGGATTATATGGATCAATGAGCCGATATCCTTTGGACTCTTCATTATAACCCACAAATATATATGGTTTACTCTTTGGATTAAGTTTCTTTCTGTTCTTTACCATAACATATGCTATACAACCAAAAATCTTTAAATGGTTCAGATTTACCTTTCTCTTACTCCACTTTTCTTCCGGTGTTGCACCAGAGACAGCCTTGGTCGGACTTCTGTTTTTCAGATAAACAGCGGTGTTAACTGCTTCCGCCCAAGATTTCATTCCCAGTCCAGCATCTTGCAGCATGCACCGGATTTTGTCCATTACAGTTCTACTTGCTCGTTCAGCAACACCATTCTGTTGTGGACAGTCCGGTATAGTCTTTTGGTGCTTGATGCCTTTTGTACTGAGAAACTCCTGAAATTCAGAACTCATATATTCTCCTCCTCTATCACTTCTAAGTACCTTTAATGACTTTCCTGTTTCATTTTCCACAAGGGCCTTAAATTGCTTAAAATACTTAAACGTCTCATATTTTGTTTTCAAAAAATATACAAATTGTTTCCTTGTGTAGTCATCAATAAAACTCAAGATATACTTGGCTCCACTTAGAGATGGAATTTGTATAGGTCCACACAAGTCTGTATGAACTAACCCTAATATCTGTGTAGCTCTACTATAGGATTTTTTAGGAAAAGGCAATCTACTTTGTTTCCCTTGAATACAAGGTATACACTGTTTATATTCAGACACATTATAATTAATACCAGTTGCCATACCCTTTTGTAAAAGCTGCATGCTTCTTGAGTTGAGATGTCCAAGACGTCTGTGCCACACCTCTTGGGATATTGAGTTTGCTACTGTTGCGGCCATAAATGAACACTCCTTTATCTTGGTATCTCCGCCGCTATCTGACACAGTATCGAGTTGATAAACACCATTGACCTGTGTGCCAGTAGCTAAAATCTCTTTACCATCATAAACAATACATGAATTACTGTCAAAAGAAACAATATATCCCTTTTTGGTCATCGCACTAACAGATAATAGATTAGTACTTAAGTTAGCCACATAATATGTATCACTTATTGTCCTTACACAACTTTTCAAATGTATTTCCACTTGTCCTAATCCAGCAGACAATAACTTTTCACCATTAGCAATACTCACATCCGCAGTTTTATTCGGATTGTAATTAACCATCAGTTTTTCATTATTACACATATGGTTTGTTGCCCCAGAGTCTATATACCATACATCACTGTTTACTTTCACAGAGAGTGCTGTTACAAGAGCTTTGTCTTTAGGTGAATATTTATTCTTATTGTAATCCTGGGCATAGCTTTGTTTGTTATTATTCATAAGTTGTCCTGTACCTCTTTTTTCTGGGCAATTTCGTGATAAGTGACCCGTATGCTTACATTTAAAGCACTTTGGTTGTTTCCAGGTGACTAAGGCCTTTATGCCTTCATGCTTGTCGCCCCGTCTCTGAGTCTCTTCTAATAGCTTGGCTGACATGACAGACAGACATGTTCGGTAGTTAATTTACTGCCTGAATTTTCTATGGCCATAATTAAGGGATCGTAATCCTCAGTAAGGCCACTCAACATAATGACGGCGACGAACTCATCGTCTAATGCAGATTCTATTTCGCTCAATTGATGCGAGGCTTCCTTAATTTTATTCAGGTAGTTCTCCATTGAGCCGCTGTCACACAGTTTTGTTCCAAACAAACTTCTGAGTAGACCTAGCCTTCTACATAATCCACGTCCTTCATATGCCTTCTTGAGGCCATTCCAGGCTTCATAAGCACTTTTGGCTGTACGAATATAAGGAATTACCGCTGGTTGTACAGAAAGGGCTATTCGCGCCAACGCCTTTTCACCTTTTTTTTTGTCATCATTTCCTTCTTTTTCCACATATTCCCATAACTCTTCGTGTATCACTAACATTCTCATTGTGAACTTCCATGTGGAATAATTATCTGTTCCTTTTAATTTCTCAATTGAATTTAAAACGTTCGAAGTTGAAGATGCCATGCTTGGTGTGGTAATTTGGAATTCGAATTGAAATGAAAAGATTTTAGGTTAATCCTCGCAAATATACACGTTTTCTTATTTCAACAACCACGCTCTGCTACCATGTTGGAATAAACAGGTTGAAATAATACCATTTGAGATAGATTAACTTCGATTTATCACAGAACAATCAGACAGTGAGTTACGGCCAGTCAGAGAGTACAGTATCTTCATATATGTCTAATTAGCAAATACATTACCATAAACTAGAAGTCTGGTTGCGTTTAGAAACATTATATAATTCTAACACGCACGACATTTGAAAAAGGAGAGCGTTGGGTAGATGATATGGATTGGAGGACAATTTGTGGAAAAAGAGGACTTGCCCTCAAATTGGATACGATCTGGCAATCCTGCTCCTACGTAATCTGTAATAAGTCACAAAATAGCTGCCCAATATTTTTACTTAAAAACCATTTATTTGTACTGCATATTACTAATCTATACAAATAAATAAAATTGAAGTGTCTGTTTGTAATGTCAAAATAACAGCTTTTTAATAAATGCATATGAAAGTATATACGGCACATATAACAAAAACACAATTTTTTAATTTTTTGTCTGTCTGTCTGTCCGTCTGTCTGTCTGTCTGTTTGTTCCGGGTAATCTCCGAAACGGGTGGACCGATTTTGACGGGACTTTCGCTGGAAGATAGCTGATGTTATAAGGAATAACTTAGGCTACTTTTATTTTAGAAAAATAATTAGGGTTCCGCGCAAAAAAAACAAAACCCTTGAAATCCAATATATATATTCTATGTCAAGTGTCTATGTCGAAGTACTCTAAATTTCTTTTAAATTGAAGGCGAGTGAAACCGCGGGTCCCAGCTAGCTTCAAATAAAATTATAAAACTCTTGCGAAATTTATAATGTTATGTTTATTCCTCTTTATATTTTTGAAATACTCTTCTGTAAAATGTCAGGTTTGGGCTTACAACAACTCAATAGGAGTCATCAAGTTGTAATATATACACGACACGACTCTGAACAGTCTAAATAAACATGTGTTTTTCTTTTACATTCAGGTCAACGTATGCTTGCTAATTAAAATATTACATGGCTAAAATTAATTACTTCTGACTGCAAATGTCACTATTCGTTTTTATTAAGCTAATTATTGTGACTATGAAAACGATAACAAGTACAAATGTGCTAGTTCAGTTATTCTTGTGAGATTTTGATAAAACGTTTAAATGTTCAACGAAACCTACTACAGTTTCTAATAGGCTTTAATGCGATACTTATAGTAGATCATCTTATAAGATAAATGGGAATCAAACAAATTCTTGCTTGAAAATATGAATGGCGTGTGAACGAAGTACCAACCACTGCGTCCCTCACCTCAATACTCATTAATCTATAATGTTGTTGAGAGCATGTGGGTAGAAACATCAACTGATTACAATCTATAGAGATTAGACGATCTCGTACCCATCTGGCGGATCATTTGTAGCGAATCGGTAATTTAGACATGTATAACTCAGACACGGGTCCGACAGAAGATCTCGGGCCAATGGGAGCTGGTGGATTAGAAAAAATGCCGAGAGAAGAGCTTGTGGCTGGCCTTAATGTGGAGAAGCGAAATGCACATACTCGGCTCGGCCACGTTGAGAGAATGGAAGAAGATCACGGTATAAAGAACACTTATATAGGCGGACCAAACGTCCGACCCGCGGTGTGTGGCTGATATTGCCGGAGCGACATGGTTGCACGGTCCTTCGTCAGCTGTAAGCCCGTGACGGGCAAGAATCTGCGTGATCTTACGAGGACCTGGAGCCCCCCTTCGGTGCCGAAGATGACCGCTCCAGTGGTTTTAGCCGGTAGGAGTCCGGCATACCCCTTCACCCTTCCCCGGGGTGAAGGAAGTTGGAGGATGGGATTCAATGGCGGCATCTCGTATTGGAGGCTGACACAGTTTGGTTAGCTGAGCCAATGCAGTTAGTCAACATATTATTTAGTTTCCGGGTTGTGCTGGCTATGAGTAGCACCACGCCATCTCCTCGCATGGGTGTCGTAAAAGGTGACTATGGGATTAGCCGGAGGATGAACAGGAGCGCCCTTCGAGTAACAACTCTACTGCGATCGCCTACCCGCTTGCCAATCGTGGTGATTATGGCAAAATCCCTCTATAAACACACAACACAGCCTGATCAGTCATGGTGGCGACCTAAGGGGGAGGCCTGTGACCAACAGGGGACTTTATTTGGCTGAAATGATGATGATGAGTGAACATCTGCGGGCTACTATGAGCATGTTATCGAAGTAGCAGAATTCACTTCTGCCATAAATCAGTTTCGCAACTTCTTGCTGTGATACGATACCATCGTAAGATCGTGTCTTATTGTGTTGAGGTCCACTAACTAAAGGCTAGAACAATATAAGAAAATCAAAAGTACAAAGTTGATTCTATGAATATCTAAGTTTAAAAGATGGGCGTACTATTGTCACAGATTGTTATTAATATCGTGTGTCCGGATTAAGAATATGGCCCCACTCTATCTCCTCCTGTGGATGTTTTAATAGGCGTGTAAGGGACTAAACCAGAGAGATACGCAGCAGCGTCCGTTTTGCGGAACAATAGCCATGCTGCCTTCGTCAACCCGCTTGCCAAGCGTGGTGAGTACTGGCGATTCCCCCAACATGACGACACAATTGTGGAAATTTGTGGGGGAGGACTTTGTTCGGCAGTGCACGTATTTTACCTGATTAATAAGCATATTAATTTAAACTTTTTCGCTAATTTTAAGCAGGTATATTTTATCTTGATTTGTTGATATTTACGTAAATCATGTTATATACTGTTTACGGATACATATATTCTGTTTACGGATATACATACATTGTTACACCTTTTTTTTATTTTTTTTTATTGGTGCCCAGTGGAAATTCATCATGAACTTCCTTCGCCCCGGGGAAGGACGAAGGGGTATGCCGGACTCCTACCGGCTAAAACCACTGGAGCGGTCATCTTCGGCACCTAAGGGAGGCTCCAGGTCCTCGTATGATCACACTAGAGCCACCCACTGGTGGCACGCCTATTGGCACATCTCGGAGAGGGTGACTGTAAAGTGGTCACCCCCCCAGGGGGATCGTAAAGGATCCCCCAAAGCGTCCCACGGCAGCGCGTGACCACATGCGTGCTACCGTCTTCTCTTGGGTCGCTTGGTGTGGGCACGCAGATTCCCCAATCTACGCACCCGCGAACCCAGAGGTCCCCCACCTTATAGCAATGGCAGGGGTTTTCAGGCGTATCGGAATTAGGCGCCAGGGCGGTTGTTACCCCGGCGCCGTCTCCTTCTTCTTCGAGCGGGATCGGCCCTCTCCCGATCCCGCTCTGCGGTCTCCTTCTGGAGCATGACGCTCTCACAGAAGGAGACCACTGCATTCCAGTTTTCGTGCTCTGCCAACATAGCCGACACTACTGCTGGCAGAGAGAGATCTTGCCCGATCCGATCGACCAGGATCCGCCGCTCGGCGGCCCACGCAGGGCACGCCTCGAGCGTGTGCTGTGCGGTGTCCTGGTCGCTATCACAATGGTGGCATTGTGCCGTGGCCTCGGGTCCTATCCTGTGCAGGTACGCGCCGAAACAACCGTGCCCGGTGAGCACCTGCGTCAGGCGGTAGGTGACGCGCTCGCTCCTTTTGAGCCAGGCTCCAAAGAGCGGCAGGACGGCCTCGACGACGCGCTTGGTTGCAAACTGCATCCGCAGGCGATGTCGCCACTTTACAAGTGCGCGCCGCCGAGCTAGCCGCCGCAGCTTGTCCAACGCCCCTGGAGGCGCGCCTTCGCCGCTCTGGCGGAGGGAGCGTGTCTGATCGCAGACCCACGCATCCATCTCCGCCAGGATGACATTGTTACACCTAGAGTGCATACTGCGGTAGACCGGGGTCTGCATCATGGAGGAGTTGCTGGAGTGGCGCCATGGCACCCTCGTCTTCCAGCTAACGCAGATACTCTCTCAACACGGGTAATTTGGAAAGTTTCTGTGTTTTATTGGCCGGGAACAGACGCTCTGTTGTCATCACTGTGGAAAAAAACCGGAGAACAAGGCGCAGCATACGCTGGAGGAATGCCTAGCTTGGCCGAAGCTGCGTCGCGCCGTGACCTTATCGCTGTAGACGATGGGGTTCTGTGGCATCCGACCGCGGTTCAATACATCCTCCAGCGTGAGAGCGTTTGGGACGCAGCCGCCGCTTTTTCTCAACGGGTCTCATCAACCTAAGTGATGGGGTGAAGTCTGCTGGGGTTGCGGTTCAATGTTCGCGTGAATACCACATTCCTCGCGATAGGTAAGTAGAAGGAACAATGAAGAGTTTTATCCGGTAAGAATCCAGCACGCTGCCCCTCCCTTCTATGTAGAGGGTTTCTCCAAGACAAAAAAGGCTTCAAACCCGCAACCAAGTGCTTTAGGAGCGAGTACTTGAACCTTCAGGCCATCACGACATATTAATTTAGTAATATTGTATAAATGTATTAAATTGCCTAAGCGTATCTTGAGCGTGTCCGATTTCAGCAAAAGACCACAGCTTCTTGATGTCCGATTATCTTTAAGGCCTGCAATTTTTTTGCCAAAGCCTTCACAAGACCAGCTTTCGCACTAAACTACATTATTCAGGTAATTGCATAGCCTTCACACAACCCACAAAGCGGTAACAGTTAACAACATTGTTGCTAATATCCCACGGAGCCATAAGACAGTTTACTTGTATCGGATTCGCTGCAAATGATAGTGGTGTACTGTGTATCGGTATGGCTTTTATTATCGTAACGGATCAAATGAGGTTTAACCGAGACGATTATTAGAAATCATTGGCTTATCATTCGTTCATACGTTTCTGATTGGATTACGCATAGGAATAAAAGTAGCCTACTGTACAAGAACTGGTGACTAGAAAATAGCAACTGGTTTATTTTCATGGATGTTTAATACACTTGTTTACCGCCTTATGTAAATCATAAGTCCAGGTTTGGGGTATAACGGGCTTTAACAACGTATTATTCTTTCACTGTTGACCTAACAGTTATATCCAATCCTATTAACCAGGCTTAGAGATAACCCATATCGATGGTTTAATCATTTTCCAAAAGTGGATTGACCTATAATATAGCACTACTCCATCTCCTCTCGTGGATATCCAACCAAAAACGGGCGTTGAAAATAGTCGTTTCAGTATTTGGCCGTAAGGAACTCTAAACCAGAGGGATTTTGCCCGGTTAAGCAGATATATCCCCCTTGGGATAACTGCGAGAAGCCCTACATAAAAAAAAAAAAAAAACCAGAGGGATGGGCAGCAGCGTCTCTTCTGTGGAGCAGTAGCCATACTGCACTCGCCAAATCACCTGCCAAGCGTGGTGAGTATTGGCAAATTCCCCACAAAATGACGACACACTTGTGTAAATCTACGGGGGAGGTCTTTGTTCAGCAGTGGACGTCTTTTAGCTGATATGACAAATAGATATTCGAGATCTCAACATCTTAATTTGTAGCTTTATTATCCCTAATTTTATAAATTCGGAACTAAGGACCAAAACTCATAACAATACAACAAAAACAACATCACAAAAACACATTTAGTCATGCTGAAACAATCTCTACTGTCTTGATTTCCTGACTACTAGGTTACACCCGATACATTAATCTATAAGGATCATCATTATCATCATCGTATCAGTCAAAGGACGTCCACTGCTGAACAAAAGCCTCTCCCATCGATTTCCACAATCACCGGTTACAGGCCGCCGCATCCAACGACTCCCAGTTACCTTTATCAGTTCATAAGGATAAATAATAAAATGTATTACACACACTACTAACACATAACTATAATTATTTAATTTGTATTTTCGGGTCACCTTATCGCTTATCCATGTCACCGCAGTAACCCTCAAGCTCTGTGACAGAAGATTTATCAGCTTAACGCTAACGACATTGCCGTGACACCTTAACTCTCGGCAATTCGCTGCCGCGGCAACACTCAATCATTTTGTGCACTTTGGCGACTGTTTGCTTTTTTTGACGCAGCGAAATCGTGAAGATGTATCTGTTATATAACGAAATGCAGTCATGACATATTCTTCGCTCAGAAATCGCTTGTGTGATGCGGCCCTTAAAATACAAGAACGAAAAAACATTAAGTAACGACACTTGTTCTATGTACAAAACGTACAAGTTTGAAAAAGAATATTGTAATAAAAATATTAAAACCGCTAAGCACCATTTTAGCCGCCATCAAATGATCAGCACTTATTCCCATCCTGCTGTACGCAATTATCGCCTGAGATATAGTTATTTTGATTGGACCTCTTAGCATAGTTTCACTTTGAGACGCATCAAGATCTAGAAAAAACCTGCCAAGATTGATTTGAGTGGGAATGGTTCCATATATTTAATACTAGGTATTGAAATGAAACTTAAGCGGTTAACACGTTCGCGTGAGCATGAGTGAGACGGAGCTATCTGTGAATTGATTTGCTGAGACGCACTTTTTTCCTTATAAATGTAAGCAGCGTTTATAGATGTCCCGTTGTACTTATTAACTTTAAAAAGTTACAGCTGTATAAACTGTGAAAATCGTCGTAATATGTCACGGCGCAAGGGTGCTGCTGCATACCTGCCTGTTGATGTACCGCGAGTATTGCTTGGATACTATTTTCGTGGCCTACCTGCACGTTCGGTGATTTAGCCAGGTTATCGCCAAAACTCCAGAGCCGTGCAATGCGGACGGCAGACTTCCCGATCTACCACGCGCTGGCTCCTATTTGGGCGGTATCAAGAAGGCGTCTCCCTTCCTAACTCGCTCCACCATCTCCTTCCGCGAAATGAGCTCCTCGCAGATGACTGTGACTGCCTATCAAGCCAAGAATTTAGACTTGGTTGTCGTATACTGCCCGCAACTACAGTGAGGGCATTTTCGTTAAAGACAACCCAGTCTAACTTTAGGACATATATTAGCTGAATTACGGAGGTCAAATCGCCTACGGTCCGCATCTGGTTGGACTAATGATAAGTATGACATCATTAGCGATAATTGTCAGCGTGTCATTGTGATCATCATATCAGTCGAAGAAAGTCCTCAGCAGTCGGCTGCCTTCCTTATTGATTTCCTCAATGAACGCTTCAGGGCTCAATACTCGAGCGAATATCTGGGTCATACTGATGAATCAGACCCTGTAGGTCTCGGAAAAGTATAGCTCATCCCCTCTCTAGATAGATGAGCAGCATCATCTTCTTGTACGGAAATACCTTTCAGGACCATTAATCCGTGGGCCAAGCATGGTGATTACGTAAGTGCCTCAGTATGACTGTTTTTTTGCCAGTCATAACAGTGCCTTGTATTTTTTTGTGCAACTGGGTGACGAAATGAGCTTGTCATTCGCCTGGTGGTAAGCGATATGCCGCCCATAACAATTAGAATCTCGCCTCGCACTAGTCCAGGGTAGCCCTGGACTAGTGCGAGGCAACACACTGCGCTCGAAATATTGAGACTTAAAGTTCATTAGTTATTTATGTCCTCACCAGCTGCAGTGCTTTTCTAACCGGAGCACAATAATGTCTAAAGTTTAAACACTACTGCTTAGCGGCGAATATCTGGCACTGGGGTGGTTCCTACGTAGCCGGCCTCTTGCAATAAGAGACCTATCATCAACGATAGACTCTCCTATGACGTGACAACGGAACATGTATATTACTATGCTAAAGAAGACCAATACCTAATCCTACTTTGGAACCCTAAACTCGGCTTTTAAACGTGGCGTACAAAGCAATGCATCTGTCCATCCGTCTTCATATCTCTCAGCTGATTGCACTTAAGCTTTTAAGTGTCTTAATGGCAAATTAGGTTTAAATTGCTATGAGAATCGTGTGGTGCCGTCTAAGAATAGGACCACCACATCTTATCCCGTCAGTGCCGGAGGCAGCGTCGTTTTTAGAGTATATTTACAACCCAAATGCAGTGGCCAATATCCGCCTGCCAAGCGTGGTGATCATGGCAAACCCCCCAGTACACGACACTAATCCAGACCAGTCATTGTGGCAAGTTTCGGGGGAAGCTTGTGTACAGCAGAGATCATGTTTCGGCTTTCGGCTGTTAAGATTGTCTAGTAAGAAATCCATTATGATCTGAGTGCACTAGATGTACCGAATAGATTTAATACTGATATCAATGTGGGTATGCAATACATTATAAGTCCTGTAGTATTCCTGATCACCCAGAGTTCGCTAAATATGGTAAATTATGTATGTACATTGATATAGTATATCCCAGGCGGAGCTGTACTAGGTAAAATATCCTCGGCGGGGAGTCCTTCGAGGGAACCATCCGGCTTGCAAAGCAAGCGGTGGCAATTGTCGTGGCCGAAATGCACGCTCTGGGTTTGCGGATAGCGCCTCACAAAACCGAGGCGCTATGGTTCCACAAACTGCCGCGGAGCAGGGAGCCTCCCAGTTCGTGGATACGCGTTGGTGACGCGCAAATCAGGGTGGGCCGGTACATGAAGTACCTAGGGCTCACCCTGGACAGTCGTTGGGGCTTCGAAGAGCACTTCGAGCGTCTTGTCCCCCGGGTTGAAAGGATAGTGGGTGCTTTGCACCGACTGCTACCCAATCTCGGGGGGCCGAGGGAAGAAGTTCGCCGCCTCTACGGGGGAGTCGTGCGGTCCGTGGCCCTCTATGGGGCGCCTGTTTGGTCATCTCGACTTTCGGGCGTCCAGCGCTGCAGAACCAAGATTCACGGTCTGCAGCGTAGAGCGGCTATACGGATCGCACGAGGATACCGAACGGTGTCCTTTGAGGCGGCAACTCTGTTGGCGCGCTTTCCGCCTTTTGATATCTTGGCGGAGATGGATGCGTGGGTGTATCACCAAACACGCTCCCTCCGCCAGAGGGGTGAAGGCGTGCCTTCAGGGGCGTTCGAAATTTTGAGGCGGCAGGCTCGGCGGCGTGCACTCGAGCTATGGCGCGAGCGGCTCATGCTGCCACAGTACGCGCAAAAGCGCGTCGTCGAGGCTGTCTTGCCGCTCTTCGGAGCCTGGCTCCATAGGAGCGAGCGCGTCACATTCCGCCTGACGCAGGTATTCACCGGACACGGTTGTTTCGGTGCGTACTTGCACAGGATAGGACGCGAGGTCACGGCACAGTGCCACCACTGTGGAAACGATCAGGATACCGCACAGCACATGCTCGGAGAGTGCCCTGCGTGGACTGCCGAGCGGCGGATCCTGGTCGATCGGATCGGGCAAGATCTCTCTTTGCCAGCAGTAGTGTCGGCTATGCTGGCAGAGCATGAAAATTGGAGTGCTGTGGTCTCCTTCTGTGAGAGCGTAATGCTCCAGAAGGAGGTCGCAGAGCGGGATCGGGAGAGGGCCGATCCCGCTCGGAGGAGGAGGACACGGACCCGGGGTAACAGCCGCCGCGGTGCCCGTGTCCAACACGCCTGAGCCCCCTGTCATCTTTATATGGCAGGGGGCCTTGGGGGTCGCGAGCGCGCTTATTGGGAAATCTGCGCGCTCATACCGAGCGACCCCCGGGAAGACAGCGGTGCGCACGTGATCACGTATCGCTGTGTGCGCAGCACAGCGCATAGTGAGGCCTCGGGGGAATCTTTTACAATCCCCTCGAGAGATGCCTGGGGGGGTGGCCTCTTTACAGTCGCCTTCCCTCCACTAGAGGGGATGACCACTTTACAGTCATCCCCTCCGAGATGTGCATAAAGGCGTGGCACCAACGGGTGGCTCTAGATGGAGATCTTTCGAGTTCCTGGAGCCTCCCTTCGGTGCCGACGATGATCACTCCGGTGGTTTTAGCCGGTAGGAGTCCGGCATGCCCCTTCGCCCTTTCCCGGGGCGAAGGAAGTACATGAGGTATTTCCACCGGATCAATAAAAAAAAAAAAAAAAAAAAAAAAAAAAGGTAAAATATCCTCCTGAAGCCTCGCTGTGCGCTGTAGTGCGCACAAGGGGGCACGTCATTACGTGCTACCTGTCATCATAAGGGTCCCTCGGTAGGAGCAAGCAGATTTCCGTATCTGCGCACCTGTCCCCCCAAAGCCCCCATCATATACTTACATATATAGACTACTCTATATGACGGAGGTCTTTGGAGGTCACAGGTGTGCAGATTATTACGAAGCTTTTAGGCTCAGGCATGTTGAATACTGCACCGGGGCGGTTGTTCACCCAACTTCCTGTTCTTCTTCTTCGAATGGGGACTGGCCCTCTCCCGATCCCACTCTACTGTCTCCTTCTGGAGCATAATGCTTTCACAAAAGACTACTAAACTCCAATAACTATTGCACCATCTATTTATCATACCAGGTTATGCTAGACAACATTTAAGGTGAAAGGGTTAAGCGTTAGACAAAACTTAGAATGATACCTGTATCATTCTAGGTTTAGTTTTCTCTAATTCTCAAATTGGTGTGGAAGATTCCACTTGACTAGACATTCACGTACATGGCACGTACAGTCCCTAATTTGTATTTTACGGTCCAGGCCGGAACAAGTCGTGAGAACGGCCAGTGTTGTCTCAGAGCCATGTACACATCGTGTTGGCACTGTCCACAAGACGGTGCAGGGATCGATTAATGGAAAGACTGAAGCGATTTTAAAGTATTCTTTTTCATTTAGTTTGATGCCAATATTCAAGTCAACTTACGGCACTTACGAATAGTCAGAATTTAAATAGTTGCACGATTCTAAGTCGTTGATCCTAAGTAGAAGAACCGGCAAGAAACTCCTATCCTATTAATGATATTTTGAAGTCGACACTAGAACTGGTATCTACCAGTTTTATCGAGTATTTGGTGTTTGTTTAACGAGAATCTAAAACTATCACCTAAGTCAACCACCTAGTCTATTCAATTGAGATAGGATCAAATTAGTAAGCCTTGATGTCAGCTTATGTGAATTAAATAAAAGCATTTGCCATATTCTATGTGTGTGGTGCCGGCTCAGAATGCCACCACCCCATCTCCTCCCATGGGTGTCGTAAAAGTCGACTAAGGGATTAGCTGGAGGATGGGCAGCAGCGTCCTTCGAGTACATTAACAACTCAACTGCGATCGCCAACCCGCCTGCCAAGCGTGGCGATTATGGCAAAACCCCCCAATGAGCCCACAATACACCCATATCGGTCGTTGTGGTGATCTTTGGGGGAGGCCTATGTCCAGCAGTGGACTTCATTCGGCCGAAATGATGAAAAAAAAAATTATGATGTGGTGTCTTGACTAAAAATATTGCACCGCTCCATCTCCTCTCGTGGATGTTGTAAAAGACGACTAACGGCCGAAATTAATAATCAATCTAATCCAAAGTCTTTAGACGTAAGATTGAAAATGTTATCTGTTTCTTTGTCAACTGTGATCATTACAAAAATAGATCTTTTTTTATTTCGATCTCTTGATCAGTGTGACACATAATGAAATTTTAATTAAGCCTGGAATTGGAGTATACTAGAGGTTAAATCTAAAGGTTTTGTATTAGGTTAATGATTAATTTCGGCCTTAAAGGACTCGGGACCAGAGGGATGGGCAGCAGCGTCCCTTGTGAGAAACAGTACCCCGCCAGCAATCCGAGGCGCCAAGCGTGGTTAGTACTGGAAATTCCCCCCAAAATGATGACACAATTTTGGAAATCTAAGCGTAAGGCCTTTGTTCAGTAGTGGATATCCTTTGACTGATGTGAAGATGATGATGATATGTGATATCGTGGTGGCTTACGAACTCAGTTCAGAAGAACTAGGTTCAAAACCTGGCATGCACTAATATGATTTCGTCACTGCCATATGTAATAAATAGTTAATCTAAGATACCAATGACATTAGGTGACAGAAAACATTCTATATGACGAATATCAATAAAGTAGTATTTGCTTTGGTTTTATAGTTTTACTCCGTTGGGATATTTTTGGAACTACATATGGTCCTTCGAGCCGGATTTTCTTAGACGACACGTGTGACCATTAATTTCTATCCATCATTTTAAGTATCTCTGAAACGAAACTCTGTTCACAATAAATACTTTCCAACAACTAGGGTGACTGCTAAGCAACCACGTTTCCCAGAAATGTATGCGAGAAGCGTGCAAGTGCTGCTTTGGAACCTTGAGAATTGTAGCAGTTTCTTTGAGAAGTTTCACTAGCAACACAGCTCCACGAAGTTCCAGACGTGGTATGGACACTTGCTTAATAGTCATTATTTCAAAACATCCTCGAGGAATCTTGGATCTAATGGTCTGAAATCGCCAACACGCAGTAAGCAAGCCTAGTGATCAATGCTCGTACAATGTATGAGAAGAGGCAAGCTGCTGAAGACGCAGGCAAAAACCTTGCAGTACGACAGCCTGCTTTTTATTTTCATGTGATTAGTAGCCAACCCAGAGTTGTTCAAGCTGCCCAACGCCTCCAATAATTTTGTAAGTGTTATCTCCACGCAGGCAGACCCAAATGACGAGAGCCCGGCTAATGTTGACGCTGCAAAAGAATGGAGAGAATCATATTCGGAGTTTAAAAAAGGAAGTGACTTGGCTTTACGACTGGCGGCTATTGACTATTGACAACAACTGGTACCGACGATAGCGCGGAGACACTCAGTTCAAATATTACGGTCACCAACCTGTAGTCGGACCACGTCAGCCATTGCTTAACCTCACCGATCGTCAACCAATTAGTGAGTACAAATGGCTATAAGCGCGATAGTTCCATGCTGTTATTACGTATTATCATTATAAATGATCATAAGTAAACAAACAATCACTAATTAGTTCACATTTTTAACACTATTGTGGCAGAACTTTTGTAATACACAATTAACTCTCTATTATTATGCGTATTCATATCAAATCATCATATCGGCCATTTATACGTCTACTGCTAAACAAAGGCCTCCCCCATAGATTTCCACAACTGTGTCGTCTTTTTGGGGGGTATTTGCCAATACTCACCACGCTTGACAGGTGGGTAGGAGAGCACAGTATGGCTACCTTTACACAGAAGGGACGCTGCTATCCATCTTTTTGGTTAAGATTATCTTAGTCGCCTTAGCGATATCCACGGGAGGAGATAGAGCTGTACTATAATCTTAATGCGGGCACCACAGGGACATGTACTCGGATGCGTACACGTTCTTTTTAAATTCTGAACTCTCTCTGGTTAAGTAAGGGCTTCTGTATAAAATGATTGGATTCTAAACAAAAGTCTCAAACTTAAAAAAGCATTTGCATACTTATTTATTATTTAAATATGAGTTTACAGTACAATTACCAAGCGCTTACATTTTAGCGATTATTTACCTAATTGAACATCGAAACAAAGTTAATATAAAAACACACAACTGAAACAAACAACTCTTAAGAAATTATAAATTCTATTTTACTGTCGCGGCTCATCATGGAAGATATCCAGGTTAGTGTGCTGAGTGAGCAGGGAGTTGAGGAGTACCAATACCAAGTACTAAAAAAGATCGGCGACGTTTAAGGGCTGTAAGCTGCATTATATTTATTTTTCTTTCATTGGTACCTACTATTTGTATACACAACATATCCATCTTAATTGCACAAATAACTAAATGTAGCTAACACAAATGGTTATTCTGTGCGTGGATCAAATCTGCGACCCTAGCGCATGCAATCAAGCATTTAGCCCATGCACTAATAGGGCATCCCGCTTACAACTTAGTCCACACAATATGTCTGTTTGTCCGGCGCGTTGACGGTTCGCCTGTTGACACACAAGGTCGTCGGCCCCCCTTCCGGCTCCGTTCGCAAATATCCACAGCAAACATTATGAAACTGGACAATTCTATACACATTTACTATGCAGCCCTGGCTTTAAAGTCTTTTGAAGGTTTATAAGTATCTTGAATTGTGGAACCATAAAAGTTATGATGTTTGACTTTGCACTGAAAGATATTCTGCATGTGTTCTTATTATTGAGCCGAATTAATTTTAAACTTACATGATTAAAGCACTAAGTTTATGTTCTTGTTGTAGCTACATATTTCATTTATTATTATTTCAAAATAGTATTAATTTTCATGCAGGTAGCTCTCTCTTCTTCCTTGGCGTATTGTTAGTTTGACAAATCGACTCGAGTAACCTAAGTTGAGATGCTGGTATATTTATTTACTGATTAGTATAGCTGTGCAAGCTCCTCATTCAAACTTAGTCATCATCAGCATCATGACTGACATCCTATATCATCTACTGATGTGGATAAGTTATCCTTCCTTTTTTATGATTCTGCCTTCGTTTTAACTTTCTTATATTCAGTATTTGGTATATTCATTGCACATATCCACAATTAAGTCTTAGGTGGTAAATATAAATTATGAGATCTATCGTGGACCCTGTCTGGCACATGCAAAGTAGGAAGCGAGAAAGAGGACATTAATCTATTGGTATTACTATAAACTATAACAATAAAATTTGTATAGACAAATTATATAGGTACACACATTATCTTATCTGTATAATTCAAGGGAGTCAGTGATGACATGATCTCCCACAAACGCGTATACAAGGACCACTCTCATTGGGTGCTACACTTACGGAGTCCAAGGTGTTTGCTCCGAAACACTTACCTGTTAAAATAATAAAGCGAAGTAATATTACATAAACAAAGACCATTACAGCTAGAAGCGAGGGAAAGAGTTGTGATAATATCACCAAAAATTGTTTAAAGTGCTTATGAGCTCCATGTGTATGTATAATAATAAAAAGAAGTAAACAATCTGCGCGAGACGAAACAAAATCCAGAGAAAGATATACTGGTATTAAAATGTAAATATTGTGAATGGCTTTTTTGATAACCTTGGGTTGATTTAAGGCTACAATAATAAAAACACTAAAGAAGAACAATGTAACGCTCTCACACAACACGTAAACAAGGCCCACTCTCATTGTGTACAATGTACTAAATGAGTCAGAAATTTGTATATGAGCACCTGTTTATTAAAACATCGAAACATACGTTTTGGAAAGCGAAGCGAGAAATGAGTGAGGCAAACAAGGAGGACATTTAATAACATCCGGCCATGATCTTAAATCCGGGTTGAGGCCAACCGTTATGATTACAACACGTAAAATTTTCTTCGATTAATATTTAGGAAGACTATCTTGGTTTTTCAGTGAGACAAAGAGAAAGGAATAAAACTTTGTTGACACTAATAATAGGGACCCCACAACGCCACTATTGACGGAGTCTAATAAACTGGTGGCTACTTGGTTCTTATCTTGAACTTCATTCCATTGAAACCTTAAAACGTAGTAAGAATAGTCAAGCAAAGCTAGAACTATGTAGGTATATTGTGGAATTATTTGAAACGGAATGCGTAAAGATGGTGATTTCAGCGTATTACATCTGTCAACCTGCACTTTTATCCTACTACGTGTGGCCAGATTTAAGTTATTTATTCGTCTAGGATTTTAGTACTGCCAGTACTACTACAACGCGAATGAACAAACGTAAATTTCAAAAAAGTTCTAAGTTTTGGAAGACGCATATGTCCGACAGTGTTCTGAGATAAGCTAATCGAGCAATAAGATGTATGATGGGACAGCAGTAGAGCTTGTACAGACAACGATGAACCATTTAACTTGATAACACAAATAGATGTCGACTGCTAAATATGCGCTCCTAGTGGAATATTGCCATGATCTGATGATGAAGCGCGGTCGCTCGGTAAATGCATTGTCGATCATAGTACGTACGTTAATCGTTTAGACAGATTCTTTTGTTCGTACTCTGGACATAATCTTTTGGTCACTGTTTACAGAAACCACATATCCAATAGACTGAAAAACAGTGCATCACTATAGCACTATCCTCAGGTTTCGTGTCTGCACAGAAGGACCGTGTTTGATAGTGGACGAACAGATGTGATTTTGCACGAAACGATTTCATGATATTTCCTTTCACGCAACAGCATGACATGGTATGCAAAAACGTGGCATGTCGTAAGAAATTAAAGAACGTTGTAATAAAATATTTTATAGGTATATCTCCTCTAATGACTGGTGACTTTACTGGTGGTAAGTCTCTTATAGCATGAGCCCGGCTAGCTAAGTATCACCGCATACGATGTTCCGGGCTTAACGGCACTGTAGATAGTGAAATGACTGGTCCATAGGTACCAGCTGTACTCACCGGTCACGGTTGTTTTGGTACGTACCTGCACAGGATAAGACGCGAGGTCACGGCACTGTGCCACCATGTTGAAGCGACCAGAACACCGTACAGCACACACGTGAGGAGTGCCCTGCGTGGACTGCCGAGCAGTGGATCCTGCTCGATCAGATCGGGCAAGATCTCTCTCTGCCGACAGTAGTGTCTATGTTGACAGAGCATGAAAATTGGAGTGCAGTGGTCAGCTTCTGCGAGAACATCATGCTCCAGAAGAATACTGCAGCGTGGGACCGGGGTACCCCGGACCAACATGCCCCCTACATGGTGATGGGCCTCGAAGGTCGCGGGCACTCAGATTGAGTAGTCTGCGTGCGCATGCTGAGCATCCTCCGGGAAGACGGTGGTGCACGCGAAGTTACGTACCACCGTGTGTGCAGCAGAGTGCACAGCAAGGCTTGGGGGATCCTTTACAATCCTCCTCGAGAGGAGCCTGGGGGGCTGGCCTTTTTACAGCCAACTTCCCTCCGACAAAGGAGGTGACCGCTTTTCAGTCATCCCCTCCGAAATGTGCCTAAAGGCGTGCCACCAATGGGCGGCTCTAGGTGCCGAAGATGACCGCCACAGTGGTTTTACCCAGTAGAAGTCCAGCATGCCCCTTCGTCCTTCCCCGGGACGGAGGAGTTCATGTAGAATTTCCACTAGGCCCAATAAAAAACACAAAAGGAGTCCCCTTCACCCTGGGCTGCCCCTTTGCCCTTCCTCGGGCGGAGGAAGTTCATGATAATTCATCATCCACTACACTACATCAATGGATCCAATAAAAAAACAACATGAATATGATTCTCCCAACGGTAATAGAGGATATTATATATAATCACTTAAGAGACTAAATAACAAATGTCTCGAGGTGACTAGGGCAGTGTGATGCCACGCACAACTAGTTCTGGGTAGCATTACAGTTGTCATGGGCAGACATGACACTGACCAACAGGCAAAAGAAGTGCCCGTTTCGTCTCTGGGTAGTATAA
This sequence comes from Diloba caeruleocephala, assembly GCA_947459985.1. Taxonomy (NCBI): domain Eukaryota; kingdom Metazoa; phylum Arthropoda; class Insecta; order Lepidoptera; family Noctuidae; genus Diloba; species Diloba caeruleocephala. The sequence continues at coordinate 5,898,941 of OX381614.1, forward strand.
AAAAACTAGTTATCGCCGTTGTTGTATGCAATAATTACTTGGTTCGTGAAAAACCGTGTGAAGCTTTTTTACCGAAAAGATAAGTCAAATTAGAGGTAGTAAACTATATAAATTTCCAATTTTATGGCAGGTTTTATAAACATTGAATCAGAAATAAAAAATAGAAAATAATTCAGGAAACATAAATTAGATGCATGAAGTGTTTTATCTCAAGAACTTAAAAAATACCGTATTTTATATGACGGTTTTATTCATATGAAATAGTAAATTGGCTACTACATGCATTCGATTAACATTTTAATTAAATTTAAACGTGAGAATATAAAATTACATATTTTTTCCTTAACAATGTTCTAATGATGGCTTTAGTCTGCGGCTTTACTTTTTAAGTAGCAAAAGCGGCGTGTAAGTAGAATTTTGTGTAATAATTGAATGTACCCATGTTGGAAAATAAACATGATTATTTAAAATCACCAGTTCCTTTGAATTAATAATTAAATGAAATTTTACGGTAATGTGTTACGCTCCCACGCAATATGTCAGACTAATGGCTTAGTTTACCATTTTGAATTAAATATTGTATTAAGGTGAATAAAGTGACTCAGAATTGGTATAACGCCCAATTATGTAGAATCTAATTTTAAACACAGCTTATAAAATGTCTCCTGGAACGTCGACTACTAAACAGGGCCTGTTAAAAGAGCAAATTGGTATACTCGAAATAAGGTAGTGATGGTTTATCACTGCCTATTGATGATTGCAGTATACGATAAGTTGGCCTATGTTTTTCACAACCAATCGAGCACATATATGTATCGAAGGACCAAATTATTTTGTACTATACCGCTTTAGGATCATCATATCGGCCGTTTATGCCTACGTCCACTACTGAACAAAGGCCTCCCCCATAGATTTTCACAACTGTGTCATCATTTTGGGGGGTATTCGCCAATACTCACCACGCTTGGCAGGCGGGTTCGTAAGCGCAGTCTGGCTACCGTTTCACTGAAGGGACGCTGCTGCCCATCCCTCTGGTTTAGATTCCCTTTGTCGCCTTTTACGACATCCACAGGAGAAGATGGAGTGGTGCTATATTCTTAATCCGGACCCCACACGGATTGCTGCTTTGCTTTACAGGATAACATTTTATGTAAGAGGACCAACTGATTCAATGGTGATTACGGGATTTAGGTGTGGTACCAAAGCGGCTGTTGCCGAAATATTGCTGTGGTATACTGAGTCCTTAGGTTCTAGCTGTACACATGGTTCTCGATGTCTCAATGAGCGGTCATAGAAGATATTGCCACAATCACTGGTGGTCACATTGATGATCTCAGTATGTTGTTATTAGCACAGGAGTGTATGCTGGTGCCAACCCTTAGTCGCCTTTTACGACCACCTATGGGTGGAGAGCGCTGCAGTCCAATTCCCTAAGATCAAACATCCATAAATCCTTAAAAAGAGAATTGAAATAACGGTGATAACCGAATTTGGTATTCGCTAAGACTGGTCCTCATGGCTTACCGTCTGCAATGTGTCCTTGAATATCTTCAATAATATCTTAGCGAATACCAAATACGTTACCAGCCGTTATTTTAATTCGGGGGTGCAATTCTCTAAGCTCAAAGATAACATGTGATGATTGAGCTTGGGGAATTGCACTGCAGATCTCTATTTTGCTGAGAACCACACGGAAGAGGTCTAGCTGTAAATATTAAATAACAATGTTCCTCGTATACCCCCAATACTACCCATAATATTCCAGTCCATTCAATTTAGTATCCATATGTAAGAAAGCATCCATTCTGCACTCACAACCCGCGTGCCTATGGTGTCTCATTGGGGGAAATGCGAAAAATAATTTGGATTGTGCCCAGTTGTCCCCTATGAGCTTCTCCCTCGACGACCACTGGGAATAATCCCAAATTCCTCCAAAATGTCGACACACGAAATATAACCGGTAGTTATGGAAGTATATCGGGTAGGCTTTTCTTCAGCAATGAATGTTCTTTGGCTGATATCATGATGACGATGATGAATGTAATTATTCTAAACAAAATTTTAAGAATATAAGAATTGCGTGTCATTATGAATACTTTTGGAAAAGCTTAAGTCAATGTAAAAAAAAAATTATTACTTGAATCAATAAAAAAAAATACACGCGTAATGTACACGTTTGTAAACAATTATATTAAATATTTAAAAAAGTAGATATGTTACATGCGCACCAAAAGTAATAACCAAAACTCCCCCAATTGTAGCACCTCGCAATCAGTTCCTCCAAAACAGAACAAGGAGCACACATTTTCACAATCTGTATTGTTTTATCAATTAAGTAGTAACAATGCTGTCGTGCGTATACAGAAAATGCACAAACAATCAAGCAAAAAATAAACAAAGATCTAGGGAACTCATACCATACGTGAGTTTGTTAAAATAAAATATTTGAATAAAAATACTATTCAAATTATTTATAGAATATTATTCTCGTAGAAAACATAGGCCAAGCAAAGAAAAGAGACAACACATAAATTCTATCACAGGTGCGACAAAGACGTCGAGTACACGTGTTAGATAGCTATCTCTTTTACTCTCGTAGTTTTTGTATCTTCTTTCTTACAGGATAGGTGTGCAGTTTTATAGGTATATACATACCTACAGCGAGACTGTATTTTGCGCGCCATTTAATATGGACGTAGCATATTTAAGGTATGGTATAATATCATTGTTTGTAACATTAATAAATTTATTTACGCTCATCACTGACTCACTGATCGATTTTTCTTTTTCATAGGGCGCCTTAAGCATGACTGACTCACTAGTAATAAATAAGAACATAATTAAAATACCGATTAGTATAACGTCTATCTAACATATTAAAATCATTAGCTGAATCGTTTTATCTACATAGCTATTATCAAAAATATATACATTATATGACGCATTACATATTTCAATAATACCGCACTGCGTGTAACTTCTTAATTTAGGCGGCTTACACATGATAATAACTACTTAGCTTAATAAACAAGTAAATCATTTTGTAATGAAGTGCGCATATAAACTACCCTCATTAATTTTGGTTCAGTTCGGTGGCTCGTTAATTAAGGGCATGTGAGCGATAACTCATTTACGTCATAAGTATTGCGTCACTGCGTATTAATACTAGATTAAGGTTACAATTTATTTGTAGCTAGTGGACGCAAATTTCATTTTGGAATATATGCGTTGTTATTGAAAGGAAAAAAGGCGTGTGTGTCAGCTCCGACGCACGACTGGAGTTAACTCCGTAAGTACAATCGTCTAAGTAATTAATAGACAGTGAGCGTTAAAAAATAAAAAGCACGGATGTTCATATGTACGATATATATAAAAATGAATTATAACCTACCTAGTAACTGCATCCACGTGTTTGCCGGATTTTCTTCCACAGTCACTTAAACTAGATTTTCCAAATTTTATGTTTATTTATTCAATCACTCCACTGCGTATTAATAATGAATAATAATGATACTAAATATCAATATTAAAACGTAACGCATTTTAGTTAACGCTCGACAAAATTACACTCCATTCACAGCGAGAGCCTTATATATAAATCGATTCTTAAGGAGTAAACTCCAATAAACTCGAACAACACACACACACAAACACAAACATCAGCACGTTAAGTTCACTGCCGAACTTGGACCTCCAAATGATCACTAAAATGAGTGGTCATAGGATATTGCCATAATCAGCTCGCTTGGCAGGCGGATTGGTGATTGTGGTATGTTGCTATTAGCTTGGGAGGATGATGCTGCGCACCCTCTTGATATCAATCCTTAGTCACCTTTTACGACACCCATGAATAGAGAGGGGTGTTGTATTCTTTACCGGGAACCAAACGGCGTAAGTAACCAACAAAATATTACATACACAATATATGGCATCATATCAGCCACAGGACGTCCACTGCTGAACAAAGGTCTCCCCCATAGATTTCCACAACGAGCGGTCACATGCCGCTCTCATCAAACGACTCCCAGCGACCTTCACCAGGTCGACACCCTTTATCTCCGAAACTACTGAGTCTAAAATACACGGTATAGTTCTTCAATTAAAGATTACAGGAAAACCTATAAGATGTCTATGGTCTTAAAATAACATGAGAAATCTTTCAATATACATTATTAATATTGATAATATATTGGGAACTGCGCGTGATTTGACTCTTTTATCTAAGGTCCTATCGGAAGACCAGCGCAATGCTGAGATAGGAGCCTATTCTGATATCTCACACAAAAATCTGTTTGCATGCTTTTAATTTTAATCTGATATTTTGCAATATTCTGTTTTGTTATTTACAATTATTTTCTTGTTGTGTGCGATCAGAATAAAATCATTTCTTTCTTTCTTTTTTATTTCTTTCTTTCAATATTGTTTCTACAAACTTACATTTGCGATTGGAATGTATGGGATTACATGTATTTCAACTACAATATTAAGTTTGTTCTTGGGATAAGTTATTGGTACAAGACAGAATTCACGAATAGGCAATATATTTAGCAATTTCGGAGCCCTATCCACGAGAGTTCAATTCGCACTGGTCCGGTTTTTTTTCTGTCGTCTATTCCCAACTGTTTGCCAACGGCATAGTATTCGAATCTCGGTTTGCCTATGTGACCATCTCCATGTGTGCTTATAATTATAATAACGGGGGTATTCTAGTTAGTCTAGAATTTGACTTTATTTATTTCCATCACATTTTTATAAAATTTGAACCTTTGTGAACATATTCGCTAAGAGAATCGTATGTATAACGTACCATTTGACAGTAAACATGGCCGTTTAAAGTTTTGTTTATAACAGCTTAAAACGCGTTTTTGTCGAAGCTACTTTATACGACGAAATATCTCAAGCTTTACCCAACTGATTGAATTCAAATTTAGTACAAATCTTCAGCATATTGTAGCTATCTATCGTCCCTACCCTTGTTTTAAATCATTCCGGCCGAATGAAGTCCACTGCTGGACACAGACCTCCCCCAAAGATGTCCACAACGACCGATATGGATGTGTTGTGGGCTCATTGGGGGGTTTTGCCATAATCGCCACGCTTGGCAGACGGGTTGGCGATCGCAGTTGAGTTGTTAATGTACTCGAAGGACGCTGCTGCCCATCCTCTGGCTGATCCCTTAATCGACACAGTCACAGTTGTTTTAGATATGTTTTTTTATTTATTTATTTATAAAGAAATCAACAATCGGAGTAATATAGGTAATTTTTTTTCTTTCAGCATCATCATTGTCATATCGGCCAAAGAACGTCCACTGCTGCACAAAAGCCTCCCTCATAGATTTCCAAAATTGTGTCATCATTTTTGGAGGAATTTATTAACTCACCAAACTTGGCAGGAACCCTCCTGGTGAGTGCAGAATGGCTGCTGTTCCACAGAAGGAATGCTGCTGCCTATCCTTCTGGTTTAGAGTATCTTAGTCGCCTTTTACTACATCCACAAAAAGAGATGGAGTGGTGTTACATTCTTAATCCGGATACCACACGGAACAAATTTTCTCTTTGATCTTGTATTATTTCTACGTTTCCAAGTAAACAACATTCTTACTTATTAAGAATATACTTGAATAATTTGTTTCAGTTTTATGTTTTTTTTTTGTTGGGTTTCTCGCATACGTTTCAGGGAAATGTGGTTGCTTAACCGGTAATTTTCTGGCGAAGCCAAAAGAGGCCTCCATGACTGGCTTAAATTAAATATTAAAAACTAAGCAACTTTCGCTAAGGGCTCCCCCTGCGAGACACGGACCTCGGCTTAGGGCGTTGCTGGGGATCACAAGCTATTGTTTTGGGGACAGCTGGATCGGTATTATTTAAATTGTATTATGGCCGGCGCGAGCAAGAAACGGGAGGGAGAAGTGCTAACTTGAACGGGAAGGTATTTGTTTCAGATGAATGGAAACGGCAATCATGTCGTCCAGTTTACTTCATCTCATAACTGCTTCAATTTTCGTACTTGTATTTTTTTTATCAAACCCGAACTTACTGGGTTTTTGCAGCTAGACTAGGATACCCCTTTAAAAATAACAGTTAAAAGAAAAAAACACGTTTTTATAGATAACCGAACTAAAAAGTAGAAAATTATTTTCAGTAAGTTTAAAACAAGAATACACTGATTAACAAAAAAATATTTTATTGTAAAAAAGCATGGGGTGCTTTATCAGATATTTACAACAGTTGATATCAAGCACCTAACGTTTTTTTACAATTAATTTTTGTGAATTGTAAAAAAATAAATATATATTTAAATATTCTTATATTAATCTTATTGAAAATAATTTTCTACGCTTTTGTTCAGTTATCTACAAAAGCGCGTTTTTTGTAGCTTTTTAAGCTATTATTTATTTTTTGTTTTTAAGTGCGGGTAACTACAAAAACGTGTTTTTTATTGTTTTTTAGGAACCACGTGCATTGTCATCGGTCCTTGATAAGTGTGCGTAGTTTCAAATCAATTCGACGTTTTGAAGGGGGTGAAAATCAAGTTCAAAAATACCGTTACATAGATATATACCAAGCTAATAAAAGCGTGTTAAAATAAACATAATATTTACATGACCTACATAAATATATTACAAATAAATAAAATATGTACATCTACACATACATACTTTTATTTACCTATATACATAAATATTCATATATCCACTATGTCATTGTGAAAAAAGATGCTTCTTAATTACTTTCTTAAAGCATCCAGAGAAAGCCTATTGCGTAGGAGGTGTGGAAGAGAATTCCAAATGCGCACTGCATGAATAGTAAAATAATATTTAATACTATAAAAGTAAGTATAAAATTATAAGAATCCAGAATATGTCTCATAAAAGTACACTATCATTGGCAATGCAATAAAAACTGGACACTTAAAACGTATATACTATTCATTATAATATATTACAAACATACTATTCATTATAGCCTATAAAACTCGATAGAGAATTACGAAAAAACTCAACTATCTACGTCATAAACATTTATAGCAAAAATCAAATGAATACAGATACTTTAATTAAAAATACATATTGTGTTAATTAAAAACCTTCAATCTACGGTCAATGCACTGAGTATTATCCATCCATTTATAATAATAGTAAATGTACTTAGATATAAATAAAAAGTTAACAAACTAGGCAAAAGCGACATTTACAAGTGTCTGTTCGGGGAACCATGATTCATAGAAGTGTTAGGACGGGTCCGAATAAGAATTCGTAATTAACCGGTTCAAACGAAGCGGATAGTGGTATAAATTACAGGGATTTTTATTCACTGAGTTATGATAATTGCAATTCTTTGAGTGGTAGGCAATGATATTATATATTAAAAAGAAGTAGATATGTTACATGCGTGCCAAAAGTAAGAACCAAAACTCCCCCAATTGTAGCACCCCGCAATCGGTTCGCCTAGATAGCTATCTCTTTTACTCTTGTTGTTTTTGTATCTTCTTTCTCACGACATGGTTGTGCATGCGAGACTGTATTTTGCGCGCCATTTAATATAGACGTAACATATCTATAGTATAATATCATTGGTGGTAGGTCATTATTCTGTAGTATTTGCCTGTTCTATACTATGGAGTCACAAAGTTTTAGTAATAGAACTTAAAGTTTAAAATGTAAGTTCTCTTTTGGAATCACCTTAACTTGAGACAAAATATAAACAACGTATTGCTAAGCTTTCTATTAGCTAATAATACATATGTAGGTACTAAAAACACTGATACAAAATGTAATATATACTTTTCACCTTTCATGATGTCTTCTTCATTAAATATAGACACGAAATAGACCTAAATTATACAACTTAATATCACCTCGACATTCCTTATAAGACTAGCTCATACATTTTCAAAGCATCAATATTTAATAAGTTCAGAGAATTTCAATTGCCATAAAATTAGCATTTTGCAAAGACTAATTAACATGTCGAAGCAACATCTTTGTAGACGTCAGGGTTTTAATATAAACATTTATTTCCATAACTTATATCGCGTCCTTTAATTTTATTAAGCTAGAAAGGGTTTTTGAGATATAAAGGAGATTGTTGATATATAATTAATTTAATTCTTAACATGCCATCCCACCATACAGGGTTTATGTCCAAATCCTTCGCTGTTTCAACAATAAAACTCTGGAATGCGCTTCCTCTTGATATAAAGAAAGCTCCAAATAAATTCGCGTTTAAACGTAAAGTGCGTCAATACTTCCTGAAATTGTTACAATCCTAATCAGTTTTGTCTTCGTCATTAGAGTTAATATTTATATCAGATATTTTTATGTATACTATTTAACTATTTATAATTATGTAATATAATATAGTATCTATTTTTATATTAGTATATGTATGTATTCCTATTTTTAATTCAGTCTTTTTTAACATTAGAAATAGCTTTGCTTTTATACTTCTTTCGAAGTGCTTTGTTTAACCCAAAGGTCGACTGGTAGAGAATGCCTCATGGCATTAAATCCGCCTTATGTATACTCAATGTACATAAAAGTTGAAATAAATAAATAAATAATAATGAGTAGTTTAACCATATTTAAGAGTTCACAGAGCACTTTTAAAGTTCCGTTATTGACCTTAATACTACCAGATTAGTATGTAAAAAAATATGTTTTATTTTTTGTTGGACAAATCCTCATCCTCTAACATAATAGTCTTACTCGTGTCATATCACAAGTAACGTAAATGTATCTAACTGATCATTTTAATGACAGTTGACACACTAGTATTTACACCATGATACATTTTTGAACGTTCAAAATGATGACACTTTTGATGCCATCAATTTGTCTTCGATCAATCATTTTTTTATTCTTCAATTAAAACATTGCAATCAAAACAACTACTAATCTTTACACCTCTCACAGAACCCACACCTTTACCACCTTTCTAAGCCACATCCCACATTGCATTATACTGAAACGGTTGTATGGTCACCTTAATAAAGAGTGTAACACATCGGACGGACGGGATGCAATCAGCATGTAAATGTAGCTCTCACTCGACGGAGCAAACATCGAATATTGATCGGCGTATTATGGTAATGAACGAATTTAAAATGTTGCCGACTAGCGGCCAACGCGCTCTGACACGTTACGCTACCAGATATTTGTATCGGAGAAAATATTCTATAGATTTGAATGCTTGAAGCATTTCAAGAACTATAATCGTTTAAAGAATTAGAAATTTAGAATGAGCGTTAGTAAATTTTTTGTAAACCGAAAGAAATATATACAAATAAATAAAATTGACGTGTCTGTTTGTAATGTTAAAGTAACAGCTTTTTACTAAACGCATATAAGAATATATACGGTACTTATATCAAATTAACAATTACTTATTTTCTTGTCTATCTGTCTGTCTGTTTGTTCCGGCAAATATCCGAAACGGCTGTAACTTAGGCTACTTTTATTTTCGAAAAAAGAATTAGGGTTGGCCGAAAAAATGTTAAACCCCAATTTAATTAACATTTATTTATAAATAATCTGATTTCTTTTAAATTAAACGGCGGGTAAAACCACGGTTGGTGCAGTGGCAGATACAGTCGCACCGGGTCGTGGGTTCGATTCCCACACGGAACAAATATTTGTACGATCTGCAGGTAGTTGTTCCGGGTCTGGGTGTATTGTATGTGGAATTTGTGCTTGTAAACGAACTCACGACACAGGAGAAATCCTAGTGTGGGGCAAAGTTTAAAAAAAAAAAAAAAAAAAAAGATTATAGCGTCAAAGGGGCAATAGCTCAAGATAATGTTCGTAGGCAGAAATAGTGACCACCTAACGCCGATTTCTAGCTGTAACCTACTATCACTACATCTTGTATCTGTCTGGACGTGTGGTACTAAGAGAATGCCTCACATCTCGACCCATGGATGTCACAAAAAGAGTAAGGATGGGCAGCAGCGTCTTATTATGTCCTAGTAAAAGTATTCAGTAATGCCTTGTAGCTCCGGTCATGAATAGGGCTACCTTACTAGCATACCCAACGAGTGTTGGTGTCAGGTAGGCAGTCGACTGTAACACTCGACTCTAACTCTCTACCCATCCCTCTTGTTGTTGAAACTAACTAGAAGGATGGACAGAAACAACTTACTAATTATTGCAGAGGTAAATGCATAGGTACTTCCTAGTAGACGTCAAGTACGTATCAAAGTCGATGAGATGGGAATCTTCTATAAATTATCGATATTATTCTTATCGATCCCATCGCCGCACTTAAAGTGATGTAACATTTGCCGGACTACAAATATCCGCCATCTCAAAAGCACATCACAAACAACATTACCACAAATCTGAATCTAAAGTTCACGTTTCTTGAAACTAATCATCTCACACGGAATTGCCTATAAACATTACGAATGTGCACGTACCGAATTTCTAAGAAAGCATGTCTAAAAAAAAGATCCTAGATGCGTGCGCGCATGGCGCATGCGTATCACAGCTCTATTACCATACAATGGCGGGAGTCGTGTCGGCCCGCGGCGTTATGGTTGCCACTCTTCGAATGAGCAGTTAAGACGCTAAAAAAACAAAAAATGTGGGAATCTCTGACGGCAACTACTCAGGTTCTCGAAAAAACCTTTTACCTTTGATTTCTGCCGTGTGGTCCCCGCGGCATGTAGACTATTGTCTTTTATTACAGAAGAACTATCTGTGTTATCTGATTGCCCTGTCATTAGCGTTACACACTCATTCCAAGCTCGTAAACAACCTGAAGGAGGGATTGATCGGGAGGCATTTGCGTGTAATGTAACGATTTATTGTTCGATTTGAAATATTACATTACAATAGTGCGCCAACTCAACATACGTCAGTACGAGCAGCATTCGCTTTTGTAGTAATTTTTAGTCGTGATTGTCCCTTAGATATTTAGCGTGCAGTTCCCAAGGACGGAAAGGCAAAAAGAAAAACACGGTTGACCGAACATGGAGATCTGTCTAAAGCGAGTATCTGCGTCACCATTTCTGCAGAAAAGAACGACTGCGCTTTGAGGTAGGTAGGATTAACTTCGATCCGCCATTTCCTGAAACAAGTGGGGCTAGAATAGATTCTTAAGGGACTCTAGCCTCCCACTGAGTTTGTACAGCTTATATAATAAGCCGTTGTGCCAGACTTTGTCGAATGTATAATTTCAGACGTATGCTTCGCGCAGATCTCTCCGGAAGATGTTGCTTCCTAACCGGTCAATATGGTGAAGCCAAAGAGGCCTCCAGTCAGAAGCAACTGCAGCTTAAGGCGCCCTCTTCGGGACTCGAACCTCAACTTAGGCCGTTGAAACTAGGGACAGGTAGATCAGTATTATTTGAATATTTTAGGGGATATTTAAAGTTACTGCCTTGGCACGAGAAAGGGTCGGGGGGAGGGAATATCATTTTCAATTTGTGCGCACCTCCTTACGCACATTTTTCATGTGCTACAAGTAGTGGGGTGAATATTAATAGTTTTAGACGGAGTGACCCCACCGTCTTACCTCTGTAACCCAGTAGTGGTAAATATCACAAGTGTCAAGCTGTTTGTGTATCAGCTGGAACCACAGGTGATACCTTCCGAGGCACGGAGGGGTCTCCATATTTGAATAATGGTATTTGCCACGAACTTCTTCAGAAAATAAAAATATATTATTGAAAAGAGGTTTTAAAGTTACATACAACGTTCGCGTTCTTATGGTGCGGTTCCTGTACGGTGTCCGGATTAAGAACATAGCACCACTCCATCTCCTCTCATAGAAGTCTTAAAAGGCTACTGCAGGAGGGATGGGCAACAGCGTCTCTTCTATGGAACAGTAGCCGTACTGTGCTCGCCAACCCACCTGCCAAGCGTGGTGAGTATTGGCAAATAACCCCCAAAATGACGACACAATTGTAGTAATCTATGGGTGAGGCCTTTATTCAGCAGTGGGCGTATAAATGGCTGATACGATAACGTCCTATAAAATACTGTAAACTAAACTTTATTTCAATTGTACGCACGGCTACATGTCAAGCTATACTTTTCCTGTATAAGCTGATCTCGCATTGTATCGGCTTTCCGTTTAAAGAGAGGTTAAGCTGAACTGGATTTTTATAGCTTGATATGTAGCCTTGTATACAATCCACAGACGTAAAAGGATCGCGATTATTAAGAACAAGTAGTCTTTTTTTAAGGCATCGCGTATTCTATATATGTTTACGATTTCGTTTACATTAAAAAAACACACAAACAGAAAGTGGCCCATATACATGGCTTTCCGTGTTGTGTCTGGATTTAGAATAATATAGCACTATTCCATCTCCCAAGCACTAAATAATCCTAAGCCCAAGGGATAGGCAGCACCGCTTTTTCAGTAGTACAGTAGCAGAACATACTGCGCTCATACTGGCAAATTCCCCCCAGTGACGACAGAACTGAACGCTATTTCTCATTTTTGTACCGGTCTAAACTAATGGCTATGTAATTAGGTCAATCTCCTGCACTGTAAAATAATTGTCTTAGGCGTGTCCTCGCTTCCAGCCGTGCTTCAGTCCATCGTCCAAAGCGAGAGCACGTGGGATGCAGTCGGCTCCTTTTGCGAGGACGTGATGCACGCAAAGGAGGCGGGAAGAGGCATCTTTCTTCCACGCCTCAAAGAATGAACCGACCGGGAACGGACTGTTCTCCGGCCTCCATGAGTTGCACTCTGGGGGAATATGCGGCTGGCCAGGTGGCGCGGCGACGGTGTCCGTCAGAGCAAGTGATGCGGTACTGCGGGGGGTTCGGCCTAATGGCTAGTGGATACCGCACCGCCGTACTTAAGACTTCAACACCGTAGGGTTTTAGCCGGTAAGAGTCACTCCTCCAAAAAACAGGAATGCCTGGCCAAGGTCGCTCACACAGTATTCGAATTTTTCGCCCCTAACACACAACCTAATTCCCAAATTCGACGGCACGGTTGGTGCAGTGGCTGATACAGTCGGCTGCTGCGCACCAGGTCGTGCGGACGGAACAAATATTTGTACGATGTGCAGGTAGTTGTTCCAGGTCTGGGTGTATTGTATGTGGAATTTGTGTTTGTAAACCACCCACGACACAGGAGAAATACTAGAGTGGGGCAAAGTTTTTAAAAAAAAAGAATGAAAGACATCAACCTATAAATGATTCTCTTCTGCCAACCCTGGCGCTACTGGTCCCGGTGCGCGCTGTCAATCTTACGCCTACCGTCTCTGAATTCAATTGTTCATTGACCAAAATGTCTTTATCGTGACGTGTGTTGTTGATCATCTAGGTGCTGGCAAATTGGATTGTTTGCAGCTTGTGAAAGTCGTTATGGTAGCTTGAAGTAGTTAGCTACTTGTTTTGAGTGACAGATGTTTCATACAGGAAAGGAAAAATGATGCTAGGAAGGGCATTTTGATTTTCAGTGCAGATTATCTATTACCTATTGAAGACGTGCTTGAGAACGTCTTACGGCTGACATTATTAATCGATCTATGATGTTAAGATAGTATTGGGTCCATTCACGCACAGATTAAGATCAAAATAATATGTTTTATCTAATTTATTTTTTGATATTTATTTGTGCGCGAATAGACCCGATATACTATCTTAACATAATGTATTCAATTTGCGAAAGTTTAAGAATTACTAATAATCGATCTAAAGAAAGAAAAAGAAAATCTAAAGAATAAATCCAAAGATTTTGGATTAAATCGATTATTAGTAATTCGGATAGATCTGTTTTTTCTGTTAAATGTAATCGTGATACAACAACGAATGAATTTCAAAGTCTCAAATCTGAAAACTAAAATCGAGTTCCAACACACGTTTTAACTTAAACACAGCCCACACATGCATTCACCTCACTTATATTTACGCTGGTACCGAACCGAACATAAATATCGGTGTTTGAATACGTCATTAACGGTATTCCGGTGACTGCGAACCACAAGTACAATAGTCGACATCACCGCTGAGTCGTTTACACTGCTACTAACTATTTAGTGCACGGCTTCAGAGATCAAAGATACAACTAGGTTTTTGAAAACGGCGGGAGGTACTTACTGTTGGCGTGGATGGGTAATTTGATCGTTAAAAGTGATAAAAGTACGCAGACGATAACTTCATCGTCATAATCATATCCCCAAAGGACGTCCACTGCTGAACAAAGGCCTCCCCCATAGATTTCCACAACGAACGGCTGCATCCACTGACTCCGAGCGACCTTCAGGTCTTCGTTCCACCTCGTTGGAGGTCGTCCCACGCTGCGTTTTTCGGTGCGCGGTCTCCACTCGAGAACCACTCGTCTTCTAGCTTTGTAAGATAACTTTAATAATAGAAAAAGCCACCATAAAAGGTTGCTGGACATCAAGATCCAACTGTGTTTTTAACACGCTTTTATAGTTTAAAACGATCTTGGAAGTTTATTTTAACCTACTTCTAATTATCGTATCGATTTGAAACTCTGCAAGTATATCTTATCTCGATGACAATACAATAATTTGGTACCATTGAACTGGTGATGGAGATAGAAGGTAGATAGTGGATTTCTTCAATTCAATGGTAAACCTCTCGAGTTTAGAGCTCATTTGGTTTGTTTTAAGTCACCCCAGAATCCCATTTATTACTCTTGGTAACGAGGGTCTGATGAAGGATCCGGGAGGTGTATAGTGGAATTCTTAAATCATCATATCAGCTAAAGGGGGGCGTCCCTTCACTGCTGAACAAAGGCCTGCCCGTAGATTTCGGGGGAATTTGCCAATACCAATGACGCTTGGCAGGCGAGTTGGTGAGCCCAGTACGGCTACTGTTCCACAGAAAAGACGCTGCAGGTCATTCCTCTGGTTTAAAGTCCCTTAGCCATCTATTACGATATCCACGGGGGAAGATGGAGTGGTGCTATAGTCGGACACCACATGGCACCATGTATAGCTGTACTTAAGGTAGCAAATTAGCAGTTAGTTTCGAGTAACTTCAATTTAAATCAATAAAGTATTAGACTTTTACTTGTAGTCTTATTGACCCAAGAAATAACTTATTTCTTAAATATCCAGTAACAAAGTGCGTATACTTATGCATTCCATTCTAATCTGAGACGAATATGATGCATAGTCAAACAATAAAAAATATAACAACAATGAAAAAAATGAGCAAGGTACTCTCTTCCGTACAAACAGAATGAGGTGTATCGCTCAGCTTATTGCAGTGGCGCAGCATAAATATAAAAAGACAGTTAATAAGTATAGACTTCTTATACAGCGCTAATATTCTGCGATGTAATAGCTTCATGGTAAAATGCAACGACTACTATCTAGAACGATTTGAAAAAAGAATGTAGGTATCTAAAAGACAACCTACCTAAGTGTTAGTCAACCGTTTTCATTATCATGTGCTAAAGGTTGGATACCTCTGACATAAAAAGCCACTTATTTCATATATAGCGTTCACAGTAGTAACATTTTGAACATAATAAACTACACACTGAACTGCTCGTCCTCATGTCACCGATATTTAATACGTCTAAGTAATCTTGACCTCTCCCACTTTGCGAATGTGCGATGAGAGGGGCAAAATTACACTGGTGGCAATGATAATAAATGTGTTATTTCGCGTTCACCAGCCATTTGTGGTCAGTTTACTGATGGGATTTTCATATTTTATTGACGAGTCATAGGCATACGTTTCCTGTAATAAGTGGTAGCTTGGTTAAGAACTGCTTCCTACATTAGAAGCACGAGAGTACACGGGGGTTGGTTTAGAAGCACCATAATCTGTGCAGTTCTTGGCAAAGAATACACCACGCCTCTCCACTCATAGGTGTCGTAAAAGGTGACCAGGGTTGATATCAAGAGGGTGGGCAGTATCCTCCCGTATTCTTCATCTTACCAGTCATAGGATATCCAGTGCTGAACAAAGGCCTCCCTATACATAAGGTCATTTTGGGGGGGACTCGGCAGTACTCACCACACTTAGCAGGCGGGTTCGTGAGCGCCGTATTGCTACTGTTATAAATAAATAAATAAATAATATAAAATAAAACAAGTAAAGGTTGTGGTCGTATGCCCGTCACTATTAAAATAACCTTATCCCCGTGGCTTGCAGTGGGCGCGGTGATTATCACTACGTGGTGGCGATAGACACGGAGATGGTGATCCAAGGTGGTGATGGTGACCCGAGGTGGTGATGTTAACTCGAGATAGTGATTGGCGCGGGGACTCGCCAAACCAGCAAGAAAACCAAGTTTTAATGTCATAAAATGTAAATGTCGTCACAATCTCAAACAAAATTGCCGTGCGTTATGCATTGTATGTAACAGCGAACTACTGTGACGTAGTTTATGGGCGGGGTGGTGATTTCACCTATTTAGGCTACTTTACTTTACTTACTTTATTTGCTTGAAACATGTACAGTTCCTGTCGGAAGCCGGTGAAACCCATAATTATATATATATATGGCCGGGCAAGAATACCACAACCCCATATCATCACGTGGGTGCCATAATAGGCGATTATGAGATTACCTGGAGGATGGGCAGCAGATTCCTTTGAGCACATTTATAACTCAACTGCGATCGCCAAGCTGACTGCCAAGCGTGGTGATCCAACTGCGATCGCCAACGTGGCTGCCAAGCGTGGTGATCCAACTGCGATCGCCACACGTGGTGCTTATGGCACAGCCCAATGAGCACAATACAAACCCGCACCAGTCGTTGTGGCAATTTTTAGGGAGGCTTATGTCCAGCAGTGGACATCTTTCGGCCTCAAATGATGATGATGTGGGTTAGATATATAGTCAGAACTGGCATGTTCACATATTCGTCGAGATAATAATCCAACCAACACTCATAAACAAACAAAGCTCCGCAAAATATCCCTCTAAACGCGTTTAAACGAGCTAAACGTAGAAAATTGAGCGTTCATTTAATCTGAGTTATGCTTTAAACGCGTTCAGTTGATGTTGGTAAAATGCAGATGTTGGTAAAATGCATATGAGCCATGAACTCAGTTAAGCGCTTATAATGAGTTTAGCTTCAACTGATCGCGTTTAGTTACAACGGTGAAATCGGCCCTTAGTCACTTAAGCTCAGAAATTTCAAGAGCTTCAGTGCCCTTATAACCATAACACAGTAAGTAATTACGAAAGTGAGTTTAACACTGCGGCTTGGCGGCGAATATCTGGTACTGGAGTGGTACTAAGCCTTGCAATACGGAGATCTAACACCAGAAATCAATTGATTTAGCAGAAAGTGCTATTAGAAATGCCAGCATACACACACACACTAAACCAAAAACAAACACAACAGGTTAGTCTGTCATCTGCACTCTCCGGCTGACTGACCTGGCTCCCAATAATAAATTATTATCTTTACAACAGAGGGGTTTCAAATTACATCCATCTCAAAATAAAGTTATATTCCAAGTGGTTCAAATTATAACAGAAATAAACCCATATTTACATAGCGCGACGTGTTTCATGTATGTCTGACACGCGTCTGTTTTAATTAAAAAGCCGAATTTCATAGTCATTAATCAAACAACAATTAGTGCAAATCAGTGACTAATGTAGATGTAGATGCGTTAATCCTTTGATTGTGTCAATCTGCAATATCTGCAATGTTATTTATTTAGTTATTTCATTATGTATCTATGTGCACAATCGACTGCCGCATATATTATCCAGTTAAGTATTTCTCCACCCTAAGGTTGCCTGGAAGAAATCGCCGAGTGCGATAAGGCCGGCCATTGTACTCTAAATTATACTTGTAAGCACTACTGTTTTTGTATCTTTTACCGATTGGTGTACAATAAAGAGTATAATAAATAAATGTTCTGAACATCGAAAATTGAAGTACCTTTTATAGTATCTATTAAATATTATTATTCTTGTATGGAGGGGAATGAAACTCATTACGTTTGTTGTATTGTTATTGTTGTGATGTTGACATCGTAACGAAATCTGATACTATAAATTCAGTAGATGATTCTGCAACTCTAAAGACTTTTTGGTTCAGTCTATTCATAAATTTCTTGGTTTTTTCCCGGGTTATTGAAATAACTGTTTTCAGTTAAATCATTTCCAAATAAATAATGAACGTAACGCTATTTTGAATAAAAACAATAAACTATTTCGTTTCGCATAGAACTGCAATGTTAATAATTACTAAACGGCTGTTGTTTCGTTACTCTTCACGCATGATGTCATCGCTCGCAGTAACATAATAATATCATATAGTACAATACTTTTGATCCCGTTTTTTACGATATATTGCGTAATCAAACATGACAATAACTGTACTGTACCATAAATGTGCAGAAAAATATCATATTTATATTTTCCGTTTAGGCAGGTAAAATAAAGTAAACATACACACATGACTTACATACAAAACGCTTTGTAAAACAAAAACATTGCGTTGTTTCTATTTTTTTCAAATTGAATTGGTCCTTGCCTACATTTGCCTATCAAAATACACAATTGCAATAACACACTATAAACACATTATTTATATTATATCGTGTGCGCTATGTTTCTTGACACATTCACGTTATTTATTCTTTAATTATAGTAATTTTATTGTATATCAATCAATCAATGGTTTTAGTGTCGACAAAACTACATATACGTCAACTTCTGCAACGGTAGTTCCGCAACACCATAAATTAGCATGTTACCAGCATATCTATTCATTTGTGGTTTCTTTGTTTAATGAGTTATTTTCAATGATGTACCTGTATACGTTCTATGTATTTACTATAAAATGCTCGACTGAGCTTCAATATCAAATGAGCTAGATACTATCGGGACAACCCAATCTTATATTTGTAAGCCAGAACAATGTATTAATGCGATAAATAATACTAGTAATGCAATAAATATATTACATGTCAATATACGCAGCGTAAACCGAAACATAGACGAACTTATTGTTTTCTTGCAAAGCATACGTGTGCTGCCGGAGGTAATTGCCCTAACTGAATGTTGGTTGAGCAAAACTTTGAGTATTCCTTCACTTGAGGGCTATGTAAGCTATCACACAGAACACAACAACAATCAAAATGATGGAATTATTATTTACGTTAAATCTTGTCTATTACATACAATATCTGAACCACATATATTAGACACAAACTGTTTGTTATGTAGGATGGAGTCCGTAAATTTAACTATAATTGCCCTATACCGTCCACCTTGCAATCGCAATATAGATAACTTTTTAAACGGTTTAGATGGCACACTGACATCCATATCAAAGTACAAAAATATAGTACTGATCGGAGATATCAACATAAATATCATTCCAGAAACACTAAATCAACAGGCCAATGAGTACCTAAATTTAACCGCCTTACATGGACTTCTTCCTACACACTATCTGCCCACCCGAGGCAAGAGCTGCTTGGATCACATTTTATTTAAATCAAAATTAAAATGTGTCACATTAATATTTGATACTAATATTACCGACCACGCGCCTATCCTTTTAAATATTGAAACTAAACTGAAATTAGTAAAATGCAAATCTACAATCGTGAAAGTGGACTATCCTTCAGTATTCACAGCTGTCGCAAACAAGGATTTTAGTTCTATCAGGAGTATTTCGGATTCTGAACTGGCAGCTGAAATGTTGGTTTCAATACTAGGGTCTATAATTAAAAAACACTCCGTAGCTAGGCCTATTCCGTCAAAACGTAAAATTCTCAAGCCGTGGATAACAAATGGCTTACTAAGATGTATCCGTAATCGAGACTGTATGTGTCTGCGGTTAAAAAGTAACCCCGAAAATTATACCCTCAAAACAACCTATGTAAGATACCGTAATTTTTGTAATAAATTACTTAAAAAGTTAAAACATGCTTATGAGAAAGAAGAGTTTGACAAAGCCAAAAACAGCCCTAAGGCAACTTGGAGGGTAATTAAAAATATTGTGCAATCGGACAGCCATAGAAATCCTCCCTTTGATCTTCTTAAGACTGGGTCCGATAAGATTACATCAGTGAATCTGGTGAATAACTACTTCTCTAATATAGGCAGCGATCTTGCACAAACAATTATCTCCAATTTGTCTACCTCTTCAGTACAGCCAGTGGATGATAGCGTAGTTGCAAACTCCCTCGTACTCATGCCAACAGATGAGGATGAGGTGGAGCAAATTATTCGTGGTCTACGCGGTGATGCCGCTGTTGGATATGACACAATTCCAACACAGTTGTTACAGAAGTGCTCAAACACTCTAGTCCCGGTTATCACACATATCTGTAACATCTCTATGTCGAATGGGATCTTTCCTAAAGCTTTCAAAAGGGCCATAGTCCATCCCATCTTCAAGAGTGGAAACAGAGACAGTGTAAATAATTACAGGCCGATATCTGTGTTGCCTGCTTTATCAAAAGTCTTAGAGAAATTACTGAACATTAGACTTCTTAATTTCTTAAAAAGAAACGATACTTTAGCGCCAAACCAATTTGGTTTTAGGGATGGTAAATCTACGGAAGATGCTGTAGGCTCTCTTATAGATCAAATAGTTGACATCCTCGATAAAAAACAAAAATGTCTGGGCATCTTCCTAGACCTAACCAAAGCATTTGACACTGTCTCTGTTCCAAAACTCTTGTTGAAGATGGAGAGGATGGGAATTCGTGGATACGCTCTTCGGATATATAGGGATTACCTTTCAAATAGAACTCAGTGTGTTAAAATTGACTCTTTTGTTAGTAAATCTGCTGCTCTGAGCTTTGGGGTACCACAGGGCTCAATTTTAGGTCCCACTCTCTTTCTCCTTTATATAAATTCTTTATGCAAACTTTCCCTCCCCAACTGCACCATCTTTACTTACGCTGACGATACTGCGTTGCTCGTCCGCGGCACGAGCTGGCCTGATGTTTTTGTCAGTGCCGAGCAAGCTCTTGGGCAGGTAATGCAATGGTTATCAAGTAATCTCCTAACCTTGAATCTTAGTAAAACTACCTACTTAACTTTCTCGCTGACCACTTCCTCTCAACCATCTATAGAAAATTTCACTCTTAAAGCTCATACTTGTTTCCAAAACTCTTCAAATGTTTCATCTTCATCCTGTAGTTGTCAGGTGTTGAGTAGGTCTACCCAAGTTAAATACCTTGGGGTGCATATTGATCATTGCATCAGCTGGAAAAGTCATTTAATGATTGTTACTGCTCGTGTCCGCAAGACAATCTATGTTTTTAATAAGCTCCGCCATTCCCTTGACTTCAACACCCTCAAGATGGTATATTGCGCTCTATGTAAATCTATTCTGACTTACTGCATATCAGTGTGGGGTGGTGCAGCAAAGACGCACTTTCTGCCACTTGAACGGGCACAGAGAGCTGTGCTAAAAGTTATGTCTTCCAAACCCTTCAGGTATCCTACAGTTCAGGTTTTGGATGACTGCCAAAGTTTGTCTGTAAGGCAGCTGTTTATTCTGGGAACAGTTATAAGGAAGCACACTTCACTGGAATATGACGTAAACGTAACATCAAAACGACGTTCGTACAAGGTATGTGAGACCCAACGCTTTGGTTGCTCCCTTGCTGCCCGGAATCACAAAGTGCTTGGGTGCCACCTATATAATAAAATAAACGAGTGTTGTAACATTTATCCGCTCACCAGATCTGAGTGTAAAAGGAGGGTTTCAAGTTGGCTACTCGGTAAAACATACGAAGAAACGGAGAACATTCTTAAATTAACAATACTTTAGAATCTCTTGGCCTAAATATTATACACACTAATCACACATATACAGTTCATACTCACAATTAAAGACACAAACGTACGCACGTACACCACATACACCACACATACACATACACCACATACACCACTCACACACACACTACATACACTACACGCATAGCACACAACCCTACACGACATACCCAAATACATACAATCTCCCTCACAATATATATTATAAGTTATTATTTTACACCACACCAATAATACATATCACTTAGCTCACGTGAACACGTTACACTCCAATGTAAATATTAATAGATTTATAACTGCGAGGGCCCTGGTACCCATAACACAAGTTGAATCTTACTTTGGGTACCAGAGTTCAATAATCTTTGGAATGTAAATACTTATGTCTCTTGTTTAGTGTTCTTTAGTGTGTATTTATATGGCAATAAATATTATCATCATATCATCATTATCATCATTTATTCGTTATATTATTTTACCGTTTAATAGATAAATGTTTATTATAGGTCGCTCTGCATATACTCCGCGAATTTACTCTAAATTTTGCAGGTAGGCATAAAAATATATGCGATGTCACATCTGTTATTTTTTACATAAGTTATTCTTGTTGTGAACACGAGAAAGTGACGAGAATACTACCGCCACTCTTTGCTTCTTTAATTAGAGATTAAAACATTTGACATGACTATTTTAAGGGCACACGGATGTGTTTATGTTTTTTTAGTTACTTTATAGCGCATTAGTCATTTGAAAATATGTATTTTTCAGATTGTCCGTGTGGTGTCCTGATTAAGAATATAGCATCACTCCATCACCATCCAGGGATGTCGTAAAAGGTAACTAAGGGGCTTTAAAGCAGAAGGATGCAGCAACGTCACGTCTTCGGAGCAGCAGCCATTTTGTGCCCATCGACCCGACTCGCAAGAGTGGTAAAAAATTCCCCTGCAAAATGACCACAATTGTTGTGGAAATCTATGGGGAAGGTATGTTCGACAGTGAACGTCCTTTGGCTGAAATCAACTTCGTTCAACAACGTTTAATTCAACAGTCATAAAGTGTAGAAAATAAAATCTTTGACAAAAGCTGTTGATTGTTAATTATTGAATACACGAGCTCTCTAGCCCAATCAAGCACAGCCTTCGCAGTGTAGAGAAAATCATTAGCTAAAGACCGGATTATATGCATTTGCATGTTCGCATATGTATTTGCATATTCGCATACGTATTTGTTTTAGGATATTAGGATATTTTTTTAGGATATTGCATTTGAGCTAAAATCTACAAATCGTGCGTATTAAGGCATTTTAATAATAATAAAAAAAAAGTAATATTTTCCTTAATTTTAAATGTATCTAACTAGAAAATGTACACATATGATAGGTAACGTAACAAGTTTGCATATTTTCTTATTTTTGTGGCATAATAAAATAGGTACGATCTTACTACTGAACATTGGGAAACAGTAATTAATTGATTGTTTACGTTTTAGAAGAACAAACATTTTTTTTATAGGTGACTGTTGAAGTACATGACGCATATTTTTGGCGATTTTGTTGCATATTTAGATCATTTATGATCCATATTTGCAAGCATATTTCGACCCTTTAAGTTGCATATAATCCGATCTTTATTCGCTACCAACCCTCACTTAACACCCGACTGTTTTACCGCCCTCGCCGCCGAGGATACCCGCCTCACCGACGGCGCGGAGGCCTATCGCCGCGTCACCTTCCCGTTCAAGTAAGTACTTCTCCCTGCCGTCTCTTAATCTGACTTGACTGATCCAGCTGTCCCCAAAACAATAGCTTGTTATCCCCAGTAACGCCCTAAGCCGAGGTCCGTGTCCCGCAGGGAGCGCCCTTAGCGAAAGTAGCTAAGTTTTTAATGTTAATATTAAGCCTGGCTGGAGCCTCTTTTGGCTTCGCCAGAAATGACCGGTTAAGCAACCAGATTTCCCAGAAATGGATGCGAGAAGCCCAAAAAAAAACCACCAACCCTTTAGGGAAAGATTTTATATCCAGCATAAGACTTTAGGAGGCTGGATAGAAAGCTATTAGATCATACACAGTAACATCGCTAGATTAGTGTTTTAAGTGTGAGGTTCTGGGGTCGATTTCCAGGTTAGTGTTACTGGATTTTTTTGTCAGGAAATTTTCCATATTCGTTTTAATTTATTGGTACATCTCTGATTGCTATTTATTATATATATTTAGTACAGCTATTAGCCATTAACACTAAATTAAACTAATCATTCATTCTGTCCGCTCACAAAACCGCAAACATTCCAACATTATCGTCTTCCATTCATCAGCAAACAAATCCAAACCTGGGCTGGTCTCCACGAGCGCATTATGCATGGTCAACATGCGCGGTATACCACATCAGTGCCAGATTTTCGCCGCCAAGCACTAATGTCCAAACTTTAGATTACTTTGGTCCACTTTGAAGGGAAGCTGAGTGAGTGTCTTATGCCCAGTATAATTTTACTAGTAGCTAGTGAGGTGAAGAGCGCAGTGTGGTGGCGCGCAGTACTAGCTCTCGGTAGCATTACAATTGTAATGGGCAGGCGTGACGCTAACCACCAAGAGAATGATTTGCTCGTTTCGTCACTCATCATTTCAGCCGAATAAAGTCCACTGCTGGACACAGGCTTCCCCCAAAGATAACCAGAACGACCCATATGGGTCTGTTGTGTGCTCATTGGGGTTTTGTCATAATCGCCACGCTTGGCAGGCGGGCGATTGCTGTTGAGTTGTTAATGTAATAGAAGGACGCTGCTGCCCATCCTCCGGCTAGTCCCATAGTCGCCTTTTACGACACCCGCGGGATGTGATGGGTTGGTGCTATTCGTAGCCGGCACCACACGACACTCTTACTGATTAGTATAAAAAATACGGGTTGCACTCCGGGAGTGCCGACAGAAGTGAAAAATTATTTTGGCGCTTTAGACATTTTTTAGATGGGTACAAGGGTTAATGCGATCCCGACGGCGAAACGCCAAACTAAACGTCTAGCGTCTTGTAACGGTGTCGCGAGTCCAGAGATTTCATCTCATCTAAAAATATGCGTACCGCACTAAAAGAGGTTTTCACTTCAAAAAGTAGCCCGTAGTTATTTCAGGAGTACCCGGTTAAGGATATTTCATATTAGACACTCCGTCTATTACATTTGACGGAAGAATTTGCGAAATATGTAAAAAAAACATCCGCCCTGCTCAAGCGTGATGGAAAATATAAATATTACACTTGGATTAACCCCCAAAACAATTATAATTACATTAATCAGAAAACAAATTAAATTAATAACGCCTAATTACTCTAGAATCTTCACGCTAAAATAATACAATTAAAACCTTAACGTAAACAATACCCAGCTCAATCGTAATTAAACAAACAGACTTTTCTTATAAAGTAATTAATTTGACAACGTCTAATGTATTTTTAATAACATTGCTATGGCAGCGGCATGCAATTACTCTAATGCATGACTTGATTATACCAACTTAATTATACACTCCAATTGTTTGAATTACAACTTTATTATTTAACTAGTAGGGTCGTCGTATGGTGTGGTTCTTTTGGTATAATTCTAGTTAATTTTGTTTTCCAATTTGTGTAGTAGAGTCATGTTTTTTGACTCTCACGTGATATATTCAGATAGCTAAATGGATTGTATTTATTTTGTGTTTTAAGTAAAAGGTACTCGTACTTATTAATCTAGGGTTGCACCGAATTAAATATACTCACGAATTTGTTTTTCTCTGTTTATTGACAAACTTCTTTTTTATGCAAACTTTTATCGGAATACTAGTAGTTGTTCGGGGAAAAAAGCTTGTCAAGATGTTGGGAAACTCTTCTCATTATCATCAGTCTAAACTTTTCCCAATGATGTTGCGGTCAGTTCCCTACTAATGGTGTGGTCGGCGTCCTATCTTCATAATCATATCAGGCAAAAGACGTCCACTGCAGGACAAAAGACTCCCCCATGGACTTGGGGAATTGCCAATACTTACCACCCTTGGTAGGTGGGTTGGTGAGCGCAGAATTATGCTGATTCACAGAAGGGACAATGCCGCCCATACCTTTGGTTTAGAGTTCTTTAGTCGCCCTTTACGATTCTATCTATGGGAGGATATGGATTGGTGCTATATTCCTAATCCAGTCACCACACGTACTAACGATCTTACCTATGAGGAAATAAGATTGAGGTGCTCGTCTAAAAGAAATTGTGTTAAGTTATGATAAGTGATAGCAATGAAACGGCTTACATTAGACCATCACTACCATGTCACATTGTTAGCGAAGAGACGCGGGACAAGCAGAAGTCAAGTATCCGCCGATCACAGCAGAAATACGATGTACTGGCGGTAGATCTCTTATTGCAATAGGTGGGTACCACCCCTTGGGGGACCTCTGGGTTCGCGGGTGCGTAGATTGGGTAATCTGCGTGCCCACACCAAGCGACCCGAGAAAAGATGGTAGCACGCATGTGGTCACGCGCTGCCGTGGGACGCTTTGGGGGATCCTTTACAATCCCCACGGGGGGTGACCACTTTACAGTCACCCTCTCCGAGATGTGCCTATAGGCGTGGCACGAGTGGGTGGCTCTAGTGTGATCATACGAGGACCTGGAACCCCCCTTAGGTGCCGAAGATGACCGCTGATGGTTTTAGCCGGTCGGAGTCAGGCATGTCCTTTCCCCGGTCTGGAGGAAGTTTATAGATAATATCCAATGGGAAAAAAACTCTAAGGGTAAAGCGGAGGGGTGTTCCAAAGTCTTGCCGGTTCAACGATGTTCCTTCATATATACATAAAATTAACAGTATATTCACACGCAAGACTTCGACGTATCTACCCTTACTGTATGTAAAGTGTAATTTTTTAGGCTATGTGTTTTCCAATACTCCCCTTTCTGATTGTAGCTGTCCTAAAGGTGAGTCAGACTTTAAGCTAATAGGAGGCCCGACTGTCACAGTCTGGCAGCAAACTAGTTAGATGAGAACCTTGCCCACATATATTCTTACTCCATGGTCATAATCATCAAACACCTTTTATTCAGTTGTAATAGTAATGAGGCCAAAGTTCTTGTAAGGCTAAGGAATTTTATTTGATAAGTAAATTATTATTATTGTGTATTATATACTCCTTGGAAATGTTTTTTCAATCTATGAAAAACTGTCTTTAACATTTTGTAAATACTGATTTGAAGAATTAAAGATAAAAAAAAGCCCTGAGTTTATTTCGGATCTCTCCACAGAGGTTCTTATGTAGCAAAATGGGTTCCGTTGTTTCAATACGACGCACTAAAGCGTATTATGAACGCATTACTATATAAATTATTAAATTGAATTGACTAACACCGGAACCATCCCCGTTTTTCCTAAATTATGATAAAATAAAATAAATCACTAAAGTCATACATTTCCTTAATTCCATAAAAACAAAGGAGAATCAAAATCGAATGTATCACACCTGTCTCATTAAGTTTAAAAAGCCCAAACTCCAATACTAAAAGGGCAGATGTGCATTAACGACATAAATGTCTTGACGCTTTTTGTCGCAATAATACTACACCGTACATGCTATATTTGTATAGATAGGAAGTTATACTACAAACTTCTTAGATGCTTTGTACATGAGGCGTGCCCTGAAGCGAAGAATTTTTTGGGTGTGCGCAAGAAAACTAGGGGCGGGGAACAAACCCGCACGCAACCTGCGCTGCCGACACAATGACCGGAGGCACGAAGATCTTTATTTTTTAAACACCTGCCCCACAGTAGGATTTCTCCTGTGTCGAAGGTCCGGGTCTGGGTGTACTGTGTGTGGAATGTGTGTCTGTAAACGCACCCACGACACAGAAGAAAACAAAAGGGGGGGTCTCTCGCTATGAGCACGCAGAATTTCCTCGACCCCCGAGCCCGGCCTCATGCATGTGGGATATTACCCGGGCGCCCTCTCCTCTTTCTCAGGGTAGGGTATATAAAGAGCAATACCTACCAAAAAAACACAATATATGTTCAGCAAAATCTTGCCGTGTGGTGGCGGCTCAGAATACCACCACCCCATCTCCTCCTGTGGGTGTCGTAAAAGTCGACTAAGGGATTAATCAGAGGATGGGCAGCAGCATCCTTCGAGTACATTAACAACAACTGCGATCGCCAACCCGTCTGCCAAGCGTGGCGATTATGGCAAAACCCCCCAACGAGCCCCAACACACCTATATCGGTCGTTGTGGTGTACTTTGGGGGAGGCCTGTGTCCAGCAGTGGATTTCATTCCGCCGAAATGATGAAAATCTTACGGATTTACAGTAGTACAAAATTTTCGATAAGAAAATTGTACTGTGATAATTTAAATAAAAATTGTATTTCTTGAAAACATTTTAGTTTTTAATGGAATAAGGACGTATCAATGAGTAAAGTAACTATTCATAAATAATTTGAGGTAAAAAAAAACTAGAAAAGGAATTTTTCATTACGAGATGCTTGAAAATCTGTGTCAGGGTTTTTCAATGTTTCGGAAAATTTTGTACTACTGTAAATCCGTAAGATTTTGCTGAACATATCTTGTGTGTTTTTGGTAGGTATTGACCCAAGCTCTCACCCCCTGCAGTATGTCGTGGTATTTACTGGACACCTTGTATGATACGAATTGTGTTTGTCGTAAAAATTTAAACAAAAATTCTATAGGATAGTGGTATTTTCGATTCAAAATTCACTCACATTAAGGTTACGATACGAATAATTTCTCGCAAGTTGTTCGTGCTATGGCTACTGAACTGTGATCGTTAACCCGCTTGCCAAACGTGTCAATAATGTTAAAGCCTCTAAATAGGTACACAACGCGAACCCAAACCGGTCGCTGTGTCCTCTGGGGGAGCCCTATGTCCAGCAGTGGACGTCTGTCGGCTGAAATGATGACGATGGTGATAAGGATTTTCTTAATCACTTAAATCTAAGCTAGCTATGCTGTAATAATGATGTGAGTCAGAACAAAATAGGCGAACCGTTTGACATTTCACCATACGTTTTGAGTGTCACGACTTAGAGTTCGACGACCACGTTAGATAAAACGAATCGCCTAACATGCAGCTGTGGTCAACGGTGGTCCCAAAGACATTTTAACGACGGAAACAGCTATGAATTTTATGGACAACACTAAGGAAAGCGATCAGGGACAATAAAAGGTGCATAAACTCTTCACAAGACCACAAATAATAACTATTTATCTGTTCATCACCTACGGGCAAGATTAGCTCATTTCCTCAGTTGAGTAATAACCTGCGCTGGATGACAGGAACCTGATAAATTACCTACCTTTCTGCCGAGATCTTCACGGAAGCCACAGCCAGCTAGCTTGAATAACAGATTTACGTAACAATTATTTATTTAAACACACTTAACACAACATTAATTAACTACTTCACACAAAACTCGATTCTAATACAAAGAAATAAGGATAAATATGGATTGTACGGTAAACAGCAGATGCTAAAACCAAGTGTCCGATATCCAAGTGTCCTGGTGATTACGAAGTGGGCACGGTGCGGTCACGCGACGCTGTCGTCGCGTCTGGGCGGGGCATTATGATTAATTGCACACGAGTACAAAGCCTTAGGTGTGATGTATACTATCAGATATAAAAATGGCATTTCAGTGTTACAAATATTTAAATTTATTAGAAAGAATAATGTTAGGCTTGAATCTACTTATTTTTATTTGACTTTTTTGTTTTTCATTTTACATATTTATTTTGTTCATAGATCGGTAATAGCATTACGTACTCCAAATACTGAATATGAATTTATTGTAAATTGAAAAACAAAACTAGTCTATGTCCCATTTTTGGATGGTTTACTAAACCAGATATCCAAGGGCTATTTTAATTATTTTATTACATTGTTGTTTCATCCAACCTTGGCATTGGCAAAATCATCGACATATCTGTATGTGATGTGATGGAGCCATTATATTAAAATTAGGATTGGAATTAGGGTGAGATTCAGAAACGAGTCTAAGCGTGAACTTACGCTTCCATCTGTCAAAATTAGGGGCGTAAGTAGTGCATTTTGACAGATGGAAGCATACGTTCACGCTTAGACTCGTTTCTGAATCTCACCCTTAGAGTGTTTCAAAATGGTAGTTTTTGTCATGTTAAAACAAGCGTTTTACTCAGTAGAATGTGCGGTTTTGTTTGCTTTTAAAGTGGCCTAAGTTATCGCATCCTGCGTGTTTTAATATAGATGTCTACTGTTAATTTTTATGTTTACCCGACACGTTACTTTAATCATACCATCATTTATAAACTACTACACGGCACACCTTTGCCTTTCCTATTGGACTTTTATTCTCAAGGCTTGAACTTGGCACTTTGGCACATCAGAAAACTGTGGTTCCAGCAACTCTCTTGTTTTTCTTTTTTGTATAAACCTGGGTGTAGGTCACCTGATTCTGGACCTGAAACAAAAATCTGTAGATATATTTATTCGCGCGGGGAAGGGCAGAAGGTTTGCTTTGCTTAGTCACTGCGCCAACCCATAGCAAGACCCAATTCCTAGTTTTCAAATGCAAGCGAGAAATGTTCGGCCGAATAAAGTCCTCTGCTGGACACAGGCCTCCCCCAAAAATCACTACAACGACCGATATGGGTGTGTTGTGCGCTCATTGGGGGGTTTTGCCGTAATCGCCACGCTTGGCAGACGGGTTGGCGATCGCAGTTGTGTTGTTAATTTACTCGAAGGATGCTGCTGCCCATCCTCCGGCTAATCTCTTAGTCGACTTTTACGACACCCACGAGAGGAGTTGAGGTGGTGGTATTCTGAGCCGGCACCACACGAACAGAAATGTTCGTCATACCTAAATCTTGCAAGCGCTAGAGCGGAATATGATGGCATAGCTATCGCTAGGATACACATCCGCGCCGAGCCCCGCTTCGTTATCTATCTGCGATCGTCTGAAAGCTCATTACAATGGCCACGATGAGTCACGTGTGACTAAGGTCACTATAGTCTGGTACTGAATGCTATCCGTCCTCATCTCTTCGGTAGGGATTATTGCTATGAAAGCTCAAATGAAATGGGCAATAACAGCCTTTTCGCTTGACTAAAACGTCTCCAGAGAAGTAAGAACCGCGGACGAATGGACAAATGGGTTGATAAATGTGGAGCTAGCCCTTGCACCCTAGACGTTTCTGTCATGGTTCTAGAATATTGATACTAAAAAAATATTATTTTGGATAAAAAATTGGATAATTTTCCCCCAACCCCAGGCGGATAAGCCAGATCAAGTTGACGATGCATTTTTTTAATATATTTTATACCACTGAGGTGGCAAACAGGCAAACGGCTCGCCTGATGGTAAGCGGATACCGTAACATATGAACGCTTGCAGCACCAGAGGTTGCACCAGAGGTTGCACCAGCGTTGCTGACCCTAAAACGAACCCGGTGAGGATGTTTTAATGTGGGGCTCCAGTGTGTTTGTTTGCGCGTTCCTGATGCCACCGTTCGGTGACGAAGATGACCGCTTTGGAGGTTTAAGCCGGTAGAAATCCGGCATGCCCAAGCTCTCGCCACCCTAGATCGGGGCGGAGGAAGAAAATAATGTATTTTCACCGGGAGATAAAAAGGCAAGCAAGTTTAGAGAAGCTGAACATTGTATTATTTATCTTTATCCTTTAGTTGACAGGGAGGTGAGATAGCTCATTGTTGGTCACGTTGGCACGCATGTTTGGCGCCGTAGCTAACCGTTTGGCTTTCGGTGCAATGTGTTGTGGGTTCTAACCTAGCGGAATAAATATTTGTATGATGTACCTACAAATAGTTGTTCAGAATTGGGTGTTTGTGCATGTGATTTTTTTTTCAACTTTGCCACACACTAGAATTTCTCCTGTATCGTTGGTGCGTTTACAAACACAAGAATTTGGAACCCGGAACAACTACCTGCAGATCGTACAAATATTTGTTCCGTGCGGGAATCGAACCCACGACCCGGTGCGCAGCAGCCGACTGTATCAGTCACTGGACCAACTGTGCAGTGTCTGTATATGTGTGTGTACCCACGAAACGAGAAATCTGCGAAATACTTTGGGGTGCGATTATAGTTTCTGGGACCACCAATCTGGTTTGTTCAGTTTGGTATATACAGTATCGGATCTATTAGCGCAAAGAATAATATCAAAATTATATTTTGACTAACCTCGACGTTTCGATCAACTTGCATTGACCGTGATCACGAGAAGACAGGAGTAGCGGGTGTCAGCGTCAAGATGGGTGGCAGCCGTTACCAACTACCCGCACTTAGCATTGCAGTGCACCGTCACGACACACTCTACCGACAGTATCGACAGGTATATACACAAAGATAAATCGAGACGCGAACACTTCTTTATCACTGGATTCCATGACGCGGATAATCGATATCCATCTTCCGCCTACGGTTGGATGGCACAAGTGATGAGAGGCCTAGCCGAGGCCGAGCAATGGGATGAGATGTGCTGCATGTGATGTTGAGCGCAGAGATGAGTCGCTTGACATGCAACTTAGATTCTGACGTTTCATAAGTGCCAATATTTGGTTTATTTGAAATAAAAAACTTTGACTTGCCTTGACATGCGGCGCAACGTGTCACGAGGTCAATTTCAGCATGTGTGCGATCTGCAGATAGTTGTTACGGGTGTTGATATTTATAAATGTGAGGTTTATGACAGTAACCACCCCTACAGTAACAACCACACTATAGGAGAAATCCGACTGTCGATAATACTTACTGAAGAAATAAACGTAGTAATTATATACACTTATTTTATTGATCCGCAGTGGGTATTCATCATGAATTTCCTCCACCTCAGGGAAGGACGAAGGGCTATGCCGGACTCCTACCGGCTAAAACCACTTAAAAAGGGCTCCAGGTCCGCTTGTTGTGGGCACGCAGATTAACTCTATATACCTACTACATTAAATCTAGATTTTCCAAACAAAGGGTGCAATTAAAATTGTTGGAATAAAAATATAATACATCATAATGTCTTCTACTGTATTTTTATTTAATTAGTATAAGATAAGTATCTATGGGCCTCGAAAGGTGTTAATAATTATCGCATAGTTAAATATATCATCACGCATACATAATTCATCCAGGTGGTATGAGATACAATCAAGAAACTTACATTATATACGTAGATTCAGATTTGTTAGATCTAAAATTTAAATAAATAAGATGTCATGTAAAAAAAAGTAACACAATTAATAAATTTAAAAAAACCCATGCTATTTTTAGACCATAGACTTCTTATAGGTTTTCCTGTTGTCTTTAAGCGAAGAACTAGATTCTGTATTTAATTTTTTTATTTTAGTATCAGTTCTTTCGAAGATATGAGGAATCGTAAATGTTCGTCTATTTGCTTAAATAACTTTAAGACTTTATATTTTAAAATAAATATATTTGCGACCTTCATAACAAGCCCTTCCATTTCATATGTTACACGGTACAGTTTGCAAAACTTTGTTCTTTAATTTTCTATATTGCCCCCAAAAGTGACGCCACATTTAAAACAAATTTATTAACGTTACACATCCGTATTTGAGTTGCAGAAATCCATATTTGTACCGAATTTCAACTTGTGCAGTAGATTAGGAACAAGTTGGCTGTGACTGACGGACAGACAGACACACGAGTGATCCAATAAGGGTACCGCCATTTTTTCCTACGGACGTTCGGAACCATAACAATAAATATATTCTCGAATTAAGAGCAAACTGAAATAACGTTATTTTAAAAATAGGGATAGCACAGAGCCGTAATTAGAAATATCATGTAGTTCCAGAAATATAAAATACTAGCTGGGACCCGCGGTTTCACCCGCGTTTAATTTAAAAGGAATTTAGAGTACTTCGACATAGACACTTGACATAGAATATATATATATTGGATTTCAAGGGATTTTTTGTTTTTGCGCGGAACTCTAATTATTTTTCTAAAATTAAAGTAGCCTAAGTTATTCCTTAGAACATTAGCTATTTGCCAGTGAAAGTCCCGTCAAAATCGGTCCAGCCGTTTCGGAGATTACCCGGAACAAACAGACAGACAGACAAAAAATTTAAAAAATGTTTTTTTGTTACATGTCCCGTATATACTTTCATATGCATTTAGTAAAAAGCTGTTATTTTGACATTACAAACAGACACTTCAATTTTATTTATTTGTATGTATAGATAATGTATTATTAACATTTTAGTAAAATTATACCACATTCAATTAAAAGTTTAATTAATATAGCATTATTCTGTTTTCAAAACGATATAAATTCTAAATAAAGAAACGGGAATTAAAGCGAAATGACCCTTGAATAACTTTCTTTGTCATGCAATGCGAAAGTTTAAAAGTTAGTAATATAAATTCTATTTATAATTTCATTCCTACAACCATCAAATTTTACCGTATGAAACACTATTCTGATCATAAACTATAAAAACTCTAAAATATTATAACTGCGGTGATTCGAATAGGTATCAAGTTACATTGTAATCATTAACACGTTAGCACAAACGTTAAATTTCTGCTCGTGATATTAAGTCCTCAACGCTCAACCTATATAATTTTAGTCACTTGCCTTCTGGTAATTAATAAGAGTTTATTAATAAACATCAGTACCGGTAATAAGCTCTGTTAAGCAAGTAATTGCATACAGTTTTGTGTTAAAGAGTGAAAACTTAAGTCGAGACTTTTTTTCATGTAAAATACAGCAAGGGTTATTGAAAATGCGCATATGATTATTAATTAATTAGTCGTTTAACATGACTTTGAGATATTTTTTATGTGTTAGTGCACATATTATGTATGATCATGTGCTCGACACAGGCATCCTTAATAGAATTAAACATCAAATGCCCCTAGGGGGATATTGTTATAAACGCTACGCTTAGCAGGTGGTGCACCTTACATGCTGTTTTAGTGCTCAAAGACCTGTGCGGTAGTCAATTTACCTGTGGGGTGCATCAAAACAGCCTCCGCGTGTGACGATACCGATGTACTTCTGGCACACCCTGGGCAATCAGCCTCGTTACTAACCTTGCTGATTGTCTAACCTTCTCACCACGCCAAGCTATTTTCATGTGAAATGTGCTTGTGGGCACTAGAAGAATTTACCTGTAATTTAGCCATTCGTCTAAAATAAAAAATAACACATTTTTCTATTTCGTTTTCTCACTTTACAAACGAACCGCCCGTCATCTACATTAAATAAAATGTCTTAATTATGCAACAAAAGCGACATTTTTTTTGCGTCAAATTCTCGTCCTGCCACAGCAATCCAACATGAGAATTAGTGGCTGTATGATTACGAACACTCGCCAATAAGTACATAATTGATCATAAGTGAAATGTTATCTGCAATTTTGCAATAAAATAATATTAATCGGTGGATAGTATGCCCATCGTGACACCGCGCTGATGATATTGTAAAAGCAAAAAAATAAGCCTGAGGCAGTCTAATTTTATTCTATGGGTGTTATTTCAAAACCTAATTAACATTTCAATTTGTTGATAGCATTTTTTATGTTTCAGATATTGAGCCTGAGGCCTCGGTTTCATAATGGTGTGTAGCTTCGATTCGGGCCTTAGTAATGTGTAGATAATTGCCGACGGTGGTCGGTCATTACGGCCCCATAGAATTGGTGATTGTACACTTGCACCGCCGTAATGAATAGATGCGGTACGGCGCTCCCAGATTTGTCGTGGAGCTATTAGAATTTGGATAAGGTATATAATTATTTTGCCGTGCGGTGCCGGCTCAGAATACCACCACCCCATCTCCTCCCGTGGGTGTCGTAAAAGACGATCAAGTGATTAGCCGGAGAATGGGCAGCAGCGTCATTCGAGTATATTAACTCAACTGCGATCGCCAACCCGTCTGCCAAGCTTGGCGATTATGGCAAAACCCCCCAATGAGACCACAACACACCCATATCGGTCGTTGTGGTGATCTTTGGGGGAGGCCTGTGTCCAGCAGTGGACTTCATTTGGCCGAAATGATATAAATTATTTATCCAACTCGGCTGGGCAGCGTTCGGGAAACTTTCCAACGTCTTTTCGTCAACGATATACCGCAATGCCTAAAAAAATGGCAAAAAATTAGGAGATCCGTAAAAGAACTACATTTGCCGACATATCTGAACGGATTAATAAACTGAAGTGGCAATGGGTGGGTCACATTGCTCGTAGAACTGATTGCAATTGGGGTAAAAAGGTCCTAGAGTGGAGACCGCGGACCAAAAAATGCAGCGTGAGACGACCTCCAATGAGGTAGACAGACGATCTGGTGAAGGTAGCTGGGAGCCGTTGGATGCGTCGGCATGTAACTAGCATCGGAGATAAGGCAGGTACATAATATAGCAGGGGGTGGATGTATTCCAGGCACTTGTTTTATTAAGATATTTAGTTAGTAATTAACGTATAGGTTGACTACCTACTACATTGTATTTTCTCAGTCAGATTTCAGGTGTAAGAATTTGGAAAAGCGCAGTATCATAACAACGTAAATGTCTAGAGAAGGTGATGCGTCCATCGCTCGATATAAATGGAGTTGATAAGTTCTACCCAAGTAGTAAGTAATCAAACAGTGTACTTATGTAATTCAGTAGAAAAGAAGGCTTGACTGACGTAATGGCTAAGCAATTCACTTTCTGTAAAGACTTACTCAAGATAGCTGTTCTGGGTCTGTAAATCCTAGCGAGAGACATAGTTTTTTTGTAATAAAATAATCACTTAATCTCCTTGAAACCGAAAATAATATCTATATAAACGAAGCTGATTATAAACAGACGCCCATTTCTGGTATCCTCGGCTGAATTTATAGCCCGAGGGTCATTCTCGAAATCAATTTTCAGTATGACTGAAAGTTGACCGAACTGAAATTATATTATAAATTGACCAAAAATAGGCATTCTGCTCCTCTTAACGTTCAGTCGGATATCAATGTGATCTCAACGCCTGCCAAGCGTGGCGATTGTGGTAAATCCCCGCAATCCCGATCGTTGTGGCGATATTTGGGCGAGGCCATGTCCAGCAATGGACACTGGTATTTTACATTTCCAGACTGCAATGTCATCGTCGTACTACGCTCAACGCCGATTGACTCTAAGACAAAAGAAGCTCTGGATCCAACCAATCAAGTTGTTTCAGCATAGGGTTCTTCAAAAAGGGCGTGAAAGGTTGTTACAGGTTTTTACAGATGTTGCAAGCGTTCATAGGTTACGGTAACCGCTTACCATCAGGCGGGCCGTTTGCTAGTTTGCCATCTTAGTGATGTAAAGAATATGTACAGTTGGTACATATAAAATTAAATCCACAATGAACAGGAAGTAATAAAATTGGAATGCTAACACGGATAGCGTCAAAAAGCGATATTGAATAGATTTGTGTTTGCGACTATCTGAAAGAAAGAACGAAAAGAAGAAATAAATAAGGAAAGAAAGGAAATGAAGTAGAAAGATGAAGAAACAAGAAGAGAAGAAATAAAAATAAATTCTTACTTTCTTCTTTCTTTAACTTGCGTTTGGCCTCTATCTCACCTGATGCTAAAGCGATAATACGGTTGACAATGGAGTACGCTTGCCTAGAATAAAACTGTTCACTTGTGACTTTAAGATTCCCAGGTTGTAACTATCAGGAAACACAAACTCCAGCAGGGGTTTGCACTCCTCAGCGGTGAGGATAATAAATGTATTAGCAAACCGCTTCGTGCGTATAGTACCCACTGATCATGGTAGAATTAAGTTAGTCAAACTCGCCTGAGCCCCCTGTCGTCGTGTTATCGCCGTTCGCAACAGCGGCAGTAAGACCCGTCATAGAGGAAGCGCTGGAGAGGCAGCGTAGCGCCCGCACCTTCCGGATAACGCAGGTTCTCGCATCTCGAACCGGGTGTTTTGGGAAGTATCTGCGTCGAATAAGCCGAGAAAGGACCTCGGTTGTCATTACTGCGGAGACTGCCTTGACGAAGGAAGTACATGATGTAATTCCAACGGGTTTTATAAACAAGACCCGATCGGGCGACGGCGGCGACAAACCATGTACTGAGTCGAATGAGGCTTTCACATTAATACTCCAATACTTCTTCCTCCATGCCAAGGATCTCGCAAACTTCACAAATTACTCTCTAAAATATGAAAACAAAATTGCCTGTATAAATCAAACTAACGTTTAAGCAACAGGAATTTATTTCTCAATCACTGCCTTGTACTTTAAAAGAAAACCTATCTATCAATATAAGCATCGAGTAATAAGTCGTAGTAAAAACTAGATAATTCATTTAATAGCTAATGTCTATTGGGGAATTATCAGTGTGGTACAATGGACAAAGTTGACGCTTGCGCAATACATCACTCTACAGTTTGACAACTAAATTACTGGGCAAGTACCGTCAGCATAGCTCGCCCGGATATATTGACTTTTTGTTGACTTAGATATTTTAGGTGTTGAATAGCTTGTCTAGTCTTGTCTATGTTTAGGGACAGACTTCGTGGTAGATAATTGCTTATAAATAATACAAGGCGTGATATGAAAGTATGAGAACACAAGATTCCATTTTATTATCTGTTACTATCTACCAATACAGACCAATTCCAATGTGGCAACACACGCAGACATCCCAATTATCACTACAACGGGTGGTAATATGTGATATTGCTCTAATCACCACGTTTGCCGGTCGATTGGTGATTGCGCTATGTTGTTAATTACACACGGGAGGATGTTGCTGCCAATCCTCTTGATATTAGCTCTTGCTTGCTTTTTACGACACCCATGGGTGGAGAGCAGTGGTCTATTCTTTTCCAGGAAGCACACGTATTCGATTAAATTTAAATAATGAAAAGGCTTTTAAGCTCACACTAGTAAAAAAAATGGGCTAGTTATATGTAATGAAACAAATGAGTGTTCATGACCTTTTTTCTCTGGCTTTAAATTTACACAACAGTTTACACTCTCGAACATATTATAGATATACGATGCCACTGCATGTCATAAAATTTTCGGAACGATCTGGATAAAATACTGCAACTGTTTTTGTTCAATCAGGTAGCTTTGAGTTTGCCCATCATTTGGCTGTTTCATTACATCTTTTCGACTCTAGCCGTATCCAACATTGCCTGGAATGCTTATATACATTTTCCCGAGAATTCACTTCATGAACCTAGCGCAAACAAATGGAAATGAAACTGAATTAAAATGAATAAACATAAGACGGAGAATAAACGGCGCAACAAACTCCTTAGCTGCGCGTTAGTCTGTCATATACTATATGAATAAATAGATATGCTTCATATATAAAATATCAAAGAGTATGGTTACTTGTAGTAACTTTGTGGTATAGGAGCTCAGCCATGTGGTGCCGGCTTGCCGTGTGGTGCCGGCTCAGAATACCACCACCCCATCTCATCCTATGTGTCGTAAAAGTCGACTAAGGGATTAGCCGGAGGATGGGCAGCAGCATCCTTCGAGTACATTAACAACTCAACTGCGATCGCCAACCCGTCTGCCAAGCGTGGTGATTATGGCAAAACCCCCCAATGAGCACACAATACACCCATATCGGCTGTTGTGGTGATATTTGGGGGACGCCTATGTCCAGCAGTGGACTTCATTCGGCCGAAATGATGACAGGAGCCCAAAAAACAGCGCCACATATCTAGTTTCTATTCATTCAGCTCACAGGTATTCATGCCATGAATGTGGACCAAGCATCACAGTAAAAGCTTCCAGCTGTTCAATTTCTATAACAATAAAATCTACATAATATTGCAGCTTTTTTTATTGGTGTCCAGTGGAAATTCTACATGGAATTTCCTCCGCCCCGGGGAAGGGCGAAGGGGTATGCTGGACTCCTACCGGCTGAAACCACTGGAGCGGTCATCTTCGGCACCGAAGGGCGGCTCCATGTCCTTGTAAGATCACACTAGAGCCGCCTATTGGCTTTGTTTGCTTTTGTTTTTAAAACGTTGCCCCACACTAGGATTTCTCCTGTGTCGTGGGTGCGTTTACAGACATGAATCCCACATACAATACACCCAGACCCGGAACAACTACCTGCAGATCATACAAATATTTGTTCCGTACGGGAATCGAACCCACGACCCGGAGCGCAGCAGCCGACTGTATCAGCCACTGCACCAACCATGCCGTGAACCGTGCCGCCGGCACATCACGGAGGGGATGACTGTAAAGCGGTCACCTCCTCTAGCGGAGGGAAGGCAACTGTAAAAAGGTCGCCCCCCAGGCATTTCTCGGGGAGGATTATAAAGGATCCCCCCAAGCCTCGATAATATTGCAGCTGGACGCGTAGTAAAAATGTTGATCAAAAAGCTGAGAATTTCACAGATGGTGAATACAATTGACGGACATGTGACATTGTTCGATCTTTGTTTACGCACAATGTTATCACATATGTGCTTATTTTTTAAGAAAACGTATAATTTTATATTCAAACATCTTAATTTTTCCTCAGTGACTCTTTTTATTTCGATACATATTTGCAGAAAATTACCTCAATACTAATTCATTTTAAGGTTTTTGAAATAATCTGACGAGTAGCATCGCACTGCGATCAATAAAATATCCTGAACGTGATGATCATGACATTTCCCTCTAATATCATTAGTGGTAGCGATCTATTAATTGTCTGTTAAGATTACACCAATCGGCATTTTGATAACACTGTTATTAGTAACGTAACTAATGGTTAAAACTTTTGAACGTATTGTAGTATTGGAATTGTAATATAGGTAAAACGATCAGTATTTAACCTGTGCAATGTATTTTTATATTTTAATTGTTTCTACATTGACATCTTTATGAATAGCATAACTGTTTGTAATTATGACATGTGATGACCTGTTGCTGACATTTTAATTTAAGTTTAATAATTATGTATTGATATAATTGGCATGGAATGTATTTAAATTCATTTTTAAACTATCAACCGATTTGCATGCCTACAGGGTAGATCATAGAGGACTACTATACACCTGACATCCATAATTGTAATCAAATTGATAACATGTGATCAGCAAATAAATAAATTGAATTGAATTGATGCCTTCCCACGGCGCCTGATTTCGGTCCAGTCAGCAACTCAGCACTCGCCAACGAACCGTGGGAACAGCGCGGCTCGAACGAAAAGCGCGCCTTTGGTGGCGCGTGTTTACCTGCATACAGACGCTATGCGCGGCGCAACAAGGTCATTGATATCACGCGCCTTGAAGAAGAAGTAATCATACCATACCATGTCATAAAACGCTTACTACTGAAAGCTGAACAGGCGGCTCCTTTTAATAATTAATAATATTGTTCTCCAGTGAAAATTCTACATGTACCTTCCTTCGTCCCGGGGAAGGCCGAAGGGGTTTGCCGGACTCCTACCGGCTAAAACTACTGGAGCGGTCATTTTCGGCACTGAAGCGGTCACCCTCTCTAGCGGAGGGAAGGCGACTGTAAAAAGGCTGCCCCCCAGGTACTTCTCGGGGAGGATTGTATAGCATCCCCCCAAGTCTCGCTGTGCACTGTGCTGCGCACACGGCAGCACGTGACCACGTGCGCGCCACCGTCTTCCCGGGGGTCACTCGGTATGAGTACGCAGACTCCCCAATCTGCGCGCCCGTGACCCCCGAGGGAACAGGGGGCTCCTAGACTTATACAACGAACAGTCGTGACATATTGCCTAAACCACCAGTCGTAGCAATCAGATTGGCCCTAAATATTTCTTGACACTTTCAGGGTTATCGATAAACGCGGAAGCGCCTTCCGTGACTCCGGCGTATTGCGCAACCTGGTACACCACGAGGTTTACCTCGTCATACCATTTTGCTTTCCCCAGGGTGCAAAAGACCACGGAGTAAAGTACTTAAAAAATTATACATATTATGTTGTCTTGCAAGAATTGCCATGTCTTCAGTAACTAATTAGTAAAACGACTTATGTTCTATGGCTTAGTAAGAAGTAAACTTGAAACCAGCTCTTGAATATGGAACCACCATGTGACCTACTTACTTGTGACTACTTACCACTTACTTACACACTAGAGCCGGGGTGGAAGGCCTGGTGACATGAAATACAGGCTTCAACCTAGTTTAGGCACCAGTCTCCCACAATAAATTTTAAAACAATAACAATATATCAATATTTATGTGATAAATACATATATAAATAAATAAATATGGAAATGTTTTGAAGAAATGAATGAAGTATTATTATTGCACCAAGAAACACAAATTGTTTTAGAGTACCATATTGCCGCACTGATGCATCGACCTCTTCGCTACCCCGCATGCTGCCGATGTTCAACACGCTTGTGGAAGCCAAACCCGAGTTGGATTTGTTTGTTGATGATTGGAGACGATAATTGTAGGATGTTAAGAGATGTTGCCATGTGGTGGATGCTCAGAATACCACCACCTCATCTCCTCCCGTGAGTGTCGTAAAAGTCGACTAAGGGATTAGCCGGAGACTGAGCAGTAGCGTCCTTCGAGTACATTAACAACTCAACTGCGATCGCCAACCCGTCTGCCAAGTGGCGATTATGGCAAACCCCCCAATGAGTCCACAAAGCACCCATATCGGTCGTTGTGATAATCTTTGGGGGAGGCCTGTGTCCAGCAGTGGACTTTATTCGGCCGAAATGATGAAGAGTTTTGCGAGAAGACTGAGTAGAAGGGAAATCAATTTAGTATATATCGCTTATATCAGCTATACTAAATGACTGTGTAATAAATACACAAGTTGTCAATACGCGAAGGGGATGGGTGTTGAATAAAAAAAATTAGTCTGGCATCACTATAAATCTGGTATAGAAGTTATCTTTCATCATCATCATTTCAGCCGAAAAAGTCCACTGTTGGACAGAAGGCTGCCCCAAAGATTGCCACAACGACCGATATGGGTTTCTGTTGTGTGCGCTCATTGGGGGGTTTTGCCATATTCGCCACGCTTGGCAGACGGGTTGGCGATCGCAGTGGTGTTATAATTGTACTAGAAGGACGCTGCTGCCCATTCTTTGGCTAATCCCATAGTCGCCTTTTACGACACCCACGGGATGAGATGTGGTGGTGGTATTCTTAGCCTGCACTACAAGTTATACGTCATTCTAATCTAAGAAACATGTAATTTAAACGTTAACTACCCGCCGTTCAATCTATCTGAAACTTAATTACAAAATACTTATAAATATTCATAGCAGAAATTCAAACCCAAAATTATTTTGTCATAGTTAAAAATATTTGCCGACGGTACTTTAAAACAGAGCAAGATTTATGAAGCCTAATGCTTAAACGAATAATTATTCGCTCAAATTCCTTA
The DNA here is from genome assembly GCA_947459985.1 of Diloba caeruleocephala. Lineage (NCBI taxonomy): Eukaryota > Metazoa > Arthropoda > Insecta > Lepidoptera > Noctuidae > Diloba > Diloba caeruleocephala. The sequence continues at coordinate 5,941,999 of OX381614.1, forward strand.
CAAAGAACAAAAAGTCGGATTGCACAATATTTCATTAATATTTATGAATGATGACCATTCAATACCGAGTACTTGCAAGTACTTGCTAAAATAAATTCTATGGGTACGGAATGACAAGTTGATGTGTTAAGAAATCTTCGTTAAGTGGAAAGTTGTGTTGAAATAATATAGTGTAAAAGTAAAGCACAAGCTCATTGAGGTGCCGAAGATGGCCGCTCCAGTGGTTTTAGCCGGTAGGAGTCCAGCATGCCCCTTCGCCCTTCTCCGAGGTGGAGGAACTTCCTGAAGAATTTGCACTGGTGACCAATAAAAAAAAATGCGCATCGAGTTGAGAACCTCCTCCTTTTTGAAGTCTGTTAAAAAAGGTGGGGTCACGGAACTCAAATAAAAATGACTAATTCAAACCATAATATTTCATACACGAATCACTGAATCAAAAGCTTTGTCTTTTTATGACAACTTGTATTTTTGAAATACTTATTTAAATATACCCTACAAAATGAGATTCGCAATAAAAACACTATTCCTTTACATGTAGTTAGAGTACCTTAATAAGCCATTTTCAGTTTTCTTTTTAGGAATGCATACCGATAAGAGTCGCGGTCTCATTACGTATGTCGCAGATGGTTTGCGACAGGCGTAATACGTGCAGACGCCTTTGTCAAACGTCATTTTTATATTATGCACTAGCTGGGACCCGCGGTTTCACCCGCGTTTAATTTAAAAGGAATTTAGAGTACTTCAACATAGAATCCCTTGAAATCCAATATATTTATATATATTCTATGTCAAGGGGACATAGAATATATATAAATATATTGGATTTCAAGGGATTTTATTTTTTTGTGCGGAACCCTAATTATGTTTCTTAAATTAAAGTAGCCTAAGTTATTCCTTATAACATCAGCTATCTGCCAGTGAAAGTCCCGTCAAAATCGGTCCAGCCGTTTCGGAGATTACCCGGAACAAACAGACAGACAGACAGACAGACAGACAGACAAAAAATATAAAAAATTGTTTTTTGTTATATGTCCCGTATATACTTTCATATGCATTTAGTAAAAAACTGTTATTTTGACATTACAAACAGACACTTCAGTTTTATTTATTTGTATAGATTTGCTGATTGTGATTAAATAAGCGAAAATCTCTGACAATTGCATCCTCACCTTTCTATTTCAGGCGATTTACCACCGGTAGATGATTGGCTGCACAATAACTGTTGTCGCTGTTCCCAGCTAATTAGTTACAGCAGAGTAGAGAGAGAGGTACAGGTAGAGCGCCGAAGACTGCTCCGCCTTGGGTAAGGGTATTATGGGTATTAAAAAAAGGTGATAACTATGCGTCTCGGCTACTTACATATTAGTTGATTCAAGAATACTGGGTGTTATTTATAAATAATTGGGTGTATTTTCGGATTCTTGTTATGACGAACATTACCGAGTCATTCTGCTACACAACTTATTCGAGTCTCTACTTTATTGTGCGCTAATAAGGTCGGTTATCGTCGTTTAGCTATAGCTCGTTTGATCTCTTGGGCGTAGTTTGCAACATTGTTGCAAATTGCAGTTTCATTGCCTATGTTATTGCGTCAATTATATGCGGAGAAAAACTATCAAAACGTGAACATTTATCATCGACTTATACCTCAGCTATGCAGTGTTGCTAGGGTGTTAATATGTATTTTTTATGAACTTTCACAGTTAGTACAATAACGTATTGAATTTATGTTGGTGCGAATATAAATACGTTGCGTGCGGTTTAGAAATTATATCCTGCTCTTTTTTAAATACCTTTCCGTGAGAAACCTTTTCGTGTATTCCCCCTAGTTCCGCTATAGTCGACCCGTGACGGGACTATTGGGATTTTTCCCAGACGTTCCATTACGTTTTTTTAATTGGTGTCCAGTGGAAATTCTACATGGAACTTCCTTCGCCCCGGGGAAGGGCGAAGGGGTGTGCCGGTCTCCTACCGGCCAAAACCACTGGAGCGGTCATCTTCGGCACCGAAGGGGGGCTCCAGGTCCTCGTAAGATCACACTAGAGCCGACCATTGGTGCCACGCCTTTAGGCACATCTCGGCGAGGATGACTGTAAAGCGGTCACCCCCTCTAGTGGAGGGCAGGCGGCTGTAAAACGGCCGCCCGCCAGGTACTTCTCGGGGGGGGACCTCTGGGTTCGCGGATGCGTAGATTGGGGAATCTGCGTGCCCACACCAGTGCGCTGCCGTGGGACGCTTTGGGGGATCCTTTACAATCCCACCGGGGGAGTGACCGCTTTACAGTCACCCTCTCCGAGATGTGCCAATAGGCGTGGCACCAGTGGGCGGCTCTAGTGTGATCATACGAGGACCTGGAGCCTCCCTTACGTGCCGAAGATGACCGCTCCAGTGGTTTTAGCTGGTAGGAGTCCGGCATACCCCTTCGTCCTTCCCCGGGGCGAAGGAAGTTCATGAAGAATTTCCACTGGGCACCAAAAACAAAAAAAATAAGGTACTTCTCGGGGAGGATTGTAAAGGAAAGTCTCAAGTCTCTGTGCTGTGAGCTCTGCTGCGCACACCGTCTTCTCGGGAGAGACGTTCCATTACCTAGACTGCTGGGATTCCCTGAAATCGTGTGTCTCGTAGATGTTACACAGACTTCATAATTTCAGCCGAAAAACGTCCACTGCTGGTCACAGGTCTCTCCCAAAGATCGGCACAACTACCGGTTTGAGCTTGTGGTATGTGCAAATTTTTCAGGTTTTGCCATAATCCCGCCTGGCAAGCAGGTTGGCGATCGCAGTTAATTTGTAAATATACTCGAAGGACAGTGCTGCCCATCCTCCAGCTAATTCCTTAATCACATTTTACCCACAGAATGACATGGGTTGGTGCTATTCATAGCCGGCACTACACGGTACTACACACAGCCATACAAATGTGTAATTGACATATAGATACATTTATAATTATATAAAACCCTCTTTTAGTATCGCTTGAATTTCTTAATTAAAACTTTGCAGTGGTCATTTTATTAGGTACCTACTGTAGAGGGGGTGAACGCTTTACAGTCATCCTCTCCGTGATGTGCCTAAAGGCGTGGCACCAATGGGTGGCTCTAGTGTGATCTTACGAGGACTTGGAGCTCCCTTCGGTGCCGAAGATGACCGCACCAGTGGTTTTAGCCGGTAGGAGTCCGGCATACCCCTTCCCCCTACCCCGGGGCGAAGGAAATTCCATGTAGAATTTCCACTGGACATCAAGAAAAAGAAATGTACCTACGGTAATGGCATAGATAATATTAATGGATAATAATAGGATGCCGTGTGGTGCCGGCTGTGCCGTGTGGTGCCGGCTGTGCCGTGTGGTGCCGGCTGTGCCGTGTGGTGCCGGCTGTGCCATGTGGTGCCGGCTCAGAATGCCACCACCCCATCTCCTCCCATGGGTGTCATAAAAGTCGACTAAGGGATTAGCCGGAGGATGGGCAGCAGCGTCCTTCGAGTACATTAACAACTCAACTGCGATCGCCAACCCGCCTGCCAAGCGTGGCGATTATGGCAAAACCCCCCAATTAGCCCACAACACATCCACATCGGTGGTTGTGGTGATCTTTGGGGGAAGTCTGTGTCCAGCAGTGGACTTCATTGGGCCGAAATGAATAGGATACGGTAATGGTAATAGCATATCCAGATGCTACTACTCAAATTATATTATTATACAAATAATATGGAACAGATTGCAGCGTCGGTTCGAGTGTTTCATTTCGTAGTCCAACACGTATGTATGAAGGCACGAAAATATATCAAACAAATCCAGTTCGAGAATGAAATCGTATGGACCACTTAACCTCGGGGAAGAAAAATCCCAGTAGTCGGGACAAGTAGAGCGGGACCACTGGAAATACACGAGCTATTTTACGATGGAGGGAAGGAAACTATTGCATTTATCTGTGACCTAGCTTAGGCAAGTAATTCGTACCTAAGAATTTTGTCTTAAATGCTATCAAATTGCTCTGCCGTTTTATGCAATTGTTAAACCCAATAGTCAAACGATTGTTTGACTATTTTGTATACTTAATGTTTCCGTCATGCGCTGCCTAACAACCAAATCTATTATAACACAACTCTTAATCCAGGATTTACAAGCAAAATGATTCATAACAACAGCACCAAGAAATAAACAAATCTGCAGCACAGACCATCAACACTGCTTGTACCCAGCTGACAGCCGATTTATTTGGACGACATGATAAATGCATCCTTGCTATTCCTGCTAAATTGATCACTACTTTGTTACTTAAACAACCAATATCTTCAGCTCTCAAGCTTAAAACACAAGCAAGAACCACCTGTAACTGTATCAAAATAGGAGGGTACAGATATTTTGGGATTAAACAGGCTATGTTGGTTTTTAGGTAGAGATCGTGATGCATCATAAGCCAAGTATTTTGGCATGCTTACTTTCTTTATTTGTAAAATAAACCAAACGCTGGTTACGATTGCATCAGTATGAGTGAAAAGATTCGGAATTAATGATAAGATTATGAAGCAGACAACATTGAAAATAATGTATAATGAGAGTATTCATCATCATCATCATAATTATATCAGCCAAAGGATACTGCTGAACAAAGACCTCCATCATAGATTTCCACTATCGTGGCATCATTTTGGGGGGAAATTACCAGTGCTCACCATGCTTGGCGGGCGGGGTGGTGAGTGCAGTATGGCTTATTGTTCCACAGAGGGGACGCTGCATCCCTCTGGATTAGAGTCCCTTAGTCGACTTTTACGACCTCCACGGGAGGAGATAGAGTGGTGCTATGTTTAGTCCGGACACCACATGTATTATTAGAGTGACTGAGAGTAAATATCTGGCTCATTCTGCAGCAACTCATGTCATGCAAAGTATTATAAAGGCGATACAATGGTACAACATTTGGGATTCTACATCATACAAGATGGTATTTTACTGGTAGAAGGTCGCATATTGACGGCACGGTTGGTGCAGTGGCTGATACAGTGGCTGATACAGTCGGCTGCTGCGCTCCGGGTCGTGGGTTCGATTCCCGCACGGAATAAATATTTGTATGATCTGCAGGTAGTTCAGGATCTGGGTGTACTGTGTGTGGAATTTGTCTGTAAACGCATCCACGACACAGGAGAAATCCTAGTGAGGGGCAACGTTTTAACAATTATTCTGAGCAGGCGAGACGTTTACCACTGGGTCACTGGGTTGTATAGAAAAAGAGAAAAACAATCATAACCATAATTTATAGTTATCTCTTTCACAACCTTCACGGATTGTTGCGTAGTCTTAAATAATCATTATGAAATCCAGCTGCCTAGCAATTCCAGAAGCAACATTCAAAGTTAAGACCCTAGTCCCTCTTTGAATGGCCCTTAGCGGCACTCGCTTAGTATGTAGTCTTGTTATACCCGGCTGAATATTCTTCTGGCCTCGATATGAAACAAAATTGTCTGATTAAAATAAAAGTGCTTCTTGAGCTATATAAAAGATGTAAGTTAAGTAATGTTGACGGCACGGTTGGTGCAGTGGCTGATACAGTCGACTGCTGCGCTCCGGGTCGTGGGTTCGATTCCCGCACGGAACAAATATTTGTGTGATCTGCGGGTAGTTGTTCCGGGTCTGTGTGTATTGTGTGTGGAATTCATGTCTGTAAACGCACCCATGACACAGGAGAAAGCCTAGTGTGGGGCAAAGTTTAAAACAAAAAAAAAAAAAAAAAAAAATTACAATTTATACACTTTTTGAAACGGAAATCAACTTCGACGTGTTTTATCCCCAATACTTTATGTTATTCTGCAAATATAACACCACTCTTTCTCCTCCCGTGTATGTTGTTAAAGGTGATTAAGCGACTCTAAACCAGAGGCCAGACCAGAGCCGTGTGGTGCCGGCTCAGAATACCACCACCCCATTTCCTCCCGTGGGTGTCGTAAAAGTCGACTAAGGGATTAGCCGGAGGATGGGCAGCAGCGTCCTTCGAGTACATTAACAGCTCGACTGCGTTCGCCAACCCGTCTGCCAAGCGTGGCGATTATGGCAAATCCCCCCAATGAGCCCACAACACACTCATATCGGTCGTTGTGGTGATCTACGGGGGAGGCCTGTGTCCAGCAGTGGACTTCATTCGGCCGAAATTATGAAACCAGAGGGATGGGCAGCAACGTCCCAGTCAACTTGTTTAAAACTCCACGTTTCGATGCTTTCATCAATGATATTATGAGTGTCTAGTTATACGATAGTGTGACTGTCACTCCATGCCGTGGCTCATCGGCCTAATAATAACAGCTGACATTTTCAGGGTTAACACATGACCCATGATAAATGAAGACGATCTTAATTGCCGAACTCAAATGAACTAAAAACAGAGCGCGTCGATTCGACATGACAATGTCCCGAGCATGCGAATGTCATGTCATGTAGAGAAAGATTATTTTGATTGCGCAAACGCCTACATTTACTAGCGCGAGCCTGATATAGTAGACTGAAGTAATCATAAGTTTTTCTAGTCTTCTATAGGTTTGATTCACAAAATACACAAAGGTATTGGATTTTGCATAATATAATGTTATGAGATATTGTCCGTGTGGTGTCGGTATTAAGAATATAGTACCGCTTCATAGTACATATAGTATGGCTTCCATGGTACCCTTTTGACAAAATATGTGTTTACTTATCTATTAATTATTCTGAATGAGGATATAACTCTTGTTAGAATTGATAACTTTTTTATATAGGACATATTATACTCGTATATGTCGTTTTTGACATGTTAATGTATACAATATGACATTGTTTACAGCTTGATGGCCATATTGCCCTTTACTTTAATATAATTTAGCATCTTCTACATTTTGTAAATGTGAGAATTTCGTTGACTCGTACATGTGCGTTAATAATTATCAATTTCTGATTGTGTATTATAGAAGCAATAGTGTGTTTATTATTGTGTATATGTATTTCACGTATGTCCACTTTGTTTCCACTTAGCTGACGTGTTAAATTGTAATATCACTTTTTTTAAAAGAGTGTCTATGGAGTTTCTTGCCTGCTTCTCCATGAGATCAACTTTTCCGAACCGTACACCTTAACTTTCCACTTTTCTTAAGTGCCTATTAGGGCCTATATGAAATAAAAACTTTGACTTTGACCTCTTCCCGTGGATGTCGAGGCAGCAGCGTCCGTTCTATGGAACGCGATTCACTAAAACGCTTTCACCTTTCTGCGTTCACCAACCGCCTGTCAAACGTGGTACTGGCAAATTCCTAAGATGACACAATTGTGGAATTCTATGGGGGAGGTCTTTGTTTAACAATGGACGTCAAATGGATAAATGGCTGATTATGATACGATGATGAACCTCCTCAAGACTCTGTGCAACATAAAAAAACTTCTAAACTTCACTCATCCACATGTTTAATTCAATCACACCCGAATTACAAGGAAATCATCATCATCATATCAGCCAAACGACATCCGCTGCTTAACAAAGGCCTCCCCACAGATTTCCAAAATTGTGTCATTGTTTCGGGGAAAATTTTCCAGTACTCGCCATGCTTGGCAGGCGCGTTGGTGAGTGCAGTATGGCAACTGCTTCACAGAAGGGACGCTGCTGTCCATCCCTCAGGTATAGAGTCCATTAGTCAGCTTTTACAAAATCCACGGGAAGAGATGGAGTGGGGCTATATTATTAATCCGTACACCACACAAAAAAATACTCATGTCAAATCCATCTTCACTTTTCACTTACCAAAAAGATGTCACTTGTTAGTCAGATCATAATTCTTCGTAGCCGGCACGGTTGGTGCAGTGGCTGATACAGTCGGCTGCTGCGCTCCAGGTCGTCGGTTCGATTCCCGTACAGAACAAATATTTGTATGATCTGCAGGTCGTTGTTCCGTGTCTAGGTGTATTGTATGTGGAATTTAAGCCCGTAATCGCACCCACGACACAGAAGAAATGCTAGAGGGGGGCAAAGATTAAAAATAAGGCAGTGACAAGCCATTAATTTAAGATGTTATTATTTAAAGTTGTGAATCCTGGGTTGCCTACAAAAATAGCTTCGAACAATGACAAATAGCGGGCTATATAATTTCCAAGTCGAGTGTGTACTCGTCACGAGAACTTAAAAAGTTGAAGACAACTCATCTCAATTAATGAATCAACATGAACAACTTTGTACCACATGTTAAAACCGATAAATAAGAAGAAATTAAGCATTTACTTAAGTCCCGGAGCAAAAATGTTGTCGTTAATTGCAACGCGAATATCAACCGTAATTTTTGTTTTAGCAAGTTGAAACTGGCTGATTGCTACTATAATTTAGTCTTAAATATTAATAACTTAATGAATAAGCATTAGCTGTGCCTTCATGCGCATTAAATAGATACGTATTTATTCAATTACATTTCATATTGTGCACTATCTACTGGCCAGAAAGGGATTTCCTGCAGTGCCATCTCATACTAGTAACCATCATCAGCTGGGGGCTAGAGATATTCAAGGTTGATAACTTCAATGATTTACCAGCTGTCCGTCCAGACACCGTCGATTTCATATTCGGTAGTTTTTTCTACGAAAATGGAGTTCTGTTTTTGTCGCAATGAAACTGACAGTTAATATTTTTTTACGTCCTAAGGTTGCCTGGAAGAATTCGCCGTGTGCGATAGTGCCGTTCACTGTAATCAATATTCTAAGTGCTACTTTTTATTGTATTTTTTTATAACTGGTGTACAATGACGAATATAATAAATAATAGCCTACTTGATTAATTTATGTAATGTGCAAGGAGTATTTCCCAATAAATTGAAAAAGAATGTTTTAAAGCTTATATTTAAAAATGGCGAAAAGCTTGATATTGGGAATTATAGACCAGTAGCTCTCATTCCAATCATCATCATCATATCAGCCACAGGATGTCCACTGCTGAACAAAGGTCTCAGATTTCCACAACGAGCAGTCACATGCCGCTCTCATCCAACGACTCCCAGTAACCTTCACCAGGTCGTCTGTCCACCTCATTGGAGGTCGTCCCACGCTGCGTTTTCTGGTACGTTCTAGAATCTTTTTGCCTCAGCGGCCATCAGTTATACGAGCAATGTGCCCTGCCCATTGCCAGCTTACTAATCCTTTTAGCTATGTCGACAACTTTAGCTCTTCTACGGTTCCCTCATTTCTGATTCGATCTCGTAGAGAAATACCAAGCATAGCTTATAGCTCGCTTAGTGACCTTGAGCTTACTTATGAGGCCCGTTCCAATATTCTATATAGCAACGTCTTAAAAATGTCTTTGCGCGCTCACGATAGCAAACTAGTAAACTGGTAAGCATAAACGCCAGCCCTCCAGCTACCATCCCAAAAGTCTTCTCAATAGTCTTGCGAACACCTATGATATTATTGTCTCTACACGATTAAAGAAAAAAATCTCGGAAATGTCTGCGAGAAGCCCAACAAAAAAGGCAATTTATTGATGCCCTTCTTGAAGAAACCAGATGGACGGGAGGCGACAAACTCTTTACAGGCATTTTGTACTGCCTCTCGTGTATTGATTTTTTCCTTCCAAAAAGGCGCAAGGTTTGGTGAGTACGGCGAATGACGGAGAGCTTCCAACCCCAGCTCTTGTAGCATGGAGACCGCTTGCTATGCAGTGTGGGGTCGCGTGTTTCAGGAGCAGCGGGGACGAGCGATTGATCAAAGCTGGTAGCAGATGTGCGAGCTTCTCCGTCATAGTGTTCAATTCTTCACAGTCCATATCTGCAGTAATGCTCATTCCGTTTGGTAAGAAGCTGTGATGAATCAAACCAGCACTAGACCACCAAACAGTGACCATCACTTATATAGGGGGTTTTTTCGCTTATGGCATAGATTAGGTGCTGAACCAGGATCTAACCAACTTGCTGAGCAATTACGATTGTCAAACAGAACCCATTTTCTGTCACAAGTAAGAATGCGGTGCAAAATTCCCTCGACCCTGGCCTCGACGCGGCGCTGATGATCCTTAAGTTCGTGGGGCACCCATTTGCCGTTTTTACCTTGCCAATTTGACGCAAATGGACCAGCCGTAGATTGAGTATCATCAGCTTCCACAAATGCCTTTAATTCTTCATTATCGACCAAAGTTTTCGGATGACCACGGGGTTCATTTTTCAGATCGAAATTTCCGGATTGGAAGTGGGCCAACCAATACGGGTTGTGTGTTCAGTCCGTAAACGTCGTTGATGTTGCACGCCTCTTGTGCCGAGTTGCTGCCACTACGGTACTCATATTCCATAATTACTCAAATTTTCAACGTACCCATGACGACGAAAAAGATTCAAACGTGATGGAAACATAACACTTGTCGATACACATAAGACTGATTTTGAATAATGAAAAACATGTTTATTAAATTAATTTGAAATTAGAATTCATAGCCAAACAAAAAATGTTTTTATTTGAAATGGCCAGTACTGCAGAACGGAAATTTCATAGGTTATTAATAGTCTGAAGTCGCCAAAATGCAGTGATCAAGCGTGGTGATCAATGCAAGGGGGCAATTCTCTGTATGAGAGGAGGCCTTGGTTTTTCGTGTGTGGACACAGCCTGATATAGTTACAATATTGTCCTTATTTTCTTTTTTCACTTCATGTGTGTCCTGTAGATATTCCTGGATATGTTTTTGAGTTTGCGGTCTAGCAAAATCTTTATTCAATGGAATGGTACATCACGTACAGCTAAGTATGATATTTAGGAAAGCTGGCTTAATTTTTCCTGCTAACCTAAAACGGACAATTACGAAACACCCAACAAACTACGTATACAGTTAGTTTCCCAACAAGTGTGTAACAATTGAACCAATTGACGTAACACAAAATAGCAGAATTAATTCGTTCGCATCAAAAATAGAGCTAATCAATCTCAATTGAGCTGGCTTATCAACACCGTGTACTTCCTGCAATTGTTTTAATCTAAAAAACAACAAGGGTACTGCTTATATAGCACGAGTATAGGATGAAGTAATATTTTTACTTTTTATTGTTTATATTCATTATCATCATCATGTCAGCCAAAAGACGTCCACTGCTGAACAACGGCCTCTCTAATTGATTTTCGCAACTGTGTCGTATAAATTTGTAATACTATGGTGAATTTTGATGGTGGTTGGTGAGAAGGGAAGCCGCTGCCTATCCCCCGTAGAGTTCCTTACTCTCCTTTTACGACATCCACGAGAGGAGATGCAGTGGTGGTATATTCTTAATCCGGACAATACACGGAATATCACGTAAGGAAAAGCGTTATGCCAGGCGACATTTTTCTCTCTGTCTCTTGCTATCATATACGGTAGGCGACCTTTCCCTTGTATGTGTGTGTGTGTGTGCGATTATCGAGATTCAAGCAGCAAGCATTGTGCGCGGTCAGCTCTATAACCTCTATTCATTTACTTGGGATTTATATTGTGTCATTATTGCACGTGAGGAACTTCGTTCCTGACGGGGGTCCTCCGACCGCACATTTTTTTTCAAACCGGCTATACTCGCCAACCATCTTCTCTATTGAAACCTGGGCATTTTTTATTTAAATAGCCTCACGAAACATTCGTGGTACACATCGGTTCTCTTTAATGAGGACTCGAGTTCGATCAAAACGAAGAAAATGTTTCGATTTGTCTAGAGCATGTTCGTTCACACACTGCAGACTTTTTGAATCGTCTATTCTTGACATAAGCTATATGTTCTTTCGTTCTGGTGGCTATACTACGCTCTGTTTGCCCTATCTATGACAACATTAAGCTTAGGAGTTCCAAGATATAACTGCCTGTCTACTTGCTGGACTTTTGTTAGTAACTCCCTACTTACTTGGACATTTTACAAATAGACGCGCCATACATGGACATTATTGCACTACAAAATGGCGCACCGCCGGAATTTTTACGTAATATGTTGCTGAATTACGCTTATGATTCACGTCGAGCCGCGACACTGGTCGGTGCGTGGCTAATTGAACTCCGGGCAATTACCTTGCTTTCATGTGACTCGTAGAGCGCGGGCAACGCATTTACACTTATAAAAACATCTTAGCCTACTTACCGAAGGTTTATCAAAACTGCACCTACACATACCACTCAAGTCTTACACAGCACTTTCACCATTTGTAGCCCCACCCACATTCACAAACTTATCTCCCCTAGGTCACAAACAAATGCTGCCACTTTTGCCCGACCCACTCGACGCTTAGTACCTTTCTACGCCACTTATCTACGCCCTAAATGGATTTAAAGTCGGGGTCAAGTGATCACAGGCCATTACGACGATTAGGACGAGCGACGACGGGTCAAACTTTATTATAGGGGCAAGAAATTGGCCTTAACAGTCTTGCACGAGTGCCCGTATCATTAAAAAAATCCCTAAGACCATCATCTTGGTTTTATATGGCTATATTTGGAACTAGTCAATGGGTAGTAAAGTATTGTGATCCATTCTGATTGTTCCGAGGTTAGTTCGCTTAAAGTTAATCAGACACAAGTAAAATTTGTCTGTTTGGTGTCCGGATTAAGAATATACCACTCTATCTCCTCCAGTGGATGTCGTAAAAGGCGACTAAGGGACTCTAAACCAGTGGGATGGGCAGCAGCATACTTTCATTGGAACAGCAGCCGTACTGGGCTCACCAACCCACCTGCCAAACGTGGTGAGTGCTGCCAAATCCCCCCCAAAACGACGGCACAATTGTGGAAATCTATGAGGGAGGCCTTTGTTCAGCAGCGCATGTCTTGTGGCTGATTAGATGATGATGAATGTTGAAAGTTGATCCAGGCAATGAATAGACCACCCCGCTTCATACATGGGTGTCGTAAAAGGCAACTAAGGGAAGTAAGAAGATGAGCAGCACCTTATAACAATACAGTGAGATCACCAAGCCGCCTGCATAATGATAATGGCAATATCCACTATGACCACGCATTGTAGTGATAATTGGGAGGCTCGTGTTCAGCAGTGGACATTTATGGACTGATGCGTGTAAAAGCTGTTACTTGCGAAATTGTAAGAGGTAAGCAGTACACTCTATTAATGTATCATTTATAATCATCAGGTCGCAATGCTTCAAGATTAAAGTATTTAACCAGTGTGTGTTACCAGTATAGCATATGGAACATAGACGTGGTCACTCATAATTAATAAGAAGAATCCTCATAAGAAAGCTCAAGGTCACTTGGCGAGCTATGGAGATCGTTATGCTTGGTATTTCTCTACGAGATTAAATCAGAAATGAGGAGATCCGTAGAAGAACTAAAGTTGCCAACATAGCTGAAAGGATTAGTAAACTGAAGTGGCAATGGGCAGGGCACATTGCTGGTAGAACTGATGGTCGTTGGGATAATAAGTAATGTTTGTGACTGGAGACCACGCACTAGAAATCGCAGTGTGGGACGACCACCAACGAAGTGGACTATGACATGGTGCAGGTCACTGGGAGTCATTGGATGAGGGCAGCATCCGCTCGCAGTAAAAACTCTGAGAGAGGCCTTTGTTCAGCAGTGGACGTCGTTTGGCTGATATGATGAATCATCAGGTATATTACACCTCAATGTAGCTTCTGCAAGAGCTCATACAATTTAATTTCGTTGAAAAATGTAGAATTTGCGGAACTAAATAGAGACTTTACAAGGCTTTGTATACTCCTTTTGTTACTTCTTCATTTATACATGCGGATGTTCTAAGTCTATTCGTATAACATAGGAATTATCCACATGTTTGCCTATTTTGAAATAGGCCTTTACCAATAACCGGAATAAAGTAAGTATAGTAATTTTATTTCTAACGTTTTAGTTTATTTTAATGAAAGTACATGAACCCAAGCTATCTATGCATCTTTGCCCTTCTTAAAGAAACCAGATGGATGGCAGGTGACAAACAAACCCATTGGTCAAACTTTTGTACCTTGCCAATTTGACGCAAATGGACCAATATTGTTTTGATGCTACCGTTGAAAGCTGCTGCTAATTCAGCCGTAGATTGAGTATTATCAGCTTCCACAATCTCCTTTAATTCGTCATTGATACACAAAGATTTCGGACGATCACGGGGTTCATTTTTAAGATCGAAATTTCAAGAATTGAAGCGGGCAAACCAATAACGGCTTGTCTGTTCGTTTGTAGTGTTCGCTCCATAAACGTCGTTGATGTTGCATGCCAATTGTGCCGCATTGCTGCCACGACGGTACTCATATTGCATAATCACTCGATTTTTTAACGTTTCATGACGACGAAAAATATTCAACCGTGATGAAAACATAACACTAATCAATACACATAAGATTGACTTTGAATAATGAAAACCATATTTACAAAATAAAATTAATTTGAAATTAGAATTCATAGCCAAACAAAAAATATTTTATTTGAAATGGCCAGTATTGCAGAACGGCAATTTCAAAGGTACCTATTTATTTTAAAAAGAAACTGGGATTTATATGATTTGTATCATACACCACACCACACCACACCAACACCACCACCACCAACACAATACCAGTTTTCTTTCAAAGACTCATATGCTCCTTCGCAGTTGATTGATTATGATGACAAAAGTGACGGTTCGTTATCTTCCAGTAATGTGTTTCGGCGGCAAGATGGGAGACGCGCCGCGCCGTGTAAAAAACCTATTTAGTTGCGTCTGGTTAGACTGGAACCAGTCTACAACATAATTGCTAAGTGGATAGCCTGATGATACAACTATGGTCACCTCATAGAATAACGATGAGAGGAAATGGGTTCCATGTTCGTAGCCGATGTCGCCCCAGTAGAAATTTCACAAAAATAAACGGATCAAAGGACCAAGAATATAGAACTTTCACTTTCACGAAAATAAACGGATCAAAGGACCAAGAATATAAAGGAAGTATACCTAGCAACTATCACGACAAGTCGAATTTTCCAGTAGAAAAATTCGGTTGAGGATGACAAAATTATGCTATATCTGGTTATTTTTTTTGGTTATTATTTGATCAAACGTTGCCCCACACTAGGATTTCACCCGTGTCGTGGGTGCGTTTACAGACATGAATTCCACATACATTACAACCAGACCCGGAACAACTACCTGCAGATCATACAAATATTTGTTCCGTTAGGGCTTAGAATAGCAACGTCCAATTTCATCTCGTAGTTGTCGTAAAAGTTGGTTTAGAAAGATGGTGGAGATTAGCCGGAGGATGAGCAGCAGCGTCTTTTGAGTACATTTACACCTCAACTGCAGTCGCCAACCCGCCTGCCAAGCGGGACGCTTATGGCAAAACCCCACAATGAGCACACACTGAATCCAGACCAGGCGTTGTGGTGATCTTTGGGGAAGGCCTATGTCCAGCAGTGGGCGTCTTTTGGCTGAAATGATGATAGTGAACTTATACCGTATATTTGCCCACTACCTGGGAGAATATTAGAGGTGAATTATTATATTGTTATAAATATTTTCAATTTATTATCAACTTAACAAACCCTTTTACCCAAACTACGCAGGATGATATCCTTAACTACCATCCTCATTACTCAGTCTTCCATTTGAATATCAGCTCCTGTCATTTGACATCGCATCAACATAAACCTATTTGGTGCTACTGACACCATGCCCCGCGTAAAACAAGGCAAAAATACTTTTGCTGTTGAATATCTTTAAAAGATCGATCAATCTCCTTATTTTTTCGTGAATAATGTTGAATTTTGAGTGGCAAGGAGTTCGAGGATTGAAAATATAACTTGGTATTTGAGTAACAACTGCTCATTTGGCTCGGTGCAATTTGTACGAGGTCGTCAACACTGTAATGGATTAGTAGAATTCACTTCAGAGAAACTCAGGGTCGACGTCCAGTGGACATACTTTGTGACAAGTTAAATAATAAAGGAAAAAAAATATGTTTCAATTGTTCACGTTTTTCAGCATAAGTTAAGCTTCTGCATTCCCTAAATTATGGAATATAAAATTAAAGGTGCATAATTTTGTACAGTAGTTTCGGGTATTATGGTCTTTTTTTTATTGATGTCCAGTGAAAATTCTACATAGAACTTCCTTCACCCCGGGGAAGGGCGAAGGGGTATGCCGGACTCCTACCGGCTAAAACCACTGGAGCGGTCATCTTCGGCACCGAAGGGGGGCTCCAGGTCCTCGTAAGATCACACTAGAGCCGCCCATTGGTGCCACGCCTTTAGGCACATCTTGGAAGGGATGACTGTAAGGCGGAGTGTGCCAATACGGCCTCAAACGATTTTTCCGAAACACATCAATAATTATCGTTAAATATACCAGCCACGTTTGCTAAACCCTACCCCTAATCGTCTTACGGCCGAAATTATGATCAATCTAATCCAAAATCTTTAGATTTAACATTTTGAATTTCATCCGTTAGTATGTTAAGATTACATTTACACAAAAAACAGACAAATCCTTAATCCCAAATTCCCAAAAAAATATTAATTTCGACCGTCAGTCAGTAGGTGCAGCGCAGCAAGTGCGTGCGTGTCCTTTGCAGGCAACAGTCAGAAATTGCTTATTTCCATGTTTATTTTTAGGCAAGATTCGACTGATATTGTTATACGAATTATTAATGATTTTTTATTGTTAGACAACTGTCTTGTAGGAGAATCTTTAATCTATGATGTGTGTGTATAGTAATAGTTTTATTCACTTATTGTTATCTTGCTTTAGTTAGAACTTTTTTAGAAAAGACGCTCTTACGGCCAATATGGTTCACTAGGTAAAAGTCACTTTAGCCTGATAGGTCATATATAATTTATCCAATGCCGAGACTCAGGAGTGGAAAACGCTTTTCTTAGCTAGTTTTGCTCAGCAGAGCAACTCGTAATAATGAATTATTCGTAAATTTAATTCTGGTGGGAAATATGGCTCACGGCGTTTACAGCCAATATGGCGCTACCATAATACCCAACAGTGTTTATAATTTAATGATCATTCGAGTTCTCAAAAACGTTACTTTTAAGTACTATTTGAAGAACTATGGTCTCGGGCCCAGTAAATGATTACTAATTGGTATACTGTCTGAAATAACCAATAACGACCGATTGATCTCATTCGCTTTGAGTTTTATTACTAAAACAGCTTATGGTGTGCTCTAATACTCGAAACTACTGTAATGTTCTCAAAGTCAGGCTTATTTCATCTGATTTCTGGTTCTAACAAAGAGGTTGGCACGACTTGCATAACATATGGGGATGCGAGTAAATATTATCGATGACTACAACCTACGTGTTTGCAGAATTATCTTATTTAACTTTTTTCTTTTAAGGCATCTAGACAACGCTAAGTGGCGGCGTAGTGATAATAGCAGTTCCACATTAGAAAATAAATAAATCATAAATTATTTACCATAAGACAAAGTATGTATACTTCTCATTTCAATGTAGATAATACTCAAAGGATGTATATAATAACAATTATATAGCGCATTATAAAATTCTTCAACCAACTAACAAATATATGTAAAGTGTTTTCACTCTTTATGCATGTAGTTTCATTCCTATCTCCATCTACAGAAGCAATTTAAACATTACCATGTCACCACAGTAATTTCTCCATCAGACTGCCAATCTACAAACTCCGCAAGTGTCCGTCACTCCTAACAATTAATCCGTCGGACTCGGTGGCATAATTATCAAGTGACATCAACCGAGCGGCGCCGGCGCAATTGGCGCGACCTTCCCAACGTCACTGCTATACTAATTATAATTAAATTTAGAATGATGGTAGGATCCATCTAATTCTAATTCAGCCACATTTGGTTCGAGTGTGTGATCATATATTATTTTGAAAAGGCTAAAAATAATGATGAAAACAACTACGCCAGCTGCTTTTTCATAATGAAACGAACATTTTCGATTTATTACACAGTTTTATCTAAAACTTTAAAAAAAAAAAGAACACCGACTTCAAAATACTATACGACATTAAACCACCAAAAAGAAATAAAAAACTTTATTTATGAAGTCGGGCGGGGCCAGGTATAAAATATAACTCGTTGGTCTCCATGAACCATGTTTGGGGCAAATGTAAGAACTTTTTCCAATTTGGTATCCGTATCTAACACTAAAAATAAGTCTAAGAATCGAAACTATTAAAACTTCATCTAGGTAAGCGCAGTCAAATTAAACCTGTATATTGAAGCTGGTTAAAAAACTGCTCCATCAAATGAAATGACATTTATATGGGACCAATTCGAAAGCATTACGCACCTATTAAAAATAATTGCTCAAATAGGTCCACAAATCTCGGAGTAATCGGTGAAAATGCATTAAAAAAAATACGTATCGAATTCAGAACCTCCTCCTTTCTTACAATGTTATGTTAGAGCTTGGTTTCCATTCATCATCATCATAATATCAGCGAAAGGACGTCTACTGCTAAACAAAGGCCTCCCCCATAGATTTCCACGAATTGTATCGTTTTGGAGGGAATTTTCTAATACCAAGCTTGGCACACGTTGGTCGACCAAGTTGGTCAGCACAGTATTGCTAGTGTTCCACAAAAGGAAAGCTACTATTCATCACACTGTTAAAGAGTTCCTTAGTCGATTTTGACAACATCCACGGGAGGAGATGGAGCGGTGCTATATTCTAAATCCGGACCCCACACGGAGGGTGTTCGTAGTCTTATAATAATAAAATCGTAACGTAATCATCCGTGTGGTGTCCGGATTAGTCCGTGTGGTGTCCGGATTAATAGACCGTGTGGTGTCTGGATTAAGAATATAGCACCACCCCATCTCCTCCAGAGGGATGGGCAGCAGCTTCCCTTCTGTGAAACGTAGCCAAACTGCGCTCACCAATCCGCCTGCCAAGCGTGGTGAGTATTGGTAAATACCCCCCAAAATGGTGAGACTGTTGTGGAAATCCACCGGGGCGGCCTCTGTTCAGTAGTGTTCTAAGCCTTCGTAATTGTTTCCCTTGAGAAATTATAACAATTTGAAGGAGTCAAATAAAATAACGAATGCTCTCGTGGCACCACTCTAGAATTCCTATGTGCTAGAAGTCATTAAACACGAATCGTAAGCACAATCATCCAGGCCGGAAGAAATATCTGTTGGTAATAAAAATGTTTGTGCTACGCGACGTTGCCACTCTTCAGTCTTGCTCCATTTGTACGTCAACCATTAAGGTATTCTATCCATCATCATTGAACCAGCAACTGTTGAAATCGGGCCAACTGTGATAATTATCAGCACATAAGGTGATAATCTCTCAATCATAGATTATGATTGACATAGTATATTTCATTCACAAAATGTATGCCCCAACCATGGGTCATGCAGACCAACGAGAAGTTTATATTTTATATATATCTGGCCCCGCCCGACTTCATACATACTCATATAACGCGATTCCTACGGCCGAAAGAGAACGAAGACAGACATAAAAATAATCTCCGCCAATACTCGGATGTCTTCGTAAGTGGCGCTGTATGAGCTTGCGGACCACAAGAAAAACTAACTTGTCACTAAAAAATCTACGCGTGCATAAGAAGTACATATTTGATAAGTCCTTTACCGTTTCTTATTATTTCGGTGAGTGCTCATCATTTATAGCTTAAAATAAAATCTACCGCATTCTACACGGACGCCATGATCGCCAATTACTCATTCGCAAACTACGAAATAAGTACGGCGTGTAATATCCTCCAAATATATGTTTAACTAGCTGAGCACCGCGGTTTCACCGCCGTTTAATTTAAAAGAAATCTGATTATTTGTAAATAATTTAGAGTACTTCGGCATAGACAGTTGACATAGAGTATATATATTGGCCTTCAGGGGCTTTAAATTTTTTAGGTCGGAACCATTTTGTTTCAAAATAAAAGTAGCTTATGTGACTCCTTATAACATCAGCTATCAACCAGTGAAAGTCCCGTCAAAATCGGTCCAGCCGAGATTAGCTGGAACAAACAAAGAGACAGACAGACAAAAAAAAATAGTTATAGGTACCGTATGTACTTTCACATGCATTAGGTAAAAAACCATTATTTTGACATTTCAAACAGACATTTAAATGTTATTTATTTGTATAGATTATATTTCATTATAATGCGATATCAATTATTTTCTGTAAAGATGTTATGAATACCATAATGTGGTAAGTATCAAATAAACTACGCTCTCAGTTTTGTGATAAATAATAATTTTCTGTCTTTGAAGCAATTTTCCTCTTAATGTACGTCAAAGAGAAATTGAATAGAATTCTTAGAAGTGTCTATCTACCAGTCTTGATTGTCTGCCGTTAGATGAGATGTGATTATTTCGTTGAAAATCGTGTACCGTGTAGCTTATATAATTTGGTTTTAAGATATCAGAGAGCCAATTCTCGTAATTAATTTACACTATGATTGAAAGTTGACCGAACTGACATTCAGTTATGAATTGACTAAATGTTGGTATTATTATCATCATCATCATATCAGCCAAATGCGTCTGCTGCAGAATAAAGGCCTCCAGAGATCCATTTGTATTATCATTTTGGGGGGACTTTGCCAGTACTCATCAGATTTGGCAGGTGGGTTGGTGAGTGCAGAATGACTACTGTTCTAGTCCCCATCCCTCTGGTTTTGAGTCCCTTAGTTGGCTTTTACGACATCTACGGGACGAGATGGAGTGGTGCTATATTCTAAATCCGGTCACCAGACGGAATATTGGTATTCTGCTTCTTAAATTTCAGTCCGGTTTCAGTATGACCTTAATCTAGTCTCATTTTAGTCTCAGGTTTGACGTTTATTTAAGGACGATAATATCAAGTTTATTACCTGTGTCAGTTCAAAATGTCAGCAAAATACCAATATTTGCTTCGATCAACTTTTGATACATTTTCGATCTCATGGCAATGTACTTCCATCAAACATTTGTCGTTATTTCTTAGTGTAGGAGAATGCCATTGTCATGCCGATGACGAAAACGGGAGTGTAAAAGAGGTATCGTTCAGAGAGTTTATCTATACAAATTTATTTGAAAATATAATCAGCGTGCCTGAGTTCTGCGAAGGGTTAGATAGAGGTGTTTTGTTTTATACCAAAATTTTTCTATTTATGAAAATATAATGTCCCACGTATAACGTATAAGAGAGCGAAGTTATTGCCTTTTTGCGACCAGTTTTTTTATTTGACTCGAACCTAATACCTCTCTCTTGGTAACGTCTCTAATGACCATTAGATTAATTCATCATATCGGCCATTTATACGTCCACTGCTGAACAAAGGCCTCCCCCATAGATTTTCACAACGGTGTCATCATTTTGGGTGGTATATGCCAATACTCACCACGCTTGGCAGGCGGGTTGGTGAGCGCAGTATGGCTGCCGTTTCACAGAAGGGACGCTGATGCCCATCCCTCTGGTTTAGATTCCCTTAGTCGCCTTTTACGACATCCACGGGAGGAGATGGAGTGGTGCTATATTAGATTAATTAGCAGGACATAAAAAGTACTAATAGGAAAACCCAATTAAATTGCGTGACATGGAGATTAAAGTCAGAATTTCGGGGATTCGACCGGCGAGCTTACGACCGAACCTATAAGGCAATAATTAGTTTATTATATTGAACTTTAACGAGTACTTAGAACAATGCATATTTAATTCGTCTACGATCTCATTAATTACTTAGAACTACAATAAAAGAACCAAACATAGCACCATAAAAATGTCAAATAAAAACCAACAATGACCTGCGTATAAATTACATTAAGGCTTTATACTGTCTACTATGAATATTAACAAAATTAAAGAAAATAAATATTCTCAAAGAAAACATCTGTTACTAATTATATCGCTAATTACATCGCCTTGTTGTACCGGTGACATTTCGAATAAATGTAATCGATCCCGTTAATTAACGAGCATCAGATTAATCGGAACAATATTCATACGTGTATACGAGCAGCTTTTTTCTTTAAAAACTTGTTTTGACTAGTGAGCTCTATGGTGTTGTTTCTAAGAAGAGTACATAACTCTTGACCAGACCCGGACCTTGTACTGGTTTATTGAATCTTCGAAAATCGTAAAAATGCATTTATGCCAGAAGTAATTAGGTGAATGTGGGTGGTCCGTTTAATATAAAAGGACCAAGAATATGACCTGTCTTGGTCCTTATGTCCATACTTCGATTGTAAGTTAAAATAAACGTGACCGCATCAGCATAAGGTGATAAAATCTGCCTATCAATAACCTGCGCCAATTCGTTAGTTGACAAAAAAGGCCTCATTTTCCTACATTCTGAAAAATACAAACAACAAAACTGATTAAGTACATTTCGCGTAGGATGACGCACAGTCCACTTTATGATGATTTACTTTGAAATTGCGACACCGTGTCTTAAACACAAATCACAAAGGATATTTGTCGTCCGCTGTTTCGCATACATGCCATAATACTTTCGTTGAAACGTAAGTTTGCAGACTGGTTGTTAAATCGCAATTTGTTGTAAATAATCGATTTTTGATGGGTCCCGCTGATGGTGTTACAAATTGACTTGGGACTAGCCCCGATTATTTTCTTTAAGTAAATCGCTGTTGGTCTTCCTTTTTAGGTCTTAAAACCCATTTAAAAGTGTTTAAAATATGATTAGCAATGTTTAATGACTTCATAGGCCAGGATACCTGCAGGCAATGTTTGTGGCTTATTTAAAAGTAATACATCATTGCCTGTCTTCAAGCGCTTTGTAAGGAATTACACGGTGTTTACCGCATAAAGTTTAAATTGCAATGTCTACCAGGTTCGTTAAATTGTGGAAGTATCCATAAATTACTTAAAATGTGATTTTGTAGTAAAACTTGACAACTAAATGTATGCTTTATAGTTTCTTACCTATAATCCCATAAACTGGTACAAGTTTACTGAAGTAAAAGGTTATTGTTACATCTAATACAAATTAAGAAGAAGATGTCTTGTTTTCGTGGATATATGTTCAAGATTTTAATGTAGCATTTGTAACTAATAACTCAACATTTAATGCGACACACATTAAGTGCAATCACTTGAAATAAATCTTTTATAAAATATACACCTATAAAACGAGCATAAAAATGCAAAGTGCTGTTGGAATAAATCCAAAAATGATCACAATATATTTCTGTACTCTCTGCCCTCATTTTCGTCGTCAAAAATATAAAATGGTTGGCGCAATTATTATGAAAATTGATATTTAACATGCTTGTGATTTCCCCTGTGGTGTCTGGATTAAGAATATAGCACCACTCCATCTCCTCCCGTGGATATCGTAAAAGGCGACTAAAGGACTCTAAGCTAGAGGGATGGGCATCAGCATCCCTTCTGTGAAATAGCAGCCATTCTGCACTCACCAACCCGCCTGCCAAGCGTGGTGAGTATTGGCAAATTCCCCCCGAAATGTCGTCACAATTGTGGAAATCTATGGGGGAGTTCTTTATTCAGCTGTGGACGTCCTTTGGCTGGTATGATGAATAGCTAATCTGTAAAAGAATAATAACACTATATGCTATATCTCAAAAATTACGATATTTTTGTCAGCAACTCGACAAAATGCATCGGTAGCTTAAGGTAAAGATGTTGACCCGAGACGACCATTTTGTTTCTTTTTTTATCCCAGTGGAAATACATCATGAACTTCCTCCGCCCCGGGGAAGTGCGAAGGGGGATGCCGTACTCCCACCGACTAAAACCGCTTGGTACCTAAGAGGAGCTATAGGTTCTCGTATAATCCCACTAGAGCCACCCGGTGCGCCTAAAGGCAAAACTAGGAGAGAGTGACTGTAAAGCGGTCACCCTCCTCGGGGAGATTGTAAAGAATCCCCCCGAAACCTCACTGTACGCTGTGCTATGCTGCGCACACGGCGGCGCGTGACCACGAGTGCGCCGGGCGGAGACCAGAGAAGACCTGTCACCCGGAGCTAAGTGCATAAAGCAGAGGAAAGCAAACTTATAGTTAGCCTATTGCAGCCTACTGGACATAGTATATTCTTGATTAAACCAGAACACGCAGTTTTCCAAGCAATATACATGATAAGTCCTAAAGCAGTGACTTGATGTACTTACTTAGCGCTTTCGACAATAAAAGTGCAAATTGGAAAATAAAAATACAAGCATTATGGTGTTAATATGTGTACGCCTATGATTTTCCTTCTTAATTTCTGTTATCATTTTTCCAAGTTAGTGTGACAGCGTTTAAGTAATGTTTTAGAGTAACTAACATGGATCCAAGGAATTAAAACAAGGTACCTACTTGCATTCGTCCGCCGTGTGTACAATGAATGAACATAGAAGTTTGAATAGATATATAAGTTTCAAAATAACATTTTCGGTTATAAAGAATAAATACTGCTTCATTTTGTAAAAAACTTTTACTTTGTTTACCAATGCTATCATTGGCTGTTAATTTATTTTTCTTTGCTAAGATACATTTAGGGTAATGCAAAAAGTAGATTTACAATATGGGACATATATCTACAGTTAATCAATAAACTACACAATATGCCACCCCTTTACATAATAATAGATACCCAGCTTCATTTCAATCCTTTTAAAGATTATCGTATTACGGACTCCATTTTTACAAAATTATTCTTAGTATAGTTTCAATATAAGTAGGCATATGTTTCACTACATAAAAATCTTATACATTTAAATAAAGGAATTTGAATTAAAAGATCATATAAACACCGAGTAACACTTAGTCCCGACGCGACGTCTTAAAAATCGTCAAATTAACTCGAGACATTAGTGTTGCCCGCATACAAACTGCGTAGAATGTAAGTTCTTGGTAAAAAATTTTACCGCTAAAGACACCGCGACGAACACTGTAAATTTACCAATTACTAAATATTGAAATTTTCTGTTCAGATGTTTTATTTTTTGAACCGTTTGCTGGTGATGTTTTTTTTTACTACATATGTTAAGATTATCGTATTACGTATACGTATGTCGTTACACAAACACAAATACCCAGATATGCACAAATACCTGCCTAATTATTTTTCCGAGGGAATATTGAATCTGTATAAAAAACCAAGTATTGGGCATAAAACCAAGCGCAAAACCAATGTGGATGTCAAAGTAATAAAAAATTTACTATACATAAGATTGATGATGTTCTAGGAACCAAAAATAACATACAAATTGCGATTTTGTGAATGGCTGAAAAAAAAGTTTCATATGTATGGTGTTTAATAATAATAAAACAATAAGCCAAGAAATTATATGGCCTTTATTCCTGGAACATTGTCTCGAACTTCTTCAAGAGATCCTATTAAAAATAACTTTTTTTTAAATATATAGAAAGAAGGTATATTATGATGCAGTGCTGCGTTTTATGATATAAAATAGTAAGGCATATTATAGTGCGACCAATGTATTATAAGTAAATTATAATATCATTGGCGGGAAAAGCAAATAAGGATCAGCGCAGCATAATATGTTGGATTTGTATGTCATATGTGCAAATGTGTCTAGATAAGCATACACACAACTCTCGTTCGCTCTCAATTCGCGTGCCAGACTACATGCTGAATAAAAAATGAAGTATTTCATCGATTCTCGATGCATACCACTTCAAGTTCTACCGATCCATTAGTACCAAAATAAACTACAACTACAAAAACTCGATACCTCGGTGGCCTGGTGAAATACAGGAACCGACAGCGCGTGTGACCATAGCACCTCACGCAACTTTTTACCCATATATTAATTGCGGCCCTAAAGACCAATGGCCATGAAAATACCGTCAACTTTAATTATTTAAGAATGTTATAATTATATGTACGCACGTATGTATTTTTTCAAAGTTCACATTCCAGACTTCGCGGTCTTTTTCTTCGGAGGTGACCAGAATTCCAATCGGCACCTACCCATTTTTAACAACTTGGCTTTAAAGATCATAACAATTATAATATTAATATTTATGTAGTGACAGTATGACACTAGTTGTCACTCACTACGTATCTACACGACTGATTACAGTTCAACATACATACCATAGGCCTCTCTTTATGAAGCAGATCAGATCAGAGCTAGTAGTCATACAGTTCTTCTTCAAATTAAGATCATATTGACATTGATATTAAAACTGGCGGTCTGTTCTCAGCCTCTACGCTCGCATATTTTTTGTACCCCGAAATTAATCCAGCAAAGTATAGGCCATTTTTTATTTTTTATTTTTGTATTTTTTGTATTTTTTTTTTGACGTGGGGATATCCTCTAGTACTTCCTCCGCCTTGGGAAGGGCGGAGGCGCATGCCGGGCTCAAACCGGCTAAAACCCCACGGTGTCCTTCTTCTTACCTTTAGCGGGGGGTTAGGTGTACGCTTTGTCTGCATTAGACCGCGCAAAGTATAGGCCACCTCCAACCGTGGGTATGACGAGCGTCCCTTTAGCCAGAATATTAGTAAATCTTAGGTTTTACTGGAACATTTTAGGATTTACCAATACTAGTTGGTAAATGTAAGGTTTGATGTAAAATAAGACGATTTTTTGGCTTTTACCATTAGAGTTTGGCACATGCTAGGTTTTAGCCGTGTGGTACCGGCATAGAATACCAGCACCCCAACTCATCCCGTGAGTGTCGTAAAAGGCGACTATGGGATTAGCCAAAGGATGGGTAGCATCCTTCGAGTACATTTATAACGCAACTGCAAACGCCAACCCGTCTGCCAAGCGTGGCGATTATGGCAAAAACCCCCAATTAATACACAACACAAACCCATACCGGTCGTTGTGGCAATCTTTAGGGGAGGCTTCTGTCCAGCAGTAGACATTTTTAGGCTGAAATAATGATGCTAGGTTTTACTAATAACGATTAGTAAAAGTTGGTATTGGCAATAAAACAATAGTTTATATCGTTTTTAGAGCATTATACATCTTCGCGGCTATGGGGTGGGTGGCCAAGGGCCACTGTAGTCGCATTTCAATCAACTGTGCAATTATTTTTCTTTGGAATAATAACATCCACAGTGAAGATATCGAAAATTCACCAAGTCATCGTGGTGTATGATAACATTCACTGGTAAATAGCCGTCATCGTTATGAAAAGAATAAATTACGTACATTCACCAGCTAGCTTGGCAGTTGTTAACATACACTGGTGTATTTTAAGATACACTGAGCTTCTAAAATTCACTGTGACATAATTACGAGTCAATAGCTGCAGGTATTTTCAACATTTACTGTGTCTCTGAAGTAAAACCTAAGATTTACCGAGTGAGTGCTAGTGAAAGTACAAAATTAATGATTATCACAGATCAGTTCGAACTTTTACCATTCAGATTTGGTAAATCTAATTAACATAAGGTTTAACTGGAAAATCTTAGGATTACCGTAGTTAGAGCTTTTAAAGTAACACAATATGCTCTTATTAAGAATTAAGAGGATAGGCAGCAGCGTCCTTGGAGGAGGTATATTTACCAACTTAACTGCGATCGCCAACTCACCTGCCATGCATGGTGATTATGCCATAACCGTCCAATGTGACCACATAACATACCCAGACCGGTCGTTATGGCGATCTTTGGGGGTGACCTGTATCCAGCTGTGGGCTTAGTTTGGCTGAAATCATGTATAATTAAGACAAGAAAATTTAACATAATGAAGGATACGTAAATATGAAATAAGACAAATTATGACGATGATGATGATAAATTGATGAGTGATTAATTATCAGATCCTTATTCACAGATTATTAAGTGTAAAGGCACTTTTTTTAGTTCACACCTTAAAGACAAAGAATATATAAAATGAAGGCCTTTTTCCCCTATTAAGCGGGACCTAAGTATTAAGTTTCGACACCGCATCTCTGTTGGGGGCAGTGGAGCATATTGAAGGTTGTACTTGTAAGAATAAAATTAAACGAACCTGGGCGTTTTATGTGCATTCAAAGTAATCGTTGGTATGAAGTAATAAGTGATTTAGTAAGAAGTAATACAAAATTAAGGTCTTTAAATGTTAGATAGATTACTGATATGATTGTGGCGGCGTCAAACAAGAGCGCTTCTATTTGCTTATTTCCTCTAAAACGGTATAGTTTAATAAGAGAGCTGTACCTGATGTTCTTATAGTCTTAACTAACTCAGGGTAAGAAATTCTTCATTTTTGATTATGACTGCCTACTGAATTACTTATATACATAAGTATTAATATGTAGGAGTCTATACAGCGTCGTCACGTTTGGCGTAGTTACATTCTAAGATATTGTAATTAGCCCCAATTTCTTTTTTATAGTTTTGTATGCACCCTAAATTTCACATCACTGCTAAAGGTGAGATGTATGTGTGCCTTCTAAAATTGTAACAGCTTTTGCAAAACCATGTCTCTAGCAAATAAATGATTATATTATATTATATTCTATTCTATAGTATGATATTCTATTCAGCACCCTAATTTCACCCCAGTACGACTCATTAAATTTACATGCACAAACTGCTCATCAAAGGCCTAAAAGGCCTAACTGAACTAAAATAATAAAGTTCGATGTATTTATACTTAATAGGCTGTGTGGCTTAGTATAACGCAGCTAATTGAAATAGACGTAAAATCGATTAGTGCAGCGAGTGCGGGCAGCGTACGAGCACCGTCGTGCCTGACGGATTATCTCGGATTATGTAGTATATGGAAAGTTTAAAGAATATTTCATGTCATCTTTATCATCAGTCTATAGCAGTCCACTGGTGGACACGGGCCTCTCCAATGTTACGCCACTGAGCACGATCCTTGTCGTTTCCCATCCAGTTTGTGCCAACTACCCCGTGAAGACCGACACTCTGCCCAGCCTAAAGGCGTCCTACACTCTCTCCACTCAAGAACACGTTTGCCCCAACGGCTGTCGGTTCTACGGCTAATATGTCCAGCCCATTGCCACTTCAGCTTACTTATCCAAAGGGTTATGTTGACTTTAGTTCTCTATCGGATCACCTCGTTTCGGATTTGATCATTCAGAGAAACGCCAAGCATAACCCTCTCCATAGCTCACTGAGCAACTTCAAATTCGTAGACTAGTCAAACCGTTAATGTCCACGTTACGGTACCGTATGTCATGAGAGTTAGGACGTTCTCATTACAAATGTTGTCTTGAGGCTCTGTTGTTAAGACTATATTCCATGTATCTTTAAAGAAAATCTAAAGTATGATAAAGGATTCACGACGGACTTGTCAGTTGAAATGCACAAGCATGAATGAAGGGCAGTAGAGTCTCCGAAAGTCATTCAAGATTGGCTCTGCGGTTACTAAAACCTATCGAGGTGCCTATTCGCCTTCTTTTTCGTAAAGAGGATTATGGCTAATAGCAGACTGCGATTGAGTTCAGTAGAATAATATTAAAATGAGTTACAAAGGCTACTCGAAAGCATCTGTAGTAGCTCGTAATATGATTGTCAAAATAATAATACAGAACTTAAAATACCTCGCTTATCTTCTGTTTCATGTGAACTTTTGTGTTGCCTTTAATATTAGCACTGAAAAACTGCTCTGTGTTGTGGCAAACACTGTATTACAACACAGTATTATTCTGAGTGTTGACCTTTTGACCTCATTTAGGACCTGATCAGCAAACTGCTATTTTTTATGATTACTTTCTTTTGTATGTTATTTTTATTTCTATTCTACGATCAATCGCTTTGTTATGTACTTTTTTTATTGCAAATTTAGTGTAGATTTTAGTCTAATTAATGTGAATGTACTGATACGCATTTGATGTTGTAATAAATCTATGGGTGTGTTGTGTGTGAAATTTTTGTATGTAAACGCACCCACGAGACAGGAGAAATCTTAGTGTTGTTGTAGGGGCAAAGTGTAAAAAATAAAAATTTAAACATAAACTATCTTTCTTTATTTTCTTTAAATTTAGAAGTTTCATTATTTGTGAATTCAACCTTATCACCCCCTAATGTCCATGTGGTGTCCAGATAAAGAATATATCACAACTCCATCTACTCCCGTGGATGTCGCAAAAGGCGATGAGACTCTAAACTAGAAGGATGGGCAGTAGCGTCCCTTCTGTGAAACAGCTGCCACTTTGAGCTCACCAAGCTGCCTGCCAAGCGTAGTGAGTATTGTCAAAATCACGATATATTAAAATGACGATACACGGCATGTTACTGGTCGTTTATGAGGGAGGCCTTTGTTCAACAGTGGACGTCTTTTGGCTAATGATTACACTCTAACAATTTTTTTTACATTCGTTTTAAGATACTTTGCCCCCCACGCTAGGCTTTCCCCTGTGTCGTGGGTACAGTTCGCAGACATAAATCTCATCATCATCATCATTTCAGCCGAAAAACAACCACTTCTGGACAGAAGCCTCCCCCAAATATTGTCACAATGACTGCTATGCCATTATAGCTACACTTAGCAGACGGGTTGGCGATCGCAGTTAGGTTATAAATGTACTCGAAGGACGCTGCTGCCCATCCTCTGGCAAACCCCGTAGTCGCCTTTTACGACTCCCACGGGATGAGATGGGGTGGTGGTATTCTTAACCAGTACCACACATAAATCTTACAAGCACAAGTACCCGGAACAAGATTTGTAGATCATACAAATATTTGTTCCGTGCGGGGATCGAACCCGACACACGTAGCACAGGAAGCCAATCGCTTAGCCACAGCGCCAATCATGCTGCCAAGTCAATTGTACAAAAATAAAAATACGGGTTGCACCGGGAGTGCCGACAGAAGCGAAAATTTTATAGCAATAAATGTTTTTATTTTTATTTGTCTAGACGCGTTCGCGGTCTGCTATATGAACATGCATATATGCACACACTATGGCTGCGTCTCATAACGGTGTCGTGAGTCCAGAGATTTATCTCATCTAAAAATATGCGTACCGCCCTAAAAGAAGTTTTCACTTCAATAATCTGAAACCTCACCATATACTGTAGACTAATGTAATTCTATCCCCCGGTGTGTTGCGTCTCACCTTTCACTTTTCAATCATACCCGCTGGCGACGGTAATTCGGGTGCGGTCCTGTCCCTGTCAGGACATGCCCGTGTCGCTGGTATAGATACTAACCACCTTAAACATGTTTAGTGCGAACCGGAACAAATTTTTGGGTATCGCGAACTATTCGAACTCGATGTCGAACTTGTTAGTTAGTTATACTGTAGTAGATACCTAGTTTTAGGCTGATAGGTATTTCTGCCGTGTGGTGCCGCCTAAGAATTCCACCGCCCCATCTCATCCCGTGGGTGTCGTAAAAGGCGACTATGGGATCAGCCGAAGGATGGGCAGCAGCGTCCCTCGAGTACATTTATAACTCAACTACGATCGGCCACCCGTCAGCCGAGCGTGGCGATTGTGGCAAAACCCTGCAACGGTCCCACAACACAAAACTTACCGGTCGTTGTGGCAATCTTTGGGGAGGCTTCTGTCCAGCAGTGGACGTTTTTTAGCTGAAATTATGATGA
The DNA here is from genome assembly GCA_947459985.1 of Diloba caeruleocephala. Lineage (NCBI taxonomy): Eukaryota > Metazoa > Arthropoda > Insecta > Lepidoptera > Noctuidae > Diloba > Diloba caeruleocephala. Next base: position 5,973,392 of record OX381614.1, read on the forward strand.
GGTATTTCTGAACTTGCGAATTGTAAATGTTGTACAATTCAAACTTTTGTTTTAAGTTATGTAGAAGAACTCAAGTTGCCTACATAGCTGAAAGGATTAGTAAACTGAAGTGGGAATGGGCGGGGCACATTTCTCGTAGAACTGATGGCCGTTGGGGTAAAAACCTTTTTCTTGAGTGGAGACGGCGCACCGGAAAATGCAGCGTGGGACGACCTCCAACCAGGTGGACAGACGACCTGGAGAAGGTCGCTGGGAGCAATTGGATGCAGGTAGCATATAACTGCCCGTTATGGAAGTCTTTCGGGGAGGCCTCTGTTCAGCAGTGGATGTCTATTGGCTGGGTATTCTTTAGAACGTCCATTTTGCGTGCAAGGCTTTAAAATCTTGGGGGGTGACTGCATTACAGCCACCCTCTCCGAGATGTGCCTATAAGCGTAGCATCAATGGGCGGCTCTAGTGTGATCATACGAGGACCTGGAGACTCCCTTACGTGCCGAAGATGACGGCACCAGTGGTTTTAGTCGGTAGAATTTCCACTGGGCACCAATAAAAAAAGGCTTTAATATCTAGGCTGATATGGCTGACAAGATATAGATGTTTTATGGGGATTTGAAATCATATCGATATAAACTAAGGACCTAAAATATTAAACTGATCCACGCTGACGACTTCATAAACAGTTAAAAATGTTGAGAGCAGCTGGGAATTTCTTCAGAATGTCAATTTTGCGTGCCCAGGCTTAAAAATGTTCCTAATTCGAACGATTTTTTTTTAAATGGTAGCATGGTCAGACCGATATCTGACTGGAGAGTATTTAAAGTATAAATATTCTGCATATTATGTGATTGTAGAAAATTGTAAAGATGTAAAATCGGATTTTGCTGGGGTGCCCAGTGTTTAAATCCGGTTAAACAATGATATTTCGCGGTTCATGGGTTAATGTACCGTTATATCAATTATATTCACGTGAAATTAAAGAAGTGGAACTGTATATTTAGTAATAGTAATAAAAAAACAATTATTTTGAATACTATAATAAAAATACTGCGTGTCGGGGTTTTGCAAGCGACTTCGGTGGATTTTGTAAACCATGTTGTACATCACTTATAACGAAGCTCTCCAGAAAAGGCACTATAAATTTCCTCCATCCTCCATCTTAATTACAGCTCAGTAGCCAAATGAAATACAAGTGAAAGCGTGGCGTCACGCATTCTTAAAAAACATAGCTACCGAAACCACACTAATTTGCACAATCTGGCGAAGTGCCCAGCCGCCTCTGTTCTAATAATCAAAAAGGTACATATGAAAAGCGTAATTATTATGTCACTTCATCATATCGGCCATACAACGTCCACTACTGAAAAAAGGCCTCCCCCATAGATTTCCACAACTGTGTTATCATACTGGGGGAAATTTGCCAGTACTCACCACGCTTGGCAGGCGGGTTGGTGAGCGCAGAATGGGTACTGGGGGCCTACTACGAGTATGAACTCTTATGGCAGGTCAATTTTAGACGGAAAGTGGAACGCGGGCTATTCTGTACCATGAGCACATCAAATAACTGGTGACCCAGCGCTCACGTGACTAAATCTGGCGAGATGTCACCTGACAACATTTCAGCGGTCTGCGCTGCTGCCCATCCCTCTGGCTTAGAGTCCCTTAGTCGCCTATTACGACCTCCACGGAAGGAGATGGAGTGGTGCTATATTCTTAATCCGGACACTTAGAAAACATGAAATAAAATAAAAGTGTATATATTATCAAATTCCATTCACAGTAAATCGCCTAAAATAAGCTTTGAACAAGAAAAACACCAAAAAATGCGTAACCTAAAGCCTTTAGAGGCTTGCCCCAGGCTGTGGTCCCGAGTAGTAACTAGAGAACCATCCCATAGTCTCGTATTACGCTATCCATTTATTTGCCACACAACCAACGCGCCGGTTTTATTTGTTTTAAGCCCTCACTTCACGGCGATGATTCATTTATGTACGGAACAGCTCTATTTCAAACATCGAATCGAATTTAAAATAGTCGCTTTTCATGCGAACGCTTTTGATTTGAATTTGGAGTAATAGCTATCTGTTACCATACTTTATAAACATTTTGTTTTTTGTGAATGTAAAAAAAGTTTTGTATGTTGCGAGGTTCACGTCACGTGGATTTAGCTAGATTTATAGTTTTATTTTTACATCTACAGTAGGTAAATTTACTGGGGTGCTAGGTCAGGAAACCTCCACGCGCGCTCGGTGGCTGCTGGTCCCTCTTAATACGTCCGGGGGGAAGAGCAGTTGTTGGGCCGGTGCACCCTGGCAACGGGCAATAACTACTCCACTTTTTGGAGGACTTTGTTGCCCGGTGGCTAATATTCTGACAGGGACGGGCCCAGTTTTTAGGCTGTAGGGAGGCCTTAGGGTGTTTCTCCGTTTTCGGAGAAACATGGGCGGGCTAGCAGCGTGCTCGGTGTGCACTCACCCTGCACCGAGCAGGTAGTGGAAAGACTCCCTCTCGCTGCCACCGTCGATATCTAACCTCGGTTGGAGTGTCATGGTCACGTCTCGCGGCTTCGACCGGGACCGAGGATATTGGCTTAACCATCCGGATCGTGAGGAAGAAGGACTTATAAAAATCTCGTGGGATCTACATGCATAAAACAAACACAAAACAAGATGTCCAGAAGGTCTTGCCCACGCCACGTCACGCCTTGCCCAAGCCATTCTAGTCCCAGTCCAGTCGTGACGTTGGGCCCTCACACGGCTAGATCACGAGTTGCTCATCGCAGCCGCCAACGTCGCGGCCTGGCCAGAGGTCGATCAAGGGATCTTGCCCGATCCGGAGTATGAAACGTCTTGGTTCCGGAAGACGATGACGTCAATATGCGACGCATCCATGCCCCGGGCCAGGCGCTCCCAGCGTACCGCAGTGTACTGGAGGTTGAATGAGATCGCGCAGTTGCGCGCGATTTGCCTGGCATCCCGCCGCCGGTACCGACGAAGCCAACGCCAGCGCAGTACTATTGCCGGAGAGACTGACGAGGCCTATAGGGCCTACCGGGCGGCCACGCAGGCGTTTCAGACCGCCAGCGAGGCGAAGTCTCGGTCCTGGAGGGCCTGGACAGGAATCCGTGGGGACCCTACCGAATGGTAGAGGGCAAGTTGCGCCCATATGTCCCCCCGGTGCCAGAAACCATGGCCCCGGATTTGCTGGAGGGAGTACTTTCAAGGCTCTTTTCAGTAGTCCGAGACCCTCTTGGTTCCTCTCCACCCCTGATTGCCTCGGACTGGGCCGAGGAGTTGAGGGTTTTGGAAAGGGAGCTGGGCCGAGCCATTGGCTGCCTGAAGAGTCGTAACACTGCACCAGTCCGAACGGAATTCCAGACCGTGCGTGGAGTTCACCAGTTGCATCCATCGTAGCGTGTTTCCGTCCAGCTGACAAGAAGCCGGATTGGTTCTCTTGAAGAAAGAAGCAAGGGACTTCAGTGCATCATCAGTGTATTCCCTACCTGCAGAGCCTATCTACGCGATAGGCAAATTCGCTACGTGGTCAGGGACGGTAGCGTAAAGCGGGGAGAGATTAAGATTGAGATTGGGGAATCTCCGCACCTACGAGAAGATGGTGGCGCGCAGATGGTCATGCGCCACCGTATGCGCAGCGCAGCACAGCACAAAGGGATGCTTCGGGGGATCCTTTACAATCCCCCCAATGACATATCATGTTTCACTTATTTAAGCGGGATATCTTACGCTTGGTTCCAATAAATACCTAACTCTAGTACGCCACGGTTGGTGTAGACGGCACGGTTGGTGCAGTGGCCGATACAGGCGGCTGCTGTGCTCCGGGTCGTGGGTTCGATTCCCGCACGGAACAAATATTTGTATGATCTGCAGGTAGGTGTTCCGGGTCCGGGTGTATTGTATGTGGAATTCATGTCTGTTAACGCACCCACGACACAGGAGAAACCCTAGTGTGGGGAAACTTTTTATTTTTAATATAATATATTGATGACTAGCTGAGACCCGCGGTTTCACCCGCGTTTAATTTAAAAGAAATTTAGAGTACTTCGACATAGACACTTGACATAGAATATATATATTGGATTTCAAGGGTTTTATTTTTTTGCGCGGAACCCTAATTATTTTTATATATTATTACATTATAAAAGTAGCCTAAGTTATTCCTTATAATATCAGCTATCTGCCAGTGAAAGTCCCGTCAAAATCGGTCCAGCCGTTTCGGAGATTACCCGGAACAAACAGACAGACAGACAGGCAGACAAAAAATTAAAAAATTGTTTTTTTGTTATAGTTACCGTATATACTTTCATATGCATTAAGTAAAAAGCTGTTATTTTGACATTACAAACAGACACTTCAATTTTATTTATTTGTATAGATTCTAGAGATAACAATTTGATATCACTCATATGATAGGTGAACTCTCAAGGTATATCATCGACAGATCGGTTATTAGGTTATGAGCAAAACTTTTACATTGTAACTGAAACATGAACACGTAAAAGACCAATTCTGTTGAAAATAAAGGAACTTACCAAACAAAACTCAGCTTAAAGTCCCGCCATTTAGCACTTAAATCTAACAATTAATCCCACAAAACAATTACATAAATGCCAGGAAACATAAACACATCATAACGATTTTATTAATAACCCATTCAAAGCGAAATGTAAAGGCAACAAATTATAAGCGGCTGTGTAATAAATGGGTACTTACTCTGACTAAAACCACAAAGTAAATAATTACAGAAGCACTAGTTCATACCAGACCAAGGTTTATTCCAATTTCTCAAGATAAACCGCATTTGGCAAATATCAGACCAAATTAAACCACAGAAAATGCTGCTGAAGGCATCTCAAGAATATGTTTCTTCTTTCAGTGTCTCTGTGTGTGTATATTTCCAAAAATGGAGGTACTACCTGTAATCAAGATGCGGGAACGCGAAGGTAAGCCTATCGCTTTACTATAGCTATTGCTCATCGATGAAATGCCGACTTCTTGCGTCAGAGATACAGTGCACATAGCTTAGTTCAGATTATCCTTTGCGAAAGTCCTAGAAAACATAGGCAATTTTGGATAAAGCGAACGGTTTAATTAATTAGCTTATCGTTGTTTTAGGTGGTATTTCTGTGTTTCTTTATTTATTGTGACTGCACCAACGGTGTTTGACTAACGACATCCGCTTGTAATTAAGCCTGCCCGCCCTACTACTTCAGTTTAGCGTGAAGATATGTTGGCAGATTTTAGGCAGTATCATTAGTCGAATAGCCACAGTGATAACAATATCAGATTGGTAATGTGAAAATGCATTTGAGTTGCACTTATTTCGCGTAGGTGTTTCGTGGGGTTCAAGTGGAAGCGGTTTATTTTATATTTGAATCAGATCGTATCGCTGGTATGGATTCAAGCATTTATCTGTCCACGGATATTTTAACACGCTAACTCCACCCAATAAACGCTTACACATTTCCGGTAATAACACAAAGGAAAACAGATAATTTCCTTAATAATTATGCAAGTCTAAACGCTCTGGTATTCAGAACATAGAGAAAAAAAAAATAGATTTTTTAATCGCCTTGCCACTGCGACCTGTAAATATCTATTATTTCGCAGTGTTACAGAACCTCCAAGTTTTGAAATTGACTTTCACCCTATGAAAACAGGACTTATTTTTTATCTGATATCTCATCAAGTGAGATTAAATTACCTCCAACGTGTGAAAAAACGAAACTCTTTCCTAGGAAATAGAACAGATGCTGGTAGAGCCGAAGATGCCGAGGGCCGTCTGGTACCGCCTACGAATAACACCAATTCATCGCATCCCGTGGGTGTCATAAAAAGCGACTATGGGATTAGCCAGAGGATGGGCAGCAGCGTCCATCGAGTATCAAATCGTCAACCCGCCTGCGAAGCGGTACGTTATTGCGATCTATGAGGGAGGCCTATGTCCAGCAGTAGACTTTATTCAGCTGAAATGATGATAATGATAACATTAAAAGGTTTTATTGCTCGCTGACATTAGCACCACAGACTCTGGCAACCGCTGTAGCGCGTCATTCATCATTATGCAGGGCGAGCATTGTCCTGATTTTTATTCTCGATTTGAACAGCTCAGCGAATTCGTGTTAATGGGATTTTCTGCATATTTTATGTGATGTTTATTTTTAGTGTAATTTCGTTTATGTTAATAATTTCAGGCACTTATGAAGCTTTTATGTACGAATTTTGTAAGAAAAAGGCTTCCGGTGTCACAATTTCATACAGTTTTCAGGAGCTGCTTACGCTTGTGGCTGCCTGGAGTTAGGTTACTGCTCCTCATAGGCTTACCAATGTCTGATTCACTACCCATCTTACAAACTTAAGTGTAAGCTTAATCCTACAATATTGCTATAGTTTTTGAACATGGATGAAAGCTTTCCAATTCTGATATAACTGTCACAATATTTGAACTTCAAACTTCTTGCAAATTCATAAATGCCATAGTGTTCATACAGCCTTACTTCATTTGCTAGCTCATCAACTCCGTTTAACACATGTATTTATTTCACTTAACATGTACAACAACCAGTTTAAATACTTGCATGTTTATCTCTAACAAGTTTAAACTAATAGCCTTTATCACTTTTAACTTCCTGAAACTAGTTTGCAAAGCTATTACCTACATAAATTCCATAAACAACCATTAATATATCGATACTTATTTATGTTACGAGATTTGAATTTCGAAACGCAATCTCGATGCGCGTCGTCGTCGGATTATGCAGTAGTCGATTTTTCAGTGTTCACCCCTCCGGCAAGTGTCGATAAATTGTTGACTACATAATGTTTTGACATCACTAATAAATTCAAATTGTGAGATGGTCAGTGTTATCCGCTACCTTGCTTGAGTACTGGTGGTTGCAAAAGTCATTGTGAATTATTAATAGGTTATATTTATTTAGTTGACGAATAATACTCGTACTTTCGGGAAAAGTGAAGACTTCGTATAAAAAAATTGTAATGATCGTCCGATATTGGCTTTAACTCTCTTTTTTTAGTAGGCTCTGTGTGTGACCTCATGTGTACGGCACGTCTCCGCGGAATATATAGACAGATGGTGGTTAGTGATCCATGTGCCGGTGACCTAAGGGATCGTAGCAAATACAGGAGCAAAAGAATTATTCAGCAATACCACCTGTCAAGCGCTGTGATCGACGCATCATTCATGAAGTTTGATGAATCTGTTGCTATAATCATGAACTAGAAATTAAAATTGTAAACAAACTCTTTTTTTTTTAAAACGTTGCCCCACGCGAGGATTTCTCCTGTGTCGTGGGTGCGTTTACAAACACAAATTCCACACATAATACACCCAGACCCGGAACAACTACATGCAGATCGTACAAATATTTGTTCCGTGTGGGAATCGAACCCACGACCCGGTGCGCAGCAGCCGACTGTATCATCCACTGCACCAATTAATATTAATAATGTATAGACCAGCGCAATGCTGAGATAGGAGCCTATTCTGATGTCTCACACAAAAATCTGTTTGCATGCTTTTTATTTTTATTTGATATTTTGAAATATTCTGTGTTGTTATTTACTATTATTTTCTTGTTGTGTACGATCAGAATAAAATTATTTCTTTCATAAACAAAGATAATATCATGGTCACCACCACGAACAAGAGAATTGATCATAACAAATATTTTAGTATCAGGTTATATCATATCAGCCGGTTAGGATGAACATGGTTTTCATAATACACCATCACAATGAACGATGGTGAGGTAATATTGCCATAGACACTAACGCTTGGCAAACCGATTGGTGATTGCAGAACCTACCTATCCTATAAATTATTAGCATACGGAAGGATTGCCGTGTGGTGCCGGCTCAGAATACCACCACCCCATCTCCTCCTGTGGGTGTCGCAAAAGTCGACTAAGGGATTAGCCGGAGGATGGGCAGCAGCATCCTTCGTACTCGATAATGTACTGATTAACTACTCAACTGCGATCGCCAACCCGTCTACCAAGCATGGCGATTATGGCAAAACCCCCCAATAAGCCCACAACACACCAATATCGGTCGTTGTGGTGATCTTTAGGGGAGGCCTGTGTCCAGCAGTGGACTTCATTCAGCCGAAATGATGATGATACGGAAGGATTCTGCTAACCGTCCTCTTGATTCATGTTTCCTATAACAATTAAACTCCACTTTCCCTACAAGGGAAAAAAAGTGTTAAGTACCCATAGACATTAATAAGTAAGACATAATAATTCAAATTACCCGGCCAGTATAGTCAGCCAACAAATACCTAACAATTTTGCCCCGATACACTCATCACAAACATCTAAAAGCTCAGCATAACACACTAATACAGCATAAGTACTACCATAAGCCTAAGTACACACAGTTTATCAATCAATATATCGCCGGGGCGCACACTCAATAACAAAGGATTACGACGTCAAAAGGACGGATGTGCAACGTAAGAAGTGTTTAATATCACTTATAGGTTTTAAACTATCAATTGAACACTCGTGTACCCGGCTTTACGAGCTGATTGATTGGTGGATTTGAGCCTAAAATATTAAACTGTTTACAGCCTAAAACTGTTTTGAATATTTTAATAGCGTTCGGACAGTGGTTATTCAGATGCCGTGAGCTTTTATTGTGTGTTTTAGGAACAGGCTTTTTCAAACAAGGTAATGAATTGAATGGTTCTTATACAATGACATTTTACTAATAGACGCTTCATACACGAACATTACTGCGGCGCGCCGGCCGCGTTAGACAGCGTATTTTTTTTTTTACAAAGTACTATTATATATTTACAATATCGATTTACGTTACGTATTTATTTATTTATGAAATAGAACACCCTTTTCTCTCACAGTTGCAGTATACCTCGTGCATCGTCTATAAACATAGGATGGCATTATTTTTTCACAATGCGTTACTGAATTACGCTTATGATTCACGACGAGCTGCGATACTGGTCGATGCGTGACTAAGTGAACTCCGGGCAATTACCTTGCTTTCTTGCTACACTTATAAAAACATCTTAGTTTTTATAGTACTAAAATAGCATTATTATTTTAAAGTTAAAAATAAATGAATTTACGTGTGGTGTCCGGATTAAGAATATAGCACCATATTGTATTTATCATAATATATATACGGAACCTTGTAGAGCTACTAACAATTTTTTACCCAACAAGTGTAATCCTCCCCTCCATTCCAGTTTGCAAATTAATTCATAAATCGTTTACAAAAACGGGGTAAAATGCGGATCTATTACAGAGACGAACCATTTCTACATTACTTACTTACATTACTATTATTAGCTGGGTGGTCTTACTAAATGGGCGAGAGAGAAAAAACCTGCAAAGTACATTGCTGACCACGCATAAGGTTCTGTAGCGATTATCATTAATAATCATGGATGCGAGACTATTATTATTATGGTGGACCACAAAGTTATTAGCAGTATAAAATAGCATAAACTAGAGTCTACTCGTGACCACGGTCAATGCAACTTAATCGAAACGTCGGGGTTAGTCAAAATATTAATCTGTGTGCGCGAATAGACCCGATACTATCTTAAAATGAAGAATGAACTCATTTATTCAGTAATTAGGTCCTAACAGACCGCCCTTAGGTGCCGAAGATGACCGCTCCAGTGGTTTTAGCCGGTAGGAGTCCGGCATACCCCTTCGCCCTTCCCCGGGGCGAACGAAGTTCATGAAGAATTTCCACTGGGCACCAATAAAAAAATAAAAAAAGGTCCTAACAGTCACTTTTACACACCATATTGAAACAATACAGTTTATTTCACTACTTGACAACCCCGGATATGAAGTCTATAATTACTTACCACCAGCAACGTACATAATGTCTCTCAAACTTGCTTGCTTACAGATTGCTACAGCGACTGGCATGGGTTTGTGTTGTGTGCTCATTGGGGGATATTGCCATAATCGCCACGCTTGGTAGACGGGTTGGCGATCGCAGTCGAGTTATAAATATACTCGAAGGATGCTGCTGCCCTTCCTCTGGCTAGTCCCATAGTTGCTTTTTTTTTAAACTTTGCCCCACACTAGGATTTCTCCTGTGTCGTGAGTGCGTTTACAGACATGAACTCCACATACAATACACCCAGACCCGGAACAACTATCTGCAGATCGTACAAATATTTGTTCCATGCGGAAATCGAACCCGCGACCCGGAGCGCAGCAGTAGACTATACGTCCATGTGAGATGGGGTGGTGGTATGCTTAGCCTGTACCACATAGCTTCAATGGTTTCTATTTTAGAAGATGCACAGGATTTCTCCTGTGTCGTGGGTACAATTTACAGAGATATTCTACATGCACAAACAACCAGAACCGGAATAATTCCCTGTAGGTCTTAAAAAATCCAGATGGAGGGGCGGAGCCCTCGACTTCTATCATCGAACACTAATCACTTAGCCTCTGCAACAACTTCTTCTACAAAGTTAAAAAAAATGATTGGAATAATTGAGCCTGGCATAGAAATTATCCCTTCTTAGACTACGGAACCCTAGAACAACTCCCTTATTTTCCAAACCAGCTAAGTTTACAGCTAGTTTACAAATAAGTATGCTCTTAACGCTAAGTTTACGAACAAAGCACTTAACAACTTTTTAGTAATGAGAAGTGACAGTTTCCTTAGAAGACTTCTCATCAAGCCAAGCATGAAATGCCATAGCTGAACACTGCAAACCATTAATTACATACATCCATACAAGGGCCCTAGAACTTCTCTACTGCTTTCGGGAAATGACCAGTCTTGTAACGAGTAAGGTTTTTGCCCTGCACTCTCAATTATGAACTCCATTGATGAGCAATAAGAGTTGAAATTGACTGAAGTTTATTCTATGACAACAGCCACACATGGTTGACCGTCGTGGGAAAAGACTATAGTGATGTGCTGACGCTGTACGCGATAATCTGACAGGCGATTTCCAGTTTTAATTATCAATAGTTAAGGTTTAAATTTGATATCTAAAGTTTTGTCCCTTTGGACAATTAATTTGAAAGTGACTTGAAAATGCAAGTGGCAATTTAGGTTCCACAAGTGCCAAGCCCAGAATTCTTTGACGTTTTCTTTTATGGTTATGAAGATTTGTTTTAACGGCAATATTGCCATTTAAATGGAAATTTTGTGATATTAAACTTGAAAGTTATTTTGAGTATATGGAAATTTCGGTTTTATAGTTGGATACTTTTATTGACTAAAGTTATTGGTACGGCATAGCTACAGATGATAGTTTCTGCATTAGAGTTATAGAGATAAACTTTCACAGTCTTATTACAAAAATCTTGTTAGTCTCAGGTTTAAACCAGAACTATGAAGTCTGGACTTAGTACGGAACTAACGTTAGTACCGTGGTTTAAACCCGTCCGTATTACAAATACCAAAATAAGTCAGGACTAGATAGTACCTGACTTTAGTTCTGGCTTAAATTATTTCCACAGATTATACACGGAATTCCTTAGAAACATTCATTCAATCAAATAGCATTCGGATACATTACGTTCCGTTTACCCAAATGCTGAATATTTCTGTAAATTTTTTATATTAATGGTATCGATATTTTAACATATATAATAGGGTATTTAATGACGGTAACTATTAGAAACGAATGGTTGTTCTTGTTTCAATAAATGCCATTTATTTTCTTTCTGCGGAATACTTTTATGACATTTATTTCATGTCCGAAATATGTAGTTTCAAACAACACTAATGCGTAACGGAATGTCTATATCGCGCGGAAATCTTTAAACATTTCTGAGATTTGGACGTTTCTTCGTACTTATTATTGATAAGAAGTTAGGGAATAATATTAATAAAATAGAACAACAGAAAAAACGAAGAAGTGAAAACTGGAATTCTGAAGAAAAAGTTAGTACTAGCCTACAATTATTGTAATTACGGCACATTACTATCTTTAGGACGACGCAAATTTAAACTATTTCAGGAAATATTACAATACAACACACAAAAAGAAACCAAATCTAACCTCAAAACAATGAATTTGACGTATATTTGTGACTTAGACCAAAGGTTTTAGAGTTAAACTAGGTCCCCATCAGGTTTATCTTTAGTACCATAGATAGTCCAAGACTAAGAGTTAAACCACTTTTTGTAATAAGAAATTTTATTAAACCACACTTTTAGTCCGAGACTATCGATAAACCATGTTTTGTAATAAGACGGTCATAGTTTATCTGCTTATTAATATTCGGACGTATGGTGCCGGCTACTAATAGCACCAACCCATCGCATCTCGTGGGTGTCGTAAAAGACGACTATGGATATGGTCGGAGGATGAGCAGCAGCGTCTTTCTGAGTACTTTAACAACTCAACTGCGATCGCCAACTCGCCTGCCAAGCGTAGCAATTATGGTAAAACCCCAATGAATACACAACACACCCAGAGCGGCCGTTGTGGCGATCTTTGGGAGAGGCCTGTGTCCAACAGTGGACTTTATTCGGTTGGAATGATAACAAATGCTGATGATTAATATTCATAAACAAGTGGAGACAGCCGGACAGAAGATAACAGACCTTAAATATCCTAGTATCTGAAAGATCTCGGATTCCCCAATCTGTGCGCTTGCGACCCCCGAGGCACCCCGTTGTATTACAAGAGCTGGGATGGTTGTTACCCTGGCGCCGTCCTTCTTCGAGCGTGATCTGCCCTCTCCCGGTCCCACACCGCGGTCTCCTTCTGGAGACGACGGACAGTGATTGCGACAAATTTGGTGTGCTCATTTTAAAATGTCATTTTTATCTGTACAAATAAATAAATTGAACTGTCTGTTTGTAATGTCAAAATAACAGTTTTTTACTAAATGCATATGAAAGTATATACGGTACCTATAACAAAAAAACCTTCTTTTTTTGTTTGTCTGTTTGTTCCAGCTAATCTCCGAAACGGCTGGACCGAATTTGACAGGACTTTCACTGGCAGATAGCTGGAATAACTTAGGCTACTTTTATTGTAGAAAAAAAAAATTACGGTTCCGCCCAAATAAAACCTTTGAAATCCAATATATATATTCTATGTCGTGTCTATGTCGAAGTACACTAAATTAAACGCGGGTTAAACCGCGGCTCCCAGCTGGTTGTAAATAAATAGCCTTCATTTTTTAGGATCACTTCACTGCTTTAGTTAAAAATATCTCAGAATAGTATTTTCATACTACATAGATATTTTTGAAAGCAAGTCTCAGAGCGTACTGCTGAGTAAGCGTTTCTAATATTTGACCAGAGTCGGCACGCGCGCCCTGCCCACTTTTCCGTTCTATCTTGATATATTCTGCGGTATATTGTTAACAGACTTAGCATATGGGTCAAATAGTCAATAAATAGTCTTGGTCCTATCTGAGAAACAGCGCTGTCGCATATTTTTATTTAAATTTTGCAGCATTATGCTGTGATCAGGGGCCTTTTTTGGCCTCGTCCAGGTTGCCTCAATTTTGTTATATATTTTTTTTACTTATGTTATTTGAAATTTCCTGTGCGAGCCCAGAATGATACTTTTTCTTTTCTTTCTTTCTTCTTTCAAATGCAGGAAATATGTAAGTACTTTTGGGAATCGTAACAAAACTGATAATTATGAAACGAGACTGACAGATCTATTGTATAGAAACTGATCATATAAAGCTTTGTACTGTATGTGTACAAAATTGATGTGGTTTTTATTGAGGTGTACATTCATTGTTCACTAAAATTCTAAATTTCAAAACGAATATCAGATCCACATTAGGTTAGTTTAAGATTTTTAGGGTTCCGAACGTCTGAAGGAAAAAACAGCGGAACCCTTATAGGATCACTCGTGTGTCTGTTTGTCTGTCCATCTATCACAGCCAATTTGCTCCGAAACTACTGGACAGATTGTTAAAATTTGGTAAACATATGGATTTCTGTGACCCAAACACGTAACGTAACGTAAATACGTGAATTTTGAATACAGGGGTCATTTTTGGGGTGAAATATTGAAAATTTAAGAAAGTAGACGAAAATGACCAGTAAATTCGGAGATAAGAGGTGGGCCTATTAATTAATTATTAATAATTAATTAGCCTAAAATTAAAGAGAAAGGGCAGATAATAGCTCTTTACCTATAGATTACAGGAAATCCTATAAGAAGTCTACGGTCTGAAAATAATATGGTGAATCTTTCAATATGGTGCGTAGACACTAACGTTTGCGGTTAAAATGTATGGGATAACATGTTTTTCAACTACGATCTTAAGTTTGTTCTTTGTTGTTTGCTCTTGATAAGTTACAAGGCAAGTACAAGAAGAATTCAACAATAAACAATATATTCAGCAATTTTGGAACCCTCTCCACGAGAGTTCAACTCGCACTTGTCCGCTTTTTTAAAAGATATGTTTTACTCTTTCCCTGTAAGAGCGCTATTAAGATCTATAATTAATAAATAGTTTTAAATCTTACAAAATAAGTATGTAATACTGTGCACAGAGCTATATTGCTTTGTATAAAGAGAGGCGACGCATCTACCTGAACCTAGGACGATTTACTAGACCTGAACTCAGGAAATGAAATAGCAAAAAACATATTGCCTCTCTTTCTAAGAAATGATGTTTACAAGTCTTAGCAAGAAATAACGGCTTATAATAAAGGCAATCACTGGATATATATAGCTTGGAGAACCAGATATTTCACTTACGATCTCCGTACCTCAATTATAGTTTCACCATCATTCATACAGTCTTCTATGAAAAACGTTAATATTTCGTACCTTGGTCTCTTATTGTTAAGGTTGGTGTACAAGACGCGAGATGCAGCGCAAAGCCATCTTGTAAATCCACGTTACATCTCAACGAGTTAGTTAAAAAGGAACAAGTTTTATTTGATAGTAGTAGTGATAGCACAATGGTTGACCGCTTGCCTTTAATACTCCAGGGTCTGAGTTCGATCCCGGCCCATACCTGAGATTTTTCGGATTTATGTGTGGATCAGAATTTGATTATCAGTTGCCTTTACGGTGAAGTAAAACATCGTGAGGGAAATTTGTCAGTAATGGACTAATTATGTTATAACATGTATGTTAAGTTTTGTTTTAGATTCTCAATTCGATATTAAATAATGTATTTGTTTTCTTACAAAAACGTTGCTCTACTCTTGGATTTCTCCTATGTAGTGGATACAGTTTACAAACATAAATCTCATATACATCAATAGATAAATCGTATGGTCTAGTCTAATGATTTACATATTGTTTTTACATAAAACGTTGCCCCACACTAGGATTTCTCCTGTGTTGTGGGTGCGTTTACAGACATGAATTCCACATACAACACACACAGACCCGGAACAACTACCTGCAGATCATACAAATATTTGTTTCGTGCGGGAATCGAACCCACGACCCGGAACGCAGCAGCCGACTGTATCAGCCACTGCACCAACCGTGCCGTCATTGAATGATGTCATCAGAATGAAATCAAATTAAACATGCTGGTGTGTTGTATGTATGTAAAATCAGGTCATTGCTCAGTATATTGCTGGAACTTCGGATGGCCCTATGCCTCATCTCTATTATATCATCAAACAAGCCAGTACAGTGCATCCAGCACTTTCAGATACAAAACTATTCATAATTACAAAGATCGGACTAACTTACCTAGTGACGTCCGATCCTCAATTATGTGAAGTAATCTCGTCCTCATCGAGTCCCAACCCATCCCAAATAAATCTAGAATTCTGCTGCCTGCTGAAAGTTGTGTTCTTATGCTTTGAATTAATGACATGTACATTACAGATAGCGAAAGAGCGCGTACGAACCACAGACTATATTAAAATTTATGATGCAAGTGTTCATCTTTAAAATTGTGATGCAGTGAGCTGTGCAAGGTGCAAACTACATAGTACTAAATGAGGACGAGATTATTTCACATAATTGAGGATCGGACGTCACTAGGTAAGTTAGTCCGATCTTTGTAATTATATCATCAAACAAGCCAGTACAGTGCATCCAGCACTTTCAGATACAAAACTATTCCTACTAAAATCCTTTACCTCTAAATTTCAAATACCCAGAAAGTCAAACAGCTTATTCCATCAAACATGCATATCCCACGCCAACTCAACAACGCGACCTCTTCTGCACCTAGCTTAACAACATGCTTTCTAGGAACCGTCTCTCGGCTATTCGTGGAAATAATCAGGGCTACGAGTGTCGTTATTATACACACAATTATGTCGCCGGACAAAATTCTGAGGCTTTAACACGCAACTTGAATAGGCGCGGTATCTATGTTAAAATATTTCAGGTTTAATTTTAAGTTTATTATTGCGTTTCGTTTCGAGAGTAATCTTAACAGTTTTGAAGTGCATCGAGTAGTAGTGTTGGTGGTTTCTTGGAATGGAACTTGACGTTATGGTTTTTATGATTTTAAAACCACTCTATAATCTTTTTAGACATTTGGAGATATGAATTGATTTTAACAGACTTTATCCGACTCTTAAAAAAGGTCTAAAAAAGAAAAAAAATTGTTTATATTGCCCTATTGGTCTCGTAATCACGAGTTCTAATTAACTCCTAGGTCCTAGGTTTGAAACCCAAGTACTTAATTAGTGTTAATGGGAATTTTATTTTACTTACTATTGAACTTTCACTGGCAGGTAAGGAGACTTTACACAAATGAATAACTTGGGCTACTTTTATTTTAGAAAAATATTTTGGATTACACGCATGAAAATTAAAACCCATGAAATTCAATATATATACTCTATGACAACTTTTTTTAAATTAAACCGCGCTGCCCAGCTTCTTATATGCATTTAATTTAAACAATTTATGTATCCATAGAGTTAATAACAATGCTCATATAACTGTGTTAGTTCCTAAACTATATATTAAAATAAATAAAATACATGATGACTCATCGTCATCGCGCCACATGCAGCTTGATGAGCCTCGCTAGTTCCGCAGAGTTTGTTCTTTCTGCAAACATCTTTAGGATTTCATTGATGCTATCCCGAAATCAGCGTAACGCGTCAGCAAACATACAGTATGATAATAAATTTTATCATCATCATCATATCAGCCAAAGAACGTCTAGTGCTGAGCAAAGGCTTCCCCATCATATCTGCCATTTATACGTCCAGTGCATAGATCCCCAATAGATTTTCACAACTGTGTCATCATTTTGGGGGGTATTTGCCAATACTTACCACGCTTGGCAGGCTTTCACAGAAGGGACGCTTGACACTGAAGGGCCTCCCCATAGATTTCCATATTCGTGTAATAATTTGGGGGAAAACTAGCAGTATTCACTACGCTTGGCGGGCGGGTTGGTGACGCGCTATATAGCAAAAGTTGCACAGAATGAACGCTGCTGCCCCTTGGTTTAAAATCGCTTCCTTGCCTTTTATGACATCCATAGGCGGAAATGGAGTGATACTATATACTTAATCTGGACACACGGATATCTGGGGTGTGATTAGATTGACAAATAAGTAATTAAAATGCTCGCTTCTGAGCTGAGTTCAATACAGAATTTCACATGAAACAGAAGATAAGAGAGGTGATATAAGTTTTATTTATACAGATCCCATTATTATATAAATAAACATTAAATTATAACAAACAAGTACTTTTTTTATTGGGGCCAGTGGAAATTCTACATGAACTTCCTTCGCCCCGGGGATAGACGGAGGGGCATACCGGAATCCTACCATCTAAAACCACTGGGGCGGTCATCTTCGGCACCTAAAGGAGGGGTCCAGGGCCTCGTATGATCACACCAGAGCAAACCAAGTACGTCTGCGCCTACGCTCGCGTGATATGTCCCTAGTTACGCGATATGAAACGTGATTCAAGATGTCGTTGGTAACACTGCGGTACTAGCTGGTTTAATCACCTTCAAGACTCAAATTCGTTAGAATACTGTATCTGTATAAATAATTCTGTAATACTGATGATGAGATTAGTTCATTCAATAACATGGTCATGTTTCTCAATGGTGTTGCAAAGGGAACTACGATAGCATATCCAATCTTTTCGATGCATCAGTCATCTGGATACCGAATACAAACGGCTCCAGAGGTCAGGCCACAGTCACTCCGGGTAAATTAAGATACTCTGTCATGGATTAAGATCGTGCGCTTGCTAAGGCAGCATAAACACAGAGGGCACGAGCTGCTCAGTACAAACGTAAGTATTAGTATAGGTAGATTTTTTTCGTTCGTTTTAAGTGTTAAATTAAGGTACCTGTGTAGTTTTAATCTGTACTCTTTGCATCATTTTTATGTCCAGAGGTCTGAGTGTGGGTTATGTAAGTCGATTTAAGTTAAGATAAGATAATAATTTAAACCATTTACAGTTAGTTAGTCGAAGTGAAGTCGAGGCTTTAGTTACCGCGTTCCAACATGTAGATTTCCTACGGAGAAGAACGGGCAATAAACTCTATGGTTACTCTTTTTAAACCACATTCAGTTACATACAATATTTATGAGCATATTGTTTTCGCAATCAAGGTTATGTGCAAACAATGTAGGAGAAAATAATCTAGTCTACTTAACAAGAATGATTGTAATGTTTTTGGAATGTTTGATTCAATTGTCCCGGTAGCATTTGGCTGACCAGTCCCAACAGACGGCACTCGTTGACGAGCGAGATTAGTCAATAACGCTACTAACTACATTTGTGACGAAGTCATCCTTCATCTTCATTTCAATCAACCTCTTTCATGACTAACATACATAACATACCTTTTATTTCCATCACTCGACCTCCGAACTAGACTAGTCTGCGGATATTATAACAACTATACCAGTAAAGTGATAGAAGTGTAATGACACATGTTTTTTTTCATTTCAGGCGAAAAAACGTCCACTGCTGGACAGAAGCTTCCTCCAAAGATTGCCACAACAACCGGTATGGGTTTTTTGTTGTGTGCTCCTCGGGGGGGTTTGCCATAATCGCCACGCTTGGCAAACGGGTTGGCGATCGCAGTTGAGTTGTAAATATACTCAAAGGATGCTGATGCCCATCCTCCGGTTAATCCCATAGTCGCCTTTTACGACACCCACGGGATGAGATGGGGTGGTGGTATCCTTAGCCGACACCACACGGCAAATTCATTGTATTTGAATAATAATAATAATTAGCGCTCTTATGCTCAGTAATTTGACTAGCTTCAGTGCAGCGGGCTGATTACGTATGTCGCTGAAGGTCTGCAACAGGTCAAAATGCAGTTTGACATTTTGGTATTACTAGCTGATAGCGATGAAACAGGCGAAGATCTCTGATGCACAGTGTCTGACGACCAATTAACTAAAAATTTCCTCCTCACCTTTCAACTCCAGACGACTAGCCACCGGTGGAACCTTGGCTGCGCGATTACTACTGTCCCGTCTGCTGTCGCTGATTTTGGCAAATCAAGGCTCCGAACATAGTAATGTCTAGTACATTATATTAAAACAATTTAAAACGGATGAAATCGCGTGTATTATTGATTTTTGTTTTTCCTGACGTTTCGTTCGGCAAACCCAACCATTTTCTTTGATTTGATCATCCTCAAGTCCTCGCGAAAGAGAACCGTTATGTACCAAGAATGTTTCGTGAGACTATTGAAATTAAAAAGCATCCTAATTTTAACAGAGAAGATAGTTGGCAGGTACCACCTGTTTGGAATCCGGTTATTAAATTAATAAAATCCCAAACAACACACCACACTAAAAAACATCAAGTCACTGTGAGTAATTACTGCGTGCATCAAAACAATTATTGATTAGTTTTGTACGGTAGATAAAATAACTTTTTAAATCTGTAACAACGCTTGTCACCTTAGTCATCCTGCGACGACGTACCCTGCAAAGTGATCGAAACGTCAAGAAAATCAAAAATCAATAATAGACGCGATTTAATCTGTTTAAAGTTGTTTTATGATAATGTGTAATAATTGCGAAAACCTAAGACATTACAATGTCTAGTACATTACTGCTTGGCGGCAAATATCTGGCACTGCGGTGGTACCCACAGAACATAAAGTTTTCTATTCTGTGGTAGTAGGTACTTAAGAGACCTACCACCAGTTATAATTAATTAATCAAATTAAAGTTAGCTCTCAGGCCAGTGCCTGCCTCAGTAGGCACTCGTCTCCTGATTATTTGTGTACAGTGTACGTGTGTCTAAATCGCAATTACCTAGTGATAACCTTTGCCAAATAATATAAGACGAAGGTTTCCTAACTTTCATACTTTTGATTTATATTTTATCACAGTTATGGCCGAATACTGAAACGCTACTCAATATTTACGCCGTGTGGTGCCGGCTCAGAATGCCACCACCCCATTTCATCCCGTGGGTGTCGTAAAAGTCGACTAAGGGATAAACCGGAGGATGGGCAGCAGCGTCCTCCGAGTACATTAACAACTCAACTGCGATCGCCAACCCGTCTGCCAAGCGTGGCGATTATGGCAGGACCCCCCAATGAGCACACGACACACCCGTATGGGTCGTTGTGGTGGTCTTTGGGGGAGGCCTGTGTCCAGCAGTGGACTTCATTCGGCCGAAATGATGACTCAATATTTAAGACCTAAAAACAATTTGAGATGCCCGTTTACGTTTACCTAAAAAGAAAACTCAAGTTAAGTTAGATAAAATGTAAGCTTTAGTGAATAGAAGTAGTATAGTAAGTACGACCCTTACACTGCTTAAGAAGCAAGTAAAATTGAGGATTACAAGGAACACAACCACTCTAATGAAATATACGATCGTTATGCGTTTACTGGCGAACCCGCGGTCTATCTACGAGTATATTGACACTTCGGGCGTATGTACCTTTTTTTTCTTTTTTTATTGATGTCCAGTGGAAATTCTACATGGAACTTCCTTCACCCCGAGGAAGGGCGAAGGGGTATGCCGGACTCCTACCGGCTAAAACTACTGGAGCGGTCATCTTCGGCACCGAAGGGGGGCTCCAGGTCCTCGTAAGATCACACTAGAACGGGCTTATGTACCTTTTTTTTTTATTGTTGCCCAGTGGAAATTCTTCATGAACTTCCTTCGCCCCGAAGAAGAGCGAAGGGGTATGCCGGACTCCTACCGGCTAAAACCACTGGAGCGGTCACCTTCGGCACCTAAGGGAGGCTCCAGGTCCTCGTATGATCACACTAGAGCCGCCCACTGGTGCCACGCCTATAGGCACATCCCTGGGCTTATGTACCTAGATAAACTTAAAGTGTCGTGTTAACAAGTACGCAGTAGACTTAATTAATTTCAAAGGCATTTTTAGTGACCCAAGTAAGTGCTTGCTAGGCGACGTTATATTATGATCTAAGTTTTACTCGCTATACCATGTGAAATAATTCCACGCACGTTCCTCACGTTTTCTTTCTATTAAATGATATGCTGTCGATGATAAACGGACTCAAGACAGTCAGAAGCGAACCGAAAAGCATTTCGCAAGTCAATAATCACTCTATATCCCACTAGAAACCTCCAATCCTTTATCATTATTGCCTATCAATAAGGTACAGAAAATCGAATCTAAAGTACCATTTACTATGGTACCTCCTTACATTCCAACTCGCTGCATATTATTTACAGTTTTATTCCCAGTTGTTATTGTGCATGATCATATGGTTATTTGTGAAGTTGTGACTGGTTGGTTGCAACCTGTAGTTAAAGCTACGTCTCAATACAGACCTTAGTCTTGATAGTATGGCTAGGAGAACAGCGTTTATCTAATAGATTGAACGTGTTTTTATATAGCTTGGTGTGGTAAGTGTATTTATCTACTCACATATCGTAAAATTAGACTTATTAACTTCAAAACGAGTTTAGGTTGACATACTTTATAAACACAATACCGACATTAAAAATAGAACCTAATTATAAGACATTTTCTCTAACAAAATAATGTTATAATACTTTTATTTCTATTACGATACAGGGCATAGGCAAATCCAATCCTTATCTTTTTTCTAATGGAACGCATATTGTTATTATTTTTTGTAGGGCTACTCACAAACATTTCCTAGAAAGTGGCTGCTTAAGCGGTCATTTCTGGCGAAGCCAAAAGAGGTCTCCAGTCAGGGCGCCACCTGCGAGACACGGACCTCGGCTTAGGGCATTACTGGGGATAACAAGCTATTATTTTGGGGACAGCTGAATCGGTATAATTGAATATGTATTACATTTCATTTTTATAGCATTACAAAAAGTTTATCATACAAAACTTGGATAATTATTATAAGCAATAAACTATTTCTTACTCTTTTAACTTTTTTATTTAGTAGGTTCAGTCCAAATGTATGAGATTAGATAAAGTAGTGTATGAAACTGTACATAACTAGGTATTAAAACACTCATGTGACTGTTCACATTCATGTTTTAATACCCCTCATTATGTAACAGTTTCATAAACTAATATTAAATGATGTCGAGTGTTTTTTTTATATCGATGGGTTGGCTTGCGTTTGATAACTATCTCGCCTGATGTTATGCGACGATGCGGTCGCCAATGGTGCACGCTCGCCTAGTGAATGGACCTATTCACTCGTGACTTGAAGATTCCCAAGTTATAACAGTTGGGAAACTAGACTTTGGCAAGGAGTTCCACTCCTTAGCGGTACGCACAAAAAACAGGGGAGTAAAACCAAAGGCTTTCAAGAATAAACTTTAATTTGAATTTAAAATAATTAAATTTAAAAATAAATGCAAAGTACACCACTATTCTACCCCTTCACTGATTCGTAGTGTAAAATCAAGGAACTCCGTAGTCTTTCTACATTAAAACAGTTGAAGTGTAGACACAAATATTTTTCCGGACAGGATAAAATTGCTTGCTTTGTTGATAAAGCTGTCGTAACAATTTTTAATACCCCCACTGGCAATCTGGCACTCCTAGCATTAATTATTATTTAATAATGTTCGATGCAATGGTCTAAAAGTGTCTTACAATCGGCTGAATACTGAAACGCCTCTGTACTTTTCTTTTCAAGTCTCTCAAATATTTGAGATGCCAGTTATCCTACAATTATGGTCAGATATTCAATATGTGATGAAAAAAAATTAGTGACTTAAGCGCAACCCGCTATCGCTTACTGCTCCGCTACGTTCACCGCCTGATGAGGAACCCTACACGAGCCGATCAATTTGCTACAATTAATGTCCGCATGTAGTTATCCAATTATTTGTCATTGATCACGTAAAATATCTGTATTTCTCAGTTTTTATAATTTCATCCAATCAATTTGGCTTGCTTAGGGTGTCAACAAACCGTTTATTATAAGGGAATAATAAATACACCGTTTGCAAAAGTTTTATTTTATATTGAGAGTTAATTGGTTTATTAATCGTCAGTCCAGATGTTGCCGTATGCCTTTTGCCCATGTCTTTGTTCTTGTTTAAGTGAACATCTTTTAAGGATCCGCTATATAGAGCGCGGATCGAAAAGTTGCATTTATTTACAGAGTCACCGCCCAGCCCCGCTGCCGTACCGCTTTCAATGTGATGTCACTTACACATTTTAGTACTTCACAGAGTAGCACGCCCTCACCCGCGCTGTTGCCGCCCCGGTACCTACACGGTTTCTTTGTACCATAGATCTAACTTTTAATGAAACTGATAGTGTTAGATCATGCAACTCCGATAGCTTCAGCTATAGATAGATACTTACCATATTAGATTTTGACTATTGTAGTAAAAATTGACAGCATGGTTGGTGCAGTGGCTTTTACAGTCAGATACTGCGCTCCGGGACGTGGGTTCGATTCCCGCACGGAACAAATATTTGTATGATCTGCAGGTAGTTTTTCCGGGTCTGGGTGTGAATTCATGTCTGTAAACGCACCCACGACACAGGAGACATACTAGAGTGCGCCAACGTTTAAAAAAAAAACAAAATATGAGTGAAAGACTGCCAAAAATGTTAGTTGAATACCAGAACTAAAAAAGGGTATAAGTTCCAATAACCAAAGTTAGGGGAATATGGCAACCTAAATGAGAACTGCTATTAATATATAATTTCTTTAAATTAATACGACCAGCGCTATCACTCGTATGAAGCTAAATGAACTTAAATCAATTAATACACTTTATTTTTAACATATATTACGATCTAGTATTGTCTTAGGTTTTCGCGATTATTACACATTATAATAAAACAACTTTAAACGGATTAAATCGCGTGTATTATTGATTTTTGTTTTTCCTGACGTTTCGAACACTTTGCAGGGTTCGAAACGTCAGGAAAGTAGGCAGTATAGCCACCAGAATTAAAGAACACATAGCTGACGTCAAGCATAGACGCATCACAAAGTCCGCAGTGTGTGAACATGCCTTAGGCAAACCCAACCATTTTCTTCGATTTGATCATCCTCAAGTCCTCGCGAAAGAAAACCGTTATGTACCAAGAATGTTTCGAGAGGCTATTGAAATTAAAAAACATCCTAATTTTAATAGAGAAGATGGTTGGCAGGTACCACCTGTTTGGAATCCGGTTATTAAATTAATAAAATCCCAAACAACACACCACACTAAAAAACATCAAGACACTGTGAGTGATTACTGCGTGCATCGAAACAATTTTTGATTAGTTTTGTACGGTAGATAAAATAACTTTTTAAATCTGTAACGATGCTTGTCACCTTAGTCATCCTGCGACCACGAACCCTGCAAAGTGTTCGAAACGTCAGGAAAAACAAAAATCAATAATACCCGCGATTTAATCCGTTTAAAATTGTTTTATTATAATATATTACGATCACTTAGATCATAATTCCTTCGCCTTCCACTTTATTCTTAATGTATTACTAAGTTACAAATCAAATTTGGTATTGGCACTTATTATTATTATATTGGATATTTATATTGTTATATATATTACTTATATTGGGTATTTTAATCATAGTAAAAATAATGACGTGTCACAGTTACATATAATATGTCTTATTCGTGAATAAAAAAATGAATCCTCCTCATCCGGCGGCGGCTTTTTTCAGGAATCAACTTGCCACTAGATTTCCTGTACACTTTTCCAACATCTTTGTATATTTTCTTTTCTGTTTGCACGCTTTTTTCATACTCCCCTGCTTCTTACAACTCGTGATAGATTTAAGTACCACGTATGAAACGACGCGAGTTGCATCTTGCCTATTTTAGGTTATTGGCGATGGCATATACAATATACTGCTGCGATAAAAACGAATCGTATTTTTTGGCATTTAGAGCCTTTTCATTTCTATTATTCACTTATTCTTCTTCCCGTTATATTCCTTATCTCCTCCATTTTGTAGTTACTGTAACAAAAATATTGTTCGTGTTTTAGAATCAAATTTTTCATCACAACAAGTCATCGTACACTACTAAACATGGAAACATATTTCACTAAGAAAATTTTAATAACCGAGTAGGACTGGTTACTTTCTAAAAAAAACATAAAATACGCAGTCCCCCGCAAAATTTTCTCTCGTTTGCTCTAGTGTGATCTTACGAGGACCTGGAACCTCCCCTACGTGCCGAAGATGACGGCTCCAGTAGTTTTGGCCGATAGGAGTCCGGCATGTCCCTTCCCCGGGGCGAAAGAATTTCCACAGGGGACCAATTTTTTTTTTTTTTTATAAAAAGATTTTCTCCCGTGTCGTGGGAACAGTTTACATAAATAAACCTCACATGCACAAACACCCAGACCTGGAACAATTATCTGTAGATCATACAAATTGACGGATGCAGTAGCTACGTATCGCAGGCTCGATCTCCGCACGGAACAAACATTTGTGTCATCTACAGATAATTGTTTAGAGTCTGGGTGTTTGTGCATGTGAGATTCATGGCTGTCAACTTTACCCACGACACAGGAGAAATATTAGTGAGGGGCAAAGCTTAACAAAAAATCAGTTTTATGCGAGGATCGAACGCACGACACGTAGCGCTGACAGCCACTTAGCCACTGTGCCAGCGGTACCAACGTCATACCGGCCATAGGACGTCCACTGCTGAAGAAATGCCTCCCCCATAGATTTCCACAATTGTGCCATCATTTTGGGGGAATTTGCCAGTACTCACCACGCTATCACAGTAATCAACGCGGTGCCATCAATTGATTGATAAATAAATTGGTGAACGCAGTACGCTGCTGCCCATTCCGGTTAGATAATCTCGCAGTGGATCAACCCACGAAATCGCGTACCACTTGCCGCCTGCGATTTCGTGCAAAGTACTGTTCCACTAAATCAGCCTAGCCGCCTGACGCAGCATCACGCGATATCCTGTACTAAAAACTTAAGCCGAAATTTACGGAATTTTCTATAGTAGGTATGTGTAAGATTTTCCTAAATATTAAAACTTTATTAAAAAATTATATTCTTGCTGCATTTGGACATACTCTTATCACATAAAATAATCTCTCTCTATTTTCCGCGGTGACAACTAGGCAGCTGCTTCCACTCTCTATGCAACAAGCATACTTCCCGAAACATTCGTGTCCCGAGAATCGAGCGACATCTCACCAGCCACTTCTCCATGACGAGTGTTACCGCCACTCTCGCGGGCTGTCCTAGGTAATTGCAAAGCCTACCTGATAAGATGACACCTTAACTTTATATTATTTGCAAAAACAAAGAGAGAATGCCCGGTTTCAAAGAATGCCCGGTTTCAAAAGCCTTTGTACAAATCAGTCACAATCAAAGGCAATTTCAAAACAATTCGGTTTCGAATTCAATACGAAATATTTAACTATTTTGCTAACTATCGCACAAACAAAAGCATATTTATTATAAAATTACAGAGTGCGAAACATAATTGTATCACACAGCAAACGTCAACAAATAACACATTTTAATTAATACGCTGACGTAATTATATTCCATACCAAACTATTGATTTCGGTTTAATGAAAGCCTCGATTAATCTGATGCCAACTCCACATATTGGTGATCCAATACTGGTGTAATTTATGTACATTTCCCCAGTTGTAATTAAGAGGACTGTTTAAGGCGTAAGTTTTATTTTTGGTTGGCCCTTCGCAAATATTTCCTGGAAATATGACTGCTTAACTCGTCATTTCTGGCGAAGCCAAAAGAAGCCTTCAGCCAGGCCTTAAATTTATATTAAATACTAAGCAACTTGCGCTAAGTGCGCCCCCTGCGGGACACGGACCTCGGCTTAGGGCGTTGCAGGGGATAACAAGCTATTGTTTTGGGGACACAGCTGGCCCCTAAACTGCTGATCGGGAATTAAGGCGTAAGTAAACGAGAGACGAACTTTTATATATGGTATAACCCGGCTATAGTCTAAGTGTTAGAGGAACATTTCAAAGGACAAAGATAATGAATTTGTTGATGATGCTAGTCAGAGATAGCAAATCTTTTTACATCTACGTGCCAAGCTATTTCAAAATATGAATCCATGTCCATGAGATCCCAATTCCAATACTTCATTATTTAACAAACTGTAGGTATATACTTATTTGCTCTAGTGCGATCATACGAGGACCTGGAGCCTCCCTTGGGTGCCGAAGATGACCGCTCCAGTTGTTTTAGCTAGTAGGAGTCCGGCATACCCCTGCGCCGTTCCCCGGGGTGAAGGAAGTTCATGAAGAATTTCCACTGGGCAACAATTTAAAAAAAAACGATGTACTTGTTTGACGGCACGGTTGGTGCGGTTGCTTATCTGTATAACCAGCAGCACTCCGGGTCGTGGGTTCGATTCCCACACGGAACAAACATTTGTATGATCTGCAGGTAGTTGTTCCGGGTCTGGGTGTATTGTATGTAGAATTCATGTCTGTAAACTGCAACCACCCACGACACAGGAGCAATCGTAGTGTGTGGCAACGTATTTAAAAAAAAAAAACATACAGGATGTAAGTGACCTCCAGAAGGGGAGCGCAGACCGGGATCAACAGAAGGCCGATCCCGTTAGGAGAAAACGCCTTGATTATTATCAGTCTCGTCTTATAACTGGCGCTCATTATAATAGCGGGGGGCCTCAGGGGGTCGCGAGCGCGCAGGTTAGGGAATCTGATTGCTCATACCCAGTGACCCCGGGAAGACAACCGCGCGAATCTGGTAAGTGCTGCCGTGTACGCAGCGTAGCGCCCTACGAGGCTACGAGGATCCTATACAATCCTCGCGAGATGTGCCTAGGGCGGCACTTTTACAGTGGCTGACCAACGCTACAGGGGCTGACCGAATTATGCCGATGATCACCGCTCCGGTGGTTTTAGCCGGTAGGAGTCGCCTTGCCTCTCCGCCCTTCCCCGGGGCGAACGAAGTACATGACGTATTTTTTTTTTTTTTTTAACTTTGCCCCACACTAAGATTTCGCCCACGACCCGGTGCGCAGCAGCCGACTGTATCAGCCACTGCACCAACCGCGCCGTATTGCAACTGAATGAATAAAACAAAACAAAGACGATCTCAGAGAGAAAAAGAAATCTCTTATTCCAAGAGTCCTGCAAGGTAGGTAACACTGCAATGCCATATATTCGCCGCCAAGCAGTTGTGTTTAAGCTTTGTTTGTTTGTAAAGGAACTATTATAGCTAGTGAAATTACTGGGCATAAGAGAGTAAACTAAACACCACTTGCCGTGTGGTGCCGGCTCAGAATGCCACCACCCCATCTCCATCCCATTTCATCCCGTGAGTGTCGTAAAAGTCGACTAAGGGATTAACCGGAGGATGGGCAGCAGCGTCCTTCGAGTACATTAACAACTCAACTGCGATCGCCAACCCTTCTGCCAAGCGTGGCGATTATGGCAAGACCCCTCAATGAGCACACAACACACCATATCGGACGTTGTGGTGACCTTTAGGGGAGGCCTGTGTCCAGGTGTCCAGCAGTGGATTTCATTCGGCCGAAATGATGAAGAGAGTAAATAACTTTCTTTTTATGTCTCGACGCCGCGTCGTCCCCTCGACATATAATTTGCAGTATAGCGTGGTGCCACGCAGGACTCCTTGGGCCTCCTTGACCTGGAGCCTCCCTTAGGTGCCGAAGATGACCGCTGCAGTGGTTTTAGCCGGTAGGGATACCCCTTCGCCCTTCCCCGGGTTGAAGGAAGTTCATGAAGAATTTCCACTGCACCAATAAAAAAATAAAAAAAAGGGACTCCTTGGGCAGCATTACATCTGTCATGGGCAGGCATGACTTAACCACTAAGCGAATGACATCGTCAAGTCAAAACGTGTACAAAAAAACCTCTACCTATCTTATTGCGAATGGTTTTGATGAGGACCTTAACGGGTCACCCACTGATTCAAATAGCTTTGGCTTTTGAGTGGACTCTCAATATTGACACCACTTCAAATTCTGCCGACCCCAAAATAAAATTGATATGAAGATGAAGTTCGTTAAACACAAACAAATCGATATACCAACGGTACGCCCTCACAATAGGTTCTCGCGACACCCGCGGCGTCATTGTACCGGTTCGAGTCCCCGGCGGTGCTAATGAACTACTTGTGAATTTAACATGTGTGAATTTGGTAATGGAGTTTGTTGGGCTTTTTTAGTATTTGATACCCCCTTCGTGTTGTAAACGAATTATGTGAGGGTTATCCGCCTTTGAAGGTATAAGTAACATCTATGCAAATAATACAAATAAATTAAATTGAAGTGTATGTTTGTCATTACAAACAACAAAATATCAGCTTTTTACAAAATGCATATCTTAATATGTTGTTTGTCCGCTATGGAGTCCTAAACTACTGAACCGATTTTAATACATTTTTGCACTCTGAGTGCAGGTTATCCAACTTAAAAGATAGGATAGTTTATATCTCTATTTATAATCGCAATATTATTTTATTGCGAATTAATTGGTTTATTATCTGACAAAGAGTCATAATTATCTGATAGTTTAGAAATCCATTTATACTCTAATAACATTTATTAATCAGGACGGATTTCGATTGCTTTTTAAATATTATGATATTAAAAAGCATAGATAAATAATCGTACTTCTTGTAACATTGTAATTATGAAATCCCGACAAAATAAATCTAATGCGTTATTTTGTAATCCAATGTTCTTATTTACTACCAATATCAAAATAATTGTGACTCAAAGTATTTACAAGCTATAAAACTTGAAATAATAGAGACAAAGTACCCAGTACTGAGCAGTAGCAACTCTGCGCTCACCAACCCGCTTGCCAAGCGTGGTGAGTATCGGCAAATTCCCCCCAAAATGACAACACAACATAAGCACCGGCCCCCAGTTCCCGGCAGCCCCGCCATTCCTGGTCATGGTAGCGGCCACGGAAACGGCGGGGCAGGGGGTGCTAAGAATCTCCGGATGGGATCCGGCTACCACCCAAACCGAAAACTGGCCCTGGTGACATATAACACACGCACACTGAGGGCAGACGAAAAGATTGTTGAGCTGGAAGAAGAAATAGATAAGTTGCACTGGGATATCATGGGTCTATCAGAAGTCCGAAGAGAGGGGGAGGACACGATAACCCTGAAATCCGGCAACTTATTCTACTACCGGGAAGGTGAACATCTGTCTCAAGGTGGTGTCGGGTTTCTCGTCCGCAGGTCCCTCATTAACAGTATAGTGGCCATCGAAAGTGTGTCGAGCAGGGTAGCGTACCTTATACTCAGAATATCCAAGAGATATTCGTTGAAGGTCATACAGGTCTACGCACCGACCTCGATACACCCAGATGATGAAGTAGAGAGTATGTATGAGGACGTAAGTAGGGCCATACATACCTCGAAGACACATTTCACTGTTGTGATGGGGGACTTCAACGCAAAACTGGGCACTCGATGCGATGGTGAGTTGAGAGTGGGGCAATTTGGATATGGGCAACGGAACCCCAGGGGACAGAGGCTGGCCGACTTTTTGGAAAAGGAGGGACTCTTTATGATGAACTCCTTTTTCCAAAAGCCGCCTCACAGGAAGTGGACCTGGATGAGTCCCGATGGTTCCACGAGGAATGAGATTGACTTCATCATGACCAATAAAAGACAAATATTCAATGATGTCTCTGTGATCCACAGGGTGAAAACCGGTAGTGATCACCGAATGGTAAGAGGCACATTGAATATTAATCTCAAAGTTGAGAGGTCTCGTCTGATGAGGTCTACGCTCCGGCCCTCTAGTGCTCATATCCAAAACCCCGAGAGCTTTCAACTCGAACTCCAAAACCGCTTCGAGTGCCTGGAACATTGCGTATCTGTGGACGATTTAAATGGTAGGTTTGTAGAAACTGTCCAAACGGTTGGGTCTAAGTTCTTTAAAGCCCACCGTAAAGGTAGACCAAAAAAGTTCTCCGATCACACTCTCGACCTTATGGCAGAAAGACGCGCCATGACGCTGCAGTCTTCCGATGATGCTGAAGCATACCGACTGCTCAATAGACGGATATGGAAGTCCTTGCGGCACGATATCCGCACCTTTCACACTAACGGTGTTAAAGAGGCGATTGAGCGGAATCAAGGCTCCAAAGTGTTCGCAAGAGACAAGTCTATTGGGCAAAGTCGTATTATGAAGCTGAAGACCGAGGACGGCAGTGTAGCGTCGACTAAGCCAGAGGTTTTGAGAGAGATTGAGAACTTCTACCGGCAGTTATACACCTCGGTTACTATACCTACCATTGGCTCTGACAAAGACCCGCGAGCCAAACTAACCCGACACTATACCGAGGATATCCCGGACATCAGCCTGTACGAGATTAGGATGGCCTTGAAGCAGCTTAAAAATAACAAGGCGCCGGGTGGAGACGGAATTACGACAGAGCTTCTGAAAGCGGGTGGAACACCGGTACTTAAAGTCCTTCAGAAGCTATTCAATTCCGTCTTACTCGAGGGCACAACGCCGGAAGCGTGGAACAGAGGTGAGGTGGTGCTCTTCTTCAAAAAGGGTGATAACACCCTATTGAAGAATTATAGACCCATCTCACTTCTGAGCCATGTTTATAAGCTGTTTTCAAGGGTCATCACGAATCGTCTCGAGCGCAGGTTTGATGACTTCCAGCCTCCCGAACAAGCCGGTTTCCGAAAAGGTTTCAGTACCATAGACCACATCCATACGCTGCGGCAGGTTATACAGAAGACCGAGGAGTATAATCTGCCACTATGCTTGGCGTTTGTGGACTATGAGAAAGCCTTCGATTCGATCGAAACCTGGGCAGTGCTGCAATCTCTGCAGCGGTGCCAGATTGACTATCGGTACATTGAAGTGTTGAAGTGCTTATACAGAAACGCCACCATGTCGGTCCGAGTACATGAACAGAGCACGGGGGCAATTCCATTGCAGAGAGGTGTGAGACAGGGGGACGTCATTTCCCCGAAACTGTTCACCGCTGCAATGGAGGATGCCTTCAAGCTACTGGAGTGGAAAGGATTCGGCATTAACATCAATGGCGAGTATATCACTCACCTTCGATTTGCCGATGACATCGTAGTCATGGCAGAATCGCTGCAAGAGCTCAGCACAATGCTCGATGATCTCAACAGAATTTCCCAACAGGTGGGCCTTAAAATGAACATGGGCAAGACAAAAGTCATGTCAAATGTCCATGTCGTGCCCACCCCAATATCCGTTGGGAGCTCTGTTCTCGAAGTTGTTGACGAGTATGTCTACCTAGGACAAACTGTCCAGTTAGGTAGGTCCAACTTCGAGAAAGAGGTCAATCGTCGAATCCGACTCGGCTGGGCAGCGTTCGGGAAACTTCGCAACGTCTTTTCGTCAACAATACCGCAATGCCTCAAGACGCAAGTCTTTAACCAGTGTGTGTTACCAGTGATGACATATGGAACAGAGACGTGGTCACTCACAATGGGCCTCATAAGAAAGCTCAAGGTCACTCAGCGAGCTATGGAGAGAGCTATGCTTGGTATTTCTCTACGAGATCGAATCAGAAATGAGGAGATCCGTAGAAGAACTAAAGTTGTCGACATAGCTGAAAGGATTAGTAAACTGAAGTGGCAATGGGCAGGGCACATTGCTCGTAGAACTGATGGCCGTTGGGGCACAAAGGTTCTCGAATGGAGACCGCGCACCGGAAAACGCAGCGTGGGACGACCTCCAACGAGGTGGACAGACGATCTGGTGAAGGTCGCTGGGAGTCGTTGGATGAGAGCGGCATGTGACCGCTCGTTGTGGAAATCTAAGGGGGAGGCCTTTGTTCAGCAGTGGACGTCTTGTGGCTGATATGATGACCCAGTAAATTCTCTTTTATTTCATCTAAAATATATTGTCAATTATGTGCGCCTTGCCCGGCCAGGAGGCCCATCGTATCGGGACTATTAGCAGTAAAATTTCCAAAGTGACAGCGGCCATTTTGCAAAGACGTTATTTCCTTATTCGGTCAACTGTTTAGCAGTGACAACATATAGCTTTTACTGTTGAATGCTAAGCACACTAGCAAACTGCATTAAGGTGAGTTTTCACTAGGATATAGGCCTGATTAAATATAGCCGCAAGGTTTGTTTAGTGGAGACTTTAAAAACCATTTAGACTCTTTTCTTCTGCATTGTCCTCACATTACCTTCGTTTGACAACAATGTAATGAAAAAAAATACGGGTTGCACTCCATGAGTGCCGACAGAAGTCAAAAACTTATTTTTTTATATATCTAGACTCTGCTATATGTACATGCATATATGCACACACTATAGCTGCGTCTCGTAACGGTGTCACGGGTCCAGAGATTTTTAACCCGGCGGGGTTTTGATTCGATTTGATTAATAAAAAATTGGCACTGACTTCCTAAACTGTTTCACACAAATTATTTTAATCTTTTTAAAAGCGGTTTTTACTTATTTCAATATTTATCTTATTTTACCATTTAGAGTAGCATAAATAACACGACAAGTGATAGCTGCTATCGCATGTAATTTGCTGTTATCTGATGAAGAGTTTTTTTTTTCTCCGAAAATGTTCATGAGATCTTCACCAAAGTTAAATGGGACTACCTCGGGTAAAAATTCTTTCAAACAAAAGAGAACCATCTAAATTTGTGCATATATGACGGAGTTATGCTCGAACATACATACAAAATAAATTAAACGCAAACCTCCTCCTTTTTAAAGTCTATTAAAAATACATTTTAATAAAACGTGCCAAATAATTTCTACGATTTGGGTATTAAATCCAGAAATTAGTTTATTTTACTCAAGTGATGAACCTTACCCGACCTTGCACCCTGCCTTAACCTTAAGCTTTTAATAATTATCATCGTATTATCCGAAGGAAGTCCACTGCTGAACATAAGCGGGAAACCTTTAGTTTCCATAACGACCGGTTATATGCTGCCTGCCTCTAACGTCTCCCAGCCACCTTCACCAGGTCGTCTGGCCATCCCACACTCCGCTTGCCGGTGCTCGGTCTCCACTCGAGAACCTTTCGTTCCTTTGATCGACGGATAGCAAATACATAGATAGGTATAGGTATAGAAATAATAAAATACTCTTTACTTATGGGTACTGACCTAAATATTGCCTGCTCATTCAGGCGGACTACGGCGGTTAACGGAGAAAACGATCATGGACGCCAAAAGACTGCCTCAGCCACCAGAAATCAAAAGATAAGATAAATTTTAACGTGTTCTGTGCCAACAGTGGGCATCGATTGGCTGATGATGATAAGACCTTTGTTGACTATCGACATCTATAAATAGCCTGTTTATGTATATTGAAGTTCTTTTAGCCACTGATCGGTAAGGTTGAGCAGTGGTCAGTGCAGTCAGTCTACATATGGGTGATCGCATGTTGTTATTAGAACTGAGCGTCTCCGTGCTTTCAAAGCACGTCAAATCATCGGTCTCAGGCCCATCAGGAGTCTTTGGGGGGCTTGGACAACTCAGATACAAGGCTGGCTACTAACAAACCGAACTAAAAAAGAATAAGTTACGAAAGCAAAGCTTGCCGAATTTGTCATGAACTAAAACTACGTTCAAAATTCGAACAATCATTGGCCCATTCCTTGTCATTTAAACATTTTGTTCAGGCCAGCGTAAATACCTCTGTTAATAGTAATATTACTCTATGACCAACATTCATGTAGCCTAGTGAATACACTGCTTTTGATTGCGTATGTTAGAAACAGTAGCGGCTTTCAAGTTACTCGTAGCGTTTTAAGTAACATTGTTTACAACTGTCGCCTTCAGAGTGAGATAGTTATCTATGTGCCTTCGCGTTTGGCTTGCGGAAAATATGTGTTAGTTGTCCACTTTCCACTACTGGACAATGATTCTAACAATACTATCATTGTGATGTGTCTTTGTCCGAAGCAATAAGTTAGATTTAAAAAGATAATGTGCTATCTGAATGTTACTTTAAAGTAATTAACACCTCTAGAAGCTATAGAGTTATCAAAATCGGTAGATTTACCTGGGACTAAACTTGACATTGACTCAAGAGGCTGAATTTATAGCCCAAGGATCAATTCTCGTAATTGATTTACACTATGAATCTAAGCTGAGCAAACAGAGATTAAATTAGGAATTGGCAAAATATTAGGTCTTTACCTATGGAATTGCCGTTTTGTACGAAATAAAGTAGTCGACACGGTTGGTGCAGTGACTGCTACAGTCGGCTTCTGCGCTCCGGGTCATGGGTTCGATTCCCGCACGGAACAAATATTTGAATGATCTGCAGGTAGTTGTTCCGGGTCTGGGTGTATTGTGTGTGGAATTTGTGTATATAAACGCACCCACGACACAGGAGAAATCCTAGTGTGGGGCAAAGTTTAAAAAAAAAACTGTATTATTTTTTATTTATTTTAATCAAAGTACAACAGTAGTTTCCAACCTAAAAGGTTCCAACTCCAGCTTTTGTAGCTTGAAGACCGTCTGTTGTACAGTATGAGGTCGCACGTTGTCGCGCAGGAGCAGCGGGGACGTACGACTCATCAAAGCTGGTTGCATATGTGCGAACTTCTCCATCATACTCTTCAATTCTTCACAGCACTCATCTGCAGTAATGCTCATCCCGTTGGGTAAGAAGCTGTGTTGAATCACACTGGCACTAGACCACCAAACAGTGACCATCACTTTTCTATGGGTCATTATTCGCATTGATTAGGTGCTGAACCCGAATCTAACCAACTCGCTGAGCGCTTGCAATTGTAAAACAGAATCCATTTTTCGTCGCAGGTAACAACGCGGTTCAAAATTCCTTCGTTTCTGTGCCTGTTGAGAAGCGCAAAGCAGGCCTCGACGCACACGTTGCGCTGATGATCGTTAAGTTCGTAAAGACATATTACTCGTATTAGTATATGCTCCTCTTAAAGTTTAGTCCGGTTTCAGTACGATCTCAATTTAGACTCATTTTAATCCAAGTTTTGACAGCTTTTTTAATGACCAGTATACCAATTTGTACAAACAGTATGCCGTGTGGTGCCGGCTAGCCGTGTGGTGCAGCTCAGGATGCCACCACCCCATTTCAGCCCGTGGGTGTCGACTAAGGGATTAACTGGAGGATGGGCAGCAGCGTCCTTCGAGTACATTAATAACTCAACTGCGTTCGCCAACCCGTCTGCCAAGCGTGGCGATTATGGCAAGACCCCAATGAGCACACGACACACCCATGTGGGTCGTTGTGGTGATCTTTGGGGGAGGCCTGTGTCCAGCAGTGGACTTCATTCGGCCGAAATGATGATACTAATTTTAGTGCCTGGTAAGTTCAGGATGTAAACAGAACATCGTGTTGGCTACGATCAAGTTTCGATCCATTTTGGATCTCATCACAATAAGTTCACATTTGACGTTGTTTGTTAGCTAAGACGATATGTGACATTTGGACTACATCGCAACTATGTTTAGAACATTTTTAGTTACGCTGTTTCAATAGGACGTGTAAAAGTTTCCACTAGGACCTATATACTGCCTATAGGCGTGGCACCAAAGGGCGGCTCTAGTGTGACCATATGAGGACCTGGAGCCGCCCTTAGGTGCCGAAGACGACCACCCCAGTGCCGGTGGGAGTCCGGCATGCCCCTCCGTCCTTCTCGCGTGTGGAGGAAGTTCATGTAGAATTTACACTGGGCCCAATAAAGAAAGGACCTATATACTGAAAATATTCTATTCTATTCTATTCCATTCTCTAAGAATTTGACCATAGACAGTTCACATTTCTGACTGACCATCTAAGCACTCGATAGTGCTGATCAGGAATCTCGTTTCAGCCAAATAAAGTGCACTGCTTGACACAAGCCTCCCCCAAAGATCGCCACAAAGGCCGGTCTGGCTGTGTTATGTGCTCATTGGGTTTTGCCACTATCGCCACGATTGGCAGGCGGGTTGGCGATCGCAGTTGAGTTGTTAATGTACTCGAAGGAAACTGCTGCCCATCGTCTCGTTAATCCCATAGTCATCTTTTACGACACCCACGGGATGTGATGCGTTCGTGCTTTTCAGGAATCTAAAACCGCTAATCGTTTCAAGAGTTGCCTGTGACGTTGCTGATTGCGGATGCTGTTGCTGCTGAATATTATTAAAATATCATCCAGATAACAGTAGCAAAAATCTAATCCTCAGAGAACCTCAATCATTAATCACTGGAAGTTCTGAGTGGCTTTCATCATTTCAGCCGAATAAAGTCCACTGCTGCACACAGGCCTCCCTCAAAGATCACCACAGCGACCGATATCGGTTTATTGTGTGTCTCATTGGGGGTTTTGTCATAATCGCAACGCTTGGCAGGCGGGTTGGCGATCACAGTTGAGTTGTTAATGTATTCGAAGGACGCTGCTGCCCATCCTCCGGCTAATCATTTAGTCGCCTTTTACGATAACCACGGAATGAGATGGGTTGGTGCTATTCGTAGCCGGTACCACACGGTGAACGGCAGCTGGGCTGAGCTTTGCGTAGTCCCAATTCATATACCCATATAATACCAATACCCACTGCATGCGGTAATTCAAGATTTAAAATATCAGTAAAATGTGGTTTCACTTCTCATTCTTTAAAATAACAGTCTTCATTATATAATAGATACGACAACTGATATTTAACGCATATCATTCGATTAATAAACGTCGCTAGATACGCCCTCAATGCTGAACTTACTGCTGATGTCAACGAACGTTTTACCTTAAGGTACAACACCCACAATGTGAAGACAGATCTTAGAGCAATTGTATAGGTACGTGTACATACTTTTCTTCCCTTAAACTGCCAAAAAGAGTACCATACATGGCTCTATTCCATTTTACAGCGGCACAACAAGAAAATAAGTGTAACCCTCAAGATACCCCGTGTTGGTGTCGCGGTATGAAACCCGAGTGGATACCTGCTCAGACAACGCTTTTTGAGCCAAAAGCTCGTTGTCGACGCGAAAACTGTGAGGATGTCTGATTTTTTATTATTTGTTTAAAACTTGAATTCTAGCAGAATTCCCTTGTCTGATATAAGTGTATTTTTTCTTTTTAACTGAGTATAAAATTATTGTTTTCGTCTATCCTAACGACTAACTAACCTAATCTATAATCTAATTAAGTTCACATAAACCTGCAATGTAACTAAATAAAATCTAAACAGCTGTTGTTTCGCTACAGTTCACGGATGACCGGTCATCGCAGGACCAGTCGTTTGAAAATTTGTAAAACTTTGGGGGAGGCCTATGTCTAAATGTAATGGAAATCACTATCATCCCAAATTTTGTATCGTCCGATGTGAATAGAGTGGACGACCAGCGTACCAGTTCCTTCCCGTCACTACAAGTCTTAGTATTCCTCAAGATTGCAAAGATGAGACAGCACTCACTTTTGATAATACCAGTAAAGGTAGTATGAAAATCGAAATATCTGTCGGGATACATAACCCTAAATCAAGATAATCATTCTGATCCTGCTTCCAAGCTTTTTAATTCTTCTCATTTATTTATGTCATCCGATTATGTTTCTCTTGTCACGGGTTTATATCCCCCGTAAAGCGGAACCCGGTCTTTTGATAGGCTTCCACGGGGACATGAATCCAACACGCAATGGCCTTTTAGAGAATTTTAATCTATAATGTAATGGGATACTAACCGTGGACTCTCTATGTTACGTTTTATTATTATGGTTTCTCAGGTACTTCTTGCTGCTTAACCGGACAATCTGGCGAAACCGTAACGGCCACGATCGGGGCGACGATGTAACATAGCTAAGGGTGCCCCCTAAGGCTGGCCTAGTTAAGGCAAACGAGTAGAACCAATAATTTATCCGAAGAACAAACTTAACATTGTAGTTGAAAACATGTTTTCCCATACAATCCAACCTCAAACGTAAGTTTGTACGCACAATGTTGAAAGATTTACCAAAAAATGGTTCGGTAGTTTCGGAGATAAGAGGGGAATACTCAATTTTCGCCTATTTTCTTGAATAACTTTAAAACCATTTATTTTAAAATTATAAAATATATACATTTAATTTAATGTGTTACACGGTATAGTTAGCAAAACTTTATTCTTAAATTTTCTATATTATATTAAATAAATAAATATATTACCCCCCAAAAGTGACCCCTATATTCAAAATTCATTCATATAAGTCACACGTTTTTTGTGACCCAAACACGGAGGTCACAGAAATCTATATAATACCAAATTTCAACTTAATCAGCTCAGTTCATTTGGAGCTGTGACAGACGGACAGACAGACACACGAGTGATCTTATAAGTGTACCGCCGTTTTTTCCTTCGGATGTTCGGAACCCTAAAAATACCGGGATTACATCAATAAATAAGAAGAATCAATGACCGTGGAAGTTCAAATAGTTAGAGACAATTTACTGACTATAAAGCTATTTCTTGCCATTAGAAATTACTTAACAGCTTGTACAAAAGCTGTTCTTACAGCGTGACGGAAAACATCCAATCTAGTAAGAGTAACAATACAAAAATACGACTTTTCGAAGTGCTATTTCTATTCTATTGTCATATCTCGATACTTATCATTACAATTATATCTCGGAATCGCCAAGAACTAAACAATGGGCGATCACGAGCATACCTTATGCGATAGAATCGATAACGATCAATATCGACCGATTATATCGATTCCATTGTTGTTAAATCGATAATTGGATAAACATTCGATTCAATAAATTAGAAGCCTTAGCACGGTTACATTTAGAGTCGTGATCTATTCCTAATAAAATATGTTTGTACTTGTGTTCTGTGGATTTATATTAAATACTAATTGTGTCTCACGAGTTTGGTTGCTTAATTGATTTAAATAAAATCACGATCATGACACATTGTTACTTGAAAGTGAAAGTGGTTTAAAATTGATTATAAGAAGTTACAACTTTTGGTGAAGGTGGTCGGGATTTGTAGGATGCGGACGGCATGTAACCGCTCGTTGAGGATACCTATCGGGGAGGCCTTTGTTCAGCAGTGGACTTTCTTCTGCTGATATGATGATGAAGATTACTTTTTATATCGTGAAAACAAACAGTACAACGTAATTGAAATCGTTCTCATTAGAAATGTTATTTTTTTCTTCAGATCTGTTACAACAGATTCAAGGCACAACTCACACTTTTGTTAGACATAGACAACACTTAGGTATTTTATTTAAAAACTTAGGGATAGTTACAAAATAGTAACTTTTTGATATCAGAGATAGTAAACTAGATTGCAGGTCACCTCATACCAAGCGATCAGCCTTGTACATGCACCAGAGGACTCGTCGATACATTGCCTTCTGCAAAGAGAATGTGAGGGGTGTCTTCTCGTTGTATTATGTACCGCATAGTCTTATATACAGCGTGTAGCTTCGGTCACGAAAAGGGCTACCCCATTTCGTCCCGTAGGGGTCATAGAAGGCGACTAAGGGAGTTTGAAACCCGGTAAGTACTATTAAGGTCTTTGGATTACCCCCAATTGGCGGGTAAACCACAAAAATTTGCATACCCAAGGAGAGTTGGTGTCAGGCAGACCGACTGTAAAACCCTTTTGCTAAAACCTTTGCAATATAATAAAATATTGCACCGACTCCAAGTAACTTGGGAACAGGCAAAGAGCCTGATGTGTAGCAATCGTGTATTTTATTATTGTATGTTTTAATTAACGGATATTCCACTTTCGTTTTCACGTACCTAGTTCGTTAAATTGTTAGTTTTTTTTTTTTAAGAGGGTCCATGTTTCTTTCCTGCTCTTCTCCACCGAGTATTCCGAACCTTGCACTTTCACTGATGACTTTTCTTAAGAGCTTGTCTAGGCCTTTTTTTAACCGTTGCCCCATACTAGTACTTCTCCCGTATCGCGGGTACAGTTTACCGAGATAAATCTCCACAAACACCCAGACCCAAAACCACTATCTGTGGATCATACAAATATTTGTCATCATCATCATCATTTTCGTCAACAATACCGCAATGCCTCAAGAGTCTTTAACCAGTGTGTGTTACCAGTGATGACATATGGAACAGAGACGTGGTCACTCACAATACGCCTCATAAGAAAGCTCAAGGTCACTCAGCGAGCTATGGAGAGAGCTATGCTTGGTATTTCTCTACGAGATCGAATCAGAAATGAGGAGATCCGTAGAAGAACTAAAGTTGTCGACATAGCTGAAAGGATTAGTAAACTGAAGTGGCAATGGGCAGGGCACATTGCTCGTAGAACTGATGGCCGCTGGGGCACAAAGGTTCTAGAATGGAGACCGCGCACCGGAAAACGCAGCGTGGGACGACCTCCAACGAGGTGGACAGACGACCTGGTGAAGGTCGCTGGGAGTCGTTGGATGAGGGCGGCATGTAACCGCTCGTTGTGGAAATCTAAGGGGGAGGCCTTTGTTCAGCAGTGGACGTCCTGTGGCTGATATGATGATGATGATGATCATCATCATGCCATCAAATCCGCGACGCGTTGCGCAGAAAGACAATCTCTTACCCACTGCGCCAACCGAGCTGTCGATGCTGCCTATATAAGAAAGAAAGAAAGAAAAGCTAATTATTACCACAACAAAACGTGCATCGGTAACTACACTAAACTTGCTATAAAAAACCACATAACAGAAAGACTGATCGG
This sequence comes from Diloba caeruleocephala, assembly GCA_947459985.1. Taxonomy (NCBI): domain Eukaryota; kingdom Metazoa; phylum Arthropoda; class Insecta; order Lepidoptera; family Noctuidae; genus Diloba; species Diloba caeruleocephala. Next base: position 6,015,376 of record OX381614.1, read on the forward strand.
AGACTAGAAATAAAAAATGAGATACAAAAGAAAATAATCATAAAAAATAGCAGTTTGCTGGTGCACGTCTTAAAAGTGGCAAAGAGCGAATATGAGCATAATAATGTGTTGTAACGTTAGCCGCAACACAGAGCTGTTTTTCAGTTTATATGAAACAAAACCTTTGATATAGAATTTGTTACTAGACATGGCCCTTTGTGATCATTAACTAAATCAATATATTCACATATGTGTTTGTCCACAATAAGCAAAATCAGAACAAGTCCACACATTAAGTGGACATCATTCTAGGGTAGCAACATCACAACTCCCGCCATTTTCTCATTCAGCATTCCCATTTTCTTTTTCGCAGCATTAATTTTTCTTTTTAAGTTATTTCTATACCACTCCCCGTGCGCCCAATTTTAGCAAACCTACCAGACAGAGAGTGCCACGGAAATAATTCAGGATTATTCGGCAAAGAGAGAGGTCAGGTTATGCTGGTTATTTTGGATGGTAGTCGAAAACAAAAGGTTGGATGTATTGCTTGCTTTCTCGTCGGGCCAGTAACTGAACCCTCTCATTTGCGCCTCTTTAAAAATTCACGGCACCCTAAACAGTTTTCTAGTGATTTTTATGTTGGTTTTAATGAATTAAAAGTCGTTTAGTCAGCTCGATGATATGGTTTATGAGAAGAACGTTTTTTGTAAGTAAAATAGTAAGGTTATATTTAAAGAAATACAGAAGCATTTATGCCTGTCTCGCTCAAGTTAGGGGATAGTAACAAACAAACAGCACGAAAAAGAAACAGTACGAGGCCGAATTTGTAGAGCTGGTATTCTGATAGGGCCTTATGATAATGAAGCCACGGTCTAATGGTATTGCAGATGCGGATTATTCTGTACTACCTATGAAAAGATGGATGGAGACTTTGCTAGTACTTGGAGTGGTATGAAGAAACACAACACAGTGAGAATATTTTTTGAACTAAATATAAAACCTAGCTTCAGTATCGATTCGTTCCCACCACAACCAAATATTCTATACTTCGCAATAAATAATGACAGCATTCGCACTAACCATACAATAGTTTTTATAAGTAACATATAACTATTGAAGGAAAACCTTTAACAAAACGCAAAGACATAGTATTACCTACGTACATAGAGCCTATTAAGTTGAACAAATTTCCATTTATAAAGATCTTTATTTTTGTTTTTTTTATTGGTGCTCAGTCTTCAGTTCGCCCCGGGGAAGGGCGAAGGGGTATGCCGGACTCCTACCGGCTAAAACCACTGGAGCGGTCATCTTCGGCACCTAAGGAAGGCTTCAGGTCCTCGTATGATCACATTAGAGCCGCCCACTGGTGCCACGCCTATAGGCACATCTCGGAGAGGGTGACTGTAAAGCGGTCACCCACCCGGGGGATTGTAAAGGATCCCCCAAAGCGTCCCACGGCAGCGCGTGACCACATGCGTGCTACCGTCTTCTCTTGGGTCGCTCGGTGTGCACACGCAGATTCCCCAATCTGCGCACCCCTCTCCCGGTCCCGCTCTGCGGTCTCCTTCTGGAGCATGACGCTCTCACAGAAGGAGACCACTGACTTCCAGTTATAAAGACCTGTCATCCCAATGTGAGCGTTACGTGTGATAAAAAGAGAAATCACTAACCGTTCGCGCACATCTTGAAGCGTTGCGCGCCTACAGCTATATTTACCCGAAACCATCTGGTTAACACACGACGCTAACAGTTTTTACAGAGAGTGGATTGTAACCATTCGATTATTTTGATGTAACCAATGCTCTAGATACATCTCTTTCTTTCATATGACTTGCGCATGTGCTCGTGAGAGGCATTCAAAATCTATTGATTTTTTGATTATGCTTAATCTGTCTATAGTTACTTGGTCTTAGGAGCTGCCAAACGGGTTGACATGTGAAACTTTGGCCTAAAGGTGATTCTTAGAATAGAAATAACAATAAACTTTTACAATTCATACATTATTTTTATGTATTAAGTATTCATAAACAAAAGCAAAATGCATGAGAAATACTTAACACATTTGATAATAAAATAAAATATAAAAGAAATACCATAAACAGTAGTAGGTATTTTATACTTTCAAAAAAATCACTTTCAAATATATATTGTATAAAAGAAATCTATGTTTAGCATAAAACCATCAAAAATTACCATTAAAAGTAATTCCCACGCAAATCCCTTGCGAATCCCTCCGTTACAGACGGATTAGGTGCAAGATTCTTCTAAAATACAGTGGATGAGCAGAAAATTTTTCAAGCATTCGCGTGTATCACAAAAGGTTAGAGGGTAGGCTAAAGGGGTTCGCCCCAGGTGGGGTGGAGGGGAGCTTTCGGCATCTGTCGCGAACAACGAACGAATTGGATATGATTTTGTATTGTGAAGAAGGATTTTCATTGTTGATTGATGTTTTTTGTAAGTGGAAACATTTTGTATTTGTACTTACTACGGCATTTTCAAGTCAACACGCCCAGATATCAACCAGTAAACGGCCACGGCTAAACATGGGCATCCCAATAACCACTACAATAAACGATCACCACGCTTGGCAGGCGGATTGGTGTTGGTTGTTGGGGGGTTATACGGGAGGCTGCTGCTACCCATCTTATTGATATCAACACTTAATCTTCTATCACGGCACACAGGGCTGGGGAAGGGTGGTCTATTATCTGCCGGGAAACACGGGATGGAACAAAAAGTGCATAGGTACTATGTAAGTATACCTCGTTAATCAATTAATTGAACGTAGAAGGGAGATACGAAAGAAAAGGATTCTTCAAAGTTCTTCTCTAAATTAAATACTTTACTATAGTTTCTCATGGTATGGCAATGCTTTATATAATGTAATTTTTAATATTCATTCATTTTAAAGCTTTCATATAATATAAAATATGATCAATATAATATAAAATAATATCGTTTCAATATTTGTACACCGAAATAGTGAAATATGTAGAACCAAATTTTACTGTAAAACGTCAATTTATATATTCTTAGAAATATCTTATAAATTGATATTTATCTTTGATTATAACCAAATTTCACTTAATTGTATCATATTAATTTTTATTTATAGTATTTTAATTTTAGGTTTTGCTTATTTTAATGTCATGAATGTATTTTGTCTTCATCAAACTTAATTTTTACCTAGATTATAAGTAGATGATGTGGTCTTTTGAAATTGAAGGAGCATACTTGTTACTGTACCCTGTGTTACTTAAATAGTTTGTAATTGTGTATCCTCTGTTGGAGATCCAAATAATAAATAAATAAATAAATTTGACTGCCAAACCCACTTCCACTCTCAATGACTTTTAACGTTGCACTCTAGAATTTCTTGTGCGAATTTCGTGAATGATACCGGATCATTCACAGAAATAAATATCATGTGATGTAAACATCCAGACCCGAAACAACTATCTCTAGATCATACAATTTTATATTTTTTAAACTTTGCCCCACGTTAGGTATTCTCCTGTGTCGTGGGTGCATTTAGGATATGAATTCCACATACAATACACCCTTGATACTTATAAATAAATCAAAAACATACACAATTTGTAAAAAAGGCCGGACCCTGAGTTTCTTTCGGCATTTCTTCTCAAGTTGTGATGTAGTGAAAAGACCTCCATCGTTTTAATTATGACGTTTAAAAGGGTCTGCTATGATCTGATTGATTACTGAATAAACGATTCTATTCTATTCTATTCTAAACTTGCGGGGATCGAAGCCGCTAAAAGTAGAGCAGCAAGCCAATCGCTTAGCCGCTGCACCAACCGTGCTGACCTGTTCATTAGCGGGTACAATATGAATTATATATTTCTACAGAGTTAAACTTTTTCATCCATCCATGATATATATATATATATATCTTATTTATATCTTTAAATGAGCAATTCTTGTATATATATAATTGGAATCTCGGAATCGGCTCCAATTTTCATAAAATTTAGTATATAGGGGGTTGCGGGGGCGATAAATCGATCTAGCTAGGAATCATTTTTAGAAAATGTCATTTTATAGGCGTTTGAGTAGTCTCAACTGAAAAATATGACTCTTCCTGACATCTATTGGCGAATAATAATACTATTTTTTGTGAGCAACTAATTGCTTTAACGACACAACAGCAGATGGCGTTATTAAGTAACACGAAAATACCGAGCAAAGCTCGGTCATCCAGGTACTATATATATATATATCTATCTATCTATCTCTCTCTCTCGATATATGTATGTGTTTAAAGTGAAGCAACCGTCGTCTGAACCACGGTTTCGCAGCAGTACTTCACTCATCTCTATGAGAACTATGAAATGTGTGTAACCTTTTTTTTTTCAATGTCAACTAACGTAGAAGAGTTATAGTACAGTAAAAAGTTACAGATAGTAAAGTCGTGGCCTTGGTTAAGGTTGAAACGGTATCCTGAGTAAAAGTGGACGTTTTTCCTATATTATACACATAAAAATTTATGAAGATGTTTAGATGGATGTTACTAAATTATACTGGAAAGCCTGAACGGATTTGGATGAAATTTAGCACACAGATAGACCATAACCCGGATTGAAATATATTTATCCCGGGAAATGAGATAATAAGCAAAAGAACACGCGGGCAAAGCCTCTGGCAAAGTCTAGAATTTCATAACAGAAAACATTTTGAGACAAAATTTGTCTCAAAATGTTAAATAACAATTTAACTGCCACTTGCCGCGTCATTTTCTTCATTGATCAGTAGGCTGGGATGGTGGGTTGTCGGTACAGGGTAGGGGGTGGTTTTTCGCGATGAGTGCGGAGTCAGGCACGATCGTGACCCCGCATTGAGGAATGACCAATCTCGCCTCCAGCCTACTTGTTTGCAAAGCTCAAGTGATTTTAATATGCGATATAATTTCATGAGGTTTTCCCACGAAGAATTTGCGGTGAATATATATAACGTATAGCAAACAGGGGCAGGTGGGTTGGTTTGATTCAATTAAGCTTTTCAACTTTAACAAATTTATTTCAAGTAAATAGCGCAAAAAGAACGTAATAATTTACCCGCAAAATTAATATGTTGTATAGTGAAGCAAAAAGAAGGGTTGAAAAGTTGCGTAATGTTAGTGCAGAATGATCTTTTTATGCAACCAGAGGGCCAATTCTCGTAATTAATTTACACTATGACTGAAACTTGACCGAACTTAGATTAAATTATGAATTGACCGAAAAAATTGTATTCTGCTACTCTTAAAGTTCTGTCGGATTTCAGTATAATCTCGATCTAGTCTTATTTCAATCTCAATTTTGACGTTTATTAAAAACAATTCAATACATGTGACAGTTAGAAATGTTAGCAGAATACCGTTTTGACTTCGATTAACTTTCGATCCATTTTCGATCTCATCAGTTCACGTTTGACGTTGTTTGTTAGTTTAGGAGAATACCATTTGTGACATTTATGACACTGAGACTAGATCGCAACTATATTTTTGAACATTTTTTAAATTACGAGAATTGTCCCGCTGATGACGAGAGGAACAAGTCATTTGCCTGGTGGTAAGCATCACGCCTGTCTATAAAAATTGTGATGCTACCCAGGACTAGCCCAACGTGGCACCACACTGCCCTTGTCACCTCGAGAATATTAGTTTTTAGTCTCTTATGTCCAGTCATTTCACTATCTACAGTGCCCTCCTAACCGGAACCAGTAATGTATAATGTTCAAACTTTATAATAGTATTACTCTGGAGCAGACTATCTGGCACTGCGGTGGTACTTGCTAGCCATACTTGCATAAGAGACCTACCAACAGTACCATAATTAGCGTTAAGCTTACTGCAGTAATATATGCACATCACTGCACCACAGCGCTGATTTTCAGCGACAACTAATATAAATTCTGGCATAAAATTCAGTAACTTTTATAATTTCGGTTCTAAATAGTTTTATGGTTCAACTTTCACAAAGATAAGGATAGAAGAAAGAAGGACGTAATTATTATTTTATAGTAAAACTGTGAATTCAGTTCGAATTAATAATAAAAAATAATAGAAATAGACACTACTTTTCAGCATCAAATGCACAAATATCTTCGTAGGCACAATAGTACTGTTATATCAGAAGTGTTCAAATGCGGCCAACTGCGATTTTTGGCAATCCAAATCCTACAAATGTGCAGTAAATACATTAAAATTCTCATTTTTGGTAACATTTTGGTAGCCCGCACTGACGTACATAAAAATAGCATAATTTTGTAGTGTTCTTTTTATTCAACCTAGTGATTGGACGATTCATTTGCCTGCTCATAACAATTGTAATGCTACCCAGCTACTAGTCCTGCGCGGCATCACACTGCGCTCCTCACCTCGAGACATTCGTTGTTTAGTTTGATATGCCCATTAATTTCACAAGCTATAGTAACTGAAACACTGGAATGTCTAAAGTTTAAACACTAAAGTGTATTTGTGTATTTTTTTACTATGGGCCTTAGTCGCCTGATAATAAACAATTATAATAATAATTATATAATACCTACTACTTGACAGCAGAATGTCTGAAACAGCGGTGGTCCACCTTCTTTTTTTATTTGTCAAGTGGAAATTCTACATGAACTTCCTCCTCCCTGGGCAAGGGTGAAGGGGGAAAGGGGGCCGGACTCCTACCGGCTAAAACCACTGGAGCGGTCATCTTCGGCACCAAAGGCGGGCTCCAGGTCCTCGTAAGATCACACTAAAGCCCCCATTGATGCCACATCTCGGAGGGGATGACTGTAAAGTGGTCACCCCCTACCGGTGGAACCTACCTAGCCGGCCTCTTGCAATAAGAGACCTACCACCAGTAGGCTTTTTAGGTATCTTAAATTCTGTAACAAAATTTCATACAGTACATGATTTTACATACTTTATTTTTACATTATACTGTCTTACTGCGTAACTTTACAAAGCCATACCATAAAAAACTAACAAAAACGTTCGTCGGCACCGCTACAAATTTGAAGTGAGTACAGAAAATTGGGAGCATGCACTATCTACAGATCTCGTGGCGGAGTACCGGATCCGTCACCTCAAGTGGCTTGGAAGTACCGCCTAGTACCTGCGAGTATCGTGTAAGAGTACTGAAGTACATCAAAGTACACTCGAATGACGTCGGCACTGATAGGCTTTGGCAAGAGACTGTTGAGTTAAATTTGACGGACGTATATTAAAATAGAATCAGTTCTCATTCATCATTTCGGCCGAAGGAAGTCCACTGCTGGACACAGACCTCCCCCAAAGATCACGATAACCACCGATATGAATGTGTTGTGGGCTCATTGGGGGGTTTTGCCATAATCGCCACGCTTGGCAGGCGGGTTGGCGATCGCAGTTGAGTTGTTAATGTACTCGAAGGACGCTGCTGCCCATCCTCCGGCTAATCCCTTAGTCGACTTTCACGACACCCATGGGAGGAGATGGGGTGGTGGCATTCTGAGCCGGCACCAGTTCTAATGATCATGTAATTTTCATTGCTCGATTTGAGGCCTGTATGGCTTATTTGTACATAGAGAGTGTACAAATAGTATGGTGCCTGCTAAGAATACCACCACCCCATCTCATCCCGTAGGTGTCGTAAAAAGCGACTACGGGATTATCTGGAGGATGGGTAGGAGCGTCCTTCGAGTACATTTACAGTACACATCACCAACCCATCTGCCAAACGTGGCGATTACGGCAAAACGCCCCCAATGAGCTCATAATACAAACCTATGGGTTCCACAACCAAATCCGGTCGTTGTAGCAATTTTTGGGTAGGCTTCTATCCAGCAGTGTACTGTTCGGCTGAAATGCTGATGGCTTATTTTACACCGGTTAAACAACTAGAACTGTTCGTGTGATTTCTGGCAATTAATTAACCACCTCTCTCCACCCATGGGTTTCATAAAAGCCGACTAATCGTTGATATCAAGAGGATCGGCAGCATCCTTCCTGTGCTACATCATACTGCAATCACAATCCGCCTGCCAAGCGTGGTGAACATGGCAATATCCCATCTGACTGCTCATTGTAGTGATCATTGGGAGGCCTATATTCAGCAGTGGATGTTGATAGGCTGATGAGAGATGAGACGACTGAGTTGTAAAACTGTTTAGGGTTCCGAATGTCCAAGGAAAAAACGGCGGATCCCTTATAAGATCACCCGTGAGTCTGTCTGTCTATCCGTCTGTCACACCCAGCCAATTTTCTCCGAATCTACTGGACCAATTAAGTTGAAATTTGGTAAACATAGGGATTTCTATGACCCAAATACGTACGTGTAACGTAAATACATGAATTTTGAATATGGGGGTCACTTTTAGGGGGCAATATAGAAAATTTAAGAAAGTAGACGAAAATTGACCATTCCGTGCCCCTTATCTCCGAAACTACTGAGCCTAAAATTTAAAAAAGGGAAGTTAATAGCTCTTTACCTATAGATTACAGGAAAACCTAAAAGAAGTCTATGGTCTGAAAATAACATGGTAAATCTTTCAATATTGTGCGTAGAAACTTACGTTTGCGGTTAAAATGTATGGGATAACATGTTTTTCAACTATGATCTTAAATTTGTTTTTTGTTCTTGATACGCATTCAAGTAAGGCAAGTACAAGACCGAATTCAACAATAGATAATATATTCAGCAATTTCGGAACCCTCTCCACGTGATTTCAACTCGCACTTGACCGGTATTTTTAAATATATGGATATTTCGCTGTAAGAGCGCTATGTAAGAACTATAATTAATAAATAGTATTAGTTAATCTGTTTAAAAGTGTTTTATTATAATGTGTAATAATCGGAAAAACCTAAGACATTATTATAGCTAAAATTAATTGACACCTGTCTCACACCTGTCGTTGAGGCGATCCTTGGAAGAGGCCTGTGTCAAGCTGTGGACTTTATTCAGCTAAAACGATGACCTATGACGATAAACTTTCCAAATTCAATCCAAATTGAATAAAGAACAATGTTATTTAATAATAATTCAATGCACGTGTTATTTGCACATAAATACTTCCCAGTTAATGTCGTGCACGAATTATTAATAGGTTAGCATCTCTGTGTAATTATTTCAAATGAAATATTATTATATCTTGAAGAATCATAGTAAATTACCATGTAAGTACCAACATAATACTGGCCAATCCGCAGGCGGTCTGCCGTATGCTAATAACGTTGGCAACAAAATTTATTGATGCACAATAACAATAATAAAATTATTTTTAATAAACAACTTTGATATATTAGAAAACAGTTATATGGGCATCTTACGAAATCAATTTGCCAACTTCACTTTTACAACTGCATAACATAGTTTAACTAAAACCTAACCTTATGGCATTTTAAATAAAGTTGAGTTTGGAATAAGGTGATTTTCGAGTGTTTATTGTTTGGATGGGTACTATCGGTTCTCACGTACTATTCACGGCGTATGTGATTTATCGTGAATGGAGAGGTAGGCGTAGGCGTCTCAGACGGTAGCACGCATGTGGTCACGCGCTGCCGTGGGACGCTTTGGGGGATCCTTTACAATCCCCCTGGGGGGGTGACCGCTTTACAGTCACCCTCTCCGAGATGTGCCAATAGGCGTGGCACCAGTGGGCGGCTCTAGTGTGATCATACGAGGACCTGGAGCCTCCCTTAGGTGCCGAAGATGACCGCTCCAGTGGTTTTAGCCGGTAGGAGTCCGGCATACCCCTTCGTCCTTCCCCGGGGCGAAGGAAGTTCATGAAGAATTTCCACTGGGCACCAATAAAAAAAAAAAAAAAAAAAAAAAAAGGCGTAGGCGTCTCAACGACTCGTTACCGTTGAAAATGCAATAGGTATAACCGGCGCCATTAAAATATTATGTTTTTGTGTCACGTTTTGTGCGTATGACATGAATTATTATTATAGACTAAAGTCTCGATTAAGAAAAATATTTTGGAGTTTACTGCAGAAGAATCGATTTATAGATAAGGCCCCCGATATGAACAATGTATGAGGACTGAAATTTTGCCGAGCGTTAACTAAAATGCGTTACGTTTTTCTGCGCACCTACCTTGCGCCCTGTCTGCGTTAAAGTCATGTATGTGTCAAATGTCGTTTGATGTCAATTTTTTATATTATTTCATTTAATATATAGAAATATTGATATTTAATATCATTATTATTAATAGTATATCATATCGGCCATTTATACGTCCACTGCTGAACAAAGGCCTCCCCCATAGATTCCACAACTGTGTCATCATTTTGGGGGGTATTTGGCAATACTCACCACGCTTGGCAGGCGGGTTGTTGAGCGCAGTATGGCTACACAGCTTCACAGGAGGAACGCTGCTGCCCATCCCTCTGGTTTATATTCCCTATTCACCTTTACGACATCCACGGGAGGAAATGGAGTGGTACTATATTCTTAATCCGGACACCACACGGACATAGTATATATAAATATTTAATATCATTATTATTAATACGCAAGTGATTAAATAAATAAATTATAAAATTAGGCAAAATCTAGTTTAAGTGACGGTGGAAGAAAATCCGATAACGAAGACGTGGATGCAGTTACTAGGTTGTAATTCATTTTTTATATGATATAGGTATATCGTACATATAAACACCCATGCTATTTTATTTTTTAACCCTCACTGCCTTTTATTTTAATTTATTTTATTTATTGATCCGGTGGAAATACATCATGTACTTCCTCCGCCCCGGGAAAAGGCAGAGGGGTATGCCGGACTCCTACCGGCTAAAACCACCGGAGTGGTCATCTTCGGCACCGAAGGGAGGCTCCAGGAACTCGAATAATCTCCATCTAGAGCCACCCATTGGTGCCACGCCTTTAGGCACATCTCGGAGGGGATGACTGTAAAGCGGTCACTCCCTCTAGCGGAGAGAAGGTGACTGTAAAAAGGCCACCTCCCCAGGCACTTCTCGGGGGGATTGTAAAGGAGTACCCCGAAGCCCAGCTATGCGCTATGCACACAGCGGTACGTGACCACATGCGCACCGCTGTCTTCCCGGGAGTCACTCGGTATGAGCACGCATATTTCCCAATAAGCGCGCTCGCGACCCCTAAGGCCCCCCGCCATATAAAGACGACAGGGGGCTCAGGCGTGTTGGACGCGGGCACCGCGGCGGTTGATACCCCGGCTCCGTGTCCTCCTCCTCCGAGCGGGATCGGCCCTCTCCCGATCCCGCTCTGCGACCTCTTTCTGGAGCATTACGCTCTCACAGAAGGAGACCACAGCACTCCAATTTTCATGCTCTGCCAACATGATATAGGTATATCGTACATATAAACACCCATGCTATTTTATTTTTTAACCCTCACAGCCTATTTATTACTGAGACAATTGTACTTACGGAGTAAACTCGAGTCATGCGTCGGGGCTGACACACGCACTTTTTTTAGGGCAAATGATATTTATTTTTCTTCTTGTCTTTTAGCTGTATCTTGTGAAGTTTATGCTTGACATACAACTATTTCGTGTAAGACCTTACTTTTGAATAGTTGGTAGCGTTTAAAGGCTATGAAACCTAAACGGAAGGATATCCAAAGCGGTTTTCGAAAGCATTATTTTTCTTTATGAACATTAAATATTTAACTTATCTATACAAATAAATAAAATTGAAGTGTATGTTTGTAATGTCAAAATAACAGATTTTTACTAAATGCATATGAAAGTATGTACGTTACATATAACAAAAACATTATTTTTAAATTTTTTGCCTGTCTGTCTGTCTGTTTGTTCCGGGTAATCTCCGAAACGGCTGGACCGATTTTGACGGCACTTTCACTGGCAAATAGCTGATGTTATAAGGAATAACTTAGGCTACTTTTAGTAGGCGCAAAAATAAAAAAACCTTGAAATTCAATATAAATATTTAATGTCAAGTGCCTATTTCGAAGTACTCTAAATGTTTTTTAAATTAAACGCGGGTGAAACCGCGGGTCCCAGCTAGTTTTATATATGACTAGCTGTGTCCCACGGTTTCACCCGCCGTTTAATATAAAAGAAATCGGATTATTTATACATTTCTATTATATAATTAGTATATTGGATTTTATGGGTTTTAATTTCTTTTCCCGGAATCCTAAACCTTTTTTATAAAATAAAAGGAGCCTACGTTACTCCTTATAACAGCAAATCAGCTATCTGTCAGTGAAAGTCCCGTCAAAATCGGTCCAGCCGTTTCGCAGATTAGCCTGAACAAACAGACAGACATACAGACAATTTTTTTTTTATTTTCTTATAAGTACCGTATATTCTTTTATAAGTATGCATTTAGTAAAAAGCTGTTATTTTGACTTTACAAACAGACACTTAAATTTTATGTATGTGTATAGATTAATTCGTAAACACGGCCGCTATTGGTACATTTTATAATACCTATTTAAATTTATCAAACAGAAAATTTTCCCATAGCACTTCACATGTCCCATATATCATATAAAAACAACAAATTATGTTTACTTTATTAGACAGGTACACATATATTATTATTTGTTCAGTTCCTCTCCATAAACGATATTACCTTCTTAAGCTAACTCGTGAGTCGACGTATTTGTCAATAATTGAGAGTCGATATTTGAGTTCATACTTAAGGTATGTATCCATCATGCCCAGAAAACCGCTTTGCGACGCGAGATAACGTTGTCGCACTCGAACCATATCACAATACGCGACGATCTAGTTTGGTAATTTAGCATGTAGATACCTAATAGGTACAAGTCAGCTCTTAATGTGACTTAAAACTCTTTAAATTCCGTTGTCTTTCTATTTGTCTTCTCGCGTCTGCGAGAAAAAGTAGCTCCCCGAGAAAGGCTGCTTTTGCTGCTTAACCGGTCAAGTTGGGGAAGCCGTAAGGGCCTCGAGCCGGGCAATAACTTCAATACTAAGCGACATGACCTAGGGGGCCCCTTTTATATTGGGCCCAATGGAAATTCTTCATGAACTTCCTCCGACCTGGGCAAGGGCGAAGGGGCATGCCGAACTCCTACCGGCTATAATCTGGGGTGGTCATCTTCGGCTCCATCCCGTATGATCAAACTGGTGCCAAGCCCATAGGCACATCTCGGAGAGGGTGCCTGTAACTTTACAGGGGGACCACTTAGTCCCTCCCCCCCGGGTAGGGCGCCCCCTACCTAGTAGGAATCAGGCCTCGTCTTACGTGGTTGCTGAAGAGGAAGTAAGCTAGGGAGCTGGATTAATATTGATTTTGATTAAGGGACAAAAACGCTACTTATTCTGTACGCACCTTAATTTATTATGTAGTAGTAAAATATATAACTAGTTGATGATGCTTGAGTATCAAAATGACTGCTGCTGTAGATACTTGAAAGGTTTTAAACAGATGTACATGATCTTGCCAGCTGCACAAACTGTTGAAGTGTTTACGTCTAGTACCTAACCGTTGCCTTTGCAAACAATATACACATTTATCACTATATATGTACCACCGTATCATGTACCACTGAACGGTCTCTTGCCTATGATCCTCAAGAACATTCGTTTTGATATTTTAAGCCGTGTCTTCCAATGCCCATCTCGAAAGAATCGCTAGCATAATATAAGGGTGTAAAATAATGGCGCATCTTACGAAACCGGTGGCAATACTGAGTGTAAACCATTGGGTATAATGTACTACGTACTAGAGAAGACGCCTCAACTAGATGCTTTGTCACGACAGTTAGAGCGCATACACTCTAAGTCACTTGTGTCATGTCTGTGTCAGGCCGGTTACCGCAACGTGACGTGTTTGAGTGCTAAGTTGTATTACTTAGATATGCCGTCAAGTGCAGTGAGATAATATTTTAATAACTCGAGAAACATATAAAGTCAAGGAGTGGCGTGCCCCGCGGTCTTTGCCCGGTTAAGCAGATATATCCCCCTTGGGATGACTGCGAGAAGCCCTACATAAAAAAAAAAAAAAAAAAAAAAAAAAAAAATGCCCCGCGGTCGCAACTTCATGACCATATCATTTGTTTGTAATAGCTACTCTAGTACGTATTGCATTATACCTCAATGGTGTAAACAGACTTTTTTTTCTGAACGTCTAAGTAACATTGAGAACGTTGTACATAACGGGGGACATGGAATATGGTAACGTTTATTTAACGGTTGGTGCAGTGGCTGATACAGTCGGCTGCTTTGCCGTGGGTTCAATTCCCGCACGGAACAAATATTTGTATGATTTGCTTAGTTGTTCCGGGTCTGGTGTCTGGGTGTATTGTATGTGGAATTCATGTCTGTAAACGCACCCACGACTCAGGAGAAATCCTAGTGTGGGCAACGTTTAAAAAATAAAAAAAGAGAAGAAAAAATTTTTGCGTACAACAATTGAGAATTTGACCTCCAATGTCTCCATAACCAGCTGGTTCTCAGATATGGTCTAATGCCCATGAGCTGCGGCTTGTGGGCGACGAACTTGGGACAGTCCAATCCAAACTGACCAGAAATTGGTCCTAGATGGTGGGGGCAGGTTGTATTCTGCACGTGCCTCTGAAAGAATGTGTGGTCTGCGGCTGACCAGGTCGCACACAGACTAGGCCCATCAGACCTTATGACGAGCACGACAAAAAAGGGTATGGACTGGAACAAGAAAATCGTCAATGGTTGGTAGAATGTGTAGCTTCCATTTTCATTAAAGGTCTTTTTACACCATGGCGTTAGAAAGCCAGCAAAGTACATTGTGTAATAACTAATAGTCGACAACATTAGCGTGAACGTCACAACACTCAAGATAAGCTTATTGGACGCAGTCGCACCCACAATACGTGATAATCGCTTCAATATTCCAGCTTTTAGAAGGAGCGTTTAAATCACTCTGGTGGTTCAAGTGAATTTATGTTGCTATTTTGACATCTAAACGGTCAAAACTTCTACACTTATCTTTGTTGTCTCAATCTTATAAAGTACCTACCGAAAAAGTATTTTTTTAAATTTGTTTTTGTTTCTGTATACTACAAGGATCAGGAATTATAATTTTCTCTTATTCTCTTTTATCACCTCTTTTTTTCAAAATACGTTGCCCCATGCTGAAATTTATCCTGTGTCGTGGATGCGTTTACCGACACAAATTCCACACACAATACACCCAGACCCAGAACAACTACCTGCAGATCATGCAAATATTTGTTCCGTGCGGGAATCGCACCCGCGACCCGGAGCGCAGCAGCCGACTTTATCAGCCACTGCATCAACCGTGCCGTCAAATATTTGTATGGCTACAGTCTATTTTCACTAGATGTTTTATTTTTTGTCCACGATGACGATGACGTGGTCACTATGGGCCTCATAAGAAAGCCCAAGGTCACTCAGCGATCTATGGAGAGAGCTATGCTTGGCATTTCATTACGAGATCGAATCAGAAATGAGGAGATCCAATAACAACTAAAGTTGCCGACATAGTTGAAAGGATTAGTAAACTGAAGTGACTACCTCCAACGAGGTGGACAGGCGACCTGGCGAAGGTCGCTGGGAGTCTTTGGATGCAGGTGGTATGTTACCGCTCGTTGTAGAAATCTATGAGGGAGGCTTTTGTTCAGCGGTGGACGTCCTTTGGCTGATATGATGATGATGACATGCGATTGTAGCTGCAATCACTTGTCGTATTGTTTATGCTATTCAAAATATTAAAATAATATAAACTGATAAATAAGTAAAAAACCGCCTTCTTAAAGAATAAAATAATTTGTTTAGAAAGTCAGTGCCAATTTTTTATAAATCAAATCGAATCAAAGGTACCTAAACTGTTACACACGAATAATTTTATTCTCTTTGGAAGCGGTTTTCCTTTTTCTTTTTTCTCTAATATTTGGGTGTGAGTCGCCATGCTTGGCAGACGGGTTGGCGATCGCAGTTGAGTTGTCAATGTACTCCAAGGACGCTGCTGCCCATCCTCCGGCTAATCCCTTAGTCGACTTTTACGAAACCCACGGGAGGAGATGGGGTGGTGGTATTCTGAGCCGGCTCCACGTGGCAAAGGAATATAAAAGAAGAGCTCTTAATTCCACCTTAGATGACGACGAAATTGTGTATAAATCGGCATCTGTCTGTGCTTGGCATAACTTTGTATCAGTAATTACAATTTCTGGATGACTGTGTGCGTTTAAGAATAAACGGTTTTCTTTCTAACTTACTACAAACAATACCTCTGTCGAGCGTGTGGATTCAAAGACAAATTATAGCGTGAAAGCGGTGCACATCTCTGGGGTGCAAGCTCCGGACCACCTCCAACACCATTCTGACCTTATTTTCGAACAGGTTTGATTGTCAGTACATTAACCATTGTTATATGATAAATGTAATGACAAACAAACAAATGACTCGGAGGCAAGCATATTATTAAGCATTTAAATTTACTTTTATAATTTTAATTGTATTTACATTTAGTTAAATGTTTTTATTTATATTTATTGTGACTAAAACTTATTTATTTTTAATAGCATTAGGTCTTCATTTTATCGTGCTGTTTCAAATAAATATTCTTTTCATTTATTCATTTAAATGTATTAACTCATTTGTTCATTTATTTCTCACGACGTTCATTAGCAGGCCCATGTCCGACAGTGGAACGTACGGAACGTACATACATAGATGTCCGATAAGACCGATATCCATATCGGTCCACACGCCCACGTGTCACCGATATCGCAATAAAATAATATACGATCTTCATCAGGTTGATCTATCGGCAGTATTCAACCAAAATAGGTACGCATTATCCCTTCCTAAATCCAACCCAAAACATCAACTTTCACAGCCATTAATATCGAGTAACCGTCAGTTTTTAGGTTAAAATAACATTACTTTTAGAGAGTTGCTATGCAAGTCGTTTGAATGGGGCACAGAACATTTGTAGAGCGTGGGCCGGAATAGTGTCAAGCGGCGCGTCGCAAGCGCAGCCATTAAGAAACACGATGTTACTGGTGTATAATAATTTTATTGGAAACTTACTTTGACTATTGATACTAAATGGGGACACAGCTTGCATTGGGATAAAGAAAAATCAATAAATATTAACCAAAGCACTTGTTTACGGTAAACTTGCGAGTAAACTTAATGAGAGTAATTCCTACAAGGCGACCTAATGACGGTTTAATGATTGAAGAACCATAAGGGGACGAGTCGTGGATAAATTCCTATTTTCTTTCTTTATTCTTAAAAAAGAAACGTTGCCCCACACTAGGATTTCTCCTGTGTCGTTGGTGCGTTTATAGACATAAATTTCACATACAATACACCCAGGCCCGGAACAACTACCTGCAGATCATACAAATATTTGTTCCGTGTTGGAATCGAACCCGCGACCCGGAGCGCAGCAGCCAACTGTGTCAGCCACTGCACCAACCGTGCCGTCAAATAGAAGGGCGCCTCCCATGACACCGGCGAAATATGTACAGAGGATCATGTGGGGTTTCAGCCAGCATGTCCCCAGCATGCCCCTTTGCCTTCCCCAGGGTGGTAGTCCATGACGATTTCCCCAAGTTAAAAAAGGTAACTTAGAATGGGCAACAAACATGTATCAAAGGACTGCTCAAAAAATCTGCAAGAGCCATGTTAACCTATGTACAGTTGCCGTATGGTGCCGGCTCGGAATACCACCACCCCATTTCCTCCCGTGGGTGTCGTAAAAGTCGACTAAGGGATTAGCCGGACGATGGGCAGCAGCGTCCTTCGAGTACATTAACAACTCAACTGCGATCGCCAACCCGTCTGCCAAGCGTGGCGATTATGGCAAAACCCCCCAATGAGCACACAACACACCCATATCGGTCGTTGTGGTAATCTTTAGGGGAAGCTTGTGTCCAGCAGTGGACTTCATTCGGCCGAAATGATGATGATGATGTTAACCGATGCAAAGACCACTGATATGTACCTAAAACTAGATATCCATCGAAACTAAAATACCGCAAGCTTATTTATTTATATACTCTTTATTATACACCACATGTAACATTAATAAGTAACCATTCAACAACATGCAATATCTTACAGGTACCTATTTAAAACAAATAAAATATCGTGGGACGCCTGGCAGATGTGAAACATGCTAATTTTGAAATTTATTAATAAGTATAATATATATTTTATTTAAATACGTGCAAAAGTACGTGCATGATATATGGAACTGTGTGGGACTGTGGGCCTCATAAGAAGGTCACTCAGCGAGCTATGGAGAGAGCTATGCTATCGAATTAGAAATGAGGAGATTCGTAGAAGAACTAAAGTTGAAAGGATTAGTAAACTGAAGTGGCAATGGTCAGGGCATATAGCTCGTAGAACTAATGGCCGTTGGGGCAAAGAGGTTCTCGAGTGGAGACCGCGCACCTTAAACGCAGCGTGGGACGACCTCCAATGAGGTGGACAGACGATCTGGTGAATATCGCTATGAGTCGTTGGATGAGGGCGGCATGTAACCGCTCGATGTGGAAACCTAAAGCCTTTTCTCAGCAGTGAACGTCCTGTGGCTGATATGATGATGATGATGATGACGTGCAAAAGATGTATTATTATATTTATCCGTTTCTACATTATTTTCTTATTAAACGTTGCCCCACACTGGCATTTCTCCTGTATCGTGGTTGCGTTTACAGACATGAATTCCACATACAATACACCCAGACCCGGAACAACTACCTGCAGATCATACAAATATTTGTCCCGTGCGGGAATCGAACCCACGACCCGGAGCGCAGCAGTCTACTGTATCAGCCACTGCACCAACCGTGCCGTCAATAATGACGCCGATTCACCAAAACCACGAAATAAACAAGTAAAGTGGCGAGCGTGGAGCCCTGCTTCGAGGCGGCGGTGGAGAGAGCTGACAAGTCGTGAGGATAGCCGAATAGCACGTCTCGTGTCGCGACGATTTATAGGAGATTTTGTTTTTTTTTTTGTTGGGCTTCTCGCATACATTTCTGGGAAATGTGGTTGCTTAACCGGTCATTTGCTGGCGAAGCCAACAGAGGCCTCCAGCCAGGCTTAAATTAAATATTAAAAACTAAGCAACTTTCGCTAAGGGCGCCCCCTGCGGGACACGGACCTCGGCTTAGGGCGTTGCTGGGGATATCAAGCTATTGTTTTGGGGACAGCTGGATCGGTATTATTTAAATTGTATTAGGGGACATATAAAGCTACAGGCTCGGCACGGGCCGGCGCGAGCAAGAGACGGGAGGGAGAAGTGCTAACTTGAACGGGAAGGTGACGCGGCGATAGGCCTCCGCGACGTCGGTGAGGCGGGCATCCTCGGCGGCGAGGGCGGTACAACGGTCGGGTGTTTAGTGAACGAGACAACGCGGGTCTCTTCATGTGATCTAATGTGATTTTATCGTCTGGATCGACCAGAACGTGCCTCGGGCGGCGTACTCTACTGATAGTATTTATAGGAGACGTTCGTATTCCCGTATAGGCGCACCATTAGATGGTTCATATAATTTTTTACCTGCATAAAACAGAGGATAATATAATCTATTTTTTCAGAGTCACAATTAGTCCCGTGGTTTTTAAATGACATCCACTTAACGATACAAAAATACATTTAACTACACATAAATATTTTACAGTTAATTTTAATGTACGAGCGTAGCAGCACTGTGCCGCCGTGATTACGGTTGAACATGAATAATTTAATCATTCAAGAATAACTGGATGGGTACATCACTAAGCCTTTACACAGAAATAACGGAAAACAAATAGAGAGGCGGCCGGTAAATTGAAAATAAACATTTTACTGAACGTTTTGACATAAAATAAGGTGAACGTAATTGCAAAGCAGCCGCAGCTTTTCCATAGACTTAAATTATTTGCTTCTATTGGAATATTGTAAAACTGTTTATTGAATGAGTATTGCAACCAATGACTTCTGTTTTCAATGTTTTTAAAGAAATGCAAATGTTTGTTTAATTTTTGCTTTTTATTGTTGGAATAAACTACTGACTTTATGAGGGGCTTTACATGGACTCTCATTAACAGTAAGTAATCAATCAGCTGTGATTGTTCATTACAAATGACAGCCAACGGAGTCAAACTGATTGGCAATTAGTAATATTAACTCCCTGACCTGACAGTAAAATAAATTAATATAAGATTAGCTGTACAAGTAATAAGAGTCAACTTGACAGTTGACTTGGCAAAAAAGTTTCGGTTTTAGACATTTATTATGGATCACAAATATTTGTTCCAAGTCTTAGTGTCAATAGGCTTCGTTTTCTTTAGAGTGCGCGATAAATTATTTACCTTAATATATACCTCACACTTACAAAAACAAACAAATACTTCCACACCTTCCTACAATTTACCATCACATATTTTTCTCTAAGAAATAGGTAGTAAATTCTCTTATCGTCCCCACGCCCTTTACATGTAAGAAGTCACAAAGGAAAATTGGCAAAAAATCCACGAATGAACGAAAGGGTGGATCCACATGTCAATGTTACATGTGGGCGGAGCTTCACTCCCTTCGCGATATTTTTCTTACGTAATACCTCCTTAGAAGAAAGTATAGGTACTATTTCATTGCAGTAAGGGATCTGAAAATATTAAACTGTGGAAATTCGGCAAACATAGTTAGTATTTGACGCTAATAGTGTGCCAGTTGATCCGTACATAAATGCAATACCAAATTGTGTTTATCTTTATGAATGAATCCATCTTAGGATATCATTAATAAAGATTGAACGCCTTTTATCGATGTTTCCCATACATTTACATTGGCCTAGAAAAAGCTATATGTATCCACGGTCAGTAACATAAGGACCAAACGGGGTACGTAGCCACTTATATAGAATAACAACATTTTTTGTACTTAAAATTGTTAACAATCAATTACAATTTAAACATTATAATGACCATCGCAAAACTATATTCAACGTCTTATCTCAAAGAAACAGGCGGCACCGCAGGCTATTCCTGCATAAACCTGCAAATAACATACACATTTATAACTCAGCCTTCAAACTTTTTGTCGAGTTAAATACCAATTTATTTCGTGTACATATTTAGGTACGCTCATTCTTGGTCCTTATTAAGCTCAAAGAAAAAAGTCTATTACAGTCAACCCATCAAAAAATATTGTCAATACGTGCAAGTAACTGGATACAGTCATAACAAGCTTCTTAATTGACAGGACAACTAGTGAATTTTAATAATTATATGGCAAACATTTGTCATATCATAATATATTACAAACATTAATATAAACGCGTACAAAAGGACCACTATAAATGTTATGTTAAATTCAAAACACAACCGGTGTCGATAATTAGATGTCTAGCAAGAATATGAACAGTTTGTTATAAATAGAAAATGTTCACAAAAGCCTGAACCTGAACCTTGGAGTTTTTCAGTATCTATAGAGTCTTATTGCTTAGGTCAATAGGTACTTTTCTTCGTGTATTAAGCTACGTGTTGAGCTGTTAAAAACATTAGCATTGGAGTTGAAATAAGTTTCTATTTTATTAGTAGTGCATTCAACTCAGGTGCTACATATAAAAAGCTGCCTGCTACATATGATCAACCCCTGCGACACTTAATGTTAGACGATTTCAGGAGATAAAACTGAAATTCTTGAAAATATGCATCAGGCAATGTGTTAAAATATGTACCAAACCTATCGCGTTAATATGGACTAGACTCAATTTTAGAACGTCATTTGTAAATGCAAGGTCTCACCTAGACCTACCCTACACGGTCTTTATATTGTGAATTCTATTATATGTAAAATAAATTGTATCACAACTCAAAATTGTAATTCTACTATAGTAACTATTATTTCAAAGGCGTAACATGATCCTTAAAATATATTATGGCTTCAAATACCAAAAATATCAACGTCGCTACACACAACAAATTTTCAAACAAAACCCATAATAGAAATTTGATAGGTATTTATCTAGCTCATTATATTTAGGTGTAAGTTAATAATAAGCCGTTACTAATGAGGTCGCGGCATTCTAAGTTCAAGTTTATAATACATGACGGCCCTTCGTTAGTGAAGTCGATGTTGTATTTTTTCTACGACTTACTAATCGGATTTGTCTTCTTTTATTTTTTTATAAAAATATTGATATCTCCATTTGAAACCTACACCATTCTCGTTATAAGTATGTGTTACCATCATTCGTATCAATCAACATTGTAATCTCAATTATTTTAATATAAGAGTATCCATGGAGTTTCTTACCGGCTCTTCTCCATTGAATCCACTAATTGGAACCGTGCAACTTAAATTTCTGACGTTTAATGAGTACCTCGTACTCGTACTCTGACGTTTAAACCAGTAATTGGTTTATTTGAAATAAAAATATCTGACGTTGACTTTAAAAGAAGAAATAAATAAAAATCTATTCTCTACCACACCACTGTGCATCGGTACAATTACATGTAACATATTTCAACATGTACCAATAAGCACTACATGAACTTCCTTCGCCCGGAGAAGGGCGAAAGGGTAGCCGGACTCCTACCGGCTAACACCACTGGAGAGATCATCTTCGGCACCGAAGGGGGGGCTCCAGGTCCTCGTAAGATCACCTAGTGTGCACACCAATGGGCGGCTCTAGTGTGATTGTACTGTATCGAGGATCTAGACCCCCTTCAGTGCCGAAGTTGCTCGGACCGGTGATTTTAGATTAGCCTGGGCGGAAAAAGTACAAGATGTATTTCCACCGGGATAAAAAAAAATGTGTTTGTGCACGTGTGATGATAATGTCTGCAAACCCACGACACAGAACAATTCACAGGTTGGGGCATCGAAAAAATAATGACAGTTTTTTTCCATGACAATTCCTGGCTACCATCGTCATCAATAAATTTGAATCCGTCTCCTTGGCAAAAATGTACGTTGATTACAATGTAATGTAATATAAATATTGCCCTTTTATTTGAGTCGTCGGCCATTTCGTTGTAAGTCTCGACGTTACGATATAAAACTTTCCTGAGAACGACTTATGCGCTTGAGAAGTTACGATCGATAAATATCATCTTTTGTAAAATGCTGTACCTACATTGCGTCCTTATTGAATTAGTTTTTTAGCTTTACAGTACAGAAAATTGCTTGTACACTACAATGACTCCAAAATAAATCGATGTGTTATGAGATTGAGTTCAGAGGGCCAATTCTCGTAATTTAAAAATGTTGAAAATATAGTTCCGATCTAGTCTCAGTGTCGTGAATGGCACAAATGGTATTCTCCTAAACTAACAAACAACGCAAACGTGAACTTACACTGTGATGTGATCGAAAATTGATCGAAGTCAAAACGGTATTCTGCTAACATTTCGAACTGACACATGTAGGTACTAGGTACTAAATTTTCATTAAATAAACGTCAAAATTTAGATCGAAATGAGACTAGATCCAGGTTATACTGAAATCCGACTGATCTTTAAGAACCATATATTTACCATTTTTTCGGTCAAGTTCCAGTCATAGTGTAAATTAATTACGAGAATTGGCCCTCAGATTGTTTGCAAACACAAAAGTTTATTAGAAAAAACATTTACTTCTCTTTTTTTTATGACAGATGGTGAGTCAATACATCCATTTATTCGGTAATTTGGTCCTAACAAATACTTTCACACGTCGAATCTGAAAAGCTCAGGGCTGTCTTTTTTTGAAATTTTTATTATATTTCTCCTGTATCGCGAGTAAATAAATAAACACCCTGACCCTGGTCACCTACCTTTAGTCCATTCACATATTTGTTACGAATGAGAATCGAACGGTAGACCATCATACAAAAAGGCGAAACTTATCAGCATGCGCAACTTTTTTCTCGCTTTTGCAACTATAAAACAGAAACCTTAAAGGTTTGTTTCGGCATTTCTTTTCAAAAGCGGTAAGATATACCGGCTCCATTCTTTAATGACGAGTCGACGTGTTTCATGAAACTAACTTCCAAATAAAGATATCATAATATGTCACGGATGGGATATGAAACATTAAAATAAAAATCACTTAATAAGATGGCGGTCTCTATTTCACACATATTACTGAACCTTTGTTTTTATACAACCATGGTGAGACGAGCAGGTCATTCACCTGGTGGTAAGCAACATGCCTTTTTGTTTTTTTTATTAATCCGGTGGAAATACCTCATGTACTTCCTTCGCCCCGGGAAAAGGTGAAGGGGCATGCCGGACTCCTAACCGGCTAAAACCACCGGAGTGATCATCGTCGGCACCGAAGGGAGGCTCCAGGAACTCGAAAGATCTCCATCTAGAGCCACCCATTAGTGCCACGCCTTCTCGGAGGGGCTGACTGTAAGGCTGTCATCCCCTCTAGCGGAGGGAAGGCGACTGTAAAGAGGCCACCCCCCCAGGCATCTCTCGAGGGAATTGTAAAAGATTCCCCGAAGCCTCACTATGCGCTGTGCTGCCTATAACACTTGTAATGCTGCCCAGCCTTAGTCCGCCGTACCACACTAGCCGTCACCGCGGGTGGACAGATAACCTGGTGAAGGTCACCGGGAGTTGTGGAAATCTATGGGGAGGCCTTTGTTTAGCAGTGGACGTCATTCTGCTGATATGATGATGATGATGAATACCGAACACGGGGTTAAAATACGTAACAGTTCGGTGAAAATCCGACTAGTTGGCAATCCTGATCACAGCCCCCAAATCTACAAGCAAAATCTACCTACTCTACTGAAAGTGAAAAATTTTCCGCTCATGTGAAGCCACTGAACATGTAGGAACATTAACTTAATCAACCTTACTTAATAACATGGCAAATTGCAATTTAAGAGTTAATGATCACCGATGTTGTTTAAAACATCGCATTTTATCTTCGTATTATATTCAAGGCACCAATTAAACGTTATAAATAAACTGTTGCAGCCTCCATTAAACATTTTCGACATGTGATCTGAGATATGGTTGGCCAAAAGTATTTTTATGGTTATTATCGCTGCACCGAAAGTATGACAGTTTGCAGCTATAAATTGCGGAAGTAATTTTCATCTTCTCTTTTTGAAAAACGTTGCCCCATACTAGGATTTCGCCTGTGTCGTGGGTGCGATAACAGACATAAATTCCGCACACAATACACTCAGACCCGGAACAACCTGCAGATCATACAAATATTTGTTCCGTACGGGAATCGAACCCGCGACCCGGAGCGCAGCAGCCGACTGTGTCAGCCACTGCACCAACCGTGCCGTCAAACTAACTTACGTATAATGAAAATAAGTATATAAAACTGAAACCCGACTAAGGAAAAGCACACAGGTGTACATACTAATATGCAAACATCATCATCATCATCATATCAGCCACAGGACGTCCACTGCTGAACAAAGGCCTCCCCCTTAGATTTCCACAACGAGCGGTCACATGCCGCTCTCATCCAACGACTCCCAGCGACCCTCACCAGGTCGTCTGTCCACCTCGTTGGAGGTCGTCCCACGCTGCGTTTTCCGGTGCGCGGTCTCCATTCGAGAACCTTTGTGCCCCAACGGCCATCAGTTCTACGAGCAATGTGCCCTGCCCATTGCCACTTCAGTTTACTAATCCTTTCAGCTATGTCGACAACTTTAGTTCTTCTACGGATCTCCTCATTTCTGATTCGATCTCGTAGAGAAATACCAAGCATAGCTCTCTCCATAGCTCGCTGAGTGACCTTGAGCTTTCTTATGAGGCCCATTGTGAGTGACCACGTCTCTGTTCCATATGTCATCACTGGTAACACACACTGGTTAAAGACTTGCGTCTTGAGGCATTGCGGTATTGTTGACGAAAAGACGTTGCGAAGTTTCCCGAACGCTGCCCAGCCGAGTCGGATTCGACGATTGACCTCTTTCTCGAAGTTGGACCTACCTAACTGGACAGTTTGTCCTAGGTAGACATACTCGTCAACAACTTCGAGAACAGAGCTCCCGACGGATATTGGGATGGGCACGACATGGGCATTTGACATGACTTTTGTCTTGCCCATGTTCATCTTAAGGCCCACCTGTTGGGAAACTCTGTTGAGATCATCGAGCATTGTGCTGAGCTCTTGCAGCGATTCTGCCATGACTACGATGTCATCGGCAAATCGAAGGTGAGTGATATACTCGCCATTGATGTTAATGCCGAATCCTTTCCACTCCAGTAGCTTGAAGGCATCCTCCATTGCAGCGGTGAACAGTTTCGGGGAAATGACGTCCCCCTGTCTCACACCTCTCTGCAATGGAATTGCCCCCGTGTTCTGTTCATGTACTCGGACCGACATGGTGGCGTTTCTGTATAAGCACTTCAACACTTCAATGTACCGATAGTCAATCTGGCACCGCTGCAGAGATTGCAGCACTGCCCAGGTTTCGATCGAATCGAAGGCTTTCTCATAGTCCACAAACGCCAAGCATAGTGGCAGATTATACTCCTCGGTCTTCTGTATAACCTGCCGCAGCGTATGGATGTGGTCTATGGTACTGAAACCTTTTCGGAAACCGGCTTGTTCGGGAGGCTGGAAGTCATCAAACCTGCGCTCGAGACGATTCGTGATGACCCTTGAAAACAGCTTATAAACATGGCTCAGAAGTGAGATGGGTCTATAATTCTTCAATAGGGTGTTATCACCCTTTTTGAAGAAGAGCACCACCTCACCTCCGTTCCACGCTTCCGGCGTTGTGCCCTCGAGTAGGACGGAATTGAATAGCTTCTGAAGGACTTTAAGTACCGGTGTTCCACCCGCTTTCAGAAGCTCTGTCGTAATTCCGTCTCCACCCGGCGCCTTGTTATTTTTAAGCTGTTTTAAGGCCATCCTAATCTCGTACAGGCTGATGTCCGGGATATCCTCGGTATAGTGTCGGGTTAGTTTGGCTCGCGGGTCTTTGTCAGAGCCAATGGTAGGTATACTTACCGAGGTGTATAACTGCCGGTAGAACTTCTCAATCTCTCTCAAAACCTCTGGCTTAGTCGACGCTACACTGCCGTCCTCGGTCTTCAGCTTCATAATACGACTTTGCCCAATAGACTTGTCTCTTGCGAACACTTTGGAGCCTTGATTCCGCTCAATTGCCTCTTTAACACCGTTGGTGTTAAAGGTGCGGATATCGTGACGCAAGGACTTCCATATCCGTCTATTGAGCAGTCGGTATGCTTCAGCATCACCGGAAGACTGCAGCGTCATGGCGCGTCTTTCTGCCATGAGGTCGAGAGTGTGATCGGAGAACTTTTTTGGTCTACCTTTACGGTGGGCCTTAAAGAACTTAGACCCAACCGTTTGGACAGTTTCTACAAACCTACCATTTAAATCGTCCACAGATACGCAATGTTCTAGGCACTCGAAGCGGTTTTGGAGTTCGAGTTGAAAGCTCTCGGGGTTTTGGATATGAGCACTAGAGGGCCGGAGCGTAGACCTCATCAGACGAGACCTCTCAACTTTGAGATTAATATTCAATGTGCCTCTTACCATTCGGTGATCACTACCGGTTTTCACCCTGTGGATCACAGAGACATCATTGAATATTTGCCTCCTATTGGTCATGATGAAGTCAATCTCATTCCTCGTGGAACCATCGGGACTCATCCAGGTCCATTTCCTGTGAGGCGGCTTTTGGAAAAAGGAGTTCATCACGAAGAGTCCCTCCTTTTCCAAAAAGTCGGCCAGCCTCTGTCCCCTGGGGTTCCGTTGCCCATATCCAAATTGCCCCACTCTCAACTCACCATCGCATCGAGTGCCCAGCTTCGCGTTGAAGTCCCCCATCACAACAGTGAAGTGTGTCTTCGAGGTATGTATGGCCCTACTTACGTCCTCATACATACTCTCTACTTCATCATCTGGGTGTGTCGAGGTCGGTGCGTAGACCTGTATGACCTTCAACGAATACCTCTTGGATATTCTGAGTATAAGGTACGCTACCCTGCTCGACACACTTTGTATGCAAACATACATATATCATATCGGCCATGACGTCCACTGCTGAACAAGGGCCTCCCCCATAGGTTTCCACAACTGTCTTGTCATTTTGGGGCGAATTTGCCAGTACTCACCACGCCTGGCAGGCGGGTTGCTGAGCGCATTATGACTGCTGATCCAAAGAAGTAACGCTGCTACCCATCCCTCTAGTTAAGAATTTCTAAGTCGCCTTTTACGACATCCACGAAGGGGATAGGGAGTGGTGCTATGTTCTTAATACGGACACCACACGGACGGAACATACATACGTAAATGCTAAAATCACAATTCATCTTTTTGGCTTTTCGTTGTCAGTTCAAAAAGTCACAGTTATATCGTTTACAGACTGAGGCCTTTCTCGTAAAATGTTCTACGTAATTACAAAACGGCACCAAAATAAATACATTATACCTGGGCGACGGCTAGAAGTTAACGATGACGAGAAAAGTAGGTATATCTGGGCAACAATTAGAAGATAACGATGCCGAGAATTAAAAAAAAATGTACACACGGCTACACATCAAGCTATACAAATCCAGTTTACGATGATCTCTCATCATACCGGAAGCCATATATAGGCTTCCGGTATGGCGAGATCAGCTTATACTGGTTTTGTATAGCTTGATGCGTAGCAATCAAACAAGCAATTTTCGTAATTAATAATGTTCAAAATATAGTTCTGATCTAGTGAGACTAGTGATCGTTAATATCACTAATGATATTATTCTCCTAAACTAACAAACAACGTCAAACGTGAACCTATATTGTGATGAGATCTATCAAAAAATCGAATCGATGTATCGAGAGTAGATCGAAGCCAACAAGGTATTCTGCTAACATTTTGAACTGACACAGGTACTTAAAGTAACCGACACAAGTGCTAAACATGTCATTAAATAAACGTCAAAATTGGCAATGAAATGAGTCCAGATTGAGATCATACTGAAATCCGACTGAACCTTAAGAGGAGCAGAATATATTTTGTCAATTCATAATTGAATTGCAGTTTGGTCAACTTACAGTAATTGTGTAAATTCATTACTAGAATTAATACCACTATAATTAGACAAGAACAATACTAGAATACTACTACAATTCAGATATGTTCCTCCCTATATAGGCCAGATAGTCCCTCAGATATATTTATCTTGAAAGTAATTTACGTAACGTTATTTCATAGATATCTAAAAAAACCAGAAGAAAAGTAAAAATAAAACGGATTTGATACACAATCGCCAAACAGTAAGAGAATTTAGTTTACATATTGCACAACCCATAACTTTTACTCGAGTAATAGCAGATGGATGGCCGATCATCAACAACTACATAATCTTGTTTGAAACATATTCAACGCAACGGTCACTTTTATCCGTCTCAAAAGACCATAATGGCCGCTTTATCTAAAGTCACCATTCCTATCCCACAAACTTATGCAAGCTGTAAACAAACGTGACCGTAGAAATACGATACTAACAACAATTTACGACGAATCGTAAAAATCTTTGGCCATATCGACAGCCAATCTCACGAAATTGTCTGCACCAAAAACAAACTTATCAACAAATTTTAATACACTCAAGTTTCAATCTTATTCCTGTTGGTACACACTTTTATTTTGTTCGTTCGTGTGTGGCGGCTACAACTTGTAAGTTTACGGTATACGTTTAACAAGAATGTGTGAAAGGGGGGCAGGCACGAGGGGGTAACACACGTAGGCGGGTAACGTGAAGAAAAATCGAGATACATCTTTGCTACTATTGGCGAAGATAGGAATCACATAATATACCTATAGAAGGGAGGAAGGTCCTATAAAGTGTTGTTTAGAAGGAAAAGTGCTCCTATATATTTTTCAGGATAACACTTAGAATAATAATACCTCAAACTCAAAGTTTTTATTTCATGTAGGCCTTAATAGGCACTTAAGAAAAGTCAACAGTTGAGGTGCACGTTTCGAAAAAATCGATCTTATGGAGAAGAGCCGGCAAGAAACTCCACAGACATTATAAAAAATGTGAAGTTACAGTTTTGATTGAAATGTGATGTTACATTTTAACACGCAAAGTGAAAGCAAATTGGACTATACGTGAAATACACAATAACAAAACAGTAACACTGATACGAGTCAACGAAGTTCTCACATTTACAAAATGTAGAAGGTACTAAATTATATAAAATAAAGGGCAGTAGCCACCAAAGCAGCAATGTCATTTTGTAAGATGAATGACATATACAGAATGTCCAGTAAATAGCACGACATACTGCAGGGGGTGAGAGCTTGGGTCAATACCTACCAAAACAACACAATATAATGTTCAGCAAAATCTTACGGATTTACAGTAGTACCACTGTAGGTTAAAGTTAAGCGATAAGAAAATTGTACTGTGAAAATTTTAATTGTATTTCTTGAAAACATTTTAGTTTTTAATAGAATAAAGACTTATCAACGAGTAAAGTAACTATTCACAAATAATTTGAGGTAAAAGAAAAACTAGAAAAGGAATTTTTCATTACGAGATGCTTAAAATCTGTGTCAAGGTAGAGATTTATCGATATTTCGGAAAATTTTGTACTACTGTAAATCCGTAAGATTTTGCTGAACATATATAGTGTTTTATTGGTAGGTATTGACCCAAGCTCTCACCCCCTGCAGTATGTCGTGCTATTTACTGGACAACCTGTATAATATGTCCTATATATAAATAGGTATAAATTATAACAAGAATTAGACCCACTTTCGTCGTAACTCAGATTAATTATTAGATAAACGCATATTTTGTCAATAAGGGATAAGTCGATGATATTACACACGCAATGCGTAAACATTTGAACCGTGATTAATTCGACTTGAGATTACAATGTTGATTAGTATAGTGGTAAAAGATATAATGAGAAAGATTTAGGTTAATACGTAAACAAGGAATATACTGAATAACAATAATAAAACTAATTTGCCATGAAAGTGACAGACGGTACGCGTTCACGGATATGATGTATGCATCAGCTTCGCTTAGCTCAACCAAAATGTTGATGCTGAAATATCAATTGTTGACGTGTTGATGAGTATTTCCGTGAGGAAAGGAGAGGAGATTCCCGATAAAAAATAGGTCACCCCTCTCCACCACACTTTTTGCGAGGCACATAGTCTCGCAAAAAGTGCCAAGGCCAGATATCAAGAGGACATAGCATCCTCCCGTGTGCTAATAACAATAGAACTGCGATCACCAATCCACCTGCCAAGCAAGTTGGTGATTTATGGCAATATGACCGCTCATTGCAGTGATCACTCGGAGCCCAATGTTCAGTAGTCGACGTTTACGGGCTGATGTGTGTATGTGTGTGGTGAGAAAAATTTATTTTCGAAATCAGTTGTTACAGCAAATATTTGGATAAATTATGTTCGCAATAGAACCATGTGGGCATACGGTAAAGAGATTAAAAGTCGCATATATTATGATCGAGTTGTTCTATTGAGATAATAAATGCTGCTCTAAAGGATGTCCTATTTTTTTTTCTATAAGCTTTATCCAAATCTACTCGAGTCATTATTACGTGATGCGTGAACAGACAATAGCAGTTTTATTATATGTATATAGACAGATGGGAAAAGGAGAGGTGATCAAATTATCCAGCCCATGAAGCACAAAACCTATCTAACAAGTTCTCTACATGACCCATTTTACGGCTCTATTTTGGGAATTTTATCAAACAATCCTCCCTCGATCACGAAAAATTCCACATTCAAATAAAAATATAACAAATCAAACTTTTTATCATACCGAGTGATATTAAAAACCTCTTAGCGAATATCGAAGTGATTTCATTTTCAATACTTCTCATATTTTTCATAGAACGCGCCGGATGACATATCACCGTGGATTATAATATAGTACTGCAGAAACGCAAAACTGAACTCTGTGCCGTACCGTTAAGGGTGTCTTTTACTTGGGGTTGTGAACAATCCCTCTGTGATTCCATACGATTTCACCCAGTAATGATTTGGCTCGTAATGAGGGAGACGCGCGTAATATTCTGAGAGTATACTCTCAGATTATAACATGACTGGATAAGAAAGTATTGTTAACTTTAACAAGGTGGATGATAAACAACGGGAACATGATTTACAGACGCGTTTTTAAATATTGCGAAATATACCAGATGACGATATGGATTTTTGTTAATAAATAATCAGCTAGTAATATTGACGTGTGGTGCCGGCTCAGCATGCCACCACCCCATTTCATCCCGTGGGTGTCGTAAAAGTTGACTGAGGGATTAATCGGAGGATGGGCAGCAGCGTCCTTCGAGTACATTAACAACTCAACTGCGATCGCCAACCCGTCTGCCAAGCGTGGCGATTATGGCAAGAGCCCCCAATGAGTACACAACACACCCATATTGGTCGTTGTGGTGATCTTTGGGGGAGGCCTGTGTCCAGCAGTGGACTCCATTCGGCCAAAATGATAGTAATACTGTCAAGCAAATAGAGCAGCTTTCGGTAGACTTAATGGTTATTATTAAGAATTTATTTTTGCGGTGAAGAAACATGCCAATATCGTGTTCTATTTTGACACTTATATAAACGGGAACTCATTGCACATCATCTGCTCTCAGGCTAAGGAAATCCAGGGCCCAATACCTCACCCGCGAATAATGGACTCCAGCCATATGTAAGAAGAAAGAACACCGTGGGGTTTAGCTGGTAAGAGTCCGGTACGCCCCCTTCTTTCGCCTTTTTCCTTCCTCAAGACGGAAGACCGATGAGTCAATTAGTAAGTGAGAGAGATGAGGGTTTTCCCACGACACAGAATGGGGGAAACTAAGGAAAACCAGATTGATGCAGTGTCATTTCAAAATAGTGTAAATATTAAAACGACAATAGGATGTATACCTAAACTATCCTGTCGTTTATCACCTCACCGTCGGGAATAGATAGAGTAGTTTTTATCTTTTCAGACCGTCTAGTAGTAGAGCACTTCACTCAACAAAAAATGTAATGCCACAAAAATAAATGTATTCATTAACTAATCCACGTTAGTACAATCCATGGAGGAAAACATTCTTCCTTCCGGAGTTTATTATTGCTGTTATTGCTTCCATACGTCAACAAACTTCTTTGCTTTACTCTATATACATATAATATACGCAAGTTTATTGGATTAATAGAATTAAATAATCTAAATCGTAGCTACTTGAACTGTTGATCTGAGCATTTGTAAAGAATTAATTATATTACTTCTATAATTAATAATTCCGTTACCGGAGGAAAGAGTCTTTAAATATCTATTTTTCGGCTATAAATTCGTTACCGCGAGTAAATCAGCTGTCGCCGAAAAGCACCTCAACCATTGAAGATCTTTTTCTGCTGACTGCTAAACATCTATCATTTTAGCATTTTTGTTTTCGATGATTTTCGCAGAACAATGATGCGAGGCCATGCAGGATTAACGGGCGGGCCTGCATATTTATTCCACCTCAGATCATGGTAGTCAGGCTGGTTCATTCCAAATTTTTATCAAGTCTATCATCTGCCTTAATTAATACGTACACCTTGAAAATTATGCTCTGTCTGTATCAATGGTGATGGATCATCAATCAATCATCATCATTTCGGCCGAATGAAGTCCACTGCTGCACACAGGCCTCCCCCAAACCCTCCACCACAATGACCGATATGGGTGTGTTGTGGGCTTATTGGGGGGTTTTGCCATAATCGCCACGCTTGGCAGGCGGGTTGGCAATCGCAGTTGAGTTGTTAATGTAGAAGGAAGACGAAGGACGCTGCTGCCCATCCTCCGGCTAATCCCTTAGTCGACTTTTACGACACCCACGGGAGGAGATGGGGTGGTGGTATTCTGAGCCGGCACCACACGGTATGGTAATTAACATCAATGTATGCAACCATCGACTTCTATAGGCGTCGTTCCAAATACAAGTTTTAGTTAGTCCAAATTGCTTTATGAACAATGCACCATACTTGCGTGTAAATTTCAAACTATCCCATGGCGCATTCAGAGCAAGGCACTTATCGTTGTAAGAGACATGCCTACTGCCACAATGTTACTAAACTAGCGCCAAAACTAGGTATTAGTATTAATTATTATTCTGTGACCTTGGTTTTTTTTTTGGTGTCCAGTGGAAATTCTAAATGGAACTTCCTTCGCCCCAGGGAAGGGCGAAGGGGTATGCCGGACTCCTACCGGCTAAAACCACTGGAGCGGTCATCTTCGGCACCGAAGGGGGGCTCCAGGTCCTCGTAAGATCACACTGGAGCCGCCCTTTGGTGCCACGCCTTTAGGCACATCTCGGAGGAGATGACTGTAAAGCGGTAACCCCCTCTAGCGGTGGGCAGGCGGCTGTAAAAAGGCCAGCCCCCCAGGCACCTCTCGGAGAGGACTGTTAAGGATCCCCCCAAGTCTCGCTGTGCGCTGTGCACAGCGAGACTTATACGCATACGGCGGCACGTGACCACGTGCGCGCCACCGCCTTCCCGGGGGTCACTCGGTATGAGCACGCAGACTCCCCAATCTGCGCGCCCGTGATCCCCGAGGCCCCCCATCTTGAACTGACGGCAGGGGGCTCAGGCGTGTTGGACCTGGGCACCAGGGCGGTTTTTACCTCGGCGCCGTCTCGGCCTTCTCCGTGCGGGATCGGCCCTCTCCTGATCCCGCTCTGCAGTCTCCTTCTGGAGCATGACGCTCTCGCAGAAGGAGACCACTGCACTCCAATTTTCATGCTCTGCCAACATAGCCGACACTACTGCCGGCAGAGAGTGATCTTGCCCGATCCGATCGACCAGGACCCGCCGCTCGGCCACCCACGCAGTGCACTCCTCGAGCGTGTGCTGTGCGGTATCCTGGTCGCTTCCACAATGGTGGCACTGTGCTATAACCTCGCGTTATTATTCTGTGACCTAACAGAAGAAAAAACATGAGTACTTCCAATAAAAATCATCATCATCATGTCAGCCAAGAAACTTTGAGATGAGACGACCGGTTACATACTGTGTGTCGTCATTTTGGGATGAATTTTCCAGTACTCACCACGCTGGACAGGCGGGTTGGTGAACGCAGAATAACTACTATTCCACAGAAGGGACGGTGCTGCCCATCGCTCTAGTACCGCGCCCCTTACGGCTGAAATTAATAAATAATCTAAACCAGAATCATTAAATTTAAGATTTAGAAACTCATCCGTTTTTGTGTTAGAATCACATTTAACACAAAAAAGATGAATCCCAAATCCAAAGATTTTGGATTCGACTATTAATTTCGACCGTTAGTCTAGCCTCTTACGAGATCCACGGAGTGGCGATGGAGTGGTGCTATATTTTTAATCCGGACACCACACTACAAATACAAATATTCAATCTTATTAATAAATAGTTCAATTTAAACTAAGTACGACTAAAGCGTAATTGCTATCCAAAACGCATACACGGGCGCAATAACATAACACGCCTGCAACATTGTAACTAATTTTATACGCAGTAAAGATGCCTAATGGGTTGTAAACTGATCCTTATTGACCTGACCTATAAATATTCATAAATAAAGACAAAACGTTAATAACTGCGGGTACATACTGTTACTTTATAAATACAAGGTTAGATATACGTGTACCAAGAGATTCCGAGAAGCCGATGTATACGCAGCTTTTGTAACCGGTGGCAAGTTTCATCTCATTAAAGTTGACAACGGGCGCATTGCTTAAAAACCTTCAAGCATTGTCACAAAGGCGGTTACATTTTTCATAAAATACTTGTCAAAATGCCTCCCACACGACGTCTCGGGCCTCGGGCCATGACGTAACGAGAGCTCGTGTATGGAGACTCTTAACACGAAAGCCACTCGACTCGTCCGTATCCCGCTCTGACACGCCATGTCAGAAAGAGAAAGGAACACCACTACTCTCCGTCATATTTTTCCCTTTACCACCCTCGCTTTCTGAAGCGTTCTTTTACATAAAAGAGGTTCTTGAGAAAATAATAACGGGACTGCTCAAAGGGCATCCAACTTTTGCTATTTGGATGCTTTGATTTTCGACTTGGCAAAGAATTTTAGCGACCACAAAGAGAATTTCGATGCGATATTAAGCAAGGATTTAATTTCCAAGTTAATGCTGTAATACCTACTTGCTCCGGTAATTTTGTTTGCTTTTATCATAATGGAAGTTCTACCTTAGAAGTTGAGTAATTTACGGTTTTCAACTGGGTCGAGATTTTTTGTTGAAGTCATATTGATTTTAACCACTGATGCAATACTAAAATTGAATTTTATTTGATATTATGGCCACATCGTATCAACCCACAAACGTCCACTGTTTTATTATGCAATCGTTGCAATATTTACAATCGTGTTAATATTTTCAATTGATCCAAAGATTGAAAACCTTTTCTATTTTTTAATCTTTTCATCCTTTCTAAATATTTTCATTACTATCAATTCTCAAACTTTCGCGAATTGAATACATGATTTTAAGATAGTATTGGGTCTATTCGCTCAGATTAATATAAAATAATAGGTATTTTGACTAACCTCGATGTTTTGATCAAGTTGCAATAACCGTGGTCACGAGTAGTCTACTTGTGACCCGATACTGTCTTAAAATCAAATATTATCAATACTTTCAAAATATTCAATATTTTCAATAATTTAGATATTTTCAATATATTCAACATTTTCAATATTTTCAATATTTTCAATGTTTTCAATGTTTTCAATGTTTTCAATGTTTTCAATGTTTTCAATGTTTTCAATGTTTTCAATGTTTTCAATGTTTTCAATGTTTTCAATGTTTTCAATGTTTTCAATGTTTTCAATGTTTTCAATGTTTTCAATGTTTTCAATGTTTTCAATGTTTTCAATGTTTTCAATGTTTTCAATGTTTTCAATGTTTTCAATGTTTTCAATGTTTTCAATGTTTTCAATGTTTTCAATGTTTTCAATGTTTTCAATGTTTTCAATGTTTTCAGTGTTTCCAATATTTCCATTATTTCCAATATTTCCATAATTTCCAATATTTCCAATACTTTTCAGTATTTCCAATATTTCCATTATTTTCCAATCTTTACAATGGTTTCTTCTTTTCAATCATTTTAATCGTTTCAACACACGGCACCGAATGTGGATATGTATGCAACATTACTGATTTTCAAATTCCTAATTCTTAAACTTTCGCGAATTCAATTTTAAAATAATATTGGGTCTATTCGCGCACAGATTCATATCATAATAATATTTTGACTAACCTCGACGTTTCGATCAATTTGTATTGTACCGTGGTCATGAGTAGACCCTACTTGATATTAATCTGTATGCGAATAGACCCGATATTATCTTAAAATCGTGAAGTCCCTACTAATTGATCCGTGTATGATCTTTCAATATATTTACTTACAAAATCCATCACCAATCAACAATGAACGTTTTGCTAGTACATATTTATCAGCATAGAGTACCTACCAATAGTCAGAGAAAGGAAATTGGTCACAATCGGCGGTCCGTTAACAAATTACTATGGTACATGCGAACCTATTTTGTAAGTATTTAATAGCTATAATAATAGCCCTCTCAATTGCCTTAACAATGGCAACACAATACTTTATTTAAATAGGGCGAGCAGTACAATAGAATCGATTTTCGGATTAATTAAGTTATAAATAGCAAGAGATCGGAAGTAAACAAATGGATTTTGAAGTTAACAATTGTGTTTCAATAACAGTGCCTGTAGTATAAAACAATGTTACTCTTTGTTTTAATTTATTTGTGAATTTTATGATCTTCATGCTACCGCTAGAGATATCTTGTAATTAATCAAAGTTAAAAGAGGCGTGTACATATTACATGTATCAAATAAAACAATTCAAATT
Organism: Diloba caeruleocephala; assembly: GCA_947459985.1. Classification (NCBI taxonomy): domain Eukaryota; kingdom Metazoa; phylum Arthropoda; class Insecta; order Lepidoptera; family Noctuidae; genus Diloba; species Diloba caeruleocephala. The sequence goes on from OX381614.1 coordinate 6,053,127, forward strand.
ATAATGACTACGATCGCTTTAAAGTGTCTGAAGGTTTTTAATTGAAATAATCCAATTAAAATTGAGTATTTTATGATTGATTACTTAATAACCAATTTACACAAATTGAAACTGGCAAGTCGATAAAGTTTTACGAAAATCTCATTCTTATTTCACTGTTGTCAATGTTCTTAAACTTCAGCGTAATCATCTGGAGCGTTCTCCGCCATGATATTAAAACTTTCATATGCAGTAACTCTAACATATCTCATAACTTCAGAACGGCAAAAACATTTCAGCACGAATTTTTCTTTAGACGAGAGATTTTATGACGACAAATGACAAAAATACTCAACGTTTCATTGTGGAACTTGGAAACGGCGCTGCGAGCATTTTTGTGCGCCCTCCAAGCCTATACATTTGTACAAGGGCGAAGTTATTTGCCTTGCTTCTCTTCCGTCCATTTAGCCCCCCGCTCTCCCCCGCACTACCGGTGCCGCCGCCTACCACCCGGCGCGTCCGAACAACACACGGCAAACCAATACCTACTCTAACACCTTCGCGAAAGGATTTCATTCTCGAGGCGACGCACTAACTATTTTTCTTTTAGATCCAAGAGCACCGTGACGTTAGCCGGTCGGAATAGAATGGCAACGTTGAATCTAGCGGGACACATTTGAATTTGGGCAAAGTGGCGTGTGGTTGTTGCGACTCTTTGGAAATGTCGAGGCAGAGGGCAGAGGGGCGCGGGGCGATTGCGACCGTACGAAAAACATATTTTTCAGATAACGACAATGAGAAAGGAAAATATTCAGATGAAAATTCCCCGATACGGCGCGCCGGGTGCGGCAGCGTGGAAGATATTAAGGGGCGGGCGTGTGCTACTTAACGATATTTTTCGACATGCTTTACTTTTATTGCTAACTCACGGCTCCGATATCGGATACGGTTTGTCGTATATCAAAAAAGAAACTCGATTCAGACGTATATAAAAATAATATTACGCATTTAGCGGAGCGAGCTGAAATCAGTAAAGATAGCGGTCGGATTCCACATCAACGACTTCTTTGAATCATTTGGAGTCGAGCATTTCGTAGAAACAAAAGAAAAGTTCTTTGACGTATTACGGGAGCAATAATACTCTCGAAATTATTATCCGAGCTGTGTCCCAGTGGGATATTAAGTAACACGATATTAACATCCCCGGGGGTGAAAGGGACAGCTTTATAGATTAAACGTGAAATTAGAGAGGGACGGAGGTAGAGGGGGCGATCTTGTCTAAAGGACGTTGGCCTCCGGGGCACGCGACCGTTGATTCAAACTCCTTTTTAATTCTTTTTATTAATTATACTGCGACCGAACAGTCTTGATCGTCTGACTAAATAATGATATATTAATACGAATCAAATTAGGCTGACTACACTAACTACGCCCATTTTCAAGTAGGCTGTTCCAAATGTAAGCAATATACCAATAATATTTCCAAAATATTTACCCTCCTATAAAACAGTATAACAGCATTTTCATCAACCCGATTACCTAGAGTAGCCCTCCGGTCACCGCCCGATTCAACTGTGGACTGTAGCAGGATGTTAGGAGGAGATCTACCTTCCAAATATAAAATGTACATATTCATCTTGATGCCATGATTAAGAAAATGAAAGTAATTCGGTAAACATTTGCATCACAATAAATTCCTAAAATACAGTAATGTCTTAGATTTTCGCGATTATTACACATTATAATAAAACACTTTTAAACGGATTCTATCGCGTATATTTTGATTTTTGATTTTCCTGACGTTTCGAATACTTTGCAGCATTCGATATCATACCATCTTGCCTCACAATAGGGCACAATAAATCTGCATTCCTAAAACACCTAAATTCAATACACAGTAAAATTCAATTTACTATGGAATTGGAGGATAACAATTGCTTAGCCTTTCTTGACATACTTCTCATCCATAATCCAGATCATTCTGTTAGCCACACTGTGTATAGAAAGCCTACCCATACAAACAGGTACCTTAACGGTGAATCTCACCACCATCCTTGTCAGTTAGCTACTGTGGCCAAATCTTTGTTACAGAGAGCACACGGCATCTGCGACGCCGACCACCTGGCAGGGGAGCTTAACCATGTGAAGCAAGTTCTTCAAAATAACAATTTGAAAGCTCCACATCCCCGTCGCAGAAGCCGCCCGAAACCCACCACGGTTGATCGACGGCCCGCTGTTTTACCATTTATTAAGGGAGTCACGGACAGAATTGGTCATATCTTAAAGCGTGCTTCTATAAAAACCTATTTCAAGCCGCACAAGAAGATCAGCCAACTTCTCAAACCAGTGAAATGTCACATACCCTTACAAGATGCAGGGGTCTACAAGATTGACTGTGATTGTGGTTTATCATACATAGGGCAAACAAAGCGTAGCATAGCCACCCGAATAAAAGAACATATAGCTGACGTCAAGCATAGACGCTCCACAAAGTCTGCAGTGTGTGAACATGCCTTAGGCAAACCAAACCATTATCTTCGTTTTGATCAACCTCAAGTACTCGTGAAAGAGAACCGATATGTACCTAGAATGTTTCGTGAGGCTATTGAAATTAAAAAACATCCTAATTTTAATAGAGAAGATGGTTGGCAGGTACCACCTGTTTGGAATCCAGTCATTAAAATAATAAAGTCCCAAACAAGATACCGCACTAAGAAACATCAAGACACTGTAAGTGATTACTGCGTGCATCGAAACTAATTTTTTGATTAAAATTGTACGGTAGATAAAATAAAATAACTTTTTAAAATCTGTAACGACGCCTGTCACCTTAGTCATCCTGCGACCACGAATGCTGCAAAGTATTCGAAACGTCAGGAAAATCAAAAATCAAAATATACGCGATAGAATCCGTTTAAAAGTGTTTTATTATAATTCCTAAAATACCTAACCACTATTTTGCAAGAAATCTAGTTTACTGATTTAGACACGTCCGTGTGTATAGAAATCTCTTTCAACAATAACGTGTACTGTACCGCAGGGCCGCATCAAGTCCGTGTACCTAAAACTGTACACGCACCCTGTGTGACTCAATAGTCCTTTTTTTTTATTTTTTTATTGATGCCCAGTGGAAATTCTTCATGAACTTCCTTCGCCCCGGGGAAGGGCGAAGGGGTATGGCCGGACTCCTACCGGCTAAAACCACTGGGGCGGTCATCTTCGGCACCTAAGGGGGGCTCCAGGTCCTCGTATGATCACACTAGAGCCGCCCACTGGTGCCACGCCTATAGGCACATCACGGAGAGGGTGACTGTAAAGCGGTCACCCACCCGGGGGGACTCAATAGTCCTAGTGTGATAAACTGACAAACGGTAGGCAAATCCTAATTATTTCATATGGAGAATATGCATAATTATCCAAAACTAGTTACTTTACAGTTATGTAAAACCAAATATGTATAATATGTAAAACCACATTTGTGGCTTTATGTATTATTTAATAATAAATTATTAAAAACATAAATCTAAAATACTTTAATATCAAGTAGCAACTCCTCACATCCGCGCAACAAATCTTAAACGCCCCGGCTTCCTCCTCATTAAAGAGCTTTTTCTCAACTAAGCGACGCTGGTTTTATTCCCTACTTAATGGTCGTTCGTTCGTTCCTTCAATGTAAACTTGGCAATGAACGGTGGGGGAGGCTCGGCCAAATTGGGTCAGTCTTTGACTTAATTTTTTTTCACCAAGGTCGGTTCATAATCAATAGGGCGACGCTCCAAATTTACGCCTGCTGGTAATTAGATTTTTGGACGATCGATTTTAGGGTAGGTCGGGGCGAATCGATACGACGCTGTGATTTGATACGCAATTAGGAAGGGAAATGATGTGAGATCTCCGCTTTAATTAAAATTGAGTTTTAAAATTTAATTTGTTGGATATGAAAGCTGTTCTTGTAAGTCAGTATTAATGTCCATAATAACAGCTATTAATGGGCTATAAAAGAGAACTAATAAAACAGCATCTTATTAATTAACACATTAAACGACTTGTAGCGATATTTCTCTACTTATGCAGGGCTGACATCTTTGATCCCAGTGTTATTATATACAAGCTTGTTTTAGTTCCAACACAAGTTGCATCCGTAATAACTTTTTTATAGTTTGTGGCGAGCTAAATGTGAGTGGCGACACTGCGTACCCGAATGGTCCAGAGAGTCGGTCAGGGCCTCGTCTCCGGCTTGCCCTTATTGGTTCATTGGAGTGGTACCCCATGAGTGACCGTAGGATTTTCAACTTGCCTTAGTTGGCCGATCAGAGGGGAGCTGCCAGAGCTATATGCTCGGGGGTGGAAGTGTCTAATGGTGTTATAACGGGGAAACCCGCGCCGAGTCTTCGAGACGCGTGATGGTAAAACCGATGCCGCACCTCTCAACACCCCTACCCGTCACACCGGTTTCGCTCCGTGTCGCCTGTAGTGGTGACCATTTAGGGAGCCCATCTTGTGAGTGGCGAGTCACCGTCTGCCACAGAATTTCACTTTAAAGGTTGTTAGGCGGACGCCGTTTTTTCCGTTTTTCTTAGTATTCAATCAATTTAGCACCCATTGCAATAGACCTTATACTTGTAGTTTCCATTTCATACAATAGTGTTATACCTCCGGGGACAATCCGAGACTGCATTTTATAGTGCAGTCATGGAGTCCCCGGTTAGTGTCCCATTACATTTTAGATTAAAATTCTCTAAAGGGCCTCTGCGTGTTGGACCCATGTTCCCGCGTAAGCCTATCAAAAGGCCGGGTTCCCCCTTACAGGGGATATAGAAACATATAGATAATAATAATAAAATGGGCAGGCATGATGAATGACTGAACGACTTGCTCGTCACGACACCATGTTTTTAAAAAATGGCGGAGATAGGGTTCAGAAAGGCAAAATAAAATATTTTTCTTTCTCCCGAGCGCAAATGAGCTCCTGAAAAACAAACAAAAACAAGAAAAAAAAATACAATGAAAATTCTGTACTGCCCATTTGTCCGCAGCCATCTTGAATATAGCTCACAAATTTGGAGTAAAAATTATAGTGTCTATATCAGTCGACTTGAAGGCATACTACAAAGGAAATTCTTTAGGTACATTCAGTTTCGCTCACATACTTATTTACCTAACCACAAAAGTCATCGTAGAAAATTTCATATTCTTCCGCTACATAAACGGAGAAAAATTGCAGATTTAACATTTCTATTCAGTGTAATAAATGGATCGATTGATATCCCTGAGCTGGTAAGTAAGATCGGACCGTGTGATCTCCTTGATGTACCTGCAGTTAGGAGTACTTCTAGACAGAACTCGTTTGTTTTCAGGCGTGTCGCACTTTTTAACGCTTTGTCTGGACGTTGAGCTTGATTTGCTTACAACTAGTGTCTATAAACTGATAAAATCTATTTAGTAATAACTTCTTTAGTCCCTGTATCAAATTTATGTTATCTCGTATTTGTTTGATACATCCATCCTTCTTAATCTTGTATCCATTTTCTTTTGCTATCTATGTGTAGTTCTAAACATTGTAGAAATTTTCATTTTGTAGAAACTTGTAATTAGCAATTTTTATTTCGGTTATCACACGGGTGTAAGTTGCCCTAAAATAATGAAATATAAAACTTTTTAACAAAAAAAATACTGAGTTAAAAATTCTATAAGTTATTAAAATTATTAAAAAGAAAAAAAAAACTTTATTTATGAAGTCGGGCGGGACCAGGTATGCCCCATACATGTTTCATGCAGACCAACGAGTTATATTTATTGGCCCCGCCCGACTTCATAAATAAAGTAATTATTTTCTTTTTAGAAGTTTTAATAACCTATAGAATTTTGAAGTCCGATTTTTTTTTTAAATATTTATTTGTTTCTTTTTAGTGTAAATAAATGTAAGAACTTTTCCCAGTTTGGTATCCGTATCAAAAACTACGAGTAAAAATAATTCTAAGAATCGAAACTATTAAGACATCATCTAGGTAAGCGCAGTCAAAGTAAACCTGTTTATTGAAGCTGGCTAAAAAACCACTCAACCTAATGTAATAAAATTTATATGGGACCGATTCGGAAGCATTCTGCATCTATTAAAAAAAGAATCGTTCAAATCGGTGTACAAATCTCGGAGTAATCGGTGTACATACATAAAATAAAATAAAAAATACGCATCGAATTGAGAACCTCCTCCTTTTTGAAGTCGGTAAAAATAAATGGTCTTCTAATTACTACACCACTACACTAAACGAAAATTTGGGGAATACTGCCACCGAGCTCACTATTCGTTTTTACCTTATAATCATAAAGCATACTTTATTCTAATACCAAAACCAGTCTAATATAAAATATAAATCTGGAATCTATGAAGCCTGAATACTAATCAACTGCTATCGGAAATGCGCACTGCCTGCGAAGGACAAAGGGAATGGTGGAATTTTAATAAGTCAATCTACTTTTGTATTGATTTCAGATTTCAGAAAAAAGTAAAGGTTATTTCTGTAGCTGTGAACGTACTTCTGGGTACTTTCTAGAGTTAAAGATTTATTTTCGGCCGTTGGAGATTGTTCGTTCGTCGTTTCAACCAAATGAAGTCCACTGTTTGTGGAAGAGTTGGCACCACATGGCATTAATGATGTGAAAATCGAGTAGGGATACTAAAAGTGTTTTTTTTTAAGCGTTGCCCCACACTAGGATTTCTCCTGTGTCGTGGGTGCGTTTACAGAACAGCTACCTGCAGATCATACAAATATTTGTTCCGTGCGGGAATCGAACCCACGACCCTCTATACATGAAGCCTTAGAGAAAGTATATCAAGCTGAACAGTAGTGAACCTATGGTGTAGATCATGTAATTTACATATTTTCTGTGTGGTGCACGGATTAAGAATATGGCATCACTCCATCTCTTCCCGTGGATGTCGTAAAAGGCAACTAGGGAACTCTCAACCAGAGGGATGGGCAGCAGCATCCCTTCTTGGAACGGTAGCCATACTGCGCTCACCAATCCGCCTGCCAAGCGTGATGGGTACTGGCAAATTCCCCCAAAATGATGACATCATTGTGGAAATATATCGAGGAGGCATTGTTCCAGCAGTGGACGTCCTTCAGCTGATATGATGATATTTTATAGTACAATATACAGGGGCCTCACTTTCCCCAGCCTACACTTATACAACACAGTTCATACTGCATTTTTTTGCATAATGTACAAGTGTACAAAGGCGGTCTTAATTCCGTTAGCTTGAGAGCACAACTGTAGGTCATCGGCATAACGATGATATGAACACTGAAGCTTTTGGGTAAGAAGATTTATAAAAACAGAAAAAAGAAGAGGAGATAGTATACCGCCTTGTGGAACGCCAGTAAATGTTGTGTTATAAATTGTTGGCATTAATTTCTATGCAGATGACAGCACTGGGGATGCACTTTAATCGGGGTAATCGTTCGCGTCAATACGTCGAAGAGTGCCAGAAAGGACTTATGTCTGAAATCAAGAGATATTTGGATCAAGTCTCAGAATGGGACTCACTAAACCTAGTCCATTTGAACCCCAGAAAGGCTCAAATCTGCGTGTTCAGCGCAGCAAACAACCATTCGTCATTACACCTCGATAGAAGGGCGCTCCCCTTACAGCCACGCCAAACATTGGAATCCTGAGCGTCGACCTATCAAGTTACGTTCAGTATGGCGGTCATTTGGCATCCAAAAAGCCTTGGATGCTCAGTAGAGCAAGAAACTACTTCAGACCGGACCATTGTCTCCAAGTTTATAAGGCACACAAGTCCGGGGGACGGCCTCCAACGAAATGGACAGAAGACCTGGTGAAGGAGTCGTTGGATGAGAGGGCTGGATGGATTAAACCGGTCACTGTTGAAATCTACGGAGGCCTTTGTTCAGCGTATCCTTTGACAGATATGATGAAAATAATACCAAGATACTGGAAGTGATACTTTGCTTTTACTTCAAGATATAAAAACCCAGCCATTAATCTGCAAGCAAGCAAGCTCACAATATCCAACATTTCAAAATCTAAATACCACGAACAAACGCAATATAATTCACAAGTGCTGCCTACACTGATTCTACAAAGCACAATAGTACTTAACATCTATATCTTGGATGATCCACTCGTCTCCAATGCGTGTACCATCGGCAAAAAAGCGGGTGTATGATGAAAGGCTCAAAGCCTACTTACAATATTTGTTTGGCAGCGGAATGCGGTAGCTGAGAGTGCAAATATACGTTGTACCAACGGTCAATACACTCACGGTTATGTTCAACCGTTGGTTTGGTTGTAGCGTCAGCAATAACGTTCCAGAGGTTTATGAGTTTGCTGGTAATTTGAAAGTAATTTTTTTGGATAAAGAAATGAAATATATAGTCGATAATATTGGGAGTATCGAGTTCTTGATTAAACAAATCTGGAGCTGAAATAATTGTTTACTATGTTATTAAAAGTTATCATCAATAAAAAGTAACTTTAAAAAAATTGGACGATTATACACTTTCAGAGAAATTATTATTTACAACACAATTACAATTTATATTTGTTTACTATTTGTAACTAATTAAAAACCTTACAATGTAGTGACGCAATAATGTATCCATAATTAGAGTTATAAAATATATAAAAAAAAATGGGAGCACGATTGCCACAGTGGTCAAGCAGTTTGCTTTCTGTGCTATGTGTCGCGGGTGAGATCCATGCACACAATAAATATTTGTATGATCTACAGATAGTTGTTTCGGGTCTGGGTGTTTGTATATATGAGATTTATATCTTAAACTGTACGACAAAGGAGAAATCCTAGTGTGGGACAATGACTCAAAAAAGAAAACAACAAATCAATCATCCGATGCGAAAGCTTTTCTCCTGACCGTACCTGTCACCTTAAATTTCTCCGTCGTACAAACAGACAAGCATACGCAAATTATTATGTCTAATACTGAACGAATGGGCTGACTCGAGCATTAATGTGAATCCACAAATGAGTCATGACTGGGCTAGTGTTTGCTTACCACTGGCACCGGTTTAGAGAGTGCATACACAAACGGTATTAATTGTCAGCTATATAAAACGAGTGAAGCCAGAATTATGACACAAATATTTCGTCCAACAAAAAGTACGACATAATATGTCGAGTATAATATATATCGAGCCACAAAAGTCGTAAGTGTGAATTGCTACGGCATAATATATCTAGCCACAAAAGTCGTAAGTGTGAACTGCTACAGCATAAGACCACCGGCGTAAAGCCTTTATGGCTTGTTAATAAATAGGTATGTAGGAGGTTAAACAAATTTTATGATAGTACAGTCTAATTAAATAATTGATCCGTGAGGTTCCCGGCACAGAATACAATACAGCTTTGCACACATGGGTGCCGTAGAAGACGACTAAGGGTTTAAAGGACTAAAGGCCTACCTGCAGAGCTCTACATGCAGTATCTCTGCCGGATTGTATAGTGTGTATGTTTGCAGAACCGATAAATATCGATAAAATATATAATGTAGGCCCTGCAAGCAGTGCTTTGAGTAGGCCCCTTTATTTCACCACGCTGGTCTAGTGCAGTTGGCGGTCTACACACACCATTGAGAACATTTTGGAGCCCTCTCAGCTGTGCAGGTTTCCTCACCTTATCCTTCACCGTTAACGAAGTGATTATCAAATTGTGATCCACACTTGAATCGAAAATTCAAAGGTAAGGGATCGAACTTCGACCCTCTTGTATAAGAAAAGCAAGCGTTCAACCACTCGACTACCATTTGTAATACCTATCTGTCAAAGATGCAGTAAAGAAATGTATGAAAAAATCTTTAGGTCGTACATCAGAATTATATGCTAAGACAAGACGCGAAATCATACGAAGTAATTTAAAGAAAGGTATCGAAATCTACTACGTTGTTCATCATCATCATCATATCAGACAAAGGACGTCCACTGCTGAACAAAGGCTTCTCCCATAGATTTCTACAGTTGTGTCGTTATTTTGGGAGAATTTACCAGTAGATACTCGCTTGGTACGAGGACCTGGAGCCCCCCTTCGGTGCCGAAGATGACCGCTCCAGTGGTTTTAGCCGGTAGGAGTCCGGCATACCCCTTTGCCCTTCCCCGGGGTGAAGGAAGTTCCATGTAGAATTTCCACTGGACATCAATAAAAAAAAAAAAAAAAAAAAAAAAGGTACTCGCTTGGCAGGCGGATTGGCTAGCGCAGAATGGCTGCTATTCCGCAAATACCGATATTAGTAGAATAGTTTAAAATTAATCTGCATTATTAAGCTTATCATGTCAAGCAATAAACCCCAAACGGTTTTAATACTGCACTATCCAAATTACATATACACAATGTCACAAATACAATACGTTTTTCATGCGTACCGCTATGGACCTCTTTACCGGAGTCTCCCGACAGTTATGACCTGGGAATATTCAAGCTGCTAGTGAACAGGTTTCTCCTAGGCAACCGTGCAGCCGTGTAGTGCCGGCTCAGAATGCCACCACCCCATTTCATCCGGTGGGTGTCGTAAAAGTCGACTAAGTGATTAACCGGAGGATGGGCAGCAGCGTCCTTCGAGTACATTAACAACTCAACTGCGATCGCCAATCCGTCTGCCAAGCGTGACGATTATGGCAAGACCCCCCCAAGGAGCACACAACACACCCATATCGGTCGTTGTGGTGATCTTTGGGGGAGGCCTGTGTCCAGCAGTGGACTTCATTCGGCCGAAATAATAATAAAAAAAACCGTGCACCATCGTCGACCGTACCACGCTAAACATCAAGTGGCATAGTGCTCAAACGCAAACCTATTTCAAGATGAAAAAAACAGACAAGTGCGAGTAGGACTCGTGCTCTGAGAGTTCTGTAGAGACTCTACTCATTCTGTTATTTATTCAATCAAATATTTTTATTTTCTTCTTACAACATGACTACAACTTTATTTTGGTATGTAGTACTAGTTTGCTATAATGTTTTATGACGAATGCAATGTAAGTTTTTAATGACAATTTTTATTGATTTAATCACAAATTAACAAGACTCGATTTTTCTCCTTTACTTTTAAACCATGCTTCGTGCCAATAGTAGTAGATAGGTATTACCAGTGATGCAAGTATCAAAATATGTCACGTACATTGACTTACATTGGAGAGCCAAGGGACCGAAAACCTTAGTTTTTGGCATAACTTTAAACCTGATATCTTTACCCGTTCCTGAGATAAAGGCGTCTTAACAGACAAATTGACACAGACGGACAACAAGTGATCAGTGATCCTATAAGGGTTTCGCTATCACCGATTGAGATACGCAACCATAAAAAAAATACAACCTACTCTAAATTCTCAACTAAATTCAACAACTAATGTAAATGGACCACTCGATTGGACATTAGTATGTGCATATCCATTACACGTCCAATATTACACAACCAAACACTCGACTAGGAAAGTTAAATTTACCTTGTAAAATAAACAATAATGGCATTAAAATCCTAATGAATCTTAATGTAATGAATAAATATTCATACATTAAGATTGCCTATTAGATACAGCAAGCAGGTTGAATACACCTCCGGACTTAGTTGAACATAATAGAATCATAAATCCAGTACTAAGGCTCCAGCAGACGCTTTAAAACGTCAGGTTATTTCTCTTAAAATAAATGTCGAGTGAAACTCAAGAATTTCCATTTACTTTTCTGTAAGAAAACAGGAAGGGAAAGCAAATAATAGACCAAAAAAGATTACTCAGAGTAGAGAAAACGATAGGGTACTACATATCTGCTCTAGTGTGATCATACGAGGTCCTTCCCCCTTAGGTGCCGAAGATGACCGCCCCCGGTAGCCGGTAGGAGTCTGGCATGCCCCTTCACCCTTCCCCAGGGCGGATGAAGGTTATGAAGAATTTCTACTGGGCCCAATAAAAAAAGAAAAATAAAGTGTACTACATATCAAAAGAAGAACTCATAGTAGAGAACTACGAACAAATAAGTTAGTGAGTTTAAAATACACTTCTCCTTCATCTTCAAATCAGTCTGTAAAAAAAGGAGATTTTTTGACATACTAATTAGAAAGTTCCAATACTTGCTGGTTTCGATCACCTGATCTAAAAAAATTGTACAGCGCAAAACAAAAACCAACCACAGAACTTTTTTCAAGCGTTATGGATATATCATGACATTAAACTGCATTCAATACAACAAGCAGCTAGTTTCTTTTATTTTTATTTATTTATTATTTGTCAACGTCAAGTGTCAATGTGCAACAAAAACATGAAAAATTGAAAAGTAATTTTGAGAAATCGTCAATAATGGGTGTATCAAAGCTATAATAATACATTTTATTAAAACAGCGAGCATTTTTTATATCAAGATGTTGTCTGCAGTGAAAGTGCGCATTCATGGGGTGCAAGACAATAACTGGGTATAAAGGACAAAATCAACCAGTATCGGGGTCTGATAAAGTTATAGCAGCGTATTGGAGAGTATTCATCAAGAGTACCCTAACAAGATAAAACAACTTGATAGAATCAGATACACGAAGAACAAGAAAATGGAAAATTTTCGCTTGGCACAATTTATAAAAGGACTATGAAATTGGACTTCTGGGGTGGAAGGCCTGGTGACCTGAAATACAGGCATGAACCTAGTTTAGGCATCAGTCTCCCACAGTAAATTTGTACAATAACAATATACCAATATATATATATATCTTGAGATGTAATTTTACGATGCGCGCGGACATCGATACACTTGATTTACAGTACGAAATTAGTCGTTTACCAGAATGAGGCGGTAGATTTCACATCGTGAATTAGTTTAGACGTCAGTCGTCGTCCTCGTCTTTGTGGCTGACGTCACACCAAAAAGAGTTAGTTATTGGTAAGTATTGATAAGAGAAGTTTTAATCACATCATGAAATAATTCAGTTTTAGTCATCTATGTATATGTACTGGGTGCCAATTTCATTTCAGCCGAATAAAGTCCACTGTTGGATACAGGCCTCTATAACCGGTCGGGGTGTGTTGTGTGCTTATTTTCACTCAACACCCGACCGTTGTACCGCCCTCGCCGCCGAGGATGTCCGCCTCACCGACGTCGCGGAGGCCTATCGCCGCGTCACCTTCCCGTTCAAGTTAGCACTTCTCCCTCCCGTCTCTTGCTCGCGCCGGCCCGTGCCGAGTCTGTAGCTTTAAATGTCCCCTAATACAATTTAAATAATACCGATCCAGCTGTCCCCAAAACAATAGCTTGATATCCCCAGCAACGCCCTAAGCCGAGGTCCGTGTCCCGCAGGGGGCGCCCTTAGCGAAAGTTGCTTAGTTTTTAATATTAAATTTAAGCCTGGCTGGAGGCCTCTTTTGGCTTCGCCAGAAAATGACCGGTTAAGCAACCACATTTCCCAGAAAAGTATGCGAGAAGCCCAAAAAAAAACAAAAAAAGGGTGCTAACAGGTTTTTGCCATACCCGCCACGCTTGGCAACCGGGTTGGCGATCGCAGTAGAGCTTTACCATACGCTTTACTTTTATCTCATATCAATTAACGTTGAATATTTTTAAATGTAAATGTGTGTGTTCTAATTAGATTAAATTAAGATTAAGTTGCCACACTTGCCGTGTGGTGCCGGCTCAGAATACCACCATCCTATCTCCTTTCGCGGGTGTCGTAAGAGGCGACTAAGGGATTAGCCGGAGGATGGGCAGCAGCGTTCTTCGAGTACATTAACAACTCAACTGCGATCGCCAACCCGTCTGCCAAGCGTGGCGATTATGGCAAAACCTCCCAATGAGCCCACAACACACCCATATCGGTCGTTGTGGTGATCTTTGGGGGAGGCCTGTGTTCAGCAGTTGACTTAATTCGGCCGAAATTATGAAGATTAAGTTAAAATAGGACCACTATTTTACCTTAATCTTAATTTAATCTAATTAGTAATAATGTTAGATTTTTGTTTCTAGTTAGTTGATGAATGTTGATCCTTATTTATCTTATTTAGTCCTATCACTATTTTAAATTTAATTCATACTTACTAGTTGAACTGTATTGTACTTAAAAATGTACTATAACTACTTTACTTCTATTGATCTCACAGTGGCACTTATTACCAAATATATTTGTATAATATGCGGATAATGTAGTGAGCCACAATATTATTAATGAATAATATTATTAATTAAAAAAAAATGTATGTTAGCCACAACATACATTTTTTTTTTTACTGCCAAAAATAACTAAATAAAGATTGCTTAAACAATATTGTGATAACTTATAAATAAATAATCAGCATGTTATCGTCGCGTGACCCAGAGTTCTCTTATTAAGGGAAAATGACGACAATAACAAAATGTTTTGCTCGCCACAACCGCCTGTGCCATAAACTTAAAAGACTTTTGTGTAAGTTTCCTTACCTATGTGGTCGCGACCCAAAGGTCAACTACACAAATGAGTAACTGAAGTGTTAATAGGCTTATAACCTATCGCTGTTTACGACCAATTGTAATGGGTAAGCTTGAAACTTATTACTTCACTTTACGCTTTAGTACTTAGAACGCTAAATATGTCAGATCTTTGGTCAATATATCTTCGTACGAGTATCTAATACCATTGACAAGTTACAATTTACTGGTTTATACTCATTATAATTGTTTTTTAAAAATAGAATATTTATTCAGTAATAGGTCCAAACAGACACTTTTACACGTCAAATTGAAACAAAGCCGTCGGTGCCCGCTCAGAATTTTTTTTTTTTTTTTTTTAAAACGTTGCCCCACACTATGATTTCTCCTGTGTCGTGGTGCGGTGCTATAGACCCAATATAATTTGATAATTGCGTTAACAAAATACCAACCAGACATTCGAGCTAAAATTCCACTTAACCCAAAATCCATTACTGTACGAACTAAACTAAACTAATTAAACTAATTGAAAAATATATATTTTGACGTCTGCATACATTTATGTTAATTAAGGCCAATGCTTCATCAGTATGTACAGCATTTGAATAAATAGCTGGCCAATTAAAATTCTGTTTCCCCTTAAGCAGCCTGGTACACAACGATGCCATTTGAAATTCCCTTAGTTTTAATAAACGAGCTAAACCGAATGGGCTGTTAATAAAACAAATTGCAATTCGAATGTAGTTTTAAAGAGAATTGCTGAGAGACATGAAATGTGAGGTGTGTCTACACACATCGGTATACAGGGTCACGCTTTTAAGCCCTAAACTGCTTGTTTGACATGCTTGGTATCATTTGTAAGACTATAAATGACGTGAACATACTTGTATGAAGGGGTGTGAGTATCTAAAGAAGTTTTAACACAAGTACTCACGGCGACATATCAAACTATTTAAAACCAGTATAAGCTGATCTCCCATTGTATAGGCTTTCTGTAGAATGAGAGATCAGCGTAAACTGGTTTAAATAGCTTGATGTGTAGCCGTGAGTACATTTTTTTTTAATGATGTCCCATTCCTTCTTTCTCCTGTGTCGTGGTTACAGTTTACACCCATAAAACCTCACATGCACAAACACCCAAACCCGAAACAACTATCTGCAGATTATACAAATATGTATTTGTTCCGTGAATCGAACCCCGCGCCGCATCGAGCCACTGCGCCAACTGTGCCGTCCAAATAATTCTCAGATAACAACGTTACGTTATGATCATGTTTTCGATGATCCAATTTTAGTTCAACTCAATGTTAGAAGCTACTAACAATTGAAAATTAACTAAACGTTGACTTCACAAGTTTACTAGTAAGTAGTCTTACTGGTGGTATGTCTCTTGTTGCAGCGTGGCACCAGTGGGCGGCTCTAGTGTAATCATACGAGGACCTGGAGCCCCTTGGGTGCCGAAGATGACCGCCCCAGTGGTTTTAGCAGGTAGGAGACCGGCATGCCCCTTCGTCCTTCCCCGGGGCGAAAGAAGTTCATGAAGAATTTCCACTGCGCCCAATAAAAAAAGGTCTTTTGTTGCAAGAAGCCAGCTGTGTCGGTACCACCGCAGTGCCAGGTATTTTATCGCCAATCAGTAAGTAAACTTTAGACTAACTGTGTTCTGGTTTGAAGGGCACTGTAGCTAGTGAAATAACTGGGCATAAGAGACTACTCGCTCGAGGTGATACCAGTGTGATGCCACGCAGGAGCAGTCCTTGGTAGCATTACAATTCATTGTTATGGGCTGACATAACGCTTACACCCAGGCGAATGAAGTACTCGTCTATTCACTACGTTGTTTATAAAAAGCGAAATATATAAGAGCTATGTGCGAGCTACGATTTCCCATCAATACCTTCTAAGCTTAAATACGACCCTTTTAAATTGGGTGAAGCACACACATTCGATCAAATACTTAAAGAGATTTAAGAACAGAAGATATTCAAACAGAAAGGACAAACTATCAAAGAAAATTAAGCAACGCGAAAAGTATTCTAGATGGCTGCGTAAAATGGATCAAGTCGTATTAAATTCCAATATATGTAACGAATAAGCAACGGCGTCTAACAAAGTTACTAATTTCTCGAAAACTCTCGTAAATTAAATGCCAAATATTTTTGCCTGTAGCTCACATATTAAGTTTCACAGCTAATATCTAAAGACGGTGAGACTCGGGCCCCGAAAATAGCGCTCATTTGTGAAGGTTTTTAATTTATTTCGCATATTTCTGTTTGGAACAACCCTATCTTAGTGCCAGGGCCACTATACACGTTGTCTACTTTTTAGTCTAAGACAACAATTCGCCCCGACTAAAAAGCGGACAAAAGACAAGCAGAAGAACCCACGGTTCGGTTCAAAAAAATATCCTGTAGGTACTTTGATCGAAATCCTAAGATGCAATTGAAAGCCCCAAGTGAAATACGTCAAGTAGTCTTTAAGTGATGTAAGTACAAACAGATAGACAACCCCTACTCACGTCCCCAATTCAACTTTTTCTACGAATGGAAATGCAAGTCTATACTTCCCTTCGCGATAAATGTTAGCTATTGAAATATTCGTCATGTCGCATCGCATCTTTCTATTGCGTCATTGATGAAGTACAAATCACAGAATAGTATTTACTGCATGATTTATTGTTTTGGCAGTGATCCAAGATTAATTTCTCCTTTAAATATGTAACGGAACATTAATTAAGATGAATGAGTAGTTATTTTAGATGATATAAAGATGATGACATACAAATGACACATATAAATATAATCACATACATCATAGATCTTTTAAATTCTATTAATCGCGTATTTTTAAAAATATTATCAAATTAGAAAAAGACATGATCCTAGAGCATATCGACATTTAGTACAAGGTACATTTAACTTCAATTTTACTCTTTTCAGGGTACCGAACGTCTGAAGGACAAACGGCGGAACCCTTATAGGATCACTCGAGTGTCTGTCTGTCTGTCCGTCTGCTTTTTTTACTATGAATCTACTTGGCTGATTTGAAAGTTGTCACACATATGGATTTCTGCGACCCAAACACGGACGTGTAACGTAAGAAAATAGATTTTGTATATGGCTATCGCTTTTGGGAGCAATATAGAAAATTAAAGAATAAAGTTTTGTAAACTGTATCATGAAATGGAAGTGCTTGTTGTGAGGGTCTCAAATATATTTATTATATAATTTTAAAATATACAGTTTTAATGTTATTTCAGAAATTAGATGAAAATTGAGCCCCCCTCCCCCGTACTCATCGTCGTAACTACTGAGCCTAAAATTTTGAAAAAAAAATAGGTCGTGGTCAAAAGGAACAAGCAGACCACGATCGGTGCTAACTGGTCGACACGTCTATTTAAAGGTAATTTCGCGTTAATTCTTTTCTTTATATATATCATGCAACGCGATAATTTAAAAGTTAGTATGATGCACCTGTTATTACGCAAACCATGCTTATTCTTGGAAGATGGAATGCGTAACAACATCGCTGATTACACCGCAACTCTCGTGGCCCCGTCGCAAAGTTCACGCGTCGAAATCAATTTGCGTAACGGGCGCGTCCGCCGTCAAAGAAAGAATTTCTCATAAGTTGGATGGGTGTGGGCGGAGGGGGGAGGGGGAGATTGCTAGTGGGCCTACACGAAACAAAATGGCATTATGTTACGAGAAAGTAACTTATGTAATATGTGGAAGTAGTTGTGTCTGTGTCAGATATGTCAATATGTAATGTGTTAGGTAAAAATATGTGTGGAGACCGTGAATTGGCAAACGTGATGTCGGACGCCCCTCAGCCAAATAACTGCGGTGAATTGATTGATCACAGTGATATATCTCTTTGTGTTCAAAGGCAAATATCGCCAGTCATTATAATCAAAATCCAAAAAATTCACCCTCTTTATGTAATAATTTGGTAATGTTCCGTATTAAACTCTTGCAGAGTTAAATGCAGATTTGAAGTGCACTATTAAAACATCCCTTACCAAATAGATAAGACATCTGTATTACAAAATAATCATTTGCATTATTTATTTAATATCTATGGTAACTTTTATGTTCTACATATGAAAAAATACTTCCCTGTAAATCCGCTGAAACTAATAAAACACATGCTACATCGGAAGAATCTTCACATCTCAAAGAAAGAATTCGCAATAAAGTCTGATAAGCCCCGCCCTCCCCCACACACGTGCTCACTATTGGCGAATACAGTTATCGGAAAAATGAGGAAAATGGGGTAAAATGGACTGGTGCGCGAAAGAGTTGGGAGGAGCATGGGCAAGACATGTGGCGGAGTATGTTACACTTGGAGGTAGGGTTTTACGTGTTGGGAGTTCCATTTTGTTTTATTTTATTTGTGTCGTCTTGCGAGTCGTGTATTAGAATTCAATTTGTGTATTAGCATGCTATAGATTCATACTTGGGTTGCTAATCTTAGGATTTATTCAGAATTTTGTTTGAATATGACATATTTATAACTTTACATCTTTTGTTAAATGGAGTTATCCATTTCAGTCAACAAATACTTTCGCATCACAGCTCGACATAAGCCTCTCTCAAGTTGCATCACATTTAGCCCTACGTCTACGAAGTCCAGTTTACTATACATAGGTTTTGATTTGATGGCCGACCGATGCTTTCCTTTAATGCCTACTCCAAGGCTATCGTACGCACTTGTTCTGTTATGTCTTGATTTTGAAGTTTTTTTTTTTATTGTGATATGTGTGTTCACTTTTATTATCTGTTCTCTAACATTTATTTCCGTGTAGATGCTTCCTACATTCCACTGCACTACAAACCTAATAATTTGTTGAAACATGAAATGATCAATGCACTTAACATAACACAACAGCCCTAAATTATACTGATGCAGAACTTAATGTTAATATTCGTACTATTTCACACCACAGGAACACTATATTAGAACAATTTACACAACTGAAAATAAATTCCAATGTTAATTATCTCAAAAACTACACCCTCCTTGATTGCTGTAAAAAAATAACAACCATACCAAAGAACACAGCGCGCCAACAATGTTTTTTTTTGTTTCCAAACGATTAAACCGCGCTAGGAATAAACACCCACTTCCGAATGCAAAGTGCACTATTTAAAAAGTCACATGCATGCAAAACACGGCATTACACCGATTTTGTAGTAAGAACTTTTTGAAAAAAGAACGCAAAAAAAGATTTTACTAAGTTCCGTGACTTGATATGAATGAAGGTTCCGACGGACTATCGCAATATTGCTAAAGTTTACCGTGGTGGGAAGTTTTTATTAATGGCCGCCACGTCTGCTTTGTTCTATGCCACTCCTTAACTCTCTATGTGCACGAAAGTTGTTAATATCACACTTTATAGAGGCATCCTGTACACAAAATACTACTAGATCACTTTGCCTATTCATAAAAGGAATTCCTTATTAAATACTTTTTTAGTTTTGACAGTACATTAATTGTAACAATATACTGAAATAAATGTCGGGTCAGCACGAAATGTCTACCTACCGCGTGGGCATTAGTAACAAAAGAAAGTATAATTGGTATTTTCGATATTGAAATAAATTCAATATTGAATTAAATGAACCTAATATAGATAAAAAAAACTTGCCGTTTACTAATTAATGCAATAAGCTCATAGCACCTTGCTATATATATATTTTGGCAATACGCATCGAAATTCACAGTATCAAGTTGCTGGTGTCCAAAAAACAAAGCTTATAGCAAACATTTTGACAAGTCTTTAAATGATTTATATTGCACCTGCGTCGCTCGCATCTCTAAAATCACTTGAGTCTTACTGTCGTGTGTCCAATCTTCAGAAGGATTATCATCATCATCAGCCCATTGAAGTTGAGTACAATGTGGCAACAATATGTTAGGAGTAAGTTTTTGTCTGTGGTTTTCTCTTGTGGGTTGTGAGTCTTTACAAGAAGCGTTTCGTTGATGTGTCAAAATAAAAAGATTCTCAAAATGAGCACTTCTTTCTCTGGGTGTCCCATGTCCCAAATAAAATCCACTGCCGGACATAGGCCTCCCTCAAAGATCACCACATCGACCGATATCGGTGTGCTGTGTGCTCATTGAGGGGTTTTGCCATAATCGCCACGCTTGGCAGGCAAGTTGGCGATCGCAGTTTAGTTGTTAATGAATTTGAAGGACGCTGTTGCCCATCCTCCGTCGAATCCTATATTAGTTCCTATATTACTGACGATGAAATACATAGGTTTCTGCTGGAGCTATACACAAGGTGGGAAGGACTATGCAACAATAAATATATCCGCGTATTCGGCAAAGCGCTTCTTTGACTGTATACATAAGCCAATGAAATGGACGGCACAGTTGGTGCAGTGGCTGATACAGTCGGTTGCTGCGCTCCGGGTCGTGGGTTCGATTCACGCACGGAACAAATATTTGTATGATCTGCAGGTAGCTGTTCCGGGTCTGGGTGTATTGTATGTGGAATTCATGTCTGTAAACGCACCCACGACACAGGAGAGATAGTAAGTGGTGTGGGGCAACGTTTAAAAAAAAACACAACCGTTTAGGGTTCCGAACATCCGAAGGAAAAAACGGCGGAGCTCTTAAAGGATCACTTGTATGTCCGTCTGTCACAGCCAATTTTCTCCGAATCTACTGGACCGATTAAATTTAAATTTGGTACACATGTAGATTTCTGAAACCCAAACACGGTCGTGTAACGTAAATAAATAAATTTTGAATATGGGGGTAAATTTTGGGGGGCAATATAGAAAATTTATGTATATTTTGAAGTTATTTAAGTAAATATACGAAAATTGACCATCCCACCAGCCTTATCTCTAAACCTACTGAGCGTAAAATTTTGTAAAAAATAATATTATTGCTATTTACCTATAGATTACAGGGAAACCTATAATAATTGTATGATCTTAAAATAACATGGTCAATATTTCAATATTGTGCGTACAAACTTACGTATGCAGTTGGAATATATGGGAGAACATGTTTTTCAACTATGATGCTAAGTTTGTTCTAGGATAAATGATTAGTACTATTGGTTCTTCTTAACAAGGCCAGGCATCCGCCAGTCCTCGTACCTAATAACATAGGTATTCATTGTACGGAACCCTCTCCACGCGAGTTCAACTCGCATTTGTCCGGTTTTTAGCATGTAGTCGTAAACAATCGAGATTTTTTTTTTTGGTTTTTTAATTGGGCTTTTCGCATACATTTCAGGGAAATGTGGTTGCTTAACCGGTCATTTGCTGGCGAAGCCAAAAGAGGCCTCCAGCCAGGCTTAAATTTAATATTAAAAACTAAGCAACTTTCGCTAAGGGCGCCCCCTGCGGGACACGGACCTCGGCTTAGGGCGTTGCTGGGGATAACAAGCTATTGTTTTGGGGGCAGCTGGATCGGTATTATTTAAATTGTGTTAAGGGACATTTAAAGCTACAGGCTCGGCGCGGGCCGGCGCGAGAAAGAGACGGGAGGGAGAAGTGCTAACTTGAACGGGAAGGTGACGCGGCGATAGGCCTCCGCGACGTCGGTGAGGCGGGAAAAACAATCGAGAAAACTTAATCCCGTTATTATATGTGTTTCTTTTTTCTTTACTAATAACGCATCATCCAATATGAATGAACCCGTCATTAATGTCACCGCCACCCTGCAAAAGTACAATTCCACGGCGAAGTGTCAGTAAGTAATATCTGCAATAAACCGGTTTTAGAGGAGACAAAGTGGTTATTTAGTTGAGATAATTCTCAGTACTGATCAAATTTTAATTTAATATCTAATTAATCTTGAATTTGAGAGTTCCAGTAATTTTATATTTTCATGACTGTTTTTTGACATTCCAATTAAGAAGTTCAAGATTCGCAAAATTACAGTTATTAGTAACTGACACTTCACCATCGAAATGTAATAGTTAGCATGTGTATCCGAACTTGGCAAAGACTGTACCTATTTCGAATTTTAAGTAAGTACAATTTATAACACTACATTTATACAATAGTTTCATAAGTACCATCAAGTCTTTACTTTACGTCGACGATGCGCTGAGGTATTCAGACACCACAATCAGATCCATAAACATGCAACGCTTGGATGCTTTCGGTATCACTATCATAAATCTTATTATGAATAACATTAACCCTTTATCTATTTTCTAGCTTCCAATCTTTTGATTACGGAATTTGCAATACGACTTGGTATTTTCTCAAGTTAATATCTAAACTGAATTCTAATTAGTCGCAAAATTCTTGGCTATAAACAAACGCAGGAGTAGATACAGTGATAATATATCTTAGACACCTATGAGAAGTACTTACCTACTGAAAGAGCATAATTCTGCTGGAACATCGACAACTGTTTCTGTCCTTAAAACTTTTTTTATTGGTGCCCAGTGCAAATTCTGCATGAACTTCCTTCGCCCCGGGGAAGAAGGGCGAAGAGTTATGCCGGTCTCCTACCGGCTAAAACCACTGGAGCGGTCATCTTCGGCACCTAAGGGAAACTCCAGGTCCTCGTATGATCACACTGGAGCCGCCCACTGGTGCGACGCCTATAGGCACATCTCTGAGAGTGTGACTGTAAAGTCACCCCCCGGGGGATTGTAAAGGATCTCCAAAGCGTCCTAAACACCTACACAATTATATATATTATTCGTCATGACCCTCCTGATAATTTTAGTATTTGTTACTAGTCAGTTGTAACTGCTGTACGTACGTACGGCCTAAAGCGCCCGTTGAAAAAGTAAAAGAACGAATTATCAAAATAATTAATCAGCGTGTCAGAGTCAGTTAGTGATTCAGTGATGAGCGTAAATATATCTCTGTTAACAAAATATCTGAATTTTCTACTCTTTTAAATTATTAGCCTTGAAGGTAATTGAAGATGGGATTGGGAGGCCTCCCATTCCCTTCTTCAATTCATTCAAGTCGCTAACTCCCAGTCTTCTTTGAACGAACTGGTGTTCATAAACTCCAAGCTTTATAATATTATGGTTCTAATGTGACAAGCTTCTGTAATGTTTAGGTACACGGTGCAACTGCCGTTTGACCTCCGCAACCTCGTAAGGTTCGCAGATTGTTGTAACATAATGTTATTGTAGTAGAAATTAAACCTACAGTATGATATTAACAAACAAGAATGTTCCCGTAAACCCGCTATTATCATAAAAATATCAATTTTAAACAAATTTTTAGAGATATCGACTTACTACATTGTCGGAATCAGTGAACTTCATTGGGTTTTATCCCAAATTAAAATAGCACTTCACCAGTGTTTTCACATTCAAAAAAATGTGTTCATTTAGATAAATCACCAATATACAATTTCAGTTCTTCATTAAGAAATTAATTGTTTGAATTCATATCCTAGCTTAATTTTATATACTTAAGGAATTTTTCATGAGCACCACAAAATCGGTTTTTTCCTAAAATCACTATGAATGCATGAACAATATTCTCGAGAAAACGAAATTGAATTTGACATTGATAATCCAACAGATACTTGTCTTTTTAAAAAAAAACGTTGCTTCATACTGGGATTTCTCCTGTAGGGTGCGTTTACAAACACAAATTCCACACACAATACACCCAGACCCGGAACAACTACCTGCAGATCGTACAAATATTTGTTCCGTGCGGGAATCGAACCCACGACCCGGTCCGCAGCAGCCGACTGTATTAGCCACTACACCAAACGAAAATAGTATGTCTCAAACTTCAAAGCAAATCAATATTTCCCAAAGTAAATTTGTATTGAAACAATAAAACAGTATTTACTGACCTTCCTGGTAAGGTTATAATTTTAAAAAGGGTTTTAATCTTATGCTGTTTAACAAGACGCAACATAAAACTGAAATGGCTCTTTAAAGACAGGACCTAAAGCTTATTTTATTCTGACTCTGCCTGTAGTGTTTTCGCGTGCCACTAGTATTTATTGCTCTATTTATATACTTCTACGCTTATGTACATGCATTTCATTTACTCAACATTCTGCTTCTCTATCTGGCGCATCTTTTTTTCTCTTTTTCCAAGATTTCCAAGCGCCAAATCCTACTTATAGCGTCTCTTGGTTGAGCTCAAATGGATTTTTTCTGATGTACGCCACTTGGAATGTTTTGATACTTTAAAAATCGTAAGTAGGTATAGATATAAAAATACCCACTTAAAATATGTATTGAATACTACAAGTAGACTTCTCTGAAATGACGTAAACTTTAACATAACTTTAGAGCAAACGTAAAGATATTTTTATTTTCACTGTTTAAGTATGCCAAAAACCTTTCCAACTCAACAATGAATACACAAGAATTGCAGCAAAAACCAAACCATTGTATTTTCAATTGAAATAAAACAATGACCGACGTTCCTAGTAAACTGAAAATGAATAGTGTTTTGTAACGCGAGCCCGAAAACTTTGTACACGTGTAGGCGCGATGCCAAAATGTTGTTTATCCACAACAGAATCATGCCATTATGCCATGCCGATTTTTGTTTACAAGTAACTTCGAGAATGTGTTGGCTGATTTACGATTGTATTTACGCTATTTCAGTAGGCTAGTTCTAAACTCATATGAAATTTCTTTATTATTAAACACCGCAGGAATAAGTGTATCAGTTACGTATAAATACCTAATTGTTCATATCGTCTCTTCAAAAGCAAAAAGAGATAAGCGACAATCATGTGAAATTGAATTATCATTAGAATAGCTTTGATTTGCGCGAAATGGTCAAATTCAATTAAACAAATGTTGTCGCTTATTACTTTTTAAATGTCGATATGCTCATATGCAAATATCCAAAAGTTGTGTTTGAAATATAACTAACTTTAGATTATTTTGGCAATTAAGACAATAGAAGCCACCATATAGTGCCACTTCATTAAACCGAGTGATTGACCACTGGATTTTTAGACTAGTGAGTGAATGCTGTTCCCATGTATACTGCCACTAGATCCAAGTTCTTTCGTTGGATAAACTATTCCGAGGTTAGTATGTAGCAGTGGACAGTGATGAACTTGTTCGACATGTTTTGATTCTTTGACAATGATACTCTAAACCACAAGCGATGCTTTTATGTATTTTCTACAAACTCAGAGACAGGCAACGGGGTATCAAGAAACGCTTTGAAGTTAGGGAAAATGATATTTATAGGTAATAAAGTAAAACTCCAGGCTGAAAATGATCCTTTAATAAAGCTAATAAAAGCGTCGAGCCCCTCGCGTGCTTTTATCCGGGACCCGGGTATTTTTTTCGTTTCGTAACGGTTAGTGCTGATTTACCAAAACATTGAGCTCTAGTAGAGTTTCAATGCTAGCAATAAAATATATAAAAAATATACTATAATGACCTACATACAGGTAATTAACTATATTTTCTAACACAGGTCGCTAAGCGAAAGGGAGGTACAAGTCGATTTTATCTATACAAATAAATAAAATAGAAGTGTCTGTTTGTAATGTCAAAATGACAGCTTTTTACTTAATGCATATTCAAGTGTATACGGTACATATAACAAAAAATCAATTTTTAAAGTTTTTGTCTGTCTGTCTGTCGGTCTGTCTGTCTGTCTGTCTGTTTGTTCCGGGTAATCTCCGAAATGGCTGGACCGATTTTGACGGGACTTTCACTGGCAGATAGCTGATGATAAGGAATGACTTAGGCTATTTTAATTTTAGAAAAATAATTAGGGTTCCGCGCAAAAAAATTAAACCCTTGAAATCGAATATATACATTCTATGTCAAGTGTCTATGTCGAAGTACTTCAAATTTGTTTTAAATTAAACGCGGTTTCACCGCGGCTCCCAGCTAGAATAAATATAAAAAAAAACCTAAGACATTATTATAAAAAACTAAACCTTTTCCAAAAGCCTTCAAAGAAAAAGCTATTTAAAATGCCACTATTTTTGACTTAAGATTACTATCGAGCCACAAAGTCATTCCGTTGTACTTGATACTAAATAAGCGTGTACATTATTGAACTTAAAAATATGTTTTAGTTGTGTCAGGTATCCGTGACATTTATATATCCGTGCTGCTCAGTAACCTCATTCAGATTAAACTTGTACAGATTAATTTCGAAGGCCATGACCAAAAATCCCTAAACCTTTCTTCCCAAGTATCAAAACCCTTCAACCGCTGCTCTAAAAGGAGCGGCGCGCAACGCACTCGGAGTGATATTTCTTTAAAGTCCGCGACACAACCACTCTTGGGAAATATACGACGGTCTTATAATGTGAAGCGCAGATGAATTTTGTATACGTTTTACGGTTAAATAAGCCGCGAGCGTTAGGTGTACTCAAGCAATTTTTACTTCAACTATTTGAAGCAAAAATATATTGTGAGGGAATCTGTTAGGTTCAAATAGTTCCGGTTTTTGAGACTTCAGACACAACCAATGAAAATATATATAAAAATATCAAAAGCCGCCATTCAAACTACATAATGTCTTACGTTTGCGTATTTTGTGGCATTAAATCCAAAAGATTCATTGTTTATACAATTTGGTGAAGAGACGAGCAAGTCATTCGCCTGGTGGTAAGCAACATGCCTGCCCATAACAATTAAAATGCTACCCAGGACTAGTCCTGCGAGGCATCACACTGCGCTCCTCACCCCGAAAAGAACGATGAATGAAAATTTATTTATGCCCAGTAATTTCACTAGCTACAGTGCCTTACTAGCCGGAGCACAGTAATATCTACCTACCTAGATGGCCTCTTGGTCAAAAGGAGACTTACGTGCTTACAGCTTACGAGAGCCGCAATAAGACCTCCCATAGAACGGTCTATTTAAAAAAAGAAAATTTTGTACTACTGTAAATCCGTACGACAGTCTGTATATATAGGGTCCTAATTTAATAATGGAAAATATTTTAAGGCTAAGGCTCCATGAATGGAAACCATATTGTTGTTCTACCGGACCATTTTCTAACACGTTTTAGTGTTATTGTTTGTGCATGTTCGGTGACAGTACCACAGTATTTTTAGAAAGACAATAGTGATAGTTACCTACAGTTTTTACGTGGTCATTTCGGCCAAATGAAGTCCACTGCTGGACACAGGCCTCCCGCAAAGATCACAACGACCGATATGGGTGTATTGTGGGCTCATTGGGGGGTTTTGCCATAATCGCCACGCTTGGCAGACGGGTTGGCGATCGCAGTTGAGTTGTTAATGTACTCGAAGGACGCTGCTGCCCATCCTCCGGCTAATCCCTTAGTCGACTTTTACGATACCCACGGGAGGAGATGGGGTGGTGGTATTCTTAGCCGGCACCGAACGGCGCCTTAGCCGGCACCACACGGCGTTTTTCTACGTGGTGAATTGCGCTTTTTATGCAAACGGAAAAATGAATTTTGAATATGTATAAAATAAAAGTAGATGTTATGTTTTTTGTTGCTAAAACGCCTATTGATTTACCTCCTAAATTATTTTCTATTACTAAAGTAAGACCTTATATATACAACCCAGTTACAGGTCAAGCAAGTCATTCAGGCCTGGTGTTAAGGTAACAAACCTGCGCACAACAAATGTAACGCTACCTAGGACAGCTACGTCGAGATACTAGTTGTTTATATGCCCAGTAATTTCACTAAATATATATTTGACGGCACTGCACCAGCAGTGGTTGATACAGTCGGCTGCTGCGCTCCCGGTTTGGTTCGATTCCAGCACGGAACAAATATTTGTATGAACTGCAGGTAGTTGTTCCGGGTCTGGGTGTATTGACTGTGAAAATTGTGTCTGTAAATGTACCTACGACAAAGGAGAAATCAAGTTGTGTGCCAAAATGTCTTCTAAAAAAATCTTAGTAATAATAACCTATCTATGGACATAAAAGAGAAGTTCACGTAGGGTGAATATTAAGCAGCTTTAAAGCTTTCCTTCGACTTATCAACATGGACACACTGTCTCCGCTTAGCATAGTCATTTACAATTAGTCACTTTAATTCAGACTATTTTCCAAGTATCAAGTCATTGTATTTTTATAGGCGTTCTCAGTGGAGTCGTGTATCATTGAATACATTGTTTTTGTTAAGTCTGATCACAATAGGTTCGCGGAACTAGGCGCAAAAGATTCCTATTGCCCCTTCAGAATTCTAAACTGATGTTTGCAAATTATTTGGGTTCCTTCTGCATTCGACGGCAGTTTGGATCAGTGACTAATTGCTTGCGTGTCTGAGCTACGTGCCGCGGGTTCGATTCCCGCATGAAACAAATATTTGTTTGACCTACAGATAGTTATTTCGGGTCTGGGTGTTTGTTCATGTGTAATGTATGTCGGTAAACTATACGCACGATACAGGAGTAATACAAATACTAGAGTAGTACAACATTTAAAAATTGACAACCACAACCACTGACACTGACTTTAATGGTGAAGATAATTCTATGAGTAAACTTGGATTTAATGGTCTGGTATCACCAACACACAGTGAGGTAACTGATGATCAATACTCATGCCCTCTCTGTATGAGAACTGGGGGGAGAACCTGCAACCTGAGGGTATATTTTCGTAATTATTTTACAGACCGATCTGAGATTAAATCATAAATTGACAAAGACATTATATTCTGCTCCTCTTAAAGTTTAGTCTAATTTCAGTATGATTTAAATCTAGCCTGATTTCAATTTCAATGTTGTAATTTATATAAGGACAACTTTATTACCTGTGTTAGTTCAAAATGTTAGCAGAATACCGTTTTGGCTTCGATCAACATTGGATCCATTTTTGATTCCAGCACAATAAAAGTTTACTTTTGACGTGGTTTGTTAACTTAGGAAAATACCATTGTGACATTTATGACATTGAGACTAGATGGGAAATATATTTTGAACGTTTTAATTACTAGAATTGGCCCTGCGGTGCTAAAGAATCGAATCGTCAAACCATCGGGTCACAAGCGCCACATGTCTAAGTAAAGTTATACAAGCATGTTAACTAATTAAGAAAACATTAACATCTCTTAACTTATTAAGATGTAACAATTTTATCATTAACCTTTAGAAAACGTTTAAGCACTATTGCAATACTTTCGGTGATTGTAGTGAATTCAAATTCTCATTTACATTGAAGTAACCTGGGTTCAAATGTATAGTTCAACGAGGTGTGATTTGAACTCGCGACCTCTTGATCGCGAGGTAATGTCGTAGCCATTGGGCTATATTAGAATAATAACACCTGCAAGGATAGTAATAAATACTGTCCATGTGTGCGTAGGCAGCGTATTTTATGCTATCACAAAAACACAATTCACGTGTGTGTCCGGATTAAGATATAGTACCACTCACTCTCCCCTCTCAGATGTCCTAAAATGCGATTCAGGGACTCTAAGCCAGAGGGATGGGCAGCAGCGTCCCTCCTGTGGAACAGCAGCCATACTACGCTCACCAACCCGCCTGCCAACAGTACAGACAAATTCCGACGACACAATTATGAAAATCTGTGCCATTCATTGAAATGACTTTGTTCAGCAGTGGACTTTCTTTGGCTGTTATTATGATGATGATAAGACACACAAGGGCACGGGATAATGTTGTTATAATTAGCCACTTCTGTACCATCACAAACAGAACCCAGAACAATCGTTATTTAAAGAGATCTCAGGCAACATACTTTTTGTAGGTCATAAAGTAGCTTTCTTTTTCTATTCGTTCGTCTACAAATGGAAGGGCTGTCATCATCATCATCATCATTTCAGCCGAGAAACGTCCACCAAAATGATGACACAATTGTGGAAATCTGTCGGGGAGGCCTTTGTTGAGCAGTGGACGTTCTATGGCCGATATGATGATATGATGAAATATATGTACATATAAAATAATAAATCCATACATATTAATTATTTATTAGGAAGGATTAACATGGAGATGATTCTGCCAAAGAATCGAGGAGGTATTTACGTAGTTTACTTTAAAAAGAGTAGCAACTGGAAGCTATCCTGATTTCAAGAATAAGCCTTAACGCGCACGGGTGATTTTTATCAACAATTTGGTCACTCTTATCAAGTCCTTGGGTATGTATGGAGGTGCGCGCACGTTGCGAAGTGACGTAACGTGACATTTCCATACAAATCCATAGAGTGACGAAATTGTCATCGTGACTAAAGTCACCCTTGTGCGCTAGCTCTAAGAGTTATTAAGAGTCAACGTTATTTTAAAATTCGAACATGACTGGTCACTATAAATAATACAAATAAAGTATAAATACGGAACCACTACATCACTATGCATAATAGCTGACATCGCTTATTCAATCATTCACCATTCGTTTTAACGATTAGCATACACTAAACGAGACAAATTTTAATCGAACTATGTACATACATATGCAGTTTGTATAATGGTACCGCCATTTCGTATGCTCCATTGTGTGGTAATATTATAGAATTAATTCCTATAGCGAAAATAATAATTTGTGAAACTACTTTGGATTCGTTGATTGTGCTCGAGTTACGGGTAAAGCATTGTTAAAATTTTGATAATTTTGTAGCACACAAAATTATCAAAATTTTCAAATGTTGAATGGAAGCAAACGATCACAGTTATTTTTCTTCATGGTTTTATTCTATATTATTTATTACGTGATTCTGTGTGTATGTGAAGGGCGAAGGGGTATGCCGGACTCCTACCGGCTAAAACCACTCGAGTGGTCATCTTCGGCACCTAAGGGGGTTCCAGGTTCCTCGTAAGATCACCCTAGAGCCGCCCATTGGTACCATGCCTTTAGGCACATCACGGAGGGTATGACTGTAAAGCGGTCACCCCCTCTAGCGGAGGGCAGCCGGCTGTAAAAGCCCCCCCCCCCCCCCCCAGGCACTTCTCGGGGAGGATTGTAAAGGATCTTATTGTACAACACAACAATTAAATAAAGTTTCCAGAACAATCGTTATTTAAAGCGATCCCAGGCAACATACCTTTTGTAGGTCATAAAATAGTCGCCTTTTTCTATTCGTTCGTCATTCGTCATTCGGGCTACCATCATTATCATCATTACAACCGAAAAACGTCCACCGTTGGACTCCCAAAGATCACCTTAACGAACGTTCTGTGTTATGTGCTCATTAGGGGCATTGCTAGAATAACCACAGTGAGCAGGTTGCTGTAGAGTTGATAATGTATTCGAAATACGCTACTTCCCATCCTCCAGCTTATCTCATAGTCGCCTTCTATGACACTCACGTGACTAAGATGGGGTGGTGCTTTTCTTAACTGGAATCACACGCTGTCAGTTGGCAGAAAGCTCATAGCTAATTTATGAGAGACGAAAATAACAAATTTGCTTGCAATAAAGTGCGAATTGACAAATAATTCAAACAATCAACCATTCATTGTATGTTGCCCGGGTTCTACATTACAAATCACACGATGACGAAATACGAGTTTTATTTTCAACAACTTGTTCGGCTTCGTAAACGTAGGCATAAAACAATTGAGTGCCAAAGTGTCGCAAACTCAGAGACATCAAAGGCCCAGTAAAATTGTTTGCGTAATTTCTGAAGGAATAAAAAGTACGAACAAACTTTAACGTACTCCAGCCGTATTGAACTCCGTTGGAAGGCTTGCTTATTAATTTATGTTGTGGTTGCGATAACGGTTGCTATGTACAAATGTCATGCTTACTGCACTCGTCACCTATCGAGATATTAGTTATTTTCGGTGGCAGCTACCTTTTTTTATTGATCCCCGGTGGAAACCTATCATGAACTTCCTCTACCCCGGGGAAGGGCGAAGGGGCATGCCGGACTCCTACCGGCTAAAACCATTGGAGCGTTCATCTTAGACACCGAAGGGGGCTCCAGGTCTTAGAACGATCACACTAGAGCTGCCCATTGGTGCCACGCCTTTAGACACATCACGTAGGGATGACTGTAAAGCGAGACAGTGTAGCCTATGGTTGAACGCTTGCTTCCATACAGGAGGGCCCAAGTTCAATCCCGGCCCGCACCTCTGACTCTTCAAATGCATCAGTAGATCAGAATTTGACCATCACTTACGCTACGGTGAAGGAAAAGATCGAGAGGATATATGCACCTGGCTCCAAAATGTTCTCAATAGTGTGTGCAGTCTACCAGCCCGCACTAGGCCAGCGTGGTGGACTATAGGCCTAACCTTTCTCATCGTGAGAACAGGACTATGCCCAGTAGTACGACAGTTATGGGCTGGTTATGTATGTTACGTAAGTTTTTGTTTTATCACGTAGAAACCACGCGCTGGAAAACGCAGCGTGAGTGAGTGTAAACCGTAAAACCGTAAACTTGCCGAATTTAGTTTGTGGACTGTATATACCTGTAGGGCCAGTAGGCCGAACCTAAACACCAAAATGCACGTAACGCAACCCAATCAAATCCACCTACCTTTGCCGTGGTCCTTTAAGATGTGCAGGCACGTGGATGTCGGCTATCAAAGTTCAGGATCCGTGTGGAAAAGTTCACTAACACAAATAGCACACCGTAGTCACTCCAATTAATAGTTTATGCATAAATCACAGCGTTAAAACAAGTCGTTATCAATATTCGAAAATTATACCGCGAGAGGGACCGTTCCGTTTTTGGTTGCAACCGCCATAAAGGAGAAAACGACTCGAGCGTCTGTGATTGGTCGACGCGTCCCACGTGACATCGTGCCGTCCGGCGCCAAGACATAAGGCGGCAGATTCGAATTGGGCAAAGACGAATACGATACGTGCGTGAATAGTGAGCTTCCAACGAAATGGACAGAAGCATGTTAAGCTATAGCTGCTGCTGCTATAGCTGGGAGTCGTTTGCTACGGGTGGCATCTAACCAGTCATCGTGGAAATCTATGAGGGAGGCCTTTGGTCAGCTGTGGACGTCCTTTGGATGATATGATGATGACAATTATGACGGCACGGTTGGTGAAGTGGCTGAAACAGTTGGCTGCTGCGCTCTGGATCGTGGGTTCGATTCCCGCACGGAACAAATATTTGTATATTCTCCAGGTAGTTGTTCCGGGTCTGGGTGTATCGTGTGTGGAATTTATGTCTGTAAACGCATCTACGATACAGGACAAACCCTAGTGTGTGGGGAACGTATAAAAAAAACTACATATAAAACCAATATGTGACCACCACAATTCTATTGTTGGCGACGAATATAAGTGAATGTGTAATTAAAACATAAACAATGGACATTAAAGTGATTGTGAATAAAAACACTAACTATAGTTATTGTGAAAGTGCTTAAAACAACGAAAATCTAACTGATTTATCTTAATCGTATTTATGTTGATTTCTTGTTATTATCTTGTATCTTTGATCGCTAAGACTATTTGAATTATATAAACAATGATTAGGCCCATCGTAGAGAACAACTTTTAAAGCCATATATTATATACATTGATAGCTATCGCCATGTTTGTAATGTTGTTTTACGAAACCCTATGTTTCGTGATAGTTTATTAAGTAAAATCGTAGTTCAGTTAAATATAATCAACATGTACCTAAATTCAACATATAGCTTGCGTATTAAAGCATATAAAAAGTAAGTTCTTATGTAAATTGTAATATTTCTAACATTATATATGATCAGTTATGTGTTGTTATCATAATGAAAATTGTCAAACAATTTGTAAAGTTTTGAATCTAAAATAAAGGCTGTCGCCACGGTACAGATTGCGAGTAGCTAAGCGAGCGTCAACCGTAGGATGATATTGGTTTTTACATAGTTACTTCTACATAGTGATTTCTCTGTTTACTAAGCTCCTCGCAATACTTCTATAGTGAAAAGTGTGGTTTCATTTAAACTGATCCCCTACAAAATGGTCCTTCGAGCCGGATCTTAAGAAAACAACCATCGAACAAGTTATACTGAAAGCGAGTTGGTGCGAGCTGCGAACTTTGATACTGTGAAGTGTGACGTCATCAAGCATCTTCGTTACGAGTGTTACGATAGCTGAGTTAAGAACTCGCGTTTGTTATTGCGGGGTTAAGTCTGCACTACTTGTTTGAATAATTGAGTTTAATTATAGGGTCACTCGATAAACCCCTATAATTCGAAACCTATCGTGTGCAGAATATTACCTGAAGCCTGGAAGACAACGCGTAATGATGACTCGAAGCCGCAAGGGTGACAGCAGTACTAAATCTACCACGGAGGAAGAAACGAGCTCCGGTACAACGAACACAGATTCAACCGGTACCACGGGTACCACAGAAAGCAGTTCACACACAACAGAGAAAGCATCTCAGAAAGCTCAAGAAGAACACTCTGAGCACACCGTTGTTGGGAAGTCACCACGTTCAACAAAATCCATGAAAACTGGTAAACATCGCCGTGAGTTAGAGGCTCGCCTTGAAGTCGAACGCCTCAAACTGGAGCAACTGAAGATTGAAACTCAAATGGCTGAAACACGACTTGAGTTGGCCAAAGCTGATGACGAAGACACAGATTTGAGTGATCACGACGAAACTACCGCACGTGCTACTGTAGTTGAAGATTGGGTCTCCAAAAACAAGATGACTGAAAAACAACGGGAAACAGAATGCGACGAAGGAAATCGCCGCCTGCCACCTCCGACACCATCGGCCACAAACCAAACCAATCAACTGGCCGAAGCCCTAATTGAAGCTATGAAAACAGTGTCTTCGGGGAAACCAGTGCCAGTTCAGCAACGCGCGCCTAAATATTTGAGTGAACTACACCCATTCGAAGGCGATGCAAGAGACTGGATGGCATTCAAGGCAACGTTCGAAGATACGAAGGCGCTCTTTAGTTCAATTGAAAATATGGGAAGACTCCGACGTGCGATCAAGGGAAAGGCAAAAGAAGCAGTAAAATCAATGCTGTATACTCTTACGGATCCCGAGGCCATTATTATTGCTTTAGAAAGACGTTTCGGGAGACCTACTTATTTGATCAAGAGTGAAATAGAAAATATTGATCGTCTACCCCTGATGTCTGAAGATGCCAAGGAGCTAGTTAGGTATGCCGGAGTTATCTCTAACACCGTGAGTGTAATTAAACAAATTAAAAAGTCCAGCTATCTACATTCGAGCGACATATCAGGAAGAATAATCGAAAAAATGTGTACGTTAGTGAAATTCAAGTGGTACGAATACAAAGCTGATAAAGAAGATGAAGATGAACCAATCCTGATATCCCTCACGAACTTTTTCAATCAAATGGTCGACCGATTCGAGATGCACGACGCCAGCAGTATACGAATCAAGCGTGAAGGTTCACAAGTTCGAGTACGTTATCCCAGGCCCAAGGCAGTTCATGTGACAGCAGCCATCGAGTCTGACGATGACGAAGATTCGTATACATCTTACGCAGAGTCGGAAGAAGAGCTAGACCCAAAGAAAACCGTTGCTACCACTTGTACTTGCGATAGCCAAATTAAGAAGATTGAAACTAAAGAACAAGAAAAAATCATGTGCCCTCTCTGTGAAGGGGAACACCCATTATTACAATGTAAAAGGTTCACCGAGTCTACAACAACTGAGCGCTGGGACATAGCAAAGAAAACGCGCACTTGTTTTAAATGTTTGAAAAGGAAACACAGGGGAATAAATTGTCGTGCGAAGCCTTGTCCTAAATGTCGTCGAGGACATCACCAGCTCCTACATGTTGAAGAGACAGCGAGCCTTGAACCCAAAGTCATTTCGACAGTGAACGCCGCTCAAACCACGTCCAAAGCATACTTAAAAATAGTGCCTGTGGAACTGATCGGACCAAGCGGGAAGACAAACGCCTACGCGCTTCTCGATGAGGGTTCAACCGTGACATTGGTGGAAGACAGTGTTGCCGAAATAATTGGAGCGAGAGGTCCCTCAGAAGACTTAAGAATAGAGGGCGTGGGAGGCAACCGAATAGACCAGGTCTCTAAGAAAATCAACATTAAGATTAGAGGACTATTCAGCAGGAGCTTTGAACAAATGAAAGGGTACACAGTGAAGAACTTGCACTTAACACCTCAAGAAATAACCGAAAAGGACTTAGTCGACTGCTCACATCTGGAAGAAATAGCTGATCAATTAAAATATCCGTATTCACGACCAACAATTCTTATAGGACAAGACAATTGGAATTTGATAGTGTCACAAGAGATTAAGAAAGGAAATCGCAACCGACCCGTCGCATCAAGAACCCAATTAGGATGGGTGCTACATGGCGTCCGTTTGGGTAACTGTACTCCAGTGCGAATCGTTAACCACCTCGTAGTGCAACCAAAGAAGGACGATCGGTTAGAGAAGATAATCAAAGACCACTTCGAAATAGACGCGCTAGGAATTGCACCTAAGAAACCTACTAGCGACATCGACCAGCGTGCTCTAGATGTTCTTGACTCTACAACCATGAGATTGCCTGATGGCAGATTCAGTTCAGGCCTTTTATGGAAGACTGACAACGAAAAATTACCAGAGAGCCGACCTGCTGCTTATAGACGCCTACTGGCGATAGAAAAAAGATTCCTAAGAGATGAAGAATTCAAAATAAATTATGAAGGACAAGTTGAGAATCTCATCAGAAACCAATATGCCGAAGAGGTAAATGAAGAATCTACGTCACCACGAGCATGGTACTTACCGCACTTCGCCGTTGTACATCCACAAAAAAACAAAATGAGACTAGTATTTGACGCCGCGGCGAAATCTAACGGAAGATCTTTGAACGACGCACTTCTTACAGGTCCTGACTTATTATTATCATTGTTCGGAGTCCTGATGCGTTTTCGTCAAAGAACTGTAGCAGTGGTTGCCGACATCAAAGAGATGTTTTTGCGCGTGCAAGTTAACCAAGAAGACCGCGACAGCTTAAGATTCTTGTGGAAAAACAAAGAATACAGAATGACATCACTCATTTTCGGAGCCGCTTGTTCACCGTGTGTTGCCATGTACGTTAAGAACAAAAATGCTGTGGACTTCACTGAAAAATACCCTGAAGCAGCAAAGGCCATCCAGCATAATCATTACATGGATGATTATCTGGCAAGTTATCCAGACGCACCGACAGCAGCCAAGGTATCCCGGGAAGTCGACCAAATCCATAAAAGCGGAGGATTCCATCTACGAGGCTGGGCGAGTAACGAACCCACAGCAATTGAAGAGTTTACAGATAACGAACAAAATGAATCGATCCGCTTAGGAGAACAACAGAATCAAATAGAGAAGACCCTAGGCCTAAACTGGAACGTGAAAAACGATAGCCTGCATTTCACATTGAATCTACGCAATACGCCTATAGAAGCTATCCAGGGTGATAGGCCGCCTACAAAAAGAGAAGCGACGAGCGCTGTAATGTCAATTTTTGACCCAATGGGACTGGCTACACCCCTTACCATTCAAGGAAAAGTGATGCTGCAAAACCTCTGGAGATCTGGTATTGAATGGGATGAGAGGCTACCGCCCGAAAGAGAGCAAGAATGGCGAAAATGGTTACAAAATTTGAAGAAACTAGAGGATTTACATATACCTCGGTGCCTAACACATGACGTCACCGAGGGGGAGTTACACACATTTTGCGACGCTAGCGAAGGAGCCTACGCTTGTGCAGTGTACTGGAGGACTCGACACCCTGACGGTCACGTAGAAGTGAAACTGTTGGCGGCAAAAGCTAGAGTGTCTCCATTAAAACCAGTGTCTATACCACGCCTGGAACTACAAGCTTGCTTGCTAGGCAGTCGACTAGCCGCAACCGTTCAACAAGAAATAGAACTAGAAATTACGCACTGTCAATATTGGACCGATTCAAGAACAACTCTGGCTTGGATCAAAGCAGACCCTAGAAGGTTCAAACCGTTCGTCGCTCATAGAATAGCGGAGATCGAAGACTTGACTAGGCAAAAAGAATGGCGCTGGGTGCCCACGAAACAAAACGTAGCAGACGACGCTACAAGAGGAGCCCCAGCGAACTTCAACATTGAACATCGGTGGTTTACAGGCCCTCAGTTTCTTTATGAAGACCCCAAATATTGGCCTACAGATACTAGCGCAGTAAAATTAGAAAATACGGGAGAAGAAAGAACAAAAGCTGTCGCGGTGAATACTGGAGTTCGGAAAATAATAGTGGTACCAGACCCTTCACGTTTTTCAAATTGGACACGCCTGCTGCGCTCAACCGCTCGTTTATTACAAGCTGTAGACGTTTTTAAAGCCAAAAAGAAGACAATCAATGCCAGCAATACAACTACACAAGATCCTGCTTGGAAAAGAATAAAAAAAAAGACTAATCTAGGAAAATCCATATCTAAAACGAAACAAACCGAAAACAAAACATTATATATGCCGTTGACCATAAGTTATATAAGAAAAGCGGAACTGATGATAATACGGAAGATCCAACACGATAGTTTCCAAGAAGAAATATTCGCAACACAAAACAAAACAGAAATAAAAAGAAACTCACGCCTAAAAAACTATACGCTGATTATAGAAGATGGCATCATGAAACTCTCAACCAGAATTGGAGCAGCGAGCTTCTTGCCATCATCATACAAAACCCCTATACTATTGGACGGGAAACATCTCGTTACGAAACTCTTAGTGGAGCACCTACACACAGCCTTCGGTCATGGGAATCACCATACCGTGCTCAATGAAATCAGACAGAGATATTGGGTAACTTCACTCCGAAGCTTAATACGCGACGTATCCCGGAATTGCAGATGGTGCAAATTGCGTAAGACAGCGCCACAAGCAGTGCCGCAAGGAGATCTACCTCCAGAGAGACTGACCAAAGGATGCTCGCCTTTCACCTGTACAGCAGTAGACTACTTTGGTCCTATGATTGTCACCATTGGGCGCCGCAACGAGAAAAGATGGGGCGCTTTGTTCACCTGCCTTACGACACGAGCTATACATCTCGAGCTCGCCTCATCATTGAGCACCGATTCTATGATCCTCGCATTTCGCAGAATGATTGCACGAAGAGGAACTCCACGCGTAATGTACAGTGATAATGGCACCAACTTCATTGGTGCAAACAAAGAAATCAAGGCAGAAATGCAAAATATGGAAGAAGCAGTCACAGCACTCGGCATCACCTGGAAATTCATTCCCCCTGGAGCCCCGAACATGGGAGGTTCATGGGAACGTATGGTGCGATCTGTGAAAGTTGCCTTAGCAGCCATTCTGCATGAACGACATCCTCGCGAAGAAATTCTACACACAGTGCTGCTCGAAGCTGAGCACATAGTAAACTCTAGACCGCTATTAGATATCAACTTAGATCCAGATGAAGAAGAAGCCTTAACTCCCAACCATTTCCTCATTGGGAAGTCATGTGGCGCTGTTCTGTTTGGTGCCTTCGACGACAGTGAGCTGGTCGGCACACCAAATTGGAAGACATCGCAACGTTTGGCCGATCACTTTTGGTCAAGGTGGGTGCGAGAGTACCTCCCCACCCTTTCACCTCGTTATCACATGGGTCCGCGATACATAGATCCCACGCTTGGTGACATTGTGCTCAGGAGCGCTACGTGACCGCTAGCAGTTGTGTCTCGGAGCTCGCGTCGGAACGTAGTGTCGACTCACAACCACCCGCTCGGACCGCCCTAAGCTTCTCTGTGCCGACGCTAGTTACTGGAAACAGTGGCTGGCGTGGGTACAGGGGAACTACTCCGTTGCTGCTTGGTGTGGTGGCAGCACACCATAGCGGTCGCGGGGGTCACACGCCCCGTGTGATGTCGTCCGGCGACCGTGGCCCTTTTCAGGGCCAGGAAGCCAAAACCAAAGGCCCTTCTCAGGGCCAACAAGCACAAGTACCCCCTCCGTCACCACCTACAAGTGCTGCAGCAGAAGAGAGTGAGGTGGAAAGCAGTGCAACCCCCGAAGCTGAATTGCCCATTTGCGTCACACCTACGTCATCAAGAGTGAGTAAGCATACCGATCCAAAAACCCGGACCGGTAGCCCGCCGCTCCGTGTGCCGCCCGCGCCGCCCGCTACCACGCAGGCCGCACCTGCCCGCGCCCCGCGCCCCGCAACCGCCGCCGCGACAACCGCACCCGCGATGTCCGCCGCGCGCAAACATGCGTCCTCGAGCCGCCCCTCGACGGTACGCACACACTCGCTGGCCTCACAAGCCGCAGCGATGACCCGCCTATCCGCGCGCCCGTCCGCGCCCGCCGCGACAATGCGCCCCGCGCAAACAACTCCGCGCTCTCCGATACCGCCGACGCGATCGGTGGCTCCCGTGAGCCCAAATCGGTCTCCCCCGCGAGCCCCCGTACCCCTCGCGGATACTCCGGCATCTCCAGCCAACATTATGGACACCGGCGCGCGCTCCCTAGTGAGCCCGCCCATACCAAGGCCAATCCCATCAAGCCCGCTGGTACTAACCGAACGGCCAACAGCGCCTAACGTATACATACCCCAGCACAGGACAAATTCTCCCACTCCTTTACAAGGAACGCACCCAACGGCTTTCGCCACTTACAGGCGACAGATTACGCCTCCGGAGATACACTCGACAGTGGTTTTCCGAAGGTCGCACTACTCTGGAATGTTGTCACCCCCAGCCCCCCGGACGGCTGCGCAAGAGTCGCCCGCACAACGACCGGAGTGCTTCTCGCCTGTTGGCTCCTATGAGTCCATATCGTCGACGGAAACGGTGGAAGGTCGGGCCGATGTATCACCCGATACATTGGTACGTACCGCACCGCAGGAGGAGACCATAGGAGTCCAACAAACTCAAAAGACTACCGCACCGCACCAAGCAATGGAAGTGCATGGAGCAATACCACGCGAGGTGCGAGTTGCCCAACGCCGACAGCGCAGCTCCGATGAGGACCTGGATGACGACGCCAAAAGGCTGTGCATAGCCCAGGAAAGTTTCAGTGCAGAGGGCGCTGTAGGCGTCGAAAGCTACGATGCAGAGGGCGCCGCACGCGTCGAAAGTTTCGATGGAGAGGGCGCCACTTCTGACAGAGATGGCGCCACTAGTCCAATGGTGACATACGCCGAAGCAACCAGGACCACGCCTCCCCCCCACCCTAAATTGGACAGGAAAAAAAATGCCGGGGATCAACAACCCCAACCCCCGAAGAAGCAAAGGTTCCCTCCGCTGGTCGTCGAGAAGCTGACGGACTGGGCCAAGCATTTTAAAATACTAAAGCAAAAAATGGGACGCGCCCCAAATGCCCGCCCGTACGGCAATGGGGTGCGTTTCACCCCACAATCGGACGACGAGTATCGGCTGGTCCAGAGATACTTGACCGAATTAGAAAAAACCGAGCACGTAAGCTGGTTTTCCTACTCCTTACCGGCGGAGAGGAACCTGAAGGTGGCCATACGGGGGCTACCTGTGGACACCTCCCCCCAGGACATAGAGGAAGAGCTCCGCGCGCTAGGATACGAGCCGGAATTCGTCCGCCACATCAAGGCTAGACAGGGACGACCCGGCTGTATCTTCCACGCCGTGCTGAAAAAGACTCCAGATATCACGCCGGGCCTGTACGAGATAACAGAGATGTTATGCATGCCCGGCGTCACCATTGAGGCATGGCGTGGGAAGAAAGGCCCAACGCAGTGCCATAGATGCCAGCAGTTCCGGCATTCGTCTAAGATGTGCCATCGGCCCCCCGCGTGCGTGAAGTGCGGCGGGGGACACCTGGCACGCGAATGCACTCGCTCTGCGGGGGAAGCCGCATCATGTGCCAATTGCAAAGGCACTCACCCCGCTAACAGCACCAGTTGCCCCATATTCCGGAGGGAAACCCGGAACCTACGCGGGGGCACCGCTGCGATTAGCGGGGGGACACATCGGCCTACTGCGGACAGCACAAACCCCCCAAACCCCCCCCCGCAAGAGAGACGCGAGGCGGACAGGCCACCGCCAGCGACGGCACTAACGACCGATATGACGTCACAAACAACCACACTGATGGCACCTGCGAACGGGCCTACCGCGCGCGGAGTAAGGGAAACCCAACTTCACCCAAGTGAGGAACCCAAGCGGAAGAGGCGGGGCAAAAAGAAACGGAAGTCCAAGCCCCGCCCCCCGACCAATCAGAGGGCGGAAAACGAAATAGCAGAAAACTCTGCCCCCTTACCCACGATGATAACAACAACAGAATCACTGGATACTCCTGCTAGCCGAGACATGCAAGGAAACGTGGTAGACTCCCAAAATGTGAGGGAGGCCAACCAACAAGCCAATTTGAGGCCTAGGGAGCGGGCAGAGCCACAAGCACTGCTACTCCCTCCAGTCGCAAATATCACAATCACGGAAAACCTCCCGGCACGCAGCAGGGCCGCGCCGTTACCCGTGAACAACTCCACCGCCTACCCTTACTCTTTTAAAGAGGAGGTTGTGCGGGCCGCGATAGGGGTACTCCAAGAAGTGCTCAACGCCCTTCTCAGGCGTGAAGACCCCCTCGCGGCAGTCATAAGAGGGATGCAAATGTTAATAAACCTCAATGCCTCTTAAAATAATCCATTGGAACGCGCGCGGCCTAAGGCATAAGGTCATCACTTTCCGCCCTCTACTGCAGGAACAGGACATAGACGTGGCGCTCATAAGCGAGACGCGCCTGGGACCTGCAGAGAAAATTAAATTCCCGGGCTTCCTCGTTTACAGGAAGGATGAGCGGTCGACCTCCGGTATAAGTATTCGCGGTCTGGCGATACTGGTCAGGCGGAGAGTCGTACATGAGGAATTGCCCATACCGGTACTGACTTCCATGCAAGCGCTGGGTGTATTGCTGCATGTCGACGGCGAACAACTGCGGGTGTTTGCAGCTTACAAACCGCCGGCGACACTTATTGACACCGCAGATATTAACATCTTACTCAACACTGCATACAATAATACTCCAACTTTAATCGCAGGGGATTTAAACTCCAAACACCCAGCGTGGAATTCATCTACCACCAACAGGTCAGGTAAACGACTCTTCGCCGATGCGGAGCTTAAACGGTACACCGTGTCCGGCCCTGAGACGCCGACGATTTACCCGGATCATCCTCGGCACTCACCGGACGTGCTGGACATCGCGGTGTACCAAGGAATAAAGGGCCAGATCGTACAGACGGTACTGGACGACGAACTGCTGTCAGACCATCAGCCGGTGCTCGTCGTCCTAGAGGCCGACTACTCTAAGAGATCCCCACCAGCGCCACGTCAACGTACCAATTGGACGGACTTCACCCAAAGGATGGAGACCACCACACCTACTAGACCTATCGCCGTGGCCGCCGACGTAGAGGCACTGGCAAGCGAGCTCACCACTTGCATGCAAGAGGCCATAAAAGCGGCGACCTCGACCACGCCCCCTGGACGTATACCACCCATCCCAGCACACATCAGAAGGATGATTGGGGAAAAACGCCGATTGCGCAAGCGGTGGCAATTTACACGCTGCCCCATCCAAAAAGCACAACTCCAGCGGCTCACGGCGAAGGTGAAGACAGAGCTACAGGCTCATGCTACCGAGAGCTGGGAGTCCACAATAGACCACGCCGAGGACTGGCCATCGGTCCACAAATTGTGTCGCCGCCTCAAGAATACCCCAGCTCCGGTACGCCCACTGTTGAACAGTGACGGGGCGCTGAAATTCTCGGCGCCAGACCGGGCAGGAATTTTTGCAAGCCACTTGGAGCGTCAGTTCTACCCGAACCCGACTGATGACTCGGACCACGTCGCAGCAGTAGAACAGCACAACGCCAACTACTTCGCAAGGCCGATAGCCCCCGAAGAGGACCCTGAAATTATTTCCCCTGGCCAGGTCAAGGCCGTTATATCACGCGCCAAGCCCAGGAAGGCCCCCGGTGCGGATGGTATCACCAATGCCGCACTACGCCACCTGCCGGAAAGGGCTATAGCAGCCCTGGCAAGGCTCTACACCGGAATCCTCCGCACCGGCACGTATCCCCTTATATGGAAAGAAGGGCGCGTGATAATGATACCCAAGCCAGGGAAATACCAATTGAAGCCGGAAAGCTATCGGCCTATTACGCTGCTTTCTACGATCTCCAAGATTTTTGAGGCACTCCTGCTGCGACGCCTCACCCCTCACCTAGTTCCCAGACCAGAACAATATGGGTTCCGGTCCGAGCACAGTACGACGCTCCAACTGTCAAGGGTACTGCACACATTAACGGCGGCCGTCAACAAACGGGAATACGCCGCTGCAGTACTCCTTGACATGGAAAAGGCATTCGACCGCGTCTGGCATGCCGGTCTTATTTACAAGCTCACAACGTCCACGGCGCCCCGCCGCTTGGTTAGGGTGGTCTCCTCCTTCCTGGAACACCGGACTTT
The DNA here is from genome assembly GCA_947459985.1 of Diloba caeruleocephala. NCBI lineage: Eukaryota > Metazoa > Arthropoda > Insecta > Lepidoptera > Noctuidae > Diloba > Diloba caeruleocephala. The sequence continues at coordinate 6,097,768 of OX381614.1, forward strand.
TTCAGTGGCAGTGGAGGATGCCCATTCGGACGCCCACCCGGCCGTCGCCGGCGTCCCGCAGGGCAGCTGCCTATCGCCTGTGTTATACTCACGTTACACCGACGATTTCCCTGCCACGCCCGACTCCACGCTCGCGCTGTATGCAGACGATGCCGCGTTAATCACTACCTCGCTATCGGCGAAACACGCGGCCGTCAAAATGCAGCGCGCGCTAGATCAACTTCCTCACTGGCTCCGTAAATGGCGTATGTCGGTGAACGTGAGTAAGACACAGGCCATCATTATTACGGGCCGGGGCCTTGCCCTCCCCCCCAAACTGACGCTTACAGGGGCCGACATCGAGTGGACCAGTACGATAAAGTACCTAGGCGTCACGCTCGATCGTCGGCTCTGCATGTCGCAGCACGTCGGCAAAATAGTCGCGCGGGCGCGAGTCACCCGCTCGTTACTACGTCCAGTGCTCACATCCCGCCTCCCTTTATCTGTGAAGTTGGGGGTGTATAAAGTATATATACGCCCCCAACTAACATACGCTTCCCCTGCGTGGTTCGCCCTCGTAAGCGAAACAAATAAAAAAATTCTACGTGCGCAGCAAAATCTAACACTGCGCACCATCACCAACGCTCCGCGCTACATGCGAAATGATAGGTTGGCAAAGGACCTGAGGATGGAGAGCCTGGACGCCTTTACGGCGCGCTTGGCAAGCGGTATGTTCGCGCGTGCCGCCGCCTCCAACTGGCCCCATATCCAGGATTTGGCGCCGTGGCACGCGCGTCCCCCGGACCGCAAGCGATACCCGCGCGACCTGGTTGCCGACGACCCTGCCCCCCCCCCGGATATGACGATTGGGTGAGTTGTTTTACACACTACACGCAACTTACCCATACACAATGACTCCACATACACAAAACTCACTACTGTATGAGTTGCTACTAAGTTCATATAGGCGCAACAAATACAGTAAACACTCTTGCACACTACTCCACATGCAGGATTACTCACCCGTGGAACATGTGTTGCGGGCGGGCGCACATGTGAAACGTATACATTGGGCGACGGCACACAACACAAGTCGCCCAATACCCACTACTACGCCCCATAGTCTGCGGCGTGATCGGCTCGCTCTGAAAGCGTCGTAGATTGTGGGGTAACTTACGATAGGGGGCGCCACCAAAGTCGAAAATCGTTCGCTGGGTGGGCATCTGCTGGGCTTCACCCGGGTAACCGGGTGTCTCACCCGGTAGGGCCCGCTCGCACGATTTTCGTGAAAAACTTCGGGCGCTCCTATTATGAAACACTACCAATAAACCACAACAGTGCGGTAACACGCACTGTTATAGCGGAAATTTAATTTCCATTTTCATGTTTGCGTTTACTGCGCAACAACCCAACTACCGACCCATAATTTTATGGGCCGCGAACCCCATACTTCGGGAGAGGGCCCCAAAGCCCAGGCACCGATTCCTCGCGCCCCTAACGGGGCGCGCAGACGTAGCGCTGCATTGTGCTCATTGTTGATCATACACTCCCACGATGTTCCTGGCCCCGCGGAGAAGTTGTCAAAACATATCCCGGTCCCGACGGAAGAATACGAGTCGTCGATGTGAGAACTTCAGTCGGAGAGCTGCGACGACCTACGTCACGATTAGTGATTATCGTGCCGAGATCAGCTGCTACACCGTCGCCTACCTGAGAAAGGTGTAGAACACCGAGGGGGAGACTGTTGGCGACGAATATAAGTGAATGTGTAATTAAAACATAAACAATGGACATTAAAGTGATTGTGAATAAAAACACTAACTATAGTTATTGTGAAAGTGCTTAAAACAACGAAAATCTAACTGATTTATCTTAATCGTATTTATGTTGATTTCTTGTTATTATCTTGTATCTTTGATCGCTAAGACTATTTGAATTATATAAACAATGATTAGGCCCATCGTAGAGAACAACTTTTAAAGCCATATATTATATACATTGATAGCTATCGCCATGTTTGTAATGTTGTTTTACGAAACCCTATGTTTCGTGATAGTTTATTAAGTAAAATCGTAGTTCAGTTAAATATAATCAACATGTACCTAAATTCAACATATAGCTTGCGTATTAAAGCATATAAAAAGTAAGTTCTTATGTAAATTGTAATATTTCTAACATTATATATGATCAGTTATGTGTTGTTATCATAATGAAAATTGTCAAACAATTTGTAAAGTTTTGAATCTAAAATAAAGGCTGTCGCCACGGTACAGATTGCGAGTAGCTAAGCGAGCGTCAACCGTAGGATGATATTGGTTTTTACATAGTTACTTCTACATAGTGATTTCTCTGTTTACTAAGCTCCTCGCAATACTTCTATAGTGAAAAGTGTGGTTTCATTTAAACTGATCCCCTACATCTATGGAATACTTTCACAAAATATTGTAGCATATTTCCCGAATCATTCAATCAACCATACATTGAACAACATTATTATGAAGTTCTGCCTAAATTAAAAGAAAATGTTATGTTATATGGATTAATAATTTCGAGGAAATTTCAAAAGTAAAAGGAATTTGGTACATTACGGAGTCTTCGTGAACCTTGGGTCGCTGTTTTCCGTGTTGTTCCCAGAAAAGAATAGACCTCGGGAACTTGACACCCATGAATGTTGTAAACAGTGACAAAGAGTTAGTAGCACGAGGATGGCCAGCAGCATCCTCCCGTGTGCTATTAAAAAACTACGATCACCAATCCGCCTGCCAAGTGTGGTGACTATGGCAATATGACCGTTCATTGTAGTGATCACTGCGAGGCCCATGTTCAGCAGTGGACGTATACAAGCTGAGGTGTGTGTTTGCGTGTGTGTAGCAACAGTATTAAAAATGTCTAACAATTTTGAAGGAAAATGTCAAGAATCAAAGAGAGGTGTACTTGTGAAGAAAATAAAAATGTATCATCTAATGACGGTGTAATACTATATTTTGGTAGAACCAACATCTATTATCCGGACAGCACCACTCTATGCTCTCTCGTGGATGTCGTAAAAGGCTGAGAGAGACTCTAAACCAGAGAGATGGCCAGTAGCGTCCCTCCTGTGAAACAGCAGCCATTCTGCGCTCAACAACCCGCCTGCCAAGCGTGACAGATTCCCCCCAAAATGCTGACACAATTGGGGAAATCTATGGGTCATGAGGTGAGTCCTTTGTTAGCAGTGGACGTCCTTTGTCTGAGATGATGATGATGAACATCAATTGCTGCAATAATGCTCTGCAATTTAATGACTATGAAAAAGATTGTTTTGATATTTTGTTACTTACTTCATATTTTTTATATACGTACTAAAGAACAAAAGGCCCTAAATAAATAGATAGAATAAAAACAAACAAAACTCAATCAAAAACAGACGACATGTAATGAAGTATAATTTGTGTTATACCTTAACAGTTATGGATAACTAATTTACATTTCTGTATACCTGCATTCTCAGAAAGGAAAGTTAATTTTGAATTGTGAATCTATTGAGTACTAACGAAGGCTAATTTGTCTGTTTTCCTAGGATAGCTAAGTAGTTTATATAGCTATATTATTTAAGACGGCTAAACCGAGTTTGTAGGTACTCAAAATGTCATGTTTATCGATTGTATCGAAGATTCGAGCACTTGTTGGCCCTTAATTACGTCATGTAGGCGTGTTTTACACATCTTTGACCTTTAAAATTCAGGCCCATGGTCATAAGATTAAGTTAAGTATATATTGGAAGCAACACTAAGTGAAAGAATAATGGCCTTTGTTAATTATTTACGTACAATGGATCCCTTGTATCATATTAATATAACCTATTATTAATCTTTCTTTTCATTTGTGTACATACTTATTTAGTTACCAGTGATGATATATGGAACAGAGACGTGGTCACTCTCTGTGGGCATCATATGAAAGCTAAAGGTCACTCAGCGAGCTATGGAGAGAGCTATGTTTGGTATTTCTCATTCGATCTCGTAGATCCCGCGGCGGCCGTGTCCGACACGTTTTTTTTTTTTGTTGCGCTTCTCGCATACATTTCAGGGAAATGTGGTTGCTTAACCGGTCATTTTCTGGCGAAGCCAAAAAAGGCCTCCAGCCAGGCTTAAATTTAATATTAAAAACTAAGCAACTTTCGCTAAGGACGCCCCCTGCGGGACACGGACCTCGGCTTAGGGCGTTGCTGGGGATATCAAGCTATTGTTTTGGGGACAGCTGGATCGGTATTATTTAAATTGTATTAGGGGACATTTAAAGCTACAGGCTCGGCACGGGCCGGCGCGAGCAAGAGACGGGAGGGACAAGTGCTAACTCGAACGGGAAGGTGACGCGGCGATAGGCCTCAGCGACGTCGGTGAGGCGGGCATCCTCGGCGGCGAGGGCGGTACAACGGTCGGGTATTAAGTGAATGAGACAACGCGAGTCTCTTTATGTGATCTAACGTGATTTTATCGTCTGGATCGACCAGAACGCACCTCGGGCGTCCGACACGCCTGAGCCATGTCGTCTTTATATGTAGGGAGGCCTCGGGGGTCGCGACCGCGCCTATTGGAGAATCTGCGTGTTCATACTGAGTGACCCCCGGGAAGGCGGTGGCGCGCACGTGGTCACGTGCCGCCGTGTGCGCAGCACAGCGCATAACGAGGCTTTGGGAGAATACTTTACAATCCCCTCGAGAGGTGCCTGGAGGGCTTCTTTACAGTCATCCCCTCCAAGATGTGCATACAGGCATGGCACCAATGGTTGGCTCTAGATGGAGGTTATTCGAGTTACTGGAGTCGCCCTTCGGTGCTAAAGATGGCCACTCGAGTGGTTTTAATCGGTAGGAGTCCGCGCCTCCGCCCTTTCCTGGCGCGGAGGACGTACACGATGTAATCCACCGGATCAATAAAAAACAAGGTGTCTTATTGCAAGAGTCCGGCTCGATAGGTAACACCGCATTGTCAGATACTCTGCTGCCGAGCAGTAGTGTTTAAATCTGTGTTCTGGTTTAAAGGTCACAGTAGTTAGTGAAACTACTGGACTTAAGAAACTAAATAATAATGTTTTGAGGTAACGAGCAGGACTATTTCTCGGTAGCATGGGCAGGCGTGTCGCTTGAATGACACGTGACAGCCGAATACTGAAACCCCAGTTAATATTATCTTCCGGTTTAACTATTCAAGAAACCTGTTTTCGGTACAAAACCGGGTGGCTCAAATAGTTAAAGCGGGACTTGACTTAACTGGGATTTCAGTATTCGGCCGTGAGTTTAAAAGTTAGTTTCTAGGTTATACATACTACTAAAAATCGTGCTAATAATCATGTTAATTTAATCAATCAATACAAGGATTACTCCGTGTGGTGTCCGGATTAAGAATATAGCACCTCTCCATCTTCTCCCGTGGATGTTGTAGAAGGCGACTAAGGGACTCTATACCAGAGGGATGGGCAGCAGCGTCCCTTCTGTGAAGCGGTAGCCATACTGCGCTCACCAACCCGCCTGCCAAGCGTGGTGAGTATTGGCAAATACCCCCCAAAATTATGACACAGTTGTGGAATCTATGGGGGAGGCCTTTGTTCAACAGTGGACGTATAAATGGCCGATATGATGAATCAATAAATTATTTTTACATGCTTCTTTTATTTTGTGCCTTTGTCTAACTTTCACTCACACGTTTGCTCGTATTAAGCTTAACACGAGTAAGCCGATATCATATCTTTTTAAAAATGATTATCTTGTTATAAAGACTAATTGAGTAAAGAATTCTGTATTCAGTCAATGACATTCGCACAGATTATATTTCAGCTTTAATTACCCGGGATTAGGAACTCCATGCGTACTTACTATTAAGCACTTTCGATTACCCGCAGTGGCTGATACAGTCAGCCACTGCGCTCCGGGTCGTAGGTTCAATTCCCGCACGGAACAAATATTTGTATGATCTGCAAGTAGTTGTTCCGGGTCTGGGTGTATTGTATGTGGAATTCATGTCTGTAAACGCACCCACGACACAGGAGAAATACTAGAGTGGGGTCCAACGTTTTATAAAAAAAAAGATTATGACATAGAAAAACTGTACCTGGGGCTTCAATACAATAATTTATTTTTTTCTGAATTAAACTGTTTAGTAATCCAAAATCATGCATTGTGGACATAACCCCTATTTCACCAGGACCCATGAAATATAATTTTTCGTATTCTATCTGTACGCTCTTCTACTTTATAAATAATTTTATTTATACTCCGAGAATCGTTTGTCAATTTTGAGATTGTCTAGAGCGAAATCTCATCATCACCATCATATCAGCCATTTATATGTCCACTGCCTCCCCCATAGATTTACACAACTGTATCATCATTTTGGGGGTATTTGCCAATACTCACCACGCTTGGCAGGCGGGTTGGTGAGCGCAGTATGACTATCGGTTCACAGAAGGGACGCTGCTGCCCATCCCTCTGATTTAGATTCCCTTAGTTGCCTTTTACGACATCCGCGGGAGGAGATGGAGTGTTGCTATACTTTTAATCCTGACACCACACGGACAAGTCGAGTCTGTATAATTATTATTTACATATGACAACAAGTCTAATATACCTAGTTAGGTACCTATTCACTTCTGGTAGAATTCATAATGAATCCTTCTAAAACCATGTACTACAACAAAATAAACAGCAGCTGAACAAGCCAGTCGATTTATTTTATTAGCCGCCATATTGGATTTAAAGTCAATACTTCGACACAGAGGAGGTACAGGCGGGCTAACGTAATTTTATAAAAAGTCAACTATTCTCCGCAATTTGTGCGCCCTACTGTACACAGGCGGCGCCGCGCCGCTCTACGCTTTTTCTGTCTCGTCCCATTTAAATTTCATTTAAACAGGACTGAATCTGCACTCTGCAGGCATTTCCAGACATAATGAAATAGCAATAAAATAATCTTACGGGTTTGTGTTTAAAATGCTTTGATATGTGGTGCCGGCTCAGAATACCACCACCCCATCTCCTCCCGTGGGTGTCGTAAAAGTCGACTTAGGGATTAGTCGGAGGCTGGGCAGCAGCGAAGGACGCATACATTAACAACTCAACTGCGATCGCCAATCCGTCTGCCAAGCGTGGCGATTATGGCAAAACCCCTCAATCAGTTCACAACACACCAATATCGGTCATTGTGGTGATGTTTGGGGGAGGCCTGTTTCCAGCAGTGGACTTCATTCGGCCGAAATGATGAATGATGATATGCGGCGTGAGCTGGTCTTTATCTTGCTATAACTTATAGAGTGTAGTTTAATCGCCTGAATTCAGTTCAATTTTTTATCAATTTAGTAATGCTACCCAGGAGTAGTCCTGCGTGGCACCACACTGCGCTCATCACATTGTGACATTGTTATTAGTCTAACCTGATATAATAGAATTTTTATTGAACATCCTTATAATATTTACTTATATACATATCAAAACTAAATATATATATATACATAATTTATGATTAAACTAAATATTATGACAACAAATCTATACAAATAAATAAAATTGAAGTGTCTGTTTGTAATGTCAAAATAACAGGTTTTTACTAAACGTATATGAAAGTATATACAGTACCTATAACAAAAAAACTATTTTTAATTTTTTTGTCTGTCTGTCTGTCTGTTTGTTCCAGGTAATCTCCGAAACGGCTGGACCGATTTTGACGGGACTTTCGCTGGCAGATAGCTGATGTTATAATAACTATGTATAGAACAACTTAGGCTACTTTTATTTTAGAAAAATAATTGAGTTCCGCGCAAAAAAATAACCTTGATATCCAATACATATATTCTATGTCAAGTCTCTATGTCGAAGTACTCTAAATTCCTTTTAAATTAAACGCGGGTGAAACCGCGTGTCCCAGATAGTTATATATATATATATATGAAAGTGGCATATTATGTACCTTAAGCGTCAAAGTACTCCTCATCTCTGTCAGCTGATATTTTTTCTCGTTGAATGGCAATGCTTATTCTTTGACCAGTCTAAGCCAGTAATTAAAAACTTTCCCCAAAAAACTTTTTCTGCTGTTTCATTTCACTTGCAGTTTTTGGCGAACAATGACGCAAGTGCAAATGTTCGTCTGGCCGAAAGGTATTGATTCCTGAACGAACTGCCAGCAGAAAAATATGCTTACATCACACAGCCTTTGTCTCTTACCGCGGAGATGTGAAAGCTATGAGAGTATGGAAACGGACTTTGTACAAGGAAAAATAATATCGCTTGTTACTGTTTCATAGTGCTCAGGGTTCTGCCAATTTTGGGTTCAGCGACATATTTTAGTTATTATTCACAACTCCTGACCACGAAATGCTGTGGCCAATATCGAGGTCTCTGAAGCGATCCGTGTATCAAGTACAGTGTCAGTGCAGAGCTTCTACACGAACTATGGCACACTTACTTTCCTGTCCGTCTTACACGACATCCTGGGAGAATTTAAATGAGGGTTTTTTTAATGGTGGTAGTACTCATATTGTAAGAGGATGGCTAGGTAGGTAGTCTCCAGTGGCAGATATTTTCCGCTAAGCTACTGCTTCTAATCTAATCTATTGTCGGCTATATGTCAGGCTCAGCTGTCGCCGAACGCACATCGTCCCTTGTGGGTCTTTTGTGCTGATCCTAGCCCTCTATTCCGATACTGCCACATTGAAGAGTTCTTGCAGATACCCTGCGATTGTGCCAGCATGGACTGCGCGTAATCATCTGATACAGGATAGGCTATTCCCAGGTAATTCGCCCTATGCCTAGCAAGTGCGTTGCAATCACACAATATGTGTAGCATCGATTATTTTTCACCCCTGCAGAATCTGCATCTTCATTCATCATTGGTACCGAACTGCCCGGTGAGTGTACTTAAAAGGTGTCTCATTTGTGATCTGTTTAAGTTTAGTAATTTCACTCCACAGTCGCTTCTTGGGCTGAAGAAGGTCTTGGAATGGTTTAGGCCTTTTTTTATTTTATTTGTGCCCAGTGGAAATTCTTCATGAACTTCCTTCGCCCCGGGGAAGGGCGAAGGGGTATGCCGGACTCCTACCTGCTAAAACCACTGGAGCGGTCATCTTCGGCACCTAAGGGAGGCTCCAGGTCCTCGTATGATCACACTAGAGCCGCCCACTGGTGCCACGTCTATAGGCACATCCCTGAGAGGGTGACTGTAAAGCGGTCACCCCCTCGGGAGGATTGTAAAGGATCCCCCAAAGCGTCTAAACTGTGATATAACTATGTTCCGGTTAGAAGGGCACTGTAGCTTGTGAAACTAAGCGAAGCTACTGAGTATAAGAGACTAAATAACTAATGCCTCGAGGTGACGACCACTGTACTAGTCCAGGGTAGCATTACAATTGTTATGGGCTGGCGTATCATTTACCCCCAGCCAAAAGACTTGCTCAACTCTTCACCAATTTGTATTAAAAAAAATACAGAGCTAATATTTCGGACAAAGTTTAGGAAATAAGTATTTACAAACTGGCACATTCAAATTAAATGTATAGTTCCTCTCAGCCCCCAGATAAGCGCGAAAAGGTTAACAAATAAACGCGGACAAATGTAATTAACATAATTACTAAGTAAAACGTCTCCACAATAGACTTTCTCTAAATAAATTTAAAAGATCTCTAGTCATCTTATCTGACGTACGTGATCTTTAGTATTTACAGAGACCAAAACTAAATATTGTACCATTAAAATAATAAACAAAATACTCATACAGCGTCTGCTTTGTGACTAAGCATTAATTAGTACTTTCCTTACAACACGACTTTCAGTTACGTCTTTATGGTAATCAATACCGTTAATGATGCACAAATAATAAAATAAATTACGAAGCAATTAACACAAGAACTCCATATAAACTTAATTTTATTGAAGTTATCACAATAAAGTCTTTGAGTAAATGTTAATAAAATGTATATTTTCTGTTAGACTAGACTCGTAACACAGTTAATTGTGGATAATAAATTTTGTAATAAGCATCTAAAAGGTTATTCGGAGGGGTTACCAAGCTGCGGAAATTTAAAACTCCTTGTCGAGTGTTTTGCTGAACATTTTATAATTACAAAAAACGATAATTTTTATTTCTTGTTCTACATATTTTTTTGCACGATGTTACAACCCTATTTGTTGAGAAGTACTTGGTACACGCTGAGAGGGGCTTGCAGCTCAATAATGGCTTTTAACATATCAGCCAACGGATGTCTACTGCTGAACAAAGGCCTTCTCTACAGATTTCCACAATTATGTCATCGTTTTCGGGGAATTTTCCAGAAGTTATTACGCTTGGCATTATGGGTTGGTGAGCGCAGAATACCTGCTGTTCCGAACGGTCGCTGCTGGCCATCCCTCTAGTTTAGAGTCCCTTAGTCACATTTTACCACATCCACGGAAGGTGATGCAGTAGTGCTATACTCTAAATCTGGTCACCAAACGGATATTAATGACTTTTTTTTATTCTTTTTTTTTTATTAAAAAATGTTGCCCCACACTAGGATTTCTCCTGTGTCGTGGGTGCGTTTACAGACATGAATTCCACATACAATACACCCAGACCCGGAACAACTACCTGCAGATCATACAAATATTTGTTCCGTGCGGGAATCGAACCCATGACACAGAGCGCAGCAGCCGACTGTATCAGCCACTGCACCAACCATGCCGTCAAATTGCCGTCGTATTTTATTGAACACAGCTAGGGGTTGACTCAGCGGTATTTTTGACATCTTTGAACAGACGTTTCTGTTAATCTTGAATTATATTGTACTACAACCTTTTTTGGTGTTCCAAACGTCTGAACCCTTATAGGATCACTCGTGTCGGTCTGTCCGTCTGTCACAGCCAATTTTCTCCGAATCTACTGGACCGATTAAGTTGAAATTTGGTACACATATGGATTTCTGTGACCCAAACATGGACGTGTGCCTAATCATTTCGGCCGAATGAAGTCCACTGCTAGTCACAGGCCTCCCCCAAAGATCACCACAACGACCGGATACGGAACATATGGGTGTATTGTGTGCTCATTGGGGGGTCTTGCCATAATCACCACGCTTGGCAGACGGGTTGGCAATCGCAGTTAAGTTGTAATTAGTGTATCTAATACTATCTAAATATAGCATTTATAAGACTGGGGACTAATATTAGCGTTTCTTTTCTTTATATTGAGTACACAACACACAACACAAACCAATACTGGTCGATGCGATGCATATCCAGCAGTAGATGTTTTTCGGCAGAAATGATGATGATGATGTATTTATTTGACATCAACACAGTGTACAGGCATTTATGAAACTACTACATACGCAAATATTAACTAATTACTGCGTAGGTTTCGCCATTGCACAAGATTTTAATCTTTAATGTATTTCAATCGTAAAATTTCTCAGCATTATGCAAATTATATTGCCTATTTTATTACGAGACATTATAATTACATAGGAGTATAATATAAGCTCTACAAGGCTTTGCACTGTACTACTGCGGAAGTAGAAGGTAATTCATCTATGTGGCTGGTTTTGCAGATTTGATTTGCCCTACGAAATGCTAATAAGTTAGAAAGGTAACCGTAAACATAAGTTATAAATTAACTGAAAAACCTTTTCCGCTTGGATGTCGAAAGGCGGAAAGCGCGCCAGGAGAGTGGCCGGCTCGTGGGACACTGTTCTGTATCCCCGTGCGATCGGTATAGCCACTCTGCCCAGACTATGAAGTTTGTTTCGGCAGTGCTGGACGCCTGACAGCCGTAATGACCATACAGTACCGTAGAGGGCCATGGACCGCACGACGCCCCCGTAGAGACGGCGAACTTCCTCGCTTGGTCCCCCGAGATTGGGCAGCACCCGGTGTAATGGGTGCGTTACACAGGGTGCTCCCTCTACCCTCTCTACTCGGGGGACGAGGCGTGCGAAGCCCCAACGACTGTCCAGGGTCGACCTCAGGTACTTCATGTACTGGCCCACCCTGATTTGCGCGTCACCAACGCGTATCCATGAACTGGGTTGTTCTCTCCTCCCCGGCAGTTTGCGGAATCATAGCGACTCGGACAGTCACCTTAACGACACAATAAAAGCCAAAATTTACTTATGTATTACAAGTATCACTCACTGGTGAGGAAACGAACAAGAATAATCGATGACATAATTTGTCATTTCTCAAAAAAGAGTTGCCATTATACAAATATTATTCTCTCTATAACACGGGTTTATATCGAACCCGGTCTTTTGATAGGCTTACGCGGGGACATGGGTCCAACACGCAGAGGCCCTTTAGAGAATTTTAATCTAAAATGTAATGGGACACTAACCGGGAACTCTCCATGGCTACACTATAAAATGCAGTCTCGGATTGTCCCCGGAGGTGTAAAACTATTGTATAAGATGCAAAACTACAATTATAAGGTCTATTGTATTGGGTGCTAAATGGATTATATATACTTCTAAAAACGGAAACAACGGCGTCTGCCTTTCAACCTTTAAAGTGAAATTCTGTGGCAGACGGTGACTCGCCACTCTCAAGATGGGCCCCCTAAATGGCCACTACTACAGGCGACAAGGAGCAACACCGGTGTGAGCGGCTAGGGGTGTAGAGAGGTGCGGCACCGGTTTCACCATCGCGCGTCTCGAAGACTCGGAGCGGGTTTCCCCGTTATTACGCCATTAGACACTTCCAACCCCGAGCATATAGCTCTGGCGGCCCCCCTCTGATCGGCCAACTAAGGCAAGCCAGAGTTGAAAATCCTACGGGCACTCATGGGGTACCACTCCAACCAACCAATAAAGTCAAGCCGGAGACGAGGCTCTGACCGACTCTCTGGAGCATTCGGGTACGCAGTGTCGCCACTCACATTCAGCTCGCCACAAACTGCCCTGCGTTCTGTAAGCTACTTAATATACTTTTTTTTTTCTTATGAAATACTTTTTTTTTATATCAGAAGGTAGGAAGAAATCAAGCAGCTACTTTAATCTGCCCTCCAGGATTACCTTATCCCATGGTGAGATAACGTTTGCCCAGAGGGGTCAAATATTATTATTATTATAATATCATACAAAACATTTATTTATAGATACGAATGAATCAATTATTATCGAAGAAATCTAATAACAATAAACATCTGCAGCAATGTAATCGTAGTAATTATGAAACAAGGTTAAGCAGATATCTAGTACTATTGAGGGCTCTTGAAAGGTGCTTACAAAAGACCTGCAGCAAATTAAAGTATAATAATAATAATGGTTATGACTGTAAATAATTGTGTATGTTGTAGCTTTATTATTTAAAGCTTAAATTAAATAATGAAAACGTTAATTTAAACAAATTCCAAGTATCCATTCAGTATAGAAAAATGAATCTTCATGTTAAATAACACTCTCCATACCACGAAACTCGAACATTTCAGGATTTGGAACAAAGGACAGAGCTACAAGAGCGAGCGAGACGGAACACTTAATCCACTTATACGTCACGCGCGGGTTGCTCTCATACATTTTTACTGTAGAAAATTCGGGAATACCCTTAATGCATATTAAGCCGGGCTCCAGAGTTATTTGCAATGAGGTATCGGGATACCTATTGAAATGAAATTTTCCGCAGTGTGGGTTTTAGGGATAACGAAGGTCCCGTATACTTTTGTAGGTAAGAATGTGACCCTTCCCGAGTTTGGCCGGCCGGATTATTGTTTCAAGTACTATATTTAGGATACCGCAAAGCGGTTTTAAATACGATGGTTATTTATGCGAAATGTAACAAATATTTTACTTGGCCACAGATTTAATAGTTTTGACATTTATTAAGTTGGTCTACATTTTAGCCTGTTAATTTTACATTAATAGTAAATCGCAATATAAATTTAAGTACCTCTAACATTCATTATCACTTGCAATATTTTAGCAGCAGGTAATGGATTTTATAGTGTCATTATAATAAGTGGTATAAGCTGTATCAAAACATCTTACCTATATATTAAACACCTATAAGGAACTGATAGCATCGCCTTACTTTGAACGCAGATTAACAGTTTCTACTACTAATTAAAACATCGAGCGCTGTTATTATTGGCGCCAAAGCATTTTTTTATAGAATAATAGCACAGTTACTATGTTTCGGCTCTTCATAGGATAGCTATGAGAGTGAAAGAAAGAAAGAAAGAAAATAAGTTTATTAAACAACACATACCACAAAGAAGTTAGAACACAAGAGAAAATACATCAAATAAACACTGAACAGTTATAACATAACATTGTGGTCGTGTACGCAGAGATGACACACAACAACAGTCCGTCGCTCCCCGGACTCGATTTTCGCACAGGTAGCAATGGTGATGACAACTACAAACATGTGCAACTACAAACAGTGTGTATGAAAACGTTCGGGAAATGGAGGGCATGCGGGGTGGCGGGGTTACTTTTTCGTACTTGTACTAATTCAATGATTAATTCACGATATAAATACAAAATTTTATAATAATCGTGACATTACCCGCTTACTTATCATTCACCAAAAAAGTCAATACGGAAAACAAACATACAAATCGAGTTTTGTGTTATCGTTTGTGTAAGTTCGTTACTAAGCTAGGAAACCGCCTTAAACCAGTTAAGAAGAGACTTCTTCTGTCTACGGGGACTCATGCCCCGCCAAAACCGTGGTTTAGAAGTAGCACCACCTCTTCAATCAATGCAGAGACTCACTTAGATTGATTGATTGCGGAAGATTGGGCCGGGATGGCCTGTCAGGCGATCCCTGGAGAAAATGTCGAAAAAATTAAAATGCAGTTTGAAGAAGAAACATCTTGCAGAAATTACTTGAACATCAGCTAAAACCATTTTCAATATCCTGCATGATCATGTCGGCATAGTGCGCAAGATGTGTGCCAAGAAGTATTTGTATCCCCGTTAGCGCAAACAAGGAAGATTTTTAGTTATATAGATAAAACGTGTGATGCCGGCTACGAATAGCACCGACCCATCTCATCCCGTGAGTGATGTAAAGGGCAAATATGGGATTAACCGGAAAATGGGCAGCAGCGTCCTTCGAATACATCAACAACTCAACTACGATGGCCAATCCACCTGCCAAGCATGGCGATTATGGCACCATAAACCCCCCAATGAGTACACAACACACTTTGACCGGTCGTTGTGACGATCTACGGGAAAGGCCTATGCCCAGCCGTGGACTTTATTCGGCTGAAATGATGATGATGATGAGTATGTTGTTATTGGCACACGGGAGGATGCTTTTGATATCAACCCTTACGGCTCGTATTACAGAACAAGAATAAAAACTTTGGAGAACTTAAATCGAACCTGATCCAATTGAATATAAATACTGGACCTATTATGTAGGGTTCATATTTGATTCGCGCAATCTAGACTGGAGTTTTATTGACGCATTCTTTGTTCCGTTTACGACATCCAGGGGTAGCAATGGGTAGTCTTTTTTCACTAGGAACCATCGGGGACATTGCCAACCCACCAGTAATCAACAGTTATACAATATCAGTAGGTAGCCCTTTTTCGACAGCGCAAAAACATTCTTAGTTTTATTTATTCGTTTCTCTATTTAAAGTGGTTTAAACGCACTTTTAAAACCTGGCTGAAGGCCTTTTTTGACTTCGCCAGAAATGACCGGTTAAGCAACCACATTTCCCAGATGTGTATGCGAGAAGCCCAACAAAAAAAATACTTGTAAAACGTCAAAAATTACATTGCACGGTTTCTAATTGCAGGTCCTATTCAGAAAAACCGGCAAGGGAAGCCATGAACGCCTGAAAATAATAATAAAAAAGTATCATTTTCATTATTGTGGACACATCCCACACACCCAGCGTGAAAGTACAAAGATACATTTTTAATCTAAAATATGGTTATGGTAAAATATAGTTTTTTTTTTCATTTTTTTAAAAAAAAATTTGCCCCACACTAGGATTTCTCCTGTGTCGTGGGTGCGTTTACAGACATGAATTTCACATACAATACACCCAGACCCGGAACAACTACCTGCAGATCATACAAATATTTGTTTCGTGCGGGAATCGAACCCGCGACCCAGTGCACAGCAGCCGACTGTATCAGCCACTGCACCAACCGTGCCGTATACCGATAGTTCATGGGCACATAGTAAGATACGGAACCTTTTCACTCGTTTCGAACGGTTTTCATTAACCCAAAATTGTCATAATTTCAAAACGAAGATTTATCTATACATATAAAATTGTATATATATATGTTCGTTTGTTCAAAATCGCAAATCTCCTAAAGTTCTTTACAGATTGTTCTGAAATGTTTGCATATCGTTGTATTCATCGTTTTGAAATTTTTAGACATCGTTGTATTCATATACGCGCATATTTTTATTATATCAGGAGACTCATAATCTATATCTATATAGTAATGTCTTAGATTTTCGCGATTATTACACATTATAATAAAACACTTTTAAACGGATTCTATCGCGTATATTTTGATTTATGATTTTCCTGACGTTTCGAATACTTTGCAGTCATCCTGCGACCACGAATGCTGCTAAGTATTCGAAACGTCAGGAAAATCAAAAATCAAAATATACGCGATAGAATCCGTTTAAAAGTGTTTTATTATATCTGTATATATATATATATATATTTAATGTTCGTTTGTTCAAAATCGCAAATCTCCTAAAGGTCTTTACAGATTGTTCTGAAATGTTTGCATATCGTTGTATTCATATACGCGTATGTTTTTATTATATCAGGAGACTCATAATCTATATCTATATATATATTTAATGTTCGTTTGTTCAAAATCGCAAATCTCCTAAAGTTCTTTACAGATTATTCTGAAATGTTTGCATATCGTTGTATTCATATACGCGTATGTTTTTATTACACCAGGAGCTTCAGAGTTGTTTTTTTTATTCAGAATCAAAATCGTGTTGTAATTACATGCACTTAGCCACAGCAACGCGTGGCAGGGTAAAACTAGTCTACGTATAAATATCTAGGTACACAACTGTTTATTATGTTTACAACTCAACCAGTATTTCGAGTCTATCATAAAAAGGCACATGTAGATGGTACGTGGCGGTCTGTAGTTTCTGCCTACCTCATGGGGGAAAAGGTGTGATAGTAGGATGCACGTAATATAATTCCCGTGTGGTGCCCGGATTAATATGTGTGCTCTGTCATGCTCACTAAAATGTCTTGCTGGCGGTGGCGTTGTGTATCGGGTCCTTCGGTTCCCTACAATATGGTTGAGCTAAGCGATGCTGATGCATGCGTCATGCTCGGGAACGGGTGCCGTCTGTTGGGGCTGGTCAGCCATTAACTGCCATGGCGAATAATAATTATATTACATTAGTATGTTTTTTTTTATACATTGGCCTACATAATGCTCGTTATATGTTTTACCATAATTTTTATCAATCAACATTGGAATCTCAATTATTTTAAAAACGTATCTATGGAGTTTCTTGCCGGCTCTTCTCCATAGATCAACTATTTGGAACCGTGCAACTTAGATTCTGACGTTTCATAAGTGTCAATATTTGGTTTATTAGAAATAAAAATGTTTGACTTTGACTTTGAATAATATAGCACCACTCCTTTTCCTCCTGTTAACGTAGTAAAAGGCGACTAAGGAACTGTAAACCAGAAGGATGACCAGCATTGTCCTTCTACTATGGAGCAGCAGCCATTCTGCGCTCACCGACCCATCTAAGCTTGATGTAGTGAGTATTGGCAAATTCCTCCCAAATTGACGACATAATTCTAGAAATCTATGGGTCTCACCCATAATTTTTTACAATTGTGGCTTTGTTCAGCAGTGGACGTCCTTTTGCTGATGAAATATTCTATTCTATTCTATTGTGGCTATAACGGGCTCAGCATCAGCTGAACGCACTTCGACCCTATTGGGTCCATTGTGCTGCCCAAAGCCCTGCACTACTCCTCCGCTGGCAAATCAAGAAGTCCCTGTAGGTACTTCGCAATCATACCTGCCTGGAGCCGTGCAAAATCATCAGGCAATGGATAAGCCACTCCTAGATGTTTTGCCCTACGTCTTCCCAGAGCGTCACAGCTGCACAAAATGTGCTGCATTGACTCTTGATAATCCATGCAGAATCTGCATGTATCCGTTGTGCTAAGCTTCATCCTATGTAGGTGCTCCTTGGTGCCGAAGTGGCCTGTCATTGCACCTACGTAGTGCCTTAATTGGGTTTTGGTAAGATTTATTAGTCTCTTAAACCCGTCTAGTCTTGTGCTGCAGAAGGTCTTGGAATGGTTTAGGCCTCTCGATTGCCTCCATTCTCTGACATGTTCTTTGTCAGCAAATGCATGTATTGCCTGTTGGTAGGTACCATGAGGTATTCCTACGAATGGCTCAGGGCCGATGAGCTGCTTATTTGAGCCAGCCCTTGCTAGTTGATCTGCCTTCTCGTTACCTTCAACACCTTCGTGTCCAGGTACCCAGATAAGCTTCACGTTATTGTGTTTTCCTAGTTTGTTTAGTAGGATAACACCTTCCTTGACTAGTTTCGAATTTACTTTAAAGGAGATTAATGCCTTTAGAGCTGCTTGACTGTCACTGAGTATGTATACGGTTTTTTCCTTCACATTCCTCGTTAGCATTTCGCTAATGCTGGCAATTATGGCATAGGACTCCGACTGGAAAACCGATGTATATTGCCCCATGGATTGACTGATATTGCAGTCATTGGACCAAATTCCTGCTCCCGTACCTGATTTCATTTTAGACCCATCAGTATACCAAATGAGATGAGCCGTGTCATTTATGGGCTTGAGTCCTCTCCGCCACTCTTCCCTTGTGGGTATATGTACACTGTATCTCCTATTGAACATATAGACCGGATTGTCAGCATTGCATTGTTCTTTCACAGGATGCTGATGAAATAAGAATAACATGGACTATTAATTTTAAAATCTATTCAGCCGTTTGTTTCGTGTGGTTCCTGGCAAAAATAAACCACTCCTCGTCCACACATGGGTAAATTAAATTAAATCATAAAATATATTAACTGAGATTTCTAAATGATGTGTAAAAAAAAATAATCTAAAATAGTTTCTTCTCGCTCAAATACATACTGCTGATACTGCTGCCAAACTAGCGGATTTATGCCTGGTAAATTGTACCTTTTTTTTTTTATTTTTTTTTTTATTGGTGCCCAGTGGAAATTCTTCATAAACTTCCTTCGCCTCGGGGAAAGACGAAGGGGTATGCCGGACTCCTACCGGCTAAAACCACTGGAGCGGTCATCTTCGGCACGTAAGGGAGGCTCCAGGTCCTCGTATGATCACACTAGAGCCGCCCACTGGTGCCACGCCTATTGGCACATCTCGGAGAGGGTGACTGTAAAGCGGTCACCCCCCCGGGGAGATTGTAAAGGATCCCCCAAAGCGTCCCACGGCAGCGCGTGACCACATGCGTGCTACCGTCTTGGTAAATTGTACCTACCGGCCGTAATTGGTTAAAGCTACGACTCGTATATCTTTACCAACAGTGTAGCATAGTCCCCCAGAAACAATAGGCTTACAGCTATTAGTCTATAGGGAGAGTACCTTTTTTTTATTGTTGCCCAGTGGAAATTCTTCATGAACTTCCTTCGCCCCGGGGAAGGGCGAAGGGGTATGCCGGACTTCTACCGGCTAAAACCACTGGAGCGGTCATCTTCGGCACCTAAGGGAGGCCACAGGTCCTCGTATGATCACACTAGAGCCGGTGCCACGCCTATAGGCACATCTCGGAGAGGGTGACTGTAAATTGGTCACCTCCCGGAGGGATTGTAAAGGATCCCCAATGCACCGACATAAAATCTCACATGCACAAACACCCAGACTCGGAACAATTATCTTTAAACCGTATCTACTGTTCCATGCGGGGATCTAAGCCACTGTACTAGTGAAAGTTAAAGGCATTGCGCTAACAGTGCCGTCATCATTTGAATTTTCCCTTTAGTAAGCAGAGATTCACTAACCAAATTTTCCATTCAAATAGAAACTGGGTAATATTCCCTCGGTTACCTCATATACCTACTCATAATTAATAGCGTAGCCATTATTGAAACTTAACCAACAAGACATTACTCTTCATAATATTTATTAGTAAGTACAATAATATGAATTGCATTAATACTAAGGTTAGGACCTCTTCTAATCCATTTAGGAAACATAAGCATTAACGTTTACTTTAACGATTTGCATTAATAAACGTAAACTTATAATAGGTATCATTTTTTAGATCAAATTTATTACTACAGTCCACGTTTAATCGCAGCGACGGTTAGCTTCATGTACTTACAGTATTAATTCAAAGTGTAATATTTCAGCTTTTAACTATAGGTTTTAAGTATTTCATATAATCATTACTATTATTATATTCTATTATGGCTATAAACCTTTTGTCAGCGCCGACATATATAATACTTGTTAATTAATCTTGTAACAAATTTACTTTACTTCTTAATTAATCTTGTAACAAATAATAAACAGTGCTACCTTTGTGAAATCACTCAGAGTACAATGGAATACGTCAGTCTCACTAGCTATGAGATTGAGAGTGCGGAGTGCTCGCGTCAGCGGCGCCTCACTTAAGAGGTTGGTTAAATAATAAAAATTTAATAATACAAAAAATAAAAATGACAACCAAGACATTTTTGAATCACTTGAATGTTCAAAAACTTACTTAAATCCAGTAAGTACATTATATTTCATCCAACACATTGGTCATCTCGTCTACTGGAGATATTCCTTTCCATAAAGTTGCCCCTACTTTGAGAAATCATTGCGACATAGAAGAATTCACTTTACTTTATTGCCCTTACAGACAAGTTCCTAAAGATGTATATCAGTAATAATGAATGGTATAATTAGAGGCAAGTTGCTAAGTAAACAAGCACTTTAATAACAGTTCGTAAAGCTTGCTTTTACGTCTTGCTGGAAGATTTTAATTTTCATTACCGATTATAGCCGTTTATAATTGAAAGCCGTTATGGCGCAGTCTCTTGAGCCACAGATAGTAATAATACTATGCTAATACTTAAGTGCTAGGATTTCAGGTAGATATAATACGGTAGTGAATGAAGATCTGAACAGGATTTCCTATCATACGTGCAGTGCTGTAAAACAAACTCATGCATGGCTTCATTACTACGGGAACAACAAGTGGGTGTCGATCGAAAGCAGTAAAATTGTACTATAATAAAAGCTCATATTGTGCTGAGCTATTGTAAATAATCCTTTCTATTATTTTGGTGTGCAATAAAGTTATAATCTAATCTATTCTCTATGCCAAAAAAGTTTTAAGAATGTAGCAAACGGTCTTTATGTTAACAGCTTGTTGTATAGAAGAAATTTGGTACGACATTGGTCCTTTTTTAGCATAAACATCCAAATTGTCGTGTTTGTCACGTGGCGAATAGCTCCAACCCATCTCATCCCGTGGGTGCCGTAAAGTCAACTATAGGATTAGCGGACAATGGGCAGCAGCGTCCTTCGAGCACTTTAACAACTCAACTGCGATCACCAAACCGCTTGCCAAGCAATTATGGCAAAAGCCCTCCTATGAGCACACAACACACCCTGACCGGTCAGGGTGGCGGTCTTTGGGAGAGCCTGTGTCCAAAAGTAGACTTTATTTGGCTGAAATGATGATCCAAATTGTACCATGAACAAGTGAAGTGAACATTTACATTGTCAATGTTTTATCGACGTTCATAATAACGACCAAATTATGTATATACTGTAAAAGAAAAAGAAAATTGATGATACTATTCTGACCCACGATTATCATTTTTTTATATATTTAGCAACTGTAATTTAGGTACTACCTTAATCATCACCATCAGTCATCACCACTTCACTTTGTATTATATAGTGATAACTTATGGAACTACTTCATAATTTAAGCCCACTTAGGTCAGCAGGTTTCCTCACGATGTTTTCCTACACCGTTTAGCAAGCGATAATCAAATTCTGATCCGCACGTGAATCCAAAATGTTTGAGGTGTGGGCGGGGATCGAACTGACCCTCCTGTATGTAAGGCAAGCGTGAACGCTACCAACCACTAGGCTATCACTGCTGCATGCAAAACAGACGTTGATATCGAATGATCCATTGACCAATGATTGTGATATCATAGTAACGTAAGGGACCACGATCACTGTTATGTTATGTAAAACGAAAATGTCTAATAACAGCGTTGCGGCGATTATATATCACCATTTATGATATGCCTCAATGTTACATCATACAGGTGAAAAATAACACGCAGAAGCTGGTATAGAAACACTACATCAGCGAATAAAGCTTAACGTGCCATTTTTCGAAACGTTACTTTGGTATTTTATCGAAACGTTCACTAACAACTGATTTATGAAAAATGTTCTATGAGATGTTATGTCTGTGTTTGATGGTTAGGGAATTATGTTCACGATGCCATACATTAGACTCTTTCGTGTTAGGTACAGTTGACAGACATATATCAAAACAAACAACTAGACCCAAACAACTAGAACTAGAACAAATATATGCAGGACATATAAATATTAGTTATATCTCATCAGCCCGAGTACTTCCACTGCTGAGCATGGGCCTCCAAATAACCACTACAACGTATTCCTATTCCTAGGGAAAACTGCCATACCACGCTTGCCAAGCGGAATCGAACTATGTTCTTATTAATAACTAGCGACAATTTCAATTTCAAACCCAATAAACGCTATATTCACACTAGAATTTCCCTGGTTCGTTGCCCTCCGGTTGCTAGGTTGATTTAATGTTTGTTTGATGGTATTGTATTGTACATCATATTATAATTATAACACTAGATCATAATCAGCTCCAGCTAAACATGTGGTTGTTAAAGACCGCCATAGTGAATGGTCCTGGGGACTGATGCTATAATCACCACTTGCGGATACTGCTGTTTCTCAAGACAATCCCTCATCATCATCCATATTAGCCGAAGGACGTCCACTGTTAAACACAACGACCAGTTTCAAGCCATCCGCATTCAGATCGACATAATCCAGATTCACCATTAATTACACCCATAAAAAGAAATAGATTGACGCCGTTATTTTCCGGAAATGTTGTTGTTGTTTTAAATAACGCATATTCCTTATAAAGATCTGTCAATAGTTATACAGATAACTGCATAAGTATTGACAGGCGGATAACTTATCGCCTGCAAGCACCATAACAAGCCACTTCCTTAGTTAACTCTGACAAATAACTTAAATAGTCGATATCTTCCTGGAACCATACTTAAGTAAGAGTTTCAACACAATTTAAACTATGATCTTACCTTATTTGAATCAGATATCTAATTGGAAAAACAATATTTTTCAAGATGACGTGCTTGATTAACATTCGTCTTGAGATGTTCAATCCGTCTTGAGATGTACAATCCGTCTTAAGAACTTCCTTTCAACTTTGCCTAATTGGGGATGCATTCTTCCTTGAACAAGCATGATCCAGTATAACTTGCAATTTTGTAATTGTGCCAAATCGTAACAACACTAAACTCTCACATTCTCCTTTTAATGCAGCATTGTGGAACACACATAAACCTACTCTGCAACTTCTTTGTCATATAACCAAAACACCGTACACTGGTCTTCACTGAAGGTCATTTCAAGAACACTTCACAGAGACGCAAAATATCAATTAAACTTAATATTTTAATAAGTTTAAAACGATTTTAAATCAGGCAGTGTGTTCAGCACGACACTCCGTCTTGCACTGGTGAGCTAAATGAGAAAGATTTCCCTATTTCTTCCCATTCGAGAGAGAATATAAAACTCTTTTTCGCCTTTTTTTTTACTTCCAACTTCGTCTTAATATGCCACCCGCTCGGACCTTGGGGTGATGGCTTAAGAAACGTATAGAAGGGACAGCCGCAAGATTTAAATGTCTGACAAAATGGTCCTTTTACTCATACTTTGTTATCCACTGGTCCTTTCTCATACAGAACTTCTATTGCATTGTTAAGTAACCTGTCGATGAATCTCGAAGCCGCTGCGACCTTGGTATTTATACAGGAATATTAAGTAATATAAGGGTGTCAAACAAAACCGGTTGCATGGGTTATGTGCGTCAATTAATAAGGCTATAACTTTTTATGGAATTTTATGATTATTTTCATAGTCTCCTTTGCTTGGTGGCGCTAAGTATTGCTTTCGAACCAACCAACCAACCAAAAAAATCCCTGTTTTGATTCCTAGGTAGGACAAAAAAACAGCCAAGGACACACATAATCATTTCAAGCACATAGACTGGGTGGCATAAATTATAAAAAAGCCTGCCTCCAAGGACCAATACATCGTTTTAATTTTGAAGCACTTAAAACCAGCTGTTTATCAAAATGTGTTGATCCTATGGTGTTAACGGCCGCGTATTTGCATTTACTTTGCACATCCCACATGCATATCGTAAATCTCAAATCCTCAAAGACAAGGCACACACCACGTGCATAGATATTCAAACATAACAGAAAATTATACTGAAGTATTCAACAATCTCATCTGACCTAAGACCTCAAGTATGTCTATCTGATGTCTAAACCACCTGCCGTACACCAGACAATCTACCGTTAGATCAATCTGTCTGTCGTTGTCAGGATTGTTATATGAATTTGTTTACCAAGTCCTTAGTAAAAAATTGCTACTCGGAATTCACGAGAGTCGGAATTGGAAAAATAATTGTTTAATATTAAATAATTGTTTAATGTTGGTCAACGAAAAATCTCTAGAATAAGAATCACGGAAGCTTTCGCAAGTTGAAATCTTCTCAACTGTTGAATAAACTATCTAGTATTTTGGAATATTCTGATTGAGCTTCATCTCGACTTTCGCCTTACCGTTTACTTTAGTGGTGATTGGGGCGTATTTGGTTGCTGACGTATATTATTTTAAAATCTCGTCTGATTTGTAGTTTAGATTATTTTGATTAAAGATATTTCTTCAGTCCGTGTACTTTTTCTCTTCCAACCGAATCATTCTATAGATAGTTCTGACGATAAATCAATAGATACATGGCTACCTAAAACGTGTGTCAATAAAAATTGCTTAATCAACTCAACAAATCACTTTGGCAATAAAATATTTCACTATCATCTGATAGAAACTATATACAGATGTTTAGTTAAAAACACGTTAAGCTGTGATAAATTGTAAACAATTATTTTGTGCAATTTAATTTACATCCAAATAGCTGAAAGCTAAAGCTAAAATTTTAACTACTTAGTAAGAAACATATTTATGGGAAATATGATTTCAAACACACGTGGTGTGACGACCACTAAAATTCTGTCTTGAGAGCATATTCTAAAAGAGAATTATTTGTTTCCACAATTACTAATTCAACAGGTTTTCTGTGCTATTTTGCAAGGTTTGTCTCTGACACTGACCCAAAGTAAGGTACTGTCACGTCTATAATCAGCCCTATACTGTCCCACTGGTGAGTACGGGTCCTTTCTCATGTTGAAAAAGGTAAGGCCTTAGTCCACCACGCTAGCCTTATGTGGGTTGGCTACACGCTATCCAGAACATTTTGTGTGCTCAGGTGTGCTGGTTTCCGCACGATATTTTCCTTCACCGTTAACGCAAGTGATAATGAAAATCAAATCTGCACAAAAAAGTATTAATCATGAATCCAAAAAAGAGGCATTGAACTCACATCCTCCTGTATGGAAGGCAAGCGTTCAACTACCAGGCTATCACTGCGGTCACGACTGTTTTCCGGAAAGCTGCGGCTGAGGTTTTCAATCGTATACCTTTTATTTTTCACCGCAGTGAAAATCTTCATGATCTTTCTCCGTCCCGGAGAAAGGTGTGGAAGGGCGCGCTGGACTTTTACTGGTTACTACCAGCTGGACGATCATCTTCGGCAACGAAAGGAGGCTCTGACGAGATCTCGAGAATGACTACAGCGGGTTCATTATCTTGGGAAAGTCAGCCAAGGCTGATTGCTAGACTCTTCCAATTTTTCCTACCTTCCTGATAGGGCTTATGGTCTAACCAGATGTGGCTGAGTATGCTGTAGCTGTGTATTTAACACAGAACGATTTCCTATCATCTGACTGGCCCAAATCAATTACTAGGGGATACAAATATTCTAAGAATAGGTCGGTAGTCAGATTTTCTGGCTTCTAACTGGCCCTATCATTATTTCAGGCGAACGTCCACAGCTGGTCATAGGCCTACCCCAAAGATCGCCACAATTCTGGTCTGGTTTGTGTGCTCATTGGGGGGTTTGCAATAATTGCTACACTTGGCAGGCAGGTTGACGATATTGATCTGAGCCGTGGCTACGTTCAACAACTACGTTTTTGCGTTCAATCTCAGAAAGAGCAAGTATACCATTCATCTCATCAAAGCTAAAGCCCAGAGTTTTTCTGATTGAAATAAATTACACTTTTCTCGAACCAGAGATTGGACCGTCAGGCCACAGCTGTGTCACCAATGACACTAAGTCAGTATTCAATTCTAAATTTTCCTCAGTCTACGTGAAAGGGGCGGTTGTGTTAATCGCGGCACCACCCCCGGTCTTCGTTAGTCTAGAATTAATTCGTTGATAAGACGTCGCGCCTCCCAGCGATGTTGTCTTGAGATCGCAGGGCTGCTACAGGAGGAAAACTCTTAGAAAATTGTATTTTTACTAAATGATATTTTATAGTAGCGCAGTGGATGTGTTTGTTGTTGCGTGTTTACAGTGGGTGGATATTCCTGCCGGTGGATACAATATAAGTTACTTTGTAATCCCGTGTGTATGCCCTCACCGACTTTTCAGTGGCCCATCGCCGCATCACCATCCCGTTCCAATTAGTACTTCTCCCCCCCCCCCCCCCCCCGTCTCTTGCTCGCGCCAGCCCGTGGCGAGCCTGTTGTTTTGTAATGTACATTTTAAATATACCGATATATACCGATCCAGCTGTCCCCAAACTAATAGCTTTTTATCCCCAGCAACGCCCTAAGCCGAGGTCGATGTCCCGCAGGGGGCGCCTTTAGTGCAAGTTGCTTAGCATGTAATATCAATTTTAAGTTTGGCTGGAGGTCTCTCTTAGCTTCGCCAGAAACGACCGGTTAAACAACCATATTCCTCAGAAATGTATGCGAGAAGCCCAAAATAATTAAATATAATATAAGTAATCGCGACTTATGAAAAGAGCAAGTATAGGCAACAGCGTCTGCTGGTTCGCATAACATAATAGGTACTGAAAGTCTAGGTAATCAATCTGTCATCTCGTATAGTGATTATTATAGCAATATTCCCTATGTCTTCATCGTCTTCATAGTGATCCTTAGATCTTATCTCTTAATCTTTAGAGGTTCAGGAGTGGACGTTTACTGGCAAATGATACAGACATTTTTCGTGTGGTGATTAAGAATATAGTACCACTCCAGCTTTTCCCGTGAATGTCGTCACAGGTGACAAAGAGACTAAACCAGAGGCATGGGCTACAGCGTCCCTTCTGTGAAACAGTAACCGTACTCTGCTCACCAACCCGCTTCCCTAGCGTGTGGAGTACTGGCAAATACCCGCCAAAATGATGACACAGTTGTGGAAATGTTCGGGGGAGGCAACTATTTAAGCAGTGGACGTACTTGGACTGACATAATCATGATGACTATGCAAATATGGAAAGAATCAATATAAAGTATCAGTCACTGCTTACATTGCTACCGTGTCCGAGACTTTTACCGGAGGTATATTATGCTTTTAATTGATGTAAGGCGAAATACGACTAAATGTACTAAATTTCTTTACTAGTTTGCGGTTTAATAAACTTTTAGGAAGTGAATCAGTCCATGATTCTTCACCCGAATAAGTAAAAAATATTACCTTCATTTTTCACCAAAACATGCTTTTATTTTCGAACGCAAAACAGCCAAAACCGCTGGAGGTTAATGGCCTGTCTGCCATATGATCAGTTGGTAGGTACCGAACATCTCCCCAGTGCGCGCCTCGCGCTCGGTCATTGTACGAGCCGGGTGAATATTTAAGCTGTAAGTGAAAACACAAAAGGTTGGATACTAATTACACTGTCACATGTTTATTTTTTATCCGTGTGGTGTCCGGATTAAGAATATAGCACCACTCCATCCTCCTTCTCCCGTGGAGGTCATACAAGGTGACTGAGGGACTCTAAATCAGAGGGATGGGCAGCAGCGTCCTTTCCGTGGAACAGTAGCCATTCTGCGCTCACCAACCCGCCTGCCAAGCGTGGTGAGTTCTAGAAAATCCCCCCAACATGATGATACAGTTGTGGAAATCTATGGGGGAGGCCTTTATTCAGTAGTAGTGTTTTGATTCATCTGTGCGCGAAAAGTCCCGAAATCATAGTCTAATATGAGTGAAAATTGCGATAGTTTAAAAACTGATAATATAGTAATACGGGTTTTATAGAAAGGTGAACATTGTAAAGTATATGTTTGTGTATGTGAGATTTATGTCTGTAAACAGTACAACGATCCAGGATAAAACCAAGTGTCACACATCGTTTTTCCTATCCGTTTTTATATTATTCGACTTTAAAAAGGAGGGAATGCTGAAAATGCTGTTAAATTTAATTTTATAGGTTTTTTTATTTGGTGTCCGTTTTATGTCCGGATTAAAAACATAGCTCTCGTAAAAGGCGACAACAGGATCCTAAACCCGGGCTCTAGTGTGATGATACGAGGACCTGGAGCCTCCCTTAGGTGCCGAAGATCACCGCTCTGGTGGTTTTAGCTCCAGTAGGAGTCCGGCATAAATAACCCCATGCCCTTCCCCGGGGCGAAGGAAGTTCATGAAGAATTGGGCACCAATAACAAAAAGGATCCTAATCCTAAACCCGGGTGTCTTTGAAACCCTTCTGTGTATTGCAGAAAAGCAGCAGCTGCTGCGCTCACCAACCCACCTGCCAAGCGTGGTGGACTTTGTTCAGCAGTGGACATCATTTAGCTGATCTGATGAGGTATTTAATTTGTATTAATGAAGGAAATGTATTATTAAGTTCAATTTTTAGGGTAATACTATGCTTTTCAATGTTTCTATGGTTTCGATTGATTTTATTTATCTTCTTTTTATTTATTTATACCAAGCGATTGCCTTTATTCCCAGTATATGGAAGCATTTGATCTGATATTTAATGGTGGTATAGCCAAAAAATACTACTCCATGTCAAATTTATAAGTGTAGCAGTGTTTAGTACACACTTATGTTTCAGACTGGATGTATCTTCTCATCGTGGCACCAACGCAACAGTAATATGCAAATAAAATTGAAAACTGGTACAAAGAGGAACTCCGAAACCATTCTCACAATGGCACAAAAGATTTCTTTCATTTATGCACCAATTTTCGGAATGTGGCCATCCCTGAAATCCAAGAGCAAATTAAAAAGACGACCACAAGATCGCCTAAGGGGGATAGGGGGAAATTACACCCCTAAACCTTGGTTGACCCTCTTTAATGAACATTGCACCGCACGCTGTCTCTCTTCCTCGTGCAGCATATTGTGAAGATACGTATGCCTATCTCTTTCTTACTGTGGAGATTTCACAATGATATCAATTGTCTGCGTTGCATTTTATAGGTAAACATTTAAGTGCGGCGGGGTCGTTTCTTTAAATATTTGAATAGGATATGTTTCAGTATACAATTTAATACGAAATATTTTGTCGCAGTAGTTATTTGGAATGTTCTATTTATGGATACTTTACTCTGTGTCTATGGGTTCGAATGGATCCAGATTTATACCACACAACAGCTAATCCTAATGATCACTATAATAAATGGTCATATTGCCACAATCACCACGCTTGGCAGGCGGATTGGTATTCGCAATATGTTGTTATATGCCCATCCTCTTGATATCAAACCTCTTTTTTATCTAAGGTCGTATTGGACGACCAGCACATTGTTCAGATAGGAACTTTTGCTGATATAGCAAACAGAAAATATATCTTTTTAAAATGTTTTCCTTTTAGTATTTTTTTTTTTTCAAATTTAGTTTTTTTTTGGATTTATGCGATCGGAATTAGGGTTATTTCTTTCTTTCTTTCTTAGTCACCCTTTACGACAGCCATGGGTGGAGAGGAGTTGACTATTCTTTGCTAAAGACCACATAGAAATTCGTCGTTTTTTTACTATAGG
The DNA here is from genome assembly GCA_947459985.1 of Diloba caeruleocephala. Lineage (NCBI taxonomy): Eukaryota > Metazoa > Arthropoda > Insecta > Lepidoptera > Noctuidae > Diloba > Diloba caeruleocephala. The sequence continues at coordinate 6,127,902 of OX381614.1, forward strand.
TTCGGCAAACGATTAAGCGCCTAAAGATGATGATGAGTAGCACACATGATCATGACTTCAGCAACCTAATCGTTACTGATGCTTTGCTGACGTAAAGCTTAAGTTGGAATGCTTTTTGTTCCGGTAATTTCACTGGCTGTGCCTGGCTCGTGACCACGTGCGCACCGCCGCCTTCCCGGGCGTCACTCGGTTAGAGCACACAGACTTCCCAATCTGCATGCCCTCATCCCCTAGGCCCCCGTCATATAAGACAGTGGTGTAATTAGGCGTGTTGGAGTGGCGTCGTCTAGTCCTTCTCCGTACGGGATCAGCCCTCTCCCGATCACGCTCTGCGGTATCCTTCTGCAGCATGACGCTCTCACAGAACGAGACCGCTGCACTCCAATTTTCATGCTCTGCCAGCATAGCTTTGACAATATTGCTGGCAAAGAAAGAGATCTTGGCTGATCCGATCGAACAGGCCCCCATGCTCAGCAGCCCACGCAGAGCATTCCTCGAGCGTGTGCTGTCCGGTATCCAGGTCGCTTCCACAGTGGTGGCACTGTGCCGTGACCTCGCGTCCTATCCTGTCCAGATACACACCGAAACAACCGTACCTGGTGAATACCTGCGTCAGGCGGTAGGTGAAGCACTGGCTTCTTTTGAGCCCACCCTGCACCTGGAACACATTAGTTGCGATGGCGAGTGAAATTTTTGTGTGATCATACAATGAACTGGGGGGCTCCCCTTAGGTACCGAAGATGACCGCCCCGGTGGTAGGAGTCCGGCGTGCCCCTTCGTCCTTCTTCGGGGCGGAGGAAGTTCATGAAAAGTTTATAAATAAAAAATAAAAATTAACAAGGTAGGAGGGTGACTTTCCCTAAAATGTTCCAATCAGGCGTAAGGTTTTAATCTTACATGTGCGGCAAAAGTAAGAACCAATACTCCCAATTGTAGCACCCCAGAATCCATTCGCCAGGATAGCTATATATTTTACTCTTGTAGTATTTGTATCTTCTTTCTTAAAACATGGGTTTTTTTTACAACTCTCTGACGAGACGAGCAAGTCATTCGCCTGGAGGTAAGCGACATGCCTGCCTATTACAATTAAATTGCAACCCGGAACAAGTCCTGGGGTGCAATTTCCTAAGCGCCAACATCCATACCTACATCCTTGAATACAGAATCGAAATAATGGTGTAAAACCAATTTGGTATTCGCTAAGACATGATTGACGCTGTACAAGGACACGTTGCAGAAGGTACGCCATAAGGACCAGCCTTAGCGAATACCAAATTGGACAATCACCGTTATTTCTATTCTGTATTCAAGGATGTATGGATGTTTGAGCTTAGAGAATTGCACCCCTGCGCAGCGTCACACTGCGCTCGTCACTTCGACATGTAAAATTATTTAGTCTCTTATGCGCAGTAATTTCACAAGCGTCAATGCCCTTCTAACCGGAGCACAGTAATGTCTAAAGTTGGAACACTACTGCTTAGCGGCGAATATCTAGTACTGGGGTAGCCTAGCTAGCCCGCCTATTACAATAAGAGATCTACCATCAGTAAAGTATGCTGGCAAGTCTGAATTCTGCGTGCCTTTTAATATGGTAGTAACATATGGATGGTATAATACCTATGGATATATTCATATAATAGAACGGCACGGTTGGTGCAGTGGCTGATACAGACGGCTGCTGCGCACCGGGTCGTGGGTTCGATTCCCGCAAACAAATATTTGTACGATCTGCAGGTAGTTGTTTCGGGTGTGGGTGTATTGTGTGTGGAATTTGTGTTTGTAAACGCACCCATGACACAGGAGAAATCCAAGTGTAGGGCAAAGATTTTTTTTTTAAAAACGTCACTACACTTGTTATTTAAATACGATGACCAGGATTTCACCTGTATCGCTGGTACAGTTTACAGACAGAAACTCCACATGCACAAACACTCAAACCCGAAACAACTGTCCGTAGGCTATACAGGTATTTGTTCCGTGCGGAAATCGAACACGCGACCCGCCTAGCCACCATGCCAAATGTCCCAAAATAAGCCTTTCTTGCTGAGACCGCCACAGACAAAACGCAGCCACGAGAAAATCATCAGAACAAGAGTAGACTTCTTCAACAAGATATCGAAAACGCATGTAGCTGCAATAACATTATCTACGCCTAGCGAAGCAATTTATTTGACAATTAAAAGGCTAAGCGATCGTGACCTTCAATTAAAAAATAAATAACGCCAACTTAGACTAATATTAATGTTTACAAACTCGACATTTAACCGCCAAACACACATGGTAGACGAATATGCACTTTTATTGGTCATAAGGACCATTTATCTTTTCCATGAAATATCAATATGCCTTAGAACCAAATGATGAATAAGTAGTAGAACACGAACATGGTTTTATTAGGGAAATAAATGTGCTAAGCTAATACGACAGACTCCGACAGCTGACGCACGACTAAATGCTTACCATAAATATTACTAAGTTCATGGGATCGGTAATTCTACCACTTTTTTATATGGTCAAAGGGTATATATGATGTTTACAAGTGGCTCGGATCACAAATTTCTTAAAGTAGGTACTGGAATTTTGGAGACATTAACAACACTACATGAGAAACAACAGATCCTGCTGCGTCAGAATCTAAACTAATCATGGCACAAACCAACAGCAACATAAACATGTTCGCATAAACATGCGAGCAAGCATATTTACAAACACCTCCGTCAGGCTTCGGCTCGCCAAGGATGCCACCTGCGCGGCTGGACGATTCGGCCTTTTGAGTTTCCACTTTTTGCGCTTATAAAATCCAGCGGCATGTAACCGGTCCTTGTAGAAATCTATGGAGGAGGCCTTCGGTTTATATTATAATGATGAATCCGTATGCCAAATGTGATGATTATGGTCATTTTTGTTGCAAGACTACTTATAGTATCTATCAGTAAAAAAACTTGTTTTTTTTTAGTTAAACGTTGCCCCACACTAGGATTTCTTCTGTTACGTGGTTGCGTTTTACAGACATATATTCCACACACAATACACCCAGACCCGGAACAACTACCTGCAGTTCAGACACATATTCAGTCACATCATCATATCAGCCACAGGATGTCCACTGCTAAACAAACAAAGGCCTCCCCCTTAGATTTCCACAACGAGCAGTCATATGCCGCTCTCATCCAACTACTCCCAGCGACCTTCACCACGTCGTCTGTCCACCTCGTTTGTCACTTCAGTTTAATAATTCTTCAGCGATGTCGACTACTTTAGTTCTTCTACGGATCTCCTCATTTCTGATTCGATCTCGTAGAGAAATACCAAGCATAGCTCTCTCCATAGCTCGCTGAGTGACCTTGACTTTCTTATGAGGCCTATTGTGAGTGACCACGTCTCTGTTCCATATGTCATCACTGATAACAGTCACATATAAAAAGGAATGCATGCGTACGCGTACTTCTTTACTAACAGACAGAAGTGTCGAACGATATTCACACACCCACTTGACACTTAGTGTTTAACAGACTCATAATTAACGATCTCGTGTTATTTCCAAGTCATTTGCAGCAATGAAGGTTGCAACGTGATGTTGCACGTCAACGTTGTACACTAAAGGAGGTTAATGGCAACATTTAATACCCTATGTTGTTAATAAGTTTACAAAACGACAGTCTTTTATTTGAAAGTGAAAAATGTTTATGTGGCTGTAATTAGGGCGCGTATCGGAGGCTTTCAATCTAGATTTATATTTAATTTGTACGAACTTTAAAGTATTTTCTTGTTGATCGTTAATTGGCTGTTCATACGACCGCTAGCAGTTTCTTGGTAGGATCTGCCCCTTTGTCATGATGACAACCTCTGATTGAAAATAAATTTTAAACTTGGGTATTAAACAGTGAAGTGACACCATAATGACATTTCCGGACATTTCAAGGCTGATGGGGAGTTGGGGATAACATTATCAAGGAAAACAAGAAACCGTTCCATCTTCCGTCACTTGAGTTTATACGAATGGTCTCATAACCGTAACCCTTCACTTAGGCTTTCGCAAAGACGTCTCTCAAATTCCTTCGGGTTCTTTCACATCGAGGCCGTTACGTAACCTTAGCAGAAACCCAATTAGATTTTATGTGAATGGTTTTCATTGATATCCGTAACACGCAACATAGCGTCTCCGAAAGTTCACTGGATTCTACTGCATCGAGCCCGTTCCATAGACCTTAGAGAAGCTTCAATTTTGCCATGATGTACTGGTGATAGCTACAACATATGGAAATGAATGTATGACCCAGATAATCCCCCTGGATCAACTACTAGCTTTTACCCGCGGCTTCCCTCGCAATGAACCATTAAATATGTCTTTTTTTATCTCTCTTTATTTTTTTCAATAAAAAGCATCCTATGCTACTTCTAATACCTCCAAAAATATGTGTACTAAGTTTCATGATGATCATGATTAAGTAGTTTTCGCGTGAAAGCGTAACAAACAAACTTACATTCACATTTATAATATCAGTATATATAATAATTTGCTCTCACTTTACTCAGGTGATAAACATAGATTTAGAATTGATATAATGGGTACCGAGATTACCATTAAAAAAATAAAATTTATTATAATAAAACACTTTTAAACGGATTCTATCGCGTATATTTTAGATTTTTGATTTTCCTGACGTTTCGAATATATTAGTATCAAATTTACCATCCATATTGCCTGCTTAAAACTTGTGATTTGCCAATAATTGAATCTGTTTAACATTAGGAATTATAATGTGATATTATAAATGTACTTTAATATGCGATATTCTCAATGAATAACATCTAATCGGTAATAGTTATCTTACCTCTCTAATAGCTTAGTTTTGCAGATCATTACGTTAGCATAACTTCTATACTTGGCACGACCACTCCTTGGATAGGTCAACTATAACATTAAATAGTTCCCACGCCTTTATGATAGAATCAATTTCATTTAATACCTCTTAGTAAATCTGGTCAATAAACCACGTGCGATCAAAAGGTGTGCCATAAAGTATTTATTGTCTGTATGTTAAATACAAGGAATTGAAAAGGTATGTTGTCAGTTGTCTTTTTTGAAACTTATGGGAAGAGGAATCTAAATCTAGAGGAAAGAAAGGTAGAAAGAAAGAAGGAAATAAAGAAAGAAAGATATATAGACTGGGTAGCCTTCTTCGACGAGAAAGCACACCAATCTTTATCTGAAAGAAAGATCTATAGACAGAAAGAAGGACACCGAGGTTACTTTTTTATTGTCATATGCGCATTCTTGGTTACTCAAAGACAGCATTTACGTAAGGTGAAGGAAAACATCGTCAGGAAACCTAGATATGACATCGCCAACACGCAGTGTTATCTATCCTCATATATGTACTTGAACAGAAGACTTCTTGCTGAGGGACAGATACAGGGTAGTATTATTATTAGGTCTTTACCTATGAAATTGCGGTTTTGTACTAAACAAAGTATATTTTCTTGTCTTGGCCTTCTTGAATAAACCAGATGGACGGGAGGCGACAAACTCTTCGAACTCATTCTGTACTGCCTCTCGGGTACAGATTTTTTTCCCGCCAAAAAGTTATCCAAATTCTGTAAAATGTAGAATTAGAAACTGTAGAACTAGAACTGTAGAATTTTGTAAGCGCAAGGTCTGGTGAGTACGGTGGATAATGGAGACCTTCCAACCCCAGCTCTTGTAGCTTGGAGACCACCTGTTGTGTAGTATGGGGTTGCGCATTGTCGTGCAGGAGTTGTGGGAACGAGCGATTCATCAAAGCTAGTTGCAGATGTATTCTCCATCAGTAGCTTCTCCGTCATAGTATTCAATTCTTCACACTACACATCTGCAGTAATGTTCATCCTGTTAAATAAGAAGCTGTAATGAATAGAGTGCCGATGTGATTCATTACATGGTCTACCACCAAACAATGACCTCTTACTTGTGATAAAACAGTGCAAGTGGCATCGAATCTGATATACGAAAATCGCAGAATATTGTCATTTCTTTTAGTTTGATCTACTAACGGATGGAGTTTCTCTCTGGTTCTTCTTCATTTGACCAAAAACTTTGAACCGAACAACTACTTAAGTTCTGACTATTCATTTATTCAAAAAATAATAATCTCAATTTTAATTAACTTCATCAATACCAGAGCTCCATTTAGGCTTCTAATCTAATTCTAATAAACATAATTTATAAATAGGTTACGTAATTATGTTATTTAAGAGTATATTTGTTTACTGTTTTACTAACTACATACTTTACGAAGATTTAGGTGTATAGATCAACACTAATTAACACTAAGGCACGCGGTAATGGCCTATTAGCTATAAATACATTTAGTGTAATACATACAAAATAACCTCATTTTCCTCCACTGCCTTTTACAAGCGGCAGATGAAAGCAGCTGATCGGAAGTTTTTAAATAAATATCACATTATAATGTTAATTCTAACCGACACACAGTATCTATAAGATGTTTATCTACAAGTTTATTTGAAAGTGGAATAACAAGGCCTTAACCTTATCGTCGATCTGATGGATGAAACGCGTATCGGATTAATTCTGTTCGCAATTTTAATCAATTTCTTTATAAAGGTTGGGTTAACCTGTATGCGAGGTAATAATATACTGGCTTCTGTATGTAATAAGTACAAAAGCTAATTATATAGGTTATGGGGTAGTGTCATGTCGTAACAAGTTACGTTATCAATTATGTAATGCATTATAATATGGTTTATGTATATATTCATCGTTTGTCGTCGTCGTTTCAGCTGAATAAAGTCCACTAATGGACACAAGCCTCCCCCAATGATCGCCACAACGACCGATCTGGGTGTGTTGTGTGCTTATTCGGGGGTATTGCCATAATGATGATGAATTGTTAATGTACATACTCAAAGAACGGCTGGCCATCCTCCGGTTAATCCCAATAAGATAGGATGGCGCTATTCGTTTGTATTCGTATATCGTAGCCGGCACCACACGTCAAGTTGTTTATATTATGAAAGGGTAACTGTGAACGACCACTTCCGAACATGGGCCTACCAATGATCTCTACAATGAGCAGTCGTATTAGATATTGCCATAATCACCACGATTGGCAAGCGGATTAGTGATCGCAGTTTATTGTTATTAGCACACGGTAGTATAATACTGCTGCCCATCCACTAGATATCAACCCTTAATCGCCTTTTATGATACCCATCGGTGGAAGTCTACCTGTCGATAAATACGCTACACTAGAAGAGCAGCTAATAAGTTGACGAACTATTGGGAGGAGGGAAAAATGACGGGAGCTAACGGTACTCGTCACACCGCACGACACACAACAACACACGGTTGCTACTTTACGCTGCTAATTTGCAAGAGCGTGGTACTTCCCGGGTCTAACAGCCCCTTTTCTATGCAATATACTGCCAGTGATGACATATGGAACAGAGACGTGGTCACTCACAATGGGCCTCATAAGAAAGCTCAAGGTCACTCAGCGAGCTATGCTTGGTATTTCTCTACGAGATAGATAGATAGAAGAACTAAAGTTGACATAGCTGAAAGGATTAGTAAACTGAAGTGGCAATGTGCAGGGCACATTGCTCGCAGAACTGATGGCCGTTGGGGGCACAAAGGTTCTCGAATGGAGACCGCGCAAAGGAAAACGCAGCGTGGAACGACCTCCAACGAGGTGGACAGACGACCTGGTGAAGGTCGCTGGGAGTCATTGGATGAGAGCGGCATGTGACCGCTCGTTGTGGAAATCTGAGGGGGAGGCCTTTGTTCAGCAGTGGACGTGCTGTGGCTGATATGATGTACTGCCACGAAATAAAATAAGGCTGTTGAGCGACCTAACGAGTGCAGTGAAAAGCTAAGAATCAGGATTAGTGCAACCCACAGACTCAACTATCTACCGATTGCCCATCAAGACAATAATGAACTTGGGTACTTTTCTACAATTAACGGACATGAAGTAATAAGACTGGTAAAGATAACACATTTCGTACATCCGGTACAAGAAGTATTTTTATGCGTATATTTGTATTTGTATACCACAAGTTTCAAAAATATGTGTTTTACCAGATGCAAGAATAACGCCACTCTAGTTCGTCTTCTTTCCGCCAGGGGGCACTTATTTTCTATCGTACAGAGAATACTGGAAATTTCTCAAGTGGAGTGAAAATATCACCTGACTGCTTTTACCATAAAATAATGCACATTGCAATTAAGTCATTGTTGCAATGGGCGTAGAACATACACCAAAAAGAAAATTGCATATATATGATATTCAACTGGTACTGGGATGGGGAAATTACTTCAATTGAACGATCGCCATTGAGTCATTCGACCGTCACTGGGTAAGATGGCTCTACAAGAATAACTTAAGTATCCATCGATCGCAGTGGAGTTACAACTATGACAGTCCAACACAATACAATAATCACAATTTTGAAGACTATTTTGCCCATCAACACTCCATTTCTTATTACTCTATGGTTCGGCGTCTTCACTGACTAACTCGTCTGCTCCAACTGTCATAGGTATTTTGGCAGGCATAATTAACCATATGCCATTGAATGATTCAAAACTATTTATTTCGCTCCATGCGACAACAATTTTGAAATGACCATCTTCTTGTTATTAAGTAAAACTATTAACAGGCTGTTTGTTTTTATTTAATTTCGAAAATTGTTAATAGTTTTGCAATAAAACGTATTAGTTTATTGCTGAGCTGCTTAATCAACGTAATTATGAGTCGACGATGTCCTTTTCAAGTACAATAATCTATATGCACAAGTAACGGCCCACAACCACAGACAAATATAACTATAGAAGTGCTGTTCGAAACAGAATGTTTGTCTTTTTTTCCATGAGTTATGAGCCATGGGCCTGCGGGTGATGAACTTGGAGTAGTCCGTCGCCCGACTAAAAGCAGGCCTTAGACGAGGCAGTGCGCTATGTACTGCGCGCGTCTCTCTAAGGCTTCCAAGAGGCGGCGAGTAATGCTCACGCTGCGCGGTAGTTTCTTTTACAGTGCAATAATTAATATAAACTAGCTAAAGAAACATCGATGCGATGTACAGAAAAGCCACCCTGCACTCCGCAAAACGACTTATTGTACCACCACCACCACGCCAAACAATACGCGTCTCTATGAAAGGGATCTTATGGAAGGTGCGGCTGGCCAGATACTACACAGAGGAGGCAGACAATCGTAGAGAGACGGAAACTACACTTTTTTTTTTAGACACTGCCATATTCTCGGAACGAAACTAATTCCAAAACTATAATTTTTTGAATTTCTATCTGTGTGATTGTCTGTTTCTATGTTTGATGAAAACGCTAAAACTACATGTTAGAATTGGCAGAAATTTGGCAAAAATGTCGGTTACATATTGTGTCAGGCTATATACTACAAATTATCACGATTTAAGGCATGGAAGGTGAGTAGTACAACAATATGTCTACAAAGTTTATGACATATACAATTAATATTATGAAAAATTCACACAAGGGAACAAATTCGTTATGAGTAGTGCTATTCTATAAGAACTTACTAGCAAATTCACTTCTGAATTCGCAGTGAAAAGTAGTAAAAACAATACGAAATTAAAGATTTTACTTCTAACTGAGCTTGCTAGTGAAGCAAACCCCCCAATGAGCTCACAACACACCCATATCGATCGTTGTGGTGATCTTTGGGGGAGGCCTGTGTCCAGCATTCTTCCCACATAAAAATAAGGAAATAAACTCAAGAGCTTTCTAAAATATGAAGGTATTGATTTAAGTATATAGATGCATTAAGCAATTATATACTTAAATCAATACGCATACGTCGGACCTCTCCAGCTGATGTAAGTCGGGGGTAAAACTAGTTGACCTAGTCTAAGCAAATACCTGTACTTTTCCTGTAGAAGAGGACCAAACCGGAGGTACATCAAAAGTGTTGGTCTTCCGAAACTCCGCGTATTCCTTCATCTGCCACTAACTAATTGCCTATAGACCTATACATACTATTTATTACAGTGTGAGTCACATTACTAATGCCCTAACATGGACAATAACAATTTTAAAATGTTATTTTCTCCATAATAAGCTACACGTAATACGCGTCACCTGCGAAATCGCACCGTCTCGTCGCACCGTCCGCGTCGTTGGGTGATCAATGTTTTAAGTGTGGCAACATTGTAAGGATTTATTAAAAGAGCAATGTGCAAGAAGTTGTCGTGCGGAGGTGCAGACCTCCCTGTAGCGGACACGATGGAGCACAGGGGTGAAATATAAAGAAAAATGATATATTTTTACGCGGTTAATAATTTTAGAAGTGATAGTGTGTCTGTTTGTCTAGCTGAAATAATAAATAAAAATGCCTTCTTTATTATCCGGTCTGGTCCGGATCCGTAAGAATTTAGCACCAATCCATTTCCTTCCGTGGATGTCTTAAAAGGCGACTACAGCCCTTAACCAGAGGATTGGCAGCAGCGTCACTTCTGTGGAACAGCAGCCATACTGCGCTCACCAACCCACATGCCAAGCGTGGTGAGTACTGGCAAACTACCCCAAAAAAGACGACATAATTTGGAAATCTATGGGAGAGGCCTTTGTTCAGCAGTGGACTTCTTTTGGCTTAGATGATGATGATCATGGCTTTATTATCAGAATATTCTCTTAATTGATCTAACGTCACACATAAGTACACGCAGATCAACGATCTGCCAGTACTTAAAAATCGGGAAGGGATTCGTTTATTTCATTTAATATTAACATTACTTGATGACCCTGATACTACACAGTTCAATTTATAATCTGTTGATCAGTCATTTATTTGTGCCAAACGGCCATTCATCTGAAGTACTGCTTAAGCTCGCATAATGTCTGCTAAACATACGTGCAATATCGATAAAATTAATTATACAGGCAGATGCATAAAGGCATTGCATGTCAAAAATACCGTACGTGGGTCACACTGAACGATTTTAGAATTGGCTAGTAAGAAAAGAAGCTGATGAAAATGTATTTAAATTTCAAATAAAGAACTCTTTGTTGTAGTTGTAGATGTAGTAGTAGATTGAATTCAGATGTCATTTGTTTTTACAAGTTTGTGGCAATTTAAAAGTGCCTCGTCGTCGTGAGTCATTATGATTTGACTGGAAACAAAATTCGCTTACATTACTTATTACGACTTTTGTTGCGGTCTTAATCAATAACTATGTTATGATAGACTTCGAATGCCATTTTATGATGAAGCCCCATCTTGTGTCACTGTTTATAACTGGTTTAATGAGTTTAAACGTGGTCGAAGCAATCTCTCTGATGATTTACGCAAAGCACGTCCTACTACGGCGGTCACTAAAGATACCGTGAGTGCTGTGCGGCTAATGATAGAAGCTAATAAAAGCGTGACATATAAACAGATCTGGACAAGTTTAGGCATTGGTATGAGTCAATTTCAAAATATATTACACGACAATTAGGCTTCAGAAAGCTTTGCACCAGATGGATAGCTCATAATTTGACGGAATATCAAAAACACCGCTGATCGTTTGGATTGGTGCCGCGCAATGCTTCAGAAGTAGGTAACTCAAATATTGTGTTTTACTACATCATAGGTGATGAAAGCTAGATATATAGAGCCCGAAACCAAAAGACAATCTGCTCAATAGATGTTTCCATTCGAAGTTTTGCCAGCAAAAGTAAAGAAGGGAAAAAGATGATTGCCTCATTCTTTGGATGGACAGGTCTTTCGCAACAATTGCGCTAGAGGATAAAAGAACTGTTACTGCAGATTGGTATGTTAGTCCTTGTTTACCGGTTGTCTTGGAAAATGTTCGCCAGCAGCGCCCAAGAAACAGGGTCCTCCTCCATCACGACAACGCTCCAGCTCACTCCGCCAGACGGACAATCGAATATTTGTCTATGGAAGGTGTGAAATTAGTGAGTCATCCTACTTACAGTCGACCTTGCGAGTTTTATTAATTCCCCCTAAAATAAAAGATAAATAGAGGAATTCGCTTTATGAACACCGAAGATGGCCGGCTGGCTGCGTCGAAAAAACCATGGAAGTGATCCCTAAAGAAAATTGGGCTTACTGCATAAATCAATGGTTCCATGCACGTAGGACTAGTTCCGGGTACCATAACAATTTTTATGGGCAAGCTTGACATTTAACCACCAGGTCAATGAATAGCTCGGTTCTTCATATGTAAATAAAATCTGTATTTTTGTCTCCTTCTTATGTAAGCCTCATAATAATAATATTCATCATAATAACTTTCGCAGTTTCACAAAGAACTGTCAATTACACAATTAGTTGTGACTTTGTATGAGAATCATTCAACATATACCAAGATCTTCGAGTTTTGAAAATTATGCACTAACGTAAACGAAATATTTCATTGTAATGTTTTACGTTTACGCGATTATTACTCATTATAATATAACATTTTAAACGGATTAAATTGCGTATATTCCAGATTTATGTTTTCCCTGACGTTTCGAATACTTTGCAGCGTTCGGTTCAGATCGGCCAACTTCTAAAACCGGTGAAATGTCACATACCTTTACAAGTTGCAGGGGTCTACAAGATTGAATGTGATTGTGGTTTGTCATACATAGGGCTACAAAGCGTAGTATAGCCACCCGAATAAAAATACAGATAGCTGACATCAAGCATAGACGCTCCACAAAGTCTGCAATGTGTGAACATGGCTTAGACAAACTTAACCATTATCTTCATTATGATGAATCTAAGTTCTTGCTAAAAGGAACCGATATGTACCTAGAATGTTTCGTGAGCCTATTGAAATTAAAAATCATCCTAATTTTAATACAGTAGATAGTAGACAGGTACCACCTGTTTCGAATCCAGTACTTAAAATAATAAAGTTCCAAACAACATACCGCACTAAAAACATCAAGACACTGTGATTGATTACTGCGTGCTTCGAAACTAATTTTTTGATTAAAATTGTACGGTGGAGAAAATAAAAGTAACTTTTTAAAATTTGTAACGGCGCCTGTCACCTTAGTCATTCTGCGACCACGAATGCTGCAAAGTATTCGAAACGTCAGGAAAACGATCATCTAAAATTTACGCGTTGCAGATAGAATCCATTTAAAAGTGTTTTATTATAATCTGGCATGTACTAGTGTGATTTCGTCACTGCCATATGCAATATCTTATCCATATGTAATAGTTAATTTAAGATACCAATGACATTCATCATATCGGCCATTGATACGTCCACTGCTGAACAAAGGCCTCCCCATAGATTTTCACAACTGTGTCATCATTTTGGGGGGTATTTGCCAATACTCACCACGCTTGGCAGGCGGGTTGGTGAGCGCAGTATGGCTACCGTTTCACAGAAGGGACGCTGCTACCCATCCCTCTGGTTTAGATTCCCTTAGTCGCCTTTTACGACATCCACGAGAGGAGATGGAGTGGTGCTATATTCTTAATCCGGACACCACACGGAAATGACACACCAATGACATTAGGTGACGGAAAACATTCTATGTGATTAATATCAAATACAAATATACGCGATGTGATCCGTTTAAAATTGTTTTATTAAAATGCGAAATATTTCTCTTGTCCTTACTCTGCACTTTTCAAATGTAGAAACACGAAATAATATGTAAATGATGCTCTGTCGGTTCGTTTATTGCAGTAATATACTTTAACATACTATTCGGCCCTGTTCAATCTTGATGCTAAAATAATTATATGTGCACAGAAAATAATTTCCGAAGGTATCATAATAGTTTACAGCTTCATTTCGATCAATTACTACGTTTATATTTCATACTAAAATTTTAACGTTATTAACTCACGTAGTTTATCAGTAAGCTCTGTAAGCTCAAGATAATTTACTATAAAATAATTGAGTGCTGTAAGTAATTTTAGAGTGGTACAGATATGAGTCACGTTTCATTCATTATTTTTACTCTATATGAAATTATGGTCAGGATACGATCACGCACTATGGTGCACGCATATTTAAAATAAGAATACTAAACTCGTATCGAAGGACCAGATATTCACAGACTGAAAATCCTCGATTCGATATACAAACGAAAAAGTATAAAATGAATTTGAAAATGAATGACGGCACGGTTGGTGCAGTGGCTGACACAGTCAGCTGCTGCGCTCCGGGTCAAGGGTTCGATTCCCGCACGGAACAAATATTTGCATGATCTGCAGGTAGTTGTTCCGGGTCTGGATGTATTGTGTGTGGAATTTATGTATCTAAACGCACCCACGACACATGAGAAATCTCAGTGTAGTTGCATCACACTTTAAAAAATGTGTTAGGCTCTTAAGGATGGACTTAAGACAAGAAATAATAGGTATCCTCTACCCAAGTCTCGTACGTGACTAATGGATAATATCAAGAACGTACACAGCAGCGCCCTCGTGTAGCTGAGGATGCTGCACCTTGACACATTTCATTACTAATGAATAGGTGGTGAATTAATTCATCACTAAATTACCGAGCGCAGTAATCGATGACGTGTATAGCCGCTAAAATGGCCATGAGTGATAACAGTAGAACTTTTCCAAATATTTTAGTGGTTAAGTAAAAATATATTAATATTGAATACTATTCGCTCGCATTCGATCACGAGTCGGCTTTCACTTCCCCATTCATCTTTCAACTGTTCCACACTCATTATAAGTCGAAATCGATTCAGCGCAAACGAGATCTCGATTTTCGATTCCCGATCCCATAAATCTTTCGTGCGGACGCTCCGGGCGCGCCGTAACCGATTAGTAGGTGCGCCTCGGTTATCTGACGCGAGAAACAATTTCCAATGCATTATATAAATTATGACTTCATTGGCAAATCGCAGGTCACGACTCACGAGAGCGAATCTAAAGTGAGTTGCTGACAAATAGTAGGGCTTATTGAGGGGGCTTGCACGGCGATATTTTTATAACTGATTCATTTTGGTACATCTGTAATTAAAAATAAAGTGTATCAGTAAGGTATCTAGATGTTCTGTGCTATCAACTATTAAAGGACCAAGTATGTTGCCATACCAAAGAAAATTTTCTTGTCATGATAAAAAATCATTTGATTCTTCGATATTTACTGTGAAATACGCAAGAAATAGTATCTGATTTAACTGCATAACGTCGTCATACATCAGATTGAAGGCATATTTTAAAAGATAACAATTTTTTATTATTTTTAAATATTTCCGTACTCTAAGGCTTCGCCTGTGTCGTACCCAGGTGCGTTTACAGACAGACAATACACCCAGACCCGGAACAACTATCTGCAGATCATACAAACATTTGTTACTTGCGGGAATCGAACCCGAGACCCGGAGCGCAGCAGTCGACTGTATCGACCACTGCACCAACCGTGCCGTCAAATTGTAAGGAACTATACTAATTCAAACAATACAAATTCCCATTAACAGTCGCCTCTTTATTCATCTCGCCAAAGATCACAAACTATTCATACCACGAAATTTCGCCTGAATTTTTAATCCCGAAATTAGAATATAGAACCAAAACACCGATTCTCCGCCCACTTATCAAAATTATCTTGACCACACACGTTGAAAAAATGCTCACAATAAAAAAGAAAACTCTATTTTCAAACATTCTCACGATCATGTTTGTCCGTTCAAAAAAGATGACGTCGTTTCCGGTTCCTCGAGACGCCATCGCGCCATGGCGACATTAAATTTGATGGCCGTGACAATTGACGTAATTACTTCATTAGTCTTACTTTGTTTAATAGTGGCTCAAATGAAAACTATGTGTGGTACAGACAGCAAGTTTTGGGAACGATATATTTTTCTTTTTTTTTACAAATAAAAAGCGAGATGGGAAAAAATATTTAAGCCAATTTACAAGTCTGCTGTCTTTGTTTGGACACCTACTCAACTAATACTTATTATTAAATTGATTATTAAATAACATTTCTTATAAACTGAAGCAGTTTCCATTATTGCATTTCTAGGTTCAACATTGTTTTAAACGACCAAATTGTTGTATTATTCCTTAAACCTTGCTTGAACCATGAAAAATATTGTAAATTTTTGTTTCACGCGAAGCTATTACCTTCTAAATTGGTGGATTAAACTGACATAATCCCTATCCATCGACAGGATAGGAAACAACACTAATGGAGTACGTACTTATCCACACACTCATCTGCCTTTGAACGTCAACTGCTAAACATGGGCCTCCCAATGAACACTGCAATAAGCAGCCATATTGCCAGTATCACCATGCTT
Organism: Diloba caeruleocephala; assembly: GCA_947459985.1. NCBI lineage: Eukaryota > Metazoa > Arthropoda > Insecta > Lepidoptera > Noctuidae > Diloba > Diloba caeruleocephala. The sequence continues at coordinate 6,144,163 of OX381614.1, forward strand.
GGCAGGCGGATTGGTGATCGGAAAATATTGTTATTAGCACACAGGATGTTAATGCTACCCATTTTCTTGATATCCACCCTGAGTCACTTTTTATGACAGCCATACGTAGAGAAGGGTGGTCTATTCTTTTTTGGAAATAATATCGGTATCCCATTTCAGTATCATACCATAACTAGTTGCCTGCTGTTTTGTATTAATCTATATTTATATATATAAAAACGGATGTTGGTATCTGTATGATGTTAAGAAATAAGAAAGAAAGAAAGAAAATGTTATATTTTGGACTCATACAAGATGATAATGAAAACTTATTATTAACAAAATAAAGTATATATGACTACAGTAGTGCTGACTATGCCAAAAAAGGTCCCTATTGAGATAGGGCTGAGATAGCATATGCTGCAACAATTTCTGCTGCAGCGCTGGTTTTCTGATAGGGCCAAATTTTGATGTCACGGGCAGTTACGACATAATAGTAACATGTATACACGGCTATAGCTACACATCAAGCTATACTTATCCAGTTTACTCTGATCTCTCGTCGTATTAAAATCCTTTAAAATGAGAGATCAGCTTATACTGGAATAACATAACTTGATAATATGTAGCCGTGCCTACATACGTAGTAATTATTGAGAAAAAGAAACAGAATATTGGAGGGATACATAGATATTAAGTAGGTTGATACTAATAGACTTCTACACAGTTCGATCAACATGAAACTTGGCACAATATATTTTTTCACAGAGACTTTTTATTTTAACCACTTTGTTTGTAACTCCCATAAATAAATATTTATATACATATATAAAAACCACGTGGAATGCCCAGCGAATTGGGGAGGTAACGGCTAGTGATAAATATAAAGAACACCAAAGTGAAAAAAGGTACTTAGATCCGAATTTGTATACGAACGCGCATAACTTTGTAGTGCTAAATCCGATATCGACGCGAACGCGAATAAAAATATATATTAAACTAGTTGACCCGGCAAACGTTGTTTTGTCATATACATTATTTTCTAAGAAATATTTTTGTAGTTAAATAGAAATTAACTAACTTATGATAAGTGTGAACTTATGATGTAGTTATGATTGAAAGTGGAATAAAGTGTTGTATACAATAAAAAAAATATACTTTATTTAAGTTAGGAAATTATTCTTTATCGAAGTAACAAATATATTTTAAATTGCATCAAAATTAGTTATCCGTATTTCTATTTCCAGTCAACTAATTACCTTATACCATCTGTTAGAATCTTATCGAACTAACAGATAATTATGACTCTAATAAACAAATAATTCACAATAAAATAATATTGCGAGTATAAATTGAGATATTAACTATCCTTCCTATCTTTTAAGTTGGATAAAACTGCACACAGTGTGCAAAATTTTGTTCAAATATGTTCAGTAGTTTAAGAGTCCATAGCGGACAAACAATGTGACACGTAATTTGTATATGTTAAGAATATCAGTTTCATCATTTCGGCCGAATGAAGTCCACTGCTGGACACAGGCCTCCCCCAAAGATCACCACAACCACCGATATGGATGTGTTGTGGGCTCATTGGGGGGATTTGCCATAATCGCCACGCTTGGCAGATGGGTTGGCGATCGCAGTTGAGTTGTTAATGTACTCGAAGGACGCTGCTGCCCATCCTCCGGTTTATCCCTTAGTCGATTTTTACGACACCCACGGGAGGAAATGGGGTGGTGGCATTCTGAGCCGGCACCACACGGCAAATATCAGTTTACTTGCACGTAATTATTTCGTAATCGTGTTTAATATTTATATTAAAATCCCTCTACGTTACTGACTACATGCCACGTTTTAGTTTTAGTTATTATTAGAAATTGTTATAAATATAAACGAATAGAGAACGATTTTTCACTCGATAAGCATTTCCGTACCAAAGTTTTACAATCGACTAATATTAACCTCTTTTCCTTGGCATAGCATAGGTACAGCTTCCTGAACGCAAGGTTTCTTAGTCATGTTAGCCTCATTAAAATAACAAACAAAATGATTGAATTATACTTTGTTTTCATACTCATAAGATTGATGCTTTAGTACTGACGTCACTGTGGTATAAACTGAAAATATATGTGATTTTATCTACCTGTAAACTGATTTTTTATTCATCATATCAATGCTGCATAGTTTCTGTCGTAATTTTAGGGAGCAATTGCCAATGCTCACCACACTTGGCAGGTGGGTTGGTGAGTGTAGTATGACTACTGTTCAACAGAAGGGATGCTGCTGCCCACCCCTGTGGTTTAGAGACCCTTATACGCCTTTTAGGATATTCACGGGAGGAGATGGAGTGGTGGATTCTTAATCCAGACATCACACGGAGCACGTTTCTTCATCTACTTAAACACACATAATAGCCGAAAATATCCAGTTATTCATTCAATTATGTATGTCATTTATATGTGAAAAGCAGGCAAATAGAATAGAATAGAATAGAATATATACTTTACACCATTTGGAACTTATGGATAAATATAGTGTACAATGGGCGGTCTTATCGCAGAAAGCGATCTTTTATAGACAATCTTAAGATGGACAACAAAGTCACGAAAATAATAATGGGGTAACCTAGGGTAACCCGTGGTGTATGGATAGAGGATAATACTATAACAGGTTATCAGTGACGACGTACCAAAAACTTTGGCAAGCACACACGCAATGTATCGTAAACAACGCGATCAAAAGGCTAGGTGGTTATTGTACTATATGATATTATTATGCTAGTACTATGAGCGAACTGTAGCGAAACAACAGCCATTTAGTTCTTACTTACATTTCAGCTTGATATGAAAATAAATAGTTTATTGTGTTTTTATTCAGAATAGCGTTAGGATAGACGAAAACAATTGTTATATATGAAATCAGTCAAATAAAAATAGAATATAATCGACTACAAAATACATATACTTCGGTAATTTAGAATACAGGAAAATGATATAGGTAGTAAAATAAAACGCAATGTGATGACAATGAAATAGCATATACAAATAACACTATTAAAAGGATAGATCTAATGTTCTTATATTGAGTTAAAAACAAAAACTCCTTAATTACATTTTCATAGTGTTATGTCGTTTTGAGGTCTTTGTAGTAAAACAAGAAACCTTTAGCACAAGGCTGTTCAACCAATCTTGAAGGTGGGCCATAATATTTCGATGCCGTGTCAGCCGGCGGGTCATCTAGTAAACAAAATTTTCCTACACTAGTAGATGGAATAACAAAACTTTTACTCATAATCTAATAATAAAAACCGGTGACACTTATGAAGAAGTTTTTAGGCTAACAATTTATCAATAGTCAGTGACAAATCTGATGTCGATAGTAAAATCAAGTCTGAAATATGTTTTGCTGTTAGTGAAGTACGGTATTTGTTTTTCACAAAGCTGAGAGTTGAAAACACCTTTTCATAGCAATATGTTGAACCAAATCTGTTTAAAATTTTCAAAACCGCACATCGCAGGAAGGACTTCGTTGCGTACCCATTTCTAAAATCGGTTTAAGCCCGCCGCCCCATTGCCACCGCAGTGCGCCACCAAGCAGTTATATTTAAACTTTAAACATTGCTGTGTTCTGGTTAGAAGGCACTGTAGCTAGAGAAATGACTGGGCATAAGTTGGGCATAGGAGAGTAAATAGATCGTGGTCACGAGCCTAGTGTGGTGCCACGCAGGATTAGCACTGGGTAGCAAATAATTGTTAACGGCTGACGTAACACCAGTCGAATGACATACAAGTAAAGCAAAACTATTTTATAAAAAAAACTTCGCCATCGCTTCAGACTACATCGGTTATCCTAGGCGATCGCTTAGTTAACATTATTTTTAAAACTGACATCATGCTGAACCTGTTAATAACGTGCCTTACTGAATCATTCCAAGCGAAACCATTATAACCGACCAACATATTCACAGAAATAAAAATTAATGAAGGAGAAAGCACCTCGCTAAAACCAGTCGCATGAAACTCATTGATTAGTCTGTTGCGTTCGTAATTACACAAATTGGTACTGAACTTCCACTAATTGGGAATGTACCGCACAGGATTATAAAAATGAGCACAGGGAGGTATTCGACCGGTCGAGCATTCGGTCAATAAAAATTAATCATTTCATTAAAAGCAGTTTTAATATAGCTCCGACATCTCTTCGGCTGATCGTGGTACCATTATTGGTGTTTACATGTATACAGACTGATACGCAATTAGTAGCTCTCACACCTTTTCTGCCGGCGTTGTTGAGCGTCATTCAATTTTATCGTGTAATTAGAGTCCATAAAATCAGTAGATGTCGGCGTTGGCCGCTAGTGAAGGCGACGGTCGTGCATTTTTAGGATAGCGACTGACATTCCGTATACAGGGCTGGACTACACTTATGATAACAATGCGTATAATGAACGACGTTATGCTCTATGGAATTGCGAAAATATAGCGAGCTCTGAAGACTTTTTGTCATGTTCGCTCCGTTAGCAACCTGTCAGTATGAACGCATCGTAACATTCTTTACGCTATTTATTTCTCAGTGTATAGCTGTTTTTGCGTGACCAGAAAGCGACCTCATCTATGAGTCTAGAACCACAGGCACGCAGGGCACAATTATATGCAACATTGTCTGAAGTTGTTACTGCGACATGGTGCTTACTACTAACCTAAGCTCTCATTGTCACATACATTACACCCAGTGAAATGAAACTAGAAAATATAAATTGTTTATCAGCCTCTGCTTTATTGGTCGCTGCGCTCCGGGTCGCGGGTTCGATTCCCGCACGGATCAAATATTTGTATGATCTGCAGGTAGTTTGTTATGTTGGTGTAAACGCACCCACGACACAGGAAAAAGGCCATGTGGGGCAACGTTTAAAAAAAATACTATGTTTCCTCCTGTATCGTAAGATTCAGTTTACGTACATAAATTTGACATGCATGCTTGTGTTCCGTGCGGGGATTGAACCGACACGTAGCGTAGAAATCCAATCACTTAGCCACTACGCTAATGGTGCCGTCTAACGGCAGAACTTAATCATCAATCCAAAATCTTTAGAATTAAGATTTTTAACTTGATTGTTTTTGTGTTACACATCATACTTAACACAAAAACAGACAAATTCCGAATCCCAAATCTTTTAATATTTTTCTCAAAGATTTTAAATTAGATTGATATCATTAATTTCGGCTGTTAATAGGATTTTTACTGGAAAAATCGGAACTGGAAAGGTGCACAGAGTAAATCTTTGACTTATAGTCGATTTTTACTTAATGCGATCCTACTTTAGTATCTATATAAACTAAATATGTAAAAATCTTTTGTCCTTTATCTTTGTAATTCTCCAATATTCTATTTACTTATTTCATAAGAAAGTACCTACATACATGTTATTATGTCGTAACTGCTCGTGGCATCAACATATATTATCAGAAAACCAGCGCTGTAACATAAATTGTTTTGAGGTGTAGGGACTAGTTTGGCCTCGTACAGCACTGCTGTAGTCATATATTATACTAACTGGGACCCGCAGTTTCACCCGCTGTTTAATTTAAAAGAAATTGGATTAGATAATATATCATTTAGAGTACTTCGGCATAGACACTTGACATAGAGTCTGAATATATATTGGATATCATGGGTTTTATATGTTTTGCGCGGGACCCTAATAGTTTTTCTAAAATAAAAGTAGCCTAAGTTTATCCTTATAACATCAACTATCTGCCAGTGAAAGTCCCGTAGGAATCGGTCCAGCCGTTTCGGAGATTAGCGGGAACAAACAGACAGACAGATCGACAGATAGACAAAAAAATTAAACATCGTTTTTGTTGTAGGTACCGTATATACTTTCATATGCATTCAGTAATAAGCTGTTAATTTGACATTACCAACAGACACTTCAATTTTATTTATTTGTATAGATTTTATTTTGTTAACAGTAAGTTTTCATTGTCGTTTTATACGAGTACAAAATAAAACGTTTTCTTTCTTAAAAAATGTATGAATAAAATGCATAAATAATAAGGCGCGGCAGGGGATCAATCCATCCCCGGCTACCTGGATCCAGCCCTGCCCACTCTAGGATACCTAGCGTACCTCAGACGATATTTAAGCGAGTTTAAAACTAAGATTAAAGTTGTCGCCGCTATAGTTTTTGCGCTATTAACAAGCGTACTCATAAAGTAGTTTTTGTCTGTCGACTCTTTAAATAACAAGCTTAACCTTCTCGAAACCCGTATATAAATAACAAATAGAAATCGTCGTCGAGATATTTCACGTTTTGCGTGGGATATTTATTATTACGATCAGTTTTTATTAATTAACTGGTGTATTGGTACCGTTAGCTTGTAGTTAGATTATATCTTGACCCACCTCTTTCCATTTCTCGGCATGAATTATAGATGATAGGTATCTAATTTACATCGCATCAAAACACTTCGTGGCTCTAAATCGCCGATTTGGCCATGTCGGAGATTTAAACTGTAATTTTCCGGTTTAAGCGATACATTATCATAACCCGATGATTTAGTGCAGAAGAGTAACTCTCGGTCGGATTTGTGATGTTAAAGGTTTCATTATAATATTAATGCTTAAAGCTGTGGAGTATGTTATGGGAAAATAATGTACCACTTTAAAGTAAAGGCAGATAACGGTTGTCAAAAATAGACAGATTTAGGGCATCTGTCATTAAGGCAGGATTTTATCAAAGAGTGCCCACTTGATAATGAGGTTTTGGCCAAGTGGCGTCCATGAACGAAACAAATCGTAGGCATTAGGGTTGATATTGTGGCGACACCTACATCGCCAGCATACAACTGCAAGTTACAGCGACATCTACTTTAACATTAATCGCGACTATCCGATGACGTCAAACAATCCTAAATCACGCTATTAAAGTATTCGCGCAACGCAGCATATATACAGTCGTCCAACCAACCGTTGGGCTTCGGCCCGCCAGGCATACCATCCGCCTGGCTGGAAGATCCTCCCTTTTCAACACCACACCTTGTTCCCGATAATATCATAGATAAATAAACAACCGCAATTTTTGACATAGGACTCGGTTGGACTTTTGTATACAATCATAAAAAGCTACAGCTAAATTTTCATGGCTTTTAGACACATGTTTCTATTCTGTTAACGATTTTTTAAATTATAAATTCTGACATAAATTGTATGTTTTTATTATATTGAAATGACATTGCATTTTATTGACTTATTGACATTGCCATGTAATATTATCATGATATGTAGACAAATTTGTAATCAACAAGAACCAAGAGCCATATTTAATTATTGTATTTAGTATCATTTGGAAATTCTTCTTTTGATGTATAACTTGCATGTGTACTTAATTCATATGATATTTCTACACCAGTAATGGTAGTATATGTGAATCAATGTTAAAATTTAAGATCTCAATGTACCTTATACTGAGAAATAAATAAATATTCTATTCTATTCTACAATTATTTTTGTTTCCTTAAAACACTGTACCGAATTAATTACTTGTAGCAGCGTGATCCATTGCTGGATTATAAGCCGAACTTCCACAATGTTTAGAGGAAACCTCTCAAGTCTTCGTGTATCCACGCCCTGGTTGACACAGAGAAGTCTCTGTGGTAAGCTGGTGTCATCTTACAAAACGGGATCCATAATCATGACAGGGTCTTCGTGAGAAACAGATACGTTATCTAATGGCCAGTCATCATGGGCAGCGGGTAAGGTATCCAATGTAAAGCCAAGGTCGTCATCGGGAGCGGTAACAGGGTCCATATTCGAAATAGTCGTCAAACAGAAAATACACCAAAACGCAGATAATCAGAAAATCGCAATTTTTATACCTTTAAAAACGATATATTAATAAATCGGAGGTACTGGATCGGATAAATAGATCGATTTTGGAAGTGTTTGCCTGATAAGAACATGATTGTCACAGAAGCGAAACAGGGTTAAAAAATAAGATTTTCTAGCAGATCGATTTTTGGCACCCATTTCTTGTTGTATCGATTCTATTCAGAGAGGATTCGCATCGTTACGTTGGCAAAATTATTAATATGTTACGGGAAAATACTTATTATGCATATCTATTGGAATAATGCATATTAACATTGAATGTCTTTTAAAAGTTTGATTTTAACTCCGGAGAGTTACGCACAAATACGGTTTAGCAATATTTAAGTTACTAAATAAGTAATTTTTTGTATTAATTCTGTCTCTGTCTTGTATTATTTAAAAGACATTGGTTATTCTCATACTCATTGAATATTGCTTTTATACCCATTTATTTAGTTGCAATTGATTAAAAAGTCTAAATCTCTTGTCAAATAAAATTAAAATTTGATGAAGTCATTCCAAATTCTTTGATCAAATGAACATTGGTCAAAGTCCCAACGACGCTACACACCCGCGACCTCCGAAAACCTTCTCTGTAACAATGTTGAGTGGCTGAATTCCGTTGATTAAATAAACAGTAACAAAGCATGAATATTTAATAATACTAAAACGAAATCAACAAAGGCTTCAACATTACGACTAACAAATTATACAAAACATAATCAACGTGAACTATTGATATTCCAAACAATAAGTTACCGACTTTCGCCGCGCCCGCGCATTTAAGCAGGGCTGCCAGATAAAAAATCTAATATACATTGTCTAAGAAAGAAAAAGTTTGTAAAAACGCGTCGGGTAATTTATCAGATATTTTCATGATGACGCTACTTTTACAAATATTTACAACAAATGACATCACGCAGCTCACACTATTTTACACTAAAACTTTTTTTTTTGTTAATCTCTCTCCCTAGTTATTTTAAACTTTTTGAAAAAAAAAAAACTACTCTTTAGTTCGGTTATCTACAAAAGCGTGTTTTTTTTACTGTTAGTTATTTGCGTCATTCCGACGTCGGGTTACTTACTGAAGTCCGTTTCCTGCTAACTCCTGAGTTCCCGAAAAATCTACTTCACAAATTGTGACATACATAATCAGTTCATTACTGTCCCAGTGCTGGGCACAGGCCTTTTCTCACGATGAAAAAGGTTAGGCCTTAGTCCACCACACTGGCCTATTGCTGGTTGGCGGACTACATATAGCATTGAGAACATTTTGGAGCCCTCTTACTTAATGTTCTTTAATGTGTTGTCGTTATAACTTGCGTGCGCTATTGTTTTTGTTGTCCGTTTAATTTGTGTCTTCTAATAAACTATTTTTCTTTCTTTCTTCTCTCAGGTGTGCAGGTTTCCTCACGATGTTTTCCTTCACCGTTAACGTAAGTGATAATCAGATTCTGATCCGCACATGAATAGAAAAGTCAGAGGTGCGGGCCGGGATTCAACTCAGACTATCATGTATGGAAGGACCACAATCACTGTACCAATCCAACCTAAAAATACTTCTTTTTGTCACCTAACCCTATGTGCACAGCTGGTAACCCTACACGTATCTAATGAAACTGATTAGTGCTCTGAGTATTGTTTAATTGTTATAAATTACGGCGCAGCGATGCCACTCGTGCGCAATCGCGATTACATCGCGTTGTAGATGTGATCGTCAAGCGACCCGGAGTTGCTTGGATCTGTACGCAGCGGTTTATAATTTCGCTCATGCTAACTAGTTAAGTGTGAAAATTAATAGTACTGGGCCCGTTTAGTACAGTTTAGTGGGCCACAGATAGAGTGACACTAGAAAGTTACGTAGTTTGTTCGATTGAACACTCAAATCAGTGGTGCTTTTCTCTAAGCAACACGGCCCCAACTCGACGTTGCGGCAGCAGCGAGTTACATTTTCGTATTGGCTTACTTTGCCCACGTGACCACGACAATTTATAGTTTTGAAGAAATTAACTCAAGATTGAAAATTTTGACAGATTTTGCTATCAAAGGACATCGGCCAAAATAGGCGGACAAAAAAGTATATGAAAAAATTGCAAGTATTTGTACAATATAAAATTTTTTTTTTTTATCCTAAATATAGCACCACTCCATCACTTCCCGTGGATGTCGTAAAAGGCGACTAAGGGATTCTAAACCAGAGGGATAGGCAGCAGCGTCCATTCTTAGGAACATACCCATATTGCGTTCACCAACCCGCCTGCCACGCGTGGTGAGTACTGGTAAATACCCCAAAATGATGATCGCACACTTGTTCAAATCTATAAGGGAGGCCTTTGTTCAGCAGTGGATGTCTTATGTTTAATATGATGATGCCTAAAAGACTAAATCCCAAATCAAATCAAACTTCAATTCAAAATGGTTATTATTATGAATATGAAGATTATGAAACAGCAGTTTTAGATTTATTTAGTCGTACTCAACTTTCACTAGCATTATCTACCCCAGTTGCCTTGCAAAATAAAGTACCATATAACCTCAAAATCTGTATTTTTGCACTCATATAAATATGAACTCCCACGGTAAATTTTTATTTTAAAGTGTTTATAATTATTTGCGTTTTTGGCAATATTTTGATTATATTATTATCGCCCTTGTCCGTCGACATGTCGATGTGGCGGCACTTACTATGGGTGATGGCCGGTGTCCTTTCTGCGTAAGGAGCAAAGTGGTAAATGATTACGAAATTCACTCGCCGCTGCCACAGCGTCGAGTTTGAGATCGTGTTGCTTACAGAATAGCACTACTGATATGTTGGACAGCTCGAAATGGCCAACTGTATGTAGGTACAAACTGCACATATTTACATAACTATTCTAAGGAAGGTCTGTTTACTTCGTTATTACATAGTTAAATTGAGGTGAACTCATCCTCAGACATTTATGTAAAGTAAACACACTTGATATCCATCTTGATTTAATTGCGCGTAGTAAACTATGTATGTGGCTAAATGCCTTGTACGTGGGTGGAAATATATATAGGTATAAATACGAAATAATTGAAATAACATTTATTACGATAACTAATAATATCATTTATTGTGAGACAAATCACAAAGATTATTGAAATTTAGAGATGTAAATGAAATAATTTTAGAAATCTAAGACCCGCTTACGGAAAAGCGCAAAACAAGATTACTCGTAGTCGAAGGCGGAGAATCGTATAGTTTTGCTTTCTACGTCGGGGTTGGGCCTTCCACTACGAGAAATCTTGTTTTGCGCTTTTTTAGCCAGGTTTTAGATTATTAAACTTATTTTATTTTGGGGTAGGAGATCGTTCTAACACAGGCGTTGTAACCGTATATTTAAAATAAAAGTAGGGTTATGTATGAAACATTATATATAGGTAATCTATGTATTTTTGGAATGTAGTCGTTAAGAATTTTTATTGGATACCAAACCCGATATTTGAAGCTAGTTTTTGGTAGCTATTTATGTCTGCTATAAGCAACCATGTTGGATTTTATGTGACGTCATATAGCATATAACCTGCGGAATAGCAAGACGCCTCCAACAATATCTCATTTGTAAAATACGACGAGTAGTTTAGGTGATTTGATGAATATACATACCCACATACATACATACCGGTCAAAATTATAACCTTCCTTTTTGCTTCGCCGCAGTGGGTAAAAAAAAAATTGTTTTAAGATTGTGTCTATTGTCTCCAAATTAAATAGTTTCCTTAATTGGCAATACATCCTACAAAATTACGACTATGACAGATTAAAATTTATAATAATATTTGGTAATTGATCCAGTAATTTCCGACTGGACAACTAAAATAAATAAATAAATAAATAAATAAATAAAGCTTTTATTCGATTCCTTACATTTTTCATACATCATTACATGCTTTGTCTTTTTTTTTTTTTTTCATAGTATACTAATAACATTTACAATATCTTGCGCGTTTTTTCTCTTTCAATCAACACACTAAGTTTATTAATTAATATTTTAAATAGATTAGGTACTTATTTTAATATTCAATGTAATTTTCCAAGTATCTCATTATTTCCAGTTGATTTATAAATTGATTTAAAATTTATATTTACTATTAATATAAAGTTTGCGATTTTATTATATTTGTGTTTCTCTCAAATTTCTAATTCATTTATGTTTACAAATGATTTGGTACATAAATAATTTCATACATGTTAGTTTAAAATTATCTCATTATTTTTATGTGTTTATAGATTTATATTTATAGCACCACTCCATCTCCTCCCGTGGATGTCGTAAAAGGCGACTAAGAGAATCTCAACCAGAAGGATGGGCAGCAGCGTCCCTTCTGTGAAACGGTAGCCATACTGCGCTCACCAACCCGCCTGCCAAGCGTGGTGAGTACTGGCAAATTCCCCCCAAAATGATGATACAGTTGTGGAAATCTATGGGGGAGGCCTTTGTTCAGCAGTGGACGTATAAATGGCCAATATGATGATAGATTTATAGATTTATTCATTTTATAAATATAGGTGAGAGTATAATAGGAAGTATTTCAATAGAATTCATTTAGTTAATTACATAAAGTTATCATTATTCAATGTAAGGACCGCCTAATGCGGTAAAAGCCTCCTCCATGCATCTCCATTTATCACGATCCCTGGCTAGTCTACTCCAAGTCTTACCTGCAGTTTTCATTATGTCATCACTCCAACGCTTGTGAGGTCTACCTGGTTTTCGGGTTTTATATATTGGGTACCAGTTGGTTACCGTTTTTGACCATCTTTCATCTTGAGTTCTTTGCATATGTCCCGCCCATCTCCATTTTAATTGTAGTGTTTGTTTGATCACATCCTTTGCGTTTGTTCGTTGTCTTATATCGGAGTGTTTTATTTTGTCCTTTAGCCTTACTCCTACGTAGCTTCTCTCTATACCTCTCTGACATGTTCTTATTTTGTGAATGCCTTTCTTCGACATAGCCCAAGTCTGGCAAGCATACGTGAGGCAAGGTAATAGACAAATCTCCATAGCTTTCGTTTTTAGATTTGTTGGGAGGTTGCTCTTGAAGACTTCTTTCATACTCCAGTATTTCTTCCAAGTGTTTTCCACTCTTCGATCTATTTCTCTATCCGTAGCGTTTTTAAAGGTGATCTGATGTCCTAAGTATATATAGCTTTCTACATATTCCAAGGGTGTTGATTCCAATCTAATTTGTATTTTCTCATTATTTGTCATCACTTTAGTTTTTTCTTGGTTTATTTCTAGTCCTACTTTTTTACTTTGTGAATTTAGTGATTCGAACATATACTGTATTTCAACTGGGTCTTCTGATAGCAGTACTAGGTCATCTGCAAATCTTAAATGTGACAGATATCTTCCATGAATTTTGAGTCCAATCAGGTTCCAATTTAAGGTTCTAAAAATGCTCTCTAGCACAGCTATAAACAATTTCGGTGAAAGTGGGTCACCTTGCCTTACTCCTCGTTCTATTTTAAATAATGGTCCTGGTACTTCTATCTTTACTCTAGCTGTGCTATTCTTGTAGATTTCTTTGATTAAGTCAATATAAGTGACATTTACACCTTGCTCTGCCAGAGCGTTCCATATAGAGTCATGCGATATTAAATCAAACGCCTTGGAATAATCTACGAAACCAATGTACAGCGTTTTTTCGTATTCATTATATTTCTCTATTATGTTTCTTAATGTGTGAATGTGATCCACAGTAGAAAAACCTTGTATGAATCCTGCTTGTTCCACGGGTTGGTTTTCGTCCACCGCTCTTGTTATGCGGCGTAAAAGTGTAGAGGAAAAGAGTTTATAAACTGGACTGGACAACTACGAACGTTTAATACTGTATTCTTCAGTATTTATTATAAGTTAGTGAATATTCGTTTTCAAATGTATAATTTACTGCTTTAATGCGTTTTACAATTCCAGCTGCACGTTATTAGCATACTGAATGTAAAATTAAAGCCAGCGCTATTTGCTTTTTTCCATTAAATTTATCTAACGGTAAATCTACACTTATATGTTATGAATAAAACAAAATATTAATTAGTTTGCCCAATCAGCCCAAGCTGATGTAACGTCAAACTTTCGTCGACAGTACATAAATATTCCATCTGCACTTCGCCACGGTATACCGCAATTGAGCAATTTTGTAATTTAAAAATCGTAGCACAAACATACGGACAGCAGTACAGGTGCACTTTATAATGAGCAACGAAAATTGTTTCCGATATTTCATTTAGCACGATACGATGGAGGCATGATGGATTGTCAGCATAAATGAGGTGTTACATCCCACATGCAACTCCGTGTGGGAATTCAGTGTTTCACTGCGAATTTCTTTTTTAAACCAATTTCCCCTCGGTTTTGCTTTCCTTGAACTTATTGTCCGGAATTCCGTTTGAAAAAAATGTTTGGTATTTTGCAGTAATGTTTACGACTGTGTAGTGTGAAACAGGTGTGCAAGAATACATAAAATTACTATTGAAATTGATAATGGGTGAAGATTTATTGGAGTAAAGTAAAAGTAAAGTGAATCAGAAGCGAAATTCAGCTACATATTGCGAAAAAGTAATGCCATCCTGTGTTTACGACGTTTAGACGATGCACGAAGTATACTGCTATTGTGAAAGAAAAAGACGGTTTAATCCAAAAATAAATAAATACGTAACGTAAATCGATATTGTAAATAAAAAATCGGACAAGTGCGAGTTGAACTCGCGTGGAGAGGGTTCCGAAATTGCTGAATATATTGTCTATTGTTGGGTTCGGTCTTGTACGAATAACTTATCCCAAGTACAAACGCATCGTAGTTGAAAAACATGTATTCCCATACATTCCAACCGCTTTTTGCTGTTTGTACCCACAATATCTAGAGCATTACGATGTTATTTTAAAACCATAGACGTCTTATAGACGTTTTCCTGTAATCTATAGGTAAAGAGCTATAACATATATTTTTTTCAACATTTATGGCTTATTAGTTTCGGAGATAAGGGGGATGGTAAGTATTTGTCTATTTTCTTAAATAACTTTAAAATTATATATTTGAAATTATAAAATAAATACATTGAATACCCTTACATCAAGCCCGTCCATTTCATATGTTAAACGGTACAGTTTGCTAAACATTATTCTTAAATTTTCTATATTGCCCCCCAAAAGTGACCCGATATTGAAAATTCATTAATTTACGTTGCAAGTACGTGTTTGGGTCGCAGAAATCCATATGTGTACCAAATTTCAACTTAATCAGTCCTGTAGATTCAGATCAAATTGGCTGTGACAGACGGACAGACAAACAGATACACGAGTGATCCTATAAGGGTTCCGCCGTTTTTTCCTTCGGGTGTTCGGAACCCTAAAAATAGTATTTTGTTCAAAATTTTCTTACGCGTTCTAATGGCGGTCGGCGCGCCGTTTTTAGTGCCATAATATTCGTGTATGGCGCGTCTATATGTAAAATTGCATTGACTACAGCATCATACCAAAGGTTGCTCGACTTGAGCAAGAAATTTAGGCATAACACTGGCTCTTGCAACACAGTTATTACTAACGCCGGAGTCAGGGAATTCTCTACACACTGCGTATTTTTTGTGCCAAGGGTTACCCCGAAAGATCTCATGGCACGAGCCTAAACCGAGTGTACTTCAGGAGAGTCTGTAGTGCGTTCGATTATGAATGTGTGTATTAATAATGGTTCCTTAAATCGGAATATTCATTTATGTTTTTTTCATTATTAAATTTTATGAACATACGGTAGATGAACAGAAATTTAATTCACAAACGGAGTGATCTCGCTGTAGCAATCTGCTTGCGACCATGATCGCTGCAACCTCGTGCTGTAGGCTGTTCGGTGCTGGCATTAATTCCCGTTTCGTATTTATATAGAGGGAGATTTTGGCACCGTTTCTTCTCCGTGAAGGATGGGCGTTTTAGGGGCTATCATAAACTATGTGGACGTTCAAAAAGTACTACGTTTAGTCTATTTTAAATAAATGATTTTTGAATTTTGTATTCAATAATATATTAAAATGTATTAAAGTAGTAAATATCTTTACCTTTTCTCTAAACTTTAGCCAACATTTCCATCAGAAAGGCCCTAATATCTCTGTCAAGTCTGTCGCACTAAACGAAGGCGTGTATGCATTAAGTTTAGTGGTCACGACGCTCAACTTCCAGGTCCACAATACATCTGACGAAAGCGCTCAATGGCCCATTCGTTAACCCCACTGGAACGGATCGTGCGAAGTCCACTAACAACCCCTACTATTGGTCTCAAAAAATTACAAATCTTATTTCCTAATATAATAAAAAAATAATGATTAATTTATTGAAGACAACATTGGTCAAATACACAATTCTAATTAAGTAACCTTAAGCCATAATAAAATAATGAAATCAACAAGTGAAGATTCAAAACTTTAGTAAGACTTAAAAAAAAACATACAAATACAAATATCATTACCATATTAATATCATGTGTATCCGTGTGTGTTCGGATTAAGAATATAGCACGAGAGATAGAGTGATCTCCTCCCGTGGATGTTCTAAACCAGAGCGATGGGCGGCAGCGTCTCTTTTGTAAAAGAGTAACCATACTGCGCTCACCAACCCACCTGCCAAGCGTGGTGAGTATTGGCAATTTCTCCCCTAAATGATGACACAATTGTGAAAATCTATGGGGGAGGCCTTTGTTCAGTAGTGGGCATCATATGGCTGACATGGTGATTAATATATGGCTGATATGACGACACGGTTGGTGCAGCGGCTGATACAGTCGACTGCTGCGCTCCGGGTAGTGGGTTCGATTCCCGCGCGGAAAAAATATTTGCATGATCTGCAGGTAGTTGTTCCGGGTCTGGGTGTATTGTGTGTGAAATTTATGTCTGTAAACGCACCCACGACACAGGGGAAATCCTAGTGTGGGGCAAAGATAAAAAAAAAAAACAAAAACATGTCGAGTAGTGCCGGCAAAGAATATCATCACCCCATCTCATCCCGAAGGTGTCGTAAAAGGTGACTATGGGATTAGTTGGAGGATGGGCACCAGCGTCCTTCGAGTACATTTGTAACACAACTGCAATCGCCTGCCAAGCGTGGCAATTATGGCAAAACTCCCAATTAACACATAACACAAACTCATACCGGTCATTGTGGAAATTTTTAGGGAACGTCCAGCAATGGACGTTTTTCGGCTGAAATTGTGGAAATACAAATATTAATTAATCATTACAAGCTAAAAATATGCATCAAACTATCTTGCTTGGTTAGAGCAGATAAATTTAACCTGACGTTCGTCAGAAATCTACAGCTATGCACCTCTGATGATGCACTCTATATGCACGATTTCATCTGCATCAGGCTTTTAGCCAGCTGTTATATAAAACCTTAAGTCAAGGTGTAGCTAATAAATGAATGGTTTCTTCTGTATTTCCTGACCCTTTCTTACTCGCCACTGGTAATTAAATGTTCCCAATTCGAATCCTCATAACCTCGAAAATATAGTTATAGGCCAATAGTGCAAATACCACTGAGTACTCTTACCTAAGCTTTATTTTAATTTATTTTATTAATTTCGATTCAAATCAAATTTCCTCTTTCGGGCAACATAACTTCCATTGTGTTAGTAACAATACCTTATACTTAGTGTTAGTCTATCTATTTAAATTGAAAGCGTTCTCTGCAGAGGACGCATAAGCGAAAAGCCAATTTATTAATTGATCACCCTCCCCACAAAAAGCCCCAAAATAGAAGAGTAAAGCTATTCCTCCATTATTTTTAGATTATGTCGTTATTCGCCCGTACTCTAGATATTAATGATGAACTTTTTTCAAATAATCGAATGGAAACCGCTGCGCGTTTGATTATGTAGAGACATTTCATCATACTTCGTTTACACTAAGCTGTATCCGCACAATGACCGCGTGTAACGCGAGTAGAGAAGTTGACAGAGCCAGTACGTACAGGCCGCTCCATATGTCCCTGCCATCGGCTCTGCCTACTTCCCTGCACACTGTTGGGGATGTGAGCTGAGTATAAACGAATTATATGAAGCACTGAAGAAATAGTGATTAGAATAAACATGTCACATGTCATATTGACATCTAGCGACTTAGTATTGCACCTGATCCATAGACTTTATAAAATAAAAACTTCAATATACACGACCATATCAGGTATGAGAATGGTATAAAAGATTTATTGATTTACGCGTTAGGAATAAATAAATATTTGCATTCGCATCATTAAAATAATCATATTGGTTTGTGTGGAGCGAGCTTTCATAAGATTAATAAAAATGTCTCCAATTAACAAATAGAAAAACGGAATAATACATATAAACGTTTAATTAGCTACAAAGTTGCACTTCAAAGTAATAATGATTGCTGCAAATTGTAAATTAACAGTCAATTATTTTTATTTTCGACAACTAAAGTTACAAGCGCTAACCAATTATAGATATCACTGCAATTCTAATTACCAATTTAGATTAACTTGATGTTGTTATAACCCCGTTTGGTTTCAGATCATAAAATTAGTTTCTACACCGGGCAGGCATAATTAATAAGAATTGAGATTTGTGATTTTCATTCCCTAGGATGGTGCAACCGTACCAGGAACCGAACGGTACGGTACATGAAAGGTAAATTAAAAAGGTTAACTAAGATGAATAAAGCTACTGCATTTACTTCACTTACACATTCATTGCATTTACACATTCGCAGAAACAATTTTTATATATATTTGGGAAACGAACAGATGTAAGTTCAAACATAAATAGAGGATACAGTTAAGACAATATCCAGAGAGAGTTTTCACAGATAACTATAACTGTATATTAATTGTAATAACGAGGAACCATAACATACTAAATTTAAATAAAACTGTAAAAATTCAATTTTAGAAGACAATTTTTTTCTAATATAATTATTTAATTTGGGTAGTGAATGGTGAAAAATATCTATATCTACATTTGTTTTTGAAATTATATTGTTGTGCAGACAATATGCTCTTTTTATGAATATATTCTTGCTATAATTTCTGATTCTGAAAACCAATATAGAAGAGAGATCTTTTGCGCATATTTACCTGTGGACAATATGTGCGCATATTGCCGTGTGATGCCGGCTCAGAATACCACCACCCCATCTCCTCCCGTGGGTGTCGTATAAGTCGACTAAGGGATTAGCCGGGGAATGGGCAGCAGCATCCTTAGAGTACATTAACAGCTCAACTGCGATCGCCAACCCATCTGCCAAGCGTGGCGACTATGGCAAAGCAATGACCACACACACCCATATCGGTCGTTGTGGTGATCTTTTGGGGAGTTCTGTGTCCAGCAGTGGACTTTATTCAGCCGAAATGATGACCTGTGGACATCTAAACAAAATACTTACATTTGTCTAGATTTGACACTGCGAGTACTAAGTACAAAGTGGCTCCCTACCTAGCGGATTTTTTGGAAGTTCTACCAAAGAGACCTCTTTGTTTCTCAGATTTCTTGCAACCTTGCATAACCGTACGCAATCGATTTAACAGAAAAAAAAATGGTTCTTTTGTGTTGATATAATCTTAAATTGGCAAATATTCTACTACTTACTACCCAATCATTACCGTTACGTGGTACCTACTCAGAATACCATCACGCCATCTCATTCCGGGTGTCATAAAAGGCAACAACGGGATTTACTGGATGTTGGGCAGCAGCGTCCTACGTTTGTACGTAACCCGCCTGCCAACTGTGGCGATCATAGCAGAACCCCTTAAATGAGCATACAGTAGAAACCCAGACCCACCGCTGTGGCGATCTTTGAGAGATGCCTGTGTCCAGCAGTGGACGTTTTTTCGGCTGAAATGATGATCATACACAAGCATAGCCTTTATGCTACAACTGGGGCCATAGTTGTAACAAATAGTAGTGGCTATTTTACCACGAGCGTGTCACGTCGTGTTATTGATAGCATCTTGTCTACTCGATTTCGGTGTTCAACAACTGTTAGTAAGAAGGTCCTCACACTGAGTGCTGGATTGCTCAGCCATTACCTTCTACGGCTCAATGTTTTACGACAGTCCTCAATGGAGTAATAGAAAACAGAATTGACGGCACGGTTGGCGTAGTAGCTCAGCGATTGGCATGATGCACTGTGTGTCACGCATTCGATCCCCGTACGGATCAAATATGTGTATGATGTACAGACTGTAGATCAGCATATGCAACCAAATCAATACTTCCAGCATAATAACTAGAAGCCTATGATGTTCTTCGGGCTACGTAGGAAATAAGCAACGACATAATGTAGCTCATAGTACGTAGTGATAATGTTATGTCTTACGGACATCTCAAATAGTTTAGCGGGTCTTAAATATTAAGTGGCGTTTCAGTAGTCGCCCATATTATTTTACCGTGTGAATTTGCCAATCCTCACCACGCTTGGCAGACATGTTGGTGAGCGCAATATGGCTACTATTCCACAGAAGTGACGCTACTGCCCTTCCCTATGAATTAAAGTCTCTTGGTCGCCTTTTATCCACGGGAGGATATGAAATGGTGGTATATTCGGGACACTGGAATTCTGAATGTTATTTTACATTTCTCTAGAAATATATGTTTATATATTTCATTTATTTTCTCCTTTACACTACTGTGTCTACATTTCACCTTGTTCAAACTCTCTTTTCGCAGGTCGACTGACAGATATTTCCAAAAAATAAGCAAGACCTTCGTACCTTTTGCGGCTATTTCGTATAAACTTTTGTGTCTGATTCTGTATATATTTGTGCATAAATTATAAATCCATAAACAGGCCCTTAATATGTTTTGCATGACAATTTCCCTGGCCTCTTGGCTTAAATCTTCATAGTGTCGACCGGTAAGCAACATCAACAGTTATCTGCCACCTACAACCGCCATTCATTCCTAGCCCACATGCTAGTAAACATCTGAGTGTTGCCATGTGGAGGAAAGTGAAACTACAAGATATAATTTAGTCAGGCTAAGGCTCTTTGGCTCTGGCCGTGTGGTGCCGGCTCAGAATGCCACCACCCCATCTCCTCCCGTGGGTGTCGTAATAGTCGACTAAGGGATTGGCCGGAGGATGGGCAGCAGCGTCCTTCGAGTACATTAACAACTCAACTGCGATCGCCAACCTGCCTGCCAAGCGTGGCGATTATGGCAAAACCCACCAATGAGCCCACATCACATCCATATCGGTCGTTGTGGTGATCTTTGGGGAGGCCTGTGTCCAGCAGTGGACTTCATTCGGCCGTTAGATAAGGCTCTTTTATATCATGCTGTAAACGTCCACAGTTGAAAGTAAAATACCTTTGAAAGCGATAAAGAGTAATGACCATTAAAACCATATAAATTGGTTCATCATTTCAGTCGAAATATATCCACTGCTGGACATAGGCCATCGCCACAACGATCGCTACTGCGCTGCTCGCATCCAGCGGATTCCTGCAACCTTACCAGGTCATCGGTCTACCTCATGGGGGTCTGCCTAGGCTGAGTCTTACAGTAGGTGATCGCCACTCAAGAAATTTGCGGTGCCATCGGCCATCCATTCTACGAACAATAAGTCCCGTCAACTGCCACTTAAGGTTAGCAAAACAAAATTATTAATCCCTTTCACGCTATATACGAGGGCGGCACTGAAAATTTCGGGAATCAAGGAAGTGACACAACATTACTATTTAAAAATGTATTTATTGCTTTTCGAAGTATTTTCCGCGAAATATGACACATTTTTCCATACGATGGAACCAATCATTGAAGCAACCATTCCATTCGGAAGTTGGGGTCTCCAAAATGGCCGTTTTGTAGGCGTCCACAGCTTCTTTAGGTGATGAAAATCTCTGTCCACGCAATTTATTCTTTATTTTAGGGAAAGTATAGAAATCATTAGGGCTTAGGTCGGGGCTTTACGGCGGATGGTCTAATAATTCTATGTTTTCTTGCTCTAAAAACTCTTTTGTTCTGTGCGCGGTGTGAGAACTCGCATTGTCGTGATGGAGGATGATGCGGCGGTTGCAGTTCTCTCTACGGAGTTCAGAAACGACCTGTGGCAAACAAATGCTAGCATACCATTCTGCATTAACCGTTTTTTGTCCCTCAAGAGGAATAGTCGTAACATGGGCGGTTTTGGAGACAAACGTGGCCACCATTTTTTTTGCAACACTTCGTGAACGAACAATTTTTGTTGGCTTTAACTTATTTTCGAACACCCAAACTCGTGACTGGTTTTTTGTTTCGGGTTCGTACGCATATATCCAGGATTCGTCACCTGATACGATGTTGTATACAGCATTTGAGGATCCTGCGTGGAATCTTTCGAGAGTTCTGATGCACCAAGTAACGCGAGCCGCTTTTTGCTCTTCACATAGCAAATGCGGTATCCATCGGGAAAACAACTTTTTTACACCTAATTGTTCATGCAAGATTATTTGTATTTGACTCATGCCAATGTCTAAAGTTGCCTGAATTTCGCGGTATGTCACATGTCGATCTTCCTCAATCAGCTTACGCACAGCATCAACGTTTTCTTGGGTGACTGCAGTTTTTGGACGACCTTGACGAGGATCATCACTGAGCTTGACACGTCCACGTTGAAATTCAGCAAACCAGCGATAAATTGTGGTTTTGGATGGGGCTTCATCACCAAATGCAGAAATCATCCGGTCAACACACTGTTTTTGTGTTAAACCACTTCGAAAGTCATAATAAATCATCGCTCTTGAATTTTCTCGAGTCAATTCCATTTTCTCAACGACTAAACAAGTTTGACAAAACCTTGTGACAAGACCGTGAATCTTTTTTAAAATAAATAAATGGTATTCGATTTGTAAAACCAAGGAGTTTTCAATTAAAAAGATTTTAATATGACAGGAACAGTGGAAATATTCCATTCCCGATACTTTTAGTGCAGCCTATGTACATTGCGATGTTTTTTGATGACGTTCACGGATTTCGATACTATTGTGACACAGTATCTTCCTTCCTTTCGTTCCGCTACCCCACAACAGAGCAGTACAGGGAAATCCAGGTCCTTACCATTCACCGTCAATTCATATTCAGACTATTCAACTCAAATCACACTTCCTCTTTGAATCGTCAGCAATCTAGGCGGTGTCAGCCCAAAATTACGCTACGAGAATTGCATTGTCAGTAGCTTTTAGATCGATTAGATCTTCCTGCGTGAAATTGTTGGGCACGCAGGGCATGACACCAAGTGCTTCATTGTCTGGGGAACGGCACCACACCTGTACTCCAAGTTGGAACCATCTGAGAATCCCCACTTATACAGGTTCTCCTTATTACGGCAACCTGAGATCGAAGTCTATTTAAAGTCTTCCAGATAGGCCATGTCAAACTATGTCCAGGTGGAGGATTCTCAGACAGTGGGACGAAAGGTCTAGGGAGATTGACACATTCTCGCCACAACCTGCATCTCATGCATCATCGGCAAACCAAAGTCAATACACACTATTAACATATATAGTCGACAACTAGGTAAGAGGCGCGGTACTCCTGTCGACCGTAAGTTCAAATTAGCTTTCTAGAAGTCTACCTCTATAATTATTTTTCATTATCAAAGCTGTAAGAAAAATTTACACTAACACATTTTCCGGTAACTCACCTTCCACATGGCAACACTGCCGTCACCATTCTCGTTCACACCATTCACAACAATCGTCACATCCCACGCAGCTTTCGCAAGACTAACATAAATCGTACATTTGACACGCACTCCCTAACCTTTGTCGATATCAATCGTTAAGATATTTCACAACGTGATTTATTGCTTATCCGAATTTGCTGGTAACACTATTGTCTCTAATTTGACTAGTGCAATGGTACCTGAGGCCGCATTTACACATTGCTTACCTGCAAGATGGTGAGGTAGACGATGCTGCTACCAGCGCGATAAAAAGCATATTGTGTGCACATAGAGTTAAATCCGGTCTTAACCGGATTTTAAGAGCCAATACCGGACTCCACCCACATTTTTTTACAGTACGGGTTTTTATAGATCTACAGGTTGTGCGATCGAGCGTACCAGTTCGTCAATTGTCATTTAAAAATCAATAAAGTGTCATCATTACATCTGACTTTAAAAAACGTATTCTTCAAGTGATTTGTCTGTTAAAGCTTAAAGGCCAAAATAGCTTGGTACTCAGAATTCTATCACTCACGCAATACACAAACAACATGTTAAAACCAACGTGCGTATGCGGCCTTATGTACATATTAACATATTCTTATGGCGCGATTTCATAATGTTTATGTAAGTTACCCATGTAATGTTTTGTAAATTCCCTGTATATTTATTCTAACAAATACAGCGTAGGTATTACTGGTAGTCAAGTAAATCATTCTTAACTGGGTTGTTATATTAGAATTAGTACGTTCCATGAACTTGTTTATGAACTGTACTATTTTTTATTTTTTTTATTGCTTTTAGGAAGGCTTACAGACTAATAACATTTTGGTTTGTATAATATGTATTAAAGATTGCTAATAACAATCTTTAATGTTATTAGTCTGTAAGCCTTCCTAAAAGCAATAAAAAAAAAAAAATTAGTACGGTTCATAAACAAGTTTATGGAACGTACTAATTCTAATATAACAACCCAGTTAAGAATGATTTACTTGACTACCAGTAATACCTACGCTGTATTTGTTAGAATAAATATACAGGGATAATTAATAAAACTAAAACATAAAAACTACACTAAGACTAAAGAAATTAAAACAGTCCGGGAACCATACGGCTCCACGTCATCATTTCGGCCGAATAAAGTCCACTGCTGGACACAGGCCTCCCCCAAAGATCACCACAACGACATAATATCAGCGACATAATCGCTACGCTTGGCAGACGGGTTGGCGATCGCAGTTAAGTCGTTAATGTACTCGAAGGACGCTGCTGCCCATACTCCGGCTAATGCCTTAGTCGATTTTTACAACACCCACAGGAGGAAATGGGGTGATGGTATTCTGACCCGACACCACACGGCATGAAGCTGAAGCGGCCACACAATACCACCTCCAAATTAATACCAATTTATTTATTTGCAGTAAATGTCGAGCGGCTCACAATTTACCTGAATTACCGGTGAACTAATAATATACACACACCATTATCCTTGAAGCAATTTGACATGATTACGAAACAAGCCAGTTCGAAAAGGCTAGTTATCCATATAATTAACGATCGCGTGAAAGTTTCTCTGTCTGTGGACTGTCGCGACAGAGTTTGTCAAACTTTGGCCCTTAGGGATATGACTACTTTGTTGATTAGTGGGCATGGCGGCGCTGGCGTAAAGGGCGACGGAAATAGACAAAGAAGTATTGGATTAAGAATGTTGATTTGATGGTAATCAATTATCAGCGGAGTTCGACTTGTTTTAATACTTACCATAATGACACTTAGAAGTATAGTCGGCACACGATACGTGACCGTTTGAACGGTATCAGATATGTCACCATTGCTGTGCAGCTCATTACTTTCTTTCTTTCCAAATGCTCTGTTAATTCTTTGTGAACGTCTCTCCTGATAAATGGTTCACCATAATCCTTTCAGGCAAAAGATGCCAACTGCAGAACAAAAGCCTCCCCCATAAACGACCGGCTACATGCCGTGCGTCGTTATTTTGGAATTGCCAATATTAACGACGCTTGGCAGTTGGATTGGAGAGTGCAGTATACTTACTATTCCACAGAAAGGACCCTGCTGACCACCCCTCTCGTTAAGATTCCCTTAATTGCCTTTCACGACATCCACGGGAGCAGATGAATAGTTACTTAGGTCGATTTGTGATGTGACGAAAATGGTTAACTATAAATTATCTATGCGCATATCAGTTCTGTGTGACAGTAAAAGTGAACATATAGTACTTACGCACACATGAAAATGTTTAGATTACGCAACTTGCTACAGCGGTCTGCAAAGGTCTAGACTCTAGCTAGAGTCTTGCCAAGCTAACTCTGCAACTATCAAAATCTTTGCAATGGTTTTATTATTGCCAATGCAAGTTATGTCATGTGGTGTCCGGATTAAGAATATAGCGCCACTCCATCTCCTCTCATGGATGTCGTAAAAGGCGAATCATCATTCATCATTTCGGCCGAATGAAGTCCACTGCTGGACACAGGCCTCCCCAAAAGATCACCACAACCACAGATATGGATGTGTTGTGGGATCATTGGGGGGTTTTGCCATAATCGCCACGCTTGGCAGGCGGGTTGGCGATCGCAGTTGAGTTGTTAATGTACTCGAAGGACGCTGCTGCCCATCCTCCGGCTAATCCCTTAGTCGACTTTTACGACACCCATGGGAGGAGATGGGGTGGTGGCATTCTGAGCCGGCACCACACGGCGGCACACACCAAAAGGCGAATAAGGGAATCTAAACCAGAGGATGGCAGCAGCGTCCTTCAAATACATTAACAACTCAACAGCGATCGCCAACCCGTCTGCCAAGCGTGGCGATTATGGTAAACCCCCCCAATGAGCCCACAACACACCCATATCGGTCGTTGTGGTGATCTTTGAGGGAGGCCTGTGTTCAGTAGTGGACTTCATTCGGCCGAAATGATGATGATGATGATGAACTATATCTTCCTAAGTGTTATTATTCACCCCGGGGGGGTGTCCGCTTTACAGTCACCCTCTCCGAGATGTGCCTACAGGCGTGGCACCAGTGGGCGGCTCTAGTGTGATCATACAAGGACCTGGAGCCACGCTTAGGTGCTGAAGATGACCGCTCCGGGTATACCTAAAAAATGCCACACCTGTCCACCCATGGGTATCGTAAAAGGTGGCAATGGATTAATATCAAGAGGATGGGCAGTAGCATCCTCCCATGTGATAATAACAAAAAACTGCAATCACTAATCCATTTGCCAAGCGTGTTGATTATGGCAACATCCTCTGTGACCACTTATTGTGGTGCTCATTGGCAGGGCCATGTTCAGCAGTGGATGTTTACGGGATGATGTGTGTGGAGATAAAAATGTATCCTCATTTATTTTTATTTTTTTCGTCATTTCGGCCGAATGAAGTCCACTACTGGACACAGGCCTCCCCCAAAGATATCCACAACGACCGATATGGATGTGTTGTGGGCTCATTAGGGAGTTTTGCCATAATCGCCACGCTTGGCAGACGGGTTGGCGATCGCAGTTGAGTTGTTGTACTCGAAGGACGCTGCTGCCCATCCTCCGGCTAATCCTTTAGTCGACTTTTACGACACCCATGGGAGGAAATGGGGTGGTGGTATTCTGAACCGATTAGATAAAAATAAAATTGTGAAGCGTGATGTTTATGACAATATTCATTCACGGTTGTTTACTGTAGCGGCCTATGAGACGGACATTGTTTAACGGCGGGCGTTTAAGCTAGAAACATTTAAAAGAATTTCATATATTATTGCCATCAAGGTATGTAATAAACTATCCAATCGCTTTAAATATTTACCTTTGACGTTTTTTAAACAACTTTAACCAAATGGCTTTTAGGTAAAAAAAAATATAACCGTCATGATTTAATTAATTAGGTACCTAATATGTCAAGTCAAAGTCAAATTGTTTTTATTCGTGTAAACCATTTGCTGGCACTTACGAATAGTCAGAATTTAAATAGTTGCACGGTTCCAAGTCGTTGATCCTATGGAGAGGAACCGGCAAGAAACTCCATGGACATACTCTTTTGAAATAATATTTGAAAGTATTACAGTCTTCAATATAATCGTAAAAACTATGTGAGGATAATGCATGCCAATGTGTGGGATAAATACACACATATTTATGCACAATGATAATTGAAAATATTAATTCAATTATAATCTTTTCTCTCCATGATATAAATTAAAAACAAAAAATAAATTTGCTTGATAAATATAACTATGCTTTTGACATTCATTAAGCCGACATTATTATTTATTTATTGTAATGATTGCAGATGTTACTGCTAATTTGTATAATATTGTGTTTTATATTATTTTATTTTTAGCTATGCACACCATTGTCATGGTAAACTATACAGAACGAATGCTGAATTTAAATATCTGTACTGTACAACTACATTCTTGCAAATAAATACTTTAAAATTATTTGAATTTGAATTTAAGCCCTAGCTATGCACCCATACTAAGTTTAGGAATAACTGTCTAAACATTACTTAGCACTTCGCTATCCGACTGCTCCCCATCCCCTACAATACTCTACTCTTAAGGTAATTACACACTGGTCAGATAAATGGCTCGATAACACTTCATAACCCATGTGCACTCTCAAAAGTACTGACAACAAAAAAGTAAAACGCCAAATTATACCCGTAAATAATTAAGTTATTTATGTTCATTTTAAACAGAGAATGTGAAGTTTGTTATGAAATAACGACTTCCTGCGCAAAGGTAAACGTTAAACAGCCTACTTTTAAAATGCGGTGGCCTTTTTTGTATTGTTACGTGCACATTGCACGAAGATGACAATTATGATTATTCATATTTTGTTTCATAATTTATTTAAAACTTATCATTTAGAGGTTATATGACTCAACATTAATGCAAACATTGATCATTCCTCAATACAATACACTGTAATGAAAATAGTCAAGGCTAAACAATGCATCGCTGATCAGAAACCGGTACCGGGTCATAAGCCATCCATTCTAGCACTACTTGACGTAATAAAGCGAAATATTACCCAACGAACCACACATATATTAAAACATGGGCGGGGTTTAATTAGAAATTTAACCTGTTAATAAATTACCGATGGTCTGCCGCCACCCAGGGTGTGGCAACACTCAGCATATTTCCCTAGAGAAATAACGACGGTGTTGCCAACGTAAACTCGAATTCTGGATATTTTCGGAACGTGTTCGTGATGTTTATTTATGTCATTTCCCCCGAAAACGAATTGTTACCCATTAGTGTCCTGCTCGTTTGTATATTTCCATTTTTATTTTACCAATTAAATAGTTTCTTATAAACAACTCTACATATCTTAATAAGGTACATATTTATATGCTAAATATTTATACTAACGGAAGTAATAATAATAAGATTAAAATAAAGAAATCCATTGGGAGATCTGGAAATAAACAGATAAGAAAGAAAATCTTGTAAAGGTGGTTTTCCACCGGTGAGTTTAAGAGAGAATTGTAAATGTGGCAAACATTTTTATCGGCCCTGTGCATCTTCGGTGGAAATGGTCTGGAATGGCGAAAATGTGTGAGACGAAAATAGAATCTTGTTCATATAATATTGGACCGTATCGCTACGCACATAGATTATACATTAACCCGATTCTCGTGATCGCCATCGAGAACACATGCGATCTCTCGATAGCTCACGACAGCTATCGTATCTGTTTGTAATTATCATGTCAAAGTTTGATATTTTAAGTAAGTACCTATATCTAAATTTTTGTGCTGTTTTGTTTGTATTTTACTATTTTCATAATTGTGCGAAACTGGAATAAATGGTTCCTTCCTTCTTTCTTTAAATTGTTGGTATTGGTATAACCAAAACAAAAGACAAATCACTTATCACACTTATTTACAATACCCAACAATATCGCGATTCATATTAATGCGAAAAGGATCGAAGCGAATCAAAATAATATGGACATGGATGAAGATTTCAATTCTCTCCCATTGAATCCTCGCCTCGCCTCGCCGGTGGAAAACCATATTAAAGCATTGGAAGTTTGTAGGATTTTGGTTGAAGATACACAACATTGTTAGTAGCTAATGGCCTAACCCATTAAAATAGTAAAAATTGGTAGTAAACATCGAGCTCCGACACAGTTTGAAATCTAATAAAAGATTTTACGATTGATAGTGTACTTTGAAATTATGCAAGGTGTTTTATTAACATTTTATTGTAGCTGTTATCTATGCCTTGATTTTGATGTAGTTACAGTTATGTAAATTTCATATTGTAAAGCGTTCTATACCATATGGACGTTCTTATTTTTTTTTTACCTGTTGAGTCTGTTCAAATGTCTCTCGTCTGTCCGAGAGCTCGATCGGTAGTAACTGCATGTAGCTTGATGTACGACAGGTCGCAGTTTCTATTTCCTGCACATTCAACAACAATTTATTTATTTATAATTTATGTACACACAGCGATAATGTATTAGGATACAGTAGGTATATACAGACACTTGAGTACAAAGGTAACGCTTATTTCAAAAGAAATTTCTGCCAGCAGACCTGACTATCTTTAGATCATACAAATATGAGTGTTTTATTTTGTGTCTGTTAACTGTACCCATTATGATACGGAGAGACTCTAGTGCGGGGCATCGTTTCTATTTAAAAACAAGAAACAACGCTTAAAGTTTATAAGCTGTCTATGATTCCAATAAAGCCAATTCTTATAAAAAAACAAATAAAGTTATTATTATTCCCTTTATTCAAACTTATATAGTTTACACTTATATGGTTTTACTTTTTAGTTTACATATCAATTACGTTTTTAAAATATATATTAAAATACATGTTTTAAAAATATAAAAAATGGTGACCAACCGGCATCGGGCACAGGGTCCAATGTACCGGTGGTTAGGACCCCAGAGAGAGGAACCTCCTCACAAGGAGTACCACTTTCTGTATCAAACCCTTGACCCAGCCGCCTAACGAGAGCCTCTTGAGATGATGGTCGAGGCTCTTTGCCATTAGGCCATGGGCAGAAACAACTATCGGCACAATGATTGCCGTGTCCACGTTCCACATGTCAACAATCTCGTGTTGTAAGTTATAAGTCAAGATATTTAATTTCTTTATCTTTTTCAGCTTTCACGAGATTCTCATTATGTGGAACAGTGACATCGACAATCATTGCGCGGCGCTCTAATCGATCTATCACGACTATATCAGGCTTTATTATTATTATTCGTTTTTATGTGTTTCAGTTTCTCTTACACTCTTACATTGTTAAAGACCTTTACCATGCTATACGTGTTTATTTGATTTAGTTTGACTATTGAACGTTTCAAAGGAATGTGTTTGCTTTATTTATTTATCTCTTTATTATTCACCAAGTAGATATAAAGTATAAAAATAACATGATAAGTATCGTACGATGGATGGTCTTATCGCAGTTTATTCTACCTTATCGATAAATAAGTTATACTAACCAACAATCTTGATTACTTTAAAAACGTCGCAATTCCAAAACCAAAGGAAAAAAACATATCATTCTATTTTCGAATCTCAGCGACATTCGAACTTCTTCGAAAATGTATCTTTAAATAAAAAAATATTCCCGCGGCCAGTTAATTAAGTACGGTATCGATTATTCGTATAAATCGAATACATGTTGTTATACGAAGCGCCTCTAGCTTCGTTAAGGACGGTGTAATCGGCTTAGACATGCCTCATGGCTAATTCATGTGTTATTCGATTTTAAGAAACGATAGCTGATGGGTTTGGGTTCCGCTTTAAAGAGTTCAAATCAAGTTACATTTGCCGTGATGCACGCCCGCACCAGCCAAAAATTTTAAATCATTCAATAGCTAAATATCTATTACGGTTATATGGATTTTCCTTGATAACTATGAGATTTAACTTGTGATAGGTGCCTTACAGCAAGAGTGAGACTAGGTAGGCACCACAGTAGTGTTTAAAATTTAAACATTACTGTGTTCTGGTTTAATATAAAGCACAATGCAGCTAGTGATATGACTGACTAAATAACTAATGTCTCGATGTAACGAGCGCAATTTAGTGCCACGCAGGACTAGTTCTGGGTAGCATTCATATTCTTTTGCGCAGGCGTGACTAGGCGTACCGGATAAATATTCTTTGCTAACATAGATCTTCGGAGCCAACGAACCACTTCAATTAATCGCCGCGCTTGGCAAAAGAATTGGTGATAGCATTCTGTTATTCTTAAAGTACAGCATCTTCTCGTTAACATTCACTATTGAATAAGGTTATAAACAAGCCATTAAAAAGTTTATATACAAAAAAATTACGGAACCCAACACGACAAACGGTTAGGTACACACGGCTACGTATCAAGCTAAGCACCAGTTTAAGCTGATCTCTCATCGTAAGGAAAGTCCATACAATGCGAGATCAGCTTATACTGGCATTTATAGTTATGTGTGTGCGTATGTTTTTTTTGAACGTTTTTTAAAGCAAGAATTAGTAGCCATAGACTATACGAGTAGTCCGTGTATTGTCCGGATTTAGAATATAAGCACCATTCTATCCCCCGTGGATATCGTGAAAGGCGACTAAAGTACTCTTAACCAGAGGGATAGGCAGCAGCGTCCTTTCTGTGGAATAGCAGCCATTCTGCACTTACCAACCCGCCTGCCAAGCGATATTGGCAAATTCCCCTCAAAAATGACTACACAACTGTGGAAATCTACTGCGGAGACCTCTATTATATAATGAGGCATAAACTACGACTTACATTAAAAAATTTTTAATGGAACATGGAACTTCCTTCGCCCCGGGGAAGGGCGAAGGGGTTGCCAGACTCCTACCGGCTAAAACCACTGGAGCGGTCATCTTCGGCACCGAAGGGGGGCTCCAAGTCCTCGTAACGACTTACCTTACCTACTGTAAGGTAAGTCGTGGTAGTCCGGAGGTTTACAGACTCGATTCTTAAGCATCAGGTCACGGGTTCAAAACCATAGCATAGCATTTACCAGTGTAACTTACCCAATATATTATGCACTTTGACGGAAAACTTCGTGAGGAAACCTGGGTCTAATGGTTTCGAATCGCCAACACGCTGTAAGCAAGCCTGGTGATTAATGTTCGTTCCTTCTCTGTATGAGAAGAGGCTTGTTACCCTGCAGTGGGACATTCATATGCTGATATTATTAATCATTTAGCCAAAAAAAGCACCATTATCAGCAATAATTTAGGCCTTTCTCCAACTGTATGTTAAATTCGACTTTCAGTCTAAGAGCCAGTTGAATATCAGTGTTTTACGCAAAGCAGCCATTTGACCTTAACAATACTGACTATAAATATGGGATACCTCCCACGCAAGTGGCCACATGCCACTGTGTGCGCACAGCACAGCGCACATCAAAGCTTCGGGGGCATCCTTTACTATCCCCCGCGAGATGTACCGACCTCTTGACAGTCACCTCTCCCCCGCTACAGGTGTAGACCGCTATATAGTCATCCCCTCCTCAGGCTCATATCCTAATTGTGTGGCACCAATGGGCGGCTTTAGAGTTATTGTTCTCGAGACTGAAGCCTCCATCGTTGCCGAAGATGATGACTTAGGTGGCTTTAGTCGGTAAGAGTGCCTCCGCCCTTCACCTTGGTGGAGGAAGAACATGATGTAAGTCTAATGGGTGAAGAAAAGGGAATACCCCACAGAAATATCATCAAGATAGAATAGATGTAATCCCTGTTAACTTAAATTTCACGCGTCCCGAATTTTTGTTAAACTACGCCCCGAGGCTGAGATCGCTAAGTGAGGCATCGTCGTCAGCTTGTCACAGTTACCGATACGATCGATAGGTAACATATGTGAGTAATGTAAGTGAATTATTCGCCATGGTGCATATCAAAATGAGAGAAAAAAATCAAATGAAAGGATGGTTAACTGTAAGCTGAGACATAATAATTATGATAGATAAACAAATCACATAAATATTCGTGTAAAAAAATGGCACTGCATAATCTTCGAAACGTCAGGAAAAAGAAAAATCTATAATATACGCGATTTAATCCGTTTTATTTATTCTGTGTGGTGTCCGGATTAAGAATATAGGACCACTCCATATCCTCCCGTGGATGTAGTAAAAGGCGACTAAGGGAATCTAAACCAGAGGAATGGGCAGCAGCGTCCCTTCTGTGAAACGGTAGCCATACTGCGTTCACCAACCCGCCTGCCAAGCGTGGTGAGTATTGGCAAATACCCCCCAAAATGATGACACAGTTGTGAAAATCTATGGGGGAGGCCTTTGTTCAGCAGTGGACGTATAAATGGCCGATATGAATCCGTTTTACTTCATAAATGTTTAGTTAAATTCTTAATGAAATAGGAATTCTAAAGAAGTGTATAAATTAGTCTATTTGTTCCCAAAAACGGTCAGATTTAAAATCATCCGCTTGCCTTATCCAATCGTGCTGAAATCCAAATAACACACAAGTAGAAAAAAAACCGTACGACGTTGCAGATATTTGCAGATATGCATATTTTTTAGAATTTTTTCATTTTCGAGAAATGTTTAATGAATATGTAAAGATATATTAATCTAAACACCGTACAACGTTGCCTTGAAGAGAAGAAGAAGAAGAACACACAAGTTGTAATTAAAGATCAGAAGCGTCATATTTACTGCCAGTGTTACGGCACATATATTATGCGTATAATTAATATTTACATATACATAAAATATTTCTCAAAAATGAAAAAATTCTAAAAACTGTGTCAGCTACGTCGTACGGTACAACTGTTTTTTTTTTTGTTTTTTTTTTTCCTTAGGTAAGTACACGTTTTTTTTTTGTAAAAGAGTTTAGTTTATCGATTTCAAAATCTTTCACCTATAAAAGGCTACATTATCAGCGAGTAACACAGGCTGTATTTTATTTTCGAAGCAATTAGAAATCGTTACGTAAATTGCAATAATGTATGCCAAGGTATCAAAAATTTACCTATCAAAGTCATTATATGGCGCGCGCTGCGAAACCTATTGATCATACATAAAATAATGTACTACATGTTTATAGTGCTCATTATTACTCACATAAAAGCCCTGGAGACTATTTTGTCTAACTGTTAGGAGTTATGTCACAAGAATCGCTTTTTGTTCAAATTCTGCTGGACACAGGCCTCTCCTAGAGATTGCTGTGTATGTTGTGACGACCGGTCTGGGAATGTTGTGTGCTCATAGGGGGGTTTCGCAATGCTTGGCAGGTGCGTTGGCAATCGTCGTTGAGTTGTAAATGCACCTAAAAGAAGCAAAGCCAAGCTGCCCGACTTTTAGCTATAGTCGACCTCTACGATACCCACGGGATGAGATGGGTTGGTTCTATTTTAGCACCACATCACGGAAAACGGACCAGTTCAGCAAATAAAAAATATTATTCCTAATCATCAAGATTTTCATGCGGATCGCTAATCACAAAATGATAATGGTGATCAAAGAGAGAAGTTAGCCTATTTTAAAGCTGTTCCCCGGTCGTTGTGGAAATTGTGTGAGACCTTTGTTCAGCAGTAGACGTCATTCAGCTGATATGATAATAATGATGAACTTCAGGCTCTCATCAGAATGACACAGTAGGATACTCAAGCTGATACTTTACAATCCTCCCCGAGAATTCCCGGGGGGTTGGTCTTTTTACAGTCACCTCCTCTCTGCTAGAGGAGGTGGCCACTTTACAGTCATCCCCTCCGAGATGTGCCTAAAAGCGTGGCACTAATGGACGGCTCTAGTGTGATCTCACGAGGACCTGGGACCCCCCTTCGGTACCGAAGATGACCACTCATGGCATGCCCCTTCGCCCTTCCCCAGGGCGGAGGAAGTTCATCGAAATTCCACGGGGTTCAATGAAAATAAATACTTAAAGAATACTCAAGCTTTACTACCCCAAACAAAAACGTAATTGAAACAATTAGCCGTAAAATTTTATATTTGAGCCGCCCGGTTACCTACTGAAAACGGGTTTCTCGAATAGTTAAAGCGGGACTAAATATTAAGTGCCTTTTCAGTATTGGACCGTTAGACATACAAGCAAACACACCCGTGCAATAGCTAAATACCACCGCTGACTGAGTGACGCACGCGCATCTCAGACAAAGAAAAATTATCCACTGCACACGGACATGACACTAACGATAAAAATAAATTATTCTAATGAGCAAGTGGGATAGCCATGAGTTTTGTTTTGGTGTTATTTTTATTTTTACTTTTATTAGGAAGGTGTATTTCTGTATGAGTTCAGAACATTTTCATAATATGTACTAAGGAGTAGTTAATCAAGAAAATTTTAGCATCCACACTGGTTGATTTTGAAGTACCATGCATGACTGATGCTGTAAATGCTTGGAAAATGGCTTACCTGAATACGGTGTTGCCCCTAAATCCTTGTATCCAGAGACGGTGGGACGAGCCGCTCTGCACCTGGGTACGACGTCCACCAATACTGATGAGCGTGCTCGTCTACTTGCTGTGGGTGAATGGAAGTCAGGGTTATGGCTACAGGCGCTCCAGTCGACCAACATAGGTACTATGTTGGATGATCTTAATTTTCGGCTCACAGCGTGCCTTCGTTTAGGAGCTCCTTGTGGTGCTCCTGATCAGTGTTATTATGGTGAAGCTGTCGACCCTCTCGGACACCATGAGCTATCTTGCAATAGAAGTGCAGGTTGTATAGCACAGCATGCCGATATTAACGGCATTATTCGTCGTACTCTTGCCACCGATGGCGTGCCAGCTGACCAAAAGCTGGCCAAAGACCAAACGGTATGTTGTTACTGCCTTGGAAAATGGGTAGGCCTAAGTGTGGGACGCAACTTGTGTCGACACCCACTTTCCATTCATCCAAGCACGGCTGGCTGTGCTAGCGCTACCGCTTTTGCAGCGGAAAACGTCAAACGGCGCAAATATAATAATCTCATCGGAAATTATTGTTTTGAACCGTTTGGGATTGAAACGCTTGGGTCACTTGGGGTCCAAGTGCACGTATCCTTTTCAAAGATATTGCCAAACGGTTGATCGACACTTCACTTGACCAGAGGGCTGGCCTTTTCTTTGGCAACGAATAAGCATTGCCATTCAACATGGCAATGCTGCCAGTCTTCAAGGAACATTACCACCTGAGAGCGATGAGGACTTTGACTTTATGGTTTTATTTTCTACTTATTTTTAGCTATATTTTTAGTTAAATGTATATATAAGTTTGATCTTGTTTTCACGTATTTTATAACAAAATAATATAAATTTGTACATAAACAATTAGCAAATATCAAATATATATGTCAACTGTCTATGAACTACTCTATTTTATAAATACCCCCCGATGCCTTTAAATTAAACGGTGGGTAAAACTGCGGTGCCCAGATAATTATTTAATATAAAATAGTAGTAGAAAAAAAGCCTAAACTTATGTGTGTGATTAAAAAATAATGCCCTTATCAGACACGTATTATATTTAACAGATATATTGTATATTGTTTATTCTTATATATATTGTTTATTCTTGTATAAAACATTGCAAATATTATTTAGCTTACATATTTAGAATATTTATTTTTGTATTAATATAAGTCGTAGCCGTCCGTGACATCACAACTATCACATTCGGTCCTGTCTGAAAAACAGCGCCGCGGCATTTTTCTTTTTTTTAAGTGTCGCAGCATTATGCTGAGATAAGGACCTTATTTTGGCTCCGCGCAGGTTGTTTAAACTTTATTATATATCCTATCTGTACATTATCTGTAATTACCTGTGTGAGTCCGAAATAAAACTGTTTTCTTTCTTCTTCTTTCTTTCTTAGAATAAGATCAGTTTTTTATGGACGTCAAGAGCGGACCATTGAGCAATTAAAAAACAAAGTTAAAACAACTTTTTTATTCCGTCCAGCTTTAAGCCAATCCGCTTAATTCACGATAACTGAGGGCTAATTCTCGTAATTTAAAAATGTTCAAAATATAGTCCCGATCTAGTCTCAGTGTCGTAAATGTCACAAATGGTATTCTCCTAAACTAAAAAACAACGTCAAACGTGAAGTTACACTGTGATGAGATCGAAAATGGATCGAAAGTTGACCGAAGTCAAAACGGTATTTTGTTAACATTTCGAACTGTCACATGTACTAAATTGTCATTGAATAAACGTCAAAATTAAGATTGAAACGAGACTGGATCGAGATTATACTGAAATCCGAATGACCTTTAAGAGTAGCAGAATGCCATTATTTCGGTCAATTCATAATTTAATCTCAGTTCGGTCAAGTTTCAGTCATAGTGTAAATTCATTACGAGAATTGGCCCTCAGAATGCTGGCTCTCCAATATAATTTCTTGTTGTATTTTTATACCGCTTGAACTGAATAACGTCCCATGTCATGTAGATAAATGCCCTCCGTTGTTTGGATATGACGTGTAAAAGTCTCTGTTAGGACCAAATTACTAAATTAATGATTGAAAAGAGGATTCGCGTCGCGAGGTCCTCCTCGTCCTGTCCTGGAAAAAGGGTATACATAAACGGCAACCCTATTTGTAAATAGAATCGTCTTTTCACCAGTCATCAATGACCAGTAAAACATTTCCCGATGCATGTTTTACAAAATGTGTAAGTGGCTTCTAATTTCAAAATTAAGTACGATTCAAGCGTTCTCACTTTGATTTTGTGACGGTTAGAAAAAATTACTTGGGTATTAATCGTTTAAGTCCTCTTGGACGTCTGCTATAACTCTATGAAAATAAACGGCATAGTTAAACAGTTCTAGTAATGTACATTTAGATTCTATTATTTTAATGAACATAGTTCCTCATCATCAAAGAAGATCTACTGCTAAACAAAGGCCTCCCCCATAAATATCCTCAACGACGGTTATATGTCGTCATTTTGGGGGAGATTTGCACTGGCAAACATTTGAGTACTGACTCACCACGCTCGGCAGATGGGTTTGTGAGCGTAGAATGACTACTGTGGCGCAGAATCTGCTACCCATCCCTCTAGTTTAGAGTCCCTTACGGCCGAATACTCAAACGCCTCAATATTTTTAAGCGGGGACTTAACGTTAGATGGCGTTTGAGTATTCGGCCGTTAATCGCGTTTTACGACATCCACTGGAGGAGATTGAGTGGTGCTATATTCTTAATCCGGATACCACATGGGCTAGTTCTACATTAGCAGCTAGTTTCATGTAAGTACAAAAACTTTACGTACATGTACATAATATGACAGTGACTTGTCAAGGGCCGATCTATGATTCATAACGAGTGATTCATACACACATTGTCTCATAATAGTATTGCGTGTTTAACAAATAAAAATATTCTTTGTTTGTGTCTTTTGTCTTCACTCAATAATGTATATCCCAAACACTTTTATGGACATTTTGTTTTCTAACTGTTAACCTTTTCATATTTGTGCTAGACCAAGGTCCGTTATCACCAAAAAGTCCCGAACAGGAAGGAATCGACGGCACGATTAGCGCAGTGGCTTAGAAGCGATTGACTATTGCGCAACGCATCGCGAGTTCGATACCCGCACGAAACAAATATTTGTATGATCTACATATAGTTGTTTCAGGTCTGGGTGTTTGTGCATATGAAATATATACCTGTAAACTGTACACACGACCCGGAGACATTCTAATGAGGGGTAAAGCTCTTAAAAACAGAAAAAGGAGGAATATTTTAAAAAATGTGAAAAAGTATTTTTCGTAACAATCATTTATCATATCAGTCAAAGGACGTCCACTGCTCAACAAAGGCCTCCCCCACAGATTTCTACGAGCGATTACATGCCACCCGTATCCAAGGATTTCCAGCGACCTTCACCAACTCGTCTGTCCACCTCGTTGGAGGTCGTCCCACGCTGCGTATTCCGGTGCGCGGCCTGCACTCAAGACCCTTTTTACCCCACCGGCCATCAGTTCTACGAGCAATGTGCCCCGCCCATTATCACTTCAGTTTACTAATCCTTTCAGCTCTGTCGGCAACTTCAGTTCTTCTACGGATCTCCTCACATTTGATTCGATCTCGTACAGAAATATTAAGCATAGCTCTCTCCATATGTCGCTGAGTGACCTTAGCTTTCTTATGAGGTCCATTGTGAGTGACCACGTCTCTGTTCCGTATATCACCACTGTTAAATGGTACAACCGTTTATAATACTTTTTGATGAGTTATGACAAAAGATTAACAGACTTTTCTTACCTCACAACCGAGTGTTTGTTACCATTTCCTTTAGCTATCATGGATTTAAATTCATTTTCAAATAAGATACCAATTGTTTATTACATATACATACAACATTCCCAAAACTACGTATTTAATGGTTCGTTACCCCCGGGTAGAAATGTCAAAAAGTAAGCAAGATGTTTAAAGTAAACGTTAAACACGGTAAATTAAAATTGGCGAAATAGAGAACCCATCTGGCTATTTTACATGCTCGGACAGATTGGATGCAGTAGGCTGAGCAACGGGTGACGTGGCGCATCGTGGGTGCGGCCTATATCTAGCAGTGGATTGCGATAGGCTGATTTGATTGATCGATGTTACTTTAAAGTGCTCACCCACTTGTTCTACTGAGTTGGACAAGAACAGCACCTTGCAAATTGTTCAAAAATATATCAAAAGTTAATTTCGGCACACTTAATATTTGAACTTTGTTTATTAAATGCAATGAAATAATCATTCATTCAAAATAGACTATAATGATTAATTCGTTTTGAACGGCAACATTAGACAGCCGTGTTATGGTTTGTGGTGCCGGCTACGAATAGCACCAACCCATCTCATCCCGTGGGTGTCGTAAAAGCCGACTAAGGGATTAGACGGAGTATGGGCAGCAGCGTCCTTCGAAACTACTTAACTGCGATCGCCAACCTGCCTGCCAAGTGTGGCGATTATGGCACAACACACCGATATCAGTTGTTGTGGTGATCTTTGAAGGAGGCCTGTGTCCAGCAGTGGACTTTATTCGGCCGAAATGATGATTAGTTTAAAATGGGGAGAAGAAACGGTCCAACTAACTCCCCAGCCACACGTTAGTCTGTCATATACAATATTTATAAATATATGTACACAAAAATTAACAAATTATAACAATACTAAAATGTACTTAAATGTATGTAAATTAAATGTCTTATAAAACTCTCAGCTACGTATTACTCAATATCTATAAGATGGAAACATAAAACGGACACATACCATTGTTGAAATACCATAAATATTTAACAGCTATCATAATTATGTTTTTGATCCCATATCGATGGACGGTCCATAAAATATAAGTATGCTGGCGATATATGGTAACTTGGTTCAGTAGATCTTACCATTATGGATTCGATAAAAAACATGCAGATATTGATGCTGATTAATGTACACGCGAATAAAAATAAAATCTATACAAATAAATAAAATTGAAGTGTCTGTTTGTAATGTCAAAATGACAGCTGTTTACTAAATGCATATAACAAAATATGGTACATATACCAAAATAACAATTTTTACATTGCTGTTTGTTTGTTCCGGCTAATCTCCGAAACGGATGGATCGATGTCGACGGGACTTTCTCTGGCAGATAGCTGATGTTATAAGTAACAGCTTCTAATTTTCATTTAGAAAAAAAAATTTAAACCCATGAAATCCAATATATGATATATACTGATTAATTATAAATAATCCGATTTCTTTTAAATTAAATTGCGGATGAGACCGCGGTACACAGCTAGTCACAAATATAATAAACAAGTTGTAATCAGTATCCTTATTCTGTGTTTTAATGATTATTGATAAGGGTATATGAACTTCGATAGATCTCTTGGATAAGAATCGAGCAATGGACGACTAAATTCTTTATGTAAAATAGCTATTATATTATATATCAGTGTTTAATTATTTAAATGTCAATTTGACACTATTTTATTAATATGTCTCCCTTCACGGGCTATTTAATCCCGTGTAAGGAACTATTCGAATTTCAGACCTGCGCTACAAAAAGTGCTACGAAAATAAAAATAAGGTCTCGGCTCTAGTGTGATCTTACGAGGACCTGGAGCCTCCTTCGATGCCGAAGATGACCATTCTAGTGGTTTTAGCCGGTAGGAGTTCGGCATGCCCCTTCATCCTCCCCGGGGCGGAGGAAGTTCATGATGAATTTCCATTGGGTACCAATAAAAAATATAAAAAGGTGTAGTGCCGGGTGAAATCTGTCTTTACTTGTTTCCGGGATTCTAAAACCCTGCCGAAATTTCTTCAATAAAATGTTAGTCGTGAATACGGAATACTAACAAACAAACTGGCATTTGCATTAGAATATTGGTGGAGATAGTGCCAGAGTAACCTCTTCCATCCTCTGAATAATACACGGCCTGTATGTTGTCTCCTTTCACAATATACCTTGTTCGTTGATGTATCAGAATGGAAAACAATGCTTGTTGCGTTAACGAAGTGAAACTTTATTACTTTACGGAAATATGTTAAACAATAAAAAAGTACAAAATCCTATTGTTTTCAGTGTCTGTTCTTTCAAACAAAAGCAGTTTAATATTTTGAAGAGTAAACTTGGTTTTATGCCCGTTAATTTCATGACTTTCAAAAGTTTAGTTTACAAGTTTTTCGCATGACCAACTTGTGGTCGAACAACGGATTTTGTCGACGGCTTTAAAAAGGTCTTTGTCACTGTTCTTTTCTTTTTCTTTTTTTTTATTCTTTTTTTTTCCTACATGATAAATGGCC
Organism: Diloba caeruleocephala; assembly: GCA_947459985.1. Classification (NCBI taxonomy): domain Eukaryota; kingdom Metazoa; phylum Arthropoda; class Insecta; order Lepidoptera; family Noctuidae; genus Diloba; species Diloba caeruleocephala. The sequence continues at coordinate 6,186,430 of OX381614.1, forward strand.
TTTATTTAACAATTCGACGTTCGTCAATGCTCAACAGCATGGTTGGCGCAGTTGCTGAACAATTGGCTTTCAGCGCTACGTGTCGCGAGTTCGATCCCCGCACGAAACGAATATTGTATGATCTACAGATAATTGTTTCGGGGCTGGGTGTTTGTGCATGTGATATTTGTCTGCAAACTGTACCCACAATACAGGAGAAATTCTGTGTGAGACATCGTTTTAAAAACAATTAGTTACCTATGCAAGAACAAAAAAACTATCATCATTTATTACGAAACCGCACACAAATAAACAACTCGCACGTGTTATAAAATAGAAAAACCTCATAGCAAGTTTACTTATGATTTATTTCTATATCTCTACATCTTCGAACGCGAAAATTAACGTTCAGACTTTATAGTTCCCGCGTTTTGAGCTATGTATAAATGCCTGTTTGTTGTTTTTTTTATAATAATGGCAATTACAACTTGTTTTTTTAATAAATGCACACTCTATAACCTTTTTTTATTGATCCCAGTGGAAATTCATCATGAACTTCCTTCGCCCCGGGGAAGGGCGAAGGGCATGCTGGACTCCTATGGCTAAATCCACTGGAGTGGTCATCTTTGGCAGAAAGGGGGGCTCCAGGTCCTCGTAAGATCACACTAGAGCCGCCCATGATGCCAGGCTTTCAGGTACATCTCGAAGGGGATGACTGTAAAACCGTCACCCCGTCTAGCATACGGAAGATGACTGTAGAAAGGTTGCCCCCCAGGCATTTCTCGGGGGTACCATATAACCTTCTGGTTATCCCCTTAAAATCCAATATTTTTGCAGGACACTATACAATCCACAAAACACATACCCAAACCGCGAGCCCAAGTCCCAATATAAGGCTTCAATCGACCGTAATGACAACAGAGGCTGCTATTTCAAGCTTTATCTTTACTACATCGTGTGTATTTATACATTATGAGTAAGTGACTCAATTAATTCCCGAGTTGTCCATCTGTGCACAATCAACCAAAGATATGAGACTGTTAGTAAGATTTATACACAGTAATAACGAAATGAAGTACCATAAACTAGCCGATAACTGCACTCTAAAACATTAAAATTTGACAAAAATGTCACATACCCATTAACCCGTTAACGTCCACTGCTGAACATAGGCCTCCCAATCATCGCTACAATGAGCGGTCACAGGAAATAATAGGTCTTTACCTATGAAATTGCCGTTCTGCAGTGCGGGGAGTTTCAAATAAAAATATTTCTGTTTGGCTGTGAATTTTAATTCCTAATTATTTTTATGTACTGTAAAATAGACGGTCTCCAAGTTACAAGAGCTGGGGTTGGAAGCTCTCCGTCATCGACTTCTACATTTTCCAGAATTTGGATAACTTTTTGACGGGTAATAAATAAATCAATACCCGAGAGGCAGTTCAAAATGCCTTTGAAGAGTTTGTCGCCTCCCGTCCACCTAGTTTCTTGAAGAAGGGCATCGTTGAACTATCACTGCGTTGGCAAAGATGCATCGGTTGCACGGGTGATTACATTGATTTAAAAAAAAACTAAACTTTATTTCGTATAAAATGGGAATTTCATCGGTAAAGACCTTATATTAGGTAGATTGGTGATCGCAGTATGTTATAAGCACAGTGGAGGCTGCTGCTGCCCATCATTTTACCATCGGCCCGTAGTCACCTCTTACGACACCTATAAGTGATCTATTATTTGCTGGGAACCATTCATTATTAGCCATGATCGTCCCACTACAGGGTAAACGCTTCCCTCTTCTCCTTCCACTTCTCACATACATACGTCCAGGACCCGCCTCTCACTCTCAAGGAGATTCATTAGGTCTTCAATGACCAATAATTTTTCCCGGCGTTATCGCGCGCGTCTAACGATTTATTGTTCTTACCTTGCTTGGATTAAAACGAATTGACCCAGATAGATGTACTCTTGAACTTATTCTATTTCTGTGCCATCTTATTCTTAATAACGTTTCGTGCCTAATTAAGACTTGTAAACCTTCTTTCGGTAATGACGATGTCCCTATTTTTTACACAACTTGCGAGTCCTTCGCCCGATGTAAAGCATCATGCCTGCCCATAATAATTGTAATTCTACCCAGGACTAATCCTCCACGGTATCACATTGCGCTCGTCACCTCGAGACGTGAAGTGTGATGCTAGCATATATAAATGATCTTCTATATTATATGCTAATGACACGTCCCATATTTTTATGAGTAGTTAAGATAGTAATTCCCTACATGTTGTGAACAACAGTCTAACTGTCCTTTCAAGACGATTTTTTTTATTAACAGGTAGCAATCAGAAAAAAAAGGTCCAAGGATTGAGCCCTGAGACAAGGCTATTTCGACCGGAGAACCCGACAAGATAGCACCACTTATATCCCCTTTTTATGTCTAAAAGATAAATCACGAAAAAACAAGATTAGCAGCTCGTCCACAAATCCTGTAGTGGTGTAATTTACAAAATAGTGTATTGTGGACAGTGAAGTCAAAAGCATGGGAAAAGTCACAAAATATGCCAACAGTATATTGAGAAACTGCCCAGGATTCTATAATTTGAGTAACAAGTTTCGTGAATAAAAACTGACGACAATATAATATCCTATTAAAATTCAAATTTAACGACATCGATCAAATATGATTTTCCGGTTCCTTCCCGGTGGAAACGGGTCTTTCGTAGAAACAGATCGGTATCTGTTTCTACGAAAGACCCGTCTCTTTCACAGGAGTCCAGCTCATCCCGCCAGCTCCGTCTTGCTGTGCCGCGATAGTATTTGCTATTTAGTGGGATCTATTGGGTGGTAAGTTTGGCGCTTTGGTCATCTGACATCTGACAACGGCAGATGTGTCCAGTCCAGTTCCTACTGAACTCAATTTAAAATATTTAAATGTTTGTTCTTTGTCCGGGATGCAGCTAGCATGATCGGTACAAAACTTCATTATGCATAAACTCTGCAGGATTGTAAAAGGATAAGTAACTTTTTCAAGAGCATCTAGCGCATCCATCTCTATACGTCTTCACACAAGACCTTGATTGTGGCTGTCGATAACAAGGCCAATGTTAAGCAGTAAGCACTTAACGTGTTGATATTAATTCGCCAACATATTTTGAGCACAATCTTACAAAGTTGGTATCCAGTACACGATATTAAACATCAGAGTATGACACATTGAACACCAAACTAATACAGTGCAGACTCTTGTTCTCACTATAAATAGATGTCGCAAATTAAAACGACAGTAAACATACATCCATTACAATGTCAATCAACGAGATATTCTAAGAACAATTACATTTTAGTACCAGACGCATACTGATTGCGTTTCTAGAAACAGCTCTATTACTGTGTTGTTACTCTAGGCAGTTTAGTTTTATGTAGTGAACATTAGTTTCTGTTTAACTGGCTCACTATTTCTGGCACTAAGTGTATCTTAGAAGCTTCATGGTCATGAGAGTTAGGGCCGATTCACATACTTGTAGATTATAAGAATAATATCAGGCTATAACTATCCCAGTGCAGATCAATGGCGTCTTCTCATACAGAGAAGGAACAAGCAGTAATCACCAGGCTTGCTTACTTTATCGATGATCGATGCGCCTGCAAAATCTACTATGTGAAAAACCCAACATTGCAGAGCGCTATTCATCTATTGCACTCATGGAGGATTTTTCAAGTAACATTTTGGCCGAAATATCATAGGTGATTTTACTATGTTCTAAACTATTAGATATATTACAAAATGGGTTTTACACTCAAATGTGCCTTCGAAAATAACATAAAATTGCATTATGAACATATTTCGAACTAAAACCACATAGCAATTTTGGCAGGGTTTCCTCACTATCTACTCTATTGATGGAGTCCTCAGATTCAATAAGAAAGTACATATTATGACGAATCTACGACATCTATATTTTTATCTTGAGATTTCATTGTATTTCTTACAATGGATAATATTAATTCATTTAATGACATTTGAATATTCCATATTTGCTTAAATGACTCTGTTTTTTTTGGATCAGATACTGTATGTGCCAGTACCATGTGTATTATTCAATTATTTTATTTTATTGACATGATATTTGTCTGGCGGAATAGGTATGTCATGCTCACTCAAGTGTCCTGTTCCTGTTTATGGTGGCATCGTGTATCGGGTCGCTGAGTTTCTCTACAATATAATTGAGCTAAGCGCCGCTGAGGCATGCGTCATACTCCTGACCGAGTACCGTCTGTTGAACTGATCAGCCTAATACTATCATGACAATTTCATCATTGCGGCCGAATGAAGTCCACTGCTGGACACCCCCAAATATCACCAGTACGACCGATATGGGTGTGTTGTGGGTTCATTGGGGGGGTTTTGCCATTATCGCCAAGCTTGGCAGACGGGTTGGCCGCCGGTTGAAGGACGTTGCTGCCCATCATCCGGATAATCCCTTTGTCGACTTTTACGACACCCACGGGAGGAAATAGGGTGGTGGTATTTTGAGCCGGCACCACACGGCATAGCCCGCACCACACGGCATAGCCCGCACCACACGGCATAGCCAGACCCCACGGCATAGCCGGCACCCCATGGCATAGCCGGCACCCCACGGCATAGCCGGCACCCCACGGCATAGCCGGTACCACACGGCATAGCTGGCACCACACGGCATGACAATTTAATCATAAGATTAAAAAATATTAAAGTTTACCTTATGAAGTTTAGACTATTATCTCCTAAATTGTCCTCACATAAGCTTCATTTGGATTTATTCGATTCGATTATGATTTTAAAAGAGTAACCGTAGAGCCGGTTCTTGTCCATAAATCTATATCTTAGAACGCGGCAGCAAAAGTCTGACTATAAATAGTTTCACATATAATAAAAATACTTTTATCTTTATCTTATTTTATCTCAACTCGAGTTGTCGTAGTCGAGTTGTCGGGGTCGAGTTGTCGTAGGGTCAAGTTGTCATAGAGGCGAGTTGTCGGGATTAAGTTGTCGTGATACCGTGGGTACAATTTACAGACATAAATGTCACATGCACGAATTCACAGACCCAGAATTGAACAAACACCAAACAAAACGCATAAATTCCATTATTGCGGTCATCAGCCAATACTGCGATCACCAATCCGCCTATCAAGGGTTGTGATAATAGCGACATCGAATGGAGTGATCATGTGTAGCAGTAGTTCTGGGCTTATGTGTACCGACACGAATGTTATATTTTATCATTTTCAGCCAAATAACGACCAATGCTAAACAGAAACCTCCCCCAAAGATTACGACAATGACCGGTATGAGTTTGTATTTGCACTCATTGGGGGGTTTTTCCATAATGGCCACGCTTGGCCCACGGGTTGGCGATCGCAGTTGTGATAAAAAATTGTTTGTTGTAAAACCAGCGCTGTTGGCTCTAGGTTCGTCCGGAGCCACGGCATAATGCTGAGCAATTACCTACATTTCTGCGCACATACGACGCACAACTTTGTACATCAATAATTTATTTCATTTGTTGTGTATAACTGTAACCTGTTTGTTATTGTTTGGTTGCACAGATTACTTAGACATACTACTTCTTTTCTTTTTTTATTACATCGAGAAACCACAACCACAGATAATACAGATATACCATTGAACTTTATAAACTGGATTATCAGAGATCTCATTTCTTACGGACTGAGAAGTTTTATTTATAATCCGTGCTACAATTTTTTATAGTTCTGTTTTTGTTATAATGTTATTATTATTTTGGCTGAAGAAAGTCTAGTTTTAAGTCTTGTGTTAAGTGTTGTGTGTGTCAATTGCGCGTAGAAATAAAAACTTTTTCTTTCTTTCTTCTTTCTTTCTTTGATATAATTGTACTCGAAGGACGCTGCTGCCCATCCTTCGGTTTATCCCATAGTCGCCTTTGACGACACCCACGAGCTGAGATGGTGTTGTGGTATCCTTAACACACGGCAAATTGACTTCTGCAAAAAATTTAATGGAACCTGTGTTACGCAATACGAGAAGCTAAATACCAAATACGTTTAGCGGTTGATCTAATAAATCTTTTTTTTTTTAAACTGACATGGTCACTGGCACTATAATTAGAACTGAAAACGGGATATTTACCATGTTTTTTTTTTTTTAGTTCCCGATATTTCGGCGCTGTTGCAAGCGTTCACGGATAAACAGAAACACAAAAAATAATAAATCATTAGAAGTTAGAAGATGTATTATTAAAGCTTTATTATCATATCTTGTAAGAAGTATTTATTCTATTATTATATTTTATTAAAAAAACGTTGACTCTTTCTAGGAATTTTCTTGTGTCGTGGCTACAGTTTACAGACAGATAGGCAGTTTTAGTACATCCACCAGATCAGATGGGCTGGTGTATTTTAGCCAGCACCACACGCAATGACGAAAGACAACATGCCGTAATCAAAAATCGATTTACCACTATTCATAACAATTAGAGCAATTAAATTAAAGCAAAATCAAATCAAAAGCAAGAAAAAACTGGACAACCATATGATGTTATTTGCTATGATTGCTCCATTCAATACGCTTAGTATGTGAGGCGAACCTCGCAAATGTATACATAGAACTGTTATTTATTGTTATTAGTGTGCTATTTTACATGATGCCACAATATATAAAATGTAAATAATATAAACATACACTGTACAATCATCTGAATGTAATGTTTTTTTTTAAACATTGCCCCACACTACGATTTCTCCTGTGTAGTGGGTGGGTTTACAGACATGCATTCCACATAAAATACACCTAGACCCACCTGTAGATCATACCAATATTTGTTCCGTGCGGGAATCGAACCCACGACCCGGAGCGCAGCAGCCGACTGTATCAGCCATTGCACAACCGTGTCGTCGATTATGTTTATTGATCTGTTTGTTTACTTTTTGTACTTTTGAAAGAAATAAACCTTATCTTATTTTGATGTATTACCAAAATAAAGGTAGCAGTAATAGGCTAGTGGTTGAACGCTTGCCTTCCATACAGGGAGGTCTGAATTCGATCCCGGATCGCACCTCTTACTTTTCGGAATGACGTGTGGATCAGAATTCGATTATCACTTGCGTTAGCGGTGAAGGAAAACATCGTGAGGAAAGCTACACACACCTGAGAGGGCTCAATGTTCTCAATGGTGTGTGTAGTCTTCCATCCCGCATTAGGCCAGCTCAATGTTCTCATCATCAGAAAAGACCCGTGCCCGACAGTAGGACATTAATGGGCTGATTATCTATTCCCTGAATATCCTCTTCACCATGTGATCAATTCCAGTTCGAAGCCTTGAAATTCCACGTTTAAATTTAATAATTGACCTATAGGTGTACAGCCCTATTAAACAAAACATTCAATCACTTTCCAGATTCCGTAAATTGTTCCCACAACCTTATTCTCTTCTACGCATTTCTTACATAGGTCCAGTGTAGCCGCGTCTTACGGCGGCGATGCCGAAAGCCCGCGGCCGCTTTGATCGCGATAGCGGCTTGTCTGATGTCCGCACGCTCCGCCTAACGCGATGTATGGAAGTCTATTCACCGGTCCTAGGGCTGCTACTGCTAGGGTTGTGAGATGTCTACAGTTTAAATTTCGAATTGGATGGCCATATCTATAACTCTATAGTAATAGAATAAAGTAGAAGAGTTTGTTTGTTTCTTTTTGTTTGATCGCCCTAATCTATGGAACTACAAGTGAGATTAAATTTTTTTTTTTACATTTGATAGCCCTGCTCTTGAGGAAGTTTGTATGCTAAAATCACGCTACGACTCTTAGGAGCCGAGCAAATATCTGCAAAAGTCAGGAAGAACAATAAGTGGAAACGATGTAACAGCGCGGGCGGGCGGTGTGACGCGGTGAATCGGGGGCTCAGGGCGACTGCCCGATGAGATCCGAGTATTACCGAGAATAGCCGAACGCCGAAGTACTCTTAATTGTTTTATAAATAATCGGATTTCTTTTAAATTAAACGGTGGGTGAAACTGCGGTGCACAGTTAGTATTTTAATAATAAAACTTTTTAAACAAAAAATACCTTCTTCAAAAAACCTACACGATGTAAAAATATTAAAAGGCAAGAAACTATATTTATGAAATAGGGTGGGGCTAGGTATAAAATATAATTGTTTGTTGGTCTGCGTATTATTATCAAAACATTGCCCCACACTAGGACTTCTCCTGTATCGTGGGTACAGTTTACATACATCAATTCCGCATGCACCAACACGCAGACCCAAAACAACTACTTATAGGCCACTGCAAATATTTTATCAGTGCGGAAATCGAACTCTCAACCCGTAGCACAAAAAGCCAGTCGCTACGACAACCATCAAATGTTTCTTGATTGGATTGATGAAGTCTACCGATTTATTGATCTGCGAGGAAGTCACACTCGTTGCGGTATGTTTTTGGTTCGGTGGCCGTTTTTACATATGAAATCCCCTTCGTACCTCGGAGAGTATACTAAGTCTTTCATATCGGCCATTTATACGTCCACTGCTGAACAAAGGCCTCCCCCATCGATTTTCACAACTGTGTCATCATTCATTATATTTGCCGTATATCGACAGGTACAAAACGTATCGCTTGCCGCATCACTATGTTCTGCATAGCGATGACGACAGGCGGCCCCCACCTCGCACCGCTTTGCTGCATCGAAGGTGATGCGTCCGCGCCGCGGCAGAAGCGCCAACATAATATTATTCTTTAAAGGTAGTCTTACTACATGATTTCCTGAGACTACCCCCCATGGTATTACGATTATTGTTCGCCAATATTAGAATATTATTTTAAGTAGATCCTTACTACGATCATTACTAATTAACATTAAGGTATAATGATAGTAAATGCAACTATAAACAATTAATAGTGCATAGTATGTTTGTATCCTTTAATTATAAATATATGTAACACAAAATTATTGTACATGCTTCACTTATAGTTAATTAAGTTTTTGAAGGTGTATTAGCCTGGTAAAATATATATATTTTATTGTGTTGTTTGCGTAGCTGGTTACTTGTAAGCTATTCAAACTCTTGTGATTTCCTTGTAAATAAATGAATTTTATAAAACAAAAAACATTCTGGGGGGTATTTGCCAATACTCACCACGCTTGGCAGGCGGGTTGGTGAGCGCAGTATGGCTACCGTTTCACAGAAGGGACACTGCTGCCCATTCCTTTGCTTTAGATTCCCTTAGTCGCCTTTTACGACATCCACGGGAGGAGATAGAGTGGTGCTATATTCTTAATCCAGACACCACACGGAATAACTAAGTCTTTGGTACTGGTCCAATACTAAGTGATTTGTTAGTAGGCGCAAATGTACTATAAACTTCGACCTGGTGAAGGCCGCTGGGAGCCTTTGGATGCGGGCGGCATGTAACCGCTCGCTGTGGAAATCTATGGGGGAGGCCTTTGTTCATCAGTGGACATCCTTTGGCTGATTTTATGATATACTTTTGACAAAACTTCATGAAGTCCAAAACGTCTCTGTCGGACTATGATTTTTAATGAGATTTTTAAAACAAATATGCGACAACCCTAGTGTCATTTGCTTTCAAGTACGTCAGTACCTACATAGGTAACTCATAAGACAGTGCCAAAAACCTCGTTATAGTCATAACGGTGTATGTCTTTGACGCGACAATGCAAGCGTCGGCAACCCGGCAACGAACTGTATTTGGATCGTGTGTGTACTTGCATTCGTTTTGTCTCTTGTAGTACTGGTAGCTATTTTTGTTATCTGTGATGGTAGCTCCTGTACACGATGTACCAGGCTGGACATATTTCAGTACAAAATAAAACTTTATATTTATATATATATTCTTTTTCAGTGCTTTTAATATTTTTATATCGTGTATGGGTTTTGAAGTCGGTATTTTTTAAGTTTAAAAGTTTTATTTGTTTCTTTTTAGTGTAAATATATGTAAGAACTTTTCCCAATTTGGTATCAGTATTTAACACTAAAAATAATAATGTCTCAAATCGGTTCTCTGATCTGAGAGGAATCGAAACTATTAAGACATCATCCAGATAAGGGCAGTCAAATTAACCTGTTTATTGAAGCTGGTTAAAAAACTACTCAATCAAATGTAATGAAATTGATATGGGACCAACTCGAAAGCATTCTGCACCAGTTAAAACAATTGAAGAATTGCTCAAATCGGTCTACAAATCTCGGAGTAATCGGTGTACACACATAAAAAAATTAAAAATACGCATCGAATTGAGAACCTCCTCCTTTTTGAAGTCGGTAAAAAACTACATCATATTTAATTTGTTGCCAAGAACTGCCAACACTTTTGACGTCTCGTAAGCGAATGTAGCTATGGACTTAAAATATGCCCAACATTGGCATTGGTAAAGGGGAGATCCATACGCTTAAATCATACTTCATCATATCAGCCAAGGACGTCCACAACTAAACAAAAGCCTGTCCCATAGTTTTCCACAGCGATATCATAATTTTCGGGAGAATTTACCAGTATTCACTACGCTTGGCAACGGGCTGGTCAGCACAGAAATGGGTATTGTTCCACAGAAGGGATGCTGCTGCCCATCCCTCTGGTTAAGACTTGAAGTCCCTTGGTCACCCTTTATGATACCCAGGTGCTATATTTTAATCTAGTCTCCAGATGGAACTACAAACCATACTTATTGTAAACAGATTTCCAATTAGAGAACAAACAGTTTATAAATACATCAAACACCTCAGTATCCCATAATTAATTTACCGTCGTCGGCACTTGGTCATTACAATTCTTACACAATCCCTTCAACATCAAACCAATTCCTTAATAAATATGATAACAATAAAAAAGCGGATTTCAATTACTTAAATTAACTACTTCATTAATTTCTTGACACACTCGGTATTTTACGGCACTCCGAAATTAACTTGGCCCATAAACTGGAACCATAATCGGCAGCACAAACGAAAGGATCACACCGAGATCGGTATCGAATCGATTAAAACAAATCGATAAGCTTATCCTGAGAATTCTCTTTCTGCGGGATTCATCGTAATAAATACAAGTAGCCTCAATTTGTCGACCATAAAGTCCTTTAAGATGCAATTTGTCAACGTCTACTCGCAATGCGTATCGATGCATCGGAATGGAGCGATCGAGATCGATATCTCGTCTTTGTATCGATGCTGACGATTATCCGATTGGCGATTGTGTAGTTGATTCTGCACACGTATGCAACATGAATGGTAAATCGAGGAAGCTATATTCAAATGCATAGAGGATTGTTTTGTTTATTCAGATTTCGAATAACAATAACTGCTGCAAGTGCGTTCAGAATACAGATGTCGTGATGTTCATATGTATAGGATAAGTGCCTACTATTTATATGAATTAAGATTTGAGGACTCGAACGTAAGCTTAGTGATGTTTTAACTAAACAGTCGTTAACATAACATATATAATAATACTAGTCATCAAAAACCCGCTTCGCTTTATAAATAAAATATACATTATTATGTATTTTTCCAGACGATGATATCACGTTAGATCACATAGACTCGCGTTGTCTCATTCACTTAACACCCGACCGTTTTACCGCCCTCGCCGCCGAGGATGCCCGCCTCACCGACGTCGCGGAGGCCTATCGCCGCGTCACCTTCCCGTTCAAGTTAGCACTTCGTCTCTTGCTCGCGCCGACCCGTGCCGAGCCTATAGTTTTAAATGTCCCCTAATACATTATAAATAATACCGATCCAGCTGTCCCCAAAATAAAGCTTGTTATCCCCAGCAACGCCCTAAGCCGAGGTCCGTGTCCCGCAGGGGGCGCCCTTAGCGAAAGTTGCTTAGTTTTTAACATTAATTTTAAGCCTGGCTGGAGGCCTCTTTTGGCTTCGCCAGAAATGACCAGTTAAGCAGCCACATTTCCCAGAAATATATGCGAGTTGCCCAAAAAAAAATGTATTTTATATTATTATGTCTCAGTAATATTGTGTATTATATTTTGTACACTTGACAGCCCGATATCTCTCTCCTTTCTTTCAGTCCAACCGAAGGTTTTCTGAAAGATTGCGATAGTGTTTATCTTTTATGCATTATGTGGTGTACAATAAGGAGTATTTCTTTATAAATAAAAATAATAAACTTTCACATTTATAATAATAGCAAGATAATTAAATCAGCCTGTAACTATCCCACTGCATGGCAAAAACCTCTTCTCATACAAAGAAGGAACGAGCATTTATCACCGCAATGGCTCGCTGTGAGTTGGCGATTTCGTATTCATTTGCCGCGTGGGGAAGGCTTATGCCCAGCAGTGGACGTCTTTCGGCGGAAAATGATAAATTGGCAATTGTTCAAGTTTTCTCACGTGTGCATCGTTAAAGACGCTGATGTCTTACCTTAATCAAGAATACTTTCTGTAATTTTACGTATGCGCACTTATGACATTAAAAAAGTCACATTGGTAAATTATGGTCAGCATCATTATATCAGCCAGAGGACGACCACAGCTAAACAAAGGCCTGCCCCATATATTTCCAAATCAGTGTCAACATTTAGGGAGGTTATATGCAAATACTCACCACGCTTGGCAGGCGGGTTGTGCACAGTATGGCTACTGATCAACAGAAGGGTCGCTGCTGCCTACTCCTCTGGTTTAGAGTCCCTTAGTCACCTTTTACGACGTCCACGGGAGGCGATGAAGTAGTGCTATATTCTTAATCCGAAGTCCGGACACAACACGGATGGGTATTGGTACATGCCAGGTTTTGAACCCGAAATGTGAAGCGAGCCTGTGATACTCCGAACCACCATGACTATATACAGATGTATAATAAAGTTTTGTATTTATTCTTTTTTAAACTAACTGGCCACAATTAACGTGTGATTGACATACAAATATTTACCTCTAAAAACATAAAGCGGACTCTAATTCTCTCCTAATTTCATTATATATAATCATCTGAAATCATATCTGAATACCTGCATGCTTACAACCTGTTAATTTTGTGACCTCCTTTCTCATTAGTATTCGTGAAAGGTATATAAGTAATTATGTGTATAATACTTTATTCAATTTCCATGAGTTTATCACCTACACGTGGATGGTAACGGGCCAAAATTCGCTTAATAAGTCACACAGTTTATTATGCCATATAAAAACACTCAGAATTAATTCTTCACCAATCAACTATCAGTTTTATTAATAGCCAGCAGCTGACAGATTAATATTACGCATATCGACTCAATAAACTATCCACTAAATTGAAATTTGTATAAATTTATACAAATTTCAATTACATGAACACACATTAAGTGACGTAGATACTAGCCTGATGGTCTTAGTACAGATGTATCAAAAAGTTGGTATTAGAAATTAAAAGCTGGTACCTATATTCATGCATTGGATTATAAAAAAAATAACTATGTATATAATATATATATATAAAAGAATAATATGTACTTAGGCGTCAAAGAATATCTCCTCGTCGCTGTCAGCTGATAATGTTCCTAGAAGGCTGGCAGCATTTAACCACGTTGAATGGCAATGCATATTCTTTGGCCAAAGAAAAGGCCAGCCCTCTGATCACGCGAAGTGTCGACTAACCGTCTAGCTATATCTTTGAAAAGCTGACGTGCACTCGGACCCCATGACCCAAGCGTTTCGACCCCAAACGGCTCAAAACAATAAGGTTATTGTATTTGCGCCGTTTGAGGTCTTCAGCTGCAGAAGCGGCAGCGCCAGCACAGCTTGCCGTGTTTGGAAGATGGGATGGAGCAAGGGTGTCGACACAAGTTGCATCCCACACCAGAGGCCTACCCATCTTCCATGGCAGTAACGACATACCGTCCGGTCTTTTACCATCGTTACGTGCCAAGCCAATTGGATTATATATTACTGTACTAATATTTATGTCATCATCATTTTCATCATTTCGGTCGAGTAAAGTCCACTGCTGGACCTCCCTCAAAGACCACCACAACAACCGATATCGGTGTGTTGTGTGCTCATTGGGGGGTTTTGCCATAATCGCCTCGCTTTGCAGGCGGGTTAGGGATCGCAGTTGAGTTATTAATGTATTCAAAGGACGCTGCTGCACATCATCCGTCTAATCCCTTAGTCGCCTTTTACGACACCCACGGGATGAGATGGGTTGGTGCTATTCGTAGCCGACACCACACGGCAAAACATTTATGTAATTCATCATATTTATCAGCCGAAGCACATCCACTGCTGAACAAACGCCTCCCCCATAGATTACCATCAATTATGTAGACATATTGGGGGGACAGTACTCACTACGTATGGCAGGCGAATTGGTGAGCGCAGTATTGCTATTGTTACACAGTAGCAACGATGCGGCCCATATCTCTGGTTTAGAGTCCCTTGGTCACCTTTTACGACATCGACCGGAGGAGATGGAGAGCGCGCTATACGTGTTCTTAATCCAAACACCACACGGAATGTAAAGTAAATAATGTAATTAGTAATTAGTTTAGTATGTATTATATAGTGTAGATAGATTATAATGTATTTGTGTGCACCATCGACGGCCGCGTATCGTGTCCAGTTCCGTTTTTCCATCACAAGGTTGCCTTTTTCTAACTAGTATACAATAAAGAGTTTAATAAATAAACATCATGTGAATATTATGAGTATGTTGGCAGTTATGAAAAAATAAAAATAAATATTAATCTTTAAATTTACCACGAAAAAGTCGTCAGCCTGATTGTTGTCTATTACTGTCCTGAATAAAAGATAAATAGTACTTTTTTTAAAATACTTGTTGTCGATATCAGAGACCTGGTATTTAACACAGTATTTACTGGTCCATGGTATAAAACTCTAAAAGCTGGTACGCATACCAGGAAGTTGGTACGCCTAACATCATCCCCCCACGCCCCCATCGCTCGGTTTTACCGATCATTTTAACGAAGATAAATATTTCTTCCAACCTAGTTAGAGGTAACGGACTATCAGCAATATTTATATGGAACATCAAAGGCCAGTGACAACGTAGTGCAGAGGCCTCGTCTGTGATCAAATTATCGCAAGCTAACTTTAAACAGACGTTCACTTCAAAGGAGAAAGGAAGCAAGTTATTAGTGGCTATCCAATGATGGGCTGAGGAAAATTGGCGGTCGTCTGAATCTGCATAGACGTTAGATTTTTCAAACGACTCACCCCCCGCTTTGTTTAGTATTTACTCTCTTTTTGAGAACAAATCGTTTGACTCGAAACAGACGACCGTATCTCGCGTCTATGTCATATCATTAATATTGTAAATCTAGACAGTACAATAAGCCAAAAATACTACCTATTTCACTGTGAATGTCTCAAGCGCAGTGTATTTTAAGATGTACTGATGTATGTTTACGATTACCAAGCTGCCTGGAGAATGTCCGTAATATACCATTTCGGTCATACACAGTGAATGTTATCATTGTTGTCATCACGACTGACAAATACTTACGACTTGGTGACCTTCAATATCATAATTATGAGTGTTATTATCCTAAACAAACAAACACTGTCACAGTAAGTTGAGTTGCGGCTTGGGTGCCCCTTGGGTCACACCAAAGCAAACCAAACCACCAAACCAAAGGTGCAGTGACTGATACAGTCGGATGCTGCGCCCCGGGTCGTGGGTTCGATTCCCGCACGGATCAAATATTTGTATGATCTGCAGGTAGTTGTTCCGGGTCTGGGTGTATTGTGAGTGGAATTTATGTCTGTAAACCCGCGACACAGGAGAAATCCCAGTGTGGGGCAACGTTTTTCTTAAATAAGAATAAATAAACACCGCTGCATCTTAAAATACACTAATATCAGACATTCGCCGTATACATATATGTAATCAGCCCATTACTGTCCCACTGCTGGACACGGGCCTTTTCTCACGATGAACAAGATTAGGCCTTAGTCTACCACGCCGGCTTACACACACCATTGAGAACATTTTGGAGCCCTCTCAGGTGTGCACGTTTCCTCAAGGCTTTTTCCTTCACCGTTAACGCAAGTGATAATCAAATTCTGATCCGCAAATAGTCAGTGTGGTGTCCGGATTAAGAATATAGCACCACTCCATCTCCTGTGGATGCCGTAAACGTAAGACTAAGGGAATCTAAACCAGAGGGATGCGCAGCAGCATCCTTTCTGTGAACCGGTTGCCTTACTGCGCTGTCCAACCCGCCTGCCAAGCGTGGTGAGAATTGGCAAATACCCCCGAAATTATGACACAGTTGTGGAATCTATGGGGGAGGCCTTTGTTCGGCAGTGGACGTATAAATAAATGGCCGATATAATGATGATGAATCCGAAAAGTCAGAGGTGTTGAATCGAGGCCGGGATACAACTCAGACTCTCCTGTATGGAATGCAAGCGTTCGACCACTAGGCTATCACATACAAGGGGGTCACACCTTGGGGGTCGCGAGCGCGCTTATTGGGAAATCTGCGCGCTCATAACGCGACCCCCGGGAAGACAGCGGTGTACATGTGCTCACGTACCGCTATGTGCGCAGCACAGTGCATAGTGAGGCTTCGGAGGAATCTTACAAGCCCCTCGAGAGATGCCTGAGGGGGTGGCCGCTTTACAGTCGCCTTCCCTCCGCTAGAGGGGATGACCGCTTTACAGTCATCCCCTCCGAGATGTGCCTAAAGGCGTGGCACCAATGGGTGCCCCTAGATGGAGATCTTTCGAGTTATGGAGCCTCCCTTCGGTGCCTACGATGATCACTCCGGTGGTTTTAGCCGGTAGGAGTCCGGTATGCCCCTTCGCCCTTTCCCAGGGCGAAGGAAGTACATGAGGTATTTCCACAGGATCAATAAAAAAAAAAGGCCATCACATACAATACTGCAAAATTGACAGGTTATTTTTAGAAAATGCAATAATACATATTCGTATAATGTGCAAACTAAGTAGTTTAATGTATTCACAGTTACTGTGTGTGAAATACAAACTCCACGATGCCTCACCCTGGTGTACAATTATCCTGTCTCGTAAGGACAGTTTTCAGACATAAATTCCACATGCACTTGAAACAACTACCCGCCTACAACTAACTGCCCGGAACAACTACCTGTAGTAAACCCACGACCCGTAGTGTAGAAAGCCGCGCATAACCACTGCGCCAACCGCAAAAAGCTAAATCCTCCTAAACACTTGAGGTGAAAAAGTCCAGGAGACAATTTATAGTCTTCAGGGCCCTTACTTGCTAAGCCATGTGAAATAATCCCACACACGATACACGTTTTTTTAATATCCAGTTGGTGGGTCACAATCAGTGCGTGGTCCCTTCAGGGCCCAGATTTGATCACTTCGAGGATTCGGAGGAGGAGGCTAACAATAATTCCTATAGCTAAATATAAAAGAGAAATGTTAATTTATAATCAGCTGCACCTCATCTATCATCCTATGCAACACAGGAAAACAGTCACAATCCATTTCCTATGACTACCATATTAATTATCATCCTAAGGCGATCGGTAAGCAACCTCATTGTAGAACTGAGGCCACGAAGTAGTAAACTAATGGAGTTATAATCTGCGGAATAACGCTGCGATCCACATCAGTTCAAACGCTCCATGTTGCCAAAGTAGTCGCAAAACGTACATTTTGTACTTGTGTACAAAATGTACGTTTTACGTATTAAGCTGCATGTCAACTGCCATTGCGAGCCAGTAACGGTTCGCAAATTATTTTAATAGATACGTTCTTGCTTTGAAGTATGTGTAGCGGTTCGATCGTGCTACGTCGATGAGATTCGATTATTAGTGGATTTTTTGCAAACGTATAGTTGAGTGCAGTGTTTTCGCAGTTACTTCTCCATTTGAATGTTTACAGGATAACAAAGTGCGATTCGCTACGCAGTTTTACAGGACGCATGTGATAATCCAGTGACAGACGTTTTTCCCTGCATATCAGCAACAGGATATAGTTTGAATCTAGAAAGTATCCGTAATTTTATAGATGTAACGTGATCCGTCAACATCTAGTTTACGGCAATCTACCAAAAGGGGTAATAGTCACCACCTTGGGTAAGCCGGTTTGTGAAGCTGCTGCCCGTCACCGGCTTGGACTATCACTATCACATGTTAGATTAGAGCCAAAGTCTCGTCTATTACCGGCTGGGTGCACGGTGAGATTGGTATTTAGAAAACCGGGATATTTTGATCTTTGCTATGACACGTTCGTACTCCATTTACTTGCAACTCTGTGACTTATCGCCATTGTGACTATAAACTCTATACATTATTGTAACTGCCCCTAAGCTATGCTCATAATATACATCGTAATGAACTAATGAACGAGCGATATTTCCTCCGTCGCTACACAATGCAATAAAAATGAACGCCCAAATAAATCTCACAGCTCAAGTATTTGAAAAATGGTCTTTTCCCTCCATTATTTTACTTTATGTCGGGAGCAAAATCGTGAGTATAAAAGCTAGTTCTTTAACGGCTTACAAACCCATATGTAACTAGAACCTGTTTGGAGATCACAATTGCTTATGTTGTAAGGAATATAGACTAAATGATTAAATCGGGTTGGCAGTCTCTGGTACGTGTTCACTTCAGAAATTATGATGATAAGTGTTCCTTCTCAAAAGATTACAATTTAGATATTGTAGCACAGTTTGAATTAAAACTGTGGTGCCAGCTACGAATAGCACTTACCTATCTCATCCCGTGGCTGTCATAAAAGGCGATAATGGGATTGACCGGAGGATGGGCAGCAGCGACCTTCGAGTACAGTAACAACTTAACTGCGATCGCCAACCCGCCTGCCTAGCATGACGATTATGGCAAAACCCCCGAAAGAGCAAACAAAATACCCAGACCGGTAGTTGTGGCGATCTTTAGGGGAGGCCTGTGTTCAACAGTGGACTCTATGCTGCTGAAATGATGATGATGACACAAACAGTTATATCAATAATTTCATGATATCAATCATGTCATAATAGCAATCATATCATAGGTCGCTCACAGACCGCTACAACGGATGCGTGACGGAATATTGCCTTAAACGCCGCGTTTATCCTGGGTCAAGGGCAGGATTCTATCCGCCTGAAAAATATTAGTATTCTAATATCAAATAGACTGTAGCTGATTTCACCCAAGTCCATGCTGAGATTGAAATATAAAATTAATTTTATATTTTAAATTCAGATATAATTAGTGAGATGATAGTATTTTAGCGTCCACTGCTGGTCTCCCCAAAAAGATCACCACAACGACCGCTCTGGGTGTGAATTGTGTGCTCATTGGGAGATTTTCCCGTAATACCCACGCTTAGCCGGCGGGTTGGCAACCGCATTTGAGTTTTACTTGAAGGACGCTGCTGCCTATATCCCGGCTAATCCCATAATTGCTTTTCATGACACCCACGAAAACAGATGGGAGATCAGATAGAAGTAATACATGCTAAGAAATCTTTTACTGTAAGAAGAAATTGATCCTAACGCATTTCTCCTATAGTCCATAAATCAAGTATTGAAAACAGGGCTTAGAAACTAGATACCTCATAGCAAATCAACATACTAGATATCTTAAATGCAAATTGCGGAAAAATACGCCATCGGCATCCGAGAGATTTGTCGAAAGATACGCAGCGTGTCAACGTTGTCCGCGTTCCTCTATTTTGCGTATCTTGCTGTAAGCTAAAATGATTATCAACCTTATGACTTACAAAATAAAAGATATTGAAATACCATAGTAGTTTCCATTGTGGACGTATAAATTTGTTACTTTGTATCGGAATGATACTTCAGGTAAACTAGCTGCATCAGATAAAATTCGAGCGGAGACACGCGGATAAGTTATGTGTGCCGCGTGTACGCAACCATGAGGTTGATGTTATTTTACAATATACGACTATAAGCTATGCTCTTCTTTAATTAATCGAGAACTACATTTTCTGCTTTGTTATTTTATTACTCTCAGAACAGAAATATAAATCGTTTACTTCTTATTTTAAGCTCACAAGGTGTATCTTAAGTAGAGCTCATAAATAGGGCCCCGGTTGAGTCCAAAACTAGTGGGTCGTTTTCGGATATGCCCGGCTAGTTTCGGATTTATTAGTTCTTTACCTACTCAATTTAAATTAAATCCCTACTAAGATTATAAATATAAGCAGTTATAACCTTGAATCTGTTGATTCGGTTGAACGCTTACCTACCTTCCACAGAGGAGGGTCTGAGTTCGATCCCGGCCCTCACTTTTGACTTGTCAAATTCATATGCGGATTAGAATTTGATTATCACTTGCGTTAACGGTGAAAAAATACATCGCGAGGAAACCTGCACACCTGAGAGGGTCCAAAATGTTCTCAATGGTGTGTAGTCCACCAACCCGCACTAGGCCAGCGTGGTAGACTAAAGCCTAACCTTTCTCATCGTGAGCAAATGCCCCTGCTTAGCAGTAGGACGGTAATAGTCATTGTGATAGCGACCAGGATACCGCACAGCACACACACGGCGGATCCTGGTCGATCGGATCGGGCAAGATCTCTTTCCGCCAGCAGTAATGTCGGCTATGTTGACAGGGCATGAACACTGGAATGCAGTGGTCTCCTTCTGTGAGAGTGTCATGCTCCAGAAGGAGACCGCAGAGCGGGATCGGGAGAAGGCTGATCCCGCTCGGAGAAGGAGGAGACGGCGCCGGGGTAACAACCGCCTTGGCGCCTAATTCCCAAAACACCTGAAACCCCCTACCGTTGCTTTAAGGCGGGGGACCTCTGGGTTCGCGGGTGTGTACATTGGGGAATCTGCGTGCCCACACCGAGCGACCCAACAGAAGACGGTAGCACGCATGTGGTGTGGTATGCGCTGCCGTGGGACGCTTTAGGGGTCCTTTACAATCCCTCCGGGGGGGTGACCGCTTTACAGTCACACTCTCCGAGCTGTGCCTATAGGAGTGGCACCAGTGGGTGGCTCTAGTGTGATCATACGGGGACCTGTGTCGCGGAGTGCCTCCCTCCGTGTTCCTTCCCGGTTAGCTCAACTGGGAGGCTCTCTCCACGGCAGCAAGTAACGGAGTTCAGTTATAGTTATTCAATGAAACGTAACATATATATTGTTATAATGGTATATGGATATTCACAACTTCAACACTTCATCTTCATGGTGATGTTTATATATTTCAAATATAGCTTATTATCACAATATTAAGCTAGTTAAAAATAAGTAATTGTTATATTGCAGGAGACTATTTGTCAGAGCGACAGCTGTGTGTTGAACCACTAGCGTTCAGGATCCAATGTGTAATGATGATGATGATCAAAATATGAAGAGCGACTCTTACGTCACAAATTCGAATTTTGGTTTGAATAAAGAATGAATCGTGAGGTGGACAGTGATGGAGATAATATGAAGTCATGAAAGAGGTTGATTGAAATGAAGATGAAGGATGACTTCGTCACACCTGGATTGATTACCGAACTCCCTTAGTTACCGAAGATGACCGCTCCAGTGGTTTTAGCCGGTAGGAGTCCGGCATACCCCTTCGCCCTTCCCCGGGGCGAAGGAAGTTCATAAAGAATTTCCACTGGGCAACAATAAAAAAAGGACGGTAATATTTACACGGAACAAATATTTGTATGATCTGAAGGTAGTTGTTCCGGGTCTGGGTGTATTATGTGTGAAATTTGTGTCTGTAAACGCACCCACGACACAGGGGAAATCCTAGTGTAGGGACAATGTTTAAAAAAAATGTGTTACTTGTTTCGTCCTTTTTCCACGCAGCAACAGATCGACGTGATTTTTGCATAGAGATAGCTTATGAGCCAAAGAGTTACATAATGCTACTGCTTTATTCCGGAAAATGTACAGTTCCTGTGGGATAGCGGGGCGCAGCTATTTCCGAAATTTACCTAATGTCCGATTTTTCACCGACTTCAGAAAAGGTTATTAATTCGACCCGTATGCACATTTGTTTTTTCTTTTCACGTATATTCTGTTATTTTATTATTTTTTATACTTGCATGGTGGTCCCATTTTATTCTTTTTCAACCGATGGAACACTCGGAGTCCTCCTGTGTTATGGACACACTTTAGGTATATAAAAACACATAAATGCACAAACACTCAGACCCGGCAATTAACTGTACATCATATAAATATTATCTGCGTGTAGGGACAGAACCCGGGACACGTAGCGCAGAAATCCAATTGCTTAGTCACTGCGTCAACCGTGCCATCTATTCTTAATATATCTAATGAATGACTGAAAGTCTGAAGGCCAACATTGGAACATCTTAACGGCAAACAGTAAACCTATCGCGGTTGGAAAAACAATATAGTCATGTTCCCCAACCAAATATTTTTGTGCATCTCTGTGGATTTGAAGTGGGTGTATATTTTTTTACTATAAATTAGTTTTCGAAAGGATAAAGGAAGAATATACCTTATATTCTCCTCCTCTCTCCTTGGTTATGTATTGGTCGTTACCTCTTCAATATTTAGTATGTTGCCACGTGTATGTTTTGTTGATATTTGAAGCACATAATTAGTAATTAGAAGATACACACACGAGTGGAGCTGCGGGAACAGCTAATAGTAAAATAATTGAGCGAATGAATGAATGAATTATATTAATAATGTTTACAAAAAGAAAATATATAATATTATATTTTCAATTTTTCAAAAAACATATTATTAGTTACTACATCCCCAAATATAATTTATAAAAGAAACAGGGCGCCAACGTTTCCTGCTGAGTACTATAATAAATGATAAATTTAGTCTATCAGAAGAGTGACAAATCAAATTCACTCTATACGGCATACTTCAAAAGAGAGACAATATCTACAGTCAAAGCTCGGCTAGGTGGGTTGGTGACCCCCTCTAGCACCGTTGACGCGGATATGCAGATCATAAAATACATTAATTACTCAAAGAATTAGGCATCAACTCACATAGGCATAGATGTCTCTCAAAAAATGCCAAATCAACTCGAACTCACATGGACGGAGTGAAAAATCAATTGAACTTTTTAACTACAAACGGCTAGGCATACGGCATACCACTGTTTTAAAAGAGACAATGTCTGCACTCAAAGCTCGACATATAGGTTGGTGACCCCGTCTGGCACCGGGGACAAGCTAACACATGCAAATCATAAAATGCATTATTCACTCCAAGAATTAGGCAGCTATCTTTAAACAAGATATGACTAACAAACACAACATGGAAGCATCCAAAACCGTTACGTTTAAACAATAAACTTACCGTAATTTGAAAACAATGTGCACTTAACTGAAGGAAGATTGTCACTTGGCATGTTACCAATAGTACCTACTACTTACTCGTATGGGTATGATTCAGGATGCATATTTATTATTAAAACAATAGTCTGACGCATCCCGTCTTCCTTGTTTACCATCATGTTCAAATTTATGGCTCAACAAGTGTCGGTCCGTTTACTAACAAAACCAGCTCTGACTTATCTTTAGATGTAGTAAACACATGTATAAATCTATGTGGATGTCCTTGACTTAGGGATGTTACAACGTGCTCTCTACTTGAGTAGATGGGAATCGTAATCTATACAAATAAATAAAATTGAAGTTTCTGTTTGTAGTGTCAAAATAACAGCTTTTTACTAAATGCATATGAAAGTATGTACGTTAGATATAACAATAAAAACTATTTTTTAAAATTTTGTCTGTCTGTCCGTCTGTCTGTCTGTCTGTCTGTTTGTTCCGGGTAATCTCCGAAACGGCTGGACCGATTTGGACGGGACCTTCACTGGCAGATAGCTGATGTTATAAGGAATAACTTAGGCTACTGTTGTTTTAGAAAAATAATTAAGGTTCCGCGTAAAAACATAAAACCCTTGATATCCAATATATATATTCTATGTCAAGGATCTATGTCGAAGTACTCTAAATTTCTTTTACATTAAACGCGGGTGAAACCGCGGGTCCCAGCTAGTGTTTAAATAATCGCGATTCGTTGGATGTAATAGACTGATGATGAATAGATCATATTTGTTCATTACAAATCTGATTGATAGATAATTTACTCAACTCAATTCTCGGTAACTTCTTGTGTTTATTTTAACGTTATTGTTTTATAGTTTTATAACATAAAGCAGATATCATTCTTAATGACAAAAGTATTGCTCATAAATCTTTACAAATAAATAAAATTGAAGTGTCTGTTTGTAATGTCAAAATAACAGCTTTTTACTAAATGCATATGAAAGTATATACGGTACATATAACATAAAACTACTTTGAATTTTTTGTCTGTCTGTCTGTTTGTTCCGGGTAATCTCCGAAACGGCTGGACCGATTTTGACGGAACTTTCACTGGTAGATAGCTGATGATATAAGGAATAACTTAGGCTACTTTTATTTTAGAAAAACAATTAGGGTTCCGCGCAAAAAACCCGCGTGAAATCGCGGGTCCCAGCTAGTCAGAAAATATAAAATAATAGGATTGATGAAAATCGAGTTTAAATCTAGTTGAAGTTTTTATTTTTCAAATCTCACAGATATTTCGTTACTTAAAATTAAGTTAGTCAATGTCTCTCACGCTATCATGTACCAATATTAAATAATAAGTTGTAAGAATAAAATAATCGTTATATAAAAAAAAACTCATTTTAAATTGTGCTCATCTCAGTAAACGTGTGTGGTGTGATCACATCACTACAGATGCAGATAAAACGCGTGTGATGTATCGGTGACTAACAAAACTCAGTTTATAGAGCAGTCCGTAACTACGAGTACAACTCAGAATGATGCACTTACGACTAGGGCTGTCACACGTTCAGATATGATAAATAATATAAATCGAAAAACCATAACATTAACAAAGTTCTGAATTTAAAAATCTGTGTAGTTCATGGTTCCCGTGTTCTAACGACTGATTATTATTTTCCGACCGTTGCATTCTTACAAAATCTTTGGATTTAAGATTTTAAACTTGATCTATTTTTGTAATAGGATCACACTTACATAGGCTGCACTAAAAGTATCGGGAATGGAATATTTCCACTGTTCCTGTCATATTAAAATCTTTTTAATTGAAAACTCCTTGGTTTTACGAATCGAATACCATTTATTTATTTAAAAAAAGATTCACGGTCTTGTCACAAGGTTTTGTCAAACTTGTTTAGTCGTTGAGAAAATGGAATTGACTCGAGAAAATTCAAGAGCGATGATTTATTATGACTTTCGAAGTGGTTTAACACAAAAACAGTGTGTTGACCGGATGATTTCTGCATTTGGTGATGAAGCCCCATCCAAAACCACAATTTATCGCTGGTTTGCTGAATTTCAACGTGGACGTGTCAAGCTCAGTGATGATCCTCGTCAAGGTCGTCCAAAAACTGCAGTCACCCAAGAAAACGTTGATGCTGTGCGTAAGCTGATTGAGGAAGATCGACATGTGACATACCGCGAAATTCAGGCAACTTTAGGCATTGGCATGAGTCAAATACAAATAATCTTGCATGAACAATTAGGTGTAAAAAAGTTGTTTTCCCGATGGATACCGCATTTGCTATGTGAAGAGCAAAAAGCGGCTCGCGTTACTTGGTGCGTCAGAACTCTCGAAAGATTCCACGCAGGATCCTCAAATGCTGTATACAACATCGTATCAGGTGACGAGTCCTGGATATATGCGTACGAACCCGAAACAAAAAACCAGTCACGAGTTTGGGTGTTCGACAATGAGTTAAAGCCAACAAAAATTGTTCGTTCACGGAGTGTTGCAAAAAAATGGTGGCCACGTTTGTCTCCAAAACCGGCCATGTTACGACTATTCCTCTTGAGGGACAAAGAACGGTTAATGCAGAATGGTATGCTAGCATTTGTTTGCCACAGGTCGTTTCTGAACTCCGTAGAGAGAACTGCAACCGCCGCATCATCCTCCATCACGACAATGTGAGTTCTCACACCGCGCACAGAACAAAAGAGTTTTTAGAGCAAGAAAACATAGAATTATTAGACCATCCGCCGTACAGCCCCGACCTAAGCCCTAATGATTTCTATACTTTCCCTAAAATAAAGAATAAATTGCGTGGACAGAGATTTTCATCACCTAAAGAAGCTGTGGACGCCTACAAAACGGCCATTTTGGAGACCCCAACTTCCGAATGGAATGGTTGCTTCAATGATTGGTTCCATCGTATGGAAAAATGTGTCAAATTTCGCGGAGAATACTTCGAAAAGCAATAAATACATTTTTAAATAGTAATGTTGTGTCACTTCCTTGATTCCCGAAATTTTCAGTGCCGCCCTCGTAACACAAAAACAGACAAATCCCAAGTCCAAAGATTTTGGATTAGACTAATCATTAATTACGGCTATTAGTCGTGCGATCCAAACTGTATTTGTATGATATATTATGCTGTGTAGGCACGGTCACACTGCGCTACATGTCGCCGGTTCGATGCCCGCACAGAACAAATATTTGTTTATCCACAGATACTTGTTTCGGGTCTGGGTGTTTGTGCACTGTACCGTGGACACACGAGAAATCCTAGGGTGTAACGTAAAAATAAATAATATACCACCTAAACCAGTTCATTTCTACCCGTTTGCTTCTAAAATGAATTAAAATAAACCTCTTTGAGGGCGTTCTTCAATAAATTTGATTATAAAACTACCCGAATTTACTAAATAACGCCTTTAGATTAAATTATATGCTGATCATGTAAACAAACACTGGTAGAATTCGTGTTTCACTCTGTAGTGCATAGTTAAAACTTTAAAGCGTTTTCTGAAGCTTATTTTTATAATGTTTCAGAATTTTAATCTACCACCTACGGCACAAATCCATTGATCTGCTGAAAATAAGCAACACTTACCGCGGTCATGCTTTGAATGGGTGATCATTTTTTACACATAGAGATCTTTTCTCTTCTGTTTTTCAAGGAGCACTTTTAACCGTGATATCCGGTTGTTGTGACATGTACTCATATGACAATCATTTTTTAAATGACCTTCCAATGTTCCTCCTTTGTCGTGGCTACAGTTTACAGACATATATTTCACATGTACAAACATCCAGATTCGAAACCACTATTTGTAGATCATACAAATATTTGTGCGGTACGTATTTATTTCTTATTCCTGTCCATTTTATTAAAGTACGCAGTAGGTTCACTCGTTATAGCAATATTATAAGTACTTTCTGCCACTGTCTTATTGACCCCTTCGACCTTCTTCCTCTCTCTTAAACTCGTACGAGTTTCTTTTCACAATCGAAACGTCTAAATCCAAACTCTTCAACCACTCCTAGCGCTGAAAGCAGTATACATGGCGCTGTTGTAAAAATATCAAAAATCACAACATCGAAAAGCTTTCTATTCTACAATACACAAAATTACGGCGCTGTAAAGTTTGACACAAATACATTTAATGCACGCGTTTGATTTACATAATGTATATAATTTATAGAACAAGAAGTGGCTTCGCCATAAATTATGTTTTACAAAATAAAATACACTTCCTACCGTAGACATCCATTCACATGTAAATAAGAAAACATTAAATAGTTTCTAAAATCAATAAAACTAGTTTATGGACATTTTGAATTTATAGTTCAAGGTGCGTTTTTATTTGCATCACTCGTGAGATCTCACCTAGCAAGCACTCGTGGCAATTAAGACTCAATTTAGATAGAGAGAGAATACTCGAGCAATATCGTATTTAGAAGGGTGAGTATTGTCTCACTTATTAATTTATTTTAATCAAAACGGGCGGTTGCCGGTTGCATTGATTAATTAACAATTTCTTGAAATATAAATTTAGAGCAGGGTTTTCATTCATCTCGGAGAACCTCAAGCTTGCTAACTCTTCACCCGTTCATGCGAAAACAAATCACTTTTGAGCTCTGTTGAGCGCTTTGAAAGTTATAGTAACAAGTAACGTGGAGCAAGCCATAGTGAAACTCTGAAGCACAGCAAACAAGTCGTTGGCTTTTTTGATCGTGGGGAAAGCGTCATTGACACCCTCCTCCTTGAGAGTGGTTGAGGGGCCGGACTCAACCCGGCTAAAACCCCACGGTGTCCTTCGTCTTACCTCTAGCCGGAGGTGCGGTCGCTAACCGAAATGAAAATGAACTGTTTCTGAAGATTCAAAGTATATCGTGTATTTTCTGTGTGCTGTCCGGATCAAAAATATGGCGCCGCTCCATCTCATCCCGTGGATGTTGTAAAAGACGACAAGCAGCCGAAATTAATTATCAACCTACTCCAATGTCTTTAAATTTAAGATTTAGAAATTCATTTGTTTTTGTGTTCAGATCACATTTGACACCAAAAACAGACATATCCTTAATCTTAAATGATTTTGGGTTGGTTTAATTTCAGCCATAAGGGACTCAAACCAGAAGGATGGGCAGCAGCGTCTCTTCTGTTGCACAATAGCTATATTGTGCTCACCACCCCGCCTGCCACGCGTGGTGAATAATGGCAAATTCCCCCCAAAATGATAATACAATTGTGGAAATCTATGGGAACGCCTTTATTCAGCAGTGGACACCCTTTAGCTGATATGATGATATCTTCAGTATAATAAAATTATAATTTAAAATACTTTACCGTGTGGTGCCAGCTACAAATAGCACCAACCCATCTCATTCCCTGGGTGTAGAAAAAGGCAACTACGGGATTAGCCGGAGGATGGGCAGCAGCGTACTACGTCCTTCCTACATTAACAACTCAACTGCGATCGCCAACCCTCCTGCCAAGTGTGGCGATTATAGAAAATCTCCCCAATGAACACACAACACACCCATATCGGTCATTTTGGTGATCTATGGAGGCCTGTGTCCAGCAGTGGATTTTATTCGGCTGAAATAATAATAATAATTTAATAAGCCTGATATAGTGGTGATAGATCGATTAGAGCGCCGCGCAATGATTGTCGATGTCACTGTTCCACATGATGAGAATCTCGTGAAAGCTGAAAAAGATAAAGAAATTAAATATCTTGACTTAGCACACGAGATTGTTGACATGTGGAACGTAGACACGGTAATAATTGTGCCGATAGTTGTTTCTGCCCATGGCCTAATGGCAAAGAGCCTCGACTATCATCTCAAGAGGCTCTCGTTAGGCGGCTGGGTCAAGGGCTTGATACAGAAAGCGGTACTTCTTGACACGGCACATATTGTGAGGAGGTTCCTCTCTCTGGGGTCCTAAGCACCGGTATCTTGGACCCTGTGCCCGATGCTGGTTGGTCACTATTTTTTATATTTTAAAAACATGTATTTTGATCTATATTTAAAAAATGTAATTGATATGTTTATAGTTTGAATAAAGGGAATAATAATTTTATTCGCACAATACATTTTTACAAAAGTCACAATATTATGGTACAAAAACTTCATGTAGCATATGCAAAATAGAAAAATGGTACGTTGGTACCTGTACTAATGTAATACGAGGAGGGATCAAAAAGTATTAGTTTACTTTTCTACATAGTTAATAAAGCAAAAGCTCAATGCTCTATACTCTATTTGCACCCTAGCTAATTGCAATTGGAAGTAGCATCTGCAGTTATATATTTTTAATAAAGTATGCATCATTAAATGATGTATCTATTTATTTCAATTCTTCTATATTTAATATTAATATAACGTAAATTTTATTAGAATTTAATAATAATCTAATATGTTAATTTCATCATCATCATTACATCTGCCGAAAGACGTCTACTGCTGAACAAGGCCTCTCCCGTAAACGACCGGTTATATGCCGTGTGTCATCACTTTGGGGGGAATTTGCCAGTACTCACCACGCCTGGCAGGCGCGTAGGTTAGCGCTGCTATTCCACAGAAGGGTCGCTGCTTCCCATCCCTCTGGTTTAGAGTCCCTCAGACGCCTTTTACGACATCCACGGGTAGGAGATGGAGTGGTGCTATATTTTTATCCGGACAACACACTAAATAATGTTAATTTATTCAATGTGTATTTTTATACCTCTGAACTAACTTAGATGAAGGTCGAATTTTATGAAGAATATAGTAATAAATTGTAATAGGCATTAATATAATATCCAGTGTGGCTCCCTGTCTGGCTTGTATGCTAGTTTCTGTAGTGCAGCCATGAAAAATCCCTGGTTAGTATCCCATTACATTTTAGGTTATCTGAAGGGCCTCTGCGTTTTGGACCCATGCCCCGCGTAAGTCTTTTAAAAGACCGGGTTCCTCCTAGCGGAGAATCCCCGTGAAGAGAGACCAAATGTAATTCATGAATGTATTCAAATATCTCTGCACACATTGGGACTGTTTAAAGAGGGATAAAATATTATATAAAAAAGTAAAAAGATGTAACAAATTTCCCAATCACAGACAAACAAACCGACATAATTCCATAAATGGTGCGATTTACCAATCGCGATGCGGATCTCTTTAGCCAAGACGATGCTATCAGCTCTCTGGCTAAACTGCCTCAGAACAGATCAGACACAAATGGCCCCGTAATAAAATTAATAGCTCAAATGTACTGTGAAGCAACTTTACGACTAAATATACATTATCCTATTAATGTGAATAGATATACCGTTAGATGGTTTTACTTTAAGTTCAAATGGTAATCTTAGGCAATATTCTAATACAAAATTGTTCGGGTGTGTTCTGCTTGATTCTCGAACGGTTGAACTCTTCGAGTAATAAAATCTTGTCGAGTCTTTTGCGAACTTCTGTCGCAAACGCATATCCTAAATACTATTTATGTGTACATAACAGTGGCGAGGGTGGATAGTTTCAGGATCATCATCGTATCAGCCAAAGAACGTCCAAATCTGAACAAACTCTGAAATTGTGTCGTGATTTTGAGGGAATATGCCGTGTGGTGCCGGCTCAGAATGCCACCACCCCATCTCCTCCCATGAGTGTCGTAAAAGTCGACTAAGGGATTAGCCGGAGGAAGGGCAGCAGCGTCCTTCAAGTACATTAACAACTCAACTGCGATCGCCAACCCGCCTGCCAAGCGTGGTGATTATGGCAAAACCCCCCAATGAGCCCACAACACATCCATATCGGTGGTTGTGGTGATCTTTGGGGGAGGCCTGTGTCCAGCAGTGGACTTCATTCGGCCGAAATGATGATGCCAGTTGCTTACGCTTGGCAGGCGGGTTAGTGAAAGCAGTACAGCTACTGTTCTTCTGACTGTCTAGCCTTCTAGCTTAGAGTCCCTTAGTCGCCTTTCACGACACCCACGGATGTGATGGTGCTTTAATCTTCACTTCCCATCAGGTGATCGGGGGATTTTGCCATAATCGCCACGATTGGCAGGCGAGCCGTAGACTAGCCTTTAACGACACCCAGGAGACAATATGGGTTCCACAATTATTATTTTTTTAAATACGGGTCCTGGTTAGCATTTTTCTTTTAATAATAATTTCTTTATTTGCATTAAATATGGTTGAAAAGATGGTACATTTTAATTATAGCATCACATATTGCGCCAAGTATTATAATGGCCATAAAAATAAAATTGAAAGCTGGTGTTAATTGAGATCGCCTTGTATATGGGTATGACGAACCTGTCAATTGGTCGAAAAAAGGTTATGATGAAGAACAACAATAACCAATTACGTAGACTGCCTTCAACAACCTAAAAGGGGAATTCATTCTGTCCTCAAATTACACCAATTGGCTTTTTTCGTGACAACCTTTACTGGCCCGCATTATTTACTCAGTGGGACATTTTCTGCCGAAAGCGTACTATCTCGGCGGAAGCGAAGTCAGCTCACGTCGGACATTATACAAGATGCTAACCTAAACGTTCCGTGCCTTATAAGGAAACAAAACGATACGAACAAATAGCCATATTGTTAAAGTAAATTGGTATTTTACAACGCCAACTTTAGTGTCGCGGTACCATATAAGACCTTGTCAATTTCACTTTTACACCTGTACTGCGAACTGTATGCAATTTTGAATCTTAAAAACAATGTCCCTAGTCTGTTTTCCCAATGCCACTTATGCGATTTAGTTGGTTTTCTAAAATTAAATGTCATTTTGAATGACAGTGTTATAGTGACATCTAGCGGTTGGATCATGAACTTTCAGCTTTTATTACTTTTCGCAATTATGGCAGGTAATTAAGGCGATTTGCTATTTAACTGAAATGTTTAATAGATATAATATAGGGTAATAATTTGAGACCTTTCTACCGAAACCGAGCGTCTCAAATATCCAAGCGGGATTTAAATTTAAAGTGACGTTTCAGTATTCGGCCGCAAGCCTATCACCATCTTTATCATATCAGCCAAAGAACGTCCACTTCTGAACAAAGGCCTCCCCTATAGATTTCCACAACTGTGTCATCATTTTGGGGGTATTTGCCAATACTCACCACGCTTGGCAGGCGGGTTGGTGAGTGCAGTATGGCTACCGCTTCACAGCAGGGACGCTGCTGCCCATCCCTCCGGTTTAGAGTCCCTTAGTCGCCTTTTACGCCATCCACGGGAGGAGATGAAGTGGTGCTATATTCTTAATCCGGACGCGGATGTCGTTATTACAATAAAAAATATTTATTATATAATATATATTATATTTTCTTATGAATTAACTAATTAATTTAGTTGTATTAATTATTTAAGTAATCGTTGATCAAGTCTATACTTGCGGCCGAATACTGAAACGCCACATTATATTTCCCGCTTGGATACTGGGCCTTTGTTCAGCAATGGACGTATAAATGGCCGATATGATGATGATGATAATAACGGTTATTACGGCCGAGTCGTGCCGGCTTTGAATACCACCACCCCATCTCATCCCGTGGGTGTCGTAACAGGCGACAATGGGATTAGCCGAAGGATAGGCAGCAGCGTCCTTCGAGTACCCTAAGTTATGGCAAAAACCCCCTATGAGCGCACAGAACACAAACCCATATCAGTCGTTGTGGCAATCTTTGGGGGAGGCTTCTGTCCAGCAGTGGACGTTTTTCGGCTGAAATGATGAACGGTTATTCCTATTCTAATATTTCTAATAGATAAGTGTGTTGTTCTAAGGCTTACTATAATATTTAGTTTATTTATTTATTCTTATCGTACAATACTGTACAAAGGCGGTCTTAATGCCTTAGGCATTTTCTGTCAGATGACCTTTGGGTGATGCAGAGAAGAGACAGTAAGGTACATGCACCAACAAAATAAAAATGAGAGGTATGGATGCGATGACATTAATTTACACAGAATAAATAACAGTTTATTTTGATTTGCAAGTAAAGTATCACGAAACTTAACTAGATATTTATTTACACAACTATTAGGATAGGATATTGTACAGAGAACTTTTGTTATATGCAGCACCTCATGTATACCAATATTCAGGTGAATAAATGATTTGATTCAATATACAGGTTGTCCAGTAAATAGCACGACATACTGCAGGTGGTGAGAGCTTGGGTCAATACCTACCAAAAAAACACTATATTTGTTCAGCAAAATCTTACGGATTTACAGATTGACACAGATTTTTAAGCATCTTGTAATGAAAAATTCCTTTTCTAGTTTTTTTTACCTCAAATTATTTGTGAATAGTTATTTTACTCATTGATAAGTCTTTATTCTATTAAAAACTAAAATGTTTTCAAGAAATACAATTTTTATTTAAATTTTCACAGTACAATTTTCTTATCTCAAAATTTTGTACTTCTGTAAATCCGTAAGATTTTGCTGAACATATATTGTGTTTTTTTGGTAGATATTGACCCAAGCTCTCACCCCCTGCAGTATGTCGTGCAATTTACTAGACAGCCTATATAATTTAGTTTAAAGACTATCGTTTTCACAAAATTTTGCTTCTAATCGAACAACTACTTAATCGGTACTTAAACAGGTAAACGCGCTTGTTTTAATATCCTTTTCACTATAAATGATAGTTACAACTATAAAAGTCTTGGTGGTCCTTAGATACCAACATAACAAATCCTATAAACAACAAAACGGAAGCTACATTAAAAACTAAGGATATTTCAATAATAAACGAATAAACAACTTATAAATGAAAGCTTTATGATCTTTTTTTACTTTACCCATCATAACTCAGCAACTGGAAGTTGCGGTTCCCTGCAAATTGCTACCGACTCCTGCGCAACAAAAACATACTTTATTTCGACGCCCCATACATTAATCTAGAGTATGAAGACAAGCAGCTATAAAGCTCTGATGTAGTCGTTGATACCTCATGCAATCTGTACTATGTAGCTTTTCCAATTTATTTATTATTATAGGTTGGTATTTATATTGAATACCGCTGCAGTTAATATAAATATGTAGTTTATAACATTATCTAGAGTACTTGGCTTATCACTATAGTATACTATCATCTACACTAGATAATATTATAAACTACATTTATGTGATAGATGTGATCATAGTTATATATAGACAATTTGAGCTTTTTCTTTTTGTATAAATGTTTTTTTAATATAATTTATAAAATGGTGAACCAATTCAGGCCCTGACGCTATAATGCCAAATAAGAGTACAAATACGAAAGACACTAAGAAATTAACATCATTAGCCTATCCTAACTGGTTAGGGTTAGTTTCTATCCCTTCAGTCGAACCATCTCAGCTTTGCAACCTAATTAGTGTGCGATCAAACTATATTAGCCCTCAAAACCACTGCAGAATGGGTCTTCCGGGTACAAAGCAGATTGAAGAAACAGTGAAGGGTTTTAGCTGCAAGAGTCCTCTATGCCCATCAGTGCAGGCCTGTCTTCCCCAGGGCGGAGGATGTCTATGAAAATTTCCCTACTATAAAAAGGCGAATTGATGATAGCTGTACCTATATTACCTTTGGCGTTCAGAAGGACGTTACGTACCATGATTTGGATAGATTCTCTGGCGTGTTTTACTTCCCCCAAGGGGGAACTTCCCTCGCCATTGATTTTGGATTGAAGAGAGCCAAGGGTTCCCTTTGGTAGGAACTACACGGTCAATGAGAGATAACAACAACTCGAAGAAAGTGTGGTTTCCAGATTATCAGGCCTCTGTCAGCCCGTTACTATTTTGATAGGTGTTCGTACCGGGCTTATTGTTTATTCAAGACAGAAGCATACAAGAACCTCTCAGAGGCACATTTGATAGCTTGTCTTATTCATACTCACCAACCATTTCATTCGCCCGCTGTGCAATGTTTAGGTAGAATTTATGTATGCTAACTCTCTAGGAAAACATAATATATATCTATAAGCGCGAAATGAGGCAACCTCATAAATACGGGAGTTTCTCTGTTGCCAATTAATGTAAATTTCTCAATGTCCTCTTGTAAAATAGTAAAACAGTTCGGTTAGCTCTTCACTGATAAACAATAATTTAGTCCCGTAGAACTCGAAATAATGGTAGTACGCATTCCTACAAATCTCAACAGTAGGAAGCTGTTGTACTATTTTGTAGTTAGGTTTACCACGCGATTCAACATCTACGAACTTGTACCGAGTTTGGTGTACGTATATGTTTTGTGTTATCTCATTCATTTGTTGTGGCTAAACAAAACATTGGCTCACACACTTTATCCTAGTCTTCATCAGACCTGTATTGAAGTGAAACATCTTTGGGCGTAATGAGAATCAAGTTTCAAGGTCAAATTTGAGTGCAAATTTTATATGTTACGTTTCCTGTGCAACGTTGTGTATGAGTGAATGCGCAAGCATAAAAGACTTACGGCCGAATACCCAAATACTTTAACCATTTGAGCCACCCGGTTTCTTACCAAAAACAGGTTTCTCGAATAGTTAAAGTGGGACTTAATAATAATAACTGGCATTTCAGTATTCGGCCGTGAAGAGCTTCATTTGTCTCGTGCCACTGAGGTGCACGCGCTCTTGTCGCTTTTTTCTCCATTTGGAATCTTGTTTCTTCTGTTTTCCGTTCTCCTTGCAGAATGCTGTTATATACGTACTTGAAGCTTTATCCACCTTCAAATCTTATCCACGAACATACCACATGCGTTCTCATATGCTGTAAGTAACCATGTCCTCTTCTTATTTCGGACGTAGAAAGGGGACCATTTAAAAGACTGCCAGTGTATATGCAGAATGTGACTTCATACACCATTCGAAGTAAGTAGCCACTAATTAATCATTGCAATCACTACCCCGTGTGAGCATTAACCTCGCAAGATCTTCTGTTTGGCAGTCCAGGACGCTCATAATGTTGGACGTTTACGAACTCTTCTTATATTAGACCGTTTCCTGCTGAAGGTCTGGCCGATGACAGCCATCATGAGAGAGCGTTGCCATATAATCACCACGCATGGCCATCGAGTTGGTAATCGCTAAAAATGGATAATTTTTTTAAACGAGCCTCCCACACACTACAGCCACAAAAAACAACGAGCATAGAAGCTCTGTGGCTCTGTCACACAGAAGAGACACACACTAGAGAAATGAATAACTCTACGGCACGTTCGTTGCAAAGGCCAAGCTATTGGCTTTCTGCACTACGTGTCACAGATGCGATCATCTCTAGGGGACAGTTATTTGGTTGTTCAGGGTCTGGATGTTTCTGCATTTGAGAATTATATCTGTAAACTGTACCCGCAATACATGAGAATCAGAAACACTGTTTTATATTTACGGGGACATTATACGGGTTTATCATCATCATCATCATATCAGCCAAAGGTAATCCACTGCTGAACAAAGGCCTCCCCATAGATTTCCACATAGTCCGGTAACATGCGACACGCATCAAACGGCTCCCAGCGACCTTCACCAGGTCATCCAGCCATCTCACTGGAGGTCGTCCCACGCTGCTTTTTCCGGTGCGCGGTCTCCACTCGAGAACCTTTTGGCCCTAACGGCTATCAGTTCTACGAGCAATGTGCCCAGTGCACTTAAGCTTGCTTATTCTTTAAGCTATGTCGGTTTTATCCATAAAAAAACACAAGAAAAAGGAGAAATAGGAAAGAAGATACGTTCCACTTTTAGCGCAGTGTGGTACGTACATAAGTACTCTCCATGGAAATTGCTGCAATCGTATAGTTTATTATTATAAGTATCCTAGTTTCCAAAGACAGCATGGCCCCCCACCGCTCAGATCACGAACACCTGGCTGAACCAATAATTTCACTCACACCACTATTTCATGTTCCACTTCGCCCGTCATTAGCTTCACTTCCGTGTCACTAAAGGCATCTATTGTCTGCCGGCTTGCCTGTCGTTAGTTGCATAAACAAATGTTTTAAGTACAGCCCTATGATAGTGTATTGTTAATAATTCGAGTACATTATATATCAGACTCAATAACATAAAGGATCGGAAGAAAAATGCAATTAATGGGTTTTTTCGTTAGTTTTTCCACGCTGACAACTTAGGTGCCTACAAACTTATTAGATTTTGTTGCTGGATATTGATCAGGGTCATTTTTATCGATGCTCGGGTGCCTTTTTTCACCCAGTGTAAATTCATGCACTTTCTAGGGGCCGACAATCGACCCCTGCGGAACTCCGCACGTTATCTTCCTCTGGTTTACGCCACCGTCTCTGTGTGTGCCCGTCACGCAGATAGGCCTCTATGATGCCTTGTAGACAGGGAGGCACCGAACCACTTTATACCTAGTAGCCTCCCTTCTGTAAGAGATGGTGACTTTACAGTCATCAGTTCCGAGATGTGCTTGAAAGCGTGGCTCCAATTGGTGACTCCAGTGTAATCGTTCTCGAGTTCCTGGTCGCGTTCGGTGCAGGATCGCTCCGGAGCTTTTAGCCAGTAGGATGCCACTTCGTGCTTCCCCGGGGTGATGGAAGTACCGTGTAGAATTTCAACTGCACATCAATAAAAAAAAAAGTTGCAGCTTGTTACCAAGCGCATCATCAAGGCGTTCCTACTGTGCTTCGAAGCCTGGCTCAAAGTAAGCGAGTGCGTCACGAAATCTTTGGATTTGGGATTGAAGATTTGTCCGTTTTTTTATTAAATATGATTCTAACACAAAAATAGGTCAGTATCTTAAAGGTAAAGATTTTGGATTCGATTAATCATTAATTCCAGCCGTAAGGGACTCTAAACCAGAGTGAAGGTTAGGAGAGTCCCTTCTGTGAAACAGTAGCCACACTGCGCTCATTAACCCGCCTGCCAAGCGTGGTGAGTACTGGCACATCACCCTCAAAATTATTTTATACCCTCATAATATATGGGTAGGCCTTTGTTCAGCAGTGGACATTCTTTGGTTGATATGATGATGATGAAGTTTACGAAACCCAAGGCAAATTCGATAGCCAGAACCAAACTGCAACTCATTACTCAAGAACGGCAGCAAATTATTCCTTAATTAAAATTAACGATATTCAACGTTCTTAATAATATAATACCTTTATTGGAAGGATAAATAGAGCTTGATAATGGAATAACAATGCGTTATACACGACTCAAAGCACTAATTAGTTAATCAATTCTTATTGTTAATTAGACAGAACGTGTTAACGCTTCACGTGTTTGCCGCAATAATGTTGTATTAATAACATGTCTATGAACAACAACAAAGGCTGTGTGGTGACGGCTACGAATAGCACCAACCCATCTCATCCCGTGGGTGTCGTAAAAGGCGACTAAGGGATTAGCCGGAGAATGGGCAGCAGCGTCCTTCGAATACATTAACAACTCAACTGCGATCGCCAACCCGCCTGCCAAGCGTGGCGATTATGGCAAAACTCCTCAATGAGCACACAACACACCGATATCGATCGTTGTGGTGATCTTTAAGGGAGGCCTGTGTTCAGCAGTGGACGTTTTTCGGCTGAAATTATGACCTGATATGATGACCTGGGTGCCACAAAATGCGCTTCCCGAGTGCTAAAACAACATACTGCGATCACGATCCGTCTGCCAAGCGTGGTGATTATGGTAATATTCTATGACTTTTACGGACTGAGTATAATCGGCTATGTTCAGCCTAGGAATAAATGTAGTCTCCTGTCTTTATTTATGGCAGGAGTCCTTGGGCTCCGGGCGCGCAGATTGGGGAGTCTGCGTGATCATACCAAGCGACCCTCGGGAAGACGTTAGTGCGCGTGGTCACGTGCCGCCGTGTGCGCAACGCAGCGCACAGCGAAGGTTAGGGGATCCTATACAATCCTTCCCGATAGTTGCCTAGGGGGCGACCTTTTTACAGTCGCCTTCCCTCCGCTAGAAAGTGTGACCACTTTACAGTCATCCCCTCTGAGATGTGCCTACAGGCGTGGTATCAATGGGGGGCTCGATGCTCGGGGCTCGGGGGGATCATTGTGGCAACGATCGATTTGGGTGTGTTGTGTGCTCATTGCGGGGTTTTGCCACAATCACCACGCTTGGCAGACAGGTTGGCGATCGCAGTTGAGTTGTTAATGTACTCGAAGGACGCTGCTGCCCATCCTCCCGCTAATCCCATAGTCACTTTTTACGACACCCACGGGAGGAGATGGGGTGTGGTGATATTCTGAGCCGGCACCACACGGCAAATTACCTATTAGGTTAATTTGCATTAATAACGCAATAAACGCATGCCATGTCATGAGGCCTGCTCTCAAGCAACCATTTTCATTCGTCGATAGAGAATGAGTGCGGATTCTGCGAGATCCCGCGAACCACGTTTGCCAGTTGCTTTGAGAGCGTGTGTGTGCAGAGGCCTTTAATTAGAAGTGGACGTCTTTCGGCTGATACAATTATGATGACGGAACGCAATCGTGAAGCATTACAAAACATAATACATGATCAGACTATCATATCCCACTGCTGGGCACGGGCCTTTTCTCACGATGAGAAAGGTTAAGCCTTAGTTCCCTACGCTGACCTAGTGAGATTTGGCGGACTACATACCCCACTGAGAACATTTTGGAGACCTCTAAACAATGCGGGTTTCGTCACGATATTTTGCTTCACCGTTAACGCATAAGTAATCAAATTCTGATCCGCACGTGATTCCGAAAAGCCAGAGGTGCGGGCCGGGATCGAACTCAGACCCTCCTGTATGGGAGGCAAGCGTCCAACCAATAGGCTATCGCTGCTTCGCTTTAACAGTATATGAAAACCGTGTTCCATCCATGAAATAATTTCACATTGCATTGCAAATGATCAGACTGGATACTGACATTATTTCATCAAATATATTGCACTCGTATTTTCTTCAACCCACATCAGTATGGGAGGATTAGGGACAGCTGCACATCATTCCTTGCGGTGTCAATTGAGGGTAACTGATTTAATGGTGCTCGTGGCAGATGGCTCGCAAATTCCATTGCTCGAGGACTATTTTGATCTTTAATCGGTACATGACGCTGTTGCAGATAGTTAATGCATCTGGGCGGTTAAACGCTACCGTCTGTTATGCCTAATACATTGTTACTGGTATTGGAAATAACAAATGGAGTGTATGTTTGTTTGTATGTGGGGCGGCAATCTCGAAAGTTACAGAATCGATTATAAATGTTATTTCACTGTTAGGAAGGTATACTTTTGGACATAGGACTATATCAAGTTGAGCAAAGCGCGAGCTGAGGCTTTTGTAATTAATTTACACTAAGACTGAGAGTTGACCAAACTGAGATTGAAAGAAAGATAGAAAATTTATATATTTTGAGTCCTCATTCTTTCTTTTTCATTCTTAAAAAATGTTGCCCCACACTAGGATTTCTCCCGTGCCGTGCGTTTACAGACATGAATTCCACATACAATACACCCAGACCCGGAATAGCTACCAGCAGAACATAAAAATATTTGTTCTGTGTGTGAAACGATCCCACGACCCGGAGCGCAGCAGCCGACTGTATCAGCCACTGTACCAACCGTGCCGTCACACACACATTGCACATTTTATATACAGTAAATGAAATACCTGCTGTCTGCTAAGGGTGGTGATTACGGCAAAACTCCACAATGGGTGCACAACACCAAACCATACCTGTCGTTGTGGCGAACTTTGGGGGAGGCTCCTGTCTGTGGATGTTTTTCGGCTGAAATGATGATGATGATGATGAAATGAAATACGATAGCAAATGATTGTGAATGCATGAGGCTCGGCCAGTGCTACACGTTCTCAATCTAATCTCATTTCAATCAATTTTGACGTTTATTTAAGGACAAGAATACCGATTGCCCGTTCAGAATGTTGGCCAAATACCGTTTTGGCTTCGATAAGCATTCGATCCAGTTCCAATCTCATCACAATATTTGACATTCACGTATGACGTTGTTTGTTAGTTTACAATACAATTTGTTACATGGCTATCTTGAGACTAAACTGGAACTATATTTTGACTATGTTTAATTTCGAGGATTTACAGTTAACGTAGAAACAAATATTGGATGTATCTACCTGTGACGCTTTTTTTTTTTTTTTTTATGGGATAAGCCCGCCACACATTCCCAACCACTGCAACTCCTGTAATCCAGGATCTACAATGGCGACCACCGAAAAGAACACCGACCAATGAAGGTCGGTGTGTCCCAGAGAAATGAAGAACTGTCTTGGAACCCGCAACGAAATTAATCAGAAAAGAAAATGGAGGAGTAGGAAAGAATATGCGTTCCACTTCCCTCCGTAGCAAGCAGGAGACAGAGAAAATACTATAGGCCATAGGCACAATAATTGGGAGTGTACAACTAGGATAAGCCTAGTTGCCAAGCACCACGGGTACAAAAATGTTTATAAATATTTAATTACGGGTCCTATGTTGTGAGCTATTGTGACTGATTCCAATAGTAGGTATGGCAAAAACGCCTGAACGCACGGAAATTCGTCCTTGTTGCAACAAGGTCTGTATAGTAAACAACTCCGGATGTAACTTGCAAGCTGTCAAACATAATATTGCGTTCATCTTGCCAAAGAATACACTCCCACAGAACATGATGTGCAGACTGTTCATATTCACAGTCCGGTGTTGAACATTTGCAGAATGGTGAGACAACAAGCTTGAAGCTAAATAATTTACTCTTAAAGTTACCATGACCGGTGAGAAATTTAGCCACGCAATGATCGACTTCCAACCATGCACTTGCCAGCCGCTCACGAACGGATGGAAAGAACTGGTATAAGTGACGGCCCTTAATAGATGTGTCCCACCTGCTTTCCCATTCGGCTAAGAGTTCTTCCCAAACACCAGCCTGTGGTTTAAACAATCTGCAGATCCTAACACGATCGCGTTGTAGTAGAAATTCCGCGTCCATGTTTTCTCGCGTCGAGTAGTACATGGCAGCACGTCGCTGTATCTCAAGATCGACTGGCAAAACACCTGCCAGCACAGGCAGAGTTTCAGTACTTACTGTCCTATATGCCTTGCACAAGAATATCAACGCTAAGCGCTAGCTTTGGAGCAGTTTACGTCGTACCGCGCCGATAGTAGCCCTATCGGCCCATACAGGTGAACCATAGCATATACAACCCAAGTAAGTAGCCGCGTAAATAGTTTTTAAAGTACAAAATGAAAGACCCCATGTAGCAGTTGATATCCTTGTCAGA
Organism: Diloba caeruleocephala; assembly: GCA_947459985.1. Taxonomy (NCBI): domain Eukaryota; kingdom Metazoa; phylum Arthropoda; class Insecta; order Lepidoptera; family Noctuidae; genus Diloba; species Diloba caeruleocephala. The sequence goes on from OX381614.1 coordinate 6,228,832, forward strand.
GCATAGAAGTTTCTCTTAGCTTTTTCACCTACAGATCTAATGTGTTCAACGAATGAAAAATTTCTCTCTAATACAAGACCGAGGTAGCACACTGACTCCTTTCTTTTAACGGTAATATTATTGAATTTAATGCTTGGTGATGCCTTAAGATTGCCTTTTAAAATTAGTTGAAAGGTTTTTTGCGGTGCAAACATTAAGCGGTTCCGTTCGCCCCACCTAGATATTAAACGTAAACAAGTATCCGCCAAGTTTTCAAGGCCCGCTCTTGTACTTGACTGAATAAGCAGAAGGCCGTTGTCCGCGTAACCAGTCAATGAACAGCCGTACGGCAATGGAATCGCCAGAAAATCATCGAATCCTATGTTCCATAGATAAGGACCGATAACGGATCCTTGAGGACATCCCATCGTGAGTTCCTTCGACACAGCATGATGACCTAGTTTAAGTTTTACAGATCCGTTTGCGAAATATGAGTAAATGAGCCTGTAGATGTTTTTAAAGCAACCACGAGCTTTCATTTTAAGTAGAAGCATAGGCCACCACGCGTTGTCGAAGGCACTAGAGATATCAAGGAATATGCCTATTACATACTTATGCTCTGATGAGTTTACTATTTTCCTGACAGAGATTGCTGCGTCAATAGTAGATTTTCCTATTGTGAAGCCGAATTGGTTGTTATGAAATTTCGGTCCATCTGGCAGCAAACGTGGAACTATTAGGCGCTCGAGAAGTTTACCTAAAGATGGTAGTAAAGTTATAGGGCGGTACGATTTAGGATCGTCCGGGGGCTTGTCACCGCTTTTTGGTATAATGCGTATAAAACCGGAACGCCATATACGAGGGAAAATGCCTTCAGCAATACAGCGCCTAAGAACGGTCAATATAGAGTCACCGGATGTTTTACAAGCTTCTTTAATCATTCTATTCGATATTTTATCTTCCCCAGATACTTTATTAATTGGCAGTTTATTGACAATGTTTTGGTCCTGTGATGCTTACGTACGTAACGTATTGCAACCTATAAAATTTCAATTTTGGTTCATCATATCAGCCACCGGACGTCCACTGCTGAACAAAGACCTCCCGCTTAGATTTCCACAACGAGTGGTAACATGCTGCCCTCTTCCACCGACTCCCAGTGATCCTTACCAGGTCGTCTGTCCACCTCGTTGGAGGTTGTCCCAGGCACCGCGTGCGCGGTCTCCATTCGAGAACCATTGATGGACAATTTTTGGTTCTAAACTTTCTTTTAATGTTTTAAGATGCAAGTTTTTTTTTATTAAATATGAATCTTTTTCTACACTTTCTTCTTCTTTCTTTTTAAACAAACGAAAAATACAATTTAACAGGTTCGAGACTTTAAATATTGACAGTCAAAATTATGTACCTACGTGACCTTTGTCAGGCTTTTTTTTACAAATCGCTAGTTGTCAGTCAGTTTCCGTGTGGTTTCCGGTTAAAGAATATATAACACCAATCCGTGTGGTGCCGGCTTAGAATGCCACCACCCCATTTCATCCCGTGAGTATAGTAAAAGTCGACTAAGGCATTAACCGGAGGATGGGCAGCAGCGTCCTTCGAGTTATTATTTGATGATGAAGGAATGAAGAAAGCATTGCCAATTGCATTGCCAATGAGGTTAATTTTATTAAATCATAATATGATGCCAGCCCTATCCGATCGAGAATACAGTATTTACACAACTATTCACTAGCTGTAACCCAGCTGACCCCAGCCAATGATAGGTTGAGATCATCATAACGGCCATTTATACGTCCACTGCTGAACAAAGGCCTCCCCCATAGATTTTCACAACTGTGTCATCATTTTGGGGGGTATTTGCCAATACTCACCACGCTTGGCAGGCGGGTTGGTGAGCGCAGTATTGCTACCGTTTCACAGAAGGGACGCTGCTGCCCATCCCTCTGGTTTAGATTCCCTTAGTCGCCTTTTACGACATCCACGGGAGGAGATGGAGTGGTGCTATATTCTTAATCCGGACACCACACGGATAATAGGTTGAGATAAGCGCTCATAATCCTAAGTCGCATGTGTATGCTTTACACCAGAGGCGGCGGCTTTCGACACCAGGCTTTTTCTTTGTCTTAATAATAACGCCGAGAAGGACAGTCGACACACGTAATGCTTAACCATTTAAACGGTGACGGATATAACATCATTCGCCGGATGCTGGTGGTCCGTTAGTTCCGTATAAGATCTTTGTGAACGCTGCTGCAAAAAAGAAATAATTATAACGATATGTGAAATAACGAAAATGCCTGTGTATACGTATTTTTTTATTGGTGCCCTGTGGAAATTCTTCATGAACTTCTTTCGCCCCGGGGAAGGGTGAACGGGTATGCCGGACTCCTACTGGCTATAACCACTGGAGCGTCATATCCGGCACCTAAGGGTGGCTCCAGGTCCTCTTATGATCACACTAGAGCCGCCCACTGGTGCCAGGCATTGGCATTAGCACATTTCAGAGAGGGTGACTGTAAAGCGGTCACCTCCGGAGGGATTGTAAAGGATCCCCCAAAGCGTCCCACGGCAGCGCGTGACCACATGCGTGCTACCATCTTCTCCAACATTATCTATGCGATTGTGTGTATGACTTCATTTTTTATTGGTCGAAGTGTGTGACAGCGTTTGTTTACTTTGAATTATATAACCTGATATATGTAGCCACATATATTAGGTTATATAACTCATGTATAAGCTCGTAAGAAATCTCAAGGTCACTTAGCGAGCTATGGAGAGAGCCTCCCCCATATTTCCACAATTATGTCGTCATATTGGGGCGAAATTGCCAGTACTCACCACGCTTGGCAGGCGGGTTGGTGAGCGCAGTATGAGTGCTGTTTCTCAGATGGGACGCTACTGCGCACCCAAAGGGTTTAGAGTTCCTTAGTCGCCTTTTACGACATCCATGGAGGAGATGGAGTGGTGCTATATTCTTAATCCGGACACCACACAGATATTACTGTGCTCCGGTTTGAAGGGAAAGGTAGCTAGTAACATTACTGGACATAAGGGCGTATCAAATAACTTTGTCTTGAGTTGAGCGCTGTGTGGTATTGAGCTGGACTAGACCTGGGAAGCATTACAATTTTATGGGCAGGCATGACGCTTGACCAACAGGAGCATGACAAACGACTGACTTGCTAGTCTCGTTCATGTAGCATAAAAATAAAAATAACATTGTAAGTTTTTCTTATTTTTTGACCTTAGAATGTCAAACGAATGAATATCAAAAAACATCATCTCGAAAGGGACTGGACTAGTAAAATTGGTTTTCGTCTAAAATGTTATGAATTTTTTCCCACGCATTCGAAGGAAGTTTTGCTCTATCCTTCACTGCAGATTGCACTTATACGACATAATCTTATCTTACTACTATCATATTGGAAGTTTGTTTGTTTGAACGTTTGAGGCTCTATCACGCATAAACGGCTGCACAAATTCTAATGAAATTTCTCATAGACCTCTATGACAAATTAAGGAGGATAAGATTATGCAGGTAGAGGTAGATACAATATGCTTTCTATTTTAATTATAAAATAAATCAATTATTACTCAATTTTATTTTCCGGCGTACGAAGCGTGCTTGTAATGGCTAGTCAAACATAAATGCCCACAATGATATTATTTACTAGACACAACTTTGATATTTAGTGAAGGTGTTTGTATATCAAAATGATTGAAGTCTTCACGCCCCGTGACAGCGGCCCGACAACCATCGAGCCTCACTCATTAAGCAACACCGTGTATATAAATAAAACTCAAGATACACCGAGAGCAACAATGATTCGATACTTAGATATAGGCAATCAAACCGCGCCAGCGGCGACGCTATCGATCGCGCGATTGCTATCTGTCATTTTCATAGAATTGAAGCCGTAATTAAATGTGCCAACTTCGACATAATTATGGTTGCAAGCCCTACAGTCAATTATTTCTCATTTATGTCAAAAGTTCCGTGAACGCCAACAGTAATAGCAGTAATTCAAAAAATAAAGTTCTCATTATATTGGTCACGTTTCTGAATGTGAAGAAGGTGTGTAGGTACACAGAAACGTAAATGAATTCCGCTTGGTATATACGACAAAAATATAGTTCCATAAAATAAATAAGACTTTCTAACTGTAATTATAAATCAATAATACAACATTTTTCATGATTTTTGATTTTAATTTTCACGGCAGTATATAGCGTAAATTTTAACCACTAAGCAGAAATTAAAGTCCGATAAATTCCTATAACTGGCACCTTGTGTATCTAGGGGGTTAATAGACATCTAACCTGTGACATTGAGTAGGGAGGACGATGATTATCGCGCCGGCAACGCCCCGAGCAGTACCTACTATGAGGCACCACGTAATAATGCAGCTAAGATCATCGCTGCATCATCAAGATTGATGACCTCGCATCAAACGTATGTTCTGCATAATAATAAAGGTTTTCAATAGCTATTGACGATGTCCGTACCTTCTATGGTAACAACCTGTCGCATGTAAATTGTTCGACAATTATATTTAAATATTTTTTTCATCTAGGTGTGCCCTTGGCTTTGCAACTTTGACTTTTGAAGTACTCTGAGGTTTTAATTAAAGTTTGTATGTAATACGACCCAGATATATTCTTGTTTGATAAATTGTATGAGATCCACACGAATTTAATTCATAATTACAACAATCTTGCTTTCTCAATACATTTACAATTAAATTAAAATTTTGATGAAATTGATAAAATCTAATGAACTAACTAAACCCTAATAACATTAAAGTAAAACAATAAGAAACACAGAAGTTTACTTTTAATACATACATACTCAGCTCATTACTGTCCCACTGCTGGGCACGGACCTTTTCTCACGATAAGAAAGATTAGGTTCGCTACCAACAAGATTGTATTGCAAATCGGTAAAAAGGAAGACAAAAACACCCCCAAGGAAAACAATTTAGCCTTCCGACTACCTAGAACGTTATTATCTCCGGTCATAAATCTTCACGAAGTCAAATTGTTCTCATTTCACACCAAATAAGTTACGGGGAAGAGGACCTGCGCAGGCGCAGGCGGCCGTGCAATTACGCATGGTAATAATGCCGGGGGCGAACGTTGAAATACAATAATTCATTGTAGCGCCCGCCGTCCGGCCTGTGGTTACACCGATTGGTTTAAACCTAACGATAATTGGGCTGTACATAGCTTCTTTAGTTGTACGCTTGAAAATATCGGAATAATTTCTCGAATTTTGTGCTTAATGGTTCTCTGCGGCAGGGTATTGTGTGTATTTGTACCGTGTAGCTCCGGATACTTCGTGGGTGTCGTATGGCTGGCGTTTGGAACCCAGTGCATACCATTAAGCTCTTTGGGTTACCCGCGGGTGGCGGCTAAACCACCAACACTAGCAAACCCAAGGAGGGTTTGGTATCAGGCTGACGAAAAAGCCTTTCGCCAAAACCTTACTAGCATATTGCGCCGAGCCCAAGTTACTTGGGTCCAGGGCAGGAAGTAGAATGGTAAAGAAACTACATAGTTCGTTTTCATCCATTGGCAGTGCTGTCACTAAATTTTACTGTATATTCTTGACCTTTACCTGCTTTTTTTACTGGTGATAGGTATGTTATTGCAAGAGTCCGGCTGGGTAGGTACCACCTCTAGATATTTGCTGCCAATCAGTGTTGTTTAAACTTTAGACCTTACTGTAATCCGGTTTGAAGGGCACTGTGACTAGCGAAATTACTGGGCATAACAGACTAAATAACTAATGTCTCATGTAGTGCCACACAGGATTAGTTTAGTGGGCCTTTTTTTTTTTTTATTGATGTCCAGTGGAAATTCTACATGGAACTTCCTTCACCCCGGGGAAGGGCGAAGGGGTATGCCGGACTCCTACCGGCTAAAACCACTGGAGCGGTCATCTTCGGCACCGAAGGGGGGCTCCAGATCCTCGTAAGATCACACTAGAGCCGCCCATTGGTGCCACGCCTTTAGGCACATCTCGGAAGGGATGACTGTAAAGCGGTCACCCCCTCTAGCGGAGGGAAGGCGACTGTAAAAAGGTCGCCCCCCCCAGGCACTTCTCGGGGAGGATTGTAAAGGATCCCCCCAAGCCTCGCTTTGCGCTGTGCTGCGCACACGGCGGCACGTGACCACGTGCGCGGCACCGTCTTCCCGGGGGTCGCTCGGTGTGAGCACGTAGATTCCCCAATCTGCGCGCCCGCTAGTTTAGTGGGCCTAGCACGAATATTATGACGTAAACGTGATGTGAGCGAATTAGGAATCGAAAATACAACTATCTTATAGCATTTTTCTTTAAATTTATACGACAAACACAATTCGTATCATATGTAGGTATAAATAAAGTCTTCAATTCAATTAAAAACGAATCAATCATTCAAATCGAGTAGTAACAAAAGATCCCTATAAACTCCAAATAATCATTGATCCAGCAGTCCCTTGCGATTATTATTTATTTATTTATTTATTTAATACTTTACGCACAATTTGTACAGAGGCGGACTTAATGCCATTAGGCATTTTCTGCCAGTCGACCTTAGGGTGATGCAGAGACAAAACATGGCAGGTGCACTAATAGTATAACTGTAAGAAGTTAACAAAGAAAAAAAGGCAATATCTAAATATTTGGATAACGTTTTAAAGCAATAATAACATATTACAAATAGGTACATACATATAAATATACGTACGTACATAATAATAATACAAATTATTACTGTCCCAGTAACTCCCTGAGCCGAGGTCCGTGTCCCGCAGGGAACGCCCTCAGGCGCAGTTACTTAAATATAAATAAAGCTAGGCTGGAGGCTATTTAATACTTCGCCAATATGTCCGGTCAAGCATCTAGATCCCTCTTGGGATGAGTGCGAGTAGCCGTAGTAGTAGTAGTCACAAAAAAAAAGTGCGAATCGAGTATTTTTTATTCAAAATTCACCCACATTAGCGTTACGTTTATGTTACTATACGTCATATTCGTGCGAGACCCACTGGGTATTACTACAATTATTGTTAGGTTCAGGCGTGGCGGTTACCAGCAGGCGAATGCCATGCTCGTCTCGTCCCTGGATCCTATTAGTAAATAGCGTGAAGGAATGAACACAAAATAACATTATTTTTAATAAGTACATAATTCGATCCGACAAATGATAGATTATCCAACCTTTTACTCGATATTTTCAACCGACCGTAACGAGCAAACATTTTTTCACGTATAAGTTTTAAATCTAAATTATAATTAGATTTTAATCTTTAAATTCGTCTTGTCCACTTTAATTGAACCGCACGATAAGGTCACTTAAAAGTTTGCGTACATAAGGACCAAGTTTTAAATGAAAATAATGTTTTTAAAAGTTAACACGTCACAGTTTTACATGGTTTTAATATTATCCAGGTAATTATGTGGTGGCAACCCCGTATTATATTGTAAGCCCGGCTGCCAACAAATGGATAAGACTTATAAATAAAGATGGCTGGTCATGCGCACGCAGGTACTTTCTTTGTCCAGTATATTGTACCTCGGGGACTCGGCCGGAATGGCTTGCAAGGTGCATAAGCATGCATGACCGACCTACTTTTGACTGAATTTCGATTTTATTATTGCCTTCAGATTTGATTATCAAAAAACGATCGGCCTTAGCTTATCCGCACACATCTTTATATACACGTTTCATAATTAGCTTATATGTGTGTTGCGGAAAAACTTGAAGATCTCGAGATTACGGGCAACATAGTTTTAATTGAGTACTTATGTATATTAAAAGGCTCGGCTGTTTATGTTTTAGATGCTTTGCCGCATCGAATTATAAGTTTAATAAAAATAACCAGTTATCATTTTCGTCGTATCACAATACAAGATCTTTTCACTGGCATAATGACTTAATTTTTTTTTGTACTGTAGAATAATTGTTACTACGGTAACTCAATACTGGTCCGGTCTTATTGTCTGAGTCTTGCTAGACCGTTGTGAAATGGGGCGCACAGGGACGCTTCGGGAGTGCCTGTACAACCCCCTCCCCTCCCGTGAGAGGGGGTGACCGATTTACAGTCACCCTCTCCGTGATGTGCCTATAGGTGTGGTACCAGTGGTTGGCTCTAGTGTAATCATACGAGGACCTGGAGCTCCACTTAGGGGAAGATAACCACCCCAGTGGTTTTAGCCGGTGAGAGTCCTATGCCCCTTCGTCCTTCCCCGGGGCGGAGGAAGTTCATGACGAATCTCAACTGGGACCAATAAAAAAGGAAGGTCAGGATCCTTCCTAATGAGTAAAAACAAATCAGTACGTCTCGTGATTGGCATACGCTTAAAATCAGCACAGCACTTTTCAGCACTTCAGTACTTTTTTAGAAGCTATAAAACAAACATGATATTTAAAAAAATAACTTGGATGGGGTGACTAAATAAACTAAAATACTGCAAGACTTTCAATGCAGCAGTCAATAATAAGCGTGGAATAGGATTATTTCATCGTCCTATAAGTTTCCGCACGTAACCGCGATCAGTCAGCCTGAGCAGGTGCTCGAAGGACCGATCAAAACACGCCTTTTATACAAAACATCCTATCTTCACTGATCATCCCAACAATTACAAACCTTATATCTTACTACATAGAGTTAAAATTGAAACTTAACATGTACAGTAGTTGGTTAATTTAAATTGTATATTACATATTTTATCGACGTACGCGCACTAAGCAATTGCGGTAGCGACTACCGAAGGTATATGCGTGAAGAATGACAAACTAGTATAGTTTCATATATGTGGCACGCCCCACGGCTTTACTGCATATATAGAAGTTGAATTTATTTTATTTGGAAATCGAATACAATGTGAACAACCTCCTTTTTCGATATCGATTAAATTGTCTGCTTGACAACAAATGTCCTACTTGTGAAAAAAATATTCATTATCACATATTATTTATTATTGACGAAGTAACTGCGTGCTGTGGCAGCGATGTCAATTGGCTCTTACTTTAAATGTGAATAGCATACTAAAATTTGAATTATATCGTTACAAAGGAAGGGTGAAGCTCTTCATCGTCCGCCGTGCTCACCAGACCTTGTGCCTACAGACTTCATTTCACAGACAACATTTTCCAGAATTTGGATAACTTTTAGAAGGGAAAAAATTCAATACCCGAGATGCAGTACAAAATGCCATTGTAGAGTTTGTCGCCTCCCGTCTGGTTGATTAAAAAAATACTATTCATTATTTCGTACAATATGACAATTTCATAGGTAAAGACCTAATATAATTATACTAATATATATATTTTATAACAAAGGACAGGCGTTACATGCAGGCAGTTACGTGGTAGGTATTGTGGCGACACCTACATCGCCAGCATAAAACTGCAACTTACAGCGACATCTACTTGAATATTAATTGCAACTCTCCGATGACGTCAAAGAATCCTGAATCACACTTGTAAAGTATTCGCGCGACTCTGCATATATACAGTCACCCAACATCAACCGTTGGGCTTCGGCCCGCCAGGCATACCATCCGCTTGGTTGGAGGCTCCTCCCTTTCCTATGGAGGAACACCACACCTTGTTGTTCCCATAGGTTTAATACAATAAAGGACAAAAATATGAAATTAAGCAACTTTATAGAGACCATTGCCTCATATACATATTATATAAAAGTACAATATAATATATTTTTAAATTGCTTTATCATTTGATTTAGATTTTCCATAGAAGAAAACTAGTTCGCACGCTATTGTAATATTTTTTACAATACAAAATAATAACCTGTGTAAGTGACGTCGTAACGAAAACTGATACCTTGGATTCAGTACATGATTCTGGAGCCTTCAGCGTTAGAATTTTGCGTCGGTCTTTTCACGAATAATCAGTTGTTTCCAGTTTCATCATCATTTCGGCCGAATAAAGCAGTGGCTGGACCTGGCCTCCCCCAAAGATCACCACAACGACCGATATGGGTGTGTAGTGTGCTCAGTGGGGGTGTCTTGCCATAAGCGCCACGCTTGGCAGAAGAGTTGGCGATTGCAGTTGAGTTGTTGTGTGCTCAAAGGACGCTGCTGCCCATCATCCGGTTAATCCCTTAGTCGACTTTTACGACACCTACGAGATGAAATGAGGTGGTGGCATTCTGAGCCGGCACCACATGGCAAACGGTTTCCAGTTTATTTAACTGATTTATGTTTTTTTTTGTTCTATCTTAACACTATTTTCGGTAACAACACAATAAACTATCTATTTTCACATAAAACTGCAATGTAAATAAAAACTAAACAGCTGTTTTTTCGCTTCAATTCACGAAAAGGTAAATCGCTCGCAGTAGCATAATAATATCATATCATAATACAATAATAGAATAATTTGCGTTAACGCGGTGTCCGGATTAATAATGTAGCAACACTCCGTCTCCTCCCGTGGATATCGTAATAGGCTACTAAGGAACTCTAAACCCTCTAGTTTATAAGTAGCAGCTTCTCTTCTGTGGAACAGTAGCCATTCTGCACTCCCCAACCTGTCTGCCAAGCGTGGTGAATAAGTGCAAATTCCCCCCCATAAAATAACGACAAACGGCTTGTAGCCGGTCGTCTTATGGGGGAGGCTTTTGTTCAGCAGTGGACGTTTCTGGCTAATATGATGATGATGAACGTATCATTTTTAACACCCTTTTGTTAGCTTGCTATGTATCTATGGATCTATTTATCTATGTAATGGAATTTTTGAACTCGTATTTAATTCCCTTCAAAACGTCGGATTGATTTGAAACTTCGCACACTTATCAAGGACTGATGACAATGCAACTTCGTTCCAAAAATCAAGAAAATAAAACACGTTTTTATAGTTAGCCGCACTAAAAAATAGAAAATAAATAGGTTAAAAACTAAAAAACACGCTTTTGTAGATAACCGAACTAAAAAGTAGAAAAAATTATGACGTCCCACACTAGGATTGTTCTTGAGGCATGGGTACAGTTTACAGACATAAATCTCGCATGCATAAACACCCAGACCCAAAACAATTGTAGATCATACAAATATTTGTTCCATGCGGAGATCGAACGCACGTCACTTAGCAGCCAAAGCCAATTGCTTTGCCACTGCGCCGGCAACCGTGCCGTCAAGTATGTAAACAAAATTAATAGGTACCTTCCAAGTCATTTGACAATAACAGACAAACGCACCAAGTTTATATATAGCTATTGTGGTGATAATTAATCGCTAGAAGTAGCGACAGCATTTATCCACTGTACTCACTACATATTTTATTGGCAACACCCATAACGTACACAGTGACACACACAGACACACACACATATATATACCATGAGCCTGACGTCACTTTGGACACGGGCCTGGTCAGAGAACACAGCAATTTACAGTTATAAGGGAAGGTTGCCATAAACATGTTGGCAAACGGATTGGGAATCGCAGTATAAAGGGATGCAGATGCCCAAGTCACCCATTTACGACGTCCACTAAAAAATAAGATATATGTTCTTTGCCGAGATACCCACGGTGCTTCATGCTTGCTATATCAGCTTCTAAAAATGTTGTGCTGAACTAAGGCGCCATAGATAGCTATAGGAATTGTCTAAAGGGGATCATTTCGTGTTCAGTAAATTTCATCATCATCACCATCATTGCGGCTGAATGAAGTCCACTGCTGGACACAGGCCTCCCCCAAAGATCACCACAACGACCGATATGGGTGTGCTGTGGGCTCATTGGGGGGTTTTGCCATAATCGCCACGCTTGGCAGACGGGTTGGCGATCGCAGTTGAGTTGTTAATGTACTCGAAGGACGCTGCTGCCCATCCTCCGGCTAACCCCTTAGTCGACTTTTACGACACCCATGGGAGGAGATGGGGTGGTGGTATTCTGAGCCGGCACTACACGGCAGTAAATTTCCCTGACAATATTCCAGGTTGGGAAGTATAACAGAATAGAAGAATAACATAAGAGTACGAGTTGGCAGTATATGTGTAAGAGTGAATGTGATAGCCAGAAGATTCACGCGTACCTGTAAGGCGGTGATCCTTAGTTTATTATTCTTTCTGCGCGTGTAGCCTTTTTTTTGTTTTTTTTTTAATTGGTGCCCAGTGGAAATTCTTCATGAACTTCCTTCGCCCCGGGGAAGGGCGAAGGGGTATGCCGGACTCCTGCCGGCTAAAACCACTGGAGCGGTCATCTTCGGCACGTAAGGGAGGCTCCAGGTCCTCGTATGATCACACTAGAGCCGCCCACTGGCGCCACGCCTATTGGCACATCTCGGAGAGGGTGACTGTAAAGCGGTCACCCCCCCTGCGCGTGTAGCCTGTGGATTAGATTTACTCAAAAAGCATACGGTGCCCTTCGCATCTAGTAAGATAACGCATTCAGGGTACTGATGGGTCTGCCGCGCTACTGCAGCGCATCAGGGACGTAGCAGACGCTCACGTGGACTGCTTTTATAAGGTCGATGCGCATCCCTGGCCTCTAGGATTTGAGCCAGCGCCAACAGCTTCCTGATTATGATAGCTCGCAGACTAGACTAAGTTTGTGGACCACTGCTGCAAGGTTTCAGCTGAAACTGTGACCTAACCTTGATTTCGCGACTTCTATGTCAATATAGACATTAAAATGTTCTAACACAACTTGTAAAAAAACTGTTACTAACACTATGAGCCTTTGGTACTTGAAATAAAATTATTATTATTATTGAAAGCATCTTATCGGTCCTACCAAAATAGTGCACTTTATTGATATATAGGTTACAAGAACGGCCTTTAATAAAAAAAAGTTATTTCCAATTATTATTTTTTGGAATTATATTGACTAATTAATGAATGGAGTTCCTAATGTTTTCACTATTTTATTACAAACTTGCGCCGCTCGCTCGCTGTAATAAAATAGCGAAAAATTTTATTTTCTCAGTACTCGAACAGCAACTTTACGTACTAACAATTGCAAATAAAAAAAACTGATGATACATAACTTAGCCAAGCAGATCCCCACAAAGAATGGACCGACCCTCTCAACCTATGGCTGTCGTAAAAGGTTGATATCAAGCCGATCGGCAGCAGCAGACTCGTTTGTCAATACCAACAGACTGCGGTCACCAATCCAAGCGAGGTGGCAGCAGTCTCCCCTAGGACCATTCATAGTAGTAGTAATAACTGCTTATTAAGCATTGTATATTCACGGGCTGATGAGATGAGAGCTTTATAACTTATAAGCGACAACCAAGGGCGGACAACCAGTGGGTACAAAGGGGGAGGGCATGGCCCCCTTTGTACCCCTGGGATGGCTGTAAAGCGGTCACCCCCTCTAGCGGAGGGGATTGTAAAGGATCCCCCGAAGCCTCGCTTTGCGCTGTGCTGCGCACACGGCGGCACGTGACCACGTGCGCACCACCGTCGTCGCGGAGGTCGCTCGTTGTGAGCACGTAGACTTTCCAATCTGCGCACCCGCGACCTCCGAGGCCCCCCACCAGGTAGTGACGGCAGGGGGCTTAGGCGTGTTGGAATTGGGAGCCGGGACGGTTGTTGCCCCGGCCCCGTCTCGTCCTTCTCCGTGCGGCATCGGCCCTCTCCTGATCCCGCTCTGCAGTCTCCGTCTGGAGCATGACGCTCTCGCAGAAGAAGACCACTGCACTCCAATTTTCATGATTTGCCGACATAGCGGCAGAGAGAGATCTTGCCCGATCCGATCGACCATGATCCGCTGATCGGCCGCACGCAGGGCACTCCTCGAGCGTGTGCTGTGTGGCCACTTCCACAATGGTGGCACTGTGCCGTAACCTCACATCCTATTCTGTGCAGGTACGCACCAAAACAACCGTGACCGGTGAATACCTGCGTCAGACAGTAGGTGACGCGCTCGCTTCTTCTGAGCCAGGCTCCAAAGAGCGACAGGACGGCCTCAACAACACGCTTGGTCGCAAACGGTGCCGGTGACGCCACTTTCGAAGTGCGCGCCGCCGAGATAGCCGCCTCAACCTGCCTAATGCCCTTGGAGGCGCGCCTTCGCCGCTCTGGCGGAGGGAGCGTGTCTGATCTTAGACACACGCATCCGTCTCCGCCAGGATGTCGAAAAGCGGAAAACGCGCTAGGAGAGTTGCCGCCTCGTAGACCGTGACCTGTTCGGCATCCTTTTGCTATCCGTATAGCTGCGCTGCAGACTGTGAAATTCTACAGCGCTAGGCGCCTGACAGTCAAGCTGACCATACAGACGCCCCGTATACGGCCACGAACCGTACGACCACAACTGCGTCAGTATCTATTATGTATTCTGTGCCCTAACCTTGACAGAACCTATCTTTCATAAAAGGGTTTAAAGTGGCTTCTCCCTTGTTTTCAGATAATTAATGAAATTGTAATATGGATTTTCTTCGATTTGAAGTACAATCTGGTATATTGTTGTTCATCTCGGGCCTTTTTTGTATGGCAGATGGGCATTCCTCTTTGTCATGTCAACATATTTAATGACAAAACATGTGTTACATTATAAAACCAGTTCACCTGAGGCCTAGCGCGGGCGGGTCACTTTTGTCACCGTGACAATTTCTTCTCTCACATCATATCAATGGATATGTAAGGAAATGTCACGTCACGTCAAGACGTAACCTGTGCGCACGTCCATACCAACCCACGGACTTCACAAAAGTGACGAAATTGTCACGGTGACAAAAGTCACCCGTGCGCGCTAAGCCTTATTGATCACCATGTTCTTACGCACTTAAATATTATTATTTTTACATGATTTAATACCGCAAGAAATATTATGATAAAACAATTCTGAGCATATAATTGCGATATAAGAGTATATATATAAGACAAAATCATATCATATAGCCATACCTTATAGTAATTCAAAGCCAGTAAGACTTATTAAGGTCTATTCAGGAAAGCCTATATAATAATTTCTGTTAATCCTGAACTGTAAATCTTCGAGTTATAGGTAAAGCTAAACAAACAATGTAGCAACACCGGGGACTTCGTTAGCGTCGGGTCACAGGGCACAGTTCACGAACATCGTTACTGTAACGTCTCTATTCACAGCACCACACTAATGTTCTCCCTTAAGGAGCTATGTGGGATTTACTGGGTATTGCTGCGCTCTACTGCGTTAATTTAAAGCCTGTGTAGACAGTATTCTACCAGATAACGTAAGTTTCCATTCTTGTAACCCACGGTCTATATTGTCAACTTTTCGTAAAGTACACGGTCGTGACCACAGTCCATGAGCTTTGATATAGAAAACTCTCAGCGCTGCCCCCTGGATAAGACAATGTATTGCAGTAGGGATTTGTTAGTAAAAGTGCTGTATGTCATTTCTTAAAAATCTTACAGTGTAGAACAGCGATTACTACGCCTAATATACCAGGACACATTGTACGATGTCAGGAACATAAATACGGTAAAAGAAAGAAAGAAAGAAAGAAGAAAGAAAATAAATTTATTAAACAACACATACCACATAAAAGTTAGAACACAAAAGAAAATACATCAAATAAACACACAATTGTTATAACATAACATTGCGTAGTAAGCGTGTGATGACACACAACAAAAAAAAACATTAACCATTTGAAGGCACGGTTGGCCTTGTGGCTAAGCAGTTGGTTTTCTGCGCTGCGAGTCGCGGATTTGATTCTGGCTCGGAACAGATATTTATATAGCCTACAAATAGTTATTTCTGGATATTTGTGTATGTGAGATTTATGTCTGTAAACTATACTCATCATCATATCGTCCTAGCCGCCGAAGGACGTCCACTGCAGAACAAAGGCCTCCCCCAATGATTTCCACCATTATGTCATCATTTTAGGGGGAATTTGCCAGTACTCACCACGCTTGGCACGCGGATTGGTGAGCGCAGTATGCCTAATGTTCCACAAAAGGGACGCTGCTGCCCATTCCTCTGGTCTAGTGTCCCTTACTCACCTTTTACGACCTCCACGGGAGGAGATTACTCATGACACAGAAGAAACCGTAGAGAAAAAATCATAGGTGACAAAAATGCTTTCATTGTAACATATCCATTTACCAATCAAATATACTTTAAAAAAAAAAAAAAAAAAATACTAATATGATTTCATCATCACACATGCAAAACGTCAGATCATCCATGAAGCACTATTAGGTATTTTACACCTAAACTAAAACCGATAAACTTTTGCTTCGAATTATCAGGCCGTTTAAAAAGCGAACACATGTGAAGAAGCCCTTAGTATCTGCAAAATGATCCGTTACTGTAATAACGTAACGTAGGCTAGGTGTATTAAATAACCGTTATTTCTGACTTTAACACATAAATAATAACGCGTGTAGGGTTACCAGTGCATTGTGGAAGCTTGTGGGAACAAAGAAGTTACCTGACAGTAGCTATTTCCAGCTTAACTGAATAACTGTTCTTACGTGGGAGTACAAAATCTATTGATTATTTTTAATGGAATTGAGAAATCGTAATAGTCTTTATTTGTATAAATTATGAGAGCTACGATAGCCTTCTGCGTAGCGGCGGGTGATTATCTAAGTCGCAGATGCTTTGCAACAGGCGTAAATTGCTCCAACGCCGCTGTCAAACGTCAATTTGGTATTACCTATTTGCCGATAGCGACTAAACAGGCGAAGATTTTTGACGCGCCTCTGTCGGACAATCCATGAACTAAAAACGTTCATTCTTTTTAGTTCCACTGGTGGTTACTGGCGCTAGTAACTATGCATCTTCCACAATAGCGACTGGCGGGCGATGGCTTACGTAATACCAATTTTTGACGCTTTGCCACCGGTGGATCCTTAGCTGCGCGATAGCTGCTATCGCGTCTGCTGTTGCTGTTTTTAGTTAATCAGCCCGCGGATCCTCACGGAAAAAAGATTGTATGGCTTACATACAGTTGTTTCTAGTCTGGGTGTTTGATCACGTAACATTTATGTCTATCAATTATACGATACACCAGAAATAATAATACACGTTTTAGTTAGAGAACAAATGTATGTAAAAAAAATACGGGGTGCACTCCTGGAGCGCCGACAGAAGTAAAACGTTTTGATTTTATCTAGACGCGTTCGCGGTCTGCTATATGTACATGCGTATATGCACACACTATAGCTGCGTCTCGTTATGGTGTCGCGAGTCCAGAGATTTTATCTCATCTAAAAATATGCGTACCGCGCTAAAAGATGTTTTTTCACTTCAAAAATATAGCATCGAAGGAAGTAAAATGTACTAGAATGTCCGTACCTCAAATAATTTAATTAAGCATGCTATTAAGAAAGCCTATTCAAGACTCATGGCCTTAACCGCATACTGAACTTAAATCAGTTCTAACGCATTTGACGTGTGCAGTTTATAAATGACAACCCTAAGCCTACTACTTCATTGCAACTTATAGATTCGCAACGGTAAGTACACTGGTGGCCGAGAAATTAACTGCATCTAAGACAATAAATAATTGTTCGAAATTATCGCTTGGCACGTTGCCAACAATATTGCGTATAGTGGTCAGTGTGTACGGCACCTAAGTGGGCCTTGGAGGTGATAAGAAAATTAGCCCATATTTTGGCTTTCACCGTCGATACTATATCTAATAACAGTAATTCAATGATCGAAACTGAATAATGTCGGGACCCCTAAACTAATAAAAATGGAATGCTGAGATAGTAATTCGTCCCAAAAATTAAAATAACGACGTCGTGAGACACGTGACAGTGAAGTAACGGCTGTCATTGGATTATCCCGTCGTATTATATCGTTGGTACGCATCCACCCGAAGATCCGCCGATCGAGGCAAAGCTGTCACAGGAAGGACCGCTGCACCAGCGGCGCTACAAAATATGCGCTGCATGTAAGTCTACGTTCGCCCCATATTGGCGCTCCATTTCTTATCACTCTATGGTCTGCGCCTACCAGTTTGTGGTATATCTGCTCATAACAATTATCTACTCTTTCCCGGTGAAAGCTTGCTATAATAGTTCATATTTATTTGCAATATGTTCAAGTTTATTACAGAAGGCCATTATTAAAACAAATAAATGTCATTTAAATGGTTTCCGTTTCTAAAGCTACATTTAAACAACGCAAGTAGCACACACCTGTGTCACAACCTGTGCGCAATTAATTCTAGAATAAATAAATACCTACTTGTAATCAACGTGGACACTCGGATATCAAGGTACTATCAGACTGACTTAAATAGTCATTGTAAAAACTAGGCTGTAAACACGATCACGTTTTAGCAGTGTTTTTACGATTCCCCACACTAGTGTTTCTACTGTAGGTATCACGTAGAATTTACAAAACATAAATCTTACAGGCTGGCACATTCAGACTACGTGAGTCCGTTTGGTTTACTCGTGTGCTCAGATTTACAGACTAATAACTTTTATACAATTAGATAAAAGACTTTTTTATTCTTGTAAACCATTTACAGGATTTCGTGTGGTATCCTGATTAAGATCACCACTTCATCCCCTCTCGTGGATGACGTAAAAGGCGACTAAGGGGTTCTAAGTTCGTCAAGCGTGAAGGAAAGAGTGAAAGTACTGGCAAATTACGTAAATGTCAACCGCTCTAAATGACGACACAATTGCGGAAACCTGTGGGGCAGGCTTTTTTTCAGTAGTTGTCCTTTGGCAAATATGATGATGATGATTCACAGGCACTTATGAATAGTCAGACTTTAGTTGCCCCATTCCAAGATGAAGATTTTCTATGGAGAAGAACGGGCAATAACTCCATCGTCACACTTTTTAAATCGTTTAATTTTAATCAGTGAGAATTTCCTTAAAATTATATGAAGTTAATAGCTCAAACGATGTAGCTGTCTACTGTAACTATAAAGTTTAACCAATATTATAACTATGATTATATCTCCATTCGCTGTCAAATATCTTACGGTTTATCTTCAAGATCCTATGAAAATTCCGCATTCTTGATTTATAATATAGTGTCTCGCAGAAGCTATGTCTCATAAACTAAAAGGATACCCACTTAATTAAATGTCATCGTAAGCGAATTTCTAAGAAACCATAAAAGTAAACTGCAAAAGCAATATGGTAGCGAATACTCTGATAGGTGACTTAACAATAGGCATAAAACTGCAATTTCACAGTTAACGATGTACACGCTTCATTTGTAGAACGGTGTTTTATGTGATGGGGAACCGAACCCGCAACCTCACGGTCAGAGGTCGAAGCTTTATGAGTCGTGGCCAGCGAGATGAATAATGTTCTCTAATAGATGTTAGCGAGGGCCCGCTTGATAGATATTTATTGTTTCTCGTTTATAATACGTCATTAGTTTACTAATTTATTAACTTGGCTATGTGAAAGCTTGTGTACGAATAGCTTAAAAGGGTAAGTAGGTCTAAGCTGTACTTAAAACTTAGAAAGTGTGAAGACTTAAGTGGAATTATAAATAGAGATAACTTGTTAGGCTATTGCTTAAAAGCAACAATAAGTAACAAGGTTCCCTTTATAGTACCAGCTCTTACCATAAAATTGTACTTTATCAAAAAGTTATTACTATTTCTCTAAAGCTTCACACTGTTTAATTTTACACTCAGATGCATAAGACGGCCATGTTGGAATTTCCCACAATTTACGGGTCGGATTTTTCAAATTGCAAAGTGTGTTACGCAAATAAAAATGTAATATATAGAAAAAACTTCACCTGATTCGCACACGCACCCTTCGTGTTGCAAGCCAGGATGGATAGTCAGAAGTTATTTTACATTCAACAATCAAATCGATCGATATTCCTTATGGTGTCTGGATTAAGAATGTAGCACCACTCCATCTCCTCCCGTGGATGTTGTCAAAGGCGACTAAGGGACTCTAAACCAGAAAGAAGGGCAGTGGCGTCCATTCTGTGGAACACTAGCCATACTGCGTTCACCAATCCACCTGCCAAGCTTGGTGAGTTCCGGGCAAATTCCCCCCAAAATGATAATACAATTGTGGAAATCTATGGGAAAGTCTTTGTTCAGCAGTGGACGTATAAATGGCTGATATGATGAATCAATTCGATCTACCCGTACAAGAAAAAAAGATTGTGTTGTACTTACTTACATTTAGTTAACATTAAGGTCGTCCGCACATAGTATGTTTCTGTTAGAAAATACTAACGCCCGTCGGATGGCTCATAATCATAAATCATAAATCATTTATTTGCATTCAATGTAGGTACCAAATTAGGTGATAATATAGAGTAAAGAAACCAAGTACATTCTACCGTTAATCTATATAAAACAAATTAAATCTTATTACACATATTGAATACTCATAACATATACACAGAAAATTCGAATAGTATTGTTATATGTCAAAATATAAAATACAGAAATTGAATGTCAAAAATAAACATGTATAAATTGAGTTACTATAAATTATCATTTAAAAAATCTTTGATTGAATAATATTACTGCGTATACATTTTGTACCAGACCCCGCAGACCGTAAAAAAAATTCCGGACCGATCGTCCGCTTCTACCGCTCGCCGGACGCATGCCAACCGGATGTCAGAATGTCGAAAGGCGTGTTGTCCATACATTTTGTACCCACACACCATCAGAAACTAGCATCAGTGACAAGCGGACGCTGAGTACGAGCACTGGAATAAATGCTTGGAAAAATGCCTAGAAATATTCTGACAGAAAATTTCTTAAAATGTGTGCCCGACCTAAAATGGAACGTGGGAAAACATTGTCAGTATGAAAAGATTACCTTATTTAATTATAAGCCTTGTGCTTAAATCCATGTGGTGTCTGAATAAAAAATATACCAGTCCATCTCCTCCCGTAAATGAGAAGAGATGAGGCGATTAAGGTATTCGAAACCAGAGGGATTGGCAGAAGCGTCGCTTCTATGGAACAGTAGCCATTCTGCGCTCCAAAGCCGTACTGGAAAATTCCCCCAAAATGACAAACACACGGATGTAACTTCACCTATAGATTACAGGAAAACCTATAAGAAGTCTATGGTCTTAAAACAATATGGTAAATAATTCAGTATAGTGCATATTAACTTAAATTTGCAGTTGGAATGTATGAGAAAACACATTTTTCAACTACGATGTTAAGTTTGTTCTTGGGATAAGTTATTGGTACACGACCAAATCCAACAATAGATAATATATTCAGCAAAATCGGAACCCTCTCCACGCGAGTTTAACTCGCACTTGACCGGTTTTTTTTGTGTTACATGTAATCTTAACACAGAAACGTATGAAATTCAGAATCTTAAATCTAAAGATTTTGGATTAGATTGATTATGAATTTCGACCGTAAGACATTCGGACGTACAGTCACACAAAAAAAGAACTTATGTTTCGTTGCTATTATTCCATCAGCGCAATGCCTATTATAATTAAATAAGGTATACCAATAATCTTTTCCCACGCTCGATTTTAATGACTACACAATGTTAACGGAATTTAAGTATCTAATACAATCTATAATAATCTATATCTTATTTTACTGGTGGGAAACAAATTAAACACCCAAATTACATAAATAAACTATAAATAACGTTCAGCCATTACGGAGTTTTATGTCATCAACGATAAATCGAAATGTCTAAGCGTGATTGGAATATAATTAAGAGGTCGCCAGTTCGACGTTTGTTTAGAATAAAAATAACGATGTAGGTACGTACATTTTTTTTTTACTGGAACCAAAAATAGCATTAGAATAGAATAGAATAGAATATACTTTTATGTACACCATTTGGATCATAAAAAGAAAACTTAAACATTAATACAATGTACAGTGGGCGGTCTTATCGCTAAAAGCGATGTTTTATAGACAACCTTAGGATGGACAAGAAAATCAGCATTATTACAGTAACTGAGATTAAGTTCTTATATTCAGCCTAGCGGTTGAACGCTTGCCTTCCATACAGGAGGGTCTGAGTTCGATCCCGGCCCGCACTGCTGACTTTTCCGATTAATTTGTAGCCAGCAGGCGGCAGATCGGGGGGTCTGCCGTCCGCATTGCACGACCCTGGAGTTGCGGCGATACCCTGGATGCATCGCTGTACGTCACAGGTAGGCCAAAGTGGCCGAACAGCTGATGTGCCGCGAAGGCAATATTCACGCAGTACTTGCGATCCATCACAAGGCGAATGCAGTTCCATACGGCTGAGTTTTTAGTGGCTGCAAGGCCCACATAACCACGTAGTATCCCCGGACGGAGTGCAGCATGAATTCTTGCGCTTTGTTACGCAAGAGCGTTGAGTCACCGGAGACGTTGCAATCCCAAAATCGCTACTGCCCGCTAATGTCTAATTCGTTTTTCTCAAAAAATCTTCGTGGGGGCGGGGGTACCGTTAAGTACCCCAGAGTAAAAGATATAGCAGAGAGTAAAAGAGATAGCTATCTAAAATGACAACACGTGTACTCGATATCTTTGTCGTACCTGTGATAGATTAAATGTGTACTCTCTTCTTTGTTTGGCCTGTGTTTTGTTCGACAGTATTATACTATAGATAATTTAAATAGTATTTTAATTAAAATATTTTATATAGTTTGTTATTGACGTGTGGTATGACATCCCTTCTTCTATATTTATTTTTGCTTGATAGTTTGTGCATTTTCTATACGCATGACGGCATTGTTATTACTTAATTAATAAAACAATACAGATTGTGACAGTGTGTGCTCGTTTTCCTGTCTTGGGCGAACTGATTGCGAGGTGCTACAATTGGGGGAGTTTTGGTGCTTACTTTTGGCACGCATGCGACATATCTACTTCTTTTAATATATGATATCATTGGTATGTCTATGTACCAAAAATATTTGACAATCAACTATCTAAATCTCTTTGATTCGTACCGACGATACTTTCCCCAAGATGGCTATCCCATCCCACGTATGGCATATTCCACGTCCTTTTACAACCGTACCTACTAGTCCCATTATTTTTTTAAATTCTGTTTTATAAAGTGAACACAGATCGTTTATTTTTATAAATGTGACTTTATTTATGTACCATTTTTAATATTTATACTGCTTAAACTATTTTTTTATATTGCTACATGTATTCATATTTATATTGTATAGCCACCGACAAAAGTCGACGTATACGTACAATGTTCTACAAAACTTTTAAAAGGTATATTGTAGAAAGTCATAGAAAATTTGAGTTAAGATTAAAAGATGAAGATCGTTATGTCTATGTTACGCTGCTAACTTAGATTTAAGCCTACCTTTATCCTACAAATTCTTGTTTGAAAGAGTTGGCTATCTGGCCCCTTATATACTCAAGGGAATATACTATCCCACTAACCAATGAAAATCATAAAACTTCAAGACCTTTGTAACAAGTATTCATTACACATATAGCTTCGGAAACCATGAGCTGAAACTGTAAGTGCCTGATGCATAAATAACTCGCGAGCATGTAATTGCATTAGCTTCTAATCTCTAATTTATTGTGAACTCGGATGTGTAGACCCGTTTGCCCTAGGCCAAGCGTACACTATACTTTCAAACGGCGGAAATGGGATGCTACATAGATGCATCGATGTATAAAGTAAATGCCGAACCCCCATCCTTCAAAGTAAATAATTAAATTAAATATTTATTTCGGAATTACTAAAGACCGGATTATATCCATTTGAATATTTGCAATGCATATGCGTATTTCGGCATTTTTTCAGTTTTTTGCATATTTTACCTAAAATCTTCTGATAGCACGATATTTGGGTATGTTTTCTATAATTTTAACTGTATCCAACTAGAGTAAGACGAACGCGTACATACATAATATGATAACAATAATAGTATCTCACCATGGAATAACGTAATCCTGGAGGACAGTTTAAAGCAGCTTCCTCAATTCTTCCTCCCTTTGATACAAAAAAAGTATGTCATAAGAAGATCTATTAAGAATCTTACAGAACGCAGGGCAGCTTGTGGCGAGCGGAAGAGCTGTATGTGAGTGGCGACACTGCGAACCAAATGCCCCGGAGAGTCGATCAGGGTCTCGTCTCCGGCTTACCTTTACTGGGCGGCTGAAGAAGAAACCCATGAGTGCCCGCAGGGCTTTTAAATCTGGCTTGCCTTAGTTGCCGATCAGAGGGGGCCGCCAGAGCTACATGCTCAGGGATGGAAGTGTTTAACGGGGTAGCCCGCTCTGAGTCTGTCCGGGTCCGAGTCCAGGGCCATTTTTTGAGTGACAAGTCACCGTCTGCCATAGAGCCCGTTTTTTCTTCATTCCATATAACACCCATTGCAATAAACCTTATCGTTATAGTCCACTTCATGGAGATCCTAGATCAGTGGAGTCAATCCGTGACTTAATTTTAAAGTGCAACAATGGAGGCTTCGGTTATTGTCCCATTACATTTTAGATTACAGTTCTCTAAAGAGTCTCTGCGTGTTAGACCCATGTACCTGCGTAAGCTATCAAAAGACCGGGTCCCTATTTGCAGAGGATATTAACCTGTGAAAAGAGAAATTTGTAGATTATAATAATAGGTCAACAGGTATAATCTTACTACTAAACATTTGGAACAATTCTTGATCGTTAACGGTTTTAAGAATAAATATAATAATATAAATTTCGTTGTAAATAAAGTAATTTGTATTAATTTAATGCAATGCATATTTTTTAAATAAAAGTAACTAGGATTATTTTATATTTAATTTTGCATATTTTGGAACTTTTAGACGATTTCGTTAAAATGTTTGTTATTTCGAGCATTAATGGAATGGAATATTTCGACCATTTTACGTTTCATATAATCCGGTCTTTGGTAATTACTACTGGTCTAGACCCGAAAGAGCTACATCTACATCGTACCAATATTTGTTCCGTGCGGGGATCGAACCCGAGCATGAATGCCATTCGCTTAGCCACAATGTCTAAACATTACTGTGTTAATTTACTGGGCATAGGAGACTAAATAAATTAACGTCTTGAGGTGACGAGCGCAGTGTAGTGCCACGCAGGACATGCTCCAGGCGAATGACTTGACCGGCTCGTCACAATCTATACAAATAAATCAAATTGAAGTGTCTGTTTGTAATGTCTAAATAACAGCTTTTTACTAAATGCATCTGAAAGTATATACGGTACCTACAACAAAAATCTATTTTATTTTTTTGTCTGTGTGTCTGTCGGTCTAGCTGTGTATTTGTTCCCGCTAATCTCCTAGCTATGAGATAGCTGATGTTATAAGGAATATCTTAGCCTGCTTCAATTTTAGAAAAATAGTTAGGGTTTCGCGCAAAAAAAAGAATTCCATAAAATCCAATATTATATATATTGGAAAATTATTATTAAAATCCAATATATATACTCTATGTCAAGTGTCTATGCCAAAGTACTCTAAATTATTTATCAAGAATGCGATTTCTTTTAAATTAAACGGTTGGTGAAACCGCGGTTCCCAGCTAGTATTGTATAAAAAAACCAAAGGCAATCGTGTGTGCCAGGTTTTACAGATTTCAATTAGTACCTACGATTTTGAGCAGCAGTGCTTCGGTTTCCTTAATGATTCATAGGTTAATTGCTTCATTGATCGAGATCAATAAGTTTTCATGCAAATATGCGAAATAAGGAAAAATGTGGTATCGGCATCGGTTTCCGAGCTAAATATCTGGTAAGTAATTTGTGATTTAAAAGTCATGAATATTCTAGTGTTTCCGTAAAGTTTACATAACTTGAAATTGCTTTAAAGCAATGAGACTCAGCCGTGTGAATAACGTCACGTCGGTTGTAATCAAATATATAGAAAGTATAATAATATTGACGTCGATCATCAATATATCAGACGTCCATAAAAGACGTCCACTGCTGAACAAACGCCTCCCCCATAGACGCCCAGTTACGTGCCATGTGTCATATAGATCATGATTGACGGCACGGTTGGTGCAGTGATTGATACAGTCGGCTGCTGCGCTCCGGGTCGCTTGTTCGATTCCCGCACGGAACAAATATTTTTATGATCTACATGTAGTTGTTGCGGGTCTGGGTGTATTGTGGGTGGAATTTGTGTCGGTAACCACGACACAGGAGAGATCCTAGTGCAGTGCAACATTTTAGAAAAAGAAAATAAAAATGATGTCTCAGCAGCATCAGCGGCCGCTACTAACCAAACCTGGCCACCACACTGTTTGACAGGTTTGTGGCAATATTCCCTCATGTCAGTTCAAGACTTAAATGAGAGAATGACGTTTGGAACGTGACTAGTAGCTTTACTTACTGCGTTACGTGTCACTGGTTTGATCCCCGCACGAAACTAATATTCGTATTCCTACAGATCGAGAGCTCCAGTGTGATTGATTGTGCATATGACAATTATACAAACGGTACTCGCAACATAAAAGTAACTCTAGAGTATGGTTTTATGAAGAGAATAAAATGAAGGACACTTAAATCTAGCTCTCTATGAGTATCCCGTATATGAAAACCTTGTAACAGTAATAGGGAAGACGGAGCATTTACTTTAATTTTTTATTTTTCGTGTAGTTAGTGTTCTGTCATTGTTGTTTAAGCCGCCCAAAGGTCTCCAACTCGGCTTGCTAATTGCCGTCTAATGACCACAACCGGGACCGACTATGCGGTCACCCATCTACAGGCTGACCGCGCCGAGCATTGCTTAACCTCGCCGATTGTTTACCGATCAGTGAGTGCAACTGGCTATGAGCGCCTCAAAGAAAGATAATTGATATTTTTTTTATAAAAAACGTTGGCCCTCGAGCATTTCTTCGTGGGTTTCGTGGGTGCGTTTAGAGATTTAGAAATACAAATTCCACACACACACCAAAACAACTACCTGCGGATCATACAAATATTTGTTTCATGCGGGAATCGAACTCGTGCCGTCAAGAATGGAGCATTCTCGAACCTCTGCAGCCGGAAACTGTATAGTACCTATAATAGAGTTATCATTTTATTATGCCTATCAGTCTGAGATTGCTATTGAGTGGACCTTCTACAACTTCCTATTAAGTGCTATTCTATGTAATATAAGATGTTCTTGATAAAGCAGAGCGTAAACGACCGTTAATTTTAACATAACTGCATGTAGTAGAACAATATGTGTGACGTGGAAATATGCGAGATGAGTGATAGCCAGCCTCTGTCCCACTGGTCATTAAGCCCGGAGTTGCCACACGCGGGTTGAAACCTGCCGAGTTTCTGAATAAGTCTCTTATGCTTACTAATTTCACTAGCTACAGTGCCCTTCTAAACGAAGCACAGTAATTTCTAAAAATTATACTATACACAGACTAGTAACCGTCCACTGCTGAATATGAACGATTTTTTATTGATCCCCAGTGGAAATTGTCATGAACTTCCTCCGCCCCGGGCTAAAGGCTAAGGGAAGGGGTATGCCGGACTCCTACAGGCTAAAACCACTGGAGTGGTCATCTTCGGCACCGAAGGTCCACGTAAAATCACACTAGAGGCTTGTACATGGACCTACCAATGATCACTACAATGAGCGGTTATAGTGGGATATTGGCATAATCACTACGCTTGGTAGGCGGATTGGTGATTGCACTATGTCGCTGATAGCACACGCGAGGATGTTGTTGCCCATCCTCTGGATAATATCAAGACTTAGTCGCCTTTTACGACACAGACAGAGAGGGGTGGTCTACTCTTTGCCGGAATACCACAACGAACAATTGAAGCTAAATCAGGCGATAAACACGATAGATGCGTTGTTGCGGCAGAAACAGGAGCCTGCTGCTGCAACAACGCATGTATCGGGTTTATCGCCTGATTTCATTTCTGATTGTCATATGACAACCATCACAGAAGACATACTTTTTGTCATTGAGGTATAATGTAGTACGTACTAGAGTAGCTATTACAAACAAATGATATGGTCATGAAGTTGCGACCGCGGGGCACGCTACTCCTTGACTTTATATGTTTCTCGAGTTATTAAAATATTATCTCAGTGCACATGAAGGCATATCTAAGTAAAACAACTTAGCACTAAAACACGTCACGTTGTGGCAAGCGGCTTGACAGACATGACATATACTAAGTGAGTTAAAGTATATGCGCCAGTACGTTGACTGAGGCGGAAGTTGTTCTGAGCCTTACTACACGATCGGGTGTCGGTCAAGGCAGTAATTTAGGACCTTTC
Organism: Diloba caeruleocephala; assembly: GCA_947459985.1. Classification (NCBI taxonomy): domain Eukaryota; kingdom Metazoa; phylum Arthropoda; class Insecta; order Lepidoptera; family Noctuidae; genus Diloba; species Diloba caeruleocephala. The sequence goes on from OX381614.1 coordinate 6,256,930, forward strand.
CTCTTTATTTTAATGATAACAACTTACTGGAGGTAGTCAACATGTCAATATGCCTACTTTTAGCTGATGAGCTTAAACTGGTTCTTGCTGTAAAAGAAATCGCGGGTTGTGACGTGCTGCAGCAGGATATAGATAAGATTATGGAAGTTAGGAAGTGGAGCCAGGACTACTGTCAACTTTATTTTAAGTTGGGCAAATGCACGGTGCTTACATTCACGCGCGAGCCCCTTACCACTACCAGTATCATATGGAAGGAAAGCCACTGCAGTCCGTCATGGAGGTAAGGGATCTAGGTATTCGCTTTACAGCTGATTTGAATTTCCGGAAACACATAGGGGACGTTTGTAAAAAGGCATACCGTAATTTGGGGTTTGTTTTACGTGAGGCGAATAAATTCACGAATATCAGCGCTTTAAGGGCCTTGTATGAAGCTCTCGTAAGAAGTCACTTGGAGTGTAACGCGCCTATCTGGAGTCCAAATGTAGCCAAGTATAAAACAATGCTGGAACGTATTCAGAATAAATTTGTGACATTTATGTACTTAAAGTTGTATGGGGTGTATCCAGGATATCCATTGATATATCCAACCTTGTTTTTATTATTGTTATTTAACCTAGTTATTATTTTATTATCCTGCTGGAGATCCGACCGTGCGTCCCAGAGAATTACGCGGGGCGACGAGCTGCTGGTGGTGCCGAGCGCACCAATTTACTACAGTAGGCACCATTCACGCGAGCGTTACGCACGCTCAACGCCGTGGCTGACTGTACTGATTTGTTTTCTTGCTCACTGAACGAGTTCACACGGACCACTTGTTATTATATATTTTATAGTTTTTTATAGTTATATTGTTATAAATATGTTTTTGTATAATATAAAAAAACTTCACTATTGAATTAGGTAATGATAGATGTAAGGGAGGATAAATAAATAAATAAATACTCTTCTAGTTGAGATGTCTTCTCTAGTACATTACACCTCTTCTTCTTCTTCTCTTTGAGTATGGCTTCTGTAGAGTATCTTCCACAATTTCGCCAATGTCAAGTATAAGGCAGCGTTGTACGGTGTTCAGATTATTCAATCTTTATATAATCATAAAATATTTCTCAAAAATGAAAAAAAAATATAAATTGATTAATGAGTTCACGAGAATGGTCAAAGACATTCCATTATACCTTCTTCTTCTTCTCTTAGATTATGGCTTCTGTAGAGTATCTTCCACAATTTCGCCAATGTCAAGTATAAGGCAACGTCGTATGGTGGTTAGAATAATGAATCTTTACATATTCATAAAATATTTATCAAAAATGAAAAAAAGTCTATAAGATATACTTGCAACGTCGTACGGTTTTCAATTGTTTTTCCTTTTTCCCATTATACCTGCAATACCTTTTGTAAGTTTGACAGACTCTAAATGTTTCTTTTTTTCAGTCACCGTGATAGGTCAATCAGCCTGAACATGACAGATATTAATAAGGATCTATTTTTGTGGTTCTTTTATGCTGACGCGAAATGTCAATTACTAGACTTTTACGTTAGCATACATTTAATCGGGTGAATGAGAAAGGTGTATAATTAAGTGTTGTGGCAACTTGTGAGCACTAAAATATGATACGCTAAGTTAATGGCTACAAATAGTCGGTCACCGATCAATGTTGATCCGACGATCGACACACAATACAATACACACGTGTTCTGCCGAATTTTAAAATTGCACCGAATTTGAAATAAAAAACATAGGTATATTGTGCCGAATTATTCACCTGCAATATTTCAGGAAGTGAATAAGTCAACGATTCTCTAACTGAATCAGTAAAAAATAGTACCTTAACTTTTCACCAAAATGACCATTTCTCCACACAGAGTCAATCCAAAACAGCTGGCGGTCAGCGGCCTTATGCGCCTATCAAATGGTTGGGTGGTAGGTGGGCGGTCACCGACCGCCTCACGCTCGAACATTATACGAAACGAGTGCGTATGTAATCATATTTTGGATAGATACTAATTACATTATCTTGTTTTTATATGAGTCTTATACTTAAAAATGGGACAATACTCCAATGTCTTCCACAGTGGATTATTGCGGGTAACTTAATCGGTTTCCTACATCTGTGTCACAGCTTGCCAGGAAGACTCTTAGCAAGTTTTTACCGCGTAGAACGATCGATCTGCAAGATTAAGCAGTCCGAGGATTATGCTGAGTGTCACAGTTGCCATCCGAATATCAGACTTGTTTGCGGGCTGTCAGAAGGCCGTCTGGTAAATGCCAAGCAAGATTGGTCACGCTAAACATATGGATGTCGATCCCAGTAATAAGTGAAATTCAAACAGCAATCACACTGGCAACACAGCAGAAATAATGAAAGCCGACTTCAGCTGGATACGAAAATAAGTTAATGATTATGAGCTAATCTAATCGTATATAAGTCTTGAAAGTCGACTGAAGTAAAGAGATTCTGATAAACAGAAAAATACTCATTGCATATTATATCAGTGTAATCTGTAATACCGATGAGCACCTTTTCAAATCTCCTATCTAAACTAATTTTATGAAGCGCTAGTGTGCAGTTAAAGTAGCTGTCACTCAAACTTGTCATAACATGATGCGATATCCACGCAATGTATATTTATTACATGCGGAAATCAAATTTAAATCCGCAACACTATCCAGAAATCTTCCATCGAATCGCTAAGAAACTGCGCCAATCGACCCGTCAAAACATTATTTATCGTCTCCATTATTATGATCATTAAGAATGATATGCTGTTTATTAAGCATACACTCAATGAAAGGTCGCCAATGATTGGACTTAACGCCATGTTTTCCACCGCCACTTGCAGTAACAGATGACATTGACTCTAAATTCCAACGAAACCCCATTTATTCCAATTAGTGCAACTATTAAGCTGCACGAAAGCTGCTAGAATACTTCAACATAGATCAAATACTTCCATTTGAATTATTACCTATTCAGTCTACATGGCCATTTATGCTCCAACCTGCAATTAAAATATACCGATTGATATAAATTAATTAAATATCGCTAAACTTTCACTTACTATTATTTATGTCCATGTGCTTTCATCTTTGTTTTCTCGTCTAGTTTTGAATAATTCCATGTGGTGCCCGGATTAAGAATATAGCACCACTCCATCTCCTCTCACGGATGTCGTAAAAGACGACTTAGGTACTCTAATCCAGATAGGCAGCAGTGTCTCTTCTGTGGGAACAGTAGCGATACTGCGCTCACCAACCTGTCTGCCAAGCATGATGAGTACAAGCATATTACCCACAAAGGACGACACAATTGTAAAAATCTATGGGTGAGGCTTTTGTTTAGTAGCGAAAGTCTTGATGTGGCTGAAATGATAAAATATAAATAAACCTATACCTCTCTCCCTAATTCCTTGAATTATCCCAATATTTCCCCTGAATGACGTCATTTCCCGAAAACCAGGGATAGCAGCTTAGCCTGGCCACACCTTGCGATGTCTCACAGCTAGATACGCGAATATTTCAATGAATACATTACACGTTAGGGCCGTATACGTGCATTATTCACTAACGGTCCATAATAAAGGCTTATCTGAAATCTGCGCACACCGCAGACAATGGTCGGTGTGCGTTCCTTTGCGGAAAACTCGATGGCCACTTGTACTGGCGATAATAGTGCGTACCTATGGCCATTTTGCGATGGTAATTATGATTAACGATCAGTGAGGCTGGAAGCTTAGGATTAATCGATGGAGGAAAGGATAGACAGAAAGACGGAGACTTAGTGCCGTGTATGTTTTCGAAAAATATACATCATTTTGGGAACCGTATTTAGTTTTTTATGGTTTGAGTAAGTATATATGATAAAACCAGGGGTGGACTTGCAATGTCAACTGGTCTGGTCTGATGGGCTGCCCTTTTCTTACGGACTTTATAATAAATAAGACTAGTAAAGTAGACGGTCGTTGTTGGTACGCGTTGAGGAACTTTTTTGACGACATCTATACCAAGATCATACCACTACATCTAACGTCACTGATTTTGGTTGGCTCCCTAATTTGGCTATCGTTCAAACTATGCCACCATAGGCCCGCCTAAATCCACCCCTGGATAAAACGAATGGTGAAGCTAGAAAGTTTAAGATAACTTAGCTGGCAATATATTAGATGCATAAATGTCTCTAATTGAAAAATTATAGTAATTAATAAAGAGTTTCACTATCTATTCAAGATACACAATAGACATTGTACTATGGAAGAATTCAATGGTCATTTGTACCTTAGTGGGCACGTAACAAGTTGATCGCAATTTTGCGATTAAAGGAATACCTAAGCAATAACCATGGTAACAACCGTTCCTAGCTTAACAGATTTTTAAGGTTAGCGGTTCAAATAAAATACCCAGACGCATTGGCTCAGTAGATAAAATATTGGACTTTTAAATAAAGAAATGAGTGTTCTCTACACGAGCTGCCATTAGTGAGTTCGAGGATTGGCTACTTGCAGCTCGGTTGAGCTGCGAGGTTTAAGCCCCGCTTGCCGTGGTGATATCTGCTTTGATGGGATGCAAGAATGGTCTTAAACATCTAGACGCATAAAAAAGTATCCAATTGCTGCGGTTTCGAATCAGCGAGATCCAAGAACTTATTTTATAGGTATTAAAAGTAAGTAGGTACGTATAAAACATTATCGTATGGGATACGGATTAAGAATATAGCACCACGCCATCTCCTCCTGTGAATGTCGTAAAAGCCGTCTAGGGGACTCAAAACTACAGGGATGGGCAGCAGCGACCCTTCTGTGGTACAACAGCTATTCTGTGCTCACCAACGCGCCCGCCAAGCGAGGTGAGTACTGGAAAATCCCCCCATACATGATGATCCAGTTGTGGAAATATACAGGAGGCCTTTGTTCAGCAGTGGACGTCCTTTGACTGATATGATGACGATGATCAAATCATCAACCCGTAAATGATCACAACTGAACATGGCCAGTGATACTACAATGAGCAGTCATAGGAGATATTGTCATAATCAGCACGCCTGGCAGGCGGATTGGTGATCGCAGTATGTTTTTATTAGCACTCGGGAGGAAGCTGCGCATCCTCTTGATATCAAACCTTAGTCGCCCTCTGGACTCCCACAATGTGTGGAGACTGTGGAGAGGGGTTGTTTATTATTTACGGGGCTACACGGAATTAATTTATTTATATTTAGCACGTAATTTGGTTTATATTATCAAATGCTTGGGACCTACTCGGCACTAGTTCTATTCTGTACATATGGCTTTCGTATTTTTAGTGGAGAAATCCTCATGTATATCCTTCGCCCTAGGGAAAGTGGAAGACACCCTTCCAGCCAGACTTGCCGGCTAAACCCACCACGATGTTCCTTTAACCAACCTTGTGCCAGAGGTGCGGGATTCACTCGCGTATTCCCCGCACCACAAGCAGGTCATGTCCAGCCACTCATTTTGCGGACCTGACTGCACGTGTGGCTTCCGTGGAGACCAAGTACCTATAAGTATTTGAAGAAGTATTGGTGGTGCATAGCTTCCAAGTAACGTTTACGTTTTTAACATTGTAATGAGATAAAAAATGGAACGAAATTTGAACGAGGCTAAAGCGGTATTCTGCTAATATTCTGAATGGACACAGGTAATATGTCCTTAAATAAAGTTCAAAACTGAGACTGAAATGCGACTAGATTGCAAATTATAGTAAAGCCAGACTCAACTTTAAGTGGAGCAAAATATATCTACTAATGTTATGTCAATACAAGTATAATCTCAGTTAAATAAATTTTAATTCATAATTTTAATTGATGACGAAAATTGGCTCTGAATAAACAGACAAATTTTCAAAAAGATATAGAAAAGTTGTCGGAAACACATTTCCCTGAGTTTCGTTTAGCATTTCTTATCGAGGTTTTTATGTATCGAAATGCCTTCTTTTGTTTCAATATTAGGTCTAAGTGTCTGTTAGGATCTAACTACTGAACAAACAATTCAATTCAATTTTATTTTATTCAATCTTTACCTTATAAAAACGAACCTCGTCCATAACTTTAATTAGGCGTTACACAAACAAAAGCCCTATTACCAACCCACACCTGTAGGGCGTCTTAATACGCTATCGGTCCATCGAGCCTATCAAAGTACGGAACACGTCGAAGGTTCGTCGTTGATGTCATCTTCATGCGTGACTTCCTGGCTCGCTGCAATGGAAATGAACGTAACGGCTTTGTGGGTGTATCTGATGGACCTCATTAAATGTACAATTATATTATATATAAGACTTGTTAAGATTATCTATGCTATGTAAGACTGGTCTTCATGGCTTACCTTCTGCTAAGTGTCCTTGAATAGCTTAAATCATGTCTTAGCGAATACTAAATTGGTTTTACACCGATATTTCGATTCTGTATTCAAGGATGTATGGATGTTTTTAGCTTAAGGAATTGGACCCCTGGTCGATCGGATTGGGCATAGTCTCTCTTTGCCAGCAGTAGTTTCGGCTATGCTGGCAGAGCATGAAAATTGGAGTGCTGTGGTCTCCTTCTGTGAGAGCGTAAAGCTCCAGAAGGAGGTCGCAGAGCGTGATCGGGAGAGGGCCGATCCCGCTCGGAGGAGGACACGGAGCCGGGGTAACAACCACCGCGGCGCCCGTGTCCAACACGCCTGAGCCCCCTGCCTCGGGGGTCGCGAGCGCATACATTGGGAAATCTGAGTGCTCATACCGAGTGGCCCCCGGGAAGACAGCGGTGTGCATGTGGTCACATACCGCTGTGTGCGCAGCACAGCGCATCGTGAGGCCTCGGGGGAATCTTTTACAATCCCCTCGAAAGATGCCTGGCATCCCCTCGAATGCTCGCTGTAAACTGTACTGTGCACATAACCATTTGCGCACCACCGGGGATAAATCGGTATGAGCACGCAGACTCCCTAAACTGCGCACCATGCGACCCCCGAGGCCCACCACCATATAACGACAGCAGGGGGCAGCCTCGACGACGCGCTTTGTCGCGAAACGCAACATAAGGCGCTTTTGCCTCTTCTTGAGTGGGCGCCGCCAAGCCAGCTGCTTTAGCCTATGTATCGCCACTAAGGCGGGCTTTCGTCTTTCTGGTGGAGGGAGCGTGTCTGGTTGTAGACACACGCATCCGTCTCCGCCAGGATTTCCAAAGGTGGAAAGCGCGCCAGGAATGTTGCCGCTTCATATGTTCAATTCGGTATTCTCGTGCGGTCCGTATATCCACTCTGCGCTGCAGACTGTGAAGGTTTTCTCTGCAGCGTTGCCACCATTAAGGGCCACGAACCACGTGACTCTCCCTCTACGGGAGAGGCGGCGAACTTCTCGTCTCGGCCCCCGAGATTGAGCAGCAACTGGTGCAAGGCATCTAGTACCCTCTTGATCCGGGGGACAAGGCGCTCGACAATAGAAGAGTGTTAACTAAGCTGACGCCAGCGGGGAGAACGACACGCAGGACCGCGTCGTACGCGAGGTTCCAAAAAGAGGGGGCTGAGAACCGTGCCCTGCGGAACCCTGCACGTTATCTCCCTCTACTTTATGCTACCGTTCCTGCCCACGTAGCGAACGTACCTTACGCGCAAATGATATCCTATGATAGCCTGCAGCTCAATTAGGCACCTACCCCATAATCGATCTTTCACTAGAGAATAGGAATAAGTCTAGTTCTTGTATGCAGTGCAGGGTCAAAAAATATCTCGATATGGTGATTTTATAGTTGGGAGCTATCGAGTTACAAAACATTTACGCTTATATTACAATCCAATAGTAGACCAAATCAACTGCTCGATACCGATCGTGTGGGTTAACATTACTATAATACCAATTGTGATTGGTAGCGAGAAATTAATTTATTGATTGTTTAAATTTGGAAAACCCAGTGGCAACACTAAGTGCGTTATTGCAGCGACGACTACCTACTTACATACAGCTATACTGTATAATTTTTTTAACAAAGGCTAAAGCAAGCCTTTCTGTTGGCTATCAAACGTAACTACATTACCATTCGAGCATAATTACTGAAATGGCGCAACAAACAGTGCTAATTGAACAAAAAGAGTGACGGGCGCGACCAACCCTCAAACGCGGGTCCGTCAGACCTTCGTCAAGTGAACAATTATTTCAGTCGAATGTACCCCTGTACTGAGTACCTTAAAATACTCGAGTAATTGTCACCGATGGTCGGTGAAATGTACTTATACATATTTTAATGTTTCACTTGTTGTTGTCCGTGTGGTGCCCGAATTAAGAATATAGCACTACTCCATCTCCTCCCGTGGATGTCGTAAAAGGCGACTAACGGCCGAATACTGAAACGCCTGTTATTATTAAGTCTCGCTTTAACAATTCCAGAAACCTGTTTTCGGTAGGAAACTGCTTCTACGGACTTCGGACTTAATATTAACTGGTGTTTCAATATTCGGCCGTTAGAGACTCTGACCAAAGGGATGGGCAGCAGCGTCCTTTCTGTGGAACAGTATCCATTCTGCGCTCACCAACCCGCCTGCCAAGCGTGGTGAGTACTGGCAAATTCGCCCCAATATGATGACACAATTGTGGAAATCTTTGGGGGAGGCCTTTGTTAAGTAGTGGACGTTGTATGGCCGATTTGATAATGATGATGATAAATACTAGTATGATCTACAGATAGTTGTTTCGGGTCTGGGTGTATGTGCGTGTGAAAGGTATGTCTCTAAACTGTACTCACGACACAGGAGAAAAAGAAATGTGGGGCAACTTTAAAAAAACATATTCATCTTCAACCCAAGGTTCTTGAAGATAAAATATTTTTTATGAAATGATAATTTATTCACATAAATAGAGTAAATACATAAGTTCTTATTTAATTCAAAGTATTATACCATAGGCAGGTGAATGTAAATGTGTGAATTTGAATATGAGAAGTGAAGTTTGGGACCGTTTTTTACCGAAATCAATTTAGTTTGCACCTGACTCGTGCCTAGCACGAACAACTTGCGAGAAAGTATTCGTAACGTAACGTTAATGTGAGTGGATTTTGAATTGAAAATACTTGATTCGCACATATTTTTTATTTAAACTGAAGACTTTATTCATACCTATATATGATACGAATTGTGTGTATCGTATAAATTTAAACAAAAATGCTATTTCATTTCAGCCGAATGAAGTCCACTGCTGGACACAGGCCTCCCGCAAAGATCACCACAACGACCGATATGGGTGTGTTGTGGGCTCTTTGGAGTGGGGTGGGTTTTGCCATAATCGCCACGCTTGGCAGACGGGTTGGCGATCGCAGTTGAGTTTTTTTATGTACTTGAAATTCGCTGCTCCCCATCCTCCGGCTAATCCCTTAGTCGACTTTTACGACACCCACGGAAGGTGATGGGGTGTTGGTATTCTGAGCTGGCACTGGCTTAGGATAGTTGTATTTTTATTCAAAATTCACTCATATTAACGTGACGTTACGAATGCTTTCTCGCAAGTTGTTCGTGCTAGACTAGACCCTCCGTACTCATTTTCGAAAGACATTTTTGCAAAGCCCATTCTACAACGCCAAACATCGAAAAGGTATTTAACCGATAAGTTATTTGATCGATGAGCCATTTCATCGAATAGCCACATGTACGAACCAGAGTTGTTGTGAATATCAGCATCAGCATCCGCGGATTATCAGTTTTTAATATCAGCATCAGCAACAATCGATGCTGATTTTTTACTACCTACCTACCACAGGCAGCAGCGATCCACGACAAGAAATTTGTCTAAGCTGTTGATTTGTGTTATTATTATTTTGTATTTTTTGGTTTGTGGTGAGAAATAAACGTTTATTATTATTTTATATATGGGCCACATGGGCCAGCGATTTACTAAGGCGCTCCTCTCTGAAGGGAGGTGCGGCCGGCCAGGTCGCACGATCATGGTCACTATTTGACGGGCCGATACCAGCCAGGCGTGCGGTCTAATGCTGACAAGGCGACCACCTCACCCCTGGTCATAGGTAAGTGGAAGGACACCGTGGGGATTTAACCGGTAAGAGTCCGGCTTGCCCCTCCGCCCCTCCCAAGGCAGAGCAAGTCGACGACAAAAGTTAGGGCTGCCTCTTTGCAGCATTTCGCAGAAAACGGTATTATCTCTAAGTAGTGACCCTGTATCTTCCTCGGTGCCGTTCTGCTATATTTCACTCTGTAACGTGCCCATAATAAATTATTGGCAAATTACGCTTGGCTGCGTGTTAACAGCGTCCGCAATTTCGCGTTTCCTGCGCCCAGCTTCCAAAATACACACAGCCCTAAGCATGCTCCTGCGTTAATTGACAACATGACGTATCAACCTAGAGCCACAAAAATTGCAAGAAAGCAAGATAAAAAACGAGATATTAATAATTCAAGACAATAGTTTCCATTTTTATCTACGATACAAAACCTCTTTTCCTGCTACCGAGTAAAAAATTTCCTTCATAATTCGACAAGCTCTCGGTGTATTGTTTTATTTTTTAAATTTCGAACATTTATGTAATCCAGTGTGAACCTTTATTTACAAATGATGGCCAGTGCATTTTCTAATGTGTTTTCTTAAATAAGTTGACACCTATACCTACATAGTTGGCTTATTCCCCAGACTTTCTTAAATAATGTATGTAGGTACTTAGAATATGATATTTTATGGTTAATTTGAGATGACATTTAGGTAATGATACCAATTTGTTACGGCTTGTTCAACGAATGTTAGCAGGTGATATTTTTCTGTCACCATATTGAATTACATGGTCCAGTATGCTATACTATAAGTAAACGGAATTATTACTATTATTGCAAAACTCTTCATTCCATAAAGATACTTATGATAAGATGGCCAGCACAACATAAAGTCGTGCCATAAACAAATTGATAAATCTGAACAGATTGAAACATCGTGTTCAAATATGGTCAAAAAGCGCTACAATGCATTGATTACTAGTCTCGTAGATAATATTAATTTTAAAGTCGTTCTGTCAATGTTTAACCTTTTGCACGGCGGAGTCATGTCTTTACGACAAACCGTAATCACGACACCAAGTCTGCTATATACGTCAAAAATATCACGACTGACGTTTTGTAACGAGAAATTCTGCCCTCGACCATTGTTACTAAGTTATACAGCTATTATAAGCCGATGATCGATTGTTGAACGCACATAACGGCCGGAGGTTTCACAACATCGCATTCTTGAAGGGCTCGAAGTCACAAGTCGTAAAGGTCACGCCCACCAATCTTAACCTTTCTATTTGATCAGTCTATCCACTCGAAACTTGGACGGCAAACAAATCATAACACCAACTCTAGCGCATAACATACTATTCTCGACTTTGTGCATTAGAAACTTTGTGGTAAACACAAGAAAACTAAGTTTGTAAATGTTGAGAAATTAATAGCCGTGACGCGTGCAGACCCGCTCATTAAACTGACAAACGAACAAACATACAGACGCGCAACAACGTGTGTGTGTTTATAGCACACATTAATTCTGTTGGCTTTAGAAAGCTCTATTGTCTGATTGAAAGGGAAATGCAAACTTCATAAGTTCTGAGCAAATATAAATGCAGCTACGAAGTGACGCCGTAAAAGTGTAAGGCGGTTGCATCACCCGCTCAGAGGCAACGACCCTGGTGGGAATGCATAAGATCACACTAAATGGAGTGGTAAGTAATCATTAACGAGTCGTAATTTCGGAACCGGTTGGCTTCGTAACCCGTGTTTACGCGACAATGTCCAAAGGGAGGTGACTATAGCGTTCCGAGGACAAAAAGGAAGTGTGAGGAATCCATTATCGAGTGAACGGTACGCGGGGAATTTCCGCTAAATAAATTACAAAAGAAACTACTTGATTACTTGAGGAGCTTCGATCTGACGTGACGCTGCCGTGTGATGAGGCCGACGCAATTACGGGATATCTACTGCTACCGGCCTTATGGATCTGAACTAACTTCTTTTTCTGGAGAAAATTGTCGGCTAAGTATGTCGATTAAAGTCGTGCCTCAACATGGATGAGTAAAACTGGATCCATCGATACGTGAGTTTACAGAATCTCCTGGCATTCCATTAGATTTTCTCGTAGATTGCTTTCCCGCACAAGCTATAAAATCACTTTCTTTGGTAATAGAATCCAATTAGCGGAAACAGGTACCGTATGAGCGTGTGAATTTATTTAAATCGGATTTTCAACGGTATGGTTGACGGAATGGCTATCCATTCTGTACTACGTGTCGCTTGTTCGATCCCCGCAAGGACAAATATTTATAGTAAGTACCTATCTCTTTAGTAGACTTAAATATTTTTTTGTATCTCATCATTTCATCATTTCGGCCGAATGGAGTCCACTGCTGGACACAGGCCTCCCTCAAAGATCACCACAACGACTCATATGGGTGTGTTGTGTGCTCATTGGGGGGTCTTGCCATAATCGCCACGCTTGGCAGGCGGGTTGGCGATCGCAGTTGAGTTGTTAATGCACTATATACACTGTATTTATGTATTAATGTTTCAAATTAGTGTAGTTATACTATTTATTTATGCCAATACGTGTATTTTCTTGTATATATATCGATATCATTATATACATTATCATTCAATACACCACAGACTACCTGAATTTCTTTATTTCCCTACTTTTAAATCCATCCAAAGGTTGTCTGTAAAAGATCGCTTTTAGCGATAAGACCGCCCATTGTGCCACGCTAACTATTGTATATAATCCTTCATATTATTTTGGTGTACAATAAAGTTATATTATATTCTATTCTATGTGAGATTTATGTCTGTAAACTGTACCCACGACACGGGAGAAAACCTAGTGTACGGCAGCGTCTGTGACTAAAAGAAAAAATAAATTGTCTCACAATCATAATCAGCCCATTACTGTCCCACCGCTGGGTGATGTGAGTAAAGGCTCGACCTTTACTCGCATTTAAAAAGTTTAGGTTTTAGTCCACCACGCTGGCCTAGTGCGGTTTGGCGTACTACACACACCATTGAGAACATTTTGGAGCTCTCTTAGGTGTGCACGTTTCCTCATGTTTTCCTTCACCCTTAAAGCAAGTGGTAATCAATTCAGATCCGCACAGGAATACAAGGAGTCAGAGGTGTGGGCCGGGATCCAACTCACACCCTCCTGTATGGAAGGCAAATGTGAAAATGAGTCCAATGCACGTCTGCTTTTTAAAGAGATTGCCAGACGTTTGGTTGACTTTTCGCGTGACCAGAGCGCTGGCCTATTTTTTGGACAAAGAATTAGCATTGCCATACAACGTGGTAATGCTGCCAGTCTTCTAGGAACGTTACCAGTTAACAGTCATGAGGAGGACTACTTTGACGCCTAAATTTAACGCCCTTTGTAATTTTTTTTTTGGGTTATTAGGTTCGTAGTGGTATAGAATATATATTTTTTCAATCATAAACTTTACGAACTTCAAAACAAACAATGACATCGACAGAACCTTGTTTTGACAATCACTGTTAAGCTTTAAAACAAGTCCCATAACCTACATGGGACATACCGCAAACTTAACAGTAAGTCTCTCGTTTGAAAGCAACTAATCTTTCTAAAGTACGTGCCAGTCAGCAAACGCAAAATGAGTTATCGGCTATCTGTTCTTAATCGCAGACTCTAAGGTATAGTAGGTAAGTCGTTCAGAATAGTCTAGAGCATTTAGTTTACTTAATAGAATGCTTATTTTGGGTTATACCTTAAGTTATATGAACGCTATTCTAGTTGGTAAGTTGAGAGAGACACTCAAGAAGGAATTCGAGCAGCACACGTCCAGCTAATTCGGATGTCAAACACGCTGTGAACACTGCCTCTAACAAACAAGGTCCTGAAGATTGACAGACGGTGATATAACCATTCACCAGCATACTGGACTTCTTCCTCTTTCGTGCGGTTTGTCCAACCTGGTGTCTGAGTTGTTCAAGCCGCCTTGGATTTGGATTAATGACTGCCGTCTAGTGATAAGAACCGGGACGGACCTTTACGTGTCCTCTGACGCACGGAGACGCGAAGTTCAAA